>OX244000.1:5000000-10000000 GCA_945859715.1 Apamea sordens
GAGGCGGGGCAAACGCGTAGATCTTTTTTACGTACAGAATACCTTGGCATAGACCTCGCAATAAAGAATTGTGATACATAATATTTGCGTTCCAAATCCTATTATAAGCAGGTACGTATTGGCATCTGCTTTCTAGGGATCGGTGTGTAGTCTAAATGTTAATGCGTGGACCACGGGACAATACTATGCAAATATCATCCCCCTATATTGGGCCTGTAATGTATGCGAGGGGATGACACGGACCTCCCACCGCCCAAACTAATACTTGCGATACCTGTGTACGAATATTTTCTGCTAGTACCTATCGATGGGCGAAAATTTTCGGAGATGTTTTTTTTTTTGGCATATGCTTAGTACCTATTTTGTCTCTGAAGCGCATTTCCCTTTCCGTGTTCAATAGGCTAGTTTCCTAAAAAATTCTAATTAGTCCGTCAGTTAGATTATCAAAAAATATTGGACCCGTATTTTTTCTTTTGTCAATTATATAAAAATTTATGAAGATAAGTTCCGCGTGAACACACGCCTTGCTACACTTTTTAGCATGGCATGACGTCACGACCCCAAATTTTGACGCGCTTTATCTTTGTCATTTTTTGTTTGATTGACAAAAGAAAAAATACGTGTCCATTATTTTTCGATAATCTAACTGACGGACTAAATATAATAATTATTTTTTACCCAGGAAATACCCTATTCGAGACAGCGAACACCACGCTTTTGTGGCACAGTACAGTCACGAGCATAAAGACTTTCAAAAGCGTTTTTCTCGTAAAATTACAATCGCAACTTTAAGAAAAGACCTATTTCATAATAGTCATCATCTGCCTAGCCTTTTCCCAACTATGTTGGGGCCGACTTCCAGTCTAACCAAGTGCAGCTGAATACCAGTATTTTACAAAGAGTGACTGCCTGTCTGACCTCCACAACCCAGCAATTATTGGGTTATACGATACCCTTGGTAAGACTGTTTCTTATACTTTCGGGCTTCTGACGACCCGTAACGACTGCCAAAGATTCAAGCTCGACCCTGCACCCTAATTGCGTAACACGTGTTTTCAATTACAATCCGAGAGTTTGAAGGATATTTCTAATCCATTGCTTCATATGTTTAATAAATTTGTCTGCTCAACAACGTTAGTAACGCAATGAACGTAACTGAACTGTCAAAATAAAAGAAATTACGATCAATTGTCATTTTATGTGTGTTACGCAATTACCCCGTTGGTTGCAAAGCTGCAAACGCGTCTGGTTGGTTTAAGTATTTAAATAAAAAACTTGCATCGTTGACACAGACTTCCTTTTTATTACAAATATTAATTGCACATAAGAACATTTCATACAAAAATATATTCTTAATTAAAAAGATTCCCACTAAAACAAACTAAAAAATATAGGTAGATCGAGACCCCCGGGAGCGGGCCAGACACAATTAAAATCAATATTACACAAATACAATAATCAGAAAATTTTAATTATAATTAATTATTTCATGCAATTATAGTGGAAATGCAAAAAATATTTTATGAAATCAGATGTCAAGGGTTTTTCTAGATGTAAAACAGAAATTAAAACATTGAATATAATAAAAATTTGTTTCCTAATAACTTATTCTGAGTACATTTTAATTGACGAAACTCCAAGCCAAAACAAATTGTGACATTCATTCATATTTAAAATACCATAAGAATTTATTGACAATATGTTTTTATTAACAATTCAACAATCTAGCTAACATTATATACAGTAGTGTTGGTAAATGGTAACATTACATCTTTGACTCTATTTAATTTCTCTATGGCCGCCGTTTATCCGACGACGTTACAATCGTGTAGGTATCATCCTACAGTACTTATATCACATTATTTATAGTTATTAACATACCTGTCGAATATAAAACATGTAAATTTTGAGACTTTATACAATTGAGGTTGAAATTTGTGACAATTTTATTATTTAAATATAAAAATCTATCTTCTAAAAATATATCTAAGGTCGCGGCAGAAATAAATGAATGATTATCTTTTAACTAAGTAATTACAATTAAAACTAAGAAGCTTTACTACTTATAAAATAACGTTAAAATTATGACGAGTCAAGGTATATTTAGGACTATGTAAAAAATTGCCTAATAGAATCAAGATTTTAAACTATTTTTTCGTCAACTTGAATAGGTTCAAAATTAAAAATTGTACAATTTTTAAAACGCTATGGTAACTTTGGGCCTATGAACTAAATTATAATTAAAATACATTTAATTACAGTTAGGGGTCTTAACGCCATACTAAGAGAGCTCACCAGATCTTAAACCAGATTCATATTACCTTATAGTGTATTTGTGGCATGTCTTATGGCTTATATTTCAATGACTTTTGATGGAATCATGTCTGCTGATATCCGTCTGATCTGTTAATTTGATCGATCTAAACATTGTTTTCATCTAAGTATCAAATTGTTGTAAGCAACAGCAAGAAATCATTTTAGGCCATCTCAGAACAATGTAGGAACATTAGTCGAAACTTTATAGATACTTAATTTTATCATAACTGCCCATAGAAAGCTTTCTATGGACCGTCAAGCCAAAATAGCTCTTGTTAACAATGCAATACTTCATCAACAACATTAAAACAGTAATGCATCAAGACAGCCCAATTTCATTTGAAAAGGGAACAAACAATGGACGATTGATGACGTCATCGGCACTCAGTTATTTGTGCGACAGAGACAGAACATACCACAGGTGTAATGCAAATTACCACAGCGGCTAACATCAAAGGCAGGTTTGATTAAGTCGAGTGAGCGCTAAGTCAAGATGTACCAGCAAACATGGGACCACTAATAAGGACTTGTGTTCCTAAACATAGCTACGTAACTTAGTGCGAAGCTATCATAGTCTTATTCGATTACGTTTCGATTATCAATTAAATGGTAATCGATTTAAATAATTTTCCTGGACGTTATCTTTTATTTTCGAGTAGTTCGAAAGTTTGTACGGAATGTTATATCATCTATCTTTAACTATTGAATGATTGATATGGAATCGATTCTTTCGCAAACTTCCGAGAGAATGTCGAAGGAACACTATTGGGAGTTATATCGTCCAAGTATCACAATGCAACAGTGTGGCGTCGAAACCATCGCTACACGAACTCTTTGTTCAACTTACAATTTTATAACTAGCTATATTACATACATACATAGTTATTTTAATTACGAGACTTTAGTACTTCGACTGGTGATGCGATTTTTATCGATAAATAATCCAGACAAACGGCAGAGTCCATTTTTCTTCACAGTGTAACTACTGACGAAAAATCTAACACAAATTGTTAGATGTTTCGTGAAAGAAAAAGAACACGTCACGTAGTATTTATCTCAGTAGCCCATTTTGTTACGTCATTATAGATAGAGCTACGTATTTGTTTCAAAAATTGATCTACTATGGAACATTCCTCGTTGTCTGTCAATATTATACTCGAATTTTGGTCAAAATGTGGAGATGCCGATGACAGTAACAGTCTCCTCCATTCTCACCAAACATCATGCAACGGCGATAACTGCAAACTATAGTCGAAAAACTTTTATCGATAGATGTCTTTCATCGAACTTTTCTCTAACTAGTAAGCACGGACCTTTTATCGATCGATAGATAATTGTCGAGTAAATAAATAATTAACGGAAGTAACATCATATTGACTTTATCGATAAAAAGTCCGCGCTTTACATACGTCCGATTTTCATTAGCTTTTACAAAGCTTTAGGTAAGTGTCATAAAACAACATCCAACATAATCGTAATGGTCCTCCTTCAAAACACAGTAAAGAAATGAACAGTAGTCCAACTTTTATTGACATTCGTGTCAAAGTGTAACAAACTAGCGAAGTTGACTTACTGCTTACGTCTCTATGGTGTAAAAATTCGAATTGAACAACTAAAATTTTCAATAACTAGGAAGTTGTGACCGTCCATCACTTAATGACTTACCTACCGCACGTCGCGGATCACTTGACTGATGACGTCATGACTTACTTCTACGATCACAGCGCGCGCTATGTGGAATGTTCGAGTAGTGGTTCGTGTTCGCACTCTGGTCGTTCTGTCTCGCTCTCTCTCGCGGGGAAGTTTATGCGCGAGGTGAGAACGGCGACGTCGCCGTCGTCGGTGCACGCGAGTGGCGAGTATACCACGCCACGCGTGCGTGTGCGCTTCTGCTTCTTCTCACGTGGACTGTGCGCCTGCGAACAGAAAGGACGTTTGAGATTTTTGTGGTCACTAGTTTTCCGCCGCATATTATAAACGAATATGTTTCCTCAGGGCGGTCATAAATGCAATTGCATAATATCGTTACGGTCTATGGTTATCGAGCCGTGTGTGAATATTTCAATGTTTGCTACGATGCAATTCCAAATAGGGGAAAAACAACGATGCGTGAAACTGTCAGTGAGCTGGAGAAATTGTGGAGACTATCGCTTACATAATTTGTTATGTGTATATTCTCAAAATAAACAATTCCCAGTATTGTTCTGTAATAACAAAAACAATAATTTCTTGAACTTTCCTATTTGTCTCTAGATCAAAATAAACATGTAGTGGACGTAGGTATCCTTAGTTTATTATTGCAACAAAAATAAAAGATGTATTTATGTGACGTAAAACGTCTTCATTTCGTATGCTGCTCTTACGAGAATATCGATAGCGACATTAATGAGGTTATTCGCAGTAAAGTATGAATGTTTATGGATGCACAGACCGTAATATGGTTTATTAGTATTGTGATGAGAAATGTATACTTTGTTTGAAATATCCAGCTGATATTACGTTCGATAGCAACCCCCGCTAGATATCAAGACAGTACTTGAATGAAACTAATATTTTTATTCAGTTACAAGCCACCACTTATCATGGGCCCAAAGTCCCATACAATTTGATCCATGTCCTTTTAATAGTTTCTTTAATCTTTTAATAGTTTCTTAAATCTTTGACAATGTTGCGACACGCGTGGATCCGAATTTCTCCATCTGAAAATATGACAGTTACCTAATATGACAGAAATTGGCAGTCTCCTGCTCCTAACGTTTAAAATTTTGATACATTCAGCAATGTTTAAATCAAAAGTTTAGATACTCCAAAGCTGTTGTCAAATAAAAAAGACATTTGCTTCCTGTCACAGTCATACCAGCGCTGCAGTAGTTATTTTTTAAATTTCGCAGAATTATGCTTAGATAGGAGCTTTTTTGCCTCATACGGGTCTTTTTCTCGAGTATTTTGTTAGTTTTTAATGTTATTTTTTTATTGTTTGTATTTCATGTGCGTGTCCCAGATAAAATATTTTTGTTTATGTCTTCCTTTAAACATACCTGTAACACCATCAGTACAGCGATGAACAGTCCCACGGCCGCCGCGCACACCACGAGCGTGACGACTACAACGCTGGGCGCGGAGTGCGCGCTCGGTGCAGTGTGTAGCGCGCCCCACTCTGCGATGCGGCGCTTGCCCGCTACTGACGAGTTTATGCACTCACCTGGTGGAAATGATAACGTTTAGGAATGTGTTGAGAAAAATAATATCCTAAATTCAGCTCTAAGCTGAAATTACTCAGTACATTACAATACGTGTTACTTAATTAGTCCATTATTGCACGGTACGCTCGGGCGCTAAACACCATGCATTAATACTACAGTCACACGTATCGTATACTATTTTATAGCTCGTGTGACCTAAACGCACGCCTATCGCGTTTTAGCATAGCAATAGCCTACCTACATTAATTAGAATGTTTTATTTAAAACCTGAATAAAGTCCGGTAACGTCCTAAATTAATATCTATTGTGTTCCACGAAAAACCATACATGTTTAATGTTTGAGTTTCTACGGAGAGATATTAGGGAAAGGACAATGACCGCTATTGCCATGCTAAAACGCGACAACTATAGTGTGTATTTTCAGCTTAAAGCTGAATTTAGTTTTTCAAAACTGAACAGAGGGGCAATTCTCGTAATTTTAAGACCGTTCACAGTCTGATCTCAGTCTCAATCTGTCAAAAAATACTTCTAATTTCCCTACATTTTGACAAGTTTTTGACATTTGCTTGTCGCTGAGATGAGACTGCGACTAGAAACTTAAATTACGAGAATTGGCCTTCAGGTATATGTTCAGTTTTGAAAAATCAGCTTATTACTTAATCTTGAAAACCAACATGGAATTAAAAATTACAGAGATGTGGATTGATTGGACTCTAAAGTAATTGAAATTTTATGCAGTCATAGGAGCGAGTAAGTACTAAGTACTATTGACCATAGTAGTATGTACTTACTCGCTACTATGGCGACAAACTACAATTTAATTTAATGCTTCGTGTCTCCTCATATTAATTACTTTGCAAACTACTATTATATAGAATCAATTTTTTTTTTTAACTGAACAGACAGCTGCGCTGCTGGGGAGTTTGTTACGCCAGTTCTTCCCAGCGAAAACACTAGAAAGTGGTGAACGGCGAGCGTTTTGGGGGACCGTCTTATGTAATTTTGACGTTCGAAAAGTGCTGATTTTCAGCCGAAATTGAATAAATGACTTTTGATTTTGATTTCATAGCTCGTGTTCCCAAAATAATACAATCAAAGTAAAAGTTGCCATTATAATTATGTATATAATGGCAACTATATTGCTTGATATTGACGCTGAACGCTTTCTCTATTCGCTTGGTTTCCTTTGATCATGTCTCGTTCCATTACAAGAAAGCAAAGAATAAAAATAGGTTAATAACGTACCAGTATCAGGGTTACAATGGCAGCAGTCGGTGGCCGGCGTGGAGTTGGTGGCGCCGCGCTCAGAACAGCACGGCACGCATTGGTTGTTTAGCCTGTTACAGAAGAACATGTTATGGTGAGGAGACGTTGTACAGACGGGCGTCGTACGAACGGACGTTGTACAAAACGGTGGGCGCCGTCAGTAGGGACTGGTCAACTCTTTGCTGCCATGGCTTATTTTGATTTAATTTAATATTTGAATTGTTTTTTTTTATATTTTCATTACGGACGCTTTTAAAGTTCTGCATCGTTCTCACGTGCATAATTTTGAACATGAATGATGTAACCAATACTTTGTAACAATATTATTATGATTTAAAAGAGTGTCCATGGAGTTTCTTGCCCGTTCATCTCCATAGGTACCTACTACGCTTTGGAATGGGCAACTAGCTTCATCTTTTTGACTGACCGACCTTGACAATTCAAAAGTGCCTGTAATTGGTTTATTTGAAATAAATAGTTTGAGTTTGAGAAATGTTTATATATTTATTAAAACTTTATGCACAAGTAACTTTATGCGTAAGTTAGGACGCCCTCAGGCTAGGTGGCGACCTTCGCAGGATGGCTGGTAGCAACTGGATGAGAGTTGCCGAAAATCGAGTTGAACAATAATGAATGGCGTACAATAGGAGAGGCCTATTTCCAGCAGTGGGCTGCTATAGGCCGATGATGACGATGCAAAAGTAAAAAAAAATATTCTATAAAGGCGGACTTAATGCCCGAGGCATTTTCTACCTGCCAACCTTAGTGATGCAGAGACAAGACATTGGGATTGAGCTGGTCGCTCTGCTAAGCTATGAGATAAAACCATAAAACTTGACATTTAAATTATTATGCAAAATCATCATTATACACCAGTTTATATACACATTGAAATGGATTTTTTTTGCTGGCGTTTACTTCATAAGCTCTTCATCTAAGTACACATAGATTTTATATATACAATTTTATTTTTTATTTGTTTTTTTTTCTGATGTATGTCTCTGATGTATTGTGTGTCCTTTAGTCTGTGCTAAATAAATGTATTTTCTTTCTTTCTTTCAATACTTATGACTTCTGTGCGCTAGTGTACTTTTTTCTTAACTTTATTTAATAAAACGACACTACAAACTGAAAAATAACTTTAATTTCGGAAGTCGGTGTCGTTAGGTTCTCATTTTCGTTGATTGCCACCGACTTCCGAAATTAAAGTTATTTTTCACTTTGTAGTGTCGTTTTTGGAAGTCGGTTGTTTTTTTTTTTGCAAAAATTTTATTTTTCGTTTTTAAGTTGTAATTTTTACCAGTAATTTTGGTTTAAAAACCAAACTACTGAACCGTTTTTGATGAAATTTCTATGGGACCATTTGGGAAGTATACCCTTTCCAACAAAAAAAAATCAAATCGGTTGGCAAGCGACGGAGATATGCGCGAACAAACATAAAAAAAAAATACAAACCTCCGAATTGAGAACTTCCTCCTTTTTTAGAAGTCGGTTAAAAATTCAAAACAATTGTGTCAATTGCCTAATCCGTATTTCTACAGTTGTCAACCAAGAAGCCGATATTTCACACCTATCTGACATCTAAGATCCCAGCCACTTAGTAGCTACCTAATACCCACTATCTAGGCAGCACAAAGGAATAGGTAATATGTCTGTAATACACGTTATACACGCGTTATACGTAGCAATTCCTCGAATTTCTGGAGTATTCTACGAGATATTCGATTATCTTGTATAGGATAATCAAACTGTATAGGATACGTTTCAGTTCAATTCGAATCGTGTTACGTGTTAAACAGATGACTGAACAGAATTTGAATCTACATCTGGATTTCTGATGGTTGGAGATATCCTGCACAGATAGTCTCTAGAGCATGGCAAATATCATGCATTAAATGACAAAAAATAAAAAGTGAAGTGACAAGCGATTTTGATCCATGAGCGGTACAACTTAGGTAAAAGAAAGAAAGAAAATACGTTTATATGCGGTAAACATGACACAAAAAAAGAACACAAAAAGAACAAGTTGGTGGAAAATATGCGTCACATCCACGCAAAACAACCATCGCTCAGCTCCACTGTCAACTTGACTTGACCTGCACCTCAACTGCCCAGCCCGTATCATGATTATCATTGAGAATTGCATTGCATTGCAAGTAACGATACTTACGTAGGTACTTACCTACATAGGCCTCCATTACCAACCACCAATCTTGAAAACTAGATAATCTTTACAATTCTTTTCTTTTCTTTATCTTTCTTGACTTCCTAGTTATATGCTAGGACATCTACATACTTACATAAATTGACTTTATTTTCTGTTATTATTTTGTTAATTGATATTCGATTACCCCAAGTTATTTTGTATGCCTTTTGGCGGGACATAGTATGGACCGATTTTTTTTTTTATATATAACAACTATTATTTTACCCTATGTTCACAAAATGAATAAAAGGAATTTGAATTTGAAGGACAAATATCACCAATGAAACAGTGCAAATCGCGTTCAATTTAAATGATGAAATTCGCCCTAAATATTACATATCTAACGGCAACAAAAAAGATCTTAACCCACAACAAATAGTAGAACTATGTGTCAAACACTTTGTAGGTAAAGGTAAGTGTCCACTAGCTTAAGCGTAAGACGTCACAAGTGTTTCTGGCCGACGCGTAGCACGTGTGTCAGTGTCCTTCAATCACTAAGGACCCTTACGTCACGCTACCTTTTCCCCAAGACGTGGAAACTAAGTGATAGTGTCGGGTGAAATGTTTCACTGGAGTGGAAAGGGAAATGCGACGCAAAAGAATATAATTTTTGCGTTTAAGTACACTTTTATTTGTTTTTAATTTACGAAGCGATTTAATTTTCTAATTCTTATTTTATCATTCGAGGTCCCTGCCTCCCTGTATTTTATACTTTGAGACATTTTACATATAGTATAATTTGACTTTTTTCTACCATGAAGTTAGCTTTCGATTAATTCGGTGTCTATTATTTATTTATTTTAAATTTATGTACAGTCACCAAAAGAGATAAGTAAGCAGGGGCGACGAGTATAGTTGAAGTTTAGTAAGAAACCGATAAATGTCTTGGAATGAAATCTAATTTGATTAATGAACTGTTTGTTTATTATTAATCAAATTAATTTTTATTCGAAAACATTCACTGGTTTCTTACTAAAATTCAACTACATCAGACGACCCTGGTTACTTATCTGGTTTGGTGACCGTACATAAATTATAAAATAAATAAATAATAGATACTGAATACACACACAGTAAAATGGATATAGATACGACATATCAGTATCGTGTACAAAGGTACTTATTTATTTATTATTTGCTTATAATTAAGAATTCTAAAACCATATAATTTATAACAACATTTGTATTGCTTGTATCTAATCTCTAGGTACGCTCACACAAGTGACCACAAACACACAATTTTAACGAGAGCGGAAAACTGACGCGCTTTCAGCACGTGCACTCGACATTTCTCACCGCCTGCTTTTCCACGGCCCGCTCAACTAGACTGTTTCACTCGCTATTTCATACATAACCGGCGTACTAAAGCAACCTCTAAACGTATGACCCACCTGTCGAGTCAACGTAAAGTGAAACGTGGGGCATTTGAACTGTCCCGCACACAGACGCAAATAAATGCGGAATTTGAAATTACTTACGAGTACCTCTGGTTTTTAAAACCCGGGATTTCATCAGCGCATTGTAAAATCGCATGTCACCATGAATATTTGCTTCCAGCAATTATTTTTTTTAAATAAAAAAAATATCAAACTTAAGGTAATTTTTTTTTTTTTGAAACAACATGCAGGCGTCCATTACGTGAGTCCCAACTTCGGGTGAGTTGGGACTCACGTAATGGACGTCTGTTATCTTGCTAATTCACTGAACAAGTGATGTCTACGTGTGCAAGCGCCGTCAGACTGCTCTCCAAGGCCCTAAGACCAGTCATATATAATTACTGCGGGCTCGTTCCCCTGCTAGCGCCGTAGTACAACTCCTCAAACAAACCTATACATAACCGACCGTATAGTGAACTACACTAATATCCACAAACAACACAACACAACTAAACTGGCCAAGTCCCGAACACAACACGTTCGACAAAACGCGTCGCATCGACGACTCGTTCCACTGCTTGCGTCATGCGTGTCATAGTACTTCTCCTCAAAAGACTCAATACATAACCCACCTTGTATACTAAAATATTAAATATCCGTATACCTATCATGTGTTAGCGGTCTTGAACACGTGGTACAGCTAAACCGTCCTGGTCCGAAAGTAAGTTCTACACGGCGTGTTACACCCAAGACACGTTTTACTGCTCGCGCCGTAGTCCCCTAACATTCAATATATAACCCACCTTGTATAGTAAACTTCAGTAATATCCACATACCTATCAAGTCTTAGCGGTCTGGAACACGTGGTACAGCTAAACTGCCCCGGTCCCGAACACGTTCGACAAGTCGCATCACATCCACGACACGTTCCACTGCTGGCGTCGTAGTACTGCGAGCCGAGACACTCCATACATAGCCCGCCGTCTAACATGAAGCGGGGTGGGCAGGATTTGCAGTGGAGCGGGCCTGAACCGTCACACTCGCGGCAGTAGTGGTGGCAGTGCCGGCAGCCGCCGAGGGTTTGGTAGAAACCTGGAGGAAAACACACACGTTAAATGTGATGAACAGGAAGACATATTTAGGATTCACAGTATTCGGATAATTTAACTGGAACTTATGCGGAATTGTTTAAGCGTGGTTACTGATTATCTATATAGCATAATGCGACTATAAAATATCGCCTATTTGATCATCACATGACGTTCGTCTTCTAAATAGGTAGTAATTAAATAAACAAAGAGGGGGTTACAGGCCATTAATAATATTGCGTGCGGAAACCAAATTCGCCAAACATTCTGGTTCTACTGTAATCCGTAGCTCAGGATCGAGTCGAGTGGACAGAGGAAAAGGAAGCCTTTGCCCAGCAGTGGGACAATACAGCCAGATTACTATTAAACTAAAATTATTGAAAATTAATTATATTATTAATTATTTATTTACTTATTTTACTTTTATTATTTATTTAATTATTTTTTTTATTATTAATTATTTGATTATTGAATTATTCACAAAATTCGAAATTATTGTAAACAAAAAAATTGTCCTTTGTCTTTTCTATCTGTCATTTTGTTTATTCTTCTGTCGACAAAATCCGTTTCTATGGTGGCCATGCTACGCGTGCTGCAGTGCGATTCTGTAACCATCTCACCGTGAAAACTTGGGTGAAGTGAGTGTGGAGTGAGCTATCATTCCAACTAATGCTAGGGATTGACACCTTTGACAGCTCACTCTAAGCTCACTTCACCTAACTTTTCACGGTGAAATTTTTACAGAATCGATCGGCTGGTGTCAATGACGTTTTTAATTGTATCATTCCTTTCATTCTTGCCTACCACCAATTATAGGATTACAAGATAACATCTTTTTCAACCCCTTCTGGGATTACCACGGCACCATTTCTAAGTGAAAATTCTCGAAACCTACTTGAAATTTGAGTACACGTGCGCACCGCAAACTGAATTCAGGAGAGACTCTTTAGTAGCTACTCGAGGCCGCAAGATGCTTACAGTGATAAATCTCTTTCAGTTAAACTAAACGTAAACCTCTCGACGATAAAATAACAATAAATTACGACTTTATTCGTATGGATTTAGATCTTACATGCTATTTAATTTCACTCTGTTCTAAACGAAATACGTTCAGGATTCGATCCCCGAGTATCGTTAGTTTAGTTATAGTTTTATTAGGTTATTTAATTATGATTTTTTTTGACTCTCTTATACACACTGTAACTCATTTTATAGATTTTGGAACTTGTCACTTACAGAAGTGCTCAGTTACTTTACACAACGTTAGAAGTTGCCAAAATTATAGCACAAGCAACATATACTATAGCTAAATTAAATCGGATTAAGTTAAGCATTGCGTTTTCGTAAAAAAAAGATAAATAAAAAATTACAGGTCGAGGAATTAATAATATTTTAACCATTAATATTTTTAACAGCAGTCCGCCTCTTTTAGAGGGAGTTTTAATATAACTGGCGAAAATTCGGGTAACCCTATGGGAATGCAACCTACATCTGCATTTCGTGTGATAAAAATTATCATTTTGCTGCTTCATTTACACACCGGTAGTCTGCATAGTCATGTCCCGTTACAAATATCTCCTGGACCAGACAAAGCTTCACATCATAAGATTATAAGTTCCCTGAGACCCTCGCGTGTCCCTCTACGTGCCGTCCACGAACACAAGAACATTATGATCCGCTTTGTTACACTTCAGCGAAACATCTCCATTTATCTCATCTATTGTATTATCCATACTAATCAATTCTGGGAATAGACATATTTTGTTATTTTTCCATCCGCTTACCTCACACGATTCATTAGAAAGAATGCTGTAATCAGTAACCAAGGGAAACATTCGATTGTTATCTTCATTTTCATCGTTATTAGTTTCTGGGTATTGGACTAATAAATTAAATAGAACAGGTAATAAATTCGTGATACATTCTGGCAAAATTATGAAGCGGGATTTGTCGACGTTGGCGTAGGTTGGGAATACGGAGAAATTCAAGACTATAATTATCTTTTACTAACAAAAACATGAAAGGGAAAACAAGAAATAGATAAATGAAGTGACAGTTGTCATACTACATAAGTAACTGTATGTATATAAGTTTAACATTATATCGGTGAGAGGGACTGTGTGTATATAAGTTTAACATTATATCGGTGAGAGGGACTGTGTGTATATAAGTTTAACATTATATCGGTGAGAGGGAGTGTGTGTATATAAGTTTAACATTATATCGGTGAGAGGGACTGTGTGTATATAAGTTTAACATTATATCGGTGAGAGGGACTGTGTGTATATAAGTTTAACATTATATCGGTGAGAGGGACTGTGTGTATATAAGTTTAACATTATATCGGTGAGAGGGACTGTGTCTATATAAGTTTAACATAATATCGGTGAGAGGGACTGTGTGTATATAAGTTTAACATTATACATAACTACATATGTGCTTATGTAAGTGGAGCTGTGGTGACCCAGTGGTAGCGACCCGGACTTACGAGTTGTAAGTCTTAGGTTCGAACACACACAAGCCCTTTACTTTGTGTAAATAATTTCATCACCACTGTTCTCAAAACGGCGAAGGAAAATATCGTGAGGAAACCGAAAGAGGATGATGACGAGGAAAATCACTGAAATATTCTTCATACCTTGTGGACACTCTGGATGACATTCTCCTGCAGCCAGCCTCCAGCCCTCAGGACACGAGGCACACTGGTCTCTTCTTGGCCCGATACACGTGCGACACGACAGGTAGCACTTCGAGCATGTACCACGATCTGCATAGTACCTGCGATAGTAAGAAGAGAAATTGAAGAAAGTTTTAATTCAGAAAGTGAACACCATGTCAGTACCTCTGAGTTCTTCTATCTTTATGGTATTCTTCGGTGTTTTCTGTGCATGAATAAATAAATAAAAGAGGAGGACATACCCGTCAGCACAAGCTGTCCTGCAAGCGCCTGACTGTAGCCTCAACGCGCTGACACACGACGTGCAGTTCAGTCGCGACACGCATTCGGAGCAGCCGTGCATACACCGCGCACAACGACCCGCTTCCGCATAGTACCCTTGACTGCATTCTGATACACATCTATAAGGAATAGATATTTAGATATGGATAGTTTCGTAGAAAGAAAGGTATACTTTAAAATAGGACATCATAATAAAAATGTGTTCGAAACATTCCAAAACACAATCCGTAAAAGCTCAAGAATTCAAGACTGGACAACATGAATAACTAATTACTCAAAATTTAAGAAACTAGACACATTAAGATAAATATACTTTATTTGTTAAACATGCGTTAACATAACATCACGTGTTGTTTTCTCCGAGGGGTTGGGCAGAAGTGTACGTACCTATAGTACACACGGCTACACGTCAAGCTATACAAAACCAGTTTGTCTTGGCCTCACTTTGTATGATAATTTCTCACAATGAACGGTAAGCTAATACTGGTTTTGCATAGCTGGATGTGTAGCCGTGTGTACACCCACATTTCGCCTGTTATGTTTAAGTCCTTTGTAATAGAAGGTGAGCCTAATGCCATCAGCCACAACAACAAACTCCAGGCTGCTACAGAGAAATTCTCGATAAAAAAACTCAATAACACTTTTCCGGACCTGGGAATCGAACCCAGGACCTCATATTCAGCACCAGTGCTTGCCATCACTAGCCAAACGAGGCACACTAGCAGACTCTCGTGCACAGTACTCATTAAAATAATTATTTACGACATAACCATCCTAAAACTAATCTAAAACATACAAAAATGAAATAAAAACAAAACGAGAGAAACGCATAATTGTATCTCCCAAAAAATACAAGTACCTGAAAATAACCCAAGATAACATAATTATTAATGTTGGCCTTACTCATTAGCTTAAAATAAACATGAGCCCGGGTCACGTCCACGTGCATGTGAACCGCGGTTCGTTAAGGTTTCCGCGTGAAAATTATATAAAATCTAAAGGGCTTTAATACGACATTAAACTCGACAGAGAAGTTCCGCTTTTATGATTTGTCGAGACGACTTCCCATTTAGCTTATCTGAAATAGAATTCAGTACACAAAAGGCAGCGTTAATTAACAAATTGTAATGTTTCTTACCTGTAATCCTGAATTAAGTTAGGATTCTGACAAGTAAGACAATCTCCATCGTTTTCTCCGTAACATGAGTCGCAAGCTTCATTACATCTCTTGCATTTCTGGCCTTCAGCGAATTCGCCTGAAGTGCACTTCTCAGTTCCCACAGGCATACATTTTCCCTTTTTATTCAGTTCCCAGGTCGGTTCACACGAGAGGCAAAACGCGCTCGTGCATGTTGAACAACCGACGGGACACCTACAAAAAACAAAAACATCAAAACGAGGTCACATCAAAGCTTATATTAAAATATCACGGAAATATATGATACGAACCTCATACATTCTTTCCTCTTTTTGTCAGCGTAATATGCTGGAGGACATGACGTCACACATCGCCCGTCTAACGCATAAGTCGACGGATGACAAGTCACGCACTGCGCTTCTCCGGGCCCTTGGCAAGTGTCGCAAGATTCGTGACACTTTGCGCACATATAATCTTCAGTTTCATAGTGAGCAGACGGACATGACGCCAGACATGTTCCGTCATGAAGAACTAGATGGTGTTCACAAGACGTGCAACCGTCAGCCCGTTCGGAACAAGTGGCGCAGTGGGCTGCACACGGCCGGCAAACGGAAGATTCACTGTCTTCCCAATAACCATCTGGGCATTGTTGGAGACACACGGCCAGGTCTGCAACTAGTAAGTGTGCTGGCGCACATGTCAAACACGAGTCCTGGCCCGGACCAACGCAAGTCTCACAAGACTCGTGGCACGGCCAGCATACTCCACCTTGATTCGCGTAACTTCTCGGAGGGCACCGGGAAACACAAGAGTCATCCAGACGATAGTGTTTGCACGCGATGCATTGAATCGGTCCTTTTCCATAGCATCCTTGAGAATCGCATTCGGGATCACAGTCATGCATGACACGCTTGTCATTACTATCAGCGAGGACATTCTCCCCATGCGGAGAAGGGACGTTATGTCCATCGAGCAGAGCTACCGCCTTCTCCGGATTGGACCCGGCGGCGAATAGATTTGGAAAGTTTTGATAGTTGGCAAACGCGTCAGTGTTGTAAAAAGAATCCCCGATAGTTTCATAGCCGTCCGCGGCGGTGGGGAATGCAAAAGGCGGTGCTACAGGCGACGGCCTTTTTGATCTTAATCGTACTGGATCAACTGATGTTCCATAAAATATAAGCTGCCACTTTTTCAGTATACCAGCTTGGTTGACGTGTCTATTGCCAGCATTAACTATTTGTAATGTCCATCTACCTTCAGCGTGTTCACCCCAGAAGTGAACACTCAAGAAAGGCCAGTCATCAAAGTTAGAACTAACTACATCACGCGGCCTTTCGAACAACAACGTTGAGACTGTGCCCATTGGAGATGTCAAAAGTATACGTAGATTACCTCTAGGGAAAAACCTTAACGATATTTTACATTGAACATGTTCAAGATAACGCACTTCGTTTACTGTAGAGCTGCACCCATTTACGTCCATATGCGCCGCTAAGGTGTAACCAAATGTTGATTCTATCTGCTTGTCTTCGTTTATTTCTTGCGATTTGCAAATATGTTGTGGCGGGACGGTAACCCATTGCTCTGCTAAGCTGACCATTTCTGATGCATCCATGAGACCGTACCCAAATTTGTGACTTACTTTCCTCTTGACTCCGTTTATGATCCAGCCTCCCTCTTTCTCGAGAGGCTGTGGTCGCGACGTCATTACAACTAAGTATTGCATATCTCTCCATGTGAGTTCTGCGTTTGCTTCCAGGGCTAACGCACATATACCTGCCGCGAGGGGAGCGGATGCCGAGGTTCCCGTGTGTTCTACTGTACAAATATGATCGGCCCGCAACCGGCCGTCCATGTCAACAGTGGCGACACTCTTGTCATGTCCTGGGGTGCCTGAACTGTATGTAGTAGCTAAAGTTGAAGAGCATTCTTCCAGGTACCAAGGTTTGTAACCACCTTGCGTTGCACTAGAAATTGATAAAGTAAAAATACTGTTCGTATAGCCGTCACAGTTACAAGAGTCTGTATGTCTTCCACCGTTTCCAGAAGCCCACACGAAAATGGATCCTTTACCGCGACGACCACTTGTGACGCCGTAGATGAATGCCCTGAAGAACAAAAGCGTGGATTAATAAATTTATTCAACTTTCTAATTTTTATTTTTCACTACACAATTTACTATAATATTATCCTACCTTCTAGCAAGAGGTCCTGGACCATCAACAGTTTTTCCGTCATCTTCAGGTCCCCAGGAAGCACTGTAGATATCGATGTGATCTGGGTTGAGACCCAAAGCTCTAGCCTCGACAGCGTCATTGACGATTCCGTCCAACATCCTCACGCCACCAATACTAGCGTTATAGGCGATACCCACGCCGCAGTACTGGTTGTAGGCGACTCCGGCAACCTCGCCGGCACAACGTGTGCCGTGCTTATTGTCGCCGTTGTCTTGAGGCATCGGGTCATCATCGTTGCCGTTGATGTCTGTCGACGCGTTGGGATCCTACACAAATATAAAATAATTAAAACGACCAGAAACTCGGTCAATGGTATAATTACATTAAAACAAAACAGAAATTGTATTTCAAAAATCTTGTGACTGATGAATTTACAAAATTCAAGGCACTTTTGGGAAATTTAATTAATTCTGATGTTGATACATTTACACTGTTAGTAATTTGGCGCGTTTTGATAATTATTTTAACTTCATAAATTTTGACCCTGTCCAACTCATACTTTGCAATTTTCCTTAATGGAATGAGTACCATTCAGGGTATTAACGTTCGCGAATCTTACTGAGCATCGCTATCATAGCATTGAAATTGCTCATTTACAAAACTTGGTAACATTGCATTATCTTGGAGTAATCTTATAGCATCTAACTCAGATTAATTAATTTATGTTTTGCCTGTGTTGTCCCACTGCAGGGTAAAGGAGATAGAGAGGAGAAGGAGAGAGACAGGGAGAGAAAGGAGAAAGAAAGTCTGGAGATAGTGTGACTAGCTAGATTAAATTAAGATTTATAAAAAAACTAGCTGATGCCTAAAAAAACTAGCTATTCATCTGCGATCCAGGATGAAAGTAGCATATGTCCTTCTCCAGATCATGGTCTACACATGGTCTACCTATTTGTCAAATTTCATCTAAATCCGTTCAGCTGTTTTAGCACAAAAGCGTAATTCTTAAATGTTCTAATTTTCTGCGCAACTTTCTTAATTTTTTTTTTGCGTAAGAGCCTTCTACAAAGTAGGTCTTAGAAAGCTTAAAAAAAAATATTGATGAAATCGGTAAAGTCGTTCTCAAGTTATGGCGTGACCAAGAGAAATAGGGATTCATTTTTATGTATGTATATAATGGGCATCAGCTAGTTTTTTTATAAATCTTAAATTAATCTACTATATAGATCTAATACACATTCAAGATACAACTGCTTATAAATCACATCTAATCGAGAACAAATACCCTAACCTAATAAACCACTACATCCAACCAAACAAGTAAGTAATGGAATCCGTTTGAGATTAATGAAGGGTCTTGTCTAGATAGTTCCAGAGACAAGTTATAAGGTTTTTCAAAAACATGAACACTACCTCAGTTCAAAAGTCTAGCTTCGTAAGTTAATATGCGGGCAGCTTATCTTTAGTGCTGGACCTTTACAGCAGCAGTTAGTCCAACTGATAGTATTATCCGCCTATATTAACGACCCTCTATGGAACAAGTGAATGCTGTGTAACTTATCGATATGTAACAGATACAGTTACAGCTCTGAAATAGTGTTGCTTTTGAATTTTGGGACGAATATCTGTGTGGTTCTTGTATCTGTAATAACCTATTATTGTAGGGCTCTGCTAACTATTGTCGAAATATTCTAGAAACTGTATCTGAGAGGATTTTTGATTTTACTTTGGACCATTTTTCAAATATTTTAGTATGTGTATTTTAGTATTAATTCAGCAAATTACAGGCAAAAGCTCAAGCAAAAAAATATGCGATGGATGTCAATGTTGAAAAACGAAATACAGTAATTGATACCACTTTTAGAGGTTTCTGTTAGTTATGATTTTATGGAATGCGTATTAAATTCAAACAACATCGGTACGAGCAATTTTTTGAAAACTAATATCTGCATTCAGCATGGTAGTTTATTGGTCTCCACAAAAGTATAATCGGAAACCACTGGGAGTAGAGAGATTAAAAACGGAGCCACTTTTTTAACTGTTTCTCGTCCTATATTTCTGTGCGCATGAGCCTTTTAGCGTTGCCTCGTTGAGTCCATTTATTGGAAGGTTTCGCAGTAGTGAAAGCTCTTTAATAGCTTTAAACCGAGTCTCTTAATTGGATTAAACATGTTTTATGGACACTAAAATTTCTGTAAAATATAAAGACTACTACTATAGGCCACGAAATGATATCAAAGTGTTTTCCATTTACTAGAGAACAATGTATTTGGCCGGGACGTCCTCTCTATGTCCACTCGCCATTTGCTAGTTCAAGCCAATGGCCTCCTCTGCGATAAGAGAAGATCAATGGCCGAAACAAAACCGCAAAGCCCTCGATGCCACATTTATTATACAAACGATCATACAATACTGATACTGATAGCCTGCATCACTACTAGGCAAAGGCCTCTCCCCATAACTTCCAGCTCTTTCGATCCAGGGCTAAAGTGGACCACTGGTCGTTTGTTTTGTCCAGCTAGTCCCGCCATCTTCTTCGCTCTTGAAGAAGATCATAAAATAAGTGTCAAAAAAAGTTCTACTTACATAGTTCTGCGCCAAGTCCGGATGGTTGGTCTGTATACCATCATCCAGGATGGACACGACTATACCCTTGCCGGTGTAGCCCTTCTGCCAAGCAGGTGCCACGTTCATGTCCAGACCGTCCTTGGCACCTCCGTTCTAAATAAAACGTTCAGTATGAAAATCTTTGAACATTTTCACAACGGAAGCCAGGAGACGGCCAAGCCTCCGAACTGGGTATTTTACTTATTTCTGTCTCACCTCTTTTTCAGAGATGGTACAGCTAAGTAGCTTATAAGACTAAATTTGTGGGGTATATGACGTTGGTTCTTTTCGCAGGGATAGAATTTAGTTTTGTACTACTACATTATTGAAGATAGAGGGTACAAAACATGAAACTATAGAGTATTTAAATCACATGAAGCTCTTACCGTTTTATTTACAGATGTTTTGTTTTGCTTATCCACTAGGACAAATAATTAACAATTTAACTAGAGAATAATGACAAAATAAACTACGTTTTGAGAATCATCATGAGATACAATTATACTTACTTTGAACTAAATTAAATTGCTAGTGAAAAAAAAACAGCTTTGAGTAAATAATATATTGAACATATAAGTTTTACCGTATAAGGATTACCTACTATTGTATTGTGTGTATTATTGTTTGTAGTATTTGCCCACTGATTTTTATATGAAACTGATATGAATATTCAGATTTAATTGCATAAACCTATAATTTTTTTTTGCTCATGAATGCTTTTTCAATGCACTTGGGTGCTGTTGACCATCTTCTTGACAAAATCCTCTGTCGCTTTCAACTCAAGGCTAAGAGAAAATAGCCTTACAATCTATCTTTCCTGACAGTTAACTGCTTATGTCAAAAACTTAGATGGGCAGGTTATAAATGACAACTCCTTAAGTCAGCCTTCATCTCTATAATTCTTTAGAAACTATCACTGTGAACCTACAACATTTAACAAAAGTTCCAAAAGATACGTACCAAGTACCATTGCTCCTTGAACAGTGGGTCGGGGAAGAAAGGCGAGGAGGTGAGCGCGCGATAGTGCGGCCGGTGCGGTTGTAACCGGCGCGAGAGTTGCGAGAACGCGGCGCGGTCATACGGCGAGTAGTCGCGCTTCATACGCCGCTTCTCACGCTGTTGCTCGAACCATCGGACCTGGAGGAAGAAGTGTACGGTTAGTAAGATTCTATGGAAATTCTTCAAATAAACTTTTTGCACAATGGTAGCAGAGTGTTGGGTTGTGGAGGTCAGATAGGTAGTCGCTCCATGTAAAATACTGGTATTCAGCTGCATCCGGTTAGGCTGGAAGCCAACCCCAACATAGTTGGGAAAAGGCTAGGCAGATGATGACAATGGTAGCAGAGTGAGGCAACGCTTAAATAATATGTAGATAAATGCCCCAGGATGATAAACTGGACCTTAGTTTGATAATTAAGAGATTTTTTTTTTATAAATCAATTTTGTTTATTTTATTCGAGTTTACTTATTGTTTTTATATGCACGTGTTTCTGTGACAAATAAACCTATTTTTCTTCCCTTTCTTTCTAATTTTCAGTGATGTTTTCTGAAGGCCTTTATCGAAATATTAAACTGCTTATATTATTTTATTATTATCACTAGATGGCGCTGTGTGAAATGTCCAGGGATATTATTATTATTTATCTTAGGAGGTTACCACCTATTTGAAGTAAAATTCACGAGAAATTGATAGAAAACTATTTTACATCCAATATTTTGTTTTTTTAGGAACCAATCAAAAAAAGTCAAAAACCACTTTGAAGAAGAGCCAGAAATCAAAACGTTTATTTTTCTTAACCAAACAAATCCAGTTTTTCCACTCTTTTAAAACCAAGCTGTAACAAAGTAGCAACAACTGCGAAACATTGCAAGACCTAGTTTGTAAAGACATTAAATACTTTTCTTGGGAAATAATGAGAGATTAGTGAGGAGCTGAAACAATCTCTTTCACGGTTGTTAAGACGTGTTAGATTGGATACAAAACATTTAGCGAGCCATAAGACGTAATTACAACGCTCGTAGCTCTGGATGGCGGCCAAGCAAAAAGACAAAAGTCCGACAAACATATTCTGGATCTAGGTTTAGACATTTATAGCGAATTAATTGTGAAACACGGGGAAACTGTTTGCCAAGACTAATTAATGGATATTTAAGCTTAGTTTAAAGGAAAAAATATGTGCTCTTTAGCAGTACGATCAACATAACATCATGGCTGTATCCCTTGAAGGGTTAGAGAGACGTGCACCTATAACATTTCGCCATCTAAGTAATGGGGGACCAGCCTATTGCTATCAACCAGGCACAAATCCAGATTCCGTGCTGCTACTGAGAAATTCCTGTTGGAAAATCCCAATAACACTTTACCCGACCCGGGAATCAAACCCAGGACCTCATGCTCAGCAGTAGCGCATGCAACCACTGGCTTAGAAAAGCATAGAAAAAAGAACACAAGTGTCAAACGTGTACTTTTTGTTAACTTCATTACATCAAATTCAAAAATCCGTGGGAGTCGCCTATAGAAAAAATAACATTATTCGAAAGTGTCGATTCGCGCGTTCCGGGCGAGTAAATTCGTGCGAATCGACTTATAAGCCGACCATTAGACCAACGAGGCAGTCAATTCTCTTAAGTATATTTTTAGCGACTACAGAATTTTCAACTTTATATTCCTGGTTTTTAGGTAAAGGCGCCTCCACCAATTATGAACCTCTAGTAGGTAGGCACGTTTGGTGTACAGTCAGCAACAAAAGTCAATTAACTCTGTTACTTTTACAAATTTGGTTTTCTCTATTTCATGTAATACCAGAGTTAATTATTCTTAAATATTCTATTATTATGTGGTTTTTAAGAATATTTTTCTCAATAATTAAGATTTAAACAACTAAAGTGTTAACTGACTTTTGTTGCTGACCGTACCTTGGGCAATCGTTTCAGTATAAATAAAGAACCCAACCTTGTTGACTTCCACCAGAGCATGACTTTCTCGTATTGTTGTGAATACGAAAACGTACAAAGAAATAGGTCAACCTATTCTTAACAAAGGACAACGTTCATTCAATTAGTCTAATCTAATACCTAAATAAAGAAAGCAGATAGAAAAGTAATTAGATCTGGACTGTTATTAGATTTTATTATTAGCGTCGGAGACGACCTGTGGTTTGTGCGTACAAACTAATTAATGAATGAGGAACACTATAATTGGTCGTGTGGTTGCGATGTTGAAGGAGTCTGATTATCGGATTGGACGGAGAAAATCTGACGGTAAAAATCGAAGAGAAATAAAGGAATATTGTTGAAAAGATTTAGACCGTCTCAAAGTGGCTATACTAACTTATAGAGTAGATATGTAAGTGCAATGAAAACTCAAAAGTAGTAAACTAGGTACCCTAGATTTGGTTGAACAACTGTTTGTTTGAAATCTACGGCAAAGATGTTAAAGTACTTGTATAGGTTAACCAGCAGGGAGCAGTGGTGGCCCAGTGATAACGGCCGCGACTTCTGAGTTGTAGGTCATATGTTCGAACCCAGACAGGCGCTTTACTTTGTATAAATTCATCACCACTGCTCTCAAAACGGTGAAGGAAAACATCGTGAGGAAACCGGCATGTCTTAGAACCAAAAATTCGAAGAGATGTGACATCTACCAACCCGCTTTGGGCCCGCGTGGTGGATTATACTCCCTCTCGAAGAGAGAAGGCCTGTGTCCCAGCAGTGGGAACAATATAGGCAACCAAAAAGAAATATTAAAAGATTGGCATAAATGACCCAAAACCAAAAATTGAATGATACAACCCGCACTGGGATCACTTGGTAGATTACAGCGCTCTCGAAGAGAGAAGGGCCTGAGTCCCAGCAGTGGGATATTATAGGCTGATTATGCTTATGCTAATTGTCACACTGTCAAAAAGCAAGAATCTGTGTTAGTTCCCGTCGGAGTGTATACACAAGAGATTCTATACGCTTAAATTAAATTAAATTAAATAATCATTTATTTCAGGAAGTTATTCCCATATTAAGAAGCACTTAAGCTAAAGATAAAACTTCTTTAAAAAATGCTAACTGTCCAACGAAATAAAGGCTATCCAAATCTAACATTTAGAGGTGCAATTTCACAGTTGTTGGAACGCAACGGACAGGGGAGGGTGGGGCGGCTAGCACCAGCGTAGTGTATTAGCATGAGAAAGCCCGGGGCGCCGGGACCGGGTTTCATTGCTTTTTCACAAGTGCGGAGGTCGAGACGAAACGACACAATTCGTCTGACGCGAAACTTAACAGCAAAAAAGTCGAACAAAATGTACCTTTTTAAAAATATTCTCCGCTGTTGTAAATTGTGTTGTCTTAGCTGCGGTACTCTAATTTCATTAGCAACTGTGGTGAGAGCAAACGTTGGAGGAGCGGCCATAAGCCACGTAATAGTTGGGGGAAAATGGAATTACTTACGCAAGGCAAAAATTCAAATTCCAAGGAGATTTCGTTTATTTTTGTGGAATTTCTTAAAATGCAGCTTGTAAATTTTGTGGGGGTCGTTTTACGCCTCGGATATAACTTGGTCCAGAATAGTATGAATAAGAAAATCTCTATGATCATTTCAGTCTCTAGATTCCATAGCCAGGCATTTTCATTAGAAGGTAAAATAACTTGGTAGGAAACATTCACACCTATAAAACAAAACGACAGTCGTAAATAAACCCATCATAAGGGATACAGCCATAATGACAATTTTAATATTTACATCCTTGTTTATTACCTACTTCAAGCAAAATACAAGGATAAAACATTTGCACACAATTGAAATGGTAAAAAAAGTATTACGTGGTTTGTGGCTGGTGCCGGGGGAGTGTGGGGCGGAATGTCACACGTATTTTATTGGCGCGGTCGCCGCAGCATATGAACGACTCAGGAGCAAACGTCCACTGTTTGTCACAGCACCGCAGCTCGAGTAATTTAATAAAAATCCCCGTTCTACTCTTTTTATAATACATGATTATGTAACAGGAACAACGGGATAACGTTTTTGTGGTCTTAACTGCAGCGTTTTATGTGTGGGTAAACATTTTTAAATGACCTCTTTGGGAGAAACAATATTTGCTGACAAAGAAAACAAGCACTTATTTTTATAATCTTATCCCACCCATCCGCGGTCACAGTGGAACGGGCTCTAAATCTAATAAGAAAAGTTTGTATTTTTCTTCTTTCCATCCACATTCAGTAAAGTTTTTATCTTCATATCAACACGTTACAGTGACACGAGATGTCTACATAGGCACGGAAACTTCTAGTTATAAGGTAAACAATATTTTTATTCAGCTGACGTTGATAAAAATCAGTTTTTGCTTCATCCAAACATTCGTGTCTCGCATATTGTTTTTTGCGCGCTCATTCAGCTGAACAAACAGCAGATGTCGCGCAAACCAAACATAGTTATCCTTCGACTTGGGACGGGCAAAAAGTCGGCACGAGAGCCGAACATACCGAATGAGGTTTAATAAAGTTCCTTTGTAGTAACACACCGTAACGTAATAGGGTCCTAAACTAATAGACCAAAGGGGTCTATTACGAACGCCGCAAGTCTACGGCACGGACGGGTTTAAACAGATTTACGCCTAAAAGAAACGCACTTCATCTGCGCGGTTGACCCTTGTCTTTTGTTGCGCGACCCAATTTGCGCTCCGGTGAACGTATTTGTTTTCAGTCTAATTAAAATTCTTTCTTGCAGTTCATTATGATGTAGACAGGCTTTATAAAAAAAGCTTTTTTGTTGTATAATGTAAGCGGAACGCCGGCCGGTGCGACGTGTATGCCCAGAGGACTCGTATTTCGAGAACGGTTATTGTTTGACTCATTATTAACAGTGAATATTTTATAATACACATAAAATCTTAAACTCCCTCACTCACTTCCTACCTCCATCTCTCTTCTTCTCTCTTTCTCGTATCCATTATCTGATGAATATCTTAATAGCAATACACTTCTTAAACCAAAGCATAAGTCACTGCAATAAATACGGAGCACTTTCTGTGAACGCATCCCGACAAATCATAATACAAATCTTTGTCATCTACACTAAACGCGGTTACCCTTAAAAAAAAAAGCTTTGGAAAAGAGGCCAAGTCAGAAAACAGTGCCGCGAATAAATAGGTCCAACTTTAATTAACCGCAAACCAAATATTTAAAGACGACAATAATTACCAAGAAGGACTTGGCTTCTAATTTCCAAGAAATTCACCAACTATATCGATAAGGGACGTTATGTAGGTTATCTATGTTAGTGTTGGTCTCATCAACATGAGAAAGGCCGGTCGCTGGGGCCGGCACGCCCCAGAGTTTTATTAGTCCACGGTCCACTCCGCCCAAGTCGACCCCAACTCCGCTTGTTACGGCCACAAAGACACAAAACCGTCACGGTACGTTGCTGGAGGAAACTTTAGTTGACAATAAATCTGACCAGTGATACAAATAGCCCAGGCTAATATTTGCCCCATGTAAATGGCACAGCTGGTCACGTATTCGGCACATGCCGAGTTAATATTTAAGTAAATGCTTTGTTGCTTTGTAATACACACTTTTGGGCCTATTGATTTGTGTTTGCGGACCATGTGGGTACAAATAGTTGATCATAGCGAAAATTGATATTTTCCCAAGTAAGAAACTTCTCTTGTGGTAAATGATATGTAAAGGAATCTATACAAAAGCTGAAGAGTGAAGAGTTTGTTTGTCTGTTTGAACGCGCTAATCTCTGAAACTACCGGTGGGATTATTTTTACATTTGATAGTCCATTCTTGAGGAAGGCTATAAGCTACTTAACATGATGCTAGGATCCTTAGGAACCGAGCAAAAATAAGTCTGAAAGAACATTGAACGAAAACGAAATAATAGCGCGGGCAGGCGATGCGATGCGATGCGATGCGACAGGGGAACGGAATGAAGAAATTTCACGCGGACCAAGTGGCCAGCAGAAGGTAGTGGTAGAATATACGTCTTTATTTATAAATCCAAGATGTGATGTGAAACTGGTATATACGATATGCTGAAACTCTAATATTCTGTATTGAATCTTGAAGGTGAACCAATGTTGACAGGTGCGACAAAATTGTGTGGGTATTGTGCTTTCTCAAATAAGGTCTATTATTTCTGTAATATGAAGTAAACTCACCGTAACTAGTATTGACTCTTGACTCCTACGAAACAAAACAAAATAATTCAACGATGTCCTCGTATTCCCGCTGATAAGCTCAAAATAAATAAAACAACAAAACAAATGAATATAACATTGTTTAGAAGTTGCTCCATGCGCGTATTGCCAAAAATGAAAATGACATGTGGGTACAATTTCAACAGATTCACGGGCAAAACATACAGAGGCTTATAACAATATAAGCCATCAGACGGAATGATGTCATTTCCCCCAGAAAAAAGGTTAAAAGGGCCATTCCCGAAGAGAAATCTCGTTATTATTGCAGCTCGTTCAGCGTAAGCTAAATATGATACTGAAAATGATGTCCCACGTGTGATTGTGTAACGTTTATGTTAATACTTTATATTCTCATCAAATGGCGTGAAGAACTCTCTACACCTCGCATTTGCCTTGAAAGCGTCAAGCGCTATCGAGACAATGTGAACACCGCTTAAAGTTCAACTTTAGCTGTAAGAACGGTAAATGCTCGCGATACATGCATAGAAATAGTTGAGATTTGCCTTCTTATTAAGATCACAGATGGTTGGTTTCGCTCTTACGTTTGTATTAGGGAACGCAGAGATTTTTATTGAACCCATACCTACCTATCTTTTCCTACTACGAGCAGTATAACGTGTTATGAATGTAATCGCCTTAGTGTATTTTTTTTTTTGTTACAGACATTGACTGAAAAATATCAGGGCCAACAGCTAACGTAAATAATACTTAGGCTAAGCGCGCACTGCGATGCGATTTTTTAAATCGAAATAAAATAAAAAAGCTAATTTTCAAGTGATTTTTTACCGCAGTGTGCAGACTCTAGAATATTGGTAGGTATTGCTCACAGATTGGCGATGATTATCGTAATGCGCGCTTAGCCCTAAATGTGCAGTTTAGATGGCTAAGTTTTTAATCCTAATAGGATTATTGGATTGAATGTACATAATTGGATTCTGGGAGCTAATATAAGAAAATTGGGAAAAAAGAACATTTTTTTTATACCCTATGAACTGTTTCCCGCATCTTAAGTAATATTTTTATCTAGACAAAGGCTACATGAAACTATAAGTAATCAATTTAAAAAATAACAATGTAACAAATGAAAGAAAAACGCCGGAAAGAAAATCGTAGCCTCCCCTTAAAACTTCGAATAAAAACTGCTACAATGTCTTTACTTTTGCAGAAGGCGTTCTGCGCCCGCTGTACCAACAAGGGATTGCATTAGTATTCCTGCTGCGTACCCTTAAGGATAACCCCAGTTACGGTGTAAAGCTGCAGCGTACGATATGTAAAAATATCACATACTTATGTGGGCGAAGAAAAGTACGTGTCTACCGTTTCAGTGAATGTTTTCACTTTTCTAAAAGTCAATAGCCTTTGTTTTGATGTGTTACACTGAGTGCCTGTCCACATTTATCAAGGGTCGCTACAACAGGAGCTCGTATAATAAAAAGCCCCAAAGGTATTGATTCCGTTCCTAATACCTACATGGTCGGGAGTCGGGGACTAGCGGAGTCCACCGCCTCATTTCGGCTAATACTTTCGTATCCCCGCGTCTAACACTATCTTTAGAAAAAAGAAAATAGACGTCCTTTTGTTTCGCCTTATTAGGTAGGTAGTGTTATGAGGAAAAGTTACTTTCCGGTCGGGAGGTCATCTTTTCCTATCAATGTAAGGTTGAGTGCACACAGCTTGGTCATATTTATTAAGGTAGTTTTGCCACCCCGATACGCTGCAGGTTATAAGAATTGGAACGTGTCTCTTTGGTATAAATAAGATTTATGATTCAAGAAAGGAAAAGTTAATTTATACTTCTTACAATAAATAGATTACATTTTACGAAAATAGTGTGTTATCAGAAAAACAAAACAAGAAAATTGATACTAGGAATAATAAAATGATGAATAAAAGACTACCGCAGGTACAGAATTTTAAGAAGGTATCATAAAATAAAGAACTTGACATTTGTTGTAAATGTAATGCCGTTAGCAACAAAAGCGGCCATTTTTCTAAGCAGCGTTGTATTTTCTGTTGAACATAGACTAATTTCATACAACTGAAAAATGCTCAACTCAGTTGCAGAGCGGGCACGAAAAGGCGCCACATGCTCAAGGATATTTCGTTCAAGACATTCTTGAATACAGCTTGCATATTCTCGGAGCACTGACGGCGACGTCCTTACAAAAGTATACCTAATAGTAATAAATGTCACATTTTTTAGATGACAACGGAAGTAAAATTTCACGAATCTCGTAGCGCTGACTCACTCGCAATGAGCACTGTGTCTCTAGAAGAAAAACACAGAAGCCCGGTGAAGTGTGCCGCCCGCGACTAATGTAGATGGCTGATATTTCGCCCTCTTTGCTTTGTCACGCACTACGGGACTACATCAAAGAAAAAAGGCCTATAATCCGAATGGGACTAAGTAATAAGTTTTTGATGCGTTATCTCCGCAATCCGCTAGTTTATTTGTTATACTGAACATTTTTTGGGTCAGTACAGTTGCTTTTGGAAACTTTTGCTGAGAAAAACGAAAAGTTGCTGATATCAGGGGCGAAATGACGTTAATCGGTGATAGTTCTTAAATATCTGGGCCAACTTCATAAGAGAAAATGAATAGAGGAGCAATTTATACCCTCGAAGTCCTGACGGGGAATAATCCCAGAAAGAGAAATATTCGAAATAGGTTACGTAAGCGCCGGAAAGCTTCCAAAACAGTTTAAAATTTAAATGTAGTATCCATTTCACTGAATGTAAAATTTAAGTAGTTCAGATGAAAACTAACTTTGTACCAAAGAGAGCGCGGTACGAAACGATCATAGGCACGGCACAAACACGAGCAATAAGTTTTTTTTACAAAATTTAATTTCACTCTAGGAATTAATTAGTCAAACGAGACTAAAAGAAAATACAAAACGTAATTTCGGGTATCTTTTACACAAAGGATGTTTTGATTAATGTTAAAAGGTATCAAGCATAAATAAAGATTGTAGATAAATACACGAATGTTCTTCTGGGTATTATGTGATTTTATGTTCATAATAAAATAGGTCGTAACGAGTCGGTTGAACACGTCGACAGCTAAATAAAATTATGTAAGTGAGTACTTACTTTTTATAATAACAACGAACTTGACATGGGAATGCGACAGCTTAAACCCTTGTTCTATTCATGGATAAAAAGTAAAAACCCGAGAAAAACAGAGTTGTCTTTCACAAAGCAAATCATAAAAACGTTACGACCGTACCGTACTGAGGACTTTGTGACTTTCACATTGTCGTCTACAAATCGTTTGAATAATGTGAAGATTTTGTTTAGCCCCATAGATGATCCCTAGCAAGATTATCTACTTAATAAAATCTTTAATTCATTCATTCAGTGCCAGACAATGCCCAACCTAAACCACTGGTTCTAGCAGCATTAAATTTTGACCTTATAAGAGTTCCTTATAACAAAAATTAAGGAAGGATTTTTGAAAATTAATCCGTTTAACGTGGCTAAATAGAGGACGTAAATTTGTATGAAAGTTAGTAATTTTTCCGATGGAAAATCCCACCCAGCTTGTATAGAAATAAAGAAATAATTAGGGGAAACGGATGCATTGTGTGAGAGAAGCCAGATAAAATGAAGAGAATGCAGGAGGCGCGTGTCAGATGGCACAAAGATTGAGTGAGGACGTGGATTAGCTGGAGGGTAAGGTTCAACCTTCGATGATACACGGATCTGCAAATGGAGATTATTCTGCAAATTAAACGAAAAGCCCGCGACTTCTTCTGCGATCCAGGATGAAAATTAGCCTATGTCCTTAACCAGGTCATGGTCTATCTGTGTGCCAAATTTCATTGAAATCCCCTCAGCTGTTTTAGCGTGAAAGCGTAATAAACAAACAAACTTACTTTCGCATTTATAATATTAGTTAGGATAATACACTACACGGGCAAGAGTTGAATGAATGAAGCCGCGGGCTGCTTTTGTTCTTGTTAGGGCATGCATACTCGAAGTTGTTCCATAGTTGGCCCTATTATATTTCTATAGACCCAATTTCTATAGAAAAAAAAAATGTTTTTTCTATAGAAATTGGGTCGAATAAGTTTGCCAGGTAGCTTGTATACCTACAGGTAGATAAATGAATTGTTTAGCAATAAATTTGCCATTTTATAATAGTTTTTTCATATAACTATCATCGAATGATAGTTGCGATATGAATATACCAATTTAAGTAGATAATCAATTTGTGTACTCCTTAATACAGGCTATGTCATAGCCTAGCAAGGAGAGCAGCACGTCACCCACTTGATTGTCAGATATTTAATACTACCCACTTTGTTAAAACTATTACATGTACTACAATCTGTGCTTTTTATATAAATAAAGCTTATTATTATTATTATTATTATAATTTGCTTAACAATTAATTTACATAAAGTAAAAAAAGACAGTTGCATTTTTTTTAGGAACTTATGTAATAAAGTCAAAGTAAGAAATTTGTTTTTTTAAACCTAAGTACTTGCCTAAGTGTTAATAAAATGCAACTTTCTAACATTTTACACTCTCATTTTTACATCTCTCTCCAACAATTTCCAAAGCCTACGAGACAAGCGAATTAAATAACACATTCTGTATAATTCACAAATTCGAGGAACAATGTCGCGAGCCTGTCACCGAGATTGCTCAATAAAGAAAAATCCGGATTAACACGTAAAAGGAAATGAATACTTAACACGCGGCGTGAACGGAGCTTTAATTGAAGCATTTTTGAGTAGAAAGACTCAGGTAGAGAATATTCTATGAGGTGTAGAAGGAATTATATGGTCAATGCTAATGATGAAGGTGAAAATGTGCATTTTCTAGATAGTGGAAAAACGCTAAGACCAACAATCAAACTAGGACAAAGACATGCTCACAAATTTTAGAGTAGAATGTCTCTGGTAGAGAATATTCTATGAGGTGTGGAGACAATTATGTGGTCAATACTAATGATGAAGGTGAAAATGTGCATTTCCTAGATATTGGACAAATGCTAAGACCAACAATCACGCTAGGACAAACACAAGCTCACAAATTTTAGAGTAGAAAGACTCAGGTAGAGAATATTCTATAAGATGTGGAAAGAATTATGTGGTCAGTACTAATGATGAAAGTGAAAATGTGCATTTCCTAGATAGTGGAAAAACGCTAAGAGCAACAATCAAGCTAAGATAAAGACATGCTCAAAAATGTTAGAGTAGAATGTCTCTGGAAGAGAATATTCTATGAGGTGTGGAGAGAATTATGTGATCAATACTAATGATGAAGGTGAAAATGTGCATTTCCTAGACAGTGGAAAAACGATAAGACCAACAATCACGCTAGGACAAGATGCAGTTTTTAACGTGATTTTAAAACAGCGACTTAATCCTGCAAAATGCACACGTTCGAAAATACCGCGTTTATAAGGTCTCAAGTAAAATATTATACACTATACAGATACAAACGGTTGTTGCATTTTACTACATTTTCTGGAAATATGTGTTTGCTCCTTAACAAGGAACTACTCAATTATATTTTAGAAATGCATCAATAACTATAATTGTATGATCACCAGCGGGGTAATTGTATAACACACATAAAAGACAATTGATCGCAAGGATTTCATTCTGCTGACAGTCCATCCACGTTCATTGCGTTATTTATGTTATTCAGCAGATGAATTATTCAAACCTATGAAGCTATATATGTATGGAATAAAAAATTCCTTCAAAACCCTCGGATTGTGAGTGAAAGTGGGTGGTGACCCTATTAGGGTTCAGGCTATTGCAGTTGACTGCCATTTGGTAGTTAAAAGTTTTGGTTCCTTACCTGTGGTTCATCGTTTAACTTTTTATGGTGTTCGTGGCTCGGCTCTGCAGATCGCTTCCGAACATCGTGATGTGACAACAAGTAATAGTGCTTCAGCGAGCCAATCTGTAACAAAGAAAGACAATAAATTAGATTCATAACATATGAAATAAACAAAATATTTCCAAGAAAAGAAGTGGTGATGGCTGGTAATAATATATGGCAAAAAAAAAGTTATTCCATAATATTCGGCAAATGTATTCTATTTCCGCTAGCCCTTCAGTATTTAAATGGCTATTTTCCACACGGCATCAACTGTACCCCGCCCTAACGACACATACCAAGGCTATTGGAGTTTCCTAACGGGCTAGCCCAACTATCCCGAGCTTATCGGCGACTTTATTTTCTTCACAACAATCAGAGGCCGTTCAAAATGTTCTCGATTACGTACTATAAAAACATTAGCTACAGTAATTTATTCCTATTGCTTTCCGTATGGAATTAGTACGTTGGCGCGAACTATTTTTTTAGTATATTTCGGTGGGCTCGAGCTCTAATAAATCGAGAGCACGCGATGTGCTCCGCCCTGCCCTCACTCAAGTGTTAAATTATAGAAATTGTTGTTGCGGCACCCATTGTTACGAATTTTGGTATACTTTTATTCGAGGTATAAAATCTTTCAAATAAATTTATTCGCATCAGCGACTGAGGATTTTGATACGCATTCATTCTTTCAGTTCATTGTTACTCTAACATAAACGTTAGATTTATTTTCGTTATCCTTTATTCAGCATCATCTATCTACTTATTCTATGTAATAAACATGAATACGTTTCGATAGGCAGCTATAACCTTAACAAAAATAAATAGATTCAATCCTAAAACTTAGTACCCAAGCAATATCTCAGGAGCTCTGATACCAACTTATTCTACATATTATTTAGATTGAGGCCGAATCTCTAAGCAGTACCTGGGCGAAATAGAAGTGAGATTAAATTATTTGGCAGCTCACGTGCCGATGGTTTACGAGGTCGACGGTGGCGCTGCCTCTAACGTTTTCTCTATAAACTATCACCGAGAGTTAGCGTTGTCGTCTTTAAGAACCTTTGATTATCTTGAATACTGATTTCCAGGACTTGATTTGGTGGTTCACCTTCAATGACAACATTACATACATGACCGTAGTTTTTGGAGTCTCGCATGGCTTTTACTGGTTCCGAAACAAGGTTTTCTTTCACAAGCGTTTCAGTAACACGGAAGCCTGTCTTTAGAGACTCAGAATAAACGCGATATCTCTCCTTTGCGATTTCTCCCTGACATAAAATAAAAACAAAAGTGGCAACGCAGACATAACATAACAATAATTAGCCATGACACATATGCCCGGCCTTACCGCACTCGAGGGCTTTACCGTTTATTGCGGCATTAAACTGCTTACATTATATGCGACGGGATTTTTAATCCTGCCGACATTAACCATAAGCTCCATTTACAACACGTTCTTAATGGCAGTAACCACAATCCTTTACTTGCACTAATAAAAACTTAACTCCTATTCGAACTATAATCGCGAAGAGAATTACATTGAAGAGATGGTTTTTTTAACGAACTACAAAGTTACACAAGGTTGATATCAACAACCATATTAACTTAGAAAAGTACCTATACTTTTTCACTCGTAGGTACGAGTAGTAGCTTAATTTTTCTTGGTGGCGGGATATTAAAATTTGCATGGCAAATGTGAAGGGCGGGCGTTTTTGGGGGACTGTCTTTTGTAATTTTGACGTTCGAAAAGTGCTGACTCTCAGCCTAATTTGAATAAATGACTTTTGATTTTGATTTTGCACATGACAAAGATGCAATTTTCCAAACAGTTAGTGACAACGTACATATAAATGTAATCCAAGCCGGATTACATAACAGGTAGAAGAAACAGTTTAACCATTATACTCCACTGATATTTACCGAGATCCATACTTGATGAAGACAACTAATCGTATAGTGTATGTCTGGTATTCCGAGCACTATTAATATATAGTTCTCGTGGTCTAATTTCAACCAAGGCTTGAGATATTATAGTGCACGAGTGTTTGCGCAGACACAAGTACATTTTCTCTTACCTCTCTCTCATAGTCCGATGGGACGGCAATCTAACATGACAGGAGAGAAACATCAGGTGCAAGACCAACGGTCATGAAATTCTTAGTTATTTCGTTACATTTAGGTGCGAGATTTTTCGCGTGGAAACAAAGTGTTAAATTACCTTTATTGGGTCATAACTATGACTATAAAGTCGACGTTTAGACGCGTGCCGTGTATTGCACTTTTTTATTTATTTCTTTTAGGAATTTACAAGGGTTTTGCGGGTAATGTAGGGACATTTTGTATGTAGTCATTTGTTACTTTTAATTTAAGCAGAGCGTGGTTAATAAGGACGGCGATATCCGATGAAATTTAAGTGAAATATTTTGCATAATAGGCAGGCACAAGGTAGGCTACACATTTTCATAAAATAAACGAGTTAGTAAAATGAAACTTTTACACATTAACATATAATGCACTTCTTCTTTTTAGCGTATCGATGATTATCTCAAGGGACTCGGAATCTGACTCAGAATTCTGCTCCGTGCTTGGCGCCATCACTAGCGTTCATCAATTCCTGTAACGTGCAGCTGACAGGACACGCAGGACATGATATTAAAGTGTCCATCGCTCGTGGAACAGCACCACATTTACACTCCAAGGCGGAGTCAATAATGCACTGAACACACACATTTCCGATAAAATCCAAGAGAAAACCAATATAACGAAACAAATGTGTATTACCGATATCGAGAATTTAATATCATAAGATTGAAGAAACACCTATGCAAAATTAGCTCTATCTCTTGCAAGAGAAAAATACCCTGAAATGTATTTCCGACGCCCGACTGAACCGACAAGGAAAACGTGTGGAAAATAAACGGTATTGATGATACGAAATATGAGGGCATAAATTCTTATTGAACTGAATATACCGGCAGGATATCTTCTGCGAATGCGCGAAACACGGTCCCGGTTACCTTTTTACATTCCATTGCGTTTTTAGTTCGCATCCCGTTGACAATAGTTGTAGAAATAAGGTAGTGGAGTGTGAAACGTGCTTCGTACATTTTGTGTTGCATAGTTTCGAAGTAGCGGAGTTAGTACCAGAGTATTCAGGAGAGAGTCCGCCCGCCACGTGTTGCCAGCAAGTACCCGTTCAATTCACTTTGATGTATCACCGGCAATGAAAACAATCGTGGAATTGCCGTATCACTTTTATTTTCTAATAAGTTGCTGCGATACTCAATTACGCATTGTTTAACGATGAGACTTCAATTTTATGTTTTGTTATAATTGTAGAGTATATCGGTTGCGGGTACCCAGTCACAAATACGAATTTCAAAATACCGATTTTCATAATTCCGAATGGTTAAAAATTCCGAATATAACAACCCCGACTTATCATTACTCAATTTTTTATAATTCCTAAATTTTAATATTCCTAACATTTATAATTACTATTCTCAAAATACCGAGTTTCAATAGATCGAATAACAAAAAGTTCGACTTGATGATAATTCGAAACATCAAAAATACGAATTTCGATTATAAAAAGAATATTTCGGAGTATTTGGGTGTTCCCATCGGTTGCAAAACCACTGGCATCCTACCTGCAGGTCAAGCCAGGGAAGACGGTTGTCAATGGTATTATTTATATACAATTTACTGCAACCAGTTTCTATTATCAATCTGTTTACTAAGCGCTCAATACTGTAATCTCCCGAGCCCTAAATATTATTAGCAAATTAAGTTTACGGCTGATAATAGAATTCTTCTTCTTCTTAGCGTATCAATGGTAAAAAGTTCAAACATCTTTGGCCCAAAGTTCAGCTGCACGAACTCCGCAATAGAATTGAAACGATAAGATTAATTCAAAGCCACCCCCTTATATTGTTCTATTAATATAAATCGCCCGCTCCTAGTCAACAATGAAAAGAAAATATCTAAGTGCTGCAGCTGCTTACAATTCCGCGCAAGTCGATACGGTTCATGTAATAGCGTCGGGGCTACGATCTAGCAAACTGTCACTACTTGCACACTACTGCAATTTTTCAGCCCTACACTGTGTTTAGAATACATTCTAGTGATATAGGGGAAGTGTGTTACAATGGAGCTACTTTTTAAGCATAAAATAATAGACTAACATATGTTAAAAGATTTGGATGAGGATTTTTTAAAAGATTCTCTCGTCATAATGTAATATTATAATAGAAAGAGTAATAAGTACGGGTAACAATAGTGATGCTACTTTTTATGGAGAACTATGCTTTGCAAATGAAGTAAACTAGGCTTTCGACTTACGATGATAACATCATACTGATTTTACTACAATTGCGTCTAAAGTCTTGTAATGCAAGGCTCAAAGCCCTTTGTAGAAAAAGCTTGTGGAAGAGGCTCATGTTTGGACCTTTACAAGGTGTTAAGCTCCTAGTAGTTTCTTCAAATGTAAGCGATACATGTCTTTTACCGAAGTCAATTCCTACCTTTACCGAAGTGTTATTATACGACGTAACATCATCTCAGGAAACGAAGCTATAACGAGCACGTCCACTTATAGATTGCTCGGGAGACAAAATTTTATGTTAACCACACCAAGATAACACAATTTTACGATTCATATTCAAACGTTTATTACAAGAAGGGAGATTCGAGCGCTGGTTAATATGGAACGTAACAACCATTGTTGATATACTTTATGTACTAATAAAGTTTATGTTGGAGTTGTTAGCCAACTTAAACCAATTTAATGTGAGCAGTAAACCTAGGTACAATAGCTTCATGAATAAATCTTCACAAACTCTTTGTATGAACCGACTCGCAAAAAAACATCGAGGGAAAATAATTTGAAGTTGTTCACAATTTAACAACTGAAGGAAAAGAAAGGCATTGCCTTTCAATCAATCAAATTAACTTTCCGTAGTCTATTGTTAAAAACATAGCTCGCCAGAATTTAGAGGCAATGAAAATAAAAATGCTAAAATGTGTTCCGGACTCCACCTGCTGGAAACCCCGAATCGAATCGTCTGCGTACATCGTAAAATATTGAATACGCTTAGGTCTCCAACGAGTGGAGCTTATCCAATCGTATTAAAACCTACTAAATATAACATAGTTCTCGGTCTAGTTTACCTGTAAAATTCAAGATCATATATTCGTGCCGGCTCCACGCGCCGCCAGCGCCACCGCAGTCAGGTCTATTTTTCACATCGCCCACAATTTATGTCGCTCGTTTGAAAACGCCGCAGCGAATGTATGATGCAAAATTAACTTATTATCTGCTTAAAGCCGCTGTTGCGTTGTCATCTGTTCCGTGCTTAAGCGCTGCTAAAGTTTGATTACAGTTAAGCCTTCCACATAGAGATTATTCGGCGAATATGCAAGATGGAATACAGCCAGAAACTACTTGCGGTGCCGGTATGCGACCTATTTTTATAAAAATATGCTTTATCAAGAGAATGGGTTTGCGGCTCTTATGTTGCTAGTGATATACATTTTGTACCGCGTCCAGGCGAGCTTTAAAGCTGAAAATTGCGTTCTGCTGAATCCAAAAAGCGAGTTAATTTACAACGCATTAACTAATAGGTCTTTGTAGCATTTGTTGGTAGTTTACGATGAAACATTAAACTATTTTCTTCTCTTTGACCAGTTTTATTATAATAAACTGTAAAATTTGAAAGGGTAGATCGATTTCAGTAATTACTGAACCATCTGGTGTCCCTTAGCTCTTAAAGAGGTTAAAAGCTAATTAAAATCGCGGAGACCTTATAAATGTGATCGATAAACTGGAACCATATCTGAAGTGGTCGTTTCTTAGCTCAAGTACCCTCTCGTTTTAACTTGTGATCAAAATTAGAAATTAATATCGACTGTATTGAGCTAAAATATTGGAATACTGAAATATTGGACCTTTGAACTTTGAAAGTACTTGCTACAAGGGCTAGTAGTATTTATCGTAAATCATTCGCTAATAAATGGACTGTTCAAATGTCTGAGTAGCTTAGGACTCTCGTTTTTGGAGGAAATTGTTTAGTATTTCGATTATACGAGTAGGTATGTTTGATGACTTAGTGCTTAAGTGAAGCGAGGCCACTCTAAGCAAAAAACCTACTTTCAATCATATACTTTCAAATAAGTTTCAGTCGGTAAAAAGCTTTGATTTTTCAATCAGAAACAATCAAATAAAACCAAATTAATATTGAATATTGTAATTTATACTTTTCACCTCCCTTTTAATGTTCCCTCGTAAATATGTCGGAGAAATAAATCGTAGATAGTTGGCAATGTAAGCCATCAGTCACAAGTCAGGGGGCGGGGCTTTTCTTAAAACTTTTAATTAATTGTCTAAGTTCGAGACTGAAGTAGAGGGGCATTCGCATTACATTCCAAGAATTCCAAGTCACTGGGCATAACTAAAATTGTTCGTTAGCAAAACAACGCGATGGAACTTTGCAAAGCTTTGATGGTTGATTTAAAGAAATTATGTTTGAACTAGCTTCTGCCCGCGGCTTCGCCCGCGTGGATGTCGGAAATTATCCCACGGGAACGTGCTAACAGGATAAAATGTATGTGCTTCCCCAGGATGCCATCTATCTCTATGCCAAATCAGAAGTTCAGTGTTTTAGGCGTGAAAATGTAACATACAGTTTCAAGTTCAAATCCTCCCCTTAAAAACTGAGTTACCCCTTTTTGTCCCGTCAGTGGTAAATTTTCGACAACTTTACATACTTATTATTAATTATTTTTTGTCAAAAGTATCAATACTGAGTTTCGAGTTACTCGGACCGCGCATTCACTTTCTTCCACACAAACTTAACACCCCTATATCCCCCTTTGAGGGGTAGTTTTGAAAAACTTATAATGATAAACTTTATTACTTAGGTAACTACTTAGGCAAGTATTCTTGCCAAGTTTCAAGTTTATTAACTAAATGAATAAGATTTTTCATATAAACCGTATCCCCCGCTTTTCACCCCCAAAGGGGAGGAATTTTGAAAAATCGTTTGGGATTATTCATAACTTGATTCAAAGATTATTTATACCAATTTTCGAGTTAATCAAGCCACGCATTATAATCCTCCCTTGTAAAATTAACTACCCCTTTTCAACCCGTTAGGGGTAGATTTTCGAAAAACCCTGATACATGTTACTCTTTATTTTTGGTCTTAAGTATAAACACTGAGTTTCGAGTTAATCGGACCGCGCATTCAAATTATTCCACACAAACTTCAACACCCCTATATCCCCCTTTGAGGGGTAGTTTTGAAAAACTTATAATGATAAACTTTATTACTTACTTAGGCGAGTATTCTTGAAAAGTTTCAAGTTTATTAACCCAATGAAGAAGTTTTTCATATAAACTGTATCCCGCCTTTTCACCCCCACAGGGGTGGAATTTAAAAAAAATCGGGTGGTATGTATTCATAACTTGACTCAAAGATTATTTATACTAATTTTCGAGTTAATCAACCCATGCAGTAAAATCATCCCCTGAAAAATTGACTACCCCATTTCAGCCCGTCAGGGGTAGATTTTCAATAAACCCTGATACACATTATTCTTTACTTTCAATATTAGGTATAAATACTGAGTTTCGAGTAAATCGGACTGCGCGCTAAAATTCTTCCATACAAACTTTGAAACCCCCCAATCCCTTATTAGGGGGTAGTTTAAAAGAAAAAAAACTGACAATGTTCATAATTTATTTAGATAAGTATTCGTGCCAAGTTTCAAGTTTATTAACTCAAGGAATAAGATTTTTCATACAAACGAATTCCCCCCTTTTCACCCTCTTAGGGGTGGAATTTCGAAAAATCCTTTCTTAGTGGATGCCTACTCTTCACGAAGAACACACCCTCCAAATTTCATGTCTCTAGGACCAGCGGTTTAGGCTGTGCGTTGATCTATCAGTCAGTCAGTCAGTCAGTCAGTCAGTCAGTCAGTCAGTCAGTCAGTCAGTCAGTCAGGACTTTGAATTTTATATATATAGATTAAAATGGAATATCTGATTTCGTTTTGAATAATTTGGAATATTTCGAGGTAACAACAATTTATATTTATAACACGGATTTGTATGTTTAGTAGCAGGTTTGTTGGCATTTTAAGGAAATATTTTAATCATTTAAAACCATAAGTATTTAGCAGATATGACGTACTTACCTACCTACAAAAAATCGCATGAAAAGCAGATTTAATTTAAACTTAAAAAACTTTCACGACAAAATATCACCATAAATTCTTCCGTTTCCTTCCCCTTTCATAAAAAAATCCGCCGCCACTGTAGGAAATTATTTCCATTAAAAAAAAAGTACACCATAATTTAAATAAATGGATGCACCGGGCCCCCTTAATGGCGGCATCACTGTCTAGGGACAAATCATAACTACGATAGGAAAACATTGTCATTCCGGAAGCAGAAACTGAGATATTGAGATTTAAGTAGGCTGAAAGTCGAATATTCCCTGAAGATCTCGACACTCGATATCTAAACATACCTACACGATGCCTTACGGAGAACACATTTACCCTTCTTAACGTCTAATCCCGCACACGTCGTAGTTAAGGGACAGCCAGCGGAAATTATTACTCGTTCACGTTACAAATTATCCCTCCCTATGTGGACTCCGGGGTAACTCGGTTACACGAACTCGCGACCGTTAATTTACAGCGCGCCCAACAAATTAATATCTCTGATTTGGACCCTTGTCAGCGGGGGCCAACGACGAAGACCCTACCCGTGTTTGGGGGATGCCGCAAGGTGCAAGCGCCATGCCTCATGCTATAATGGGGTCCAAGATCGTGGGGAGAAGAGCTTTTGGTACAATCGCAAAATTGTGAAGAGTTATGACTCAAACCAAAAAATATATAGGAGTCCATTTTTGTCTCGGACCAGTGTGTGTGGGTAATCTGTTTCTATCAATCTTGTTAACTGGCTAAACTTCTCAGCATGACATGGGATTGTATCGTAAAGCGACGAAGAAGGGAATCTGATGAATCAAATTACTAACCCCCCCTTGCCGCTAAACTGAAGAACACACACGACTTATGAAATGAGCGAACAGATGATTAATAAAATGTGTACTAAAACATATTAATTAGCCCAACTGTTATCTCTATCAGCGCAAAATACCCAAATATTGCAATCAATAATCCTCCTTATCAACACCAAATTCACATACAATGCCATCTTATCACATCCGCTGACGCCTATACCATATTCCCTATACATTTGGCGCGTCGCATTCGTAAAGTACCAGTGACGACATATTAATCTCTGCTGGGATGTTCTAGCTTTAATATTTAGCTTGTGACGTATGGCACGCGCGCTTGCTACAAGACAAATATCAACGAATCGCGAGTAATAACACAGCTATTACACTGAGATAACTTTGAATATAAAGTAGTAAGAAGATATAGAGCGCTATTAAGGGCTGATTTTTCCAACGCCAGATAACTTTAGGGAGGTTTTGACAGTTCTGCCATACAAAAACTGTCAGACGTCAATTCTATTGCACAAATAAAAATTATTGGTCGATTGAAAAATCAGCCCAAAAAGAAAGAAAAACAAAAGAAAGGAACACATAACAATAAATAAATAATAACATCGCGCCTTTGTTCCTCGAGGAGTTAGGTGCATAAAGTCACCCATATGTCTCATCAGTCATGTTTAACTCCCATGTAACAGGGAGCTAGCCTATTGTCATCAAAGGGACCCAAATTTAAACTCCAGGCTACTACTGAGAAATTCCAGATGCAATGGATCGAACCTAAGACATAAGGCCTTTTTTTTTTTTTTTGAGGATGGGAAATCGTCAAATGACCTGCTCTGGGTGGAGCGGTCTTAGATTGAAATTCAAATCATTTACTGTCTCTTTATAAATAATAGTATCATATAAATTTAGACTAACTTAGAAACTGGTTCGTGAGAGACTGGTGTCTGCACTAGAAATACCTGCATAGCAGATCACCAAAAAGATTCGATTCATTCAATCTGGAATTTCAGCTCAATTTTGGCTCAGCACTAGCGCATGCGACCACTAGACCAAGGAGGCAGAAAAGGATAGGAAAATAGGTTATTTTACACAAATGAAATAGTCTATAGTAAATTCTGTAAATTGATTCCCTATCAATCTAAACTCAAAAGGAAAATACAACCAGCCCGTTAAAAATGGTTAACGTAGGAACTTATTTCGCTAACTGGGCCTGTTCCTAGAATTTTGAATACCTTATAGCAGCCAAGATATTCGATAACTGTGCTGTGTTGTCACACCACAAAATAAGTGGGAAGAAACTTTATTTTCGTCGTTGACAAAATAATGCTAACTTATTCCTAAAACTTTTTACCAGCTCTACCGCTAAATGTCGGAAGAAATAGAACATCTTTCACTGTTTTATTTATTGATTTTACTTTATTCTATTCGGGAAATTTACAGCTAATTTATACAGTGATCATAAACAATATGAATTTGGAGACCATTTACAAGTTTCCACTGACAAACACAAGAACAATAACGAAAAATTTAAAGTCGGTCGGTATATAGTACTTGCGCTAGCAGTCCATCACCCTATCCACACTTCAGTATACAAACCCTTAGAGCTAGTCTAATTCATACTCACTCGAAATATTTGAAAGGAATCTTGCATTTCGTACGTGTCTGTCTAGGAAGCACGCTCGTTTTGTTCATGTTTTCTCAGTTATCGCTTGAGTTTATAGCGTCAGTGTTGAATATAACGAGAACTAACGAACAGGATGACGTCATAAATGTGTCGAAACAGCTGGGTACATACTGACGTGGTTGTGTGCCGCAATATTAGAAAAAAGAATCTACACAAAATAAATAAAATTGAAGTATCTTTTTGTAATGTCAGAATAACAGCTTTTTATAGGTATAAAAGTAGGTATACCTACCCTTATAAAAAAATGTGTCAGTCTGTTTGTTCCAGCTAATTTCCGAAACGGCTGGACCGATTTTGACGGGACTATCACTGGACGACCGATAGCTGACGTTGTAAGGAGTAAGGCTAATTTTATTTTAGAAAGAAGATAAGGGGTCCGCGCCAAAAAAAAATTAAAACCTCAAAGAAAAAAATGATTCTTCCTTTTCAATGGAGGATACATACACCTTCTGTAAGCGACACATTATTGATACCTACCCAAATCCACGCGAACGAAGTCGCGAGCACAACTAGTCGATAATAAAGTTTTAACTCAAAATGCTTTTTTTTCTAAACGTGTAAATCAGCAAAATCAATAAAAAGATTACCAACCGATTACGCCTGCAAATAATGTTAGTCAGACTCGGCAATATTTGCATAGCGGAATTGCTTTGATCAACATTTTAACGAAGCAGCTGCCAATTTTTTAAATCGACTGAATTTTCTGAATAGTGTCCCATATACATTTGATGTGACTAATCGCGCAATTCATACAGACTGACGTAAGCATCGGTGGTTCAGTGGTAGAATGCTCGCCTGCCACGCGGGCGGCCCGGGTTCGATTCCCGGCCGATGCAATCACTTTTTGCTTTTCTTCTCAAATATATCATTAAAAATCTGATGAAATGCTCTACAAAAATCATAATCAAACACAGAATCAAACACAGAATCTAAACTGTCTCGTTTAAAATATTTTACGAAAATACATTTTACCACATAAGCTTATAAAACTGGTAATATCAAGAGGAAGTTTTCAAAAATTACGCAACTGACATAGTTTCGTACATTCAGCATAGAAATCCGAGCAAATGCGAACCATTTCTATAAAAGTATGCTCATACAAGAAACGGCGATAAAACCCCGACTGTATTTGGGCGGATATCGCAAATATGTAGTACAAATACACAACATATGTATTCAAACACGTAGGTACTTCAGTCCGAGAGATAGTAACTATAACTAGTGGAATGTATGTATCGAGACCGAATTTGTGTTACTTTCAGTTTATGGAATCGCTATTGGTGAACACGCTCTTGTTTAGAACTTTGTACAACCATTAACAAAGTTCTGAGAAAGTCGAAGTCGTCCAGGTTATTTATTGAAAATCTTCTTAGCTAATACTTTTACATCTACGAGTTTCACTCAAAATTTAAAGTAAAATTTGCCATCTTTTTTCAAAATTTATTATCGGACAATTTAGTCATTTAATTCTACTGCAGTAGTACAGTTGCTGGAGTGTTCTAAGTGCCCGTTCAACTGCACCTTGGATGACCTGAAATATGCCACTGAAGCCGCAATCAACGTGGGCAACTAAGTGGCTCAAATTGTATATTAAAAAAAAGCAACTATGAAGAGTACCTACCATCGACACTATAAGAAGAAGTACTGTTGAAGGGAACAGTCGTCTCCGCACCCACTTCAGAAAACATTTCCACGCGAAACGGCATTATCATCCCGTATTCGTATTCCAACGGCGCATTCACTTACTGGCTCAGGTGAGTGACGCAACGGGCGCGGGCGAGTAAAATAAAGAGCATGTAACACCACCTCCATATGTATGCAACTCGCTCGTTTGCATCGGCATAAGGCGACGCGACTGCAATACTTGTATGATCGCAATACTTGATGTAGACAGTGGAGTAACAAGTGATATGAATGTATGTGGTAATTGAACGAATCATACTGATCAAAATAGACCAAGGGAAAAATGTGGACATTCTAACCGGCCGGCATCGCTTCCCGAAAACAAACAACAGGGATAGATTTGGAAATGCTACAGTAATGAGAAAGAGTATTGAGTCTGAAGCTGAAATAGTTTCTTCGATGATAGGATGAGGCTTTCGTCTTTCGGCTTCGCTCCCATCAAGTCATCAACGTAACTTTACACTTGAGTTACATAATTTTCTTTTTAATAAGCATAAACAATATTTAGAGTCAAACAGGCCAGAATCAATGGAACTATTAAGTTCAAATAACCGAGAACATGTGTTTATTTAAACGTCATACATAACGTGCAGATACAACAGCTTCTGACTGATGCGTCAAATCAGAACAAATATTAATATCCATTAATAGAAATTCGACAGTTGATTAGATGTCCAATTACCGCTCTGTTATAATATCAGCTGTCAAATTACAGTCTGCTATACCACCCAAATCATGTCAAGGGTTAGACTAATTTATGTGAGAATTTCCAAACTCTCATAACTAAACCTCATGATAGGTATCAACTATCAAGAACCTAAAATTCAATTTTTCTTACGTTTTTTGCACTTTGCAGGTCAGTACATATCAGTCAGTCCAATAAAATTATGATTCGTGACCGTAAAAAATATGTATTTACAGAATTATAATCATTAAAATTATCAATCCCCTGAAGGCGAAGGACAAATCATAAAGTCTCGTTCCTACACGCTAGAATGTGGTAAGATATGAAGAGGATCTTAGATCACTTTAAACATTCAGATTAAGGAAACTGATTCTAGATTTATTGAAGTAAAACTTAACACTATTTCTGGTCCAAATCTTCCAATCACTGGAGACCTCCATACTGTACCTGTACAAAATGCAATCAAAATCGAGTTTTGTTCGCAGATACGTGGTGCTCGCACTCGTTCCGATGAATACATTACAAATGTGGGCCTGTATGACGCATCGCCCGATATCGGAAACCGCTCCGCGTATCCGACAACGTTTTATTTCCGATATCTGAACTCGTTCAATGCTCACTTCGATGTGATAGACGTGATACCTTACATTTTCATTGGATCGCGCCGCGCTAACAAACTACTTCAAAAGCTGTCCAAAAATAAACTTTTTGTTATGGACATGCACTACACATTTTCTATTTCAAAATAGAACGGGGAACTATTTCGAAATCGAGAGGCTTTTTCTGCAAAGTGCTTGTATAGTGGTAGATTCTTAAATTTCATCTTCTAAAAGGATCTGTCTTTTCTATTACGCCACTTTATGCACGTGATTTATCTCCTTGAAAATTGCTTACATTTTTCAACAAGAATTTTACAGCAAGGACGTCAAGTATGCAGCAGCTACTCATATCACATCGTAGATCGTTTGTAAACTATATACCACTGAAACATCTTTATTGAGAAAGTAAATGCTAAGTAGGGTGTCCCCTTGTTTCGCAGACAGAAAGAACAATGGCAAATCTCCTTACTTTAAATTGTCTGGAATTAAATTGAAGCATCCCGTAGTAAAAAATATGTCTAAAGATTCGGCGTCAGTAGCAGAATCTACAAGCGAGTCTATTTTGATTCGGAAAAGCCGGAAAACAAAGATATCGGAGTTTGAATTTTTCAGTCCAGGTCGGGTAGAAATTAATAGTAAACCGAATAAACACACACGAACGAAACGGAATACGCAGAGGAATTCTGTAGCATCCAACTGTCAATCGGTCACTGTCAAAGACAAAAGTAGAGCTGTACAATTAAAATCGATTTAATGTAAAATCGATACAATGTTGAATCGATCCTATGCTCCTTTTTTAGATTTAAAAGTAATATTACATAAAGATCAAATCAGGTTGATTAGAGATACAATAACGCATTTCAATCATTATTTTAATAATTCAACAAACCCTAGAATGATCAATTGAATCGATCGTTCATTTAAATCGGTACAGATAATAACATTCATAATGATTGTATGTGTAACACCACTATAATATGATAACAATTCGCGTATCTCGTTCCGAAGCAGTTGATATACTTTTATTAATATAAATTAACTCCGGCTTTTAAGAAATAAAGTGAATAATTGAAAAATCATAAAAAAATAATTAAATTTGTTTCGTTTTTGTGATATTTACGGTCGCTAAAATATAACCAGACAAATTTCTGCCCTTCTTCTTTCATAGAATTTCGTTTCCCAGAAAATGTTTCATATAACATTTGGTCCTTGAATTTTTTTTCGAATATTATTGTTTTAAAGACTATTTACTTGAATGAAACATATTTCACAGAAACAAAATTCAATGAATTTTTAATCACATTTTTTTGTTTAACAAACTTATCAAGCAGTAGAATTATTTTTTAACTAATATTATTTGTTCGGTGTATTTTTCCATGCTATTTTATTTTAGCGAAAATTTATAAAAATAGACGTTATGCTATCCCTAATTTTAATGCAAAGCCTGCTGAAGCTGCGGTGGTAAGCGTGAATACCATTTGCGACGATAAGATCGCGTGGGACCGCCGCGCCAATGATTCAAAAATCTTCAAAGTAAGTATTCTGCGTATTGATTATTCTATGAAACGAAAATATGAGAAAATTTTTATGTGAAACGAAATCCTATAAAACTATTAGCTATAAAACAACGTACAACCGTTATGTAGCCCGACAAAACAGGAAAAATCTTTTAAAAGAGATCACCGGAAGCATGAAATAAGAATGTAGGTAAGTAGTATTTGGGGTATCGCAATATTGGCATGGGATTGAAGTAAAGCAAGGTGGCTGATCCCGAGATGCGTGGAAAAAGCCAGCTGTCAATAAATAAAACGTATACTTATATGGAATCCAACGTTTATTCCATTCAGCAGTGTGGGCGACACGAGTGGTATTGACAAGCGATTCTTTAATATAAACATTGCTTGACACCAAAGACGAATTTATATCGCAAAGAACAATGACGAATTTATATTGAAAATATCGTGTATTAAAAACGCATTTGAGATGTTGATTGATATATCCAACTCATATTTCGTAATTTCGGCCGATGTGATATTTAAGCAAGATAAACAAATTATAAAAGGTTTTTGCTACGAATTCAACTGATGAAAAGGCTGCAGTCCAATTTGCAAAGATACTAATTAGCAAAAAGGAAAATTAAAAATTGAATCGCCACTCAAAATAACGATGCACTTAAAGTCGCAGTGCCGTCGGGTGCTATTTGAACAGATGATTGAGCCAATCAAGCTACAGAGGGAGGTGACAAAAATAGGTCGTTTGGCCCCGGCCCGTGTGAATGCAGTAAGGCCTAGGCTGCACAACGTCATTTACTTTATAATACCAAAGAGGCCGTGAGAGAGACGAATTCAAAGGCACCCTCGCGAGAAGAGCTCTCCGCATTAGCCGGCGTTGAGATGAATAACTGAAGTCATGAGGTATAAGAACGGTGAAAAGACTAGCGACTTTTGTTACTGGATTCTTTACGCAGTTGTTTTTGAATCAGCTCACTTCTAGGTTAAATGAACTTTATTTTGAGAAATAGGGATCCAACCGGAATAAAAACAAAAGAAAAAGGGGATCAGAACGGAATGACAGGTTTATAGTGGGTCAAAATTAAAACGTAATAACAACCAGCAAGGGATCAGATCAAAGGATCCGACCGGAATAAATCGAAAATGCAATGTTGTTTTAAACGAACGAACGACATGTTCTAAACTGAGGTTAAGTTAGGGAATCCTGTTATATCCCATCAGTATCACTAAGACGGCACGGTTGGCGCAGTGGTTAAGCGATTGACTGCTGCGCTGCGTGTCGCGGGTTCGATTCCCGCACGGAACAAATATTTGTATGACCTACATGTATTTGTTCCGAGTCTGGGTGTTTTTCTATCTATAATATGATTGTATTTACAAAAAAAAAAAAATATATATATATATATAAGTAGTTTATCAGCCATCTTGTTACCATAACACAAGCATTAGGTTGCTTAGCTTGGGACTAGATGGCGCTGTGTGAAATGTCCAGGGATATTTATTTATTTAATATTATAAAGGCGAAAGTTTGTGAGGATGAATGGATAGATGGATGTTTGTTACTTTTTCACGCTAAAACTACTTAACGGATTTGGATGAAATTTGGCACACAGATAGTTTATAACCTGGATTAACACATAGGATACTTTTCATACCAGCAGTACGTTCCCATGGGACCGCTGGCAAAAGCTAGATTATCGCTTCATCTAATTACATAGATGAAGCAAATAAGGGCGTCGTTTGCCAATTACCAAAGCTGGAATAGCAAAAATGGAATCAAATAAAGATTTAAGACAGGTATTTATAATGGGTTTAGAAACCTAAAAATCCACTTTCCACCTCAAAAACCAGGTGCGACATACAGCTGGGAAAATTCGTGATATTGTAAAATCGGTCCGTGGCGCGCGCGTAGCGAAATCCGATAGTATTGGCTACAAACAGAAATAAAAGAGCAAGCTCCTCTCGTTTTATACGTAAAATCGTTAAAGCCGCTTTTTTGTCCGACAGTAACGTTCGTACCCAAGTTTTTTTTGCTAAACTCGAGAGCTGAAGGTGAAATGTTACTGTATTTCGTAACTGCCAGCGTACATTTAAATATTAACGAATATTTAGGAAATGGTGGCACTTTTACTTTTCAGGGGAGAACGTTTATTTTACAGTTACAGATTTATGTTTTTTTTTTTTAATTGGCGCCAAGTTCACGAAGTTTGAAGTACTTAGTTGGTTTCTGTGTGTTTTACATAAATTACCTATAACAATAAAGGAAAACATTGAATACAGGGCTTTGCCCGTTCTGGAAATTTCAGCGCGTCCCTCAACTGCTGATTAGGTAGGTAATAAAAAATTAACTCAAATTAATAAACCCTAAAATTAAGGGTTTAGTACAGAGAAACCCTCAAAGAATAATGAATTCCAATAAACTCGTAAAATCCTAGGCGTTCGTATTCATATAATCTGTGGACCCTCGTAAATACGTCGATCTGCATAATTACGTATTTATTCACAGCTAAACACATATTCTGACGTGCAAGCAATACCTGACTCGTTATTCAAAACCAGTAATAAATATGGTTACATCAATTTACTCAGCACGTTATGTTATGTAATGATCGAAGTACGTAAATTAAATCAAATCTGGATAATAAATTCGAACAATATACATAAGCATCGATGGTTCAGTGGTAGAATGCTCGCCTGCCACGCGGGCGGCCCGGGTTCGATTCCCGGTCGATGCATCTCTTTTAATTTTGATTACGAATCTGATGATTATTTTAATCATTTTATATTTTTATTTTCATTTAAAATATAAAATAACAATAAAAAAAAATATTTTATGAACATAAAGTTTTCAATAGAAACACGAAAAATATACCGCTAAAAGTCGACTAGCTGAATTCTTTCAAGATGTGGATCGTCTTCACTTCCACCTCTAATCCACTGATCCTCACCTGGCGCGACATTAACAGGGCTGCCACAACTCACGGTAATAAATAAAACAATTATTTTACCAATTTATTATACAGTATAGGATTCGAATTTAATATCTTTTATTTTAGGTCAAAAATCCTTGACTTCTAGTCCAGTTTGATACTTTTCGAACATTCGACATCACGCCGAACATTTTGTTCCTCTCTACGTCCGGATTGTTGACATCGTAGGTACATGCTTGGGACTAGATGGCGCTGTGTGAAATGTCCAGGGATATTATTATTATGAAATATATTTTTTATTCCAATGGTTGACGTTGCAAGAATTTCTCGCTTGCACACGCCCTCTGATCTCGTAGCTAAACCGCAGGCACGTGGACGCGGGACGCAAAGTGCATTCCACACCGCTCACCCTTTATATTCACTACAATTTCGATTGCCCGGCGACAAAGAGGTAAAGGTATACGTCCAGGTATTGTTTACCTGAAGGTATGTACATGTACCGGGAAACATGCTCATTATCGTGCATAAAGCGTGACTTTAATCAGTGATCATTTTCCAGAGTTATTTTAAATTCTCAGGCTATTGATATATTGTGCAATGTTGACAAAGGGTTCTGAAAACAAGTCACAGTTGTGGTAACTATTTTCCAGATTCCCATTTATCTCTCACGAATTAAACTTAATTTCCATTATTCGTATCTTTGCTAGTGAACATAGATAATTTAAAGTCCGAATTCTACTGAAAATTATGAGCGTACTGCGGTACCATCCATCACGTAGGTAGTCTCCGAATGTGGTATTCTTTTTTCTCTTATTGTGTCGTGGTCAAAAGATTTTCTCGCCGTCGCCGTCGCTTGCCGTTGTGTGATCGCAGCTAACCGCAGCGCTATGAAGCGACGCACGGCGTAAAGTGCATTTTGCACCGCATGCTCTTTATTTTCTATTAGCCGTAAACGAAAAGCGCTGGATAGTACATTGATAGCTGAATAGCGCAATCAATGTTCGCTTTAAGCTTTAAGGACTTTGGTCTGGTTTAAGGACCTCGTGGTATCGATTCCGTGTTAGCCAAGATTAGGTGGTGTGCATTGAATTCTGATATGATGCTATCATTTGTGCTGAAATATGTAAGGTACTGAGCCCCTTTCAAAAAAGTTTTTTTTCGCCAACCCTAAGGACTATTGGAACAGTGAGACTTTAGGGCTTTGCCCAGATAATCTGCAGGCTTAATGTTGGAGGGCATTAGCGAACATTCCGGAGCGGCCCGCGACAATATCGCCACAAATTGCGCTAGTACCGTGCTGTGTGCACTACTTGTGTTAATGGTGTGCCACTTTTGTTAATACGCTTTTTAAGGCCGCTTTAAAAATTGCGAGGGGCTAAATGTTGTGGGTGGTGAACCGCAGAAGCTACTTAGGTTTGTTCCTACTTTAGGATGGAATTTTGGGTCGGAATGAAGATTTTTAACGCATATTAAATGAACTTACTAGTTATAACAGAAAGCGCAGTCAGAACGAATCAGGGCGAACTATACTGAAGCGGTAACAAAATTAAATCAGAATTAAATAACATCAGCTCGCAGGATAATTTCTATCCCTAATTCTGTCACATAATTTCAAGGCAGATATTATATTTTCATCGAGTGAATTAATTTCAACTCGTATTTTAGCACTCATTTTGTTATTTACCTCAGTAAAACAAAAAGGGATGTTTGTATGACAAATATTATTTAAATTTTATGCGAAAATAGGATTTTGGACTGTGAACTTTTACGTCGGTTCGTATAAATTCGTAAAATACTTTTCTGGACGCTGGAGCTCGGGTTCAGACGTACGTAACTAGGTGACACAACGGCGAAACTGTAAATAAAAGTTCCAACAAGTTAATTACACATTTTGGTGTGTTTTGACAAAATATGAGCCTGATTCGGAGAATGGGAAAATATCAATCACACAAAGAACACAGTAGGTAATAATTGCACGAATTAAAATACACAATTATTTCAGAAAATACTGTTCCCTTAAATAACAAAGATATAAACAGCAGAGGGCAGACACTGAAACAAGATTAACTTCAGTCCGATTTCTAAAATAAAGTGCAATAATTGAATTAATGAACGCGGTGCAAACAAAGCGGGCTCCAGTGCTGAGTGATATTGTGTTTGCTCGTCGCTCTGCGCCCGCACAAATACCATATTCATTTATTTACTGTTTGCAAGTACTAACTATGCTCAGTGCTCCTGTGTTCTGCAGGCTGCTAGTTAACGCCCGTACTTACTGGAATGAAAACTATAACGATCCCGCAAAGTGCCAACTCTAATATCCTAAAACGGGCATAGCAACAATATACGTTAACTAAACTTGGACAATATAAAATGATGTAAACATTGCGGTGGAATAAATAACTGTTATTGCGATACGAAGTGGTTAGTAAAACTGTTGCTCGGAATAGAAACGACAGTATTTGCTGTTTGCTAATATGATGTTGAGTTTTTGGACTTAGTTAGCTGTTTAGTTTTATGCAACTGCATTGTACTAACGATATCAAGAAGTCCAAAAATATCAAGTGTATTTTGAAAATGAATTTATGCAATTTTGGTGACCTGAAACTTCTTGAAATTTTATCAAAAAACACCACAAGAGTTTTCATTATCAACCGTAAACTCCTACCTTAGTACCACAAAACAGTGTTTATCAGTTGTTTAGGTTAAACACGACATACATATTATGGACTTTGACGTGACACTAACATTAGACACACGTTGAACAAGTTTTAAGTTTTTATAGTAAGATCCCTAGTTTTGGATACAGGTACCTAAATCTACAAGAAATTTTAACGCCCACACTAAAAACAAACATGCCATGACTGCAAAAACCTTTACTTTGAAGCCACATAGCAAACAGAAATTAACAACAACAACAATTTACCTATCACGTTTTCCAGGTTTTCATTCCCATATAAACCGCTTATTAAATTTTCAATAAAATCGCTCATTTGCATACAGTGAACACGCGTCATTCGCAGAAGCGAGGCGCGGCGTCGCGACGCTATGTCCCCAATTGGCCAGCTGCCAATGGCTCAATACATGGACGTCAGAATTCAATCAAAACGCCCCCTGACATGGCGGCCATTTACATTTGTTAATGGTTTTTCTGAAGTTCGCTGATGTAGGTTGAAGCATAATCTATCTATACACACTTATTATAAACTAGCTTCTGCCCGCGGCTTCGCCCGCGTGGATGTCGGAAATTTACCCACGGGAACGTGCTAACAGGATAAAATGTATGTGCTTCCCCAGAATGCCATCTATGTCGCGGGCCCTTTGTGGCTAATTACAATAGAAAACCAATTGTGTCTCATTAGTGGTGATTAAGAGGGTACCTATATGATATCTTTACCTAAGTACCTAACTAATTTAAAAAAAAAAACTCAATAACAGAAAATTAAATACCTACCTACCTAAATAAACCTATTTCTGATGATAACTAATCTAAACTCAATAAATAAGCAAAATCCCTAAAAACTAATATCTATACGAATGACTAAACCTACATAACAGTATTATAAAATAACCTACGGTCACTACGTACACTATCAAAAATACTACCTATACTTTAAAATTAAAATCTATACCTACGACTCATATAAAAATAAACCTAAATAACTCTAAAAACTAAAAGGAATAAAAATGAACTCCACTGCGGGTGACCCAACCTACGACAAACTTAGTATTTGCGGTTGGTACAGTACAGACAGTGGTAATCGGGTATAGGGATCGAACCGCAAAATTAAGTTTGTTTTTTATTGTATATACTTTTCCGGGATAAAAAGTACCCAGTGTGGTGCCCAGGATATTAAAGAATAATTATACCAAGTTTCATCGTAATCGAACCGGTAGTTTTTGCGTGATGCCTGAACAAACAGACAGACAGACAGACAAAAATTTTTTTAATCACATTTTTGGGTTCGGTGTCGGTCAAGTAACACCCCCTGCCATTTATTTTTTGGATATTTTCAATGTACAGAACTTTCACTTCTACAGATTTAAGTATTATAAGTATAGATTAAAGGCGCTTTTCGTGTCTCTCTGTTTTACCGCGTTGTTTTCCTAAAGTGCCCAACGAATTTTGATGCGGTTTCACCATCATTTAGATAATTTATGCCGGAAGATTTATGTGTTAAAATTTTAATATTTAACTTAGAACCCATTAAAGAAATCTCGATATTTTGTCAAATCCTAAAAACTTTGCGAAGCAGGTGCGCGTCGCTAGTTATTTATAAACGTTTTCACTTATTTTCTAACTTTGTAAAGACGTCCTCTGCTCAGATGTTCCTAGGTACTGAAAAAGCTCTGGGCACTACTAAATAATATATAGTCTGGCTTATCCTAAGTTAAGCTGTGGGCATAGTGTGTAACTAGCCTTACCGAAAAAATCCGCTGGGGTTACCATTCGTAAATTATTTATTTGGACAAAAAGCTGACGTAGTAACGACCTATGTAATGTATTCGTTTGTTTTCCCCACTTTTTTTTGTATTCAATGAACATTAGTGTAGTGGAATACTGAGATTAAATGTTATGGTCGAACGATGTATGGTAAACTGCCGCATTATCACGGCCGTAACCTCCGATAGGTTGTGTAGAGGTGTACCTACCTACAGTACATTCTCATATGTTAAATCCTGTGTAATCGGGAGCGAGCCTATTGCTATAGTAAATTAATTGTGCGTAAATAAATTCATACGAAACATACAAACACCAAATAGCAAGTAAATCGAATGCGTTATGTTTTTAATTTTTTTTATTTGATGTGACATGTACAAGGTAAGCAATATTCTACAGTGTATGTATACTGTATATATATATGGAGACACATTATTAACACGTGGCTACATGCACAATAGTTTTCCAGATGTCCTGTCATAGTTATGACCGGTTAATCAATGATTTCAGCTACATTCATACATCATATTCATAATAGGTATTTAATTTGATCTTCGATGTATCGTGTTCTTCCGGCAGGCACATAAGGTCAACATGTGTTTATATATTACCTGACGTAAATTCAGCACGTGTACAGATATTTTTCCAGAGAAAAATAAGAGTAGATAGGAAATAATGAATATTTATTGGTCGCAAATATAACAACCTTTTATCTACCACATATGTTTACTTCATAAATAAAGACATCGCTTTTGTAAACAGGTACACGAAACACCCTTAAATTGAAATGGTAATAAAAGCAACATTTGCAAAGAATTGTTACACAATAATAAATAAGTATAATAACACCGTATTTCATCAATCATACTTTTCCCACGAAACATACAATAGGAGTGTTCAAACGTGAACGACGCACATCACTACAGCGCTAACATGCGCAAATATTTCCAAGTCCTGACACGTGTTTATAATAAAAACATCATCCCGAGTTTTGGGGGCAGGAGGGAAAAAATATATAAACGTGATAAGTTCCCAACGGCGGGTACTATTCGGCATTCCCTCACAATATACATAGAATGAGTACAATAAATATAACACAGGGGGAGAATAGCAGGTGTGTCGAAGAACCGGTCCGCGGCCTAAGAAAATCGTGAAAAACTCATTCGTAAACAACAAAAGGAGAACCGACGTTATAACTCAAGCGGAGGGGGGCGTCAGGTGCGGAGTTGAGATAAAGTACTGACGTTATGCTCTATCCTGTGATTTAGATATGACCTTCTGAACGCAATCTGCATTAGTAACAACCCGGGGGGCTAGGAGGTCGCCACCCGCTACCGACTGTGTTTTATTGGAACTTAACACCTGCGTGATATGAAAAAGGATGAATGTTTGGAATATTGTTTCGAAGAACCCCCCTAGAAAGCATTAAATTTAGTGGTTGTAAAAATAACAATACATTCGTACAACAATATTTTAAAACGTTCAAAGTCTGTCTGGTAAATCAAGCATATTACGTACCTAACTCCTTTGAAATTATACCTAGCTAGAATCTATGGCAAGAACGTCGCTGTTGCCAGGTAGGACAATGTGCATCCCTAAGGTGTCATATGACAAGTTGCCTCGACAATAACAGTCTCGATAGCCTGCAGCAATATTAATCTGGAGTTCTCTGAGCTAGCTCACTTGCATAACAACGTTACGACTCCTAACACTATAATTACATTTGACGATGGAAAAGCAGAGTTATATTCTAAAAGCTTGCACTATATTTCATGGCGTTGGTGGTCGTAAATCATCATAAAAGTGTTGTGACGCCTCTTCACTCACTTTCTTCTCCAGGAGTGAGCATTCAGCAATAAGGTAAACTTTTAAAAGCGATTGTCTCGGCCTCAGTGAGATTACTTTCGCATCGGCGCCGCCCGCACCGACTGTGTCGCGTTGTGTCGCCCTGAACTAAGTTTTAATGGTGGCTGGCACTTGTCGGCTCACAAAGTTACGTGGTTTTCAAGCACAGGGATGCGGGCACAGCGCACCGCGCACCGGCACTGACCGACCTCGCACTTTTATTACTCAAAATTGCGTTATTAAAGACTGTTGCACGCTCGGCGGAAGTTTTCGTACAATGTTGTATTGATATTTCCTGAAGTTTAACGCAAGCCTGTAAATTAGTTTTAATCGTTTATTTTATGTTTTAAAACGCACGTCACTTTGCTGTGCGTAAATAGTACGCTACCTACATCCAATATTTCATGAAACTCCACTCAAAACCACAAACAGGTGCGCAGTACTCGCAACCGGCGTGCGTATAAGTATGACCAGATGTAGGAACGAAGACGTGTAAACGAAGCAAAAGGAGTAAGTATCGTAGCAGGTGGCGTTCTTTAGTTTCTGCGTACCCCCATGGGAAGAAAGCTTGAGTTATGTATCTATGAGGTATTCCACTTAGAGCACTGATTTCAACAGCACTTGCTCGAACCGCACCGAAGCACTTACACTAAGCGGTATGTGTCCACACAAACGTCAATCAACCAATTGGCCACATCATTCACTCTCCGAGTTCTTCCACATCGTTGCGTATTAAACCTCAGACCGCACTGGCCTAAACTGACCTGCTAATTAAGCCGCAATAACACAAACAGACCGATATAATCAGCTGCGGGCAAACCGAACACCGTGGTAATCAATGAGGCCGGCAGACCCAGGCCGAACAGGAGATTATCTTAATGGCGACGACGCCGAACACAAATTATGTATGCGTGAGGCACAATCGGGCCAAATGAGAGGCCAATCAGCCGCCATCCGTGCACATGTAAACGGCACATTGACAGACGTGACGGCAAACGGAATCGATAATTTGCACACATGACCAGACCACACTGATGATCACAAGTTCACAACGCGTGCTTGTTTGGTTGTGTGCATTGGGGACGTTGCAATGTTCACCTTTCCACGTCCAGAACGCGAGAGGTGATTCAAGGTGAGTTGATCTGGAAGGGTTTCACGTAAGAGCAAAAGGTACTTAAATGTAGAATCATAAGTCAACCAAATAATCATGATGTTTTTATCATTATTAAGAAGCATTTTTATACACTTGATTAATTATTATAATACCTACTCTTATCTTTCTGGATTCCCCAATGAATATTATTAATCAGTATTCCGCGATACAATTATTATACAAAATATCAACAGCCCATTCGTTATCATTGTTATGATTAACTTGAGAGCACTCATATACATTTTAATTAAGTACATTAAACTTACCGAATTTCATTATTTCAAAAGTACCTTTTTCATTAAATTAGTACGAAAATAACTTTAACATAACAAATGATTCGGCCATTTCAATCATTTAATGTAAATTATTCAATAATGTTTCACGAGCAATGTATATTTATTAATTATTTTGCCTCAGATAATGTATAACAATATGGTGTAGAATGCTGCAACTAAAAGCTATACCCGTCACGAGCAGAATTAAACGAAAATGTAAACCTTTTCTTTGGGTAAGAAAAACAGACCCCGAAAAATCTACCCACAAAATAGATTACTGTACAAATGTCTAATTTTTGTAAAAAACAATATTAACTTATGTTTTAGTTTTAATATTCTAATGTAAGTGAATTATTGTATTCTTAAGACAATAAAGTTATCTCAAAACTCAGACACCGAAAAATAATAAAAGCAGCGCACGAAGACCACCACGTAAGTACACACGACAACATATCAAACTATACATTACCAGTTTTAGTTGATCTCGCATTGCATAGGCTTTTCGAATTTTCGTACAAAGAGAAATAGTCGGCTTATACTGGAAATGTATAGCTTGATATGTCGTCCCGCGTACCCACATACCGTGTGTGGATTATTTACGTTACAAAAGGTGACCAAGTCAGCATAACTACATTCAAGAAACAGCTAAAACAAGAATTCCCAGTATCGAGAAATTAAAAACAACAGCAAGGAAACAGACCAAGAAAACTCATGGTACACTTATTTTCTTCAGCATAAAAATGAATAGTTTGCTACACATACACAGCGCAAGAAAAACAAATGCGTTGTTAGAACTGTTTATGTTAACTCGGGTCCCGCACGCGGACGTCAATATGTCGACAGCAACAACAAGCAAGCCTTCACGGGAAAACAGTGGAAGAACACCAATATTTTGTTAGGCTTAAAAGTTTTAATAGAAGCCATGGAAATAACATTACTCTCTGTTTATAGAGCAAAAGCGCTATGGTATGGCTGTCTCAGAGAGTAAAACGCGCATTATAATGCGCATTGTCGTATAACGGTGAATATACTCGTATTGATAAACTTTTGACTAAGCTTTAGGTTGCGTGTAACGGAATATCTCTTCAGGGAGCCATGTTTAGTGGCTTACGGAACCAATGTTTTAATAATTTTTGTAATGGATATTTAGAATTATCGCTTACTGGCTTGCATTTGAAATAGAAACAGAATTCAGATACTTGACATTGCGGGTTCAGTAGATTTTTCTAATATTATCTATCAGCAATCAGAAGGCCAATTTCCGTAATTAAAAACATTCAAAATTTTCACAATCTCATCGAAGCGACAATCAATGTCAAAAACTTGTCAAAAATGGAGGGAAATTAGAGGTATTTTTTTACAGATTGAGACACCCTAATTGCGTAACACACGATCAATCGGAAACGGTTTCATTTTGACAGTTCAACAACATTCATTGCGTTATTTACGTGTTGAGCAGACATTTTTAGAACTTATGAAGCAATGGATTAGCAATTTGCTTCAAAATGATTCAGATTCTGATTGATCGTGTGTTACGCAATTAGGATGTCTTACGAGAATTGCCCCTTAGGTGTGTTTATCTATAGTAGGTAGGTAGAAGAAAGATTGCAAAAGATTGATTATCATCATCATCATTTCAGCCGAAAGACGTCCACTGCTTTACATAGGCCTCCCTCAAGCACCTCCGCTTCGACCGAATTGATTCCATTCCAAAACATTTATTATACGCAAAGGTAAACATGGAACAAGTAGTATTGAACTTAAAACAATCTAATTCTCATTCAGGGTTAACCTGAAGTCATCATATATTAAAGCTCTGCCACGTTTCGCTGGAAATTTCCAACTCGTAATGGAAATAATTCAGTTACTCCGTCTCAATCCCATTAATCAATAATGCACAGGTACTCCGATGAAAACCTACTAGTGTGTACGGTCTATTCACGACTCCAGCCGATCTATTCTGTAAAAATATCACCGTGAAAACTAAGGTGAAGTGAGCTTGAAGTGACCTGTCAATAGTGTCACATCAGCTGGAGTGACAGCTCACTTCACCAAAGTTTTCACGGTGAGATTTTTACAGAAAAGCATTACAGGTACCGATACTACGAAACACTTAGCTCACGTGTCAAACATGCTTTTCAAAATAATAGGTACGAATGAACTTTAATATCTTCGAGCTTCAAAGAAACTAGAGTTTCAAGAAATCTGCAGATATCCAGCCATCCAGACTGCATGCTACGTGCTAGCACTACACAGACTTTGAACACGATACCTTTTACCTGCACGTGACTTCAAAAGCTTCGAATATGCGTCCTACATGCTTCAAGCTTTTCTTACTAGGAAACCATTAAACGATAGGAGTTTGACACGAAGCGCCACGTCCGGCGCATATCTCGGAAAAATTCCTTAAGCCCTGGACACACTTGGACAGTCACTACAGAAAAATGAATAATTCAGAATGAACAAGCAGACTGCAACGATGGCGATGAAATTCTCGATTCATTACCGACGCGTCGGCTGATTCAAATTCCGAAGAAGTGTAGTAATTATTCAAGAGCGGAGTGGGGCACATAATGTAAGTTTTAATGAAAGAAAGTACAGGTCCATTACGAATGGAATATTCATTTCCTACTGGCAGCCCTGCCCTGTGCGAATAATAATGATATCCAGTTATTGTTATAGCTTCTATGTAAGCTGAATTAATTCTACGAGCACAATTTGCTACATGGGTCGGCGCTGTGACGTTTAAGTTATAATACTTAATGAGCGGCGGCCATGATGTCGGAAACAACGTATTCAGATAGCTGTCTAAATTAAATTATTAGCTTACATTACGAGCGGTATACCTTGGTTATTGGGGTAAGGATACACGAACGATTTTTACGGGCTAGGGGTCATTCACTGGCATAGTTGGATCTTCTGTCAGTCTATTCCTGTCTTGCCTTGATTGAGTATCAATTATCGTGATGAATGTTTAATATCGCGTGCACATGTCTTCATTGCGCTTCGTGACCGACATGACATGTTATATTTTCTTTACAATTTTCCTTCTATTGGCTCATAAAAGACCACCCTCAAGGTGAAATACGTTAGCGTCCCTCTACGGGGATCTGCCAATATACGCGCTGCCGTAAGTCTTCAAAAGTAAATAATACAAAGAACAAGCTAAGTTAAATCGGTCCAGGTGCATTCCGTATTTGGCCGAGCGCTTCGGGCAAATCCTTCGGCTTTATGCCCGGGTTTAGTTGCGAGGGACACTAGTGGCCCCAAATGGGGACGGGCCGCGTTAGTGTCGTACACTAGAGCGACGGTAAGTGGACACAAGCGGGGCGTTACTGTTGTCTTATTGACATACCATTTTTGAAACGGGCACGTTCCGATTGTTTGGTTTGGCCTAATTGAACTTTAACATTTGTTGGTTAGGTTGAGATTTTTCTATTTTCGTCGATGGAGAGTGGTTGCAATGGTTTCAGAATCTTTTACAGACGTTTAGAGCGGTTGTACTTATAGTATGAGAGTTGTAGTTTGTTCCCATTATTGTGGATAATGGGTTTACGTAGTTGCACACATGTCGGTGGAGTCGACAATACGACAAATTGAACTGCTTATATGTATAAATGAATGACGTTCCTAGTCTGCATCCAAAAATTCAATCAAAATGTATCCAATAGTTTAAGTCACTATAATCAAGTAAAAGATAGACAAAATCCATAGTCGACCCATCACTACTGTTTAATTTGTTAGAAAAAAATCACTTTTCAATTTCAATGTTGGGATTTATTTGATAGTTCCTAAATAAAGTGTTTTCATTTATTGTCGTATTGCCATTTCCACACTGGATAAAAACTAAAAATACATGAAGAAAGGAACAGAAAAATATCTACGTACAAAGGTAATGCTTGATATATATTTAGGTATTAGCAACTTAACTTCGGCTAGTAGGTAATAAATCAAGTCAGCAGTAGCAAGTTTATGTAAATACAAATGGAAGAAAAAACTAGTTTCTACTATCATAAATCACGTCATTCAAATGCGTTATTTGCATATTTAACACGATCCAAAGACCTAACGTCTAATGCTCTTTTAAAAACTTGATAAACACTATATTTAAATAGGAAACATTATAAGAATCTGTGATTCTTTAAGCTTTTAGGAATGCAACAACAATTCATTACCTTAAATCTTAGTTAAATACTAGCTCGAAACAACAACTCGAATAATTTACAGCAAAAGTAAGCGCCGCAAAACAACAGCTGCATATCATGGTGTTTTCAATGGATTATGAAAAAAGTTGTACCATCGACCAAAGAGCAACTGGGTAAACAGCAGGGTAATTCTCGTAATTTTAAGAACGTTCACAGTCTGATCTCAGTCTCAATCTGTCAAAAATACGTCTAATTTCCCTACATTTTGACAAGTTTTTGACATTTGTTTGTCACCGAGATTAGACTGCGACTAGATTTTGAACGTTTTAAATTACGGGAATACGGGCCCAGATATTATTGCTACAATAGAAAGGGGAACGTTATTTCACCACATTCTTACATGACGAGGTGGCCGAGAGGTTAAGGCGTTGGACTGCTAATCCAATGTGCTCTGCACGCGTGGGTTCGAATCCCATCCTCGTCGGACTTTTTTTTAGACATAAAATATTTATTCACACAACACCCACTGTTCGTCCGCTCCCTCAGGTTATCCGAGCGCGACCTTAATTAAGGCTCTGAAAATGGATTTCGTAATTAATAAATAAAGCTTCACAAGCTAGATTACGGCAAAAAAAGCCTAATATTTTTTCATTAGGCAAGTTAATGATTCAGAATTTTCACGTAGAGGAGCGATAAAAAAAATAGGGCCACATTTTTTTAACTCACCTATAAACAGAAAAACAGGATTTTCTAATGAAAATTGAAGACTGACTGTAGTATGAATTGACTGAACATCCCCGCATTGTTCCAAATTAGATAAATTATACCACAAAAAGATTCACACAAAGGAGGCCCGCCAAATGGGATGGCAATAAACATTGCGAATGTCAAATTCAGTCGGAATGCTAAATCGACACGTCTAAGACAGCGCATCCCTCCGTGGGATATAATACGAATATAGGGCGAGCGACTTTTAACGTTCTAATGTAAAAAATACGCATCTTACTCTATTGTATTTACGCCATACATTTTTTTTATACTCTTCTGTGCTGAACATTATACCTTGTTGATTTCTTAGCATTGTACGCCAGTATTCGAAGGTATAAATAAGAACAAAAATATGGCAGACTTAAAAGCTTTTGTTACGATAATCGAATAAGGTCTTTCTGAGATGGAAGTAATTTAATGTTTGTGATGTAATGTATCTCCAAAGATTCTGTCAATTTGTATTATTCCTTCTTGTACTGATTAAGTTACCACAATAGGCACTCGACAGCCGAAAATCTACATTAGGTAGGTATATCAATTGAATGAGTCTTAAATTTTTATCTACACTTACGCAAAGGGTTACGCCGGGTAAAAGTTCACAATTATCATAATCTTATTGCGAAATTGAATAAATTAGAAAATGAATAAAGTTTGCACAGAAATCGACTTTCCATAAAAACGGTACCTCGCTATTTCTGACTTTGAACAAATACAAGCTGCGGCACATTTTCTCTTCCAATAAAACCCAATCAAATAATCACGATGTTAACTCGCAGAACTAATTTGAACAGCAGTTGTGAATTCAAAATGAATTTAATACGATTACCTATTGTTATTTGTCTGACCTCAACGTTGTCTGCGGGGAATTTTTGAAGAAATAAGGCGCATAAGCCAATTAGCTTAAACCCAAACCCGTCAAAAGCAAACAAAGAAAAAAGGCGACAAGAATAAAAGAGCGAGATTTAATAACGCGTCGTGTCAGCCGTCAGTGTCGGGCACAGAGTCGAGGCACGAGCGGGCGCGGGCCCCCTCTATGTGAGTCGCACGACGTACGTACGTAGCCGCGTGTCTAGTGGCCACACGGGCACGGATTGGCGTCTAGGAAATGGCTTTGTTTCCTCCGCCGAGCCACAGGCGCACGCCCATCCGCCGGGAAATAAAATAAATGAATATCACATTATAAGAACCGAAGGGAGGGGGATTGAAAATAAAAATAACCTTCTCAGATGCCAAACTCTATGAAAGCCTTGTTTCTCCTGAAATTAGATTGAGTTGTTTCGTATCTAGGTACGTTCCTGTGACGTAATAAGTGTTGTTTAAGACTGAGTTCACAATGCTAACTGATGCTCTTTGTGTTTAGCAGACTTAAGTGGATTTGAAAATTTTCTGAATCTTTGAAGTAGAGAACGTAAATTAGGTAAAAGGCAATGTTTCTTCTCGTACTGCTAGCTTCCTCGAAACAGTTTTCGAACTACATAGCGTGTTACAAATACTGACCTACAAACGTAAAACCGCAACTTTGTCTATTTGTTCACAATATTCTAGTCGTACAATCACTATTTTATTGCTGTTTTTGTTTAAAATAAAGTACCTTTTCTGGAATGCCGAGCGCCTTACGTAAAACGCATAACAGAGAGTTGCTTGTCGTTGTAAATGCAATTTATACTAGAACTGCATAAATAATAGTAGCGAATCAAACGGGCGGCTATTGTATCGTACCCCGAGTGTTTTTGCAGGACAATCGTACGGGTTCCTGAGACTACATACAAAAACCTGAGCCTTTACAAGATGTTCAGCCCGGCGTTTCCTATATTTAGAATGTAGTATCTACCTAAACTATTTGACATAGATCTAGGTATTTGAAAACATGTCCAACTGATAAAATGTCAGGCTTTTTTTGGGTGGGAAATCATCAAATGACTTCTCCCGCTTTGGGCGGAGCGGGAGGGCGTGTCAGTTTTACTGACTCGAACAACCCGCGGCAAAATATCAGACTTTGTATCCGCAATAAGTAGGTAATTACTCTGCAAGCACGGATCTGTAACGAATCAATTTACTCGTATTTAATACAAGTACACACAGAAAAAACTACAACTCTCTTATTTCCCGAGCGGCTTGTTATGTACGCTCCCTTATATAATCCCAAAAGTACACTTCAGGCCAAACATATCAATACAGGATGGGTTCTGTGAATATTCATTGGATAGTAGGGGTGGCACTTTTTGCAGCGGTAAACCAGCAGCGCTTCTCGGAAAAACCGATCACTTTCGTTTCAAAAATGTTGCATACGTGATGGAAACATGATGTACTATTTGTAAGAGATGTAAAATCAAAAGCGAGCAGTCAGTAAATAGAGGGCAGTGGTGACCCAGTGATCACGGCCCAGACTCGTGCTCCTGTGTTCGAACTCAGGCAGGCGGTTTACTTTGTGTAATTTATTTCATCACCACTGCTCTCAAAACGGTGAAGGAAAACATAGTGAAGAAACTGGCAGGTACTTGAACCCAAAACTCGAAGACATGTGACATCTACCAACCCGCACTAGGGCCGCGTGGTGGATCACGGCCCACTCCCTCTCACATAGAGGAGTCCTGTGTCCCAGCAGTGGGAACATTATAGGCAGATTATGTAATATAAAAAGCCGCCGATTTAATATTGCCTGATACCTAGCAATATTGACCTTGAGATTGAATATATCTAAAAACATTGTTTTTGCGTTGTAAAGATTGCATGCAAATAAATCGAAACGCTTATTTTATAAACAAACGAATCACGCAAATCGCAATTCCGCAGTTTATTTTTTATCGATAAAAGTTGAAATCTAAACAAAAACATCAGAATAAAACAGCCATTACGCACAAATATTTAGTATAAAATTTTTCTGAAATAGCTATCGTAACCCTCCCCAGTATTACTGTAATAGGTATAAAATATAACATAACATCGCGCCTGAATTTCCCGCAGGGTTACGCAGAGGTGTACTTATAGTACTCGCGCACATTTCGCCAGTCATGTTTGTCTCATATAATAGAGGGCGAACCCATTGCCATCAACTAGGCACAAATTCAGACTCCCTGCTGTTACTGAGAAAATCTAGACACAATAACCCAATAACATTTTGCCCGTCCCGGAAATCGAACCCAGGACCTCACGCTCAGCAGTAGCGCTTGCGATAACGAGACCAATGAGGAAGTCATAACTTTGCTGATTTCTATGAGAAACACAGTCACACAGTCCACCTCGCTTGTTGTCAGTGACATTTTAGCCTGACAAAATGAAAGGATGTTTTGGCAACTTGGCACCTACCAGCAAGTCGACATCTGTTGACGACGAAAAAATGAAACCGAATGCAGACGACACTGTCGTTTGAGACAACATGAAGTTTCAAGCTTGAAAAAAAAAAAAAACCGATAAATATCAAGACACAACCCTATGACGAATGCACATTCGACCAATCCGTCGTGCGTGCAATGTAAACAGCAAACACACCAGTAAAAATACAGACCGTATCCTACAGTAAAAATAACGAATACTCCCGGTACGAATCGCGGATGAGTGCAGCCTCTCAATACATTGATTACGATTTCCGTGTTGGGAATCTCCGTGCAGTTTACCGTTATGAAGTTGGGAAAAAAAGAAATATCCTACATTTGAGGGTAACATTTCTTTTATTTTTACGATGCAGTCGTAGTTTTTTCATCTTGTTGTTATTGAAATTTTAAACTTTGTGTGCATACTGTATGAATTATGGATGCATGAATTTATTAATCAACATCTCTGCTATTTTGCATACTATAACAGCGCGGAAGCTTGTGATTTAGTTAATAGAAATTCTAAAGAAAATTAACAATTGGACCAATACTTCAGCAGGCAACCATTTAATTTTAAAAAAGTTAGGCGGGATAATAACAGTTGAGTTTGAGCTGCATGATTACAACTGCGTGCACTGAATTATGACAGGTCCACTCAATCTGTGTGGAATCTTTCCTCAAAAGACCATTTGAGACGCCAATCTACGTGGCCTTCACATGTGAAGAATCTGACCAAGAGTATGTCTGAACTTTAAAATAGAATGTGACCTCTGAGTTTAATTCGGCCTTTTTTCTCAGAGTAGTCAAACAGGAAACGCCGTCCTCATCTAATTTTTAAAATATGATTGACACCCGTCAATCATATTTTAAGTGTTTGTACAAACCTACTTACAGAACAGTAATCAGTGCAACTAATGTATGAATATTTTAATATACGTTGGTTTAATTTAATTATCAGTTCAGTAAAGATCAGTGTTCAATGGCGGATATTTACCGAAGTCCGTGTCAAACGGTTTGTGTCACGGAATATTATTTTAGGCACGCGACTTTTGTTGGTCCTAACGACGTGAAATATAATGCAAGATTGATATGATGGTATTATTTAATTTAATGAAATCTTTTGTTGTTTGGTGTGTTCGTTGGTATGAACTTCCGAGTCTTGACATTTCTTGTTTTTATTTCGAATAAACAGACACGAGACATTATCATTTCGGTATATTTAAAGAAACCATTGTAACATAAAATATTACAAAGTATATAGAAACGAGATTAAAATTTTGATTTTTGAGAGTATAGTTACTATCTGACTACCTACCTATACAAATAAATACTATTTTAAAACAAAAGACACTTAGGCGTCGAAGTATTCGTCCGCATCGCTGTCATCCGGAAACGTGCCCAGGAGACTGGCAACATTGCCAACGTGAATGGCAGTGCTAAATCTTTGGCCAAAGAACGACCTAGCCCTCTGGTCACGTGAAGTATCGACCAGTCGGCAAGAACGTACTAATTTAGTACCTAGTCAATTTATTTAATACCTAGTGTAAATAGTTTTGTTAAATATTAGCTTAATTATATTAGATTCATTTATAAAACTACTTTTCACAGTTATACACAACCTGATTAAGCAAAATAAACTGTATTTTAAGTCGCCACGAGCATCAAATTAAACTGTAGTTATCAGCAACACAAAAAAATAGCTTAAAAATACCGCTTTATCATCCATATCAATCAATCAATTAATCCGTTTGGAACTAACGGCTCATTACTAGAGATCATTGGAACATTAATATATGTAACCATGACTTGCCTTGTGTTGTGTTGTGTTTCATTACGTAAATACTACTAGATACTATTAGTAGTTAATCTAGCACCCTTATTGCGTAACACATGTTAGAATGACAATCCCTTTCATTTTGACAATAATTATGACACAATTCATTGCTTCGTATCTTTGAACAATACGTCTGCTCGAAAACAAAGTAAAACGCAATGAATATTGTTAAATTGTCAAAATGAAAAGGAATGTCGCAAAGGATGGTAAACTACGTAGTAGGTACTGCTAAAAGTTTGGCGAAATATTTATGTATGCATTTCCATTAGTTACATAGTACATAATATTCAAAGGTTATTTATGCCTATTAGATTCAACGTCAGACACAGAAATTTGTATTCGGCATTTCTGTGTCTGACGTTGAATCTAATAGGCGGAATAGACGGAAATTCGTAAAAAACAGTAAGTGTCACAATGTTTCATCCACTTCAACTATGAAGTCGCAAATAAATTGAATTTCATTGGTGATTATTGAAAAACTGTGTCATTAGTCTAGAGGTCACAAGCGCAACTACCTACTGAGCATGGCCCTGAGATCAGCCCCAGCAGTCTCGACATTCATAGCGATCGCGCGCAAAGTCCCGGATTGGCAGGTGTAATGTATGGAGTGACAGGACTTTGCGACCGAATTCGGTCGTAAAGCGATCGCTATGAACGTCGAGACTGCTGGAATAGGTGGACAAAGTGTTATTGGGTTTTTGCAATAGGAATTACACGGTACCAACCAGGAGTCTGGTTTTGTGCCTCGTTAATGGCAACAGGCTCGCTCCATGTTACATGAGACATATACCTAAGCCACGGTAGGAGGTATTCCAATCAGAGCACTTATTTCAACGGCACCTAAGCTGTTCCACTAACCGCACTGAAACAGATGAACTTATGCACCTCTGCCTCCTACTCAGAGGACTACTGGCTTGACGTTATGTTTTATGTGATTGACAAATGTATGGATCGTGGTGTCGACCCACGACAGAACAACTAAACAATACTGTTTTCAATAAGACAGCTTATTATCGCGATTCTATTGTCACTGCTATATGGTACTGATTTTATCAATGTTGGGTTTTATCGCCGTCGTTCTTGGTAAAGAATGGGCCATTCTCTTCCATCTCATGGGTGTCGTAAAGACAACTAAACTACCGTAAATATCTGTAATGTCAACGCGGGTGAAGGCGGCACTGTTCTTGTTGTAACGATCGCGAATGTTTGATTTGTTTTCGTAGAGCGATAGTCTGACCTAAGAAAGTTTTGTCGGCTACTTCCCGACTCTCCACTATAACAAACTACCTAAACAGAAGTGGGGTTTCGTAACTATTTTGATCTTTATACATTCAGTCGTTTCGTCAACAGTTAATTTCAGTTTTTTGTACTGTGTAGCTTTAAAGACTGCATAAATATTTTATATTAACAGCGACTTGGTAAAGTCAAAAGTAACATTTCACAACTTTGACACATTCCAAGTGACAGATTCCTTTCTTGTATTCCGTGTAGAAATAGCTTTATACCTAATAACTTTCAAATACCAGCATATAACGGGCCCTGCAATAGCGTGCTTGCGTACCTTCACAAACACATACCTACAACACTGAGTATAAAGAACAACTGTTCGTTCACACGATGTGACGGTCGCTAGTGGCTAGGTATGTATTCTATTATTCTGGGTAATACAGTTTTCAATAAGGCCCTATACAAGCGGACTACACTGTGTCCTCATGATCGGTAGGTATATTACATAACCCTTTCAATTTGAATGTATTAAATTATTCGAGAGCTGTTTTGTAGGTCGTATGATCTAATATAGGAGTCTATTATGTATTTATGGTTTAAAGCGTGTACATTTATGGAATTATGTTTCGGTTTTTCTTCTACCTTTATGAGAATTTTAAGAGGACATTTTAAGGTTTGCTATTCGCCCTTCATTTCTGCGTGAGGCTCATGTTAGTTACGACAACACTATAAGAAACTACCTTCTGGAACAACTAGCATAAATTCTATTTTTTTTACATACATTTTGACGTTCAAAAATGCCCTGTGCCTATTTGAAACAAATGATTGACTTTGAATTTGCCATTAAATTTGCAGAACACAGTAATTTCCTTGTGAAATTAATAATATTCTACAACTTTTCTTGCCAAGTCTATAATGACTATGATATTATTTAATCGTCTAATGAAAATAATTATGTCTGTTGTCATGTTTATGCTATCAATAAATCATGAGTAATCCAAAACATAAAGCAGAAGAGCGTATTGACTGCTCCCCGAAGCCTCTTGAGTCACTCCACATATCAATAAGATTCCCCACTTATTAGGATACTAATCACAAAGCCGAGTTCCACATGAAGTTGAACGCACGTTTCATCAGACCAGTTATCTCGACAAAGAAGGTCAAAGGGAAATTAGGTCAATTTAATTCCCGATAAACCTGAAGGAATTGCTTACATATTCTCGAAGCATATTCCTTTCCTTTCATTCCTTTTTTTTTAATATGATTGACGTGTAAAAACGTGTTTGTACAAACGTACTTAGAGAAATAAAAAAAATTATCATGTTCAAGCCTGATGAGCTATTTTAACCTCCGTTTGTATGCGGATTTAAAAGCGTAAGGGTCGATTCATACTAGCACAGAGTCGATGCGCAGCGAAGCGTCAATCGAAAAGATAATATAGCAAATTCACCCTTATCTCTACAACATAAATCAGCGCTGGTCGCAAGCAGATGCGGTTTTACGTACTTAGAAGGCGCGCGAATCTCCGAGTTTGTTTCAGCCTTTCTTCTCAGAGTAGTCAGATAGGAAACGCCGAAATCATCTAGTTTTTGAAATACTATTGACGTGTAAAAGTATTCGTACAAACCTACTTGCAGAAATAAAATCATTAATCATCAAAAGAATCCGCGCGTGTTTTTTATCTCAATAGAAATAAGAGCATTACGGTGTTGGGATAAGGGTGAATTTGCTATGTTATAATTTAGTTTGACGCTTCGTTGCGTTTTGACTCTGCGCTAGTATGAATCGACCCTAAGGCTTTGCTCATACTAGCAGTGAATAAATAATTCCATGAGTAAAAAACTTGAAGTAGATATGTACGTTATTTACCGTTTTATATTGTTAAAGCATTTCCGTAAATTATGCATGACCTAAGTTTAACGTTCTTTATCGTGTAGAGAACGCGATTAACTTTTTATGACTCAATATTATATTAATCAATTTTAAATTTACTACTTTGGTAATTACTATTTTATTACTAATTAAAATCTAATTTGCAGTTTTCAGTCGTGACACTAAATAATTCCATTTTATGGCTAATTCTAAACTCTGGCCGAGTATTAAAACGACAAATAAATTTTGTTCAATCGCAGGTCTAGAAGTTAAATCACGCAATAACTGCTTTTAATACGAGAATTTAGTAAGTTGAGCTAAGAGAAAGGGCTATTGGGTCCAACAATTCGGTATAAGTTTGCAACCTCTCACTTTCAAGATACCGAGTTCGACCAAACTTTAGCAAAACTTTAAACTCCGCTTAACCCTAAAAAACACACAGCTATAATATTCTAGATGTACAGGCTCTATCTTCATCAATCAATATAAATAACCGCGCGACCAATCCAGGAAAAATGGCTCCGTGATCGCAATAAGTCTTCGTTCCAACCAGTGCCTATCCCATACGGTAATAAATGGGTTTTTTTTTTCGCCCAGGGATGTCGAGGGCCGTCTCGGAACAGAAGGGCCTCCTAATTCAATTAGTCACTAGTTTTGTACGTAACCGATCGACTACTAGGTAGGTACTATTCTTGTTAGCCGTTCGAAAAGGTGCGTGTTTTGGTGTGTAAACTGACCACCGCGTGAGGGTTGACTTTGATGTTGAATGTATGGATGTTTTAGTAAATTTCTAGTCAAAAAAATTGTCAGGGTAGGTACTTGGTTCTGAATGCTACAGTAGGTATTGCTATATGTTGCAAAACAAAAACTTTACGGGAATTCAGATTTGAGTGACCATATCAAACATCAATCTACAAGGTCTTTACATGATCTGACCAAGATTATGACTGGACTTTAAAAGAGACTGTGACCTCCGAGTTTGTTTCGGCGTTGCTTCTCAGTAGCAGATAGGAAACGCCAACCTCATCAAGCTTATACATATAGGGTGACCAGTAATTAGTGACCGATACTTAAACACATGATTGTACTTATCATAACAAACAAGTTTCCCAAAGAAACAATATTTTAAAATTTATTTTTTTATTCTTACGTGTTAAAGTGATTCCGATATCCTATTTACAAAATAAACAATTTCATTTCAATAATTAGGACCTTCATTACTTTTTCATACAGCCAGATCCAATCTGCCATTTGATCAATCAATCACTCAAATCCGATAACGTGAGATTTTTTGACAACTGGTTAGTATAAGCAAGGTTTTCAGTAACCGAGGTTAATATAAAGGTTATTGTTGTTAGGTTGCTAATAAAAGACTATATTTACGAAAATAGTATTGTACTAAATAAAGATCGCCTCACTAAAACTTACTCAATACTCAATTCTTTATTGCATTCCACAATGTAGGCTTAGGTGGTAAATATTTATCATAAGAAACAATCATGGACCCTGTCGGGCACAGCAAAAGAAATATATGTGGAGAGGAGGACTTATCTTTTACGTATCTATCTTATAATCTAACTTATTCTGAACATACTTTTGAACAATAATTAATTTATAATAATAATATGATATGATTACATTGAAATAAAGGAATAATAATATAACATTTTACTTATTACATACTTGCACTTGCACTCAAAACATTCAAACTCAAACTCAAAGTATTTATTTCAATTAAACCAGTTACAGGCACTTTTGAATTATCAAGGGGTCGGTAAGTCAGAAAGATGAAGCTAGTTGCCCATTCCAAAGCGTAGATACCTATGGAGAAGAACGGGCAAGAAACTCCATGGACACTCTTTTAAATCAAAATTATATGGTTACAAAGTTTTGAATAAATAAAGTTTTTAATAAAATAAGGCCAAAATAACGATACATAACGTATATTCCTTTACTCAATGCCTACAAAGTTTCCTGAAACTGTAATCGGCTGGATGAAACTTTTTCTTGTTAAACTTTGTTACTAGAACTATTAACGTCCAAAGGGCATTGCTCCCACTGTACAAAGCCAATAACTGACAAATTACAAATTAAATACTGCGTTCTGTTGTGTTTCCCTGGGGGTTGCCTGGGGTCAAACGTTGTACTGAAGTAATTCCCGTATAGAACACCTGTGGTGTAATTGCGTAACACATATTACTTACCACACTTCACACTTGTGTTACTTTCATTTTTACAGTTCAGCCACGTTCATTGCGTCATTTAAGTTTTAGAGCGGACGAATTTTTCAAACCTATGAAGCAATGGATGTCAAAATGAAAGGCATTGCGATCGATCGCCATTTTCTTGTGTTATGCAATTATTTTACCCATCTGTATTATGAATCCGAAGCGAATATAAATCTTCCACGATCAGATCATTATACCCTTAAGAATGAAAGACCTACAAGTGTGCCAATTCCTGCGTAAATTGTAAGGATCAAATTGAGGGTTGCTCTCAATTCTTCACTTACGAAAGGGTTCTCCTTTGATTTAGGTAAAACTTGTACGATGCTCCTCAATATTGTCCGCACTTGTTGGTAATACCTTCTTGGGTTTTACTAAACCCGAAAGCGAAATGATTACCTATACGATAATACTTGAGTAATTTATAGTTAGGTTTTATATTTCTCTAGTACCGAAATCGATATTATAGGCTCTTTTCATACGTTCATGTTCAGACTTCTGCTCAGCCAAGTACCGACAGCGTATGTATGGGAAACTGGTTTGAAATCTGCCAGTAGGTGTGAAAGCTGTCATAAACATCCATACACCATTATTAAATGTAATGTCGGTCCCAGCGCATATTCGACAGCTTGAGAGTTTAAAAATAGCCTTATGCTAATAAGTTTACATTAATTGTGTCCAAAACAATGTCACCTGAAGGCCAATTCTCGTAATTTAAAACGTTCAAAATCTAGTCGCAGTCTCATATCGGCGACAAACAAATGTCATAAACTTGTCAAAATGTAGGGAATTTAGAAGTATTTTTTGACAGATTGAGACTGAGATCAGACTGTGAACGTTCTTAAAATTACGAGAATTGCCCCTCTGAACTCCACATCGCTCAAAACTCGGAATGAAAATTCAAAATAATTTCATTGCAATAAACACCAACTGTTTGCGAGAACCATTGTTTTGTTCCATTGAATCTAAACTTTAAACAAATTAATGTTGTTTGGTTTTCCAACAATATACGCTTTTAACTAAACTGATAAACACTGAAAGTTCTGGCTGTAACTAAACTAGATAATAGTATGATTATGTTGGACACAAAGGACTTTAATCAAACTCATATAATGGTCTGATATCGGCTTTAGGTACGAGTGCCGACTGTCCGCCAATGTTACACGTTTGAGCACAGTATGTCTGCGACACCATCCGATAATCACGTCTATTGCTTACGCACAGTGCTTTGCTTTTATCCGGATTTCTCATTAAGTATTTAGAACACCCTTTATTGTCAGTAAATTTGGTTACGAAAAGGTTCTACCTAACACCATGAAAATGTATCAAAACACCTCGTTAAAAGTATTTCCATAACTGTAAAATTATAGCCCCCATATAAGTTAGTTCCAAACAATTGAATTATATATATTTTTAACGAAGGGCTCGTATTGTCATTTGGGTGGTCGAATATTAACCGTATTCGTGGCGATATACCGGCGGTCCCTGTCCCACAGGAAAGGTCGAGGCTTCCTTCCGTCCCACCCCGGGACCGCCTTTATTACGACTTTATTACGTACAATGAAAATCATATTTACTGAGATAGAAGAAGTCATAATAAACACATGCGCGTGAAGTATGGAGGGCACGCTTCCCTCTTATATGAAATTTTTGAGACACCCCTCTCGCTCTTCCCCACGAGCATTCGACGTACGTCTGTCGCTTATTACGAACACAAAGAATCTCAAAACTGTATGCCGTGTCGCGCCGCGCCGCGTCGCGCTGCGTCTCTGTGCGACGCGTTGACACGTTCTTGCATTATGTAATTCAGCTGAGAGCCGGGCGCATTTTTCATAGCGAGATTTCAAGTGTACGCTCCGCACACCTGTCACAGTTCCCTTTCAGAAAGGAATATTACATTATGTCTTTCAAAGGAGCGTCGGCGATGCGACGACGGCGCGACTGCGACGGCGCGGCTGCGAGCCGACGCAAACGACGCCGTCGCGTTCCACAAGTCGCGCTGTCAAAGCGTCGATTGTAATGACATGCCGCTGCTTGGGTAATGTGACGGTAAAATGCAGATAATATCACATAATAGCACATTGTGTGTGCATAGCCTGGACCGTGTCACGTTGCGTCAATTATGTGGTTTTTTAAATAATTTCAAATTGCACAAACTCAAAAACTACATTTTGGTTCTCTTTGTTATGCATGAAATCATTTAATCCTTTTGTTGTTGCCTGACAAATGACATCCATTAACAAACAGAGAGAAAGTTGCAATTAACATGACAATAATTTTGTTAATAATGACGTTTTAGTCAAAACCACACGCAAGTACACTTAGCACGTCATTTAGGCAACCCGCTAACAAAAAAAAACAAAGTACCTACACATAACACAACATCACACCTGCAATTCCCGAAGGGTTAAGCAGAGATCTATAGTACACCCACATTTCGCCAGTTATTTTTAAGTCCCATGTAATAAGGGGCGAGTCTATTGCATTTAATAAGTACCTAATTAGGTGCATATCCTGGTCTACACCGCTAAAAAGCTAAACCAAGAGCAGGGGGCCTACTCCGAAGTGCAAAGTGCGAATGTTCGAATCGGACCGACACATGGCCGAACCGAATATTATTGAAAAATGCGAAAAAAGTTCGGATCGGCTCAGTTGGGTCGGGACCATAAGCCGGATCCAGACGGGTGTAACGTGTAATGTAAGATTACGTGTAATTTAGCGTCAACAGTGCGTCAACAAAGCGAATTGTGTACGCGAATCTATTTCAATAGCTGTTTCCACTCCAAACGAGCACTGCGACCGCCTTTGTGTTCGCGCAAAATACCGACAGCCGATGGATCAGCCCGAGCGCCGGCGCCAGCGTTACATGTAATGCTCGTAGTGCCGTCCACACGTAGAATTCGTGTTACATTACACGGTGGATTACATTACACGTTACACCCGTCTGGACCCGTCAATATTCGAAAGAGTGTAGGAGTGTAGGATCGGAACCGACCGAACCAAATAGTAACTTCGTAGCAGGAAACGGCCGAACATTCGCCGATACTATTTCGGAGTAGACCCCCAGAGTCATTCCGAAGGCACTTACAATGCGAATATCTTCAGTGCAACCATTTTCGCCATAATAGTGGTGCGTTATAATGTAATTATCGCAGCAACAGCCGAGACTAAGAGTCACTAAACGTTACTACAAATTAAGGCGACGCCACAACGGCGACCGTTCTTCGTACCTCCATTATAATTAATTCCGCACACATTGTTTTTGTGAAAATAAAAATAAATACCAACTTTGTTCATGCGCTGTTTGCTAGGGAAATATTGTTGCTTAGGGAAACTACTAACGTTAACAGTTTTAGCAATCGTGTCTGTATTTTTAACCAAATCCTACTATTATTATTAATGTGAAAGTTTGGATGTTTGAATCCGGGTATGTTGTTGCGCCACTTCTTCTTCCCAGGGGAAGCTCTAGGAAGTGAAGAGCAGGCGGGACTGTCTTATGTAATTTTGACGTTCGAGAAGTGCTGATTGTCAGCCTAATTTGTATAAATGACTTTTGGTTTGATTTGAATGTTTGGATGTTTGTTACTCACGCAAAAACGGCTCAACAGATTTGGATGAAATTTGGCACGCAGATAGTTTATAACCTGGATTACTTTTTACATAGGTTACTTTTTATCCCGATATTAACCCAGGATCGAGACTTATGTAGGTGAAACCGCGGTGTGCTGCTATAACATAAATAAACTCACACCTTTTTCCCATGGCAGAAAATACAGAACGACACTTGCTACGATCAACTTTTAACCACATGTTATCTTATCATAGGCATAAAGGAGAATACGTATAGTTATGTCGTCATCTGAAAAATGGCTGGAATCTGGGAGAACCATACTGAAATTATTTCCCTATTTATAAAAAAGGATCATTTTTTTTTTACAAAATACTGATATTTTAAGACGAATAAGAGTACACTGTCAGATTTTGACTTTTCTACTTATACAACGTGCATAGGTGCATACCCCGTTAGTTAATAATAATATAAATAATAATTATAATTTAATAAATATTTATTCATTATTAATGAAAATGTAAAAGCATTTCTAACAGTAGGTACCTAGTTTATTTGCGGCATTCCCATCGATCGTGCAAGTTAACCACTACATAAATAACTTAAACAACACATTAGCCCCAAGTTTTGAACGCAATTAGCGAGTATAATTAATAACTTCATAGCTTTACACTTTAGTGCGCCAAGTAATAAACCAGTCATGTTGTAGCGATAATGCGAATAAGTTACTTAATAGTTTTTGAACGACCTTGTACACTGCAGAATGCTATTCTAAAATAGACGTTATTCCAACGTTATTCTGACGATGAATTCTCAATAAAACTCTTAAATATTTTGTAAGTGAAATAATAGTATACAGGAAAAAAACACAAGTCGGAACCTGGGTCCATAAAAAAAAATCCGCCCCATTTTTAACAACCTGTATATTTTTAATCAGATTAAAAGTTTTTTTTTTACTAGTCTACTTTTCAGACCCAACGAAATAGTATTAAATCAGGCCTCCCAACCAAGTTTTCAGAAAACGTAGGTTCCACACAAGAAAAAGCGGTTCTAAATCAATTTAAGCCTTTTCTCCAAGTTTCAAAGTGATAAAATCAGATTGAAAAAAGTATGTGCGTGACCGCTTTTTCATTTTATTCGGTAATCATATCAAGATTACTTTGGTTGGATGGTATTATAGACATTTATTTGATGACCGAATAAAATGATCACTTGTTGAAGGGATTCAAACACTCGATCGAACAAACGTGGATTTCCGTTAAATACTTTTGAATGTTCTTGGTTTCAGTCGAGCATATGATACATCCTCTTTTGAGGGAAATTTTGGGTAAATAATTTAATTTATAGAATTTTTATTTTGTGCCAAATTTCCCAATATAAACTTATATCTGACCACAAAAAGTTCACTGACGCACATATTATACACACCTACTAGTGAACACTAGGTATCGTATTTTTCCTCAATATCTTTATTGCGCGGAAATTCCAACTAATATACTCTTTTGACAACTGCCCCTGACCACAAAAAGTATATTAGTTGGAATTTCCGCGCAATAAAGGTATTGAGGAAAAATACGATAGTGTTCACTAGTAGGTGTTGACGAAATCTACAAAACAACTTACTGAATCAGCTGCTTACCTAATATTAAATCACTAAAACTAAGATGTTTTATGTCAATAGTCCCGATACATTTTACCTTCCGGCGTGCAAATGATTTCAATTCAAACAATTAATATTATATATACAAGTTACCACAGAAAAATTAAAAATAAATAAATAATTGTCAGCTTTAAATTAATTGATAAAGAATAGTCAACAAATTAATCGTCTACTTAGATACACATACAGTAATACAATTTCAAACAAATAATTCTATGTCAAACGGAACAAGAACTTAAGCGTCATCACAAAAAAAAGCAAAAAACGTTTTGTTAAGTGATGACCTCCTCTCTGTGAGAGGGAGTGAGCCGTAATCCACCACGCGGGCCCAGTGCGGGTTGGTGGACATCGTCATGTCTTCGGTTCTTGGACATGCCGGTTTCCTCATGATGTTTTCCTTCATCGTTTTGAGAGCAGCTGTGTTGAAAGAAATTACACTAAGTAAAGCGCCTGTCTGGGTTTGAAACCACGAGCTAAGTACAACTCGTAAGTCAGGGCTGTTACCACTGGGTCACCACTGCTCTATAGCGCTCTACTATACAGCACTCTACGATACAGCACTCTACGATTCATCACTCTACGATACAGCACTTTACGATGCAGCACTCTACTATACAGCACTCTACTATACAGCACTCTACTATACAGCACTTACTATTACTTGTAACTAGAAGAGACGGTAATACAAAATTTATCACGGCTGCTTAATAAGTAAATCACGGCTAATATGTCTATTTTTAAACAAAGGCGAAGTTTCTACAGCAGTAATTAAGAAAACACTGCCAATTACAAAGTTTTTGAATTAATATTAAAACAGTCGTCAAAGTAACTAGGCGTGTATCGATGTCGATAAAGCAGGTCAATAACACCTGATATCGATCGTTGCATTACCGACTCGATAATCGTCTTGGAAGTATGCCTTACTTTCGTGGAAACCGACAATATCATGACGATACGCTGAATCGACGAAGAAAAGACTTTTAAAAAATATTTCAAAGTATCAGTTGAATGATAACAATTAAGTCAAATTTCACAAATTAAGTGCTTTGTCTACAGTTACTGTACACAAAGTATTAATTAGCATTTGGGGCCGAACTAGGCATAGCCTGTATTTCAGCCCTCAACGCCGATCCCCCTGAGTTACATATAAGTATTGAAGTTATGCCTTTTAATGAGCCCATGTTTAAATGTACGTGCCTAATATAATATAGAAAAAAAGAAATGAATTAAGAAATAAACTTACAAGTCTAAAAAGGCCACTTTGACAGAATCATAATAAGATAACAATATGAATCATATTAAAAATCGTAAAATGGTCACAAACTGACAATTCATAATATGATCTGTATGCAATTCATATCACAATGAAATAACGTTTAAACTGTAGAAATAAAAAATAAAAAAACAATGTGATTAATAAAAACTGTAATGTTTTCATTACAGTTTTTATTAATCACATTGTTTTTTTATTTACAGATAAAAGTACGGTTTTTATTTTTTTCATGCGGCAATGTTTACACCAAATTTGAAATGAAATTTTACGAAAATTAGAGGAATTGCTAATGATCTGCTGGGAATTCAGGAAATGAATAGCTTTTAGAGGTATTGCTTAAAGTGGCCTTTTTAGGCCCCAAGTTAGGTAACATAGCATGGCAAGTGTGAGACCAGTTCTCTCTTTGTGTGAGATGGGGGGGCGCGCATGAGTGAGTGTGAGAGGGTGTGAGATTGCGGAACATTGGGACTAGTGTAATTTTTTTTTGTTTTTAAATAATAGATAGATAATTTTATAAATGAGAAAACAATGACCAATATAATGATTCAAATTTTTTTACCTTGAGCTAAGGTAAAAAAATAAAAAATATTGTGGTTGGTGTGGTAATTCCAAATGCAGCTACATTTACCTATAATTAAAAAAAAAAACAACGTACTACCTACATTTCTAAGAATTTTAAGTTACTACCTACTAAAAATCCCAATCGCAAAAATTCAAATGTACAGTCAACAAAAGAGATAAGTATGCAGGGTCGTCGGATATACATAGTTGAAGTTTAGTATGAAACCGATGGATGTCTTCGAATGAAATTTAGTTTGATAAATGAACTGTTTGTTTTCTATTAGTTAAATTAAGTTTTATCCTGAAACATCAAACCGTTTCTTTTTAAACTTCAACTATGTATATCCGACGACCCTGCATACTTATCTCTTTTGTTGACTGTACCTAACGTAAAAACGAACCAAGCAAGTGGTTCAAGGTCAAAGAATTTGGAGCATCCGACCCTAAGAGCGAATAGAGCCGTGCATCTGTCACGACCCAGTATATAAGAGTCTAAGGGTCAACTCAATACAAACCCTCGAGAGCATACGTTCGCTAATCCGAGTGTTTATCGGTTCGAGGAGCTTCTTCAGTAACATCTTGCAATATTTCGTACGGGATTAACCATTTCCCTTACTTTCCGGCTGTTTTTTTGCGTATAGTAATATAATGTAATGTTCTTTCTTTCTTCTTTCTTTTCTTTTTTTATAAAAACGTCGCCCCACACTAGGAATTTCGCCTGTGTCGTGGGTGCGTTTACAAAATGCGCGTGCGTTGTAACACGAACGTTTCAATCTTCTAGTGTGTACAGATTCTGTACCCAAAACAATCGATTTATTCTGTAATACTACTGGATACCACTGGGTATCAATACACTCTTATAAATAAAATTGCTAAAACTATTTTTCAAATTTTCCCTTTGTTGTTTGGGCTACATGAAACTTCAGTAGAACATGAGGTTACAACTCCAGTACTTCCTGAATGGCTCGCTCACGACAAAAAAGGCATTAAAAATTATCTCAACCCACAATCTTCAAAACGAACATTGTAGACACGTCTGAAGCGTCGAGTAAACAACCAATCGAGTCACGAACGACAGCGAATACGTACAAACTGTGAACACTATTGAATACTTATAAAACGAATGGGAAGAATGGGCCTCCTCTGAGAGCCATCGACGAGGAGTACGTGACGCGAAACGTAAAGTTAACCGAACGCGCGACGTTTAGCGGCGGTTTTGGGTTATGGTACGAGTTAGAAGGGGTTGTGTAGAAGAATTTGGGGTCGGAATTAAGTCACCCATTTTCCTTTTGAGAAAATCTGCTGGGTTCTATCAATGAGGAATAAAAATAAATCGAGAGAACACAATTTTATATTTACCATTCTGAATTACAAATAATTTTCTTTTACCGACTTCTAAAAAAGGAGGAGGTTCTCAATTCGGATGTTTGTTTTTTTTTATGTTTGTTCGCGCATAACTCCGTAGCTTGCCAACCGATTTGAATTTTTTTTTTTTTTAGTATGTGTTGTTTACGCAATCACACAACACAACGTCACGCCTGTAAGCTCTAAAGGGGTACGCAGATGTGTTCAGTATAGCACGGTACACCCTCATTTCTGTCAAAGTTGTTATTGGGGTACCTCTAATCTTGTAAGTATATGCGAATTTGTGTGGGGTAGGTACAACTAAAAAGTGAAAAATAAAAACTTTTTTGAAAAAAAAAGAACCGACTTCCAAAAACGACACTACAAAGTGAAAAATAACTTTAATTTCGGAAGTCGGTGTCAAACAACAAAAATGCGAACCCAACGACACCGACTTCCGAAATTAAAGTTATTTTTCACTTTGTAGTGTCGTTTTTGGAAGTCGGTTGTTTTTTTTACAAAAAAGTTTTTTCACTTGTACAGTCTTCAAACTATACCGACCATGGGTATTATCGATTAGGCTAGATTTCTATGTTATAACGCGAGTGGGCCTTGGTTTAGTCCAGTGCATTTAGATTATATGCAAAGAAGTAAATGCAACCATCAAAAAATACCCTGAAGGAACTAGAATAAATTACCGTTCTTCTACAATTTATACCAAACACTACTAAAGTTACTGGAACTTTGTGTGATCTAACCTTCAAACGAATAAGTGCCTATAATAATAAATAGCGAAAAAAAATAAAGTTTGTTTTTCGCGTTTTTGGTGGCTCCACTTTTTATAGTCCCGTTTTAGTGTTTGGCAATATTGCCCCACCATTTGACTGGCAAATAGACAGACTTACAAAAAACATGAATGTTAATGATAGAATCCAGTTTTTGTACATAGGTTTTGAAAGGGTAATCGACCGCGTATATATTAAGTAAAAAGAAAAACTACGAATGTACATATAAAGACTATCATTAGGTAGCAGCAGACTTGAATTCATAATTTAAATAAATTACTGCCTGGAGCATGAAGCAAACTCAATGGCATACAATATTCCGATCATAAACTAAACACTTGTCTTACAATAATTTGATCAGAACCTCCTTAATCATTCCTTAACTTATGACGTGAACACGCACACGCTCCCAAGTATTCCAACTACGTAACTAAATTACGTGTCGCTTAAGAATTACGTTAGTGATGGATGACACATTACGGCACAGTGTCGTGGTGTGTCGTGAATGTAGTCGCACACGAGTCGAGGGCTCTTGTGGGTCGATTTGGTGGAGCATGTCAAACACAGGCGGTTCAGGACATCTCGCGGAATAGAGCGAGTGTTTGGCGACACTTACTCGACAATGACAGCACACTCGAGTGTTTGTGCACGCCAGACCGCGTCGAGTTTGCACACACACTTGCCTCACTAAGATTTACTCGCATAACACTGGTCTTAGTTCTTAGTAAAGGAGTGGGTTTGGGTAAGGTAACGTTAAATGTGTCTCAAATATGAAATAACACTCAAATAATGTGCGAATGAAAATATGATGGCCTTTGTCATTAAGGCCATGTACTGCACTTGGCGTACTAAACTGTCGTGCAATTCAATTTAACAACTCAGACACCAACGCAAAAAGATAGCCTCATCGTCACATTTCAGCGCGGGCGCTAATAAAAAAGCGACTAAGTGAAAACTATTATTTTCGCATCATGGACACTTTTTACGATCCAAATTAAAGTTTCTACTGAGTTTTTCCTTCGCTAACGACTTGTTCGAGTTAAGAGAGACAAGAAACGCTTTTGTGTCTGGAGTAAATTAGATATCTAGATAAGAATCTTTTTGCTTGCCACGAAGGGAATTAGCTCCCCGACCCTCCCGAGTTTTGGTTAGGTTATAAATACTATGTTTTATACACGTGACAAGGTATAACAAACGGTCCCTTTGCTCAACAAAAACAGTCTTATTATCGGCTTATTTAGAAAGTTTTTGTGTATAATATTATCCTTCTTAACATGGGCATGATACTGTTCCTAAATAATGAAACATTATTCAGTGAATAGTTAGAAATGGAAACGTTTCATTGGTATTCTCTCCGAACCCAAGTGGGAAGATGTAAGTCGAATCTCGTAAAGTGGGACTACCTCGACGGAACAGCAGCGGGTGTGGATGTGGAGCTGTGTCACAAACTATGCTCCACCTCCTATCCCACCCTTTGTGCCCCAAAACATGCAGCCAGAGTGACCTCTGCGCTGCCACCAATAACGCTGTGGAGGAAACGGTGAAGTTCTGGGCCAACAAAATTTAAAAAAGTGTCCAGCGGCACAAAGAAGAGAATTGGATTAGTTTTGTTTCGTTTCGTGCTTAGAGGAAACGAAAGCACATATACCTACATGAGCATGTACATGAATGCTTTTCTGCACATCAAAAAACTGTCAGAGCGCCTTCAAATAGCACATTAGGCAATCCGTTTCCTTGTTAAGGTACTAGCCGGAAAATTAATAATGCACGATAACGGAAGTCAAAACCTTCAATAACGGCCTATATCGTTTTCCCAAGACATGTTCTGCGTATCTCTTTATACGTGTTTCTCGTATGAGTCAAACATTCGATAAAGCGACAGGAAATGTTTCAATGTGTTTCATGGAACAGTCGCCGGTTATTCCCAGCTGAGTCCGGAGTAAGCACTCAACCTGCCCCACGATACGTTTCCCGGTTTCGAATTCAATTCAATTCGTTCCGATCATCGGTTCGCATTGGAGATAAAAATCTAATTTGGGAAAGCGTTGGCGTCAACAGTTTTTGGACAGCGCATGACATTTGAGATCGGTCGGCGCGATCGCAGCGGTGTAGCGCTCAAAGATTGAAACGAATATGGACATTGAAATGGGTATACGGAAAAGTTAGTAAACCGTCCGGCTGTCATAAAAAGTTACACGATGCTGTTCATGTTGCACGAGACACGAATGAATACTTTAAATCTCCGCGGAGTTTCATTTCATACGGACAAGACAAACATCGAGAAGTCTTTCGTGTATACCCTCAATTTCCAAGCTGTGGGATTCAAGTTCTGTGAATAACGGAGGGGTCCTTGAATAACCTGAATATATAGCAGACTGTCTAATTTTCAGCTCTCGCCCAGCAGTTTGAAGGTCCCTGTCGCTATAAATCATTAACAGATTGTTGGAATTGTGTTCGAGTAGAAATTAATTGATGGATATTACCGAAGTAAATTGTGTCCTTGGAGTTAAGACTTTTAGCAAACAGCCGGTCGATTTTCTGTAAAAATCTCACCGTGAAAACTCAAGTGAAGTGAGCTTGATGTGAGTTGTCAGTAGTGTCAATCCCGAGCATTATTTGGAATGACAGCTCACTCCACGCTCACTTCACCTAAGTTTTCACGGTGAGATGGTTACAGAATCGCACTGCTGTGTTAGATATTGTTGCTTACCATTTCTATTGACAGGAAATTTTGTAGGTATATAATTTTACTGACAGACTGCCTCATTGGTCTACTGGTCACTGCTGCTGAGCATGAACTCGCGATTCCCAGATCGGGCAAAGGGACATTGAATTTTTTTCATTAGGAATAACTCAGTAGCAGCCCGCGGGGCAATTGCGAAACACATTATCAATCGGAATCGGTTTCATTTTGACAGTTCAACAACATTCATTGCGTTATTTACGTGTTGAGCAGACAAATTTTTCGAACTTATGAAGCAATGGATTAGCAATTTGCTTCAAAATGATTCAGATTCCGATTCATGGTGTGTTTCGCAATTAGGGTGCCGAATCTGGATTTGTGCTCGTTTGATGGCATTAGGCCCCTTTTTACATGAGACTTTAAACATAATTGCCGAAATGTGGGTGTGTTACAGGTACACCTCTGACCCCCTAGGGGAGTACAGGGGGCCTACTCCGAAGTGCAAAGTGCGATGTTCGGATCGGACCGACACATGGCCGAACCGAATATTATTGAAAAATGCGAAAAATGTTCGGATCGGCTCAGTTGGGTCGGGACCATAGTCAATATTCGAAAGAGTATAGGAGTGTATGATCGGAACCGACCGAACCAAATAGTAACCTCTGAGCAGGAAACAGCCGAACATTCGGCCGATACTACTTCGGAGTAGACCCCCAGGCATTATCATTTCTGTACTGGGAGCCAGTTAAGTCCCATATTATGTTATATAATAATTTTATATCCTTTTAATGGGGGCAGAAGAACGATATATCTAATGACATAAAATATAACTAATCATAAAATAATTGCGCATTAGCGACATCATTTATCAGCTTCCGGACATAATGTGACAACACAAGGAAAAGGGAACGCTGGGGAAATGTAATTTGTAATAAAATCCTTACAAAACAACATTGTTACACAAAAGTACTAAGAAACATTAATTGAAACCCATGTGCGACTCAAATGATGAATTTATAAAAAAAACCTTTTTTTTTTCATTAAAATAATGAGGCAGGTTGCAGGGAGTTGCCAAGAATCGACTTAAAAGGCGTGCAATTGCAAGAGAGGCATATGTCCATCAGTGGACCACAGTAGGCTGATGGTGATGATGATGATGATGAAGAGATTTATTTATAAACGTTGAAGAAAGTTAAGAGACGTTTGAAAGTCAAAAATTAATAGTTAAACAGTCGCTAATCATTTCGTAACTAAGCAACGTTTATAAGTAAAGGGGTAAGTCTTCAGCACTTGTAGTACTTACACACACACATAGAGTTACAATACACACAGGTACATAGATGTTCATAGCACTAATTATAAAGTAGACACAGAAAACAACAAAAAAAATCAATGGGAACGAAAGACGTGAAACCAAATACCTACACCCAGGCAAGATTCATCAGTATTCAAAGTATTCCGGATACATATCTACCATAATTTCCACAAAACACTTCACCAGGCATTCTATTCCCTTTCATTACGGCCGTATTTCTGCAATTTATCTTGCAATACCTGGCTAATTTCGTCAGGTCCTTTGTCACCGACCAGATTTAGAACCCACCTAAATATTACTTGTGCCTAATTGAAACCTTACCCTGTACCGAGCTGATAAATGAGAAGCCGGAGGGTAGATAAAAAACATAATTAACAGGATAGCGGTGGTAGCTACGCCATAAATAAGACCCGTCTCAATATTAGAATATTACGTAAAGAATTACCTTGTACTAGTTTATTAACAACCTAAAATACTATTTATTACCAGAGTTATACAGAAATGTGGTGTAAAATTTAATTAAGTGGTTAATAAATTTTGGATGATATAAATTTATGAGTTTACGATCAAATTAAAGTAACAATTTTTCATCCCGGGCCAACAATCGGATTTTTGTATTACTAAACGAGCTATCTGTGATGGGTCTACCCTTTATAGCAGAACTTTTTTAGTCATAATATTATTTGGCATCTAATATTATCATAATATTATGACTAAAAAAGTTCGCGACAAGTTAAACTAATATCTGTCTTCTGTCCTTTTCTTAATGAAATAGAAAGAAAAAGATGCTCTGAACTTAAATTTAGTTTAGTTTGTGGACAAGGGAATCGGCGCCAATATCGACCAATCCCTCATATAAGGGTCAAGTTCGTCCCGCCATCTACACGTGGGTCTTTCGCGATGCCGTTGGGCGTTTTCCCCACCCACGCTGTGGTGGTCTTAGCCCACAATGCATCCCACATGCGGCAAACTTGTCCGGCCCAGTCCAATTTGAACTTGGCTGCTTTTTGGGTAACGTCTGCGATTCGTAGTATCGTGTTCCGTATCCGGTCGGTAAGTCGTACTCCAAGGAAACTACAGTCCATCGCTCGCTGGCACACCTCGGGCCTGGTCCGCTGCTGAACTGTATTTCTTCTACTTTATGTTATAATAAGAAATTTCTTGCGAACGAAATCGCGGGTAGAAGTCCTACTAATATTATAAAAACGAAAGCTTGTGAGGATGGATGGATGTTTGTTTGTTACTCTTTCACGCAAAAACCACTGAACGGATTTTGATAAAACTTTGCAGCAATATAGCTTATACATCAGAATAACACATAGGATACTTTTTATCCCGATATTCCTACGGGATAGACCACTTATGAGGGCGAAACCGCGGAGCGCTGCTAGTAACACATAGTTTTATACGCCAAACGATATAATGATTACCAACATCAACCAATTAAGTAGTCAAACAGTAACCTAATGAAGCGACAGCTAATCTATCTTCCAGTAATGGTAAACAGGACGCCTGACACATTTGTAACACAATATAAAAACTTGAACGTAGATTGAAGCAAAAAGGCTGGACATTACATAAAACCTTAGGTATAGACTTAGGAGCCATTAATCACTGGAGAAAACTTAATTGGACGGCCGCGCGACAGACAGTCACGCGAAGAACTTGGGTGTAATAAGGGCTATTATAATGTTAGGGTCAAAATATCGTCTTTGACAGGACTGGAGCGGATTTATTTTAAATTTATTTATTGACGCTCCAAGTCCCAATATACAAATCACAAATTTATGTATTTGTAAATCGATACAAAATCAAAATAAAACATATTACATCAATAAAATAAAATAAATTAACATCCAATACAATCATTAAAATAAAATGAAATTTACAAAAATAAAAAAATAAAAACTATTTACCTTAATTTTATTTGTAATATTTTTTTGTATTATTTTTCGACAAAAATATCGCTCGCAGCTATAATAGGTAGGTAGGTAATCGCAAACTCGTCTTGAAAAAGGGCGATGATTTGCTCCTGCCTTCTCTGTATGAGAACAGGCCCTTGCCCAGCAGTGGGACAATAATAGGCTGGTAAAGAGTCAGGTTCCATTCTTGGCTAAATAGATTTAAAAAAATTGACAAAATATCTTTTTCAAAAAAACACCCTGTATAAATAAAATAAGGGACATCAGGGCTTTGTAATAAAAGCTCCGGGCACCAATTGACCTCAATGGACATTTTGCTATTATATCGTAAATTGGTAATTAAATAGGTACGTGTTGACCTAAAAGTTCTATTTTTTTATAGTAACATAGCAATTTCTGCTAAAAGTTTTTGGTGTTTAAAACCGAGTATTAATCTTTATATCCGGTAGTTTTCACGGTGATACTATATGCCCAATGGTTTGTTGCATAAAGCTGATACAGGTACCTACTGACACCTAAAATTGCACTACAATAATTAATACTGGATGTTTGAAAGAAAGAAAGAAAATACATTTATTTGCGGCAAACATGACGCATAAAAAAATACTATTATTACGCAAAACGGCCATCGCTCAGCATAATGCTAAGACCCTATACGAGACAGCCCCAGAGCTGGTTTTCAGCGGCAGCCGGCGTTGACGTGTGTTTACTCTTGTACATAACACTAGCTTCTACCAGCGACGTCGTCCGCGTGAAAGTTCTTGTATTAACATAAAATACATCGTATGACACTCGGCAACCCCATTAGTCCGTTCCGGCAGCTTCCCTTTAGTGAACCAGTAGTTCCGACGATTACCCCCTTGATACAAACTCCCAATGGGATTCGAAGATTTTTCTATGGAAGCTGGCATATCCACCAATTTTCATAGTTCTCATATGGGGATCTTTACCTCCAAATATATCGGGAACGTGACACTGTAGACACACCATATTACTTGACATGTTTTGTTTGTATAAGTTTCCCTTACCCATATAAACTACAGTCATTGTGCGCGGAAACTTTGAATACAAAATTTAAATAGCGGCGGGTCTATACCACAAATGTTCGAACCCCTTATAATATTAAGTAAGTTTAGATAAAAACTTTACAAAATTACGACTCAAACTTTTCCACTATTTTTTATTTCAGCGCTTTTTCACTCGTCAGACATGAGTAATTGGTTAAATACTAATGAATTAATTGACATAACAAAAGTCGTTAAAATAATCGTTTCAGTCTATTTTAATTGTTTCTTGCAGTTGTTAATGTGTTATTGTTTTATGTGATGTTATGTTAATTGAATATGAGATGATATAAATCGGATTAAGTATATTTTTAAATGTTTAACTGCCTCATTGGTCTAGTGGTTAAAAGTGCTTTTGCTGAGCATGAGGTCCAGGGTTCGATTTTCGGGTCGCGCAAAGTAATATTGGGTTTTAACACCTGGAATTTCTCAGTAGCAGCCCAGAATCGGGATTTGCGACTGGTTGATGACAATTGACAATAGGCTCGCCCTCTTACATAGGAGTTTAACATAACTAACGAAACCTCTGTCCAACCCTTCGGGATAACAAGGCGTGGTGTTATGTTTTACTTTTTTAAGTATTTTCCAGGACTCTTTTCATAATATCGCAAAAAGTATTTTTTTTAAAACTTAACTTAATTAGCGCTTTGGTTTACTCTAGAGACCATAACAGTCTCCAGACTAGACTACGCCAAACAGTTAATTATAAAATACGTAACGAAGACAAAACTAATTATAATGAATGGTTTTTGCAACGCAGCGCTCCGTAGCGTAAGAAACTTCATGTCACCTAAATCTTATCGCTACAACAAAAACAAAAACGCCCGAAAAGAAACGTAATTGCGTTCTAATTGGTTACGCTCGGAAAATTTGGCATAATGTGTCTTATGTAACTACATAAGAGCATATAATACATGGTTGCCTGCCCAGCATGACGTGTACGGAACTACGCACAATACCTACCACTTTTGAGACAATCCTTTTAAGTGTTCTTCAACTTTCAAGGATGTTATCCAGTAGGGAGCTGTGAGGCTCTTAACGTAGTCGAGCAACTTTTCTGTAGCCGCAATAAACAAGGAGAAGAACGCAGTCCAACACTGGGCATTGACGGAAAAGTAAGGTGGTTAACATACCTGTCCATGATTGACGAAGCCGTGCCTCCTGGCGATGTCATCGACGTGTTCGGGCCCGGCGGGCACGTGCACCGCAAACTGATCGTGGTACACCGGCTTGGGAAGAGCGGCGCATGCGCACAGCGTCGCCAGCAGCGCCAGCACGCGCCATGACGTCACCATGACAATGAGCACAACACTGCACAATCACAACCGCATCTGCGACCCACCCACACAGTACCAACCAAGCGTTTCAACTACTAACAACCCTGGACATAAGGAACACCCACACACTTTTTCTCAAGCACACTCTTAACTAATATTTCCCGGGCGCCAATGTTGACCCGTTCGAACACTTTGTCATCCCACCTCGTACTACCTGCAACAAAAACGGTTAAATTAGGCTTTACCGTCGAAGGACTTAATTAAAAGGTTCCCTGTAATTGTAATGTGTACCCGGTCTCGAACACAAAAGGTGCTTGAGAGATATTAAATTTTAATAAAGAGTAACTCCCTCGGCGGAGGCTCCGCTCTTCATTTAGCATTATTTTTTACGTTCGAACGAACTCTATAAACATAAAGGGGAATTTAGGGTGCGATAAACATATTTGGCGGAGCGCGGGCGGCACCGCGGCAAATCACGCGCCAGATAAAACGCAATAAGCGGACGCACAAACGCGAACAAGTTAAAAAAATCCGTGGGAAATCCCGAGATAATCCAGATAAGCCACGCGGGCAAAGTATGAAAAGCCTGACCGTGAATATATCAAAAATATTTATGAAATTTTATTTGGAAATTTATCTGACGTCCGCCACGAGTGAAAGTAAAAACCTTTGAACAAAATTCTTTGTGTCCCCCGCCTGCGTCGGTTTGGCTTTGTTAGCATGTCTTTTTATTTTATAGCAGTCTTTGTGAATAAATTAAAGGGCCGTGGAAAGATAAAATCGAGAACCGGTTATTCGTTTAATAATCGTTAAATAAACGCCTTATTTGAGCAATTAGTTAATCCGATACGGCAGCTCGTTATGGCGATAAGTACCTACGGCCCAGTAACAGAAACTCGCTTTTCTTGAAATACTGTTAATAAGACCGAGCCAACTCAGTAATAGCTCTGTGAGGCAACAAGTAATTCCACTCAGAACTAAGCAAGCTTTTTTCTCACGTGTGTTTTCACACTTGCCCGAGGGTGCAATAAAAACAATTTAACTTGCTTACCTCCTGACTTCGTAGCAGGCTAAAAACTCGTGAGACAATACTTGTTTTAAAATGTTCACTAAAATTATATTTAATGTAAAGTTTTTGTTTGAAGTAGGTGCTTTAAACTAAACTAATGCTTTAATTAGTTAATAGTAGCGTGCTTTTTAATTAACGTGTTTAACGAACATTCTTCGGAAAACTTTGCTTGATTAGAAATTGTTAATTAGCGTGAACTTCGTGAAATCACACTTCATTAGATGCAGATTAAATATTAATTTAACATTTAATCGGGAATATAACATTTAAAAAAAAACTATCTACTTCGAAGAGCCCGCGAAACAGGCAATAGAATAAGTGAAATTGAATCTTTTCTTTGACACCTATATTTCTTTTTTTCTGTCACATGTTGGACCACGATCATTGGTAATATTCAATTGTACATGGTCAATAAGTAGTATAATAGGTACTACATAAATTCACAAAACGCGGTATGTGAAATTTTCAACAGCCTCACCGAGTCAATCAATCAATTATCAAAACATATCAATAACACGTAATTGGGAGTTTATTTTGATATCATATAACCGTTATGGAACATGCAAGTTATTCGCAGATCACAGCTCCATGCACCGTAACACATATCTCGTTATTTATACATAACACGGACGTCCGCCATGTTTTAATGTAATTAAATTTGTTACCTTTGACGTTGACGTGAAACGTTTCAATTTGATAAAATTATTAATTGTGAAAAAAAATTAAACAACCTGAATTCAGTGTCGTGTCCTGTAATGTGGGTTCAACGATAACAATGTTCAATTAAGTATAGAAATAATTTATTAAAGGCTTCCCGGGAATGTGAAAATGCCAGAACAAAACATAAAAGAAAAGTTGCGTCCAGAAGAAATTCTTGTGTAAATATATTGTGTGTATCTTGTAAAAATGCTACCTGCATACACTGGCCTTACGAACATTTAAAGTAATTCAATCAGAGTAAACTTGTACTTCTTTATGCACCTTTTACTTGCAGGAAATACTAAATAATATGTGCAATATACTTTTAGCCTCGTATCAAACTGGTTTCGTGGAAATATAGTACCTACTAAAGATATTATCGTGAAGTTTACGATGATATGCTCGAACAGGATATTAGAATACCCTATTCGTGTCTTAGACGATAGCAGCATAATATCATCGCGTGGGTGCAGAAAAATATGGACACCTTTTGCACGACTGTGATAATATCTTCTTCTAGATTGTGTCAACCCAGAAACATACGGATACACAGAGTTTAGGTAGATTGGTTTAAAGGTTCCCATCGTCAGACCTAACAGGAAAAAATGTATGCGGTCAGGGGACACCCGTCAGAAACGAAATTCCTTACGCGATACTCGCATGCTGACACTCTCGTGTAAGTAGAAAGACATAGAGAGAGAAAGTTAATTTATATTCTTCTTCTATTTCTCTCTGTGTGTCTCTGTGCATTTTTAATACAGAGCTATCTAGTGTACAAGTTTTTGAAGCTCTCTTAAAGCAATCTTGGATTTTAATTTTGACCTGACTATTGGCTAGACACACAGAGAGAGATAGTTTTCATGAAAACTATCTCTCTCAGTGTCTCTTTATATAATAGAAAGAACAGAGAGAGAGAGAGATTCGCTTAACGCTTTTCTATTACGTGACGATTTCTCCCAGTTTACTCCTACGCAAGCCACGTTAAAGATCTTCGTTCCAATAAATTAAACACGACACTCAGTTATCCTGCTGACTTTAACAGCAAAGAATTAAAGGCTATTCCAGATTTCGGTCTACAAAATTTTAAATTCCACATCAACACATCACTGGAAGAGTGTTAAGTTGTATTTTTATTGCGTCACGCGTTCACCCTTCGGGGCAATATTTAAAAGGTCTCGGGGTCGTTCGAATTAATTTCGGCTATAGCCAGGATAATTTCATTAGCCTACGTAATCGGTACATTTCGGGTCGCGGAGAACCCTGATATATACGACTTAATATTGCACGGATGTATTTATTCAGATAATAGATTTGTTATATTCTGTTTTATAAGCTTTGTTTGAGTACCGAACATTTTCTTACGAGTTTTGGCACATTTTGTGATGTGACCCCCAGTTGCCTATAACATTATCCTTTTCATCCCATTTTCGTGAAACTCATCTAGCCATCTCATCTGCCATAATGACTAGTGCCATCAAGTAACGTTAACTGCGCCAAAAAGCTGTAGGAGCATACTTATGCAATGCCATAACGCAGATATTTACCATTAAAAACAAATTGCCTGATACGAAATTGTTTAACGTAACTAATTTTGTTTAATAGGTTTATGCTTTCACGGTTTCTAACGCTAAATAATAAAAGTAGAAAACGGAATTAAGTTTCACCATTTTCCTTAACCAGAAAAGTCGTACCACTCGTTTTTTGTGATCTAATTTTTCCTGGTGTATTTTTCAGGATACCCAATTTGAACCGAAACAAAAATTAGCGGGGCAACGAGCGATACGTATCTGCTCTCCCACCATTCAGTAGCATTAACAGAAATCAGATAAATCAAAGACATTACCATAATCAACTCAGAGAGTAGCAGTTCCTTAAGCAAGCATATTGAAAGTACATCTCGCGACTTTATTAACGTGACAAGTGAAGCGGCACATTCATAATAAGCTGTGCCGATGGATTCCTCCGGGCGCCTAAATCTTGCCGCCGAACACCTCAATAATTAGTCGGTTATTCGCAGCAGTCGAGCATCGCGGCATGAATAAAACATCGTTTGCGAAACACAAGTGCCATTATAACGTCCAATCTAACTTGATGCCCCGCCCCCTTTCTTGTGTAGACGATGCGGAACACTTCAAGGGTAGGTGGGGTAATATTGGCAGGTCAGGTTAATTTGGTCATGATTTACGGAGCTCGAGTGCACGGGCCAAATCAAACAGGCACCGTGCAAATAAACGGTGACGTGGCTAACATCGACCGCTATTACCGATAATGGGATTAATTACAATGCATTGCTCGTTTGTATAGCTAAGCCGCAGCCGCAGGCATGATTTTTTAATGCACTTCTGGTTTAGATATAAATGCAATCTGATGATAGAATATTCTTCGCTTTTGGGTCACCTGATGTGATAGGAGACACAGGTGCACAGGTGGGATGAGGACTACAAATATGTAGCCAGCACTAAACATGGGACTCACCGATCCATAACCGAGATATGATATAATAAAACCCCGCTGTACATAACACGAGAAGGTATATTCATAAGTTCGGCTTCAATTCTACAAAATGTTTAGCTAAACCCAATAATTCGCGTGCGCTAATTGTAAACTTCTCATTTGAGCCGGTGGTACGTAAGAGCGCTGTATATTATCGATAAAGTTTCGCTGTATCGGCTCTTTCCGAGGCGAATACATCGCGCTCCGCAAGGAACGCGAAATGCCCGCTTTTGTATATGTACTTACATACGTGAAATATGCAACTTAGTTCTGTGCTTCAAGTTACTTGCAATTCGGGTGAAATTGTAATTCATCGGTGAATTAGACTGTTATTTTAGTATCGCGTAATAATGGAACTTTTCGGTAAAATAGCTTCACAGGTACTACATACATACATACACCTTCCTTTCATGACAGAAACTACAGAACGCCACCTGCTACGATCCTAACGTACTCCTTTTGCCTCGTTTACATTCATACATCAGAGGGGAAATTCTCGTAATTTTAAGAACATTCACAGTCTGAAGGCCAGTTCTCGTAATTTAAAACGTTCAAAATCTAGTCGCAGTCTCATCTCGGCGACAAACAAATGTCAAAAACTTGTCAAAATGTAGGGAAATTAGAAGTCTGTTTTGACAGATTGAGACTGAGATCAGACTGTGAACGTTCCTAAAATTACGAGAATTCAGCCCCTCTGATCTCAGTCTCAATCTGTCAAAAATACGTCTAATTTCTCTACATTTTGACAGGTTTTTGACATTTGTTTGTCGCTGAGATGACTGCGATTAGTTTTTGATCGTTTTAAATTAGGGGATTTGGGCTTCTGATCATACACACAAGACGGTTGAGAGTACTACGCACCTAACTTACATACAGTTACTATCATTTATTTATTTAAACGTTACAAAAGCGGACATAATGCCTTAGGCATTCTCTACCAGTCAACCAAGGGTGGTGAAGAGATTAGATGGCAGGTGCTTTGGTTGAGGGCCAAGGATAAAAAAAAACTTAAAACTAGGTAAGTACACAAATACATAAATAGGTAATAAGGTAGGTATAATTGATGACATAAAAAGTATTTGCATTTTTTAAGAATTTAATTCTAAAATCAGGCATTCATTCTCTAAACGAAGTCAAAAGCATCCTGAAAATGATCACATGTGTACTTGGTCCCAGAAAGTTTCCTACAAATAAAACTTGCATTCATATAATCTTCACCAATTCAGTGTGCAGTGACCATTCAGCCCATTTGGTACGGTTGAATACTTGCATTACTACCTTATTAAAAGTTATTAATAACAAACACAATCAGTTTACATTAACGTTTGTTCATTACTCAATATTAACTCATTAAAAAGCATGCCTTTCTGAACATAACAGTAAACAACAAATGTAAAACCTAGTTTAGTTTAAACAATAGGAATTATCAAGTCGGCTTATTATGCTGAGGCACGTGGCACGAAGTGCGGTCGACGTAGCACAATATGCTACGAAGCGGCTACGAGGCGCTACGCTCAGTTAACGCTACGGATTTCAGTCTACGACATTCAGAAGCTCTACGAAACTTTGATTCCACAACAATAAAGGTAGACGGTTTGCTTTCAGCTAATTTATATGGAAAATGGTAGTGCTTTTTAATTCTATTATTTATATAATAATTTGTGGAAATTTGCTGTACTTAAAGAACACAAAATATATTTCGATTTCTACCGTAACAAAATAGTTTCTGAAAATCTCCAGCCGTTCCAGCTTATTTTGTTTCGTCGTCAAACTGGCCATATCAACCACAAACGTTCGTACCACAGCAGCAATAAAGAGGAGCATTAAAAATTAATAGTTCGGTCATCTATTAATGTGCGGTACAGCACTAGTCGCGTGGACCACGTGACCCAATTGTGGGCAAGCACGGGATTCGTCCGGACGCGGGCTTGCGGAGAGAATCGTGTTTATACGCCATTTGTAGACTTACATCGACTTTGGTACGCCCATCAGATGCAAGGCATTCGGTAATAGAATAAGTGGAAACAAGAGTAGTGATGGAAACGGGAAATAGGAGATGAGGTAATCTTTTTTGAAGCACTTTTTTTTTTCAACGTGTGGTTGAATTTGAATTGAAATGAGTGTTGCAAAAGCTATACAGATGATTAAAATAACAAGACTGCGTCAAAGAGTACCGATATGGTATTTCCTTACTTTGAAGCTTTGCAGTTCTGCTACATGAGGACAATAAAATATTCAAAAAAAGCATTAGGAGCTGGGTGTATTTTGCCCACCGACCTTTATGGAATTAATGACTTGCCAATTTCTAAGCATGCACAAATAATTAACTACATACTTAGCAATTATTTCATTTAATAATAAATTCATAATTATTTATTAAAGTAGGTAACTGCTACTTTAATAATGCTGGTTTTGCTTGTTAAATAAATTGATTATTAAATAGGCTACAACTCCCTGTTGTACAAAGGCAGGAGAGAGAGCGCCGCTCCAGAGACTGGTTCAAGCTTATAATAATATTTTTAATGATATCGATGTATAATGATATAATTATGTATTATCTAAACCTAAATATAAAAACAAATTATTGAGAGCCTTGCCTAAAATGTTTTGTGTACTATTTAAGTAGGTATTAACTATTCTATTAGTTTTAAGAAACCGAAATATTTTTATTGTTAGGTATTATACATATCGACGGCGAAGTGCCAATTACTCCTAACTAACAATTTTCACGAAATTCACTTTTTTTATCGTTTTGTTTGTAATTTACCAAGAAATTAAACGTTTTTTTCAGTTTGTGTAAAATTTGTATATTGTAACTTAGGAGTTATTGGCACTTCGCCGTCGATATATTGATTTTGTTTAATTTTACCCAAACTGTATCTAATACAAGCTAGTAACGTGTGGGAACGTAGTCGATTGTACATTTACTTATAGTGTACGGTGTATCTAGATATACTTAAGATACAATGTACGATTGTTTGTTTTCCCAAATAAAATAAAATAAGTATTAAAAATGAAAGCGTTTTTATGGCTAATAGCATCACTAGAATTAATGAGCACAGTTCAAGAGAAAAGCCTTAGCGGATAAATCTAAATCAATCTGCATAGCCTTTCCCTAACTGTGTCGGGGTCAGCTTCCACTCTAACCGGATGCAGTTATTTTAAATAGAGCCACTGTCTGACCTCTACAACCCAGTTACTCGGTAACCCGATACCCCTTGGTAAAACTGTTTTTTTTTTTTATTGACAATGGGCTCACTCTTGACCTCAATCCAGCCCAGAGGCAGGGATGAGATCTACGGTGGAACAAGCTTGCCCAGAAGAAGCCTATTCACTCTCGCCTTGAAGAGATTCGGGTTGTATGAACTCGGGAATGCAGACGCAGGCAGACGATTCCACTTCTTAGCTGTGCGCATCAGAAAAGACAGGTTGTCAGACTTTTGGGCTTCTGACTACCAGTAACGACTATCAACGATCTACAAATGACGTAGCGTAATAGACGCGTAATAGACGACGAAGGGTCTCGGTATGTAATGCACAGTCCAACAGCAGCCATCCACGGACTGACCTCGACAAGCGTAGCTTAACCTTCGATAAACCCGTGCGGCTGTTTTTATTTAACCACGAATAAATCAAATACATAGATGCAAAACTAACGTTGCATTCAATATACTTACTAATAACTTAAGACTAATATTAATAAATTGATTACCTATTCAACATAGACACGTTATAGTTGTTAAATGATGAATTAATTGTTATTTATGAGTAATTGGACAGATAACTATATATATATATATAATAGTAATTAACCGACTTCAAAAAAGGAGGAGGTTCTCAATTCGACCGTATGTTTTTTTTTTTTTTTTCATTGGATAGTAGTTGTTTTTTTTTTCTAAATTTTATTGACCTTTTTAATTACAGTTATTGACATTTAAATTTATTTGATTGACATTTTAATTTTAATTATTGACATTTAAATTTATAGTATTGACTTTTTTAAATGTATTTTTAAATGTTTATTAATTTTTATAATCGGACAATTTAAAGTATTGAAATGCATCAATGTTATTTTTTTTTTGGTCTGTTTTTTTTAACTTATTTAATGTTCACGACTTGTGTTTTGGGTACGATGTGAAAATGAATGACCTTATTATTGAATGTAATTTGCACGCTTGCTTGCAGGCAGAATACAATAACTCTTAGGCTTTAAGATCTTCCCTTGTTGAACAATGTATTTTCTGGCATATAAATATTTTGAATTTGAATTTGAACAAGCAACCGTTTTTATGCTGAAGGGCATCATTGCAATAATAATTAATTACCACATTTCGTGAGAAACTTCTAATGTGAATATTTATATCAAATATGAGTGAATATTTATAGTAAAATAGACTACTGCATTCAATATACTAATTACTTACATAAGACCAGTCTCAGTACCAAACTGTTCCGATGGCAAATTCTGTTACCAACTTACTTGCATATTAACTTGATACTGTCGTCGGAATATTCATTCAAATTAAAGTACGGAATAACACAAATCTGGTTTGTTTTGAAATGATAGCGTTGTTTGGATTAGCAGTTAATTATTGAATTGGGTTAGAATCCTACTATCCTACTAATATTACAAACGTGAAAGTTTGTATGGATAGATGGATGGATGGATGTTTGTTACTCTTTCACGCAAAAACTGATTTGGGTGAAATTTGGCACAGAGATGGTTTATACCCAGGATTAACGATAGGATACTTTTTATCCCGATATTTCCACAGGATCGAAACTTATGCGGGTGAAACCGCGGGGCGCAGCTATTCATACATATGTCGACGTACTTGTGGTATAAACAAGAAGTGTGTATATACATATGTGTGTTTGAAGTGTATCGTAACCACTGATTACATCTCCGGTACGCACAAACAGGGACCGACAGTACAGACAGACACACATCAGCAAGCTAACCATCAAGTCGTTATTAATCGAATATTGATCGCCCGCCAACCAATGATCGGAGCTATATCACGCGAGATAGACCACAACCGCGGAGTGGGTCGTCTGTCGAGGGCCCCCATTGTATCGGCTTGAGGGGCCCCCTCTACGCTCATGCAAGTGCCTGCAGGGCCCTTACATCGTCTCTAGCGTATAATAAATACCTACCTATAATCGAGGGATGCTTATGACATTTATGTAGGGGTCTATATCAGTGGGGCCTAAGCCTTTAGTGATCTAGGTCAAATACCTAGATTACCCTTTCTAAGTACTTAAAGCTCTTATTGTTTTTTTTTTTTTGCATGATATTTCTTGTTCCCCCGACCCACCCCGTCGCAACGCTTCACCTGCCCGTGCTATAACTTCATTTTCATCTAGTGTACTTTATTTATTTACTTATACAGGGTTAGTTTTCAAAGACCAGCCAAATTTAAGGGTGTGGTACAGACCATCAAACTGAACAATTTTCTCCATGGGACCAACATCGTAATCGCGAATAAAAATTCAGCCGTCCCATACATTTAGGTCGAGTAGGTATTGAAGTTTTCTATGGGACAGTTAATAAAATTTTCGCGATTACGATATTGGTCCCATGGAGAAAGTTGTTCAGTTTGTTGGGCTGTACCACATCCTTAAATTTGGCTGATCTTTGAAAATTATCTCTGTATATATACTTTATTGTACACCACAAAAATACATAACATAAAAAGTACATCAAACAATTATTTCAGATTTTTTTACTTTTTGCTTGGCTCCTTAGAGTCATAGCATTATGATAAATAGCCTATAGACTTCCTCAAGAATTGGGCTATCAAATGCAAACAGAATTGTTCAAATGCAACAAGTAGTTCCAGACATTAGCGCGTTCAAACAAACTGTTCAGCTTTAGTATAGAAGATTATAATTGTAAAAAATATTTTAATACACAAAATAATAAGCTTGTGCGGCTTAAAACCAGCCCAATACCCGTATTTTTTGTAAATGAATTGGAATAAAAGAGAAAAGAAATTAATTGCCTGTTCTTGAGACTCTTGACAGGCCGTATAATTGAAGAACAAAATTTTTAATCACGTTTCGTTTTAATAAAACTCTATTAAATTTGAGTACCTACCTATCCTAAAATTAAAACGTTTATTTTTTGCGTCCCTCATAGATACGCTGAAGTTTAATAAAATGGCTTAGTTATTATAAATTCTGTTTTTTTCTACGATGAACTTTGTTTGCGGTGACATTTGTCAGTCCTAAAGCACTTAGGGTTAGTTGAAATCATTTACTCCAATCAAACTTGTTTGAAACTTTGAAATGTCATTTACAAAAAGCTTTCAAAACGTCAATGATTTCGTTTATTTTATTTAAGGACTTCTAGCTCGGTATTAGTAAAGGCTGTTTCGTAAATTCGGTAAACAAAGGACGGGTCCAAAGTAAATGCTTTTCATTAATTTACGGTTTAATTATTGTTAATTTTATACCCAGGAGCTCCAAATTACTTAGTTATTAGTAGGTGGGTAGTACTCGCAACCGACATGCGTGTATGACCAGATGTATGAACATAAATGAAGCAAAAGGAGTAGGTAGTAAGAATCCTAGTAGGTGGCCCTTAGTAGTTTCTGCCGACCCCCATTGTAAGCAGGCGCAGAACACACGAAGATCCAGTTTCATGATCATGTAAATATTACACGTTGACCATACGTTTTTTTAACAACAATCAAATACGTTAAGCCCACGTCCACAAAAGCTAAATTCGAAACAAAATTCAATAAGCATGGACGCAAACAAGCCAGTTTAAAACGTAAACAAGCGAGCGCTATAACGTTCGTCAATAGATATTGCTCGCATTGTTTGCAGAAGTTTGAAATTTTTTAAACGCTTCTATTTTGTTTCGCATTTGTTGAATAAAAAATCACAATGCAGGCTTCAATTTATTTCGTAAAGCTCCAATCTGATGTGTTGGGTTTGTGTGAGATTTGCATTTTTGTATATTAGTGTGATTTGTCCGTGTATTTTTTGGCAATATGTATTTATGTAAAGTTTGTTTAAACGCATTTTTTAACTGTGGTTCGGCTAGCTTGCATACTAACACTCGTGTTTGTATTCCATCCAATACGGCTCTATGATAGTTAGTTGTATTTTAGGGTAATTCGACATAAGCAAAGTAGCAGACAGATAAAAATAATAAAACTCAAACAAAATGCAAGCACTAACGTTCTATTAAAAACTATTTCAGCTTCAAGCGTAAAAGAAACACTTTGCGAAATTGATATTGAAGAAAAAACCTCATCAAACTGAATACATACTAATACTAGAAAAACAGTAGACAAAAAATTTATATGGTGACCATTTTTTTAAACGACCAGTGTAAAAATACAACGGCGACGTGATCTTTTCGCAAATTGCTGCGATTACACCGTAATGTTCGAGCAGCGCCTTAATTTGTCTCGGGGAGACTCTATATTTGCGCTCCGCCTGACAAAATACCTGTCAGATAATGTTTGTACTGGAAAAAAATACATTCCCTTTACAAATTACCATTTAAAAGGCTAATATAATCAATGGAGTGTTACTGGTTCCTTCGTTTAAGCGTTAGTAGAGCTGTTCTCTGTAGAAATAACATTGCAGTGCAGCAGTAATATTGCAGCCCACAACAGCACGTAGGTACCATAAACAATCTTCTGAGGTCTGAGGAAATGAGAGACTAGAAATAGGAATGAAACAAAAACACAACTGAAGGTACTACAGGGTTAACGAATAAATACCCTAAATCAAAGGTGGCGAACCAATGGCACGGGTGCCATTGGTGGCACGTACCTTCAGTAATAATTTGAGCACGGGATAATTTTTCAGGAATTTAGGACAACTAGTGTGCAACAGCCGAAGTTGCCCTAATTTGTTCATTCGATTAAATAAATATAAAACTGTTATAAACATTACTGTATAATATTAAAGGTTTTATTGTGAAAGTACATAGCTTGAAATAAAGAATATTATTGTGAATAATATAGTTGTTTGTCCAGTAGTCACTAAGTCAAGATTGTTTGATGGCACGTCACGGCCACATTCACTATTTTTTTTTTTTATGCCACGTGTATGTATAAAGTTTTGCCTCCTTGCCCTAAATGATAACCAGCCCGTAGTTGGGTCAAAATACACTAAAGTCCATCCATGTAAACCCAAATGAGATAAGATTTTCAGTATAGAATCTAATTTTCCATCAAAAACGTATTGTTTCAACAAACACACCCACAAAGTAATACAATTTCCTTATTTAATTTTCATTGAGGTTGAAATAATGGAATTAAATTTTCTCTTAATTCTAATAATTAAGGTATGTTTCTAGAGGGCAAAAAATAATTAATAACAGTACTGAACATTACTTGGTATAATACTCACCCCTAGGTATACAGACTGAAACATTATCGTGCAGAGTGCAAACAGGGGCTTACGACTGTGTATTGTTTGGTCCTTGGCCACTAAATTGGTTATGAATGACTAATTAGGCGGAAATCCTAGTTAATACTAGAATGGCCTGCACGATAATAGGTCTTCCATGAATGAATTTTCCAAGGTGAATTCCATTCTTCTACATTTTAGGTCTTTGGTTCCGAACAAACAATTAAGGGACAAAGAAGGCTGAATGGCATCCAATTGAAGCAGATGAGAAAGATGTTTGTTCACGTGGGTCCATTAGGTGAGCACGCGAGTAATCACGGAGCGAATGTGGCGTCTATTGAGTTATGCAGACTATGAATCAACACAAATGAACGCGTCACGGAACAAAGTAGGCCGTTTTGGTTTAGGAGTCCATCTGTTCATTCGGAACATCGTTTATAACTTCTAGTATTATTCTGAAGGTGCCTCTGAAGCCAATAACAGCACACAAAGAACGGAATCTTGCCTAAATATGTCAAAATCACGCCCTTCACTGTTGAGACGAACCGGTACATAATTAGATCAAAGCCCTGGCCCGAAGCACTACGCATTAGCATGATGCTGACGTGGCTGACGTCGTAGTCGAATGTGGACGTCTGCACTTACCGATCAATTCGAATTAGACGCTCCGACAGGACGCAGGTAACCGTGCCGCCTTTGAATACAGCCTTAGACCACTCCGCACTTGGCGGTAATTGAGTTAGCTTGATTCTCGGCACCTCAACGGGTTTTCTCGATAGATTGAAAATGTAGGTAAAGGATAACGAAATAGTAGTGTTTGTTGATAAATACCAAATGTAAACCTTCGCATACAGGAATAGTTCCATCGAGTTAGACTGGAGGCTGATCCCAGCATAGTCAGAAAAATACTAGGCAGATGATGAGAGTAATAATGTAAATAAACACTCAGAAAAACAAACGCAAATACTCCCAACGCTCCGAGATAATTAAAGCTATTTAATAAAGCCTCGAAAATGATGTTAGTCAAAATCCAGAATAATGGAGAAGAAATAAGGGGGATCTTCCGCAAATCCTATTTCTTTACTTCGGTTACGCGAAATGGGGAGAATTTCTTGCAAATTGGACAGTGGAAAAGTTGTTACCTCACTCGCGTGAACTACACTGAAGCCAATTTTCATTCTTCAGCGTTAAACTTTGAATATAATTTACTGAATGAGACTTTAAAGCTTTTATTTGCAAAATTGCAGAGAAATAGACTGAAAGTGGTCCCAAATTCAAAATATATTTCGTGGAGCGAGGAGAATTCTTGTCGCAGCTATTCACGTCCGCTCATGTATCGGCTCACTTTGTGTAATGTATGCAAAGCGAGCTAATAAAACGCGAGTCGCCCCGGTAGCGCAGTAAATTCGAGAACAGTTGACATTTATCCAAAGTTACATCCGTTACAATAACAGTCGCAGTTACGATATCCGAGCGCGCTCTGGCGTCCATTTGTTCTAGTTCCGGAGGCAGTGCGCTGCAGGCAGCTCACTCTAATGTAATGGAAAACTTTACACAAACACGTTCCGAAGCTCCCGCGGATTAGACGTACGAATCGCGCGCCTCACCATCGCTCCGCCGCGTCGCCCGAGCGCCGCTCGCCTTAAAACATCATTAAAATTCACAGTGCAACTACCGCCTCTATCTTATGGGATACAAAAATATTTGCCGTCACAACGTATCCGAAGCGAGCGTTTAATCAAGTTTACCTGCACGCTGCATGGCGGAGTTCATGTGCCAAATTATTTTAATTAAGCCTTCCACAACCGCTATTTATTAGCTATTCTCTCTAGGTGGCTGTTTAATGTAGGTGTGAACAAGCACCAGATACTTGAGTATGCTCCGCTAATCAACGCTTTGGAGCTTCGCCTTGCTTGGGATCCAGCAGCTCAATAGATCAACGTCACACACATTATTCGTCTTACACAACGTTTCACTCTACATCAAAGGATAATAGCTTTTGAAACCCTAGTGGAAAGTGTTTATCAATGAATGTTTATAGCGGTATGGTATCGATGGTAATTTATTATTCGGTCCACCGGGACCAACGGAAGTGCCCGTCGACGGATAAATCTGATATATTTCTATTTTAAGCGGCATAAAAATATGGCCCAATAAACGTGTAAACGGAGTGTCAGGTGAGAGATGGGTAGCTTCATTTCAAAGTCACGCTGTACCGTACGGCCTTTTTTGTCACGAGGGATCGAGCTTTATATGTCTAAGTAACGGTTGGTGCTGCCCGGAGGAAATGAGAAAGTTATCGGTATCTAAATCCTCGCCCGGGGGACCGTTGAGCGTTTTCCTAATAGATATAAAATCCGGGGCTTCGTATAATTCAATTTCGGTGTGTGGAATGGTAGGTAATGGTGCGAGGCCGGTGTGCGATTTATGTGTGGTCACGTTGACGGTGTGAGATGCAATCTGACGAGCGTGGCGGACCGCCGCGTCGCGCGTCGTCGCCCCGTGTCGTGTGCGACTCGCCTATCACCGTGACGTTTGCGGTGAGCTGCGGACGCCACATCTAGCTAATATTTACAATGCTTAGCGCCGTGAATCATTTTCAAGCGTGTCTAAACCACATTTTAGCTGACTGTAATTTTTTAAACACCCGTGTAGAGGCTTCGCCGGGAAAAAATAATATTTCCACCTTGCTCTTAGACTGTTTCGCTATAAAAGGACGGTCGATAACATTACTATTATATAATACCTATGCGAGTCTTTTCCAAGGAAAGCTGTTTTACGCGAAAAGCATCACTGCTAGTGCAGTGATGGTTTTCGCGTAAGACAGCTTTCCTGACAAAGCTTTTAACGAGCATTTTATAGTAAACTAACCAGAACTAGCAACACTACAACCACCAAAGAGAATACTTAAGTATGTAGACCGCTATATTGTTTGTTTATTTTTAAGCTCTCTAATAAATACTCATTATTAATGTACTAGCTTCTGTACCAGCTAAACGTTCTTTGTGAGGTTTTTTCCTAAGGGTCATAGCGTGACTTGAAATGCCTCAGGAAATAGGCTATCAAATACAACTGGTAGTTTCAGAGTAATGTCTGAAACTACCAGTCGTAACGCGCTCTCGTTCAAACAAACAAACAAAAAACAAACAAACTCTTCAGCTTTATTATTAGTATACATTAATGCTATTTCAAACTCGCTAAAAGCAACTCAAGGAGTTCGGAAACGCCGAGAAAATGATGCATAAATATTGAGTCAATCAAGTGGAACGACCGTCCAAATAAGCGGCCGTCAAAGTTCAACATAAATCGGGTCGAGACATAATGCGAGGCGATAAACCGTGCAGTTAACATCATAAATTATAACATCAGAGGTCGAACGGCCGTAGGTCATATCCTTAACATTAATGTTATCTGCAGTAATAAACTATCCGGGGTGTCCGCTTCCATTTGTCGTAATATTCACCGGACGAAGCGCACGTGACTGGAACAAGCGCGATCCTGATTATATACAACTGAATTATACTAATACAAGTGCTTATTTCAAATTAGGGTGCCTATCTACGAAATACTGGCGTTGTGACCCAGAAAATGTAAAACCACCCATCTGAACTAGTTATTGAGGGTTATTGGCGTTAGAAACAAATACACGGACATTTTTAGAAGGTCAGCAGAAATGTGTCTTTACATCTTTCCTTCTGGTCTGTTGTTCACCATACAGCAAGGTTGGTAACATGAATGGCATAACATTCATCCAAATTATGTCCTACGTCACTCGTGGTAAAACAACGTGTCATGATGACCAATCCATATAATGTTGACTAACCGAACCACGGATTTGTGGTAAAATTACTCTCTCACGAATCTGTAAAGCGGAACTAGTGGCCTATGCCCATTACCGGGACATTTACTAGCTGATGATGAACCGAGATATTTGAGTAACATAAAAGCGACAGGTCCACTAAACAATCCAGGCTAATACAGCGGTTTATCAGCCTAATAGCCTGACAACTGTTTATACCCTTTAAATAATTCGTTTGAAAATAAACTTTTGTTCAGCGTTTTTAATTTACGCTCGCTCAGATTGAGTATAAACTCGATTTTAAGTACCACCCACGGCTACGATTCGGACCAACTTTTAGTTTCACAACTTCTGTGCCTAGATGAAACAAAAGCTACGAAAATTATCGCGCTTTATGAAAAGAAAAATTGTACTTAACTTAAATTTTTTGAACAGTTTTTCCGCGCAATTATTAGATTGAGGTCGCAGTTCACCAAACTTTTATACCTACCCAGAATAAGTCTCATCCTAAGAATAAATTTTGAATTTTTGTCAGTGTCATCTATCATACTAGAACTGTCAGAAGTCCATTTTATTCCACGGATAAAACATAAAAAATAAGCCCTTAAAATGTTTACTAACCTGAACTAGCTTGTTGCCACTTTATCTCAAGAAGTTATGCGAAAGCTTTAGCCATAATGTGAATCTCACCCCTATTCTAAACGCCTAATCAAACCTCCTTCATCAGTAAATATGTCGACAGTCTTTAGATAGCTCTTGTGATTTGGTTGATCACACTAACAACATCCCTTCTTCTATTCTATCTTAATTTTAAAGGTCCGTGCACAGTGCAGACACGTTAGAATGCCATTGTGGTAATGGCATTATATGTTGGAGGATGGTTTACACTTAAGGTGCTCCGCCTGCTGTCGAGATATCTCTTTCGCTGGTCTTCAAAGTCATAAGCATTTTTTTTACCAAACGCCTCCAAACAGGTCCATCCTTTGCAAAACACCATACCATACAGTTGATATGGTAGTCACCATACGGTTGACCAAAACAACAACAATAAATTATGTAAGTTGCCGTGAGACCAAATTGAAAATGATTCCAGAAACCGTGGTCCGGAGTAAATTTCGGGAATTTAATCACATCTCTAGCAAAGTTAAAATGACGCCAGCGCAACAAAGTAAATATTATGTCGTGAAAGAAGTTTAATGCCAGTGTTACGTGTGAGGAGCTTTTTTCTATTTTGTCGGTACTTAGCCATCGTGGCGGACAGTCGGCGTCGTATGTCACAAAGAGAAAAGTATTTCTCATTTGCTCGAGAGGAAAAACAACGAAAATACCGCACGTCCCGCCCTCAATCTCCTTTGGCTCGGAGACAAAGGAATATTATTTCAATTAAGACCCACTAAACTAACACAAAGTCTACGAGTACTTGTTCGTTATAGCCGCCATGTTGTTTAATTGGCGTAACTTGAAAACAGAATTTATTTTCTTTTCCGTTTCCTCGATGAGGTAAATAAATGATTAGGGCTAGGTCACACTGGCGAAAGTGCGACCGACGCACAGAAAACCTGTGTGGGTTCTAAAAAAACATTGAAGTGATGACAGCTATAAGCCCGGGCTGACCTTCATGATCAGTTCGATAAGCTAAAAGTCTACCATATAAACCTAACTGTTTGTGTCAAAATTCACGTAATCAAGGTGGCGTCAGATACTGGGTATATTCTTTTGAATACAACACACACAGACATTAATTCTACACATGTTCTAAATTAGTGTCTAACATTTCTTAAGAAGTCTCGCGTTATATCCAAGTCCTTTGTGGAACTCCTGAAGCTTAAGGTTAAATTGCGTAGCATCAGTCTAAAATACTCTTTATATACGACCTTATTTTCGGCAATTAGGCGATTTTATGACTACTAATTGGAACCGGCAGAAACCTTGATTTAATTAATTAAACAATAGAATCCCATTTATTTCATTTCCATCCACTTCAATATTTATGTAAACACTTTAAGAGGGTGCACACAGGTCCACTATCGCCACTCCTTTAAAAAAATATTATCTCGTGACTGAGAAGGAATTATGAAAATCTGTTCAATCAGCGACCTAGGTAAATGTGTCTAGAATTTTCTAATATCTTTTATAAAATTTCATATTGAGACACGAAGCAACAAAATTCGATCTAAAGAAAAGCGGCCACATTCCTATATGTCGTATTTAGTTGCTTCGTGTCTCAATATGAAACTTAATAAAAGGTATTAGAAAATTCTAGACACACTTACCGAGGTCGCTAATTTAGCAGATTTTCATAATTCCTTCTCAGTCACGAGATAATATTTTTTTAAAGGAGTGGCGCTAGTGGACCGTTGAACACGCTCTTAATGACAACTCAAAATATCAATAACGCCAAGCGGTTGGTCGACTCTTCACGTGACCAGAGGGGTGGCTTATTTTGGGAATGCTGCCAGCCTTTTGGGCACTTTTCCTGTTGACAGCGACGCGGACGAAATTTTTTATGCCCTCTGATTATTTCCCCTCCTTTTTATATACTTGTACTACATATTATTATTATTTTAAGGCTGTAAGTTTTTTAATTGATTTAAAATTAAAAGGTTTTAAAATTATTTAAAAAAAATAACTAATAGATATAAACTATTTGGTCTAACAGCAAACTAAACCGTCGCAGAATAAATCCAGTCAGGCCACGCACAGAACTCTTCTATTTTCTAGGTTTAAAATAAACCCTCGACTGCATTCAAGTAAGCTGGTAACGTACGTAACAGTGTAATACTGACAGGCAGAACAAACACGAACACGCCATATTTCAATAAAGCTTTTACACTGCGCAAAACTACAGTAATTCAGTTTTGGTTTGTCTTTGAAGCAACTGTACCTATCTATTGTCCGATGCATTTAAAGTTTGCAACTGATAAAACGTACTTTCATTATTATGTTGGGAAATCTAGCCTTATTTATAGGGCATCCACACGGTAGCCCAGTTAAGCAGCCGACAAACTTTAAGGTTGAACTGCGAGACGCCAATCAATCAATCTGCCTAACCTTTTCCCAACTATTTTGGGGTCAGCTTCTAGTTTAACCGAATGCAGCTGAACCAGTATTTTATATGGAGCGAAAAAATATCTTCTACTAGTATCTTATCTATATACTGATCAAGTACAAAAACTGTTTTAAATGCATCTGTAATTTTATCATAGTGTTTCTTTGCAAAGTACTTAAATAAGCACTACGTCACACCCACATGCAAATAGTTCTAGCAGTCCTCCACAATTCACAGTAAACTACTGCCCCACAATTTCCTTAGCAACAATACACACGTCCTCGGTCGCGGCAGTCCGTATCGGTTAGTCGTTGTCTGTAACTAAAACTAGCTGAATACCAAGTGAAAACTTAGTCGGATTGTGACACCGGTACAATATTACATATTACGCTAAGTTCCGCCTGGCGCTACGGTAATCCCAAATGTAGCTTTTATGAACACTAGCGTCGCAACGCGTCACTAATATTTTAAGATAAGTCCTGGATATTAAAATATTCTCAACTTTGTTGAATCTCTGCGCGAGTGTATGTGGGGAGTGAAATATTGTGTCTTAGCTGCTCATTATCCAGCGCACGTTGTCATGTCGCCTCAGGAAAGGGATTACGATGGTTATGAGTGTCAGGAAGTGCACTTTAAGTCGGAGTTCAAATGGATATGGAGATATATGAGAGGATATATAACCCATAAAAGTATAATGTTATAATAGCTCGACTATCGGCGGATACTTTAGTTGAACAACGTGCGCACACCCTTAAGCCAGTCACACCGCAACAATTTTTTTTTAAGTCTCAGTGTACTTTACCCCACCACTATTATTTAAATGCGTGACTTCTATCTCGTTTTAAATCCGCGTGCGGTTTGCACTAGGGAAAACCGCAAGCTAATGAATTATAATTCTTATAAATACACGACCACAGCTCGTATAATTATCAAGGTACAGTTTTTATTATAAATACGAATTTGCAAATGTACGTGTTTAATATTAATCGAATTACATTCACCTGCGCGATTGCCTCACTGGGCCTTGGACAACATTACTTATGAACGGCTTGTTGACTTGATCGTATAACGTTTGACTACGATATGAAGCAAACAGCTTAATTAGATCCCGTATAATGGAATGGCAAATCCGTAATTAACAAATTATGCCTACACCAAAAGAAATTCACCTGCGAAAAAGAAAGACGAGAAGGGCTCTGTGGACAAATCATTAATTGTCGACACTCGGCTCCGACACCCACTTTTGTTTTTCTTTCATTGTCCTTTATTGCAGTCCCGGTGAAAAAAGTATAATCCGTTTACTCTGAACCTTTCTTCGAGATAAATTTGTCGAATATTAGTCCTTGTCAGCGCGACTTTGCCGTCTCCCTATTGTAAGCGACATCTCCTCGGCTGATTAAGAGAAGTTGGAGGTTGGAGCATTCCACGCCACTTGCAATATTAGCGGCTCGGCGCATCGCAGCCGACCCACACAGAACCTACTTTTGAACTGCGAAGTTTGTATTCAAAACTATTTTACAAGCGAGATAAAATTTAACAAAGGAATATCGTAAGTTTCCGAAATTTAACTAAAGAAACTGTTAATATTGTCTTTGTTGTTTCATTGTGCTTGCGGATAAGATTTATACTATGAGGTTTTCCTTTATACTTTTGTACTTCACAATTTAGTAGTAGACACGCATCTCGATTACAATATTTCCTTATAGAACAATAATACCTACCTAAAGCTTAAAAGTCTGATGTCATGATTACAAACATTGGACATGATCCAAGCACGAACCACTTAGCCATCTGCGTTCTCATCACACATACAAGTTAAGCAACCATCATCACTAATAGACGAGAAGTCTCGAACGCTCCACCACTCGCGTTCACTTGCGAAACGCATCGCGTCCTTGCAAACAGATTCGATTAACATTTGCAACTTGTAACGTTCATACGAAATTAGTTTCCGGAGTCGAGCTTCGAATGAGAATTGCATTTTGTGTATAAATAAAACGTTTGTTTTGAGAATGGGGTTGCATCAACAGATTGTTTTATAGACCAGAGTTAGAATTTGTCTGCAAGAGAAGACTCCTTAATGAGAAAAGTGACTTACTTATTGTACAGTGCATTTTACAGTGCACTGATGAAGGTTTATTTACCGAGACAAACTTTGTTAAAGTCACCAAAAAAGTGAAGCACACAAACAAAAAACGACATTACTAGAAATATAAACAGACGTGTTTGTAAGCATTTTGCATGTAAAACTTCAACTAGTTGCACTATTCAGTCTTCACATCATCTATAAATAGGAACATCGAAATTACGGTCATAAAGTCATAACTTTTCCGTTCGCATCCAGAATACACGAGCATAATGAGCCTGATAAAATAGCTCTCAACAAACTCGCACAGACGTGCGCGCTGTATTCTCTTTCAATACTAATGAACCGAACACGTTGCGCAACGTACCGTTCGTTCAGACGCAATGAAAACTTCAATAATTCGCGCATCAGCGTGTACCTGCGAACGTGTTGCTGTGACGGGCTCCAATTAAGTTGTAAGCACTAATGAGCATGTACGGAATTCCTGTTGCATTATTACCGCCATGAGAGGACACGATTGACAAATTAATTGTGACGGGCTTTATGACTATGGATGGAAAGTTGATGTTGGGGAAGACATTTAATATGGTAATTTGATTAACGTTGGAAACTTGAGAACTAACATGACATAACATCACGCAGAGGTGTACTTACAAATAACATAACTGACGAAATGTGGGTCTACACCCACATATCGTCAGTTATTTTTAAGTCCCATGTTATTGGGGGTGATTCCATCGACCGGGCACAAATTCAGACTCCCATCTGCTACCGAAAAATTCTGATGGAAAAACTCACTAACATTTAGCGTTTACGACCACTATACCAACGAGGTGTCTTGCATAACTATACATTTATACAGAAATCTGAGTAGATATGCAATTAAGAGCTGATTTTTCAATCATCTGATAATTTTATTCGAGGAATAATTTTGAAATTTTGACAGTTATTTCATACAAAAACTGTCAAACGTCAATTTTATTCCGCGAATAAAAGTTATCTGGCGATGGAACAATCAGCCCGAAGTCATAGACAATTCTTTTAGAAAATGAAAAGTTAACATATCAAGTTTAATAGAATAAAGTCAGTGGTTTTATTTGGTCTCTGACACATTTCCAATTTTTCAGTGACTACACAAATAAAAATCAATTGGCACCACCATTCAGCCATTGAAACTGCTATAAAACAAATTTCAAAACCGCAAAAGCTGTGCCAACAAGACCGTCAAAGTCCTTGGCATCATTTCTGAAAGAAAGAAAGAGAGAAAAGGCAATAGCGAACACACAAATCATAAACACAAGCTCGAGCTAACACAATAAATAGAACTGTAAGGAAAACCAGTACTTAGTAGCTGCTTAATCTACTAAACCTCTGATATTACTCGCAACGAATTCCCTCGTCGCCGCCGCCGGCGCAACTCCGGCCCCGGTATTAATTAAAAATAACCACAAACTTTCCGTTCCATACTAATGGAATGGATGCTGTCCACTGCCAACTTTTCGAACAAACAAAACTTCATATTGTTCGGCACAAAAGGAAATGTAAATGTACCCGACACGTAAGTTCGAATTCGGAACGGGTTTCCATAGAGTATGGATAGGTTTTGAAATTAGTTTGAAAATTGTTGCGAATAAAAAAAATAACAGAGTTTTTACAATTGTAACTAGTTTATTTAACTTTATAGAAAATATTTATTAATTAATTACCTTAATCAAACTTTCAGTCGCAGTCGCAAACAAGCTTTTGGTTGGAAAAACTAAAAATTCATTATTTTGTAAGTGGAGATGAATATGTATGAAACTGGGTCTCAGAATTTTATATTTGCGACGAGGGTGAGCTCTGTTTTTCTAGAACTTGGTATGTTTATCAAGAGCTGTAAATAAATACTAAGTTTTTCTGTTTACCTTCGCTGCTGGGAAACTCAACCACAATAAATTGCTAGTAAAATCCTATAGAGAGAAATGGTAGGAGTTCCAACGAGTTAATCTTAAGTGACGATCGTGTCACGATCCTTAATGAGAAAGCTATTAAGGAAGGTTAAAAACCACAAACCGCACTTCAACTAAACATCGTCTTTAATGCTCTTAACCACTCATAAACTAAGTCCATTGAACTTAATTGAGTGCTGGTCAGCCAACTTTGGGCGAATTATAACAGCTTTACAAAAAAGCAATCAATTCGAACTTTTAAACTAGTTTCATGTCCATTGCAACTTTTCCACTTTAGGAATATTAATCTTACAATACATAACAGCAATGTGCATGGTACAAAACGTTTGAAGTGGCATGTAAAAAGTGAGCTTTCGCCGCGGTATGGGTGTCGAGCGAAACCTCTAACTTTAAATCAAAATGTTGGCGTATATTCTCTAAGCAAACTTTTAATTGCGGCTCCCGGTTATACAGTTCATACTGTGCGAACATTCGTGTTAGAGTTTAATGAATTTTCGCACTGAAAATTTTAGAATAACCGGAAACGTTTGTGCGTGCTCAATGGTTCCCATTGAGTGCTTCATTCAAATAAACACTATAATACTGATGGCCGAATACATTAGTTGATGGAACTGGTGAGTTCGAAAGTTTAGCCACACTCGCTTTTGGATGCATAGCTATTTAAAAGCTCATCAATTAAGCCCGTCTGCCATCAATTTGGATGGATTCACACATTGTTTTCGTTAATAAGTACGCTCTCTATAATAAAAAATATGATAAACTACCCTGAAAATCACTTAAACTTTCCATAATAATATAATAAGGTATCCCTTTCATAAAATTGGAACCGGCTCGGAGAAATTTGGAGATAGCGACAAAAGGGTTATATTAAAAGGTTTATTTATTAGAAGCATAGGGAAAGTAAAGTTTAGCGAAAAGGGTACGTCTGAGCCTAAAAAGTGAGGACGAACAAAGACCAGTGATATTATTATAGGTAGAAATAGAACTTACGAGGACGTGAGACCCAAATCGACCTGCTAGACAAGCTGAAATTTTAAAACGTTGGAAATAAAGCGAACTAAGTAGAATACCAGAATAGATACTGCTACTGCTGGGAACGGCAGGTTCGTTTTCCATTTGTACAATTTGAATACTTAGTTCAAATTCTTGGTCTTCACGTGAACATGCTTTTTAAATTGAATTGTTTTACTTGCACACGAATGCAGTTGTTTTCTAAAAGAATGCTAGTGCACAAAGGATGTACCTACTTCTTAAATTTATAAACAAGCAACAATGCATAAATAGTGATGGCCAGTGCGAGCAGTGATGGCTCAGTGAGTTTGAACCCAAGCAGGCACATTACTTCGTGTAAATTATTTCATCACCAGTGCTCTCAAAACGGTGAAACCAGCATGTCTTAAAACCAAAAGATCAAAGACGGAGACATCTACTAACCCGCACCGGGGTCGCGTGGTAGATTATGGCAGACAGGGAGGGTGCCATAATCTCACCGAGAGGAGGCCTGTGTCCCAGCATCATCATCTGCCTAGCCTTTTCCCAACTATGTTGGAGTCGGCTTCCAGTCTAACCGGATGCAGCTGAATACCAGTATTTTACATAGAGCGACTGCCTATCTGACCTCCACGACCCAGTTACTGGGTAATACGATACCCCTTGGTAAGACTGGTTGTCAGACTTTCGGGCTTCTGACTACCCGTAACGACTGTCAAGGATCCACGAATGACAGCCGGGACCAACGGCTTAACGTGCTTTCCGAGGCACGGAGGGGTCTCAGTATGTAAAGATAGTCACCCATCCACAGACCAACCGCGGCAAGCGTAGCTTAACCTGACCGATCGACCTATGCGGCTGTTATTATTTAGCCACGGGCCCCGTGTCCCAGCAGTGGGAACAATATAGGCTGATTAAGCGATGCATAAACAGCAGAACGTGTAACTAATTATCTGCATATTATGTTCTATGAAGCCCAATCAGTAACATTCCTGATAAATTATTGACATCAGATACGGACACAATCAAGTGTCATTGAGCGCACGAAGCGGATATATTATGATTTAATACAACATGGCCGACAAAATCAGTAATTATGTCAACTACATGTGTCACATTACACATGCAGGCTGATAACAATGAAATGTCTGGAGATGGCAACATTAGTGCGGGCCGTTGAATAATAATATAGTGGAAGCGATACTACCCACATTATATGTTAATACGTAACGTAATCGATAATGTACGACGTTCTGATAGTTGTTAAGCTAAGGTAACATAACAAAGGAAGCTACGTACGTCACAGAACTATTAGCAGATGAAGATGGTATCTGTCAATACCAGGATTTAATTAGTATTTAGGATTTAAAGCATACACCTTTACTTTCTCGAACTAACTCGCGTGTATCAATGGTTGATTAATCATGTTCCTATATTTGGTACTGGCTGTGCCCGCGACTTCGTTCGCCTGCACGTCGGAAAAGAAATTGGATTTGTTAACCTAAGTGACTCCTTATAACATCAATTAACATCAGTTATCTGCCAGTGAAAGTCCCGTCAAAATCGATCCAGCCCTTTCGAAGATCAGCCGAAACAAACAGACATACTGACTGACAGAAATTTTAAAAATTGTTTTTTTGTTATATGTAAGTGCCGTATATAATTTCACTAGCGTCTACCAGCGGCTTCGCCCGCGTGGATGTCGGAAATTATCATACGGGAACATGCTATCGAGACAAAAAGTAACCTATAAAGCCTATTAAGGCATTAAGTCAGCCTTTGTAGCTTTTTGGTGTGCGAAAAGTTTAAGTAATTAAATATATGTTACTCCATAACATCAGCAACTGCCAGTGAAAGTCCCGTCAAAACCGGTTCAGCCGTTTTGAAGATTAGCCGGAACAAACAGACAGATAGATAAAAACTTGCGCGTCATTGAGTGAATTGAACCGACCCGAAAGTTATCATACCTATTTTGTTGCGGAGTTATTTTAAAATTGTGATATCTCCTAAGATGTTGATTGAAATCAAGTGATGTCAAGGGAAATTTCGTTCACAATTAAATACTTGTGATGAATAACGTATTTATTTGGATAAGGATTAATATAATGTTGATAGAACACCTTCGCAAATAATGCATTAATTTCGAACAAATTTGATTACCATAAAAAAGGTTATAGTGAGTCAATCATAAAAGATAGACATAATGGCGGACTTTTTTTTAGAAATTTTTTGAAGAGGAACAATTCAATCATACGTGATTTTTGCGTAACTTAAACCGTTTACACTGCGCACGCAACGGAAGCTCTCAAAAAGGAATCATTTTTCCCGTTTTTGCAACATTTTCCATTGATGCTCCGCTCCTATTGATCGCAGCATGATGTTATATAACCTAAAGCCTTCCTCGATAAATGAACTATCCAATAAAAAAAGATTTTTTTGATTCGAACCAGTGGTTCTTGAGATTAGCTCGTTCAACCAAACAAACAAACATACTCTTCAGCTTTATAATAATAAAATAATAATATTAGTTTAAATATGCATTTAGTAAAAAGCTGTTATTTTGACATTACAAACAGACAATTCTATTTTCTTTATTTGTATTGGTGGTTTGTTTCCATACCTCCGACACACCGATTTTTGATATTAGAAAAACATATTTACATCTATTTGTATAGATGAGTTTCTAATATCAAAACATTACATAGCTTTCGCAATTTACTCACAGTGAAATTACAGTCGAGCGTTTTCAAAAAGGTAACAGAAAATGTTTCCGTTAAAAATGAGGTACCTACGTGTAACACAGGCCACAAAAGAATTCGTTTGGGTCCTAAATTAACCTCAATGGGCCTATTTATTTAGTCGTGTACCAGTGACAAATTCTCTCAGTTTCTTTTATTTCTGAACATTAATTGTATTTAAGCTCCCAAAAGGCAATTTTCTATTTAGTTAATTAAATATAAATAATTCTAGTACCAATAATTATTTTTCAGCTTTTTACAAGAAATGCTGGATAAATTTTTAATTCTTTTCTGAAAACCATTAAACGTTGTTTACATCTGGCTAGATGTCACGCCTTTTCACGGTTAATTTGACTCGGAACTTCGTTTAGTTGAATGACTGAATGTGTTTCGATATCCAACTCATAGCTCTAGTCCTATTCACGTTCATATGTGGCAGTGGTTCGTAATCGTATGTACAGTCCGTTTATTATACTTCTGACAACAGCCACCTAACAGCAACCTTATTGTAACGAGAATAAAAATCAAAATTATTTTGACAGACTTGTCAGTGGCAGCAAACCAACAACAACCTTATTAGAATGAGAATAAAGATCACTGTGATTTGGACAGTGATGCAAACTCTAGAGGTAATAAAAAAACTTGAGAGGTGTCAAGGGACACCCGGATGGAACGAAGTTCCTTTCGATTAATTAGTGAAGGAATTGTAATAAAATTTTATTTTTTTTAAGTAATAATAATATTTTTTTTATTATTAACAAATAAAAAAACACGACAGTAAAAACTGGCTTGCTTTCTATAAGAGAGAGAGAGAGAGAGAGAGACAGAGAAACACGCGCACGCCGCACGGCTTACAACTATAGCAAAAAGTGTTGTTACAACTTTTGGTCTTAATTTTTTCCGTCTAGCCCCCTTTCGCAACGCGCGATAAGGAACGTCGTTCCAATAACTGTGAACGGACTGCAGGATTTGTTTTGATACATCAGATTTGAGCTTAAACAACATACAGGGATGCTTCAAATTTTCGATTCATCAAACCTATTATTTTGAGCTGACTGGACCTCGGATATCTGGGTTACATTTGAAATATTAAACGGTCACCGGAACTACATTCCGTATGCACAGGCGACTCAATCCGACCAATTACGATTGACACATGAGCATAAAAGGAAACACCCCGCCTCGATTTGTGCTTCAAAGTGTCGGCGGAGGAGGCTAGGCTCGAAGAATGCTGGTCGGCTCACTGAGAGCAATGCATTCCGCATCAATATAAAGCTACTACAGTTAGTGACATATGAGTATTGCAATTTCCGAATGCGGGGTCGTTAGTTGGCACAGAACGCGATAGCAGACTCGACGGACTAACTAGAGGAATGATTTACGGACCATTTGCACATCCGATGCTCGCGATGTTAGAACTAACACTGGTTCGGTTCAATTAAAAAGTGTCAATGGACGTTGACTCCCAGTTAGGCTTTTGTTTCGCGTTGCATCCATTGTACGCAACTGGTATGAATTGTTCACTTCCTTTTGGTCGGGACAGGCTGTCAGTGCGCTTTGGCGAGAGGCAAACTAGACCCGACTCTGGTTTGATATGGCTCGTATACGCTGTAGGAGATGATTGACTTCGATGGAAATGTACTACAGCTGACTGTAGGTATTTTATAGACCTCTCGTTCTGTTCGTAGGGTCAGGTATATTAGTTTAAAATTATTGTAACTAAATTATTTAATTAACGGAACTGCACAAGTTAAGCAACGATTTCAACAAAACAAACAAATTCTAGAATAATGTAGGTAAAGCTGAAGCGAATAAATAAGGACAAGCACATTGTAGTTTTATTAAGGTTAACAATTAGACATGGCAACAAGTCAATTACGTGTTGCGGATAGTCGCTTGTTTCGTTTTCGTGTCGAAATAGAGTCGCGATAACATCTCTGTACTTAATTGTCGCCGGTAAAAAAGTCAGCTGAGAACTGTAATTGTATTGTTTGCTGCAATACACATTTAAACACGCGAAATTGGAAGGCATTGTTGTCGATAATCCTATTTACATTAATTATACGTATAATAATGTTGCCTCTCTATCTTCACCTTCTATAAGAATTCAATCAGGCAGCAGATGAGCTCAGCTAACAGCGTCTAAGAGCACATTAAGGGCTCAATAAGCTTCTACGTAATTTTCTTCCAATATGTACCTACATTGTGAACAAAATCTTGTTATAGAAATACGATAATAGGTATATTGTAAATGTATGTTGACAGTATCGTATCTATAAGTACAAATTGCCGAAAGCAACGTCGTTACGATAAACAAGAAAGTAACTACTTTTCCAACTTCATGAAAATGGGAAAATCGTAATCTGAGAACATCGAATCTCGCAGCAAACCCATGTTTTATTTTATTTACGACAATGTTCTAACAAACTGGGGTTCGTGAAAAAAAGTTGCGTAAGTGTAATAGCAAAACACGGGTAAACGAAATGCGATAAGAAAACTCGGAACAGAATGAGCGTTGTCGTCCAACATTAATTACTATGGCGCCCACAAAAGGAACTTGGCTTATCAAAGAACAACTTGCACGAGTACTGGCCGAGGCAAGTTTGAGCACCCGGGGAGGTACAGTTTTTATGTTCCCACCTCCCGCGACATTGGAAGTAATACCTGTGTTATAATCCGATTCGCAACTAGCACAAAAACTCGTCAAGCGACAGTTTATTTAGCGCTTTTGAGTCTTTGTTCTAGCGGTCGGTATAGTTGCCAACTACCGCGTTCCGAACAATGCAAAAGTTTAGACGAAAGTTGAGATTGGAAACGAGACGAAATTACGCGCAAATTAAGACTGTTCCAGGCGGAATTTCGTAATTAAACATTTTATTTATTTATTCGAAACGTGAGTCGCGAACTTAACATATAAATATCACTTACTATTGTTTCCGCAATGTGAACGGTAAAACACGAATAATGAAAAGTATGTGCGTAATGGTGAGCGTAAAGGTAATATTTACGACCGGAAAATACACGTGCTTCCGGGAGTAATGCTTGTAGAAACGTAATAATACACTATCTTGCCCCGAACTGTGAACACAACAAAACGCTAGCGATGAACGAGCACGTTCGTCAACTGAATTTGATGCGACGATCTTTTGATTATATAATTAAATTAATGTAGTACAACGGAACGAAGAGGAACAGAGGCGAATATCTCTTTTAATCCAATAACAGTACCCTCTAAGGAGTCGTTATCTGGCGAGACATTCCCTAAAATCAGCGTTTCATTAATTGCTAGACAGCTTTATCTTGCGCCTTACGAACTCTGGCACTGACCCTAATGTTACATTGACGTTGATCCGACGCCAGATTAATTTATTAGCCAGTACCCGAATAGCCGGCTCTACTGGAAATTGACTTAGTTATTAATGTCATATTTTCCTCGACAGATGTCCGAAATGTGGCGAGGGTTTATCCACTATCGTTTATAACGACGGTTATCGGATGAACTACAACTAAATTTTGTTGTTTTACCATGTTTTTACTGCTTTTGAAGTTTTCATTTCATTCTAGCTAAAAATACCTATAGTATTTAGTCAGTCATCTCGAAACGAATTCACCCATTTCCCAATAAAATTAACTCGATACCATTCGCCGATCTTTGTTGGGCCCGATGGATCATCGGGCCCAACAAAGATCGGCGAATAAAAAAATCAGCGCTAAACTGTTTACGGGGACGTGATCGAATGTAATCTCGAGCGGCGCGGTACCATTTCCGGCCAATTACGTGACTTAGTGACTTCGGAGTCCAGAATACTGCCCCCAATAGAGTAAGTACTGGCTGGCTGTTCTATACAACAATGAGGGTTAATTATTTCGTTATTGAGGAAAGGTAGGAAAACTCTTTGATATTTTGTTAGGGACTGTATGTGGGTGTGAGTGTACTTTGGATAAGGTTTCATTACACAGATATCAAGGAGAAATACGTAATTTGCGAAGAAATGAAATCAATACTAATAATTATTACTCGTTTGAGAGCTACAGAAACTTGCAATAAAGCGCTAGTGGTGAACAAACAGTTATCCCGAAAGTGCTTCTGCGCGCTTCTGTATAACCAATGACACTCGTACATACTTCCATTCAAAACTATCTTACACAAAACTAATAATAATTTAACTATGAAATCTGAAATAGCAAACATAGCACACAATGTCGCCGAGACGTACAATAAACTGTGTATTCAAAACAAGAGTAGCCATGAATCAGGCAGCTCTGAGCGCACATGCACTGTTTATGAGTGCAGTTGATGTCTCTCCGAAGCATAAATCCTCACGGCTTGTGCCAAAAACAACCTGACCTCTATAATTCTCGGGGTTTGGGCTAGTTTCGGGGCTTGTCCAAACATATACCGTAAAATAGAACGGGGAAGTTTGTGCAAACACGTTTCATGCGCTGATCACTCGCATCGATGGTATACAAACGTTAGTTACGAATCGAGAACAAATATTGGCGCTACAATGTATTTTTACTTAATTGGAGGAAAATTGGAGCGAATGTTGGCATTGTTACTTTATAATGATGGTGTACACATTTCTATTTGTAAATGGGATACCAATTCAACAGTTATTTTTTAATGCCTACGCCTTGTAGTCGTATTGTTTCCATGTAAAAAACTCTGACCCAAATGAAAATCGAACAGGCAATTAAAATGTTCCTAAAACTATATAAACCCCAACAAACAGTGCCAAAACCGTTAGGACAACATTTTTCCGGAGCAATTTGAGAACGTACAATTTCGGAGGCCTTTTCCATCAGCGTTCGCTAAAAGGGCCCGGGCCACCTGTAGCAGAATCGGAATACAGCCAGCTCGGAACGTGCCAGAACACAAAGCGCACCTTTTTACAGAAACTGAGACTGAAAATTCGTGAGTATTTCCTTGCGCGACAGCAAAGACGCCGCAAAAATGCGAAGAATGGAACCACCCCCGGGCTGAGCCCAACCCACCCTCGACCCGTACCAAAATAATGCCGGCATTTATTATTCCTCCGCTGTGTCTCACATGTAGACGTGTTACGAGAAAATTTTGATATACAAATCCATTATTAGCTATCACAAAAACACTGTGTAGGTATATGAAATTTTGGTTGCTCTATTTCGGTATGGAATGTCTGTAAATATTTCCTTTTAACTTTAATGTGATAGGTAAGTACACATATATGAGATTACTGTATCGTAGAAGTAACCTTAAATGTTGACGCTACAAGAGCTTCTTTTCTTTAAAATAAATGCAGTAGGACCGAATAACTTCGTTTAGCGGTTTGGGATTTCGTGAACGGTACATGAGAAGAATGTTTGTTCCTTTCAGGTGCTAAGTTTTAATGAGAGAAGTTTAAGGTGAAACTAGCCGGCAACTTTTAATTATGGCTTCTAACCGCTAGGGCATCACTGTGAAGGAACTTCTGAACTTTGATAATGATGATATGCGAGAAATGGAAACTCGCGCGAAAACATTACGGCGAACAAAAATGTATAAATAGAACTTTAGCTAACTATTATGTAACACAAAGTAAAATATAACGAAGACCAACCTAATGACGATATTAGTAAAGACACATGCGATCATTCAATATAGGAAATACATATGTATATAAGGTATGGTTTAAGCAAAAACTCTTTTTTGTTAAGTATAAATACCTACCTTATCATGGCTGTTTTATTCAGAGATGTAGAATAGAATAGAATACTCTTTAATATATATAAATTACACTGCACACCATATAAATTACAGACAAAAATATATAAATTTTACAAAGGGTGACACAATGGGCGGTCTTATCGCTAAGAGCGATCTTTAGATCGATGTAATTTGATCACAGATCTATACTTTGAAATATAACCATTAAATTGAATGGCTAGTTCACGATATTCAAGCAAGATTAATGATTATTAAAATGAAATGGTTTATCGATATTAAAACTATGAAGTTAGAATATGAGAGAATATCTATATAGTAATAATAAAGCTGAAGAACGTTTTGTGTTTGTTTGTTTGAAAACGCTACTCTATGGAAATAGATACTTACCGGTCGGATTAAAAAAAATCTTCTTGCATTTGATAGCACAATTCATGCTAGGACCCTTAGAAGCCGAGCAAAAAGGAAACAAGTCAGAGAGAACGTTGAGTAAAACCGAAGGAATAAGCAGGCGATGTGACGGGGTGGGTCTGAGGAACAAGAAATTGCACGCGGACATAATCGCAGGCAGAAGTTATTCTGGACAAATAAAGGGAAATCGTTTGTGTCTATTTACTTTTAATTTAGTACCTCCTAAATGTCTGTTACAGCTTTTTAACCCTAGAAACTACAAGTGTCTATTACTTACTGAAGCGCAGTTGTAACTTGTTGTCAGCAGTTGTATGAGTGTCACTCTAGAAGCTAAATATTGACAACTGATCCTAAAGGGAAGTCGAAATTCCTCTCGTACTTTTAGTTTCTCGACACAAGCACACGAAGCTTTCAACACGTTAGGACATACTTAGTTTATATGTTACTTCGCTTCCTATGTCCAGACATTTCCACCATTTTTAGGTCAGCAGCCTTTTAGCTATTACATGCTCTATACAATACTTTTCGAGCATATTAGATACAGCTTTCTGGGAACGCTGTCGAAGGAAATTCTTGGAATATTTTCTGTAACCGCGGTGTTTATAATGTAAGTAACCTAAAAGGTCGAAATATAATAAAAAAGACTTGCAACCGTATAAGTATTCGAATAAAAAAAAACTATTTCAACCTCCAACAATGGAATATATTCCGAATAAGAGAGCATTTTAATATTGAAATCAGCATAAAGGATTGATATCAAATATACCCCTTTCTGAGGATAAACAATATATGATACCTATAGGTATATATTTTTACGTAGTATCGTCTCCAGTAATGTTGGCAGACCATTTTTTGCAATATAATATGGAAAAGTGCCGATACATATGCTAATATTGAAACGTATCTATTGGTTTCTTTATTTAGCGTTATTGTTATCCTTTAAAAGCGTAGGATATACATACTCAAATTACATGAGAAGATACTGTTATTGGTTCAAGCTTTCTTTTTTCATTGATGCCTATTGCAAGTAGCAGCAATGCGTACCCTAACATCTCACCTAGAACATTCCAAAGATTCGAAGTGGTCCAAATTCGTACTTAAATATTTAGAGCAACTGTAAGCAACTTCGGCAACCCACAGCAAAGGTACACAAGTTTGTTTATCTTCGGCATACATTTGACTTGTACCAAGTGCTACGAAGGTCCGTAAACTCATAAATAAAACTATACTGAAATCTTGAAAATTGTCGCACGTAGAATTTAAGGAAGAAACTACAATGTAGGTGGAGGAAAATAAAAGTGCGACATGTTCAGTAAAAGTGTTGAGGGATCCCATTTTCTTACCGACGGCGACGTAGGCAAACAACCGTCACACTTGGATATTCGATTTAGGGAAATAGCAGAGTCGTGCTTACATGCGTCAGTAAATATAAGATACAACTGCGCGTATAAAATGTGCGGTATTTACCTTCTAATATGTTTGGCAAGGAAAAAGTTGAAATGTGCAGATTTAATGGGTAATCAGGGCGGAACATTGTTTAATTTTACTGCAATGGAAGGTGCAAACTCTCGACTATGAAGGATATAAAAGAAACAATGTTGTGAAAGCAAATACTTACAAGTTTGTAGAATGTATTTACAGCGCTAGGTGTGAGCAGTGGTGGCTCAGTGGTATCGGCCCCGAAATACCGAGTTGTAGATCGTGAGTTCGAACCCAGGCAGGCACTTTACTTTGTGTATTTAATGTCATCACCACTGCTCTCAAAACGGTGAAGGAAAACATTGTGAGGAAACCGGCATGCCCTAGAACCAAAATCCGAAGACGGATAACATCTACTCTCTCTATGAGATGATTATAAGGTGTACTTAGCTGTCTTTATTAACCTGTAATATGTGCCCGAACAAAGCGATAGAAAACATTAAAGCGATATCCTTCAAATACATACATTTTAAAATATCCCAAAATACTGGGCTTAATAGGATTCTGGATTCAAAGAAACACCTATTACAAATTCATGACCATCAAACATTCAAAACATCTTCAGCAGTCCAATTTATTTTACACAAAGGGCCATCAGAAACACTAAATACAAATGATGCACACAAAAGTTTCAGTTCACAACTGAGAATTTACAAACATGCAACGGGGAACAGCGAGCATTGCACGAGGGAACATTAAAACAAGTTCAGGGAATGCATAGTAGTTATAAAACAAATGTAAGACCATGATTATTTAAATATTTTAATGTCAGAACTTTGTCCGCTGTGGATTTTGGACCTGTTTAAAGGACAACGAAGCCTTCCTTCGTCCTAATAGAGAATATTAGTCGATGCTGACAAACCAAGATTTGTCGTCGTCAACATTCAGTGCCGAAAAAGATTCTTCCAATGTTGGAAAGCGAATTAACATGACTTAAAATCCCTATGATTTTTGAAGCATGAAGAAAAAGCGGTGGCATTTGTATATTACTAACAACTTATTACAGAACAGTGGCCAGTACCAACAATAGGTAGTTATCTTAGACGTAGAGTGACGTAGACGTATTTATGTCTCACTAATTCATATTGCTCCTGAATAAATAACAAGATCGTGTTGCTACTACGATATTAAATATCTAAGCCATAAATAACTCAGGTTAAAACTACGTAGATACTAACTAACTAGATACTAAGAATATAATATTGCTATGCTATTCATTTAATATTAATATCAGCCTCCGTTTTCCCGTAATTAAAACGTTCAAAATCTAGTCGCAGTCTCATCTCGTCGACAAACAAATGTCAAAAACTTGTCAAAATGTAGGGAAATTAGACGTATTTTGACACATTGAGCCTGAGATCAGACTGTGAACGTTCTTAAAATTACGAGGATGACCCCTCTGGAGTCAGGGTAGGTTATTTCGAAACAAATACGTCTCGACATGCTTCGGTTTTTCTGGTCGCGAGTGTAATGAACTGTAAATGCAGGATTAGGCCTTAGAAGCCGATGTGAAAGCAATTAGTGTCGAAACACGGTACCGTTAAGGCACGTGACCCACGCCGAGGATGAAGCGACTCAACAGCGATCAACGATTTTCTCGCTCGAGAAACTTACAAAAGAGTAAAGTAGGTCCCGTGAACGTAAAAGAGATGCATATATTAATAGTTGATTGCCAACTGTTCACACCGCCGCCCCGGTGAGTACTCGTTTGTCGCAGCGGCAAGAGCTATAGCTATAAAGAGAGTACTCGCTCAGCGACCCTCGCTTGGCAGGCAGAACACTCGTTGAGAGACTCACGGTAGTTATATTTCTACCGTAGTAGGTACAGACGCCAGCATATCAAGCTACAAGAAACTGTCAAATTTTCCCAATCCATCTTGACCCTTAATGCTTCAGGGATAAAGTTGAAAATCTATTTTACAGTTTCGGGTACCTTGATGTGCTGGCGTCTGTACATACGCATAGCAACGAATAACTCATCGTCGTCGCGCAATCGCTGCTCGTTGCTCGCCAACTCGTTTTTAGTTGCAAGCTCTACTCGCTTCTCGTTAATCGCCGGCGGTGGAACAGGTGCTCAACGTTCCGCTACATCCATAACATTACAGATAATTATGATACCGTTTTGTCTGAAAACTTAATTGCAGTTTTTATAGATTGAAATCAATCAACGTATTTTGTACATGTGAATGACCATGGTGACCAATCAATTTGACACGACTAGATACAACGGTAAAATCGCTACAATTAATTCTGACTGACGCGATAGAGATCTACTTAAACAGTTTATAATACTAGCTTGTGCCCGCGAGTTTGTCCGCGTGAAATTAATTGTCCCCCGTCGCATCGCATCGCCATTACTTCGTTTTAGCGTTCATTTTGCTCGGCTTTTTAGGGTCCTAGCGTGATGTTAAATATTTTCTTCCTCAAAAATTGGGCTATCAAATGCAATTTTTTTTTTAATTCGTTCAAACAAACAAACAAACTCTTCTGCTTTATTACTAAAATAGATATAATTATGTAGAGAAAGTGATATTCAAACAGTTGCATTTATAAATACAATGGAAATGAAATCACAGGAGATTCTTATCAGTCATTTTTTTACACATTACCGCGTATTTCATGGCCCGCTCCATCACCCGATTCTCTGGTGGCGTCACAACTCGACTATGATTCGTACAAACATGGATAGGTCAAGAAGAAAATGAGCTTATTTCGGCCTATTTTATTATATTTGGCATGTTCCAATTACGACCGAAATCATATGGGTCTACGAGAAAAAGGTACTCGTACTTTAGCGTGTGTAATGTGTATCCCTTTATATTAAACTAGCTTCTGCCCACGGCTTCGCCCGCGTGGACGTCGGAAATTATCCCACGGGAACGTGCTAACAGGATAAAATGTATGTGCTTCCCTAGAATGCCATCTATCTCGCGGGCCCTTTGTGGCTAATAACAATAGAAAACCAATTGTGTCTCATTAGTGGTGATTAAGAGGGTACCTATATGATATCTTTACCTAAGTACCTACCTAATTTAAAAAAAAAACTCAATAACAGAAAATTAAATACCTACCTTTATAAACCTATTTCTGATGATAACTAATCTAAACTCAATAAATAAGCAAAATCCCTAAAAACTAATATCTATACGAATGACTAATCCTACCTAACAGTATTATAAAATAACCTACGGTCACTACGTACACTATCAAATATGCTACCTATACTTTAAAATTAAAATCTATACCTACGACTTATATGAAAATAAACCTAAATAACTCTAAAAACTAAAAGGAATAAAAATAAACTCCACTGCGGGTGACGTAACCTACGACAAACTTATTATTTGCGTTTGACACAGTAATGGGTCTAGGGATCGAACCGCAAAATTAAGTTTGTTTTTTATTGTATATACTTTTCCGGGATAAAAAGTACCCAGTGTGGTGCCCAGGATATTAAAGAATAATTATACCAAGTTTCATCGTAATCGAACCGGTAGTTTTTGCGTGATGCCTGAACAAACAGACAGACAGACAGACAGACAGACAGACCGACAGACAGACAAAAAATTTTTTAATCACATTTTTGGGTTCGGTGTCGGTCTAGTAACACCCCCTGCCATTTATTTTTTTGATATTTTCAATGTACAGAATTTTCACTTCTACAGATTTATTATAAGTATAGATAAGAGGATCGCATGTGGCCCGTGTGAGATACGAATCGGTAAAATGGTCGGACAAGAAACGTTTCATAAATTATGACCATGAAATGGTTTATTATCGGGATAAGTTCACAAATCTAGGAATGAAAAAATTCAGCAGGAAAATGTTGCGTTACGTGCTAGTCGGAAAACAAATTGGATATCATGGGTTTTATTTTTTTTGCGCGGAACCCTATTTTTTTTTAATAATAACTATCATAACATCAGCTATCTGCCAGTAAATCCCATCAAAATCGGTCCAGACGTTTCGGAGACAGGCAGACAGATAATAATTTTAAGTACCGTACCTATATACCTACTTTTATTATGCATTTAGACAAAAACGGTTTTTTTAACGTTACAAACAGACACTTCAATTTTATTTTCTGCATAGATACGTCCCCCAATTCCCTATTTCTCAACTGACTTAGTTCATTCAAGTTCACATGCAAATGAGCATACATGTCGAAGATACGTATCATATCCGAACCAAACAGAATTTTACAACAGCACATCCCGTACTCCACACAGAATGTATTTGACTTTCAATTCCGTCCAATCGTAACGTATCAGTGTGCAGCTTATTGGAAAACAAACGTAATTACGTCCGACCAAACACGCCGAACGAAATACAACGTCATTTGCTTACGTCACACGCGCGCCGTCAATTCTCATTCGGGGCGTCACGGGCGAACGGGCCGCGTAAACAATAGCTGTTCGCAATGTTCGCGTTAAGGCCTGTTCAGATATAAGTGGATATTTATAAGCGATATTTCGTTCCAGTTCCGCTTCAAGGGTCGGCAGTTTGGCCAGATTGAATATCGGTACAATTTTTCATGAAGCACCTGTATTTTCGCAATACAATTCCATAAAATAGCCCTTTTTTAGGCTTCTGATTTATGAACCCTATCAAATATCACCGATATTTCTGAAAATCGAATATCGAGTACGTGCTTTTAGAAGTGTGAGTTCCAAATTTTCAAGAAACACAGCCGCTACAACTGCTGTAATTTAACTATGACAGCTTTTAGATCTGACTAGCTGCGTCCCGCGGTTTCACCCGTATAAGTTTCGATCCCGTAGGTATAACGGGACAAAAAGTATCCTGTGTGTTAATCCTGGTTATCTGTGTTCCAAATTTCATCCAAATCCGTTCAGTAGGATTTGCGTGAAAGATTAACAAACATCCATCCATCCATCCATCCATCCTCACAAACTTTCTCGTTTATAATATTAGTAGGACTGGAGGAAGTAATATAGGGGCATATAGACTTGACAATTAATTCTTAGAAGTCCTTTAACAAGTCCGCCTCTCCCCTTCTGCTCTCATCTATCATATCAAATGGGGAGTAAGTATATAATTATTTGGTAACAAGTACAGGTCGGATGTGCCTTGTACATTGTCACGCGATGTGGCGTGTCGTCCCAGTCGCATTAATGAACATGTAATTACTTCTACTCCGCTGATTGTGGTGATCAGGGCTGGCTATAAGCTGTTTACTTACACTAATGTTTAAAGCAGCAATAGCAGCAGTATTTTACGAAATTAATTTTGTAGCACATTAGTACTGATTAACTGGAAAAAGTTCTTCAAAGAATAAAAGGTCATCAATTATGTAATAGGTATTCAAGAAAGTTCAAGCTTCTCGTGGGAAATTAAAACCATTTCAGTACTGAACAAAGGTGATCGACTTCTCAGTTGGTTTTGCATAGTTTTGTACTTATACTGCATATTAAAGGACTAGAAAGGGCACTTCTTTTTTGTAATCTTCTAAATCCGTACTTGTTTCGCGAAAACGTGCAGCCCTAGGTGTGAACGTATGCCGTACAACACAGACCATATTAATTTACCAGCGTCATACAGATGCTCAAGTACTATATTAACGTTGACTAGTAATTAACATAACAAGTGTCGAGTAATTGGTTTCGATGTCGCTCGTACAGGCACGCACCGAATTACTCTTAGAACGGATTGGAACCACTTGTCTCAATCGTACGTGATTTATATCGTACATTGACTTGTGTTACTGCTTTAAATAGCTTTGGAATTGCTGGTAAATTAGATCTTCCTTATTTTTTCTGTGGGTGTCGTACTATGTGATGATCGCTTTATATGCAAGTGCCATTAATAGCCTTAAGGCGTACATATTAAGGCTACCGCAGACAACCGCGACGCGATTCTGGTAAAACAATTTCCATGAAGTTTTCATAGAAATTGTTCTACTGGGTCGCGTCGCGCCTGGCTGCGGAAGCCTTTAAGAGCAACATTTTATTTTAATAATAAAATCATTGACAAACTCGTTGGTCTAGTGATCGCAAGCACTTCTGCTAAGCATGAGGTCCTGGGGGTCTACTCCGAAGTAGTATCGGCCGAATGTTCGGCCGTTTCCTGCTACGAAGTTACCATTTGGTTCGGTCGGTTGCGATCCTACACTCCTACAGTCTTTCGAATATTGACTATGGTCCCGACCCAACTGAGCCGATCCGAACTTTTTTCGCATTGTTCAATAATATTCGGTTCGGCCATGTGTCGGTCTGAAGGCTAATTCTCGTAATTGAAAACGTTAAAAATCTAGTCGCAGTCTCATCTCGGCGACAAACAAATGTCAAAAACTTGTCAAAATGTAGGGAAAGGAGAGGTGTTTTTTGACAGATTGACACTGAGATCAGACTGTGAACGTTCTTAAAATTACGAGAATTACCCCTCTGATCTGAACATTAGCACTTTGCACTTCGGAGTAGGTCCCCTGATTTCGATTCCCAGGTCGGGCAATGTTATTGAGTTTCTCAGTAACAGCCCGAAGTCTGGATTTGTGCCGGTTGATGGCAATAGGCTCGTCCCCTATTCAATCAACTGGGCCTATCGCAGTTCACTGCTGGACGTAGGCCTCTCCCGGGCTGCGCCACAACACCATGTCCTCCGGCTTCCGCACCCAGTTCGTCCCAGCAACCTTCTTTAGGTCGTCCGTCCTCTATTACATGGGATTTAAGCATAACTGGTGAAATATGGGTGTAATATAGGCAGATGTACAGTCACGAGCAAAAGTATGTACACACTTGGCATTATTCAACAGCGATTTACTCCTTTATTTTTTAATGAAATTTTATGTTGCTACAAACGTAGTATTATCAAACCCATAGGTTTTTGCAATGTGTCGTATTTCATTGTTGTTTTCGTTATTTCACGAAAAAATCGCTATTGAACGTTCCAAGTGTTGACATATTAGTGCTCGTGACCTCAGCCCAACCATTCGGTGAAACAAGGCGTGGTGTTATGTTAATAAAATATTTTATCACCAACTTGACTCCTGCGAGTACTTCGGACACAGCCATTACCTGAATTTCATACGCATATCAACTACGGCGATTTAATTAATTTATGAACCCAAATCGATCATGAATTTACACAATATCGATTTATGTTTAAAAGAAGCATCGTATCGAGTTATATAATCACAACTTGATTGAAACGTGCGTGAATTAGGGACGTGAGGTGACGCGTAAACGAGTCGTGACGTTTGTACCCTATACCAAACCCGACGATGTATGTCCGTATGCTACATTAAATTATGTTGCTTGCTCAATTATCCATACAAAGTGAAATTGATGTGCATTCGGTTAGCATGTAAAGATATTAGCGGTTGACGTGCGGTTTCCATCTACAGTTGCAGGAAGTTGATAAGCAAGCAGAGACATCAAAATACATCTTGTTAACAACAAACTCTTGGAAACTGCAAATGAAATTCAGCTAGTTGATAATAGTCCTCCTATATGATTAGTTATGTGCTGAGGAGCTCATTACTAAGTAAAAAAAATGAAAGCTACTTTTCAATTTGTAGTGTTATATTTTTGGAAGACGATTGTTTTTTTTTTTTGTAAAAAAAACTTTTTATTTTTCACTTTCGTCGTTACGGGTCGTTAGAAACCCGAAAGTCTGACAGCCAGTCTTACCAAGAGGTATCGTGTTAGCCAGTAACTGGGTTGACAAGTCGCAGTTAGAAGTTCTGAAAGCCGACCCCAACATAGTTGAGAAAAGGCTATGCAGATTGCATTGATTAGTGATGTGCGTAAACGATCTTTACAAGCGGTTGCTCTTAGTCAAACCATGTAAGCACTCGTGTACGTTACCCTATCCAATAAGCTCAGAACATCCAGCATGGTACATGTACACCAATCGGTACACTCCGAGAGGGTCCGATAAATCCCGGGGAAACCCGACGTCGTTCAATATGCACATGATAGTAATACAGCCTCAATACAACCGGCCGAGATTAGAGTCCATGCCAACCGACACAGGATCGGATTGCCTCGGAACGTACGAGAAGCGCCGAGATGAACGTGCGAAGTAAGCTACCAATACATGGGTGATTTCCATATAAATTCTGCTATATTGTATTTCATCGTAAACCCTCTTTTCCCTTTTGATATAAACAAAAAGAAGTCGAAATATTTTGTAATACACACACATAAGGGTAGATATTAGGATTGGTTTGAAGATGTCCTTTAGAATCGACCGGATAAGTATGTACTGCATTCGGAAGCATACAGAGATGAAAGGAGGTCCTTTGTGAAATAGGAAATTACTGTTTCGAATTAGATTTAACCTATTTGCATTGAAATTCGGAAATTCAATTCGTCCTTCATTCACATCTAATTACCGCACGGTCAAACGGGCTACTCACTAATTCCATTAATTTGGATCCGCGTCAGTTCACAGGCACTGAAATAAAGGGAATATCATACCGACAGTGGTACGTATTGGATTAATTCGGGAGCGTCAAATCCCCGAGTCGCATCAGATTACATAGATTGATATTGGATGGTAGTGGCTGTGTCACAAACTCACAACTATTTTATTTTGCGTCGGACATCCATGAGAGCGACTGACGTTGCCGTGCAATGATTTTGGAAAAAATCGGCTCTCATTCGCCTATTTTTATACGGATTTGCTTTTCGTAGAATTACTCTTATGTAACGTCAGTAAGCGCAAATTCTTTGTATCGGATTTTTATTTTTCAGTATTTTATTTACCCTTCGCTTCGTTCTGAAGTAATTAATGGGCACGTGTTGCGTTAGCTCCATTAAAGATGTAATGCTGTGAATTTTAAACCAGAAAATCCTCCAGGTCAATTCTCGTAATTTAAAACGTTCAAAATCTAGTCGCAGTCTCATCGATCAACAAATGTCAAAAACTTGTCAAAAATGTAGGGAAGTAATTTTGACAGATTGAGACAGATTAGACTGAACGTTCTTAAAATTGATCAATTACAGTGGTACTTCATACGAAACGTACGCCTCTTCAAAGTTAATGAATGTAATTCCTATTGTCCTTGCCACCTCCGCACATTATGATCATTAATCTAGTCGTAGGTGCTCTTCGATTCTATCTCTCATGGCCGCTATGTATCATGGTAAATAATTAATTGTGTACAATTAATCAACTTAATGGATGTATATATACGTTGAGGTCAGTATTAGTAATACTGCTAACCACATAGATACTGTAGTTATTTAGTGGTCGTCCTGTGGTGGTGACATTAAAACAGAATATTTATTTGCAATAATATTTGGCTTTCGATGTCCAGATAGAGAACCCGTATACTTAATTATTTATACTAATAATAAAGCTGAAGTATTTTGTTTGTTAGTTTGAACGCGCTAATGTCTGGAACTACCGGTCGGATTTGAAAAATTATTTTTGCATTTGATAGCTCAATTCTTGAGGAACGCTATAGGTTAAATCAAATCACTTTTATTTGTTAACACAGGTAAAGAAATACAGATCTTGAGTTTCAGTTTTTTTGTTTTTCAACTTAACATCACGCTATGACCCTTAGGAGCTGAAAAACAGGAAAAAAACTCGAGAGGTGTCAAGGGACACCCGGATGGAACAATTTCAAAGAGAGAGAGAGAGAAACACGCGCACGCCGCACGGCTTACAACTATAGCAAAAAGTGTCGTTCCAACTTTTGGTCTTAATTTTTCCCGTCTAGCCCCCTTTCGCAACGCGCGATAAGGAACTTCGTTCCGAAAAGTTAGAAATAAATTTCACGCGAACGATGTCGCGGGCTGAAGCTAGTAGTGAGCTAGTTTGGATCACTGGTCCTTTGTTTTCTCCAGCTCGTCCCGCCAACTTCTATCTAGACTTCTCTGATATCTCGTATCTCTAGATCTAATAATAGGTTTTTTTTTTTTGTAATTGTAGTCTTACAGCAATTCGTAAAGTTAAGCAACTAGATTACGGTTCGAAAAGTTACAGTAGTACCTAACAGTCAATTATCGTCTTGTACTTGACCAATATTTTTTTTCACAATCCACATTTTTTCTAACACCATTAAAATTGCAAAGTTACGCTCAAGGTAATAACAATAAAACTAACTAGGTACATGCACGTGTTTCAAGATTCCCTAGGTATTGCAAGTTCGTAGATATATTAACTACTGATATCTTCTTTGATATGGACATCTTAGAAAATGCATATTGCATACAATACCTGTCGACGTAGACCTTCTATGTCTACGTCGATATGTATTTCCGATATGTAATTCCTAGTATGCATTCTAGGTATCGGAATGTGCTACGTAAAGTCACGAGCACCAATATGTCAACACTTGGCAACTTTCAATTGCGATTTTTTCGAGAAATAACGAATGCAACGTTGAAATACGACACATTACATAAACCTATGGGTTCGTAAATGCTACGTTCTTAACAGCATAAAATTTCAATAATAAATAAAGGAGTAAATCGCTTTTTAATAAAGCCGAGTGTATACATACTTTTGCTCGTGACTGTACATGAAGATGAAAAAAAAAATCTCTTTTGGGGCAGAAGCTTTGTTAAATTAAATTATTAACAACTAGCTGTGCCCCGCGGTTTCACCCGCGCAAGTCACAGTCTACCCATGTGCCAAATTTCTTCCAAATCCGTTCAGCCGTTGTAGCGTGAAAGCGTAACAAACAAACATACAAAAAATCAAATCTTTTCTCTTTAAAAGTCAAAACAACAAAGAGATCAATTCGTAGTAATTACTATTAAAAATAAAGAGAAAGCAAACTAGACTAACTGACTCAGCGTATTTCTTTTAACTCAAACTCAAATCATTTAATTCAACTAAACCAATTACAGGCACTTTTGATTGTCAAAGGGTCGGTCAGTCAGAAAGATGAAGCTAGCTGCCCATTCCAAAGCGTAGGTACCTATGGAGAAGAACGGGCAAGAAACTCACAAACATCGAAAAGGGTTTGTTTACGTCCTTCGATCAATCGAAGTTTACGTCTGTATATTTTCGTCATCTGATGGAGAAAGATACCATTGTGGAGAAAGCCTCGTGTTGCCAATACATTTTAACATGAGTAATATTCTCAAACGGCTCAGAGAAAACCCACCTGTATTGCTTTAACTAACCGAGCTATAAATAATCATACTAAGTAGGTATACGTACGTCATACGTACCTAATGAGTGCACTGTGTAAGAACCAACGATCAAATGTTTATGTCTTCATCTATATCTATAAGATAGAATACGATGATCGCTGGACAAAAGCCTCCACACAATAGGTGCATGAAGATGGACGGCGCCGCCGAGGCCGGCCCAGAAAGGGATGGCGAGATGATCTGCACCCTAATTGCGTAACACACAATCAATCGGAATCAGAATCATTTTAAAGCAAATTGCTAATCCATTGCTTCATAAGTTCGAAAAATTTGTCTGCTCAACACGTAAATAACGCAATGAATGTTGTTGAACTGTCAAAATGAAACCGATTACGATTGACCGTGTGTTACGCAATTAGGGTGCTGGACGCGTACCGCGATGGCTGGTTCGACGTGGCGCTGGAAAAGAGTTCCTGGAAGGATTTGGGGGAGGCCTTTGCCCAGCAGTGGGACAGCATGCATAGGCTAACAAAAAAAAAACTATATCTATAGATACCTACTAATAATAAAACTTGAGAGGTGTCAAGGGACACCCGGATGGAACGAAGTATGACTGGCTTGCTTTCTATAAGAGAGAGAGAGAGGGACAGAGAGAAACACGCGCACGCCGCACGGCTTACAACTATAGCAAAAAGTGTCGTTCCAACTTTTGGTGTTAATTTTTTCCGTCTAGCCCCCTTTCGCAACGCGCGATAAGGAACTTCGTTTCAAAAGCTGAAGAGTATGTTTGTTTGAACGCGCTAGTCTCTGGAACTACCAGTTTATGCATTGCCCAATTTTTGAGGATGGCTTTTTAACATAACACTAGGACCCTTAGGAGACGAGAAAAAAAAAACTAATAGCGCGGACGGGCCCTGTGATGCGATGGGGTAGCTGAACAATACATTTTACTATAAAACAGCTGAGTATTAATACACTCGAGAGCAATGAATCCGGGTCACTTAAAGAATGTTAAAAATCTCGGAAACTAAAAATGATAGGTTAATGCAATAAATTGTATTTAATAGACAATGTAATACTCCTTAAATGAAAGTAAAAAAAATATGAGTCACCATACATTTTATTAACACAAAATTACATAAAGAAAAAAACTGATCTCTCCTTAAAACAAAAATAGGAAACATGAAATTTTTGAACTTTATTACGATTTTCTTGAATTTTAATACTTCATATTGCCTCCTCGTGCTTCCATTACTGCGTTTACGCGGTTTGGCATGCTGTACACCAAGTTCCTTATACGATTTTGGGGAATATTCTCCCATTCCTCTGTGAGAGCAATTTTGAGCTCACGAAGCGTGATTGGGGGAGGGTTTCGTTGTTTTACGCATCTGCCTAGCTCGTCCCAAGCATGCTCGATCGGGTTGATATCCGGGCTGCGCGCTGGCCACTCCATACGAGTAATGTTCATCTCTTGAAGGTAGTCATTCACAATCCTACCTGTATGAGGTCGGGCATTGTCATGCATAAATATAGCATCCTCACCTAAATTGACCATAAATGGACCAACGTGATCATTGAGGATTTCTTCCACATATCTTACGCTAGTTAAAGAGCCGTTTTCTATGATCACCAGCTCTGTGCGACTTTCAGAAGAAATTCCGGCCCACACAAGTACAGACCCACCACCGTAGGCTACTTTTTCTTCGATGCATGCTTGCTTGAATCTTTCCCCTGGTCTTCGATACACTCTGTGTCTTCCATCGTGCTTGTAGAGCATAAATTTTGATTCGTCGGAGAACATAACTTTTGACCAATCTTCAATACTCCAATTTACGTGGCTCTGGGCATATCTTAGTCTTGAAATACGATGCCCACGCTCCAGTTTAGGGCCGTTTGCAGGTCTAAGGGGTTTTAAGTTAGATTCAGCAAGCCGACGTCTTACTGTCCATGCACTTGGGTTACTTCCTCCGAGGCGTCGAAACTGATTTGTGAGTTCAGTTCCTGTGAGAAAGCGATTTCGAAGCATGGTGTTCACCAAGTATCGGTCTTCTCGTGCTGTGGTACACCTGGTTCTGCCCGTTCCTGGTCTGCGTAGGTTAGAACCAGTTTCTTCGTAACGTCGGAGAACTCTTTGTACTGTTGACAGCGACACACCGACAGTCCTGGCTGTATCGCGCTGACTCCGGCCGGTTTCCAGCATTGTAAGTATTCTGGTGCATTCTTCAGGCGTAAGCGACATAATTTCAGCTTGAATAATGAATATAGAGCACTATCAACATGGTTTATGTACCCACATAAATGACAGATTACAAACAAAAGCAAAACCAAATGCTGTAATTTCGTAGTTCCATCTTCGAAAGTGGCCCTTTTTCAAATTTGATTTTTTTATGATATAACTTTACAATAACTAAGAAGTTTTAATACCTTCATTTAAGGAGTATTACATTGTCTATTAAATACAATTTATTGCATTAACCTAGCATTTTTAGTTTCCGAGATTTTTAGGATTCTTCAAGTGACCCGGATTTATTGCTCTCGAGTGTATTTTCGCCCGCACAACATTAAATTACCGAAAACATTTTTGTCTACCTTTCTATACTTGCCAAATTATTACACTAACTCAACAAGATTTTTAGTAACACTAACTCAACAAGATTTTTAGTAACGGTCCAGGAAAGCAAGAAAGGTCTATTCCTGTAAGCACATTATGACTGGCAGTCGGCAAAAGCCGAGCGACATTAATAATTCTATGATTCGATGAGAACCAGATGCTTTAGTCAGAGGAACAGGACACTTCATTTGTCTAATACTAGCTCCGAGGCTCGTTCAGACGTCTGCATTCCCTGTCTGTAAAAAGGTGGGTGACCTTTAACTAATGGGAAAGTCAGGCTACAAATAGAAGAAAATGTCTGGCGTTTCAAAGGATAATGGACTCTGAACTCTCTTCGTTCTTATAATGTAGCTCATATGATATGACCTGAATTTATGTGCAAATAATATGAAAGAAATAAAGGAGAATTTCTAATAAAAAGTTCAATTTGGGACACTGAAATTGAATTTCTGTTTGAGTTTGTATGCGCACGTTTTCATTACAGAGTGTACTGAAAGTAGTTTTCGTATTACTTTAAGAATAAAAAAAAAAGAATAGTGGGAGCTATGGACATTGTTTAACATCCTAATTTGGATTGAGTAGAATTTGAGATGGCAGACCTACAAAATCTATTTTCATTATTTGTAATATAAACAGCCTATAATGTTCAGACTGCTGGGACACAGGCCTCCCCCTTTCCAGAGGGAATGAGCTGTAATGTACCACGCGGGCCCAGTGCGGGTTGGTAGATGTCACATGTCTTCGAACTTTTGGTTCTAGGTCATGCTGGTTTCCTCACGATGTATTCCTTCACCGTTTTTAATTACTCTCAATTCGTGGCCGAAAAAGGCGAAGCTGACAAAAATCTTAACTTGACTCCTATCAAAAAGTCTGGGGCGAACAGTAGTACGTGGAAACGAGGGATAGAGACCTTTGCTCTGCAGTAGCACAAAACAGAAGATAGCTAGATAGTAATTCTTATAATGTACTAACTTCTGTCCGCGACTTCATACGCGTGAAATGTCTTTTTACCCGGGTCCACCCGACGCATCGTATCGCCTGACCGCGTTTTTATTTCGTTTTCGCTTAGTTTTTTTCTATTTGCTCGGTTCCTAAGGTATAGAGTATAGATTCCCTTTTGGAGAAATCGAAAATAATACATTTTTAAAATACAGCACCGCAGACGAAGACCTTAAAGCAACTCAGCTGCATCCAAGCTTCAAAGGAGAAGCCTGCAAAGCAGTCCTGATAACAGGGGTATCTGAATAAACGGGAATACAAGAACGTCTCACGAGTTGCATGTTATTACGAGCGCACAATCCCGCGGCTACCACTCGTGATGTATGAACACTTGAATATGTATGGGCACGCAATTGCATCGCAGGAACCTACAGATTGACTTAAGTTTCCTCGGCAACAGTGAATGGTTTATGGAAAACTGTGTTTGATTTATGCAATATCGTTGTTATTCTAACAAACACGTTTGTATTGTATGTCGTTGATAAAATTTGTGCAAGACTTTGTTCTTGAGTGGGACGGAGCTTTTCAGTAAATTGGGAAATCTGGTAGTACGCTGACGAAATATTTCAATTATTAATCTATATAAGTATGTCAGTTATATCATCATCTTCCTGCCCTTATCCCATGTTACTTGGGGTCGGCGCAACACGTTTTCTTCTTCCATTCTCCTCTGTCAGCCGTCACGCTATCATTCACTCCCTTCTCTTTCATATCATTCCTCACACAATCCATCCATCTTTTCTTCGGCCTTCCTCTCCCTCTCCATCCATCAACATGTATATTCATCACTCTTTTAGTCACATGCGTTTCGTCCCTTCTCATCACATGCCCATACCAAGCCAAGCGATTTCCTTTCAACTTTTCTGTCACTGGCGCCACTTTCAAACTTCCTTGTATGTCAGTTATATCGAAAATTAAAATCGCAAACTAACGGCTAGTTCTGATTTTTAATATGTTGTTAGGACCACTACCAGTAGCGTACATATATCCAAGTTTGCAGCTTTGAAAGACCTGTGCTAACTTTGCAGCACTCGAAAAACCGCAAAATTTTCGCACGTTTTTTGGTATTCTCAACATAAGTCCTAAACTACGCGATTTCTAACGAACAAAATCTGTACATTAGACTAAAATTGCTACAATTTGAGATCAGAACCAGCTGTGTAGGTTTAATACTTACCGAGATACAGCACTCCAAAAATTTACAACTATTAATATTGTACATGTTTATTAAGCATATTTACAAGGCATTACAAGGACATTAATTTGTTTAGAACTGTTCATTTTGAATTCACAATATTGCTGTGAAGAAAGTTTATTTCCAGAAAAGTTGCAGAGGTGACTCTGGCCCTCTGACTTCATTCAATCGTGGAGATTTGGAAGTCCCCCCAGGATTCGAGTTGTTTCTTCACGCCTTCACAGTTAGCACAGGTCTTTCGAAGCTGCAAACTTGGATATAAGCTACTGGTCCTCGTAGTACCTAGTCCTAACAACATATTAAAAAATCAGAACTAGCCGTTAGTTTGCGATTTTAGCGATTTTTAGTGTTAGATATGACTGGCCTATTATAGCTGTCAATGTATTCTATTCTACTACGAAGAAGTTTAGTTTAGAATTTACTAGTCTTGTCGAACTACGTACAAAATGTTCTTTGAGCAGATTATTATCAAACTATTATCAGCATCGTTGAGTCTAGCTATTATATTCCAGCTTGAATAGGAAGCACCTAAAGTAGTCTGACAATACGGCAAGTCGTGAACCTCTGTCGAAGTATCGACGTCGGTTATAATGACAGAGCACATTACAATAAACAATGAGACACGACCTCGATCGCAGCACGCTGTTGTTGGTGAACAAGCTATTTTAATTATAATTGCCCCCTGACGTGCCTGCTGCAGGCACGAGCAGGATATACCAACGATAACAGCATTGAAAACAATAGCTGACAATAATTCTGGCGCGAGTTTTAATTGGAGGTAAATATAGGATAGTTTTTAATTGTAATGTGCCAGTAATTTGTGTTCGTGTGTTTACACTGGCTGTTCGATATCGTATTTCGTTGAAAAATGTTTTTTTTTTCTAATTTCTAATTATTGATTTAAGACTTTTTAGTATGATACATTATTCGTACTATTACATTAAGCGCTTATTTTTCAGTTAATTCATTAATAAGTGAATCAGTTTCCTACATGTCTTTCTCAAATGGGTTGCACTACTGGTACACTAAGGTAATTTAATTTATTATCTCAAATTTTCTACAATGTCAACTTTTACAAGCGTGGAAATTACTTATGGGAATAATCCCTTGCGAGCCATTAATCGTAACTATATATTAAGAAGCCCTTGTTCAGCACTGAACCTTTCAGGGTTCATGCATGTGAGTGAGTAAAACAAACAACCACAAATTAAAGGAACACTGTTCAGTTAAGCTGACAAATCCTCTTGTCATGTCTCAAAAGGTACGGTAAGATGTCGGTCCCTATTAAAATCCTTGGCTTCCTCTAGTAATTAGGACAAGAAGACAAAATGGAGCTCATGGTACCAAGATAACTAAATTACAATGTTACTAAAAGGATCTGAAGGTCTATCATTGTGTCTTTGTCAAAGAGGACTGAGTACACCAAGCCCTAGACTCCAGACGGTCCTAAGTTAAATATTTGTTTAGGTAAATCAATAGTAATTTCCTATGTCAGTTTGCGGCCATCGTTTCCGCCGATTTTAATGAAATTCAAGTAACTTGAAACTCAGAAAATGGTTGTATGCTGACAAAGCCGCAAGCGCAACTAGTATTCAATATGAAGAATATAACAAATGTTATAGTTATGTACATAAATAAGTAAATGCATTAGCATTAAATGCAGATAGTATCGAGTTAACGATGGCCATAAAGCATTTTTCACGTGCACGGCCCGAATACCGGGAATAATGCGTAATATAACGTTAATAATGAATATTCAACAAGGCTAATAATAAATGTAAATTACATCCGCAGTGACAGCGAAATATATCTAATTTCAAAGGTAATTTAAGATCCTACAGTAAATTAACTTGATGTTCACATTAGAATATGGAGATTTTAAGGTATAGTGCTGCTGATGTAGCGTTCGAAGACTTCCAAGAAAGTTATTCATGGAAGTCTTGTGAAAACATTATCATATTCAAAATAAATTCGATGGAAATACTGAATTACTAAACTAAATTGGACAGCAAGCTTTTAGATAATATTTAAAATATTCATCCTCATCACTTACATTTGAATTTACTTTCACGAAAAGCAATAACATAAGTACCTACCCACCTAACGAAAACCCAACAAATTGTGAGTTTCCTTAATTATCTAGGAAACCTTGCGTAATGATGGATGAACAAGATAACAGCTGCGACGCGCTCGTTTAACCAAGAATTTCGATTAGACAGACGAGAAAATCCCTCTAATACTGCTAATGTCCGTCTAAACCGCCGCAGTGGTGTGACAGTGGAAAAATTCATCCAGGCAGACCAGTAATCAGTCAAGTTTTAGCTCCGCATTACTGTAATGGGACGCCCAAAGCGAATGCCGCTTTGTCTCCGTACACAGCGGTTTATGTAAAGGAGGCCACGCAGATAGCGTTTGTAACCCGAGTAATGCATGTTATGTGTGAAATTGCTTCCGTTGCCTCTAATCCAATTTGGTAACAGCGGGGTGTGTAAATTGAGGCGTGATTTGAGTGCAACACTTTCGTTAAATTGATGACTAGTTTATCGTTGTATGTTATGTGTTTCCAGGCTTTTGAGCTGATCAGAAAGTAACACAGCAATATAGTGATTTTACTTTTTTCAGTAAAAAAAATAAAAATAGATTAAATGTAAACCATGCATCATGCACGTGAGCACGTCGAGTTTGCAAATGTTTAGTTTTTTTTTATTATTGCAGAATGGGCCTGCTCTTGACCTCGATCACGCCTGATGGAAAGCGATTAATGAGGTCTATGATGGAACATTTTTTTTTCTACTGCATGTACCTACATCCAAATTCAAATTTAACATACACGCCGCAAACAATATAAAATTGTACGTTACGTAAATCGCTAACTTCATAGCTTGAAACTAAGCCGTCGTCCACGCTTTTTGCCATCAGATAATTCAACGCTATTTCACGACGCACTTTTTCGTCTTAAAGTGATCACTACACAAGGATTTACACGGATTCACTCGGAGTGCCAACAGATCTTTAATGATTGTACCCATTAGGAGCAAAGCTTGGAAAACACTGCGCACGTTTACGCTACAGCTAAAAATAATTAGAAGGATATATTGATTGGCTCACATTCTGAAAATCCCCGAGTATATAGAATAAAAATAACGAGTTACTTTCCCGCAAAACGTAAGCTTACTCGACGAAGTAATTTTGAGAGTAATGCAATGTAATTGAACAGATTTACTCGTGGGAGGAAAAAATATCGGAGGATGTATTTCGTTCAAGTAACGAGGGATTTGTAGAGCAGCTTTGACATCAATAGGTTTGTTTGTAGGAGAAAACTTACTCTGGATAATGATTCCGCTTCTAAGAAACGAAACGTCGCACTAACGACTGCGCTGCTTACCTGAAATAGAGAAATGTCTGTTAGTGAGGGAGAACACGGTTATTGTTACAATGTTTAGAAGGGTTTCAGGTACTGTCAACAAATGAATTTGTTATGCAGGCACGAATTAAATATCTTTACGTTACGCAACAGTTTTCATAATTACTTTGTGTGATTTTTAAACTGAAAACCTTCGATCAATCTGAAAACATATTCGTTGCTGTTGTAGTTAGTACCTATTGTACTCATCTCTCCCGTAGACGGTAATTTCATCGTCTTCGACATTATCAATTTCTCCTACGTCAAATTGAACACACAAAATACATTTAATTTCAGTACAGCTCAGACTTTCCTGGAAATCAAATATTTCGCATAAGTACGTAAGTAACTGTTGGCGTGATAGAATTCAAAGAAGGTCCCGCCTTCTTTAAATGCTATCACGCCAACAATAGTACGTGACATTTGATTTTCAGCATTATTATAACCAGTAAAAGACTGATTTATTACTAAAATATTCTTACAGTCAAGAAACTAGTCAACTGTTTGAAATACTGGCTGACATATCAACGGTTAGGCAAGGCCAAACAGCTTACGCTAGACAAGGTCACTTATAATATTTTAACATACTGGAGATACCAAGTGTGAATGATGATATGGTTAGAAAGGGGGTGACTACCGAGATGAAGACTAATAGAGAAGTATGGAAGAAAAAGACATGTTGCGCCGACCACAAATAAATTGGGATAAGGGCAGGAGAATGATGACTGGAGATACTAATTAGCTTCATTTTTTTCCCAAAAACTGCATGCTTTAATGAACGCTGTTTGAAAATATAAATCAGATTAAAGCTAACTTAACCATTCGAATGAGGATTTGGAAAGCTGAAAATTGTAGAACCCGTTACGACAGTTTATTTGGGCCCTACTAAGCAACAACTCAAAAACTCATTTCCACCTAAATCATAGTTTCCAAAAGAGAGACAAAAATCCAGATAAATATATTGAAAAGCATCAGTGTATTGGTAGTGTGTTTATCACTTCAGTGACTATATATAACCGCGGATGGATGGACACATGTCGACCCTCGTCTCAATAATTTTCAGGATCCACCACTCCGGACAAAGGCACGTGTGTAAAGTTATACACGTGCATACTAGATCGTTACTGACTAGTTACATCAAGGTAAAGTACTAACAAGCAAACTTGTTAGTGGATATTGCTTCTAAGTTTCATATACTACTTGCAATTTTTTTGTGGTTAAAACGCTGCAATTTGCTTTTCTTACTTGATAGCAAGACTTGCACCATTGCTTGCACAATGATGTGTTTTCTCAATGAAAATCGATTTTAAAATCAATCTTACTTTTGGGCATCGCTTAGGAACGGTTCTACATGAAAATCGACTTAATTCAGGGGTTAAATATAGGTATCTGGAAACTTTGAATATTCCTCCACCATTTACAGTTAAGTTAAACATATAGTGGTTCATTTTCAAATATCATTTGAGTCAAAAATGAACATACGTCTCTGAAAAAAAAGTGCCTACACTTAACACGAATGGTCAAAAAAAAATGTTATGAAACACCATTTTCTAACAGGGGTTCCAAAAACACCATAGTATAGGGGTTGTATCACACCTTGAATAATGTTGTACATGCATCCCCATACGCACACTATCTACATTCAGTACACACAAATCGAATCTTCTCTAATTAATCACGAGTGTCTATCTGTTTCAAGTGCTCTTATCTAAATGGTAATTAATTTTAAAAGCTTTGTAATATAATAGCATCTCGTCCAGAGTCCGGACGGCCACTTCAAGCGTCTCGTCGGATGGGCAACATCTTGTACCGCTATTTCCGATCTTAAAGCTCGCTTGAATATATTAAAAATATACACGTACCTCTTATAGTATTGAAGTCTTTGTATTTATTTCACAATATACGTGTCCCAGATCTCAACGTCAAGCCGAAAACGGCCAATAGGCCAAGTCGTGACAGTTATTAGAAAAATATAAAAACTTCTGTAAATTACAGTTAAAAATTTTAACTTTTAACTGTAATTTACAGAAGGGGTTATTCCTGGTTACGTCACAGGACTTGAAAGATCATCACAGGGTGTCACCTTTTGAGATTTATTTTTGAATCCATAAAATTTGAAAAGGACATAACCAAGATTTTTTTTATGTTTTTCTAATAACTGTCACGACTTGGCCTATTGCCCGTTTTCGGCTTGACGTTGATTTCTAGGACACGTTGTATGTTATGAATATTCGAGTTTCCAGTTGTATGTCTTTTTTTTTAAGAGACGATTCGGCCAAACCGTTACTTAGTTAGTAACGGTTCGGTCGAATCGTCTCTTCAATACAGGCAAATCGTCTCTTCAATTTGGCAGGGACATCGACGCGCAACCCAGGTACTAGAATCATGTGCTTGTAGCGGTATCTACAACGCCAGATGCGAACAACGCGTCATACTGACGTCACGCAAAATCCTACATCTCGCAAGCAGAGTTTATCGCGCAACTAGCATACATACAACTTCCCGACATCAATCGTCGGGCAGTTGCCCGCCAGACACCACACCCGTCTGGTCGGAGGATCCTCCCTTTCCTATGGAGGATGAGTGAACTTTACACCCTGTTCCTCATACCTCTAAAGATAGTCTCACCTACTAAGTTAAAATATGACCTAGTTCTTATTTATATATCCTGCCTCGTACTTAGCTAGTTGCTGTTGCTTTATTGTTTTTAATACTATAAAATATTATATTTATTATTTGTAAATTTATTCTTATTATTTATTAATCCAAACATTTACTCGGTGGAAAAAGCAAAATACCTATTACCGTATTAAAAAAAAAACAAATTACGTACTAGTAGGTATATAAAAAATTATAGTCTTACCTTTCGGAGTTTCCAGGTAATCTTAAAAATGTTATCACTGGGTGCGTTATTGACTAATTCAAGCAACCAAAAACAGCACAATATAATCTATGATTGCTCTTTGCCATATTAATTCTGTATATTTTTGAAGTTTGTCTAGTTGTAAAAACTACCCACATTTATTTCTATTAAATGAACAAGTCTCCGAAAGACTGAGCAAAAAAAAATGCCGGGAAATTATTAGTACTGCTTAGAAGTTGCAATTATACAGTAGAAATGCCAGTTGCATGACAATTAAATAAATTATAATATTATAATTTATTTAATTGTCATGCAACTTATAATAAATTGTATACAACATTACCGTGGTTATACGATGCCATTAAATCAAGAAATTGCGATAGACATTTGTTTTACATAGCGCACCATTATCTAATTGTTTGAGTGCGTTGGGCAAAAGTCATGTCAATATTTAGATATCCTCAATACACGTGCCGGTCCTACAAATAATGAATAAACAAAGATTACAATATATTACGGCATAGCTACGTCCTCGTGCTAAAATTTGGTAAAAACAATTCGTAACTTTTGCATTCATCTTTTCATCTATGCATACTTATTATGAACTAGCTTCTGCTCGCGAGTTTGTCCGTGTGAAATTTTTCGTTCTCCTGACCGACCCCGTCGCACCGCATCACCTGCGCTTTTTTTTTTTTTTTTGAGGATGGGAAATCATCAAATGACCCCTCCCGCTCTGGGTGGAGCAGAAGGGAGTGTCAGACTCATACTGACTAAAACCCACCCATGTTCCTTCCTTAGCCCTTTATGTTCCAGGGCAGCGGTAAACCCTTTCGGATGTTCCCGCTACCCTGGCAGGCTTCGGCCCTGTGGGGCCCCGTCACAATACTTCCATTCTGCTTAGTTCTTTCTGACTTATCTTTCATTTTGCTCGGCTCCTAAATGTAACACTGTAATTTTATACGTCTATAGTCTTCCTCAAAAATTGGGCTATTTTTATAAAATTGGCCTAGGTTTGTTTGTTTGGACGCACTAATAAATACTAAAATAGCTAATTGTTGCTAATTGCATCTCTATGTCAGGGAATATAATAATTAGGTTAATAATTAATTGAAATATACAGAATAGTACGGTTGCTCATTGCTGAACATTAATATATTGATTTTGATTTTATAAAACCTCTGAGAGACCGCAACAAACAAACGGGGCAGAGCTTTTGATAGATATATCGATAGCAACATCAAGTTTAGAAAACGATCATTAATGGAAAATCTATAATGACGATATAAATAGATAATTATTTTATATCTAAGCAACTATGTTGTTACTTGAAACACGCGTTTTACTTGCTACTAATCTACGTCTCACGGACATAAAAATATCGTGGCGGGATTTTATCACGCACTGTAGATATTCAACTCTCGGTAAGTTTAAGATTGTCCTTCAATCCAGAATTTAAAAAATATAGGCAGTGTCACTTGAGTGGAGCCTCGGGCAGCCGGACACAGCTTTGAGACGAAACCCTCAGAGCGCGAGTCCTACTCGCACTTGTCCGGGATTTTTTTTTTTTTTTTTTTTAATCCCAATAATAGCGGTTCTGCACTGCATCCCCTCCTAATCCGACATATTTCGGTCCGAAGTAGCCGTAAGTACTATTTATTGTATGAAGGGTTGCGCCTTAGATTCGAACTCTGTCCGTCCGAATTTAGAAAATTCTCAATTCAGAGAGCAGTGGCGGGCCAGTGGTGACGGCCCAGACTTACGAATTATAGGTCCTGTGTTCGAAACCCAGGCAGACGCTTTACTTTGTGTAAATAATTTTATCACCACTGCTCTCAAAACGGTGAAGGAAAACATCATGAGTAAACGGGCATGTCCTAGAACCAAAACTTCGAAGACATGGTGTGACATCTTCCATCCCGCACTGGGCCGGCGTGGTAGATTATAGCCTACTCCCTCTCGAAGAAAGAAGGCCTGTGTCCCTACAGTGGGAACATTAAGATCTGATTATGTTATGCAATTGTTATGAAATTGACGGCACGGTTGGCGCAGTGGTTAAGTGATTGACTGCTGCGCTGCGTGTCGCGGGTTCGATTCCCGCACGGAACAAATATGTGTATGACCTACATGTATTTGTTCCGAGTCTGGGTGTATTTCTATCTATAATATGTATGTATTTACAAAAAAAATGTATATAAGTAGTTTATCAGCCATCTTGTTACCATAACACAAGCATTTTTTTTTTTTTTTTTTGAGGATGGGAAATCATCAAATGACTCCTCCCGCTCTGGGTGGAGCAGAAGGGAGTGTCAGACTTTTACTGACTAAAACCCACCCGTGTTCCTTCCTTAGCCCTTTATGTTCCAGGGCAGCGGTAAACCCTTTCGGATGGTCCCGCTACCCTGGCAGGCTACGGCCCTGTGGGGCCCCGTCACTTGCTGACATCTCTTTGAGGCGCGCGTGGAACACGAACACGCCGTCCGGCACGGGCCTAGTCCTGATCGGACGGAGAGCTACCCATTACTCTCCGCCCGCAGGCCCGCGCCTACGGTGGCCGGGAGTCGTCACGCGGCTCCCGACGCCCGGAGCGTCTCCCGCGGCGGCTGAGGCGTGAGGTGCGCAAGGCGCGTTCCCTCGCCCACCCCGCCACCTCCTTCGCTAGCATGACTGCTTCGCAGAAGGAGGTGACTGCCTCCCACTCCCGCTCACCCCGGACCATGGCTTGAACCAGGGCCGGGCGCGAGAGGTCGCCGCCGCTGCCAATCGCCTCTACGAGGACACGGCGGTGCTCTGCCCAAGCAGGGCAGACCTCCACCGTATGCTCCACCGTGTCCTCTGGGCGATCCTGACAGTGGTGACACCCGGGCGTCTCCTCCCGCCTGATGATGTGCAGGAACCTCCCGAAACATCCGTGTCCGGAGAGGACCTGCGTCAGGCGGTAGGTGAGAGCGCCGTGACGTCTCCCTAGCCACTCCTCAAAGAGGGGTCTTACCGCCGCTATCGTGGCGTGCCCTGCGCTGGGTTGCGATAGTCGCTCCTTCCATGCCACCATGAGATCGCGCCGGAGGTTCGTCCGCTCCGCCGCGGTTTGCCGCGGATGCGGAGTTTCCCCCCGGCGTAGTGCCTCCGCGCGCCAATCATATAGGCGCGCGAGGACTATCGCCTCCAGATCCCATGGTGGCAGTCCGGCAAGGAGGCTTGCTGCCTCGCCTGAGATCGTGCGGTAGCCCCGGATCAGCCTTACGGCTACCACCTTCTGGGGCGCGTTCAGATAGTGTGCGGCTCGAAGCCGCAGTGAACGCGCCCATACCGGGGCCCCATATAGGGCCATGGACCGCACGACCCCCGCGTAAAGCCTCCGGCAGGAGGCGTTTGGCCCCCTCAGGTTGGGCAAGAGCCGCTTTAGGGCGGCCCCGGCCCGTTCCAGTTTGGGGGCCAAACGTCGGAAGTGCTCGACGAAGTTCCATCGGCTGTCGAGGACGAGACCCAGGTACCTCATCGTGGTCTCGACGCCGATGTGAACCCCTCCTACCACTAGTTGGGATCCCGGAGGTGGCCCGTACCGAGGCCCATGAAAGGACATGGCCTCGGACTTGTGCAATGCCACCTCGAGACCCAACCGCCGGATCCTTTCCACGACTATCGCAACCCCGCGTGTCATCGCGTCGGCCGCCGCCTGATGCGACCTCCCCTGCGCCAGGACTAGCGTGTCGTCAGCGTAGCAAACTACGCTGACGCCTTCAGGGAGGTCGGCCCGCAGCACCCAGTCGTAACCGATGTCCCACAGGAGCGGCCCCAGAACCGATCCCTGTGGGACACCGCACGACATCTCTCGCCGGTTCCAGTTCCCGTCGCGACCGGGGTAGATGACGGCTCTGTCCGTCAAATACGCCCCGACTACTCGACGGAGGTAGGTCGGCACCCGGTGATACCGGAGTGCCTCCCCAATGCAGCTCCAGGGCAGGGTGTTGAACGCGTTGGCGATGTCGAGTGACACCGCCACGACCACCCCACCCCGGGACACCGCGTCCCCCGTCGTGAGGGCTCTTACGCGCATGATGGCGTCCACCGTAGAGCGCCCCTTGCGGAAGCCAAACTGGCAATCCGCAAGATCCGGCCCAGTCCCCACAAGGTACCATAACACAAGCATTAGGTTGCTTAGCTTGGGACTAGATGACGCTGTGTGAAATGTCCAGGGATATTATTATTATTATAATTCGGATTGAATTCGGATGTGCCGAACCGCTCTAACTCTAAATAAAGGGTCGACGACGAATTTTCTAACTTACTCACTCGTTAACAGAACATGAAAATTAATTAGTTTAATAAACTAATTAGAGAGCAATGTTATGAACACTAGCTAAAGCCGATGCATTTAATTTGTATTAGATAGTAATTACGAATAAATAATTTCCATACCAAACACGCATTATGTAATAGTTAATGATCAACATTATGATAATAATGCAACACTTTCTCTCATAACAGGGTTTTAAAATAATTCATATGTACATAATGTTACCATAATTATGTTTTAATTTTCCATGTTGATGTAATTGTGGTTGATTCTTGCAAATTAAATGATACATACTTGATTGTAGATACAATACTAAGAGAATTGACGGAAACCGATCAAGACACGTAAGTAATTAGACGCTGTTATAGAATATTATATAACGTAACATCACGCCCTCTTTCCCCAAAGGGTTGGGCAGAGGAAAAATAACTCGACGAAATGTGGGTGTACTATAAGCATATAGTACACCCACATTTCGCCAGTTATTTTTAAGTCACATTTAATAGGGTGCCAGCCTATTGCCTTGAACCAGGCACAAATCCAGACTCCGGGTTGCTACTGAGAAATTCCAGATAGAAAAACCCAATAACACTGCCAAAACTGGGCATCGAACCCAGGACCTCATGCTCAGCAGTAGCGCTTGCAACCACTAAACCAACGAGGCAGTCAGTATCAGGATATATAAGTAAGTACTAGGTCATATTTTAACTTAGTAGGTGAGACTATCTATAGAGGTATGAGGAACAGGGTGTAAAGTTCATTCATCGTCCATAGAAAAGGAGGGATCCTCGGACCAGACGGGTGTTGTGTCTGGCGAGCAACTGCCCGACGATTGATGTCGGGAAGTTAAATGTATGCTAGTTGCGCGGTAAACTCTGCTTGCGAGATGCAGGATTTTGCGTGACGTCAGTATGACGCGTCGTTCGCATGTGGCGTTGTAGATACCGCTACAAGCACATGATTCTAGTACCTGGTTGTGCGTCGATGTCCCTGCACTCAATATATTGAAGAGACGACTTACTAGAACCGAGTCACTAGACCAACAAAAAAAATATATTATACCTACAGCCGTTTTAATAATTTAAAAGTTAGTCCTTATAAAAATCAAGCCCAAGATCTAGAGCAGTCATAAAGGCAGGAAAGGGCCCATAAAAGATGAATCTCCACAATAGCAAAGTGATGGTGCACAGAATGCACTTCAAAACTACTAAAGACTGGAAGCGAAGTACTCTTTGTATTGAGGAATGGAATGGTCGCGTCATCATGTGGGAAATATAAAGAATAGTTCTTCAATGAACAACAATAAGAACGGTCTATTTTCATTTTATTTCTTCTTTACGAGAGCGACTTCTGACCCCTTAAATGGAGCCTTGGAGTACTAAACTTCGCTCTATTAAACATAGCCTCGTCCACGTCCACTACTCATTTTGCATTAGTACTTAGTACCCATTGAAATTCTATGCCCACACAAGCGAAATCTACACGTATAAAAGTGTACGCACACATTGAAAGGCCTCCTAGACCCTAATTAGTAACAAGACTCAGTTAATAAACGCGCATGTCCCGGATTGGGAGATCGAGCCTTTGGGCCGCTTGATCCTACATACGCCAACCAACCGTACTAATTGTACACGTCGTCGTCCCGTTGACCCCCAACTGATGGCATACCCGTATGCAAATGAATAACTTGGGTACTATAAGGTGTAATGTAGGAAAGGACGCATAATTAAAAGGTAACTTAATTGTGCGATGTTCTCAGCGGTTAGTTAACCAGTAATTTATAACGTTATGAATGGTCTCTTTGCTAACCCAATTTGTTTTACTGAGAGGTCTTTATTTATATTATTAAGGGCGCATTCCACCAAACTTTTATACCTAGAGTAAGTCTTATCCTGAGAATAAATTGACTTTTTGACAGTTTTACCATACTAGAACTGTCAGACGTCAATTTTATTCCACGAATAAAAGATTTTGGTAAAATCAGCCTAAGGGATGATTTTTCAATCAACCGATAATTTTTATTCGTGGAATAAAATTGACGTCTAACAGTTTTTGTATGGAAGAACTGTCAAAAATTCAAAATTATTCCTCGGATAAAGTTATCTGTCGTTGGAAAAATCAGCCCTTAGTCATCTTGTTTTAACGTTTTAACAAAAACCCAAAGGAGTATTTATGGAAACTACAGGTTTTTAAGAAAAAAATGTGGTTGTACATCGATTACTCGACGAAGACATAACGGATTGATAGAAAGAGTATAATTATCAATCCAATCGCAACGTACTTACACTAATAAAGAATGGATCGGTTCTAACTTTGGATAAAAATATCGAATTATTTATTCTGTCATTCATAATATCGCAATTTCTTAAACATGGCGTTTACTTCTAAATGCACTACAAAGTTATTTACATTACAGAAGTTACTAAGAATGTTACAATTTTTGTAAAATTGTTCAACGAAATATAATAAATTACATGTCGAGAGAGATTTTTTTTCTCATATTTCTACGTAGCCTGGTTATTAAAGTTCGTTCAACTTCAACCTAAATAGCACAGTACGGAGGGGATTTAATCACGGTCGCGGGCATTGGTAGTGTTTCATAAAATTCAACGTTCGCCCCGTTTCGCTTATAACGCGGGATCCACTGAACCGATTCTGATCGGATTTTTAATATACTCGGATGCAGCTATTGCTTATAGGCCATTTACCTTTACACTGAATGAGATACACGACGAATTGGTATATCAGAGAGGAGAAATAGTTCAGTATTTTGGAGTGTTTAATGTCGTCGCTTCGACTAACGATACGGAATAGGGATGGCAGGATGATGCCTCTTCAAACCAGGAAGCTTTAGCCATAAACTGGAGAATCTCTTAAATAAGGAAATTTCGAGATAATGTTTTAAGATCCTGTTACTCTCCCAGAAGCACGTTTTCTTGGAATATTATTAGTGAGAGGCGAGGTTAAGGAAATCGAGTGCTGTGTTAAAATTCGCTATCTTGTTAACTAACGCAAACGCTGAGATGCTCAAGAACATAAATAAATAATATCGTCCCCTCAGAAAATACACAAGAAAAACTGGTGAAAGGAAAAACATTAACAGAAATGTTAAGAACATAAAAAAGATATATTCGCTGCTCCCATCATTCAGGGTGCGAATAGTCAGAATTATCTCCACAGTCGAATGGATGAATGGGTACTCAAGTGGCAGGGACGCTCAAGGGCCATAAGCCAAGCATCTCTGAACATACTAATTGAAAACGTGACAAGTACAACGAGTCTGATTCATGGACAGGGCTGGCGGAGAAATGTCGACAGGCATTTTAATGTTGGAAAATATCGAGACTTAACATTATAAATGTATGACTGAAGAAAGGTAAGTTATTGATGGAGATGCGTGAGGTGCGTGAGCATGTATTATGAGAATAAAACTCAAAATTCAGCTTGAACTAACTTGTGCATTATATCAAATGTTATTGTCGTCTTAAATAACATTTTTAGTCTGCAATTTATTGGGGTGATCTTTCTGAATAATCTTATTGTAGCGCAACTTATGTAGGTACTTTGTTCTAAAATTCTCATATGTGCTTCAAGTCCAAAATAAAGGATAGACGCCATCGTGAATACAAACTTACAGTCAACGAATGCATTTGAATTTCAAAATGTTCTACTTAAAGCTCTACATGCTTGGCAAAAATCTTAAAACAGCTACGAGACATATGCATTGTATAAAACATCACAATGAGTTAGTCATTTCTGTACATTCGCAAGCATACTAGGTATAATATAATTAATAATAATCATAATTTTGCAAAGAAAGTATGTACATAAAATAAAGGTGTTTAAAAAACTGTCATCATAAAAAATAATAATCATCAAATCCCAATAAAAAGTGATAGAATTTAGACTAAGCATTATAATTATAAGGAAACCAACACTCAAATATGAAATCTAAAGTGTAGTGTAATTAAGTAGTTATTCCTTATATTACAGAAGTATTCACAAAGACAACACTACTAACAAACGAAGAATAAAAATGCCAATAAAAATGTAAAAAATAAATTAGAATTCCAAAGGGCCTATTTTTAGCCCAAAGAATCAGTATTGCCACCCAACGTGGTAATACTACCAGCCTTTTGGGCACTTATCCCATTGACAGCGATGCGGACGAATTTTTTGATGCCTAATGAGCTTCTCCCATTTTTTAATTTATTATATACTTGTATATAATATATATTTAGTGTTAGCCTGTAAATTGTAATTAAGGCTTTTAGTTAACGTAATAAAAAAAATAATTTAATGAATAATAACACTTGTCAAGTAATAATTATTTTATGAACCTTTCGATAGCCAAGAGCGGTAGGTACCTACAGCAAGTTCTATATGTTATTGATAGACCTGTCCGAAAATAAATGGAAGTAGAAACTTCTATCACGTAACAGCCCTGAGACGCAGCCAATATTATTGATCCCAACGTAATACTATTGCTTGAGGAAGTCCTTAGCTGTAATGAAAATGTTGCCTTTTCCGTGACTAGGAGTTATTAATTTGAACAATTCCAAGTATTCAACATTACGATTACTTAGTCAGTGACAGCGAAGGTACCTGAAATTCAATAAAGGATTATTGTAGTCTTGCATGACTTGGAAAGTATTTGGAAAAGGTAAGAGTATTCGATCATTTAGAAAATTTATTACGAAGTAAGTGAGTCCAATCTACAATAGACGACCCACTAATGGCTAATGGTTTGAGGCGATTAATTCCTCAGCTCACGTAACGCTTAGTTAATTTGTTAAACATTTGTTGATATAGGTCGTCGACATTATAGAGATGAAGTCCACGTATAAAGAGACAAGAAGAAAGGAACAGACAATACTTAAAAAGGTGATGCTTATATTTAAAGACATCTCTTCCAGCATACCTACCTTACTATACTACTTTATCATAATATTATTATGACAATAAATTACTCACGACACGTGTACTGAACTAAGGTTTATTGAAGACACGCATCAATCAGAAATACTCAGTATACTAACATATGTCAAGGAACAAATGGATCAAACATGTAATTTAAACAATACCCCCTTCTTCAAACCATACGAACAAACACCATTAAGGTAGATTATTCAAAATCCACTTATTTAACACCTGACCTCAATGATTGTCATTCTACATTAAGGCCCAAATGTATTAACATTAAGGCTGTAACTATGAAAGGTCGTAATGACTGAACATATTAGAACTTGTCTGAATTAAGTAGAACGTGTCTCCAAATGTCTGAGGTGATTACTTTAAAGACCGCCGTTAGCTGGCGGGATCACGAAATCCGTAGACATTAAGACCTAACTGACATGATCCGGCTTCCTTATTTGCTATAAGCAATGACCATTTCCTCTCCGGCGCATCGTAGACTGGAAGTAATTTCAACAGAAAACATTAAGACATTAAGGAGCACAGTGACGATGTATACTTGATGCCTGGCTTCGTTTAAAGACTTCCAGCACGAACATAAAACATCAAAGTCTTGTCTGATACAAAAGGACATCACAAGTTTACTTAATGCGGCTTTGTATCAATGAATTAGGTTAATGCTTTAGCGTTTGAAACATTATAATTAAAACATAAATCGCAATGGAATTGAAACCGGGGGATAGAGGCTACATATCAAATAAATAGACTCTATTAACGAGCTGTTATAATATAATCTAGAAAATCCTGTGCGCGATCCATCATAGGCACGTCAACAGAAACAAAACGTCACACCGACACGTGTCGCAGTTTGCGCCGAACGAAACAAACATACGAAGAGCAAAAACGAACCGACGCGACGCGATTAAATATGATGGACGACCGATGGTAAATAACGAAACGACCTAACCGTTCCACTAACGATCCCGATACGAGCCATCGCATGTTTCATACGCTGAATTTTATTGAGCAGATAAGTGTTAAAAATTATGTTTCGAAAAAAACAAACGATGACAAACAGAATTCTCCTGAGGATAAAGTTTAACAAAACTTTGCCAAGGAAGTCGTTCGATCGTATCAATCACTTTGTAATCGGTACGAAAAAGCAGCAATCGAAATAAACAACAATCGAAGGGATCGAATAAACAAAAAAGCGTCGGAAATCGAGAGACTGTATCACAATAGCACAAAGGAAAAGGAGCGGACGTCGGAACGAAAGAAAAACATGAAGGTGGAAACATCAACGAGAATATTTTTCTTCTCAACATTAAACTTCTTAATGAGGTTGGGAAAATAATTGCTGTAACACAAGGAAGGTACGTGGAATGGGTAGCATTAATTAAAAACAGCACCGCAGTCGAGAGGCTGCGGTCAGACCAAAATGTAACATAAATAATATAACACAAGGCCAAAACAGAGTAGAATGTATAAAATGTAAAAGGGCGGACGCTACTAAAACTTTTGGATCTCCCTTTCATAACTTTTTCGAGGAACCTTTTTTCCTACCATTATTTTATTATGCCTCATTTGACTAAAAGAAAGTCCGGACGAAGCGTCCGTGTTATATGTCGGTCCCTTCATTTAAAATATGTATGTGCATACGCCACACCACACCCAAATAACCCTAAAGTTGAGTTTGTGTCTACAAAGTGGATTGATTCACACAAATTGAATTCTGCATGAGGCCATTTACATAAAACCATTTTATATGTTGCCTATCATTAGTGCGTCGAAGTGTTGCGGTCCATTTTTGTCGTTGAAACTCAATATTGTAAAGCAAATATTTTAAAATCGGGAAAAATTAAGCTGAAGCAGAACTACCTTCCTAAGCTGAAGTCAAATTACATAGATAATTCATAAGCGGGAAGTTTTTCCTCGCGGCTTTCAGGATCCTTTATCTCGATCACTTTTCCGAGGTGAACAACCGCGTCCCGTTTGTCTTGAGCTTTTTAGTTAAGATAAAAGTAACAGGCGTCGCTGGAAGCGCCAACGGTACGACTGTATCCATCAAGTTTAGTCGCGCATTACCGTAACGAGCGCTGCGGGGTAGCCGCCTTTCTTACCATCCCGGCTTTGGCACTAGATTCTGTTTGCTGTTAAACTGTTATTGTGTCCTTTTATAGGCAACAAAATCATTCTGAATTGTCAAAGCTTATTGTACTGTTTCATTGACCTGTTGTCAATAAGGAATCTTCTAAGAAACCAAGAGCAACTAGTATTCTACTGCAATTTATATAATTTCTATATAACCTTTAGCATTTTTTTTCTTTTTACGTCTACATTGCCAAGTACATTTTTAATCCGTTTCAGACCAAGGCTTTCATTAACTCTGAAATGTTCTTCATTTTGTACAAAAACATCATTAGTGGTTTCATGAGTACTTATTTTCTTTTCGTCCCTCACCGTGGCTGTGTGATTTCGTATTTCATTAATATACTTGTGTTGATATTAACCGATCTCCATACTTATCTGCAAACTGGCGTGTTTTTAGCCAGGAAAAATTATTTCTAGAATAATTTGCTGAAAGTCGTTAGCGATGTAGAAAGGTAAAAAACATAATATAAATGATCATTGCCGCCATAATGTGTTCGGTCTACCATATTTACATCTAATACTTTTATTAAAAGTATACGAAGCTACGTTTTATTGCCACTATCATTAACTGAGAGAGCAGTAGTGGCCCAGTGGTAGGCCCCAACTTACGAGTTTGTAGGTCGTAAGTTCGAACCTAGACAGGCCCTTTACTTTGTGTATTTAATTTCATCACCACTGCACTCAAAACGGTGAAGAAAAACATCGCGAGGAAACCGGCATGTCCAACAAACAAAAAGAAATCGAAGACATGTGACATCTACTAAACCGCACTGGGCCCGGCGAATTACGGTCCACACAAAGATGATGCCTGTTTCCCAGCAGTGGGAAACAGTGGCATTAACTGACAAGTGATCGATAACCTGAAAATGCGCGGTCGGTTTGTTTATGTGAATTTGACATTTTAATTAGCAGGAGTTTAAGAAGTGTATTCATTACTTAGAAGAAACACGTCTTAGTAAGTACGATCTTTGATGTGTTTTGCGGTTCCCATACCCACTACCTTTACATCAAGATTAAGCTAAGTACAAGACAAATTAGTAAAGCTTTTAACGTTCATATTAATCTGGTAAGTATAGAGACATCGGGTAAAGAAGCAAGTCATCCGAGATCTTGAAGGCTTCATGTCCTACGTAACCCGATGGCGGTCAATTTATAAAGCTTCTCAGACTGGATTCAAGTAATGGAGTGTGCCGGGATCTGGATTAATAATAGCCGCAAACGACTAGCTCCGAGGGTTTTAGAACCAACATATAATAGGAGTAAATGAACTGTGTATGTGTTTATATATCTAAATCTAACCTTAATATTACAAAGAGAAAATATTTGATTTTTTGTAAGTTTGTTACACTTTCACGCTAAAACGGCTGAACGGATTTGGACGCAATTTGGCACACGGGTAGGCCATGACCTGGGTTAGGACATAGGATACTTTATATCAAGATATTCCCTCAGGATCGAGACCAATATGGGCGAAACCGTGGGGCGCAGCTAGTCCTTAATATTGTTTTTTAAAAAGCTTTTATTATGTAATTAAAAACGAATCATAATATTTTTCTTCTAAACATTTGTGTGGTCCACCATATTTAAGCAGTGTCTTGATATTTTTACTTCTAAATCAAACCTACTTGAATGGTACATTTTAGTTAGGTTATTTAAAAGCATCATCAATTAGACTTTTAAAGATCGTAACTGGCGCCGATTCCCTTGTTCACAAACTAAACTAAATTTAAGTTCACTGCATCTTTTTCTTTCTATTTCATTAAGAAAAAGACAGAAGATAAATATTAGTTTAGTCCGGTGAAATTAAGATACACCATAGACAAATTAGACGTGATTAAAAACATGCCCACTAAAAATACGTCAATTTACGTCAGGCGCTGAGTAATTTACAAGGACTAAACTAATATTTATCTTCTGTCCTTTTCTTAATGAAATAGAAAGAAAAAGATGCACTGAACTTAAATTTAGTTTAGTTTGTAAACAAGGGAATCGACGCCAGTAAACCCTTTTCCGACGACTAGTCGTCTAGAATCTTGACCTCATAAACTGTTGAATAGTTTTAAGTCTTTAAGATTAGTCTGGCCAATAAAATACCTTTATCAAATCGTAAATTTCGTTACTTTCAGAAATAGGTTTTGTTAGACAATTGATTTAATAGTATAAATAAAGTCTCTTAGAATATAAAAAAAATTGTCAATAACTAGAAAACCGCCAATAAAACCTTTTTCTGTACAAAGAAAAAGAGAACTTAGTAATTTCATTTACAAAAGTTTGTACGCATTGACGGACAGAATACCAAAGAGTACCTACTTAAAAGAAGAGCCTACATTTATTGGAGTTTACCCATGCATAATAAAACCTATAAAGTCTATGGCCACTTCCAGCACAGTAAATATTAAAGGGGACGAACGTAAGTGAATCATTGGTGTGGTTTGAAAAATGCGGTCCCTAGGTTCGACAGATAAAATTGCTTTAGCCAGATCAAGTAAAACGAATGGGAGAATTGAAAAAAATGAGGTGATTCACGACTAGGGTTGAAGTGTTGGGAATTGTTACTGGGAATTGCGATTTTGGGTTCTATTTGAATTGCCTGCGGCTTGCCAGGACTGATTAATTACCGTTAGTCTATTGTTTCTTTTTGGTCCAAATTGGAGGAAACACCTAATGTAGTTAATTGATGTATACCCAATTAAAAGGTTCCGGCGCGGTAAACGAGACACAATAGAAGTTTCATTGTTATGACCGCTTTTATTATAGTCGTATAGCGCCCTTGAAAGTGTTAAGTAAGTAGGTTATTTGACTTTACACTATACTACCTAAACTTTATGTAAGTACGAAAAATATGATAGGTCTATGAAACAGAAATCTACAGACAATCTCTTTTATCTCTTTTGTCTGGATTTTTAACAAACTAAAATGCTTGTTGACGGTAAACAAAATGTGACAAACAAAAGAAGTAATTTAGTCATTTTTATACGTGTTTAGAACATATTTTCTCATCGTCATCGTAATCGACGTTTGTATTTTTAATTAAAATTGTAGTTCTAAAATATTTTTCCATAGAAGATAAAAATAATACGAGAGGTACTTAACGGGCAAAATATTTTTGTTTTTTTAACAATCCATTATTTATTTTAACTGCCTGTCACACACTCGACATGAATACATCACTATCAAATTGCGCAAGATAGATTTTAAATGTGATTCAAATTCAGTGCCATCGGCTCATCCTTTCACTTTCAAACCACATTCCTAAGAGGCATCCAAAGAAATGGCGCCAAAAGCCAAGCTTATTTAATGAAAGACAATTTGTACCGACTACCTAAACTGTAATAACATCAATTTTAAACGTAATGACAGTTGGCGAAACTTATTAAAGAGCCCACACTAAAGTTGTCAAAATATAAAAGGCCCGTTTTGAGATTTGAGAAGGCGTTCTTGACACCTATCAGTTTCATCAAACGAATAAGTGTATTGCGAATTTGATCTTTATTAACTACTCTACTTTTCTTTATATGTTGTAATGGTTTATTTTATTTCTTGTTGTGATTGTTGTTTTTATTTATTTATGTATAATTGCATGCTGCACTGGTTAACGTCATCACGTCAACGCCGGCTGCTGCTGAAAACCAGCACTAGGGCTCTATCTCGTATAGGGTCTTAGCATTATGCTGAGCGATGGCCGTTTTGCGTGAATGTGACGCATGTTTACCCCCAACTTGTTATTTTTTTTTGTGTGTTTATGTTCTTTTTTATGCGTCATGTTTGCCGCAAATAAATGCATTTTCTTTCTTTTTACTAGAACTGTCTATGTCAAAACGAGCCTTTTATTTTTTGACAACTTTATCTTTATGCAAATTTTAAACGAAACTTAATTTCGGTTTATTTGAATTCAAACATCGGGCGTAATTGTACGAGTACTATGACTCCTCGGAAAGTTTATTTAGCTAATTATTATGAGTTTTTGTTTCTTCTTATCGTACAAGTACCTACAGTCACCAAAGGAGATAAGTAACCAGAGTCGTCGGATATAGTTGACGTTTATTAAGAAGCCGATGGATGTTTTCGAATGAAATTTAATTTAATTAATAGAAAACAAACAGTTCATTTATCATATTAAATTTCATTCGAAAACATCCATCAGTTTCTTACTAAACTTCAACTATATCCGACGACCCTGGTTACTTATCCATCGTATCTACTAACAAGGCAGGAAACTCAGATCAATTAACATTCAAAGCCTAGACTATTTCAACTTAGGCTACATACGTACTGAATAGTAAATCCAAACAATGATTTATCTAATTTTGAGGCCTCACTCAAGCATCTCAACAGATAATAATCCCGTACAATCCTGCAGCGCTAACAGGTCAAGTCAACCGTTCAACAATGGCTCTACATTATACGCTAACAGGCAGGTGGGGCCTAAATTTAGCCCAGGTACCCGATGTCCATTGCTTGCTACATGGCCGGTCCATTACTGCTATATGTGCACCATGAACTAATTAGGACACCGGCTGGCACAATGCACCGAGGAAGGCCGCATTCACACCGTAGCCCTAAACACAAGACTGTTCCTGACCTAATATCAAATAGGCGTTGACAGAAGTTTGTCGTTTGTTCGCACTGCGTGAGCCGGCTCGCGTTTGTTTTTTATCGCTTGGCAATTGAGCATTTGCACGCGATCTCAATAAAAGAAGTTGTTCGTTTAGTTCAGATAGTTCTGCCTGCGGCACATTTCGCTCGTTGCGGGATCGAATGGCAAATCTGTTTTAGAGCATGTGATACAATGGCAAAATCAAGCTTTACTAAACGTTGCGTTGGAAGTTTATCCACTCCAACACAACATTGTAGTAATAGACAACTCCGACGTCCAACTAAAATTAAGGTCATAAGAAAACATGGAAGATTATTACAGCTATAAAATTAAATTAGTCGGACGCTACGTGCCGAAGAAACTTCTTCGGCTTCTAGGGTTGAAAGGTGATATTCGTGCTCACTCGAAATTCGGTTCTGAATTCATTTTAAACGTGTGGAAGCGTTAAACCCAGATTTAATACCCATTCGTTTTAAATGTCAGAGGATTGAATACGTGCAGACTGAAATATTTTATTCACATAATTTTCTAATAAAGATAAAGGATGTCAATCATGACACAGGTTGTATTAAAAAAAAAAATAGACGTAACGTTGCTCATTTATCGGCGGTACCCGCAAGGAATTGGAGTGTGTAACACGTTTTAGAGCTTGTTCACGGAGACAGCGACAGAGATCCAACTGAGCCAAGCAGCAGGTCAACGATTTTCGTAGAGCGCGGGATCATCAATCAAGTTTAGTCTCGCATTAACGTAATGACCGTTGGCCCAGGCGGATGTCGCCTTATTTTCCCTTTTTTCGGAGCTTCCTCCGAGGCAATTTCGTACACGATACTTTAGCACGGACGTTTCCGCCCTGATGGAAATCTTTGAAGGATAACCACTCGTATAACTTTTTAGAAATCTTACCATTTCCATTTCCACTACGTTATCAATCTTCGAAACAACTCTGAAGAAATTTATTTTCCTAGAGGCATTTAACAGGTACTCTTTGCTGAGCTTAAATAGATTAAGATAGATAAAGCTTGGGCAATGAAGGTAAGCTTCACAAACAGTTGTTTAAGTCCTTACTAAGTCCCGAGAAACGAGTTCTAATTAAATAGGAATGCAACGGTTTAACGCAAACGCTGTGATCGCTTCTTTTGAAATAGTTTTCTAAATAGCTTGAGGACATAACTCGTGGTTCCAAGTACTCGAACTTGGAAATATTTTCGTAAGTATTTCAGTTTCGAAATACCCGTTACATCAATAAGTAGGTGACTCGTGAAAATCACGAGCGTCATGTGAACACGCCCCAAGAAAGCAAGTCAAGACGCTTCTACTAAATTCCTCCGTGGAATGTGGATTCCACTGATGCTTGGCCCATGTAATAAGCGTAGTTATAACACTCAATGTACATGATGGTTACGCTTAACTTTGAACTCTAAATTACGGCATCTTCAAAGGCAAACAAATTGCTCATGCGCCTTGTGATGTTGATATTAGAATTTCGGTCTATTTTAGAGCACACTTCTAAATTAAGACGAAATTCTCATGTGGGTTTAATTGGATAGGTGCTGTCAACTTGAAACCTTAACAAGTCCTCTTATGTAGGAGAATAAATAATGCAATAATTCTGCTATAAATTCTGAATTCCCACAGCTAATAGAGAATAAAAAAAAAAACAAAAAGCCTGAGTGTGCGTCTATCTGAAAGGAATAAACAATATGAACATCAGAATATGAGCGTGTTACGCAGCACGCACCACTTCGCTCACTAGTTTGATCTATCGATTGAAGGATTGGTAATACAATTTGCAGGCGATTCGATTAGGGAGCGCTCTAACCACAACTGAGTGCGAGCTCACCGTGCCCGCTCGCACAGTAGCCTCGCCTACGCTCAGGTGAGCTTTATCTCTCCCCGGGCCACCGACCATTTTCACTCGCAACGAGGAAATTTCAACCGGGAATTCATTGCATAATTTACTGCTATATTATAAATTAGGTTTACCCGGTCCCGAGGCGTATTTTAAACTGTTAGCCCAGCAGCACTGTTTGTTAAAGACCAATTTGTGAAATTTTAAGTAAAGCCGATGAAGAAAGACTGCTCATTATGTTGTATTGCGAACTGTACTTTCAAGATTTTATGGCAGATTTTATTGGTAATAAATTTTGAAGTTATGACGGGTATGCTATGGCTGGATATGATTAAATATAGCTTATTAATTAAAGAAAGTAAGAAGTTTGTAGGAATAATAATAATAATATCCCTGGACATTTCACACAGCGCCATCTAGTCCCAAGCTAAGCAACCTAATGCTTGTGTTATGGTAACAAGATGGCTGATAAACTACTTATATACATTTTTTTGTAAATACATACATATTATAGATAGAAAAACACCCAGACTCGGAACAAATACATGTAGATCATACAAATATTTGTTCCGTGCGGGAATCGAACCCGCGACACGCAGCGCAGCAGTCAATCGCTTAACCACTGCGCCAACCGTGTCGTCAATAAGGGCTTACAGAACGAACCTAGGTTATCAATCCCATTGATCAGTCTGTAGTTAAGTTGATAGACAGGAATATAGAGACAGCATTAAAGTTAAATATGCATGATGATGTGTGTGTGTGTGTATAAGTGATGTTAAATAATGTAAGTAGGTAAAAGGCGTAACGACATATAATTTTGCTAACTGCACTATTTAGCGTGACGTGGAGCTTAAATTTTGGACTATGTCAACAGACAAACAGTATCAAACACAACCACAATTTGTAATTACCGTAGTCACGCGCTAACAAACAAATAAGCGGCGTGGTCGCAATGCATTACGCCGATAATTATGGATTAGGCCACTGAAACAACTCTCATGTATTTTGGTCGTATTAATGTCATGGAATTAAATCATGAATCAAAACTGTCGCGGCTCTCAGTATAATAGGAACAATATTTATTTCATTTCAAATATTATTTAAAAAAAAAAATGTTAACGTAAATGACGCACGTTCAGCTGAAAACACAATGGCATAACGTTATCCGACGAACAAAAACAACGAATCACGAATAAAAAAGCGGACCGCGTGCGTTGTCACACATAACGTATTATTTATTTGGAATCCGCCATACGTCATACTGCAGATACAGAAAAAGTGACACGCACACAAGAACGCAACAGTGGAAACTCGTTTCGCTGTCAGTGGTGACACATTTCCGAAAACCGGGACATGACCAGTCATGCAGTTATGCAATGCAACCGACAAAATCAAGCCCACCAGTTTATAATTGCCATCGACTATACTCAATACTCCGTACATATGAAATTCGCCAAGCGACAATATTTTGCAATATTTGAGTGTGGTCATAGCCTTAAAAGGATTTATGTGAAGGCAACCAACTATAAGTCTACCTGGTATTGTTTAACTCACAGAAGTCTGACAGAATAGAAAGCTATACGACATCTAGTACACACAATATACAATACGACGCCATACCACTATATTTTATCAAAATTGATTTGTCAAATATGCACAATCTCTACTGGTATACATTATCATCGTACTATATAACACAGGTGTGACATGAGATACGTAAGTTTGTTTCCTTTGTGTCAGTTCCAAGGCAAGTTTTCCTTTCAAAGGTAACTTCAAACGATTGAAAGGAAACCGACGATGGTAGTTTATTTTCAGCCTGCATGTAATACTACAAAATCACAAACGGATAATCGGACTCCGTTTAACACTCCATCGGGTTTCCTCAACGAGCGATTCGCAATCGTTCGTCGGTCACGAAGCGCAGTAGATATAACGCTGTGAACATCGGAAGAACGAAGCCCGAAACTTAGTTAGGTGACACACCACTGCTTATATCAAAGGCTCTGCTTTTATTGCAGTACTCGCGTGCAGCTGTTATTCCTCTAACATAGTGCGCTTGATTTAGTACAAGGACTTGCGCGCAACGTAATGTCCTCGCATTGTCGTTGCGCTAATTCAGATGGATTTATACCAGTGGAGCGTAACCGAGTGCAGCCAACCGTTAGCGTTAATGTCTTGTGTTAATAAAAACGTACAATAAACACACATTGGTTTGTCGAGCCTGAAATATTCATGTCGCTTAGATTTAATGGTCCGTCGCTTGATAGATAGGCTGTAATCCGGAACATATTCGACAGTGAAAAATAAATTTTATTTTACATAATTTATTGACGCATACATTTTCTAACGCAGGCCCGATGAACATTTATGATATACGAGTACACCATGCATTTTTTAAAGTGGATTTTGATTTGATTCGGTTTGTAGCCACGAATTGATATTCGGAAACATCATTTATGTTAGCAACAATAAAATGATAACGCATTGTGTCGAACTTCCACTAAATCGGTTAAAATAAAAAACAACACCTTGTATAGAATGGCCAGCATAGGTATCCACGTTCGGTCCAATAAAGCGTTTGCATTATTCAAAAGGCCGGATGAATTTCGCAAGCTACGGGCCGGGTTTAATTTCACTCGTAATTCACCCATGACCAACTCGAGAGATACCATTGTAAAATATGAAAAAAAAAAACTCAGTTTTTGTAATAAACCAAGAATAAAACTATCGGTAACAAACTGATATCTAATAGACTGATTAATGTTGATATGGCTGTCACCTGCGAATTCATAACAAAAATGCCACTGATGTCTCATTTACTGTTACCAAAGCATTTTCGAATCCCACAACTCTATTTCCAACACACTAAATAAAATAGAGTCACTATTAAATTACCTACACACCCACTGAAACTAAAGGGCCGCCAATCAAATTATCCCACACAATATCACCTTACACTATCGCACACGATACAGGAGCTAGTACGGGCAAAGCTTCAATTTTCAAAGGAGATCGGTAACGAAAGACTCCCATATCGTGTGTTACGGTAGCTGTACCTACCTAGGTATAGTATTTGCGTAACTTGTGAATTCCGCTGCGACCGCTTGCCCAAGCCTAACCACTGAGCTGATTAACGCGCACGATCTCTTCGGGACATTCGCTTATTACGAAACTTGCACCCCAATTTATTCTCTACTGTTATTGCTGACTGTGAGTGCCTTTGTTTATGAATATCTCGTTAACGTTTATGAGATACCTATAACAGTTATGCTTTATCTTTCCGAGTGTCATCTTTCTTATTGCGATAGTCGTTGTATTCTTCCCTTCACAAAAGCAATACATATCAAGAATGTAGTGCTACTCGAAGATTCATAATATCAATCCGCTTTGTAGCAGCAATAAATACTTAAGTTAGTGTAAAATTGGCTGGCGATACATCGCATCGCGTTTTATTTCTCCTTTTCGAACAATTGTTTGATGTCATGTTACATAAGACCAAGAAAATACAACCTTAAATTAAAAATCCAAGACCGTTGTCCGTTGTTGCACAACACAAGCAACGAAAGAGAAATGCATCCGTTCTAATTGCATTTCTCGAAGAAAAATGGCGTACATTTCTTTGTCGAGGTGCCATTGAGAGCGCAAGATCGCGGGTGGGGTTGGGCCAATTGACATTGAGCGATTGAAGCCGCTCGCGCCGGTCGAGCTCGTCCGAGCGTGAATTATAGACTGGAGACTGGCATGTTTTAGACAGCTTCCCCTACATACACGCGACTACACACGACATCGGGGGAATATATTCCCGGACCGAACGCAAGCTGAGTGTGCGAACCCGTCCACCATTGCGTGGTAACGATCCGTCACAAAAATTGGGTCCCTTTTTGAAATCTGAACTATTCATTCCCATTCGAATTTGCGTACCTACCGTCTACACCCAGCAGACGATATAGGCAATTTCAATTAAGTAGGTGTCCCATTTGTCCGTCCGACATTGAATGAGACATGTTTGAAACAGAATACAGACCCATCTCAACACAATGAAGGCAAGATTCAAAAGGCGCGACCTCTCTAACAAGGTGTCAGCTACCTGACACTATTGTGTGATATCCTGCTTTGAAGGACGAATATTCCTGTCTCAATAAACGTGGAGGCACAAGACTAGAGGCTCAAACGGTATCAACCTGAAGGGATCTATTTATTCGACACGACAGTACAGTAAATAGTTAGATTGTATTACATTATCCTTGGGAAACCTACCGTGATTCGAACACAACCCGACGTGTGAGTAACAGACGACACAATTACACAATGAACATTAATAATAAATGTATGTGTTACGCCTGGGTGCTCCACTTTATTTATATTCAATGTTACGAAGGAGAACCTTGACTTTCTTGAAGTAACTTCCACTAAAAAAAAAAACAAATTAAAACAAGAGCAATAATAATTAAGTTGGCCTTCGACTAAAACCAGCGGGGTAATTGTGTAACAGTAGTAGTAACCGCTTTCATTTTGACAGTTCAGCAACATTCATTGCGTTTTTTACGTTGTTGAGCAGACAAATTTTTCGAACATTTATGAAGCAATGGATTAGCAATATCCTTCAAAATCATTGACATTGTGACTGACCGTGTGTTACGCAATTAGGGTGCTGGCCAAATTACTAAAACTTTTGAATATTATCAAGCCTGAACTTATATTAAGTACACACAATTAGAGACTTAAACAGTTTAACCTTTATCCCCGGACCGTCATCAGAACCATAATTAAAATTGAGACATTCGAACTATTTGTATTTAAACTTCATGGAGATTGGATGCAAGTTGAATCGTGACTCGTCTCAAATGCCAACAATGTGTTGCAAAGTCCTCGCCAACAATAAAGACACCTTATAGTTCCCAGCGCCTCTAAACTTTATAGACATTCTTACGCAAATCGCTATTAAAGGTTATGTATTGGAAACATGAAAGACTTGCGACATAGAACGGTGAAATTAACTCAAACTTCATAGTCCAAACAATACATTAATAAAATAGGTCGTAAATAATTACCAAAACGCATAATATTACAAAACAACTTTAAATGGGCTCATTATTTCTGAACTGACAGAGGCTAACAAATTCGTCAAAAGCAGAAAATGTTCACTGTCGTGTCATGCAGACCGCAGGAGCTATTACAAAATCATTATTACCTTTTTCAACAATAGGTCATGGAAATACACTATAATTATTTTAATTGATTCGCCATTTCAAATGCAGTGAGCGGATGTTAATGGTGTTGACATTATGGCTCAAGAACACTGTGGACTTAAGTTATATTATATTTAAACATTTGGAAACATCATAGTAAGTAAGTAAGCAAAGGACAGCAGTGGTGGCCCAGTGGTAACAGCCGCGACTAGGCCGGCCGTAGGTGCAAACCCAGCCAGGCACTTTAATTTGTTGTTGTTATTTCATAGCCACTGCTCTCAAAACGGTGAAGGAAAACATCGTGAGGAATCTATCTTAGAACCAATAAATTCGAAGATATGTGAAATCACCCAACCCGCACTGGGCCCGTGTAATGGATTACGGCCCACTCCCTCTCACTGAGAGAAGGCCTGTCTGACCTGTGTCCCAGTAGTGGGAACATTATAGGCTGCCTATGATTATGAACAGTAACAATGTTGAGGTTCTCACCTGAAACTAAACCACAAAGCACTAACAACACTAACATCCTCAGAACACAGTTTATCCTATTAACACTTACTCAGATTATACAAGTTCAACACTGTCGTCAGTCGGGTCAACTTATCACAGAATCTGCAATTCATGTAAGCACCGCATACAGAGTTAACTAATTTTCTCGCTAAGTTTCGCGAGAGCCACATCGCTCACCCTCCGTCGCCGTCGGGTCGGATCTTGCCCCGGTGGTAATTGGCCACAAAACGAAACATCAAGAACAAACAGAGTCGGTAAGCTAATAAGATAACACTAACAACGGGCCTTTGTCGCAGTGAAAGTGAACGGGCGGCCAGTTTGGTCGGACTCTCGATTTCGCACGCGCCGAGGTCTCGTGCAGAGCTATTAAGCTCTGCACGAGACCTCGGCGCGTGCGGGAATAATAGTGCGTGTTTCTTATTTCGTAATACGTGTGACGGAGTCCGAAATAAATAAAAAAAACCCCACGTACAATCTCCGAATGTTTTATAACACTACATTACCATTAGTAAGGGAAACGGGTTAACGACGCGGTTAAGTATGAAGAAAAACGAGAGCACCATAACGACTTTATAAAGTCTATGTAATTATTCAAATTGTATTATGTACTTGGCTTTACGTAGCAACTGGTTATATCGCATTGATAAACAGAAGAATGCAGACTGGCATTTACTGGGACTCCTACACTTGCATATCACCTTGGTTTTCTTATCTATCCTTCATCACTTTAGATATAAACACGTCTTAAGACGTAACCGACACCGACGTCTTGTTCTAACCGGTTCCTACATTTTATTCTTCCACCGCTCATATACTAGTTATGGAAATCGATATAAAATTAAATCACTGTTCGACATCATCGATCTCATATAATTATCCGGTTAGCAACAGTTTCTTTTTTAAATAAATCTGTAGTCTACATAGTAGTTAAGTAATTTTCCGTACAGCAGACAGTCATAACAACATTAATTAAGCCCAGTAATCATTCGGGATCAACGCGTGAGGATTTAATGGAATTAACACGTCCAGGAAATAAAGCAGGCTGACGTCACAGGCCAGCACAGCTTAACTTACGGTCACGGCAACGCACTCTATGTAAATTATGTTTATGTCACGTACTTAATTATGTAAACTTTACGTTAACACGTTCACGCAAAATCTCGATTCTTGAATGTGTTACATTTTTGAAAACGCGTCAATATAAATGAACTGAAGTGTATCAATGCAGTATGCGACGAATAGTTCTTTTGTTGCATAAATACATTCCTCGGATTCTAGTATTTGTAAGACCCCAGTTTTGCTCTCTTTTGTATTTTATTGCATGCAATCACGATCTTTTTGGATATTATCAAAATTCACAAAAAAAAGGTTTTTAGAAATTCATCAAGCTTATTAATTAATTGCCGTTCATTTGATTTCTTATTCAGCGAACTCTTTTTACTCCATATTCATAAAAACAACTTTCCAAACAAATTAGAAATACGAAAAGGCCTTTCATAAAAATAAAGTCTTTGAAGGCACTCACTTTCATAATCAAATTAATATAAATTCTTTAACGTGTTCATCGGCAATCTTTCTTTTATAAACGGTTCTCGCGATTTTGAGAGAGTTAATGGAATAGGGAAACCATAATAAAAAAGCAATTCGCCTGCACCCCACAGACGGGGCGTTCGTATCGTGCGAGACCTCTCGAGTCTCGATCTCGAACGTCAGAGGTAGACCAGGCGACTTTTTCCAAAGCCAATTGACTTTCTATTTTATTGTGTTGGCGCTAACGCGACATTGATGGCGGCACTTATTGCACTTCGCGCGACTTTTTATTCGAGTCCGGTGCCTGACGGAATTGCCCGCAACTTCGTCCGACAAAATTGAACGCCGACCTGCGGTGACAACTCAGACGTCTAATACTTTACCAGCTAAGAAAGAAGTCGATTTGTTCGATGGCTTTTGTACGTACCTGAAAGAAGAGAAAACAAAAAACAGATTACACAGGGCTTCACGGTATTACATATTATGCAAATCACATACACAAACATCCGGACACGGAACAAATATCGGTAGGTCATACCAATATTTATACCAATACCGAATCCGCGACCCTACACACAGTAAGCGGATACAGCCACTGCGACATCCGGGTCGCCAAAAGTAAAATAAAGGCCCAACGCATTTAAATTTTCAGAAGCGGAAAACGTTAACAGCTGACATTTGCAAACGTAACAGCGATACCATTTACGACTGTAATTCTGTTTATTGCCAATCATTGTAACGATCATATTGAAATGAGATTCAGCGAGCCAGCCAGCGAGCACCCTACACGCGAACTGTGGAGATTCAATCTAAACAAACAAATCAACACAAAACGGTCGTATTCTATATTCAAACGTCGAGTAAATAGCTCCGGTCCGGTCCGGCGGAGATGACGCGACAGTTGATACGTTTAATCGAAAAACAAACAGACCATAAATATTGTCGTGGACGTGTATAGAGGAATTGTCAATTAACTTCGAAGCTTCCAATTTACAAAAAGGTTATACGTTCTTGTTTCTATTGAATAGATTTCGCTTCTACATATTTAGGATGGGCACTGTACCAGGATGTTTGCTGATGATTAGAAATGTGCAAATGATTCAGTATGCACACAAAATTCTTTATGAAACCTTAGGTTTTGTCTGTAGTCGCATTGACACAACTAACCATTAACCTAAGTAGCTAATGGATAAATTAAAGAGACTAATTCTAACAAAAAATTTCTGTACTGTTTACGTTTAAGTTTGCTTACACTTTCTTTTTTTTAGAATTTCTTTACATATACATTTAAATACTACGCGTAACATTTTGGAAAGTTACCAGTTTTGTTTTCAGTAAAGCTCGTTAATATTCACTGAAATAAGTAACTTTCTCCTCGCTTGAGGCTGGCAACATTCGCGTTTCACTTGCAGGCCAAGGCTGTTTCTTAATGGCGATATGCATTTAAGTTAATTAACGATATAGCAGACAACTAAAGCCTTGAGCTCAGGATTACGGTGGTTAGCTGAGCTCGCGGCGAAATCGAGTAGAATGTTCTTAGTTTTCTATATTAGAAAATAAGACACCTAGATGTCTAATAGCTTACCTAACACACTCCTAATATCAATCACTTTTATTTTGTTACGTCTGCTTTTATAAAAGCCATGTCGCAATCACCATGTAATGAATTTTGTTCTTCTTCTTTTCGATTCGATGGCAAAAGTATTATGTTATTATGTTAATTATGAATGTTGCTGAACCGTCAAAATGAAAGTCATTAGGAGTTTGTTACGTAATAAGACTGAAGTTGCAGTTGCAGAGTTGCATTCCAACCTCTAAAAAATATCGATTCATCCTAATTACTAAAATATTATAAAAGCGGAAGTTTTCACGCCAAAACTACTGAACGGATTTGGATGGGACATTGTCCGGAATCGCCCTGTGCACAAGAAATATCGGACATACACGATATTAGTTGCAAATACTTTTGTAATACGGACTAGCTACATGCCAAAATTAACATTTTAAAGTATTTTACGCGAGTAATAACATTAATCGCCGCCATCTTTGCCAAACGTCAAGTCGTATCGAAAAAGATTAGGGATGTCCCTGGGAGGGAAGAACATTCACTCAAAAGAGCTCAGCCATTTATCAATTCACACTACGCCATCTATCTACCGCGCTACATCACCACTATCTCATATTTATTTTTACATTAATGCACACAAACATTTTATCTCATTCCAAAACCAATGCTATGAATACAGGTACCTATGTTAATTAAATTCTATGCATTTAAACGTTGCAATTACATACACTTAGGCTAACTTATTATCTAGGTAGGTACAAAAAATAGCTAAATTTATTATGTTATTGTTTTTTAGTTTCTTAAAAATCACTCGGAGCTATGAAAAACTATACCTAATATTCGTTGTTATGGTTCGATTATAACCTCAAAATATGATACTTTAAAAAAAAAAATCTATTCTGCAGCTAGTCCGCTATACAAATAAGATCATATAGGAGTTTACTAATGATCGACAATACAACATATAATTTTCCGATGCTTTTGGTTCCAGGGCGAACAATGTATGGGCGCAGAGCAATGTCCCTTTGGCAAACAGATAGTTTATACCCAGGATTAACACAGAGCAATGTCCCTTTGGCAAACAGATAGTTTATACCCAGGATTAACACATAGTATACTTTTTATACCGATATTCCCACGGGATCGAAATGTAGGCGGGTGAAACCGCGGGGTGCAGCTAGTACTTATACAATATGAGCTGCACGTTCATAATATTCGTAACTAGCTTCTGCCCGCGACTTCGTCCGCGTGAAATTTCTTGTTCCCCCGTCGCATCGCGTCGCCTGCTATTACTTAGTTTGCGCTTAGCATTCTCTCTGATTTTTTTTCTTTCTGCTCTGCTTCTACGTGTCCTAGCGTGATATTAAATAGCCTATGGCCTTTCTCAAGAATCGGGCTATCCAATTCAAAAATATTTTTTTAAATCCCACTGGTAGTTACAGAGATTAGCGCGTACAAACAAACAAACTCTTCAGCTTTATTATTAGTGAGTACTTATAGATAATTATAGATAGATACATAAGTGAAATGATATAGTGAGAAAGTTCTAAGCGACAGATTACCGTATTCAAAGTAAATACAACTAACATTAGTCACAACTTGTCATTAAGTTGCCGCGAAATTAACTTACGTCAGACAAGAGGATTCAATGTCAAATTTAAGTTTGTAACATCGTTACATCGTAATTAATGCCATTAAATAATTGTCTATTACGAACTTTACTAAAACACAGGTGAAGATAATGTGTTAGTTAAAAGCCAGTCAAAACCATCAACATTTAGCTAAACCATTGTCTTTGGTTAAGGTTCACTAAGTAACATTGTAACTGCGTGTACCTACTGCTTGTGGCAGGCCTATGTCCAGCAGTGACCGAGAGTGTATGATGATGATCTTTTATTTAATTTTATTTATTTATTTATCCTCCTACTGGAACGCCATACAGCAATTACACGAATGGAGCAAAAATTACTTCATGTGGTGTTTTCCACCCATCCTGTGCGCGGTGGACATCGAACGGGCGGCGATGGAACACGCACGCTCATGCAGCGTCAACTCCACAGTTCCATTACTCTATCCATATATCCATACTAGCTTCTGCCCGCGGCTTCGCCCGCGTGGATGTCGGAAATTTACCCACGGGAACGTGCTAACAGGATAAAATGTATGTGCTTCCCCAGAATGCCATCTATGTCGCGGGCCCTTTGTGGCTAATTACAATAGAAAACCAATTGTGTCTCATTAGTGGTGATTAAGAGGGTACCTATATGATATCTTTACCTAAGTACCTAACTAATTTTAAAAAAACTCAATAACAGATAACTAAATACCTACCTAAATAAACCTATTTCTGATGATAACTAATCTAAACTCAATAAATAAGCAAAATCCCTAAAAACTAATATCTATACGAATGACTAATCCTACCTAACAGTATTATAAAATAACCTACGGTCACTACGTACACTATCAAATATGCTACCTATACTTTAAAATTAAATTCTATACCTACGACACGGTACGACGGCGGTGGTATGACTAAACCTACCTAACAGTATTATAAAATAACCTACGGTCACTACGTACACTATAATCAAATATACTACCTATACTTTAAAATTAAAATCTATACCTACGACTCATATAAAAATAAACCTAAATAACTCTAAAAACTAAAAGGAATAAAAATGAACTCCACTGCGGGTGACCCAACCTACGACAAACTTAGTATTTGCGGTTGGTACAGTACAGACAGTGGTAATCGGGTATAGGGATTGAACCGCAAAATTAAGTTTGTTTTTTATTGTATATACTTTTCCGGGATAAAAAGTACCCAGTGTGGTGCCCAGGATATTAAAGAATAATTATACCAAGTTTCATCGTAATCGAACCGGTAGTTTTTGCGTGATGCCTGAACAAACAGACAGACAGACAGACAAAAAATTTTTTAATCACATTTTTGGGTTCGGTGTCGGTCAAGTAACACCCCCTGCCATTTATTTTTTGGATATTTTCAATGTACAGAATTTTCACTTCTACAGATTTATTATAAGTATAGATTGCGCACATTCTTTGCAATTATTTTAAGACAAATTTTCAAAATATATGATTTTCGAAATATATGATGATGATGAAAGTTCATTATTAAAGCACTGTAGTACGGATACTCTTCTCACTTGTTTGCATAAGTATGCAGTTTGTTTATCCAACGGTCCAAAAACAAATCGGTACGTCCAAAAAAAAATTGTTTAATAAAAACGGCGCCTCAATCATAAATGTAAATTTTCACGAACGCAAATATGTATCGATGGGATCGTTTAATCATCCATTCATTTATGCATCATCAATAATATTTATTCATGGCTTTTATGGGATAGTTGTAAGTAGTAAAGCAGGGTCGAAATGGCTTGCATCGAAATACAAAGAGCGCTGCGCAACGCTGCGCTGGTCGCGTTCCGACCTCATTCAAACTACTCAGTACATATTTGATCAAAGCCGAGAACTCACAATGCAGTAAATTCAAATCATAGTTGAGTCGATGGCACAATATGCCTTTGTGATGCGCGTATCGCGGGATGTTAGCAGAAACCGCAACCGCCATCATTACGTCGCCGGCGCTGCTCTAAAGCCGCGCACAAACTTGGTACACACGTGCACTTAGCATGACTGTATTTTATTACAGATATTATGCGCGACCGACGCAGATGCTGCGCACGAAAACGGTTTTATGACGTCATTGGAGTACGCATGGCTGGAACCGGACGCATTTTACTAGGCATTCTAATCTTGGCACCCATGAACATAGCTAAAAAGTAATGATTTTTTCAGGAATTTCAATCGATCATGTTGTCATTCGCACAGAGAGGAGGCCTGTGTTTACTCGGCATTGGGAAGTGTGGGAACGGTATAGATTGATTATGCTGTTTTGTCGTCGAAACTGGTCCTATGCAGAGAAGCTAACCTTGGCCTAATTCGAAGACCATTTAATAAATGAACTATTTCTATTTATATAAAATTCTGCAAACCGCAAATAACACAGCCAACAGTTTTCGCTTCCAAGAAGAATGAAATGCCAAGCATTTCAAAATACTTATAAAAATGTAAAAATATTGCAGCGAATAAACCAAGCAAACTAAAGCTTGGAGCACTTTTGTGTCGTTCCAAAGATTTCAATGCCTCAATCAATGTAAGGAATACTAGTGAAGAGAAACCTGTAAGAGGGTACTACTGCTTTCAACTGAACGTTATTTAATTTGCCACAGTCATGTAATAAATAAACAACGTGCAAACATTTCGTAGCCAGTAAATCTTGGCAGGAAACCCTCTGGATCGTATATCAACAGTAGTTCATGAACATCAAATTGGATTAAAGCCGCAATCTAACTAGTCAGAACTCTGATCGCAAGTTACTGCGGCCGGGGGCCGTGCCTTCGAATCAAGCTGCCGTTTCGTCACACACATATTCCAAGAACCAATCGCTGTATTGCCCTGTAAAGGTCACTAAATGTTACACGAGGACAAATTCCCAGAAGGGTTTGTTGGTTACCTGTTTCAAATGCCTATTATTTGTGTGAGTGGTTATTCATCTTAAGTCTTTTAACAGAACATCAATACTATTACTACAACTACTTCACATTTTGAAAACATTATTTTCGCCATTAGAATAATTACTCGTTCCTCGTTAACTGTTTCTGTATAATATGTGGTTACAGAAAGTAGCCGCCTCCTTGCTTAGGCATTACTTACTTCATTATGATTCACTTTATTTCACTGCGTAAGCCAGAAAAGTTCCTTAGTTTCCCACAAAATACTTCGTGAACAACATAACAGATTTCTGAAAGGAACCTCCTATGGAGCCCACATTTGTCTAGACGTATTTGTCTACACAAAACATGCTGTCTGTATGTCAAAAAGTTTTTAAATTGACCCGGTGATTCCGCAGGAAATGCCGTACGAACTTTACTTATAGATTCGGGTATACGCCATGACAGTATGTAGGTAGTTGTGTACACACCTTTCCACGTTCAGAAAGTAAATCGTGTACGAGAAAACTTTCTTATACATTTCCCGTGTTCACAACGAATATGGAGGAAGAACATGATTTTTTGGCGGCAATTCCAGGTATTGGCTATGTTACAGAACAAGAACAGGACAGACTCGAATTTATTTTGTGTAACTCAAATTGAAACAGTATTTTTCAGTCGGAAAATTCTAACGTTTCGTGGACGACATGTAGAAAAAATAAGAGTACAAGCGCCCTTGTGGTAGTTGTGTTGCTTGTAACACGTATAAGGTACAATATCCGGGCGAGAGTCCAGGCTTTTGTGCCAATACATGAGTCAAATTCTTACTACCGTCGTTTCAACGAACACTGATTTATTAGTGTGCTGTCGTTACAGGTACTAAGTTACCTTTGTTTGTATTTTGTTAAAAACAGTACTGTTGGATTGTTTCTGTACGTTGTTGCATCATTTCAGAAACGAGTAGTTATTCTAATGACTATTTTTGCGGTTTTTGAAAAACTAAACTGAAACCATTACTACAATCATTGAGGGTTTTGTGATGTGTAGTTTGGTTTCATTAGCTCAGACAGTTATGGAACAAAGTAGTTTACAAAATATAAAACAAAAGTAACGCATTACTACGTGCAATGCAACATACGCAACGCAATTTTATTTCCATAACTATTTGTTTATGGAAACATAACTTTTAGCAGTTTCAGCAAACAGAACGTGTCTATATAAAGCATGATTAAGCGCTGTTGACTGAAAAGAAACATATAAAATCCGATTGTAAAAAAAAAAATGGTAATTTCGTAGGTAGGTATGCACGAAGCATAACACTTGTAACACGTATAAGGTACAATATCCGGGCGAGAGTCCAGGCTTTTGTGCCAATACATGAGTCAAATTCTTACTACCGTCGCACACACGGGTATTTGAGTGATTTGGCCGGCCAAAATTCAATTTCATAAAATTCAAAGCAGGTAGAAAAAAGAAGGGTACTCAGGCAGCTAATAGTTCTAAGAAACGTAAACAATACTTTATTGTTTCTTTTCTGGAACTACCGTGCGGGACGGTCAGTCCAAACTTGATCGTTCATTTGAGTGCATGTGTCAATGTTTGGTGTTCGCTGCGCAAACGAAAGTTTTGATTACATTTCTATATTTGTTACCAAATTAAACAAAGTGAAAGCCATGGATTGCGATAAAGCAGGTAAATTTCTCTCTCTTTTTATATTTTTCTCGCAATAATAGCTCAGAAATCTATTTAATACAATTTTTCTAGCAAGTGCTGTTTTAAAGGCATTATTTTTTCTTATTTTTTTATGTTTTAGCAATTTTGTTATATTTCCCGGCATTTCCCGATATTGATTTTAGTCATTTCGAATATCCTGTGTTTTATTCTTGACAATACGTGTAAAATGTTATCCGGTTTTATCCGATATTTGAAAATATAGCTTAATGTAGCCGACTGGAAAATAAACACCAAAAATATCGATTTCGTATTTATTGCTATAAATTGTCACTTTTTTGTTCTAGGGTCGTCAAACGTCCGAGTTATGACTCGAAAACACTTGTTTACTATTATGATGGCAGAAAATTTAAATAATATTAATGAAAAGTTAGAGTTTTTGGAAAGATACCTTCTAAAATTTGGACCATTTTCTGATGAGGATATGAAAAAAATTAAGCAAGATTTATCACGTTTTAAGTCGGAAATTAAAAGGAGGTGGACTGATTCTCACTATAAAGAAGATTATTTTCTGAAAAACAAAGACACATGGCTAGAAGGCACATTTGTTATACCAAAAGTCGCCATCCGAACAGGACGACCACATAAATGTTTTTCAGAGCTAAGTGAAAGGAGTAAACGAAGAAAAACGGAAGATTTACGCAAACACACTGAGTTACAAGTGCTCACATATGCTACACAATCCGATTGGTCAATTATCAGAAGAAGCTGCGGAAGCACGTAATAAACATATACGTTTGTATCGCCAGAATTTCGCAAGAAAATTCTCTCGAGAAGCCTGTAACATGGATGTTATTAATAGGCTACTCCTTAGTTCTGATCCGCTATTAACAGGAATGCGACCCATTCCAAAAAAGAAAACCAAACCTTTTATGAAGGAAACGATAGGTTTGTTACTTTCGGCTGAGCCGGACATCGTACATGATGATGATGAGTCATCATCACATACGATGTCAGGTTAAAGTTCTTCTGATGAAGAACCGTGGTCTTCTAGTTAAATAGTTTATGGTCCTTTCTCTAAGACATTGTAATTATATGTATTAATTAATTAATAAAATAAGTATTTTAACAGTAAAAATGTTTTTTTTTTCATGTAAATGCATAAAAATCAATTGAAATGATAAAAATCCACCTATGAGCACTATTATCATTGATTAAATTAAAGAAAAAGTTTTGGCCGGTCAAATCGCTCAAATACCCCTATGTGCGTCGTTTCAACGAACACTGATTTATTAGTGTGCTGTCGTTACAGGTACTAAGTTACCTTTGTTTGTATTTTGTTAAAAACAGTACTGTTGGATTGTTTCTGTACGTTGTTGCATCATTTCAGAAACGAGTAGTTATTCTAATGACTATTTTTGCGGTTTTTGAAAAACTAAACTGAAACCATTACTACAATCATTGAGGGTTTTGTGATGTGTAGTTTGGTTTCATTAGCTCAGACAGTTATGGAACAAAGTAGTTTACAAAATATAAAACAAAAGTAACGCATTACTACGTGCAATGCAACATACGCAACGCAATTTTATTTCCCATAACTATTTGTTTATGGAAACATAACTTTTAGCAGTTTCAGCAAACAGAACGTGTCTATATAAAGCATGATTAAGCGCTGTTGACTGAAAAGAAACATATAAAATCCGATTGTAAAAAAAAAAATGGTAATTTCGTAGGTAGGTATGCACGAAGCAGGAAATAAACGGCTATCAAGCATTGATCTATTTTCGAAACTTTCAAGACCCGTTTAATTATATAACCGTTCTAGCTTGTTTCAGATTATATCAAAATACTAAACTACTAGCAATTCTAAGTCCTACATAGCTAGCGACTGTAGCCTTTGCGGATACAAGACATTCACGCGTTTCGAAATTGTGATACTAAAATATCAAATGAACTAAAATGTATAGGTAGAGATTGTTACGGGGAGTGAGATTTGTGCAACCGCTTATTATGTAAGCGAGTAAATATTGAGCTGTCAAACTGTAATTGCTATCTGCAGTGCTTATCTACACGTGTTATGTAAATAGATATCAATCTAAATACAAAGAAGAATAAGAATGCGAGAGATACAGGCTGGACGCGAAAGCAGTAACCATCAGTTCAGCACATGATTTCAGCCCCCTAGCGTAGATATTTTTCGTCGGTTATCAATAACCTACTCCGTCAAAATGTATGGAACAGCAATCAAAAATAACCAACGAAAAATTTCAAAGCACGGTTTAGAATCATGTGCTGAATCCATGGTTGCGCGTCGATGTCCCTGTATTGTATATTGCCTCGATATATATCGAGTTGTAATCTTGAAAGACCTAATTTCACACTTGTTGAGGTATGAAATGCAGTCTAGTTACAAACGGTTTTAGTTTTTTGCTATCCAATTCTACTTACATACAGTCAAATAGAACGCAAAGCTTTCGAATATTTAAATTAAAAATAGCTTTCCATAAAAAAAAAATGTGTGACCAACAAACCCACTCCATTTAATCGATTCGCATTAGACCAATCAAATTAAGTGATATGATTTGATTGATTGATAACAATTAAATTAAATGGAGTACAAAAAATTAACGATCCAATAAATTGGTAAAGTAAAGCGGCCTGCTTCCAATAGTCACGCGATTAGAACTTTTTATTTGAACAGGGATTATGAACAGTCCCAAAGGCTTATGCTAGTAGAATGCACACGCAATGCGGAAACTCCCCAAGTACCTACTGCTGGGCACAAAGAGGATAAGTGATTTTCCTATCGATTGAACGGAAGGTACACTCGTTAAGTAAAACGGATGTAGGTCGAGCAAACAACATTTCGCGTAATTATATTAAGCCTAAATGTTTCCATTCACATTTAGACTTAACAATAGCACGTGTTTTGAATAGTTTTATGGCATGATAAAATCGAATCTTTTATAATTCCATTTTGCGATCATAAAAATATTATTAAACACACTAGGTAATTTAATGATTGACCCCTCCGTGTCTCGGGCAGTACGTTAAGCCGTTGTTCCCGGCTGTCATTCGTGGATCTTTGACAGTTGTTATGGGTCGTCAGAAGCCCTAAAGTCTGGCAACCAGTCTTCCCAAGGGGTGTCTGCCGTCTGCCTGCGTCTGCATTCCCGAGTTCATACAACCCGAATCTCTTCAAGGCGAGAGTGAATAGGCTTCTTCTGGGCAAGCTCGTCCCACCGTAGATCTCATCCCTGCCTCTGAGGTCAAGAGTGAGCCCATTGTCAATAAAAATAAAAAAAAATCTTATTACCCAGTAACTGGGTTGTGGAGGTCAGATAGGCAGTAGCTCCATGTAAAATACTGGTATTCAGCTGCATCTGGTTTGACTGGAAGCCGACCCCAACATAGTTGGGAAAAGGCTAGGCAGCTGATGAAACTCATATAATGATTGCGCCTCTTTTTGGAACCTCAAATAATTCCTATTTTGCAGACCTAAAAAAACTGAAACAACTAAGTAGGATATGTTTTTAGAGGTTCATTAATTTAAACTAGTCCACCATTAGAAGGTCACTAAGTTTTTTAGAGGACCAGTTAAATTACTGCCTAGTTTTATTGTGCCATTTGATTATTTACTGGTTACCAAATATATTTATGGTAATGGCTGAATAACATTTATTTACGATGCATGGATAAGATTGCGGTAGTAAAGTTGATGCGTCTATTCACGAGTGATCGTGACGAACGCAACCCAAATCGACGACATGTGATTGACAGTGAACTGCCTTTATATGATCTGAGCACGCAACTTATATCTCATAGGTTATACTTATGTATAACTTACATGACATCTAAACGTGCCAAGAATTTTATTGGTACTTAAGTTCTTATAGCCTGCTTAGATGGTTAGGACTTGCCTTATTTTTACCGTTTGATGATAAACTATAATTTAGTATGCAGCCTGGATTTGTGCCCGGTTGGTGGCAAAAGCCTCGAACTACTAAACTATTACGGGGGATTTAAACATAACTGGCGAAATATGGGTGTACTCCTCTGCCCTACCTTCTGGGAAACAAGGCGTGGTGTTATGTGAGTACAATTCAGTAATTACTGTTCAAGAAAAGAAAAGTAAAAGGAGTACGTGTCTATTCATTCAATACAGGGTGGCAGGGACATCGACGCGCCAACTGTAACCATGGATTCAGCACATGAGTTTAGACCCCATACCGTCGAAATTCTGCGTTGGTTGTTTTAAAAAAAATATTGCTGTTCCATACATTTTGACCGTGTAGGTGACACTTTTCTATGAAATGATGATTTTTTTTTTTTTTATAACCGACGGAAATTTCGACCATATGGGGTCTAGTATCATATGCTGAATCCATGGTTACAGTTTGCGCGTCGATGTCCCTGCCACCCTGTATAATCGACCTTTCCTTAGTTAGACTAACCAACAAGGCATCACCAACATAAGTCCTCATTGATTAATCTTAATTAAACCCTGTCTCAACAATCCTGAACATGACAGTATGATTACATTACTATCAGTACAATAAGCATGACGGCTGCTGCCAGATACAGCGAGTTTAACACGTGAATGGGATTGTTAGTCACACGGAGTAAATAACAAATGGAAAGCGCGAAAGGCTTCTATGCTAACACTGCATATAATATATGGCACCCGGAAATCGTGGCGTCCGTCCAGCAACAGACCATGATAAATATGTCTTTTCTATAGCGCCCTTTTTCACTTCTACGTTGCCGTTGGCTAATTTAATGATGAGGATTTGTTAGGGAAATGGGTATGAGCAATCCATTTACTAACTATTCTTTAATTAGTGATGAGAACGTTTAGTGACCACACAGACAGCACCACTCAATCACTCGTAATTGGAACTTGGCACAACGCCTTTTACGATCAAATTGTTCAGAGGCCGAGCGTTCAGTATCCATCGATTTGCCGCCTAATCGCGGTTTGATATGACGTCACTGACGCACAGCATTAACACATCGGGCGTAAAAGCTTATTGATTGGTCGCCAGTAATTCCACAGTAACTATGTAGTGCGATGATTGGACGAGTGCTGACTAATAAATGCTTTTTGTTACGATCTCTTTGACGACTTAACTATTTGCCTGATTAGCAATTTCGCAGGTAAGAGGTTTACTGCTGTCATTCGTGGATCTTTGATAGTCGTTACGGGTAGTCAGAAGCCCGAAAGTCTGACAAGCAGTCTTACCAAGGGGTATCGTATTACCTAGTAACTGGGTTGTGAAGGTTATATAGGCAGTCGCTCCATGTAAAATACTAGTATTCAGCTGCATCCGGTTACAATGAAGGCTGACCCCGATATAGTTGGGAAAAAGGCTAGGTAGATCGATTGAGGTAAGACGATTATATCTTTTTCCGTTGTTTTCTTCAAGAGCAGTGCTAGCGCATGATCATGAACGCGATAATGACATTAACTACAACCAAAGTAATAAAACGAGCAATTTAATAAGCTCTTTTCCGTAATCATTACAACTTTTTTATGAATACTTCTATTTTATGGTCATTGCAAATCGTACAATAAAACATTAGGTACGATAGTTGTTCACAGGAATCGTTCCATAGTTATAATTGCGATAATAAGCATCGTTTGATTAATGTTATTAATTTATTAAATATATATTAATAACACTTAAACAATTTGTTATTTCATGCAATATCCTATTTGCAATATAAAACGTTGTGAAGGCAATGTCAGAAATAAGTAAATCAAGGGAAAGATTTAAAAGAAGTAATATAGTAACAAGCCTTTGAATAATTAAAACATGAAAGCAACAGAAAATAAAAGACTACAACAGCTTGCCCATAGAACTTGCCCAACAAATGACAAAAAAAAACTGCGATAGTCGGATGTTACATATAAAAAACAGCAATATACAACATCCTAATACCTCTGATTCCAAAAGCTTTCACTCGATTAGTTGAAATAGGAAAAAGTAACAATCTAACAATACATTTTACTGTTATCGAAAACCGAACGCAAAACGACAAATAGAAATAAATTGTTTGGAACATTTAACATTTGTTCGGGGTGAGCAATATCATAAAAGGCACACAAACACGATTTAAAATAGTTTGAAGTGTTTTCGAAATAATAACCTACCCACTGATTGATCAATTTGATGGTCGCTCGGTCGGTCTGTACCACACCCTTAAATTTGACCACCCCTTTCTGATACACGCTGTATACCCTTATCCAGTAATTGCTCGAATAGTCACAATTCTGAGACACCATCTGTAACCTATCCGTAGCAAAGAATAGAGATCCGATAACACGAACGAAATCAATCTCCATACATTTCACCGTTGAGTGAATGATAAAAGGGGGTGAGACCGAACGGTTCCTTACAATGGCACCCACTGTGTAATTGCCGGGGTACAATGCATTGTCATAATACAATTGACGTCTATTGGCACAGATATTTCTTCGAAGAAGGTCTACTCTAGTTATTAATCTCTTACAGTCGGTCGGACATCTACTATGTCCGAGCTGTCGATTGCGATTATCCGATTGCTACTTCCACTATTTCATTTGTTGCAGCTCTATTTATTAAATGGTCATTTGTGAAGCTGCAATGTATTGTAGGGTCGAGAGCAAATAAAGTTTGAAAAGCATTTAATCTGGATTATTTTTAGGATCTAAAATCCATGTTTTTGGTATTACGGCTGTTTTTGTATAACATTTTTGTAACTAATGGTGTCTGAAGCCGGATGCATTCGATATTTGTGCATTCGTTATTTCTGTGGTTAAAACATTCAACAAGCAGAACTCAGAATTAAATTTGACTTCACAATCGAAACCCACGAATTTGCAGGAGAAAGTGTGAATTAAAAGAATGACGTCATGCGTGTATCCGCTTGTTAGATGCAGTTCCATGGAAATAAGTAGAATAAACAACAACAAAGTTTTGAAACTACGTAAGCTGCGGTCAGCAATATAATTCTACTTAATTGTGCATCACGACGCAACGCAATGCCTGATTAGTGTGCATTTACTGAGAATAAAACAATCGTCAAGTTCACGTAGCAGACGTACGGACGCCAGCAGGTCAACCTACCCGAAACTGTCAGATTTTCCCAATCAACATTGAACTTAATGGTTTAGCAATAAAGTCGAAAATCTATTAAAGAAATCTGACAGATTGTAGTAGCTTGATGTGCTGGCGTCTGTACCTAACAATACTATTATCACAGATCACTCGATCGTGGTTATGACAATATTATATTTGCTTAAGCAAATAAATTTCAATCTGATGAAACAGCGTCGGTCGTACACGAATTCTTGTACACGTACAAGGTACGCCCATGTTTATGTGATAACACGACTAGCTAATTAATACTCAAAGCGTACTCCTAAAACAGTTAACCCAATTGGCACCAAAATTAACAGGCTTCACAGAGATTACCAAATGTGAAACTAATAGAATATTCATAGGAAGTCGAAAGTGTTTTAAAGACATCACGTCTTCGGGAAATCAATTTAATAGGGTTGTAAGGAAATTATATTTGTCTATGTCGGCTTGTATTATATTGAAGACATGTATGGAAGCTAAAGATGAATATGATTTATTTAGCACATTGGCTTTTCCATGACAAACATGATTCGAATATAAATCAGTTCAGGGTATAGTAGTATTGATTCTGCTTAATACTAACGTAATAAAGAATATTCTCCAAAATTACACAAAAGATGAAGCAAAATTATCATCACAATGGAACAAAAAGCAAACTAATTCAAAGTTCAAACAACACAAAGTAAAGAAAACAAAGGAGCACGCGAAAATGACATACAAAGCAAAATTAGCAAATTCAGTTATGAAGAAGTCTCCACGTCTTGCATACGAAAGTGCATCCATTGTAATGCAACACGGCACAATAAAGTTACTTTTGAAGTGAATAACGCAGAAGCTGAGAACTGTCATTGACACTCTAAACAAGTTCCGCCCTAACTTGCAACACTACTCAGCTGCACACTTGCCGAGTTATTCAGGCGTGGAACAACTTAAATGAGACAATAAGTAACTAACTAATTGTTACCGACTTCAAGTACGTAGGTAGTGCAAAGGAAAACTAGTTCGTATCCGATGGGAATTTGGTGACAGACGACGGTGACAAATTCCCGCTATCACACGAAACTCACTTACAAAATATTTAGTTTAAGTCAATTGGATTCGGAAATTGTGTCACGAAAACGAATTTAAGAAGTTCTTCTTCCAAATCTTATTACACAAGTCTCAAGGTAATTACAACTAACACTTACATAATAATTGCAGGAATGTCACCTTAATTTTGGAAATAGTACCCTAGAATGCTTGAGAATAAAGAACAATAGACGGTCTCTAATGTCACAGGAATGGCGAAATTCGTCGCGGCTAAAAGGTTCGACTATAATATTACAAAATGTTTCCAGCCTACGTATAACATGCCGCATATTATTCCCGCCAATTCGTTGCTAGGTGTTCTTAGAAAGCTTTTCGGTTTGAAGGTTAAAAATAGGGGATGACTGGACAAGCGGACAATGGGCGCCTTCCGAGCATTCTCAGAGTCTTCCAGACGTGACGTTGACAAACGACGCTTCAGAGCTTGAGACACTTGGACAGGTGATCCGACGCGAACTGTCCATTCATTGTCCTCCTAGATATTTGGGTTCAAGGAAAGTTGGGTGGACGAACTCAACTAATCTTTTATCTATTTCAATATTAACATTTTATGCGAAACTTCAATTTCGATGTCTTTCGACATTTTGTTAAGACATGTTCCTGACTACCACAAAACAGGTATTCAACTGTATGTCTTAACTTACTTAAATAACTACTTAAATAATGATAGCAATAAATCAAGCTGTTATTAGTCCCAAACTGAAGACAAGAAAATCCTCTGCAATCCCTAAATTATCATTAGTAAAAATAATAAATGACCATGATCGATGGAACACTTCGCCAACGCAAGAGCTTGTAACAACATAACCGCCATCCAATTTGTTGTAAACAATATTTTATACTATTGATATTATCCTGAATTTTGTCAGAAAATCGTTCAATTCCACCGCGGAACAATCTCGAGCAGATTCACAGACGATAGCAGTTTCGCCAGTGTCTACATTATAGCCACACGCGATGAGAAAGCAAATCAGACTCGACTCGTGATCAGATATCCTATAATGTCAAGTCAATAAGCACCTACCTGACATTCGGGGTTAAGTAACATATAAATTTTATCATCCTTTTGAGTATTGCAGAAACATCGCGTATTATATTGTGCTAAGGTTAGCTGTTTTGTTTTTCATTTGTATCATTCACTTCTTTAAATATTTGTATCCAATGGAACAGTGATCTGATCATGTTCGAAACTTGTTTTGGAGTCACGAACAGCATGCCATTCCTCCAAGGTAATATTGTTAGACGGCGTAAATTTTTTGTTCAACTGTATTTTTTGTACTTTTTAGATTTGGTTGCCGTTAGTTCCATGGCCAACCAAATGGCTACCGGTCATTGTACGTGCAATTATACAAATGAACATATATAACACATTGTCCTCTAATAATTAAGACAGGTATCTCTGAGCGTTACAAGCAACAATGTCTAAGCCGCAAATTAAATTTCTAGTCAGGCTTTACGTCCATTACTTGAAAATCTCTTGGCAATTCTGTGCACATTCGTATTCCTCGCACCTCAGACAAGCCGAAATATTTCTTATCACTGGCAACTTGCTAAACTTGTGCGGCAGTGTGCGTGAAGTATTCGACGGGTAGAACAACTTCGCCACATTACTCGATAATTAATAAAGTTTAACACATAACGTCGGTGTGGAGTTGTGGAGCAAATATTGGTAAAACTGTTGGCCGCAGTCGGTAGCCACGTTTGACTTCCAACGGAGTTAAACGAGCTTAATGGCTCGCCCTACAGATTGCTGATTAAACATTGGCCATTACAAATTGTTCGACTAAATGTGCTGAAAGTAAACTATGTGGTAGGCAGTTTGTCTTTCAGCGCGTAGATTTTAAATTACAGGTGAGTTGCTATTAAGTTTCACGTTGGATGCTCGAGACGTATACGTTTTATTAAAAGTAATTTTTATAAAAATTTGGCTTCATCATTTTGAATGATTTTGATTATCTTTGAATGGTAACGCGATTAATTTATGATTAGCTTACACAGAATTAACTTTTATGATATTCGCGTCTCTAACACCGTGATTCTACATTATACGCTTACAAAACACTTTCCTTATAACCACGACCTTTATGCACTTTGAAACCTGTGACCTTAATCACCGAAACAGCGCGGTTGCCAAGTACCTACATACGGGATCAAATGTCAACTGCAATTTACAACCATCTATGTAACACAAGGTAACTTCTAAGTTGAGTTAATGTTAAGCCAACCTTCACCCGCGGCTTCGCTCAGCTCTAAACAGGCAGACATTTATTTTTCAATTTCCGGACGACGAGCGTCTAGGCAAAAATCAATAGCGTTCTACTTTATACTCTTTATATACCCAGGGTTCAGCTCAAACCTAAACTTTTATGTAAATTGTGGTTTTAAAGTCACTTCTTAAATTATTTTATGCAGTGCAGCAAACTCACGAAACGCTATTGTATTCAAACCGACGCGACGTCTTCACTCGATCCTCTCTCTCTCTCTCTCTCTCTCTCTCTGCACCAACACACTTCGAAACATTGTCTTGTTACTATGTATATGTAAGTACGTCTATCTTCAGCATTTAACCAACCAAACCAGCAGCAGATTTACATGACAGCCACTGTCCATCGACCACTGACCAATCGACCTTGAATGGTTGCGTGGTGGTCGCGCTCCAGTTACCGGCACCGGGCACGCGAGCCGCGTCGCCGTCGTCACGTGTGCTCTATACGCATGCACACACGTGACAACCGCTCATAAAACTCACAAACAACACTTACCAGCGTGACGGTACCTTACACTCGTCTGCATGTATTGAAGGTACGTTGGCTCTTATGTAAACTGCCGATTATACAATTATTTTGGTCAAAGTGTACTGCGTTTCATTGAGTTGAACGATTGATATAATGGTGGTTCGGTTTTGATGCCCATACAATTTAGGCCAGAAAAACAGGGCACCAGCATAGCTATTCATAACCACTCGGTAAGCTGCCGTACCGTATGAAACATCAATGAATCTTATCGTACGAGTCCTCGCTGTTCACAAGTCCAAAACCCAAAAATGTTGTCAGTTTAAATCAAATAGACGACCACCATACTTCCGACAGCTGTTTGCTGTGGGGGCAAGGAAAATCAGGTTATCGAAATGTGTCATTTTCGATACGATAACTTGTCGTATGGTTGTGAATAACTATACTGATCAAAACTGTAAAGTGAATCATGTAATTTGACCTGACTAATATTCCAAAACTGTAAAGTAATTTGACCTGACTAATATTCCTATACCTAGCTGTTTGGTTCTTGGCAACTTTAACGGGAAGTAAACCCACAGTTATAAACCGCAGCAGGAGTCATATAAAAGGAAAAAAATAAACAAAACAAATTACGAAAAAGAACACCGCATTTCCACGTCATTGAACAACCGCCTTTCTACGTAATTTAAATTTCCTGCTCTAATAATGTTCTATCGCTTAGTCATACTTAGTCATTTTCATTAACTCAAAGCATGCTTGAAAGTTGAATGTGTTTCTTTAATGAATTTGGCTTAATGCCAGCCTCTGTTTAAACTTTACTCTCTGTCTTCCCCCATAATCTATGTATTGCTGGTAATTCCGATTATGGCCCTCTATGCCTTTTCAAAGTTCTTACATGCATTGCGATTTATATTATTGAAACGTGTTACCAATGTTATACTACAAATAGGTAACAAGTATGACCAATAGGTGTTACATTTTATGACCAGATTCATAAATTTCCATACATTGCCTACGAAAACAGCTTGTAAACAAACTCCTACATACGGAAAGAATATTTCCCAGTATTTTCTTGCAAATAATTACCAAACATTTGCGAAACAGCGAATTCAATAAACAATAGTACCTGATAAAAAAGTGTGCTGAAGCCTTATCGCACAATCAAAGGCTACTGTTTGGTACAAATAATACTTGCGCTTGCTAATTATTATTCAATGGGTGTCAAGAACACAAAGACAGCCTTGAAATCTTCGATTTCAACAGTCACCGAGCGATTACCGACCGGCCAGACAAGCCTTTTTATTCTTTAGTCATAGATTTAACGTTTCAGTTAACAGGCGCCGTTCGGTCTCCCTCCACTCAATGATTTATTGGCAAACTGTAATTGCATTAATTACGAATTTGTTTTTTAGAAACTTTTTAGGCGTAACTAGAACAGTCTTAAGTATCTGCCAGATCTTGTCTGGTAAATCTAAAACTTTATTAAATACTTCATTTTATAGTTAGCAAACATAGTCGTTCTAACGCTTTAATTAGAGAGGTTTTTTATGGGAAAGTCGAATTAAAGTGTATCTACATTTAATTGGTCTAACTAAAATCTCGTCACTCGCAGCGCTGGCACCCATTACAAAGTGATAGTTACATTAATTGATAATGAGCAAGTCTGAAACACACCGACTAAAAGTACCTACACACGATGACACGACCTTAAAACTAAATAAACACTGAGCCAAGCACGACTGTGGTGTAACTAGCCTGTGTCACTTCAGGACATGACTAACTATTGACAACAATTAGTCACACTTCTTGTACACATTACGAGATAACACAACTTAAAAACGCTGTTGTTATTTATTACGTAAAGTAGGGAAAATCTGGTAAAAAATATCCAACATAACTGACTTTATCGAAAGTGAAATGAGTCATGACTTCATGCATAAAAGCGTATTAATAAAACGGTTATATCATTGTACATGTTTATTCATTTTACCATGCATAATAGTGAAACCATAAAAGTTAGCAGCGTCATAGAACGTCGACCGGAGATCCGTCGATGTATAAAAAGTTACTGGAAATAATCTCAACTTCTTTGTGTTTACCTCCGCAGAAGTTTCTCCGAGACTTTTTGTTCGAGTTTGGACATCAAACGAAAATGAATGGTTTAGTAAGTATCTGTTTAATAAAATGAACGAAGCAAAGAACAACAAGATTCGATTTTAGACATCACACATTATGGCCATGGGCTATGTTCAAACCGTAACGTGAATAAATACTCTGTAAATGCACACCAAAACAAAAGTCAAAGTCAAATCATTTATTTCAAATAGGCACAATAAAGGCACTTTTGAACGTCAAAATTAAAATATAATTGATTCTAGTCGCCCCTTCCAAAAGGTAGTTTTCGTATGGAGAAGAATGGGCAAGAAACTCCTCCGTTGTCCAAACAACGTGTCATCTATGGTAACCCTACGGAAGTGGATGAAACTTGCCGTGTAGAGTGCAGCTCTATTGGCGATATTAATTTACTAACATGGCAGGCCAACAATGCACTGACTACTGGCAAAACTCCAACGATCGCCGCCTTCAGTCCACGTCGATCCCAAATTCCAGGGGAATTTATTCCAACGTTTGATATTGATAAGAAACAAGGTCTTCCCCGTGCCTTTTTCACTTTGATCCGAAGGGGATATGAGAATGTCAATAACGTTGTTTAGCGATTGTATGAAGGCTACTGGAAGGACGCAGCAAAAATGCTTTGATATTTTTACCTGTGCTATGTTATGCGGCTAGTACGAGAACCATATTTAGAAACTTAAAAGCGTTCCATAGTTCCGTGTATAAATATTGTTCCAAATTACAATTTCGCCCATCACTAAACTTTAAAGAGAGATGGCGAAAGTAACTAAAGCTCCTTAGAGGCAACTCTAGACGATTACTAAACCCCCGACTCGAGATCGAATTAACTTTCTTTCGATTGGTTCGGAATAGACAACTAGGAAGTTACGCTAGATACAGGTAAAACACGTTTCACTTAGCCAACATTTCTAAGGAGTTGGGAGATAACTATTCGAGTAAACGACAACAATTGGCAAACGTTTCATAATCTCTGTTCGAAGGTGCAGCGTGGCCATGCAGCGAAACCAATTTGCAATTTATATTAAGTTGGACGTTTGCATCGTCTTGAGAAGTTGAGACATCTCGAAGAAAATGTTGTATACATGTTTTTGTCAGCATGATTTAATGTTCGGTTGGCTCGGCAACTCGGCGTGTAAGCTGCGGCACATGAGCATGTCATCACGAGACGACTTGCGTAACCTGCACTGAGCCGTGACCTTTGTTGCATTGTGCTACAAACGATAACTGCTAGTTAGTCATGCCGTGTTTCAATATTGGTTTAGTAATGACTAGTGTGATTATGATTACACTTTTATTAGGCAGCCAGTTAAGGATTTTGCTTAGAATCCACAAGCGTTCTTCAGGCTTCTTTCTTTCCTCTCTATATGACAGATAACTCGAATAATCGACGTGAGTGGATAAAACTCCACCGCTGCACCATAATGCTGCGATTTAAAAAACGTATTGAAGTAAACTTTGTCTAGTCTTTGTCCAACGTTTCCTATTGGAGTATAACAAAGTTCTATCTTCATCCGATATAGATACCAAGTGTCAAAAGTTGTAAGTTTTACAGCATGATCGGCGACAACGAGAGCCGCGCTAAGTGCCAATATCAATTTAACGTGTGGGAGACGTCATCAGGAAGCGTTGGCCACGTGCCAAGTCCCAGGGGAGCCAAGTGGGGGTGACCAGGAAAACAAGCCCAGCTTGCTACATCCAGCGGACAAATAATTTTTCGACGAGTTATCTAAAGCCGATTGCCCAATGTAACCAAGATTTAGAAAGTAAAAATGTTTTTATACAAAAGTGAAACAAGAAAGTGCCAATAAATAACGTGCGACAACGAAATCCTTGTTCGGCTGTCGTGTTGCCGAGTACATTTTAACTAGGTTATAACATTACATGACTGTCGTTACACCAACCGGTTTACGAGGAACGCGCCTTGATACTGATTTTACTGCAGTTTTCTCATATAAATAGTTTTACAAACATATTGGACAACGCGCGGGAGCTCATGATTAAATAATAACTCCGCCACAAAGTGGTTCTGTAGCGAGACGGAAGTGAGTCTACTGTCTAATCGTGTGGCAGTGGCAGACGTTTTTTCTGGTTTCGGGCCCTTTATTGTAACCGCGGCTTTACACTATAAAACTTGGTAATTAAAGCATCTGTTTGTAGTTAACTAATGAAAATGACTGAAACAACATTTCTTTACTGTTCAAGCAAAAAAAATACGCCTAATGTTTTAGATAAAGACCTTGCCAACATGGTGAGATAAAATAACAGTTTCAAAACAAGGTCGATATGCCTATTTATTTTGGATAAGATTTTTCCCGGATTCGTTGTCCTTAGTGTGCAGAAACCGAGAGTTTTAATTTGGTCCGAGAAGAACAGTGTGCAACACTGGACTGCGATGTGCTGAGTTGATTGATACTAACAGGTATCACTGTTTCAATCAATCAAACATGATTGAACGCATGTACACGTTCGTTTTCACGAGGTCTATCGAGCCACGATGCGCTTAACACTTTTATTTTCACGAAATAAATTCTGGGTGTCAATTTTCAGAAGCAGTAATAACGCCTATCTTGGCACGGCATCATAATTCGCGTTAATAAAGTTAACAACTTCTAATTATAATTTATCTTACTGGCGAAATTCAAAGTACGTTTAATTCCCGACAAACGAGAAGTAATCATGTTGTAGCTCGCATTCTGTCTGAGCACTAACGTGATTATATTGGTCTTAATTAAAACATGTGGAAGGTTCCGACCTCAGACGTACTACCGTTGAAAGAGAAATTCGCACATGTGTGAACTTTAATTCCTTGGATTTCTAACCGAGTAATAGCTTACTCAAGTGGAAATAGGATTTCCGTAAAGATGATTATAGTTTAGGGTTGGGTACGTACCTACTTATATTTTTTAGGATAATAGATTGTTTAGGAAGTAGATAATGCCTGAGGCATGAATATGTTGAAGTCATGGCGAAAGTTTCTCATCAATCACTTAAGCCGTTAAACGTTAGTAAACAAACGAGCCTTCCTCTTAATTAGTACGCTTTACATGTAATGCATCTACATCTAATTAAAAGGAATGCTCGTTTGTTTACTAACATTTATCTAACAAACTGAGCACTTTTTTGTCATCCTAGGACACAGCATCGCCAGTAGCAGTACACTCGTGATGAATGAACGTTTAATTATTTTCACTATATTTCGTGATTAAACTGTCCACTTTATAAACGATATCGTCGAAACGAAGATAATATTTTATGGAGGAGCGACGGTAAGTAGCTTTAAATTTTACACTTGGACCCATTATACAGATGATCGAGCACGGCCATTATTGGCGTTGGAGGAAAATTACTTCCGACTCGCCACACGCAAATCTGCAGCCACGCAAGCATTCAACCGCTTTTTTTTTTTTGAGGATGGGGAATCATCAAATGACTCCTCCCGCTCTGGGTGGAGCAGAAGGGAGTGTCAGACTCTTACTGACTAAAACCCACCCGTGTTCCTTCCTTAGCCCTTTATGTTCCAGGGCAGCGGTAAACCCTTTCGGATGTTCCCGCTACCCTGGCAGGCTTCGGCCCTATGGGTCTCTTTTGCTGACATCTCTTTGAGGCGCGCGTGGAACACGTACACGCCGTCCGGCACGGGCCTAGTCCTGATCGGACGGAGAGCTACCCATTACTCTCCGCCTGCAGGCCCGCGCCTACGGTGGCCGGGAGTCGTCACGCGGCTCCCGACGCCCGGAGCGTCTCCCGCGGCGGCTGAGGCGTGAGGTGCGCAAGGTGCGTTCCCTCGCCCACCCCGCCTCCTCCTTCGCTAGCATGACTGCTTCGCAGAAGGAGGTGACTGCCTCCCACTCCCTCTCACCCCGGACCATGGCTTGAACCAGGGCCGGACGCGAGAGGTCGCCGCCGCTGCCAATCGCCTCTACGAGCCGCGACCGCTGTAGGTACTTATTAGATCACTCTCAATCAATATAGGTACACTCGTGATGAATGAACGTTTAATTATTTTCACTATATTTCGTGATTAAACTGTCCACTTTATAAACGATATCGTCGAAACGAAGATAATATTTTATGGAGGAGCGACGGTAAGTAGCTTTAAATTTTACACTTGGACCCATTATACAGATGATCGAGCACGGCCATTATTGGCGTTGGAGGAAAATTACTTCCGACTCGCCACACGCAAATCTGCAGCCACGCAAGCATTCAATATTATGCTATACATTATAACCCGCGACCGCTTTTTTTTTTTTGAGGATGGGGAATCATCAAATGACTCCTCCCGCTCTGGGTGGAGCAGAAGGGAGTGTCAGACTCTTACTGACTAAAACCCACCCGTGTTCCTTCCTTAGCCCTTTATGTTCCAGGGCAGCGGTAAACCCTTTCGGATGTTCCCGCTACCCTGGCAGGCTTCGGCCCTATGGGTCTCTTTTGCTGACATCTCTTTGAGGCGCGCGTGGAACACGTACACGCCGTCCGGCACGGGCCTAGTCCTGATCGGACGGAGAGCTACCCATTACTCTCCGCCTGCAGGCCCGCGCCTACGGTGGCCGGGAGTCGTCACGCGGCTCCCGACGCCCGGAGCGTCTCCCGCGGCGGCTGAGGCGTGAGGTGCGCAAGGTGCGTTCCCTCGCCCACCCCGCCTCCTCCTTCGCTAGCATGACTGCTTCGCAGAAGGAGGTGACTGCCTCCCACTCCCTCTCACCCCGGACCATGGCTTGAACCAGGGCCGGACGCGAGAGGTCGCCGCCGCTGCCAATCGCCTCTACGAGCCGCGACCGCTGTAGGTACTTATTAGATCACTCTCAATCAATATAGGTACCTAGCCTTTTTCCAACTTCTTTGGGATCGACTTCTAGTCTAACCGGATGCAGCTGAATACTAGTATCTTACATGGGGCGACTGCCTATCTGACCTCCACAACCCAGTTACTGGGTAACACGATACCCCTTGGTAAGAATGATTGTCAGACTTTTGGACTTCTGTTTACCCTTGGGCTTGTGTTGTTATCGGTGTAACAACTATCAAAGATTTTATTTATTTATTTATTAATCTACTTACAGTTACCATTACAGGATATAACCCAGTGCGGTAAATGCGCTTATCCTAACTTATACTATACTAACACCTATAACTTATTATAAACAATGCATTCCTTGTGAATTCACTCAGAGAACAACAGAATAAGTCCGTCCCACTCGCTATGAGGTTGAGATCTACGAATGAAAGGGGACCAACAGCTTAACGTGCTTTCTGAGACGCGGAGGTGTCTCGATACGTAATGGGTGTCGCCAATCCACAGACCGACCACGGCACGAGTAGCTTCGATCGACCTGTGCGGCTGTTATTATTTAGCCACGAACCCGTCTATCAGATTAGCCTGTACCTAGTACAAATTAAAACATGTGGTTAGATAATTAACGCTCTGTGTATCATACTGCCTGAATTGATATCGCGTATGCATTTTGCATTTTAAACATTATTAACTCTAATTAACCTCAATAAAATTACAAAATCTCACTGAATGGTGCTGGGTAATAATTACTCTAATAGCCACTACGAATAATAAAAGTCAATAGCCATGAAATAAACGATAACCGAAATATTGTATTATTATTCTACACAGTTCGATCAAATAGCAAGAGTAGGTGCGTAATACCTAAAATATTCCGTAAGCTAGGATCACGTATCAGATTCTATACACCTAAGATTCCGTAAAAACCTAATTGCCAGATGGTTTGACTGACGTAAAACTAGCTAGCATCGAGAAAAACATTAAACGTTTTTCAGGTTTTTCGTTGAAATCTCGTGATTCTAGTTTTCACGGCTAACGATTCTAGCAATGTTTGAGGATTTTTACCTTTTGCTGGTCCAATAGATGTATGCATATGAGGTACGTATCTATGCCTACAATTCGTGGCTTTAAGTAGCAAGGAGCAAACACCACCAACAATCTGGAGATAGCAGCAATGGATGACCTATTACTGAAATGGGAATTCAAATTAACACACACACATATATAAGACACATAAATTTTCAGAAACCAGCCTAAAAAAAAATAGATTAATAAAGCAAGCTAGACTGGCAGACTTTATATTGCGTTTCGTATTAATCTAGTTTGGCCTAGGCCGAACTAAGTTATAGGAGAATCGGGTTTTCCCACATAATATTAGACACTTACTTATTCGTACAATAAATATATTATTATGGTTATTACTAGTCAACAACCACTTGTCCGTATTTATTATCATTTTGGTATTCGCATCTCAGCGGAAAATGCAAGAGCAAAAGTTTGCCTTTATGTAAAGCTGGGTTTTATTATTATTTTGTTGTACTGCCCTTATTTGAATATACTTATTTTAATAGACTTCGCTAATTAGCTGCGAAGTATGGAGGATCAATATACTAAACAAAGTTTTAATTTTATTTGCAACCATTTTATTTAGCATTCAAATGTGCCCATTTGTACTTAACGTATGTTTCTATAACGTGAATTGTATGTTTCTATATTAATTTTCAGATAAGTAGGTACTTGTCTTATGAAAGTGGCATTTTAACAATCGCCTAAATAAACACCACACCATCTCGCAAACTCCAATTACCGAACATGGGTTAGCCAACCACTACACAGAACAAATGCTAAATACGCAAACCATGATTTGGCAATAAAACCTTAACACCTCGAACGATTTCTAAACGTATGCAATAAAACTATCGTCAATTAACTTGGCCATGTCCAATAATAATTACTTGCAGACCTTGCAGTATGAAGTATTCTCTAGACTACTCCTAGAGGAGGACAGAGCCCATTTCGAGGCGCAATATCTAGTCCCCCAGGCGGCTAGCGGGCTGGCGGGCAGGCGGGCAGGCCGTCCTCAATTGTTTAATCGGCGAAGTTCCTCGATACAGGCCCGGCGACGCGGAAAGTTCAACTACAGATGATAGGGCATGTTCGTTTCGCTTAATGTTCTATCTAGGTTCCTCCAGTGCACACTGTGTAATTACTGCACACACTAAAGACTTAATGCCGGCACATTACATGAATAGAACCGTTACTTCTCACGGATTTGTTCGATTGTAGGTGCGGCACCCAGGCAGGTCATATCCGCGTGCCATGAAATGCACAGGTACATGACATGTCGTCTTGAAACACTTAACCGTTATAGGTTACATTGATTACATGGTCGATTAATTTTATATCTTGTAATCTTGAGCTTTTTGTAAAACTATGAAACGGAGCTCAGAAAACTTACTCAAAAGCTGCCGCGATGACGTCAACCGCAACAGAGATGCAGCCGGATTTAATCCAGATGCCCAAAAATTTAAGTTTGTTTGTTCATTCACAGAAACGCATCAATCAGCTCCGTGCTGCACTACTAAATTAGTTATTTTAAGAACAGGAAGACTCAACAAATGATTAATTGTATACTCAGCAATAGTTTTCGTTGGAAATAGTTTTTTGATTCTAGAAATTTTGGACAAGCTCCATATAATTTGGGATGAATTAAAACTACTTACTTACGTTTTCGAAAAGACAGATTTAACACACCAGCACTCAGTAGTCGCAGTAATTCGATTGTCTTTTAAATAAAATATTTAATTACTAATATAATTATTGAACCACGTAAACTAACGTATTGAACTATAGGACCATAAAAACATTACTAATATAATTATTGAACCGCGTAAACTACCTTATTGAATTAGAAGACCATAATAGGAACAGCAAACAAATCGATCATGATATAGATAGACGAACAATAGAATAAACAACAATGGGGTGCCTAGATTTAAGATGCTTGTTAGCAACCGGTGCACCATGTCCTGCTACGCGACGCACGTCAGTGTAAACAAAGGGTACGTCTAAGCAACATGGCGCGTAATCGACACTAGTTACAATTGCACCAACGAGCTAATACTAACAAATCACAGGATTATGGACTCTAGTGTTTATAAGTTAAGGGTAAGGGGGACTGTACAGCAGCTGTGGCCGGTAAAGCTCGGTGAATGGAGCGCGGCGCTGCGACGGCTGCACGCTTCCGACGACGCCGACGCGGTGACGGCCGCCATGGCTGGCGAAGACGTTGATATCGGCGACACGTTGTCGGAGGAAACGAGATGCTTATCTTTCGCACCCGGTGACTACAGTAATCTGTTATGGATAAGTTGTCAACGCCGTATGCACTTGACGTAAGTATTTTAATAACCCAAAAGAAGCAGAGAAGCAGTTAAACGGGTATCTCTCGTCATAAATCTGAAGATACTGCCAAACTTCGGTACTACATAAAACATTACAATTATAGTCGTATTTCCGAAGCGCCCAGTGGATTCAAATTGACGTGTAAAAGTGCCAATTGTGGGCCATTTCCGTAACGAATCCAATTTCAGTTGATTGCTCTTCCAAATTGATGAATCGTAAAGAACAAAAACAATTTCGTAAAATATCAAATCAAGGAAAATACGACTGTGTATTGCGAAAATGTGTAAGAGCAGACCTTACTTGACAGGTTTCTTGAAAAGCAATCCTATTTGAAGAGAATTAACGTCATAAAACAAGCTGCAATAAACGGTTGATCTCAGGGCGGAGATAAAACGAAGACCAGAGCATCGAGACTGTGACAGATTCGTCACTAAGTTTCTTTTAAGGATTTAATTGTTCAGTACATAGACTTTGCGTTGCAGTGTATTACTGCGATTGACATTTCAATAGCGAGTTAACGGTTGCATGTCGACGTAGCGATGAAGCTGCATAGTGACATCAGCAGCATATAGGGCATATCCGATGCGGTGTCAAACGCACGTTTCCGGTACTTCCGCAATTGACATTACGGATTTCTGTAAACCATCCTTTAGTATGCATAACTAATTATGACCAAAATCTGTATTGTTATTCATGTTGGTAACAAGGTTCATTATTATCGTTATAATAATGAATGGTTCATGTAATAGGTATATTTTGCTTTTCCTTAATAAAAAATATTATAACAATGTGTATTTTGTTCATCAGTTGTATTGTTATGTAAGGAAACGTCAGTTATATTACTTACTAGCTTCTGCCCGCGGCTTCGCCCGCGTGGATGTCGGAAATTATTCCACGGGAACGTGCCAACAGGATAAAATGTATGCAGTGCTTCCCCAGGATGCCATCTATCTCGCGGGCCCTTTGTGGCTAATTACAATAGAAAACCAATTGTGTCTCATTAGTGGTGATTAAGATGGTACCTATATGATATCCTTACCTAAGTACCTACCTAATAAAAAAAAACTCAATAACAGAAAATAAAATACCTACCTACCTAAATAAACCTATTTCTGATGATAACTAAACTCAATAAATAAGCAAAATCCATAATACTTAACTAATATCTATACGAATGACTAATCCTACCTAACAGTATTATAAAATAACCTACGGTCACTACGTACACTATCAAATATACCTACTACCTATACTTTAAAATTAAAATCTATACCTACGACTTATAAAAATAAACCTAAATAACTCTAAAAACTAAAAGGAATAAAAAGGTCGCACTGAAAAGCACGGTTTAGAATTGCAAGTAGCAGTTAAAATAAGAACGAACGCTCGCCAATCGACACGTCCGTTCAAATCAAAGTCCAAAAAATGTCCTTATATACGGTAGCGATCCGTAACGGCCGCGCGCCACGCGTGTGCTGCGAACGGTGCAAGCCAAATTCAACCTTCAGCACTACATTTAGAGCATAACCTTAGTGAACTCCTCTGCGGGTGACGTAACCTACGAAAAACTTATTATTTGCGGTTGGCGCAGTAATCGGGTCTAGGGATCGAACCGCAAAATTAAGTTTGTTTTTTATTGTATATACTTTTCCGGGATAAAAAAGTACCCAGTGTGGTGCCCAGGATAATAATGAATAATTATACCAAGTTTCATCGTAATCGAACCGGTAGTTTTTGCGTGATGCCTGAACAAACAAACAGACAGACAGACAGACAAAAATTTTTTTAAACACATTTTTGGGTTCGGTGTCGGTCTAGTAACACCCCCCGCCATTTATTTTTTTGATATCTTCAATGTACAGAATTTTCACTTCTACAGATTTATTATAAGTATAGATTATGTAAAAAAATATGCGTTTACATTACAGTATTATGTAACTACTGTGCCCTTTTATATTTAAGGTTAAACCTTACCTTCTTGGCTGTACCTATGATTTGACTCACGTGTTCCTAATGAATTTCCTTTAAAAAAGTTACTATAATAAGTTGTCAAGAATTTCATTCCAATAATAGCTTCACCCCTAGCAGTGGTAACGGCCGCTTAAGAGTTTGTAGGTCGCAAGTTTCGAACATGATCAGCCTATAACGTTCCCACTGCTGGGACTCCTCTTCTCTATGAGAGGATAGGCGCTTTAGTTTGTGTAAATTACTTCATCACCACTGGTGGTCTACTCCGAAGTAGTATCGGCCGAATGTTCGGTCGTTTCCTGGTACGAAGTTACTATTTGGTTCGGTCGGTTCCGATCCTACACTCCCACACTCTTTCGAATATTGCGGTTCCGACCCAACTGAGCCGATCCGAACTTTTTTCGCTTTTTTCAATAATATTCGGTTCGGCCATGTGTCGGTCCGATCCGAACATTCGCACTTTGCGCTTCGGAGTAGGCCCCCTGCTCTCAAAACGGTGAAGGAAAACATCGTGAGGAAACCGGCATGTCCTAGAACTAAAAAATTCGAAAACATGTGACATCTACCAACTCGCACTGGGCCCGCGTGGTGGTTTACAGCATACTTCCTCTCACTGAGAGGAAGCCTGTATCCCTTCAGTAGGAACATGATAGGCTGATTACGCTTATGGTTATAGCTTTAAATCACGGCGCATCTATGTAGAGATGCATCGTACAGATCTTTGCACTGTGGCACAATGGCTGCAGCTGTGAACCGTGAAAATTCTCACGGCTCATTTCTCATCTAATAAACCTTTATATACAAACACATAGTTTATCCTATCAACCTTATTTACTTTGACAATACAGTCGGGCGGTGACCTCGTGATGGGAAATGTGACGTACCTGTAACAAAAGTAATAGATCTATTAGAGACATGTTATTTTTCCGAAGAAGTGTTCTAGTTTTTTCAGGTGAAAAAATAAATATGAACGTTAACGTTGTTAGTCATCAAAGGATCTTCAATAAGTATTGCGAAAACCCAAAGCTCTGTATGGATAATATTGTGACATATTCGTACGGATAAGATTCTGAAAATCTTGCATTGATTTAATTCTAGTTCTGAACCCAACACAAACTACAGTCATTTCCGTCGAATGGGGTTAAGAGTCCTAGAGGCATTTGGGTGTGAATATAAGTCAAAGGAAACGCTCTTCACTTTCAGCAACACCAATTTTAGTTTTCCTCATATTTTTCATCACGTGATAAGATAAAAAACACTTGCCAGAATATTTTTTCATATAACAGGGGTACTAAATGTTATAACGTCAGGAAGTCGATCGTAAAGATAAAGCGGTGGTCCTGCGAACAGCAATACAGGCCGCACCGTCCACCAGTGCCCACGCACACGTCATCAAGCCAATCCGACAACTTTATCACCTCGTAAACCGACCGGGATACGTCACATGTTAATTACCGTATTTCAAGCTAAATGTACGAATTAATTTAATATTCATTGAGTCCCATATCCGTAGCTATCAAATCCCGGCGCAGTAACCAATGCACTGGCGTCATTAAAGTGATCGTCACAACCACAGACACGTTTAAACTCTAACGTCGCTTAATTGTAATTACTATACAAACTCAGCGAAATGCTAAACAAATACTAGTTCCACTACAACTAGTTCCCACTTTCAGTTCCACAGGATTAAATTCACCTGTTATATATTTGACCAAACATGCTCCCCAAAATCCGTCACAAGATAATATTCAAATGTTATTGGTATAGCAGGGTGACATCCCTATTTAAGTGGTATTTATGTAAATATGTCGAAGTAGAGACTCGCAGCGTCACTAGATTAACGATGTTCCCGCCTCGGGCGACGTGTACCCTCAACATGATACTACAAATATACTAGTATTAAATGTTCATTGTATACATCAAGAATGGCTGCCTGCATGTGCACATTGGGCTTACAACTAGTTCATTCTCTTTAACACAATTTGGGAAACTTGGAAAAATTGGAAGACCGATTAAGAAACAACAGCATTTTTAATCACCGATGAGAAAATAATTTTCCTATTTACAGAAAACCTGTTACGAGTTGAAGTGAGTAAATAATTTTTGCAATGCTATACAGTTTCGAAATAAAATTAGTGTCTTTACCGGTTACCGCCGGTACGGTACCGCCCATTCTATTTCAGATTCTCCAAACGTTCTATTAGCCACTGAAGTTTCTTGGTTGACCGGTCTAGTTCCGGTATTGTTTTCTACTATTTTTGGATTATCGCTTTCAGTTTGCACTTAAGTTCACTCCAGACGAGTAGAGAGTGAATATTTTGAGCGGTTCCGTTTAGACCTAACTAAAAACGAACAGTTGGATTTACGGTATTGGGAGCTAAAGAAAAGACGTATAAATACTGTTATAATGAGACACACAGTATTCTATTGTAGTTCGCGTCATCGTTACACAATGCGGGCTCGTCTAATCCACAGCTTAATGTCGCTTCTCTGCTAGTACTTAAGCTCTTAATAATCGCGTGACGTCACTTCTAAGACGTCCTTCGTCTTAAACAAGAAATTATAGGATGATTCTGCAGTAACGAAGAACTACACCATCAGGGATGCAAATGGTTAAGCTTAATGAAAACAAATTACCTACTACCCACTTTACAATTACCGCTGTTGTGTTTAAGGCCCTTGGGAGTTACCGATTAAACAAAGGAGTTATTTGTGAAGTGGGTAATTTATGATATTCATCCGGGTGTTTTGTTTCAGGTGCTGAAGTAAGCGAAAAATACAAACGCTACGTTAAGTAGTACTAGTATCCCAGTTATTTTTGTCCTGTAACGCTAATAATGATAAGGCTTTGGCACCTATCATAATTTAGGCTTAACTAAGCCATAAATGACACTAACATATAGGCTGATTTGAGAACGGGCTGCGGGATAAGCAAGTAAAATACAGTGAGTTTTGTCGAAACTGCCGCATCCTATCCACTTTATAGGTCATTTCATTTATTCCATTCACTTATTTCCGTCGATGGGATCTCTGTTACGACCGAATGGGTTTCACAAATAAACCTAATTCTATCTGAACAATACGATGTTTCTTTTCAATTTAACAAATTAAACGGTCGGGCCGAAGAACCCGGATAATCCGTGAAAGATGGCGTACCGACGGAAAAAGTGTGCATTTGACAGACAAAACTTTGTGAGTTCGTATTCCGATCATGGTTATTTTCACTTAATTTCGTATTCAGCAAATAATTACCCGGCACTTTGGATCCTATAGTCATTTCGAACGTGATTATTTTAGCATAATAAGTGCTATAGGTACGTTTTTATACAACCTAGTCATTTGAACGTGACGTTGAATAAAACCACGACGACTTTATTCAATAAAATAATATGCAGGTAACTGTGATAATATTAATTTATTTAAATTTTCACGGGAATCGAACGAAAATAGCGTATTTAATATTTTCTGTGCTCCATTTAAACTGAAATATTTGGTAAGTCAACATTTCCCGGCACATTTACCGCGCACTTTATGAAGTTCCGTGTGAAAGACCATGATTACAGCGTGCCCTCATTATCGACGCCATTTTATATATTTTAATTTAAATAAAAGTTGCGTAGTAGTTGTATTAAGCAAACACCTTAAAGGTAGGCAATTGAAGCATCTAATTAAGATTTTATTAAACTTCAAATGAACTTCTCATGCATAGACTAAATCAACGCAATTAGATAGAACAGAAATTAAAGAGAAAGCCAACATTACGCTAGTTCGGACCTAATCGTTGAATGGATTTATTTATTATTATAAATTATATAATTAAGAATTACAGTTAGTAGTAGTAGAGAAGACAGTTATGATTGATGATTATTAATAAATCATAATTAATCATCTGCTGCAACAAACTGTGTTAGGTAATTAATTGCCATGCTAATAATCAGCTGGTGATCGAAACAATATGAAATGATAAATTAATAGAATAGAATAGTATTTATTATGTACACCATATAAATTACAGACATAAATAGAAATTTTACAAAGAGTGATAATGGTATAATCGCGAAGAGCGACATTAACAAAAAAGTTTAAGTAAAAACTGCACAAATATCAACAGATTTTTCTAAAAGATCTAGCGAGAATATGGTATATCATAGACACAGGATAGACTACAGTAAATATTTCTCTATGACATGCTAGTCCTCGAGCCTCCTGCAAGTGTGCTAAAAAACCAAAATCACATTCACAATAAGATTGTAAAGATTAAGAAAAAACAGAAAAGGTAGAAGCGTTCTAAATTATAGTTAATTACTTAATTGATAGATCAGATAGTTAAGTACTGTATAGGCACAGCAACTTACATTTTAGATTGCTCATTAAACTGACTGATTTGTGTGGCTTTAGTGATTTCTCAGCGAACCAAATAACACGCGTATTAACAATTACAATACGTTCCAACTTCAATATACTTGCTTAATTAGTCACAGCCGTCGATGTACAAATCGAGTAATAAATCATTTGCCAGTCAATTAACGGTAATTTGGGTTTTGTGACACGGCGTCGATAGATTTGTGCGTATACTGTTATAATTTACATACACATGTCATAAAAGCGCTCATGTGTGGAAAACGTAATTTCAATTAGCTAGACGCCATATTCGTAACGAAATAATTTGCCAAATTATTATAATTGTTATGACTTCGCTACTCAAATGTTATTCAAAACTTTATAATTACTCTATGTTTTATAAGACCTCAAAACGTCTAAGTACTCAGAGAATATAAACCATATTTCGCGAATAATGTACGAAGTTTGAGAAAATAAACCAAGCTTCAAAAAGTCTAAAGGGTGTGCTGCTTGGGGATTGAAAACATTATGTTAATACTCGTTCAAGTATCTCAACTTAAAAACAACATTTAAGAACCGAGACTAATAAAACACTAACGTCAGATCAGCCAAACCTAGTTCGTGGCCGGTAGCGGCTCTAGCTACTTACTTCAACGTAAGTAGGCTACAATTTTTCTTCAACTACCTACATTCTATGCACTTACGAAAGCATATTCAGTAAGTAGACATTTCTATAATTTAGCAACTGCAAACGCTAAGCAGCAAGCGAATATGTTAAAAAAAAAACAACTTTGAGTGATACAATCACTGTTCCGATTTCAAAATATATTGCATCACATGAGAAATTACATGATTCGTATGGTTTTACATTCACCATGGCTAACATCTGACCACATAATAGACACTAACTAACGACGTACTGAGTAAAACTTGAAAGTGTCATTGTGTCATTTGTATGCAGAGGATAGTGCGCTGGCGTCATAAAGAGAGGACTCTTACTGCATTGTAAACGTTACCTCAGGAGCGAGAAATTGTTTTATTGTTAAGTTTAGGAAGCAGTTGGGACTGGAGCAAGACTGTGACGGCGCTTCTCCTCCATCAACGAAATTACGTTTTGCATAAATTGTTTTACGACTTCGCATTCAAATTAAGCACCCGCTACTTAGATTATAATTCCACTTCAAATTAAAGAAAGTTTTCCATCTTCACAAAAGATATAAGAAAGCGCGAGAAATAAAACAAAAACAAAAAATACTAGATGGGTTCCAGTTAGTCGTTAGCGTATCGCAAAACAAAAGAGAACAGCTGCCGAAACGAGAAACAGAAAGTTCCTTTGCTTAAATAATTACTGCATTTATCCACAAACGGTGATAACAAACACTACGACAGCGACGTACTTTTACAAATGAACCGAGTTCCTTTTTCCGACGTGCAACCTACAGTGCAAAGTTGGAGCAGTCCTGTTTCTAAAAGAAAAGTTTTGAAATAATCACCGTGAGTCGAGAGAGCGAGAGAACTTTTGAATTAACAGAAACTGTTGCCAAAAATGTTGCAACGACATCTGATTCGTAGTCTTTACTCTTGCGAGGTAAACAATATTCCAGGTGGTTGCGACATTCATGCTTTCGCAACTAAGTACTCGAATTTCGTTGTTTTCTTCAGTAATGACTAATGAGTAACATGTGCCATAGAATTATCGTATAAGTCATTCTACCAAGAAAACTCTCAAGCAACCTACTGTTTTACTTCCGAACAACATTAACTTTGCTTATAAAAGTATATTTTCAATCAAACTAACACCAAAAATCCAAAGCAAAGAATAAATCCCAACACGAACCGGCACCAAGTCTTAAAGAGCAGACGGACGCATTCGGAAGCACTTACAACACATAAAGGTCACACAGTTGCATAAGACACGTCGGACGGCCGCCACGTGTGTTAGTTTCCTGACCACGGAAAAACAGTCGGGCGGTCGCCGTGACAGCTTCGAACGTGCCGCGACTCCTAACAAGGTAGCTCGTCGACATCGCAAACTGCCTAACTGACTGACTTTAATGAAGTTTGACTCTGCACTGCCGTTGTTCGGTGAGCAAAAGAGATGTGTGCAGGTGCAACTTTGCCTAAATTTTTTACAGAGTTCTGCGTGGTGTATGCGGTTTTTAGTAACGCTTGTCTGAGCGTTACTTTTGCACATGATTGGTTTTGATGGATGACAGTTACCTGCATTAGCGTAGGTGCCATATAATTGTCTCTGTTTGCCAGATTACTTGACTATTTTGGCAAGTGTATAGGTAAGTACGTACAGTTGGCAAAAAAGTTTCTATACGACGAGTTCGAGTTTTAGTTTCTAGGCGACTTTGACGTGATTAAAGTTTCGTCCAGTTTTATCCTACTTTTAAAAGCTTTAGTCGCTTTTAATATTATCTTTATACGAACTTTGAATTTCAGGCTGAAGATAATAATTCATTCATTTCAGCTAGCAGACCGAAACAGGAAAATCGTTATTATAATTATGAGTTTCCTTACGAATTAATCTTCAAATACCCTTGAAATTTGTAAACTTGAGGCAGGCACTTACCTAATCATCAATTAGAACAATCCACTGGCTCTCGTTTTTCTGAAGAAACACAGATTAAATCGTAAAAAAAATCCACACACAAACGCTATTTTACGATACCTGGTTTCAAATAGCACACAAAACCACAAACTAAGTTTATAGCTAGAACCAAAATGGTAGTTCTTGGTGCAATGATGCAGTTTTAATTAAGTAGGAAGAAGATATTATTCTGACAACTCCCCCAAGTTAACCCATGAATATCTGCGGTGGTAGCTGTGTAGCTTCGTGAACTAGAGCGCAGCTTACAAAACCGCACCATTATTATTGTACAATTTACAACCTGAACCGGTAAACAAAGGAAGGTGCCGCGTATTTACGGAGGAAGTTTCAGAACGGATAGCTACCGCCAAGAATACACGAATTCTTAAGGTAAATACATGAGTCTTTCCGATTTCACGCTAAAGGGCACACGACGTTTGTTGATTGTTTATCGAGAATTCCGCGCTAATAGAAAATAGCTAAGTTTGTTCCGTACCATTTCACATACGTGGCGACAGACCCCCGTTTCAAAGAACTTCTTTCAAGTCGCCAAGGAAACAGTGACAGGAATGCCTCGATTGTCTTTGTTTTCTTCTTTATCTAGAGGGTAGGATATTTATTTATAAATCCTTTAAACTCTAACGAAGTAGATTGGATCACGTGCACACTTAGACATTTAAAATAAACGCTCCGGGTCTCACATTAAGATACATTTTTTGTAAAATCTCATAAATATGTAAGGAGTTAAGTTGTGGACTGGCGCTCGCCGTCCGCCTCGCGGTGCGACGGGCGCTGGCTACTGTTTTTCTCATACAATTTACAACCGTTAAACTGGCAAACAAAATGCCGGCAGCTTATTTACACGGCGCCGCCAAAAGGAAGTCCGTACGAACGGATGCTATGCTAGTAAAGGAAACAGACATAAATCACCGAATTTACGACAAGTTTCTGAAATGTTATTATTATTTAAAAAGAAAAACAGGTTTTCCAAACAAGCTGGTCGCGCCTCGAAAGGTTCTCTCCCTAATAGGCAATTTGGAAAATTAAGCTTTGTTTACGAAACAAGCGCCCCGAACTTTTAACTCGGAAAACGTCGGTGTCGTAGCTATATTGGAATAACAAACGATAAGTAACAAATGTTGTCTTTGACTCATATTGTGCCAATAAGCAAATTACTTTAGCAGAACACAAAAACCGCGAGAGAGGCCGGAATCCGAAGAGATCCCGTGTTTATGTTGACCTAGCAACTTAGGAGTTGTGTAATCCGACAATTTGCCGTTCCTAACTCGCTAACACAACAAAACAAAGCGAACATATTCCCAGAGCTGAAAGGAAGTTCACTCGAAAAGGCAACTAGCTGCGGGGAAACCTTATATTGTTGAATTTATGATATGTTCCTACGCTGCGTTCCAGTTTCTGGGGTCATTCGCGCTACTATCTCCGTGATATTTCGTTGAAAATAATAACAATACAGATGCGGCCGGATCACGACATAACGGGACCTATCTCGGCTGCAATTTCATATCTCCCACGTCCGCAAATAAGTTCCAATGGATATATAAACTGATTGGGATTATAGGCCAATAACTCTGAGTTGTTCGCTATTTGGCTCCGAGCAGCAATGAGGACGGGACGGAATGTCCCAGATAAGTGTTTATGAGCCAATTAGTGGCAAACGAAATGAGGCCTATCGGGCTCAGCGTAAACCTGATAATGGTTAAGATACGATCACGCGCCGAGAGCGTACTAACTACGTACACACTATTAAAGAGACATTTCCAAAGCATCCAATCATCCACGTTATTTATTAGTTTAGCCTAGTTCCATTACACTTATATGTGATTAATGACTTGGTATCGTTTCGATATCGGTTCAAATTGACTTTAACGATGCCCGCAATCGGTGATTACTTATAAAACTAAGTAATAAGAACGGTTAAATCAAAACTCTATGTCATTATAATGTTCGAATGTCTACTATCTACTTTCTATTTAATAAACGAAAGTGAAAACTATCCAATAAGCGATGCCAGTGTGTTACACGTCCACTCGCGAGCACAAATATACATATTGTATATGTATGATAGATAGAATTATTAGAATGGCCTTCCTCATAGTCACAAACGAAAATAATGTAATCAGACACAATATCAAACATACAAAACTGCCACCAAGATGTGTGGTAAATCGTAATCAAATATTGAGGCGAAATTGTGTAAATGTCGCCTGACTAGTGACTAGATCGCGTGGCGTCCCCGAGCCGTGATTGCAAGTTGTTAACTAGGCAAGTTGTTAGATTACTCGTGATCCATTTACAGTGCTCTACTATACTTGACGGATACAGTTACGACCCAGTTAAGTAATTGTAACTTAGACTACATCTATTTCGAATTCAGGGACTAAAGGCAACTTTGACATGAATGGAGAACTTCATTATATTATTTGACGAGCTTATAGGCAGCGGTTGTGCTCGTTTGTACCTAGTTTTGTTTATTGTGAAATGGGCCAGCCTTTGGACTAAACTGCATTGACTTTTCCCGGTGGTGAATACCGAGGTGACGGCTAATAGAGATGTATGGAAGGAGAAATGCTGCCCCAATCCCAAATAAATTGAGATAAGTGAAGGAGGATGATGACGAACCTTTGTGCTTCTCCTGTTACTCAACTCTGACAAATCCTTAAATTAGCTTAGTATTTTGCGCGTTCAAACGAAGCCAAGGGACAAGCAGATATACTTATAACCTCGATTTAAACTGGATTTGGCCTAGTATATTGAATAGACGAACATGCACCACATCCATAATTGATTTTCTACGCAACAACACCACAAAAAAATCCGGCCAAGCGTGAGTTGGGCCTCGTATGATTAATTTTCTCGTAGCCGTCAAAGCTAATCTGGATCTGGCAACCTTATAAAGGTGTAATGAAGGTGCCTTGCAATTTCAGGGGCTTTCGGATATGGGAGCATGCATTTTTTATGCTTTTCGAAAGAACTTTTGGCAGAAATGAGTTCAAATGGAAATTTTTCATTAGTGTCACCAGATGTAGTCCATATATATTATACATATACATACCACCGGTGACGTCTTTGACTTACCCAGTGGTATGTTTTTCAATCAACAGTTCTCATTCGTAATAACTCATTTCTCCAGAAATATTAGGGGTTAAAGTATGAAATTGCCGATTTGTACTGAAAAATTTAAATTCGTTTTTTTTTAAATCATATTTATTTAATCAAAATCATTACCATTATTATCTATACGTTGCTGCCATCTAATAGGAAGGTCATTTATGCCTTTGCGATAGAACTCTCGTGATCTAGATTCGACAAACTGTGTGAAAGCATTTTGTACTGCCTCCTGAGAAGAAAAGTTTTTATCACGTAGAAAATTCGGTTCTATGTCAATTCGATGTACCTATTACAATAAAACGGCAATTTCATACTTTAACCCCTATTATTATAATTTTTGTACATGTAAGGTGTTTGTTTTTGTTGTAAGGGTCAAAAGTGGGGTGACAGTTTCACGAAGCAATAGATTGACACTTCTGTTTAACTTACGACCTTATTCTAATGAGTAATTTCTATACTATAGACACACACTCGTGATACAGTTTTATACTAGTATGTAGTGTCTTTGGACTGATTCGCCCTACCCCCTCGGTAGGGCGAATCAGTCCAAAGACAACCAAACCATTGTTGCAATCTGCCACATCAAGTTCTCCAACTTCTCCAACACTCTCACATTCGTTTGCAACTGATTGTAGTTCATAAATTCAACCTTTAGGTTAAATAGCATGATAGCCTAGTGGTTACCATACGTCGGTAAGCACGTTCATGAGTACCGAACCGTGGGTTCAAATCTCACGCGCGGTGATAATTTTATTAAATGTTTTTATAATTACCTACTCGAATAATCACGCTATTGAATATAGTTCCGTATCATGTTCGCCTTGTTCACATAATTCGTTAAACTTTATGAGTAAACCCACATAAATCTAAATAAATAAATTATAAGGTAGACAGATGCAGTTAACTTACGACTCATTCACCGCGACTAAATAGAACGTTATTTGTTTTTGGTTGGTTGTTATTGTAGATTAGTGACGTGTGTTTAATCTATTAACGGTGTTCTAGTTCATTTTGAAATGCAAGGAAATTTAAATATTGAGATGAAAGCAGATGTTATCGCGCTGCGTAAAAGTGGACTTAATATTATATCACAGATATTTGATGAAACCGGACTGAGTGTGAGTGATTTAATTATTTTATCGATTTTTTTTTCTAATTAAAGTATAACTGCTGATCCTTTTAGTTATTTTTTAAACGTTTTATATTTATCATAAAGCCTAAATAGAAGAAAAATAATGTTGAATATAAAATATAACATTAAGTATAAATAATTATGTAACATTTCTATTTTCAAAATATATTTTTTTTCAAATTGGTAATATTCGTATTTTGCTAGTAGCCTAACAGTACTCTTTTTTTGTTTTAGAGAAACACCTACTGTGAGTCGTCAAAAGATGGCCCCAGCTAGTCAGTGAATAATGAAACGAACCGTTCGCCGTGCAAACGCCCATATTTGATTGAAAAACATAAACAAGAATTTACATTTTGCGATACACCGATGGGAAGCACGGAATGAGAGATAAGAGGAACAGATATATGTTTCAATATTGTTCGATTCATGCGCCAGCGTTTACTTGATAGCATTGATAATAATGGGGGGTTATACACACAAAGTATTAAGTTATAAATTACAAATTGATTTTAGTAATATTAAAATAATATTGTGTCATATCCGTAATGACCGTAATAAGGATTATTTTGAGGTTTAGTTTCAATCTTCTTTTCATAATGAAAATGAATACTTAACCCTTCGTATCGTAGATCTACGCGAGACACAATGGCTTTTTAATTGTGTCTGTAATTACGGCATTCAAGAGGTTAATAACCGCAATCAGTCCTAATAAATACGATTTGTTAACTTTGACTTTTGAGATAGGCAACTAAAGTTAAAATGAACGCACTGGCAGTATACTGAGTAATTTAATTGTATTGTGACAAGGAGTTCACACTTTTTTATTTACGTGGGTAGATTTACTAGTTGTGATTTCTTAGATTACCCACACACATTCGTAGTTAAAGCACAATATTATTATATTACTAAGACACAATATTTTAAGGCTTTAATAAATTGTTCTTTATGAGAAAATAAACTGTTTTGACTAGAAGTTTATTTATTTATTTTGTTAGTTTATAAAATTATAACGAATAAATATTTTGAAATCACAGAAAAAAAATCATTTTTATTTTAACCCCGTGCCGTGTAACAATAGCAATATAATAATGAAAATAAAATAATTATAAAAAACGAATAACAAAATAACCGATAAAGATTATTGTTGGAAAAGAAAATAAAAATCCCAACTCGAGATTGGAACCCAGACGCATGCGTTCATTAATCCAATACGTAAGACTACCTACTGTGTGCAAAAGCGACGGAATGTTTTTTGTTTCGTTCGACGCCAGCCAGTGTGCGAATTATGAGGTGAGCGTTCTGTGTTGCTCATCACTTTATGCACGCAGACGTAGGTACGGCCTTTACCGCGCGTTCACAGCAATACAGTCCTTAAGGTGATACTACATTAATAACCGCGACTGTAAGTAAAACAATCGCTGTTTGTGTTCAGTGCCAAAACGAAATGTTGTGGTTTACTGCGGCATTCATGTTTCCACATCCTACGTCGCACACTTGGTTAAATTCATTAAAAGGCACTTTGTTTTTTTCGTTTTTCTGAATTTAAGACTAGTTCTGAAAATTTTGTATTCAGTCTATTTTTAAAAGCCATTTCAGATGTAAAGCTTTGGCCATCTTACCTTTCTTTTCGTTCTTGTGATGTTTGAATATTTGATACCAGACTTCTAATAACTTGTTCAAAAGAAGTGTAGGATCTACTTAACGCTCCACTTCAACGTAATCTAATTAACATTAGATTACGTTGAAGTAAAACAAAGCATCACATCACCAGTTTAGAAGTACTAAACATAAAGTACATTTGAATAAAAGCCCACTATCATTACAAACAAGCTGAATAAAGACTTAATTAATCTGAGTCGGGAGCGGTAAGCCGCGGCCCGCGAGCACACAGTTGTGTATTCATTAGCATTAAGGACGGTTTCATGGCAACTAAGGTTAGTTGAATCAAAGCAGACATTCAAATTAGATTACACTTAAAGTTCATTGCAGGCGTAAAGGACGCGGATAACTTAGGCGGTGGCGGTGACTCGGCTACGACGACCAGAATCAGCCGCAACGGAGAACTTAACCCTCCAAGTTAAAGCAAATTGATATCCTAAAAACAACATAATGACCAACACTTCCGTGCTAATGCTAAGCATCGGTTCGCGTGCTCGCCTTCTATATTTATGACTCTGTTCACAACTAAGAGTTAAAGATCAGTGTTTTCTAAAACGAATTAACCATCAAGCGATGACCTTTCGCGAAACAAATACAAACAGGAAAGATGGTAACTTGTGTAATAGTGCAGCTGTGAGTCAGCATTAAACAGCTATCCTTTGTAACCGAGCTATTTATTTACAGATAACTTTGGCTAAGTTTCTTTCTCTGCAGTCTTTTCATTGTCTTCATGAGATCTCAAGTTTACAAGAGTTTACTCTTCCGTGCTATGATCTAGTTTCATTTGTGAAATGTTTCTTTAAATTTCTTGATTAATGTGTCGCAAGTTAAGCTTTTTTAGAATTTTATAACACAATAGGCAATTTAAAATCCCAGACATGAGGAAATATGGTTGTCAAAAATAGCCATTGTGATTTGTCCGGAGATTTTTTATCGTGATCTCACAGGAAGGTCGCGCTTAGCATGCAACGACCTCCGTGACACGCGTCCAAATTGCGGGTTTAGCATAGTTTAGCGTAGATTAGTCAGTTCCGTGAGATAATTGCTACGTACATCGTCGGTAAATCGAAAATACAGACATAACATAGCTTCCGATTAATAATTGATGAACGATGCACGCTGGATAAATAAATTACATTTTATTATTAAAGGAAGGAATTAAAATACACTTCACGATTAAAAATCAAACGGACACATTAATCAGTGGCTTGTCGACTTACTTTGTGGATATAATTAGGTCAATTGTATTTTATTTCGAAACAAATTGATTTGGTTTTAAATATTTTTATTAACATTCAAGTAACGCTTCCTTGTCATGCAGGTGATTCTTATTTATGAAAAAGTATAATAAAGTACCAAAATAGCGGCCACACAAATAACTTTTATTGGGCTATTTGCAACGAAGTTATGTCATCAGAAAACTCCATTAATCGGTGAGAGAAACGTAAACGGCCAGCGATTACCGGCCGGTAGACATCTACCGAGACAATAAAACCAAAATATGACAGCTGACAATTTATCACCATTACGATGTAATACTTACTTCAGCAGAGAATTTATTATCCGTTGAAGAGCTGAGGAGATTTGCGGAAGCAGATATTACTCAATGTCAAGGCTCTATTCTGATAATAACAGGTTCTTTGTCCACTGACATAAAAGATATGATATTTCAATGAAACCATTTGAACAGAGAGTTCTTTGTAGACATTTTTATAAAGTACTTAAGTTAATTTTAACAATAAAGTTAGAGGATAAAGATGAACTGTAGGTATTAGTAGAATTTATCCTGTCTAATATTAGTCGTATGGATATGTACAAGTCCATAAAGTTATTATTAGGGGTTTAAGTATGAAAATGCCGATTTGTACTGAAAAATTGAAATTCGTTTGTTTTTAATTTATCATAATTATTTATTTAATCAAAATAATTACCATTATTATCTATACATTGCTGCCACCTAATATGAAGGTCATTTATGCCTTTGCAATAGAACTCTCGTGATCTAGATTCGACAAACTGTGTGAAAGCATTTTGTACTGCCTCCTGAGAAGAAAACTTTTTATCACGTAGAAAGTTGTCCAAATCACGAAAAAAATGGTAGTCCGTTGGAGCAAGGTCTGGCGAATACGGAGGGTGACGAATGGTTTCTAATTGCAGTTCCTGTAGAGTTAAAACGGTTTCTCGTGCTGTATGAGGTCTCGCGTTTTCATGGAGCAATAATAATGAAGATCGATTCATGAGTCGGGGCTGTTTCACTGCTAGTTTTGCTATCATTGTTCGGAGTTCGACACAGTAGACATCTGCCGTTATTGCTTGACCAGATCGGAGAAAGCTATCGTGAATAACACCATGCTGAGACCACCAAACAGTTACCATTACCTTTTTATTGGTAAGCTTTGCTTTAGGACACTGTTGCGGATATACCCGGGGGTCGATTATTGATTTGACGCAAATGAGTCAATAAGGTAACGTTAAACCATGCCGCTAATTCCTGGATAGTTTGGCTCGGATCGGCTTCCACCATCTCTTTCAATTCATTGTTATTCACCTGTGTGGGCGGTCTTCCACGTGGTTCGTTCTTCAAATCAAAGTTTCCATCACGAAAGCGTTTAAACCAAAATCGCATGGTGCGTTCATTAGCAGTCCCCTCGCCAAACGCAACATTGATATTGCGAGTTGTTTCTGCCACGTTAGTTCCGCGTCGGAACTCGTATTAAAGAATAACTCGAATTTTCGAAGTATCCAATTTTCTTGTCTAAGCTAAATAAAGAAAACAACTGAAAGTCGATAATTGAATGTTGCACATTTTTTAAAAGAAGAACTTCATAGGTACCACGTGAAAAAAGTTTCACTCAGAAATCTCAAACCATGAAGGTTCTATGTCAATTCGAAGTACCTATTACAATAAAACGGCAATTTCATACTTTAACCCCTATTATTAGCAAACTACTTACCATGTTTAAATATCTTGTTCGTGCGGTCAACTACCTACAAAGGTTATCCATCCATAACAAAATATTTGACCATTGTGACTTTTAAATTTTATATTTATGCTAGCTGTGCCCGCGACTTCCGTCGCGTGGAATGCGTGGATGTCGGGTTGCGATAATGTGTCGCTTATACCACTCCTCCATTGAAAAGGAAGAATCTCTTAAGTTTTCTGTTTTGATAGTACCTTATACATATTATACTTTCATACTCATTTAGTAAAAAGTTGATATTTTGACATTACAAACAGACACTTCAATTAAAGAGTATATATTGTAGTTCTAAGTAGTGACAAAAATTCTGCTTTTGTGGGATTTAGATAAGTACCGGTAGTTTTTTTGCAGTTAGGTAGATACTAAATAAATCCCCAGCAGATAAGGCAAGAACAGGTTTCGGTGAATAACCTCTTACGTCAGCCAAGTATTTGATAATAGCCACCAAATTAATCGTCCGAAAACCAGACATAAATAATTTTGAACTTAAAAACCTCTTAAATAGGAGGATTTGACGACTGTGTTATGACATGGTTATGTTATGACTTACGGACCCGGAATGCGGACACTCACGGTACAGCTGGTCCATAAATTGAAGGTCGCTCAGCGAGCTATGGAACGGGCTACGTTTGGAATCTCTCTGAGGAATGGAATCCGGAACGAGGTGGTCCAGCAGAGAAACAAAGTTGTCGGACATAGCTCACAAACTAAGCAAGCTGAAGTGGTAATGGGCTAGCCATTATAGCCGTAGAAACGATAACCGGAGACGTGTTCTTGAGTGGAGACCGCGAATCGGCAAACGTAAGGTAGGACGCCCTCAGGCTAGGAGAAGCGACGATCTTCGCAGGGTGACTATTGGATAAGAGTTGCCGAGAATCGACCTGAATGGCGTGCAATTGGAGAGGCCTATGTCCAGCAGTGGCCTGCTGTAGGCTGATGACCGATGCCGATTCCCGAAAGGCTATCAAGTTGACATCAGCATAGAATACATAATTGACATCAGTGACACAAGGTCGCTCACTATCGCAAAAACCGGTCCTCTTCGGTCGTTTTTAAAGTAATACTGTACAATATAAGATCACGTGTCTATGTATCAATCCAGGCGATAAGAGGCGTAAATGATAAATCTGTATTAGTTCATGTGGGTACTTGGGCTCATTGCTATGCTACTACTCCTACCATTCCTCTGTAATAAGTAGATATAATTTATTATATAATGCGAGACTTTAACATTAGTCTTAAAATAATACTGTTTGATATTTTGGTTAACCAATAACAAGATGACATTTGTTGACTTGATCAGACTTTCAAAAACTGTTTGGCATGTAACTTTTTCGTAAAGGTTACCTGCCACTCGTACCTATTTCATACTGTCTAAAACTACTTTCAAAGACTCAGATTTCCTGAATAAAAGATATATCAAGAAGGATTTAATTTCGAGGTCAATACTATAAGGACAAAATCGGCTATTTATATAGATACACAAAAAAAAAAACATGAATTACATACTGTTTATTATATTATATTCTAATTGTAAGAATTGTAAGTGAGTGGCTGACAAGCTAAGGCCTTCACGGCGTTCAAGGCGTTCACTATTTATTTATTAAGCACGTTGATATTTTTACTTCCGCCTTTTTGTTCTCTACTAGCCAACAAAATCAGAGAAATTGCTGTGTCATACTCGTCATATATGTCATTGTAATATAACACAGCTTTCATCGGGATATTTCTAACGTACCAAACACGGATGAACCCACAATCTGAGAGTTTTTGGAGCAGTCTCCCTAAAAAGATTACACTTAAAACGTCACGTTTTAACGCGGAGAGGTCTCTGAGAAATGTAATTCACATCGAGATTGGACATTCGACAGCGTCAGGATGACGGCGGACCGGACCGTTTATCGACAAAGTTTGGCTATACAAGTGCACCCGCCCAGAAAGTTCGAGCTTCTTTTACGTAATGCGGCCCACATTACGCATTTTCGCGTCGATTCATTACGCCCCAGCCGACCGTAAATCTGACCTCTTCCAAATTGTGACCGTCTTCCACGAGTGGGATGTCGTAGTGATACAAGTATTTGGTTCTTAGGATTTTTTATTTTTTTGGAACCTACTTCTGAATTGTGGTTCTTTGTCTTTATTTTTTTCGTGTTCATTACAGCTAAGGATTTTCAGCTAAAAGTAGGTAAGTAAGTACTTTGATGTGATATAAGTAGTAGTTAGGTAATTTGTTTTTTGTTTATGCAAGCAAAACAAAAAATAAAGAGGTAGGTAGTAGATCATTTGTTAAGAATACGAGAGTAATGAAAAACTAACATGTCGAGTCAGACAGAATAAGGAGAAAAAGAAGCACAAGATAGTTACGCGTCTTTGTATTCTTAATTAACAAGAACCTGAGTAGGTACATTTCTCAAACAAAACGTTAGTGGAGCACTCGGTTAACTCAGTATGTTTGGTTCGTAGGCGTAGGCTGTGTTGATGCTAAAAAAAAAACAGGCACGTCTCATTAATTACTAGTCATTTTACGCAATACCGGGTTATTTTCATTGTGCTTAAAAAAATGCAAAAGACCCGACCCTGACGAATGTTTGGGCATGTAAGCACAACATGTTGAATGGCCGTATATCACCGCTCACTGATAACTCCACAGATAAACCTGTTACGAAAACATTTACTCGTGGGGTCTCACTACGAAAGTAAATATGGTTTTTCCTTTGTACGCAACGTGAACTAAGAATGAAACAATCTCAGAATTACACAAAGAAATGTTGTTAGTAGACTACATCAAGGGGGGTTTACTCTCTAAGTCCGCCAACAAAGATACGAGCCCATCCTCGAATTCGGGACATTCGACAGCACTATTAGTGCTCTCGGAATATTATGCGACGAAATTCGCTGTGCCAAAATTCGAAAACCTAGTAGTTTCGATGTCTACCTATATGCATACAACACAGAATCACAAAATGAAATAATAATTATCTTTGATTTAGCCACTAATAGTTTTATTTCAAAATTCTATCAATTAAGTAACAAACTACCCTCAAAAATTCGATACCCGCCATCCTCAATGCCGAATTTATCAAAATAATTAACCATAGAGGTAATTACGGTATCTAAAAACATAATGCATATGTCATTCACAGCATAAAATAAAATAACATCTGCAGTAATTTACTCAGTATCCGTATTTATATAAAATAGATAGGTAAAGTTATGAGAATCAAACCAAATCATCAGGGCATCATTCAAGATTAGAGTTTGCTTCTAGATATTCTATACCCAGTGCAGAATGTTAGACTATTTAATGTCCATGTATTTAAAACTATAATACAAGTCTTATCTCTGAGCAGTAAAGGTCAAAATCGAGTGTCACAGAGATTAACTAGGATGGTGCACTACATGTTTTGTTTTTCCACACATGCCTGTGTTTTGATTAGCATGTGAACTGTTGAATAGTTGCAGATAGTATGCTAGCATTGAACACACATTGTTTCATTGATGTGAAATTCACAGCATCCATTGAATTAATTTCTGCCATTAGCCTACTTAGTGATTGATAACTTTACAATATCTAATTAATACTTGGTTTATTTTCTGTTGAACTTTAAACATGACAAGTATTGACTGCATAAATAACTTATGAATTCAGACAAATTTTTTATAAGAGCACCATTTTTTTTAATCGATTTATATATTAAAGTTATTGGAATATCTTATCCATACACCTTAATTTAATTTATTGAGTAATTAAGTAAGCCACTCTCCGACAAACCCACTTTAAATTTTAAATGTATCCTTGTAAAATAAGAAATTAAAATGAACACATGAACTGTGTATGATATATACTTCTTAAGACAGCATAAGAATTTTGAGCTTTTTTCTATTCATAGTTTGTTTTTACTACAGGCCTTATATCTTGTATCCAACAAAAGCGATAAAAAACGTTGTTTATTTTTTAAATTATGAATGCGATGGCATTGGGTTAATTTATTAACATACCAATAATTAGTCAGTGAACTGTATTTCTGTATAATTAACTAACACTTAATATTCTAAGAAAACCAGGGTCAAGTAAAACAATGATAATTGGATGTGCTGTACTGGCCTCTGACATTATTATCAGTAGCTAGCATCGCTACTCGATCCTCATTCAAGAGAATGAAATAATTTATATTAATATCTTTTACTGCTCGGTTCATATGCTTTATTATTTTATTTGTACTACTAGCGTCAACAGGAAATAATAAAATGCCTGGGTTACTATACAATTAAATTAATGAAAATGTAAGGTAGTAAAACAGAAAAAGAAAACAAGATAGAATACAAAATTGAATATCAGTTTCATTCATATACTATGTGAGGTACTTATTAAAAAATAGTTAGGCATTCAAAATCACCACCTGTTGTCTGTGATTCTTATGAATAAAAGAAAGGAAATCGTATTATGTATGGTGTTGTAAGACCGGTATTCTGTTACTCTGGCGTTACTTCCTTGATACCAAGAGCAAACAACTTTCGCTGCGTGTAGCTGCGCGCGCGCCGCCCGCCTGGTCCAGCTGGCGCACGCGCCTCCTTGCGCACCTCACCAATCTAACTGCTTCCCAAATGTACCACCAGCAAGCCAATTACACCTATTGCAACATTATGCAAGCCCTAACACTACCAGAACCCGGTCTATCATTCAAACCAGCCTACGCTTCGACATCACTGTACACGTAACACTTGAAACATTTCTCTGTTTACGAGTACCTTGCACATGAATAAAAGAGGAAATACTCACCGATATGTTTATCGCTCCAAATCCCAAACAATATAAAAACTGTCACTCACACGTTAGAACACAAAACACAGACTATTCACCTCTTGACATCTGACATTGTTCATAAAACGCAAAGAAATATCACATTTATATTTCACCAAAAACACGTAGGGATAAAGCGTTATCATAAAAACAATAAGATATAACAAAAGTTGTGAAAAACGATCGCAAAATAACCGATACAAAACGTAAACAGCTCCTACTTTGACAGAATCATCCAATAAACTGACACTTGTTTTGCAGTTGCCAACTGCAAAACCACTTTCGCCTTCTGCAAATGCGAAGTTACCAACATTCAGATATTAAAATTATGCAAAAAATATTTTTCTTTACTTTATGTTACAAGGTTATGCAAAAAGTTTGTATTTTGAAAGTGTTAATTTACTTCTAAACTAGAAATGGCCTAGAGTACGAGAATTAAACATCGTAACCATAATTAACGTAACCAACCAAGAACTTCTCAGCTTAGATTAGGCTTTATGAATGACAAAAATAATGAGGCTCGAAAGTAAGGTGCCTTGAAATCGTATCGCTAAATTATTTATGAATAAAAATATGCTTTTTTCATTGAAAATATTTTTTACTGCCCACAATTCGGTACACATACAAAGACAAATAAACATGAATCATTTTCGTATTCTTGTTGGGGAAGGAAGAAGTCGATTTTTCGTATTGTTAACCCTGTCACATTCCGACTAGCGTCTAGCAGCTGTTTGGTTTGGCAACCCTGTCATATCAGCTGTCATTTTCGTCGTCATCAGCAATCTGTCATTTCGGTTGACTGTTATCTCTATTTTTGTGCTAAAAATATATAATTAGGAGTGTAGAAAACTTTCCTTTGTGTTTACAGTACATAACAAATTCTAAGGTGGCGTGAATAAGTTTACTACAATGCCCAAATTCGAGGATAATCCGTTTAGTGATCCAACCATAGACAACCCATTCGCAGTATGTAGCCCTTCGTTGAAACGAAAAATATATTGTTTTTATACTTTCGATGATATATTGTGATTTTGTTCCAGGATCCTGCAGTCCAGCAAGTTGCCAGAAGTACTAATAATGCCACACGAGGGCTCGACGATTATAATCCCTTCGATGGGCAACAAAATGCAAATCAACCTACGGTAATATGTTCATATTAGTCATTAGTGGGATTTTTGTAGGTGTCGATACGACCAACGGTATCTTTGATAGATATCGGTGTAGCGTAACGAACTTACTTTAATTAATGGTTTATGCGTCGTTTTTGCTTTTATCTTTTCCGTGTATTGCTATGCTTTTTTAGAGTTCCAGCTACAATAAACTATTTTATAAAGGCAGACTAGTTTTTAAACTCAATAATACACAGTTAATGTCATATAATATCAAACAACACTAAATCATCAGATTGAAAACCTGGAAACAATGGGAATTAATAAATTATTTGTTTATAGGTACAGCCTCCTCCCCAGCAGCCCTCGCAGCCAGCGATCATGCAGGCCGTGTCCCCCCCGGTGAGCGGGCAGTACACGCGTCCTGCTCAACCTCAGGCGCCGCCGGCCCAGCCACCACAAAACTTTACCACGGCTGACTTTCAGGTACATATTTAAAGCCACATTGTAATAATATCATATAATTCTTATCATAGTTATTATATAGTAAGGAAACAAATTTTAAATAGTTATATTCTCATAGTAACAATTCTTAATAGATATCCCAAATTAACTTACATAATGTGGGTATTTTATTATCTACAGGAAAAACTATGTTTTCATGATTTTGTAGTATTGTATTTCAATTAAAAGTAATAAAATTACAACTGCCAATGTTCAATAGTAATTGTCCCAATGCAGGGAAAACGCAGTGACAGATCAAGCATGTTCAAAGCAAAATATTATGGTTTAATTATATTTTATAAAAATTAATTAACCCATCAAACAAACGTCGGTTTCACAATAATAGTTATTGTTGTTTAAAGTTTATTTGTCTTATGAATTGCTGGTTCATATGACATTCGTCGGGTTAATAGGCTAGCATTTTCCGCCATATAAACTGAACATTAAATTATTATTTTATACTTATATACCTCTGATTATACATAATTACTTCTGACAATATTATTGTGCCACTGCAAAACAGATATTTGTAACAACAATGCATACAAGTAAATACGGGTACAATATTTCCTTGTCAGTCAGACAGTCCCTTTTTCAATATTGTGTTCTTGAATTCGTTTTTTACTCTCATATCATGAAACTGAACAAGGGCTTGTGGCTCACTAATCACAGCCGCACTGGTTGATCGATCAGGTAGGCTACGCTCGCCACGGTTGTTCCGTGGATGGGTGACCATTTTCACATATCAAGACCCTCTGTGCTCAAATTAAAACTCAAACTGATATAATTTATTTCAATTAAACCATTTACAGGCACTTTTGAATTGTCAAAATTAAATAGTCTGTCAGTTAGTCAGAAAGTTGAAGCTAGTTGCCCATTCCAAAACGTAGATCTCTATGGAGAAGAACGGGCAAGAAACTCAATGGACACTCTTTTTGCTTGAAAGCACGTGCCTTGGAAAGCATGTTAAGCCGTTGGTCCCGGCTGTCATTCGTGGATCTTTAACAGTTGTTACAGGTCGTCAGTAGCCTGAATGTCTGACAACTAGTTATACAAAGGAGTATCGTATTACCCAGTAACTGGGTTGGGGAGGACAGATATGCAGTTGCTCCATGTAAAATACTGGCATTCAGCTGCATCCGGTTAGACTGGAAGCTAACCCCAACATAGTTGGGAAGAGGCTAGGCAGATAATGATTATGAAACTGAACCACTATTCTAACAGAGGGGCAATTCTCGTAATTTTAAGACCGTTCACAGTCTGATCTCAGTCTCAAACTGTCAAAAAATACTTCTAATTTCCCTACATTTTGACAAGTTTTTGACATTTGTTTGTCGCTGCGATGAGACTGCGACTAGATTTTGAACGTTTTAAATTACGAGAATACGCCTTCTGATTGTATTGCTAGTCATTTGCTAGTATATTCAAGATAAAAATTAAAGACCAAATCCAATCAAAGACTACTTAAGTTAAGAATACTCAATTAAATCAATGCATTAGGTACTTCTTTTTTTTTATTAAAAAAAAATTTCGTCGATTGTTTTCGATAGAATATCCAATAATATAACATGAACCCTGAAATTCTCAAACAATACTCAACTATAAAGAATATTTACAAGCCTTTTTTTTTGTTAAGAAACACTTTAAAGTGACAGCATAAACCCAACGCAATTAAGCGATCGTCGCGTTCATAAGTCACTTTTCGTTTGGAAAACTGGAAGACGTCTGCCTGCGTAACCACGCGTTCTAGTTCGCCGAACCAAGAGTGACATAAGAACGTGACGCTTTTGGTTAGAACGCGGCCTAAGACTTAACGGCAATATAAAATTGAGTTGTGTTTGAGAATTCGGCGGATAGTGTAGAAAACACCAGCACATGTACAGTCACGAGCAAAAGTATGTATACACTCGGCTTTATTCAAAAGCGATTTACTCCTTTATTTTTTAATGAAATTTTATGTTGTTACGAACATAGCATTTTCTAACCCATAGGTTTATGTAATGCGTCGTATTTCAACGTTGTATTCGTTATTTCTCGAAAAAATCGCAATTGAAAGTTGCCAAGTGTTGACATATTGGTGCTCGTGACTGTACAGACGCCAGCGGGTCAAGCTACCCGAAAGTGTAAATTTTTTCCAATCAACCTTGAACCTTAATGCTTCAGAAATAAAGTTGAAAATCTATTCAAGAAATTTGACAGATTGTAGTAGCTTGATGTGCTGGCGTCTGAACATTAAATGTTCATTAATGCATGTCGACTAATACGCACTTTGCTTTTTTCAAAACGCACAAAAGGAATTGAAGGTAAACACTTGTTAACATAATGAATCATTTTAGTAATATTATCTGTAATCACTTTATCAGTATGAGTCAATAATTCCATTTCATATACTTAATTTGTTACATATTTTCATACCAACATTGGTGTATAAAAATGTTCCTGCAAAGTTTGTACAGCTTAAATAGTCACTCGCATAGCTGATCATAATTACATATTGCATCTTATTGCGTCACCTATGTAGAAATACTGGCTCTGTAATGGGGCAGTTTATGTCTTACGGGTATATATGCAACACATTAATAGCACTTAGACTAAGCAGTTAGATATGGAGACATCACAATGTAACAACATAACAGGTTTCTATAAGAAAATCACTAAAAGCACTTGAAAATATAAATGTCAATAATCTAGATGTATATCAAAATTACAGTGCATCCCTAATTTTGATAAACATGTAGGTAAGTACATTAGACTAGTAACAAAAACAATAATACGCTTATCTCGTTTAAAAATAGTCACAGTTGTGCACATTTTAAAATTGCTCAATTAACTGACCAGCAACAAGAACTCGCACTAAACGCGATTAAAACACCCACACTCTTTATAAACTCCAAATTGCAAATGTAGGCGTAACTTTCCGCTTTAGATTAAATGTAAACTCAGATCTGTTTGAACTGCTGTGCCCTGTGCGTAATAATAACGTTATGAGTATGAATGATCTGCAGAGAAGACAGGAGGAGTTGGAACGTAAGGCGGAGGAATTAGCGCGAAGGGAAGCGGAGCTGCGGGCTGGCTCGGCCGGGCGGCGGAACAACTGGCCCCCGCTGCCGGCCTTCTGTCCTATACAGCCGTGTTTCTACCAAGACATCAATGTTGATATACCGCTGGAGTTCCAGAGGATCGTTCGTCACCTTTACCACTTGTGGATGTGTAAGTACTCGTGATTATGTCATTTCGCATTTCCGTCTTAATTAATGTTGATACCTACATACATATCTATACTTATTATATTTGTTGTTGTAACAGTTTGTTTAGTTTAATTATAAATTGTCCCACTGGTAAAGGTGGTATAGGTCTGCCCCATACTTTTTCAATTGAAATAACTTATTGTGGGATAATTTTTCAGACAAAAACCTTAAGTAATATTTCATTTACTCCAACATGCATCTACTTATTTCCAGTCCACGCCCTGGTACTGTCCCTCAACATAATCGGCGCTATGTCGCTGATGTTCGCCGGCAACGGTTTCACGGCTTTCGGCCTATCAATCCTGTACTTCATACTGCTGACGCCCTTCAGCTTCGTCTGCTGGTACCGGCCTATCTACAAGGCCTTTAGAAGCGACTCTTCATTCAACTTCATGGTGTTCTTCTTCATATTTTTGTTCCAAATCATCATAACTGTCGTGCAGTCAATTGGATTCAGCGGTGGAGGTTCCTGGTGAGTTCATTGCAAGATTTTTTTTTTAATGATAAAACTATTTCAGAAAGTCGTGATTACTTTTACTGTATGAATTTATCTATATTAACAAAGAAAAGATAACAGGAATGCACAAAGTAAAATGGTACAATTTGTACTTACTATCTACATCTGAAGGCCAATTCTCTTAATTTAAAACGTTCAAAATCTAGTCGCAGTCTCATCTCAGCGACAAACAAATGTCAAAATGTAGGGAAATTAGACGTATTTTTGACAGATTGAGACTGCGATCAGACCGTGAACATTATTAAATTTACGAGAATTACTCTTCAGTTAATGACTTTTTGATCAAATAATGAATTGTTTATGAATAAATAAATGAAAAATTAAAATGACTATAACCATTAAGGCAATAATTGATTAATTTTCTAAACAGTTATAAAGTAATTTGTTTGTAATTGCAGCGGACTGATCACCAGCCTCACTGCGTTCAAGACGAACATTGCAGTCGGCATCATCACTTTGATGGTCACCATTGGATTCATCATGTGTGTTGTCGTTGATGTCATGTTAATGGCAAAGGTGAGGAAACCTTTATAAAAATAGTTCAATAAAAATGGGTGGTCAAGGTTAATTCGGTTCCGAGCCGTGACATTTCGTCTAACATTATAGATTCGAAAGTGTCACTGTATGTTAGTTACGTTTTTGGTCAGATCGTTAAAAGTTTTGGGGCTACAAATTATAATAAGTAATGTGATTTTAATGGGGAAGTCTGACACCCAGTTAGCTAGTCTATATCTACAGAGATATATAGATATATCCCTATGTATACTAATAATAAAGCTGAATAGTTTGTTTGAACGCGCTAATCTCGAAACTACCTGTCGGTTTTTTTTTTTTGCATTGGTAGCCAATTCTTGAGGAAGGCTATATAGGCTACTTAACATCATGCTAGGACCTTTAGGAGCCGAACAAAATCATAAAGAATGCTAAGTGAAAACGAAGTAAGTAATAGCGCAGGTAGGCGATGCGACGTGACTGGGTGAGTCGGGAAACAAGAATCTTCACGCGGACGAAGTCGCGGGCACAAGCTATTTTTGTATACATTAGTACAGTGTAATGTAATTTACGCTACACGCTACTTGCACTGAGCGCTTCATGGATGAGTTAAAATGTATAAAGCTTTACGCATCGTGCCTCTAGGTAATCGACGACGATCAATTTTATTCTGGTATCTGGTATCATTTGGGAGTCAGTCAGCCTTAGGACAAATTCTAAATATTCAAGTCGGGCAGTTGCAGTGAAAAAACTTCAATGACAGTTATTTGCGTTTTATAATACATTCATTTATTTCTGGTAAATAACACCCATTGCTAAACATAAACTAATAGACACCAATAAAAATACTGCTTCCTTTATCTGTAGACCCCTAGCTATAATCTACAATAAATGTATCACAGGTGTTATGCCAACGTTGTGGAAGCAGGCTAATATCACACCTGTACCCAAGAGTGGATCTAAGCGTAGTGTTGAGCAGTACCGACTTATTTTTATTTTATCTACCTTGTCGAAGCTTTTTGAAAGACTGGTACATAACGAAGTGTACCCTATCCTGCATAACACATATACAGCAACAGCACGGTTTTGTGAAAAAGCGATCCACGACAACTAATTTATTGATATTTTCTAGTGACCTATTTGATAACATCGACAATCGTATACAAGTTGATGCAGTGTACACGAACTTTCAAAAAAGCTTTCAACAAGGTGGATCATGAATTGTTGCTGAACCGAATAGCTTTCAATGGTATTCGTGGTAACTTGTTGCGATGGTTCATTTCTTACATCACTAACTGTTGTCAACGGGTTGTTATTATTGCATTCCACTCTCATGCTACTCGGGTTACATCTGGTGTCCCTCAGGGCTCTATTCTAGGTCCTCTTTTATTCATCATTTTTATAAATAATATTGGTAACTGTTTTCATCATTCCAAGTTTTTGTTATATTATATGCTGATGACCTCAAATTATACAGACCTTAATACATAGCATTCAGGATTGCTAGCAAGAGGACTTGGATCGACTCACAGACTATTGCCACAGTAGTAAGCTCCATCTGAGCATTCCCAAGTGCAACTACCTAAATTTCACCAAAAATAAAAACAAGGTTTTCATACTCTTTGTGTAATGTTTTATTGAATCAAGTAAACTCGATTCGTGATCTTGGTATATTGCTTGACTCAAAACTCTGTTTGGATTTGCATATCGATCAAATAGTAAATAAAGCATATGAGATGTACGGATTTATAATGAGATCCACTCATGACTTTAAGCGGATCTCTTCGTACCTCTGTCTGTACAAAACCCCAGTTCGCTCTCAGCTCGAATATGCCGTATCCATCTGGAACTGGAGCGCTGTGGGTTATTACTTAAGTAACTTATGTTTTTCTGTTTATAATATTGTTTATTGTTCCTATTTAATAAAATAAATCAACCATTTTAAATACGATGCCAACCTCATCTAGTTTTTAAAATATGATTAACATATGAAAATGTTGTACCTACTTAGATACATTAATAAATTCATTTGTCATGTGTGTAAAATGCATTAATACAGTGCAATTAATAAAGTTCAAAATACAAATTAAAGTAAATTGACCTGTAGCTTTGTCAATAATAAGTAATTACAGTGATAAGAAAATATAACAACAATATTTTTATTGTTAAAACTTCTGAATGGGTAACGAAATGATATAGCAGTTTTTATTTTAATGAATTATAACTTTATTTAAATGTACAATCCAATGGCTATCAGCATAATCCATACTAATTTACGAATACTAGTAGCCATGTGCCCCAAGGGTTTTCCCATTGGCAAAAATGACAAAATTTCAAACTTTCGTTTTCGAAATTCTTTAACCCATTTAGAGGATACATTTTCAAAAACCATTCCTTGTAGCTCACTTCTGGTTACTTATGGAACTCATCTGCAAAATTTCATGCTTCTAGATCCAGCTGTTTAAGCTGTAGGACTTAGCGTTTTAAGTTGTCAGGGAACGAATTTAAGATTTTTACTGGGTAGATTTTGTTCAAATAAACTCATTTTGGTCATTTGCAACTAAACGTATTTTGGTAATTTGCTAGCAAATTAAAAATCAGAGTTTAGCAAAAAGCAAGATAGCAGAAAATTGACTTGCTAATGTATTGCTATTTGCTATGTGATATTGTACACAGTTTTAAATTCAGACTATTGCAGAAACTTTGTAATCTTTTAAAAAAGTTTAGTCTTTGATTAACTTCTCTTACAACTTTTCCCTGTTTTTATTTGTCATACACTTATTTACTATCACAACAATAACTAATATGTCCCTATTCCCTACAGGTCCATCGTATCTACCGATCAACGGGCGCGTCTATGGCGAAGGCACAGACTGAGTTCACGACGGAGATCCTTCGCAACCAACATGTTCAGACCGCTGCGTCCAGCGCCGCCGCCGCCGCGGTCAACGCACAGATCGCCAACGCTAACCGGTATTAAACAACGTACAGCATGTGAGTACTCATTCACAAGGTCACGACGGAGATCCTTCAAAACCAGCACGTTCAGACCGCTGCGTCCAGCGCCGCCAACACCGCGGTCAACGCGCAGATCGCCAACGCTAACCGGTATTAGACAACGTACAGCATGTGAGTACACTTATTAGTTCACGACGGAGATCCTTCACAACCAAATCTACAGACCGCTGCGTCCAGCGCCGCCGCCGCCGCCGCGGTCGACGCGCAGCTCGTCAACGATAACCGGTATTAGAAAACCTATAGCGTGGGAACCGCCCAATTTTTAATGTTTTTAGCAAAAATAATAAAAAAAAACGTGTTTTTTTTTTTCTTTTAGTATCACTCAGTACTGTAATATTGAGGTATGGCGACATAACGTTGTCTAATGGTGTACATAATAAACAGTATTATATTCTAATAAAAGTATATGTTTGTGGATACACATCCCCACTGCACCTGTACGTCGTCCCTTTCTCTCATTCAACATAGTATTCAACGTTTGACAGTAACCACGCTGAACTGATAATACTTTCGGGCAAAATTATTTTCAAAAATGGTATTTGAATTGCCTAATGCCTAGAAAAAATTTGAATAGTGATTTAAAAACCTGTAGTTCACCAGAGGTCTTTATAAGAAAAAAAATATGTGTGTGGAGACCCAGCCCCATTGTATGGACCCATTCAGCGAGGGGGCATCACGTCAATACTAAACAAACTGACTTAAATACAAACTGTGAGTCTTCATGACTTCGCTGATTCGCTTCGCAGCATCGGGAAAAGGAAGAGAAACCGATTACTGCGAAACTGCATTGAAGTGATAACCTTTCAATACATTGTGAAATTCACTGTTCCAGAGAGTAAAATTGATAGCCAATCATATTGATAAGCTATAATTACAGATATCTAATTATCAGTTTATATAATGATAAATACAGATTAATAAAACTAACTGTTTATTAACGTTTTATTTTTTGTTTCCAGGAGTGACCGTATGGAATAAATGATTAGCTCTGAGTGTGCATATCGGGAAAGTACGCCAATAACTTCATCAATCAAGATACCGAAAGGCATTCTGATATTAAAATGGATATGTTAACATTTTACTCGCGAATTATTGTTATGTCGATCGCGTTTTTATCATATACTACATGTATTCCTCGTATTACCTCGAGTATGATCAAATTAAATGATAGCTTGGGGAATAGAAACGGTTCTCGTTACTGATCTAACGACTACTCGCATTATCAATTACTTAACGAACATACTTATATCAATATGATGTGATTGTGTTGTAAGCTTGATTCATTCATCATAATATCCTATATTTGATCACTTTAACGTGACGCTGAACAAAGCGCTGCCTAATGCTGTTGTACATCCTCGCGTTAAAGTGAATAGGTAGCTGTTGTAACGGCCAAAATGTCATATGGCTGTGTATGAAATGTTATTTAACAATTAATTGACCTTATTTATGCAAGTTTTGGCGTTTCAATTATAAAACAAAATGTATAGTGCAACACATAATAGAGTCATTCAAAGTTTTATATAACATCAAGTATTTTGTTTGTATTTTGTTTGTGAAGGCATGGTTGTTTTCTAGCCGATTTTCACTGTTGATGTTGTCATCATTTCCAATCATAAAACATATTAAAATCCGTAGTAAGACTATTCTTCATCTCTATTCTCTGTCGCACTGTACTTATTAAACAGCATTTGAGTATTTTATTATTAAAATAATTATTACAATATTTATGAAATTAAGATATATTTACGCCACGACTTAGTTCTTTTGCTAGCTGTAACGATTATTTTTAATCGACATGAGCTTACAAACGCTTTAAGATCTACGTACCTACTAAAAATTGTGGAGTCTTCATATAATTAAATAGTATTTTACCAGGATTTTATTATTGCGCTAAATATTTTATTACTTATGAAGCGGTTTATATTTTTATAAAACAAGTTTTGATTCACGATTTTATTTATTTTTCAAATTATTATTTTTTGCGTAGAGAAAACGTGCATGTATCTTAGTGTCGATATATCAATAAATCCAACTAATCTCAACATCGGGTGATCACTCAAATTTTCGTTTGGTTGCAAATAAACTATGTTGTTTATTTTTTTTAATAGTTATGAATTTATTATCTTTATTTAACATTCCAAAAACGAGTGTAAATATCCTTTAAATGTTTAAATTTGAAAGCTAAATGTATATTCAATTTTGAATACCTGTTTAAAATTTTAAGAACATTTAAAACTTCATGTAACGTCGCTAATAAATGTATGTATTTGGACCATTTACTTAATCGTTAGTATTTCCAAGTGTGACTCCCTCTTGCCCTGCGTTGAGACTATCTATTAGATGCACAAGACTTCGATTTTAGTATTTATCGTTGTATAAATAAAATAGTGTAAGTTGATAAACATTTAAGCATATTATTAACTAGTCAATGGACTAAACAGCTTTGGAAACTGACTAAACAAACACATAGACCGCTTACGAAATTGTAACTAAACTAATACGTGATGCGCCCGGTCCGGGGCACAAACAATACGTAGGTATGTTATGTATAATCTGGGCCTAGCATAATGTAAATTATTTACCAGACCGTCCTTACCCCAGATAAATGGTAAGCGAAGGCGTGTAGATTTATCTAAATGTTTAAACTGTTTTGTAACGAATAAGTCATGTTATAAACTTATGATTAATAATAAATATAGTTTCAGACATTTATCTTTTAATTATGTGCGAATCAATTGACTATACATTTTGTTGAACTATCAGTTACACAAAAAAGGTAAAGGAAAAACTCTTCTATACATAACACATTTTAATAAGAAAATTTCACAATTTGTCCTAATCTAGCTTCAACTGATTACCTACCCCTTAATAATTATTATCTATGCCTATAATTAAATGCACGTACCTCACAGACTACCCTACTTTAGGAGCGGTACTGCACTAACTTTGCCTCGCATAACCACATTTAAGGTCGTGGTATCAGGTAAATAATGCGCTTTCGATCACATTTAAAACATCCACGCAAATCGTCCGCAGTTAACAATCGTTGGAAACCGCGAGTCGTGACTACTGAAGTCTACTGAGAACATAATATCCTCCGTGACGGGCGAGACGTGCTGCTAGCTAGGCATATTCTAAGTTTGAGGTTGATTCGCGTGTGCGTGCGCGCCCAGGCGCGCGGGGTCCTGGCTCGGGTAGTGCAGCGCGAGCGGCGCCGGGGGCGGCGGCACGCCGGCCACGCCGCTACCCCACGCCGGCCAGCCGCCGCCGCCGTAGTGGTGCAGGTTGAAGAAGTCGTTTGGCCGGTTCGGTGGTGGCGGCATCTGTCAACAAAAACAAGTAAATAGAGGGAAAGAAAGAAAATAAATTTATTTAGCACAGACTAAAAGCCACACAATTCACCAGATACATACAATCAGATAATATAAATAATTTAAAAATCAAAAATCCCGACTGCATAAAAAGTGAACCAACCTCTGGAATTTAAGTTTTCATAAATGCTTTAATTAAGTTACTTTATTTATTAATAAGTAGGTGTCTATCAATATATAGTTTTTCGACTGAAGTTGAGTACTAAATCGTTTGAAGTTGGAGATGGGCGACCGTGTCACACATTAGATACTTTAGGTAGTCCAATATACCTACTAGATACTTTAGTATATGTCCATCCACATTCACACGCACAGTCATACGAAGTTTTCGTCTTTTTCTACTGTCTAAAACCTATATGTGAGAATGGTTGTTACCACAGACTTATATTGGCTAGATAACGCAAGTCTCATCGTCTCCAAAGAAACCAAGCGTGCCATTATTTTTCTACCTACTGTGACGTCACATGAGCGATTTAGTGATGGGAACTCCCTGTCCGCGAGTAAACGATTCAAAACGATTTAAAGGCCCGCCGCGTTTCGCCTCGCTCGTCCGCCAATACTCTTTGGATCGAGAGGTCGCGTGCGCGCATCCCGTCCGCTTGCATGTTATTGTTTAAGTTCGCCGCTCTTCAAGTTACACGATGTATCCTCATTTGACGTAGACGGCTGGTGAATGTCTTGTAACACGAAGTAACTATTAAATAATCCTAATATCAGCGTCAAGACGTCCACTTTTTCCGACCTGTTACATTTAGAATGAAACGAGTACCTACTAATCGATTTTTGCAAGATAACAGTGATAATTTCACTTTGGGATCACTTGGAAATCTGTAAATATAATTAATAATATTCTAAACAAAATCACGAAATTGAAACATTGCAATAAAAAAACTTTTTACAAAAAAAAAAACCGCCTTCAAAAAAAGACAAACAAAAACGTTCCTGCACTAAAAAGTAAAAAATAAAAAATTGAATTCCTGTAAAGAAACTTAATTTAAAGGTAAACTTATTTGACATTAATATTTTGCAAATATTCAAAATTGTTTACTTCTTTTTGGAGTCGGTGCCAGCAGTTGTATCCTGTGCCATTTACTTTTTCAATTCACGATTATAAAATTTAAAACAGATGCTTACAAACTTAATGCTTCAAAAATTTCAAAGTACTTAAAAAGTGGCAGGGGATTTTTATACGTATTTATAATTATTATTATTTAAAAGACATTATTGTGAAAATTGTGTCAATTTGTTTTAGAGTACAGTCTAGTCTGTATTTGTGTTTTAATTATTCTAGGTATGCAATAGGTATCTTGGTAGTTTTATAGTAAATGTTAGAGGTATTGTTGCCCATACGTATTTCCTTGCCTTGGCTGGCACCGACTCCAAAAAGAAGTAAACAATTTTGAATATTTGCAAAATATTAATGTCAAATAAGTTTACCTTTAAATTAAGTTTCTTTACAGGAATTCAATTTTTTATTTTTTACTTTTTAGTGCAGGAACGTTTTTGTTTGTCTTTTTTTGAAGGCGGTTTTTTTTTTGTAAAAAGTTTTTTTATTTCTAGCCGTTTAGTGTATTTTTTATTATAATATAATGGCAACGTAGTTAATATCTTTTCTACATAGAATATTATTTTGAAGAAGTACCAATATCATACAAGTAGGTACATATTACTGTCTACTTTCTGATCTTTAATTTGATCCCGTAGAGAGATGATAATATGACGCATGAAATACTGTCGATTCTTATAGTTACAATAAAAAAGTTAAATTAATCTTTGGTATAAATTCAACAGACAGGTAAAATTCAAAGACTCCCAACGGAATGTAATCTAGCACCTTGTATTCAGAGTGCATCTCATGACAGTTCTAAGCCCAAATGCTGCTAGGATACATTGTTTTATTTTGAAGTTCTCATGCCAACCTTCCACCTTCCAGCTCCATCATCAGATCAGTTCGATAGTAACTTATAGCCAAAGTGCATTTCATGACAATTCTAATAAGCCCAAACACGGCTAGAATACGTTGATTAATTACGGAGTTCCGGTACCTGTCTTCCGGCTCCATCATGATCATCAGATCAGTTCAATGATAACATTTTTAACTATTCAGGATTATATGTTTATTTGTATTGTCATAGTTGCTTAACTATCTTGATTGTGATATCTATGCGAGTGACAAGTTCCGTTAGCCATATCTGATCTTCTTCACCAGTTCCACTTCATCAAATGTTACTTTTTGACTGTAAACGCTTGATTTCTCGATGAAAATATTAAAATTACTATATAGTTGCCTATAATATTTGAGGAGTTCCCTCGATTCCTCATGGATCCCATCATCAGAACTGGATTTTGAAAAAAATGGGACCAATCTGGAAGCATATCCTTTAAAGTTAAAAAAAAAATTTGCAAATCGATCCATAAACAACGGAGTTCTGAGGTAACAAACATAAAAAAAAAAATAAAAAAAAAAAAAAAAATACAACCGAATTGAGAACCTCCTCCTTTTTTTGAAGTCGGTTAAAAAAAAATTACATGTCACAAAATACCCAACACAAATATTATCATTCCTCTGTTTCCAAAATCGATTAGAATCGAGAACAACTGTACAAACTGTGTGTACAACACTATTTGCTTTATTTGACAGAAAAATGAGAATAGCGACTGTACCACGAAGCTGAGCGATAAGTGAAAATATCGATCATTTTAATTTTCATTGCGTGTTTTAATAGACAAGTCCTACATACTACCTTGTAAGTTGTAACTAAAAACGGCAATGTATCATGAATTATTCGATACACACTCAGTTGCATAGTGTTCATTGTACGACCACAATGAACACAAAATAATTGATTTTGCAATAAAAAACACATAATTTAATAACAAAATGTCTTACCACTGAAAGGAAACCTTTCCATTGTCTCGTCCCATTTTTTTTGTGTAGTTTTTACAGCTCAATACCGCACAATTTGGCATTTTTTAGTTTTTGTTTGACGTCTGGCATCAAGAACGTTCGAGCGCGGACTGATTAGAAATGACGCTGAAGGAAGTCAATTTTACTCCCTTTTTACACGCGAAGTACATACACTTGCGTCGTCTAGCCAATATAAGTCTGTGGTTGTTACGCAACTTTAAATCGCGGTCAGTCGACTCGGAAAATTTCGAGAGAAAACTAAAAATGATTTTTAAACAACTATTCAACGATACCCCACTTGACATAGTTTGTTGACTTTCAGTTTTTTCATTTTCACAATATGGCGTCCAGTAGTCGCCATATTGACACTTTAGTGACACTCGCCGGACTAAGAGGAATCGATTGACGTGTGAATTATAAAAATCGGCCCAGGCGTTTGGTCTGTATAGTGCTTCAAAGGAACATACAAATATACATACATAGGCTGATAAACACATTACCACTCCTTTGCGTCGCGCAGTCGGGTAAAAAGTGTAAAGTCCGATGTAAGAAATTAGCAGGAAAGTGTGCCTCACGGCTACGCCAAAAAGGCCCAATTCAGCAAAAAAAAAAATGCCATACAACTAGAGCCTGACCCCGGTCTTCAACAGGACCTGACTGAAAAATGATATACTGTGTATCCCATTTCGGGTCGGCGCAAGTAATGCAAACATCGGTCTAATTTTCATTTGTGTTCACTTCCTTGCTAGCCAATCTAGCCATCCATTCACCACCATAACAGGATAATCAGTTAGTGATCATAGTTACAAAGGATTTTCTTTTCAGTCTAAAACGAAAACGTAATTCGGCCGAAAACAGTAAATGAAACAAAAACTTGAGAGGTGTCAAGGGACACCCGGATGGAACGAAGTTCACAGACAGACAGAGAAACATGCGACGCCGCACAGCTTACAATAGCTTACTATAGCAAAAAGTGTCGTGACAACTTTTCGTAAGAATTTTTTCCGTCTAGCCCCCTTTCACAACGCGCGATAAGGAACTTCGTTCCAATAAAAATCTTCTATAAATCAATTTACGTTGTTGAGCAGATAATTTATTATGTAGCTCTGCGACGACGTAGCTGCGTAGCGGATAATCTACGCATCGGCTACGGCGTAGCACTGGTAGCGATTGTGTCGTGACAACTTTTCGTAAGAATTTTTTCCGTCTAGCCCCCTTTCACAACGCGCGATAAGGAACTTCGTTCCAAAAATACTTTTCCGATAGGGTTTTGTTTGGTAAAAGTAAAATAAAAACAGGGTAAATCTCTGAATTTAACCATTTAAACTTAAATCACACGTAAATTTACTTCAGTTTGGTATAATATGCTAGTGTTTACAATTCCACATCCCAATGCATATTTTTATATACTTTTCTCAAAGGCAAATTAAATTATATTATTAATAACTAGCTTCTGCCCGCGGCTTCGCCCGCGTGGATGTCGGAAATTATCCCACGGGAACGTGCTACCAAAATAAAAAGTATGTCCTTTCCCAGGATGCCACCTATCTCTTTGCCAAATCAGAAGTTCAATGGTTTAGGTGTGAACATGTAACATATAGTTTCAAGTTCAAATCCTCGTATTACCCGTTTTTGCCCCGTCAGGGGTCAATTTTCGACAACTTTACATACTTATTATTAACTAGCTTCTGCCCGCGACTTCGTACGCGGATCCAGTCCCTTTCTCGTTCCGATAGGAATTTCGGCAAGAGTTTGAACTGTGCGTTGGTATGTCAGCCAATAAATCAGTCAAAACCGATGAAGGATTTCGATTAAGTTTGGTATAACTTAGATTAAGTGTTGTAGACTGGGTAGGTTACAACTCCATTAAAATAAAAAGGTAGAATTATTTTCATTCCGAAATTATGAAGCGAAATTAATATCAATTAGTTAACATTACTATTCTAAAAAATTTCTTTATAAACTATATTGTTGGTTTTTCCGTCGGGTGCCAGAATATAAAGCCCGGAAGCGTTGCTAACCCTTGAGAAAGCAACATAAAGTTGGCCATGAGAAAAACAGCCGGTTCTCAAATCAACACCAGCAACTTTCAGTGTCTGTCTTCACTCGCGAGACAATGTATGACGATCACGATCAGCCGTAAGTCGCGCATCAATTTCTTCACTGGTTTCTAGATACCTATAGGTGGATGTGCGGTTACGCTGGGAACTCAAGCTCGATTCGCTTTCCGTGAATGTTTCCGACTCGCGAGACAATGAATGACGATCACGATCAGCCGTAAGTCGCGCATCACGTTCTTCACTGGTCTCCAGAGATCTAAAAGTCAACGTGCGAATGCGCTGAGAACTCAAGCGTGATTCTCTTTCCGTTAACGTTTCCGACTCGCGAGACAATGCATGACGATCACGATCAGCGGTCAGTCGCGCATCACGATCCTCACTGGTCTCTAGAGACCTAGATGTAGATGCGTAAATACTCTGAGAACGCAGGCGTGATTCTCTTTGTGTGTAATTGTCAGAAACGCGAGACGATGCATGACGCTCACGATCAGCGCTAAGTCGTGCTTCACGATCCGAAGAAGTTTCCGCGGGGCAAGATACAGCCTGATGTTGTCGAAAAGCATCAAGTCTTGCCTGGCGTTCTTCATTCGATTCTTGGGATCTAATGATCTTCAATCTTTTAGCTCCTTTCGAACATTGCGAAAGATTTGACCTCTTTCGTGGCATGGTTATGGTTATTAATGTACTTTAATAACTTTTCAATTAAGATCTAAGTGACTGCTCCCCTGCGTTACCGGGTAGACCGTGTCTCGAAGATAAATGGAAAATGAAATTAAACACTCAAATAACATAAGCCCGAAGGCATATCTATTATATATATATATATATATATAAATGGGAGATTTAGCCAGTAAAGCCAAGTTATCAATGATTTACCATCGTCATCGGAAAGAAGTCCCAAACTGTTACTGCCTTCACCGCGTGGAGGTGCTCCCAGCTTATGTTAATATATTAGTATAAAGTGATTTCCACATCAAATGTTCCTGATCCTTGATTTTTATTATCTCGGCGGAAAATGCTCATCAGACCAAACAAATTTTGTTAAAATGTCATGTCTGTATATGCCATAGTTTAGCTGTGCTCTCCGAGTTCCACATCAGATGTTTCAATCTTCGAATTTTATTCTCCCAGTAGAAAATACTCATCAGACTGAACAACTTTTGCAAAGATGTCATTCCTATATATGTTATGGTTTAGCTGTGCTCTTAGAGTTCCACATCAGATGTTTCAATCTTCGAATTTTATTCTCCCAGCAGAAAATACTCATCAGACTGAATAACTTTTGCTAAGATGTCAAACCTATATATATTATTGTTTAGCTGTGCTCTAAGAGTTCCACATCAGGTGTTCCGAATCTTCAATTTTATTCTCTCAGCAGAAAATGCTCATCAGACACAACATTTTTTTCTAAGGCGCCATTTATGTAACTCTTATAGTTTAGCTGGTCTGTTGCGGTTCTGCATCAGGTGTTCCAGTTTCCAAAATCAATTATAGCCTATATGTTGCCCAGGATTAATAGCTAGATAATAAAAAAAAAATCATTCAAATCCGTCCAGTAGTTCCGGAGATTAGCGTGTACAACCAGACAAACAGATAAACAGACAAACAGACAGACTTTTTTTATTAGATTCGTGTTCTATTACTGTTTCTTAACCCCCCTCAATTATTCTTTTTTAAATATATTCAATGTACAGACACAACTTTTTTACATTCTTATTATAAGTATAGATTATTTTGTGTCAAAAGTATTAATACTGAGTTTTGACTTAATTGGACCGCGCATTCAATTACTTCCACACAACCTTCAACACCCCTATATACCCTTTGAGGGGTAGTTTTGAAAAAAATATTAATAAACTTTATTACTTAGGCGAGTATTCTTGCCAAGTTTCAAGTTTATTAACTAAATGAATAAGATTTTTCATATAAACTGTATCCCCGCTTTTCACCCCCACAGGGATGGAATTTTAAAAAATCGTTTGAAATGTATTCTTAACCTAACTTCCTAACTTGACTAAGATTATTTATACTAATTTTCGAGTTAATCAAGCCATGCTGTAAAATTCCTCCCCTTTTCAGCCCGTCAGGGTTAATTTTCGAAAAACCCTGATACACATTATTCTTTACTTTTGACCTCAGGTATAAATACTGAGTTTCGATTTAATCGGACCGCGCGCTAAAATTCTTCCATACAAACTTTGAATCCCCCTAATCCTTTTAGGGTTTAGTTTAGAAAAACATAAAATGGCAAACGTCATAATTTACTTAGATTAACTATAAAATGTCTCTGAAAATATGAATTTTTACTATTGATATTTTTGTTATATTAAACCTTCATTAAAAAAAAATGGATATCTATGCCAAAAATTTCCAAACACGACACAATATTCGGTTGGACCCTACAAAATTTGAACCTGGTTACCTTTAAAAAGTTTTGAATAGTCAGACATGTAAAATTACAAACCTGTGGTGGGAACGGGTGCAAGTAAGCAGGAGGAGGAGGCAATGTTCCCGGGAGGCCAGGTACTGGTTCCAACACAGGAGTTGCTTCGTTCTTTTCGTTAGGACCCTGGCGACCTGGTAAAACATTTGATACTTTTGATAAGTGAAGGGTCCATATAAAGAACGACAGGTATAAGACAGTAAGATTTAAAGGTCGTCGCATTAGCAATATATCTAATTAGCAGTGATTGGAGTAGGTAGATTGAACTGGCGTCATTGATCCGAAACGTATATATTACTATGGACATTCCTCCGGAATTGGTGGATTATATAAAAAAAAACCGGATCTTATGTAGGAATTGTATTCTGCCAGAGTGGAAGGAGTCATTTGATGATTTGCCATCCTCAAAAAAAGGTAGGAATTGTAATAAAATGAGCAATATTTAATTGAATCCGGAAATACCGGGATTACTTTCCGGAAAAATGGCTTATCCATGTTATTCTTTCTGTGTGCATTTATGATACAAGTACCAAAAATCAATCTACCTACTCCGATCACTGCTAATTAGTAACAATACCAACCTTGAGACTTGCCCCACTTGATAGTGAGTCTCTTGCCACCTATCACCAGTCTGTTGAATGTCTTCTCAGCAGCATGTTCGGCAGCACTCCTTGTTGTATACTGTACAAAGGCACATTGTGCTCTAGGCACTAGAGTCAAAGATCTAAAAAAGAAAGAACATTTATTAACCTTACCAATTACTCAGTAGTTGCGTAACACACTAACAATAGCAATGGCTTTCATTTTGACAGTTCAACAACATTCATTGCATTATTTACATTGTTGAGAAGATTTTTTTTTGGAAAGCAATGGTTTAGTAATATTCTTCAAAAACATTCAGATTTTGATTGATTATTATGCAATTAGGGTGCAGACAAGGATACTAGATTACCAACCCACACTGGACTGGCAAGGTAGATTATGGACTATGGTACACTTTCCACTCACAGAAAGAAAAATCCAATAATATAAAATATAGGCCAACTAAGTGTAGATAGATACTCGTAGTTCTACACTAATAAAAAGAAATTGTTCGAAGTAAAACCCACCTTATTTCACCATACTGGTAGAAATGACCTCTAAGTTCATCCTCAGTAATGTTGTCAGGTAGATTGCCAATGTACAATGTAGTGACAGTTTTGTCCTCAGGAGGAGGCAGGGCCGGCATGGCAGCAGCACGGCGCATCAACTTCTCAGCAACTGGGTCATTCACACCATAATATCTGGGAATTCATAAAAATAAAAATGTTTAGCACAATCATGATCAGTTACACAATATCACAAAATGTAAAATGATGTCAAGTATTTCATTAAGTTCTATTTATTTACTGCCACATGACTACCGAGTGATGACTTGCACAGTCTACAATTACTGATATAGTATATTTTGGTTCTAACAAAGAATTCATAAAGCTGATTGCTTATAGGCAGAAAAAAAAGCAATTACTCTTACCTGTCCTTGATGTTTTGGTCAGCAAGGGGATCATCAGGGTCAGTTGGCTTCTCGTGGCGATAAGGACATTCCTCACCACGTCTACACTCCCCTTTCACCCAGAATGAGCACACATGGGGTCTATTACGTTTATAGTACGGAGCCGTTCTTGCCAAACGTAACAATAAGTCAGAAGCACCTTTAGATTTTAAAGCTGAATTACTAGGTTGTGTTGCATCAAACTTGGACATTTGACTATCTAAATTTTGGATATAATATTCTTTATTAACTTCGTTACGAGGTAGATCATCTTGTATTTTGAGCGCAGCATCTCTAACTTGGATTGGTAACCCATATTCGAGATCCAAAAGGCACGTTTGACATACGTTCTTCAGTTTAGAGCAGGTTTGACATATTTCTGTCTTCTTGAAACGCATTCTGGCGCCAGGACACCAGCGGAAGACAGTGAAGGGCCTTGCACAAATTTTGCACTCCTTGCCATATTTCTCTTTGGTCTGAAATTTAAGTAGATCTTTATTGGCAACTGAGACCAGAATCAGTAGCATGTCGTAACACATTACAAAATGACTAAAATAACGTACATACCATTCGAATGTAGGGGTTATCACCAAGACATGTTTGACACAAAATTGGAAAGTCCTGAAGGAGAAAAGAAACCAAATATTACAGAAATGAACAGTACTTTTTTAAATAATATGTATTTGCAACTGCTCTTACCGAATCTTCCCAATTTTGACGATTGTACGTGTTTGTTGATTTTGAAACAGCCATTGCAAATCAACAAGATTTACGAGTGCCAACGAATTTATTAGCTAAAGATGCTATGCCTATGATAACAAATTAACATATCAAAATTATTATAAAGTTGGCATAAATTTGCAAAACACAAAGAGTCTTTAACTATATGCCAAAACAATAATCAATGCCAACAGCATAGGAATATGACTGAAGAAATGAAGAATCGTTCAATCAACGTGACGCCATTTTCCTTATTTTTTTTTATTAAAAAAGAACATTCTTGTTACATAGTTTAGCACCAGATCTTTTTATCAATAACTGACATTCTCGCATAGCATTTCTAAAATACCGTAAAATAGTAAAATTTCCGGGAATACAAAAAGTATTGTATAAAGCGCCGCGATCTCATTTATATATATAGATAGTGCCAAACATAGAGTATAGTAACTAAAAAGGAAAAGAGAGAGAGAAAGAGTATAATAATAATACGGGAGGATAGTGCTATCCACGAAGACGCGCCCCACTATTCCTCCTAACCGTTTATAGTATATGTGTGCAAGCTTCCGCCAATGTTTGAGTGTTATCGGTGCCGACTAATTAACTAATTTACCTATGAGTGCACGCACACACTACAATGAATAGACTAATCGAGAGAGCGTCACGGTCAAAGGGAAAGATGCTCTACTACAACTTTATATATTTTTAGATACAGCTTGGCAAAAAAGTCTAGAAACGGAACTAATTTTTTGTCTGTTGGCAACATTTCCAAAATAATGACGTTTCTAAATAAACAAAGTTCACGACTTCGTAGAATTTTTGTTTCGACCATCCAACGGTGATTATTAGTGATTAATAAACGTAAAAAGTGAAAAACAATGAATAAAACCATTCGAAGTGCTGGCAGGGAGGTTATTTATTAGGTGTACACGATGTCTGGCAGAACATGAGGCCCAAACTATTCTTTCCGATCTTAACAATGTTTACCAAAAAACCGCTGATATGACAGGTATGTAAGAGTTTGTCTTGTTGTTTCTAGTTAAATTAAGTGTTAATTGATGAACTCAAAGCTGTTTTAATTGGCTTGCATACGGAATCAGTAGAAATTTTAAACAATAAACATCGAGCACATAGGTTATGTTTACATTTTGTTTGCATTACTCTGGTATAGCGCGCCTAGATTAATTGATACTTTGGTGACTTGAACTCTACCTAAAAGAAAACTCAATTTCTACTTAACTTAAGCTTTGAGTTTGTTTACAAGGTAGTGATGTATTTGTTGTAGCTTTTGCATTAGAAATTTAACAGAAACTATTGTGCCATAGACTAAATAACAAAATCTATTTATTCAAAACAGGTAAATCTGTTAGCACTGTAAGAAGAGTCGTGCTGGAAGGAGATAGAAACAAAGGGGTATTTTCTACATCCGGAAAACACAGAAAAGGTCGTCGTCGCAGAGGAAGATTTTTTGGAATAAAAAAGAATAATATTATACAATGTCTTTTTATTTTTTATTTCCAAAAAATGTTGTGAACTCAGCAGTATTTCTCAAAATACTTATTTTTAGGTAAAAAGTAATCAGTTGCGTATCGAGAACACGTCCTTGTTCAATTTAACAATACTTACTGATTTGAAAAAGTAACATAAAGAGAGAGAATACATTTGTCCAATTGAACAAAAAAATCAGCTAAGTATCAAGATTAGGTTGGTGCGCTATTCGGTTGCAGCGGGTTGCCATACGAGCAGCACAGTGGCGCCTCCATTATTTTCTACTCTTTTTTGCCAAGCTGTAAATTAGAATATCAGTTTTCTTTCTATTGGAAAAAAAAACCAGCCAAGTGCGAGTCGGACTCGCCCATGAAGGGTTCCGTTACGTTACGATTTATGACGTATTAAAAAAAACTACTCACTAGATCTCGTTCAAACCAATTATCGGTGGAAGTTTATATGGTAATGTACATCATATATTTTTTTTAGTTTTATCATTCTCTTATTTTAGAAGTTACAGGGGGGGACACACATTTTACCACTTTGGAAGTGTCTCTCGCGCAAACTATTCAGTTTAGAAAAAAATGATATTAGAAACCTCAATATCATTTTTGAAGACCTATCCATAGATACCCCACACGTATGGGTTTGATGAAAAAAAAAATTTGAGTTTCAGTTCTAAGTATGGGGACCCCCAAAATTTATTGTTTTTTTTCTATTTTTGTGTGAAAATCTTAATGCGGTTCACAGAATACATCTACTTACCAAGTTTCAACAGTATAGCTCTTATAGTTTCGGAAAAAAGCGGCTGTGACATACGGACGGACAGACAGACAGACATGACGAATCCATAAGGGTTCCGTTGCCATTTGGCTACGGAACCCTAAAAATCAGATATCCAAATAGCGATGTGAGAAAAGGAGGTAGCACGGAGAGGTATATGGAGAGGCAATACCGGTTAGAATAGAGAAAAAAACTTGAGAGGTGTCAAGGGACACCCGGATGGAACGAAGTTCCTTTCGATTAATATTAGTGAAAGAATTGTAATAAAATTTTTAATTGAAAAAAAAAAACAAAATAAATAGTAAAGAGAAAAGCAAAATATAATATTATAAATATCTGGCTTGCTTTCTATAACAGAGAGAGAGAGAGAAACCGAGAAACACGCGCACGCCGCACGGCTTACAACTATAGCAAAAAGTGTCGTTACAACTTTTGGTCTTAATACTAAGTGCTTATTAAAAAGCTGGCGAACCGTTACATTGCAGGATTTATATAGCAGATCTGTGGGAAAAAAGAAGGGATGGAAGTTTGCTACCTTCAAAATTATTGCCAGTGGCGTAACGTAACTATACCGTTCTAGGCCCGTGGCAAATTCATCGGATGGGCCCCCGGGGTCCCTCCAATATAAAGAAGCTGAACCAACAATAATAATATTTTTTTAATTTTATAATACCTACTTATTTATACACTTTCACTCGTAAGAGTACAATAATAAATCACTATGTTAAGTAGGTCTGTACATACAAACTTTATAATTATACTTAGGTAGGTACTTGATTATCTAATAATTCACTTTAAATTAAAAGTACCTAATTTAAAGTACAATCAGCATCTAATTGATACATAGAGTAGTCAAAATGATTTGAAAAACAAAAAAAAAATTGATCCGAATCATCATATAAATAAAAAATCCGAATCATCCTGTCAAATTAAGAAACTCCGACAGTTTAGACGTGATTAAAAATATGGCTACCAAAAATACGTCAATGGCGCCGATTCCCTTGTTCACAAACTAAACTAAATTTAAGTTCTGTGCATCTTTTCTTTCTATTTCATGAAAAGGACAGAAGATAAATATTAGTTTAGTTCTGTCAAATTAAGATACTCCATAGACAAATTAGACGTGATTAAAAACGTGGCTACTAAAAATACGTCAATTTACAACGTCAGGCGCTGACTAATTTGACAGGACTAAACTAATATTTATCTTCTGTCCATTTCCTAATGAATTAGAAAGAAAAAGATGCACTGAACTTAAATTTACTTTAGTTTGTGAACAAGGGAATCGGCGCCATTGTCAACCTATTTTCCCAATTGACCAATGAAATATATCCTCACTTGCAACAAACACCCAATTCTTACAACAATAAACTGCTAACTGCTTGCGTAATAATAGAATAGTGGAGTCTTTCTTATATAAAATAAACTTGAACCAGGGATTCCCTGTGAGCGTCAAATTGGCAGGAGGCGCAGCGGGAATTCCCTGAACATCCGCAGTAATACCAACACGTGTGGCCTGTGGTGTGGCATCGGATACGTTCTAAAAGTGGGTTACAACTTTTTTTTTAAAAATGCTTTGAGTTTTCTACTTGTGTATGCAGTTAGTTGCATACACTAGGTAGTAGGTAACAAAAAAACAAAACAAAACTTTTTTTTACCAAACATGTATGATAAATTATAAATGTTAGGAGTTGGGATTCTCCTCTGACCGGGGGCCCTTTCCGGCTGGGGGCCCGTGGCATTTTGCCGACTTGCCACCCTGTAGTTACGCCACTGATTATTGCTCTCTGAGCTCTTTCAAGAGGAAGCAAATTAGTTTTAGGTGCGCCACCCCAAGAAGTGATACAGTATTGAATTATACATTGACATAGGGCCAAATAAACTTTTGTGGTTAATTTTGAATCTGCTAAATGTTCGCAATTTTAAAAAAAACATATATTAGTTTGCGGACTCTTATCCCTAGGCTTTCAATATGTTTTTTAAAAGAGAGTGTGTCCACTATTATCCCCAGATATTTTATGTTGCTCGTTTTGTGGACAATTACACATGGTGATTGTACTGTTTCCACATTGATGGGCATTTATTATAGATGAGGGAATGCGACGTACTCACTTCATTTTCAGACTCAATATCCGCTTCCGTAGTCGGCTCTGTTGTACGCTTCGTACTTGGGAGTTTAAGAACTATATCGCATCCGTCTCCATAGTTATGTTCGATTCCATCATAGAAAAGTAGTGTTTTTTCCTATCTCAATGGGTCTGGGTCACAAGTGTCAAGTCATATATGTTTTCTGTGGTCAAGTCAGTCAGTCAGTGTCACTGTGAGTAACTGTCAAACAAACTGTCATTAACTGTCTTGTTGATGAATTTGATGATCGGTTTATCTACCTCTATCCGTGTTTATAATTATTTAATTATTGTGTGAAATAATATTTGATATTGGAGAATTAATAAATAACAAAAGAGCTTAATTATGTCAATAACAACATTGGTACGTATTGCCGTTCAGTAAGAAATGCAGTTTATGTGATCGGCATATTGATGCTATTTCTATTATTTTCAGTATTATATGCAATTGAAAAGAGAAAATGCTCATGAGGATGCCATTTGGTGTTGTGGTTGGAGTAAAATAGACAGTGAGAAACCTAAGGAACCTGAAGGCGAGAATATTGAACCTTCACAGTAAGCATAACCTTATCAGCTGGAACATTTCAAATCAAAGCTTCTGCTATTTTATCTTAGGCTTTTTGCAGATGTAGTCACCAAAGTAGATCATACTTATTATTTATTTAAAAGAAGTTAAATATTAGTTATTGATTTAAAGTCTAGTACCTAATAAAATAACAAAATTATATCCTAATTTGAGAACTATTTACAAACTAAAATATAGCGTCGAAGGAGGAAGGAGACGAAGAAAGCTTTTTTCAACAATTTTTATTTCTGGAGCTGTGTTAAATTTGGGAAGTGTCAGTTTTTGTCTGTTAGTACTGTCCGCTAAATATAGTTCACATTTCGAAAGGTTGAGATCAAGGCCAATGGAATGAAGTTCATTTTTTAAGAATGAAATTTAGTTTGATAAATGAACTGTTGGTTTTCTATAAATTAAATTTTATCAGAAAACATCAATTCTTACTAAACTTCTACTATATCCGACCACACTGGTTACTTATCTCCTTTGGTGACATGGTTACATGCTTAAATAGTATCTACTTTGATTTATGTTGGTAACATAACTAAGTTTTTTTCTATCACAAGTAGGTAGTATCAGTGTAGTTACTATACAGCTATGCAGCAGTATTAGAATACAAAATATAAATTCTTTGACATTCACTTTTATTGCAGAGAGTCAAATCATGAAGTCAGTTCTGAAAACTACTTGATCACTGGAGGAATTGATGACTTGATCAAAGTGTGGCAGCTTGAGAATGGTAAACTAGAGGAGAAGCATCAGTTGGAGGGACACTCACTGGGAGTCATCTCAGTGGCTGTGAGCCCTGATGGGAAGAGTAAGTAGCTAGTTATAAGTAAAAGTAATAATAATAATAAATAAGTAATAATAAAGTTTTATTGACATAAAAAAGGTGTTACATTTTAATTTGAAGCCCTGACTCCTGTGCTAGGTGGTACCGGTGTTACAGGAGTCAGTGTCTTCACCCATATATGGAAATGAACAATTTATGCTAGAATATTATGATAACATAAAAATTAAATTAATTTAGTGCATGCATGCTCTTGAGTGGTTTGTGTTCATGTGTTTGCTGTGTTTTGTGTGGGTGTGTGTAGTATAGTTGCTGTATTCATCAAGGATCTCCAACAAAAGATATTCACTATCATAATCAGCCTATAATGTTCCTACTACTGGGCCACTGGCCTCCTCTCTATGAGAGGAAGAGGCCTTCCACCAGCGGGCCCAGTGCTGGTTAATAGATGTCAGATGTTCTAGGTTCTAGGACATATCGGTTTCCTCATAATGTTTTCCTTCACTGCTTAGAGAGCAATAATTTACACAAAGTAAATAGTGTGTCAATAAGTAAGTAAGTCGCGGTCATTTCCACTGGGCCATAACTGCTCCTTTCACTAAACAACATGTTGTCTGAACAACAGCCCTTTCTGCATTATTGCTCAAAATATGAACTTTCTATTATTCATTACTCATTTATTAAACATCTTCTTGAAAGTAAAATACCTACTTAATATAGTTTGCATCAAAATTTATGGCTGCTGTACCTCTGCTGTATTGTTTACTGCTCAGTGACTCGCCTTATGTTCTGAGCCACCATAGAGTTTATTTATTTATCCATTTATTTCAGGTTTCAAGGCCCATATAAAACACATACAATACAATATTAATATAACTTAAAAATACTATAAATACATACAACATTATAATCACACTAAACAACAAAATTATAAACTAACTAAGGCACACAAAGTGTCTGCGTCGTGTTTCGCTGACTGGTGTCATGTAGCCGGCCATGAAACCGGCGGTACACAACACCCTTAGATTGAATCGGGCTGTACCTGATTTTGCCAAATATTTATGTTTAGATATTTTGTTGGAGATTCTAAATGAATGAATCAATTGATCATCAAAACACTTTGTGAGGTTACAGCAAAAGGATTTTTGTAGCAAGTGACATACACAACAAAGGTAAATAAACTAGTTTGGTGTAACTAAAATAATGTCTCCTCATAACAGCTCTAGCCAGCAGTTCTCAAGACTCCTCTCTAATACTTTGGGATTTGACAAATGGTGAGAAAATAAAGACAATGGAGACTGGTCCCACTGATGTGTGGACATTGGACTTCTCACCTGATGGCAAACATATCATATCTGGAAGCAACTCCGGCAAGATTCTCATATTTGAAGTTGAAAGCGGGAAGCAAGAGCAGACACTAGATACAAGAGGAAAATTCACATTGAGTGTTGCATATGTAAGAATTTCATGTTATTATGAATTGAATATTATGGTAGAATGCTGGCTGCCACTGCTGCTTGCATGCAAACATAATAATAATAATGTTTATTGAAGAAACTAAGACATAAATTACAAAAATTTTTAACAGGCTAATTTGGAATAATATAAATGGTTTATTCATCTGTAGTCGAACTAGGCAGAGCCTGTATTTCGACTATCAGCGCCAAACCCCTCGAGTATTATATATAATATATATTATAGCCAGTAACATTTAATTTAAATATTGTACAGTCTTTATAGTAAATTTAACTTACTTAGGCATTGGGGAAAAGAAAAAACAAAAGGAAAAGAGTATGTGTAGTGTACGCATGCAGGGCCTCTTATTTGTGTGAGATGGGAATGTACGTGTCTGATGTGTAAGAGGATGTGTAGGGTGTTGTCCAGTGTTCTGTTGTGTGTTGTGTTGTGAGTAAGCGTGCGCGCGTTTGTATGTATGTTAATGAGAGAAGTATGTTGCAATGTATAACTATTGCTTTTTATTAGGATGTTGTGTACAAGAGAAGTTCAGTCTGTTCATAGGTAAGACTTTTGAGGTATTCAGTAAGTTTCTTCTTGCATTGCATTTTTGTTAACGGGTATATGTTAAGGATACGGTTTAACCTATTGTAAATAGATGGACCAATGGAGTGGGCAAAGCGTTGGCAAAATTTAGTATTAGACGGCTTAGTTCTTTCGCATACTATGTCTTTTCTACGTTTTTGTAAGAGTAGTGGGTTGTAGTTTATTTTGCTGTGTTGTAGGAAGACAACGTTTAGTATATATAACTGTCTCACGGTCAAAACTTCCCAATTTTCAAATAGCGTAGTTGTAGGGAATCGAATAGGCTTGAATGTCGCAACTTTCAGAACAGCACGCTGGGCGACCTCGATGGACTTCAAAGTTGTTTTTGATGTCCCTCCCCAAGACGACAGACAATATGTTAGAAGTGATTGACATGTAACTGTACCATGAAATGATTGATCCCATATGGCTGACATAGTCTCCCAAGTGCACTGAAGCCTCAAAAACGTAGTATTAACAAATAATAAAATAAGATACCCTGTGCCAATTGTAACACTCAAGCTTTCCAATTAGCAAAATAAAACATTCATCATTGTGGCACCATTAACTTGTAGTTATCAAACATTCTGACTTAGATATTGTCTTCTCATTTCAGAGTCCAGATGGCAAATACATAGCAAGCGGGGCTCTGGATGGTATCATCAACATCTTTGACGTGGCTCAAGGGAAACTTGTCCACACATTAGAAGGTCACGCTATGCCTATCAGAAGTCTGTGCTTCTCGCCAGATTCTCAGCTGCTGCTCACAGCTTCAGATGATGGGCATATGAAACTCTATGATGTGTGAGTTTTTATATATTTTTCTATCTAACGAACTTTTTGTGCCACTCCATTTCCTCAGTTTTAGCACAGGAAGTGGTGAAAGATGGGTAACTTTTACGCCTCTTATTTTTGTTTTTAAATTGTTATTATATTAATATGTTTCAGAGTTCACGCAAACTTAGCTGGGACATTATCAGGACATGCATCATGGGTTCTTTCAGTTGCATTCTCTCCTGATGGCAAACGGTTCGCATCTGGCAGTGCTGACAGAACAGTGCGAGTCTGGGATTTAGATAGCATGCAATGCCAACATGTATTTAAGGAACATACTGATCAGGTAAATCAAGAGCAGGTCAGAAAATTAAAAGAATAATACACAATATGGTATGCACGGCCACACATCAAGCCTAACAATAACCAGTATAAACTGACTTCTGATTGTACGAAAAACCTATATACAATGTGAGGTCAGCTAAAACTGGACATGTATAGCTTGATGTGTCGCCGTGTGTGTGAAAATCTTGTTTGATAAATTACCCCATATGCAGTCAGTGTCTATTAGAATGTTTGCTTTATTAATATAATTCCTTCTTGTTTTCCAGGTCTGGGGTGTGAAGTTTAACGCAGAAAGTAATAAAATTATGTCTGTATCAGAAGATAAAAGTTTAAATATTTATGACTGCCCATTATAATGTACAATATTGTTATTTTTAATATACCATACCATTTTGTAAGGTTTTTGTTTCATTGTCTTATTTCCGAAACACATACACAATAGAACAGTTTAAAGTTTACTTTCCAGAAAAAAATTCATATAAAATTCTGATTCAGGCGATAAAATAAGGATATCCAAGAATACGCCTGTAGAATGATTACAAGAATAATTGTTTTTTTTTAATTTAACTTTTACAGCAGTTCTCCTGTATATAAAAATGTACTCTGTAGTTGGCCCTATGTCGCTCGCTTCAATATTACCTTTCAAGAGTCGATAAGAGCAGCCTAGCTAATGTAATGTAACAGGTTAATAAGTGATATTACTGGCACATGCGAATTGTCAGTACCTAGCTATTGTTTTCAATTCGCAATAGAATAGGGGATCCTCTATAAGTCTATAACAAGAAATTATAGGTTACAAGGTTACAATGACAACTTGCAGCTATATGATTGCAAAAAGACCCAACTATAGACTAGCAATTTATTATTGAAGGTATAATAGTTTCTGAACGAAGAAAAAGCTGTCAAGTCAATGTCATTTGACGTAAGTGTTCCAGAAACTAATCTGCTTCAGAGTTCAGTGTTCTTGAGCATGTTAGCAATCTTCTTGCTCTTACTTGGGTCGATTTATGTATTTTTGTCTCCTTCGTTATTCGAATGTTTACAAAAATCAAAGAGAAAAACACGACGATTTAAAAGTTCACCCCGGTTTCCTGATTATTAGAACTAAATACAGTAAATATATGGAAAGTTTACGTCCTATAAAAATGCCGGCTAGTACCATAGTGAGTACCCTTAAACTCCTAATGCAAATTTATTCCTCAGTAGTTTATTTGATAGTATGATCTAAAATAAAGAATGTCGTTTCAGTTTTCCCTAGTGATAAAAAAAGAAAATGCACACAATGATCCGATCTACTGCTGTGCGTGGCCGTGGACCAAAATAAACACTTCAGGAGATTCGCCGTAAGTTAACTTTATACCAACGAAATTATACCTTGGCATCCATTACAAAAAGTAAACAAGGGCCTATAGAGGTATCATTTTTCAAGTATCCATCGTGTTTTGTACACTACATCAAGCTTTCCGATGCTGGATTGTTATCCAGCATCGGAAAGCTTGATGTAGTAGTAGCTTGTTGTTGTGTAAGTTATCATAATTAGTTTAAATGATGAGTTTTCTGTTGAAAACTCATCATTTAAACTAATTAGATAACTTTCTAACATATTATTACTTGTTTTAGGATTATCTCAAAGGATTTCATAGTGACCGGAGGTCTGGACTGTTTGGTAAAAGTATGGATCCTGGAGAATAACAGATTAGATCTACTTCATACTCTGGAAGGTCACTCAATGGCTGTTGTCTCTGTAGCTGTTAGCCCTTCTGCTCCAAGTAGGTTTCATGCATATTATCGTATTGTCATATTATCATATTAACATGTTGTTACCAAGGTCAGATAGGCAGTTGCTTCATTTAAATTACTAGTATTGAGCTGAATTTTGCTACGCCACCCCATTAATAAATGGAGCAAGCAAGTCACCCTCTGGCAACCAAGAGACGGCAAAAGAAGTAGGGGTCGTCAAGTCAGGAGATGGGAAGATGACTTGAAACAGACAGCGGGACCATCCAGTAGAAGGAATTGGAGGCCTATGCCAAAAGGCACTCCGAACTTAGGGAACTCTTGTAACCCTATGTTTAGGAATAAAAGGCTATTATTATTATTGAGCTGAATTCGGTTAGACTGGAAGCCAGGCCCAATATAGTTGGGAAAAGGCTAGGCGGATGATGACTGAAATTATGAAATTAAGATTATTTTATCTGTGTGTAATTTTAAATTCTCCTTATTTAAAAAATATTTGTCAGTATTTTATCACATTCAAGATGCTAGGCTACCTTAAACTATAGTTTTATTTTTACTCATTCTTTTGAACCAGCTCATCTATTAAAACTGTAATTTAACTTTACGTTAATCTATCAAAAAAAAAAAAAACTAAATTATTTTTTATTATTTTCTAGTCATTGTAAGCTCATCGCTAGACTCCACCCTTATATTCTGGGACCTATGCTCTGGGAAGAAACTAGCGGAGATACCAACCGGTGTCACCGATGTGTGGAAAATAGCATTTTCTCCAGACGGACATCATATTGCTACTGGAGGTCACACTGGCAAGATACATGTGTATCAGGTCCAGAGTGGACTAATTGCAAAAATTTTGGACACCCGAGGAAAGTTCATACTTAGTATTTCTTTTGTAAGTTTTTTATTCAATACCAATTATCATCATATAATATGTCATTTTGTTAATACTGTATCAGAATTATACTTTGGAACTTCTCTTAGCCACGGTAGGCAAAGAAAATACGGAGTGCAGCGACAACATTAGGTATTCCTCCCTTCTGCATTGACTCTAGAATCTAGCAAGGGCATCACATTGTTTCGAATGACAAAATACTTCCTGCCTAAATTCTTCTCGTAATGGGTCGCGCCTTTCGAACACGATCATCGCAATCCTACTTCATTGTCATATGCGGGTCAAGGAGTTGTACTCGTGGTAGAGTCCGTCCCACGAAAGAAGTCCCGCAGGGCGCAGACGCGGCGCTACAGGCATGCGACGGAGACATTTTTGGAACGAAGTTCCTTATCGCGCGTTGCGAAAGGGGGCTAGACGGAAAAAATTAAGACCAAAAGTTGCAACGACACTTTTTGCTATAGTTGTAAGTCGTGTGGCGTGCGCGTGTTTCTCTGTCTGTCTCTCTCTCTCTCTCTCTTTGAACTTTGTTCCATCCGCGTGTCCCTTTTTTATTTATATGACGGGGAAGGTACGTCTCTCGTTATCATCAGCCATATTTTAATTACTGTGTGGTAGTGTTAGTTATTGCGCAATAGAAAAACCATTTGCAGTTCAAATCAGATTATAATTTACGAACAAGTTAATCAAACTAGTTGAGTTGTGTACCTATTCGTGTGTGTGTGAACATGTGCTCAGAAACTCTAGAAACTCTCTCGCGTTCCGTATCTAGATATGGAACGCGAGAGAGTTTCTGAGCACATGTTGTCTGCAATCTGTACGATGTCCAATGTCCAAGAGAAGTTTTCAAGAAGAAGAATTTCTGACATACGTTAATAAAATGCAATAGATATAGGTAAGTGTGTGAGGTTGTGAGGTAACCCTCCTAGGTTGTAGGAATGTTGCTAACATAATAATAACTAATTGCACTTCTTTCCGCGGGACTCCTTTCGTGGGATGGACTTTATATCATGATTCGCTGTGGGTGTCACAGAATCGCAACTACTAGGGCTGATTGATAAGTTTCCGAAACGACGAACTTAAAAAAAAGATACGCAAGAAAAAAATATTACATTATATTCTAGCATCTTTTCGAAAATAGAACGCCAAATTTGAATTTAATCGAACGGATGGAATTTGTATGAGAGGACCTAGAACTTTCTCTGTCGTGAATTTTCATAACAATGGAAAGAAACGAAATTCGTGCGGTGATAAAGTTTTACGTTTTAAAAGAGAAAACAGCAACCCAGATTAAAGTCAAGCTAGACAGTGTTTTAGGTAATTCTGCTCCTGCATTGAGTACAATTCACACCTGGGTAACTGATTTTAAACGTGGAAGACAGAGCTGCGAAGACTTCCCTAGGTCTGGCCGTCCAAATGAAGTCACGAATCCGGACATGATCAAAAAAATTCACAAAATTATACTGAACGATCGGCGCTTAAAGTTGCGAGAGATAGCAGAGATGGTGAACATTTCATCTGAACGCGTTTTTAATATTTTACACCAACATTTGGAAATGAAAAAGCTTTGCGCGCGATGGGTGCCGCGTTTGCTTACTGTCGACCAAAAGCAACGTCCTGTGGACGATTCATCGGAATGTTTGGCGCTGTTTAAGCGAGATCCTAACGAGTTTTTGCGGCGTTATGTTACAGTAGATGAAACCTGGATACATGATTATACTCCTGAAACAAAAAAACAATCTAAACAGTGGACTGAGAACGGAAAACCTGCGCCGAAGAAAGCAAAAACGGTTTTGTCGGCCGGAAAAGTGATGGAGACTGTTTTTTGGGATGCTCGAGGGATTATTTTAGTGGATTATCTGCAAAAAGGAAAAACAATAAATGGAGAGCACTATGCAAGCTAGCTGCAAAAATTAAGTGACGAAATCCGAAAGAAACGACCTCATTTGGTCAATAAAAAAATTTTGTTCCACCATGACAACGCACCTGTACACACGTCAATGGTTGCAGTCGCCAAACTCCATGAATTGCGGTTCGAATTGCTACCGCATCCACCCTATTCCCCAGATCTGGCCCCGTGCGACTTCCACTTATTCCCAAACCTGAAGAAATGGTTAGGTGGCCAGAGATTTTCATCAAATGATGAAGTCATTGTTGCCGTAGACGAGTATTTTGAGGGGTTAGAGAAAAATTTTTTTCAAACTGGTGTATCGGCATTGGAGAAGCGATGGACTAAATGCATCGAGGTGGAAGGAAACTACGTTGAGAAATAAATTTATTTTAAATAGATTTTCAAAGTTTTTCTTTGTCGTTTCGGAAACTTATCAATCAGCCCTCGTAAGTATATCATCTTTGATTCAATCAACATAAGATTGGCGCCAAGGCAACCCGCGAAATTATAATTTTCTTACGTTTTTTTTGCAATTTGCAGGTCAGTATCAGAGCGGTAATTGCGTAACAAACTAACAGTAAGAATGGCTTTCATTTTGACAGTTCAACAACATTCATTGCGTTATTTACGTTGTTGAGCAGATAAATTAAAAAAAAATAAAAAAAAAAAAAAAATTCTAAAAAAAAAAAAAAAAATTCTTCGAACATATGAAGTGATGGATTAGCAATATGTCATTCAAAATGATTCGGATTGTGCTTGATAGTGTGTCACGCAATTAGGGTGCTGGTTGTATGTTGATCGAACATAATTTATTTGCGACCGTAACAAATATTTGTTTACAGAATTATAATTGTTAAAATCACCAAGACAACTCTATTGAATGACTATTTCATGCAATCATGAAATTTAAGGCCTTATAGATGATTCTGATGATGCATTCAGACACTGGCGCCTCCCCTTAACAAAATCCTACTTCCCTAGAGTCCCAACGGCAGATACATAGCGACGGGCTCCGAGGACGGTATCCTGTGCATAGTGGACGTGGCTCAAGGCAAGGTGGTGCACACTGTGGAGGCCCATGCAGGTCCTGTCCGAAGCGTCGCGTTCTCGCCGTGCAGTCGCCGACTAGCCACCGCCTCGAATGACGGACTTGTCAAGATTTATGATGTGTGAGTTACAAGGATTGCTCCACAGACTTATAGTATGTTTATCTCACGGAGCGACGCGCGCTTCGTTTGTGGTTACTGAGTATACAAACACGCTGTAAAAGTGTTTGTAAACGCAGGAGCTCTCGGTCTCACTTCGCCAATGTCTTGGACGATTCTAAGACAATGGCGAAGTCGGAAGTGTGTGTGCGCGTGTGTTTTATGTACTCACGCTACACGTCTTCACACATTCGCGACGTGTTTTTACAATTAGTTACCATAAGTAAAGAGCGCGTCGCTGCGTGTGATAAAAATACGAGTTAAATTGGATTAGCCCACAATTGCATTAGATCGTGAAAAGTGGAAAGAGAGAAGGGTGGCATTTACCCTACAGTGGGACAACACAGGCTTATAATAAAAATAAGTTATTTTTCACTTTGTAGTGTCGTTTTTGGAAGTCGGTTGTTTTTTTTTTTGCAAAAAAGTTTTTATTTTTCACTTTTAAGTTGTAATTTTTACCAGTAATTTTGGTTTAAAAACCAAACCACTGAACCGTTTTTGATGAAATTTCTATGGGACCATTTGGGAAGTACACCCTTTCCAACAAAACATGGACGCTCACATCTATTAATTTAATACCTTGCATGTCTGATTATTCAGTTTATGTAAACGCATGTTTGACAAATAAATTATCTTTATCTTTAAAAAAAGAATTTTTCAAATCGGTTCGGCAAGCGACGGTATTATGCGCGAATAAACATAAAAAAAAAAACAAACATCCGAATTGAGAACCTCCTCCTTTTTTAGAAGTCGGTTAAAAAGAGTTACTTTTTACGTTATTGGACGGTAAACAAGCGTGTGGATCTGATTAATAAAGTCAAAAACATTTTGCTGGCCGCGAGGTGCAAAAAGACAGACAAAATCATGCGAAATGGACCCACAAATCAACTCAGAATACTTATAGTAATTTTGAATTCTGATTCCTAGCTGGGGTAATACACTTAAAAAGATTCAGTTTCAGTTCAAATGCGATCGAAATAAAGCCGTAGGTAAATGTACGTTCCTTTGAGATTTTACATATATATTTGACTCCTTTGAGAATTGATCGCTATATAATTCTTATAAAAAAAGGTCTTTATTTCAAATATTACAATTCAGGCTTTTTGTGGTAGCTTGAACTCGTCAAATTTCTAGATGAGACAGAATGTACTCTAAATGGGTCTGCATTTGGAGTATATTCTGTCCATTCCTTAGCATGGTTCTCTCATCCACTTTAAGAACATAGCCACTGACGTCATTACTTTCCCTCACAGGGCTAGCGCAGGTGTTCAACACTCGTTGAACCACAAATGCTGGGCGGTCGGCGTTTGTTTCACCACAGAAGGGACGCGTGTCGCGACGGCGGCCGCCGACGGAACTGTCCGAGTAGCAATGACTGACGGGCTGACTGTACTCAACACTTTTCATGAACATAGTGATGTGGTAAGTACCTAAAGATTACGTTTTAGTTCGTAAACAAACAGAATAAGCGACAACTATAGAATTTTCCTGTGCCCTCATAATGATCTCATTAAATTTTAAGTTACCACCTAAGTAATATCATAAGTATCATGGTGTACAAATAGTTCCATATTAATTTTGTAGTATTTATGATGTGAATACCGTCGTGAGCTATACATAATATGTAAAGTCTTTTTGCTCACTATCTGTTTATCACGATGTTTGTGTAACTGTTTGTTCTTCCGAATTAAATAAATAGATAAATAAGTACACGTTGTGGATTACATGAAATGATTAAGTATTAAACTTTAATTCATTTATTTAGGTACATAAAGGTTATCTAGTACCTACAACCTACAAGAGGGGCTTACAAAGTATGAATTATTAATTACATAGTGTACCTACAAAGAATATTGTTGGGTGAATCGCTACTCTCATAGCTAGATCGCCGAGTAATCTGTATTTACGTGAGTCAGTTTCAACTCCGAATTTGAGTATCACAATAATCATGCTTTTATGCTTTTGGGGCTTACAATATATAACAAAAATCGTCATATTAAAATGAAGTAAAACAAATTAGAAAACTTTGCTTGGATCAAACGCGTGAGAGCTTCTGCGGAACGATCGCCTTTAGAGAAAATTAGACCAAAAAGTTTATCGACAATAAACAAAAGAAAATCTAACTAAACTTCACAGACGCGACGGGTATGTGTACCTATAGTTTCGCCAGTTTAATTACATAAACCCTGTATAACATTGGCTAGTTCAAACCTACAGAAAATATTAATGTTTGCCCGCGCATTGACCCGTGTGGAGGTCGGAAATAAAAACCTAAAACCTTCTCTATGAAAAAAAAACATTCTTAAATGTGCCAAGTTTTATTGTGATCGGTTAAACGGTGTTAGAGTTTATCAATCTCATGTATTCCAAAATCCATTTTTATATACCTACTAGCTTCTGCGACTTTGTCTGCCTTGTCTTAAGAATTGGGTTCTTATCATTTACCGGGATAAAAGTATCCTATGTGTTAATCTAGGTTATAAACTATCTGTGTGCCAAATGTCATCCAAATCCGTTCAGCCGTTTTTGCGTGATTGAGTAACATCATCCGAACATACAAACTTTGACATTTATAATAATAAGTAGATTAGTTAGGCGGTTGGATCGAGGGCCTGATTCAAAAGGCAGTAATCCTTGATACGGCGCACATTGTGAGGAGGTTCTTGTCTCTGGAGCCCTAACCACCGGTAACTTGGACCCTGCTCCCGACACCGGTGGATCACTATTTTTTTAATATTTATAAATGTTTTATTTATTTATTTATTATATTGTAAGAAATATTTAAAAATGTAATTTTAATATTGTAATGTCATGTGTACTAGGTAGGTATGTGTGTAGGATAACTAAATAAATAAACGAAATAATAGAATAGATTTCCAGAGCCACAAAATATGTAATGGGATTATTCCTCCACAGGTGTGGGGCGTAAACTTCAATATTAACAATAAGAGAATACTATCGGTGTCTAAGGACAGATGTATCAACATCTACGAATGCCCGCCACTGCCGCCGAAGACTGACAAAAAGGAAGCCACTATGATTAAATGAAACCATGATATGAGTATAGTGTAGCCATATTTAATAAAATTGTACTGTTTCTACTGTCAATATGAATATAAAACCTGCATGTTTTTGCTAAACTAGGAAATGTCTTTCAAAGAATAGTTATAAAATCCATCACGTTTATTTAGCCGTTTTGTAAACTGTCGAAAATTGTAAAAGCCATATATTTTAAATACAATTTGTTAATTTGTAAACATATGTTTTAAATGGTCTCTATCCCTAGACACTGGATCAAATTGCAATTTTAAACTTAAAAATCTGAAATTCATAATTTTATTAAATACTAGCTTTTGCTTGCAACTTTCCCGGCTCATCGCTTTCTGACTACTTTCTTTTTGCTCAGCTCCTAAGGGTTATAGCGTAATGTTAACTTTCCTCAAGAATCGGGCTATCAATAGCAAAAATAATTTATCAAATCCGACTATATCCGTATATAATTGAGAGGCCCGTGGCTAAATAATAACAGCCGCACAGGTCGATTGGTCAGGTTATGCTACGCTTGCCGCGGTTGGTTTGTGGATAAGTGACCATCTTTACATACCGAGACCCCTCCGTGTTTCGGAAAGCACGTTAAGCCGTTGGTCCCGGCTGTCATTCGTGGATCTTTGACAGTCGTTACGGGTAGTCAGAAGTCTGACATCCAGTCTTACCAAGGGGTATCGTATTACCCAGTAACTGGGTTGTGGAGGTCAGATAGGCAGTCGCTCCATGTAAAATACTGGTATTCAGCTGCATCCGGTTAGACTGGAAGCCGACCCCAACATAGTTGGGAAAAGGCTAGGCAGATGATGATGATTAGTATAGATATAAATAGATTTTAGTCTTATTAAGTAGGTACCTACTTTGGAAAAGAATAAGTACCTATGTTTACAAAACTTTTCTTATGTAAAAAAAGATAAAAACACTGTTTCAAAAATAAAGTTTATGTGTTCATACTTTGCGGGACAATAAAACTTCTATCGTGTCTCGTTCAGTGTCCTTCACTGGATTAATTTTAAAACAAACCCAATCCTTGCTAACAAACCCACATTATTAAGTCTTCAATGCATAAGTATCTACAGATTAATATGTATCTAAATAGAGGCGAGTAAGGCAACTACCACCCGATAGGGTGCGCAGACCCCTACGCTAAGAAGGGGAGTCTGGCGTGGCTTGATTAATTTTCGGCAGTAAGAGGATTTCGCCCACCGCACCGCCATATTACAGCCGTTCTTTGCCTAGGATTTGCACTCTTATAACTAGGTAAGACCAGTAAAAAATACCCTTTTCGGGATTATTACTGTGGCTACACTGGCTGTCTGGGTATCGGGGATTTTCAGTTTGGTCGACAAGGATTTTGTGGGTCCAATTTTAGAAAACGAAGAAATTATCATTACTTAGTACTTAGCTAGGTATTGGCTATGTTATGGATCATTCTTTATTTTTGGTTGCAAATTGAAGATGAAAATTATATGCGGTAATTTTTTAATAAGATTTTATTTAACTGCAGAGTTGCAAGTTGTGACAACACCTGTGTCTTCTTCAGGTGAGGTTAAATTACCTATGCTACGCTTATGGTTTATTTATAAACGATGATTAAAGTTAAGTGACGTTCAAACGTCAAAAATGTATGGTTAAACAGTCGGTTTATGAATAAGGGGTCCATGATTCCTGACAAGTGCAAAGAGCACTGACATCAAATCCTAGGTATACCCAAACTATGTGTGTTCATGTGTGTAGGTATACCTATACTATATGGCCAGGAAAAGTAACCCTTTCTTCAACCCACAATGATTTCCCACAAAATTTAGACACAAAGAGTATTGAAATTATACGGCTTTTTATTATACTTAAGTATCAACACATTATTGAGCTGTTGTCAAGCTAAATACATAAAGGGGAGGCATTTATCAAAAATATTTACATTGGTAGCAAGTCAATTGGTTTCGGCTTAATTTGTGGGGAATTATGCGGTGCGGCCCGCCGGGAAATCAACTTTACATTCAATTTGCCGCCGTGCACAGATAAAAACCAATCTCTTCATTTTTACCTGTCGCGGCGAGAGAATAAACCCTCTTCGATGTTCATGAATATTTTTAAAGTTTCAAACTTTAAAGCATTTCTTCTCGACACCTCCATCTAGGTATTGCGTCATTGTTTCGTTGTTTCATTAGATATCCGTAATAAGAAGTGGTACACAATTAATTTAGCATAATCAGCCTATAGTGTTCCCACTGCTGGGACACAGGCCTCCTCTCTGTTAGAGAGAGTGGGCCGTAATACCACCACGCGGGGCCAGTCATCATCTGCCTAGCCTTTTCCCAACTAGGTTGGGGTCGGCTTCCAGTCCACGCGGGACCAGTGCGGTTTGGTTAATAAAAAAATTACACAATTAATTTAACTGTTTGTAATATCTACCTACATCTTATTATGTAGGGCAAAATGTCCTTCTTTTGCCTATAATAGGAAGCAAAAGCCAATAGTTTTGTCTATTCTATCATCCTGACGACATTGAACTATTGGTAATTTTCGTCACCGAGGTCAGGAACCTTCAGAAGAGCTGGAAGTGTGGTGTCAGGACAACGGTCTTCTTACTAAACTGCTATCTTTCCAATGTGTCCAGTTCTGGCACTGCATATTCATATTTCTTCTGCAACTATTGATACCAAACCATAATAACCTACATATAGAAAGGTATAAATATCCTGCCTTGTTTGGACGTAGCTGTATACAGTGTAGAAGGTAATATTTGCTAAGTGTTTTGGCTGATAGTTAGGATCGAAAGATAGATAATATTTAGAGCTTTAGCAATTCCACAGTGATATTAATAGGCGGTTGACAAGGTATTGTGCAGTCCACATACGAGTTGGCGGTGGCTGGCAGCGGAGGTATCGATGTCGTAATCACGGCCGCACCGCCGGCAGCGCCATTCAATGAGATGAAATCACTATGCGGCGCTATGAATAATTCAGGTGCGGTCCGGCACCGCCCCTCCCTCGCCTCGCCGCGCATTGCACCCCCACTATCGATATTGATAAAGATAAAGTTGGCAGAATATGTATGTCCAATACCGTACCTACCCTACGGTCGAATTTGACGATGATGTGTGCTTGCAGTTTGTATCCTCTCCAATTGCAAAAGATTCATCTCGTATATGATGCATCATGTACCTATATGTGATTTTAAATGTTTGTAAACGCACCCACGATACAGGAGAAATTCCTAGAATGGGGCAACGTTTAAAAAAAAAAAACTACAGATTCGACTTTGACTCAGACTTTGTTGAATTCACAGCTTTACTGGCGCAATAGTTTTCAGATCGTTTAAAATGTCGGTAAAATAAAATCAGTTTGCATTCAATTCAATAATTTAATAGCACATTTCAATAAATACAACAGCTTGTCTAACTATGTAATAATGTAACAATAGTATCTAGTGGTGGTAGGAGATGGCGGGAGAGGAGTAAGCGACCTGCGCTACGGGAGCGGCGTAGGCGAGCTTGGCGACGGGGGCGGCGTAGGCGACTGGAGCGCGAGAGTAGGAGACCTGGGCAGGGGCGTGGGAGTATTGGACCTGGGCAGGGGCGTTGGAGTAGGAGACTTGAGCTGGTGCGTAGGCGACCTTGGCGACGGGAGCGGCGTAGGCGAGCTTGGCTACAGGAGCGGCGTAGGCGATCTTGGCAGGAGCTTGCTGGACGGGGGTACCCTCGTACCTCACCACAGCGTTGAAGCCGTGTTCCTCATCAGCGGTGTAGTCGACGATGCGGTGCACGCCGTCGGGTTGCACGAGCGAGTACGAGCCGTGCACGGCGTCGCCGGCGCGAGACTCCTGTTGCTGCTTCACGTCGCCGCTGTGGCCGTCATGGACGGAGTACGAGAAGTCGTAGTGGGCGGGTGCTTCGGGCTGGGCGTACACCACTTTGGAGACGGGGACCAGGCCAGCGTAAGCCGCCGCAGCGAGGGACAGGACGATGACGAACTGCAAGTAAAAACGCAAATAATTAAAGAATGAACTTAGAACTATAAACTGGGATAATTAACATGATGTATTAAGCATTGGTCAGACACCATATAATAACTAATTTAAATAACTCACTTTGGCAACCATTATTGCTGATTATTTGGTTAGTTGTTGCTGATTTGAGTGTCAGTAGTGGACTATGATAATGTGTGACCTGCTACAGTTTTTATACAGGCTGGTTGCTTGTAGACCTACAGGCGATGAGTTATTTAAATAACCAGACCTCGTTGGTGACACACGACGCGCCCGCGGCGTGCACAAATTGAGAGGCGAAGGCCGACATGCTGCATTGCTGAGCCAAACTTCAAAATATTACAAACCGATTAGCACTTGTTATAGTACTCGTACATTCCTAATTAAATTACCGACTAATAAATATGAAAGTAATCTTGGAATGCCTAAGTCATATTTCGAAATGGGTGGCAGGGTGCTGCATTAAATTAAAAAAGTTGTGGGCTAGTCTTGAGCTAGAAGTAATTCGTTCGGTTTAGATGATGCAAGGACCATGATTGAGCAAAAAAATATTACTCTTACTGAGCTTTTTTATTGATTTCATTTAAACCTCATTGCTTCAGATTAACATATGTATAGGTTAGGGTTGAGTATATTACATGTACTTTATATTTATATGAAATGGACCAGATTTTCTCCTTGACTTAGTTCAATTAATATAAACTCGTTACGAAGTTTAGCCTTCTTTTAATTGATCTCTTTTAATCATACAAAGCTTCACCTTACTTATTGTACCTTACCTACCTTATATTTCAATGCACACATATTTACCATAAATACCGAACTACTTGTGGACGTCCTAAGCATGGTCAGACAGACTAGATCATAGATAATCTTTTTTTTCTAGTGTATTTTGTGAATACAATGCTTACAAACGAAAGGCGTCCTATGAGCTTATAGTGCCTTTCAATTTGGTGTCTGCGTGAAGTTTACCATTCTGCCTGTGTTCTAGGTGATAACATAACAAAACATCACACCTGCATTTGCCGAAGGGAAACTCTTCTGTCTAAACAGAAGTGTGTACCTACACTACACTCATTTCGCCAGTTGTGTGTGCTAAGTAGGCAATAGATAATACAGGCTGGTGTGCGCAAGTCCACGTCAATGCGCGTATTTTGTGTACGGGTAGGAGAATCGATTATTCAATCCACCAGCTCTTCAAGGAAGGCCAGCAACGCCTTGATGTTACTGACCGTCTTACGGAGGGTACTTGGGTTATCGAAGTACTTTGCCCTGTACGTGGCGATCACCGGGCAGTTTAGAAGCACATGAGCTGCTATATCGTCTTCCTCCATGCAGGGCCTGCACAGCGAACTGTCTGTGACTTCTATGACAAAGAGGTGTTTATTGAATGACCGTGGCCAGTTAAAGCTGCTGTAACTGTGCGTAGCGTCCATATGATCTAATTGTAAGTTTACCACCTAAGAATACCTACATGTGGAATGCAATAAAAGTATTGAGTATTGTATCTGTTGTTTGGTTAGTCAGAGAACTTGTTTCGTAAGGCGGCCAGCAATTGTAGGGAGTGCTACTTTAGCCTGCCTGCACTCACCTTTCTCCACCCATAGTTTGTGATGTTGGTCTCTGGTGCTTTTCCTAGCGTACCTACTCTGGCGTAAGTACCCAAAGGGGAGTGGCGCGATGGGCTCAAGTCCCACTGGTGCCATGCCACCATGCTGGAACCATGCAATACATCAAAGGACACAGCGGCTCGATACAGCCGCCGAACTTGCCAGAAGGGGGTCGACCTTCTGGCAAGTTCGGCGGCTGTATCGAGCCGCTGTGTCCTTTGATGCATTGCATGGTTATGTTATTGAGGCTACTCACCTGGTCGAGGCCGCGCTGGTGGCACTCATATATTAGCCCAGATTCAACTATGTGACTTAGCGTAACTGCGCTTGCAGATCAGCCATGCTGTTTGAGAGTATGCGGATCGAGTGGTCCTTAACTTCCCTGACCATGATGGCTGAAGCGGCTACCCATGCATTCGGCCTGGAACACTGTGTTATGGACCCCCAATGGTGTAGCTTTGTGTATGATGAAGTCCTCCGAGAAGATTCCAGCACCTGTGCCACTATCTGTTTTGGATCCATCCGTGAAGATACGCAGCTCTGCAGGGCGCAACCCTTCGCATTGGAGATACTCGTGAAGTTGGATTTTGTATTCTTATTGAAAACTAGCTTCTGCCCGCGGCTTCGCCCGCGTGGATGTCGGAAATTATCCCACGGGAACGTGCTAACAGGATAAAATGTATGTGCTTCCCCAGGATGCCATCTATCTCTATGCCAAATCAGAAGTTCAGTGGTTTAGGCGTGAAAATGTAACATACAGTTTCAAGTTCAAATCCTCCCCTTAAAAACTGAATTACCCCTTTTTGTCCCGTCAGTGGTAAATTTTACATACTTATTATTAATAGCTGTGCATTGCGGGTGACGTAACCTACGACAAACTTATTATTTGCGGTTGGAACAGTAATCGGGTCTAGGGATCGAACCGCAAAATTAAGTTTGTTTTTTATTGTATATACTTTTCCGGCATAAAAAGTACCCAGTGTGGTGCCCAGGATATCAAAGAATAATTATACCAAGTTTCATCGTAATCGAACCGGTAGTTTTTGCGTGATGCCTGAACAAACAGACAGACAGACAGACAGACAGACAGACCGACAGACAGACAGACAGACAAAAATTTTTTAATCACATTTTTGGGTTCGGTGTCGGTCTAGTAACACCCCCTTTTTTTTTTTTTTTTTTTTGGGTGGGAAATCATCATATGACCCCTCCCGCTCTGGGCGGAGCGGAAGGGAGTGTCAGACTTTTACTGACTAAAACCCACCCGTGTTCCTTCAGTTGCCTGTGCCAAGGGCCACGGTACCTCTTTCGAATATCCCGCAGCCCTGGCGGCATCGGCCCTAGAGGGCCCCGTCAGTTTATTTTTTTGATATTTTCAATGTACAGAATTTTCACTTCTACAGATTTATTATAAGTACTAGCTTCTGCCCGCGGCTTCGCCCGCGTGGATGTCGGAAATTATCCCACGGGAACGTGCTAACAGGATTTAATGTATGTGCTTCCCCAGAATGCCATCTATCTCGCGGGCCCTTTGTGGCTAATAACAATAGAAAACCAATTGTGTCTCATTAGTGGTGATTAAGAGGGAACCTATATGATATCTTTACCTAAGTACCTACCTAATTAAAAAAAAAAAACTCAATAACAGAAAATTAAATACCTACCTAAATATACCTATTTCTGATGATAACTAATCTAAACTAAATAAATAAGAAAAATCCCTAAAAACTAATATCTATACGAATGACTAATAACAGTATTATAAAATAACCTACGGTCACTACGTACACTATCAAATAAATATGCTACCTATACTTTAAAATTAAAATCTATACCTACGGCTTATATGAAAATAAACATAACTCTAAAAACTAAAAGGAATAAAAATGAACTCCACTGCGGGTGACGTAACCTACGACAAACTTATTATTTGCGGTTGAGACAGTAATGGGTCTAGGGATCGAACCGCAAAATTAAGTTTGTTTTTTATTGTATATACTTTTCCGGGATAAAAAGTACCCAGTGTGGTGCCCAGGATATTAAAGAATAATTATACCAAGTTTCATCGTAATCGAACAGGTAGTTTTTGCGTGATGCCTGAACAAACAGACAGACAGACAGACAAAAATTTTTTTAATCACATTTTCGGGTTCGGTGTCGGTCTAGTAACACCCCCTGCCATTTATTTTTTTGATATTTTTAATGTACAGAATTTTCACTTCTACAGATTTATTATAAGTATAGATATGTATGTAGATTTGCTTTGTATTCTTAATAGGATGGTTTCCTGCGTAACTATGTGATTTTTTTAAGTTTAAAAAAGGAAATCATTAACTTACTTACCACAGAATTCTGTAATAAATAATAATTTAAGAAGGTTTACTGAGAGCATCCCTGCATAGTGAAACGTTTGACGCGGGTGTGAGAAACGCGCGAGTATCACGCCCCGTACGCGCGACAAAGACAAACAGACAGACAGACAGACAGACAGACAGACCGACAGACAGACAGACAGACAAAAGTTTTTTAAATCACATTTTTGGGTTCAGTGTCGGTCTAGTAACACCCCCTGCCATTTATTTTTTTGATATTTTCAATGTACAGAATTTTCACTTCTACAGATTTATTATAAGTATAGATATAGAAGATATAGATAAACCCGATCATTTATGGCTGGCAAGCAACGCGATGTGTGGTGTGTCTCTCTTACCCCAGAGATTTAGTGCACTTAGACGTACCGCCGCCATCGTCGCTTCCTACTGTATCAACAAGTGGAGCGGTGGCAGTCACAGTATGGCTTCAACTGCTGCAGTCGGAGTAGTCCTCATGCAGCCTATACGTATAGTCGCCATTCGTCGTGTGCTAAGTAGACATTTATATGTATTATCCCATATTTTGCAATTCAATCATTTAATTTAACTCTTATCATCAATTAGATTTTGATGTTTTTGAAAATAAAACTCAATTATATAAACTCAGTACTAAAAAGTTCAGAGTTTATATAATTGAGTTTTATTTTCTAAAATATAGGTTTAGCCATTTGGTTCCCAAAAAAGTCGACATAGGTTACTAGTTATGATGGCTGCTAAGGGATCACGAGATTTAATGAAGACCTACAGCTAGGTTTCACCAATCAGGTTCCCTATTATAAGTGAATGTTTATAATACTTACGGATCTCTATATATCGGCGGCTGCTGTCGACAACGTGCAGCTCGCGTTTGAGTACGGTGCTGAAATACACGAGCGGCACGTTGTCCACGGAAGTCGTCGACACTCGTCGACGGTTGCAGTTTCCTCTGTCGTAGACGCGTGACGCTCGTGTATATGAGCCCTTACGTAGGTATCTATGAACTCAATTATGTTATTATCACTGATCGTTGATGCAAAAGTTCGTAAAGAAATCCTGAACTAATAGTTGTCAGCAGTCGTAAACAAGTGTGGTGATCGAAACTCGTTCATTATTAATCACTTTCAATCAATCACAAGCTGATATTAGTATGTAAGTACATAGATCTTTACGTTCTGCTATTAATCCTACTATCCTACTAATATTATAAACTTGAAAGTTTGTATGGATGGATGGATGGATGTTTGTTACTCTTTCACGCAAAAACTACTGAACGGATTTGGATGAAATTTGGCACACAGAGGGTTTATAACCAGGATTAACATATAGGATACTTATTAGGTACTCCGATATTCCCACGGGATCGAAACTTATGCGGGGCGCAACTAGTAAGAAATATTATTATGTTTCTAACATTTTAAATGTTTTAAACAAATTTTGTATGCAATATTGTTAAGTTTGATAGAGGATAGCACTCTGTTAGCTTATCATCTAATTTTTAACAAAATTTTTAATATTTAATTGTAACTTCACATGCTTTTTCGTAATTTCCCTACTTGATATTTGCACGCCGTTAACGATAAAACATAGAGATCTCTGTACCTATTATATTTCAAACACCTATTTTTATACCTATGTTTTCCAAAGTTTTTATACTTTGACTTAAGGTTAAAGATATCTGAATCCGCTACATATAACACCAATTGGATAAAGGAAGTATTCTGCTGTAGTCTTATAATCATGTTTTGGTAAAGGATCACTTAGCTGCCTCTCTTGCAATTAAAGCAGTGTGAATGTAAGGTTACTTTGAGCTGTGCTACATACCTAATTTTTTCAATTAGTACCTACCGTGTCTCATAAGGGTTTTAGAAATCTTTTTTTCAGGAAGATTTGTTGTAAGTCATTATGGTTTTGCATACAGCGGGTGGGATGTGGTAGATAGAAATTACACTCTTTTATGCAAGTTCACCATATACATCATATTTTGCAAATGGTGTGTAGCTCGTAAGAAAACATAGGTTAAGTATATAATTAGGTGAAAATATAGTAGAATATTCAATTCAATAATAATTTATTAGTATCTATTCATTTCTAATCAACAGTATTGTCTAACTATATAACAATAGTAGGTATCTAGTGGTGGTAGGAGATGGCGGGAGAGGAGTAAGCGACCTGCGCTACGGGAGCGGCGTAGGCGAGCTTGGCGACGGGGGCGGCGTAGGCGACTGGAGCGCGAGAGTAGGAGACCTGGGCAGGGGCGTGGGAGTATTGGACCTGGACAGGGGCCTGGGAGTATTGGACCTGGGCAGGGGCCTGGGAGTAGGAGACTTGAGCTGGTGCGTAGGCGACCTTGGCGACGGGAGCGGCGTAGGCGATCTTGGCTACGGGAGCGGCGTAGGCGATCTTGGCAGGAGCTTGCTGGACGGGGGTACCCTCGTACCTCACGACAGCGTTAAAGCCGTGTTCCTCATCAGCGGTGTAGTCGACGATGCGGTGTACACCGTCGGGTTGCACGAGCGAGTACGAGCCGTGCACGGCGTCGCCGGCGCGAGACTCCTGTTGCTGCTTCACGTCGCCGCTGTGGCCGTCATGGACGGAGTACGAGAAGTCGTAGTGAGCGGGTGCTTCGGGCTGGGCGTACACCACTTTGGAGACGGGGACCAGGCCAGCGTAAGCCGCCGCAGCGAGGGACAGGACAATGACGAACTGCAAAACAAGGTTTGTGAATTAGATTTTGAAAATACCTAAGCATGAAACAATTTCTTTAAACTTATAATCATAACTTTTTACAACGGTGAGTAAAGCACAGGGAGTGCTTTATTCATATTTAAATTAAACATCGTTAGACGCCAGTCTTCAATTAATTTATAAGAACTCACTTTGGCAACCATTTTTGGAAGTAGATACGTTGTTGCTGATGTGAGTATCAGCAGGTGACTGTAGTGATGTATGACTTGCTACAGCTTTTATACAGGATTGTCGCTCGCGTGCATGTTCCGTCGGTGACGCCGCCCTCAGGGTCGTTCATTAAACTTCACAATAATTGAGAGTTGGAGGCCGACTACTGCATTGCTGAGCTGAACATCACGATACCACAGATTTAGAACCCGTTGAACCATTCCTTGATAAAGCAGTATTCAACAGAACCTAGTCGTTTTTAGCGATAAGACCACCCAATGCCCATTGCGACATTCTGTTTTTTTTTTTATTGTAGTCATTGTTAACCGGTTTACATGCAATAATCATGAGTTATCTTTTTTTTTCTAGCCTGCGCTGACCCACTCCAGGGCAAATGCCTTCCTCCACGCCTTCCATCTTTCGCAAGCCAACGCGTCCTCCTTCCAGTTGGTACGGAACCTATCCAGTTGATCCCACCTTCTCCTATCTATTATATCTATCTTATGAGTGTAGTGACTGTGGTTAGTACCAAAAATGTTAGATGGCAACTCTTTGCAAATTGTCGATGGAAAAAAATATAAATAACTTTTCGTTGTTCTAAAATCAAAATTTGAAGTATGTCAGTTTTTCCCTCTGAAAATAAAAGCTTCGGTTCACTTATCAGAAAGGAAGTCTTATTAAAACGTCGATACCCAATACACGCTCATTAAATGAGTAGGTATCTAACCTAAATGGTGCTTATTCTTTTTTCATCTCGCAGTGAAACAGAGGCTGACAATGTCTGTACACTTAAGGCTTTTGATCGATTATTGCATCATATTTCACGCATGCGAAATGCCAATATGAAATGGGCGAGATTTTCTCCTTGACTTAGTTCAACTAAATGTTTCCGCAACAAACCTGTAACGAGTCAAGTTCATGACCTTCTTTATTTATATCCTACTTAAATATGGACGGGGTTTCTGGCTAAGAAATAACAGCTGCATGGTTCGATCGATCAGGTTAAGCTACGCTTGCCACGGTTGGTCCGTGGATAGGTGACCATCTTTACAAACCAAGACCCCTCCGTGCCTCGGAAAGCACGTTATGCCGTTGGTCCCGGCTGTCATTCGTGGATCTTTGACAGTCGTTACGGGTCGTCAGAAGCCCGAAAGTCTGACAACCAGTCTTACCAAGGGTTAAGTATCGGATTACCCAATAAATGGGTTGTGGAGGTCAGATAGGCAGTCGCTCCATGTAAAATACTGGTATTCAGCTGCATCCGGTTAGACTGGAAGCTGACCCCAACATAGTTGGGAAAAGGCTAGGCAGATGATGATAACTTATATCCTATGTAACGATAACAGCTTCCATAAACATGTTTCAGTTTGCTAAGGATCCATTTTAGGGTTCCTTTTTTCTTTTAAGGTACGGAACCCTTAAAATGGACTTGTAAGTCGTTACTGTCTTATTACAAAAGGAGATCTAACTTTAGACCTAGCCTAAACCTGCGAGACAGTTACTGTATTTTAAACTTTATTCCGACTAACTTATTCATAACTTAGACTAAGGTTTATCGTCAGACTTATTCATAACTTAGACTAAGGTTTATCGTCAGTTTTTATAAGTCATTTTTTGGATTATAGTTCAAAATTTAAAAATGACTCGATTGTTTAAACCTGGGTCGAAAGTTAAACCTTGATTTGTAATAAGGCCGATATAGTCCCACTTCGTGTTCCGTCTGCCTGTCAAGACCCTTTTTTCAGAAACACGTGTAATTATTAAGTTGACATTGATATTAAATACATATCTACAGTCCCTTAGAGCTAAAAATAATCACGTTTCTAAGTCACCGCAATAAAAAAATACTGTATTTATGCTGCATATCTTGACAGTCGCAAATAAATCAAAACCTATAAGGTACTTCCTATTACCTAGAATCATAAAATTTGGCAAGAAGCAAGGTTTTACAGCAGAAGTAAATAAAAAAATTGTTTATTACGCCTGGACAGGAACGGCCTGCGCCTGGTGACGGGGACCATCATGGGACACTGCTCGCTAAACAAACGCTTCCACACAATAGGCATAACGAACATTCCTCTCTACAGGGCTTGCATGGAGGCTGTGGAAACCGTTCCGCATCCCTCTGAGTGCTCAGGCGTCATCCAGATTAGGACCGAAACCCTCGGGGTACCCAGATCTTAGACAGATGTTCTTAACAGATCAGGAGATGTAATCAACTTCTGGACGAAGGTTGGCTGGTTGGAATAATCATCAGCGGCCGCCGATGATTATTTTTATTATATAGTGTTGGTATGTTATGAATGCTTTAGTTTCAAGTTAGTAAGATATCTCGCTCGGTTCAAGTTTCGATGCATTTGTGTTACGGTCGATCATAAAGTATAATTGCCCCCTGACTTAGTAGATATGGTATTTTTTTCTCATTTCATGTCATTTGTATTTTCCTTCTCACTCATTGACAACTTTTATCTGGGTTGGGCCATTGGTTTTGATGTTTACATATGCCGCGTTTACACCAGACGTAACTATCGTCAGCCGCGGATTGTGAGGATCAAGTAAAAAAATAATGAAAAATAACGGACAGTCAGTCACCGACTGACCGGGCTGAAGTGGTTTTTTCATAGATTCCGTACTATAAACGTCACTCAGTTGGCGATCGACCATAGGTAGGTACTTTTAGTGTAAACGCGGCCTTAGACTTCCAGCAGCCGTAGTAAGGTGTAAGTTTATGCGATGATAACAATAAATAAAGACGGACATTGAAATTCATAATAATTTATTAGCACCTATTTATTTAAATATATAACAGCTTGCCTAACTATGTATGTAACAATAGTAATCTAGTGGTGGTAGGAGATGGCGGGAGAGGAGTAAGTGACCTGCGCTACGGGAGCGGCGTAGGCGAGCTTGGCGACGGGGGCGGCGTAGGCGACTGGAGCGCGAGAGTAGGAGACCTGGGCAGGGGCGTGGGAGTATTGGACCTGGGCAGGGGCCTGGGAGTAGGAGACTTGAGCTGGTGCGTAGGCGACCTTGGCGACGGGAGCGGCGTAGGCGATCTTGGCTACGGGAGCGGCGTAGGCGATCTTGGCAGGTGCAGCGTGCACGGGGGTGCCCTCGTAGCGCACGTTAGCGTTGAATCCGTGCACCTTGTCGGCGGTGTATTCGACGATGCGGTGCACGCCGTCGGGCTGCACGAGCGAGTACGAGCCGTGCACGGCGTCGCCGGCGCGAGACTCCTGCTGCTGCTTCACGTCGCCGCTGTGGCCGTCATGGACGGAGTACGAGAAGTCGTAGTGAGCGGGTGCTTCGGGCTGGGCGTACACCACTTTGGAGACGGGGACTAGGCCAGCGTAAGCCGCCGCAGCGAGGGACAGGACGATGACGAACTGCAATAAGAATAGGTTAATATTTTTAGAACGAAAAAATAGTCTTAAACTGGGATAAATGCAGAATAATCGAAATGGATTAATAAAATGATCACACATCAATAAATAACTAAGTGTAAAAACTCACTTTGGCAACCATTATTTCTGATTGTTTGATAAATTGTTGCTGATCTGAGTGTCAGTAGTGGACTATGATAATGCGTGACCTGCAACAGTTTTTATACAGGCTGGTCGCCTGCAGGTTTCGTTGGTGACACACGGCGCGCCCGCGGCGTCGTGCACAATTATTGAGAGGCGAAGGCCGAGATCTACATTACTGAGCCCAACTTCAAAATATTACAAACCGATTGGCACCTGTTTGTAAATTCCTAAATTGTAAATTCGATATACGAATTTATGTAATACTAGCTTCTGCCCGCGGCTTCGCCCGCGTGGATGTCGGAAATTATCCCACGGGAACGTGCTAACAGGATCAAATGTATGTGCTTCCCCAGGATGCCATCTATCTCTATGCCAAATCAGAAGTTCAGTGGTTTAGGCGTGAAAATGTAACATACAGTTTCAAGTTCAAATCCTCCCCTTAAAAACTGAATTACCTTTTTGTCCCGTCAGTTGTAAATTTTCGACAACTTTACATACTTATTATTAATAGCTGTGCATTGCGGGTGACGTAACCTACGACAAACTTATTATTTGCGGTTGGAACAGTAATCGGGTCTAGGGATCGAACCGCAAAATTAAGTTTGTTTTTTATTGTATATACTTTTCCGGCATAAAAAGTACCCAGTGTGGTGCCCAGGATATTAAAGAATAATTATACCAAGTTTCATCGTAATCGAACCGGTAGTTTTTGCGTGATGCCTGAACAAACAGACAGACAGACAGACAGACAGACCGACAGACAGACAGACAAAAAAATTTTTAATCACATTTTTGGGTTCGGTGTCGGTCTAGTAACACCCCCTTTTTTTTTTTTTTTTTTTTTTCTCGCTGAGAAATGCTTTATGCATCCCCGTCTCGCGGGGGACCGAGACGGGGTATGTGGGACTCCCTGTCGGAAGGACAGTATACCCACTAAAACTCAGCGGTGTTCCTGCAAACGCCGTAATGGGAGGGCTATGGGAAATCAATACTTCCACGGCCCTCCCGGCGCACGCCCGCCAAGATGGTATGGCGGGCCCCGCATGCCCCCCAGGTTGGGGGGCTACGGGAATGGCCGGGAACACCTGGCCATTCCCGTCCCACAAGGTGGAGGCCTGTGCAAAACAGGCAACGGAGCCCCCGCACCCGTTGCCTGCTGGCCTCCACGCCCGCCTAAAAGGCGGGCCCCGCAAGCCCCCCGCGTTGGGGGAGCTACGGCCGCAGAGGATAGGGAGAGCGGCAACGAAACACCGAACACTCCTCTTCCCCTGCGGCCCCGCCGCGTCCGCCATCTAACGGTGGCGGCCCCGTCAAGGCCGCGGAAGGAAGGGAGAGCCCCTCCCGCCGCGGCCTCTATCCTCAGCCGCAATGTCTCCCTCACGGGGGACATCGCGGCCCGCCTCAGGTAGGTCGCGATGTCGCAGGCACCGCAACCTACCTGTGGGCCGCTACGTCGGGCTAAACCGCACAGCCCGGACGAGCGGCCCCCGCCTGGGTCCCTCTTAGCTTCACCGTGGCCCGCCCAGCCACGGCTACTGAGCCCCCCCGCCTCGACAATGCGGGAACCCACTGGGGGGGCTAGTAACACCCCCTGGCATTTATTTTTTTGATATTTTCAATGTACAGAATTTTCACTTCTACAGATTTATTATAAGTATAGATATAGAAGATTAAAGTATCAATAGGCAATCTTGGAATGCGTAAGTCATATTTTGGAATGGGTGCCGCATTTAATTATAGGTAGTGTAAGTAGGGTAGATTTTTGAATAATCGTTAGTTTTTTTTTTATTAGGATTATATGTTATTTATACCAATTTTTGAGTACCCATGCAATTGCGACAATTGCAATTGAAATATTTATATTTAGTAGCCATTTTCTACTTTTCGAATATGAAAATGCGTCACGATAAAGTTTAGCTTAAAAAAGTATTCACAATTTTTTAAACTTATTTATAAACAAGTTCTATTTGAAATGCCTGTAACCTCAAAGTTTGCAAAAAACGTAAAAACACTGAAATGAAGACTGTCGTCTAGAAATTTTAATAATATTAAAACATACTTTATTTTTGAACAGGATATCTATGCGTGCTGTCTCCAGGAGTACTGTTTTCTGAATCAAGTCCTTGACCTAGCGTAGTAGCGTCTGTGTTGAGATACGTATTACTCCTATGGGGTAACTCATCACCAGAGGTCGGAGTAGGTAGATTGATTTTTGGTATTTGTATCATAAATGTTCACAGAAAGAATAACATGGATAAGTAATTTTCTCGGAAAGTAATTCCGGTATTTCCGGATCCAATTAAATATTGTTAATGTTGGTAGTGATATTATTACTGCTCAATTAATTTATAAGAACGAGTGAGCTACCGGGCATGTCGTTGCTGGGCGTACGCATTGTTTTGATAACCGGGTAGTGCACCACCCATGATCCTTTGCTCTGATTGTTCGTTGGGTTGTGTCAAATGGTGACTGGGTAACGTTAAAAAATAATATGAACAATATAATATTGCTCATTTTAATACAATTCCTACCTAAGTTCCGGTTTTTTTTTAATAATCAACCAATTCCGAAAATCCGGAAGAATGCCCATATTAATATATACGTTTCGGATCAATGACCCCAATTCAATCTACCTACTCCGACCTCTGCTCATCACACATACAAAGAGCTTTCACAGCGCAAAAAAAAATGCTTGCGAGCAATAACTGGGGCACCTCCATACGAGAGCTGTAGACCAATTTAAAAAAAAGTTAAAGGTTCTAACCCTATCTACTACTTACATCTTAGAAAAAGCCATATTTTTCAGGAAAAACACTCACTTCTTCTCCACAGTAGCCGAAAACATAGATTTGCAAAAAGGATTTTTTGCAAATCTGGGGTAGATTTGCAAAAAATCCTTTTAAAAAAACAATTTTGTAATAGTACTCTCCACTACAGAAACACCTACCTTATGACCATTAAAATATATTTAAACCATATTCCAAAACTAATAAGAGATCTACCATTTAATTTTTACAAAAAAAGTCTAAAATATTGGCTTCTCCAAAATAAATTTTTACACATTAAAATATTTTTTTTGATTAAGAAGGGTATAAGTTAATAATATATTTTTTTAAATAATAAGGTAAGGTTGTTTATTGGTATAATAGAAATGTTGTTATTGTTGTGTTTTTATTTTATTTTATATTGTACTAGCTTCTGCCCGCGGCTTCGCCCGCGTGGATGTCGGAAATTATCCCACGGGAACGTGCTAACAGGATCAAATGTATGTGCTTCCCCAGGATGCCATCTATCTCTATGCCAAATCAGAAGTTCAGTGGTTTAGGCGTGAAAATGTAACATACAGTTTCAAGTTCAAATCCTCCCCTTAAAAACTGAATTACCCCTTTTTGTCCCGTCAGTTGTAAATTTTCGACAACTTTACATACTTATTATTAATAGCTGTGCATTGCGGGTGACGTAACCTACGACAAACTTATTATTTGCGGTTGGAACAGTAATCGGGTTCGAACCGCAAAATTAAGTTTGTTTTTTATTGTATATACTTTTCCGGCATAAAAAGTACCCAGTGTGGTGCCCAGGATATTAAAGAATAATTATACCAAGTTTCATCGTAATCGAACCGGTAGTTTTTGCGTGATGCCTGAACAAACAGACAGACAGACAGACAGACAGACAGACCGACAGACTGACAGACAAAAAAATTTTTAATCACATTTTTGGGTTCGGTGTCGGTCTAGTAACACCCCCTGGCATTTATTTTTTTGATATTTTCAATGTACAGAATTTTCACTTCTACAGATTTATTATAAGTATATAGATATATAGATATTAGAGCACAAATGTCCATAGTATAAGTGTTTTGTATTATTTATAAGAGTATAAGTATTACATGTGTACATTAGTTTCAGATTGTAAATATTCGTATGCCGCTAGTAGCGTCGGATGTGTCGAACTTATCCATATGTACCCAGGCGCGGTCGCAGCCCAAGTAGTAGTAGTATGTATGTGTATATAACCTATTTATGTACCTAATTTTAAGAGAGATTTTTTTATCATTATCCCTCTCAACCAAAGCACCTGCCATCTAATCTCTTCACCACCCTTGGTTGACTGGTAGAGAATGCCTAAGGCATTAAGTCCGCCTTTGTACCTTTTCGTGCGAAAAGTTTAAATAAATAAATAAATTACTTGCTTTGTCAACTTATGAGTTATGAAGAAAAGCTCAAGAATCAACAGAATGTGAGCGAGCGAAGCGAGCCTGAAAATGTTTGCACCCCTCTTTGAAATAGGTTCGATTTTCTTTTGACCATTATACAGAAAGAGAACTTACTTTATCGAATTATGACGAAAAGCTTAAACTCGTTTTACAGCAGTATAGTTTTTGGAATCAGGCCTTAACCTAAGCCTTTCGAACCTTACGTACAAGTGGAGTGCCCAATTGCTTCGCTCGCTCTTGCATCCTAAATTCATAACAGGCTTACTAAAGTAAAAACTTTTTTAGGCGCGTTAAAAAACCCACTGTCATTTCATAGTTAAAGTTTTCACTTCTGTCGGCGGTCCCCATGTCTCCTATATTCTTAATGTTTGTGTATGTACATATATGCCCATCGGGGTGGCTCAAGTACAGTTTTAAGTTAGTAAGACAAGTAAATCATTTAGACTCTCGATAGCTTGAATGATTTGGGAGGTGGAGGGGTCATGACCCCCATGACCCTCCCCCAGCCCCCCCCCCCCCTGAACGCGCCTGTATATACCAATCATCTTTGTACCTACCATATCCGACGATTATATGTCCTTGCCTTTTTTTTGACCCAGCCGCGCAATGAGAGGCCTCAGGAGTCGAGGCTTTCCGCTATAAAGCCATTTACAGTAACGATTATCGGTACAATAATTTCAGAGTCCACGTCCCACATGTCGACAACCTTGTGTGCTAAGTCCAGTTACTTGATTTTTTTTATCTTTTCCAGCTTTCACGAGATTCTCCTCATGAGGGACAACGATACCAACAGACATTGCACGGCGTCGATCTATCACCGCAATATCAGGCTTATTGGCTACAATATAGTCCTGTCAGTGGTGATAGACCGATCCCAGTACAATAATAAATTCCATAACCCACTTCTTACGAGCTACTCCACATTTCGCAAAAAGGGCATTGCTCTGTTGACACCTATTGTTAATTGTTATCCTAAGAACCAACTGCCTCGTAAAATTACTTTCTGCGTTATAAATTATGGCTATATTCGACTGAAATGATATTAAAATAACGGACACACCTGTGATTTGTTAAATATCAAAGGAATTTATGATTTTAAGGTAAGTTCGCCTTTTGAAAAACCAAGTTGTCAAAAAAATGGTCGTCCAACACACAATCAACTGTTAGATTGAATTGTGGAATTATTAAGTATCAAACCATTTAAGCTTTAATACTCTCTCCATGCTCTAGCTTGATAGTTGGTGCCCACCGAAGTGTCACTCAGTGCTTTCGAGCTCTTTAGCGTGCCCGTCAATATGGAGGGACCAAGGCTTGGAATACAAACCTACCTACATAAAAATTCAATACTGCAAATGTAATATTTGCTACTTATGCAATAATTATATCTGATCTCTTCGAGGGGAAGATTGGTTTTAAGACTTTCGGGTTGTTGCTGTGTAACGCAGTAACTAGGTTGTGGAGGTCAGATAGGCACACGCTCCATGTAAAGTACTGGGGGCCTAAAAAGGCCACTTTGGCAGAATCATAATAGGATATGAATCATATTAAAAATCGTAAAATGGTCACCAACTGACATTTCATAATAATTATGATCTGTGTGCAATTCATATCTCAATGAAATAACATTTAAACTGTAGAACTAAAAAATAAAAAACCAATTTGATTTATAAAAACTGTAATGAAAAATTTACCGATAAAATTACGGTTTTATTTTTACCATGCGGCAATGTTTACACCCATTATGAAATGAAATTTTACGAAAATTAGAGGAATTGCTAATGATCTGCTGGGAATTCAGGAAATGAATAGCTTTTAGAGGTATTGCCTTTTTAGGCCCCAGGCTCAAAAACATCTAAAAATAGTTAGGAAAAAGCTCGGCAGATGATAATTAGTTCAGAGTCGATAAATAAGTATTTTATTTCCATAACCATAAGTAATTAAATATATATATATATGAAAGCAGCTAAGGAGACACGACACAATACACACAATATGACGGACAGGGTGTAAAGTCCACTCATCCTCCATATAAAAGAGAGGATTCTCCGACCTGGCGGAAGTTGTGTCTGGTGGGCTACTGCCCGACGATTGATGTTGGGACGTTGTATATGTATATGTCGAAGGCAGATTGCATAATTCGTTTTTATTATACGGTGCCGACTATTTGCAATTGAAGTATTTATATTTATTATCCATTTTCTACCTTTAGATTATGCAAATAAATAAATAAATGTTTATTTGCCCCTTCAAAATTAACGTAAATAAATAGGTTTACAATAAAATAGGCCAAAAGGTAGTTACATTATTTTACATGTTAGAGTTGCTACTAATACCTAAGCTAAGATAACTTGTGAAAATGTCGCACGTCTCGAGTTTAGCTTAAAAAGTATCAACTATTTTGTATACTTATTTGTACACAAGTTTTAATTGAAGTGTCTGTAACCCAAAAAAACAATTAAACTCATAAATATTTACAATGACGGTTTGACGTCAAAATGGAGGACCCAGAGAATTTGTCAAATAACTACTTAAACATTGAGGTAGTTAAAATTATTGCATAGATAGGTAGATTTACAGTATTGAATTTTTATGTAGGTAGGTTTGTATTCCATGATTTTGTCCCTCCATATTCACGGACACACTAAAGCGCTCGAGAGCACTGAGTGACACTCCGGTGGGCACCAACTATCAAGCTAGTGTATCGAATCGTACTTTATTCAAAGAATTAATAAGCACCGTGCTTATTAATTCCGCAATTCAATCTAACAGTTGATGACGCTGGTGTTGGATGATATTTTATTTTACAACTTGCTCTTTCATAAGGCTTACCTTAAAATCAGAAATTATTTTTGGTATCGAAAAAATCTCAGGCGTGTCCGTTATTTTAATTTAATTTCAGTCGAATATGTATGTAGTCATAATTTAAAACGCAGAACCTTTATGCAACTGTAGAGTAAGGTCGTAAGAAGTGGGTTATGGAATTTAGTGTTAATAATAATGATACAGTAAAATATTCAATTCATAAATAATTTATTAGTATCTATTCATTTCTACAAAACTTTAACAGTATTGTCTAACTATGTAACAATAACAATAGCAGGTATCTAGTGGTGGTAGGAGATGGCGGGAGAGGAGTAAGTGACCTGCGCTACGGGAGCGGCGTAGGCGAGCTTGGCGACGGGGGCGGCGTAGGCGAGCTTGGCGACGGGGGCGGCGTAGGCGACTGGAGCGCGAGAGTAGGAGACCTGGGCAGGGGCGTGGGAGTAGGAGACTTGAGCTGGTGCGTAGGCGACCTTGGCGACGGGAGCGGCGTAGGCAATTTTGGCTACGGGAGCGGCGTAGGCGATCTTGGCGGGTGCGGGGTGCACGGGGGTGCCCTCGTAGCGCACATTAGCGTTGAATCCGTGCACCTTGTCGGCGGTGTATTCGACGATGCGGTGCACGCCGTCGGGCTGCACGAGCGAGTACGAGCCGTGCACGGCGTCGCCCTCGCGAGACTCCTGCTGCTGCTTCACGTCTCCGCTGTGGTCATCATGGACGGAGTACGAGAAGTCGTAGTGAGCGGGTGCTTCGGGCTGGGCGTACACCACTTTAGAGACGGGGACCAGGCCAGCGTAAGCCGCCGCAGCGAGGGACAAGACGATCACGAACTGCAAGTAAAATAGGTAAATATTTTTAGAATGAATTTAGAATCTTAAACTGGGATAATTGCAGAATAATGAATATAGATTAAAGACTTATCAGACAGCAAACAAAAATTAATAGTTAATTGAATTAACTCACTTTGGCAACCATTATTGCGGATTGTTTGATATGTTGTTACTGATTGGAGTGTCAGTAGTGGACTATGATAATGCGTGACCTGCAACAGTTTTTATATAGGCCGGTCGCCTGTAGGTTTTGGTGGTGACACACGCCCGCAGCGTCGGCGTCGTGCACAATGATTGAGAGGTGAAGGCCGACATGCTGCATTGCTGAGCCGAACTTCAAACTGGTCAACACCTGTTTATACATTCCATATTAGATTAACTACTTTATGAAATGTGAGAGTACTACACAAGGATCTTGGGGCGTGGATACAATTGGAACTAACGCCACCATCTTGTTTTGTTAATACATTTCACAATACCATTGCACAAACAGTGGCGTAGCTAGGTAACTAAGGGCCCTGGGGCAAATAAAAAAATGGGGCCCCATTGCTATCTAAACTGGTTAGGGTTTATCAAGTAAAAATAAGAAATATACAAATACTTTAAAAATGCTAAGCTACTTTATCATCGGCTCTTTTTCGTGCACTGCAGGGCAGGTAATAAAAATATTAATCAGTATCAACATAAATTACAATTAATACTTGGGTGTAGGTAAGTATTGGACAATAAAACGAAATAGAAAAGATTCAAGGGTTTATTATTTGAATGAAGGTCGGACCTTACCAACTGACTAAATAACAATTATATTTACAATCTTTTCCTAGCTTTAGTTTTCGCAAAAGTATCAATGACTTCAGTTAAATCCAGGGGGTCTACTCCGAAGTGCAAAGTGCGAATGATCGGATCGGACCGACACATGGCCGAACCGAATATTATTGAAAAATGCGAAAAAAGTTCGGATCGGCTCAGTTGGGTCGGGACCCTAGTCAATATTCGAAAGAGTGTAGGAGTGTAGGATCGGGACCGACCGAACCAAATAGTAACTTCGTAGCAAGAAACGGCCGAACATTCGGCCGATACGATACATTTACCACTTCGGAGTAGACCCCCTGGCTTGATGCGGTTTTGTTTTCAATTGCTCTTAGCGATAAATGTCGGAGTCTAGTTTGGCCCATACTATTTCTTAAATATTTTTTTATTACTTTTTAATTGCTAAATGACCTTTCAGCTGCTGCAGAAGAGACAGGAATTGTAAAGAATAATAACATTGCTGTAAATACTTCCGTTAGGTCGCATTCTAGCACTCCATATTTGCTCATTATTTCCTTACAAAATTTGGTGAACAGTCCATGCTTGAGTTAATTGAGGTAAAACTAGGTGGTAAATCTTCTATATATATAAAATTAAAAGTCCTGACTGACTGACTGACTGATAGATCAACGCACAGCCTAAACCGCTGGTCCTAGAGACATGAAATTTGGAGGGTGTGTTCTTCGTGAAGAGTAGGCATCCACTAAGAAAGGATTTTTCGAAATTCTACCCCTAAGAGGGTGAAAAGGGGGGAATTCGTTTGTATGAAAAATCTTATTCCTTGAGTTAATAAACTTGAAACTAAGCACGAATACTTATCTAAATAAATTATGAAGATTGTCAGTTTTTTTTTCTTCTAAACTACCCCCTAATAAGGGATTGAGGGGTTTCAAAGTTTGTATGGAAGAATTTTAGCGCGCAGTCCGATTTACTCGAAACTCAATATTTATACCTAATATTGAAAGTAAAGAATAATGTGTATCAGGGTTTTTTGAAAATCTACCCTTGACGGGCTGAAAGGGGGTAGTAAATTTTTCAGGGGAGGATTTTACGGCATGGCTTGATTAACTCGAAAATTAGTATAAATAATCTTTGAGTCAAGTTATGAATACATCCAAAACGATTTTTTTTAAATTCCACCCCTGTGGGTGTGCAAAAGGGGGTACAGTTTATATGAAAAATCTTCTTCATTAGGTTAATAAACTTGAAACTTTACAAGAATACTCGCCTAAGTAAATAATAAAGTTTATCGTTATAAGTTTTTCAAAACTACCCCTCAAAGGGGGATATAGGGGTGTTGAAGATTGTTTGGAATAATTTGAATGCGCGGTCCGATTAACTCGCAACTCAATATTAATACTTAAGACCAAAAATATTTAAAATTTTAAAATTTTATAGAGATAGATGGCAGCCTGGGGAAGCACATACATTTTATCCTGTTAGCACGTTCCCGTGGGATAATTTCCGACATCCACGCGGGCGAAGCCGCGGGCAGAAGCTAGTATTAATAATATTTTTTAAATCAATATTTTTGGCGATAAATAATGTAGTCACTTGGTTGACTAAATCTGCCGTGCCATGTTTGATGGCTGCATAAAAGCCTAGAAACACTTCTTTTACTTCTATATCAACTGGGTGTCCATTTTCTGATCTGGTTATTACTGCATACCTCACAACAATGCTTAGCGAACAAAATATTAACGATGCTACTGCAGGTGACCTGCATTTTTGCATAAATCTTGAATTCACAATAAAACGCACATCGATGAATAATAAAACGGACATATCGCTATCCGTCAAATTGACAATACTGCCAACCCACAGAAAGAATTTAGGGGAATTCCCTAGGTATAACTTTCGAATTTCTCTCAACTGATTTGCCATGATTAAAGTCTGGTTGCAACCTGTCATATTTATTTTGAAAATGGGAGAAATTTTCAAAAGTTCAGTTCGATCAAGATTTTCTGGTAAGGATTCGGGGGCCCCCTGAGTTTGAGGGCCCCGGGGCACTGCCCCGCCTAGCCCCTAGGTAGCTACGCCACTGTGCACAAATCCTTACCAACAGCGTCCCCCTATCGACGTCATTCGACCGCCAAATGATATGCAGCAGTTTAGTCTTGAAATGCGCAACGCATTTTTTTTTATTTTTTTTTATTGACAATGGGCTCACTCTTGACCTCAATCCAGCCCAGAGGCAGGGATGAGATCTACGGTGGAACGCGCTTGCCCAGAAGAAGCCTATAGTTCTGAATCAAGTTCACGAACAGTTCACCATTGTTATTATTTATATTAATCTTCCCACATCGCCGTCTCCTTGCCATGAATTTAGGAACTAAGCCCATGCTAAGGGTTCCTAAATTCACGGACGCTAGAAATCAGAAATGCACTTTCTTTTCTGAGAAAGACAGGAAAGGCTATCATTTGTTTGTTTTCTTGTATCATGAAGCGTCTTGAAGATAAATTTCTGATCTTACAGAGACGTGTAACTGCAGTGCGATTCTGTAACCATCTCACCGTAAAAACTTAGGTGAAGTGAGCGTGGAGTGAGCTGTCATTCCAACTAATGCTAGGGATTGACACTATTGACAGCTCACTCTAAGCTCACTTCACTTAACTTTTCACGGTGAGATTTTTACAGAATCGATCGGCTGGAGTAAGAGGTGTCCTATGAGCTTTATATGTACTATTCTAGTTGCTAGGTATATGCGTAAAGGATCTCTGAGTTTTAAGATCTGCGCACAATCAAAATTATTTATTTAAATTTTTTGGTTCCGAGTCACTACATGTGGTTTTATTTTCATGATAAAATTTAGAAAAGAGCCAAAAGAGAATTATCAACAGACAGATATGCGCCATTGAGAACACACGTAAAGCTGTCACTAACCGCTTTCCCAGCCGTGATTATAGAGCTCATTTATAAACGACTAGCTTCTGCCCGCGACTTCGTCCGCGTAGATTTCGGATTTGTGACAGGATTGCGTATCTCAAAAGGAAATCAAAATAACCCATAAAAATACAAAATATATTTTTTAAGTAAATAGAAGAAGATGTATTTTTTAAACTTTGCGAAAAATGAAATCAAAATAACCCATAAAGATACATAATATTTTTTTTTTAAATAAATAGATGTAAGAAGATGATGTTTTTAAACTTTGTGAAAATTATGAAAACTTTATAACACTATACAGATCATGGATGTGATGTAAATAGTTATATTATGACTTGATTTTGTAAACTTATTCCTGCACGTGCACGGCCTTGGTGACGCCCACTTCGCAACGGGCCGTGCAGCAGAAATCGTAATATTTTAATTTCGCCATAACTTCAAAACCAAACGACCAATTTTAATCATTCAACGACCAAATATTATCTACATAAACTTTACTTACTGATAAAATAATTTATTTTGATAAGGATGAATAGCATGAGTAAAATAAATGCGTATAAATGTAGTCCAAAAAAATTCAAGATTTTTAAATAAAAAAATGGTTGTTGTGCCTCACTCGACATAGATAGGTATAGTGTGTCGCGGACTTTTTTGTAGATATTTATAAGATCTACAATTAATTTGAACATTTTATGGTTCTATCTTTTATAGTTTAGGCAGCGTACGCAAAATAAGTAACTTTTCTGGTTGATTTTTTACACCTTGCGTCCGAAAAACCCAAATATCTTACGGAACCCTATTTTTTTCCAAAATAAAATTTAGTCTATGTTACTCATGGATAATGTAGCTTTCGAATAGTGAAAGAATTTTTTAAATCGGTTTAGTAGTTTTTGAGCCTATTCATTACAAACAAACAAACAAAGTTTTCCTCTTTATAATATTAAGTATAGAACTGATAAAATAATTTATTTTGATAAGGATGAATAGCATGAGTAAAATAAATGCGTATAAATGTAGTCCAAAAAAATTCAAGATTTTTAAATAAAAAAATGGTTGTTGTGCCTCACTCGACATAGATAGGTATAGTGTGTCGCGGACTTTTTTGTAGATATTTATAAGATCTACAATTAATTTGAACATTTTATGGTTCTATCTTTTATAGTTTAGGCAGCGTACGCAAAATAAGTAACTTTTCTGGTTGATTTTTTACACCTTGCGTCCGAAAAACCCAAATATCTTACGGAACCCTATTTTTTTCCAAAATAAAATTTAGTCTATGTTACTCATGGATAATGTAGCTTTCGAATAGTGAAAGAATTTTTTAAATCGGTTTAGTAGTTTTTGAGCCTATTCATTACAAACAAACAAACAAACAAAGTTTTCCTCTTTATAATATTAGTATAGATTTATAAGATCTACAATTAATTTGAACATTTTATGGTTCTATCTTTTATAGTTTAGGCAGCGTACGCAAAATAAGTAACTTTTCTGGTTGATTTTTTACACCTTGCGTCCGAAAAACCCAAATATCTTACGGAACCCTATTTTTTTCCAAAATAAAATTTAGTCTATGTTACTCATGGATAATGTAGCTTTCGAATAGTGAAAGAATTTTTTAAATCGGTTTAGTAGTTTTTGAGCCTATTCATTACAAACAAACAAACAAAGTTTTCCTCTTTATAATATTAGTATAGATATAGATAATTAAAGTTAAGTGAAGTTTAAACTTCAAAAATGTATGGTTAAACAGTCGTTAATCACTATTAACTTTAAGGAACGTTTATGAACAAAGGGGTGAACTACTACCTACAAGCTGTGTGCCCGATTAGTTTTCTCATTGGCAAAAATTACGAACTTCCATCCCCTAATTAACCCCTTTAGGGGGTGAATTTTCGAAATTAAAATCATAGTTAGTCGTATGATGAAAAGTATTTTAAAAATCGTGTTATCAGGGAGAGTCTTTATAAGGTTATTTTGCTTTTGCATACGGCTTATAAGATGTGGGATGTACCCACATCTTACAAGCCGTATATACATAGACATACACAAAAGATGAGGTATGTACCGTACATACCTCATAATTTTACAAATGTAGACAAAACCGACTTACAGATCATCATCTGTAAGTCTGTTAATTAGATAAAAAATATAGTAGAATATTTAATTCTATAAGAATGAAACATTAAAAAAAATACAACAATACTGTCTAATTATGTAACAATAACAATAGTAGGTATCTAGTGGTGGTGGGGTGCAGTCGACTTATAATAAAGTAGGTATAATTAACCTACATCAAGTGGCTGGGGATTTTTTCTTAAATTTCGAAATTCGTATTTACATTACAGCCATTGACCACTTTTATCTGGGGTGGGCCTTTGGTTTTGATGTTAAGGCCGCGTTCACACCAAACGTACCTTATTCAGACGTGGAAAGCGAGCTTCAAGTAAAAAAACTATAAAAAAAAACGAACAGTTAGTATGCGCTGAAGTTGTTTATTCATTACCTACAGCCCGCACATTAATAACAGCCTGCTCCAAGAAGTTGATACTTTAAGGGACCTTAGTGTTTTAGTAGACAGTAGTTTAAGTTTTAGGAATCATGTTACATCGTCAGAGAAATGAAAATGAAAAAAAAAACATTTTTAACAATTTCCATTTACAACAGAGTTATTCGAAGTATTTTGGAGTATTGTAGTACGGTATGGCACCAGTTTTATCAGGTGCACTCTGATCGGATAGAACGCGTTCAAAAAAGGTTTTTATATCACTTATGTTACTCGGATAACAGCAGTGCGATTCTGTAACCATCTCACCGTGAAAACTTAGGTGAAGTGAGCGTGGAGTGAGCTCAATCCTTAGCATTAGTTCGAATGACAGCTCAACCTAACTTTTCACGGTGAGATTTTTACAGAATCGATCGGCAGATCGAGAGCAATCGTCGTAATCTGACCTCGTATAACTCTAGGCTGAATCATTATAAAATGAAATCTTTAAGCGCACGTAGGAAATCTTTAGATTTCATGTTTTTATTTAAACTAATAAATGGTCTAATAGATTCTCATGAGCTTTTAGAAAAAGCGATATTTAGTGTCCCACGTAATAGTAGCCGCCTATTAAACCGAAAGACTTTCATTCTGCCTCATAGTCGGACTAATATCGATAATTTTCACTCATTTGCCTCTTGCTTTTTTTGCCAACTCCATTCATGGTGAAATAGATATTATGTCTTTGCTGGTTCTATAGCCTCGGTCGGGACTAAACTTTGTATTAATTGTATAATTTTTGTATTTTTTTTAAATTATTTAACTGTTCTTTCCCAAAGCTTTTTCATTATCAATGGAAAAGTTCACATTTTGTACGTTTTGTTTTTAAATACTAGTTGTTTTACTTAAATTATGCATGCTAAATTCACATCTAGTTGATGGCAATCAGAAATATTGTGTCGTAAAGGTTTTAATGCATTTGTGATTGAACATCAGTTTTGTGAATTATAATAAAAAATAAATAAAAAATATCATACATTTTGTATACGTCTCTGGTTCGGTGTAAACGCGGCCTTAGACTTAAAGCCTTAATAAGGTGTAGGTTTATGCGATGATAATAATAATAAAGACGGACATTGAATTCATAATAATTTATTAGCACCTATTTATTTCAATATATAACAGCTTGCCTAACTATTCAACAATAGTATCTAGTGGTGGTAGGAGATGGCGGGAGACGAGTAAGCGACCTGCGCTACGGGAGCGGCGTAGGCGAGCTTGGCGACGGGGGCGGCGTAGGCGACTGGAGCGCGAGAGTAGGAGACCTGGGCAGGGGCGTGGGAGTATTGGACCTGGGCAGGGGCCTGGGAGTAGGAGACTTGAGCTGGTGCGTAGGCGACCTTGGCGACGGGAGCGGCGTAAGCGATTTTGGCTACGGGAGCGGCGTAGGAGATCTTGGCAGGAGCTTGCTGGACGGGGGTACCCTCGTACCTCACGACAGCGTTGAAGCCGTGTTCCTCATCAGCGGTGTAGTCGACGATGCGGTGCACGCCGTCGGGTTGCACGAGCGAGTACGAGCCGTGCACGGCGTCGCCGGCGCGAGACTCCTGCTGCTGCTTCACGTCGCCGCTGTGGCCGTCATGGACGGAGTACGAGAAGTCGTAGTGAGCGGGTGCTTCGGGCTGGGCGTACACCACTTTGGAGACGGGGACCAGGCCAGCGTAAGCCGCCACAGCGAGGGACAGGACGATGACGAACTGCAAAAATAAAGTTTTTTAATTTATTTATGAAAAATTATTGTAAAAGTTACAATTTAAGCATTTTTCTATAACATATTCGGAAACGCCGGATTGAAATTGTTAGACGACAGTCTTCAATTGGTTTTAAATTTCTAAACTCACTTTGGCAACCATTTTTGCAAGTTGTTGCTGATTTGAGTATCAGTAGGTAACTGTAATAATGTATGACTTGCTACAGTTTTTATACAGGACTGCCGGTGTCGCCCGCCTGCATGTCTCGTCAGTGACACACGGCACGCCCGCGGCTTCACACTGATTGAGAGTTGAAGGTCAACTGCTGCATTGCTGAACTGACTTACGATTTTGCAAATTTACAACCTGTTGACACATTCCTTAAAAAACAGTAAGTAGGTATGAGTGCTTTTGATATTTTAAGAATGGGTGCTTCGTATTGTTTTAAAACATGTTTATTTTATAAATTTCGATTTTACTAGCACTGTCTGTCGTGACTTTTAGTATGTACTATTATTGCATCAGATTTCATGTATGCCAATATGAAATGGGCAAGGTTTTCTCCTTGACTTAGTTCAACTTAGTGTTTCCGCAAAAAAAACTTGTAACGAGTCAAGTTCATGACCTTCTTTGTTTATTTTGGCTTCCCCAAGCATATTTCAATTTAGAGGGGACTAACAACCCCAATTATACCAGATTTTTAAACGTTGAAAATCTGTTAATATTACAGCGAGAAGCTCTACACTGAATTATAATAAAAACTCGCATAGATAACTGTATAGGTATTACCATGGTACTACCTATAGGTACAGTTATCTATATGAGTTTGGGTGGATGCTTATCGTCTTCAATCTCTTCGCTTTTGATACACCATATACTATCTGCGTTGCTATCACTCTAATATTATAAAGGCGACAGTTTGTGAGTGAGTGTTTGTGTGTATTTGTATGATTTCTACTTCTTCACGCTCAAACGGCTGAACGGATTTGGTTGAAATTTGGCACACAGATAGTTTGTAACTAGGATTAAAACATAGGTACGATACTTTTTATCCCGATATTCCCACGGGATCGAAACTTATGCGGGTGAAACCGGCGGGCGCAGCTAGTTTTAACTAATAAATGCAAAACTGAAAGCTTTTGCTACTTGTGCGTCAATTGTAACTGAGTAAGAGCGAGGAAGAGTGGCTAAAAACCGACAACTAAGGAAAAAAAGTATATTTAAGAGCGTTTACAACGTTCCGAACCAGCGATCGGGTGCCACCGATAATAATCATTAGTCACTTGCAATACAGTGTGGCAGTTTAATTATCAGAAGGTTTATTAAGGTAAGAATCCTCACCAGGTTTCTGAATAAAAATCTGAGAATTTGTAGGTAAGTACTTGAGAACTTGACAAAATCTACTTTAGCATTACGCATTCGGACTCGGCGTACACTACTTTGGAGACGGGGACCAGGTTAATAAAGTAGGTATAATTAACCTACATCAAGTGGCTGGGGATTTTTTCTCAAATTTCGAAATTCGTATTTACATTACAGCCATTGACAACTTTTATCTGGGGTGGGCCTTTGGTTTTGATGTTAAGGCCGCGTTCACACCAAACGTACCTACCTTGTTCAGACGTGGAAAGCGAGCTTCAAGTAAAAAAACTATTTAAAAAAAACGGACAGTTAGTATGCGCTGTTAGCCCGCACATTAATAATAGCCTGCTCCAAGAAGTTGATACTCTAAGGGACCTTAGTGTTTTAGTAGACAGTAGTTTAAGTTTTAGGAATCATTTTTCATCGTCAGAGAAATGAAAATTAAAAAAAAAACATTTTTAACTATTTCCATTTACAACAGAGTTATTCGAAGTATTTTGGAGTATTGTAGTACGGTATGGCACCAGTTTTATCAGGTGCACTCTGATCGGATAGAACGCGTTCAAAAAAGGTTATTATATCACTTATGTTACTCGGATAACAGATGTCGTAGTCTGACCTCGTATAACTCTAGGCTGAATCATTATAAAATGAAATCTTTAAGCGCACGTAGGAAATCTTTAGATTTCATGTTTTTATTTAAACTAATAAATGGTCTAATAGATTCTCATGAGCTTTTAGAAAAAGCGATATTTAGTGTCCCACGTAATAGTAGCCGCCTATCAAACCGAAAGACTTTCGTTCTGCCTCATAGTCGGACTAATATCGATAATTTTCACTCATTTGCCTCTTGCTTTTTTTTGCCAACTCCATTCGTGGTGAAATAGATATTATGTCTTTGCTGGTTCTATAGCCTCGGTCGGGACTAAACTTTGTATTAATTGTATAATTTTTGTATTTTTTTTAAAATATTTAATTGTTCTTTCCCTAAGCTTTTTCATTATCAATGGAAAAGTTCACATTTTGTAAGTTTTGTTTTTAAATACTAATTGTTTTACTTAAATTATGCATGCTAAATTCACATCTAGTTGATGGCAATCAGAAATATTGTGTCTGTGATTGAACATCAGTTTTGTGAATTATAATAAAAAATAAATAAAAAATATCATACATTTTGTATACGTCTCTGGTTCGGTGTAAACGCGGCCTTAGACTTAAAACCTTAATAAGGTGTAGGTTTATGCGATGATAATAATAATAAAGACGGACATTGAATTCATAATAATTTATTAGCACCTATTTATTTCAATATATAACAGCTTGCCTAACTATTCAATAATAGTATCTAGTGGTGGTAGGAGATGGCGGGAGAGGAGTAAGAGACCTGCGCTACGGGAGCGGCGTAGGCGAGCTTGGCGACGGGGGCGGCGTAGGCGACTGGAGCGCGAGAGTAGGAGACCTGGGCAGGGGCGTGGGAGTATTGGACCTGGACAGGGGCCTGGGAGTAGGAGACTTGAGCTGGTGCGTAGGCGACCTTGGCGACGGGAGCGGCGTAGGCGAGCTTGGCTACGGGAGCGGCGTAGGCGATCTTGGCAGGAGCTTGCTGGACGGGGGTACCCTCGTACCTCACCACAGCGTTGAAGCCGTGTTCCTCATCAGCGGTGTAGTCGACGATGCGGTGCACGCCGTCGGGTTGCACGAGCGAGTACGAGCCGTGCACGGCGTCGCCGGCGCGAGACTCCTGTTGCTGCTTCACGTCGCCGCTGTGGCCGTCATGGACGGAGTACGAGAAGTCGTAGTGGGCGGGTGCTTCGGGCTGGGCGTACACCACTTTGGAGACGGGGACCAGGCCAGCGTAAGCCGCCGCAGCGAGGGACAGGACGATGACGAACTGCAAAAATAAAGTTTTTTAATTTATTTATGAAAAATTATTGTAAAAGTTACAATTTAAGCATTTTTCTATAACATATTCGGAAACGCCAGACTGAAATTGTTAGACGACAGTGTTCAAATGGTTCTAAATTTCTAAACTCACTTTGGCAACCATTTTTGCAAGTTGTTGCTGATTTGAGTATCAGTAGGTAACTGTAATAATGTATGACTTGCTACAGTTTTTATACAGGACTGCCGGTGTCGCCCGCCTGCATGTCTCGTCAGTGACACACGGCACGCCCGCGGCTTCACACTGATTGAGAGTTGAAGGTCAACTGCTGCATTGCTGAACTGACTTACGATTTTGCAAATTTACAACCTGTTGACACATTCCTTAAAAAACAGTAAGTAGGAGTATGAGTGCTCTTAATATTTTTAGAATGGGCGCTTCGTATTGTTTATTTTATTAATTTCGATTTTGCGAGTGGACCCTGTCTTTCGCCTTAGGTACTTTTAGTAGTTAATTGCATCAGATATCATGTATGCCAATATGAAATGGGCAAGGTTTTCTCCTTGACTTAGTTCAACTTAGTGTTTCCGCATAAAACTTGTAACGAGTCAAGTTCATGACCTTCTTTGTTTAAAAGCTATTAAACTTGTTTTACGTACATTTTTGGCTTCCCAGCATATTACAATATGGAATATGCATGTAATTCAAATAAGGGCCATTTTTTTGAATAAACTGTTATTTTATAATCATGCCACCATCAATATTTATGATTATAATTTATTTTTGAGCAAGAAATTAATTTTAATAAAATGCAATAAAACTGGGAAATTCAAATAATATATTTCAAAAACCACACCATTTAGTTAGAGCGAATGTACATCATGTAAAAGTCTTTAACAGCAATAAATGTCAATGTGGTATAGATAGGAGAGTTTGCGATTCAGTCCGTTGTCAATGGCATATACTATGACGTCACACCAAGCTCGCCAAAATGGAGGGCGTTTCAGGTGCCCGTGTCGATTGACTAATTGACTTTTGGTTATTATTTTAAAGTACTTTCGATTGCTTTTTTGGCGTTAAATATTATTTTACTATTATATGAGAATGCAAACCATCGAGTAAAAAATACATGCATAAAATATTTACAAGGGATTAATAACTGACTGGCTGGATTTAACTTTGGGCCAATGCGTGGAATTGGAAGTTGGCCATAAGAACTCCTCAACTAAATCGCAGATAGAAAGAGCATTCAATTGTCTTCTAAATGCACTAAGTTTGGTTTTGACAGCGGACTTTTCGTTTGGTACAGGGTGCCCTATATTGGATGGCATTCTCCTTTATCTTTGGGTCTGGGGAATAGTCAAGCCTTGAAATCTGCTTCTGTTTTAAAAGACTGACCGTTTATGATATGATGCCCGAATGATTATTCGTCACTTGTAATACAGTGTAGTAGTTTAATTAGGAGAAGGTTTGTTAAGGTTTCTGGAAAAATAATTATTATTTCTTTTGGTGAATCTGATTGTGTCAAGTCAGATATTACATCATTAGAGATTTGGAAAACCTCGTGAACTTGGTCAGGGAGTTTGCTATGTCTCATTTTTTACCTCTGTCATAAGTTTCAAGTCAGCAAGATACTTCACCCTTTGCAATTTCAAATGCCTTTGTGTGACGGACGATTTATAAGAAACTTTTTAGACGCAAAACTTTGCAATAACCTATTTTTCAGTTATTTTTTGAAATTCTGTTAATTTGGTTGTGTTTTTACAACCATCGACTACTATTACAAATAGGTGCAGTTAGCGACAACAGTCGATTACATCTTCAGTTTTTTAACAATTAATTTTTGAGCTAAACATTTAATTAAAATATGAACAAAATAATTAAATGATTAGAATATTAAGCATGTAATGCTGAAATCCAATGTATCGAATAATTTCGTGTCAATTTAGATGATGTGTAAAAGTACCAATTAATCGACATTTGTCACTAACGGTACTTATGTATTAGATTTAGGGTTTCTGTAGCTGTAAATGGGGTAAGATCATGAGATAATAATAAAATTTTACATTCAATTCATAATAATTTATTAGCACCTATTTATTTAAATATATAACAGCTTGCCTAACTATTCAACAATAGTATCTAGTGGTGGTAGGAGATGGCGGGAGAGGAGTAAGTGACCTGCGCTACGGGAGCGGTGTAGGCGAGCTTGGCGACGGGGGCGGCGTAGGCGACTGGAGCGCGAGAGTAGGAGACCTGGGCAGGGGCGTGGGAGTATTGGACCTGCGCAGGGGCGTGAGAGTAGGAGACTTGAGCTGGTGCGTAGGCGACCTTAGCGACGGGAGCGGCGTAGGCGAGCTTGGCTACGGGAGCGGCGTAGGCGATCTTGGCGGGTGCGGGGTGCACAGGGGTGCCCTCGTAGCGCACGTTAGCGTTGAATCCGTGCACCTTGTCGGCGGTGTATTCGACAATGCGGTGCACGCCGTCGGGCTGCACGAGCGAGTACGAGCCGTGCACGGCGTCGCCCTCGCGAGACTCCTGCTGCTGCTTCACGTCGCCGCTGTGGTCGTCATGGACGGAGTACGAGAAGTCGTAATGAGCGGGTGCTTCGGGCTCGGCGTACACCACTTTGGAGACGGGGACCAGGCCAGCGTAAGCCGCCGCAGCGAGGGACAGGATGATGACGAACTAGAATAAAATTGGTATTGTTAATAAGAAACATCTAAATTGGTAAGATTCGTTTATAGGAAAGATAGAGAGAGAAGGAGAAAAGGGAGATAGATTTTTATTGGGTTTTTCCATGTAGAATTTCTCAGTCCCTAGCAGCCTAGATTTGTGTGCCCAGTTGATGGCAATTGGCTCACCCCATATATTACATGAGATTAAACGTATCTGGCAAAATGGTGAGAAGATGAATTAGTTTCATGCTTTATAATATCGCTCTATTTTAATCAAATTATTAGTAAAAGATATTATTATCAGAAAAAGGAGCCTACCTTGGCGACCATTTTGGAATTGGTGTTGCTTATATGAATATCAATACTGAACTGTGACAATGTGTGACCTGCGACACTTTTTATACTATGTTGTCGCCTACAGCCAGTAACTTTGGTGACACACTGTAAGCCTGCGGCGCCGCTAACTGTGTAAGATACAATGATTGAGAGGTGAAGGTCGGTGCCATGGGGTTGCCTAATCCTAACTAATCGGTATGTAGGTACCAGCCAGTGACCACATTCAAAAAAATTCACAAATCGTACCTACTGAGAATAAAAACAAAATTCCTATTATTTTCCCGACTAAGATAGATGTTTAAACGTAGTGTGCTCTTGTGCTGGTTTTTTGTGCCTGTGCGTTCATACTTTCGCCGATGAGCGCATCGGCGAAAGTATGATGAAGCGTCATGAAACGAGCCCTTTTAATCACTTTCTTAAAACGTAATTTTTGTTCGGGCACAGAAAACATTGCATAAATCTATCATTAATAATTAAATAATTTTTATTTCTTTGGTTTCTATATTATATATCTCTCGAAAAATACCAATCGAAGATAACCGTGATCTTGACTCGAAACTTGTTTTTTTTGGCTGAATAAGGTACGGGTACCTTTTTAGGGTTCTGTAGCCATATAGCAAAATAAAATGGAACCCTTATAATTTCCTCTTGTGTATCTGTACGAAAATTTTACTCGGAGACTACACTCGAGAGCAATGAATCCGGGTCACTTGAAGAATCCTAAAAATCTCGGAAACTAAAAATGCTAGGTTAATGCAATAAATTGTATTTAATAGACAATGTAATACACCTTAAATGAAGGTATTAAAACTTCTTAGTTATTGTAAAGTTATATCATAAAAAAATCAAATTTGAAAAAGGGCCACTTTCGAAGATGGAACTACGAAATTACAGCATTTGGTTTTGCTTTTGTTTGTAATCTGTCATTTATGTGGGTACATAAACCATGTTGATAGTGCTCTATATTCATTATTCAAGCTGAAATTATGTCGCTTACGCCTGAAGAATGCACCAGAATACTTACAATGCTGGAAACCGGCCGGAGTCAGCGCGATACAGCCAGGACTGTCGGTGTGTCGCTGTCAACAGTACAAAGAGTTCTCCGACGTTACGAAGAAACTGGTTCTAACCTACGCAGACCAGGAACGGGCAGAACCAGGTGTACCACAGCACGAGAAGACCGATACTTGGTGAACACCATGCTTCGAAATCGCTTTCTCACAGGAACTGAACTCACAAATCAGTTTCGACGCCTCGGAGGAAGTAACCCAAGTGCATGGACAGTAAGACGTCGGCTTGCTGAATCTAACTTAAAACCCCTTAGACCTGCAAACGGCCCTAAACTGGAGCGTGGGCATCGTATTTCAAGACTAAGATATGCCCAGAGCCACGTAAATTGGAGTATTGAAGATTGGTCAAAAGTTATGTTCTCCGACGAATCAAAATTTATGCTCTACAAGCACGATGGAAGACACAGAGTGTATCGAAGACCAGGGGAAAGATTCAAGCAAGCATGCATCGAAGAAAAAGTAGCCTACGGTGGTGGGTCTGTACTTGTGTGGGCCGGAATTTCTTCTGAAAGTCGCACAGAGCTGGTGATCATAGAAAACGGCTCTTTAACTAGCGTAAGATATGTGGAAGAAATCCTCAATGATCACGTTGGTCCATTTATGGTCAATTTAGGTGAGGATGCTATATTTATGCATGACAATGCCCGACCTCATACAGGTAGGATTGTGAATGACTACCTTCAAGAGATGAACATTACTCGTATGGAGTGGCCAGTGCGCAGCCCGGATATCAACCCGATCGAGCATGCTTGGGACGAGCTAGGCAGATGCGTAAAACAACGAAACCCTCCCCCAATCACGCTTCGTGAGCTCAAAATTGGTCTCACAGAGGAATGGGAGAATATTCCCCAAAATCGTATAAGGAACTTGGTGTACAGCATGCCAAACCGCGTAAACGCAGTAATGGAAGCACGAGGAGGCAATACGAAGTATTAAAATTCAAGAAAATCGTAATAAAGTTCAAAAATTTCATGTTTCCTATTTTTGTTTTAAGGAGAGATCAGCAGTTTTTTTCTTTATGTAATTTTGTGTTAATAAAATGTATGGTGACTCATATTTTTTTTACTTTCATTTAAGGAGTATTACATTGTCTATTACATACAATTTATTGCATTAACCTATCATTTTTAGTTTCCAAGATTTTTAACATTCTTTAAGTGACCCGGATTCATTGCTCTCGAGTGTATTTGCAACAATTTTAGTGAAAATCGGAAAGAAGGTGTTATCTGGGCACCGCAAAACGATAGTGTTACGATTTACAAAAAACACTTTAGGTATGGTCAATGTACATATATACATCTAGGTATATATCTCTTGTTAGATCCTATAATTAAAAAGATTTAGATTTTTCTAAATAACTTTGCTATTTAAGTCGATAGTTTTCGATATATGGGATAGTTTCGGTTACAGCCACAGAAATAACTTGGTTTTCATCTATTTTATCGATAAATACTATGAAATCAAATTTTATTTTTGTGGTCGATAAAATCAATACTGTCCATGCGTTCATCGAACAACGAAACTCTTCACTATGCGTCATTCAACACTTGGCCTTTTTTCATATCTTAACTAGGTACTTAGTTACATATTAATCAATTAATGATAAAAAAAGAAAATAAATACCGTAATTATACGTAGAAAATCGAAATTAGATTCTTATTGTTAGTTCGTTTATATCCCAAAAGGGTAAAGCCGCGTACTAGCATAAAAGTACGCCTTGTCCTAACCAGGTCTACATGTGTGCCCAACATCGAAATCCGAACAGAGTTACTTTCACATTTCCATGATACATGGAATGTGAATGGATAGTCCCTGATCTATAGACACATTATCTGTCACTTAGAACTTTGTTACGCATTAATACTTAACACAACTAAAACTTTATTAAGTTTTAATTCAAACAATAGATACTTTTCTTCAGTGTCAATCCAAAACCCACTTAAGATAATGTCTTTACACACTTCACAGGTGTCAATCCGTATGTGGAATCGCGCAGTTCGGCCGCGTGCGCAACCTTCACCTCTAAATTATTATACAACGCCTCAGGGCTTGTCACCGTCGACACACTGAAGGTGATAAATTAAGTATAAAAAGTGCACCAAATTACACATTGTCACAGTTAAGTACTGATATCCAAATCAGCAACACAAAACTAAAAATGGTCGCCAAAGTAAGTTTAACAATCTTGTTTATAACATAACAAAAACATAACATAACGCCTGTATTCCCCGAAGAGTTAATTAGGCAGAGGTGAACCTATAGTAAGCAACCACATATTGACAGTTTAAGAAAAAATATTAACAAAAGAACCGCCGATCGATTCTGTAAAAATCTCACCGTGAAAAGTTAGGTGAAGTGAGCTTAAAGTGAGCTGTCAATAGTGTCAATCCCTAGTATTAGTTGGAATGACTTCTCACTCCACGCTCACTTCACCTAAGTTTTCACGGTGAGATGGTTACAGAATCGCACTGCAGTACATAGAGAATAGAATAGAATACTCTTTATTATGTACATCATACAAATTACAGAGCATAAATATATAAAATCTTACAAAGGGTGGCACAATGGGCGGTCTTATCGCTTAGCGATCTTTTAAAGACAACTTTTGGATGTATTAAAATTAAGGAGAGACAAATATAGTAGGTGCATTGGTGGTAGAGCATTGATTTAACTTCCATCTTCATTTTTTCCTTGTTTTTTCTTCTTTCTTTATCTTCTCCATCTTTTCCTATCTATATCTATGTATGTACATCTAAACGAGTCTTGCTAATTTAGGTTTTCCTTATTAACAATACCAATTTTATTCTAGTTCGTCATCATCCTGTCCCTCGCTGCAGCGGCTTACGCTGGCCTGGTCCCCGTCTCTAAAGTGGTGTACGCCCAGCCCGAAGCACCCGCCCACTACGACTTCTCGTACTCCGTCCATGACGAACACAACGGTGACGTGAAGCAGCAGCAGGAATCTCGCGAGGGCGACGCCGTGCACGGCTCGTACTCGCTCGTGCAGCCCGACGGCGTACACCGCATCGTCGAATACACCGCCGACAAGGTGCACGGATTCAACGCTAACGTGCGCTACGAGGGCACCCCTGTGCACCCCGCACCCGCCAAGCTCGCCTACGCCGCTCCCGTAGCTAAGCTCGCCTACGCCGCTCCCGTCGCCAAGCTCGCCTACGCACCAGCTCAAGTCTCCTACTCCCACGCCCCTGCCCAGGTCTCCTACTCCCACGCTCCAGTCGCCTACGCCGCCCCCGTCGCCAAGCTCGCCTACGCCGCTCCCGTAGCGCAGGTCACTTACTCCTCTCCCGCCATCTCCTACCACCACTAGATACTATTGTTGAATAGTTACGCAAGCTGTTGTATTTATTGAAATGACTAGGTGCTATTAAATTATTATGGACTGAATGATTTGTTTTAATGTATTTGCTACACAAACCTATTGTTATAACCATTTTCTAAACTCACTTATGACGGAAACTGTAACACATAATTCTTCCATGATCAGAAATATATAATGTTTCAGTGGAAAAGAAATTTACCAACTATTTAGTATGCAGTTATGATGAGACAGACATCAAGGTTTAAAACAGCTGACTTGTTGATAACTGACTACTTAATTAACATGACACAATAGATAGACACCTACTTTCCTAATAATAAAGTATAAGTACTATGTTTAACTTTTCCATAATAAATGGTTTTATTTCTGTAAGTAGGTTGATACAAACACATTTACACGTCAATAATATTTAAAAACATGACAAGGTCGACTACTATGACAGAAATACGCCATTTCTAATCGCTAAATGTAACATTGCGCTTAGACGATTTAATCATGTGGAGACTGTAAATCCATTAACATAATAACTTGCTCAGATAAATCTTACCTATATTACAAATTATATATGACACTTAATTAGTTTATAAATAAATTGCAACAATATTTTATAAGCCACGCATTAAAATATTTGAAGAAACAAGTGACCACCATTTTAAGTTGGCCCGCCGCTTTCTACATTCCTTCGTACGAATGAACCATAAAGGTAGCTCTGTGGGTCTAAATAAAGTGGAGGGTCCAATAGAGAAATTAAAAGTAGTTTGGTGACTGTTGACCAAGGCCTTGACCGAATTGTTTTGGGTGTGGTCCAATGATAATAATATCATATGTGTAACGTTCTAAGTACTCGCTCCCTGATTGATCGGGCGTCAAGCATATGAAATTGTTTAGTATCTATATACTTAGGACCGTGACCATACCTGCTGATATGATATGTGATAGATGTATATCTGAGTGTTGTATGATGTAAGGGTCAGGCTGTCACTTCTAATTTCGGTATAATGGTTCAGTGAGTTTTGACAAGGCCCTGATTAGTCTTTGTTGTCGATCGATCGCAGTAAGTAGGCACCTATTATGCTAGTGTAGGTATGCAAATTAGCGTTGATTAAAGTATATCCATTAGGTAGTTCTCAGAGGTCATTTATGGGGTCCTCATGGATATTTCATAATTAAAATATACCTACAAAGAATAACATTTCCTATGTAATCAGTTGCCAAAAGCAGGAATCTTGTACCGAAGTAATAATTTAGTTAAAAGTTCACCTCACAATAAAACGATTGGGTCCAAAAATAAGTATAATTCAACCTTACTCAATCAGTCATCAAAGGACAGCTTTTGGTCATAAAATAAAAACTTCCGTTTTGTAATCGTTGTCGTTAAGGGCAGTCATTATTTAAATGGTTTCCAAAAAACCTGCTACTGATACCGCTCTACTGTGTTCTGATTTGATGTTGAAGATTAACGATGATTCTTCCAATTTTGTAAGAGAATTCATTGTTCTTTTTCGGTTTTAAAGTTTTTGGTTTACAATTTACAACAAAGCTGGTTAATAGAAATAAACTACTAAAGGTACGTTCCTATACGAACGAAAATTATAACTCATTTACAACAAGATCGATTATATTACAACCCTTGACTATAGAAACAATCACAATCTTCTTTTTTAACTGCATTCGTTCTAAAATTCGTCAATGACATTCATTTGCACTCATTGGCCATTGTGTAAAGCCATTAAAAAAAACAAGACCAGTTTTTTTAAAGCATGGAGATTTTACTCTAAAAACCAAAAATTACTGGCCGTTTTGGCATAAAATACGTTTGGGATGCCATTAGGTCTTTCTTTTTATTTTTACTTTTTTATGGCATATGGTCTGGTCCTACTAGTTTTTCATCTAAACTGGCCAACTTTTTCCTGATATTTATTAAATCCTCTTTATTAAGAACTACATAAGATTTGAAAATAAGTTTCTAAAGGGACATGATTAATGATAAAAATAATTATATTACTTCTATATATAAGGAAGAAAGAAATCGTAATGACATTGATAAATGACTAAGTCAGTAGTTTTGCCTTCGTTTGGCATGCCCCCGGGGGACAATAAAACATATTAAACCAATGTGTAACAAAGATCTTGTTACCCAAATAGGTACGTATATTACGTAAGTATAACGTTTAGCAATTGAGAGAAATTGGAGCGATCGCTTCTAAGTAATACCAATTGATAATGACGCTGATTAACCTGTTCTAGTGTTAACTGTTGCGCTTACTTTTTAGAGTTCCGTAAGAACGATATTAATTATTTATTCATTAAGATACACCAACAGCTTCTATGTATAATATATCTATTATCACAATAGTGTTGGTCTCACACAGTCGTCGATTATAGGTTTACCAGCAATCTCAATTATATCGCTACAATTTATGATTAGTATTATTTCAGTAAGTAGATAGTTGAATTGAGCGTCATAACTTTAAATCCTACGTCAGATCGTTTTGCTACTCAGTGTTTAGAAGTAGATCATACAATACAATACGTATCGATGCATCATACATTGTACGTATAGATGGGCAATCCACCGGGTTTAAGCCCGGTGCTTTGGTAAACATAAACACCCGTAAACACCCATAAATACCCAGAAAATTAGGTGTTTACTGGGTGTTAACAAAAGCATCGGGTATTGCCCATCTATTAATTATACGTCATCCAAAATAGGTTACCAGGGTGACCAATCCACAAAGCACAGACATTCAATCAACTTTTATTGCATTATGGTAATGCAGTCTTGATGTTGTCATAGAGGATCGGCCATATTTTTTTTTCCTTTATACAGAACCCATGATGAATATTCTTTCAACTTATTCTCAATCGTCAACCTAAAGCGTCAATATTTAATTTATTCGTGGGAAAATCACAAGTAAATAAGTATTATCGGTATTTTAGGTAAATTCAATGGCATTTAAAAGCCTCAAAAATGTAAGTGCCATTTACGACAAGGTCGGAGCTCCGATACTTCTTTTACATATAGTAGCGTAAAATCAGTAAACCGGAATTATTTTCATTCCACACTTGTCATTAATCTTGATATTGTCTTTAACGGGTTTTTAACCTTCATTCCGGGGTGATTCACTGTGGGAGAGTTTTATGGAAACCGGTGTATGTATGAAAAGAAAACATTGAAATATTTTTAAACAATGTCAAGCCAAGTGATCGTAAATAAACCTATTTACTTGAAAACAACCGTTTACAAATAATTACAATTTATGTCATCTGGGGGTTCGAATTTCTGACCGTATAAAGAACACAATACTGAGCGACAAAACCAAGGTAACGGACGTTACCTAGAAAGCCGTCTGCCGACTGGGCCGGACATGTCTGCCGCATGTCAGATGACAATTGGGCTACGAGAATCACCGATTAGGTCCCACTAAACGCACGACGCCATCGCAGCAAGCCAAGATGAAGATGGCGGGAAGAGCTTGACTCCTACCGTAGGGACTGGCCGGCACTCGCAAAAGACAGAATTGTGTAAAAAAGGGAAAGGGAGGTATTTGCCCAGCAGTGGGACAATACAGGCTAGTTAGATTAGACTTGAAAACGGTCGTTTTCAAGTAGTTACAATTTCAAGTAACAACATTTCAACTAACAGCTATAGGGTACTCGTATCCATTAAATATACATTTTGATTGTGTTAGTAGCTCGTGGAACATTTGTATGTGTAATGTCTGTTTTTTGTTTTAATTTCTCATTCATATTTCAGAGTTGATCTCATGATAAAAGTTGTTTAATGCATGAATACTACTGACACTTCCTTAATAAAGTCGTCACCCGTCTTTCACTATACCTAAGCGTGTTACTATTTCAGATAAATTCCATAGTGCACTTATCCAAAATCGATACCTAGCCAAAATATTTCATTGTGTCAGTAGTGTGTGATGGTCAGATACTTACAATGTTACATAAACAAAGCTGCAATAGTTAACTATTTATAACAAGAGTGCCGAAACTGCTCCAATTGTAGGAGGTAGGTAGGTACCTAGAATAGCAAACTATGTGATTAATATGCACTATTGTGGAGTACTCGGTAGCCGTTAGATAACATCGTAGTAATATTACTGTATTCATTGTGGATAATCCTAATTAGTTACATGATGTAGCTGTGGATGTAGTAATCTTGATACTTTGGGCTTTTGTGTTTTGTTCTGCCTCCTGTCGTTTTGGTTCGGTGCCGATTTTTTAGGTGTTACGTCTTTATCATCATATGCTATCCTTTTCCCAACTATGTTGGGTCGGCTTCCAGTCTACCCAGACGCAGTTGAATCCCAATATTTTACATAGAGTGACTGTCTATCTGACTCAGTTAGTGGATAATACGATACCTCTTGATAAGACTAGTTATCAGACTTTCGGTCTTCTGAGGACCCAGAACAACTGTCAAAGATCCAAGATTGACATTCTTTAGGCGTTACGTGGTAGCCGGAAATACTAACTTCGATCTTGATTCGACTTTAAATGATGAAAAGTTACAAGCTTCAGTAGGTACTACTAGAAGTTTATAGGTAGTAGAACAGCAGCTGTGTATATCACGTGTTCCTCCTACCTACAATAAAATTAAGAAAAGTAATTAAGATGTTACCTTTTTTTCAGTCAACTTCATATTCTTATTTTGGTAAGAATTCATAATATGAAGTTGGATATTTTTCAATCATCATCTACCTAGCTTTTTCCCAACTATATTGGGGTCGACTTCCAGTATAACCGGATGTAGCTGAGTACTATTTTTATATATTCCAATCAGCTGCCTAGCCTTTTCCCAACTATTTTGGGGTCGGCTTCCAGTCTAACCGGATGCAGCTGAGTACCTACTATTTTTATATTTATCAATATGTTCATTAAAAAATCCTTGGCCCCATCCTTCCTTGCTTGCATCCTTGTTATTACTTAAATTGTTTATCATCTTCATAACAGTCCACTTAAACAATTTTATCGTACACCTACAAATCATTACAAGTATCAAAACTGTTTACGTAGCGTCATTAATTCACTCCTATAAAGAGATGGTGAAAGATAAACGAATAGAATTTGGTTCGTGACTCTTGTTGCATTGTTGTTTTATTGATACTGATATGTTCCATTTAACTGATTTACATCCAGATAAAGAACTTAGTTTAATATACCTTGACCTAGTCTTTATAAACGGTGCTGTTACCAGTTACTATTAGGCAGCCGCTTTCCTTTGCGTTGTTATATATATTTTTATCTCAAGATGCGACACGCGCGTTACTTGTGGTCCCCAAGTGTAAAAACGCTGTGATGTGTGTTTAGGTAAGCGCAGGAGCTCTCTTCTCGTCCGAGACAATGGTGAAGTCGAAAGCGTGAGTGTCTTCTTCACGCACACATTCACAGCGTGTTTATACACTTGATTACCACAAATAAAGAGCGCGTCGCGATTTTATTTGGTAAGTAGGTTTGTACAAACACTTTTACACGTCAATCATATTTTAAAACTAGATGAGGGTTTCCTATCTGACTAGTCTGAGAAGAAAGGCCGAAACAAACTCAGAGGTCTCTTCTAAAGTCCAGACATAATCTTGGTCAGATCATATGAAGGCCATGTAAGTGTGTCTTTGAAAGAATGAATTTGTTATACCTATTGGTTTTATTGCGGAAGTTATAAGTCATAGGAAAAAGCTCTTGTGAAAGTGATGGCGAGCATGGCATCCAGGGGCTTCAAGATAAGATCAAGCAATAAGGAAACGCTATACCTTATACAACAGACTTGTTAGCTACATCAAAATAATCAATAACCTATGACTAGCATTGTAATTTAATGGTACCTAGTCGTTTCATATTAATCATTTGTATGCCAAGATTGGCAAAACATAGCGCACAATTTATGTTTATTTCATCTTTGTTTGTAATTACAAAGATCTTATACGTAATTACACCTATGTTTTACAAACAAATTATTCTTAGGTATTCTTAAAGATTGCCATGTTTAGAAGTGCGGACCAATCTTGTACATGCTTTTCGATCTTCAAACCAATCTGAAGAAAGATTTTACTCGCAACACCAACTTAAAAGCCGTGTAGGTACAATTGATAACAATCAAAAGCAATATCAATATTTAAGAATGTAAACAAAGTAACTGAACTTGAAATGAATTACATAACCGTTTATGTTTATCTTGTCGTTACCATCGATCCAGTTTTTGACTCCGCTGTGAGCATCCAGTAGGCACAAGTGTTAATATGTATAATATATTATGTCTGTAGGTATGAACATACGCAATACTTGTGTATAGTATAAAAGCTCCGAGCTCCAGAACAGAAGCACATTCGTCTGCAATAAACAAACCAGTCAACATGGTCGCCAGAGTAAGTGGTTGATCTTGTTTATTAATCGATTGCAAAGTTTTATTACCTAAATCAGATTAATTTATTATAATTAAATTAGATAAAGTAGTTATTTCTTCAGAATAAAGTATGGTCTTGGTCCTCTCAAATTTACTTGTTGGGACTTGAAAAAAAAACCATGAAGATGATACACCTGTGTCTAAACCCCTTTAGAATAGGCTTGATGGCACCACAACTGTCTGTGTTATCTCAAAATAGACGAACTTTATAATCCAGATTGTTACTTACTTTGTTTTTCTTTACAGTTCCTGACTTTCTCCGCCCTGGTGGCTGCCGCCACAGCCGTGGCCGTCCCGGTAGTGCCCCTCGCCAAGCTGGCGTACGCTCACGCCCAACCCGCGTACGCTCACGCCCAGCCCGCGTACGCTCACGCCCAGCCCGAAGCCCCAGCTCAGTATGAATTCTCGTACTCCGTCCACGACAACCAGAGCGGCGACGTGAAGCAGCAGCAGGAGTCTCGCCAAAACGACGCCGTGCACGGCTCGTACTCGCTTGTTCAACCTGACGGCGTGCACCGTATCGTCGACTACACCGCTGATGATGTACATGGCTTCAACGCTGTGGTGAGGTACGAGGGCACCCCCGCCCAACAAGCTCCTGCCAAGATCGCCTACGCCGCCCCAGTTGCCAAGATCGCCTACGCCGCTCCCGTCGCCAAGGTCGCCTACGCACCAGCTCAAGTCTCCTACTCTCACGCCCCTGCCCAGGTCCAGTACTCTCACGCTCCTGCCCAAGTCCAGTACTCCCAAGCCCCTGCCCAAGTCCAGTACTCCCAAGCCCCTGCCCAAGTCCAGTACTCCCAAGCCCCTGCTCAGGTCCAGTACTCCCAAGCCCCTGCTCAGGTCCAGTACTCCCATGCACCTGCTCAGATCTCCTACTCCCAAGCTCCTGCCCAGGTCTCTTACTCCCGCGCGCCCGCCCAGGTCTCCTACCAACAAGCCCCTGTCGCCTACGCCTCAGCTCCCGTCGCCAAGGTAGCCTACGTTCAAAACGTCGGACACGTCACCTTCTCCTCCCCCGACATCTCTTACCACCACTAAGTCATAAGAACCATTGTTGTTAAATTTATTTATTTAGTTAAATACAAGACAGTCAATCTAATTTCGCAGCTTTTATTTTTTGCCGAGGGTCAGTGGAAAGAATTGTACAAGGAGGCGTCAAAGCGGCGGCGGCGTATCCGATATCAAAACGTTCTAAACGAAGTTAGAAAGAAGCGTGCGGGTAGTGTCCGGGAATCAATTGAATTATGTAGCATTATGATGCGAGTGGGTCCGGTTACGCGGCACGTCCGCGCCCCCGGCGGGACGCTCTGACGCATTGCTTCTGACACCTATTCATTCGGCTAGTTTACTCTACGACCAATAACGCACTTTGAGGACTGGGAATTCCCCCTCAGTCGCCTGCTGCATACACAGGCGCGGGAGGCAGGGTGTGCCTACGTTTTGTAGAGACGTTTAGCGCCCGCTTTGCAAAAACAGCGGAACGTGTCGACGCCTACATTAATGATTGCAGGCAAATATAAATTGACAGAGTTGATGGTGAAAGTAGTTGTTAGGACGCACCAGAGGGGCTTCAGACGTGTGATGTGAATATTATATTATGTTACTCTTGGATGCTGTTACAAAATTTTATAAGGGGTTGTCTTGTGTTGTAGCCAAACATTTTTATAGTGTGGCGAAAGCAATCGGTCGGGAAAAAAGGTAATTTACTTGTCTGCAATAACATATTATAAGTAAAATTGGTTTGCAAGTTCTTCTTCAGCTAGAGTATTTGGTTTATTGAAAGTTGATCGATATGACGTGAAGGAGAGGTCACCCAAAAATCCATGCAATATTGGGACTGGTTATACAGCATGTATCAGAAAGGTGTGATCATATTTAAGTTTTGTATGCGATAGTTGATATTTTTTTCGCGATTACGATGTTAGTCCTATGGAGAAAGTTGTTCCGTTTGATCAAATATAACCACACTTGTCTGTTACAGCTGTATAGGAACATATCTATATTTGAATTTAGAATTTGAGATAATTTTCAAGTTATGGAACAGCAAACTGAATGTCATACTCTTTGATTAAGTTTAAACATCAGCCAATAACTTATTAGGACCTTTTTGTCAGAAATGGTCATTCAAAAATCAACTTAGAATACATATTACTAAAGTAGATAACTGATTAAGTGGCGATGGAATGTAAATGTAAAATATCTCTTATGAACACTGCTGTAAGAGTAGCTTTAGAAGTAGATATTGGCGCCGTAGATATTGGTAAATTAGTCAGCGCCTAACGTAAATTGATGAATTTTTAGTAACCAACTTTTTAATCACGTCTAAACTGTCTATGGAGTATCTTAATTTGACTGGACTAAACTACGACTAGTATTTATCTTCTGTCCTTTTCTTAATGAAACAGAAAGAAAAAGATGCACTGAACTTAAATATTGTCACTGTGGATCAATCACGGATCAAGGATCATCAAGGATCAAAACAGTGCCTGGCTGAACAGTCAGAGCTTTTTATAAATAAATTTAAAAAAAAAACAATAAATAGAACAAACCAACAAATAAATTGAAACAAAACAAAACAAACACGAATCAACAACATTCAAAAGCAAAGCTCAAATATTATATTCCACATTTAAATGTTAAAATCACACATTTTGCGGATAAAGAGAGGCAATAACGTATTCACAGTGCGAATATTTAATGTAGGACGAATAAATAATTTATAATCAGTGCGGACAAATGTTTTGGTGAAGTTTTACAAGCCGCCCACAAAGGGTTGGATCGCGTTAATCCCGCTATTATCGGATGATGAACTATTACCCCACTCCCCTCACACCCTTGCCTCACCCCTCTCGCGCCCGGAGGCCTCCCTTGCTCGCTCATAGTTTGTATTACGGTGATATTACACCGACTGTTCCTGATATTAAGCAATCTCTAGAGATTCGATGTACGATAATTATGGCTGATGAAAGGGTTGTGTGTTTTATAAAAATGTTTTGCGATAGTCACAGGTTAGTGTATTGTTTAGGTTTTATGTCAGTTTTGTTATTTCTCCCTTGTTTTGTACGTGTGAGTATTAGTAGTTGGATTTCATTCATAATCCATTGAAACTGGTGGCGGTTTTATACTTGATGGGTTAACTGCTACAATAAAAGTTGGTAGATAGTAAAAGCCCTGTCTGACCTAAACCCGCAATAAGGTCACTCTTTTCTGTGACTTAAGTAGTCCATTTCTTTTTTTTTTCTTGCTACGCTCGTGCGCTAATTTCACGCCGTGCAATAATGGACTACTTTAGTCACACGTATTATATACTATTTTATAGCTCGTGTGATCTGAACCCGCACTTAGTCACGCTTTCCACGTGTTCACGCCTGTGACTTAAGTAGTCCATTTTTACATGTCACACGACGTAAAAAATAATATCGTAATGGACTATTCTGTATTGTCCTACGCAGGCACTATTTTAATGAATTAACCTCATCCACACTTGCTAAATACCCTATTATCACTGTACACACGGCTACACATCAAGCTATGCAAAACCAGTATTAGCTGACCGTTCATTGTGAGAAAATATCATACAAAGTGAGGCCAAGACAAACTGGTTTTGTATAGCTTGACGTGTAGCCGTGTGTACCACACATGACACAGTGCACTGTATACCTACATTGATTATGTATAATTATAATATGTTGTATCTACGTTTAAATGTTAAAAGTTCGTTCATAAAGAGGCACAGGCACACACAAAACTTCATAAAACTTTCATAAATTGTGTTAATTAATTATGTAGCTGACTTAAGTTGTTGGAGCTACAGCCGCAGCCAAAAGAGGCGGTCGCATCGAGCTATTTACGAGTACAATGAAATCAAAGAGCATTATTAATGGCACTTTCAACAGCCGCTAAATTATACAGCCGTTTTGTTTTTGCTTTTAATAACCAACACAACGCTACTACACAGAGCTCAATTTCGTACTGTTTCGTTGGTTTTGTAAAGCATAGTTCTTTTATTCTAATTGCATATTAAACATGACCATGAATGAATGAATGACACATGAATAACATGACCTTTGCTGAATATTGCTGACCATCCGATTCATCCTCAGCAATAACTCAAACAAACTCAAAGCATTTATTTCAATTAAACCATTTACAGGCACTTTTGAATTGTCAAAGAGTCGGTCAGTTAGTCAGAATGTTGAAGCTAGTTGCACATTCTAAAACGTAGATCTCTATGAAAAAGAACAGGCAAGAGACTCCAATCATAATCGCCACGAGTATATAATGAAACCTAGGTATGCTTTCTGACGAATAGATGGCAAAGAGGATTCCAGCAAATATACCTACAAACTATTTACCAGCAATTCATTAGACAAGCAGGGATAATCTGGCTACACAAGTACACACAAAGATTACAAGTACCCATTCTCAGAACATAATTAATTGAGGCCTAACAAGCGTAAATCATCAGCAGACAACTATAATAGAGACGTCACAAATCGCGGACACGAGGCCGCACGTGCCGCGTACAATTGCGTGCATTTAGAGCATTGTGCGCGATTGCTTCCGGATGACCCGAGTGTCAAGTTGCATCCTCGAAATTTTTTGATATTTTGTGTGGCTTCCAGTGTACACTGATATGGTGAAGTGCACTTTTAGGGAACAATGCAGTTGAACGTATGTGTAATAATGGAAGTGTATTCGATGATAATTTGGAATGAAATTAGTTTTAGTTGAACTTTTTGTGGGGTTTCGTAAAAAAAAAACTTGGTCGATTTCATACATATCGATTTTCAGTTGGATTTGAAATTATATTGGTCACATTAATAACGTAAAAGGTACATATTGGCTTTGGATTGTGTGCTTCACTAATTTCTGTATGATTAACCGAGTTAATAAATTCCCAATCTTATTTAAATTCGATCGTCATTCAACATAATATTTAGTATGTATTCGTAGTATAAACATCATACCTATACGATTACTATCGTTTAGGAAAACTATGAATACAGGGTAGTAGGGACATCGACGCGGTAAATGCGCTATTGATTCTTACAATATTTTGGTCGGTTATCGAAAAATAATATGCTGTTAGATAATAGAAAAGTGCAATACCTATACGCGGTCAAAATGTATTTCAACGCCCAAGGAGTCTAGAATTATGTGCTGAATACATGGTTACAGTATGCGCGTCGATGTCCCTGCCCACCCTGTATTACTATATGCATTTAATTCAATTAAAAATGTTTCTTTACTTGTAAATAGGCCTGGTTTTAGCTAGTGTAGGTCCCAAACTACATTCAGTCAATACCTAAACCTCCAATTCGATAGTCCATAATTATGTGTTCGATCATCATTTACCGTACCTTATATTAGGTAGGTATGCTGTCATTCGTGGATCTTTGACAGTCGTTACGGGTAGTCAGAAGCCCGAAAGTCTGACAACCAGTCTTACCAAGGGGTATCGTATTACCCAGTAACTGGGTTGTGGAGGTCAGATAGGCAGTCGCTCCATGTAAAATACTGGTATTCAGCTGCATCCGGTTAGACTGGAAGCCGACCCCAACATAGTTGGGAAAAGGCTAGGCAGATGATGATATTAGGTAGGTATGCATAATAAAAAAATCAGACTGTAAAAGTCGTTCTACTAGGGACAGATACTCAACCACAAAGAAAGAACAGATTTCAATTCCCAGAAATTCAATTGATCGGTATGGCAGAGCGAATCCGATGACGCTGCAGTAACTTGTACTTAAAGCGTACTGTCAAAACATTGTGCAGTTCCAGCTTTACGCTCTGATATTCCTTTCCTTGTTATCGCCCGGAGCTACGGGTGGCGGGTGGGGGCGCTGGCTGATGATGCAGAGGTACTATAGAAGATCCAGTCTGAACTAGTTGTAGGCATGTGCCCAGCAGCTGATTATAAAATACAAATGATAAATGATTTTATTTTGTAAGTAGGTTTGTACAAACACTTTTACACGTCAATCATATTTTAAAACTAGATGAGGTCGGCGTTTCCTATCTGACTAGTCTGAGAAGAAAGGCCGAAACAAACTCAGACGTCACAGTGACTTTTAAAGTCCAGACATAATCTTGGTCAGATCATATGAAGACTATGTAGGTCGATGTCTGAGATGGTCTTTACTTGATGTCTTCAAAGGAGTAGGTGTGTAAGAATCGTTGCATGTGGGGGGTTTTGTAGTGTCCGCCTACATCTACGGGAAAAAGGCGTGAATGTATGTACAGACGCCAGCACATCAACCTTCTACAATCTGTCAAATTTCTTTAATAGATTTTCATCGCTAACGTTAGCTAGTTAATTGGGCGTCTGTACGTAGTTTCACAGCTAGCAAAATTCTTTTTGGGAAAAGCGTTACATGTGTGCCTTACCCCTGGCCGACGAATTTCTGTCCAAGGATATTTATTTATTATCCCACTCTATAGTGGCATAATAAATAAATATCCTTGGACATTTCACACAGCGCCATCTAGTCCCAAACTAAGCAACCAAATGCTTGTGTTATGGTAACAAGATGGCTGATAAACTACTTATATACATTTTTTTTTTTGTAAATACATACATATTATAGATAGAAAAACACCCAGACTCGGAACAAATACATGTAGACTTACAAATATTTGTTCAGTGCGGGAATCGAACCCGCGACACGCAGCGCAGCAGTCCGATCGCTCAGCCACTGCGCTAACCGTGTTGTCAAATATAATGGTGGCGACAACGTTCATAATAGACTGGTCATTCTGTTATTACTCGTAAAAAAATATTGTTTTCCCTACTTAGTGTATAGTGACTTCTGGCACTGCCTCCGCGTATAGTGGATGATCGCCTCATCACTTCTTGTCAGCCATGAAAAGTAGTATCAGTCAGTCACACACACATTTACAATCGTATAAGTTGAAGATATGATTGCTAACTTAATCAGCAAGGACACCTATTACCCACTTTTGAAATGACTGTTGATACTGAATGTCAGCCCTTCATGACATACTAAAAAAAATATCAGCAGAATTTATCACGTGTGGTATGTAGTTACTCTACTCGAAGTGGAACTTTTGAGTCTTGTTCTCTTGTTTGCAAGGGTGGAAGTGGGTGGCAAGACTATGTCGGAAACAATTAGGGTGTGCGCACGCGCGGCAGCTTCCTGAACCTCGCCTAATTGGCGTATCTCTGCGCCGCTCAATGTATCTCTGTTATAATTGACGTGGCTGCAACAATGAGATTAGATTGCTATCTGTTTATGTTAGTTACTCCATTAATGTCGGAGCGATCATTATGTGGTTGGGAGCGTGATATGTGACTGTTACATGTGATTCTCAATACAATACATAGCTGGGAACTACTGGGAAGGCGTAATTCTGTATCGGTAATGGGGCTTTTTACCCTGTCTGATACTTGCAGTCAAATGGTGCTGTTTTCTCCGGAACGTGGCGACTTTACTGTTTTAATTTTTCAGTAGGATGAAAGCTACCTCCTGTTTTCATTTTCGTTTTTAATTATCTGCGAAAAAGATTTTTATAATTGAAATGCCTTTCAGTGAGAGCTTTTACCGTTTTTCCGGGAGGTTTATTGTGGAATCAATTTTGCATTTTCAATAAGACCTCTTTTAAAGGAGGGGCCCGTGGCTAAATAATAACAGCCGCACAGGTCGATCGGTCAGGTTAAGCTACGCTTGTCGCGGTTGGTCTGTGGATGGGTGACCATCTTTACATACCGAGACCCCTCCGTGCCTCGGAAAGCACGTTAAGGTCCCGGCTGTCATAAGTAGGTAGATCTTTGACAGTCGTTTGACAGTCGGTAGTCAGAAGCCCGAAAGTCTGACAACCAGTCTTACCAAGGGGTATCGTATTACCCAGTAACTGGGTTGTGGAGGTCAGATAGGCAGTCGCTTCATGTAAAATACTGGTATTAAGCTGCATCCGGTTAGACTGGAAGCCGACCCCAACATAGTTGGGAAAAGGCTAGGCAGATGATGAGGCCACTATAGGGCATTTTTGGACGTCATTTTATACAAAAGTATCGTCGTATAGTATTATTTATGTTCTCGTAAGTAAATTTGACGTTCAAGCGTGCCTTTTAATATCCTTGTTGTATGCACGCTACAGGAGTTGATGGACGCTACCTACTGAAGATGCCAAGCTCATAGCCAAATTATTGGTTGTATACAGTCGGCTCAGAATTTGGCTGACTGTAGCGTTTCGATGGCAATCCATATATAGATTGCCATCGAAACGCTAAGAAAAAGAATTCCCTTTGACTTTGTCTAAAAAATATATCGCATCTAACATGTTTAAACAAAACTTTGATCACTAAACAGCATTGTACAATGTCACCCCATTTCAAATGACACAGGAATATTTGACGCAGCCCTTCATTAGCAAAACTAATGATTCGCTAAACACCGCCGGCCCCTACTCCGTATTCCCAGGGCACCTGCTTTGTTCGACCAAAATCTATTTATTCATATCGTATTGCTAATTTGAGGATTAGTTGGCGCGTTCCGTCGGTTATTGAATTATCCATTCCGTTTGCGGGGAGTCCGGAGTCCGGGCTGAGTCCCGGGTCCCGGGGGAGTTCGCTACAACTTGCGTCGTCGGTTGATCTTTGATGTATTTTGAGTTTTGAACGTTGTTTTTTTGTGAATGACTGTCGAATAAATGTTATGATATGTGATTGAATATATGAAAAGCTAACAATATACAAAAAAATCTTAATGTTCAACAATAAAATCATTCTTTTATAAGAAAATCCTCGTGTAATAATCAAAACACATGCTTTCAGTGATTTAAATATTTTATGCCTCATTAACCTATTGAGCACTTATGAAATGTTAGAAGCTATGTGCACGGTTCCAAATGGTCGTTTCCTATCCTGGAGGACAGGCGACAAGAAACTCCGCGGTTACTCTTTTTTTAAATAATTAACTTTTACTATGTTTTCAAATAACGGTGTTAATAGGTATGGGAAGACAGTGTAGGCCTTTCAAAAAGTACCAGGTACTGGTTATAAAGATTTTTGATTGAATCATTCTTGTAGCAAGGTATCGTGATCTATCCTGTTAAACTTCTCTTGGTTTGGATATACCTTTGTTGAGCATAATCAGCCTATAATGTTCCCACTGCTGGCTGGGACACAGGCGTCCTCACTGTGACAGTGGGCCACACGGGCCCAGTGCGGGTCGGTCGATGTCACATGTCTTCGAATTTTTGGTTTTAGGACATGCTGGTTTCCTTAACCGAGGGCAGTGGTGATGAAAAAATTTACACAAAGTAAAGCGCCTGTCTGTTAGGTACCACTGGGCCACCACGGCTCTTCATACCTAAACTTGGCCTAACAAAAAAAGTCACAATAAATATAATTCCAGCGGTTACAAGTCTGTAACTTCCCCCGTACATGAGTAGGGGCTGTCGGGAAGCACACAGCAAAATGTCGGCGAACGTACCGCGCGCCGTGAATACGTTATTATGTTTAGTTTACGAGTAAATATTTAGCGCGCGCTGCGGCCAATTAGCGCTGCGGTAAACATACACTAACTTTGGGACAACTTGTTCTAAATCGATATACCTACTTGTATGGTAAAAGGTAATCGTAAAGTCAGGAAGTATAGTGCAGCAAGTTTCACCTTTGTGTATAAGCAGTGTATCGTTTCACTTTTGTGTAATTTTATATGCAGGCCTATTGCTTGGCACCTATTCTTGTATTATAATACTCGAGGGGAATGGTGCTGATAGCAGAAATACAGGATATGCCTAGTTCGGCTACAGACGTACTAAGTACTGTAAAGTAGTATTAAGTTTTTCGAAATGAACTATTATTATATTATTATTATCGAGGAAATAGAGGTACACTTTATTTTAAATAATCGATTGAAGACACTTTGACAATAACTTATTCGTACATACTATTAGGGTTAGCAATAATTATGCTATGAACACTTAGCCCGGGATCGAAAGAGTTGGAAGTCATGGGGAGAGGGAGGCCTTTGCCCAGCAGTGGGATGGTGCAGGCTAACTAACAGTAACAGTACCACTTAGCCAAATTCAAAACCATTTTGTGGGGTGGGATTGCAACTGTATGTTATATGGGTTCTAAAATCACTTTTAAAAGTTGCCAAGTGTATATTTACATATTAGTGCTCGTAACTGTACCTATTGCTATTCTTGCGTGTTTAAAATTTCATTGAACCAAAATCTTATACCTAATCTGCAGAAAACTTTCTAAAACAATTCCTCCGTAACTTTGCACCGACTCAAAAGACGTGCTGCCAAGCGTAAAACATCTATAAAACCATCATTAATTCGCGAGCATTTATCACATAATTGCGTTTAATGGCGTTGACAATGGATCAGTGGAGCGAAGTCGAGGAGCCACTCAATTATGTGGCATTCAGGATCGCTGCTGTTTGCGCTGGTACTTGCAGCCGCGGCCTCTGATTGGCTGGCGAGGGGACCGACCACCCCTAGCGCTCAACAGTCAGCCTTTGTGGACATCACCATTATTTTTGCACACCACCAATATTTGGATTGTTGAGATTTTTCGATGAGCTCTTGTGGATTTGTGTTTTGTTGTGAGTTATTGGTGATAAATGAATTAAGGTAACGTTTTGTTGATGTGGCTTTATTATGCCTATGTATTAGAGATGCGCCGAATATTCGTTTTATATTCGGTATTCTGCGTATTCGGCGCAATTTGAGGTATTCGTATTCGACCGAATCATTCGGTTGAAATGCCGAATGCATTCGGTTTAATTGCTCTCTGTAAATCAGCCTTTAGCGCAAAATAAATTAAAGGAATCCCATATTCTAACAATCATGTTTATTAGAAATAGTTTATTGTAAGGTGCTCAAACAAAGATATAATCATAGGTAGGTAATCAAAAACAACCTAGCATTAATAGTTACACAAAATCAAGTATATAAAAAGAACAGTAATTTTTAATTGTAATAATCCCACTAGCAAATTACAATTATATTGTAATAGGAAAGGTTTACTTACGCATAATGAATGAACTATGTTGTTTTCTCAACTATGTCACTAATAAATTTAAACATAGACAAATCAAGAATATTTGTAATTTTTTAATATTATAATCAAGCAGCGGTAGATTATGATGCAAGAAGACCAAGCTTTCAGCTCTCTATAAGTTCTTACCGAACCGAATATATAATTCGGTTCCCCGTTCTATAGTTTAGCTTTTGCCAGAGCTAAACTATAGAACGGGGAATCAAATTTTCCGGCAGTATAGTCGGTTCGGTAAGAACTTAATCGAATATTATTCGGTATTCGGTTATTCGGTGAAACCACTATTCGGCGCATCTCTACTATTTATTATATTTATTTTTATTTATTTATTTAGTTGTATGTAATTTACTTATTTGAAATTCCTATTTTCCTAGTGCATATCCAACATGGGAGAACTTTGAGCCTACAAATTTTATTTTTAATATAAGTACTGATGTATTTAGTTATGCAAAAAATATTTCTTTATATTCATAGTATTTGGTGAAGAAATATCTATTAGCCAAAGAAATACAGTTCCCAGAAATAATAACAATTAAACTCAAAACTGTGAGTAATGTGTACAGACGCCAGCACATCAAGCTATTACAATCTGTTAAATTTCTTTAATAGATTTTCAACTTTATCACTTTAGCATTAGGTTTAAGGTTGTTGGGAAAATTTGACAGTTTGAGGTAGCTTGATGTGCTGGCGTCTGTAAAATAAGCAAACAACGAGACCCATATTAGGGAAGTCCCAATATTTGGGTCATAAGTATCTGCTGGTACCTGTCTGTGGTAATTTAATTGGCATAAGAAACATCGTATGTCCTTTACTAGTATATCCAAAATAGGCAGGTTCTAAAAAGCTTCCCAGCTCCATCCATACTAACCTACCTAAACGCTACCCGTGCTCATTCGACTGCGTGCCAACAGCGGGTCCTACATCTAACTGCGTGCCAGCGCCCCTCGTACGCATTAATGTTATTATTTGGCAACATTTACTAAATAATTTGCTCGTTAAACGTCCGCCGATCGGGCCCCGTGCCCGTCCCTAACTACCGTATTGTGTCGCCGGACGATTTGCCCGCGCCTCCCCCGGGACTAACGACGGGATTCAACCAATACGACTCCAACATTAATTACTGTGCCGTCTTTTGTGGTAATATTTGTAGCAACATGCTCTTTTGTTAGCGATATGAAATGAATAACGGCCTGTTATTGTGTAGGGATTACAAAACTATCGGTGACGCTTTCTATGAACTCTTATAGGTGCCTTCGTTTAGAGTTGATGAGGTTTCACTAAGCTCTCGCTGAGTGGGATCTCATAGCCATTGTTTGTATATTTGTAACCCAAGAAGTGGCTTTATACGTTTCCATGCATCTTATAAGAATACAAAATCTCTCTTTGAAATAGACTTTTTAATTTTCTGCAAGATAAATACCTAATTATAATCAAGTTGTATCTTAATATAAATGAGTTGAGATACGAACTTGTTACAAAACATAGAGATATAAGCATAATTTGTATAATGCAACAAAAAATAATAAAAAGGCATACAAAAGTTAATACATTTCGAAAATGGGAAGTCTGTCCACATGGAGACGTGATGTTTCGTTCCAGTATTCTTGCGGCAAGCACCACTGCATGCCTCTGCGTCCGTTCCACCAGTGCCTGAACTGCTTCTGCGCCGGTTGGTGTCGTATATTGCTGTTCAAGGCTTCGCAGAGGTCGCAGAGCGGGTGGAACTGTGGCAATTCTTGTAGAGAATCTACAGTGTAGTAGTTGGTCCATTTGAAAAAATCATAATAGTTTTCTTGGTACTTTATCGCCTGGTACATGATGTAGGCTAAGTTGTATGGATGTATTTCGCGAGCGTTTATGTATGATCCGGGAGGGAGGAATCTGGGGAAATATAAGTTGAATACTGACACATCCTGTTACCAGTCAAAAATCAGATTAGTCCCTATCATCATTTCAGCCTGTTATCACCCACATGCTGGGTCCCTCATCCAGGCGTTTCCCGCGACTTTGACGATATCATCAACCCAACGCGCTTTTGCACAGCGCTGGTTTCTTTGGCCTAACCTATACTTAGTTAGGAATTTATCAATGTACTAGCTGCGCCCCGCGGTTTCACCCGCATAAGTTTCGATCCCGTGGGAATTCGGGATAAAAAGTATACTATGTGTTAATAATCCTGGTTATAAACCATGTGTGTGTAAAATTTTATCCAAATCCGTTCAGTAGTTTATGCGTGAAAGAGTAACAAACATCCATCCATACAAACTTTCGCGTTTATAATATTATTAGGACTTATCTTCCACCAAGTGCACCAAAATAATATAGCTATTAAATACCGCTCCTAAACTGTGTGCCTAATTTTTCGATCGAATATCAAACATTCTTGCGCAATATTATAGTAAACGTATTTCCTTTTATGAAGTACTCGATATTGATTCAAACTAGGTTCCCAGAACTTTAAACGTTTTAAATATGTTCCTAATGAATTACGTAGAATATAGTTAACTCCATCGAACATAAAGGTGTAATCTAATCCTTTGTGTAACAAGAATTACCCGTGGGAACCCCTACAGACTCTAGGTATGTCTTACCTGGTGTAATTAGCACCACCAAACACAATGGGCACCACGTAATTATCGTACCCGTGGAGAACCTTCTCCGTGACGTAATCTTCTGAGAAAGAGTTCTCGAACGCCATGTAGAAATAATAATCCTTCCTTAACATTACTTCACAGTCGTCGTATGTGCATTTTGCTTTAGAACAGCCACCAAACACGTCGATTTGTAGAGAGAAGTGGAACAGATGTTCCTGGAGCCTCGTCAAGTAGTTGTTTCTTAAGTTATCGGCCCAGCAGTTGCTCACCAGCCAGGCGGCAGCTTTTTTTCTACCACGTAAGACCTGCTGTATCTCAGTAGGGATAGATATTCTTTTGTCATATACTTGCCACTGCACATGTTTACTTGGAGCGACGATATGGCGCTCCACGTTTCGCACGACCAAGTAAGGCCAAGGCACATCAGAATCCAATCTATAGGTAAACGTCCAGTTGAAGAAGTTATCATAGTTCACTTCACAAGCTGGATAGTTGTATGAAGACTCTAACGTAGTAAAAATATATATCTGCACCTTGGACCTCTTCTCAGGCAGCTGTATATCACTACGCTTGAAAAGTTGTTCAGTAAAAAGTAAAGCATGGAACCGCGTGTAGTCTCCATCTAATAAATACTTGTCGTCAGTGAATATACAGTTGTTTACTCGACATTTTAAATTTGGGAATACCTGTTCTTTTTTCTCATTCAAGGTATAATGAGTACTGTCCCAAACAAGTATGTATTTTTGCCGTGAATCAGATAATGTCGTATAAGAGAACAATGTATAACCTAGGTCGTAGCGAATCCACAATATCTGTAGAAGTGCAAAGAAATACAGAAACAATAGTACATAGGCCGCATATTTTATAGAGGTTCTAGAATTATAACGAAACAGTAATTTCTTAAAAAATTCCATTGATAGTACGATCATAGTTTATACTTGAATTAAAAATGTCATATGTAATGTCTCTGACAGTTAATAGTTTTTGTTTTTTTGTAGTTTTGTGTCAGAAAGCAGCAAAGGAAAATTCTCACCATTACCTATACTGTAAGAAGTATGAATAAGGAAATCCGAAATACTTTTCTTTTGAACTTTTCACCAAATACTCCTCTACAGTGGCCAGTGGATCCCGACTTCGTTGGCGTGAAATTTATCTCATAGCCTGCCCGTGTTATTACTTCTTTTTCGATTAGCATTATTTCTTTTTGCTCGGCTCCTAAGCTACGCTAGGAACTAGCGTGATGTTAAATGACCTAAGTATAGCCTTCCTCAAGAATTAGGCTATCAAACGCAAAAAAAAAACAAATCCGTCTGTAGATCCAGAAATTAGCGCGTTCAAACAAACAAACTAGTACATTATATCTATTCAATATTGTTCAATGTTGTATCAATTCTATATTGTTCTAGATTCAAAAGAAAATCAAATAAATCAATAAGGTAATAATCGGTAAGGTAATCAATAATCAATAAATCTTATTGATTTTATTTCGCGAAAAAAGCAAGTAGTTTCTTGTATATGTTATAAATAATAACGAACACAGAAAATACCAATATTAACAAATAAGGCCGGATATACGACGGCTGCCAAAGATTACACTAATCGTCATTATGGCTCGTGGGAGTATCTTGACCACTGAATGGCACCATTGTCCCCCATAGGTGGCACCATCACTTAACTGGCGTCAACAATGCGTCCTAACGCCTCACTAATCCGAGATTAAGATCGTATCTGGAACAGGACATGATAAACACTTCACATATAAATACAATTCATGTTTCATGAACAGTTAGTTTTGAGTGTTAAAAAAATATTGACAACTGTCGTTGTGCAGGCATTATAGAAGTTTAACATTAAATGTTTTGTGTGTTTACTTATACAGCGTGTGATATTGACCCAGCGCCGAATTAATCGATGTTAGGTAAGTAGTCATATAAGGATCTTACAGATCACTTGAAAGTAAAGAAAACTCTCAGTTTTTTTGGTTTCCCTATTCCAGATTTAAAACATCTGAAAGAACAGATTAATTAGTCGCCAGAAGTAGTGGTGGTGAGACCATCGACAGACGTCTCGTACTTTTAGAACCCAGCTAGTCACATACGAGGCCTCACCATTATAGGAGAATATTGGGGGTTTTGAAGTTAGGTTAACACGTTGTGTTGACATTCAGATGCATAACATAATCAGCCTACAAAGTTCCCACTGCTGGAACACAGGCCTCCTCTCTGTGAGAGGGAGTGGGCCGTAATTCACCATGCAGGCCCAGTACGGGTTGGTAGGTATCACATGTCTTCGAATTTTAGGTTATAGAACGTGCCCGTTTCCTCACGATGTTTTCCTTCGCCGTTTTTAAGAGCAGTGGTGATGAAATAAATTACCCAAAGTAAAGCGCCTGTCTGAGTTCGAACCCACTACCTACAACTCGTAAGTCGGGGACGTTACCACTGGGCCATCATTGCTCACAGATGCACAGTAGTATCTCCTAACTAGAAAGCAACTCACTACATTAACATTAATGTCGACTTGTTTTGCAACAGTGTATCGACCTTAAGACGGCTTTTGGCACAGTCTTTTTTCTTGGATAGTTAACCCATCTACTCTTAGCTAATTATATTACTTTTGTGAACTTTCTTTTTATCGACTTTTTTCCTTAACTATGAGTGAAGGCTCGTTATTAGCATTTTTTTTTTATATTACATTCTTTATGTCATTGGTTTGTTAGCCTGTAAGCCTTCTTTAAAATATAATAAATAAATTAAGATAAAAAAAGCTTTGTTTATATGATTATTAGTTTGCAAAGCTAATACATGGAACTTTGTACCAAGTTAAGCTTCTGCAGTGATTACTGCGTTACTGTTCCGTCATCGTGTCCGAGTGTCGACAGTATTGTCCGTCGAATACAGTTATTGTTGGCAAAATAACTCTATTGTTAATGTGTAAAATGTTGGAGAGCAAAAACTTTGGGACAATGGCCCAGTAATTGAATTAGAAGGTCTTGAAGGTGTGTTGTTGTGTTCGTTCTCGGAAACTACATGTGTCACTTATATAATGTGATATTTGGACTTGGTTTGCAGCTGGTTTGGACGGACATTAGAAACTTTTAGGACAATGTTGAGATGATTTTGATTATGATAATGAAAAGTTGCTTTTGAATATAAGAATAAGTGCCAAGTTGAGATTATAAAAAGTTATTATAACTGTGGCTGCTTTCTCGCAGTGAAATAAACTTAGTGCTAATATTATAAACGTGAAAGTTTGTATGGATGGACGGATGGATGTTTGTTAATCTTTCACGCAAGAACTACTGAATGGACTTGGACGATGGTTTATAACCAGGATTAACATATAAGATAATTTTTATCTCGATATTCCCGCGGGATCGATACTTATGCGGGTAAAACCGCGGGGCACAGCTAGTAACTTAATAAATATCGACCATTTAGTTAGCATTTATAGTAGATTTTTGGTATACTTATAATGTAGAAAACAGGTCCAACATGGAGAAAGAAACTAATTTGAAAAGTGGAAGTTTGTTAATTTAAGCTGTGAATGTGATGGACCTTCTCCTCCATCTATTTAACTGGAAACAAATTGTGTTTTCAGAAAAAAAGGTTGTCCATGTAGGTAATTAAAGTAACTGAACTAGGTGTTATGTCAATGAATGATCTACAAAGATCTGTGTGTCAAAGTCAAAATTGTTGCTCGTTCCATCATAGACCCCATCCATCGCTTTCCATCAGGCGAGATCGAAGTCAAGAGCAGGCCCATTTTGCAATAAAAAAATCACTCTTAACTTGTTGTCAAGTGTTGACATATTGGTGCTCGTGACTGTACATACCATACGGTATGTACAGTCACGAGCACCAATATGTCAACACTTGGCAACTTTCAATTGCGATTTTTTCGTGAAATAACAAATGCAACGTTGAAATACGACACATTACATAAACCTATGGGTTCGAAAATGCTATGTTCGTAACAACGTAAAATTTTAATAAAAAATAAAGTAGTAAATCGCTTTTGAATAAAGCCTAGTGTATACATACTTTTGCTCGTGACTGTACCTACGTTTCAAAAGTATCTCAAAACGCAAATGGATACTAATCAGCCGATCGATTCTGTATAAATCTCAAGGTGAAAAGTTAGGTGAAGTGAGCTTAGAGTGAGCAGTCAATAGTGTCAATCCCTAGCATTTAGTTTTGAATGACAGCTCACTCCACGCTCACTTCACCTAAGTTTTCACGGTGAGATGGTTACAGAATCACACTGCAGAAAACGAACCTGCGGATATTGATACTTGCTGGAAAATAAAGTTATATTTATAGTCTAAGCCTACTACATGTTAAATTAACGTGGCTTTAATTTTAAACCGACAAATGATTAGATTAAAGTGAGAAACAGAACAAAACATTGCTGTCAACAAAAACAGTTTTATGATCTGCATTGTACGGCTTCATTACGATGCGATTTTGAATATGTAATAAAATGCTGAATCACAGTCACAAAAACGAACAAAACTGCGGATGAATTTGAAATATTATAACAATAAAAAGTTTATATTTTTACGAGTCTGTGAAACACTAAAATGTTTATCAAGCAGAAATTACAATCAATCTGCCCAACCTTTTCCCAACTATGTTGGGGTCAGCTTCCAGTCTATCCGGATGCAGCCGAATACCAATATTTTACATGGAGCGACTGCCTATCGGACCTCGACAACCCAGTTACTGGGTAACACGATAGCCCTTGATAATACGGGTTGTCAGACCTTTGGGCTTCTGACTACCCGTAACTACTGTCAAAGATCTACGAATGACATCCGGGACCAACAGCGAAAAGGGGCGGGTTGTCAACATGTAATGGACGGTCACCCATCTACGAACCGACCGCGGCAAGCTTAGCCTTCGATTGACCCGTATGGCTGTTATTATTTAGCCACGAGCCCCTCAAGTAAAAAATGGCAACTAAATGTACTTTGTGTGTGTGTGTGTGTTTTTTTATATACTTTCACAGATTATAAGTATGCAAGTTTAGATTTCCTTTACGCCTGAAAAACAACAATCATACCTCAGAGATATAATAGTGAAGCCTATATATATATAGCCTATTGGCTCGAGAGAAATCTACAATTTAAATGCAAATTTCATCCTTACCACTGAGAACAATGATTGACATCTTAAGAAAGCAAAAAAATAGCTGCAGAAGTTACAGAAAAAAACCAGAACCAAGCATTACAATTTACAATTCAAATCGTTTAAATATTTATGAAGTAAGTATTTAGTTATTGTCAAAACAGTGACGCGTCACAATAGTCGTATTGTCACGACTGTTCCCGTGTGCTAATGTTGTCAATGGTTCGAGTAGAGCATGCTCTGTTGACCACTCGAGGGCTTCCGCCTTTTGTAGGGCGAAGTGAGAGCATGGGGTGCTCTTGTGGTGTGTGCCTAATTTTGTGGATGTTGATAGTATAGCAAATGATTAGTAAATAGGTTTGATGACGATCTATGTGAGCTTGGTCATATTTACTACAAAAAAAAAATGAAATTATATTTCGAACATCCAACGAGATTCTTAAATCACTCTGTGGTTTAGTGTCTGTTACCCTAGTAACAGAGACAAAAATTTAGCGTAGTTTTGCGCTTCAATGGGTCCATTTTGACGTGATTTTGACTGATCGAAGCGTAAGTTTAGGTTCTCTGCGTTAATAAGACAATACACGAGCGAAAAAACTCAACCATCATGGGAGCGAATACTACTTTACTTACCTGAATCATTAACCACTGATTAACAACAACACCTACATGACCATAGTGACAACGGATTCTGGAGCTACGGGTTCGTGACCGGATATTGACAAGCACAAAAATTATATCAATTACGGCCATACGTTTCCTGTCCAACCACTACCTACGCAAAAAAGTGGCAAAGAATCATAATATTAATAGATTCCCGATTTCGCGAATCAGTTCTCGGTAGGCATAAGCTCAAGTGTCCCCACAATGCCTGCCGGTCGGAAGGGCCGGGCGCACCATGTGCTAATCCACTTAACGGCGGTTAATCCTCGCTTAGTTACCGCCACACTATTGTCCGCGCGGGAAGTGAGCTCGGCTGTAGTTAATTCAATCACAACAGTTGTAGCACATTAATTATGGATTGTGGATCTTACCTTTGGATTCGGAATAATAGATTTGAAAGCTAGGATTTCTAGTCTGATCAAGTTTGCTTAAAATTACTATGAAACCAATATGACATATCTACCTAATGACCTACTTTCTTAATTTATTTAAATGGAGATCAATTGGAAAATGCCCTTTAACTAAAAAAAATACAATCTGAAGATAGTTCTGGAGCTAAAAAGGCCGTCCCATAATTTCCTATCATATAAAAGGAAATAAGTAGAACCTACACCTACCTATAAAATTTCAATCAACTCGGCCTATCGCAGTCCACTGCTGGACATAGGCCTCTCCCAGGTTGCACCACAACACTCTGTCCTCCGCCTTTCGCATCCAATCTATCCCAGCCAACTTCGAGAAGCGACCCTTCGATGTATACATAGATTGGACTCGGCAAGATTTGAGAATTGCACATGACATTCGTCTTGTCCAAATTCATGCCGAGGCCAACCCGGGCTCCGTTTGGGCTGTGTAGCATTTGGTCTAACTGTTCCAGTGTCTCTGCCATTATGACGATGTCATCGGCAAAGATGTGAGATGTACTCGCCGTTAATGTTCAGTCCAGTCCAGCCTGTATAGTTCACGATAGTTTATTAAACTTGGAAAAAGTAAAATCTACACGCTTACTTTATTATAGTCCGATTATCCATAGGACTTCTCATTAAGACAGTTTTCTGGAAATCTCTATTAGCTTAGTTAATTACAGAATCGACAATAGTACCTAATGTAGTAACCGATAGATGAATAGAATTGGGTAAAAGATTCCTACTTATTTATAAACTAGCTATGCCCGCGACTTCGCTCACGTTAGATGTATTCTATTGGCATTATAAGCTGATTGGAACATGAAGTCATGATGTATTCATAGGATATTACGAATATATCACTACTACTTCATCGGTTGATGTTCCCACTTATTTAGAAATTCTAAATAGGTACAACAAGTATCATCATCCGCCTAGCCTTTTCCCAACTATGTTGGGGTCGGCTTCCAGTCTAACCGGATGCAGCTGAATACCAGTATTTTAACAGGTACAACAAGTACCTATTTATAATTTATTCCTGAAACCTATATTTAAACTAAATGCAGCTTTATCAATTCTAATACCATGAGTGAACGGCTAGAAGCCCCATCAAATATGATTAAATCATATTGCAACATAATATCTACCATATTTATAATTTCTCCGAAGTTCTACGTGGGTGAAGCTACGAACAGTTTGTTATAAAGATTGCAAAGTTACGCTTATCATGACTCAAATATCCTCTTCCTGCTTTCAAACTAAATTATTGTTCTGAGACCTTTATCTTTGCATGTATCTTAAACACTGACAAATATCTCTCAATCTGCACTTAGCAGATAAAGGGAGAACCCAAAAAATATTTATTGTGTTTACACAAATACGTAGGTGGTAATCCGAGTTACCATTACCTATTCACAAGTCAGAAGGAAGGGGAACGCGTATTGTGTCGTTGAAAAAAAACTTTTAATAATATTATTGGGTTCTAATTTCGTTTGACTGTTAATCGTGGTTATATAAAAGTGTCAACCGGCCTCAATGGAGGTGCCAATTTGTATAGAGTTACAGTAGGTACTTGAATGGAGCTTCGCGTTTTTGGTTACACAATTGGTACAACAAAAAATATGAATAATATCTCGTCCTAATAAAATAAGTGATTATTCAAGTGTTGCGTCTCGATACGTATTTTTTTACGTTTGTATCTCTGTGGAGGCTGTGATGTTGGTTCTTAGAAAATATTATTAGCTTGAGTGGGTTTTTCAAGAGACTATTATGTATAATTTTAGGTTATTCGTGGATATAGTATTTTATTGACTGATATTATGATAAAGAGTCCTTATTAAGAAGTCCTGAACATGTGAACTTTGTGATAGCAGCTGGTGGAATAGTAATATTTTCTTTGCAATATAGGTACTTGTGACTGTAGTAACAAACATCAATAAAAATTTAAGTTTGCATGTATATATATTAACATAATATTTACAAACTTCTAATACTAAATAACCTACAAATCATTGAAATAAAAATATAATAATATCCTTTATTAACTTAAACTATTAAAAAATTAAAATATTGCGTCGAAATATCAATCCACATCGCTGTCGACTGGTAATGTATCCAAGAGACTGGCGACATTGCCACGTTGTATGGCAATGCTTAGCCTCTGGCCAAGGTAAAAGCCAGCCCTTGGGTCACGGGAAGTGTCAACCAGCCGTTTAGAGAGTTCATTGAACAAGCAATGAGTACTCGGACCCCACAGCCCGAGGGTTTCAACCCCAAACGGCTCGAAAATATAATTTCCGATAAGGTTTTTATATTAACGCCACTTGAGGTATTCCGCAGCCGCAGCAGCAGCGCCAGCACAGCACGCCGAGCCAGGAAGATGGGATGGCGCAAGAGTATCGACGCACGTTGCGTCCCACACTAATAAAGGCCTACCCACCTTGCATGGAAATAAAGACATGCCTTCCGGTTTCTTGCCATCGTCGCGTACCAAGCCATTGGGTTCTAATACGGCTGGAACGCCGACGTTGACAGAGCTCGTCGGATGATGTCATTAATGTTCGCGTGCCGCGCTAAGCGACTCGCACTTCGGCTGCAAGACAGGCCGTGGTGTCCGAGACTGTTGAGTTTGTTAATTTATATTCAACAATCCTAAGTTATTAGTCTCAGAAAAAGAACTAAAACATTTCCAAATCACTCGACAAATAAACACGTCATACGAAATAATACACCACGATATCCACCAACAAAGCAGAGAGCCTTCGTAAAGATTTACAACAGTATACACACCATATATATTGTATACCTACTCAGATATCACTCGATATCTAGGCAGACGGGAGTCAGGCGTTTCCCCTCTCCCCCCACCCTCGGGGATGGCTCGTAATTAGCCCCCTTCATCCTCCGCACTTCGGCATGCCTCCTCCCAAAACACAGACACAACCGAAAACAACAAGCTACGAGTATTTCTATGTAGTAACGTTTTATGTTGTTTCGTACTTGTGTAGGTGTAACCAGATTCGCAAGGTACCTAGTTTTTCGTAGCATGAAAAAGCTTTCTCATTATATTGTAACAAGGGACTTTTTATTTTAGGACGCTTTACATAATTTAATCAGCGTCTGAGTATTTTGAGATGGTAGAAATTCCTTCGGCTTTATTTTATCCTTATTGACACAGTATTTTCTCTCTTTGTAATATAAAAGAAAGAAAAACACATATTTCCCAATTATCACTTACGTGTACAAAAGTACGAAATAGTAATTATCAAAATTACGGAACCAGCTACGCCGTAGCTGTCGTAGCACTCGTAGCACGCCTACGTAGCGAATTGGCGACATTACGCAAAATTGCGATTTTTACCCAAAGTAAATTACGCAAAATTGCGATTTTTACCCAAAATAGATTTGAAGTGATGATCTTCCTTTCTGTTATTACTTCTATATTTAAATTGATAGATTCAATCATAAATCTCTAGAGTAATACATAAATAGAAGCTGAAAATAAAATGAAATATTGATATTACAAGATGGTTAATGAAACATGTCTGTAAACGGAACAAAATCGCCGAGGTATTCTGCGAGGGGACGGGGATTATCTTCAAATAAGCGTATTAAATTGACTCGTGCGTCCGTGCTTTGTGATCCAAATATGTACGGCTTCGCCACAGAACACCGAACGTCTACGAAAATATCCTCACCCACTATATGTTTAGAACATTTTCTTGTTACAAATATTGTAGTCTGTGGCTATAAGTATGGGTATCTATGAATGTGTACAAAAAGACTCAAATAAAATCCCTCTGGGACTAGTCTGAGGTAGGATAGGGCTTTATTTGCAGATTTAGACATGACTAAGGATTCGTGATATGTTTTATTTTGTGGAGTAGGATCATTTAGGATTAGGGTAGCATTCAATAGGTTTGTGGGAGCTACCATAATAATATGTTTAAGACTTTTTGCAACCGAATACAATAATGGCTAACTTATTACAAAGGACTTAAGTATGTATGATAAGTTCATAGTCGTCTCGGAAGTCGATTGATTTTTACTTTTACAATTCTTAAATGTATGCTTAACAGTGGATGTTTATTTTGCAACATGAAGATAAAGAATTACGTAATATAAAAACGTAAGTTAGACGTCACAACATATTTTCTATATTTGGGAAAAGAAAGCGTACCTAAGTACTATCATAATTGTTGCGAATACTGTTTAACAGTGTTGAATCCATATACCTACGTTGATAATTATCATACCAGAGACTCGTGGCTAAATAATTTCAGCCACATGGGTCGGTCGAAGTTTAAGCTACGCTTACCGCCGTCGGTACGTGGATGGGTGACTGTCCATTACATATCGAGACCCCTCCGTGGCTGTGTTAGCTGTGTTCGTAAATCTTAGACAGTCATTACGGGTAGTCAGAAGCTCAAAAGTCTGACAATCAGTCTTACCAAAGGGTATGACTGATTGACTTTGACTCATGTTACCCAGGAACTGAGTTGTGGAGGTCAGATAGTCAGACACTCCATGTAAAATACTGATATTCAGCTGCTTTCGGTTAGACTGGAAGCCGACCCCAGCATATTTGGGAAAAGGCTAGGCAGATGATGGTGGCTTTACAAAGACAACGGAGGGCGCGATCTATATCTGTTTGTGTATGTGAGTTTTCATGTTTGTAAACGCGATACAGGAGAAAATCCTAGTGTGGGGCAACGTTTTTTATAAAATAAATTAAAAAACAAATAAAAATGAAAAAATATATCAAAAATTACGTAATATTTATTATTATTTGGTTAGACACACTAACTAGCAGCTACTTAGCTGAAGCGTGTGTATCGTATAGCTTGGAGATATATATGTATTGTTAAATCTATATATGAATGTAAATGACATAAGTAGCTGTACCAGATGCTTAGAAAAAAAAGATTATACCTAAGGGGTCGTACAGCAAACCAACATAATCACCATACCTAAGACTTCTTTTCACGTAAACTTTTTCATTGCTCTGTTGTACTTGTACCTTTATAGATATAGATTAGACGGCATACTTACGTACACCAGTCACATCGATCGAGGCGACGAAAGCCAAGTAGGTACGTGGCTTGTTTCCCGGCAGATATAAACAAATTCCGTACCAGCGCGAAAGTCAGCCGGCGCCGGCGGCGGCGGTGGCGATTTACATAAAATTATATTCCCCCCTTGTCGCCTAATACCTCCTTTGTGAAGCCAAAATATTTTGTGAACAGTTTTGCACACAAAGTCTCTAATTCAATACTGAAGTTATTTTACATGGAAACTCCGTAAACATAACGGTCCCTTTGATTCTTGTTTTATGTTTCGTTTTTTTCGGGAATGTTTTTTGTTATGTTTTTTTTTTGGTGTGGTCACGTTTTGTAAAGTTTTTTGCAGGAAATGTTTGTTTAGTTTGTTGTATTTTCGTAACTTTTAAGTAACTAGTGCAATTTTAAACAGGTATTTTTCACACCTTTACTTTGCGGTTGACTGGTGTTTTCTTTTGTAGTTTTCTTATTTATTTCATGAAAATAGCTCTGTTATTTACATGCACCTTTTAATATCTAGTGTTGGAATCACTCTAAACTAAGTAGAGTAGTTGTGTCATTTATTTTTTCATGGCGAAACTAACATTCCTGTCTGTGATTGTGGAACAAGGAAATGTTTGATATCTTTACAAAGCTGAAAGTGTTAATGAGTTCCTTTTTTAGCAGACTCGTTTCAACAGTTTACATTTAAAATAGTTTTTTTTTTCATGTACCTAATCTTTATTTGTTCAGACTACAATGCGGTCTACAGTGTTAATAGTTAGTACTTAACAACTAAACCAGATCGGGTCCTATTTGTGAGCGCCCAAACTAGCGGCAGACTGCTGTAATATAAACAGAGGCCATGGGTAACGAAATTGAAGTACTTATGTATGTCAATACAAATTAAATAAATAATTTCTCTACATACAACAAACACAAACTAAGGACACGCCTTCAACGGGGTACAGTTAAACAGACAATGCAAACATAAAATAAACTGCAGGGCGTAAGTACAATGAGCGTGAAAAATAAATGAATTTACACGAGTACAGTCGGTCACAAAGAGTTTTGGGAACGGTGGGCGGGGCGACACGCCTCCGTCTTGCCCGCGGACCGTCGTCGGCAATTAGAACAACAATGGGAAACAGCCAGGTATGAATAAATCAGTCTGCATAAATTACTGAAATGTTACAAAAAGGAAATATTTATTTTTGTTACACAAACTGTCTAAAGTAGCGTAGTAGCAGTAGCTTTTAGATCTAAGTTTTCATGCGAATTGTTTGCATTTCAAGTACAATATTTTCAAACTGTAATTCGTAGTACTTGTTCACGTTACCAGTTTATGGGTTAGGTGTACATCTGAATGATGAATGTTACTCCTACTTCGATTGGATTATGAATTTCATCTGAGATTTTAGAGCTTCATTGTAACAAAACTTTGATTTATTATAGTAGGCCTCTTAATTACCTTAAAATTTTCTTAAGCAAATAATTCATCTATGGGTTTCTATTAATTATATATTTGGTTTCCGTTTTTCTCACCCACTGTCCGTCCCTGTTTATTTAAAGTTAAACAGTATAATTATTTATTGCGTCGTAATTACAAAGTGAAATTGATTGCACTTTACAGTACAATCGCGCTCACAATAATTAAAATGCGTGTTTGTTGTGTGCTGGATGGCCGCCAATTGTTTTCGCGGCAATCGCTTGTTTAAAACTGCCCCGAACGTGACGCGGATTTAAAATTAAATCTACCCTACATACTCGTACAACACACGTTTGGAATGGAATGGGAATCGAGATAAAATGGTTTTAGTTTTGCTTTGTATTATTTTAAATGTACAGCTGTTCTGTTTTATTGTGGATGAAAAACAATATCTAAATAGAGTTACTTGACTATACGTTGTAAATTAGTTATCGACTGTACTTCCATACTTTGTTAAAAGAAAAGCGGTACTCCCATAATTTATACTGGTTTTTCTAACCAGATTTTCGTATTTTTACACAAAAATCGGGCATTATGGAAAAATACGTCAAATAAATTGATGATTGATTGGTAGGGCCAACCCTACCAAAAAGTAAATCGAAGCGTGAGATTCGATATTATTTATTAACGTTTTTATCCTGATAAATATTGATAAACAGCAACATTTATGCAATTAGTTCAAAATCATATAGACTTTACAACGCTTTTCATTTTAGCTATCCAATCGACTTTTTTCTAAACAAAAATAATGTAAAAAATAAGATAAAACAAGGATAATATGAAAAGAAAGTAAAAGACATTATCAGCACCAAACAAAATCGATTAGCAAATCGACACCGTCTAAGGCGTAGCACCCGTATCCATTGTCTACGCTGAACCGAGTAAATATTTCCTGTAATTTACTTATTCCACAAAACACTGCTTTCTGTATAAAACACAAAAGCACAAGCCGTGGAGACAGTAAACAAAATGGCGTATTTAAATGGGCGGCAACTGCATTGTCGGAACGTTGCGTTACACCGATATCGCTCGCTACCCTACTCGCACTCGCCGCCACGCTTGCTCTTCGAGCCTCTTTATTTTCATTGCCTATTCACTACTACAACAACGCCATAAGGATCCAATACCAACACCATAACTTCGACCTTATTCAAGTGAAATAAGGTAAGTTTTCAGTTGTAATTTCGTGTGAACATAAGTCACCGCGTCCGCATCACAGCGACATATGAAACTGTTGCACGGTCCTCTGTCCCTGTCCGACGCGGAGGGGTGGAGTATTTTTATATCTGCGTCTCTTTCTCGCTCGCCTCCTGAGAAGTAATGTGTTGTTGCGTGTTGTGATATCTCTGAAATAACAGGGAAGCACTCGCTACGAAGTTGTCATTTGTAACGGTTTTGCTGCGTACCGACAGCAAATGTGTCAAATCTTCAGCTGAATTTTTGTGTAAATGTTGTTCATACTTTTTTTTCAGGAAATGAATGAAATAAATAATGCCGCTGTAATGGATCATAAAGTGTTTATTCATTTTGTAACACTTATTTGTTTTCATAATTTTTAAACATGATTTACTAACGCTGCTATTGACGATGATGTTATCTAGCCGATTTCAATGACTTCGCAGGGAGGCTGAGAGCTAAGATGTGAACACCATATTTGGCGACATCATAAATCGTACCTTGCTGGTGGTGGTCTAGCTTTCAGTTCATCACGTTCTTATAGTCTGATTCTAACCTGCTTCTTTCAACACAGGTCTACTACAGCAACCTGCCGCCTGTACACAACGTCTCCACTCGGGCCGATTTTGTTTAAAGTTTTCTTTCCTACCTACTTAAGTCGGGTTCAACCATGACTGTTAAGACTTCCACCACATTTGTGACGTTCAGAAGACAAGAGTAGTGTAATACTGTTATGCTAATACTTAATAGTAAAATGGGCTAACTAACCCATTTCATTATAGTTACACCAAATGGCATTTGATAAAAACCTAACTAAGCTTTAACGAAATGCCATTGACCATTATAATTATAAAAGTATTAGCTGTATCAAATATTATTGGGAACAATAAACTAACATATGATTCATGAGAGTTAATCCACATCTAAGTATTTTGTTGCAGCCAGTACTCGTAGCCTCAAGGCAGGGCGCGTGGAGTTGCAAAGCCACTGGAGTGGGGCGTCGCTAAACAAAAACACGTATACAAGTAGCGGCGACGCGCTGATTGGCCAGCGCGGCTCGCTCCCCGCCCCCTGCAGGCCCGGGCCCGCGCCCGCCAGCCGCCGCCGGCACTCCGCGACACGCTCTCCGCCCGGCAACATGTGTAGCGGCGCCGAAGGAGGCCCCTGGCCGCTCGGGAAGGACGCGCCAACAGTGACCGCCGCGGCTCTTGACCACTATCGCTTGCAATTGTACAACTATGCAGTCGCCGAGCGACTCCGCCTGTACCCTCCATCCGTGGCACCGTGCTACGCGCCCTACGGGCCCCGGCTCGCGCTCTCCATGTCACTGCTGCAGCAACGAGTCCTGCAGCCCGAGGAGCCGAAGCCACAGCACAGCTACATCGGCCTCATCGCAATGGCGATCCTCAGCTCGCCAGATCGGAAACTAGTCCTCTCAGATATCTACCAGCACATCCTGGATAACTACCCGTACTTCCGCTCCCGTGGACCTGGCTGGCGCAACTCAATACGACACAATTTGTCCCTAAACGACTGCTTCGTTAAAGCTGGAAGGTCGGCCAACGGAAAAGGCCACTATTGGGCTATTCACCCGGCCAACATCGAAGACTTCCGCAAAGGAGACTTCAGAAGACGCAAAGCTCAAAGGAAAGTGAGAAAACACATGGGATTAGCAGTTGACGATGATGGTGAGGACTCACCGTCCCCTCCGCCACAATCGCCGCCGCCGACGGCGCTGCCACTGCCATTCTGGGGAGCAGGCCGGCTGCCCGGTGGAGCACAAGCGCGAAAGAGGCAGTTTGATGTGGCTTCACTGCTGGCGCCGGATGACGCGCCCGAGAAACGACAGCGACGTGACAGTAGTTGTGAAGAGGAGCCAGAAGAGGACATCGACGTGGTGGCGAGTGACCAGGAGGAGCGCGGCGAGGAGGAGGCGCATGGACAGGCGCGCGCGCTGCCTGCGCCGGCCGCGCACTACCCGCTGCTGGGCGGCTGGTGGCCAGCGCTGGAGCCCGCGCTGCTGCAGCAGCTGCGCCGCTCCGCGCTGGCGCCGGCGCCGCCCAGTCCCGACCAGCAGCGCCCGCCCGACACCTAGACGACTGTGCGTATTGTACAAACATGTGAATAACCAGTATTAAGTATCCCGTCGGTACGTTATCGTTGCCTAGTGATATCCTCGTGTAAATCTACGTTTATCTGTATTTTATCTACTTTGTGTAGGCGCGTTGAACTCTTTTCTTTCCAATTTCTCTGTTCTTTCTATTCTTTCCTAGTTCTATTCTTTCCTTTTTTTAGTTCTTCTTTTATCGTCTATAATCATAGATCTATGGTCTATAATGATACTCTAAGTGTAAATTATTGTAAAAATTTAATTTATAAGTATTATTTCTACTTAAAACTGTATATGTAGAACAGTGATAGTTGGTTATACTAAGCGATTTATTGATAAAGTCTGAGAACGACCAAGCTATGTAGATAGTCTCTTAATTCTATTTGTAAATACGTAAAGTGATGTTGTCAACTCTTCGTTGTTAATATAACATGTAAACATACTGTTGTTTATTTACTAGATGACATTAATCAATTAAAATAATAATAACAATTCTATGAAATCTCCGAATAAATAGAAATTATAATTTAACTACATGTTTTATTTTACAAATGAACCATCAAGCCACTACAGCTGATCGTAAGATTCATTCAAACGAGAATATTTTTAATATTCACCCACATTTGAAAGTTTTACTTCCAGTAATCAATGAGACACAAAAGTTTTATCGATATACCGACGTCTACACGAAACAAAAGGCGATCTACAAAACAATGATAACGTATTGACAAAACTTCATTCATCTCCCAAATTTAGGTTTTATGAGAACCTTGTACAATATGTATGTAGGTACAAATACAAAAGGAATAGAACTATGAAAAGTTCAGTAGAATTGCTATTTTGCCAGAACAATAAACAAAGTATAGATATTTGTTGTGATAATACAAGTATGGGCGCAATACATTAACACAAGTTGATTAAGTAGTTTTTCTACACAATATAATACAACCTACAGAATCATTGATTAATAGGAAAACCTCGAATAAAATTATGCTAAATTATTTTATTTCTGTATATTTCTGTTTCGTCCATCATATTTTAAAAACTAGACAAGGCGTTTCCTATCTAACTTGAGAAGAAAGGCCGAAACAAACTCAGAGGTGGATAGGTTTTCCAATATTATAATGGACTAATTTAGGTGTGACTTGAATACCTACTACCATTAGGTAGTAGGTATTCAAGTCACACCTAAATTATAAGCAAACAACCCACGTGGTGGATTACGGCCCACTCCCTCTCACCGAGAGGAGGCCGGTGTCCCAGCAGTGGGAACCTTATAGGCTGAATATGCGATGATAATTATAAACGAAGAAGGTCTATAGTTGCAGTCGTGGACCGAAATAGTGGGTTAATTTAGTTTCGTGATGGGAAATTTAAATTATTATTATATTGTTTGCGTTTGAAATGAACAATCTATACATATTACAAATTAAAGTCGCTTTTCGTGACTGTGTGTTACCGCGTCGTTCTTCTTGACTTCACAATGGATTTTGATGCGGTTCTCATCTGAGATTTTTTCCCGTCAATGTAAATTTAAATAGACTTATAAATTACTAGCTTTTGCCCGCGACTTCGTTCGCGTGGAATAGTGACTTCCGGCAGATTTTTGGTTTTACCCAAATAGTTCTTACTATTTATTTACATTTTTCCGATGAATTTTCAGTACTGAATTGATGCCGACTCTTGACCAATAGATGGCGCTGTATGTCCGGAATAAATTTTATTTTTTATTTTATTTTATTTTTTGTAATAAAAACTACCCTATGTCCATTCTCAAGTTCCAAACTATGTCTGTACCAAATTTCACACAAATCGGTTCAGTAGTTTAGGCGTGAAGCAAAGACAGACAGACAGAGTTACTTTCGCATTTATAATATTAGTTTGGATGAGCCTGTGTTGTCCCACTGTAGGGCAAAGTCTACTAAAAATAACTATTAAACTTATATAAAATAAAATAAAATACGATATTCTGCGATACAGGGGCGGGTCGCTAGTTTAGGTATAAGCATTTGGATGATTTAATTCAGTGTAAGACAATTCTTAACTTGTCTATAAAGTTTTTGATCAATCAATCAACTCGGACTATCGCAGTCCACTGCTGGACATAGGCCTCACCCAGGCTGCGCCACAACACCCTGTCCTCCACCTTCCGCATCCAGCCTGTCCCAGCCACCTCCTGAAAAAAAAAAGTTTTTGATACTTACGTCAAATTAAGATAGAAACTTATCCTTTTTAACACGCATTAGGTAAATCAAAACGTGTTTTTATAAGAAACTCTAAGAATCCGAATTTCACCCACTTCCAGACGTCGTATCCATTTGGAACTGTGCAAATGTATGTAATTTCGATGACAATTCAATAGTTTGGTACTATCGAGCTGGTTTAATGATAAAGAATCGATAAAAATGGCTACTAATAAACTGTCCGTACGAGCGTGTTCTCATTGCATTTATCTTAACTAAGAATCATTCACCTGTTTAAGTAGTACTTACAAAAAAATAATTTGAAGCGTGTTTCTTAGTTTATTAAGAAGGTAGCTATAGGTAACAGGTATTCGGTAATTATAACCCAGGTTTCGCCTATTTTGTAGAAATATTTAAATTCCAATTGTTTAATTTCTATAGACATTGTTTCCCACACCAGCATCCATTGTTTAGCGGCTAAGTACCTAGTTGGTAATATTTAAAGCTGTCGCTCTACCTACACTATTTAGTCAGAATTAGGATGATTCACGGTTTTAACACTTATTTTCTAGTGTGAACTTATATTTGGAAGACAAGTGACTAACTAACTAACTACCTAAGTTTAACTAGAAAAGAATAACTTTGACAAAGAAGTAGGTATGTACTTTCGGTCTGGTCTTTACTGAAATTAAAGTTATGTGCATAGTTTCGGGAAAAACAGCTTTAAGCCATGTAGGCGTTATGAATAAATGTACAAATAAACTCGCTTCAGATATGAAAATATTATATAACTAATCGTAGAAATTTGTTTAAAATAAATATAGGTTTCTTCAAACAATATCACCATTAAACGCAAGTTTATAAATAATAGGTTTTCGAGTTTGTTTTGGTGGTTCTTCTCATAGTAGTTGAATAGGAAACTCCAACCTCATCTAGTTTTGACGTATAAAGTGTTTGTGCAAAGGTACTTACAGAAATAAATATCATTAAGTATCATCATTTTATTTGAAAAGATAATATTCTGCCTTTTTTTATTTTTGAAAAGATTATGAATTCTGAACATTAATGGAGGAAAACAAAGAATAAGAAGTAGTTAAGTAATTCATAGACATTACTTATTAAACCTAATTCGTTTAAATAGGTAATCGCGATTATCACAAATTAAGGAAATGCAGAGATTTAGAGATTAAAATTGTAGCTTGGATTACAAAAGTAACAAGCCAAAAGGGTGTTCTTCGTTGTCACATTCCGTTGCGATTAGATTCAACATCTCGATGTTATCATGAACGTTTTGTTAAAATTACCAATTTCTGCTTTCTCACGGTTAACCCATATCACCCATACCTGGATTGGCTGATACGTGACGAAATAAATACATTAAAAGAATACCACTCTCCAGAATAAACCTATTAAAACACGAGATTTGACATGTTAAATAATATTTTACTTTTAAGCACATTTTCTGAGGTTATTTTTCATTTAACTTGGGCGCGATTCCTAAAAGATTGTTCTTTGAGGATGGTATACCTATCTTCTTACTTTACCTTCATAGTCAACAGATAGCGTACTTTAATCACGACGGTCGACGATCCTTCTTGTTAATACTTTAATTTTTAATTTGAAGCTAATGAGATACTTTGAAAGCGTGGTGTGACAGTGTTTGTGACGAAAAAAACGTGTTAGTTACTCAACAGTTTTCGTCTTTTTATAAGTATGGTCTTGGAGAAACATCTCTCGTGTGTATTCAATGTGATCTTCAACTATTAGACAATTAGTTTATTAGACTATTTGTTTCCATTACATATATTTTATGTAGGTAGATAACCTTGTTTAAAAAAATCGGTGTAAGTAGCTATCGCAGTTCTACCGCATATGCGCGAGAACCAACCTTATCAAGGGCGACTTTCTTGGTCCCCAGATCGTACAGTGTTAGTGGGTTTTTCCATTCGAAATATCTCTATTTATCTGGCCAAAGAATTAGCATCGCCATACAACGTGGCAATGTTGCCAGCCTTTTGGGCACTGTTCCTGTTGACAGCGATGCGGACGAATTTTTTGATATCCTATGATATTTTGCTTATTTTGTCACATGTAATTGTGTCTGTCCATATTGTCTATGTAGCTTATACGAGTTAGCTTTTTAACATGTTTGAGTACGTACAGACGCCAGCAGGTCAAGCTACCCGAAACTGTCAAATTTTCCCAATCAAACGTGAGCCTTAATGCTTTAGCGATAAAGTTGAAAATCTATTAAAGAAATTTGACAGATTGTAGTAGCTGGATATGCTGGCGTCTGTACATATTATTATTTTAAATGTTACCCTACGTAGTTGATTTTAATCGTCAATTATATTTATCTGGAGAATACAGACGTGACAGTATGTTTATTTCCAATTTCACTCATGGTTGTACTAGCACTCGTAGTCGTAGTCGCGTAGTCGTCTATAATCTACGGTAGCTAGCTTCAGTATTTATTTATTTATTTAAATAACATGTGAGACTTACAGCTAAAACAAACAGAACAAGTACATTAGTCTGAAAGCCAATTACAGCTCTCCACATATAAAATACAGAGAAGAAAAAGTAAATTCTAAGAACATTCACACCAACTACTATATACTACAGCAATATGATGATGATAGTATGTATGATTTAAAGTCCGACCATCGAAAAGTCTATTTTCATCATTAAGTATCGGTTGAAGGAAGGATCACTGAACGAAACTCAACAGAAGTTTTATTGTCATTACGTCTGGGGGCTCACTAACTACATAGAGTAGCTGATCCAGGATAGATCTGCACAGATTAAATCACCTGCCCTTCTCCTTTGATATTTTATGTTAATGTACACGAGTAGGTAACGTCGATTTAGCAGCTTAGTCTCAAAATCCCTCGAAGAAAACAGAAAAACTAACTCACATGAAAACATTAACAGAATATAAGGCTCGAATGCTTCAACACATGGCTACTATTCGCTCCTCGCTGTAAGTGGTACTTAGTTATTTAATTAAGGCAGCGTCGGTTCTGATTCAGTGTCAATCAAACTGGACGGACGTGCAGCCACAGCCTGTAATTTGCCGCCGATATCTTGACACCGCCGCTCATACAACGAATTTGCGATTCTGCTGCTCTGTGGTTAGCCAAACAAACTGTGTGCTATGCAAACGAGAATTGGCTGTACTTGTATGTATGTAGCTGTATTATGTTCTTTTATTATAGTTATAGTTGATATCAATAGGACATGATTGGAACATTTTTGTGTTTTAGTTTAAATTGTTAATCAGTCTTAATTTAACTAAATTGCTTCCTCAAAATCCTTCCTAACTGGATCTTTAAAACTGTGTGAGTTTCTCTGAGGGATCGAATCCACAACGAGGTGATCCGGTAGAGAACCAAAGTTGTCGACAAAGCTACAGAATAAGCAAGCTGAAGTGGCAATGGGCCGGCCATATCAGCCGTAGAACCGATGACCGTTGGGGTAGACGTGTTCTTGAGTGGAGACTACGAATCGGTAAACGTAAGGTGGAACGCCCTCAGGCTAGGTGGAGCGACGATTTTCGCAGGATGGCTGGTAGCAGCTGGATGAGAGTTACCGAAAATCGAGTTGAATGGCGTGCAGTAGGAGAGGCCTATGTCCAGCAGTGGACTGTTATAGGCTGATGATGATGAGTCTCATAAAATGTTCTGAAGTCTACGTGTATTTTAATACATACATATCATCAAGCTTGTTTTCAAAGAAGGGTTAGCCAGGGTAGCGGGATCGTCCGAAAGGGTTACCGCTGCCCTGGAATATAAAGGGCTAAGGAAGGAACACGGGTGGGTTTTAGTCAGTAAGAGTCTGACACTCCCTTCCGCTCCACCCAGAGCGGGAGGGGTAAAAAAAAATAACTACTTAGTCTGATCTATCTAGAATCTAGATGTTACGTTGCGCGTTCCATTGTGGTAAAGTTCCTTCATTTCGCTTTCTCATTTAATTACATTTCTCTAAGATACTCAACACAATTGTAGACAATCGCACAGCCAATCAGTTTCCTGTACTTACCTCCTTATGAATCTTGTACTGCGTGCAATATTCTCATCCCTAACTTGAGTTATTTTGAGTCAAGCAAACTAAAACTCAAAGTATTTATATAGTTAAACCATTTACAGGCACTTTTGAATTGTCAAAATTAAATAGTCGGTCTGTTAGTCAGAAAGGTTAAGCTAGTTGCCCATTTCAAAACGTAGATCTATATGTAGAAGAACGGGCAAGAAACTCTAAGGACACTCTTTACAAAATTTTAGATATGACAAAATCCTGGGTACATTATTCTTGTTGCTTCTACGAGTTATGTGAGAACAATGTAAAAAACAAATGAAAAAACAATCCATAGTAAAAAAAAAAAAAATAGAGATGTTGGTTAAGACTGGTGTCTTAACCACCGCCGCCCGTTCACGAACATGAACATTTAAGTTTGCATGATATATTCTCAAATGCCATGCTCTTTCAAGTTAACATCAAAATATCTTAATAATCCATGGTTCTTAAATTTACAAAATTTTAAAAATGCTTCTAAATTATACAAAACTATAGTTTGCAATTTATTTAAGAGATGAATAAAATTTTACTACCAAACAGGTAACTACAATCTCTGCTTCCTCAAAAACAAATTCTTATACTTAACGTGTTATCAGGGTAACAAAAGCATTATGAGCTAAAACAGGTTGTACGAGGGAAGGGACCCAATGCGTCAACTTCCTGAATAATTTCTTCTAAGTCTATTGTTGAGCTGTAAGCTGGGATCAGCCGTAGATAAAATCATTGATAAATAATTTTATGACGATGTTTTCCTTTGCATTGTTACTGTCAATGTTAATATTTAATCCTTTTGTGTTACCACAATGAGAATTGTGGTGAGGTTTTTTCTGGTTTGGCAAGTTTTTGGCATTGCGTAAAAATATTTTGAATTATTCTTGGGATTGTATGTCAGCAAATTTTTTGGATAAAATTATAGACGGTACCTAGACATACAAATTTGAAAAAGTATTCAATTATCATTAACACTAGAAGTACCTTCCTATATACCTTTTACCAAACCTTATAAACATAACATAACCGCCGAACTACTGAACACTGTGGGTGTACTATTGGTAGAACTCTGCCTGAACTTTCGGCGAATACGGGCGCGATGTTATATTATACCTTTTAAGTTATTGCTCAGTCTCTACATTTGGTATTTGGAAAATTTGTCAATTTAATTATTTTCTTTGCTGACTGCCGATTGGCCATGAGAATAGTAGCAAGTTAAGTATTCTTTACAAATTAAACTTTATATAATACGCTAATTGGTATAAGTAGATACTGTTCCAGGCGTTCTTCGTAGGTTTTAGGTCGTTTAGGAGAAGATAAAATGGGTCAGAATATTATATAGACATTTATTGAAAAAGACAGCAAAGGAGTTGTGTTTGCTTACCATACGATAAGTTTGTGGATGACTCCAGCTACCAATGCTATTATGTATAAGTAACTATAATATCATCGTCAGCTACAATGATGAACAAGTTATATTCTGATGGAAAACTATAAATAGCAATTGTAACGTTATCATTTAGCACCAAATAACTGCATAGTTTGAGAACGTTCTTCCACTAATCAAGTCTAATCGGGCAGCGTCGATACAAGTAATCCAATGAGCGGGAGAGGGGCCGTCGGAGCCGGTAAACGCATGTAAATGGGACGTAATGGCCCCCGGGCGTCGGGCGTAGGGGCCCACGGCGGGCGTCGGGCCCCGGCGTCGGGCACACTAATGAACGTGCCACCGTGTGCTGATGCCTTTATTGTTTTATATTTGTACGATGTGATGCCTAAACATGGCGTGCTGTTTTGAGTTTATGCATTTGGCTGGCGCTAAGATTTTCAATTTGTTCTTTCTTGGCCTCCTATCGAGATATAGAGAACTAGAAATTAAGGTATTTCTACGTCTAGAAATACTAATAACTACTACTTATTTTTTTTTTTAATGTTTAAATAATTGGTGTCCGTGTGGATTGAGGAGCCAGGTCTCATAAATAAATAAAAATAAATCATATTTTAACGCGGGTACTAGGTATTACTATGGCACCTTAAACGTCCTGTAACTTTTCAAGGGATTTACTACAAATTCCAGGATCGGGCCTACAAAATCGGCTAATTTACTACTAAATATTAGTAGTATGAGTATCAGCGTCACGACATAATAATTGAAGTAACTGTTTTCTCTTTTGCATGGAATGAATAAGTATGACGACTTAAAAGTGCCTGAGACTAACTTTGAAATTGAGGGAAGGAAAGGAGGGAATTGAAGGGAAAACCCTTGAGGGTTTTCCCTTCATGATTCTTAGCAGTTTTCGCAGTCTTCTCCTGAACAAAAATGAATATACATATGACTGTTAAAGAACTTGTCATAATTAACAATATGTACTGTCGCGTTTATTGCAATTATATTAATTTTGAGGATATATTGGCGCTGGTTCCCTTGTTCACAAACTAAACTAAATTTAAGTTCTGTGCATACTTTTTCCTTCTATTTCATTAAGAAAAGGACAGAAGATAAAATATTAGTTTAGTCCTGTCAAATTAAGATACTTCATAGACAGATTGGACGTGATCAAAAACATGGCTACGAAAAATACACCAATTTACGTCAGGCGCAGACTAATTTGACAGGACTAAACTAATATTTATCTTCTGTCCTTTTCTAAATTAAATAGAAAGAAAAATATGCATTGCACTTAAATTTAGTTTAATTTGTCAACAAGAGAATCAGCGCCATTGGCATTATATGTCAGCTTTTATCCAAAACACACTCAACCATTGTTGTAGGTATATGGCTAGGTACGTTATTTTAAAGAGAAAAAACCTTTTCAAACACGAGCTGAAAGCTTCCATTAGGCAGCCATTGAGGTGAGTGAGGGTAGAGTGTCCGGGATGTTCGGCTGACGATGAAACGCGTCCACTCTCCGCGAATTGCCCGCTCGAATCTAAACGCTCCCAATTCCGTCAAGTGTCGACAAAGGCCGACTTTTAGCGTCAACAATGAGCGAATGAAGCAAATTACCGCTTTTGGACACTTGAAAGCGTTTACCGAGCCGTGTCGGCGGGCAGTCGGGCACATTGTGCGCGGACGGTTTGCGACTCGAAACAAACGCTAACAATAAACAGTAAAAAGGAAAGTGTATTATTTTGCGTGGCAGTGCGCCGGGATAAAGGGCGCGGGCCTAATAGGTGTTAATGCGTGTGATTCGCTGAGCAAGGTGAATGGGTGCGTCTGCGCCGCGCCGCCGCCGGCGGGCCCCGTGCCCCCCGCGCTCTCACACTATTTTTATAACAAATCATCGACTCGTTGATTGACAACATTGTGTTTTGTGTTGGATTTTTAATGAATGAATGCTTTTGTAAGTAACAATATCGACAAAATGAAAGAAAGTTTAAACAAACGTTTCATGTATTAAAATATGCTGCTTGCTTTTGATTGAAATTTCTGCAGAACTACATCAGATGATAAATTGACGAGGCCGAGCTTGAAGTGAGCTGTCATTCCACCTGATGCTAGGGACTGACATTATAGTGACCACTCATTTCATGCTTACTTCATCTAAGAAGACACGGTGTCATTGTTACAGAATAGCATTGCTGTATGTAAGCCATTTAAGGACTAGGACTAGCTCCTGTCCTATTTCATCTTATTGAGGAAAGCAGATATCGAAACTTGTTGATCAATTGGGTAGGTACCATATATATCTCACAATCCGTAGCCGTTGGCAACTAAGTAGGATATTTTCTTACGCTGCTATAATAACGTTTTATGTACAGTCAACAAAAGAGATAGTGTGCAGGGTCGTCGGATATAGTTGAAGTTTAGTAAGAAACCGATGGATGTTTTCGAATGAAATTTAGTTTGATAAATGAACTGTTTGTTTTCTATTAGTTAAATAAAATTTTATCCGAAAACATCAATCCATTTCTTATTAAACTTCAACTATATCCCACGACCCTGCATACTTATCTCTTTGTTAACTGTACCTAAGCCTTCTCAGTAACTTCCCCACCAGGAGCACCTTTTCCTTAAATAGACCAAACCAAACAAGACATAACACATGACACGGGCATCAGCGCGATATTGGGCGGTCAACATCTTGGACAAACACGCAGAGGGCGCCACTCGTCAGTTTAAAGTTAAATACCAGCAATACAAACAGTTTGAAGTGGACCGCCCGCGGATTCGCACTCGTGCGCTGTTGTAACGCAAGGGTTCAGGGAACTAGGGCATACGACACCACGGCAGATGTGTTTGCTACACAAATAGAACGTGTAAGTTTTGTAATTTGTTGCAATGAGACGGTTGAAAGTGATCATGGGAAAAGTTGCAATAGTTCAGTTTGTCGATATGGGCGGTGACGGTGTGAAGCATAGAAATTAACCAAGGTTGTTAAATACAACATTGGACTCACGCCGATCGCATCACAACGATCTTGAAGAAGATTTTTTATACTTTTAAGAATGAAAAGACTAGTAACGATGCTCTTGAATAGGTAGGCTGGTTTCATTAAAGTATACTGGGATGTTGTTGTCCTATTAATGACATAGCTACGGGAAGATCTATCTAAGCAAAATGGTTAAAGTATAATACTTTAACCATTGCACATGAAAAAGTAAATGCCCCAATCATTCCATTCACCGGCCATAATAATCCGAGATTGCCAAGGGAACTAATTTCATTGCTACTATATTCCTAGGTCGATTAGGTACTATAGTACATTTGAGAGGTTTAGATATAGGCTTTTGGAACAGACCGTCTGTCTGTGCAAGAGGATCTGGTGAAAATGTAAACAAATAAATAAAGAAACGTACCAGTGGATCCCAATTGGTTGTGCCACTTACCTACAATTTGAAAGCTTTGATTTATTTTAATTTTCAATATTATTGAACACTTAATCCGAAATTCGAATTTTAAATCACCTATTTTAAAATATTTTTTTCTTTTAACAATAGAGGTTTATTTTATAACCTTTTCGTCGATGATTTTTCAAATGATTTCCAAACAATAATTGTTAGAGATAGTGATGACTGCGATGAAATATAAAGTTGAAACCCTTTAAATACATATATGTATTCTAGTGAATGTTTGCGTAAAATTTTTACAAGGGTTTGTTTACAATTTTATCAGATAAGTACTTTTGGATCAGACCATAGGCTGAAATCCGTGCTGTTAAGATTAAATCTTGGTTGGTTGATCCTTTGACCTATAAAACGCAGTACCGATCCGTACCGTCAAATGCATGTCTTATTTTCGTATAACATGCACGGGTGGAGATATTCTGCTTCGAGATTTTTCCTTTGCTCCATAGTATTGGAGAAATAATATAGGGTTGACTTTTCGTACGACGATTCTTCTGCGATTATGGGATTACCATGGCTGGCATGTCCTAATCTTCAGATTTAAAAGTTGAATGGCGTTTGAATTAAGGATTTCGTATTAGTTCTATTAATAAGAATAATAAGAAATAAGAATTTCATCGTTAGTTGGATAACAAAACAATTAAGCTTTTCGCCAGAAGTATAATTTGCGTTCTCATTCTCAATGAAAGCGATAAAAATCTCACCTACCGATAAATTTTCCAATACGCAGTTACCAACATAAATAAATCTAACAAAATATTACCCCATAACTTTATTACCGTGCACAAAATATTCGACAATACCGAATGAAATACGTCACGCGTTTTCCGGCTCAACGGCCCCGGAACAAAATAACGAATCAAATACAAATCGCGTACGAGTCGCATAAAATAAAATGTTAGTGAATAAAATAACGTGGCGTGGCGTGCACTGATGTGTGTGCGGTGCATTGAGAGCCGTTGGCGTGGACACATTTAATTGTGGCGGGACGCGACGCAACTGATGCGGTGTGCGACCGATGCGGGCGACGCGGGCGCTGCGGCAGGATGTAGGCAACAGATGCTGATTATGCTGGGCGTGCTGTTGCAATTTTTGCTTTGACTGGTCTTGGGAATGTTACTGTGATATATATTTACTGAGAGGTGTCTGCAGAAAGTGGTCAATTAGAAAAACTACCATAAAATAGGTATGTCTCATTTGAGGATGGACAGCGCCGCTGAAGCCGGTCCAGGACCACCTAGACGTGTACCGCAAGGGTCGGATCGTGGTGTCTCTGGAAAGGATGCTTGGAAGGTTTGTCAGTGTAGGCTAAACTACAAGCAAACCTGCGTATCAGAGGGGGAATTCTCGTAATTTTAATAATGTTCACAGTCTGATCTCAGTCTCAATCTGTCAAAAATACCTATAATTTCCTTACATTTTGACAAGTTTTGGACATTTGTTTGTCGCCGAGATGAGACTGCGACTAGATTTTGAACGTTTTAAATTACGAGAATTGGCCTTCAGATCTCATGTTTCTCAATCCGTCTTAATGTAAGTGATGAGACCTACAACTGAAGTCTTCATGATATACTTATCATAGGGTAAGAGAAAAACCATATAATAACATTAATTAACGACAGCTACAAAACATTTATTTTTGTAATGACTACGGAATTCTATCATTTATAAATACAAACCAAAATGATCCAACATCAAAATATTTATCGCCAACAAGAGACCACCGAGGCGGTAACAAAGCCTTACGATTAAAATATCCACAGAGGTTTCTATGACACCGATGTTATTAAGTTAAACATGAGCTTTTTATACGGCGATCGTTGTCGAGTGGTCCCCCAGCACAGCGCGACGACTGTTTGTGTTACTGTGAATACCAAATACTGGACTGAAGATGGAGATACAGAGGGTGTTTCTTATTATTTTTGATGTCTCTGCAAATTACAGTTGCCTACGATGAAACGAACTGACAGCACAGACACTGAAACTTTGTGTTTTCAGAGGGTATGATTTTGCGACAGTATATACCAGTTAATAACATATTTAAAAATTGTTAATAGATTCCTAATGTTATTGGTGTTTGCTAGCCTTACAGGATCCGTAATTGTACCTTATGTTTGGGCCTTTGCAAGATTTTTAGACATTCATCATCTTCATCGACAATTCGACATCTGCCTAGCCTATTCTCAACTATGTTTGGGTCAGCTTCCAGTTTAACCGGATGCAGCTGAATACTAGTATTTTACATAGAGCGACTGCCTACCTGACCTCCACAACCCAGTTTCTGGGTAATACGATATACCCCCTTGGTAAGACTGATTGTCAGACTTTCGGGCTTCTGACTAAGATCTTTATAATTTAAGTATTTTGATTTTTATTTTAACTTTGATTGCATTTGATTTTAATTATGATTGTGATTAAAACTTGGAATTTGGTTGAAAAAATAATTATGTTCGGAGAGTCACTCGACATTAAGCGACAAATAAGTAATGCATGATGTGCTTACCAGTAAGAAATTGGTACACTATTCTATAAGTCTAATGGATGTATCTCATATCTTTGTATCAGTGTATTCAATTGTTGGTGAGCCAAATCTATACTTATAATAAATCTGTAGAAGTTAAAATTCTGTACATTGAAAATATCAAAAAAATAATTTACAGGGGGTGTTACTAGACCGACACCGAACCCAAAAATGTGATTAAAAAAATTTTTGTCTGTCTGTCTGTCTGTCGGTCTGTCTGTCTGTTTGTTCAGGCATCACGCAAAAACTACCGGTTCGATTACGATGAAACTTGGTATAATTATTCTTTAATATCCTGGGCACCACACTGGGTACTTTTTATCCCGGAAAAGTATATACAATAAAAAACAAACTTAATTTTGCGGTTCGATCCCTATACCCGATTACCACTGTCTGTACTGTACCAACCGCAAATACTAAGTTTGTCGTAGGTTGGGTCACCCGCAGTGGAGTTCATTTTTATTCCTTTTAGTTTTTAGAGTTATTTAGGTTTAGTTTTATAGTCGTAGGTATAGATTTTAATTGTAAAGTATAGGTAGTATATTTGATAGTGTACGTAGTGACCGTAGGTTATTTTATAATACTGTTAGGTAGGATTAGTCATTCGTATAGATATTAGTTTTTAGGGATTTTGCTTATTTATTGAGTTTAGATTAGTTATCATCAGAAATAGGTTTATTTAGGTAGGTATTTAATTTTCTGTTATTGAGTTTTTTTTTTAAATTAGGTAGGTACTTAGGTAAAGATATCATATAGGTACCCTCTTAATCACCACTAATGAGACACAATTGGTTTTCTACTGTAATTAGCCACAAAGGGCCCGCGAGATAGATGGCATTCTGGGGAAGCACATACATTTTATCCTGTTAGCACGTTCCCGTGGGATAATTTCCGACATCCACGCGGGCGAAGCCGCGGGCAGAAGCTAGTAAATATAATAATAAAAAAAAAGATCTTTAAACATTATGGCATGCAAATAAATATTTGAATATAAATAAGAATATCTAGGTAAGGTATTTACAACACATCATGTAACTTACTGGAGCTACTGAGCAGTTAGCAAAGTTATAAGTACTTCATTGTTTTATGGTAGTAGTCGAAGTTGATTAGCGCAATTCATTTTTCAAGTTCTCATCATCTAAAACTTAAATCATCCAACCCTGTGTTGTAATACTTACACAATAATAAAGAAAACACCAGAATTGATTACAATAAATTCTAATATCGGATATTATTATTGTTGAAGTAGTGTCACGTTTCGGTCACCAAAACCGTGAAGTTTTGAAACGAAGCTGGTACAAAGCCCTTCGAGGAATGGCTCTGGAGTGTTTACTCGGGATCCATCACAATAGGAGTAAACTCTTCTCAACAGATTATTTTTAAAGGCAACCCATCTAAAGTTTGTCCAGATGACTCTTTATAATTCGATCACTTTGTAAGTGTGACCTGTTATGTGATTTTCGACTAATAATTTTTATGTTCGTGTTTATAAATATCCAGCATAGATTAATTTGAGCTTATGGGGTATGTCTGTGTGACCGCGTTGTTCTTCTGAAATAACCAACGGACTTTGATGCGGTTTCATTTAGAGAATTGATCCGGAAGTATTCTATATTAATTTTAAATATTAGTGTATAATACATTAATATTTAATTTTTTATTTAGATAATAAAGAAATCTTCATGTTTTGTCAAGTTCTAAAACCCGTGCGAAGCAGCGGGTCGCTTGTTCCTATAAACTTGTGGATACTAAGAAAGGGGTGTTTTATCTCGTGATAGGTTTATCGGTTGGTACCTTACTTTTGATTTTTGATGACCTTTGATGTTTTCCGCATGCCAAGCGTTACGAAACAAACTATTTATAAACATTACCAATTTAATATGCGGAACTTTAGCAATTATTTATTTATCGGGATGGCAAACAATTATTGTCATTCACAAACAACTTAAATTTACTTACGATATCTGAATTCCTTAAATAAAATGTTTATTTAATTTCGCTGTTATAATTACACAGGGACATTCGTCTAGGTACCGCATACCATACATGATATAGTTGGCCCGGGGTATGTTTACTTTCCCAGCCATGTTATTGTTGGTGAATTCTCATAAATTCCAGGTAAATCCACCGTATCCAAACGACGAGCAATACCAAACATGATTTCTAAATACGACGGAATACGACGGACGCAAACACGGCAAACACATTATTTTGTTAGTATAAGATTTTTTCTTAATTGCTTTGTGAGACACGTTTTCCTCTCGAATATTACGTAAACATAGTTCAAAAACCTCCACCGTGGACAATATCGGTAGCTCATTAATGGACGAAAGTTTTGACCAAATATTTGAGCGTTGGGACACAATCGTAATTACCGAGTTGTGGTCGCAGGCAGCACAAAGACTGGTAGTTGATTTAACAGAGCATTTATTTATCGACGGTGCGACGGGCTCATTAGATACACATCGGGCAACATGTGTAAATAAATACGCGCGGAACGACGCGACCAAACATCTCCAGCGGTCGATGCTTCATGCTTGCACTCGAACATGAGATCGATTGAATATATTCAATGATACGCACAAGTACGTATTATACACGACAAATGTATCGATTGTATTTGTTTAGTTCACTCACATTGGATTACGGTTATGTACCTATGTCTGTTTTGATCAAATGATTCGTTTTGTGATGACGGAAATATTTTTGATTTTGAAGGAATTGTTTTAGGTCGGACTTATGTGATTTTATTACCTACTTTATTCTTTATTATACCTTTATTCTACATTCAAGACATTTAGGATGCCAAGTGCAGTGTTAAAAAAAGTTTATCATTAATCTTTTGCAACGGTATTTCGTAAGACTGTGCCGAAAATTAAACTTCATTTTGTAAAGTTAAAAACACTCTTGTGCTGTTTTAGCAGAAGAGTGGTTTTGGCGTTGCGAATACAATATTTTACACGCAAAACAGAATGTATATTTGCGCAAAACACGGAAAATATTCTTCTGTGTTCTCAGTATAATTTACACGTACCTCGAAGGTATTTGTCTGTGATGTTTTCTATTTTCTATGCGCGTCGAGTGGCGAGCGCGAGAGCATAGACAACAGAGCGCTGGCGGAGGGAAGCTGTCTCCGGTTACATCTCGAGACACGGCAAACATGCCGCCATACGCCGCGTATATGATATCTGGTACTTACCTATTGTTTTCACAGCCCACGCCTATACCCTGTTGAAGGATATTGTGTACTATCAGAGTTGAGAATTAGTAATTTTGATTCCTACATATTTTTTATTAGGGCGTCCAAATATTTTAGTTTTCCATGTGATGGGAATTTTTCTAACCTTGAACCTTTTAGTGCTTCCTACCAAAATCGTATTTGAATTTGAACTTATTCGTACAAGCTCGAAGTATCGTCAATCTCTGAAGTTGTAAATGCACACTTTGCGGGACACTAAATGCCCCCAGACGTAATAACAATAAAACGATTGTGTCTCGGTCAGAGTCGTAAACTTTCTTCCTAATTAACCCGAAAAAATATATCATCAGCACAGCACACACCATTACATTACTTTACGTAGAACCTACGTAGCCCATTTTGCTGAAACTTTAACGCAATTTTTGGATGCTTATACTTTTTTATAGCTTTTAATAAAGTCCTTTTCAATAACCAATCAACTAAAAGTAATAAGTACCAATCGTGGCTTTTTATGTAAATGACCGTAATTATAAAGTAATTTAAAAGTAAACAAGTGGCGTCATGACTGTTTGCGTTCTCACTGCTACATTGTTGAGCGTGGTTGTCAAACGCATCGCAAACTACTTGACCACTCAAGTACTGGCTTCATTTCAAGCAGAAGATGCTGATGAACCCCGTGACAGTAACCGATTCTATCGGATATCCGAAAAGATATAATGCTTTTTCAAATAGTTTTCCTCCGTGCTGTCCTTTCAAGGTAATGGAAATCTATGAAATGCCCGATGAGATTTCTCATCGGCAAAAATAAAATAGGTACTTTCAAATTCAAATTTATTTATTTGTACACATAGGTGTAATGTAGTGGTACATGATGGTATAAAATAAAAATAAATATGTTGTGTCAGTATGTGTTGCCTTAGTTGCCTAGCAAGGCGTACAAATATTGTTTGTTTTGTTTATTGCAGTAAGGCCTATATAATTATAAAAATACTGTTAAATAACAGTTTTAAATCCTTAGCAAAATATAAATAAAGAAACTTTACACAAAACATAAACAAAGAAAATAGTACCGATAGTAAAACAAGGAATTATAAAACAAACAAACGCTAATAAACGTTTGATTTGATTTGAGCAAATGTTACACAAAAAATATTAAATTAACAAAATTCTTAAACAAATATTATAAACTAAACTTATGAACTAAAGTATAGGCAAACATAACGGCAATAGGCAATTAATCGACCTGAGGAAATGGTGTTCCGGATTTTAAATTTCGCCTAAATATTCATTAATCGTATAATATGCTTTCTGTATTATGAACCTATGGAGTGTTTCTTTGAAAGTGTATAAGTCTTTTGAAGCTTTTGGATTTAGGTAATTTGTTAAATATTTTTTTGCCATTCCTAGGAAACTTTTTGAGAATTTTGATGGGTTTTTGATTTAAGAGCACCTGTGTGGCGTTTAGTGGATAGGGTTTGAATTAGTTTGGGTTATGTTTAATGAACATGAAAACTTCAAAAATGTATAAAGACGGAAGTGTTAATAGATTTAAATTAATAAAAAAACTTTAGAGGTGTCAAGGGACACCCGGATGGAACGAAGTTCCTTTCGATTAATAAGTGAAGGAATTGTATTTTTTTTTTTTTTTTAAGTTGTAGGTTATAATTTTTTTTTTATTATTAACAAATAAAAAAACACAGACAAAAAAAACTGGCTTGCTTTCTATAAGAGAGAGAGAGAGAGAGAGACAGACAGAGAAACACGCAAACGCCGCACGGCTTACAACTAAGTATAGCAAAAAGTGTCGTTCCAACTTTTGGTCTTAATTTTTTCCGTCTAGCCCCCTTTCGCAACGCGCGATAAGGAACTTCGTTCCAAAAAGGTTTGCAACTGTCAGTGCTTTTAGTCAAGCATACTGCACGAAGACACTTCTTTTAGGCCTTAAAGGCTAATTTCATCTCCTGTGGGGATGAATTTTCAAAAATCCGTCTTAAATGCTAATCTTCGTTATATTATACTTAACTTTTATGCTCAATTTCGTGCTTCTAGACCCAAAGGTTATAAGCACGAAATTTTGGTAGAGTGCGTTGTCCGTCAGTGAATTTAAGAGATTTCCAATTAACAAATAGGTTTTATAAATAGCTGTATTTTATAAGAAAAAATTTGATGAGAAATATGTTGATAAATAATTTTAAAAAAATCTGGTAGATACTGAAATGCTGTAGATTTACGTACTAGAAACAACAAAGTTTAATAATATTTGAAAAAGCTCTAAGGTTCTCCAATGTAGATTGGGTGAGTTTTGTGTTTTTAATCCAAAACATTTTGTCATTACAGCCCTAAAGTCTCAAGCGGTTCGTCGTCATCGACTTACATGTTTGTTGCCTCCTTGACACATGCTGTTTGCTTTCACATTCTTTTACTTGAGAGTCTCGAACTCGAACATGACCCCTCTGCCCACGAGCATAGGAGTTTGAAGGTAAGTAAGCATCTACTTTTTCTCTAGGACCAGCGTTAGGTACATTTTTAAAGAAACGATCCTTTGATTAGATTTACAACGAGTGTGCATCTACTAGCGATGTGCTATTTTAAGTATCAGTGTTTCATTTTAGATTGGCGTGTAAAATGAAAATAAAACAAAATCATTTCACATAAACATGGGCACTTATGAAAAGCATCAAAAGCTAGGTACACGGTTTGAATAGGTCGTTTCCTATGGACAACAGCCGGCAGGAAACTCCGCTGCAACAGTTACCTATATACCAAGATAAGCCCCGCCCTTTCCCATCGGGAAAAATGACAAAATTCCATACAAACTTTCATCCTATATTTAACTCCTTTACTCGTCTCTCTCGTTGCTTTCTCAAAAACCTTCATTCGTTACATATGGAACTCTTGGAGAAAAGTTCATGTTTCTTAACCAGCGATTTTGAGTGTAAAAACTCAGGAAGATTATAAAAACACAGTTTACAGCTAATTGGTTCTACCTACATAGTCTATTTCCATGCAGGTTGGTTCTGTGAGCAATTTCCAACACGTACAGGAGTCCACGTCTGGCATACGTCGTATTAGGTTAGCCGGCGCTCAAAGTGGAGGGTGAATGGTAATGTGGCGCCACTCGACGCCTCGGGGTGCCTCGCCGGTCCGCGCAGCTAGTAAGTGGATGGCAGAAGTAGCAAGGGATATGTAAAACTCGTATTTGGTCAAGGGGCCAGGCCGAAGCAGGTGCCATGAAAGTAGTCTGGATTTTGTGTCTGTCAGGACTATACTCGTACATATCGAGATCCCTCTGTGTCCCGGAAAGCTCATTTAACCGCCGTCTTTGATAGGCGTTACGGGTCGCCAGAAGTCTGAAAGACTGACAACCAGTTTTAGCAAGTAGTTTCGTTTTACCCAGTATCTGGATTGTGTAGTCAGACAGGCGGTCGCTCCATGTAACATACTGGTATATCTATATCCGGTTAGTCTGGAAGCCAACCCCAACATAGTTAAGAAAAGGCTAGGCAGATGATGATGTAGGCTGTCAGGACTTTCTCTATGACGGTAAAACAATTGAAACGGTATTTTCAAACTTAGTCAATATGGAATACGAAACACTATTTAAACTCGCATAGGTATTTCGCGAATCCACTACGAATATCTTATTCACTGGACACAGTATGATACGATGCCATTATTTCAAGCTTTGATATCCGTACATCATCACTCCAATATGAAAATGTTTGGAAAACATAACCGATTCCACTTCTTCCTAACTCTACACGTTCCAAAAGACTTCACGATTTCTTCCGGGACAAAGTTGCACTTCTGTCTCACTGCAGGCTGTGGGTACGTGGTGGCGGAGGCGCTCTGTTTGTGTGGTAATGTTTGTTATGTACAGTGTCTACGAAGCTTTACATACCACGGGCCCGCGCCGCCCCCGGCCCCCGCCGCCTCCGCGTTCGCTCGAATGTGTTCGTTTCCTTTATTGGGGTGAATACATTTCACGGTTTGTTTTTAAACGTGCATAAACGTACCTACCCACCTGAGTAAGTAGCAGTGTCGGCTACGTAGAAAGTACATAGTACTTTTTGGCCTATTGCTAAAGATAGTCATATGATATGACATATCATTAGATTTCCGCGTAATATCGATGCGTAATCAGAATGAAAGCTGACAAACGTGGAAAATGGCCAAATAAATTAAAAAAAAGCACAGAATAACTAATAGCTAATAGTACTAACATAAAAGTTGTAGACCTAAGAATAAAGCCGTTATAAAACTACTTTAACATACTTACTTATTTATATGTTCTTATGTATTGTTTTCTCACTTGATAGGTCAAGAGCTGTTTGTATTAAAACATGTTTGGAAAATATTATGATGCCACTAAAGACATAATTAAATAAGTGTATTTGAACAAGACATATTTCTATGTGGTTACGGAGGTGAATACATAGTGGTGCAATCGTAAATATTATGTACGTTAGTTGAGAAACTTGGGTATGTTTCGTACCTAACGCTTTTGCGCTATGAGATAACTATCTGTAGAATACTGGAGACTGAAAAATATTGATAAACTATTTACTTTCTATACGGCATGTATGAGAAAGGTGTGGTCATATTTCAGGTTGTGGTACAGACCATCAAACTGGACAACTTTCTAGATTGGACCAGCCAGACCTCCCATTTATATAGAAGATGAGTGAACCCTGTTCCTAATACCTCAATATACATAAATGTATAGAAGTTTTGTATGGTACAGTTGATAATTTTTCGCAATTACGATGTTGGTCCCATGGAGAAAGTTATTCAGTTTGATGTTCTGTAACACCCTTAAATATGACCACACCTTTTCTGATACATGATTTAGATGCAATCCCAACTGACTTTAAAAGATGTTTTGGAGACAAGGAAATGTGTAGATCCCAATATTATTGATGTACGGAGAATCAATCACCTCAGTCAGATTTAATATGTCTATTATTTTATTTGTATTCTTACTTTGTCATTAAACAAAGAAAACTAGAAAATAGACATAATGGTTATTGTCTGATGCCTGTCTAGTCAGACAGCATGGCGTTGATTGGCGGACCTTTGTACCACAGCTGTACACTGCAACACATCTCGAAACAGACGATACCGACTACACAAGACCCCTGTCAAGCATCAATTATAACAGATACACAGTTCTTAATAAACCAGTTGATATCTATTGTTAATTTGATTTGATTGAGTTCTTACAGAAAGCGATACCGCTCGCATTGTTTGGCCGATTTTACATAACGAGGCGGCAAACGTGGCCCGCTTTGTGGCCTGCCCATTGTGGGGGAGTATCCAAACGTTTGAGATGTGAATTGAAAGGCGCCGCGAGATGACGAGGCGCGAGCCAAGCGGCGGCGCAAGTTGTAAGAGTTGTGTTTGTGATTAGGGATATTATTAGATTGGAAATTGATTGGAAAGGAAAAGGGCTTAGCTAGATCATCACCTGAAAACTGATGTAATCGTTGCCTTCATGGTATTTGTAATTTGGAAAAAAAAACGAATTACATAAGCTCACAATTGCCAACGTTGTTTGTTTAGGTAGAATAAGTATTTCACTTTGTATTTTAAACTGTACTACTACTGTACTGTGTGTGTCTATGTGTGTAGTTGAAAACAATTGAGTACAATCAAAATCAAAAGTAATTTATTCAAATTAGGCTGAGAATCAGCACTTTTCGAACGTCAAAATTACAAAAGACAGTCCCCCAAAAACGCCCGCCCTTCACAATAGTGTTTTCGGACTTTTTCTCAAAACTAATAATATTAGTACACTCTGTATACAAGCTGTTGTTTTGCATCCTCGTCAAATTTCAGGAGGCCGTTATGAAAGACATAAATAATCAAATAAAATTACGACCTCGGCAAATAATGAAAACACACTTGCTTTTTTACTTATTTAAGTTTGTCAGTATTTCAGAATACACCAATTTCAAAGAACAGAATCGCGTTATGGTATCGTATAAGCGGCCGCGTTTTTATGTGTCTGTAAAAGGGCAATTACAGTGCGGTCTCACACAGGTCGCGTTTTAAAATGCGTGTCCCACACATGCCGATTTCCGAAAATTAGAAAAAAATACCTACTTATTTTATAATTGATTCGTGTCGAGAATCAGTAGCATAGTTACCTCCTTGAATTTGACGAGGATGCAAAACGACACCTTGTATAACATCGGGCGGGCGCATGTCTTGTAAATAAATAAATATTAAATTCCCCTCGAATCTTTCATTACTTGCACCACACACGAACATTGCGCTACACGGCACCGCTCTTTGAACTGTCCAAATGATTGTTTTATATTTGTAAGCGTCGAACAGTGCCCCTATTCGGCGCTGCGCTGACGTAATGTAGCATTTCAATTAGTCTCACTGGCGTTTTATTTTCAACAAAGCAATATGTCGACTAACGCCGCGCATTGATTCCTGTCCGATTGTTAGAGAATGCACAACAATATTAAGTATCCCTATTGACTTTGTTACCCTTTTCTTAATAATAATTCTAAGGAAATAAACTCTTTTTTTGTTGTTGAAAGTTTTTGTTAATAAGTAAGTTGTTATAATATAAGTTAAGAATAACCATGTATTTACAAATAAACATTAATTCCATAAACCGCTTAAAAGTAAAAAGTAAACTTGTTGACCCCAAATTAAATTCGTAGCACATAGTCTTTTGAAGGACAGCTTATCTCGTAGCCGCGTAGGCTTCGCGTAGCAGGGGTCTACGCCTACGTTTCGACAAGCTAATTACCGCCAACCGTAGACTTTACAACATGTAATACTTACTGTATAATTATGTCTTGGGCTGATTTTTCCATCGCCAGATAACTATATCGATAACGATACTAAATCTGTCAGACATCAAGTTTATTCTACGAATAAAAATTACCTGTCGAATTTGCCACCTAATATAAGATCTTCTAAATATTTCTGGAACCCTTTTATTTTAATTATTTATTATTTACATTATATTAATAATAATGCCTACGCAACGACGAGTTTTTTCTGAATTGATGTTGCCGTAGGCTTATCTTTATACATATTAATGTTGACTTGTCTGATTCACAGTCCCCAAACAATCACTATCCACCAGATACTTATGGAACATAGTTTGTTTACTTATCTGCCAGATAACTTAACCCGTACCTGAAATAGAAAGTAAAACTCAAATATTGATGAATATTTTGTGAGTAATTTTAAACAAAGCCCCAATTTTAAGCTATATCTACATCCAATACCCAAAAGCTCAGATCATGATGTGAAAACGCCGGCGTTCGGCGTGCATTAGGCGGCCTGTAATCAGGCGGCGCTCGCCTCTAATCACGGCCGGCCGGTTTTAGGAGCATGCATCGCCAGCGCTAATGTCCGGAAGCACACACTATGTCTGACATAATAACACTAACGCGTACGGGAATGTACTGTTTGTTTTTGTTAGCGTTTTTAGTAAAAGTTACAATATTTGATCTAAGGAGTACGAGACTAAGGGATGAGGACCACTTGATTGTTGATTTTATAACTTTCACTGTCCACAAAGTAGACGCAATACCTAGTTTAATAATCAACGAGAGTCATATGTGGTTCATGGTACAGGGAATGGGTTAAAAGTTAAGATCGTGGATCGTTTTGGTCCTCTCCTATTTCTATGAGCTAGACTGCTAGACAATTCAACTTCATGGTTTAAATAATATGAGTTGAGTAGGTATTGTCATGATTAACATGAAATACAATAGAACCTTGAAGAGCTGCACCCTAATTGCGTAACACACAATCAATCGGAATCTGAATCATTTTGAAGCAAATTGCTAATCCATCCAAAAATATGTCTGCTCAACACGTAAATAACGCAATGAATGTTGTTGAACTGTCAAAATGAAACCGATTCCGATTGATCGTGTGTTACGCAATTAGAGTGCTGTATTGTATCAGAGCCCATCATCATTCTGCTGCCCTTATTCCAATTTCTTTGGGGTCGGCGCAACAACACAACATGTCTTCACCTCTTCTCTTCTTTCTATCTTCTCTTTGTCTTCATTTTGGTAGTCACCTCCTTTATAGCCATTGTTTCATAGTCTGTCGAATCGAATTATTGAAACTCTCATCACCTGCCTAGCCTTTTCCCAACTAAGTTGGGGTCGTTATCTAGTTTACCTGTATGCAGCCGAATACCAGTATTTTACATGGAGCGACCGCCTATCTGACCTCCACAACCCAGTACCTGGGTAATACAATACCCCTTGTAAGACTGGTTGTCAGACTTTCGGGCTTCGGGCGACTGTCAAAGATCTATGAATGACAGCCGGGTCCAACGACTTAACGTGTTTTCCGAGGCACTGGGGGGTAAGTAAAGATGGTCACCCGTTCACAGATCGACCGCGGCAAGCGTAGGTTAACCTGATCGATCAACCCGTGCGACTGTTATTACTTAGTCACGAGACCCTTAATTATTGAAACTCTCTTCCTGTGAATAGCTATTTTTTCCTGTTCATTATTTAAAAAACGCAATCTATCTCTCGCCAGATGAAGCTCTAAACAAAAATATTAATATTGTATCAATATAAAACGTAGCACATCAGAGACGAGGTGTTAGCTCCGACGCTGACGGCTTAACCCGCGCTGCGCCGCCGGCGCGCAACCTCTGATGAAATAATTGATACTCCACACATCCAACAAAAACTAAACAAAAACTCATAGTGATCCTTTTTGTTTTAAAGTGAAATGATTTTTTAGGTATAATTGATTTGTTTCCCTAAAAAGAAAAATATTCTCACCATTATGTGTGTTTTAAGTGCTAATAACTTTAGGTAGAAAAACCGGAATATGGTGGTTCATCATATTCCGGTTTTTTGTAAAAGATTTTTTAAGTTATCTTTACCCTGTAATTCTAACAAGTTTTTAGAAGCCGCTTAGAATTTTTGTTAACGTTTTCTGTTTTGCAATATAGGTATCATCTATTTTTATACCTACCTATCACACAGTCTAGTATAGTTTGTTCATCCAATACTGGTGCAAAATCCTTTTATCCTGAACTAGGATATAAAATAGATATATAGGAAAAAAAATAACCAGTGCGCAAACTGTAACCATGAATTCAGCATAATTATGATTCTGGCGTACTCCTAGCGTAGAAGTTAATAGTTGGTTATAAAAAAAATTACTTGTTCCTACTTTTTGATCGCGTAGGTATTGTATTTTTCTATGAAACAGCTGATTTAATTTTAGATAACCGACGAAAAATTTCTACGCTATATATGTATATATAATTCATAGCTACAGCTTCCACACAGGGGCTGCAGTCTCGACATTCATAGCGATCGCTTTACGGCCGAATTCAATCGCAAAGTCCTGTCACTCCATACATTACATCTGTCAATCCGGGACTTTGCGACCGACTTCGGTCGTAAAGCGATCGTTATGAATGTCAAGACTACTGCCCCAGGTTATTATTTTTCCCGTATAGTACCTACCTATACGAAAAAGTATTTAGGACACAGTAAAGAAGTTAACAAACAAAAGAACTAACCGTAATGTTAATGTTAAAATAAATGAAAACAACTTGAAGAACTAAATGTATACTTTCTTACCAACTCAAATATAATAAAAGTAATGCTATAAATTCGACGAAGTAATTGCAATTCCAACAAAATGACATAAACTTCGCAGCACAAGCGCATGTTTTGGCTCATTTTTTATCAAATGTGCTAGCACCAATCAATTTCCTTTCACCACAAAAGTATAGAATCACGTTAAAACTTCGCGTCCATATTGGCTCTATTATATATAGAAAGTGTGAAATTAAGTGGTAATCTAGTGCGGCAACGCGGCAACGCAACGTCTCAATTAGCCGACATCGGCGACAGACGGCATCACAACCGCCGACGTTTCCTAAAACATTTGTAGACAAAAGTGGCGAATCATTGTTTCCATTTACGTCTAAATATTGTGAGGTTGTCAACATTTTTGGTCGTGGGTCTTTTCTTCGGCTTCTTTTCTTCCATTTTACCAATTGTGTAAAGCTTTTTTAGGAAATCATGAAGGAGTGTGAAAACATACAGTTTCGGCCGATAGGTATTTTGTATTCCCATCACCAAAAGCGCTATGCCGTATCCATTTGCTACGACAGGCCCAGTCAGAAATTATGATTTTCAGACCTAATTATTGCTGTATCTGTAAAACACACGTACCATCACAAACTGTAACGATTGCTGTCGCCTTATTTGTGCAGAGTAAACCATTTATCTTTCTTTGTATCTTTCTTCTTACCAGAACTTCCACCTGGTGCCATTTCTTTTACTGTGGCAGCAAAATGTTTCCAAACCCCTTGAGCTCCGTAATGTTTGGCTGTTTATGCCACTAGGCGTCAACGCACGCAGGGCACGATACCGATCTCTCACACAACACCAATGTTGTTTCTAGTTTGTCGATAGGAAACGACGAGAAATTGATCGATAACAAACACGGAATATCGTTTTTTGATAGACTTATTTTAGAATCGGTAAAAGCTTTGCCTGTGTAAGGCAAGAAATGCCGTTTATGTTTGTTTTCCTCAAAGAAATGTATTTTTCCTTATAGTAAGTACCTAAATCAAATATCTGTAGGCATTGTTCAGGCTATTGAATATGGCTGTTTTAATTAGTTCTACCCACCCGCACTGGGCCCGCGTGGTAGATTAAGTACAGGCTGATTATGCTAAGCAACAAAAGGTACTTTTTACATACCCAATACCTTGCCATATCAGCCACTCACTCGGAACAAAACAATTAAAATTCAGATTAAAAATAAATTCGGTCGAAAACGTCATACAAAAGAATCAGCCTTGTAAAACTCCCGAGTCATGATTCCTTGCTTCGTATGATAAGTGACACTTAAGTGGGGTGCAGGCGAACTTTGACCGTTAAAACATTCGCCACACGTGTGCCCAACATTAATGCACATGTAATTTGCAATTAATGTCGTCCGATACTGTATTATTAAGTTTTTTCGCCTTCTCTGAATATTTATGGGGTAATTTTACTAAAAGCAATAGATCAGGTACTAAGATTAGGGAGGAATGAGCGCTTTATTTTACATAATATTTCTTTTGAAACTGACCTATGTTAGCTTAAAACGTGCTTAGTTTTCGTTAACTTTGTGACACAAACGTACTACGTTAGGTTCCTTCCGGCAGGTATTAAAATTAAAATAGGAGCCAGAGTATTAAACTACTTAGTTCATCGTAAGTAGGCAGTTACCTAATTCATCATTTTAGTATTTTACCTTTACCTTTTTTTACTTTTCAGAATAAGCAAGTATAAATAAATATGATAGAATAGACTTTATAGAACTATGTTCATTAAAATACCAGGGTGTGTAAAAGTAGTCAGTCGTGTTGCCACATTTCTAGAGTTACAGTACATAATAAGATAATGTCGTATACCTAGAAGGCGGTGTAGTTTTAAGTGGCATGCAAGGAAGAGTCGTCGGCGTTGGCGCAGGCGGCCAGCCCCTCTAATTACCGCTCAAGATCCGACCTCGATAGCGCAAGCTTTTATCTCGAACACTCTTCCATTAAGCAAATATACAGCTTTGTAGCGCGATAATCATATACTACAGTATTTTCCAACTCTAAAGCCAATTAAAAATATTTTGATAGACAAAAATAAATTCTAATTGTACGTTACGTCCGTCCGCCATCTTGTATTGGTCTTAACTTCTCAGGGACCGCTAATGGACGGTTTGTCAAACATTTTTGCTTCCGCGGCAAACTTGTTTTATCTGTGTTATATTATTTAATTTATTCACAGGAGTCCATTGTTGTTTTAAAACAAAGGCGGAAACAAGCAATCTATTTGGAGCGTAATTTTGACATTAGCAGATAAGATTATCTAGTGGTGGTTTACGGAGCAATTACAGCATTACCTACATAGGCGTAAAGGTATGTAACGAACGTTTGGCAGGTAGTTACCTATGTTACCATTGCCTGATTTTGTACTTTTACATTTATAACATGTTATAATTAAATTGCTACGCACTAATGAAGTGCGATAAATCATTAGCAATATCTGCTCAATAATCCAAATCAACTAGAAATGAACTGAAATATATAGAGATGAAACACGTCAGGGCCGTAATGGAGCGAATAAAAGCCCGCTTTGTCGGCGGCTAATTTGCGAATTAGCGTTGTGCAATGAGTGCCCGGCCACTCAAGCGCAGCGTAATGTAATTAATTAACCTTTGTCGCGCGTACGGGGCGTGATACTCGCGCGTTTCTCACACCCGCGTCGAACGTTTCACTATGCAGGGATGCTCTCAGTAAACCTTAAATTATTATTTACTAGCTTCTGCCCGCGGCTTCGCCCGCGTGGATGTCGGAAATTATCCCACGGGAACGTGCTAACAGGATAAAATGTATGTGCTTCCCCAGAATGCCATCTATCTCGCGGGCCCTTTGTGGCTAATTACAGTAGAAAACCAATTGTGTCTCATTAGTGGTGATTAAGAGGGTACCTATATGATATCTTTACCTAAGTACCTACCTAATTAAAAAAAAAACTCAATAACAGAAAATTAAATACCTACCTAAATAAACCTATTTCTGATGATAACTAATCTAGACTCAATAAATAAGCAAAATCCCTAAAAACTAATATCTATACGAATGACTAATCCTACCTAACAGTATTATAAAATAACCTACGGTCACTACGTACACTATCAAATATACTACCTATACTTTAATACCTGTACCTATACTTTACGACTCATATAAAAATAAACCTAAATAACTCTAAAAACTAAAAGGAATAAAAATGAACCAACCTACGACAAACTTAGTATTTGCGGTTGGTACAGTACAGACAGTGGTAATCGGGTATAGGGATCGAACCGCAAAATTAAGTTTGTTTTTTATTGTATATACTTTTCCGGGATAAAAAGTACCCAGTGTGGTGCCCAGGATATTAAAGAATAATTATACCAAGTTTCATCGTAATCGAACCGGTAGTTTTTGCGTGATGCCTGAACAAACAGACAGACAGACAGACAGACAGACAGACAGACCGACAGACAGACAAAAATTTTTTTAATCACATTTTTGGGTTCGGTGTCGGTCTAGTAACACCCCCTGTAAATTATTTTTTTGATATTTTCAATGTACAGAATTTTCACTTCTACAGATTTATTATAAGTATAGAATAGATTACAGAATTCTGTGGTAAGTAAGTTAATGATTTGCTTTTTTAAACTTAAAAAAATCACATAGTTACGCAGGAAACAATCCTATTAAGAATACAAAGCAAATCTACATACCTATCTATAATAAACCTTGTAAAAAACAAACGTATTATAACGTACGTAGGTAGGTACCTGGATAAATATTTTTGAAAAATTTAATTGTCTATAGAAATGTAAAATTCAGTATAAGTTTCATCCCTTCGACACCTACATTTCCTAACACCGCACTAAGGTAACGTTATTTGGACGCTCCTAATGGAGTAAGTGCTTTGGCAAATGGCCCGCGCCACGGAGCTTTTAATGCAATTTCGTCTCCCTTTGTAGCCTGGAATTGGCGCAATCAATCCATTTACACTTTGTTTCGCCAACAGTGGCACTACCCGCCGCTGCCGCACATAAGACAGGGCTTTTAGCTTCAACTAAATTGCTTTCCTGGATTTTTGCACTATGCAACAATTTTACCTACTTTTTTATATTTTTCACGAAGGATTTTCAAAGCTTTTACGTAGATACTTACGGTGTGATTAATAGGCAGGTATCTACAGCATTACACGTAATAAGAATAATTATTATCTTATCTTAGTCGACTTTCCTCTGCATGTCGATGTTGAAAATGTTACTGTAAATATACCTCTTATCTACGATAATATTTTATTGGCCTAATACTTCTCGCCACTACTACGGCGTCGTCGGTGGCCTTGTTCGTCATCGCTCGATTGCAGGATTGGGGCAAAGAGAGGCAGGAAAGGAGAAGACAAATTGTCATTGGTGTAGTTCCACATCCGCAACCCTTCGGCGGTTTCGTCGGAATGTCCCCACCGCCCACTTGGGTTCACGATCGCTTCAGTGACTTCCAAATAGACCATGGAAAATATAACGTGCGTGAAGACGCTCACTAGGTTGTAGGAGAGGGAAATATCTCCCCCCATAGTTTGCAACGTATCTCGGCCGAGTATACAGATAGCGCCTCGCGATTTAGGAAGCTACTTTATTTATACGTATAAACTCCAAGCTTTGGGCCAAAATACATAACCACTACGTGGAGCCGTGACACAAACTCAAGGCGTCGCGGCAGACCCCGTAGAACGTGGCGGGACGAGCTGGAGAAAACAAACGACCACAAACGTCTACTTTAGCCCTGGAAGTCATGGGGCCTTTGCCCAGCAGTGGGATGATACAGGCTAACAGCTCCGTTGTCTAGTAGTGTTGAGCGCGACTGCTGAGAGTGGAGTCCGGGTTCAATCCTCCAGTTTCACATGTTTTTTTTATTTGGCAATTCTCTGTAGCAACCCGCTGTCTGGGTTTGTGTCCGACTACAATATTTTTATCTCAAGTACAGACGCCAGCAGGTCAAGCTACCCGAAACTGCCAAATTTTCCCAATCAATTTTGAACCTGAATGCTTTAGGGATAAAGGTGAAAATCTATTAAGGAAAGACAGATTGTAGTAGCTTGATGTGCTGGCGTCTGTACCTACATCGGACTAAATATGGAAAACCTAAGGTATCTGTCGAAATTAAGATTTATTATAGCTTATTTGTATGCTGCGTAAGTATTTGTATGCTGCGTAGGTATTTGTATGGTGCTGATTTTCGAGGAAAAAATGTGTGAATAGTGGACGAATTTTCGTTCCCGAAACCACTCTGGCAACTTATATAGGTACCTCCACTTTATCGTGTTAGTATGTAAAGCTTGATTCCTGGCTTGCATCTTAATACATAGGTTGTAGCTTCTACACTACAAATGCTAGCAAGATAATAAAAAAGCACCTTCAGTATCAGATTACTTAAAACATGCATTAAACGCACACTATGAAGACAAGCATATTATAAGTTGGACGAGTATATAGTAGATAAAAATGCTTGGCTTAATGCTGGTCCTGCTCCACAGGCAGTTGGGTTTACAAGTTGATCACAATTTCAATATTTGGAAGAGGTGCTTCCCCTTTTTGTTTTTTTTTTAGTGTTTATTTTATATAATCAGGATTATTTTTTAATACTTCAGTATTAAATACCTCTTCATGATTGGTAGTAATTTTTTTTTCTCTCATCTCTTAATTAAATTGCAAACTATAGTTTTGTATAATTTAGAAGCATTTTTGAAAATTTTGTAAATGTAAGAACCATGGATCCGTTTTTTATGATATTTTGATGTTGACTTGAAAGAGCATGGCAGTTGAGAATATGTCATGCTCACTTAAATGTCTCACTGGTGGTGGCGCGTGTGTTGGATCATTCGGTTCCCTACGAAATGGTTGAGCTGGGTGGTGCTGATCCACGCGTTATGTTCGTGAACGGGCGCCATCTGTTGAGACTGGTGATCTCTTAACTGCCAGGGCTTATTTTTAATTTTATATTTTTAATTTTATATTTTAATTTGTTTCTTAACATTGTTCTCACATATAGAAGCAATAAGAATAATGTAACCAGGATTTTGTAAAAATGTCTTGATTTAAAAGAGTGTCCGTGGAGTTTCTTGCCCGTTCTTCTCCATAGAGATCTACGCTTTGGAATGGGCAACTAGCTTCAACTTTCTGACTAACTGACCGACTATTTAATTTTGACAATTCAAAAGTGCCTGTAAATGGTTTAATTGAAATAAATGATTTGAGTTTGAGTTTGAGATCCATATACTTTCAAACATCTTCGTATACGTCTGCTGTTTACCTATAATAGGTACCTACTACTTATGGGCTACAGGTAATCCTATAGCCCATAAGTAAGGTAAGGTATTATTGCCTATATTAATAGCTGGCAGAATCCATATCTAAGCATGAATAAGTGGAATGAATATCACACACGGTGTTCCTGCCTATAACACAAAGGTTATCTTAAGGCTATCCACAGCAAGTCATACTGTCCGAAGGAAAAGGGTCAAGCGACATTAATTATGAGATCTAGGTACCTACTTTACAATGATTGCGAACTGCATTCGATCGGAATCCAAGAAATGACGATCCGAAGTCCGAAGTGCCCGTAGTAGGTGGATCTACACACGAGGACATACCAAGATATACTACATTTCCAGTTTCAGCTGACCTAGCATTGTATACCTACTGTATAGACTTTTCGTACAAAGCTTATACATACTGGAAATGTATAGCCTGACATGTCGTGCGTACTACGGGTCCTTCGGACTTCGGATCGTCAGATATTATCAATAGGTAAATATTTACCTTATCCTGTAAAATCTTATGACCTTCTAGATTGACTGCTGCGCTGCGTGTCGCGGGTTCGCTTCCCGCACGGAACAAATATTTGTATGAACTACAACTAGTTGTTCCGGGTCTGGCTGTTTGTGTATGTGAATTTAAATGTTTGTAAACGCACCCACGACACAGGAGAAAATATTACTGTGGGGCAACGTTTTTTAAAAAAAAAATGATCGAGACTTGTTTTAATAATTGAGCCTCTTTTTAACTTTTGGCCTTTTTTCACTGTCTCACTGTTGGTCGCAGTAACTTAGCTGACCAAACGGTTGGAACTGTGACTAACCACGCGCGAGCCGAGCGAGTAAAGCAAGCGGTGCTACGGCAGCGATCTGCAGTGCTACATCCAAGTTTTACATTTTATGACATTTTGTTCGGATTCGAATCGGATGCAGTATCATAATCAGCCTATAATGTTCCCACTGCTGGGACACAGGCCTCCTCTCTGTGAAGGGAGTGTGCCGTAATCTCCCTCGCAGGCTCAGTGTGGGTTGGTGGATGTCACATGTCTTCGAATTTTCGGTTCTAGGACATGCCGGTTTCTTCAGGATGTTTTCTTTCACCGTTTTTTGAGAGCAGTGGTGATGAAATTCAATACACAAAGTAAAGTGCCTGCTTGGGTTCGAACTCACAAACTACAACCCGTAAGTCGGGGCTGATACAACTGCTCTCCAAATCTCTCTGAATGAATGCAGTAGGTACAGACACCAGCACGTCAAGCTACTACAATCTGTCAAATTTCTTTAATAGGTTTTCAACTTTATCGCTAAAGTATTAAGGTTCAAGGTTGATTGGTAAAATTTGACAGTTTCGGGTAGCTTGACCTGCTGGCGTCTGTACAAAGCATTATTTTAAAGGTCTTCGTTATACGTAGGTACCTACTGCATAACGCCATAGGTGGCGAGTAGGTAAGAGTAAGCTGTCCTGTAATGTACCTCTTTTGTGTGTAGGTAGGTTGTAGGTTGGTAGCATGTATTTACTCCACCGACTGATCTACACTAAAAAGGAAAAATATAAAATTGACAATAGGTAAGTTGAATGTCAAAGTATAAGTACATTTATTGATATTGATCTATTTATAATAATACGAATTAATCATTTGTGAACCATTATGAAAAGAATTCAGATGTGTAAAAAAGTTAATGCCAACAACTCTTTCAATCGTAAGCCTTTTTTTTTGCGTCAATATCTTCATCGCTTTTCTCTTAAGTAGGTATCCTGGCTTCAGGAATAAAATGCAGTTTGATGGGCCCCATTTGTACCTATTCCCCTACTGACTAATTGCAGGCTTTTTTATAGACTTTAACTATAAGATTGGACTGTACGAGAATATTTAGTGCTGTAATGCAAGATCTAGCCTAGTCCATCCCTTACCTAGTTCTATTGCATTTGATATTTCTCTTTATATTTCTGCATAAACAACAATGTTCCACAACGCCCTTTAGAAATGTACATACCTACCTACATTATTATTTTAAGCTAACAAACAGGTAGATACTTACTAAAAAGATACGACTAAATAGGTATTGCGTGATCTGAAACATAATGCTGTACCGCTGACTGTGCCCAAGTTGTTTTTCTTATATTTTCAGATGTGAACCGCAAGCTTACCCATTTAGACGCTGTAAGCCCTGAGATTCTTGTTGGCCAAATATGGCTGCAAGATGAGCCCACGGCTGTAGAGATCATTGAACTTAATACTTCCGATGAATTGGATCCTGCAACAGCCGACGCCTTGGACACTCGTCTGAACCATGCCTGGAGCTTCACTAACAATGAGAAGCTTCAACAGATAGAAGATAATTACAAAATAAATAATAGGGCAAGGGAAAGACGACGCTTGAACAATTTCCAAACGACAACCACTGCAACAAACACAAGCAATCACTTTATAAATAATCATTTTTATTCCGATATCGTAGAAAATCAGTATATTGAGGACAGTCAATTAATAAACCATCAAGTAAACTGCTTTACCATGATTAACAAAAAATTTATTAATTCCGATACTTCGTCAGACGCAGACATTGATTTAATAACTTCCGAGGATTTAGCAATGGAATCTAGTAACTGGGACGCAGGTAAACATCCGTACGAAGAAGAAATCATCACTTATGACCCTGAGTTGGACAAAGAAACACGTACAATTTGGATTTATTCGTTTAAAAATAAACATTTACTTGCAGAAGATGATTGTGAATTAAACGACACAGCCACAAAAGATATGTCATTCTATTCAACTTCGAGTTCTACAGAAAGAGATGAAGAAAAAACTAAGGATAAAAGTACAAATTTTTGTCGCCTAGGATCGCCGATCCCTCCTACTTACATACCTCGGCTGAATCTAACGCTGGGTCAGACTTTGTCAACAGTTAGTGAAGTTACTGAACCCAACAAGCAAACTTCGCCTAATCCATCCTATAAATCACCTAAAACTAGGTTTCAAAAACAAAGAAATAGTTGGGTTATGACTGAATCTGAGAAACTAGATCCGACATCAGGTTGTAAACTTGAAAAGTCTACGAACGTCGTTAATTGGATGGCGTTATCACCGAGAGAAAAAAGACGAAGATCGAAAGAACAGGGCGATAAATGGGTGGAAAGCATTTTAAACATAGAAACACTCCCATCTGAAAAATGTAACCAACAGCAGACACCACACATGTCTGAGCAAGTGAACGCTTTAAGATTACAAGTTGACGTCGATGTCCATGTAAGCGTTAATGAGAAAACTCCAGAAAAAAGGTCTTTAGGGACCCCGAACAGCGCAAATGTATCCTTAAAATCAAACACTGACAAAAAAAGTCCGATTGCTTTATTAAAATGTGCCCCAATGGACATAAAAGATGATGCGCTAGATCGAGGAGACCATATGAAATTTGGACAAACCCAGCAAGTTCTATGCGTCGGCGGACCGCACATCTATCAAACCATGGATTTTAATGAAACTCTACACATGCGTAGAATTGGAGACATAACTGTTATTGAAGAACGTTGTCTTGACATACCTCAAACCGTTTGGGATCATGAACAAAAGATAGAGACAGAAACTGCTTCTTACGATTATGCCACTGACAAATTAAAATTAGCTCAAGAAAATGCTGATAGAACGTGGCTGAAAAATAACGCGCCGTTTCTAGTGCCATCCTCGTGGGCCGATTATGCTGAATCAGCTGAGCGTTCATTATCAATACAAATGTCGAATCGCAATGTTGGCACAAATCGCGCTCCGTGGTACAAACGCTTCATTAATAGTATAAACTGTTTTAAATCAAATAAATAATCAAAATAAACATGAAATAAAACTACGCGCTTGCTTTCAATTGGCGAATTTATTAAATTCAATTACTATCAACTTCCAGTAATTGAAGTACTTACATAAAATAAACCTGCTATTTAAAGGTACTTTGCAAAAGAGTTCACGACACAATAATAAATCAGCAGTTTTCATACATACATAAGATTATACTATCACAATGTTTTACACACAAACGATCATGTCCTATTCTAATAGCGCACAAGTTTGGTTTTTTTCCGTCAAGTGTGTGTGATCATAAGATGAATGAATGCCTGCTTAATTTTTTGGCAAATTATATTGGGTTTATTGAACAACGTACTAAAACTCAAAGCGTCACGCACTATTAAAATAAATGTCATATACTCAATAAAAAAAAAAACTTACAATCCATTAGAGTGACCACACCCGCACCCTAATTGCGTAACACACGATCAATCAGAATCTGAAACATTTTGAATCAAATTGCTAATAATCCATTGCTTCATAAGTTCGAAAAATTTGTCTGCTCAACACGTAAATAACGCAATGAATGTTGTTGAACTGTCAAAATGAAACCGATTCCGATTGATCGTGTTACGCAATTAGGGTGCCGCTCAGTATACGTCGATCGACATGACATAAACATCGATCACTTCGAACTTTACTATATGGCTGCATAATCGATGTAGATCAAGCGGTTAAGGAATGTAAAGTATTATACAAACTGGTACTGCGAACGGACAGTCTTAACTAAACAAAAATCCCAGTTTCATAAACTAATCATAACGTGAAATGCATCGTCATTATGGCATTCACTTTTGTACCCGCCGTAAGGTCAGCAAAACATTATACCGCTTTTACATTAAATAATTCATTATTTTATTCAGAAATTCCGCCCATCATACATTTTGCATGACAAGTTCAAATTCTATATTATATAAATTCATCAACAAATGCATAAACTATTATGAGTATTTATTATATCTTTAACGTAATATTTTTATCAACTATAGGAGGCAAGGATAGCTACATAATACGTAGTTACATCGAAACTTTACTAATGTCCAATCACTAGTCTTTATCTAGAACGAAATAAACTTTCACGAACATTCTTCTTTTATTAGTGAAACGTGTTTATTGATGTACTGTTTAGCAAAATGTGAAACACTATTAGAGCCAAAAGTATAGTGCTTCAGGTAAATGGGACGTTTATGCGCCATATTACATTTATATATTTAAAAAGTTGATAAAATACATTAGAAAAACTGCAGTCGTGGAAAAAGGTCGCAACTACGTAGCGGAGGATTTCATTTCAGATGACAGCCACACTAATTTGACTTCACTATACGTAGGGCACGCCCTTTTTCTTAAAACACCTATAATTATTTTAAAGAAAGTAATAGTAAATGTACAAAATCACTGAGACCTGCTCAATCATACACACAGGAATGCCGCCATAATATGGACTTTAAAGTGTATTGTAATTTTTATATATCAATAATTTAAATAATCGAGGTTAAATAATGTAAATATATAATTACATGATTTAATTTAAAAATGCTCAAATGTTAAATTTTAAAACCACTGCGATCATACTGGTTTGCGGTGGTTTGGTGATCACACAACGTCGTCTTTAAGTATCTAACAGACATTAAATAACTCCATGGTTTTGTTGCTTTATTGACCTAGTTACAGCTACAATAAGGCCTAGTTTTCCGTGTCAATGTGTTTTATTGCAGGCGAGAAATAAGGTTTTAATAACTTTTATAAAGTGTGTTTAGTCAAATTCGCCGTGATAATGTACAGTCCTTTCAGTTATTTTACCGCTGATTTTGCATCACTGTCCAAATCAGTGATATTTATTCTCATTCTAATAAGGTTGTTGCCACTGACAAGTCAGTAAAAATGATTGTGATCTTTATTGTTGTTACAATAAGGTTGCTATTAGGTTCCTGCTGTCAGAGGTTAAATAACTGTAAAAGGACAGTTAGGGTTTTTTTTTTTTACGCTAGTTTCATGCAATGCAAGCAAGTCCAAGGTATAATCCGTTCTTTGTATTAGCAGGTGATCTTTGTTTATTGCGACGGAACTTCCAAACCTTTGCTTTTGCGTTGCTTATGATAGTACCGCGCGTCACGCTATTATCAAAAACAATTATGATACGCGCAGTGAAACCCTAAACGGATTATCACTTCGTGTGACAATCGTACGAAGAGTACTGTTCGTCCAATTTAAAATTGCGCTTCGCTCAACTCAAATTCGTTATCGTCATTGGTTATTCAACTATTGTAACTGGCCCTGAATACCCAGTGACGAAATGACGATACATACTTTGCATGTGTGCGTGGAAAGGTGCAGAATTTTAAATTAGACGACATATACGTTGGTAATGACCTTGTCCGAACGGTGAAAATTGAGGCGGAGGGTACCGTAGTAATTAGTTATCAACTTCGCCCTTTTAAACGTAGTATTGTGTGCGAGATCTGTGTGTCGCGTCACGTGGCAGACAAGGCCAGCTCTTGTCGGATGTAGAACAGGATGTAGGGCTTGCAGCCCGCGACCGCAGCCGCGTCGGCCGCGCGCACCGTCTGGTCGTTGAAGTGGAACCACTGCTCCTCGTTGATGGCGAACGCCGTGTAGTGGCCCGAGCCGGCGCTGTGGAGAGAGAAGGGCGTTTCAAACGTCGGGCATAGACATATCAGATTCCAACACTATGTATGAACGAAACAAAAGTAAAAAACGAAGCAAAAGGAGTATTTAAGGATCGTAGCTAGTGGCTTACTGTAGTATTTGCCTACTTCCACAGGAAAAGGTATGAGTTTATGCATGTATGCATATGTTAAAACTTCATTACTTCGAAAACATATTAAATCATCACATTTAATTTGTCTAACATTTTTTTTTTAAAACGTTGCCCGACACTAAGAATTACTCCTGTATCGTGGGTGCGTTTACAAACATTTAAACTCACATACACAAACAGCCAGACCCGGAACAACTACCTGTAGGCAATACAAATATTTGTTCCGTGCGGGAATCGAACCCGCGACACGCGGCGCAGCAGTCGATAGCTCAGCCACTGCGCCAACCGTGTCGTCAACCATTTTAACCATTTCCTCTTCCGTGACAGCTCTATAGATAATATCATCGCGCCTTCGCATTTCCGGAGACGATGATATTACATCACGTAGCTAGTAGCAGTGCAGTGCATACACACCCCGAGCCGTGGTGCACGATGACGGCGGCGAGGTCGTACAGGTTGTTGCCGAGCCCCGAGCGCCGCGTGTCGGGCACGTTGCTGAGCACGAAGCGGGACATGTCCAGCGAGCGCAGCGGGAACGATATGCTCGTGTCCACCTTAGTTCTAAAACAGAAATTATATTATATCACCGTAATATAATTCAAAAATAAATTGTCTATGGACGTGTCAACTACGGCAACACCTTTGTCAGACATATTGATCCATTTTTTAAATTATCGATGAATAGTGGCCAGGCTCATAGGCAAATTAATTTATATACGTTTTTGAATGCATGAAAGACAGGCAAGTCCTTTACCTGAAGTAGTTATGCCATCTGAATCTCTTGAGATGTAGACACAGTACGTTAGGTAGTCGGCGTATCCAAAACTGTTTGGTTGACTTCTGTTTGCTTTTACAACTGCTGCAGAAATAACGTTCCGTATCTGCTAATTCTTCCACCTGAAAACAAAGAAATAATAAACATTAGTTATGTAACAAATAACTTTTTTTTTTGCTGAATAGATCAGAGGGGCAATTCTCGTAATTTTAAGAACGTTCACAGTCTGATCTCATTCTCAATCTGTCAAAAATTCCTCTAATTTCCCTACATTTTGACAAGTTTATGACATTTGTTTGTCGCTGAGATGAGACTGCGACTAGATTTTGAACATTTTAAATTACGAGAATATGCCTTCTGCTCTTGACCTTGATCATGCCTGATGGAAAGCGGTGGATGAGATCTATGATGGAACCAGTGTGCCCAGAAGGCTGACTTAAAAAATCATTCGACTTTTGAGGTGGAAAAAGGAAAAGGCCTACAACCCAGGGTCAGTTACTATTATTATTGCCTTGACTATATTAACATACAAGTAAAATATTCAATAAAATCACAATCTCTTACATCTACCCAACATTGGGTTACCCTCCAGTACGCCCGGCTACACATCAAGTACGAAAAACCTACACAATACGAGGTCAGCTAAAACTGGAAATGTATAGCTTGATGTGTAGCCGTGTGTACAAAAAAAACGGTTTCATTTATTCGTAAAGGTAGAATGTATTTACCTGTACGAAGCTCGACAGACAGTCGGCAAGGGCGACAGGTGCGTCGTGCCGCCCAGTTTCCGGCAACTCCAGTGAAAGGTCCAAGAACGGATCAAACTTTTTGCTCTCCGTGCCACACGCTAAACAGCGCACCTAGAAATAAGAGCAGAAGAGTTATTATTAAGAAAGATTGATAGTTTTAGACTATACCATGTATTGGTAAGACGGGCTTGTGTCATCAACTCTGCATCAAAGCGCGTATTTTGATTTTGCGTACGGGTGGGAACATCGATTATTAGATCCACTCCAGCTCCTCAAGAGGCAATAGCATGTAATAGTGAAATGTTCTTCGATAATACTATTCACGAAAACATCAATTTCTCAGTCACGTCAGTTTGAATTTGGGCGGTTTTCGTTCATTGTTCAAGAAATGCTTCTGACGTACTGTTGCTGTTGACTGTACTACCCCGTAAACATTACCTATTGAAAATGCCCAATTTGTTATTGTAAACAGGTACCACAGCAGGGTTTAACTAGTCTTGAGCAGAAAACGTACGTCGTTTGATAACCATGCACTCATATGAACGAGGTACGCTTACAAAAATATTGCAAGAATACAAGCTATGCATGCGCCCCGCCCGATGGGATTTCCCATCAGCAAAAATGGCAAAATTATACAATGATTTTTAAACCCTTTAATGGATTTACTAAAATCCTTCCTTGATACTGACTTTCGTTAGATAAGGAACTTTTTTTATGCTTCTAGACCCAGCTGGTTATACTGTGCGTTGTCTGTCAGTGAATCAACAAATGATTTGTATTAATTACAATGATTAAGCAGATAATAAGACATTCATACCTCACTCTGCAGCGTGCCTCCGAACACGGCGGTGACGATGGAGGCGGAGGGCGCGCGCGGCAGGAAGCTGGCGTCCGAGCGCTCCGCCGGCAGCAGCTGTTGCAGCTCCGTGTGCAGCCTGCAAGCGTCATCATACTCTATTATATAAAGCTAGCTGGGCCCAAGGCTCCGCTCGTGCGGAATAATATTTGATGAAAACCTAGCCAGAAAACATCTACATATTTTACATTAAAGTTACTTTCGAATCTCAATATTTTCTCCTCCAAAAAAAAATACTAACGTGGTTTTTTTTTTTATATAACAATAATTAACCTGTCAATTATTAATTAATAATAATAATTGAGAGTATAGTATTAATTATTCTCTGTAACTATTTTTTCTGTTCTGTTTTTTTCTTGTCAGTTTATATGTGTGTACATGAATGGTAAAATAAATAAATAAATTAAAACTCACCTATCAAGCATGTAACGCAGGAACTCGTGCGCATCCTGCTGTTGGTAGCCTCTGAACCGAGGCACAACCTTCCAGATAACCAGGAACAAGCATTCCGGCGAGATCGCGCCTTTAGAACCGCACCCACTGTTAAGGTTTATTAACACCTAAAAGAGTTACATTGTTTGTTTAGATTACAGTTTAAAGTTTTTTTATTTGCAAAGGGAGTTTCTACTATATTCATCTAAAGAAATTGGCAATGCATCACACATACTCTTTATTCCTTTACTTTTGTTGAGTGCAAGCTTGTAGATCCGTCTATTATAAATGGTTTTTATTAGTAATTCGTCTTACAACAATGACTGAGTTTAGACTCGTAAGATGTAATATTCCACTGCACAATAATGGTAATTATTTTATCTGAACTTTGTTCATTGATTCATACTTGATTGCCAAGCTTGTTAACAGCTTGCCATCCACAACAAAAAAACTGTCATATTAGTGGCTACCGATTATTAAAACATACAATATGTTGTTTTTGGAACGAAGTTCCTTATCGCGCGTTGCGAAAGGGGGCTAGACGGAAAAAATTAACACCAAAAGTTGTAACAACACTTTTTGCTATAGTTGTAAGCCGTGCGGCGTGCGCGTTTCTCTCTCTCTCTCTATCTATCTATCTATCTATATCTCTATCTATCTTTCTTTCTATCTCTCTCTCTCTCTCTCTCTCTCTCATAGAAAGCAAGCCGTTTTTTTTGTTTTTTTATTTGTTAATAATAAAAAAAATATTATTATAACATTTAAAAAAAAAAATTACAATTCCTTCACTAATTAATCGAAAGGAACTTCGTTCCATCCGGGTGTCCCTTGACACCTTTCAAGTTTTTACTAATATTACCTTTCTCAGTTCTTCGGCCATGACAACATCATGCATCTCCTGTCTCGTGTAACTCCTCGAGTGATACACTTTCCGTCCATTTGTCTTCATTTCTAGCGAAGGCAGTTGGCTAAAATAGCAACTAAACTCCTGTATATTGTTAAGACTTTGTAGTACCGCATTCATAAAACAAGTATTGCCTAAATTTTTTAATCCTACAATTTTTTTGTCTCGTTGACTCTTTCCGTTGCATGGTGATGTTTTCTTTTCCTTATTCCTAGACGTTTGTGTAGTGCTGTTCTCTGTAGAACTGCTGTCGTCGGAGTGCGTTCGTTTACGTGAACGAGGCCTTAGACTCCGCACTGGTTCCTCAGAATTCTGGAAGATGAAAGGATATTTAGTGTAAAACTATTGTTTGTTACACCTTTATAAACACAGTTACTAAATTTATTTTGATTTTGTTCTATATTTGTGAAAAAAAAATTACTAAATGTTTATTTATGCTACTGTGAGAACAACGCAGCACTCAGTGTAACTGTACCACAATAGTTCTAATAAGGAAAGAAAACATGAAACTGTTTGGAATGACTCACTAATATTTACAACTGCATATAACAAAATACTACGTAATGTGTGGCTAGGTGAAGATAATTACCAAGCAATCACACATATGTGACAGATGCAGTGATTCATCTACATTTCATTTTATTAAAGGTTTGTGAAATTATTGATAAGAACAAAAAGAAAATGTTACCTTAATACTTTTTGAAGGTTTACTGTCACTGGTTTCTGGAGCAAGATTCGGTCCATCACCAAAAGAGACAGTAGATATAACTTCAGCAGTTCTGGAGTCATCCCCGCTCTCATTTGGGGATGCTGGTTTATCTGATACTGAAGTACTGGAGCCCATACTGTTGCCCCCCTCACTGCCATCCTTGCTGTTATCCTCACTTTGTTCTAAATTACCATTTCTTTCTACATCATGTTGCCTCCGCAGTTGCATAATACTTTGTCTTATTTTGTCAATTGGGTTATATTCCAAATCATTTGATACATAATCATCACATTTGTAACTGAAAACAATAAAGCAATAATTTATTAACAAATTCTAGAAAGGCAAGTTTTATCTATTTAGAACTTTATTTTTATAAGTCAATTTTATTTAAAACAAGTTTTTAAGCACAATCAAGATTTAAATCTTTACAGTTATGACAGAAAAAACCTGCAAGCCATTGAAGATAACTATTATTAGAGTAGTAAACTATTTTTCAATTGGTAAATAATAAAGTTTGTCTTACCAGTAAACAGAATAGACCTCACAGCTTATACAGAGCTGGTGGTCCAGTGCCTCTGCATGTAGCTTCGCATGTCCGTTGACGTAGCGGCCACAGTTGACCACCCCACATTGCAGGCACAACCAGTTTTGATCCTCTACAGCACATTCTACAAAAAAAAAAAAACAAAGTTACTCCATTTTTAAATAGTAGGCAAAAAATACAACCAGTCAAGGTTAACTTAATGAATTCTTTTGGTCACTTTGTATGTTAATTGCTATTTCATTTCATTCATCATTCTCAATCCTAAGTTGTCTGAATCCCCAATGTTTTGCGTAAAACAAAACTGGATATGGATGGAGAAATGTGGTCTTCACCAAATCTAGCCGGCTTCCTTGTTACAAGTAACAACAGTAGGTAGGTACTTGATACAATCTGCAAAACAAACTGATATTACAGTGTTATTGTATCTGTTTATTTTGGTAACATGTATGTCATAGAGATATTATAGATACTAGTTTGATAATATGCTTCAATCTTCGCCCATGGTCTGAGGCACACTACAAACCAAAACAAATCTAATACGAATTGCAAACCAGCTAAGATTACAACAAGATTATTTTTATGGGTCATTATGCGTGATGATTCTCACAGAGTGGAGCTTCTTATGACTGTACGGCCTTGCGGCAGCGGTGGCGAAAGCATTAACATAATCCTAAATGACGCCATGGTGGACGACTAGTTTCGAGTCCGAAATAGCCCGGCATGATGTGGATAGCATATAACCATCGCGTCAGAAATGCGACATCGTCAGACCGTCAGTCACGGTCACCCATACCGCGCCCCCCTCCCGTGCCCCTCGAACAGCTGATTATTAAAGTTCGTTGTATTGATTTTTCTAAGCTAACCTCCCGTTATGGGTACAATGCGGCAACTTTTCACAGATACCCATTATACGAAACTGGCTAGAGTATTTTGCCTACAAGAAAATGAATCTATTTACCTGAACAATTGAAGTTCTTTGTGATCGTCGTGTCCTCAACGTCGAAATTATCTACCTTGACGTTATCTAATAAATGTGTACATTCCATTCTTCATAATACGATAGAATCGAAATAGTAGCACATCAATTTAATTCATAGAAAATTAAATAAAATTGATTTTTAACGCAGCTATGCGCCTCAAGCTCGATTTACTCGTAGCAAGCAAGCAAGAAGCAAGCCGAAAACGAATGAACGAGAGCGACATATTTATTTCCATCATTCCATTGGCCAAATTCTAGAGAGAGAACGAGAAGGCACGTTCGTTTGAAAAACACAACAATTATGCTTCGTTCGGATACACACCACGGAAATTGATTTTGGCATGACAGCAAATTCGGAAAAAGGTAGAAACAAGAAAATATTTCAATTATTCTGAATAAATTGTGAAGAGATGACGATTGTGGCGTAGTGATTTATTCAGATAATTTTACGAATAAAAACTCTATGATAAAAACCACTGGGAAACATGACAACACAACCAACTAACCTAACCTAACAGGCACGGATTGAAGGCCTTTCTGGTCTGTTCCGAAATCCTACGTATGATGAATGTTTGCAAATTTTTCTGTCGGTAAATGAATTTCTTGTAAGAAAAATCTGGTGATTTTTTACAAAGAAATTCACTTACTACGAACTAGAGTTATGAGTTAATTAACCTATCATTTCACCCAAAGACATTAAATTGATTCAATTTAAATCTCTGCCTGCACCATACCACTTCTGTCAGGCTATCGTATGACGTATCGAAAATGACACAATGATAACCGATTTGCCTGTCAGGCGTAGACAGACACTCGGAATAGAGCGTAGACAGAGGATAGTAGGTTGTCGGGGGACAGCCTCTGAATAAGGAAACCAAGGGACAGCAAACAGCTTTCTGAAGAATAGCAGTCGTCTATTCCTCTAGGGTTGCGGAATGTTCTGTGCGTCTATTTAGGGTTTTAGGGCTGATTTTTTTTCAATCGACATAATTTATTTAAACTTTTCGCACAAAAAGGTACAAAAGCGGACTTAATGCCGGATATTTTTTATTCGTGGAATAAAATTGACGTCTGACAGTTTTTTTATGGAAGAGCTGTCTGATGTTCGATACGGTACGGAAGCGTATCGAATGGATGTAAATAGCTATGAAGGAGTGTGCACATTTCCGACTACACGGAGCAGTAGCACAAGGGTAGCACGGATCAATAACTTGCTCCTAAATCCTAGGTCTGAATCCAGATTTTTTTGTAAAAAGAGCCTATTAACGTCTAGGGTTTGGAGTCTAGGTCTACCGTTCACCAGAAGATCTGTAAAGGAGTGTGTATATTTGTTTCACTTGGCCATTCGACTTTGGTATTGAATGGTCGAAATACAATCATTTTATGACGCGTAAATTATGGGGTTCTGGATTCGAATACCGGACTTTTTCAATACCTGTATTAATACCGCATAGAAAATTTCAAATACCGGGATCCCAGTACAAGACACAATTTTTTTCCAATAATAAATTAAATAACTAAGTTTCACCACAAAACAACAAAATATCGGTTTTTAAATATAAAAGTGCTTTGTTATTATAAACATCGTACCACAATTTTTTATTTTCTTTTAATTTCTTCTATAAAAAACACAAAAAAAGAATTATCCAATTTGGGTGCAGTCGATCGGAAGTTATGCGCGTAGTGTACGTACATACATTTCGGTGATTCATTTCTATTTATATAGATAGATAGATATATTATGGGCTAGTCAACGTAAACGTAGACAGAAGAGAGTTCTAATGGACCTACAGAGCTTTGGCTGCGCTCCCGCTCAAATATGGTATAGCTTAAAAATGTATAGGGTGACTTTTCCGTAGGAAAAGCGCGTGCGAGAATCCCCCTCGCCATTCTCCCACCTTTCTTCTCACCTCAGGAATTTCAGAATAGTATTTCTATTGTTCTATGTATACCTTTTGCCTTGAGCGAAAGCAAAATACAAGACCAATCTTTTTTTAACCCATTCTTTACCTGCGCAAGTAGTAGTAGTAACTGTAAACCACGAGATAAACATACGCAGTTTTTTAAACTAACCCAGATAAAAAATTAGTTGGAAATAGAATGTGCAATAGAACGAAATTGTGTCACTGTAGTTTCTACTGAAAATAAAATTAAGTCACCAATACCGGAATTCCGGTATTGAATATTTCATTAGGTACCCGACCGGTATTGAAGCCAAAACATGTCTGGGGATCCCGATTGGAAGCCCTAGTTCTGGATCAGTTAGTGCGTCCGAGGACTTTTTATTGGGAAGCAGTGACAATCCTAAATACCACATTTAGCTATCGCATTGCCATTGTCGTGATCCTTTTTAGCTACTAGCTTTTTATACTCTATGGTCGTGATGGCCCAGAGACCTTGCCTCCTTAGCACGAGGTTGCAGGTTCAAAACCGGTCAAGTACCGTTATTGAACCCGCAACTTTTTTACGTTCTTTGGAACTTTCACATCCCTTTTTTTTTTTTTTTTGAGGATGGGAAATCATCAAATGACTCCTCCCGCTCTGGGTGGAGCAGAAGGGAGTGTCAGACTTTTACTGACTAAAACCCACCCGTGTTCCTTCCTTAGCCCTTTATGTTCCAGGGCAGCGGTAAACCCTTTCGGATGGTCCCGCTACCTACCCACTTTGACATCCCTGACATCAGTTAGTGAAGGAAAACATCGTGAGGAAACCTGAACATGTCTGAAATCGCCAATTATTATTGGCATTGAGAAAGTGTGGTGACAGTGATCAATGCTCATGCGTTCTCTGAATGAGTCCTGTCCTTTAGGCCACCAGTGAGATCGATCGCGCACTAGCTGCCGGCCATATCCCAAACTTTGCGCCCGATTTCGTTTTGTAGTTACAATGAAACTGCAAGAAGCTGCAGGTACACTTAGGCCGCGTTTCCACTGACGCGGAGCTGGGCGGAGAGGAGCTTAGCGGTGCACAAATTGACCAATGACTATGCTTGAAATCTCCGCTCCGCTTCAATGGAAACAGTACGAGCGGGGTGGAGCAGAGCTGAGCGGATATTCATACATCGAGGTGGTGCAGTGCGGAGGACAGCGAGCATTGGGGTGCAGAGCGGAGGACAGCGGGGCGGTACGGAGCGGTGCGGAGCGGGGCGGTACGGAGCGGTGCGGAGCGGGGCGGTGCGTGACTCGCGTGCAGTGTGTCAGTTGTCTTCGTTACGTCACTAGGTGCATACGTATCAAAATGGATGAGAAGTTCATTGAAACTGTTAGACAATTTCCCTGTTTTTTAACAGTCAATGCTACTTCATCTGATTCGTTATCTTCGTCTTCAAGTAGAGAAAGATATAAAATGATTGCTTTTTTCTTTTTAAGCGACAACATGACGTATGGTCTTTCCGAGAGATTGAGTGTGACTAAGTGCAAAAATGCGCGATTCCAAAAGTATGCTCCACTCCGCTCTGCTCCGCTCACTGACCACTCACCGCTCTTCATCGCTCCTCTCCGCCCAGCTCCGCTCCTCTCCGCTTCAGTGGAAACACTGACCACTTTTCACCGCTCTTCTCTGCTCCTCTCCGCCCAGCTCCGCGTCAGTGGAAACGCAGCCTTACTCGTAACCACTGCTTCCAGATTTTGTCGTAGCAATGTGGTGTGGTGGTGATAAGGCCCTTATAGGCTGGCATCATTAGTGACAGATTGTGGATCACCATTGGTAATAGGTATTATGTGCTGATATGTATCACCATGCTTTGCATCTGCCATAACAAATATTGGGAGAGCTTCCCGTCCTACCAGATTTTACTAAATGGCAAGTAATAATTAATAAAAGAGAGAAATGGATGTTCATTATTTATTATCCTTAATTACGTCTGCCACCATAGCCTCCTTGTGTGGCAGGCTGCGTCAATTGCAGACCATTGATGTTATTGAAGTCTAGCATCTTCAACATGTCCTTGGTGTCAGGGTCAACTTCAATGATGTCATGCTCCAGGGCGGATACCTCGGGCACATAGTTGTCACGCCTCTCACGCTCCTCTTCTTGCAGCTTGATGGAGATTCCTCTAACCTGAGAGTGCCTGAGACGCCTCATCAAATGGGTAGCAAACCTGAAATATAATTATGAGTTATTTACTTTCTGAATTACTTTTTGGTAGAAATGTTTGTTTACAGCCAGTCCAGTGATATCTTGACTTTATTATTTATATAGTGAATTTTCAGTTTGTTTACATCGACGAATTTTAATACAGGTCAATGCACTTAATGAACCATGCCCAAATGAATATAAAGTTTCGACATAATAATTTACATGTTTAACTTTTCAATTAGGTACTCAATGATCAATTAAGTTAGGTTTGAAGGTGAAACTAGAACAAATTGCACCAAAATCAAATGAACACATGAAAACCTGATGTTGAAATTCCAGAACATTAATAAAATAAATAAACACTCACCCAGCGATTTTGTTACGGAGGGGCTTGGTGGGAATGATAGCGATTTCCTCACATATCCTCTTGTTTGTGTCGAAGTCCAGAGTCAGTCTAGTGTAGTACTTCTCAATGATAATCTTCGCCGCCTTCTTGACGGTTTTAGTCCTGACACGACCCTGAAATCGAAGAGGTTATTTAGTAAATAAGCTTCTCAAATGATCGTTCACTATATAGAAACATTATCGCAAAACTAATATACTACATTTTCACGTGATCACAAAGATTTTTCAAGATTTAGAGCAAAATAAATTATTTACCATGGCTGAAACACTACAGCAATCTTCACTGACAGATACGAAAGAATGGTTTTTTTTCTACAATCCGAATGTCAAACTTCACTGTCTTGTCTTTGATTCGTGGGCTCTCCGGATGATATTCTAGTCTACCTTAGTCTCCCTTTTGATTTTGATAATTAATCTTACATGTTCCGACATGGACTGGCATACAAATATTTAAACATGTTAAACGTAAAATTTATTACGATTAACATGTTTAAATTTTTTACATTATATGGATAAAAATTGCTTGTTTACGTTGCTCCCTTCAGATGTCGCTACTTTCATGTGTCCAAGAACTTGACTGCTAGACTGCTAGCTGTCACTATCCATTATATCCATTATATTATATCCACCATACATTTTTTGATGAGATAGCTGAATAAATGAAAAATTCTCATTCATTTGGCCGATCCTAATCAGTGTAAATGCTTAAAATAAAGTATTCGCCGAATACATTACCTTCTCCTTTTTTTGATGTCTGTTAAAAATCTGAGGAACGTGATCGCGTATTTTCCAGTGTTATTTACTGGTCCTATGCCGCTATGCGTTGTTTGTTTGATATTTTCTGTGTAATCAGTTGCAAGGACACAAGATAATATGTGTCAGTCCAAGCGAAAAGGGTCCAGTGCGCGGCATTTAGTTTCCGAGATATAAGAGGTTTTGTAAAGTTGGGTATAAAAATTGCATTTCGCGATTTTAATTGGTTATAAATAAATGCTCAATTATCTACAATTTCATATAGTAAATGACTATATACGATGTTTCTAAGTACCAGAAACTTTATGAAAAAAGTTTACTAAAAAGGTACCAGTGGGTGGCATGTCGATATTCTGGGAATAAAATACGTTTCAATACCCCGTACTGATCACTTCTGATCACTTTACGACTGGGCCAATTTTTTTCAACCTGATTGTGTAACTATTAACCAACTTCTGCATTTTAGTCATTTTGAAACAAATGAAGATAATAGAGGGCACATGTTATGTTACAAAAAATATACTGACAGTCAACCAACTGTATCAAAGGTTTTGAACCCGAATAAAGTATACGGTTTTCCTTTAGAAAAATCCCCTGCAGGCATGACGTACGAAAGAAAATCGTATCTTTATAATAAGATTCGTGAATTTGTACGTGAAGAATCTAAAGACATTTTATGCCCGAAACCCATTCCAAATGTTGATGTTGACCACAACTCTGTCCCAACAACATCTGTCGAGTACTCTTTTCAGAAACCATCAATTGAAAAGAGTATTCGACAAAAACCAACATGTTCGTACTGCAAACAGGTTGGTCATAGGAATCAGGTGCGAGGAGGAATTTATTTTTGTCCAAAACGTAAGTTGGAGTCCCAAATAGAATAAGTTTTATTTTTATGTTTGTATTGGCTTTTTTCAAATATTATTGCAACAGAATAATGATTATTTTAGCCACTGGTACCTTTTATGACATTACATAAAAGGTACCAGTGGCTAAAATAATCATTATTCTGTTGCAGTAATGTTTGAAAAAAGCCTGTCTTGTTATTTTGTTAGTTCCTAAATAGAGTAAGAATACTTAATTTTAGTTTTTTATTGTTAATTACTATCGCAATAACTAACTTTTTATTAAATATCGGCAAGTGGACCTTTTTTACTAGACTGTGTATCCTTCTTTTATTTTGATAATAATTGTTTTAGTTTTGATGTCAAAAGTATAATTATAAGTTGATTCTATGGAAAACATATCAATCTACAATAATGAATAAAAATCTACGTAACAAGCAAGTAAAAGTGTGTTTTTTTTTCACTCAAACTTTCAAAATGCTTTTTCTCAAATCAAGCTTTTTCAGAATTTCAACTTCAAATGTCTGATAAAAAAAAACGTGTGCTACTTTTTGATTATTTTTTCAATCCATACTATCAATTGACTATTCTAGATACCGAATCCAGTCTTAACTCAATACCCCACTACTGGACCCTTTATGCCTGGACTGACACATATTATAGTAAGAGTACTTTATGAAAAACACCACAAACACTTTTAATTTTTACTTTTGATAACTCTAAAAGCAAATGTCAATAAATTATTGTCTTTGGGTTACTCCATTTCGGATTTCCATTGATAGTGTGGATAATTTGCCGCGTTTGCCAGTGATCCACATGTTGAGTTATAAAAGATAGACTTAAACGAATCCAGTAATTCTAGTCTAGTGCTACTCAAACGTGAACTTATACGTTGAGTGAATACTTTAGTCATACATTCATTTACTTTTACTGTGAAATACCAACGTCAAAATGTTTTGGGGTAAGTAAAATAGCCGGTTAGATTGTCACCACGTGTTGGGACCTCACTGTTTAAACAATAGAACTATTAATTATAAGCGTATACTATCTAGATTCAATACAACTGTTTCAGAATATAATAGACATAATATACATAGGACACAGAACAGGCTTCTAGCCATTGTGTCTCTTCGTAACTTGAAATCTGCGTCGTTTATCTTAGCTTCGGTACTTCTTTTCAAAAGATTTACAAAAAGAAACTACGATTTTTTGTGTCATTTTCTGCTCTACTGCTAAACATATTCTAGAACAGACTACAGCACATGTGGCTGTTTGGAATGTTCTTGGTTAACACAAAAAAAAAAAAAAAATTGGAGCTTTGTGGGAGGACTACTGTACAGCTGTTAGCATTTAAGATTTTACTACCATATCATTTCAATGAGCAACACTACCTAATATGTATTGCCAAATTTATGCAATATAGGTGCAAAATTTCAACTAATGTTTGAATCATGAACTTATGAAGTCAAGCATTATTCCCATGGTGGTAGGCAGAAACACCAGAACGCCACCTGCTATGATGCACCTGCTTAAATATTCCTCTTCCATAACCCTATATCTTGATGTTTAATGAGATCACTTGTGCAGGACTTATCATGGAACCGAACAAGCGGTACACCCAAGTGGTGGAGAAGCCGTTCCACATCTCACAGGCAGCTATGGATATCTCTACAGGAGACAATGATCCTTGCCAAGTCATGGTTGTAGTTGATGGCAAGAACTTCCTTGTGTGCACATTACAGAAGGGCAAGGTTATTCAGGTGCCCTTAGACCTATACTTCAAGACCGGGGACTCAATTTCTTTCCTTACAAATGGTAAGTGAAAATATTGTCACCATTTTGTGTTTAGCAACTATCATTTTAAAGCAAATAGACATGTTGGTACTAGAAGTGTTTGATCAATACATAAATTTCTGGATTTATGACTAACTGTTGATAAATTGATTGCTTTTAGCTGTAAGACTGACCATTTTGACACCCTATATGTAACGCACCCTTTTAAAAGTAACATAGTATAAGGATGAGTAGCAATTCTATCTATTCAATCTTCTTCTTAGCTAGTCATTGGCAATCTTGGGCAACTGCACCGCGCTAGATCGTGTAACGCAGTGCAGCCATGGCAAACAATCGTGCGGGAACATGTTCAGCCTGCATGTTTTCTATACTAAATGATACAATGTTAAATCTACCACCCCTGCTACTCTACTAAATTTAACTTTCAGTATTATATTGGTACTTCACTTTTATACATCATAATTTTATGCAATAGGTAAATGCAACGTCCACTTAACTGGTTACCTGGACCCTGAGTTTGAGGAAGATCTTGAGGAAGAAGAGGGTGACAGTGAAGAGGATGAGGAAGAGGTCCCAGTTCTAGTACCTGCCAAGAACAAGAGGAAACTGGAGAATGCCAATGAAGCTGCAGCTAACAAGAAGGCTAAGGTGAGAACAGTCACACATAACTATCAAATATTTATTTTTATTTTTATTGCATTATTTGATATTTTAAAACACCTGTAGTGTAACTAGAGAAAATGAATTAACAGTGACAGTTATCATGCAATCTTATAAATGTCTAATTTTATTATATCTTTTGTTACCCTTTGGCAGAGAAAAAAATAATTAACATTTCTACCTTAAACTTACATGTCATACTTGTTATAATAAAGTTATTTTAATTATCAGCAGCAGAAAGGCAAGAAGGCTGTTGCTGCAAGTGCTGAGAGCGATTCGGATGAAGACGCAGATGAGGACCAGCTGCAGAAGTTCCTTGATGGAGAGGATATTGATACTGATGACAATGATGAATCATTCAGGCTGAACGCATCTGCTGAAGATGACAGGTATGTAAATTCTACTTATCATACTATGTATGAAACTACAATTATTACAATTTTGTCTTATTCGCGAATGATACAGTGCTTGCAGTCTAACTAACAAAATCGACATGGGAAAGGTAATTAGGTGAGCTATTTTAATGGACTTTACATACACTATACATAATATTGTAGTTTTGTAACAAAAACTAGATATTACAAAGTATATGTATATGAGATTGTGGTAGCTTATCTGTAAATGAATTTTGTTTATTTGCTGCAATTCGCTCAAGCAGATATCAGACACTTATCTTTTTGTAAAAAAAAATCTTTCATTCGGCACCCTTCACTCAAATTGAAATGTCTCATAGCTTCACCTAATTCCGATCACCGATTTTATAGTTACAATAAGTAACTATAAAATTGATAAAGTAGCAAGTATTTAAGTAAAATACTTCAGTAAACTTTCTTTCACACCTTACCAATGTTTGCTTAGTTACTCCAGAAAAATACACGAAACATGTGTTATTTAATTCAAATCCTTATTACAGCGATGATGATGATGAAGACGAGGAAGAAGAGGTCGATGATGACGACGAGGAGGAGGAAGAGGAAACTCCCAAGAAGAAGAAGAAGGCAGCAGCACCAGAGGTGGACTCTACACTCGACACCAGCAAGGAGGACACAGCCGACGTTTCCAAACTGTCCAAGTCAGCGAAAAGACGGCTGAAGAAGAAGCAGCAGCAGCAAGCTAAGCAAGCCAACGGAGCTGCAGCTCAAATGAATGGAGTGGCTAAGGTAATATTTTTTTATATTGTTCCGTCAGAATCACACACAGAGAAGTTTAGTAGGACAATGAGAGATCTCTTCTTTCCAACTGAAGGTACAAAATAGACTAAGAAAAAGACAGGTAAAAGAAAAGATTATTGAAAAGAGATTGGCAAAGCAATTCTGAAAACAAAATTTTCAAGTTTAGTAAAAGGGTTAAATGGCGCCGATTCCCTTGTTCACAAACTAAACTAAATTTAAGTTCAGGGCATCTTTTTCTTTCTATTTCATTAAGGAAAGGACAGAAGATAAATATTAGTTTAATCCTGTCAAATTAAGATACTCCATAGCAAGTTTAGACGTAATTAAAAACATGGCTACAAAAAATACTTCAATTTACATCAGGCACTGACTAATTTGACAGGACCTAAACTAATATTAATCTTTGTCCTTTTCTTAATGAAATAGAATGAAAAAGATGCACTGAATTTAAATTTAGTATAGTTTGTGAACAAGGGAATCGGCGCCATTATCATTGAATATTTTGTTTAGCTTATCAATCCCAGATTAATCTTGTACTGTAAACCCAACTTTGCAAAATTACAGATAATTAAGAATACCAGCTGCAAAAACTTGAGCAACTAGTTTTTTACCAATACTTTTTGCTTATCTGCTTACATAATTGTGTTCGTTATAGAAAGAAGAACCCAAGGCAAAGGCTGAAAAGAAAAAGCCTGAAACCAAGAAAGAAGCCGATTCTCCCACAGAGAAGAAAGAGAAGAAGCAGATCAGTGGAGGTGTCGCTATTGAGGACTTGAAGGTCGGCAGTGGACCCGTCGCTAAGGCCGGCAAAGTTGTCATGGTAAGTTAACTGTAGACTACGATTTCTGGTCATGTCTATGTTATCCACTTTTCCTTACCTTACGATTCTGGAGTCAACCTCCTATCATGCTCTCTGTGCAAGAACACCGGCTCTATGAAAGACCCGTGCGAGGCGTACGCTAGCGCGGTCGCTGTTTTCGTCGTAACTTCTATAAATTTAGGTGGAACCATCGATACAACGATGAAGAACAGTAGATTAACATAAGCAGCTGGTCTAGCAGATAACAAGCTGAAGACCGGATGTGCATATCAAATGTCTTCACCAACTGTTGTAATTTTACTTTGCAAATGAGAATAATGTTTCAAAACATAATCTCCATCATCTTCGTGTCGCTGGCAACTGGAAACTTCCACTGCGTTTCAGTGGCAGCAAAAAAAAAATACCGTTTAATAGTAATGGTGCTCCTAATAAATAAGTTACACAGTTCTATTTAATTCACCCAAGTTACTATGATAATTCCAGCGTACATTATGCTATCTTATAGTGATCATAACGGAAATAGTAGAATTATTTATATATATTTTTTTTCTAGGTTTATTATGAAGGCAAGCTTAAGCAAAACAACAAGATGTTCGACAACTGCGTGAAGGGACCCGGGTTCAAGTTCCGGCTAGGATCCAAGGAGGTCATCTCTGGTTGGGATGTAGGCATCGCTGGCATGAAGGTCGGAGGCAAGAGGAGGATCGTGTGCCCACCCGCGATGGCGTAAGTCAAATAATTAAACGCTATGCTTAATAGTCCTATTAAAGACATCAGAACAGTAGAATGTGATAATGAAAATAAATATACGGGAAGTCACAGTAGATGATGCCAGTCTGAATCTCGCCTTGTTGCTGAGGAAAACAATAATGTTCGGAGAAATATCACTCAAATATGACATTGATGTCATTTTTTTTCATTGACACGGTTTAAACTCGAAAGATTGACGTCCAATTGTGCTAAATATTATGTTATTGAACTGAGTGCTCAAAGAACCTTTTCTGTTGCAGGTATGGAGCGAAGGGTTCACCTCCAGTCATCCCACCAAACTCAACGCTAGTATTCGAAGTTGAACTGAAGAATGTTAAATAAGTCTTATGTTGACTGAATGTGCCAGAATGTTGAGGACATTGTTGTTTGAATTGAATGTTTATTGAAAGGTGACATTGAATGAATGTTGCAAAGCATGTTTGTTTGAAACTGTTCCAATATGACCTATCTGCAATAAAATTATTTAAGACATAATGATTGGGAGCTAATAAAATAAGATGCTTCAGTTAAATGCAGATGTGTACATAAATTTTGGGTCTGCTGCTGCAAAATATATATTTTTTTAATACTTATCCTATTGAGTTTATGTATGCTTGCTTGATTCTTGAAGATGAAGCATAAGTTTCTTTATTTTCTATGCCTGGCCTTTTTTTTATTGTTAGATTGAATTTGGCAACTATTGAAAGAAAGCTCCATAAAACAGTACAATATATTTTTTTTAATTACATAAATAATTATGTTGCAGATGCACCATATTTGTGGTATACAGTATAAGTTCATTATTAAGTTAGTTTGTAAGGATTCAACTGGACATAATAACCTGACACTTCCAAATGCTGAAAATATGTAAACACAAACTGTATTTGGGTGAATTACAATATCTGATTATCCTGCGAAGATCTTCGCTCCGCCTAGTCTGAGGGCGTCTCACCTTATGTTTATGGATTCGCAATCTCCACTCGAGAACACGTCTACCCCAACGGTCATTGGTTCTATGGCTAATATGGCTGGTCCATTGCCACTTCAGCTTAATTATTCTTTGCTGGATCACATCGTCCTGAATTCGATCCCTCAGACTCCAAGCATAGTCTGCTAGCTCACTGAGCGACCTTGAATTTATGGACCAGCCATGCTGTGAGTCCATGTTTTGTCTCCGTAAGCCATAACTGGCAGGACGCACTGATTGTAGACCTTAGTCTTTAGGTGATTACGTCCAATTTCACTCAATTCAGCACAAAATCCTCAGCTAGAAAACTTTGAAAGTTATAAAACTTTTAAAGAAATTGTAGATATTATGTGTCGTCATTTACTTGGTAAAACTAGCAGAACTGTAACAATACATAGTTAATGTGAAACATTGTTTATTTCTATACTTAAATACACAATCTTTTCTTAATTCCGACTATTACTTATAAGAATATTCTTTATTTTTAAGTTTTTAATGCAACTCTTTAGTAAGCCTGTGTAGTTTTGTTCTATACATTAGTATGCAGTTAACATGAATAAGAAAGGATACAAGTTTTAATAGTTCCTTGCTATAATTTGAATTTAAATTCTTATCCAGTGAGACAAATTTTACTGATTATAAGACCTATCAGTTCTACAATGAAATTCTCCTACATGTGTCCTACATACTACTGTTATGACTTGGTTATGACCATGTTATGTCTAAGGTATCGTGTGTCTTCAAATAATTGAAATAAAAGTTTTAAAGTCCAGTAAGTGTTTTATTACTCACAATAATTTTTCCAACTTAGCTGCTTGTTTGAACATGACATGATAAAAATACTATATTTTATATAATAACAATGACAATGAAAATTGAAGCTTACAAATTAATGTTTCTAACACACTGTCTATGATACCATTACCATCAATAAAATTGCTTTTCACAGCCACCCTTAAAACAGCTGTCAACTCAGCTGTATCTAATAGATGTACGATGTAGTAACTAAAATGATCATAATTTTTTAATACTCACTGTCCACAAAGTAGACAATAGCTAAACAATTATCCTGAATCATGTGATTCATGGGACAGGGAATGGGTTAATTATTACATACCTATTAGCAAAATGGCAATATTAAAATGCACATTATTTTACCATTGACCTTATAAAAAGGAAGTAATATTATGGATGAATTATGACAAGATTATAAATAATAATCAACTAGTCTGCTTTGATCCTGTTTTGGTCCGAGGTCGTATTGAGGTTCGTTTGTTCGGCGTCCTTGATTTCTTTTTTGTCGTCTTTCTTCCTGCTAAATGCGCACACTCCGCCTTCACATTTAAATGGAAATTCGGTTTTCACGTTGCCATCAGCGTCTTTGACAGCCCATGGATTCCAAAAGCGAAGAACATACGGCTGGATAAACTTGTGCCAAAGAAACAACAATACAGGAATGACGAAGCAAGGAACACAAACCATGTTGATGGAATAAAATGAACAGGAACCACAAAAACTTGATGGTTTTAATTTGTTAACTGGAGTTTTGTCAGATTACAAGCGATTGTCAGTTTAGTACTCTTACTGTATTTTTTATATTTTGTTAAAAATTCTTTGAAACCACGGATCTGTTTTGTGTTACTTTGAATACTTTGACGACTTGACTGGAGCTGGACTTGACGTTGGTCGTTTCGTTGACGTTATTTTGACATAGTAACATAAATAATTAATGACAGCTCAAGTCAAAATTAAGGAAAATGGCTACCACTGCCATGGAAGTAGTACTTACGGTTTGGATTATATATTTTATTTTATTTGGGAAAACAAACAATCGTACATTGTATATTATATTTAGAAATACTGTAATACGTTCTGACATGGATATAATTGCGTAACACACGATCAATCGGAATCTGAATAATTTTGAAGCAAATTACTAATCCATTACTTCATAAGTTAGAAAAAATTGTCTGCTCAACACGTAAATAACGCAATGAATGTTGTTGAACTGTCAAAATGAAACCGATTCCAATTGATTGCAATTAGGGTGCTGAAAGGGTCGAAACAGAGAACTAAAGTGAAAAGTACTAGATGTGCAATGTTTTTGCTGGTTTTTTATCTCCATCTTGAAACTAGTGAATCCAGGGTCCAGCGAGCTCAAAAACGACGGGGTTTTTCAAGTTTATTTGATGAATTTCTATTGCCACCTTCGGCCTGTATCGGTGGCAGGTCGAAGGTGGCCATGATCGTCCTGTGTCTACGTCAATAAATTAGTAGCTAATGGCATATAATTATAAGCATTAAAGCGTACTCTTTCTAACACACAGGATGAATGTTTCACATAGAAAAAAGAGTATTCCGTTGCATTGTTTATCTTTTAATGCACCCTCTAGTTAGTAGAGCTCTGTGCGTGCAGACCATAAATGACATACGCTACGCATCCGGTGTGACCCGGCCTTAGACAAATGAATGCATGACAATGTAGGCCCGTAGGGCTGTGATAGTGATTAAAAAAGAAAAAGCAGGTGCTGCCATTACATACTTCTAAGACTGGAATAATCTATTTGTTTAATAATTAAATTGATACTTTAATCAATTATTAAATATCTATCATGTTCATAACAGTGTAGATAGTTTTTATTCAATACGCTTTAAATACAGTTTTGATATTCTATACAAAACACTCGTAAAATCATATCAATTCTTACAATAAGCATGTCCCAAATACATACCATCTTATTTCCAAAACTGGCCACTTATAGACCTCCCAAATACTTGAATCAAAATAACAATCTTTTAAATTGAAATATTTTCTGCAAACTTTTGGCGGTGAGCTGCCCATTGTTCGCCGCCCGCAAGACCGCGCCTACGGTGGCCGGGAGTCGGCTGTTGACTCCCGTCCAGGGCGTCTCCTGCGGCGACTAAGGGCGTGAGGGCGCAGTGATTGCCTCTCCCTCACGCGCTCCGCCTCCTCCTTCGCGAGCATTACTGCTTTGCAGCAAGAGGTGACGGCCTCCCATGCACTCTCGCTCCGTACCATGGCCTGGACCAGGGCCGGACGCGAGAAATCGCCGCCGCCGGTCGCCGCCACGAGGACGCGGCGGTGCTCCGCCCAAGCCGGGCAGACCTCCACCGTATGCTCCACCGTGTCCTCCGGTCGATCCACACAGTGGTGGCTGGCGTTTCCTCCCGCTTTATCCTAAACAGGAACCTCCCGAAACAATCGTGTCCGGTGAGGACCTGTGTCAGGCGGAAGGTGAGGGCGCCGTGGCGCCTCTCTAGCCTCTCCTCAAAGAGGGACTTATCGCCGCAATTGTGGCGTGCCCAGCACTGGGTTGCGACAATCGCACTCTCCATGCCGCTATGAGATCCCGCCGGAGCTCTGTCCGCTGTGCCGTGATTTCTCGCGGCAGCAGAGTTACGCCCCGGCGTTTTGCCTCCTCTCGCCCCTCCTATATGTGGGCAAGGACTTTGGCCTCCAGATCCCTTGGCGGACACTAAAAATTTACATACCTATTTGTAAAGTTTTTCTGTTGCAATTGTGTGGCTAAAGCTACGATTTCCTTGAAGAGCGGTGGTCGCCACATGCGTCCGTAACGCTGACCTCTAATAAACAAGGTACTTTATTATAGGTCAGTGGTCCGTAATGTCTAAATACGGAGATTTTTTGACACCTCAATGTCAAATACTGGTAAAAATGACAGATTTTCATTACGTCCGTTATAAACATGACTGAAGGAAACGCTGAGTTTTGTGGTACACGGAGTAGTAAAATTTACAAATGAGTAAATTTTAAAGTTTTGTAGTAGGTATAGGCCCCTTTGTTGCGATTTCCATGTGAACAACAAACAATCTTTCACAGTTTTATATTACCTATAATTATTTGCATAGGGAATTTAACCGGGAATCAAACACTTTCAAATAGTTTACAACGATCATGGATAATTTTATTAACATAACAAATAGTTGCGTTCATAATCTACTATAATTTTAATTTATAAAGTATCTATTACGTAGGGGCAGTAAAACTGCGCACCTAACACTTCTAGTTAAAACGTACCTGTACACCTATTTTCCTGAAATTAATAATAACAATAGTTTCGACAAACAGTGGAAACGTTGCTGTGTATAATTAATTAACCATTTATTAGATGTCTAGTTATGTCTAATACCCTGTCACTCAACAATCAACACTTTTCCTTTGTGCGATAACAAAACACAAAATGAACACAAAAAAACTTACACGACATAACTCGCAACCCCTACCTACTGTAAAAACTATCTCATACTTAAAACATACGTAATTTAAAAAATATATTAAAATAAAATATTCAAGTTAAAACAGATACCTCTCTTACGTTATTGAGATCTTACTCACAGCACACGTATTTCGTAATCTTATTATGTACTAGGTAACTAGATAATGTTATGGTAGTGTAGCTTTACCTTACTCTACTTAATTTATGACCAACATACGAACAACCAAAGTAAATAAGTCTTTATGAAATAAATAATATTATGCTCACTAAACAATGGTGTCTAGTCTAACTATAACGTTTGCATGGTATACATAAGTCTCTCATGGCACCAGGTAATATCACAACACAGCACTGAATCTACAGAAGGCACGTCTTGGCTCGAGGCACTCAGGGCAGCGTGTAGTCTTCTTCAACTTCTTTGAGGGCTCGTCTCAACGAAGCCGGCAGCTCGGGGACTCTATATATGGAGTCTGAAATTGGCGGCAGTATTAAAGATCCAACAGATTTCTCATAGTTAGTGTAGGACCAGTACAATTGCGACACACAAGATATCTCGTCGTCGGTCATGGCTACTGATCTCAGCTGTTTTCTGAAGTCTACGTAAATGGAATTTCCACATTTTGAGCAAATCTCTTCGAATATGTAGGACTTGGTCCGCTTCTTGGGGCCGTGCTTGCATTGCACGGGCTCGACGAACTTGTACTTCTTGGTCTTCATAAGCCTGGCGGGGCGCTCGTCGCCGTCGGACAGTACCACCACCAGTCTCTTGGAGCGGTCGGGCGCGCCGGTGCGCGGCATGAGCTCGCCGCCGCCGCTCATGAGCGCTTCGCACAGCTGCTCTGACGGGTTCACAAAGTCGTAGTAGATGCACCGCGACTCTGAATTGCTCTTGCTATTGTTCTCGATCTGAAGACTGTATCTCAGACTAATTTTCTTTGGCCTGTTGCTGTATTTCAGGTACACATGTATCGGTATATCAATAGACGCGCAGCCAGACTCTTGAATTTCGTATGGCGGCTCCTGAAGCACTGGAAAAATAAAGCTGATGTTATTGCTTCGTAAAAAACAGTTATACAGTAAATATAACAGGGGGCAAAGTCACCGAGATAAAACTATAGGTGGACAGCGGGCTATCTGCGGGAGTGATAATAATGATGATGAGAGTTTAAACTTGTAATCATTAGTGTATGTGACGGCGGCAATAAAATACGAGTTTATTTAGAAATATAGCTGTGCTTGATTGAAGCGCTTTTAAACAGTCGTCTTAATTCAAAAAGATTATTTAATAATCAGCCTGTAACGTTTCCACTGCTGGTTTCACAGGAGTCATGTTGTCTGTGAGAATGAGTAGGCCGTAATCCACCACGCGGGCCCAGTGCGGGTGGGTAGATGTCCTATCTTCGAACGTTTGGTTCTAGGACATGCCGGTTTCCTCACGATGTTTTCCTTCACCGTTTCATATTTGCAAATTCTTACTGTTCCTTCCGCTAGTTCATCAACTTATAGTGATAAGATTAGCGTAAAGATGCTCAAACAAAAAATACTAATAAAAAGCTTCTGCTTGCCTCTTTTAGGATACACGAAGGCGGCAGCAGGATGTAAATGGAAGACGACTTTGTGAACGAAGGTGCTGATGTCTCGGCCGCTGACACCGCGCACCCACACTCTCCAGTCGAGCGCAAGAGCGCGGCCCGACGCGGTCCTGCGCGGCTCGCACGCGTGCCCCACCTCTAGCCATATGCGGACGCACATCTGCCACATAAAACATTATTAACACGTGATTACTTAAATCATAAAACAACATTTATATGTATACTGAAGTTCACGCTTGTTGTACGTGACGTGTCAAACAGAATTTAAATTATAACTCGGGCTGGAATTTAATTCATTGGCAATTTTTCAGGGGGTTTACAAATAAACAACTTTTACTATGAGACATGGAGCCAACTCTTGAAATATCAGAAAATAAAGCAAACAGTCTAAATTAGAATGCTTAAACAGGTTCTAGGAAAATTAAATTGGGTACGAAAAGAAACCATCCAATGAGGCATACCTACTAAAATTGGTATGCCATGCCTCAAAAAAGTCAGACCGACATCGATAGAGCGTGGGCATCCTCGGGATATCGTCAAGAGCTTTTTTTGGCTTAGGGCGGTTTGATGTACTTACAAATGAATGGACACTTCATACCTAGTGTCATTAAATTGGATCGTCAAGTGGTGCAAACCCATGTTCTCATGGAAAAAAAGTAGATAGGCTAAAGGTATCGTTTTATTTTATTAGATATCATGGTGTTCAATTTAGACATTGTTGCATGCTTGTCTACACACAATTGCAATGCGTTTATCACTAAAGCACGGATTAACTAAATCGATTAAACAATCTAAAAAACTTTTACCACATTTCAGGTAGGCAATTATTTGATTATTTGTAGCTCATCTGTGCACGTAGTTGGGCGTACGGTACGGACAGCCGCGTTGGCCAGTTTTCATTCAGAAAACTCTTCTGAAACTTAGGGACCGTCTCCACGAGCAAGAGAATCGCGGCGATATTATCGTCGTGCCACGTATTTCTATACACTCTCTTAGAACGTGTCTCCACACGGCGATATCATCGTGGCGAGAATTGGATGTCACGACGATAATATCGCCGCGAATCTCTCGCTCGTGGAGGGCGGCCTCTTAGGACTGAAGTCAACCGATTATGTCGCTAACTGTCCCTACCTTTATCGGATTCGTGAACCTTTGTAAATGGAAGGTTTTTACTGCTCTAACAGACGAGTATGCCATTCATTTACATTCCTTACCTAACTAATTTATGATTTAACAAGACATGGCATGTGCGATTTCTCATTGGTAAAACGACAAACTACATACACACTCTCATCCCCTTTTTATCCCTTTTAGGGATTGAATTTTCAAAAATCCTTGGAAAGATGAAACTGTGAGATGACATCGTTTGTGTATGACCGCGAAATACTTAGATGTATGGAATGCTCGATGTGCGAGAATGGCTCTCATGTGGTTTTTGAAATACGTAATTATATGCAGCTATGTATTTAGTACATAGCGGAACAGTAAAAATATCTATAAAAGATAAAATTGATTATTGAAAACAATCGATCTACTAATCTGCAAATATGTCACGTAAATGATACGTTTTCGTTACTTATTATAAGATATTATAAAGCGCTAATTATATTCAGATTTTGTTTTCGATATGATTCTAATCAGAAAATGCTTTGATCTGATTTAGATTTACTCCTTAATGAGGTAAGTAGGTACTACTACTTAATCAAAAGAGTTTCTGGTTTTTTTCCATTTGGAAATCGCAGTAGCATTCTGATTATGGCAAGGGGTTCGGTCCTATTACATGGGATACTAATATTATTGTAGCGGTTTCTACAACGCCACATGCGAACTACGCGTCATACTGACGTCACACAAAATCCTGCATCTAATAAAATGCAATCAATCAATTATAGGCGTAATTAAAGGCTTGTTATTAGCAATTTTTTTTTTATATTACATTCTTTATGTCATTGGTTTGTTAGTCTGTAAGCCTTCTTTAAAATATAATAAATAAATAAATAAATATATAACTCTTTTTGTATACGCAGTGTAATATTATTCAACAACCTGCCACCACATTTAGAAATTGATTTGTTTTATACGAGTGCGTTAAGAACCAGGAAAATCTTGACTATGGAATATTTTCCAATGCCTTTTTTCTTTAATCTTCTTTTATAACATTGTAATATATATGTGGAAGCTTGTAATTAGCAATTGGCGCTGATTCCCTTCTTCACAAACTAAACTAAATTTAAGTTCAGTGCATCTTTTTCTTTCTATTTCATTAAGAAAAGGACAGAAGATAAATGATAGTTTAGTCCTGTCAAATTATGATACTCCATAGACAAGTTAGACGTGATTAAAAACATGGCTACTAAAAATACGTCAATTTACGTCACGCACGGATTAAGACAGACGTTCATTACAAGAATTTAATTAGGTACCTAAGTTCCTACGAAAGTAATTGTTATTTTTTGGACACTGGCCTGTTTTAAAAACATTATATACTATTTAGATATACTTATCTCCATTAAAGACTGCAATTGGCTCTCGTGAGACACGACACAACATTAAAATATGATTGTAGAAACAACATTTTGTTATTAATAACCTTTACGAGAAAGCACTAACAAGATAGAGATACAATCATCAAACAATTATTACAATAATGACACTTATTACTTCGCCCTTGTCCTTTATAGATAAGGGCCAAGAAACAGACGCGGGCGCCATTATCAGCCACATTCACAATGAGTTTCTATTAACTCCATTAAGAACATGTTCCGACTACTTGTGAAGATTGCAATATTGTAATAAATATTAATTTTATTGACTTTGTTGTGATTTTTAATGACGCTATAGTTTTTGTTGATGTCAACAGCGAAGTCGCCGAACGATTAGAAGAAAATGAGTCCTAATTACTTTGTCATTATCATTCTTTGATGGTACAATGCCCTGTCCTAGTGATCTCTTGGGTTCACTTTAGATTGTATCTATTTCTATTCTGAGCTGGGTGTATGCATTTACAGATTGACATAATTAAACTGACCTACCTTCTCATGAAACAAAGTTTATGGCAAAAACGAATTTAAATTCAAAGTTAGTCAGCAATACCTCTACATCCTGAATAACGGTACCTACAGTCCGAATAACCTCTAGATGCTAGATCGGGGCCAAATCAATCAAAAAGAAATACCTACTAGATATTTAGTTAGGAGAATTAGCTGACAATATGTAGGTACAACAGACCCGGTGAACATCAATCCACAGATGTTTCGTGCCCACTCAGGCGCAGCATAATTACCTATATCATGAAAAGTCGGCCGCACTGTGCTAGTTTTCTTCACTTCGTCTTTATGTATGTACAAAAACGGTTGCCAAGAGACAGTGAAAAAAGAGAGCGAAAAACCTTCTTAGGATCTCGGTTGGACCAGCCATTACATCCTTTCATCTAATAAGTTTTCTTTCCTGTCATCATTTTCAACTAATGAATTGAAAACCCTTGGCAACTAAGCACTTGGTAACAATGACAAAATTGTCTCCGGATAAATAATTCTGTTTATTTCTAGTCTGCATTTCAAACTCATTGTTGCAAGCAGAAACAAGGACATGATATGGACACCTAAGAACTACTAAAATAAACCGTATAATTGGGAAACGTAATTTAGCGCGTAAAAAGGACGGTCAAAACGGAAAAAATGGAATGAAACCAACCGTGCCGTTCTATTGGCGAAGATAAAAACCAAGAATGGCGTGTGAATTGTGCCAAAAACAACGAAGATTACGTCAAGTTAGCACTGAGCCGGCCTTGGCCATGAATAGAGACAGGTTCGCTGCCGCGCCGACTGTAGAACGCTGTAACTAGGTGACGTTCACCTGTGTAATATTTACTACTGACGCTGACGATCCAGAATCATTCGTCCATGAATCATAGTAAATAGTTGAGCTATATAATTGCGACTCATATCGCTGAACAGAAGGCCAATTCTCGTAATTTAAAACGTTCAAAATCTAGTCGCAGTCTCATCTCAGCGACAAACAAATGTCAAAAACTTGTCAAAATGTAGGGAAATTAGAGGTTTGTTGACAGATTGAGACTGTGAATGTTGTGTGTGAACTACCTTTTGGAAGGGGCGACTAGAATCAATTTTATTTTAATTTTGACGTTCAAAAGTGCCTTTAATGTGCCTATTTGAAATAAATGATTTGACTTTGACTTAAAATTACGAGAATTGACCTTCAGATCTACAAATAATATAGACGTCGACGTTTCTCTCGATATTTCCCGGTGAAATTTTAACGTTTTAAAAGTCAAATTATCTACCACACACTATGTACTCTACTGTTCTGTCACTATCTGTGCCACTGTTTTGGCTTTTAAAATATCCAGCAGACACATATCACACTCTTTTAGGGGAAAATATTCTTTAAATTTACCAAACTGATCTAGGCCCGCGTGGTGGATTACCTACAGAGAGGCCTGTGCCCCAGCAGTGGGAAGATTATTCGCTGATTATTCTGGGAAGAGTATTTTGTTACCAGTCCCAATATATGAATAAAAGTCATCACTTTAGTCACAATATTTGACCTGGTTGTCAAAAAGCAATTTATAACCAGCTCTGGCTTTTACAATAGCCAAATAGATCGCTTAAGGTGGATGCTCCAAGGTAGCCTGCAAGATTCAAATTTTCTTACGTTTTTTGCAATTTGCTGGTCAGTACTAAATTGTACGTTGACTAAAATATGATTCGCGGCCGTAACAAATATGTATTCGTGTGGTTCTTGTCCTTATATGTATTATATAATTGTATTTTATTGTTTTAGTTTGACTATAATTATTTGATTAATATGTATTTACAGAATTATAATCAGTAAAGTCATCAACACAACTCTCTAAGATCAAGTAAGTAATCCTACTGAATGATAATAATCCTACTAAATATTTCATGAAATCTTTACATTTAAGGATTAAGTATGCTAACTTAACAAGTTGTATTACTGATTCTCCCACCACCATTGGCACCCATGGCACCCATCCATTTAGCTGCCGAATTCTGGCTATGATAGGAAAAGGTTCCTACTTTGGAGTTCTGAAATTGTACCAAGTTATTGTTTTAAACATTGTAGGTATTGCAATAATTTCACTATTTAATAAAAGCGTGTATGATGGTTTTGAAGTTTTTTTCAGTAGCTATTGCTGAGATGTTATTGACTTCTTGATGTTTCTTTCATTTCGGCCCGGATATATGAATAAGAAAGAGGAACCGCCCCGCCCCGCGCCGCTGATATGACCCTCTGACAACAACCCATATTTTTGTACAGATAGGTACAGCCGAAAACCTATCGTAAGTTGAATATTTGAGCTGAACACTTCGATCAAGCTGAGCATCAATATTCTTGAAGGGATAATCTCTTTGTTGTACAAATATGGTTCCCAAATAAACTATTTTTATTCGATACTGCTACCCACTTTTCTGGTGAGAATGTAGGATTCTTATGAGTTGAGATTCGAATCTGAGGCTTAGCAGTCTGGTGGCTATTATCACTACAGCAAAATAACTATTATTTATTCCATACCTTGAGAAAATAATAACATTAATTAATGCCAATTGCGTAACTTGAAGTAGGTGCACATGTCACTTTATTTACGCTGTCAAGAACGTCAAACACCAGCGCAGCAACAAGAAAAATAATAAAATGGTTATGGCGAACGCGACACAATCGAAAAGTAAATTGAATATTTCATATTTGTACGATACTTTGGTGTTGAAGAAGGTATTTCGCAATTCATTATATCGCAAGTTCAATGTTCTGGCGATGAGTAACCCTAACATACTGTAATCAGCAAAAAGTATTTCGAAATTGTATTCCTGATGAGTTGCACAGACCTACACAGTTTCTAATTACACTGATCAACAAAGGTTTGGTAAAAAACTTTTTTGAAAAAAAAAAAACAAACGACATCCAAAAACGACACTACACTACAAAGTGAAAAATAACTTTAACTTCGGAAGTCGGGGTCGTTGGGTTCGCATTTTCGTTGTTTGCCACCGACTTCCGAAATTAAAGTTATTGTTCACTTTGTGGTGTCTTTGGAAGTCGGTTGATTTTTTTTCAAAAAAGTTTTTATTTTAAAGTTGTAATTTTAGTTTAAAAACCAAACTACTGAACCGTTTTTGATGAAATTTCTATGGGACCATTTGGGAAGTATACCTTTTCCAACAAAATCGGTTGGCAAGAGACGGAGTTATGCGCGAACAAACATCCGAATTGAGAACCTCCTCCTTTTTTAGAAGTCGGTTAAAAAAGGAGTCTTGTTTCCTTGTCATGTGAAAAATGAAGAAATTGAGGAAAGTTTTAAAGGAATTTGAAAGGAAAGCCTTGAAGCCAGTAAAAAAGGGACGGCAGATTATTTTTCTGCATTTAAATTAATCCTAAGCCATAGTAGGAAAGTAAACTTTTTTTTTTTAGTGAACCATGTAACTGAACTCGATGAGGGTGGGTGGTCTTTCAGTGATGGCTGCTGGAGGTGCAACAGCGATCCGTTTTCATCTTTTGGCAAAAACTTAATTTGGGTAAGCGTTTGAAAGATTTGTATCAATATCGATTTTGTTTCTTATTTATCCTACCGTTCATAAATTCACACGTATTTTATTCATTGTATTATAGGTATGTATATATACTGATAAAATTTTCAGGGGGCATTTTCATAGTGCATACAAGACCTCCTATTAGTTACACGTACGTAGGCATATCTAATCAAGTAATGTAGGTACACTCATGCTACATCCAAATGTAATTAAAATTGCTATCAATACGCGATATCACAGGTTATTTTTAAAGTTTTTATATTATGTTTTCGATAACTTATTATTTTTATGTTTAATTTTCTACGCATTTAATATGCGCAACAACTAGGTACCTAGATCTAAACTAATATTATAAAGAGAAAAGATTTGATTTTTGTATGTTTGTTTGCTACGCTTTCACGCTAAAACGGCCCAACGGATTTGCCGCAGGGGTAGACTTACTTAGGACATAGGATTTTTTTATTCTGATATTCCCACGGGTTCGAGACTTATGTGGGTGAAACCGCGGGGCACAGCTGATATTTAATTCTTTTTTCCTATTATCGTAGTTTCTTCAATCTTGACAAATACATATATACAAATTGAACAGGCAAAGCAAATAGAACCTCTACTTGCTTTGCCTATTCAATTTGTACCGATAATTTATAAGAATAAACGATGATTGTTGCGATTTTCCAAAATGATAAAAGGAGTTTCAAACAAATAAATTTGTGCTGTTGGCTGCAACTATAAACAAAAGAATGGGAACTGCCGTTACCCCTTCAGAAAAGTTTAGGGGAAAAATATTTTTTAGGAAAACATATTCACCGTTTTAACAATTTTCCTGGACTGTATAATTTATTTCCTTATCTATATCTATTGCTAATAATAAAAGCTGAAGAGTTTGTTTGTTTGAACGCGTTAATATCTGGAACAACCCGTTGGATTAAAAAAAAACATTTTTTATTTGATAGCTCAATTCATGACCCCTAAGAGTCGACCAAAAAGTAAAAAAAAAGTCAGATGAAGACGGAGTCGCGGGCAGAAGCTAGATAGTAAGTTAATAAACTGATAGGAAGTAGGCAGCGGCTGGCAGTATCAATCAAATTATGACATCATCGCTAACATAATATTGAATACCATACATTTTTTATTTCGTATTGTCCTTCACAGGTTTGCTTGAAGATAAGATTAAAATAGTAAATATTCTGCGTTGTATTCACAATTTTATTTCTTGCACTTGCAAAGAAGTCAGAAAATACCTTTAACACAACTACACGGTTAGGGGCCACGTATCCTATTTATAATGTAGACTACTTATTTATTTTACTTTAAATAAGTAAATATTAGGGCGAACTTCACCAATGAAACTAAACGCGACCAGCGTATCTAAACCGCTTTCTTGCCGAATCGAAGAGCTGTCAGTGTCATGATTGTTGGGGAATATTGACAATGATTTTTATTATTTTATTTATCTTTTAAATATATTCTTTTATATTTTGAGGATGTAAGAACGTTGTAGGCCTTGTAGACTGTAGATTTGTAGGCCAAATGAAAAATGCCAAAAAATACCCAAATGGTCTACAAACTACCCTGTCCCAGCCTGTCAACAAGTAGAGTATCTACCTTTTTTTTTTTTTTTTGAGGATGGGAAATCATCAAATGACTCCTCCCGCTCTGGGTGGAGCAGAAGGGAGTGTCAGACTTTTACTGACTAAAACCCACCCGTGTTCCTTCCTTAGCCCTTTATGTTCCAGGGCAGCGGTAAACCCTTTCGGATGGTCCCACTACCCTGGCAGGCTTCGGCCCTATGGGGCCCCGTCTCTTTTGCTGACATCTCTTTGAGGCGCGCGTGGAACACGAACACGCCGACCGGCACGGGCCTAGTCCTGATCGGACGGAGAGCTACCCATTACTCTCCGCCCGCAGGCCCGCGCCTACGGTGGCCGGGAGTCGTCACGCGGCTCCCGACGCCCGGAGCGTCTCCCGCGGCGGCTGAGGCGTGAGGTGCGCAAGGCGCGTTCCCTCGCCCACCCCGCCACCTCCTTCGCTAGCATGACTGCTTCGCAGAAGGAGGTGACTGCCTCCCACTCCCTCTCACCCCGGACCATGGCTTGAACCAGGGCCGGACGCGAGAGGTCGCCGCCGCTGCCCGCCGCTGCCAATCGCCTCTACGAGGACACGGCGGTGCTCTGCCCAAGCAGGGCAGACCTCCACCGTATGCTCCACCGTGTCCTCTGGGCGATCCTGACAGTGGTGACACCCGGGCGTCTCCTCCCGCCTGATGATGTGCAGGAACCTCCCGAAACATCCGTGTCCGGAGAGGACCTGCGTCAGGCGGTAGGTGAGAGCGCCGTGACGTCTCTCTAGCCACTCCTCAAAGAGGGGTCTTACCGCCGCTATCGTGGCGTGCCCTGCGCTGGGTTGCGATAGTCGCTCCTTCCAAGAGTATCTACCTGCAGTGCGATTCTGTAACCATATCACCGTGAAAACTTAGGTGAAATGAGCGTGGAGTGAGCTGTCATTCCAACTAATGCTAGGGATTGACAATATTGACAGCTCACTCCAAGCTCACTTCACCTAACTTTTCACGGTGAGATTTTTACAGAATCGATCGGCTGTACTTATTGACAGGTCTACACTGTCCTCTCATACCTGTTAACACTGTAATTTGAAACATTGTTTTTAATAGCTTATTATTTTTAAAAAGAGTAACCGTGGAATTTCTTGCCGGCTGTTCTCCATAGGAAACGACCAAACGACGGACCTATTGGGACCGTGCAACTAGCTTCTGACGTTTTATAAGTGCCCATGTGAGTTTATGTGAAATAAAATATTTTGTTTTGATTTGACATCTCTTGAACACAGTTTAGAGGTGCTGATCGCGTTCAAATTCATCGGTAAAATCGGCCCTTAATTAATAGTAACTCACAAAAGCATTTGACGATTGGTTTCTCATTTAATCATCATATTGCTTGATAATATCAAAATACAAACATTGGATACATATTGTTACATGGGTAGGTAGGCATGAAATAACACACATGAACCAAATACCATCCCATCCAACATCGTACATCTAACATCGTCATTATGAAAGTTTTAATTATTTTAATAGATTTTTTCTATAACATCACTGCCATTCCATCTCCATCCTAACCTTTATTTGATTTCTACCTCCCTTTCTTTAATTAAATTACTTTAAAGTTCAGCTTTTATTGTCGCTACACGACATTTTGGCTATTAATAACTATATATTTATAATTATATAATTCCTACTTAGTTTAAATAGAGATGAAAATATTTATTCAAAAGAGGAGTATTTTAGGATCGTAGCAGGTGGCGTTCTGTAATTTCTACTTACCCCATAGGAAAAACGAGTGAGTTTATGTATGCATGTGTATTAATTAATCTTAGTCTTACTGTAATAACTATATCTAGGTGAGCAGTGGCAAAGGCAAGCAGTTTTCATCTGGAAGCTGCTGATGATGATTGGGTCAGCAATAGTAGGTAGGCCTAATAAGCCCATAATACACATGCCTGTAACATGTACAAAAGTATGTAAGTAGCTGGCACGCCGATGTGCCATAACAACTTCTGATTGTTGAATGGCACAATGGCGTGCCAGCTATCTGTATACTTTTGTACAAGTTACAGGCATGTGTACGATGGGCTCTACTGTTACTGTTAGCCTACATCATCCCAGTGATGGGCAAAGGCCTCTCCTCTCCTCATGACTTCCAGCTCTTTCAATCCACAGCTAAAGTGGAACACTGGTGTGGTGGTGTTACCATAACACAAGCATTAGGTTGCTTAGCTTGGGACTAGATGGCGCTGTGTGAAATGTCCAGGGATATTTATTTATTTACTTATTTACTGGTCTTTTTTTTTTATTGACAATGGGCTCACTCTTGACCTCAATCCAGCCTAGAGGCAGGGATGAGATCTACGGTGGAACGAACTTGCCCAGAAGAAGCCTATTGTTGTTGGTTTTCCAGGTCGTCCCGTCATCGTATACGGGGTCTGCCACGACGCCTTCTGGCTGTGTCAGGGCTCCACGTAGTGGTTATTTTGCCCTGAGCAAGTATATACTTACTATTCTTAAGAATTCGACAACGCACCGATATTGGAGATGTAGGTAATCTAACCGGATCCGTTTCAAACTGGCTCATTAATAAGCAGTTTCCTTCGGGTATACATAGCTATCTGTTTTATATTTTCCTGTATATATTCTAGGTCACCGTGTGTTCTGTCGAAAAATAAGCATTTATTTTTAAACGTTTTAGTTAAAATACTATACTTAGGTATTCCGTATAATTTAGCTATCTTTTGTTGTAGCCTAACTTCCGTTTAGGAATTATTTTCATTTTTTTTTTGTACGCGTTATACCTAATTGGTTTACAGACTAGGCAAATAATACTTTAATAGGTAACCAAGAATTTAAACAAAAATATCTGGCCAAAAATCAGAATGCTGAAATTATGTGAATGATTTTATTACATTTACAAAAGGAAATAGAGGCCAGCATCTCACTCAACAATGCAACAGTCTTGTTCGTGACAATTGGCTAATAAGTACCTACAATGATATCAAGTTCCTAATGTGTCCAATTAAAAACATCTACTTATACTAATATAATAAAAAATAAAAGTTTGTTTTTTTTTGAACGTATCTCTGGAACCACCAGTTGGAATTAAAAAATATTTTTGCATTTCATAGCCGAAAACTGTGCTATTTAAAGTCACGTTACGACCCATAGGATCCGCGCAAACATTACCCTAACAAACTTTCACGTTTATAATTAGTAGGATTTAAGTGTCTACAGCTACACACCAAAACCTCCGATTTCCGGCGGGTTAGCTGGCTTCAGAACGTTGCAATCGGACAACCCGGCGGCGGCGCCCCGGCGCGGTGTCGGGTATGGTGTGTACTCGTAGACACCCTTAAACCCACCTACACACATCTTATAACTTTATAAGTACCTAATATACAATAGGTATATTTGTACTTTCTTACTACTTTAAACTATTTATATATTTCAAAAGAGTTGCGAGACCGGTTGGTGTGATTTATATAGGTACCTATTTATGGATGATGGGTCTTATTTAGTACGTTATGTATTGAATCAATATACTCGTTCAGTTTATAAACCTTTTAATGTTTTAGGTTTTTACACTCATAACACACCTAAACCATTAAGTATGTATTAAATGAGTGAAAATCGTTTTCCATAATTTATTATGTAAACAGTCGTCTTTATAGCAGGCTACCAAGTTAAATACGAGCAGAAAAATTAATGTTAGTACAGTCAGCCTCAAAAAGATGTATACACCAACAAGAATTCATTTAATTGTCTACATTTTTATTCCAAAATATTGTATCAATGTGTAGCCACAAAACATGTTACACATACTTACATGTACTTAATTATAGAATATAGGTATTTATTGTCCAGGTAAAACAGTAAGGAGGTTCACAGTTTAATAGCAAGTTGAGAAGACATGAGTAGCTTTAAATATAACCTACAGTACAGCTAGGTTACATATAAGTATGTATAATTAATTATAGCTAGACATTAATACAATATTTATGATAGAAACAAAAAAACAAATTGTAGACAATCAAATGAATTCTTGTTGATGTATATATATTTTTGAGACTGACCGTACGTATACCTACTTATGTAAATGCTAATGGACATTTTTTGTACCAGCTACGTGTTGAGCCAATCACTGGACCAATCGAAGTTCACGCACTTGTCCAATCGAACGGTACCGAATGTCGACCTTGGTAGTTTTTTTTGCCATGTTTCGATGTTTTTTTGTCGGTTTACTGTATACCTTAGGTACGGGTCTACATAATTACCTCCTATCAGGGAGAAGTTTTTATCGAGACGACTAATAGAGAAGTATGGAAGAAAAATACACGTTGCGTTGAGCCCAAATAAAGTGGAATAAAGGCAACAGAATGGTGATGATGAGAGATGTTTATCGAGCCTGAATATTGAACTTTTTGGCAGAATTTTTATAACCTACAACAAAACAAACGACCAGTGGTCCACTTTAGCCGTGGATCGAAAGAGCTGGAAGTCATGGAGAGCTTTTGCCCAGCGGTGGGATGATGCAGGCTAACAGTAACCTACACGTAGCAAAGCTGATATTCCAGCATAATCTGGACACATTATACATAGTCGTAGGTACGAAATATTTTTATCATGACTCATAGCTACTCACGAGCAAGGTGGAGTACAAGACGGGGAAACACCCGTGTGTAGACGTTAAAGTACAGATATAAGTAGGTACCATCCATGTATTTTAAGTACACGATACATTTGCCACAATCACACGTCATGACGTCAAGCCCTTGGTACCGGCTGTCATTCGTGGATCTTTGACAGTCGTTACGGGTAGTCAGAAGCCCGAAAGTCTGACAACCAGTATTACCAGTATCGTATTATCCAGTAACTGGGTTGTGGAGGTCAGATAGACAGTCGCTCCATGTAAAGTATTGGTATTCAGCTGCATCCGGTTAGACTGGTAGCCCACCCCAACTTAGTTGGGAAAAGGCTCGGCAGATGATGATACATTTGCCACAATCAAACCCATATTATGTAGGTACCTACGTAAACAAACACAGAATAATCCCAAAAGCAAGATACTTTGGTTTTCCTCAAATGTTATGATTCACCAATATGCATAATAGATAATATTCTGGTACTTATTCTAAACTATTTATTGTTAATAATTTCATAACAGCATAACTGTTATGAAATTATTAACAATCGTTACTTTATATGATGCAATTTAATTTGTTTGCTAATATTAATTGCATTCGAAGTTTGCAAAGAACTGTTTCCCATAGTTAAATTCCCGAGAGTTTATAGTAAACCACGGGAAGTAATTTACAACTTCGACCATTGTAGTTGCAGACTAGCAGATGTCTGCAGATTTTAATTTATGCCCACAACCATAGAGAATTAGAGATTGATTTTTTTCTTAATGCTAAACCTCAAGCCTAGCTAATTACCTAAGGAGGTTTTAAGGCATCTTATTTGAAAAATAACGCATTAAGTTTTATGTGAATAATTACTGATATAACCAAAGAACTCAGATAGCTTATAATTATGTCCGACTCACGTGCAAACGCAAACGTGAGGTATTTTAATACTTTTTCACTGCGAATACTAAAACTGCGGTATTTATTTTTTTAATATCGCAGCATTATGCAGAGATAGGAACCTTTTTGGCATCAACAGGTCTTTTTTTTGGTTTGTGTATTTCTTCTGGTTGTTTTTAATGTAAATTTGTTAGTTTTAATTTTACAAACACAGGAAATACGAATAGTATTTCCTGTGTTTGTCCCAAATAAAATATTTTTCTTTCTTTCTTTCAAAACGAAATTATTTTTAAATTTTATTACCTAAATTAAATCAATTTATTTCAGACTAATTATTTCTCCATAATTGTCAGTTAAGTAAGTAGTAGTAAAGGTTTAAAAAACTATTTTAGTCAATACTAAAATCAAAATCAAATCATAATTCAAATAATACAGGGTGACAGGGAAACTCGACGTGTTCCTTCCAGGGCGTGATAGCGTGACCCATTTGCAACAACTAAGCACCCCATAAAGCATAGGCGAAAATTCATGGAATCCGAGAAAACCAGACTTTCATGTTTTTTTGAAATTTTCCTAGATTTCGTCACTAAATATCACTTATCTCTAAATTCTCTAATTGAGTGGCTGTCATAGCTATTCTATTGGCTACCTAATAGTTTAACACACCTATTGATGTAACCAAATTTTATAAAATATCAAACAGTTAAAAGTTAAAGTAAGAAGTCTATTAACTATTTTCAAAAACCGTCTACGTACACGAACTTTGACACCAGTCATCTAAAAATTTTACTATGACACTAAGCGTAAAAATAACGGGGAATACATCTTCATTTAATCAGCTATGCAACGAGGTACAAAAGTTTTATAAATGTTTAAAGGTGCCGATTAAATAGTCGATAATGTTGGCAAAGGTTAAACTTGCAAATTGTTGAAATATTTTAAAATGATGTACTATTCGAATTAATTAACTGGTTTATGTTATCCCTTTACCTGCGCTCCGCAAGTTAAGACCACACTTTCTAGTGGTAAGTATTAGTCGCAGTCGATGAGCTAATCACCGATCACTTGTCGCTAAGTTCGCGTATTTTTACCCTGATTTTTAAACTACTGCGCACGTATAAACGCTTAAATTTTAAACATACTTCAGTTTTTTAAGCTTTTGACCAATAATCTTTTATTTATCATGTCATTAACCTGCAATGTGGTAGACTCTTCACATCATATTCTGGTCGTTTAGAGAAAGATCAAGAAAAAGCATTGCCTTAATCTTTGACGACGGATTGATGATTTTGGTTATTTGTAGAAAAGACTTCGCTGCTGCCAACTTTATGCCTAAGACAACTTTTTAAAAAGGCACTTTTTTAAATTAAGCTACGCTGCATCCGCTGCTACTATAATAATAATAATATATAATTTAACGTAGGTGAAAATATATATTAGGTGGTCATATTGTTTCAAAACCACAATATGACGAAATATACCTAGGTAACAGCTAATAGTACCATCCATTGTACAACAAAAGTTACATAATTATTGCATGTATGTCGTTATTAAAAGTAATGCTAAACATTATTGAAACGTAATGGGCTTATAATTATGTATTAAAATCAAAATTCATTTATTCAAATTAGGCTGAGAATCAGCACTTTTCGAACGTCAAAATTACAAAAGACAGTCCCCCAAAAACGCCCGCCCTTCACTACTTCCTAGTGTTATCGCTAGGAAGAAGTAGTGGCGCAACAAACTCCCCAGCAGACAAACTCCCCAGCAGGATAGATTAGGATATTTACATGCTGGTATTGCATAGCTCTGTGCTACACGTATGCACGTAGGGACTATAGCATCGTTGGGAATTTCGTTAGTGGATAAAGAAGTTACTGGGTAAAACGATACCCTTTGGTAAGACTAATCGTCAGACTTTCGGTGTCCTGACTACCCGTAACGACTGCCAATAAAAATCTAAGAATAACAGCCGGGACCAAGGCACGAAGGGGTATGTTATGGGCCCATCAACGGACCGACCACAGCAAGCGTTGCTTAACCTTGAAGATCGACCCGTACTTCTGTTATTATTAAGTTTAGAGTTTTGAGTTTCCCTATGGTATTATCCATCTAAAATCTAGGTCAACCGGTCACACAATCCATGTTCATATTGAGTTTTTTCCTACTTTAGGCAATTTGGTGCTATGTCGCAGGATTACGACAAATAACTGTCGTAACTAGGTACCTACCTACCAAATACGAATATTTTTTAAATAAAACTTCCCGTTGAGTCTAATAATATACATATTATAACGACGACACGGTTGGCGCAGTGGCTGAGCGATCGACTGCTGCGCTGCGTATCGCGGGTTCGATTCCTGCACGGAACAAATATTTGTATAGCCTACAGGTAGTTGTTCCGGCTGCTGTTTGTGTATCAGTGTATGTGAGTTTTAATGTTTGTAAACGCACCCACGATACAGGAGTAATTCCTAGTGTGGGGCAACGTTTATATAAAAAAAAATGTTTGGAAAATAGGTATTTTTTCCTTGTACTAGTATGGAGTCACGTAAAGCTTCACCTATGCCTCAGAGTGTGAATCGCACCTATTTCTTTTGATTTTCCCCGAAGGTATATTTTAATTCAATAATGTCCTTTCCGTTACTAAATTCCCCAGGTTTCTTGCCATTTGCTTTCCTTATTTTTTAATACAATTTAACTGGGTTTTGCTTAATACTGACTGTTGGCGATAATATTCAATTTTGCTGCATTGCCAACTTTTAACTAAGTTAAAGGTTCAATTTCATTTAGTTTTTTTAGCCGCATCTAAGTTACTTACACACAGTTTTTGGTAGTTTCACATTTGGCAGCAGCTTCTTCTGTAAAAATCTCATGGTGAAAACTTAGGAGCAGTGCAGAACAGTTTGAAGAGAGCTATAATTTCAACTGATGCTAGGGATTGACAATATTGACCGCTCACTTCAGCTAGAGTTGTCACGGTGAGTTTTGAAAAAAATAGATCAGCCGATCGATTCTGTAAAAATCTCACCGTGAAAAGTTAGGTGAAGTGAGCATAGAGTGAGCTGTCAATAGTGTCAATCCCTAGCATTAGTTGGAATGCCAGCTCACTCCGCGCTCACTTCACCTAAGTTTTCACGGTGAGATGGTTACTGAATCGCACTGCAGTAGTTTTCAAATCCCATTTTAGAAGCTGGTTGGTGTAAATAATACGAGCCAATCAAATCTTGACATGAGGTTTGTCAACAGATTTAATCGAATTTAACCTAGGGTTATTGTTTGATTGATATACGATGCAATCGATGCTAAGGTTCGGACTACTTCGAACATGGTACAATCAACAGCAAAAGTAGATGATCAAAATCAGAAATTCAATACCTACAAATGAACGGAGTTCGCGACAGAACTGTGTGGCGTCGAAGTGATTCAAAAGTATGTGATTGTAAATTATACCAAACATTTACCTACTACTAGTACAGCTGCCATATAGCTGCGAACTCCGTTCATTAGTATTGAATTTCTGATTTTGATCATCTACTTTTGCTTTGACTGTATATGAACGGTAACAAGTATTATAACTTTACGAGTTATTACTTTTATCACAGGATGTTAGGCAAATGTGACTCAGGCTGGCTGGACAAATCTTCAAAATAGCTCGCATTTAACTAGGCCAATAGGACACTTTATGTGACGGCTAAACACCCTTATTTCAGAATTTGTAACGCTACAGAATCTTAGATAATCGATCGAAAACGTGTCCAGCCAGCTTGAAAAACCACTTTTCGCTGGTCTCTCAATCTCCTGTAGGTAACGGAAGTGATTTTGACGACTTTTTGCATATCAACGGGCGTCACATAAATTTGTAACAGGTATCGAGCTAAAAGTTTTGTGATACGTTCAGCGGTTTAGTAGAAAAATGCAAAAAATCTGTGTCCAGCCGGCTTGAATTTACGTATAAAACTTCTGGCTGGCACTTCCGAATTTCAATAACGGGAGCGTTTTCGAATATGGTTCCTTTACTAACATTTAGTGACGCAATGTGTAACAGTAATAGCGTTTGATTTATGGAGTCACATGTAAGGGTTTACGAGAAATCAATAAAAACTTAATGTCCAGCCAGCCTGAGTTCAAGCTGGCTGGACACATATATCTCCGATGCCTGATGATCTACGATGTTTGTATGGGAAAATTTAAATGATCAATATCTTTGAAACTATGCAAAGTTTCTCCGTCACAAATTCAGGTTATCATAATCATCCCCGTCACAAAATTTTGAACACATTTCGAAGGCTGTAGATCATCATATGCAAAAAGTTGTCAAAATCACTTCCGTTACCGAGATTGAGAGACCAGCGAAAAGTGGTTTTTCAAGCTGGCTGGACACGTTTTCGGTCGATTATCTAAGATTCTGTAGGGTTACAAATTCTGAAATAAGGGTGTTTAGCCGTCACATAAAGTGCCCTATCGACCTAGTTAAATGCGAGCTATTTTGAAGATTTGTCCAGCCAGCCTGAGTCACATGTTGGGCAATGCCTTGACTAGCATAAGAGTTTTTATATGTATGTAGCTATAGGTACAATATCTCATAGCAATATACTGGAGTCTATAGCTTTGGTAACAACTTATTAGGAGAAAAAGTTTGTTTTTGTTATAATTTACGCTATTTATGAATAAATGTTTTAAAAAAATTGTGTAAATAATATTCTGATTGATGATCCCTCTCAGCCGTCTGACTGGTTTTAGAATAGTGATGAAAATTGTAATCTGATAACAGAAGCTTCCGAATGTCGCCGAACCCACGCACTTTAAGATACGTCATTTGAATACTTTTAAGTTCTCACTGTATAGGTAATTTTTCCAAGTTGTCGCACAGTCGGGTCACGTTCTGTAACTATTGGGAGAGAATCAGTAAGGACGGTAAGATATAAAATAATGATGATGCCAAATTGTGTTATTATTAGGTATATGTACTAAGTAGACAGCTTTTAACAATCCATATTGAATAACATTTTTCCATAAAAGGCAAATAATAGTTACTTGTATATCTTATTGTTTGTGTACTGAAAAACATCTGTATTAATAAATTACTCGGTAATAAGTACAAGGCGACTCAGATGATCAAGCGCCATATTTTTTTTAAAGAATTATTGTACTTAAGCAAGGGTTTTACTCAGTTTAGAAATTGAGAAACAAAAACAATGATGAAACAATGCTAGAAACCTTACAGAAGAGGGTTGATTGATATTGCGTGTGTATTAAAAATATCCGGATTTAAGATCCGAGATATATTTCCATTTGTCTTTAAATCTTCAATTGGGCTTTTAACACTGAGGCTGGTAAATCCCTTCAGATCTCACCTGCATACAATGGCTGTCACTACAGCTACTACCAATTCAAATATTTCTGGAGGCTTTCCCAATGACCAAATAAAAGTTGTTGCATTTTGGGAAAATCTATCCCCATTATAATAGTCCAAATATTCTCAGTCTATATATCTACTCCTTAGACCATCTCAATGCTGTTTTTGGATGCCAATAAGCCCCCTCGGTGCTGCAGTCGTTATCGAAAGCACGTATTCATGGCACATAGAGTTCACAGCATGCCTCCTGGACCAGTAAGATGTCTGCTATATGCAAAATTACCCTTAACTTTAATTACTGTCACATTCCAATAACAACATTCGACAGCGACTAAAACACAGAAGTAATTTTCTTTATGTGTACATGACTGAAATGATCACAAGTTACGAGGTCAAGCAACGAGGAAGGTACGGCGATATTAAAAACCTGTTCGATTTCGGTACGCACCCGAGCAGCGGTTTTCGGGTTTTATGGATTGATTTACATTGAATTATTGTGACTTTTATTATAATGTACACGCCTTTTAGTACCTTGAGATCGTCTGTGAGTCTATTACAAGGTACAAAAGGCAAGTTAATAAAGTTTGAAGTAGTCCTGTGAATGAACAGCGTGTGAGTGACCTTTCTTGATTTTTGGATTGTTGTAAACGTGTTGTTTAAGCTGCCCCAACCGCAGAGTTATTGAGAAAAACTACATCCGTTTTCTCTACATACATAATATATTTTTACGCAATCACAATAAATTAGGTGTGGGTATGCTACTCGATACGAGTATCCTCTAAATTGCTTTGTGTTTTTGATATATTTCAATGTAAACTAGTATCTCATTGAAATCAATTCTGTCATACCCGAAAAGATAAAGTAAGAGATTATGTTAAATAACTAGTTTAGGTTAATTGTTACATTTATTATTCTCATCTTCGATGTCCCATAACATAGAAGTATCTCTACACGCTGAGAAATTAGGTCAAACCGTTTCATAAAAGGTTAAAACTTCCATGTTTGCTATATACCCACAATCACGCAGCCCACGATTATCGCAGATATAATATTTCTTAAATACACACTTGTTGTGCATACAGAAACAGTTTACAATAAATTATTGTACATACGTATGTACCGAAGTAACGTAGCCAACGATAAGCAAGATAAGAAAATACCAATATACGATACACACGAACGTCTTGGACTACTAATCAACATCGTACACGCTAATGATTTTCTAATGATCTATGATGTGATAAGTGCTGTAGTAAAAATACCCGTATATTTTAGTAGAAAAAATAAAAGTAATCTTCTGTGTCGAAATATCAAGAGCCACTACACTACATAATTCGTTTTAATCATGTCATGTTTTGGAGAGGAAAAACAAGTTCGAAAATGTCCCACCGTGTGTGTGTGTGTGGCGTGTGATTCATGCTGCACGTAGCACCCATCAGGCCTGTCGAGACCAGCGTCGGACCACTACCACTTGTGTCATACAAGGCAAAATTGCGATTTTCATGGCAATCCGCGAATTCACGGTCAATAAACGCTCTGAACGATACTTCTAATTCTGTAGAAGAACTGCAATTCATAGCACAAGCGGTTATCAACTCTCCGTACAGGTAACACAGTCCATAATGGCGCGACACATGTTCATTTTCGAGGGTGGTACAGATGCAGCGTGCATTGACTGTCCTGCGGGTCATCGTGCACTAACTGTTATCCGAACACTCACCGGCTTGTCATGATGTAAGAGGGGGCCTTCAGTCATTTTCTAAAATGTGATAAAACCGCCGTAGTCCGTGCGGCGGCGGCTGACATCTGCAACAAGAGGCCATCGAGGTCATATGATTGGAGCTCACTTAAACAGGCGAAGGTACACACGTTAAAAAAACACTGGCTCTCACTTGTGCTGTGTTGTACGTAAACAAAGATGCATGAAGGCAGATCTAGGTTCCCGGGCGGGAAATCAAACTCGCAGCATGTCTGACAAGGAGGCACCGGTAAGGTTTGTTTATCACTGAATCAGCGAGCGCGCGCACCAGCGGGGGTGCGGGGGGCCCCGCGGGCGCCTGCGCGGCGAATGACGCCGGTATCGTGACGTGAGCGCGCGCGCCTGCGCACACGACTCGGCGCGCGCCTAAACATCTCCATATTTTCTTGACGTGTATCGAATAACGTTCCATTTCACAGAACGTTAAGTATTCAGCACATTATGTACACGTAGCGCATGCAATAAATTAATTACGAAACAGAAAATGCACGAGAGATATTTAATTTCTAAGCAAATGCTAGTTGCTTAGAAATTAAATATCATTTTGATTTTATATAAAGGCTGATATAAAGACTGTTTTTATAAATAGACCTGCATCAAATCCTGACGACGTATATAATCCAAAACTGGTTCACTGCTAACAATTTAGAGTACCTACCTATTAAATGGGAAAAAACGAAGTGCATAAGATTTTCTTGTCTGGGTCAGGATGACTGGACCAAGAGACATTTTTGAAGTTTGAATTTTAGTACCTATTTGGTACCAGACATCAAATAATTGGTACCTCGCTAAAGAGGGAAAACTATTACGAGGAAAGTGACCAAGTCGGCTTCACCTAGTTGTAGGTGTTATAACTAGTTCATCTTTTCGTTAAAATTTAGTACCTCATTGGTACATGGTAGGTACCTCAACATATGTTTTTCTTAATTTTTGCGATAAGCCAAAAATAAGTTACACCTAGAAGGAATTTTGCATGTAATCTGGAGCACGTTGATTTCACCTAGTTGTAGGCGTTATAATTAGTTCATCTTTTCATTAAAATTTAGTACCTCATTGGAACCTCCACATATGTTTTTCTTAGATTTTTTCGATAAGCCAAAAATAAGTTACACCTACAAGAAGTTTTGCATATATAATAATGTTGAAAAACATGTTGATGTTGTGTTGAAAAATTATTGGAACGAAGTTTTTTAAAGCGGCTTGCGGTACGATTAAACTGTGGCACGTGGCGCCATATATTATCATAATAATATTATTGTTGTTTTCCTCGGGATCAGCACTTTTTTTTCGGGATGAAAGGTACCCTATGTCCGTTTCTGTACCTACCTACACCTGACAACGTATATGGAAAATTTCAGCATGATTGGTTCAGTGGTTTAGGTGTGATAAGGTAACAAACAAACTTACTATTGCATTTATAATATTATAAGGTAGGATATGTCTTATAAGTAATTGTTTTGTCAGATGACCTAGTCAAAACATTTCCAAAGGATACAAAAAAGCTTTGAAAGCATATTATGTGCCACAGTCAGTAGGTACCCTAATTGCGTACCTAATACATTATCAATCACAATCTGAATCATTTTGAAGGATATTGCTAATCTATTGCTTCATAAGTTCGAAAAATTTGGTTGCTCAACAACGTAAAGAATGCAATGAATGTTGTTGAACTGTCAAAATGAAAGCTATTGCTACTGATAGTGTGTTATGCAACTACCCCGCAGATCGCCAATTAGTTTTATTGGAGGATGATTTTTAAAAATAATATGACTGTCGCGGTCCCTTTGAAAGACGATTACACGCATGACGCAACCAAGTTATCTAGATAAAAATATCAAGCAATAAAACGAAAAGAAACCTGAAGATTTTTTTATGAAGTAGGTAATAAACAAATATAATGTAATCAAAAAAAATAATAAAGTACTTACCTAAGCTATTAATATTTAATGTGAATAATATATATCATTTTTTAATTGAACTCTCAGTCTGCAGTCTGGAGTAAAGTTGGTGGAAGCTATTGCCGTTAAATCCTGGAGATGTTTATCGGTAACTCGAGATCGTTTTTTTTAATGAAGTTTATCTTCGAAAATGCTGCTTCACACAATTCAAAATATTACATTGTACAATATTTTAAAGCTAAATTTCTTACTTATGGGTACCTATTTTATCGAAAATTCTTGGCACGCCATTTGAAATTCCTGTTGAAAAACAGAGAAGGAAAATACATTTATTTAGCACAGACTAAAGGCACCCAACATATACTGCATATAAAAAACAAAAAGTGTAAAGTGCGTTGTAAGAAATTAACAGCAATGTGTGGGATAAAAAAAATGAAAAATTGTTTATTCACATAAATAAATTTTAACCAGATATATTACCTCTGCCAAACTGCAAAGCAGTTTGTTGGCAGACGTAACTCCTTTTTTTTTTGAACATATTATCATAACATATCACTCACTACCAAAAGATATTAAACAAAAAAATACACAAACGTTATTACTAATTAAAAAACTACTAAAATGCCCATCTTAAAGGGTCATAAAATAAAATAACTAATTTAACACAAAACTTAACTAAGCGTGGATATGTGTGGCATTTGGGCGCCTGGTATATTTTCATAAGCAACTCTTATTGGAGTAGGCACCTACTGCATTGCATTTTATTCAGTGCACCAAGTTTTAAAAATAGGCATATTATTATGTTGATTAGGTGGACTTAAAGGACTCAGTTCATATAAAAACCTGAAAAACTGTTGGTAATAGATTCAATAAAAACAGCACGTCGGTTTTCCTAGATTTCGGAATGTTTTTATTTTTCCCAGAGCGGGACAAATAAAAACATTCCGAAATCAATTTTGCCTGTTATCAACTCCAACACGTTTAGAAAATGCAAATTTTATTTTGGAATAATCCATGGTTCCAAGAAATAATCCTTATCAACGTTATCTGTTTAGCGTAGTGTGGACGTCATCAATAATTTGTTTATTATCGTTCCATCTGAATTATAATTTATAATCTACCTATATTATTGCCGACATTATCACTAAGTAGATAAATTGAAAAATCAAGAGCCAGAAATAATTAGGATCACTTTATATATTATAGATATGACCGTTTGAAACGGAACTTACGACGGAAAGTCGCTTTTTATGATAAAAACTATCTCATACTCGTCTATCTTCTACGCAATATAAATATATTGCGTAGATTTATGAGATAGTTTTTAAGTCTGTAAGTCCGGGTGGAATACCAACAATTTAAACATTGTGAGTTTCCGAATTAAAATGACCTACTCAACCCGTTCTTGATGATAAATCTTACGATCTATGCTGGTGTACCACAAGGCTCAGATTTAAGACCGGTCTGGTTTTATATACGGAACTTTTATCGATCGACGAACGGTTCACATGGCAGAAGAATTAGTGATTGGCATTGCCGTTTGTATGTATGGCCACCAAAATACTATCTACTGGGCAGTGTAGTTATGACACATGAAAATAAGAAGAGGTAGAATGACGACGTACTGAAGACTGTAGTAATTCGCACCAAACCAGTCGAAGTGTGGCGATTATTGGGGGGATTACGGTGATCATTTTCGGCTGAAATGATGACGTCAATGAGCTGGTGATTGTGCAAAACCGTTCTTTGACGTCGTGATCATTTAATGCGTGGGATGCAACAATTTGATAACGTGAAGATTTTTAATATAATATAATTGTTATAATCATTATCATGATCACATTTCACAAATATGTTAATTTTATCTACTGATTTGGTATGATTAACTTGACCTAACGTTTTTAATCAAAGATAGGTAAATAAAATAAAATTCTCCACTTAGCGCCATAACCATGAAGTTCTTCGAAAACGGAAATGTATTTACTTATTGTTAGTTACTAAATATTTTTAGTTTCATGGTCAACAATTTTTTCATACAGATCTGAGAAAAAAAAAAATACACTTGAACATAACATTACAGCCGATCGATTCTGTAAAAATCTCACCGTGGAAAGTTATGTGAAGTGAGCTGGAGTGAGCTGTCAATAGTGTCAATCGCTAGCATTAGTTGGAATGACAGCTCACTCCACGCTCACTTCACCTGAGTTTTCACGGTGAGATGGTTACATAATCGCACTGCTGTATTCCCCGAAGGGTGGGGCAGAGGTATACGACTGTCATACTGAACGACGAACTGTCGACTTACCACTTAAGAGCAATCAATATTTGAATACGGACTATGGACTGCCTCGTTGGTGTAGTGGTCGCAAGCGCAGTCCAGAAATATGTTGGCAGATTTTGATCATCATCTAGGACTGTATTTTTGACATATACATATATATAAGAAAAAAAACTTGATAGTATTAGCTATGCTGAGCAGTGGTGGCCCAGTGGTAACGGCCGCGACTTACGAGTCGTAGGTCGTAGGTTCGAACCCAGACAGATGTTTTACATTGTGTAAATTATTTCATCACAACTGCTCACAAAACGGTGAAGGAAAACATCGTCGTCGTTTTGATTTGATTTGATTTTTGATTTTTGGCATGTCCTTAAACCAAAAATTTGAAGAAATTTTACATACACCAACCCGCACTGGGCCCGCGTGGTGGATTATGGCCCACTTCCTCTCAGAGAGGTGGCCTGTGTCCCAGCTGTGGGAACATTACGGGCTGATTGTAAATGGTCGTTTGATGGTAAAAAGAGATGGTTAATCAGGAGGACAAATGTGCGATTAAAGTAAAAAAAATAGGGTTTATGTATGTATACTAATGTATACTATGGAAAATACTCCGACTGAATCTTTTATCAATTATCTTGGGATCTGCAATTTAAAAACAATCTTTTAACACTTTGCGCTCCAGTGTATTAATAAAAATCAATTAGTCAAAATCAGAACTTTTCCAATATCATTTCCGATCAAGATTTTGTCGGTCAAAAATAGTTGATTTTATCTTTAAATAATACACAATATTCCGAAAAATTATACCCATCAGGTCCGTACACGTGACTGAAAATCTACTACACGGTTCTATAAAGTTAGGTAACAAATTTCAGAGTCACTTACCACTGCACCTTTTGAAGGGCATCTGTGACGTTGTACTGTTTGCAGATGATACCTCTCTTATTTTTAAAGTAGACAGGAATAGACAAGATTTTGACGACGTAAACAGTACACTCTCAATAGTTACAGATTGGTTTACGTCAAATAACCTACAAGTTCTTAACGCCAAGAAAATGAAATGTCTAAAGTTCGCCTTACCGAATGTTAGAAATCTAGGACCCAACATCGTCTTAGATAATGAGGTGCTTGAAACTGAAGGCTCGGCAATTTTTCTAGGACTATTTATTTATTTATTTATTTTTTTAATTTATTTATGACTAACAGTAGATGCCAAACTTCAGTGGGGACCTCATATATCAAGTCTAGCAGGAAGGCTCAGTTCGGCTGCCTACGCCGTCAGGAAAGTAAGGACGTTGATACAGTTCGTTTAGTCTATTTTAGTTATTTTCACAGCGTTATGTCCTACGGTATTCTGGGCAAAGCCGCTGATATACAAAATATATTTGTCCTTCAAAAACGAGCTGTTCGAGCAATTTACCAGTTAGGTGCCAGAGTTTCTCTAAGAGATTTTTTTAAAGATATTAGTATTCTCACGGTTGCATCACAATTCATCTGTGCCAACATCTTATATTAGGCAAAATTTACACTTGTACACTAAAAACATAGTGTTAACAGAAATAAGGTCAAACTACGTGCCCCCTTTCACCGGCTTCATAAGGTTCATAACTCATTTGTTGGGCTTGGTATAACCTTTTATAACAAGATACCCTCTTCTTTGCTAGACTTGCCTTTTAAAGGTCAAGTAAAATCCAACTTTTTTTCAAAGGCATACTATTCCATCAACGACTACTTACACGGTAAGAATAGTTAGTAGCCCTAATTTAACGCAAGACAATGTTTATGTTCTTTCTCCAGAATTTGCTTACTGACAGGATTTTGTTATTAACTTATTTATTTATTTTACTTCGATGGTCTTAGTTTGCCATTTGTGATTTCAAGTGACAGCTATGTGAACAGAACCCAGCAATGCATAAATATGTAAGCTGTCACGCACTTTATGCCTGGAGGCTTTTATTTGGGTATTAAGTTTTTATTTCCATTTTAATTTTAATTAATTATTTTTTAGCTTGAGTACGTATAGATTTTATTATATTTGTTGGTATATTGACGTGGCTAGCTAACATATGGCAAATAATTTAATTGTCTTGTAATGTTAATTACTGAACATAGGTTTCTAGTATTGTCAGTCAACTATTTTCTAACTGAACAGACAGCTGTGCTGCTGGGGAGTTTGTTGCGCCACTTCTTCTTCCCAGCGATAGCACTAGGAAGTGGTGAAGGGCAGACGTTTTTGGGGGAATGTCTTTTGTAATTTTGACGTTCGAAAAGTGCTGATTCTCAGCCTAATTTGAATAAATGACTTGATTTATGATTTTGATTAAGAACTATCTTTTCTTTTCTTCTTCGCCCGCTTGAAAATTATCCCACGAGAACGTATTATCGAGAAAAAAGTCCTAACCCATGTCACGTCTACCTGTGTCCCCTTTCATCGAAGTCCCAGTGGTTTCGGCGAGTTACTTTCGCATTTATAATATTAATATTATGGAATTGTGTTGTAGGCAATCCATAGTAACAAGAACTGAAAGCGATTCGTTTTATAATTTATTTATTGCATTCGATTACGACGTGATTAAGCCCTCCTACCATTATATGCGTGTTCCTAGGAATACGGGAAGGCCGGTAAAGCCACTCATGAACTGCCTGCCTCATAGCCCACCTGGAAATCTTAAAACCGACAGCGAAAGCAGATGCTGCTACAATTCTTATTCATCATCAGCCTACGGCAGTCCACTGCTGGACATAGGCCTGCCTTTCCAATTGAACCCCATTTAGCTCGATTCTCAGCAACTCTCATCCAGCTGCTACCAGCCACCCTGCGAAGATCGTCGCTCCACCTAGTCTGAGGACGTCCTTTTTTATTGTGGAGAAATGCTCATGCATTCTGCACTACCACGGGGATTTAGTGCAGTTATGTGGGACTCTAACCCACTAAAAGTCCACGGTGTCCTCCTCTGTCGCTTACGGCGGGAACATGGGCACGCGTTAGCGCACTCATCCGTGAACCCGCCGCGGCTGTCCTTCACCGGACACCGGACATCACCGGCGCACCAGAACACATAGAACGCCGTGACCACCCCAGGGACCAAACCAACACATGGGCGCCAGATGACCCCTGTCTGGGCACCCTTGGTCCCCCTGCGATGGGTTAGATCATTGGCCCCGCCGCCTGCCAATTTTCGGCCGCAGTGGATAGGGAGAGCGGCCAACGTCATACCAACACTCCTCCTCCCCTGCGGCCCCACCGCGTCCACCATCACACGGTGGCGACCCCGTCAAGGCCGCGGAAGGTAGAAAGAGCGGCGCACCGCCGTCAACCCTCAGCCGTGATGCCTCCCATCGCGGCCCGCCTAGCTGTGTCGTCCAAGCGGCACCGCAACCAACTTGTTGGCCGCTACGTCGTCGGCTTACTGGCAAAGAAGAGAAGAAGAAGAGAAATGCATTACGCATCCCCGCTCGTGAGGGACGAGACGGGATATGTGGGACTCTCTGTCGGAATGACAGTATACCCACTAAAACTCAGCGGTGTTCCCGCATCGCCGTGATGGGAGGGCCATCGGAAACCGGCTTAGGCTAAGCCGGTTTACTTCCACAGCCCTCCCGGCCGGCTAGCTATATGTAGCTAGCTATATAGCTAGTATGTCCGCCTAGCTGGCGGGCCCCGCATGCCCCCCAGGCTATGGGAATGGCCGGGAACACCTGGCCATTCCCGTCCGACACTGGTGGAGGCCTGTGTGATACAGGCAAAGGTGCCGCACCCGTTGCCTGCTGGCCTCCACCTGGGAGGAGTCGGAGATGCCATCAAACTGACGTCTTCTTCGCCTACGGAGCGGCGCCGCGTAAGGATCGTACTCCCGCGCGCGCTCCGCCGCCTCCTTCTGGAACATGACGTGACCGCAGAAGGAGGCGACTGCCGCCCAGGACCCCTCATCCCTCAGCATGGCGTTAACCAAACCGGGGAGTAAGAGGCCCTGTCCGATCGCCGCGATGAGACTGCGGCGTGGCTTGGACCACGACGGGCATCCCTCGAGTGTGTGCTGCGCTGTGTCCTCCACCGCGCCACAGTCTTGGCACAACGGCGTCTCCTCCCGTCCGATGCGGTGCAGGTACGATCCGAAACAACCGTGTCCGGACAGCACCTGCACCAGACGGAACGAGAGAGTCTCGCAGGACCGGCCCAATCGCGTCGAGGGTTCGGTGGCCGAAGGCTATGGTGGCGAGGTCCCCCGTCCAATGGACGACGATGGCATCCCTCACCTCCCGCCGGATGGCCTCCCGCTCTTCCGAGGCGGTGCTTTCTCCTCTCGCCCTCCACCCCGCCGTCCATTCGTTTACTCTGGCGAGCACCCACGCCTCGAGTTCCCAAGGAGGGGTGCCGGATGGTCGCTGGGTGCCGGCCAGAGCACACGCTGCCGCGAAGCCCACCGTGCGGTAGGCCCGCGCCACCCGTTGAGTACTGGCAAAACCCTGACGAGCGGCCCCTCCTCGGGTTCTTCTTGGCTTCACCGAGGGTGACCAAGCCACGGCTACTGAGCCCCCCGCCTCAACAATGCGGGAACTCACCACCGGGGGTAGCCTGAGGACGTCCTACCCAACGGTCATCGGTTCTACGACTAATATGGCCAGCCCATTGCCACTTCAGCTTGCTCATTCTGTAAGCTATGTCGACAGCTTTAGCGATGTCGACAACTTCAACAATTCTCATAAGACACATTTATTGTTGTTTTCCCTAACTACTAAATGTGTGGACATAATGTTACCATTTAATAAAATTCTTGGGAAACACAACACAGAGGAAGTGTGAACGGTAAGTTCTGATAAAATCTTATCAATCGAATCGGATCGATTAGTAATCCTGAATAATGATTAATTAAATCAGGAAACTTGCGAAAAGTCAGTAGAGTTGTAATTAATCGTTATCACTTCCTCTAAGTGTCATTTTATTATCAAAAGCATTCATTTCCTAATAATCTTAAGTCGGATCATGACTTTAATAATAAACAATCATTTTATTACTTTTCCTTAAAATACTACCTACTTATGTTTTCATTATTAACCATTTTTGTCTCTAGCAAAAGGACAAAAACAAAAATTAACTTTTTATCAATGCAACGCATGCATGAAAATGCATGCGTTGCATTGCCAGAAATATCATACGATTTTAATACACGTCTTTTGTGTATCACAGAGCACACGCAACCGCCACTAGTGGTGAGTGATGACAGCTACTTTTCTTACACAAGCGAATGACCAAAGGCGGCTCTGACCACTAACGGCGGTCGCGCAAATGGTCCAAATGCGAGGAATCAAACTTTAGGTACTTCTTTGGTCCATCGTCCTTTAAAACTAGGCTGAATCATATTCAGTATTATAACAGCTAATAACGAGTTCTAGAAATGTCACTAATCTATCATTTCTTTATCGGTCAAATCTCGGTTCATAAGTATTAAAATTGTTCTAGGCACATCCACGTTGCGGTCATTGAAAAATACCTAATCGTTGAAAGGTAGCGGCACTACCGACAGTTCAAAGAGTGCAAGGCAGTGATTGTATCACCCAACCTTTATTTTTGATAGGTAATCTGTGATCATTATCTAATCTTGTTCATCATTTCCACAAATACTAATTCATCATAGTAGGAATGATTAATTGTTATTTTTGACGTTTGTTTGACTTACTCTAAGTAATATGCATAGATATCATTAAATTACTATGGTAATATGGATAAGTTTTTTAACCGACGACAAGACGTCAAGTCGACGCGTATATATTTTTTTTTATGTATGACCACGCATAACTTTTTACAGAGTAGTCCAATTTTGATAATTCTTCTTTTATTGGAAAAGGTTTACCCCAAAGTTGGTCCCATATAAATTTGGAAAAAAAAATCCGACCCTAAGGGTGGAAAGATAGATATAGATTTATTCTTCACACACAGATTTGAATGCTGAGTTGTGTATTATTACTCTACTCAGTGCCATATATGCATGTCTTTTGGCAAACAATTAGTAGATTATAGCCACAAAAAATTATAAAATAAAAACTTTTTAACAAAAAAATTAAACCGCCAAAAAAACTGAAAAGCAAAAAATAATAAAACTTTTTTATTTAATCTTAATAACTAAGTTCTTAAACTAATGTAAGTATACTTAAATAATGTTTCATTTTCGGCCATAACATGTAAATACCAGGAATTGAAGAAAAATATTCTTTCTTGCATTTAAGCCTGATTTGTTGTGCGCAAAGAGTAATCGTTTTTCAAGTTATTGCTATATTATTCTATGCAACATGGCGTCAGCATCGACTGCTTTCGTTCTAAAATCATGTCACATGAAAACATAATATCACGTAAACGTTAAATATGAAAGGTATGTGTTCCTGTAATATTAATAATTATTATTATTCTCATAAACATCTTTTCCGACTAATAATAAGCAAGTGTGACGATTTCATCGTTAATAAATAAATAAATATTTATTCTACTTTTCTGAGGTGTACTTCTGAACGAAATATTCAAAATGACATTTTGGTTTTTGTTGAGTGTCACATAAGTGTCAGTGAGTCAGTTTCGTTCGTCTCAACTTTCGTTTCGTGGCTTTTGGTGTTCTTTCACGTTTTCTCATTTATTTTTTATCTCCTACAACTTTGGCTTTGTATAACGGTTTTATGATATCTCTCATTCTTGGATTGGCATCAATTTCTAGGTTAAGTAAACGTAATTTCTACAACCTGTCATGGCTGTCATGTAACTCACGACAAACGTCAAACATTTTTAATTTTTACTATGTGCATAAAAAGCATTTGATTTTACGAAAAACATGTTACTTTATTCTATTCAGGGGTTAGTTTCCCAGCTTTTCTAAAAGGTACATGTTATGGCCTGAGTCCCATATAAAAATGAAACATCTCCTTTAAGGCAATTTAGTGATTTTTGTTTATTGATTGTTTGGCGCCGACTCAAAATTATTTAAGTATACTTACATTAGTTTAAGAAATTAGTTATTAAGATTAAATAAAAAAGGTTTATTATTTTTTGCTTTGCAGTTTTTTCGGCGGTTTAATTTTTTTTTGTTAAAAAGTTTTAATAGAATCACCGTCTCGGGCAAAAAGGGACTCGAGATATCATTATTATAAGCAAGCATCAGATCACCGATTTAGTATTATAACTCGGATATCTGCAATAGACTTGATGATGTGAAGGGGTAAAGGGATCGTTACGCTTGCGCTTAAATAAATCATTTATAACTATGTTAATCTATCTGTTTACAATGTACCCACTACAGTGAGACCGGGAACCGTTTTACAACATTTGCCTCATTATACGTATTCTGTTAGACCTAACGCATAGAAACTCTGAGGATACTAATACGATTCTAATAGAACACGCTCCCTATGCACTATATTATGTATAAATGTCTTACTCAACCCTAGGACAGAGTACCGCGAAGTCCAACTGTTATTGAGGAAGACAAGTTTTGAGTAGTTCTTAACGCGTAATAACATGAATGACACCCTTACGGCAGCCTCCTTTCTAACGTACACAAACTAGCACAAGCGCACCGTAGACGTGAGTATACGATTCGCTTGTGCTAGTTTGTGCTGATGAGATTTGCTAGAGACTGATCTCTAGCAAAATTCATTGCGATCGTACTTGGTGAACACCGAAGTGGAATTTCGTCACTTCACATTTCCTTATTCTTCCCCATCTAGAAGGACGCATTGCATCCTAATCAGCGTTTCAATAAATAGTGTCGATTTAGTAAAAGCCCTACAGAACGGACGGGGTATTTTATCGAGAGACGGTCCCTAGCTACCCCCTCTCCCGGAAATGCGCATACAACGAGTCTCATAAGTGTTCTGTGGCGAGACCTTTTTGGAAGCAGAAATCATCAATAACGTTTGGATAATCATTTAATTATAGATTGACCTTATAGCTTAGTTTGATTTAAGAGAACTGTGAGTTTTACGGTTCTGCCGTCGTCGTCAAAAGTGGAGCATTAGAGTTCAGTGTTGAGTATAGCAGAAGGCCTCATAAAACATAAAACATAAAGGTAGTACCGCCAAGCTGAATTAAATGATTATTAATAGATCCTCAGCTATATCATCAGGCTGCTGCCTATAGATAAAAATACAAGTCAACCTGCAAGAATGATTATAATGAATGTGTGTAACTACAATGTGCATACTACTACTAAAATTAAAAGCTAATTAAAGTTGAGACTTAACAAATAACTCCTCACTTACAAAATACCGCACCAGTTACCACTTCCAACTCTGACGCTGCTCTTTCTCCCAACCGTCTTTGAACGCGTCTCGAAACTAACTGCCCTTCATTTGCCTCCTCAATTCCTTAAAAATACCACGCCTAGCCCAAAGTCCACACTTTCGCAGAATAGGTTTATGAATTTTTACAATTTCTCAATTGTTTTAAGGGTTCGTTTGGGTACAGTCAGCATCAAAAGTCAATTAACACTGTTACTTTTACAAATCATCTAAATTGATACAAAATGATGAGATACATTGGTTTTCTCTATTTCATGTAATAGCAAAGAGTTAATTATTCTTAAATATCTTATTAATATAAGCTTTTTAAGAATATTTTTCTCAATAATTAAGATTTAAACAAATAAAGTGTTAACCGACTTTTGATGCTGACCGTACCTTGGGCTAGTATTGTTTGTTACGATTAGAAATATACTTTACAAGTTTCTTTGGGATTCGTGTAGTTATTGCATTCGAACTGTCCGTCGGTAGTTGACCCTAGATTGTTTCCCAGAGAATTTATTTGTTTATGTGGCCCGAATCATTTGCCAGTTTCAAACTAAATATAAGATTTTGTTATTATATAGTAAGTAGTAGTAAGTGACAGACAGTCACACCAGGTTAAACTTACATGTTCCCACTTGTGTCCAGAGACGGTTCAGGGACTTCCATGTGAACCTCGGAAGGTTACACCCTGCAGGGTGATGCTCCTTTGGTGGTAGATAGTAATAAGTATGAGACGGAAGAGTATTCTGCCACAGTTTGCAACGGGCGTCGGCCGGGTTTCCTGATTTTATGAAGCTGTGCCTGCTTTTTAGTCGTTGCGTTGGTAGCTGTGCGACAGACAGTGGGTGTCTGGTATCAGGATCCTGTTTGAGTTTCTCCACTGCGCTTGCAACTTCTCTCCGGCCGTGTATGTAACTATTGTCGAACAAGCAGTCGTCGTCGAGGACACGAAGAAATATCTCAGAACTGGTGATTACTTTAGACTTTTCCGAATGTTTCACAATAATAAGTAATAATATAGGTACTTTCCGATACATAGCTGCTCGCAGCGGCAAATAGAGCGCATATCGTCGATCTAATTAATGATAAAATCTAGATTTTCTTGATACTGCGGAATCATTTTGATGTGTAGCTAATTTTAAGAATTCCGCATGACAACTCGAAAATTTGACTTTCCTTGTCATCAAGGTGAGAGATAATAGGGGTTAAAGTATGAAATTGCCGTTTTATTGTAATAGGTACTTCGAATTGACATAGAACCTTCATGGTTTGAGATTTTTAAGTGAAACTTGTTCACATGGTACCTATGAAGTTCTTCTTTTAAAAAATGTGCAAAATTCGATTATCAACTTTCAGTTGTTTCTTTTATTCAGCTTAGACAAGAAAGATGGATACTTCGAAAATTCGAGTTATTTTTGAAAACGAGTTCCGACGCTGAACTAACGCGGCAGAAACAGCTCGCAATATCAATGTTGCGTTTGGAGAGGGGACTGCTAATGAACGCACCATGCGATTTTGGTTTAAACGCTTTCGTGATGGAAACTTTGATTGAAGAACGAACCACGTGGAAGATCGCCCACACAGGTGAATAACAATGAATTGAAATAGATGGTGGAAGCCGATCCGAGCCAAACTACCTCGGAATTAGCGGCATGGTTTAACGTTACCTTACCCACAATATTGACTCATTTGCGTCAAATCAATAAAATAAAAAAAACTTGAGAGGTGTCAAGGGACACCCGGATGGAACGAAGTTCCTTTCGATTAATTAGTGAAAGAATTGTAATAATTTTTTATTTTTTTATATTATAATAGTATTTTTTTATTATTAAACAAACAAAAAAACACAGACAATAAAAACTGGCTTACTTTCTATAAGAGAGAGAGAAAGAGAGACAGACAGAGCGACACGCGCACGCCGCACGGCTTACAACTATAGCAAAAAGTGTCGTTACAACTTTTGGTCTTAATTTTTTCCGTCTAGCCCCCTTTCGCAACGCGCGATAAGGAACTTCGTTCCAAAATATGAGAAATGGGTGCCTCATGATTTGACTGATCTGCAGAAAGAAACGCGTGTTGAAACTTGTGTTGCCTTGTTGAATCGATACAGAAATGAAGGAATATTGGATCGAATTGTGACATGTGATGAAAAGTGGATTCCTTACGATAACCGTAAGTTTACCATTTTTTTCGTGATTTGGACAATTTCCTTCGTGATAAAAAGTTTTCTTTTCAGGAGGCAGTACAAAATGCTTTCACACAGTTTGTCGAATCTAGATCACGAGAGCTCTATCGCAAAGGCATAAATGACCTTCCTATTAGATGGCAGCAATTTTTATATAGTAATGGTAATTATTTTAATTCAATAAATATGTTAAACTAAAAAAAAAACGAATTTAAATTTTTCAGTATAATTCAGCAATTTCATACTTTAACCCCTAATACGAGTATAACAAACACAGTTATGTTCTCTTTGAATAACGAATTCTCAAAGTTTTATTTTTGCGTATATGTGAAATATAGCTGGACGTGGAGATGCCTGATGGAGTAAAGCTGTGACCGAAGGGTGGCCAAGATTCGGCTAAATAAACCATCAGGGCCGCCCAAAAGGGTTTGATGATGATGATGAATGTGAAATTACTACCTGATCCACTGGCTCTGCCCACTGAGGCCTAGCCAGAGAAACCAAAGACAAGAATATCGGAAAAGTAGTTTTCGGCTTGTAAGATCGGATCGACGTTGCTTTTATAATTTGTAAATCCTAAAACATACGTACACTACCAAATAATATTTCATCATACACACATCAAAAGTGTCTGGAGATCAAGTACGTTTTAGAATATCGCCGCAATTGAGGATTATTATTTTAACTTTTTTGGATCGTTATTGTTTCTTTTTAATTAATTTCACTATTTGAATAAAGAATTTTCATTAAATTTTGATTAAAAATATAATATAATCAAACCAATCTCGTTTCGGTATGAGGCCGAATACAAGACGTACTCGAGTTTGGAGGACCTCTGGACGTCAAGAACGTTTGAAATTTTGGCAGGAAGTTCATTCATATGGAGGGGGAACAATAATGGTTGGTATTTGGATCGGTGGAAGAAGCGGACCCATTTGGATCAGGGGCAACCTTAATGCTCAGATTTATGCCGACAGGATTGTTTCAGACGTGATCATCCCTTTCCGGTTGGGTGATTCGTTTCGATTAATGCACGTCCACACACGGCTAGAGTCGTAACACGCACTCTTGCCGATGCTCGCATCAACGTTCTGCCGTGGCCTACTCAATCGCCAGACCTCAACCCAATTGAGCACGCATGGGATATGCTCCAAAGAAGAGGTCTGCTGAGTATGGACGCCGTGAATACCCTACAACAACTTTTTGACTTGTTAGAAAGAACGTGGGCGGCCATTCCTCAAAGTAATTTTGATGAACTGATTTTAAGCATGCCAAATCGTTGTGATGGTGTGATTCGTGTCATTGGTGGAAATACAGATTATTTTTTTATTTATCTTTACAGTAAACCTTTTAAAAATCCTCATTTTGCCTTTTTTTTGCCATTTAATTGACGACATTTCCCACAATTCGCAAAAAATGCTTTTTTTTACATTTTAACAAAATATAGGGATAAGTTGTTAACATAAACATAGGAATTCAGTAAGAAGCCAGTCTGGAAGACTAGATTTATTAAATACTAGCTTCTGCCCGCGGCTTCGCCCGCGTGGATGTCGGAAATTATCCCACGGGAACGTGAACAGGATAAAATGTACCTATGTGCTTCCCCAGAACGCCATCTATCTCGCGGGCCCTTTGTGGCTAATTACAATAGAAAACCAATTGTGTCTCATTAGTGGTGATTAAGAGGGTACCTATATGATATCTTTACCTAAGTACCTACCTAATTTTAAAAAAAACTCAATAACAGAAAATTAAAACCTACCTACCTAAATAAACCTATTTCTGATGATAACTAATATAAACTCAATAAATAAGCAAAATCCCTAAAAACTAATATCTATACGAATGACTAATCCTACTACCTAACAGTATTATAAAATAACCTATCGGTCACTACGTACACTATCAAATATACTACCTATACTTTAAAATTAAAATCTATACCTACGACTTATAAAAAAAATAAACCTAAATAACTCTAAAAACCAAAAGGAATAAAAATGAACTCCATTGCGGGTGACTTAACCTACGACAAACTTATTATTTGCGGTTGGTCGGTTGCGGTTGAATCGGGTCTAGGGATCGAACCGCAAAATTAAGTTTGTTTTTATTGTATATACTTTTCCGGGATAAAAAGTACCCAGTGTGGTGCCCAGGATATTATAGAATAATTATACCAAGTTTCATCGTAATCGAACCGGTAGTTTTTGCGTGATGCCTGAACAAACAGACAGACAGACAAAAAAATTTTTAATCACATTTTTGGGTTCGGTGTCGGTCTAGTAACATCCCCTGCCATTTATTTTTTTGATATTTTCAATGTACAGAATTTTCACTTCTACAGATTTATTATAAGTATAGATTAATTGGATATTTTTTTATAGTTAAACATGTACTTTATCCCTCGACACTTTTGATGTGTGTATTTATTTTATTTAGGAATGTGTCAATGTCAAAAATGACCTTGCACGTTGCACTTGTTTGCTGATTAACAATAAATTGATTGCGATCATTGTGACAAATAATTCTGACTAAGCACTCACTAATCAGTCTTTGATTCTACCGAAGGAGCTAGAATTTTCTACAAGAATTAGTTGTAGGTGTTATAAAATGACCTTTGGAGTGTGACGAGTCCTTAGTCTAATTTGGAAGAAGATTAGATTAGCTTTCGAAGGAGGGCAATTAAAACCACATTTTTTTTTATTGACAATGGGCTCACTCGACCTCAATCCAGCCCAGAGGCAGGGATGAGATCAACGGTGGAACGAGCTTGCCCAGAAGAAGCCTATTCACTCTCGCCCTGAAGAGATTCAGGTTGTATGAACTCGGGAATGCAGACGCAGGCAGACAAGTCCACTCCTTAGCTGTGCGCATCAGAAAAGATGATGAGAAGCGCTTAGTGCGTGTATATATGGTATATTAACCAAATAGGGGTGGTATCCCGCACTGCGTCTGGACTCTCGATGGTAAAAAGGTGAAGGCGGGATGAGCTCATGTAGCTCTTGAGCACACTCCCCGACGTACAGTTTGTAGAAGACGGACAGACAGGCAACACTTTGCCGGTGAGCCAAACTGTGAAGCTTTGCCTCCGCCAGCTTTTTATCGCCAATGAGTCTCTTAGCTCTGCGCTCCACTGAGTCTAAAGTGGCGAGTTGGTATTTAGCTGAGCCATCCCACAGGTGACTGCAGCACTCCATACACCATCGGACTTGTGCTTTGTAAAGGGTTAGGTTAGGTTAGGTTAGAAACCCCCCCAGTGGGTTCCCGCATTGTCGAGGCGGGGGGGCTCAGTAGCCGTGGCGAGCTGGGCCACGGTGAAGCTAAGAGGAACCCCAGAGGGGGCCGCTCGTCCGGGCTGTGCGGTTTAGCCCGGGACGTAGCGGCCCACGGGTAGGTTGCGGTGCCGCTTGCGCGACATCTTGACCTACCTGAGGCGGGCCGCGATGTCCCCCGTGAGGGAGACATTGCGGCTGAGGACAGAGGCCGCGGCGGGAGGGGTTCTCCCTTCCTTCCGCGGCCTTGACGGGGCCGCCACCGTGAGATGGCGGACGCGGCGGGGCCGCAGGGGAACAGGAGTGTCGGTGTTTCGTTGCCGCTCTCCCTATCCTCTGCGGCCGTAGCTCCCCCAACGCGGGGGGCTTGCGGGGCCCGCCTTTTAGGCGGGCGTGGAGGCCAGCAGGCAACGGGAGCGGGGGCTCCGTTGCCTGTTTTGCACAGGCCTCCACCTTGTGGGACGGGAATGGCCAGGTGTTCCCGGCCATTCCCGTAGCCCCCCAACCTGGGGGGCATGCGGGGCCCGCCATACCATCTTGGCGGGCGTGCGCCGGGAGGGCCGTGGAAGTATTGATTTCCCATAGCCCTCCCATTACGGCGTTTGCAGGAACACCGCTGAGTTTTAGTGGGTATACTGTCGTTCCGACAGGGAGTCCCACATACCCACATGTCTCGGTCCCCCGCGAGACGGGGATGCATAAAGCATTTCTCAGCGAGAAAAAAAAAAAAAAAAGGTTAGGTTAGAAACCCCCCCCAGTGGGTTCCCGCATTGTCGAGGCGGGGGGGCTCAGTAGCCGTGGCTAGCGGAGCCACGGTGAAGCTAAGAGGGACCAAAACTGGGGTGCTCGTCAGGGCTTTGCGGTTAAGCCCGACGTAGCGGCCGGCGGGTAGGTAGCGGTGCCGCTTGCGTGACATCGCAACCTACATGAGGCGGGCCGCGATGTCCCCCGTGAGGGAGACATTGCGGCTGAAGATTGGAGGCCGCGGCGGGAGAGGCTCTCCCTACCTTCCGCGGCCTTGACGGGGCCGCCACCGTTTGATGGCGGACGCGGTGGGGCCGCAGGGGAAGAGGAGTGTCGGTGTTTCATTGCCGCTCTCCCTATCCTCTGCGGCCGTAGCTTAGCATGTGGGGCCTGCCTTTTAGGCGGGCGTGGAGGCCAGCAGGCAACGGGTGCGGGGGCACCGTTGCCTGTATTGCACAGGCCTCCACCAGTGTGGGACGGGAATGGCCAGGTGTTCCCGGCCATTCCCGTAGCCCCCCAACCTGGGGGCATGCGGGGCCCGCCATAACATCTAGGCGGGCGTGCGCCGGGAGGGCTGTGGAAGTAAAGGCTGTGCCGATTTCCCATGGCCCTCCCATTACTGCGATTGTAGGAACACCGCTGAGTTCTAGTGGGTATACAGGGAGTCCCACATCCCGTCTCGTCCCCCGCGAGACGGAGATTCATAAAGCATTTCTCAGCGAGTGAGAAAAAAAATGGTTAGGTTAGAAAGCTGTCCCGGTGTGAAGTACCGCTTAACCTTGTTCAGGATGCCCAGCTTTTTGGCCGCCGTTTGTGCTTTAGACTCAATGTTTTCGCCGAAATTGAGATTTGCTGTCAATTTCATGCCAAGAAGCTCGAGGCTGTCCGTCACAGGTACAGCTGCGCCTCGGAAAGTAGGAGCTAGATCAAAAGGGCTCCTTTTCGCGCTGAACAGACAAGCCTGTGTTTTGGTGGTGTTGAAGCTGACCAGATTGTTGTCACCCCACTGGGAGACAAGACTTAAGGTCTCATTCATTCGGTCCACCAGGGCCCCTCTTAACGAACTGACTTCTTCCCCTCCAGCCTTTGCGCTGGACAGATCTCTTCACGACGGTGCTATCATCTGCATACCCAACAATACCTGGTATCAGTAGGTCATTGATGTGCAGCAGGAAAAGAGTCGCAGAGAGAACAGACCCCTGAGGATCGCCAGCCAGACGCCAGACCTCATGGCGATTGCGCCATGAGGTCAGAGGAGCAGCCGTCAATGACTACTCTGATTGACCGTTCACTCAGGAAGTCAGATATCCAGCAACAAAAGCCAGCTGGGTTTCCATAGGCTGGAAGCTTGCTCAGCAGACTTGCGTGCCAAACCCTGTCGAAGGCCTTCGAGATATCAAGAGACACGGCCAGAGCTTCGCCGTGTTTCTCGATAGCCTCGTCCCAGCAGTGTGTGACATACACCAGAAGATCCCCAGTGGAGCGCCCGCGGCGAAAGCCATATTGGCAGTCACTCAGGAGATCATTCTGCTCAAGATATGTCAGCAGCTTGCTGTTAAGAACCTTTTCCATTACTTTGGAGAGAATGGAGGTAATGGCGATCGGTCGGTAGTTGCAGGGATCGGCACGACTTCCCTTCTTGGGTACTCGTACTGGTTGCACATTTGCAAGCTTCCAGCATTTGGGGACAGTTCGAGTTTTCAGAGAGAGGCGGTAGAGGCAAGTCATTACAGGAGACAACTCAGGCGCATAACACCTTAGCACTCTCGCAGGAATGCCATCAGGCCCACTAGCCTTGCCCACATCCAGACACTGAAGCACCCTTCGAACCTCTTTGTTACGCACTGTGATCTCCGGCATGGAAGAATCACATCGAGGCAGAGTTGGAGGGCGCTTGGAGCCAGTGTCTTGACGCGAGTTCTCCGCAAATAAAGAAGTAAATAAATTTGCCTTTTCAGTAGCGGAGTGAGCCAGTGAACCATCAGGTTTCTGCATAGGAGGCAGCGTGGGACGGCAGAAGTTGGTTTCGACCAATTTGGACAAGGACCAGAACTGCTTACTACTCGAAGGGTAGGATGCAAGCCTGGTCCCTATGCGACTGACATGGTCGAAACGTGCCCATCGGAGAACCTTTTTGCAAGACATGGCAGCAGAGTTAAAGGCTCTCTTCTTAGCTCGAACCCTCCGAGCCCAGAGTCTAAGGTCGCGAGCTTGTTCCCAGGCTTGGTAGGCAAACTCCTTCCCTCCTACATTCTGCAATCAGGGGGCCTAAAAAGGCCACTTTAACCAATACCTACCTCTAAAAGCTATTCATTCCCAGAATTGCCAGCAGATCATTAGCAATTCCTCTTATTTTCCTAATATTTCATTTCATATTTGGTGTAAACATTGCCGCATGAAGAAAATAAAAACCGTAATTTCATCGGTAAATTTTTAATTACAGTTTTTATTAATCAAATTGGTTTTTTATTTTTTATTTCTAGTTTTAATGTTATTTCATTGTGATATGAATTACACACAGATCATATTATGAATTGTCAGTTTGTGACCATTTTACGATTTTTAATATGATTCATATTGTTATCCTATTATGATTCTGTCAAAGTGGCCTTTTTAGACCCCAATATCTGTTGTTATCATGACCAATTCACGATTAGACTAAGTCATCGTCTAATAAGGAATAAAAAACTGTATCTATAAACAACGATACGATTCAGAGGTCACGTTGATTTGAAAAACTCCTGATAACAGATAACACGTGCACCAAGTTTTATATCTTATCAAAACGTTTATGAAAAGCCGTGACACACCTGTATAAAATACCGAATGTGTAATAGTGACGTCATATAATCCCAAAATAAATCTGATTATAAGCCTATTCAAAACGAATGAAGTCGGCTCGTAGCAAAAATGGATACCGCGTGCGTAGGCGTAGACCGGCCTACGAAATTTTGCTACGAATCTACGCCGTTTAGTATTTCCACGCGCAAGCCGCGCTTTTTGTGATTTTATTGATTGTTTTTGCGGATACACTGCTTTGATTCACTGTCTGTTAATTAGTCCCTATAAATAATCTTTTGGGCGAACTAAGTAGGTTAAACACCTGTGGGTATTTGCTACCATCAGCCGACCACGACATTTCGATAGCTGATAAAGGGGTGAATGTTTCAAACAACCATAAATCCGCAGTCATAACAATAAAACAATTAAGCTTTTATTTGATTCCAATAAAGATTAAAAAGAGGACATTACAAATTTATTATTTACTTTTTTGTAAATATTTTTATGATCGGTATTATATCGTTATCTTATCCTTGAGAATAGAACTCATAATCTCTGAATTGTACATACCTACCAATTATAATGTGTTGTTAAAAGAGTATTATTCCGATTTTACAGGGGAAGTACCAGTATTTGTCTCTCCTTCCCTTTTTTAATCCATCCAAAGGCTGGCTTTAAAAGATCGATCTTAGGGCCGGCGCTCACTACCGGCATGGCACGGCAGATTGTGCTGCGGCATCCCGCCGCGTTCCGTGGCATGCCGTGGCATGGCAGGTTGTGCTTCGGCATGCCGCGGCGTGCCGTGGCATGCAGTATTAATAGCACTTCTAGCTGAAGATGAAGAGAGACAAATGAGTCTCGATCCATACGTCTCGCGAGATGCAATGGCGTGTCGCGGCAACCCGTGGAATGAAACGGCATGACTCGTCATGCCGCAGCATCCCGCGGCATGCTGAGGCGCGTCGCGTCATGCCGCGGCGCGTCGCGTCATGCCACAGCATCCCGCGGCACGTCGCGGCATCGTGGTATCGAAATAAAGTAACATGAACTCTAAACTCATTGAAATAAGATTCAAAATAACTTGATTAGTAATGAAATCCTTTGCCATGCCATCCCGTGCCGTACCGGCAGTGAGCGGCCCTTAGAGATAAGACCGCCCATTGAGTCACCCGTTGTAAAATTTCTATACAATGATTCTTATGTCTGTAATTTATATGGTGTACATAATAAAGAGTATTCTACTCTATTCTCAATATCTGTACTGATACTGTTTTAGTGATCTATGAGCAATATGTAATGTATAATTACTTGTTACGGTCCAGAATCATATTTTGATCAACATATAACCTGACACTGACTTGTAAATTGAAAAAAAAACGTAAGAAAATTTAAATTTTGCGGGTTGCCATAGCGCATCACCATCAAGAAAAGATGCAGGGAATTGGTTTGGGAATTGGTTTGATTGAGCCAGCCGTAAGCTCCAGCGTATGCCATGCCTTGTTGTAGTGATATCCCGGATGTGTTGAGCAAGCTGCTCCGGTTTTATGCCTATTTTAGTTTGACGACGAGCTAATAAGGCGAGGTGATGCTGTTCAAGTCCCGAACTGATATGTGTTGAATGACCTTTAACCTTAACGAAAAACTTCTTTGACTGGTAACTAGCTAACTAGATTTTGTGGGCATGTCAGAAGTACTGTGAGAGGGATTTATGAAAGTGTTTGTTTTTAACTCCCGACGCAAAAACGACGGGGTGTTATAAGTTTGTCAGGATGTGTGTGTGTGTATTTGTGTATGTCTGTCTGTGGCATCGTAGCTCCCGAACGGATGAACCGATTTTGATTTTGTTTTTTTTTTGTTTGAAAGGTGAATTTGTCGGGAGTGTTCTTAGCTATGTTTGATGAAAATCGGTCCAAGATGGCCGCCGCCACAAAATGGCGGATTACATATTTTTTCACAACTCCATCAATATGCTATTTGGTATTTTTCGGCACCAAAATGGGAATTATACGAGACTTCCAAAAAGGGCCACAGTAAAACACTGATAGCTGCATCCTGACTAGACTAGACTGGAGACAAATGGTGATGGTGATGATGATGACATGTTCTTTTTTAGGGTTCCGTAGTCAACTAGGAACCCTTATAGTTTCGCCATGTCTGTCTGTCCGTCCGTCTGTCTGTCCTCGCTTAATCTCTGTGACTGTTAGCACTAGAAAGCTGAAATTTGGTACCAATATGTATATCAATCACGCCGACAAAGTGGTAAAATAAAAATTGGAAAAAAATGTTTTATTAGGGTAGCCCCCCTATATGTATGTAAAGTGGGAAGTGATTTTTTTTTTCATTTCAACCCTAGCGTGTGATATATTGTTGGAAAGGTATTTAAAAATGAATAGGGGTTTACTAAAATTATTTTTTGATAATGTCAATAATTTTGGAAATAATCGCTCCAAAAGTAAAAAACAATGTCGTCGTCCCCCCCTCTAACTTTTGAACCATAAGTTTAGAAAATATGAAAAAAATCTGAAAAGTAGAACTTTATAAGGACTTTCTAGGAAAATCATTTTGAACCAACAGTTTTTGTACAAAAATGACAAAAAGTGTTCGCGCACGTACCCACTACTGGGAGCAGTTGCAGGAGCGCGGAGTGCTGCTGGAGCGCGAACATAATGGATACCCACCTTTAAACTCATAAGTGGGAACACTTATTGTGACGGACGGAAACTACGGAACCCTACACTGAGCGTGGCCCGACACGCTCTTGGCCGGTTTTTATTTTTTTTGCGAGATTTAATCATAACATCATAACGCACTTAGAAGTGAAACTAAAAAAAGCTTTTCAAAAATTTACAAACGTCATGAGTTTTCTTGTAGACCGCAAATTAATGCCAGAGAATCTGGATTTAGACCAGGGAAGTCTTGCTACAGCCAGATCCTTACCACATACAATACAATGAGAATGGGTTTGAAGCCAGGAGAGTGTTTTAACAGACTGGCGGGTCGTCAACTCAACATCCACCAGGTGGGCGCTTCTCCTCACGTTCTGCGAACAACTGGAATGGCACTTTGTTTCTCCGCTGGTGAATATGCCTGTCCAGTATGGAGCCGATCTGCCCACGCTAAGTTTGTGGATACAGCTCATGAGACATTATTACTACTGCTTGCTTAAAACCTACCCCGTTGTGAATGACTGACTACTGATCAATAATAATTCACTGACTGGCATTGCGCCCCCAGAAATTTGCAGCACTATAGCCACCCGCATCGAGAGGGCGAAGCTACAAAATGTACAACTATAACAACTGTGTTATAGTTGTACATTGGGTGGTGTCGGTACCACCACGGAAAATTTTAGGTGCTTGAGTCAAGCCGATTGCAACCCCTCCACAGGAAGATGTGATCTTTGACTCTAGTCAAAGACACAGTTGCTTACCTCCTCATTTTTTTTAACCATCGGATAGCCTCCCATCCGTGTACAAGTCATGTGGCCAACTTAGAAAACCTTAAATAGACTTCGTACCGAAGTAAGCCGCAGTAAAGACAACTTTCCAAAAGTAGGGGCTCATGGACGGTTCAGATCTCGAGTGCGTATGCGGCGTCTCTTCACAGACCATGGATCACCTTCCATCTTGCACCGAAGGCCTGTGACCTGCACAAGTGAGGACGTAATAGCTGCGTCAGCAAACGGTATTCGCGTTGTTGAATTTTGGGCCGAACAAAGTTGTGTATTATGTTTGCCATCGACACGCGAGGGGCTTGTGGCTAAGTAATAACAGCTGCACGGGTCGATCATCAGGTTAACCTACGCTTGTCGCGGTTGGTCCGTGGATTGGTGACCATCTTCACTTACCAAAACCCCTCCGTGAAAGCACGTTAAGCCGTTTTTCCCGGCTCTCATTCGTGGACCTTGACAGTCGTTACGAGTAGTCAGTAGCCCGAAGTCTGACAACCATCTTTACCAAGGGGCATCGTATTACCCAGTAACTGGGTTGTGGAGGTCAGATAGGCAGTCGCTCCATGTAAAATACTGGTATTCAGCTGCATCCGGTTAGACTGGAAGCCTACCCCAACATAGTTGGGAAAAGGCTGGCAGATGATTGATGCTATGAAGAAGATTGGGAACGGGAATTGAAATGTTACGTAATGTTAATTCTTATTGTAATTAGGCTGCAGAAACAAACATCCCTTGTTTTATTAGCCATATAGGTAAGGAAGAGGAAGTTAGTCAAAAAATAACTTTAATCTATTGCACCTTACATATGCAACGTACGAATACATGGGAACGTTATCTTACATATGCAACGTACGAATACATGGGAACATTATCTTACATATGCAACGTACGAATACAATGGAACGTTATATTCACTATCTTTTTGTTGCTATCATCAGCCCATGAATGATTCTTTTGTAATTTTTGATAATTATCTTAAAAAAAAAACATTCCAGCTAATCGATATACAAATCAGTGTTTTACTTTAATCGAACTGCGATAATCTGACGCGAATAATATTCAAAACAGGGGGAAGCGTATAAATAATAGTGCAATCAATTATTTCATATCAGTTTTAGTGCAACACTCATAAAAAAACAAAGCCTCATTGGATCTATTAAATGAAAGGTAAGTGTTATGTGAAATGTGGTACATGCTATCCTTGCATTTGTTAATCTATAATGCAATAAAAAGTGTTCGTCTAGCTTTAAAGTTTTAAAAGTGAGAAATTTTCAAACGTTCTCGAGATGAACTCCGAATCCTAAGTGAAAGTTCCATTCAGTGACATTAATAGTGCCTTTTATTTTTTTTCATTTGTTGGAAATAAATAAGTTATGAGAACTAGGGCGAATCTAGATTTATTTTCAAGAAGGATATAGCTGAGGGCTGGTTTTTCCAACGCCAGACGATTTTATTCGAGGAATAATTTTCAATTTTTGACAGTTCTTCCATACAAAATCGGTCAGGCGTCAAGTTTATTCCAACGAATAAAAATTATCTGTCGATTGAAAGATCAGCCCTTTTTTTTGAGGATGGGAAATCAGCCCTTACTCGTATTAATTGTAAAATAAAGACATCACTTTCATTCTTCAAATTATTTCATCAATTCACTCAATTGGAATGATACAAACTGCATTGATATCCCGGCCCTGACTCTGTTCTGGCCTATACAATATTCATGAAATTTCTAGTATTCAGTTTTTATGACTAACCAGAAATATATTTTATATAGTAAAAGTTCATTAGAATTCGACGTACCTATCCTTTTTACCGATTTATATTTTAAATTATATTTTGCCTTTCGAAACTTTCTTTCCTATTTTGAAACTTAGCTGATGTAATAAGTTAGTGTAGTTGAATAACTATTTATGGGTACCTAAGATGCTGACCGCGGCATTAGTTAAATTTATTATACGCATAAACATGTTCTGAGAATTGCTTTTGGTAAAAATAACAGTGCCGAGGCGCCCTCACAAGCCCACCGGCTTCCCATCGAGAAAATTCAGAACACAACCACTCTATAGTCAATTCATTATTGAAATATAATCATATCATACTGTAGGTATTTAGTACACCAGAAAATTAAAACATTGCAAAACGCCTACATTATATTTTGGTCTTCCTTTCCCAACAACAAATTATTTTGCTCTAAAATAACTCGTAGGCGCGTGTGGGTTACCGTGAGTTCAATTTCTATACAAAACAAACTCGTCATGACGTCACTTCAGGTCACGTGGCTTGCTATTTTTTGAGCGCCCGGTAAGCCGGTGAATACCGAGTTACGATAGACACAGTACATAGAAAATGCGTGCGCATGAACGAGATTGAGCAATATCGGCATTCGGTCGTTTCGCTGAATTTCGTATCATTCGGGTCGGAGTTCGGACATTCACATAAATTCGTGTGTGGGGCATTATTTTGACTGAATCATTTGTTTACACTTGTAGTTATTTTTCATTTTGTTCGTTGTATTCATTGAATATATTAGTATAACAGTTGGAAATTGTTTGTTGGTATAAAACAGTGAATAGTATTTAGTATTAGAATAAATTATAGTTGGAGTTTCATTTGTTTTGTGTGTACTGAAAGTACGCTGTAATTAGGTATTTGGTAAGTAGATAGTTAATTAAGTTGAAATTACTTATTTAGAGTAGATTTGAAAAGTAATCATTAGGATGGCATTATTGGCAGTAGATTGATGTTTGACAGATTATTTGTTTTGTGAGGAAATACTTTTCAAGGTTAAGTTTTGAAAATAAAAAACAAATAATTGAGTTAGGCCGTGCTCGCCCAGATATGACTATAAATGACAAGCGAAGCGTTGAATTAAAAAAAAAAAAATGTCTCTCTTTACGATAAATATCAATGGCTTACTGGCAATTGTAAATTAAATAACATGTATTGTTTCCCGTGTTTACTTTTCTCAGATTATAAAGAGAATAAAGCGGGTTTTACAGACATAATAATCTGACGAATTCATCAAAGAAACATCTCATAACTGAAAAACATATAGTTGTTTAGCATTACATAAATTCGGTACTGGTATTTTTAGAAGCTCATAATCGAAAAGTAGATTGAAATAAGCATTTAATGAAACGGTTTATTGACACCGTTATTTTGTTATGTAAACAAGAAGTAGCTTTTCGTGGCCACGATGAAAGTCCGAATTCCGATAAACGCGGTAACTATATCGAAACCTTGTTATGTCTGAGCAAGTATGATACAGTAATGGACTCGCATTTGGAACTAAGTTCTTCAGTCCAGACCCCAGCGAACTGGACTTAGGACTACGTGCGCCACGCACGATCTCGGTAAGAATTTTCTTTTGCTCCGGCTTACCTCTGTCATAAATTCACACTTCGCCACTCGAAAATAAAACAGATAGGCGGTGCACTGACATTGCATAGAGAATAATTAAGTTGAGATAGTAAACACTTTACAGTATAATTTTATGATCAGTGCGTAATTCCTTTTCTATATTGCGTCACGTTAATAGCAAAAATAAAAAAAACACTATAAAAACCAAACTCGATTGACTTCAGATTTTTTCAGAAAATATAAACCTTATAGCTGTACGTTAATTCGTTTTGATTCGTGGTCTTTTGATTTATTATAGTGCCATATTAAACAAGCATTTGCCATATTAAACAATCCTTTGGTAATACGTACAAGAATCCTACAAAAACTAAGCACTGATAAACGCGATTAATTGAAGAGATACGAAGTGACCCATGAGGAGAGCGTGAAACATTTTAAAATTAATAAATGTAATTTAGAACGCTTTGAATACATATGCAAAGTTGCATTTATGCATCGAAATTCTCTAGGGTTGGTACTGTACGGATTTCGTACAGTAGCTAACCAAGAGAACTTCGATTAATGATCATAACAGAATCTCTACAGGACTCAAACAAATATGTTTTTACAAGTACCTATCCGAGGAATAAATTTTGCTTGTCTTTTAATTAATTGATACAGTACGCACATGATTGTGTCGTTAATTCGTTATAATTATGCTTATCATTCCACCTGAGGTAGTCAACAAGTCACTTAATTTATTAATAATTACTGATAAGACATGAAAGATAATTAGATTAGCCATTAATTAGTGAATAATATTTTTTTTTAACATTCAATTTTTATTTTCAGACGCCGTATTATTACTGCTATGTGCAGTTGCACTAGCACAAGCGATCGACCACGACCCAGAACAACGGTCACGCGCTTGCAACTGCGATCCGTCTGAGGCGCAGCAGCTCTGCCAGACTAACTACGATAACGATGAAATATTAATAGCACACGAAAATTGCGACCAGTTCTACAAATGCGCAAATGGGAAACCAGTAGCATTTTACTGTCCCAATAATCTTCTGTACGACCCATTTAATCAAACATGTGACTGGCCCTACAACGTTGATTGCGGCAATAGGCCTATCTCAGAGGGCCCTAGCCAAGGTGAGGACAGTGATAGCGGTAGCGATGATGATAGTGACATTGACAATGATTGGACTTGTAATTGCAACCCTGCTGAAGCGCCATCTATTTGTGCAGCTGAAGGCTCAAACGGACTTCTCGTAGCACACCAAAACTGTAATCAATTCTACCAGTGTGCTGAAGGTAGGCCAGTGAATTTCTCTTGTGCCCCGACTCTATTATACAATCCTTACAAAGAAGTGTGCGATTGGCCGCAAAATGTTGAATGCGGTGACAGAGTCATTCCAGAACCTGAAGAGGATAACGACAGTGATATTGAAGACGAAGAAAACGATGGTACTTGCAATTGCAACCCTGAAGAAGCCCCAGCCATCTGTGCAGCTCCTGATTCAGAAAGTGTACTGATAGCACATGAGAACTGCAACAAGTACTACATTTGCAACCATGGCATACCAGTCGCTGTTTCTTGCTTCGGAAATTTACTATTCAATCCCTACACTAAACAATGTGATTGGCCAAGAAATATTGACTGTGGCGACAGACTTGTTCCTGAAACTGAATGTACAGGTTGTAATGACAATACCAGTGACGATACCAGCTGTGATGATGACGATGTATCTCCATCTCCAGAAGACAATAAGGCACCACCTCCGAGCAACGGTAGTGCACCTGAAGAGAGTGACGGCTCTGACATTCGCCCACCAAGTGATGGTGCTGCGGTCGCCACGCGTCCACCCGGCACATGCAACTGTAATCCCGAGGAGGCACCTTCCATCTGCGCGGCTGATAATTCTAGTAGCGTTCTAGTCGCTAATGAAAATTGCAACCAATTCTACAAATGCGACCACGGAAAACCTGTCGTTATCACTTGCCACGGAGACTTACTATACAATCCCTACACTGAACAATGTGACTGGCCGGAGAATGTTGACTGTGGGGACAGAGTGATCCCAGACCCAGACAACAGCGTTACCACCCCAGGAGGAACCAACCCAGGTGTGACCAACCCAGCAGATACCACCCCCGGTAATAACTGCGATCCCAGCGAAGCTCCTGCCATCTGCGCATTAGATGATTCCGAAGGAGTTTTGATAGCACACGAGAATTGTAACCAGTTTTACTTGTGTTCTGGAGGAAAACCAGCAGCATTAAGATGTCCACCCAATCTTCTGTTCAACCCTGCTAAGGACCAATGTGACTGGCCAGACAACGTGGACTGTGGAGACAGAGTCATCCCTGACCCTGAGTCCTCTGACAGTGAGAGCTCTGACATTCAACCACCAGGTGATGGTGTTGTGGTCCCCACGCGCCCGCCCGGCACATGCAACTGTAACCCCGGGGAGGCACCTTCCATCTGCGCGGCTGATAATTCTAGTGGCATTCTAGTCGCTCATGAAAATTGCAACCAATTCTACACATGCGATAACGGAAAACCTGTCGTTCTCACTTGCCACGGAGACTTAATATACAATCCCTACACTGAACAATGTGACTGGCCGGAGAATGTTGACTGTGGGGACAGAGTGATCCCAGACCCAGACAACAGCGTTACCACCCCAGGAGGAACCAACCCAGGTGTGACCAACCCAGCAGATACCACCCCAGGTAATAACTGCGATCCCAGCGAAGCCCCTGCCATCTGCGCAGAAGATGATTCCGAAGGAGTTTTGATAGCACACGAGAATTGTAACAAGTTTTACGTGTGTTCTGGAGGAAAACCAGCAGCATTAAGATGTCCACCCAATCTTCTGTTCAACCCTGCTAAGGACCAATGTGACTGGCCAGACAACGTGGACTGTGGAGACAGAGTCATCTCTGACCCTGAATCCTCTGACAGTGGAAGCTCTGAGATTGGCCCACCAGGAGTTGTGGTCCCCACGCGACCACCCGGCACGTGCAACTGTAATCCCGGGGAGGCAGATTCCATCTGCGCGGCTGATAATTCAAGTGGCATTCTAGTCGCTCATGAAAATTGCAACCAATTCTACACATGCGATAACGGAAAACCTGTTGTTCTCACTTGCCACGGAGACTTGCTGTACAATCCCTACACTGAACAATGTGACTGGCCGGAGAATGTTGACTGTGGGGACAGAGTGATCCCAGACCCAGACAACAGCGTTACCACCCCAGGAGGAACCAACCCAGGTGTGACCAACCCAGCAGATACCACCCCAGGTAATAACTGCGATCCCAGCGAAGCCCCTGCCATCTGCGCAGAAGATGATTCCGAAGGAGTTTTGATAGCACACGAGAATTGTAACAAGTTTTACATGTGTTCTGGAGGAAAACCAGCAGCATTAAGATGTCCACCCAATCTTCTGTTCAACCCTGCTAAGGACCAATGTGACTGGCCAGACAACGTGGACTGTGGAGACAGAGTCATCTCTGACCCTGAGTCCTCTGACAGTGAGAGCTCCGACATTCAGCCACCAGGTGATGGTGTTGTGGTCCCCACGCGCCCACCCGGCACATGCAACTGTAATCCCGGGGAGGCACCTTCCATCTGCGCGGCTGATAATTCTAGTGGCATTCTAGTCGCTCATGAAAATTGCAACCAATTCTACACATGCGATAACGGAAAACCTGTCGTTCTCACTTGCCACGGAGACTTACTATACAATCCCTACACTGAACAATGTGACTGGCCGGAGAATGTTGACTGTGGGGACAGAGTGATCCCAGACCCAGACAACAGCGTTACCACCCCAGGAGGAACCAACCCAGGTGTGACCAATCCAGCAGATACCACCCCAGGTAATAACTGCGATCCCAGCGAAGCTCCTGCCATCTGCGCATTAGATGATTCCGAAGGAGTTTTGATAGCACACGAGAATTGTAACCAGTTTTACGTGTGTTCTGGAGGAAAACCGGAAGCATTAAGATGTCCACCCAATCTTCTGTTCAACCCTGCTAAGGACCAATGTGACTGGCCAGACAACGTGGACTGTGGAGACAGAGTCATCCCTGACCCTGAGTCCTCTGACAGTGAGAGCTCCGACATTCAGCCACCAGGTGATGGTGTTGTGGTCCCCACGCGCCCACCCGGCACATGCAACTGTAATCCCGGTGAGGCACCTTCCATCTGCGCGGCTGATAATTCTAGTGGCATTCTAGTCGCTCATGAAAATTGCAACCAATTCTACACATGCGATAACGGAAAACCTGTCGTTCTCACTTGCCACGGAGACTTACTATACAATCCCTACACTGAACAATGTGACTGGCCGGAGAATGTTGACTGTGGGGACAGAGTGATCCCAGACCCAGACAACAGCGTTACCACCCCAGGAGGAACCAACCCAGGTGTGACCAATCCAGCAGATACCACCCCAGGTAATAACTGCGATCCCAGCGAAGCTCCTGCCATCTGCGCAGAAGATGATTCCGAAGGAGTTTTGATAGCACACGAGAATTGTAACCAGTTTTACGTGTGTTCTGGAGGAAAACCGGAAGCATTAAGATGTCCACCCAATCTTCTGTTCAACCCTGCTAAGGACCAATGTGACTGGCCAGACAACGTGGACTGTGGAGACAGAGTCATCCCTGACCCTGAATCCTCTGACAGTGAGAGCTCCGACATTCAGCCACCAGGTGATGGTGTTGTGGTCCCCACGCGCCCACCCGGCACATGCAACTGTAATCCCGGGGAGGCACCTTCCATCTGCGCGGCTGATAATTCTAGTGGCATTCTAGTCGCTCATGAAAATTGCAACCAATTCTACACATGCGATAACGGAAAACCTGTCGTTCTCACTTGCCACGGAGACTTACTATACAATCCCTACACTGAACAATGTGACTGGCCGGAGAATGTTGACTGTGGGGACAGAGTGATCCCAGACCCAGACAACAGCGTTACCACCCCAGGAGGAACCAACCCAGGTGTGACCAACCCAGCAGATACCACCCCAGGTAATAACTGCGATCCCAGCGAAGCTCCAGCCATCTGTGAAGAAGATGATTCCGAAGGAGTTTTGGTAGCACACGAGAATTGTAACCAGTTTTACATATGTTCTGGAGGCAAACCAGTAGCAGTAACATGCCCACCCAATCTTCTGTTCAACCCTGCTAAGGACCAATGTGACTGGCCAGAGAATGTTGACTGTGGGGACAGAGTGATCCCAGATGACAGCGTTACCACCCCAGGAGGTACCACCACAGGTGTCACCAACCCAAGTGTAACTAACCCAACAATTACCACCCCAGGTGTCACCAACCCAAGTGTAACTAACCCAACAATTACCACCTCAGGTGTCACCAACCCAAGTGTAACTAACCCAACAATTACCACCCCAGGTGTCACCAACCCAAGTGTAACTAACCCAACAATTACCACCTCAGGTGTCACCAACCCAAGTGTAACTAACCCAACAATTACCACCCCAGGTGTCACCAACCCAAGTGTAACTAACCCAACAATTACCACCTCAGGTGTCACCAATCCAAGTGTAACTAACCCAACAATTACCACCTCAGGTGTAACCAACCCAGCAGTTACCACCCCAGGAAGTACCACCCCAGGTAATAACTGCGATCCCAGCGAAGCCCCTGCCATCTGCGCAGAAGATGATTCAGAAGGAGTTCTGGTAGCACACGAGAATTGTAACCAGTTCTACATGTGTTCTGGAGGCAAACCAGTAGTATTAACATGTCCACCCAATCTTCTATTCAACCCTGCAAAGGACCAATGTGACTGGCCAGACAACGTGGACTGTGGAGACAGAGTCATCCCTGACCCTGAATCCTCTGACAGTGGCAGCTCTGAGGTTGGCCCACCAGGAGTGGTGGTCCCCACGCGACCACCCGGCACATGCAACTGTAATCCCGAGGAGGCAACTTCCATCTGCGCGGCTGATGATTCTAATGGTGTTCTAGTCGCTCATGAAAATTGTAACCAATTCTACACATGCGATCACGGGAAACCTGTCGTTCTCACTTGCTACGGAGACTTACTATACAATCCCTACACTGAACAATGTGACTGGCCGGAGAATGTTGACTGTGGGGACAGAGTGATCCCAGACGGCAGCGTTACCACCCCAGGAGGTACTACCTCAGGTGTCACCAACCCAAGTGTAACTAACCCAACAATTACCACCCCAGGTGTCACCAACCCAAGTGTAACTAACCCAACAATTACCACCTCAGGTGTCACCAACCCAAGTGTAACTAACCCAACAATTACCACCCCAGGTGTCACCAGCCCAAGTGTAACTAACCCGACAATTACCACCTCAGGTGTCACCAACCCAAGTGTAACTAACCCAACAATTACCACCCCAGGTGTCACCAACCCAAGTGTAACTAACCCAACAATTACCACCCCAGGTGTCACCAACCCAAGTGTAACTAACCCAACAATTACCACCTCGGGTGTCACCAATCCAAGTGTAACTAACCCAACAATTACCACCTCAGGTGTGACCAACCCAGCAGTTACCACCCCAGGAAGTACCACCCCAGGTAATAACTGCGATCCCAGCGAAGCCCCTGCCATCTGCGCAGAAGATGATTCAGAAGGAGTTCTGGTAGCACACGAGAATTGTAACCAGTTCTACATGTGTTCTGGAGGCAAACCAGTAGTATTAACATGTCCACCCAATCTTCTATTCAACCCTGCTAAGGACCAATGTGACTGGCCAGACAACGTGGACTGTGGAGACAGAGTCATCCCTGACCCTGAATCCTCTGACAGTGGAAGCTCTGAGATTGGCCCACCAGGAGTTGTGGTCCCCACGCGACCACCCGGCACGTGCAACTGTAATCCCGAGGAGGCACCTTCCATCTGCGCGGCTGATGATTCTAATGGTGTTCTAGTCGCTCATGAAAATTGTAACCAATTCTACACATGCGATCACGGGAAACCTGTCGTTCTCACTTGCTACGGAGACTTACTATACAATCCCTACACTGAACAATGTGACTGGCCGGAGAATGTTGACTGTGGGGACAGAGTGATCCCAGACGGCAGCGTTACCACCCCAGGAGGTACTACCTCAGGTGTCACCAACCCAAGTGTAACCAACCCAACAATTACCACCCCAGGTGTCACCAACCCAACTATAACTAACCCAACAATTACCACCTCAGGTGTGACCAACCCAGCAGTTACCACCCCAGCAGCTACCACCCCAGTAGTTACCTCCCCAGCTGTTACCGTTCCAACAGTTACGACCCCAGCAGCTACCACCCCAGTAGTTACCTCCCCAGCTGTTACCGTTCCAACAGTTACGACCCCAGCAGCTACCACCCCAGCAGTTACCACCCCAGAAAGTGACAGTGACAGCTCTGAGATTCGCCCACCAGGTGATGATATCTCCCCACAACCACCCAGTGATGACAGCAACGAAACGGAAGATTGTTCTGGAAATAGTGACGAAAATGGTACATGCAACTGTGACCCTGATCAAGCTCCTTCTATTTGCGCTGTAGACAATTCTGATGGTGTATTAATAGCTCATGAAAACTGTAATCAGTTCTACATATGCGATAACGGCAGGCCGGTTCCATTCAAATGCCCTTCAAATACTTTGTATAATCCCGTCTCACAAAGATGTGACTGGCCATTCAATGTTGATTGTGGTGATAGAATAATTCCAGACCCTGAAGATAACGTAAGCGAGAGTAAAGAAGACGAAAGCGAAGAAGAGGAAATCGTCGGACCGTGCAACTGCAACCCTGAAGAAGCTCCCGCAATTTGTGCAGTCGATAACTCTACTGGTGTACAAATTGCTCATCAAAATTGCAACCAATTCTACGTTTGCGACCATGGCAGACCAGTAGCTTTTACTTGTAATGGATTCCTTTTATACAACCCCTACACTCAAAACTGTGACTGGCCAGCAAATGTTGAATGTGGTGACAGGGTAATACCAGAACCTGTAAGTGATGAGAGCGATAGTGACTCGAACGAAGACAATAACAGCAACATTGTCAATGACGATCCCAGTCAAGCTCCAACGATCTGCGCAGCCTATGGCTCAGAAGGAGTACTAGTAGCACATGAAAACTGCGACCAATATTACATTTGTTCTGGAGGTGTGCCTGTAAGCCGACCATGTTCCGGAGGGCTTTTATACAATCCAAATAATGAACAGTGTGATTGGCCAAGTAATGTTATTTGCGGTGACAGAATTACCCCTGATGATTGCGCATGCAATTTTAGAAACGCGCCGGCTCTGTGCGCTAAACCAGGATCTGATGGAAAACTGATCGCCCACGAGAATTGTAACCAGTTTTATAGTTGCTCCCACTCAGTTCCCGTAGCGCAAACCTGCCCAGCCAGCTTGCTCTATAACACAGACAACGAGATATGCGATTGGCCACAAAACGTTAAATGTGACAACAGAATACTATCACGTGCCTCTCTTAACAAACATTGGCAGTCACGCCAAACTCTTAGAGACTAATTTTGTATGTAGTAAGTTTGTACTAAAACTGTGTTGTTAATATTGTATGAGATATCAGTATTTATGTATAGTCTTTAGACTAGATATTTAAAATTTAACAGTATTGTTTTATGTTTGCCTTGTCTTAAATTTTGGATTTGGATCAAAAATATATTATTTAATTATGAGACATAAATACATTGGTTTTATTGATAAAATTATACAGTATATAGTTACTGGTAACAAGACGTAATCTAATTTAATTTAATCAACTGTTTTCGTTTGATGTTCTAGAACATTTCCCAACATCGAAAGCGTTGTTAAAATGTCACCTTCCAAGATTTTTTATTTTATTTTATTTATTTGGGACAAAAACAGTTATGCTTTACAACATTAATAGTTAGCTAAGGTATAATAGTAAACAAACGCACAATCCACACTATTGTCCACGGACACATATCGATTTTAAAAGAAATAAGGAAACGGACCTATACAGAAAGGGACAGTAAGAAAGTAAAAATAATCCTGAAAAGTTACACAAACCAACTCAAGACAGCGCTCCCCGTCCAGATTTAATCTGTAGTCACCAATCAGTTCACACCATAACGTCAGCAAGAAGCAGTCATCGTTAAGGATGACCAGAAAGTAAATCAATAGCCATTTTTCTAAATTTGTTCTGATTAAGCGCGAACATATCTAAATTTATAAAATGTGAGTTATACGTTTCTAATAATCGGCGGAGAGGAACTCTTTCCCCAGCATTTATTCTACACTTCTCTGTGTAGAACAAGTGGGTTGCTCGCACTTCCCGCCGACTAACAGTTCTAGGAACTGAATCATCATCTTCCTGCCCTTATCCCATGTTACTTGGGGTCGGCGCAACACGTTTTCTTCTTCCATTCTCCTCTGTCAACCGTTACGCTATCATTCACTCCCTTCTCTTTCATATCATTCCCCACACAATCCATCCATATTTTCTTCAGCCTTCCTCTCCCTCTCCATCCATCAACATGTATATTCATCACTCTTTTAATCACATGCGTTTCGTCCCTTCTCATCACATGCCCATACCAAGCCAAACGATTTCCTTTCAACTTTTCTGTCACTGGCGCCACTTTCAAATTTCCTCTTATATACTCATTTCTTACTTTATCCATTCTCGTCACTCCACACATCCATCTCAACATTCTCATTTCCGCTGCACACAATTTTTTTTCATCCGTCTTCTTCACAGCCCAGCATTGAGATCCATAAAGTACGACAGGCCTTATCACGGACTTATAAATTTTCCCCTTTAACTTGAGGGGCATCCGTGGGTCGCAAGTTGTTCTTATGACCTGTCGCCATTTCATCCATCCTGAGTTACTGAATAACATAATTTATTTGAAAGTTCCATACAGTTAAACCTATTGTTGCTTAGGCCAAATAGCATCACAACCATCAGCAGTGTACGCCTGTGCTCCAAGCTTAATATATTGTACTCTTTCATCATTCAGATCTGCATAGGAAATCTTGGTATGTTACCATACCAAGATTTCCACTTATAATGTGTAGTGCGAAGAAATTTTTTTGTACCATTTTCTAGTCTGTGTTTATATTTTTCGTAAAATGGGCTCCAAATGGGCACCGCGTATTCCAACTGGGAACGGACTAAAATTTTATACAAGAAGAGAAAAGTAGAAGCCTTTTAAATTCTTTACAAGACCGCATTATGAAACCATACATCTGAAAAGCTCTATTGATAATGTTGTTAATATGGATGTCAAAATTTAACTTACTATCAAATAGTACTCCAAGATCACGCGTGCAATCAGTTTTACTCAAGTTTATGTCATTTAGTGTGTAGGGAAATTTAATACTTGTTTTATTTTTGGTAAAAGAAATATAATGACATTTTGGCAAACTGAGATGAAGTTTATTCTCAAGATAATATTGTGAAAGTCTGCATAGATCATCTTGTAATAGCAAGCAGTCCTTATACTAGTGAAGGATTTAAAAATTTTGATGTCATCGGCGTACATGAGGAATTTAGAGTTAACGATACAGGACTTTATGTCGTTAATGAACAAGATAAATAATAAAGGACCCAAGACTGAACCTTGGGGCACACCGGATTCGACAACTGTGTATTCGGACTCGTATCCATTGATGACAACTTTCTGTGTTCTGTGGAATATGTACGACACAAAATCTGAGCAGATTCCCTCTAATGCCGTTAAAGGCAATTTTGTCTAAAAGCAGTTTGTGGTCCACCCTGTCGAAAGCCTTCCGAAAATCAGTATACACTGATTTTCGGAACTAGTGTATCTCACAAGTGAATACTAATATAGAATATAATAGAATAGAATACTCTTTATACCTCAACAATTAGCTATTTTAGAGAAAAATATGAATACTAGAAAATTTTCAAAATAATACTTGTATTTCTCGAAAACCATGGATTTGCTTAGGCTTTATAAGACGCTTAAATGTTACAAATAGGTCTCACTACGACGTCTCGCCGGGAATACGCCTAGTTCCCAGGAACTCTTTATAAGTAGCTGTGTCTTTATCAGACTTTTCATAACCTTTGGGGTTAATAGAATCTACAGAATACGGTGTGGGTCTTGTTTTGTCATGCGCCCCAAATCTATTACCATTTTCTAATCTCCTATTATGTACAGGTGATTAGAAAGTGGTAATAGATTAAATACTAACTACAGTATAAATTATAGTTAGTTTTATATTATTTCATCATCTACTAATTGACCGACTTCATTGACTTTGACTAAGTATAAGATTATCCCGGCTATTGCCGAAAATGATATCCGTATTACTACGTTTTATTACTCCTCACTATTATTAATCTTGATGTAATTCGTACGACATTTCGTACAATTTTGAGTGGGGAAATCCCCTTTTTAGATTTTTCTCGTTACTTTTACTTTGAGAGCTCAGAACTAATTATTCATTTCTTATTTGCATCTACCATTGCCTTTGTTAGATGCAAGGATGCATCATACACCAAATATATATAAAAAAAGGCTTCACAAACCTGTAAACGAAATGTTAAGGGTATTAAAAGCTAAAATTTTGGAAATACTTGAAACAACTACAAAAACTGTGATATAAAAAAAATTTGAAATATTATGTATTTCCTAAATGAGTCTACCTACGAACCCTGTCTGGGTTATTTACGAGTTTCAAACCCATAAATGGCCGCATTTTTTATTGCGTTGACTTAGAAGCTTGATTTCTTTAGAGCTCCAAGGGACCGTAAACTTACGTATTTGATATTAATTTCAACTTGATACCTTCACGCCCTCCCGAGAAAAAGGGGCTTGACATACTGATAGACGGACGGACGGAGGAACAACGAAGTTATCCTACTTATAAGGTTTCCGTTTTTTCCTTTTGAGGTACGGAACCGAAAAAATTGTCTATGTCACTCTACGGATCATAAACTATCTCTAAAAAAGGACAAGTCAACAAACACACTTTCGCACTAATTATAATGCTCACTCAGTAGTAGTGATAGTACAGATATGTAGTAAGTATACCTACATACACAAACTCACGCCTATTTCTGATGGGGGTCGGCAGAAACGACAGATCACCATCTGCTCCAATCCTTACAAATAGTCCTTGATAGATGTTATAATTATTTGATTATAATAAAAGTAAAAAGTACCTACTGTCATACTCGCTTAGACGGAAAATAAAAATAGATCGATCCAGCACCAGTGGTTCCACCACTCTAGTGAAGCGAAGAGTTCAAGTTTGTAAACAAAAAAACAGCCAGCAATGAAAATAAAATGAAATTGCTTATTCTGTAAATAGGATATCGGAATCACTTTTACATGTCATATTATAAAATTAAATAATAGGGGTTAAAGTATGAAATTGCCGTTTTATTGTAATAGGTACTTCGAATTGACATAAAACCTTCATGGTTTGAGATTTTTGAGTGAAACTTTTTTCACATGGTAAAGTCATCTGTCAAATTTCTTTAATAGAGTTTCTACTTTATCACTGAAGCATTAAGGTTGCATCGCTGAAGGACAGTTTCGGGTAGCTTGACCTGCTGGCGTCTGTACCTATGAAGTTCTTCTTTTAAAAAATGTGCAACATTCGATTATCGACTTTCAGTTGTTTTTTTGATTCAGCTTAGACAAGAAAGATGGATACTTCGAAAATTCGAGTTATTTTTTAATACGAGTTCCGACACGGAACTGACGCGGCAGAAACAATGTTGCGTTTGGAGAGGGGACTGCTAATGAACACACCGTGCGATTTTGGTTTAAACGCTTTCATGATGGAAACTTTGATTTGAAGAACGAACCACGTGGAAGACCGCCCACACCGGCGAATAACAATGAATTGAAAGAGATGGTGGAAGCCGATCCGAGCCAAACTACCCAGGAATTAGCGGCATGGTTTAACGTTACCTTACCAACAATATTGACTCATTTGCGTCAAATCAATAAACTAAAAAAATATGAGAAATGGGTGCCTCACGATTTGACTGATCTGCAGAAAGAAACGCGTGTTGAAACTTGTGTTGCCTTGTTGAATCGATACAGAAATGAAGGAATATTGGATCGAATTGTGACATGTGATGAAAAGTGGATTCTTTACGATAACCGTAAGCGAAAAATGCAATGGCTGACCCCAGGTCAAACGCCGCAACAGTGTCCTAAAGCAAAGCTTACCAATAAAAAGGTAATGGTAACTGTTTGGTGGTCTCAGCATGGTGTTATTCACTATGGCTTTCTCCGATCTGATCAAGCAATAACGGCAGATGTCTACTGTGCCCAACTCCGAACAATGATAGCAAAACTAGCAGTGAAACAGCCCCGACTCATGAATCGATCTTCACCATTATTGCTCCATGATAACGCGAGACCTCATACAGCACGTGAAACCGTTTAACTCTACAGGAACTGCAATTAGAAACCATTCGTCACCCTCCGTATTCGCCAGACCTTGCTCCAATGGACTACCATTTTTTTTCGTGATTTGGACAATTTTCTACGTGATAAAAAGTTTTCTTCTCAGGAGGCAGTGCAAAATGTACACAGTTTGTCGAATCTAGATCACGAGAGTTCTATCACACATGCATAAAATGACCTTCCTATTAGATGGCAGCAATGTATAGATAATAATGGTAATTATTTTGATTAAATAAATATGTTAAATTAAAAAAAAAACGAATTTCAATTTTTCAATACAAAATTTAACCCCTAATAAAAAAATAAGTTAGATGAGGCTGGCGGCGTTACCTATCTGACTTACTCTGAGAAGAAAGGCCCATACAAAGAGAGGTCACAGTCTCTTTTAAAGTCCAGACATAATCTTGGCCAAAGTGGTAATACGTTCCCGGACATAAAACATAAGTATGTACATATAATAAATACTTATCTGTACTGTAAATATATATATACAAGCAATCGAATGTGAGAGTGTTTGTCTATAGTATAGAAATTACTCATTAGAAGAAGGTCGTAAGTTAAACAGAAGTGTATTGCTTCCTGACACTGTCACTCCACTTTTGGTTCTTACTGTTAGTAGTTACATGATAAATGTACAAAAAATATTGACTAACTAGCTTCTGCCCGCGGCTTCGCCCGCGTGGATGGATGTCGGAAATTATCCCACGGGAAAGTGCTAACAGGATAAAATGTATGTGCTTCCCCAGGTTGTGTCTCATTAGTGGTGATTAAGAGGGTACCTATATGATATCTTTACCTAAGTACCTACCTAATTAAAAAAAAAACCTCAATAACAGAAATAAAATACCTACCTACCTAAATAAACCTATTTCTGATGATAACTAATCTAAACTCAATAAATAAACAAAATCACTAAAAACTAATATCTATACGAATGACTAATCCTACATAACAATATTATAAAATAACCTACGGTCACTACGTACACTATCAAATCAACTACCTATACCTACTTTAAAATTAAAATCTATAAGTACCTACGACTTATAAAATTAAACCAAAATAACTCTAAAAACTAAAAGGAATAAAAAGGTCGCACAGATAATACTGCGGCACCCTACGTAACCTACGACAAACTTATTATTTGCGGTTGTACAGGAATCAGGTCTAGGGATCGAACCGCAAAATTAAGTTTGTTTTTTATTGTATATACTTTTCCGGGATAAAAAGTACCCAGTGTGGTGCCCAGGATATTAAAGAATAATTATACCAAGTTTCATCGTAATCGAACCGGTAGTTTTTGCGTGATGCCTGAACAAACAGACAGACAGACAGACAGACAGACAGACCGACAGACAGACAGACAGACAAAAATTTTTTTAATCACATTTTTGGGTTCGGTGTCGGTCTAGTAACACCCCCTGCCATTTATTTTGTTGATATTTTCAATGTACAGAATTTTCACTTCTACAGATTTATTATAAGTATAGAATAGATAACATGAATACACAACATTTTGCTCATCTTATAACTAACGTAAGCTACGAAACGAATAAGTTGGCACCGATTGATGTGAGGGTTCAAGAATCTTAAGTCTCAGGTTGCCGTGGTTCGGATGATTCCGCTTGGTTCTACTGCCAGTAGTTTTGTAACAGTAAGTGCCTGATGAATGACGGAGGAGCTTGTCAACTATGGCAGGAGACTCCGGTAAAAGGGTTTGGATTATTTTCTGAACAATTGACAGACTAATTTTAATGAAACCAGCACAATAATTACTAGCACACCATACTTTCGCCCGGCACCAATTTTACATTGTTGGCTCCTATCTGTACAGGAAAATCAATAATAAAATAAAAATAATGGATCTAAACCCCCACAACCTCAAAACCCAACTGACTGAATGGCTACTGGAAAAAGACTACTCATTCACGGAGTCTTTACTTACATTCATAGAATAATCCCAGAAGTCATTACTCTACCCGACTCACTCAAAACACGATCACTCACTCATCTATCAACCCTTATCCCTGCATACACACACTCACTTTCACACGCACCCACTCCCATACTCACCACTCGTACCCTTAAGAAAATGCTTTTATTCGATAACACCCCCCCCCCCACACACACACACACTCACACCCTCACTTTATATTACATCGGCACATAAATGTATTACTTAACCACCCTTGCGCTAAACACCCTGGCTGCTGCTACCTACATGACTAAGCGCCCAGTATGGCCTAACACTGTCTCATAAGATACAGGACTACCTAGTTTAGGAGGCAGGATTACATAACCCGTGTAGATTTATGTAGATATACCTATGTTATTTTGTACATCTGCTCTTGTATATCATGAATCTTGTGTGTATCATAATAAATTTATTATTATTAATTGCGTAACACATAGTCAATCGGAATCAGAATCATTTTGATGCAAATTTCTAATTGCTTCATAAGTTTTTGTCTGCTCAACACGTAAATAACGCAATGAATGTTGTTGAACTGTCAAAATGAAACCGATTCCGATTGATCGTGTGTTACGCAATTAGAGAGAAAGCGCTTAAAGTCTTATAGTTAGTAGAAAAACGAAATAAAACATGAATAACCCTTTTAAAATTAGATGGTTATGATGTCAAAGGTGTCTTTTGCTCATATAATTTGTACAGGAACTCTACAAAGTCAGTGCCTGCTGAAAAAAATACGGCAAAATAAAGATACAAATAATTATGTATATTTAAGTCTGATATTAAACGAAGTTCATCGTAACTTTTGTTGTCATTAGTTTCCTCTCATCATCTTTATTATTTAGGTAAATCATAGAACAGGAGACCGAAGCAGATTGGGCATAAACCCAATTCCAGTCAGTACTGGAATTGGGTTTATGCCCAATCTGCTTCTTCTTATTCTAACATCAGTATGTTAGAATACTTGAATAATACAGATTATAGAAACATATTAGTACCTATAACACTAGGTATTTAAGGCGATTTATCAAATTGATTAATATCTAATTTTATTAAACATGAACATTGTGAAACTAGGTACATGTGATATTTCCCCAATGCCTTTCCCGCCAAAATATGCTATTTCGTTCTAATATGTAAATTCAAATAGGCAAAGGCCCCAAAACCATTCTGCCATGCATAATTATAACTTGTACATATGCATAAGCCTAACAATTTGTTGGAGAGCTGCTGTAAAGTATAAGTTTTCTACTTAAGGTATGAACATTCCCATGTAATGTAACGTTCTTACAAATGATACAATACAGGCAAAAGCTCAGTTTTCAAAAGCGTTTCCATGTAATGTAACGCCTGCGAATGCTCCACGCTTCGATCGACGTAATGCTCACGGCGACACTCACCATTTACCTATAACATTTCTTTCTATCTTGCGTTCATTGTTGAAATGTCGGACCTACAGGTACCGTTCGTGCCTTTGCTTGATAAAATTACACATTATTTTTTACATGTTTTTAAAATCAGGTTGTAACAAAACATCGAGGGTCGTGTTCGAAGTGCGGTTCGATAAAATTTAAAAACGGCGAATGATCGATATTCTGTTACAAGTAAATGCTCTAGCCTATACTCACCTTTAGGTTACTAACAATACCTAATACCTACTAATACCATGGTTATGGATGCTATATAAAGCAATATTTTTATTAGGTTATCAGTTTGATAAATCGTGAAAATTGGCTGGAACTTATTATCAACTTGGTAAAACTATAAGCGCGGGAAACTTCTAACTTGGCAGACGCAAATACGTTGCCGGCGACCGAACAAGTAACTACAAAACCAGTCAATTACCGATGGAGATATGTTAAGAGAACAAATAATGCCAAGCAAAACATCAAAATCAACAGTATTAAAAGCATTACTGAAATCTAGCAAAGCTAAAACCGTTAGATTACCGTTTTCCATGGCTGACCTTATATCATCCGTAATGTTCAGAAGCGCTGTAGTAGTGCTATGACCAGGACGAAAGCCAGACTGGAAGGAGTTGAGGAGATTATTTTTAGAGAGGAAAGTGCTTATTTGATTGTGGATTAACCGTTCAAGGACTTTGGATAGGAATGGTAAGACGGATAAACTCAAACACAAATCATTTAATTCAACTAAACCAATTACAGGCACTTTTGAATTGTCAAAGGATCGGTCAGTCAGAAAGATGAAGCTAGTTGCCCATTCCAAAGCGTAGGTACCTATGGAGAAGAACGGGCAAGAAACTCCACGGACACTCTTTTAAATCATAAAATTGTTACAAAATATTTGATTACATCATTCGTGTTGAAATTAACCATGTGAGAACGATGTAGAAATACGTGTACGTTAAAAGCGTCCGTTATAGAAAACATAAAAACAATTTGAAATTAAAATATGCCGTGGCAGCTAAGAGATGACCAGTCCCTACTGACGGCGCCCGTTCACGAACATGACGGTGACGGATGATATTGGACGGTATTCAAAAAAGGATGTAGGATTAGACTTTTTAGGTAAAGGAATTATTTGAGCATCTTTCCACGAGCATGGAAAGACACCACTAGATGCCGAAAAATTGAGGATATGATAAATGACAGGAAGGATAACATCCAGCAGTCCCTGACTAACATATTATGGCTGATGCGGTCACTTCCTACTGCATTGGAAGTAATCGATAGTATGCTCTTCTTAACATCACACGCGGAGAACTGACCAAAAACAAATGGAGAATAACTGGGAGTCGGAAGAGAAGAAAGATAATTCAATGTATTCAATTTTATTGTCCTATCGAAATTGGACGAAGCAGTAAAATGATTATTCATTGCATTTATGTCTATGTCTTTTGGGATTGTCTCTTGTCGGGTTTTACCGACCCTCAATGATCTAAGAAATTTCCAAACTTTGGATGCGTCCCCATTTTGGACAGGAGCAGGAATATAATGGCGATTAGCATTCCTACACACCTTGTTGCAGTGATTACGGATTGAGAGGTATCTTTCGTTGTTAGCATCATTAGCCCTACGCTTAAATTTGGCCTTAGCCGTAATTTTTTGAGACATGATCACCAAAATTGCGTTGCATGAGAATTTTAGCTTTAGCCTTAGGTGGGCGAATTTTGTACTACAGAAAAATCAGGTCACGATAGGAAAAGGCATCGGCTGAACATTGGCCATGCTTAGCGACGTGATCAAAGGAAGAGACAAAAATCAAATCAAGACGTGAAATTAATGACCCACCTGACCCGGGGGGCTTCTGTTACTATACTATCCAATGAATCCGGCATGGATACTGATGGGTCGTCTTGCATTCGACATTTAAAAAGAAGTCGTCTGCATGTTTGCAAGCACTGCAATAAGCGCTGTACCCATAAAAACCACGGTTCCGAGTCTTCGGGTTGTGGTTGCACGGACTCTACACTAGTTGCATCAGAACCTAACTGCTCCGAAATAATTGTTTCACACAATAGGCCAACTTTATGCCAATAAATGGTAGCGTCAAAAAAATTCGGCACCACCACAGCGCTTCTGAACATAAAATATCTTAATCTTTTTTCCAATTTCCTGGACGCAAATTTCTTTTATTACGCACGTCTTAGAATAAGTTTAGTGCGTGGTGTTCCTGCGGAATGTGAACAGAAACTTTGCTCCTTGTCTGTTATTTCTGATGGCAATGAAAATAGTTGTGCTGAAGCTTCAGCACTCTTATTAATCGCAGCAGCAGATGAAATTTTTCCTGTAAAAAATAACAGTATAAGTACAATTCCCTCGCCTCCGTGGTGGGACTCTGAGTGCACAGAATTGATTAACAAACGTAAAAAGGCTAAATACAATTATAACCTTGATATGTGTTATATTAATTTTAATAACTTTTGCAAGAAAGTTCCACCGCAACCTAATTATTTAGTGGGCAAGTGAAACCGGACGAGATACTTTTCATGTAAGAATAATCTACATGACCACATGACCTAAATGTATTTGTTCCGAGTCTGGGTGTTTTTCTATCTATAATATGTATGTATTTACAAAAAAAAATGTATATAAGTAGTTTATCAGCCATCTTGTTACCATAACACAAGCATTAGGTTGCTTAGCTTGGGACTAGATGGCGCTGTGTGAAATGTCCAAGGATATTATTATTATCTTTTATTTTCATATCCATAAGTATTTGTAGATCCAGACTCCTTAAATAGTAAAGTACTACGAGTAGTCTTATCTTTCCACTAATTATAAGCTTCCTACTTAGGTATGTACAGTTCCAACATGGGTGAACATGGTGAACAGGTGAAATAGAGAACTACAGTGCTCTCACAGTTATTTATTTTGCATCACTGTCAAAATCACAGTGATCTTTCTCTTCACAATAAGATTGCATTCGGGTTGCTGTTGTCAGAGGTAAAATAATTCAAAGGTCAAATGAAGACTGAAAATTAAAAAAAACGGTACTCTTTTTTTTATTAATTTTCAGTCTTTATTTGAGCTTCGGCATAAGCAGTGCCGCCTTCCGCTAAGGCGACGTCGAAATGACAGGCGGTTACAGCGTTTGGTAAGTAAATAAGAGCTCAATTACCATTTAAGTTTTAATCGTTTTCTGGCTGAAAACTTAGAGTTCCACCATATATTTACGGATGCTGCCAAGCGTTCTCCGACGAGTTGTGTTGGGATAGGGACTTACCATTCTCAATACAATATCGTTCAATGAATAAAGCTGCCTCTGGAAACTTCTATTTTCTTTTGTTTCGGTATTTTAAACTCCACTCGTGTTTTAAAGCCCAAAAAATTTATAATTTTTTACTGATTTTCAAAGTGCTCTTCTAGCCATCAATAAATCCCCTCATTCGGTTTAGGAGTGCTCAAGTTATGTCTGTATATGTACTCGTAATTCAATCATGAATAGACAATTTGACATAACGTATATTTGAGAACAGTGGCTTAAGGAGGGAACTTGTAGGCAGATAGCCCGTCGTTTTTGTCTGGGATGGCTACACACTTATATTACCTCTGGACACTTATCAGGTAGGTAAGATTTGCCGCCTAATTGATTGTCACACAGTAACATAAAAAATATGATGTTTAGTGCATATTTTTGTCTATTGCGACACATTAAATTGTCTTCAAAGGCAACTGCCCTCTGAAGCTTCCAACTTATTGGACCTAGCTTAAATATAATAAGATACATTCATGAAAATTAAACCTTGATGGATTTCATTGATCATTTTGCCAAGTATGGTGATGTGAATTTAAAAATTCATAACATATTATTTATTATATATCAGCTAACTAACTTCAATGTAATGTCAATCACCTAGGGCGCGGCGTAGCGTCGTAGCCTCGTAGCAGACAGTAACGTGCGCTAGTGTTTAGTAACAATGATTTTATCCCATCAAGCTGAAGTTGATGTTAAAAGTGTTCCCCACGCGGGCCGGCGAAGTCGTATTTCTAGTGGTTTTTCGTGATTATTTCACTAAACGCACTATGTTTTACAGCCAAGTACTAGATCGTTAGTCTTTTGCGATGTATCACTTGAAAGCAATCCACTTGCCCGTCAGATATGTTTGCAGATGCGCAAGTGGATGGCTTTCAAGCGATACATCGCAAAAGAATTGCGTTTTTGATGCGCCGCATACGCGGCAGCCCCAACAGCTTCCTGCAGCTTATTGCAGGGAGGATGGATGTGGATTGCTCCTTCATGGAGCATTGGACAAAACCACATGTACGAGTAGTGCGGTCTGATCCAAAGTTTCTATTGTTGTGTCTATGTATTTCATGTATGTTCTATGTTACGGGTTTGGTTTCCGCATTTAGTCCTTCAAGTGGACTATTGTGCGTGTATGTATTCTTCTTATTATATTATTTAAAAACAAAATATGTATGGATGATTATAATGATTGTAATTTATCTGAAATAAATTAATTGAATTGAGTTGGTAGATATATAATAAAAATATTTAATCGGAATAAGTACTGAAAATAGAAAATAATTGACAAAATAACTGTAAAAAAATAGTACTTTGGTGTAAACTTAATAAAATAAACACGAAAAGCCACTAGAAATGCAACGTTGCCAGCCCGTGTGTAATGAACGCTCTGAATGCATTATACTACATTACTTCTAAGTTATATTATAAAATTTCCTCTTTACTCAGGTATGGGTCCTCCTCTGAGGGAACACCACCAGTGTAAATGAAGCCTTTCTAGCGCAGAAAATATGCCCAAGTGCAATCTCCGGTATCTGCAGTATTACTTTTGGACAATGCTCATGGATGTATGGAATCCCGTACCACGCTGCATCAAAGTCAAACTTTGTTTTTTATACACTACTCTTATCATATTAACTCCTACAAAAGTTATTTTCGTAAACCAAAACCCGAGTTTCGGAGATTATCAAAAACATCGAGATAACCTGAAAACTAGGTAATAATAATAATAATAACCCCACCGCCGTATCTCTACGTTGCGCGCTCTAAACTCTAGGTCTGTGACGGAAGAGTTTACTTTGCCGGATCAGGTCTAGGGTGAGGAGCCAGACCAAGAGAGATACAGGAACCCGCAGGGCAGCATGTGGCGAGCTGTTGGGCAGTAGCGACCCCACGGACCCTATCTCCCTGGAGATGTCTTGTTCCTTACGTCTGGCTTGCCTTTATTGGCCGACTGGAGTGAACACTGACGAGGAACAGAGCTCCCACCTCATTCTTTATTTCCTGGCTTGAGAGAGATATTCGCAAGAGCAAACGTGCTCGGAGGAAGGAAGTATTTCAGTAAGATACTGGTAGGGATCTTGACCGTACTTCCGGGATTGTCCTGATAGCCGTGGAATACCTCTCCACTCCTCATAAGCACCTCAGGACATGTTGCCTCCTTGTCGCTACGACACTATGTGCTAGCGACCGTTTTCGGGGGCCGATTATTGACTGTGCAAGTCACCCCCTTTTTTTTTTTTTTTTTTTGAGGATGGGAAATCATCAAATGACTCCTCCCGCTCTGGGTGGAGCAGAAGGGAGTGTCAGACTTTTACTGACTAAAACCCACCCGTGTTCCTTCCTTAGCCCTTTATGTTCCAGGGCAGCGGTAAACCCTTTCGGATGGTCCCGCTACCCTGGCAGGCTTCGGCCCTGTGGGGCCCCGTCACTTGCTGACATCTCTTTGAGGCGCGCGTGGAACACGAACACGCCGTCCGGCACGGGCCTAGTCCTGATCGGACGGAGAGCTACCCATTACTCTCCGCCCGCAGGCCCGCGCCTACGGTGGCCGGGAGTCGTCACGCGGCTCCCGACACCCGGAGCGTCTCCCGCGGCGGCTGAGGCGTGAGGTGCGCAAGGCGCGTTCCCTCGCCCACCCCGCCACCTCCTTCGCTAGCATGACTGCTTCGCAGAAGGAGGTGACTGCCTCCCACTCCCTCTCACCCCGGACCATGGCTTGAACCAGGGCCGGGCGCGAGAGGTCGCCGCCGCTGCCAATCGCCTCTACGAGGACACGGCGGTGCTCTGCCCAAGCAGGGCAGACCTCCACCGTATGCTCCACCGTGTCCTCTGGGCGATCCTGACAGTGGTGACACCCGGGCGTCTCCTCCCGCCTGATGATGTGCAGGAACCTCCCGAAACATCCGTGTCCGGAGAGGACCTGCGTCAGGCGGTAGGTGAGAGCGCCGTGACGTCTCTCTAGCCACTCCTCAAAGAGGGGTCTTACCGCCGCTATCGTGGCGTGCCCTGCGCTGGGTTGCGATAGTCGCTCCTTCCATGCCACCATGAGATTGCGCCGGAGGTTCGTCCGCTCCGCCGCGGTTTGCCGCGGATGCGGAGTTTCCCCCCGGCGTAGTGCCTCCGCGCGCCAATCATATAGGCGCGCGAGGACTATCGCCTCCAGATCCCATGGTGGCAGTCCGGCAAGGAGGCTTGCTGCCTCGCCTGAGATCGTGCGGTAGCCCCGGATCAGCCTTACGGCTACCACCTTCTGGGGCGCGTTCAGATAGTGTGCGGCTCGAAGCCGCAGTGAACGCGCCCATACCGGGGCCCCATATAGGGCCATGGACCGCACGACCCCCGCGTAAAGCCTCCGGCAGGAGGCGTTTGGCCCCCTCAGGTTGGGCAAGAGCCGCTTTAGGGCGGCCCCGGCCCGTTCCAGTTTGGGGGCCAAACGTCGGAAGTGCTCGACGAAGTTCCATCGGCTGTCGAGGACGAGACCCAGGTACCTCATCGTGGTCTCGACGCCGATGTGAACCCCTCCTACCACTAGTTGGGATCCCGGAGGTGGCCCGTACCGAGGCCCATGAAAGGACATGGCCTCGGACTTGTGCAATGCCACCTCGAGACCCAACCGCCGGATCCTTTCCACGACTATCGCAACCCCGCGTGTCATCGCGTCGGCCGCCGCCTGATGCGACCTCCCCTGCGCCAGGACCAGTCACCCCCTGCCATTTCATCTGTGAATATTATAATTATCATTGGTCAGGCAGGAGACATGAAAATTATATTTTTTTTTACATGTTTTATGAAAGACGTGATCATGACACTTTCAAAATTCATTTGAAACGGAACGAAATGTAAAAGGAATACTTACAACAATATCAATAAATTCCCTGTTCAAAAATCAAATCCCCGATGCGTAATGTCTTAGAACATGAAAATAATTACTATAGTATTTTGATCTTGATGCATGAGACTTTTTGGTACGACTTTTGGTCATTGTCTTTTAAACTCGGTGCAAGCTGGAGCCGAAGTTCCTTAAACTGGTAGAAATCGTCACGTAACTAAAAAGCTTTATACTGCTCCATGCGATAGAAAGAGGCAGAGAGAGAGAGAGAGTTTTTGAAGTTTTGTCTACAAAATTTAAAAAAAAATATTTTCACTTTTAGACTCGTTCCCAAAAAAATCTGCTGCAGTCAGCTAGTATATAATAATTGCCTTTGCCCTGCAGTGGGACATCACAGGCTTTTAATAATAAGGTATGGTTAGGTGACTGTTGTTTACAATTTACTGTCATATTATTTTAGTAATAGCTGTTCGTCAGGAATACTCTTTAAGAAACTATCAGTCAGTGTATCAGTGTTGTGTCATTAGGTAGTATATACAGGATCGCAGGCATTCATTAATTCACTAAAAACGAGAAACTTCGCAAGCAATGGGAAATTACTACTCAAGGCTGGGTGTCGAGTTCAGAATGGCCTGCTCCTCATACGGGCAATTGTACGTCGCTTGCTCCCGTGTCACCAGTCCTAACCCTATTGATTTAACACTTCCAGCATACAAATGCACAGAGGCGGACTTAATAGGCATTCTCTACCAGTCAACCTGTGGGTGATGCAGAGACAAACAGTGGTAGGAGCAATCAAGAAAATTGAGGAAAATATATTTTAAATATAAAGATACGCATAAACCGTGCATAAACCTATTAAAGGTATATAAATAAAAAATATATAAATATAAGCACAAACAAATATACATAAATACATGAATATGCTAAAAAAAAATAAGACAAACAATGAGAAAATATTACCGTTGTGATGATACTGCCAGCTTCTTACGCATATGCTCGCGAACTTTAAAGGATAATCAGTTGGTTGCTATCCTGCCATTTCCAGGGGGAGCGCATTCCACAGAGAGATAGACTGAACGAAGAAGGAAGCGTGAATGAAGTCTGTGCGGTGAGTGGGACATTGGAGAAGACGATTGTGACCTTATTCATATTTTGGGCAGAAGCTAATTATATTATAAACTTTGTCTGTCTGTCTGTCTGTGTGTTACCTTTTTACGCCTAAACCACAGAACTGATTTCGTTAAAATTTTGCAAGGAGACAGATGGCAACCTGAGAAAGGATTAGGTCCACCTTGTGGGACCCCTTCCAACGCATCGTCTTCTGGTACGCGGTCGCCACTCCAGAACCTTCCGGCTCCATCGGCCATTTGTTCTGCGAGCAATGTGCCCAGCCCACTGTCGGTTACCTTGGTTCTCCCACGGATCTCTTCATTTCTGATAGGGCACGTAGCCCACTCCATTGCCCTTTAGGTGATTTTCAGCGTTCTAATGACGCTCATTGTGAGCGTTTCAGTGCCAAGACTTTCGTCTTGAGGTACTGTGGTATGTGAGAAGAGAGAATATTACGAAGTTTCCCGAACGCTGCTCATCCGAGTCGGATTCAAACATTGATTTGATTATTTTTGATGCCCAATGAGCTCCTGCCTTTTTAAATATTTTGTCGTATTATATACTTGTATATAATAGTATATAGTATACAGCGTGGTTTAATGGCGACATTAATTTAGCACACGTATACGGTTTTGCTTGCTTAATTAAACATTAATATTTATTTATTTATTAACAATTTCATAAAATAGCATCTTAGAGCGACCTGACTTAAAGAACTGTAGCACAGGGGTCATTTTCCGGGGTCACGGATCATAACATCGCATCAATGTAATTAAAACAATTATCGAGCTAAGAGAAGGCGAATTGAAGGAAAGAGAGAGGAAAGATGTCGGCGCGCGGCGCAGGTGGAAGTTTTCAAGTTACGATTTTTTTTATGTTGTTATAATTTTTATGATTACTGGCCACTAGCCCTACCCGTGTGTTAAATTAATGTCGCCATTGTAGCGCCACGTTGTGTATTAGTGTTAGTTTGTTAAAAAATAGTATTTACAAATAAATAAAGTATTATTATTTATTACATTCTATTCTAATCTTTCCCAGCAATGAAACGATATTTTCTTTGGATTATGACAATCTTTTGAACGATTATTAGAAATCACTCAGAGGCGTTTCTATTTAACAATCCTTTTTTTTTGCAAATAATCCAAACAATAAGTACAAAATGAAATCGTTTTTAATCGTGAAAAATACGGCTGGGTACAAAAAAAAATAAAGCCACTATCTACATTCCAACTCATTTTATTTTATAAATATTTTTGTAGTTATCTCATCAATTGTCTGGAGTCCAAATGTTTGTTCAGGGAGGTCGTACATCCCGCATCCCAAGGCCAATCGCAGACCTAAACGAGAAAAATACACAAATTAATATTTTATTGTCATTAAATTAATTATAATAATTATATTAAATACCGCCAGCGCGCTATGGAGCGGTCTCTTTGAAGGATAATATTAAATACCGCCAGCGCGCTATGGAGTGAGCTATGCTCGGAGTCTCTTTAAAATCAAAAATGAAATTATCCGGAAAAGAACCGGAGTTACCGACATAGCGCGCAGAGTAAGCAAACTGAAGTGGCAGTGGGCTGGCCATGTTTGTCGAAGGACCGATAGCTGTTGGAGCAAACGAGTCCTGGAGTGGAGACCGTGTATCGGCAAGCGTAGTGTGGGACGCCCCCCAGCTAGACGGACGCACGACCTAAAGAAGGTTGCTGGGACGGACTGGATGCGGAAGGCAGAGGACAGGGTGTTGTGGCACAGCATGGGAGAGGCCTAGGTCCAGCAGTGGACTGCGATAGGCTAAGTTGATATTAAATTATACGCTTAAATGGCGCTATTTTATTAAAGATATTTTATGAAAATAATATTACGCTTGTCCCCGAAGGGGTAGATAGAGATGTATGGATTTACCCACATTTCGCCAGTTATATTATGTGCCTTGTCTTACAGAGCGAGCCTATGGTTATCGTATGACATGCCTTTATATGGTGCAAAATATGGTTTTAGAGCCTGTTACTTTATATCGAATTCTGTCAATATTGACCCTAATATACAATTTTTACGATTTTTTTTGACTTTTAAAGCACACAAATATAGATTACTCTTAATGTTAGGTTTGGCATTCACATAGTAATAAAATTAATATTTACGATTACGAAATAAGATCGCTTTTGAACAATCTCACATTGATAATTAATCTTTTGGTATTATCTGTAGATTTTTCAGTAATGTATTGTAATCCTCACTTATTAAATTGGTAGACATTATAACTGGCACAATTGTATTTTTAGAATTCATACTCACAAACCTTTCATCGTATTTTAGGTATACACTGTTAAATTGCTAAATTATTTGCAAATAAATGAAAATAACATCAAGTAGGAAAACATTCAAGGCTTGTAAAGGGCACAAAGCAACGCAGTCTCTCACTATTTTTTATGTCAACTTTCCCATTTTTATATTACACCACTTCTTACTATAGTAATAATTAAAAACTTTGACTCACCTGAATAACTCTGTTGAAGTGTAAAGTACTGGGGCACGCTCTCAGAACCAACTGTCCCCAAACACAGTAATAGAAGGCGTTACAGTCACTCTCGTGGGGCAAGAGCCAGTGAATGTGGGGGTTTGTGGGGCAACCATTTGGCAAGAAAGTTATCGGTGCTGCCGTTGTAGAAGTAGTGGTGGTGGGTGCAGGAGTCGTGGTAGTCGTAGAGGTGGTTGTGGGAACAGGAGTGGTGCTGGTTGTGGTTGTTGGCGCAGGAGTTGTTGTTGTGGTTGTAGTTGTTGTTGGTGCAGGTGTAGTGGTCGTAGTCGTAGGAGTGGTTGTGGGCACAGGAGTGGTTGTAGTAGTTGTTGTTGGTGCAGGAGTTGTTGTTGTTGATGTAGTAGTTGTAGGTGCAGGAGTTGTTGTAGTGGTTGAAGTAGTTGTTGGTGCAGGGGTGGTGGTAGTAGTCGTAGATGTGGTTGTTGTGGGTGCTGGAGTTGTTGTGGTAGTGGTGGAAGTAGTTGTTGTGGGTGCAGGTGTAGTGGTAGTAGTTGTGGTTGTGGGTGCAAGAGTTGTGGTGGTTGTTGTTGGAGGTGTGGTCGTCGGTTCAGGGGTAGTAGTCGTGGGTTCAGGGGTAGTAGTCGTGTCTTCACCAGGTACATAACGGTCCGTACAATCTACGTTGTGCCTCCAGTCGCACCTCTGAGTCTCCAAGTCGAACCAAAGATCAGCAGGACACGTGTATTCGACGGGTTTGCCGAATGTACACTTGTAAAATTTGTTACAATCATCGTGTCTGATCAACAATTCGATGGTCCAGTCTGTTTCCTGGTCTTTAGGGCACTCTTCAACGAGTATTGTATTTTGGGCGCGCCCAACGGCCGCGTACACAACGAACAATAAAATTATAATACCTGAAAATAATAACGAATTATTAATCTTGCTTTATTTTCTATATCTTAAAACCACTATTAAAACATTACTTTTTTCGCGTCTTTAATCTAATCTACCGAATTATTAAAAAATTAATAAACACATTCACTAACCTTTCATTATGAGTTTCAGATCAGAATGTATCCTCGAGCACCGTTCCAAATAAGCTTTATACCGTAACTAAAGTAGGAAACCGTGTTCTTTTAATCTATGAGATGAGTAGATGATCAATTAATGTATTATCAACGTTTAGCGGTGGCCTATTATCAATTATAATTTATCACCTGCAATCTGATAAGCTACAATACCTACTCAATGTTTTGATACAATATCATAAGTCATAACAGACAGGGATACTCAAGAATCGCATTCCTAAATTATAGTTTCACAACGAAACTGTCAAGAAGCTCGCAAAAAAAAATTGCCTCAAAAACATCGTTGTGGTCTCTTTCATAGAAATGTTTAGTTGATAGACCATATTATGACAATTGACAAACTGTGCCTTCACCTCCACATTACGATTTTTTGTTGTGAAACATATCCTGTGAAGTTGACTCTTCATGTGACCAGAGAGCTAGCCTATTTTTAGCCCAAAGAATCAGCATTGCCATGCAACGTTGTAATGCTGCCGCCTTTTGGGCATTTATCCCATTGGCAGCGATGCGGACGAATTTTTCGATACCCAATGAGCTCCTACTTTTTTCTTTTATTTTTTATTATAGTATCTGTCGACGCAAGGCTAACTTAAACTTTTAAAATATTAACTTTAAGTTAAACTTAACAGTTAAATATGACTACTCTAGTTAAATATGTTTAAATTAGTTTAAATTTGCTACTTTTCAATGTAAAATGCCATGTTATGATTTCCTGTTACTATAATAGCAAATCATAACTGATAGTTTATTCAAACTTAGGTTTAAAAAACAAGTTGTCTATTGCTAAATTCATTTCCTGATTAATTAACGATATGCGCTAGTTTATTAATGGTTTTTGGTTAATTTAAGTTTAATGGAAATAGTTGGTTGAACTACTATTAGTCAAGCGGAAAAACATGGCGCGTGTTTAAAAAAGATGTTTAAATGTTTTAAGCAATAAAGAATTAATTCAATGTTAAAATCGAGTGATAAAAATAGTAAAACGAATTAGCAAATTATAGTTTGTTACTCTAATTAATGTTACCTGCAATTTGTAAATCAATAAGTGTAATGACTTCGCAACGACGACGCCATGGTTGTTATTAAAATGGCAAGCCGCTGTGAGGTCATATTTGCAAGGAGAATTTTGTGAAAACATGGTTTTTCATAAGAATGTCTTATGAGTACGATTTCTATGAATAAATTTAGGGCTTTCTTTATTGTGTTTTACTAGTGATAAGAATAAACTTAAGTTGATAAATTGGGTGTATTCATTTTTACAATGAGTGAGCCTTGCGGCGGTGATGGTGACGTCAACTCCGTTGATGTCACGATTTCTAAGAATCTGAATGGTCCCGGTTCTCCGTTATATATAATAATATTTTAGTGTTAGCTTGTATATTATAATTAAGGCTTTTAGTTAGTAGTGTTGTTGCTGTGAATAAATAAAAATGTTTTCCTGTTTTATAGGTACGAGGAACAGGGTGTAAAGTTCACTCAACCTCCATAGAAAAAGGAGGATCCTCCGACTCCGTAATGTGTCTGGCGGGCAATTGCCGATTGATGTTGGGAAGTTTGTATTTAAGCTAATTGCGCGGTAAACTCTGCTTGCGAAATGTAGGATTTGCGTGACGTCAGTATGACGCGTTGTTCGCATGTGGTGTTGTAGATACCGCTACACTGTGAAGGTTTATCCAAACTTAATTGTATTATTTGAAGATGCATTTGAATTGGTTAGTTACCTATTCCTAGAATTACCTAATTAGCTATACAAAAGACTAGGTAATGCATTTGACGACTCTGATCGGGCTGTTTTAATCGTCATGAACTGTTACTTTCAATTTCAATTATCCTATATTAAAACTAGTTTTACAATTTATTTAAATTAAAGGTTTGACATCAGAATTCTCCAGATTACTTTGCTCTTTAGCATAGGCCTCCCCCAGGCTTTTCCCGCTCGCGGTCGGCAGTTTATTTACTTCACTGTCGGCAAATTGGCAGTAGGTATAAAAATTAATTCACGAGCTATGGATATAGTTATGTACTCATGCTCTACTGAATCGAACACCTTCAGCCGACCAAAGTAGATTGTAATGTAGGAGCAAGACATTCGGTGGGGAGCAACTGGAAATTAAGGGATGAGCGTCATAGACTTAGAAAATGAGCGTGACCGATGCTGCAATTAGAGAGGTATATATGTTGCAGTAGACTGCTGTAAAGCTAAAAATGACATGATAGGTATTAGAGGTCAAAACCCTCGCTAACCACAGGTCAACAGGTCAAACAGGAATTTACCTACTTAACCCTATTCAGCTATGTTAGGTTTAAATAATTTTTTCTCATAAGAACAGTATTAAGTTCATTTACAATGAGGTACTGCTTGAAATACATTTTGCCTCAGGTGCGTGTTGGTGTAGTTATACAAATAAATATTAAGTAGGTAAGAAATTGCTAACATTAATTGATAGGTATGCGGTATGACTACATTTTATGAATATGACTTTTTAGTTTAAGTTTGAATGAGTTAATAGCTGTGCTCCTTCGAAAAATATGGTTTTTTTACCATATTTAGTACGAGCTTGTCTTCGTTGTAGTTTATTTTTATTTCTTAGGTTGTGTGATATTGTTAACCCTATTCTGTTTATGTTATTTATATAGATTAAGAAGAGTAACTGACTTAAAATTGAGCCTTGAGGACAACAATATGGTACATTTTTTATGGAACTAGTGAATTTATCTATTTTAACTACGTGTTGTCTATTCTGAAAATAAGATGTAAACATTTCTAGGGCTGTATCTACGACTCCTATGTTGTTTAATTATTGGAGAAGCTTGTGGCGGCATACTATGTCGAATGCTTTTTTAAATCAATAAATACCCCCAGCACAACATGTTTTTGATCTATGTGTGTTTTGATTTTAGTTATCAAGTCTACTGTAACTGTAAGAGTGCTAGATTTCGAGCGAAAACCATATTGTTCATCAATTAGGAACTTTTTCTCAAGAAGGTATGTGTTTAAACGGCTGAACAAAACACGCTCAAAAATTCATTTTCATAACACTGGTAAAACCGACACTGGTATAATAACTAACTAGCTGGTACTAACTAACTGGTTGTATAATAACTAACTAGGTAACTACAGACTTACCTGACTATGTTACCTATTAAACATAATATATACTACTTACTTATAATATAACGAATTATTTAATTATTCGCGATTATGTTAAGCGTAAGTCATAGTAGGTAGGGATTAAGGCCGCGGGCGTAGCTATTACTCATATAGCGAATTACGCTATATGAGTAATAGCTGCACCCCGCGATTTCACCCAGATAAGTCTCAATCCAGTAGGGATATTTGGACAAAAAGTATCATATATCCTAATCCAGGTCATAGTCTACCCATGTGCCCAATTTCATCCAAATCCGTTTAGCCGTTTCAGCGTAAAAGGGTACCAAAAAACATACTATCATATCATATCGTTTCTCTTTATATTCGATTAATAATGTAAAACCTAAAGATGCGGAAAATGAATGTTTGGAGGTATGAGGAACAGGGTGTAAAGTTCACTCATCCTCCATTGAAAAGGGAGGATCCTCCGACCAGACGGATGTTGTGTCTGGCGGGCAATTGCCCAACGATTGATGTTGGGAAATTGTATCTATGCTAACTGCGAAGAAAAACTCTGCTTGCGAGATGCAGGATTTACGTGACGTCAGTATGACGCGTTGTTCGCATGTGGCGTTGTAGATACTGCTACAAATGCTATTGTGGACATGATTTATTAAGAACCTGAAACTTAAGATCAATTCCTCATATTGACGGCACGGTTGGCGCAGTGGTTAAGCGATTGACTGCTGCGCTGCGTGTCGCGGGTTCGATTCCCGCACGGAACAAATATTTGTATGACCTACATGTATTTGTTCCGAGTCTGGGTGTTTTTCTATCTATAATATGTATGTATTTACAAAAAAAAATGTATGTAAGTAGTTTATCAGCCATCTTGTTACCATAACACAAGCATTAGGTTGCTTAGCTTGGGACTAGATGGCGCTGTGTGAAATGTCCAGGGATATTATTATTATTTCGTTTATTCATTTAACTGTCTTATTTTATTATATTTTTAAATATTAGTATAAAAATAAAAACATTTAAAAATATAAAAAAATAGTGATCCACCGGTGTCGGGAGCAGGGTCCAAGCTCCCGGTGGTTAGGGCTCCAGAGATAGAAACTTCCTTACAATGCGAGCCGTATCGAGGAGTACTGCCTTCTGAATCAGGCCCTTGATCCAATCGCCTAACGAGAGCCTCGATAGATGTTGATCGAGGCTTTCGGCCATCAGGCCATTGGCCGATACGACAATCGGCACAATGACAGTCGAGCTCACATTCCACATGTCAACAACCTCGTGTGCTAAGTCAAGATATTTCATTTGCTTATCTTTCTCAGCTTTCACGAGGTTCCCATCATGTGGAATGGTAACATCGACAATCACTGCGTGGCGCACTAATCGATCTATCACCACTATATCAGGTTTGTTGGCGACAACAGTCCTGTCACTGATGATAGACCGATCCCAGTACAACGTGACATGGTCATTTTCGAGAACTGGGTCGGGCACATACTTGTAATATGGTACCTCAGAGTCGACAAGTTTATATTTCAAAGCAAGTTGCTGGTGAATAATCTTGGCTACTTGGTTATGCCTGTGCAAGTAGTCGCCGTTAGCTAAACGAGAACAACCAGAGATAATATGTCTGATGGACTCACCCGGACGGTGGCATGCCCGACACACGTCAACCGTCCCATCCTTCATAATATGTCTGCGGTACTTATTCGTTAAGATAACTTCGTCCATAATTGCACAGACGAAACCTTCAGTTTCCCCGAAAAGGTCCCCAAAACGTAGCCAGGATACGGACGCTAAGGAGTTTACACCGGGCTCATGAAGAGCCCGATAGAAGCGCCCGTGAAGCTCCTTGCTTTGCCATACCTCCTTGCGGTCATCGGTAGTAAGTATTACAGGTTTGCGCCAGTTCTCTTTAGCAATGGAGAGCGGGGTGAGCCCCTTGTCCACTGCAACCACATCACGATGCATACCCACCATTATTATTATTATTATTATATACCCCAGTTAAGGCAATAGAAATAGGCAAATACAAATTGAAGCTCACAGCGAGTCTAAATTGAAGAAGAGTTGCAAGAACAAGGAATTAGGAACCAGCGGAAGTTGTTAGAGGAGGCCTTTGCCATGAACGATACCTTTAACTAAGAGATATTCTGTAAAGTACTACTGAAAATACCACAACGCAAATTTACAGAATTAACGAGCTTATTATAATAATATTATTATTACCTTTTGAACGATTATTTATTCCTAAAAAGAATCATTCAGAGGCATTTCTTTTTGATAACACCTATTTGAGAATTATTTGGAAAAAAAATTAAATAATAAATACAAAATGAAACATGCTTAGTTTTTAATCGTACAAAATACGGTTAGGTATAAAATAAAAAGTATAATACAGTGCCACTTTATCTAGATTCCAATTCGTTCTATTTCATAATTAGTTTTGTAGTTATCTCATCAATTGTCTATTTTTGTAGTTATCTCATCAATTGTCTGGAGTCCAAATGTTTGTTCAGGGAGGCCGGACATCCCGCATCCCAAGGCCAATCGCAGACCTAAATGAGAAAAAACACAAATCATTATTTTATTGTCATTAAATTCTTATAATTATATCAGTTATAGTAAATAGGCGGTATTTTAATAAACATATTTTATGTAATAAAGACCGAACCTATTGTTAATAGGGTTAAGGTTAGGGTTAACCTATTATAATAATAAAAAAATTAGGCCTTAGAGTAACATATACAGGTATGTTACTCTAAGGCCTGATTTTTCAATAGTCAGATAACTTTTATTTGACGAATAAATATTGCGGTTTGACTGGTTTTGTGTAGAAATTATGTCAAACTGTCATATTTATTCTTCAAATATAAGTTATCTGTCTATTGAAAAAAACCAGCCCTAAATCAAACAAATTGGAATTCTGTCAATATTGACCCTATAATTTTTTTCCGAAAAACAACATCTGGATATTACACTGAAAAGTAATATAAAAAAGCTACTAACTTATCATTAAATATTTCCGAAACCACGCAAAATAGCTTTTTGAAGTGAACATTCAGGTGTATTTAATAACGCATAAAAAAATACTACATTGAATTTAATTGGATTATGGCCCAACCCCAAACGGATAGAAGTCTAAAAGAAGCACAATTGAAAAAAAAATTGTTAATGAAAGAAACAATTTAATTGTTTCCTTCATTTAATTGTTTTTAAAAACTAACTTTTGATTTTTATAACTCGGAAATAGGGAGAAAAAATCAGGGAATATTTAAATTACTTTTAAAATAATTAACATAATGATGATATTTAAAAGTATGAAATATGATCGCTTATGAACAATCTTAAATTGAATATCTTTTGATAAAATCAGCAGTGCGATTCTGTAACCATCTCACCGTGAAAACTTAGGTGAAGTGAGCGTGGAGTGAGCTGTCATTCCAACTAATACTAGGGATTGACACCATTGACCGCTCACTCTAAGCTCACTTCACCTAACTTTTCACGGTGAGATTATTACAGAATCGATCTGCAGTAAGTTGATGACTAATGTTATGTAAGCAAACGTTTTTAAAGATATAATCCAGAGTTATTAAATTGTTAGACCTTATAAGTGGCACAATCATTATTTTAGAAATCATACTCGCAAACTTAAAAAAAATAGAACTTATTTTGCACTGTTAAATTGTCAAATGATTTGCAAACAAATAAAAAATAACCCGAGATATAAAGACGGTAATGTAAAGAAAAGCCAAGGCTTGTAAAGGGCACAAAGCAACTCAGTCTCTCATTATTTTTTATGTGAACTTTCACAATCTTATATTATAGTACCACCACTGCTTATACTATGGTAAACATTAAAAACGTTGACTCACCTGAATAACTCTGTTGAAGTGTAAAGTACTGGGGCATTCTCTCTGAACCAACTGTCCCCAAACACAGTAATAGAAGGCGTTACAGTCACTCTCGTGGGGCAAGAGCCAGTGAATGTGGGGGTTTGTAGGGCAACCATTTGGCAAGAAAGTTATTGGCGCTGCCGTTGTAGAAGTAGTGGTGGTGGGTGCAGGAGTCGTGGTAGTCGTAGAGGTGGTTGTGGGAACAGGAGTGGTGCTGGTTGTGGTTGTTGGCGCAGGAGTTGTTGTTGTGGTTGTAGTTGTTGTTGGTGCAGGTGTAGTGGTCGTAGTCGTAGGAGTGGTGGGCACAGGAGTGGTTGTAGTAGTTGTTGTTGGTGCAGGAGTTGTTGTTGTTGATGTAGTAGTTGTAGGTGCAGGAGTTGTTGTAGTGGTTGAAGTAGTTGTTGGTGCAGGGGTGGTGGTAGTAGTCGTAGATGTGGTTGTTGTGGGTGCAGGAGTTGTTGTGGTACTGGTGGAAGTAGTTGTTGTGGGTGCAGGTGTAGTGGTAGTAGTTGTGGTTGTAGGTGCAAGAGTTGTGGTGGTTGTTGTTGGAGGTGTGGTCGTCGGTTCAGGGGTAGTAGTCGTGGGTTCAGGGGTAGTAGTCGTGGGCTCAGGGGTAGTAGTCGTGGGTTCAGGGGTAGTAGTCGTGTCTTCACCAGGTACATAACGGTCCGTACAATCTACGTTGTGCCTCCAGTCGCACCGCTGAGTGTCTAAGTTGAACCAAAGATTTGAAGGGCACGTGTATTCAACGGGTTTGCCCAACGTACACTTGTAAAATTTGTTACAATCATCGTGTTTGATCAACAATTCGATGGTCCAGTCTATTTCCTGGTCTTTAGGGCACTCTTCTACGAGTAAGGTATTTCGGGCGCGCCCAACGGCCGCATACACAACGAGCAGTAATATTATAATACCTGAAAATAATAAGGATTAATTAATCTTGCTTTACTTTCTACATTCTTATTAACATTATTTTCTTCACATCTATAATCTAATTTACCGAATTATAGAAAAATAAATTAAAACATTTTCCAAATGCCGTAAGTTTCGACCACAATATAACTATTAAATTAAAACTCAGTTACTAACCTTTCATTATGAGTGTCAGATCAGAATGTATGCTCGAGCACCTTTTCAACTAACTTTTATACCTTAACTAAAGTAAGAAACCGTGTACTTTTAATCTATTAAACGAGTAGATGATCAATTAATGCAATATCAACGTTTAGCGGAGGCAGACTATCCTACTTCCTGGTATCCTATCCTACTATAAATATAATATTATAAATGTACATTTTTGTAAATTGGGATGTTTAGATATTTGCATTTGGATGTTTGTTACTCAGCCACGCAAAAACGGCTGAACAGATTTGGATGAAATTTGTCGAGAGGTATAACATCATACAGAACATTTTTTTTTGCATCATTATATATGCCATATCTCACGTTAGCCGTAGAACGTATAAGTGTTCCTGAGTGGAAAGCGGATCCTGTGAATCGGCAAAATGTAGTGAAGAAAGTTAGATGAGCAAGACCATCGGAGGAAAGTTGCTGGAAATTAATGGATAAGAGTGACTTCTTAAAAGATAAAAATGAGATAATAACGAGATTTTAATTTATTGCCTTAGTAATAACGACCGGCTTGATCGACTAAACACATCGATGTACAGATGTACAAAGCGTGTTTTAAGCGTTAATATGTGTACTGAAATGCTTCTTGGAGTAGTAGTAGTACCTACCTACCTAAAAATAAATACTTACAAACCTATACACAACCCCCCCCCCCCCCCCCCCCCCAAAATAATATGACGAATTATTTGCGATAATATTAAAGCTTCATAATAGGTAGAGATTAAGGCTAATAAGACGTTAACCTAAAGCCTAAAGATGAGGAAAAAGTGGATCTTATATTATTTCTGTCATTATGTAGGTGGATGTTAATATTGGCATGATTTATTAAGAAACTGAAACATAAGATCAATTCCTCTTATAGAGGTCAATAGTCTACATCCGGAGGGTAAGCTAAGAATTTCTATGAGCGGATCGCGCCAAATGGGGTGCGTGGCGCCAGGACGTCGGGAGCCGTCGCGGCGCCCGCCGCCGACGGAGGCTGGGCAGTCCACGCGCCGCGCGCGACCCGTGCACCGCGTGTGTCGTCATCAACACACGTACTAACTTATTCCTGCCCAATCCACGTCCACAACACTTAAACCATAATGAAAATAACATTACTCATTCTCATTACTTTAATTCATATATCGTATGGTGTAAAAACAAAGTTAAAAAACGCAACAATAAATAAATCAGACGATGCCATTAAAAAATATCTAGAAAAACATGAGGAGGTTCTATTGGAAGTTACGAAAAATAAAAGTGAAGTTAAACCTGTAACAATCACAAATGTCGTTAACACAAAGATCGTGCCAGTGGCTGTTAAGAAAGTTAAAGCTCCTCCTAAAATGATACCACCTGACGTGTAAGTAGCAAGTTAACAACATACACTATATGTCTAGATGTATTCTTACCTTTAGTACTCATACCGGTCAACTTACCTTTAAAAAACTAAGAATACCTAAACATTTAAATACCAGAAATTCGGTAATTTTTGCTGTATTGTAACTAAATAAATGTTTTTTGATTCACGCAGCTCAATAAGCTAATTTCTCGTACAGGTAACTACTTAAATCTTAAAGCGTTAAACCTAATCTTTCTATACCTAAACAGAATACAAGACTGGGCCGAAGAGATCTCGAAAAGTTTACACGATAACGATGACGCCGTAGTGCGAAGAAAAGTGCTTCTCAAAAGTTTCTCTGACATAAAGATAGAGGTTCGCAATGGTACAGCTATTGTTTCCAAGATGGCGGACGCTCTGGAGGATCTGCTGACGAGGCGAGCTCACGCCGCTGAGGAAATCATGCGTCGAGCGGAGGAACTGGCCACCACGGAACAGAAACCAGATAACAGCTACACTTTTGACTACAGTGTTGTTAGTATTCAATATTTAAAAGAAAAAGAAAAAATATGCCCTAGTCTTTTTATCTAGCATGTTATTTATGTGATGACTTTATGCACCATTTTCTACCTTAGTGTAGAGACAAAACATGTAGACCGGTGCTTTAATTATACCTTAGTGTAGAGACAAAACATGTAGACCGGTGCCTCATGCATGATGTAAGAATATAACGGCATCACAAATAATATGGTTAATTAGTTTTAAATCTAATCCATATTATTGCTTACCAACTCGCAAAAAAAGCAAATATTGACACTCCTAACGGCATACCACGGACTTGTAGTTTCGGTTTAGAGGTTTGGCATCATTTTCTGGGGCTATTCTACTGGTAGGGAACAAGCATTTAAAATACAAAAAAGATGCTTAAGATCAATGTGTGGTCTGAAAGCAACAGACAGCTGTGTACCAGTTTACAAGGAGCAGAAATTGTTAACATTGCCATCACTGTACATTTTGGAAGAGGCACTGTTTATAAAACAAAATGTAAAGTTATTTGACAAAGTCTCTACATTACGAGAAGTTCCCCTTCGTACCCAATACAAAAATAAATTATGCACTGTGAAATGTAAAACAGCATTAATTTTAATGAAAACAAGTAGGTATTCTTGATATGGCACCTCGTATCTATACTTATAATAAATCTGTAGAAGTGAAAATTCTGTACATTGAAAATATCAAAAAAATAATTTACAGGGGGTGTTACTAGACCGACACCGAACCCAAAAATGTGATTAAAAAAATTTTTGTCTGTCTGTCGGTCTGTCTGTCTGTCTGTCTGTCTGTTTGTTCAGGCATCACGCAAAAACTACCGGTTCGATTACGATGAAACTTGGTATAATTATTCTTTAATATCCTGGGCACCACACTGGGTACTTTTTATCCCGGAAAAGTATATACAATAAAAAACAAACTTAATTTTGCGGTTCGATCCCTATACCCGATTACCACTGTCTGTACTGTACCAACCGCAAATACTAAGTTTGTCGTAGGTTGGGTCACCCGCAGTGGAGTTCATTTTTATTCCTTTTAGTTTTTAGAGTTATTTAGGTTTATTTTTATATGAGTCGTAGGTATAGATTTTAATTTAAAAGTATAGGTAGTATATTTGATAGTGTACGTAGTGACCGTAGGTTATTTTATAATACTGTTAGGTAGGATTAGTCATTCGTATAGATATTAGTTTTTAGGGATTTTGCTTATTTATTGAGTTTAGATTAGTTATCATCAGAAATAGGTTTATTTAGGTAGGTATTTAATTTTCTGTTATTGAGTTTTTTTTTTTAAATTAGGTAGGTACTTAGGTAAAGATATCATATAGGTAGGTACCCTTTAATCACCACTAATGAGACACAATTGGTTTTCTACTGTAATTAGCCACAAAGGGCCCGCGAGATAGATGGCATTCTGGGGAAGCACATACATTTTATCCTGTTAGCACGTTCCCGTGGGATAATTTCCGACATCCACGCGGGCGAAGCCGCGGGCAGAAGCTAGTCTTTAATAAGATTCCAGATAGTTTTAAGGAAATGACTTATGTAAAATTTAAAAAAACCTGACTAATTTACTTATAGAAAAATGTTGTTATACTGTTGACGAATTACTAAATGACTTGACAATTTGATGTGACTTTTTTAAATTTATTGTGATTTTTTATGTATCCACTTATTTTACTTTTTATGACATTTTGTATTTTTTTTAAATTTCTCAAACCCTAATTTAATTTTATATTACTAATTATGTTGTAATTAAGTTGAGTATGATTGTTATTTTAAACAATCGTTATGTTAAAATATTTGTATGCTGTAATGGCAAAACATGGCGACCTATATAAATATGTAATGCAAGAACCCAATGTACAGACGCCAGCACATTAAGCTACTACAATCTGTCAAATTTATTTAATAGATTTTCAACTTTATCGCTAAAGCATTAAGGTTCAAGATTGATTGGGAAAATTTGACAGTTTCGGGTAGCTTGACCTGCTGGCGTCTGTACCTATGTTTGACAAATAAAATTCTGATTCTGATTCTGCTGAAAGTTGAAAACTGAAAACAAGTGTAATAGGTAGATTAATGAAAATATTTTTTGGCAGGATTTAGACCAAGTAAAGAAGATGATAAACTTAAAAGAATTAGAAGACAACCAGGAACCTCTGAGCTGCAGAAGTTTACGTAAGATTAAGCTGAAGAAAAGCAAGCATTTTGACTCCGATGTGTCACTAGACTACACTAGCGTCCATGTAGCTGCTGAGGTCTTCGACTGTGGTGAGCAATTAGACAGATACTAATACATTTTACAAATATACAAAACATATACAGGGTGTTATTGACAGCCCTCCGCAAACTGATAGGGTGGCTTCAGTACATCATATTAAGATGACCGGTACATGTAATTCTTTCAGGAACATTAAGGGAATCCAAAAAACCAGATTTATTTTATTACCTCACACGCAACGTATCGTTACCGTGGCAAAACGCACGTAGCGGACGGCAGCGCAGCGAGCTTGAGCGAGGCTGTTTTCAGCTGTTTTATTTACATAAATGGAGTGTTGCATACAGAGAACGTAATTTTACATTGAAATAAAGGAATATCAGCAGAAAAAACGGCATACAATTTTTTTTTTCCTGAGAAAATTTCCAGTGGGATATGATTCAGAATAAGGAGCTGAATCAATCCTGTGTTTTTGTGGAGGGCTGTCAATAACACCCTGTATATCAAATCAACATAATTATATACATCATCATCTGCTTAACCTTTTCCCAACTATGTTGGGGTCGGCTTCCAGTCTAACCGGATGCAGTTGAATACCAGTATTTATATATATATATGTATACATAATTATATACATATATATCAATATTACAAAAACATTACCTATCATATTTTTTTAATTATAGTCATTTAAAAATGCACCATGCTTTTAAAATAGACATTTATTCAGTAAATTATGTGGAATCCTTTAGGGATTTTTTAGCGACAAGAAAGAAAACGCAAAAAAAAAGAAAACGCAATTACGCAAGAGACAGTCGACCTGGGTTAGGACATAGGAAACTTTTTATCCCGGTAGTACGTTCCTATGAAATAGTTTCCGACAATCACGCGAGCGAAGCTGCGGGAAAAGCTAGTAAACAATAAAAATAAAATTAACAAATAATATGTTTATTTTAGATGAGGTTCTGATAAAATAGGTAAAGTATTTATTTACGCTGTATTTCCCTGTCTTGATAAGATCATTTTCTTTCAGCACCCAAGATTAAGGAACATCTTTACTGGTCTGAAGGTTTACTGTCAACCTTCAAAAAAAACTATGCTCAAGATTCTTCTTTGGAATTTCAATATTTTTGCAGTGCCCAAGGATTTCTCAGACATTATCCTGGCAAGTATTAAAAAAGTTATTGATAAAACAATACACTTTGTTGTACACAACTTGTCCATGTGGGTGTGTGAGTGCCATGAGAAGAGAGGTTTGTAGACATACACACCACTCTCCTCATGGCACTCATCAGTATCAATGACATTTTTTTAAATTAATGTTATTATTTCGTTTTTTTAAGCAAATTATTTTTTCCAGCGGCATTGTGGGAAAACATGTATAAACTGAAATACACAGATGATGATTCCGATAAAGCGTATGACTGTCGGCTGCGGCCCTGGTACGTGAGTGCTGGTGGCGCTCCACGCGATGTTCTGATACTCCTGGACGCATCAGGCTCCATGGAGAACTCTTCGAACCAGGTCATTGCTGAAAAGTTCACACTAGCGCTCCTCAGCGCCCTCACGGATGACGACAGAGTCAACGTGTTACGTTTCAACGTTATCATAGAATCTCCTATCAGTTGTTTCAACGAAAAGCTCGTTTCTGTAAGTATGGAAATCGATAATTTTCTGGATCAACAACTACAACATAACATCAAGCCTGTTTTCCCCGAAGTGTTGGCAGAGGTGTTCATAGATCCTTTGAATAGAATAGAATAGACATTTATTTTGAAAATATGGGTAATAACATAATAGTGTTTAAATACTATTATTGATCGAAGTTTAAATACATTAAAACTCAGCCATATTCACTATTCGGCATGCAACATTTATATTAATAACATTCACTTAAGTTTAACCAAAAGCAAGAGCAATTCAGGCAATGGATTTGTGTTTTCAAATCCTCTTATACCTACAGTAGTATTTCTTTATGTTTGCACTTGCTATAGAATTCGTGTTGTGACAGGCAAACCACGTGAACACAGCAGCTATGATGGCCGCTATGGATAACTACAAAATGACGAATGAGACTTGGATGGGAGACGTGTTGGAGTATTCAGTACGGTTGCTACAGCGACAGCGGAATACTCCTGAGCGGCCGAAAGCTTGTCAGCAAGCTATAGTGTTACTTACCGACAGCCTCTACGACAACTATACGCATCTTATGAAACATCTCGACCCCCATGGAGATATCAGGTAGATAATTAACTTGTTTTTTTCAGAATTGCAATTTTTCGTTATACCGTGCCGAATCTATGTAGATATATGTATTAATGGTTTTTAGGCAAAAATTAAGTTACCTTTAAGAGCTTTTTAATACTTCATAATTTCTGATTCGGTGTTTCTAATTATCTAAATGACTTTTTTAGTAAAACTGTGAAAGGGAAAACTTTTAACTTTTTCGAAACAGAAATCGAGCTTGATATTTTTTTCCGCACTGATGTACTTTTTACCCGACTACGGGAAAGCCAACAAAAGGAAGGGTTATGATTTTAGCAGATGTATGTATGGTTGTATTTACGTTTGTTCCACCGTAGCGCCGGAACTACTGAACCATAGATGGTGATGGCGTCGAAATGAATCGCGCTACTGACCTACATATTACTCTTATTAACGTTCTCGGAAAAGTGTTAAATAGAAAATTAAGTTTAAAAATCTATAATAACTGATTCTGTAACCCGACTACGAAAAAATAAAAGTGATCTAAAAAGTAAGAAACAAGAAAATATTTCAGACAGAAATCAAGACATAGATCGAAAATGGTCATGCCTGTATACCATGTGGGTGAAAGGAACACCTACGAAATTATAATGGCATGCAAACATTGATTTTTGTACCTGTCTTGATTTCTGTCTGAAATATTTTCTTGTTACAATTTAAAAAAATGCGAAATTGGTTTGATATCTGTAAAGGTGCCATTATAGCAAAATTATAGCAGATGGAGAAGGAATTCATATCTACGATAATAAATCACATGCTGTAATCAGGTGAAGCTACCAATATAGATACTCGTATTTACGAGCTAAACTTGAACGAGCTGATCAATATCAAGTTTTCAGCAAACACGGTTTCTTTTCAAAAAGATAAAAAGTGAAGTTTATGATTGTAACACTATCTACCTATACCTGTGTTGCCAGGTTCCGGGTGTAGTAAAAACGATAGCTGATTTCATAATAGCCAATAACAACATGCTGTGGGGTATTTAATTGTTAAGTAGAATCGTCACTGGTACACACGGCTACACATCAAGCTATGCAAAACCAGTATTAGCTGACCGTTCATTGTGAGAAAATATCATACAAAGTGAGGCCAAGACAAACTGGTTTTGTATAGCTTGACGTGTAGCCGTGTGTACGAAGCTTCTTACTTGTGGATAAATAGTGATAAGGAAACGGTACAAAATAGTGAAGTTGGCATACAAGCAGGTGGCCCATCTTGTGATCTAGTGGTCAGAGCCACCTATCTGCAATACCAATGGCAGCTTGGGTGCCCAGGTCTCCATAAAGGCAAAGGTGAAATGCCACATATGCCTGTATTTACACCGGCACCCGTCGAACCAGACCGGAAGACATCAATAGTGCTTAGCGGCCAAAATAGTGCAACGTTGATACCACCGCACTATAATTGCCACTATGCAGTACCTTTCACTATACCCTGTCCACTAGGGAAACCGTTTTTTGACAGATGGAACTAGTGATTGCAGCAACAAACAATACATTGATTGATACACGTACGGTATTATAATGTCTGTAAGAAGCCATAAATAAGATAATTCAATAAGATAAGGCAGTTTATATATTTATTTTATTACTCATTTTAAAGTTAACTTTTACGTAATCTGGAATATGTACGTTCTAAGACAGCTGTCAAAAAACGGTTTACCTAATGGACAGGGTATAGTATATACTAGTGGTAAGTACTGGAAGTTCCGGGTGCGCAAGGGCCGGGGGTGCGCGCGAATGTACGAGTATCTTCCGAGCCCTCGGCTCATGATAGTGGAAGGAACCGAGGGGTTTTAGTCGGTAGGAGTCCGACAGAACCTAACGTTGTCCCCAGACGGAGGAACGGAGGATATCCATGAACACGCCAGAAAAAAAAAGTTGTAAGTAGGTTCTACTCGTACCTTTCCTCTTTTTTAACAAAAAACTTTATTGAAATCTTTGGTTTCTAGAGTATTTGTGATGTGGCTGCACGACGTGTATGGTCTCCGTGATAACACGCGCACGTACGGCGAGGGGCTCAGCTGCGACCGCGATGGGTACTTCGCAGAACTCATCACGCCCTTCGACGTGACGCAGCAAGTCCTGAGGATCCTACAGATCATGGAGCGCCCGCTGGTGTCGCAGAGAAACCAACGACTGACGGTCTTCAGTGATATTTACGCACATGTCGAGGTACTCACGAATATATATTTTTATTTATATTTGATACCATAGTTCTATTACTGTCGAGCTTCTTACCCTTTCCTTTAAATCGATTATAAGGCTGTGGAATACATTGTTTCTAGTTACAAATATTATGGAGCGTTTGATCATAACAGTAGTTTTACATTTGCAACTTCAACTTCAGCTTTTGTAAATGACACCACAATTTTGTCAAGACCATGTGCCTAATAAGTATGTACTATGATAGATCATCAAATCCTGGAGATTGCTCAATGAATGATTACTTACTTTTCAGGTCAGTTGAGAAAAGCATATAAGATATCTCATAAAAAAATATACTTCGTATTTGTTGAGGGAAGCATTTGAAATAATTTCAGCTTTTGAAGTTTTTCCCGGATATCATAAGTCTAGTGTAGATGAAGCGATTGTATTATCGACTAATGTAAATGCTTTAATTGTATTGTCAACAAAGATAAGCAGATAGAACACTTTTCGAAATAATTAAGTACTTTAAAAATCAAGTCATTGCTGATTTTTACTTAATGAAAAATATGGCTGCAATTATTTCTTGAAATAAATAAGGTGGTTTCTCTTCTTGAAAGAGAAACCACTTTATTTAAAAGGCTAGCCTTTTTCCTGTTCTTACGTTTCTACTTACTTATAAAATACAAGATGGCAGGAAGAACGTGCAATCGGGGTCCAGAATCATGTACTGAATCATGTACAGAATCATGTACAGAATCATGTACTGAATCATGTACTGAATCATGTACTGAATCATATACTGAATCATGTACAGAATCATGTACAGAATCATGTACTGAATCATGTACTGAATCATATACTGAATCATGTACTGAATCATGTACTGAATCATATACTGAATCATGTACTGAATCATGTACTGAATCCCTGGGCCTGAACTCAACGACGACGATGATAGTGCGTACCTAGAAGTAACCATATTTAAAGTAATATTTTCCTCATTTAGGACCCCAGGAGAGGCGAGTTATATTGGAAAAGTAAAGAGAACACGGAGCAGTTCAATAGATACAAAGATCTGAGACGAAACAAGAAGGCGTTGCTCAACGATACCCAGCTCTACAAGGACTGGATGTACCAAGTTAATTATGTGTGTACCCACTGTACATATTTATTTAATACCTCTTGTAACACAATGTTGATAAACCATATCTTGCAAGTCAGACTGATTAACTTATATTGAGAAAATGCATTGTTCTAGAACAAATACGGACATTACTACGAAGGAGAGGAGTTGAATTACAGATTGCAAATAAGCGTTTCGGTACCAGTGTTTGACTATGTAACAAGCGAGGTAAGGAGGAGAAGGAGTTTCTAATATTAAAACCCACAACTCAAGTTGCTAATGTACTAAAAGAGTGTCCGTGGAGTTTCTTGCCCGTTCTTCTCCATAGAGATCTACACTTTGGAATGGGCAACTAGCTTCAACTTTCTGACTAACTGACCGACTATTTATTTTGACAATTCAAAAGTGCCTGTAAATGGTTTAATTGAAATAAATGATTTGAGTTTGAGTTTTTGAGTTTGACTCAAAGTCCATTATAACTAAAATATCTTTGTTTAACTTTCAGAATATCACGAAAAAACTTGATGAGGTAAGTTTGATGGCATCAAAAGCAAATTAATGCCGGGTATGGCTGTTTGTGTATGTGAGTTTATGTAAATGTTTGTCAATGCAACCACGATATATGCATTATAAAGTCTGATGTTCGTAATTGCGCTGATAACTGACGTATCTAAATTCTCGTAATCACAAGACTTATTTGTTTACAGGAAAAACAAAGAAACTCAACTAGGACGGTAAGTAAAAAAAAAGATTAAAACGTTCATTTTGACACCTTGCTACGTAATTCTTATCCAATATCTAGGCGTTGTCCGCGACTTTTTTCGCATGTTCCAGACTTGAATGCTCAATTTAACCAGACACTGAGTGTTCAGAACTCTTTGCACCTCTACAGCTTCCAAGGAACATACTTAGGTATATTTTCCAGGCCAATTGCTTCCATGAGAGGTGAGTTTTGTCAGCTGGTAGCAACCTGCTACGGATCTTTGTCTTATTGTATCTAGACAGAAGATAATAGCCAGACAGACTGATGAAATGTAGATTGTATACCGATTAGAATAAATACGGAAGACAAAAACATCGAGTGATTTATTGCAAATGAATAAAGACCATTGACCAGCAGTGCACTTCCTTAGGCTATTATAAGTTGATTGACTGATAGAATGTAAATCTTTCCGCAGTACCCGGTCAACCAGCTATTAGGAGTGGCTGGCGTAGACATCCCCATCGATCATTTGAAATTGGCGCTGCCTTATCATCAGGTAAACATTTTAGGATTATAAAATTATCATCGCGCCCTAAGCTTATGTCTAGGAGAATGTAATGAATACGTTTTTATTTCATAGGTGTTATGTAGCAGTCGTCTCTTAGACGTCACGCAGCAGTCGTCTCGTCGGCGACACATAGCATGCACCTCGTAGGCATTACGTAGCAGTCCTCTCGTAGACGTCACGTAGCATGCCTCCCATAGGCGTTACGCAGCAGCCGTCTCGTAGGCGTCACGTAGCATGCGTCTCGTAGGCATTACGTAGCATACGTCTCGTAGGCATTACGTAGCAGTCATCGCATAGACTTCACGTAGCATGCGTCATGTGCGTGTGGATTGAGAGATCTTTTCGAAAAACTCTTCCAATCCAAACAGTCTTAAAAAAACATAAAACCCTGCCATATGATCCAAACTTATTACGGAAAAGGAGGACTGATATTGTTGCACAAATCCCACAGACTAAAACCATGTTTGCCAGTAGACAATTCAATAAACGGTCTGCTCAACTATATAACAAAATTAACAAAATTATTTACATATACACGAAAAGAAGTTATGAATGTAAGAAAACAATAACAAATTGGATAAAGACACTCACATATGATGACACGGAGGCACTTTTGGAGAACATAAAGCAGTAATACACTCTCACCTACACTCTCACAAACACTCACACATATACTCTCGCATGCACTCTCACATACACTCCCACATATACTCTCACATATACTCTCAATATACTCTCCCATACATTCTCGCAGACAAACACAATACGCACAGATGTTCACACTCGAAAAATACTCTCACTAACATCCATCATTTTATTTTAATACTTATTTATATTTTATTCAATATTATTTTTTAAGTACCTATACGGTTTTAGTTAACTAGAACAAGTAAAAATGCTGTACTATGGAAGAGCGGAGTCTCCTAACACAGGCATCGTTTGCTTAAAAGGAGGCTCCAAACACTATACCCCATTTTGTAAACTGAAGCATTAATAAACTTATTATTATTATTGCGTAGCAGTCGTCTCGTAGGCGTTGCGTAGCAGTCCTTTTGCAGGCGTTGCGTGGCAGTCGTCTCGTAGGCGTCACGTAGCACGCGTCTCGTAGACATTACGTAAGAGTCGTCTCATAGGCATTGCTAGCAGTCGTCTCGTAGGCGTTACGTAGCAACGGTCTAATGTTATAAGGGGCGAACGCTTGCCACCACAGGACCATAAAATCAGTTTTTGTTAATTACATTGATTATATAAAAAGTGCAAAGAAAGATTGCATCTATGTATGTGACGTCTACCAATTAGTATTATGTAGTACGTAGAATTCGATAATAATCAGTATACTTTATAGTCTACTCTGAGAAATTTGTGTTCCAAGAAAGAATACTCATAAGTTCATAACTTACCTAACTCTAGCTACGCTTCAGAATTTACAAACTGTTTTTTTTTTTGTAACTTTAATGACAAGTCTAAGTTGTTGGTGTTCATTCTATAGTACATATTTATTATCCAGAACCTTTATTGCCCTATCTTTAGAACTACCTGATACTATAAGTCAGCAGTTAACGCATTTATTGCAATCTCATAAACGTGCGTATCTTTACTAGCTGTAACTTGTAATTTTATTACTAATTCATTGTTATTATCGCATATTCGTATGATGTCACGCATTCTTCGGAGCGTCGTGGTTTTCGTGTATATTTCTTGAATGTTTCTCCTCTCCTCTTGAAGCTTGGCCATTTCAAATAATCTTTTGAAGGCACTATGAGAAGTTTTACTTGGATATATATTAGCAAACAGGTCGCAATGAAAGTAAAATTCATTCATTGCATTTTTCAGATAGGTGCAGGTGGATCCTTAATCCTCGTCGACCATCGGGGCAATATCGTCTTACATGACAACATAAAACACACGGTAAGCTAAACATAATAATTTATTAATTGACTGAAATAACATTAGGTTTTTACTATACTTATGTACTTTTATGTTAAAATCCGTAATCTGCTCATAATTGAAGCGCTTTTGCTTTCAATATCGTCTTTGATTTTCCTAATATTAAACATGTTTGAACATGCGTCATTTTAATACACATTACGTGACTCATCATAATTATATTATTTGCTATCAGTTCGACGGCGACATTTTAAAACCCGGATATCGGACAGTTGACCTCCTGGATTTGGAACAGCCAGCTGAGAATCATAAGCCGCGATATTATCCCAAAGAATGGCTGAAGGTAATAGCTTAGACTTGTTATTCTTTAATTTTCTTTATCTGTCCAAGAACTCTCACCCAAATTAAATAAATTATTACACTTTTTAGTTCCGCAAAATGATGATAATAGATAAAGACAAAGGTAACATAACGATGTATGGGAAATACATCTATGACGACGGAATGAGAGCTATTCTGGAAAAGCGGCAGTACTTTTGGAAGAGAGTGCTGAACCACTACACTGCGGTGGTGGCACTGCCCCTAAACAACAGAGTACATGCGGTCCCTGCAGCTGCCTTCACGAGACCCATAGCCAACGAGGCGTGGAGATCACTGTCCAGAACTGAATACGCGGTCAACCCTGATTGGTAATCCCCTTATCAGACCTATTTATAAAGTCAATATAGATCATGCAGATATGACGAAAATGTGTCGCAATTCATAAAATTTCTTGGAATCGGATGTAAATAATCCGTTAAAAGAAAAACATTTACGCGGAATATTGTAAAACCTAGCAAAAACCAGAAATAGGGATTTCAATGTTGAGCTAGATGCCACCATATTTGTACGCCTCCTGGCATAACATAGCGTTCTGTTCACCAAACTCAAGATATTTCTTTACCTGTCAAAACGCGATATATCCTGTCGATATACAACACGTTTTCGATGCTTATACCCATCTTCATCTACGTAATTCTAACAGTCCAAAACTGGACTTTAGACTTATTTAGTTAGAATGTTTCTCGCCATTGAGCCAATCCATCTATGTATAATGTCTAAGTTTCGCAATTGACGATGGGTATAGTTAATTGTCTTGTTTCCCAATCCCTAGGTTGTATTGCCGTCACATTGAGCCGCACTTTGAGTCGCGCGAGGCGGAGGTGCGGCACTTCATCAAACGTCGCAGTGATGAGGGAGACTTCCCCATGCAGAAGCTCGAGTATCTCTTCAGTCCGATCCCGCCTTCTTTGTTTGAGAAGACTTATCAGTGTTCGTCGTGTTTTATAGTTTTACTCCTTTTCTCCATTATTCTATTATAGGAGGTTCTCAATTTGGATGTTAATATTATTTTTATTTATTTTTTTGTTTACCTAACGCCTAACCGAAACATAACTTAGGTTTATTTTACCATTACATTAGTAGTTATTGAATTACTCAGCTGCACCTGGTTAGATAGGAAGGAAGCCTACCCCAACATAGTTGGGAAAAGGCTACGCAGATGGTGATATTATTAGTAGTTAGAGAAATAATTAACAAAATTCTATGCAACTGGGAAAAAGTTACCATACAGATCTAAAAGGTATAATTTTCCCTTCTTCTCTACGAGGAAATCGTCATGAATGCCCTCGTTCGGTGAAGGTTATCTCGAACTGCTACCGACTAAGCTCCTCTATTCCTCCAGCTACCTTGCTTAAACCGAGGGCCCGGGTAACACCCGAACTTGCACGTGCACCCCTGATAGGTATCCAAGAGTACACGGAGTTTAGTTAGTTTAGGTAACAATAAAACAACAAATAATAAAGAGTATGACGTCATAAATCGTAAGATATTAGTCATAAGACTGTGTTTATTTTTAGTAGGTATATACACTTATTTATTGTAATCAATAAGGTAGACACAGTAGGTATTCATTAACAATAAGTGATACTGAATAACTAATTTGTTTCGATAGCCTGTCTTTGTAACTAGTTGGGTAAAGGTCCGAGTAACAAATACAAAGTTTGAATGCCCAAAATGTTTGAATACTCGAAATGAATACCTTAATAATTCAAAAAAGTAGTTTAATTATGCTGCCAGCTAAAAACAGCTGCATAGATATGACCTTTTTAAGTGGCTTCTCTCAAGTATGTCTATTTCGATTGTTAGATACTAGAATTCAAGTAAGTACATACATAACAACAATATAACAACATTAAGTATTGATCCGTGGCATGTTAACGTGACTATAAGTTATCAGCTTATCAACTATTATCTACAGCTGGTCAGCCTGATACACCACTTTCCAATAAACACCATGCATGTAAACAACATAATATTTAATTTAATCACAAAACTTTCCGAAAACTATGCTCCTGTCTGATTCATTCAATCACACAATCCATTGCGCTTTTGGATCTATCTATTACTATTTATTACTAATAGACTTAAAATAATGCTAATAATATGTACATGGATATAAAAAAGAGGAAAAGAATCAAAGAGCATCAAAAAATTTGTCCGCATCGCTGTCAACAGGAAAAGTGCCCAAAAGGCTGGCAGCATTGCCACGTCGTATGGTGATACTAATTCTTTGGCCAAAAAATAGGCCAACCCTCTGGTCACTTGAGGAGTCGAACCGCTTGGCGATGTCTCGAATAAAAATAAGTAATTTTAAAAATTAAAAACACGACTGCTCTGCCAAAAACCAAACTAAAAAGTAAAAAACCGGCCAAGTGCGAGTCGGACTCGCGCACGAAGGGTTCCGTACCATTATCTATAAAAATCAATCATGAGTTGATTGAATGAAAGGTAAATTGCGGTTTACGATTTATGACGTATTCAAAAAAACTACTTACTAGATTTCGTTCAAACCAATTTTCGGTGGAAGTTTACATGGTAAAACTGGTTCCCATAAATTATAGATATTTCGAATGTGCTCAAGGCCTTCAATTTGACACCCATATTGTAATAATAGAACAATTTTTTTTTTTTCACTTTTCAAAATGGAGGCACACTGCCGCCATATTGATTTTTTTTTCAACAAATATATAGCCAGTGTCACTCGGAATGATGTAAGGATTCTAACGGTACATGCAAATCTGTTCAGGCATTTAAAAGTTATGGTGGAATAAAAAACTCACATACATACATCAACCCTGAATACATTACACTCCTTTTTGGGCAGTCGTGTAAAAACCAAGTGAGTATGTGTGTAGTGTGTTACGTATTTAAAATTATTTTAAATACTAAAATAAAATAAAACAACCTTAACATGCTCTCCATGAACACTCATTCATGTAGTTATATTTCAGACAGTTCTTGACGTAGACCAAGCCTCTTTAAAACAGTAAGACAGACAGAAACCTACCGGTGTATTTACTTTCCTAAGGTCTATTTTTTGAGTTTATTTATTTAAGGACAACCAACAAAGCGAACACCATAATACATGCTAAAGATTCCATATTTTTCAGTTTGAAAAAAATGTCAGGCTATCTTACTTAACTTTTCGCTTACTTTACGGGACGCTTGCAAATGCATGATTTAATAATCTGCGAACTTAATATAAATGTTGCGCAGGTAATGAAGACCTAATGGCGAAGTTCTGCAAGGAGGCCATCGCGACGGACCAGTGGGCGCGGGAGCATCAGGGACCCGACAGTGACCTAAACTGTGGCACCTGCGCGCTGGGGTCTACCACCGCTTTCTTTGCTAGTGGTAATAAAATGAAATTATTTATTCTGTAAATAAAATATCGGAATCACTTTTACACGTAATATTATAAAAAATAAATAAACTAGATAAGGTCGGCGTTTCCTATCTGACTACTCTGAGAAGAAAGACCAAAACAAACTCAGAGGTCACAGTCTATTTTAAAGTCCAGATCTATATAACCTTGGTCAGATCATGCGAAGACCATGCAGATTGATGTCTGGTTTTTTGAGGTAAGTACGACACAGATTTCAGTGGACCAGTCCAGTCAGTGCAAGCATTTGTCAGTTTACCTTAGTTTGAACAGCTCTTGATCAATCAGAAACTAGAAATAGTTTTACGTAGAACAGCTCTAGAGCTGTCTACTTCTTGCACCTGCACAGCTATGGGGTAATTTTAGTTAGAGCATCATGTATAAATTAGAGCCCACGGTAGGTATGTTAACTTTTAAGTTCTCTAGCTTTATTGGTCCAACGTAGATGAAGCATTTTAGAAATTCAATTGCAATGTTCAAAACCAATTACTGCTGCGTAGAATGTGGCTTAGCTGCACGGGTTATTTTTTTTATCACCACGCATTCGAAGTCATACGATGCGTACCTACCCGTGGGCAGCAATGGAACTGCGCCTTGAGGAAGATATTTCTCAAAACAACATTCATCAAGGTTTTCCTGAGCCAACATCTACAGGTAGACTGAAACAAACCTATCCTGTGATTTTGATGTTAGCTGTGCGAAAATGTATCCCTCGATGGAAACATGTGACATTTTCCGCCAAAAGGCCAAATTAAAACTCGATTGAACTCGTTCTTGTCTATGTTTATCAAGATACAGAGCCCCATTTCTTGACCCTGATTACATTATAGCAAATCTACTGAAGAATTACAGCACCAGTAGTAAAATCAGCGATAAACAGTTTTCTTGGTCAAAACTAAAGGAGTCTAGATAGACTTCTCTTAGATCGAAGTGACTATGAAACAGCACATTTCATTCAAAGAACATCAAAAATATATGTATATTCCTTTGGTGTATTGCATATTACCGCAATCGGAAGTACCTAAATAGCGTGATAATTTTTTAATCTTGCTCATTACAATCTGATCGACTGGTAATTCGGGGTAATACCACAACATATCAAAGAGCCGAGAGCAGGCGACAAGAATCAGCTACTTAAATCAAGTCATCGATCATATTATTGCATCGTTATCCCCTGGATACAAATCAAATTGCGTCATTTTCAAATGTTCGGTACGACCTCACCGATTTTATGACATAGCTATAACTGAAAACGTGACTTTTATCTTTACATAGTGTTGAAAATAAGGGAGAACGTTGATATTTTCTAGCAGATCTTGCAAACACAACCGAACGATCTGAATGTAGACCTTATAATCTAAGGATGTCAAAGCCACATGGTGCTCTATGGCTGCCTATCCCCGTGACCGTAAATTCCCGGTTTCTTAAATTAAAAACTTGCCAAACTCTACTTTAGAATGACTTAAAGTGATTCCTTCGATATAACCCGCAAAAATCAAAATTTCTTACGTTTTTTGCAAAGTAATTTTGAATTTCGCGATCCTTGACCGTAAGTAATGCTAAAGTAGAGTTTGACGAGTTCTCAACTACAAATTCTTGAAACAGAAACCGGATGTATGTATGTTTGTTGTCAGAGAGTGGTCTAACACGCTGGAAGCAGTACCACGCGACCAGCCCACACGCCGACCCGCCAGCAGGGTCGTGGTGGCCGCGCGGGCCGACCGAGTCCTGGTACCGCCGCGCCGCCGCCGCGCCCAACACCCTCGTCGTACATGTTCCGGTTGAACCCATCGGTAAGATGCGCATCAGCAAGACACGGCCCCCTCCTGTGAGTATATCTTGTTCTTGTTAGCCTCTCGATGGTAAAACTAACACAAAAAAACCGTTTGGTCCAAAGTTCAGCAACGCTATTACCGTTTGCCAATGTAGCCATTATTAGGACCTCACTTGTGTAGGACAGGGCATGCGGCAAAAGATGGAGCCAACGTCTGTGGAAAGATGCCCCATACGCACCGAAGATCGGAGCCATCCATGAACCCCCACTTATGGAGATTGTCTTTGCTGCGACCGACTTGAATATGAATTCTATCAAGTTAGCCACGGCAACTTATGCCCGGATGGAAACTCTCTGATATTCCAATAAAGGTTGGATGGAAGGAGGTTTAAATTTTGTCTCATGTTACATCAGAGTGGCAATTCTCGTAATTTTAAGAACGTTCACAGTCAGAAGGCCAATTCTCGTAATTTAAAACGTTCAAAATCTAGTCGCAGTCTCATCTCGGCGATAAACAAATGTCAAAAACTTGTCAAAATGTAGGGAAATTAGAGGGATTTAGACTGAGGTCAGACTGTGAACGTTCTTTTTTTTATTTTATTTTTTCTGGTGGGAAATCATCAAATGACCCCGGAAGGGAGTGTCAGACTTTTACTGACTAAAACCCACCCGTGTTCCTTCAGTTGCCTGTGCCAAGGGCCACGGTAACTCTTTCGAACAACCCGCAGCCCTGGCGGCATCGGCCCTAGCGGGCCCCGTCAGTTCGTGCTGACATCTCTTTGAGGCGCGCGTGGAATACAACGCGCCGTCGACCCGGGCCTGGTCCTTACCGGGCGGCAAGCTGCCCATTGCTCGCCGCCCGTAAGCCCGCGCCTACGGTGGCCAGGAGTCGGCTGTTGACTCCCGTCCAGGGCGTCTCCTACGGCGGCTAGGGGCGTGAGGGCGCAGCGATTGCCTCTTCCTTACGCGCTCCGCCTCCTCCTTTGCGAGCATTACTGCTTCGCAGAAGGAGGTGACGGCCTCCCATTCACTCTCGCTCCGTACCATGGTCTGGACCAGGGCCGGACGCGAGAGATCGCTGCCGCCGATCGCCGCCACGAGGACACGGCGGTGCCCCGCCCAAGCCGGGCAGACCTCCACCGTATGCTCCACCGTGTCCTCCGGGCGATACACACAGTGGTGACACCCTGGCGTTTCCTCCCGCATTCTCCTGAACAGGAACCTCCCGAAACAACCGTGTCCGGTGAGGACCTGCGTCAGGCGGAAGGTGAGGGCGCCGTGGCGCCTCTCTAGCCACTCCTCAAAGAGGGGACTTATCACGGCTATTGTGGCGTGCCCAGCACTGGGTTGCGACAATCGCACTCTCCATGCCGCTATGAGATCCCGCCGGAGCTCTGTCCGCTGTGCCGTGATTTCTCGCGGCAGCGGAGTTACGCCCCGGCGTTTTGCCTCCTCTCGCCACTCCCATATGTGGGCGAAATTTTACCCCCTGACCTCAGTCTCAATCTGTCAAAATTCGGGATCCCTTCTTTTCGCATAATATTATTTTTCCTAATATACTTTGGCATAACGGTTTTGGTACCGTTTATTTTGCCATAATACTTTGCCAAATTTTTTTTGGCATACAGTTTATGTTGGCATAATTATCTTGAAGGCTAATTTGTTTTGTCATAATTTTAATTCGCATAATGTTACTAGGCCTAATGACTATATTAGCATAATAGTATTTAGGCATACAATTATTTAGGTATGATGTTTCCTGATATTTACTACTGTTATTGAATCATATGGGTTAGGTTAGGTTAGAACAGTGACCATTAACGCGCGAAGGCGAGCGAGCGAAGCGAGCGTGCCGCGGCAGTGGCCGCCGAGCGCCAGATCCCCTCTATTGTTGGTGAATCATTTGGGTTATATGAGGTTATAACAGTATGATGTTTCCTGATATTTACTACTGTTATTGAATCATATGGGTTAGGTTAGGTTACAACAGTGACCATTAACGTGCGAAGGCGAGCGAGCGAAGTGAGCGTGCCGTGGCAGCGGCCGCCAAGCGCCAGATCCCCTCTATCGTTAGTAGATCATTTGGGTTAGATGAGGTTATAACAGTATGATGTTTACTGATATTTACTTATTCATTACAGAATTGGCCGTAAGGTCGTCGCAAAATGTTTTCCTTATCCATCCTCTAGTCTGGTTCTATTATAATAATGTTTTCACTAACAACTTATCGTAGTAAACGCTCGCGACGCAACGTAATGTAAATACGTAACATTCTGTATTTTATATCCTTTTTTGAGCCGATGATCCAAATGAGCCAAATGAAACATATCAGTGATTCGTATCATTTCAGTGATCGAGATGCAAATGATCCAACGCAAAAATGATACACTTTGCCCACCTCTACCCTACGCAATCACACTGATTATATCACCGATATTATCATATTGTCCATAAATCAAAACAAGGTGACGCATATACATAGTATCTATTATCTCATAACCTTGATAAGGAGATATTGCATGCCCTTGCAAAAAAAAAAGGATGTACCGTATCGATTAAGAGAAGCTCCAAATTGAGAATGCTTATTGTGGCAGTTTGCAGAACCATTCTGCAAACTTATCTATCTATACATATAATAAAATTGCAGAAAAGTGGTGTCTGTACAATGGAAATATATTAAAAAAAAATAGCAGGGGTTGTTATTTTATCGATGCCGAACCCGAAATTGCAATTAAATTTTTTTTTGTCTGTTTGTCTGTGTGTTTGTGCACGCTAATATCAGAAACGGCTTATTAGATTTAGATGCGGTTTTCGCTAATATATTGTAGTAAGGGATCCCTTCTTTTCGCATAATGTTCTTTGTCCTAATATACTTCGGCATAACGATTTTGGCACAATTTGTTTTGGCATAATAATACTTCAGCATAATTTTTTTAGGCATACATTTTATGTTGGCATAATCATCTTAAAGACTAATTTGTTTTGGCATAAATTTGATTCGCATAATGTTACTAGGCCTAATGATTATTAGCATAATAATATTTGGGCATACAATTAATAGAAATAACGGAAACAAATTTGAGTTATTTTTACGTAAATATTTTCACTCGATTCTGAATCACTTTTTCCAAGAGTCGGGGTGCCCCAAGGTCTAACACATCTCGATTTAGTAAAAAGGCAATGAGAACTTAGGATGCAAGAGCGAGCGAAGCGAGCTCGGGAATTGGGGCACCCCGACTCGGACAGGTTAGGTTCGAAGGGGATGACGGGGGCTCAAGTGAGCGAGCGGAGCGAGCGAACGAGCCCCCGTCATCCCCTTCGTGTTAGGTTCCTTTAAACCCTGCAGACAGAAATAGGGGCCCCGCGAAGCGGGGCTCCGTCGACTACGCCTTATTATTATTTTTATGCTTAATAAAGTTATGCTTTAGAATGTTATGCTTAATAAAGTTATGCTTTAGAATGTTATGCTTAATCATTATTATGGTTAGAGAAATTATGCGTAAAAAAATTATGCGTAAGCTGTTATGCGTAAATAATTTATGCGAAAATATAATTAGGACAAACAAAAGTATGCCAAGTTATATTAGGTCTTAAAATTGTATGCAAATGGATAGGGAACCTTGTAGTAAGCTTCACTTAACAGTTAGTGTTTATTTCATGTCAATCGGTTCATAAATAAAAAAGTTATGTCAATTTAAAGAATCACGGCGAACATTTGTTAAGGTATTCTATCAGAGTACGTACACGCCTCGCGCCTGCGTGTCCGTGGCTATATAAAGCGCGCTGAGAGCCGCGCCGCTGACCCCACGACCCTTGCCCGCTGAAGTGCTAGCCCGCGCCGTAGCTGAGCCTGTAGCTTTAAATTCCCCGACTGAGACCTCTGAGTTTGTTTCGGCCTTTCTTCTCAGAGATAGTCCTAGGAAACGCCGCGCTCATCAAAGCATTAATAATACTAATTCGATCCAGCCTGTCCCCTTGCTGCCCTCTCCCAGCGACGCCCTAAGCCGAGGTTCGTACCCCACAGGGGGTGCCCTTAGCGTGCAGTCACTTAGTTTTAATCTAGATGTAGCCCTGGCTGGAGGCTTTAAGAATTCTTAAGGCAACCACAGGATAGTCCGGTTGTAGTCACGACCTCTCAAGGTCAACTACGAGATGCCATTCATAAAAAAAAAAACGCGCCGCTGCCATAAGGATTCAGTTATTCGTAGCGAACGCACGTATCCTGGAGAGTATAGACGAATAGTTGCATTCGATTATTGCGATTCACTTGAATACTGACTGTTTGCATATTTATTTATATTTTAGGGTTTGTAGGTTAGGTTCTTTTTCTTAATTTTCTTTAAATTTTTGTAAATAAATATTGTAAGTATTTGTTATAAGGTTAGGCATTTCTTTAATTGATTTTCGGTATACTTATCTTAATTTGTATTTAGGGTTTGTATATAAATATTATAAGTATTTGGTATAGGTTAGGCATTTCTTTTCTTGATTTTTTTTATTAAGTATAAGTTCATTAGCTCAGGTTAGTAATAAATTTTTCTAGCAATTCTTTTGTTTTATAAAGTTAGTACGTTTGGTATACACGTCTTAACACTTATTACTTAAACTGTGATAATTTTAGACTGAATAATAATCTGTAAGTATTTATAATTTAATTGTTTACGATAGTACGTGTTTACTAAATAACTGTGTGTTATGTAGTATGTACTATTTTATTGTAAGAATGCCTCGAAGAAGATCCAACCTCTCCCAATGTAGCAGAAATGCTAAAAGGATGAAATTAGTTCGATCACAGGAATCTAAGGAAGGTCGTGAGGCAAGGCTCTCTGCAACTTGGGAACATCAGGCTAGGTTTCGTGCTGCAGAAACTTCGACTCAGCGAGAATGTCGACTGAGTTCAAATCGTTCTCGAATGATGACAACTCGAAATAGGGAAAACGGGGAACAACGAAAGGCACGTTTATCTGTCGATCGTGAAGCTCACGCGCTATCGCGTGAGTCTGAGACTACTGCGAACCCATAATGCTTCTTAGAAATTTAAGCCCCCCAAAACTTTGCAATGGCACCAGGTTAAAAGTGACCAATTTACAACGAAATCTGATAGAAGCAGAGATTTTAACAGGGTGTGGAAAAGGTGAAAGTGTTTTCATTCCTCGGATTCCTCTCATTCCAAACAATTTTCGATTTAGTTTTAAACGAGTCCAGTTTCCAGTCAGCCTATGTTTTGCGATGACAATTAATAAAGCCCAAGGTCAGACGCTGAAAGTTGTGGGTGTAGATCTAAGTATCAGCTGTTTCTCGCTCGGTCAGTTATATGTGGCTCTGTCACGGGTTAGCAATCCTAGGAGCCTGTATGCTTTCATCCCCGATGGCCATACGTCAAATATCGTATACAGAGAAGCATTACTGTAAAGTAAATTTTTAGCTACCCAAACGACGGTATATGTAATTCAAAAAATGCTGCCCGAAAAGTCACTATTCCACGCGGACGAAGTCGCGGGCACAGCTAGTATTTAATAAATATAGGTAGCGCGATTTATGTCATTTGGTTAGTAAGTTAATTCAGGAAATATCATCTGAACGAAGTCTAAATCAGGCGTCTGGAATCTCAGACGAGAGCAGTGGTGCACTTACGAGTGGTAGATCGTGAGTTCGAGCCCAGGCAGGCGCTTTACTTTGTGTAATTTGTTTCATCACCACTGCCCTCAAAAACGGAGAAGGAAAACATCGTGAGGAAACCGGCATGTCCTAGGACCAACAATTCGACACACAGTCACATCTACCAACTTGCACTGGGCCCGCGTGGTGGATTACGGCCCACTCCCTCTCACCGAGAGGAGACCTGTGTCCCAACAGTGGGAACGTTATAGGCTGATTATGCTATGCTATGTGCCTCTGTAGTTTTTATTCATTGGTTGGTAACTTTCTATCAAGCGTTTTGAAAACCGTCTTTGTCTTTAATTAGAATTAGGTTAATCACCATAGCTGTGTTTGCCCAGAGGATTGTACTTGTGTACCTTGATAATTCACCGATGCTCAAAATTAACAAATTGTAATTATTTATCGTTCTAGAACGACTCTTATACGTTAGGCCGAAACTCGAACACGAGCCTAATTCTTTAAAGCTACCAGAATTCATTTGAGATGGTGTCTAACTTACAACACTTTATTTGACAGTGTTTGCAACACTTTTCGTTTTAGGGTTCCGTACCAAAATGGTAAAAAGGAACCCTTATGGTGCGACTCAGTCTGTCTGTCACAGCTCTGCAGCAGCTGGATATCTCAAGAACTACTAATGCTATCTATCAACTTGAAATTTGGAATAGTTATTAAGAATTAAAAATATGTATATAATATTTTTTTCAACTGGGTCTGAAAGCGTGTCTTAAAAAATCGAAGTGCTACTAGGGCATGTGGGATATCATAATGAAAGAGCGCTGTTTGCACATTCTCAGACATTTTTAGGCCGCATAGTTTTCGACTTTGATAAAAAATAGTTTGCATAGAGAAAGATCTGAAATTATTCTATGTGATAGAAGTTTATGTAAAGATTACAGGAAAAATAAAACGATATCTCTAAATAGCACACTTTTTCAGAAATCATCAGATTGATACGGTATTTACGTTGTTGAGCAGTCACGTTTTTCGAACATATGAAGCAATGGCTTAGAAAATATATCCTTCAAAATGATTGAGATAGGGTGCTGGCCGGTTCGTATTCAAGCTTTTCGTGTTTCAAAGCTTCACATGCGGGATGTATCGTGATGTAGGTTAACATCGATTACGACCTCTCACATAAAGCCGCATGACATAGTATTTTTCCTTATTTTTGGAATAAATATTATGTCGGTAACACGGATATACGCAGTTTCTGCGAATAATTTAATCAACAGATCATCGCCGATGATCATTAATGTATCAGATATCAGATTTGTAGATAAACATCTCATTAGCGACAATGTGATCAAATATTTATATTTTTACTGATATTTCCCAGGCGCGTGTAAACGTGATGAAACAACTTAAATGTTCTTACTTATTACTTCATTCTAAGTACTGTTTATTCAGAAATATATAGGAATCATGAAAAACTTCTGAGAGAAAGTTTTTCATGATACATTTAGGTACTTATTAGCTTTTAGTTAGGTAAGTCGAATATATCCAACAGTATGTTTCGAAATCTTAAAAAAAAAACCTTGTATTTCTCTAAAAGGATAAAAGTGGCTTTAATTATTTCTTCTACAGTTCAATACTGGAAAAGTTTTGTATTAATAAATGACAATAGATATTATTTTTGTAAATTGGTCGTAAAAAACTATTTTTCATCCCACCATCTCGGAAAGAGTATTTTTAATCTTCAATATCTGAGTGGAAAAGCCGTTTTTATTCTCTAGAGGATAAAGTAAATTGAATTTAGAACATCGTGTGCACTAAGTTTGTGAATTAAAAAAAACATTAAACCTATTTACTGCTACCTCTATGGTGCCGAATATATCATACAACTTTTTTTTAATTTGTTAAAAACTCAGACTCGGAACCTTCTTGGTGTTCTTTTTTCAATTTGCTTTGTACGCGGTTCTTTACGCGGCATTTTTTTACGTCATTGTTAAACCTTATATTAAAAACAAGAAACTTGAAAACAAGTGAACCTCAATCGGATCCTTGGACTGGCCCTTCTACATCAAAAATAAGCCGTATGAAACACCTAACCATCTCCCTCTCTCTCCAACATTCACGCCAAGGGAATCCGATGAATCGGTACAACTATTAAGTATGACAGATAGTTTACCGAAAAACAGTACACAAGTGACTAACACCAATATTACAGTACCAAACAAAAATATTACACTCAATTTAAATAACTGTAGCAACGTTACTTTAAAATTTTCTTAATTATACCTTAGTATTATTTTGTTATAATTTAAAGATTATGCTGTAATACTTACCTGTCATAATGTAGTAATTAATACCTAAACTGAAATAAAAGTGTACATAACTTGTGATTGTAAACGTTTTTTTTTTGCATTTAGTCATTTCCTCGCTGAGGTGGAATGAAAAGTTACGTGTTGCACTCGAGTGCAAAGATTTTTCACCTCGTGCTCTTTTGATTCCCTCGCTAACGCTCAGGATTCTAATTTTGAATCACTCGCTGCGCTCGTGATTCAATTTTAGAATCGTTCGCTTGCTCGATCATCAATCAATTGAACACGCGGTTAAAAAGCAACTTTGCAGTCTTGTATAACAAATAACTATTACACGTCAAAAGTAATAATAATATTTTAAAACAACATAGATGAGATCGATGTTTCTAACCAACTACTCTAAGAACCATCAAAACAAACTCGGAAATCACACACAGACTCTTTTAAAGTCCATGCATTATCTTGATCAGATCATGTGAGGACCATGCAGATTAGTGTCTGAAATGGTCTTTCTAGGAAAGAACTACATAGATCTTGAATACATTTGACACTGATGTAATGGTATGTTCCAGTACACCATTCGATCGGAATGGCTGACGGCGGCGAAGACGTTGGGCTCTGCGGAGCATGGCATCATTGGCGTGGCGGGCTACCACTTTCACCCACGACATCTAGTAGATCTGCTAGAAGCCATCACCAACTTCCCCGTAAGTATTCCTTGATAGTAGAATCCATCACCAACTTCCCTGTAAGTATACCTTTTTTTTTCGGGGGAAACCTTTAAAGCGCACGGAGGGAGGTCGGGGAGTGTGGGATTTTTACCTCACCAAAACCACCCCGGTGATCACCATCAGCACATAGGGGTGGTCCCGGTTAAGTTTTTTGAAAGACATGATCATGACATGACACTTTGACACTTGATACAAGAAAATTCAAGGTTATATACAGCGTGGCGATTAGGTTATCACATTAATTGAAACCACATACTCTATATTAGGTATTTTATCATATTCAATTAAAATATTTTAATAATAAACAATATTATAGCCGCGGGACCCTTTTTTCCATTTTAATATTTCACAACATCATGTATTGTATAAACATAATCAGCTGACCCGATAAAAGTAGGTCAAAGACCCGTGACCGGCGAAGATAGTTCAAAACTTCAAACGTTGCCATTCCGAATTACCTACAAGCACTACTAAACTACCATTTTACAAACTATTATTACAAGAAACGTAAACAATTCAAGCGAAAAATGTCCTTACCGCCTTCTTACGGCTAATAGTTGAAGGCGTTTTTTGTGCGCAAAATTAAAAGATGAAAAGGGACCGCATGAGCGGTATGAAAAAAATATGCAAAAATATTCTTACGGTTGACGAGTTAAGGTATACATTTCTATGCGCGAAATGCTACGGGGTACGGGGGTGTGTGCTTTGGCGCGTGCGACGGATGAGTCACATAGTCCGCCGCAAAGAGTAAAGTAATATAGAGGGAAAAGAGAGCCCTCTTACGTGATAAAATTGCAAACCTATTTGACAATACGCCATCTGTAAATTGGCCCCGAACTAATCACGTACCCACACCACACACACATAGATATTTATATGCATGTTTGATGTCTATAGAACGTTAATTTCGTCTTATCTCTGTAACATGTTCTAGTAGAACATGCTACAGAAATAGGACGAAACAAAATAGTCCCAATGGAATGTAGATAGTAAAAGGTAGAAAGAAAATAAAGAACAATACGACAATACGGATCGGGAATTACAAAATGCGCATACGCAGAATGCATCAATGCAACAAACCGCCATATTGTGTTTGTTTATTTTCAGTTCAAGAACTGTCACTTTATACATCCTAAGTAGAATCTGGCACTAGGTCTTTTTAGATAAAGTTGATATTTGTGCTTTATCAAATTGTATTTCATTTATGTGTCTATTTCAATTTGTAAGAAGATTTTAATATTTTTCTCAAACTTATCTCCAATTAATATTACATTAATAATTTTATTTCAAATAAAATTTTTTGATCATCATATAGCGCCATCTGTTGATAATTTAACGTACCCGGTAGACAGTAAATAGTACTGGGGCCAACTTCTAGATGGCGACTCTTTCTTTACTTAGCTGTCAAAATGTACGTAGTGTCTCCCCCCTGGTCCGCCGCCAAAATCCTTGAGGAATAGTTGACGATTGGCGCACGCGCCCTTCGTAGTATTGTTATTGTTTTTATTTTGTGGACATTGTTTTGTGTTAACTTTATTTTAGTAATAGGAATATGATAGTTTAGTGAAGGTGGTGTGTCGTGTGTGTGACAGTTTATGCGAAATCAGACGCTTAAAATAATAATTATTGTTAGGTACCTACCTATTTTCATTGTGTTATTGTTTCCAAGATGCCTCGAATCAATTTCGCATCGTCGGAGTACACCGATATGATTTGGAGTTCGGCCTTCGGGCAATGGACATTTAAAGAATGAGGTATAATACGCTACTGAAGTGACGACTATGGACGATTTAAAATCTCGAATAATTCGAGCCTTCGACAATTTAAAAATTTTAGCCGCGAAGCCTACCTACTCAGGCTACTCAGAACTACTCAGAAGAGTCCGAAATAATATCGTAAGACAATATCATTTGTGTGTACAAAAGCACGGTGGACATTTTGAAAACGTAAAAATTAAAATGCGTAATAATTGAGCATTTAAGTGGAGATTTTTAAAGTGAATTTGTGATTATTTCATAAAACAATATCATAAGTATGTTGTGAAAAGGTTGAATTACTGTCGCACGCACCACGCGCGCGTGCCTACATCCACAAGTAGGTACTCGTACTCGTACCTCGCGTAGGTACGGCGCGTGCTCCGCCGCCGCCGCCGGCGCGACGCGGCGACGCTGCGGCGTTGCCGCTTTTACAGGTCAGTAAACTAATATTATAAAGGATGATTTATTTTTTACCGATTATAACGCCATTTATTTTGTTTGAAAAATGCATTTTCTTAATTTTAGTTTAATTATTTATTTTATTATTTTAATGGACTGATAACCACTTGTAATACCTGCTGTACAATTTAATGTGATAACCTAATCGCCACCCTGTATATCAATTATTTAGTGAATTGAATAAAACAATATCAACACTTTTTTACTTTTAATTACCGACTCGTAATGTCGTAAATTTATGAAAATAATTAAGTACTATAATATTTAGATCTTGATGCATGCGACTTTTTGGTACGACTTTTGGACATTCTCCTTTCCTGTACATAGTTGTATATCGCTAAAGTAGTTAAGCATTATTTTCTTAAAAACCGAATTAGATTTATCTAAAATATCATTTTTTTTCAAAAAAATGTGTTAACACGATCGACATTGCTTTTTGGAAAAAAATTGAGTTATTGGGTAATAGTGTCATAGGCCTAGAATTACTAGGATTTTCTGAATTACGTATTTTAAGTTTTTCTGGGTATCGTCCTTCGTCGAAATAAATATTTATTAGTTTAGTGAGAGGTGATGTTAGCTCCTTTACGCATTTTTTAACCAATAGCAGCAGGATATCGTCTACCCCAAAGCCACGTTTATTTTGCATTCCCCGCATAATGTTAAAAACCTCTCGCTTAGTTACCGATTCGATGTACAGACGCCAGCACATCAAGCTACCCGAAACTGTCAAATATTCCCAATCAACCTTGAACCTAATGCTATAGCGGTAAAGTTGAAAATCTATTAAAGAAATTTGACAGATTGTAGTAGCTTGATGGGCTGGCGTCTGTACATGGAGTTTATTGCGGACGTATGCACCGAATGTACCGATGGCCCGTACTTTTGTTGTTATCTACACCTACCGATACCAAGTAATCAATAAATGCAGTGCAAACTTGTTGTAGTTATGTTAACTATTATGTTATTTAATTCAGTGTCTGTAATTGATATGTATGTGGATATTATCACTTGATATTTATTGTCAAAACTAGAAATATTGCAGATTCAAATGTAACCTTAATAACACTTGACAAAAAACTACAATTTGTATTACCTTTCCCGAAGTAGCAATATGATCATAAGTTTCGGGGATTCGCTAAATAACGTGCAAGTATGGTTAGCTTTTTATTGAAATTTAAACTTTATATCCATAATATAGGGTTTATAGTAGGTTACGTTAACTTATAAGGTATAGTTAATAGTTTTCTTCGTCCCCATTTTCCCTTTTTCATTTCCCCAATATTTCCCATAAGACTACCCTTGTCTTTTCGTCGTAGGCATCATAGCATTGCTACGCTGCTACGACGCTGCTACGATGGGTGCTACGCAGTGTCTTTCGTAGAGGGGATCTACGAAAGTCGTATGATGAACTAATAACTTAAAATGTATTATCTAATACATTTTTGTTTCGTATATAGGATGGAATATAGCCATGGCGCAATTCCACTGATAAGTAGGATGTGCAAGTAGTAGTTACAGACGTTAGCAGCACCAGTCGCCGTGGGGAGCAGTGGATAATCCCGCCTGTATTTTAATACAAAGCGGGAAGCGTAGACGTGGAGTCGTGGACAGCAATTGAACTGCTTCGTGGGATTATATTACTTAACTGGATTTTGTAAAAATGTCTTGATTTAAAAGAGTGTCCGTGGAGTTTCTTGCCCGTTCTTCTCCATAGAGATCTACGCTTTGGAATGGGCAACTAGCTTCAACTTTCTGACTAACTGACCGACTATTTAATTTTGACAATTCAAAAGTGCCTGTAAATGGTTTAATTGAAATAAATGATTTGAGTTTGAGTTTACCTACTCATCATTTTTTAACGAAAATTAATGCGCCTTGCTGACTTAACCATTCCGTACAAATCGGTCATATTTATTTTACAAATATCCAATATTACACCTATTCCAGTGTAACGAAGGCGAAGAGTGCCGTTCCCGGTGTGACGGCACGATCTGGTCGTGCGTGTTGATTGACGAGAACGGCTGGATAGTCGCGCGGGAAGGTCGCAACGTCACCGGCGAGCCGGACGAGCCCCTGACCGAGCACTTCGCGTCCGTGTACCCCACAGCGATGAAGGCGCTGCTCGACGCCAGCGTGTTTGAGATGAACTGGATACATGACTATCAGGGAGTGTGCTTTCCACCGGCGGATGAGCCGCAGAGTTCGGCTATTACTGTAAGTTGTTTTTTCTTATCCTGCTACTATCTAGGTAGGGGCTGTTAACTTATTTGACACAATTTTATGCAGTCTTTTGGATTTTTTTGAAATGAAATAAATCAATTTTGCAGGCGGTGCCGTCCATACTCCTATCGCTATGGCGATCATTAAGCCTTATACTTCGAGTTACACAGGAGATGGTGACGCTCATCACAATTCTTGGTACTGGTAAGTTGGCAACAAAAATTACTAAATATTCGACATACTTATTGTAAACAAAGCACCAACAGCAAAAGGTTCTATTGATCATCGGATACTGCTTCTTAATTGATTCAAGCATCTATATAGATAGTATATATAAAACAAAGTCGCTTTTCGTGTCTGTCCGTGTAACCGCGTTATTCTTCAAAACTTCGCAACGAATTTTGATGCGTTTTCACCAACATTTAGAGAATTTGTTCCGGAATGGTTATGTATTTAATTAAATCATATTTATGTTAGATATAAGTAGCACCGGAATCTCGATGTTTGACATGTCGCTATAGTAGTAGACCCGTGCGAAGCAAGGGCGGGTCACTATTTCCTCAATAAAAGAGAAAAAGCAATGATCCAAGATACACGAATTCGTGTTTGTTACAGGTTGTATAACACTAGTGTCTGGTGATACGGAACAAGAGAAACAGAAACGCAAGAAGCGCCTGTGGCGCGACTACGAACGAGAGAAGTATGAGACTTTGTACGACGACCGCGTGCTCGTCAACAGAACGAGGTTCGCAGCGTGCGACAGATCTAGGGTGCTCTATGTGTTACAGGTATTACTAGCATATTATATTATATTATAGGATTTCTCATCACTAATTTCTTAGTAACAGCCCTGAGTCTGGATTCGTGCCCGGTTGATGGCAATAGGCTCGCTAACTACATGGGAGTTGAACATAACTGGTGAAATATGAGTTTACTATAAATATGTACGCCTCTGCTTAACCCCTTGGAGATTACAGGCGTCATATATGTTTATATGATAGCGTTACTAAATATGTTATAGCAATACAAGAAACAAGCGTGGACGAAACGTGTACCTATCAGATCAATATGTGGGATACACCAAACAAAGTCATGTAAACCTCATTTCGTAAACCTCAAGATATGAATCCTCCCTGGTATATATGTGTATATATATCTACGAGGCTTCAATTTTAGTTAAATCGAACATCAGTAGCTATGACACATTAACAAGCAGTAGACTAAAAAACACATTAAGCAATAAAACATCCCACACTGCAGTATATAGCAATAGTATTTTTTGTATGGGCATAAAAACATACAATAAGTTACTCACAGACATTAAGAACCTACATTCAATTGGTATTTTTAAAAGGAAGCTAAATCTTCTGATTAAAAAGACATATTACTCTTTTAAAGAATTCCTTGAAGGAAAATAATTATTTAGTATTAAAATGATTGTTGATACTGAATTTAATGTGATATAAATTGTATGAACGAATAGTATGAGATAATATAATATATTATATAAATTAACAATGATAATTAATATAATATAATGTAAACTTTATCTCTTTATCTCTCTCTTTATCTGTAATATTGAGTATGTATATTCTTATTTTATATTTTTTAATATTTGTAATTATAACCATTTAAATTGCAATGCCCTAACAGGCAACTAAGTTCTAAGGACCAATTTAGTTCACAATAAAGAATTTTAAAGAATTCCTTGAAGGAAAATAATTATTTAGTATTAAAATGATTGTTGATACTGAATTTAATGTGATATAAATTGTATGAACGAATAGTATGAGATAATATAATATATTATATAAATTAACAATGATAATTAATATAATATAATGTAAACTTTATCTCTTTATCTCTCTCTTTATCTGTAATATTGAGTATGTATATTCTTATTTTATATTTTTTAATATTTGTAATTATAACCATTTAAATTGCAATGCCCTAACAGGCAACTAAGTTCTAAGGACCAATTTAGTTCACAATAAAGAATTTTAATTTGAAACGTTGATCAAGAGCTTTACATAGGTATATTTTAGATACCTATTATGTACAGTCACGAGCACCAATATGTCAACACTTGGCACGAATGCAACGTTGAAATACGACATAAACCTATGGGTTCGAAAATGCTATGTTCGTAACAACATAAAATTTAATTAAAAAATAAAGGAGTAAATCACTTTTGAATAAATCCGAGTGTATACATACTTTTGCTCGTGACTGTACTTCTTTTGACTGTACGTGGCTATAACAATGAGAGCACCTTGTTAATAAACCATGTAGTCAAAATGAACTAAGCTTGTATTTTAATTAGGTTTAACAAGTAGGAAGTACGTCCCAGATATTAATTAATCTATTATTCATGTTCCGATGCTATCTACCTACTAACATTTAAATACTTGTTAGGACATGTAAAAATTATGTTAAGATAAATGTAATTGATTTGATAAGAAAATACTAAGTATTCAAATTACAAGTACCTAAGTATTTGCTAATCGTTGATCAAACTTTTTTCTTAACTTTTTTTTATTTTCTTAACCCCTTAACTTATCTAGTCTATAGTGCATTAATAGGGGCTTGTGGCTAAATAATAACAGCTGCACGGGACAATCGATCAGGTTAAGCTACGCTTGCCGCGTTCCGTGGATGGGTGACCATCTTTACATACCAAGACCCCTACGTGCCTCAGAAAGCACGTCAAGCCGTTGGTCCCGGCGGTTATTCGTGGATCTTTGACCTTCGTTACGGGTCGTGAGAAGCCCGAAAGTCTGACAACCAGTCTTACCAAGAGGTTTCTTATTATTACCAAGTAACTGGGTTGTGGAGGTCAGATAGGCAGTCGCTCCATGTAAAATACTTGTACTCAGCTGCATCCGGTTAGACTGGAAGCCGACCCCAACGTACTCAATTGGAAAAAGGCTAGGCAGACGATGATGATAGTGCATTAAAATCTAATTAAAAATTGTAGATATTATCGTTATGTAGGAAACCATGATGGGTGATCGACGGGATGGCCGATGGGGCTGAAAGGTTCTGGAGTGGTGACCACGTGCCGGAAGACGTAGCGTTGGAAGACCTTCCACAAGATTGACCTTGTGAAGGCCGCAGGAATCCGCTGAATTCGAGAAGCATAGAACCGGTCGAAGTCGCGGTGCTTGTGGGAGGCCTATCTCCAGCAGTGGGCGTCTTTCGGCTGAAATGATGATGATGGTGATGTAGGAAACCAGACGGGAAGTTTGGCGTCTTTAAAAAAAAGTTGTAGCGGTCTTGTACTGTGTAAAGTTACACTGCTGTTTGCGAGTCCACACTGTCCATGATACCCTGTCTACTAGATAGGTACACATGCTTTCAGTTCCAATGCAGAAAATTCCTAGAACTAATGATATCAATTTCGGGTTTTAAACTCTTATCTAAATACTTCTAAGATTTACAATTAATTCATCGATGGCATCAGCCGCCGATAAAAAATGTTGATGATTCATTTTATCGACTCACAATTCACTGACAACTGCATTTATCCAGAGATCAAGAGGTCAGAGACACCTTTGATCGAATCTTAATGAAGCAAAGCATTTATCCCTATTTCCCAATCTCAATTTATATATTCTTTTTGTCTTCAAGGACACACCAAAAGCTGAACAGGCTCTCAAGCGACCTCCGAAGCCGTGCACGTGGCCCCTGGTCGCGGCGCGGGTACCGCACACCAACCTGCTGCTCGTGGCCGTGTACAAACCGTGCAAGAACAAAGGAAAGCCTATCAATGATCCTTTGGTCAATGAGCAGGTAAGCTCAGCGTAGTCACTGTGTGACTTGCTTGCATGATTGTCTGAACCAGAATTAAGTTCTGACGACTATAGACCGGAGAAATTAAACGACGAAGTCTGTAGGTACATCTCACTTAAAACCAGAAAACCAATGATTGTAATCAACACTCAAGATCTTTTTAAGGCCCCAGTTGATACCCAAATATGTAGAAGGTTTGTAGCATTAGCTACAAACCTTCTACATATTTGGATATCAATCTTGGATTTGGGTAGGAAATCACTTGCTCAGATAGTGAATTATCACTATCTGAGCAAGTGATTTCCTACCCCGAACAAGATCCTGGCTTCGTCTTCCATTATGCCATCATGACTCACTCCCTCACTCCCGTTTAGGGTATATATGTTCTGTGCTCACTCCTGTCCTTCTTCACCAGCTAATATTCAAATCCAGATAACTCAAGACAAAACAATGGCGCGCCATCAAGACATGTAAAAACCTGCTTGTATTACTCATTCATTTCTCAGAGGCACTATAATGATAAAGCCTAGGTATATCAAACGTATTATTTTTGATTTACATCTTAATCCTAAGTAGTACTTATTACCTACCTACCTAATCATAGATTATAATCCTATCGTCATTTAGAGTACCTACCTAATTGATCATTCTTGGAATAACATCGCAAAACATCCTTCATGTCGGTGCCGCGAAAATCAAGAGTTACTGTTATATGAAATTAGTCAGTTTACATGTTAAAAACATATTCTAGGTACAAAGTTTGGAATGAAATGCTGCGCCCTAACAGGGACATAATATACTATGTACTCATAACTTTAGCCTAATCATAGCTTGTAAATGTGTGTACCTACTCGTACATTGTGCAAATAAATAAAATAAAAAAATTCAAACATGCAGTTCCAACTCTGTAGGGGCATTGCAAAACAAAATAAATTATATTACAATACAACACATACATTACATAGAAAATATGATATTAGGTATCATATTTTCTACTAGGTATACCTCGCCTCGCTTCGTAGGTAGTCGTCAAAGGGATTGCATGCGCAATTACTGAGCGTGGGATCTTGGATCCGATTCCCAGGTCGGCCAAAGTGTGTTGGTTTCCATTAGAATTTTTTCAATTAGAACGCCCTAAGTTTGGATTTTGTACCCGGGCAATAGGGTCGCCCCAGATTACGAGAAGAAATGGCTAAACAAACTCGAGGGTCAAAATCTTAATAATCTTGGTCAGATCATGTGAGGACAATGTAGATTAGTGCCTGAAATGGTCTTTTGAGAAAAGAACCACACAGATTTGAGTGGACCCGTCAGTGCAAGCATTTGTCAGTAGGTAATCGTGTAGCTCAACTCAGAACTTGAGGAGCTCTACGAATTATTCGGGACATAACTTTGTTAAAGTATTGGGTACCATTTACATGAAGGCTGATAAAATCTTTTCTTCCCTTATCAGGAGGACTTTTGATGTGAAACATCTATTTGCGCACCTTAGGGTCAAGACCAACTCGTATACCGTGACGGCAAACGACATGATGGTTGCTTATGTCGGTTCACTATTTTACGGGTGATAAAATCAGACAGATTGTGAATATTTCTGAGCCCTGTCGTTAAGTGCAGGGGGCCTACTCCGAAGTGCAAGGTGCGAATGTTCGGATCGGACCGACACATGGCCGAACCGAATATTATTGAAAAATGCGAAAAAAGTTCGGATCGGCTCAGTTGGGTCGGGACCATAGTCAATATTCAAAAGAGTGTAGGATCGGAACCGACCGAACTAAATAGTAACTTCGTAGCAGGAAATGGCCGAACATTCGGCCGATACTACTTCGGAGTAGACCCCCAGGTTCTTTCGCAATTTTCGGTTTGACATTGGTAGATTATAAACTATCGAAAATTAATACGTTATATTGTAAGCAGTATGGTATAAGTTCACAATTTATCGATAGTTTACAAACTCCCGAGATATTATATAGGTACCTACTAATGGTAATCATAATCATATGACGACATAAACAATAAGTACCTACCTACTCTTAATAAGTGTTGCTAGTTGGTTGGTAAAATGTAATTATTGTTTTCGTAGTCGTATTTTTAAATGTTTCTATTAGATATTGTAATTCTTATTGTATAGGTTTTCTTGTATTGGGACTATCTGAAAAAAAACATCTCATTGTATAGTTACATTTTGACGAATACCTGCCTTCTATTTCTACTTCTGACTTATCTAATCTGCAGTACCTGGAAGTAGAGCCGGACGTGAAGGGCTTCCGCCAGAGCTCGGCAAGTAAGCTGGCGTGCTGGCGCAACCGAGTGCCGCTGCCCACACGCCCGCCGCACGTCAAGTGCTACCCACACAACTATGGACAGGTATTTTAGACAATTTCCCGCTAGTACCACCGGTGGTACAGATCGGTTGTACTAGTGGGAACAAACGTATTTTAGCTGAGTATAACTGTACAAGGATCTTATGGTGCGTAGCCAAAATCGGAACTAGGTAACTTCGCCGTCTTGTTTGGTCAATAAAAATTATTTCTGTGACACAATTTCACAAATGTTTACCAACAACCTCCCCATATCATTCAGGCGCTAAAATAATATATCAGTGTAGTCGTGTTTTAGCCACGGAATTAGTGTGTACTATATTCATATAGATCATAGTACACCTGTAGCATCCAAACAACAATGGCCTCCCGAAATTGAATATGGTTTAGTGATGCCGTAGTATGAATTATTCATAGTTCTCATGCTATCTATGTTACCTACATAATAATTTCCACACATAGAATAGATTGTATTTTCAAATTTTCCGTTTGCGTATGAAAACTTTACCTACTTCAAATTATTAGTTTTATTGATAGAAAAATATATTTTTATGAAATTATGATTTGTAAAAATCCCTTACATTACCAGTAAATTCATAGCAGCACGATATGATGGCTTGTGACGTTCGCATGTTTTTAACCGGCGAAAAAAAACGGAGGAGGTTCTCAATTCGACGCGTTTTTTTTAATGACCACGCATAACTTTTTACAGAGCAGTCCGATTTTAATCATTCTTTTTTTATTGGAAAGGGTATACCCCAAAGTTGGTCCCATATAAATTTGGAAAACATCCAACCCTAAGGGTGGAAAAATAGGGGTGATTTATTTTTTCCCTCGTAGATTTGAATGCTGAGTTGTGTATTGCAGTCGGCGCCAAACAATCAATAAACAAAGACCACTTAATTGCCTTAAATTTAAACGACGCCGACTCAAAATTATTTAGGTATAAGTACTTAAGTTAGTTTAAGAACTTAGATAATAAGGTTAAATGAAAAATGTTTATTATTTTTTGCTTTTCAGTTTTTTCGGCGGTTTAAATTTTTTGTAAATTTTTTTATTTTATAATTTTTTGTGGCTATAATCTACTAATTGTTTGGGTGGGTTTGGTTTACCAAAGGGCAGGCATATGTGGCCTGCCCTTTGCCCATTTCTTTTATGAATTTCCGTTAATATTGACTGCTAAATGTACGGGAACAAACGCTATAGGTACGGTCAGCAACAAAAGTCGGTTAACACTTTAGTTGTTTAAATCTTAATTTAAAAAATTAAAATTGTTTATTCTTAAAAAACATACAGTAATAGAATATTTAAGAATAATTTAAGAATAAAAACTCTTTGCTATTACATGAAATAGAGAAAACCAATGTATCGCATCATTTTGTATCAATTTAGACGATTTGTAAATGTAACAGTGTTAATTGACTTTTGTTGCCGACTGTACTACATTGTTGTACGGACCGGCGACTACAATGACGTACCGCTGGAATTATAAATTATCGAATGGATAAGCTATATTTATATTAGTTACTATACTCTTTGATTTATATAATTTGTTGTCACATGCACCATCACACAGTGCCGCTGGTTAAGCTGTTATAATTTTATGTAACAGGTATTTTTATTGGGTAGAACAACAACATTGCAATACCTGAGGTATCCATCGCAGATGCGTTGTCGTCAAAGACAAACATTTTAAGAATGTGGAAATGACGATTTTTTTACAACTTCCCATTTACATTCCCATAAAACTGTTCGCAGGAGTCGGGTTACAGACAGTGCGGGCCCTGGTTACCAGATCCTGAGGAAGGAGACGCTTCATCACACATTACAATGTCAAACGCACTGCTGTCTATAATCATTGTTATGTTCCTAATTAAACATTACATGTTGTAAAGGTTCAAAGGTGTTAAATAAAACAAAATTCCACATTTCCATTAACTTGTTTATTTCAATAATATCTAACCAAAGATATTTGGTTCGGAAATGATTGTAATACTGCACTGCTACCCGCAAACATTAGAAAATTACTATCGTCACATTTATTTGCAAACGTTCAATAGATTGGTATAGGGTGAAATGTAAAATCGGAAACAATCGAGTAATTAATAGTAAATAGAATGAATGGAATGTAAGTATACCGGTCATTTCGTTGTGCACTGAAGCGTCGCGCTCGTGCTAAGCGTATGGCTCATTATTAAGTAATATCGAGTTAATCGATATAATAAAACATCGACACAAACTCAACGCATCAGTGTACAGAGAGCGAAACAAAGAGAACAAGTCGATAAGAAAACAATAAGATAGAAATACTACACTACGCGTCCCTATCTAATATAAATTAAAATGCTTGAATTAAACAGTATTCCTCTCATTAAAGTTTATTGCTCATGGTCGGCATTGTAACATTAAATATCACTAGGTACTTGTGATTCTCGGCTCTTTATCCTCGTGATAATATAATATAGTCTGTCATCGGCAGTGTTTGTGGGATAGATTGGATTGATATCCTGTCTTGACCTATACGCTTCCTTGACTTGCCTAAGCCCCAAGCTGACTTTATGCCTGCTATTCAACGCTGGCACAGGGACCAAACAAAATTTACAATGCAGAGGCTAGTTAATATATTTTATTTAAAATATTATATAAAGATTTGATTATTTTGATGTGGGAGATTCTTTGTTCCGTAAAATTAGCTACCAATTAAAATAGATCAATTGTTAAAGTCATTTTTGAACATCCTAACTACGGGTACATCGTCATACACGTTCTACTTCACTCCAACAAAGTCAACATAATCAATGATCAAGCACTGCTGCAGTATGTTCCTTTATTTTATCACTAAATATTTATACACGTGCTATTTATTACATACAACCCTGAAAGTCAGACTATTAAATGTTCTATTATCTTTCATTTCGAACTGCCTACAGACTTTATTGACGTAACACAAAATTGTAATACGGCGATGTTAGAAAAAAAGGGAAAATATTAATTACTTATTAATATTCTAAAGAATCCTTATTTTAATCTTACGCCTCCATATTAATCTTATTAGACAAAAATATATAGCTAGATATTTTTGTATTACACTTCTTTATATCATGAATAAACTTTAATATCTCAATGTTGTAAGTCAACTGATTCTATTAAATCTATTATTGAGCCTGAACAACTACGATGCGAATTCTATAAGACTAAAATGATATCAATCACATTTTTATTCAACAATCTTTGGTTCGATTTACATTATAATCATCAGATGGACTTGAAAGTTCCGAGATATAATAATAGCATTCCCCAAAAGTTTCACTGCACCAAATGTTTAGCTAAAATCAACTTATGCTTGAAATCATACTGATTTTTATTAAGAAAAAATTCATTCATGTTAGTTTGTTATGTATAGTCGACCACTTTATTGCATTACCACTTTTGGCAACAACTTCCAGTATCCTGAAACTTCACTAAGGTTGAAACTGTCTGTTACATAGACAAATAGACCTTCTCCTTATAACAATATAATGTGTAAGAGCAATAACAAGGTCGACTATACGTAAAGTAAGATCATAATTCAAGACGTTCGAATCGAGCCTCTTCTAGAACATTTGACGCAGTTCCCAATTTCAAAGAATCGCTAATCTGTAAGTAATACAATTCGATGATAATAAAATATACTGCGTTCGATCTGCATTGTCGTCATACATACATAGTTTGTCACAATCACGACGAATGCAGAACTAATGCAACATCCTTAGGTGATTACAGTTTCGCCGACATTTCCTTATGTTTAACATCAAATGTTAACTGTATTGCACTGTAAGGCGTTTGATTATATCAGGACAATTTATTTGCGCACTTGTATCACTATCTTACTCCATACAGACGATAACCTTGTCAAAGCCATACATGTCATTTTATAATCGACATAATTAGCATCAATCATAATCCTCTTGATAACCATCAGTTACTGTCAATGCGGCTACGAGTAATAAAAACGGCTATACATGGCGGTCAAATTAAATTAGCTAGCGAAACTCCGCAGACGAGATAGATATCGATATCTGAACATGATAAAACAAAAAAGAAATTAATTTGATAAAGTTTGTGGTTTCATTGACCGCAGTTAGTGAAATATCAGTTTTTTATTATTTATGTAAACACAGTAAAATGGATACAGATACAACATATTAGTATTGAGTACTGCTTATTTCTTAAGAAATTTCTTCCAGCAGACCTGCGAATGGAGAAATGAAAATTTTGTGTTTAAACTTCACAGATGTGATGGGTATCGATATGTAAATACGATAAAACAAAAGAGAACAGAGTTTCTCAACTTCAAGTAACGAAACCACCAACGGTCGTTGACCCCAAAAAAAAAACATATTTTTTAATTTTCTTTATCGTGTTTAGATTTCGTTGCCCATCACGGCTGCAGTTTCGCTAGCTATTTTAATTCGACTCTGTATATTTCGTAAATCTTCAATAGCAAGGGTAATGTCTATATGAGGTAGACAGTAAGTTAGCTTACGATACAACATACGACATTACTAACTCGTCAATATTTCCGTTGTCAGTTCTTTTTTGGCACTATGTAATCTATGAAAATATTCAAAACCAGAGCTTTGATTTATATTTGAACAGGAAATTCATTAATTTGTGACAACGCTATTAATAAAATACTGTCGTTATTTCATAGGTACTTATAACTATCATAGACTTTATTTTGTATCCTTATACAGGGTTTATATTGCAGCATAAATAAACAACAAATAGCTAAAGTTAAAGTATTCTGTCTAAGCCGTGCAGTTTCTATTATTAAACCTTTCTTCGCCAATCTTGCTTCTTATACAGCTTAAATATTTATTTTTATTGGCCCAAAATGACCTCATTTAACTACGGCTTAGTAAGAAATTCATTCATAAATCATCAGCTACCATGTTTTTACCTCTTAAAGGTAAATTAACGCCACGGCCAAGACAGTTCACATAGAAATAAATTATACAACACAATATACATAAAACGTAACAAATCTTTGGTATTTAATACATAGGCGAAGTGCATTATGCAACAAATAATCGTTATAAACGTAAGAACACATCAAATGTGCAAAAATAAAGTAACTCTACACTGGTTGGCAGATCGTGTATGATAAAAAACAAAATCTTAATATCATCAAAGGAATGTCAATAAATTAATAAGGTACTGTCAAAAGGCATAAAGAATCAGACGAAAATTATCTTGCTTCATAAGCAAATTAGAATAAGACAAGTCTAAATTGTAACTATCGAACTAATAAGCCATCTTTAAAAAAATATTGACATATTACTATTTACTTCATCAAATAAAGGAGTGACGAATTTAATAAAAATTTAATAATACGCTTTAAACTTACAATTTAAACTGAAGTTTATGTAAAGCCACACACGATACTTCTAACAGCTGCGATCAACGATTTCATTGCTTATTATTAGAAGATAGTTGTTAATATCGACCGTCCACCTTAAGAAAACGCAACCAGGGCCGATTACAGGTTTCGGTTAAATAAATCAGTTAATGGATTCAACCTGTGACCAACACATTCGCAGAGCTAGCAATCCGCAGCGCTAGAAGTATCTCGTATGCTTCAGACAAAGTGTAGTGAACAAATGGAGAGACTTCGCAGAAATCTTTGTAATTGGCACCTGCATTGCACAGAAGCCAATTCATGATACCGCTGGTGAACCTTAAACACGTCCAAATCGCAAACCCTTTTTGTCTATCTTCTGCGGACTTTACAAATTATCCTTACACTGATGTTGGCAAATGCGAGCTCTCCATTGGCTCACTATTCTGTGACTTTAAAACTAAATCCTTATTCACGCTCTAGCTCCCGGGTACCGCAGTGGTGAGTATATGGAAAGGTATCAAAGCTCTTTTTTACACTTAAATTTCACCTGGTTTGCGAAATCTTTCGCTACCGGGTACCAGGCAGACAGAACGTGTGTGGTGTTAACTAGCCACGTGTGTGTGCGTTGTTGAGCGAACGCGAACGTGCGTCTACTCTTCTTCGGACTCGGAGTCTGAATCCGGGATCGTGTTGAACCAGTTCTCCCAGTTCGACGGCGGACCCATCACGGTTCGACTGTAATACACATATATCTGTTTTTAGCTAACTGTTATTAGTTATGATAGTCTAATTTGTCGAAGCGGTACACAGCGTCCTTAGTGGAAGTAGGAACACTGTAGTTTTAGTTGCGAGAAGTAAATGAATTGGAAAAATCCAATATACTCAATACATTTATTTGCATCCAAAAACCCGACTGCAATTAAAAAGTTGAAAACAAGCTCACTTTTGAATTAGTCTGATGCAGTGGGTGGCAGTTGTTTGAGTTTAGTGTGAGATGTACGTACGCCTGCTTGGTGACGGGCTGCGGCAGCGTGGCCGTGGCGGGCGGCGGCTGCGGGTGGCAGTTGTTTGAGTTTAGTGTGAGATGTACGTACGCCTGCTTGGTGACGGGCTGCGGCAGCGTGGCCGTGGCGGGCGGCGGCTGCGGGTGGCAGTTGTTTGAGTTTAGTGTGAGATGTACGTACGCCTGCTTGGTGACGGGCTGCGGCAGCGTGGCCGTGGCGGGCGGCGGCTGCGGGTGGCAGTTGTTTGAGTTTAGTGTGAGATGTACGTACGCCTGCTTGGTGACGGGCTGCGGCAGCGTGGCCGTGGCGGGCGGCGGCTGCGGGTGGCAGTTGTTTGAGTTTAGTGTGAGATGTACGTACGCCTGCTTGGTGACGGGCTGCGGCAGCGTGGCCGTGGCGGGCGGCGGCTGCGGGTGGCAGTTGTTTGAGTTTAGTGTGAGATGTACGTACGCCTGCTTGGTGACGGGCTGCGGCAGCGTGGCCGTGGCGGGCGGCGGCTGCGGGTGGCAGTTGTTTGAGTTTAGTGTGAGATGTACGTACGCCTGCTTGGTGACGGGCTGCGGCAGCGTGGCCGTGGCGGGCGGCGGCTGCGGGTGGCAGTTGTTTGAGTTTAGTGTGAGATGTACGTACGCCTGCTTGGTGACGGGCTGCGGCAGCGTGGCCGTGGCGGGCGGCGGCTGCGGGTGGCAGTTGTTTGAGTTTAGTGTGAGATGTACGTACGCCTGCTTGGTGACGGGCTGCGGCAGCGTGGCCGTGGCGGGCGGCGGCTGCGGGTGGCAGTTGTTTGAGTTTAGTGTGAGATGTACGTACGCCTGCTTGGTGACGGGCTGCGGCAGCGTGGCCGTGGCGGGCGGCGGCTGCGGGTGGCAGTTGTTTGAGTTTAGTGTGAGATGTACGTACGCCTGCTTGGTGACGGGCTGCGGCAGCGTGGCCGTGGCGGGCGGCGGCTGCGGGTGGCAGTTGTTTGAGTTTAGTGTGAGATGTACGTACGCCTGCTTGGTGACGGGCTGCGGCAGCGTGGCCGTGGCGGGCGGCGGCTGCGGGTGGCAGTTGTTTGAGTTTAGTGTGAGATGTACGTACGCCTGCTTGGTGACGGGCTGCGGCAGCGTGGCCGTGGCGGGCGGCGGCTGCGGGTGGCAGTTGTTTGAGTTTAGTGTGAGATGTACGTACGCCTGCTTGGTGACGGGCTGCGGCAGCGTGGCCGTGGCGGGCGGCGGCTGCGGGTGGCAGTTGTTTGAGTTTAGTGTGAGATGTACGTACGCCTGCTTGGTGACGGGCTGCGGCAGCGTGGCCGTGGCGGGCGGCGGCTGCGGGTGGCAGTTGTTTGAGTTTAGTGTGAGATGTACGTACGCCTGCTTGGTGACGGGCTGCGGCAGCGTGGCCGTGGCGGGCGGCGGCTGCGGGTGGCAGTTGTTTGAGTTTAGTGTGAGATGTACGTACGCCTGCTTGGTGACGGGCTGCGGCAGCGTGGCCGTGGCGGGCGGCGGCTGCGGGTGGCAGTTGTTTGAGTTTAGTGTGAGATGTACGTACGCCTGCTTGGTGACGGGCTGCGGCAGCGTGGCCGTGGCGGGCGGCGGCTGCGGGTGGCAGTTGTTTGAGTTTAGTGTGAGATGTACGTACGCCTGCTTGGTGACGGGCTGCGGCAGCGTGGCCGTGGCGGGCGGCGGCTGCGGGTGGCAGTTGTTTGAGTTTAGTGTGAGATGTACGTACGCCTGCTTGGTGACGGGCTGCGGCAGCGTGGCCGTGGCGGGCGGCGGCTGCGGGTGGCAGTTGTTTGAGTTTAGTGTGAGATGTACGTACGCCTGCTTGGTGACGGGCTGCGGCAGCGTGGCCGTGGCGGGCGGCGGCTGCGGGTGGCAGTTGTTTGAGTTTAGTGTGAGATGTACGTACGCCTGCTTGGTGACGGGCTGCGGCAGCGTGGCCGTGGCGGGCGGCGGCTGCGGGTGGCAGTTGTTTGAGTTTAGTGTGAGATGTACGTACGCCTGCTTGGTGACGGGCTGCGGCAGCGTGGCCGTGGCGGGCGGCGGCTGCGGGTGGCAGTTGTTTGAGTTTAGTGTGAGATGTACGTACGCCTGCTTGGTGACGGGCTGCGGCAGCGTGGCCGTGGCGGGCGGCGGCTGCGGCGCGGGCGGCGCGCGACGCTGCAGCGTCTGCGTGCCGCCCGCGTCGCCCGCGTCGGCCTCCCAGCCAGACTCCAGCACCCATCTGCATACACGAACCACTTTTAACCTTTATCTACACTCATGTCGTAAATTTCATTTTTTTTATAAAAATAATACTTTAATGACAGACTTTATCCGCGTGAAATGAAAAAGTTATAATAATCTATGGCGGAGGTCGCCGAGGAGCGTGCCCTGGCGGTGGAATGTTGGTGCGGATCGTCATATTACGATATTAATTATTAAGTTTTTGATGAAATTGCATGAGTTAATAAAGTATTATTATAAGAAATAGCACATAACTAAGTATTATAGATCCTCTGCCAGGATATAATGCATATCGCACAACAGTTCAGCAAAATAAAAACGGAGGTTTGGTTTGCTTTGTTAAAACTAATTACAAGACTGTAGCCTTCGAACCTACAATACTAGACGCAGATCGACTTCTCATAACCATAGATAACAATGTCGCAATACTAGGCATCTATAGATCTCCTTCTTTTAGTAATCACGAACCATTTTTAAATTCACTGGACACCTTATTAAGCTCACTGGCAAATAAACAATCACTGATTGTCACTGGCGACATAAATATTGATATTTGCAACACTACTAAAAGTCAGTCATCAGAATACCTCTGTCTAATGTCTTGCCATGGGCTACTTCCTGCCATAACCAGTCCAACTAGGGAGAAAGCGTGCCTAGACCACATATTTATTAAAACTCAAAACAAATGCTTTGGAGTCGTTTGCAAGTCCTCAATCACTGATCATGATATAGTTATTGCCAATATTTCCTTACGCAAACCATCAACTAGTACTGCAAAGAGATGGATAAGTAAAACAGATACCGAAGCAGTTATTGCTGACCTAAACAGTGTTGACTGGTCTGTCATCACGAATGACACAAATGTAAATACAGCCACCACTGAATTTACGAACATTGTTACTTCGACTGTAAACAAACACACACGAAATGTAAAAATTGGTAGGAAATTGGCATGCATCAAACCATGGATCACCCCGGGATTAATAAGATGCATGATCCATCGTGACAAGTTACATAATGATTGTAAATCTAACCCAGATGATCCTGTCCGAAATAAAATATACACAAGATACAGAAACTTTTTTTCCAAACTTCTTTCAAAAATCAGATCTGACTACAATAACCAACAGATTGTTGCTAACAAAGACAATCCAAAAAACCTCTGGAAAGCAATAAAATCAATAGGTCACATATCTCCAAAAAGTAATGTAACCTCTCAACTACTGAGCCCCAATAGAGAAAAAGAAAAACTTAACTACTGCAACTCACACTTCACCTCAGTAGGAACCCGTCTGGCAGACAAAATACTAGAAAAACTTAATCTATCTCATGAATCTTTAATAAACACTTACACTTCCGATGTATCAAACCCACACTCTCTTGTCCTTGAACCGACAGATGCTTACGAAATTATTAAAATTATATCTGACATCAAAGTCGATAGTGCTCCAGGACCTGACAAAATATGGGTTATTCTTATCAAAAGAGCTTTAAAATCCTTACTAGTACCAATGATGCACATCTTCAACCTGAGCCTTGAGACCGGTACCTTCCCAGAATGTTGGAAAATAGCTGCAGTTTCCCCTATCCACAAAAGCGGTCCCAAAAATGCATCAGATAACTACAGACCTATAGCACTACTAAGCTCTGTCTCTAAAATATTAGAGAGGATAGTTAACTCTCGTCTCATCTCTTTCATTGATAAAAATCATCTCATATCTGATAACCAATTTGGTTTCCGAAGGAATAGGTCAACCGAGGATGTTGCAACTCTTCTTACCAATTGTGTCTCCTCTCATATTGAGAAAAATGAAAAATGTCTTGCCATCTTCCTTGATCTTGCAAAGGCATTCGACACGGTTTCAACTGGCCTTCTCTTCAAGAAACTAGAATGCATAGGAATACGAGGAATTTGCCTGGAATGGTTCAAAAGCTTCCTGACAAACCGGAAGCAGTACACGAGAGTAAGCTCTTTCAATAGTAATTAACTCCCCATTGATTTCGGAGTTCCACAGGGTAGCGTACTTGATCCCACGCTTTTCACTGTCTATATTATAATAATAATAATAAATTTATTTACTCGAACAGACAGATTGTAGTAGGTGTACATGGTTCTTACATATGCAAGGTTCTTACACAATATGTTAGGTAGTCTACAATCGAGTGGGTGAAGCACTGTTCTCCTAGCTAGGTTACAAAATAACCTGTGTTAAGGAGAAGCAGTATCGGTCCCCTATTCTTAATGGTACAGTGATAATTACACATAACATATTATAGTTCTTGTGCTGATGCTACAGTTTGAACGGCATTACATATTACGAGTAAATACTAGTTTTATATTTTATACAAATCTTATTCTAACTAAATATTAACGACATACTAAACCTTTCCGTAAATAATGCTGAAATTATAACCTATGCAGATGACACTGCCGTAATATTTCACGGAAAATCGTGGGAACATGTATACTCTCTAGCAGAACAGGGATTATCACTAATCGCGAACAATCTGGACAGAAATCTACTCACCCTAAATGGCAGTAAAACCAAATATATTGTTTTCTCCAAAACCGCCGCTTCAAACCCACCGGAACACCTCAAACTCAGACTACATCACTGCTCTTCTAACATTTCTACTTCCTCTTGCGACTGTCTTCTTCTTGAACGTGCCTCTCACATCAAATACCTCGGTATTCTTATCGATGACCACCTAACATTTAAACAACATATATCGAACCTTTCTGGCAGAATAAGAAAACTTATTCACACCATGCGTAGACTACGAGACGGTCTGCCCACAGACACACTACAACAAGTTTACCTAGCTCTTTGCCAATCGATAATTCAGTATTGCATCAGCGTGTGGGGTAGTGCTGGTAAGACCTACTTGATCGAAGCTGAAAGAGCACAGAGGGCTCTTCTTAAAGTAACTTTTAAGAAGCCCTACCGGTTCTCTACTGATCTACTCTACCGCGAAACGAGAGTCCTCAGAGTCCGTCAGCTTTTCATTATTTCTGCCTGCACAAAAACGCACAAAAATACTAAAAGGAGACCTGACTATACATCTATCATAAGCAAAAGAACCTACAGAATTCCAACACCTGACAGCACCTCATTGCTAGCAAGACGCTCCCCGGCCTACTCTCTCATTAATACTTACAATAAAGTCTGCAAACTCTGCGAAATTAAAAATACTAATTCATTCAACTGCAAAAAAAGTAGTAAAGGAAATTTTGCATAACATTGGTTATGATGACTCGGAACAACTAATATAAAGACCCTGACACCACATCAAACGAAGCACAATGGAAAAACACACACCCACACCAGACACACACACACTATACGCACATCACACACACACACACCACACAAACATACACACGCACCATACCATACCTGAAATCACCTCTCTAGTCTCCACTCTGGAATTCATACTATGAGCCCCAAGATACAGACTAACTGTCTAGTTTGGGGCTCACCAGCAAATCCCATATTGTAACCTAGCTGTAGGTAATATTTTAAGCCAGTCATGTCGTTTTAACTTACTGTAAACCCGTGAACCCGCTTACTGTATTACCTGGACAATAAATATTTTTCTATTTTCTATTTCTATTTTTCTATTAAAACAATAGCGATTATGCTATTCGCCACAAGTTATAATGTCATTACTAACGCACCTTTCATAGGTAATTAAAAACGTATAAATTAAACTAGCTTTTATATCAGTATTTAAGCCAATCTGTTAAGAACTTGCTACAACTAAGAATTTATAAGTTTGAAAATGTATAACCTAATATATATTTTTTTGTTATTATAAATGTTTTAATAACCTCCTGTCATGTAACAGTTTCATAAACTTCTATTTGAACGCCACTGTGGGCTATTACTAACCGACGAGCGAGCCAACGACGGCAATAGCCGTCAATAACCTATTAAGGGCTTGTAATAGTTCAGCTGAAATTCATATTTTGCCCCCACTTCCCCGCGCCATGTATCACTCTATCCCGCTCCCACTGTCAAACTGATTCAGTTAGGGTGAAATAGACTGTTGATGGACGTAGGCTTGGTAATAAATTATGAATACAATTATGAATGAATAGACATGTACTTCTATAAGTACTTTAGACCTGAGGGGCAATTCTCGTAATTTTAAGAACGTTCACAGTCTGATCTCAGTCTCAATCTGTCAAAACATACTTCTAATTTCCCTACATTTTGACAGGTTTTTGACATTTGTTTGTCGCCGAGATGAGACTGCGATTAGATTTTGAACGTTTTAAATTACGAGAATTGGCCTTCAGGTTATGTTCAACGATTGCTGTCAATGTTAATGCTTTCAAGGTCGTCCACACCAAAAATAAGAAATAATAAATAAATAAAAAGTCGATTCACAGCAATTAGTTTTGTGCAATGATACTTAGTTTGATGTACGACGGCTATGGGCCTTTTTACACCCTCTATATATTATTATTTTACAACGGTTTAGGCGCCTAACATTATTTATGTTTTCGAAACGTATCACACTTAAACGAAAGATACACAAAGAATATTAAGTTGATTTCAGAGTGAAAAGTATAAAAATGGTTGAAGTTGTAGCGTAAACTGAACTTTATTGTGTAGGTATTTTTCCAATAACTCATATTTGTTTACATGTTTGAAAACTAAATCTAGAACGCAGATTACAACAAATGGGCTACATATTTGGGAACTAAATACGACGGTATCTTTAAAAAACATAGAAAAGCAATCTGATCTCATACCTAGAGCTGCTGGCAGACTTGCAGTTCTCGCACTCGCTGCGATAGTCGTCGGCGTCTTCCGCGCCCGGCGCCGAGCCCGAGTAACTACACACGCATGATGGCTGGAAACGGTCTCACTGTTCAAACTACTGGCGGTGCGTTAGGCAACAATGGTACAAGAATCTTCTGGCATAATCATAATCAGCCTATAATGTCCCATGCCCACTGCTGGGACACAGGCCACCTCTCTTCAAGAGGAAGTGGGCTATAATCTACCACGCGGGCCCAGTGTGGGTTGGTAGATGTCACATGTACATGCCGGTTTCCTCACGATGATTTCCTTCACCGTTTTGGAAGCAGTGGCGATGAAATTATTTACACAAAGTAAAGTGCATGGGTTCGAACTCATGACCTACAACTCGGTAAGTCGGGGCCGTTACCACTGGGCCACCACTGCTCTCTATCTTCTGGCGCGTGGCCAAAATTGGAACTAACGTCGCCATCTTGTTTCTCCAAATACAATTTCTGCGAAAATTTCGTTAATGTTTACCAACAACGCCCCCTGTCCATGTCATTCAGACGCCAAAAGATCCTTGTAGCACTCTATTAGTGGCCAATGATAGGGCTAAGTAAGGAAATAGAGTGATTTTGTTGGTTTGAGGCTGCTGGAAAGCCGGGTTGATCAAGCCACAGTATGTTTAGACTAATAATACCTATGTTGATTAAAGTTTATACATACATAATACATATATATACGGTTTAGCTATACTTTGATTGGATACAAACGTCCAAGTACACACTACTTTGATTATGGCAACAGTGATCAAAGCACTGATGACTGTTGCCATAATCAAAGTAGTGTCAAAACATTAAGAACCTTGTCGTAACTGAGTAAGACCTTGTCAACGCAGCTTTTACTATGAAGCCTCGGGCCAACAAAGTGACTATATTTCCTTACTTATCCAAGGGTAGCCAATAATATCTCTCTTGTTTATGTTAATTTTTCTTTTTTTTATATATTTATTTTAATTTGAGACGAGCACAATACCTTATCGACGGTAAGCGGTAGCGTGGCTTGCGGCGCGGGCGTGGCGTGCGTCACGTGCGGCGCGTGCGGCGCGTGCGCATGCTGCGCGTGCGGTGCGTGCGCGTGCGCGTGCGCGTGCGGCGGCACGAGCGGCGCGGGCGCGGGCACGACGTCGGGCGCGCGCTCGACGCCCACGTTCTGTTCCTCGCTGTGCGTGCGACCTCGCCAACCATTGCCGCCGTTTAGACGTGCTTGGTTACTAGAAATTAACAAAACAACACAAGCAAACTGGTTATCTTTATCATATTTGTAAATACATATTTATAGTTCGCACACAATTGGACCGACCAATTAACTTACGTATCTGCATCCAGAACCGGCTCAATATTTCTAGTAATGTCGTTAGCAGACGCCAAGTTGAGGTTCCTCGGCATGCTTCGTCCGGTGTCGGCGTTGTGTCGGTTGTTGTCGCTCGGCTTGTGGAACGAGCGTCGGATCTCGTTGTGGAGCGAGCGGTCGGCGCGGTTGAAGCCAGAGATCGGCGTGTCGAGAAGCGTGGCGTCGACGGCCGTCGATATGCGTGGGATTGTGCGGTGGCTGAAATTAAGAATTAATCTACTTAATAAAAATATTTTAATTTATTTATTTACTGATAGATAATGCACAACCTAAACCGCTGGGTTAGAAGTATAAACAAAAGTTTGCAAGCAAGAGTTTTTTTTGCACAAGAGTTCCTTATTTAATGAAAGTGAGCATTGAGGAAGGATTCTTGAAAATTCTCTCCTTAAAGGGGTTAAAAATATAATATGGGATGAAATTTTGTATGTAATTCTTAATTTTTGCCAACAGGAAATCCCATTGGGCACACGGCTTGAAAATATATAAAGAGGTAAAGCTGTTTGTATATTTGTAAAAGGTAGTCTTGGGAATACTGATCCAATTACAAAAAATATTTCACTAATTAAAGGCTACACTATAATTACCGAATGACATAAGATACTTTGGACGCCAGAAAGGTGCGTAGTTCCAATGGGAATCTTCAAGACCTGCATGAAGATTTCCTGAGGAACTGCGCACTTTCTGCGAAACCATGGGGCGTAGCTAGTCATTTCTAATTATCACAGAGATAAACTCTGTGATAATTAGAAATAAAAATCAGTATTTATTAAACGAGTATTTATGTGTTTTACGTGTATTTGCGTGTTACTTTTTTGTGCTGTGGTTGTGGTCGCACCGTTACGTTACAACATTACTAACAGTGAGGTGTGTACGTTGGCAGTGTTGGTGTAGAAGCCGGGCACGTTGTGTGGTCGCTCGTGGTCGGGCTCGCGCTGCAGTACTGACAGTAACCCGCGGTTACTGATAGCGCCCAGGGAACCCGTCAGGCGGATGGCACTCGGGAATCCAACCACTGAAGCAATTAAAACAACATGTTACTAAAATGTAATTAGGGTGCACCCAAATCGCGGTCGAATTACGTTGACAGTCACCTCCAAATATAGAATCTACATGATCAAAACGTATGAAAAAGCCGTTTTTTTTTTTAATAACCGACCAAAGCGAAACCGGATGAACGCTACACTCGCATCGCTGTGGAGCAAGCTCACATATCATTGAGGACAATTCTTAAGGGATGCTGATTCGATATGTTGTTCCTTAAAATCGACCACATCCTAATATAACCTGTTAAACGTGCACCTTCCCATAGATCGCCACAGTAAACACAACTATAAGTTTTGCCAAAACTTTGGTGACCAGGATCATAGTATTATTTGTAGCACCGAGTATGGCTGTATGTATAACTTTGTATTTGAAAGGCACTTGTTATTATTATGGTTAGGATAGACACCACTCAAAATATAAACAACGGGAAACAATAGCACATTGACAATAATGACGATCTATTATTATTATTACCGCTTACGAAAGCGACATCGCTCTACAGAGCCTAACGTATTCTCAAACTCGATGTGCCATGTTAATTATTTCATCACCACTGCTCTGAAAACGGTGAAGGAAAACATCGTGAGGAAACCGGCATGTCCTAGGTACCAAAAACTCGAAGACATGTTGACATCTAGCAACCCGCACTGAGCCCGCGTGTTAAAGCCCACTCCCTCCCACAGAAAGGAGGCCTCCTTCCCAGTGGTGGAAACGTTATAGGCTGATCATGGATGTGCCATATTAACTTTAATTGAAGTGAATTAAAAATATTTTATGTAGACTAGCCGTCAAGAAACTCCACTTGTACTTTTTTTTTAATAATTTGCTCTGGTAATGTGTAATGGTGCACTTTATTGTACTTACTATTAGGTGCAAGAGGGTGGTGCGGCATGGGGGGCGGCTCCCTACTGTCCTGCTGATGTACTGGCTGCAACAGCGGCGCGTTGTAGCAGTTCTGTGTGTTGGCGATCTGTGAACATTGACGGGAGAATACTTAGGATTCTAGCTTGAAAATAATGCTGTCTATGACGTGGATTGTACTTTTGGGTTTACATTAGTTGTAGTTATACTAATTCACAGTCAAAACTTGGAATACCATGTTGCTACTAAATATTTTTTTTTCTTTAATAACATTTGAATTCACCCATAAAATTAACGTACGGTCACCAAAGGACATAGGAGGTAACCAGGGTTGTCGGATATTGTTGATGTTTTGTAAGAAACCGATGGATGTTTTGAATAAAATTTAATTTAATTAATAGAAAACAAACAGTTCATTTATCAAATTAAATTTCATCCGAAAACGTCCATCAGTTTCTTACTAAACTTCAATTATATCTGACGACCCTGGTTATTTATCTCCTTTGGTGACTGTACATTAAAACTTATAAATCTAGTGCTCTATTTTGCTATTAAATCTAAGCTCGCAATTCTATGCTCGTCATATTCAAGTCTAAATCGAATAAAATGGGATTCGGATTTTCCTTATTTCGATACAGATAAGTTTTGGGAATTTAAATTGATAATTTAAATTCGATATCATTGAAACGAGAGTAAGACAGATTTACAAAGAAGCTCGTTTATAAATTATGTTACTCTAGATTACAATAAATAAGTTCATTCGGCCCGATTAATTCAAAGTTCACAGGACCGTTTTCACCCTTAGTTATCGGGAAAATTACGCATTGACATTTACATGTCTGTCGAGAAAGATAACACCTCCCACGCCTTTATAAGGCTGATTATTACAGATCAACGGCTACGCTCGTTTGGGTGGTAACAGGCGTGAACATACGAGTACATAACTTACAATTGTTTCATTATCACGCTATGTAGTTTTACTTGAATTCATTTTGTTTGCTATCGGCTAGTGTATCGACTGCACGGCTGATTGAGCATGTCTGAAACTAGCTTTACTTACAACGCAATAAGTAGGTTATAATTAAATGTACGGTAGTGTACAGTCACGAGCACTAATATGTCAACACTTGGAAACTTTCAATAGCGATTTTTGCGTGAAATAACGAAAACAACAATGAAATACGACACATTGCAAAAACCTATGGTTTCGAAAATACTATGTTCGTAGCATAATAAAATTTCATTAAAAAATAATGGAGTAAATCGCTTTTGAATAAAGCCAAGTGTATACATACTTATGCTCGTGACCGTACCTTGTTTCAAAGAATTTATGAAGTTTTTCAATGAGGGCGGGCCACGCCATCGTTTCTACAGTGGAGACGATCGCTCATTTGAAACTTAGTAAGAGTTGTTAGTAAGAACCCTACGTGGGCTAGTTAAACAAGCTCATACATAATATGTGACCTGTGTGACGGGGCGCGCTATGTTGACGTAGCCGTGTCCGCCGCACTGCAGGTCGTCTGGCCGCGCCATCGTGTCCACAGTGGCCGGGTATGTGCGGTGGTAAGATGGCTCATTTGATATTCTGCAAACGGTATTATTTACATAGGAAATGTGACAATACCTGTGTTCTTCGTTTTATGAGTTTAGGACTAAGTATAAAATTTATTAGCAAGAATTCGCGTTCAATAACTTGACAAATATGCATAGTGATTTTTTCAGGGGATTTTTAGGTGTGCAAATCTTACATTAATGTTTATACACTAGAAAAATCTTTAAAACGAGAATTAAAAGTTGTATCACATCAAAAACTAACAGATAAACATAATTAATTATAGAGGGATATTGGTATAAAAACTTTGCAAGGACTAGATTACTAACATCATAAACAACAACTTTTGTTCTATGACTTTTTACAAAACATAATAAATTTACCAAAAACAAATCTTTAAGACTTCGTTGTTCTATCTAACCCCCGCTCCCCTCCGCTGAATTTTGTACTAGACACGGCAGTTTGTTTACCTAACGCTTACCTGACGCTTTCTTTTGCTTCGCGTCGAGTACGTAACAGAAAATCGAATATTTCAATTCGTTGAATAGAAATACTTTTATTTTTGTATGAAAGTCTGATGAATTAATAAAACTCATAGAACAAAAATTGTTGCTTATGATGTTAGTAATATAGTCGTGAGAGGTTGTTAAAGTTTTACCAACACGAGCTGATTTTTAGAGTTCCGTACCCAAAGGGTAAAAACGGGACCCTATTACTAAGACTTCACTGTCTGTCCGTCCGTCTATCTGTCACCAGCTGTATCTCAAGAACCGCGATAGCTATCGCGGTTCTTGAGATACAGCCTGGTGACAGTTGAAATTTTCACAAATTATGTATTTCTGTTGCCGCTATAAAAACAAATACTATAAACAAAATAAAATAAATATTTAAGGGATACCCCATACAACAGACGTGATTTTTATAGATAATGGTACGGAATCCTTCGTGCGCGAGTCCGACTCGCACTTGGCCGGTTTTTTATTTTACAGATTGAGAGTAACAAAAAACACTTTGTTCTACGTAGGAACTTAATATGCTATGAAATCCTGTTAGCTACTCAAATAAAATAATATTTCGTTTTCCAGAAGATCCCGTACCTATGTATATGTATAAGTAGGTACCTAGGACGTAAGTGGACATACCTCATGGACTCAGGGCGACACTGTGCAATAGCCTCGTCGTACGGCGGCGGTGCTTCCCCGCGCGGCAGGTAGTTACTGGGCGGCTTCCACGCAGCCAGGGCCGTCTCACACGTACCTCCCATGTAGCCCATACTGCCGCTTATGTACCTGTGCAAATGATTTGTTGCTGTGAAAAAAACATTAACTTTGCCAAAGGCAGACTGTTTATCGATGCCGCGTTTACGTGAAAACGATGTGACCTTTTACATTAATTATTATCTCACAGGATAAATCTCCTGCTTATACTCGTTTTCTCAATGCTTCCTGATTAATCTAGCAGTTTTTTAGGCACGGCTTGGTGCCAAATATCTCGCTTCTGCTGGGTTAAATTGAATCGAACTAAACCGTCGTCGACATGAGACACTGCGCCTCCATATGCAACTTATCACATTACGCGCCTGTCCTTGAATGATATTACATACTAGCTGTGTAAAATCTTCCTAATTTACTTCTTATAACATCAGCTATATGCCAGTTAAGTCCCGTCCAAATCGGTTCAGCCATTTCGGAGATTAGCCGGAACTTGGCCGGAAACAGACACAGACAAAAAATTTAAAAATGTTTTTTTTTTTTTTTTGGAGTAGGTACCGTTCGTAGTTTCATATGCATTTAGTAAAAAGCTGTTATTTTGACATTACACACAGACGCTTCAATTGTATTTATTTGTGTGTATAGAATTCCTAAGCCAACAAGGAATCCATACCTACATACATGATGCGTATTGTATGGAAATGTTTACCACAGCCGCGCCGTAAGCCGCGTAATTCATTCGTGATTTGTTTTTATAATCTGCTGTATTAAAGGCATTTTAGAATCCCTTTAATACAGCAGATTAAGAAACAATAAACAGGGTAATCTGACTTAATGCAGTTAGCCGCATTAAGTCAGATTACTCAGTTTATTGTTTAAGACCTTGTTTATCGCTCTGAATAGCTCATGATGTGATCCAAATATTCAGCAAAGATTCTATACCGCCTCGCCACTATTTATTAACGATTCCCCACATTAGGAATTCATTTCTCCTGTATCGTGGGTACGTTTACAAACATTTAAACTCACATACACAAACAGCCAGACCCGGAACAACTACTTGTAGGCCATACAAATATTTGTTCCGTGCGGGAATCGAACCCGCGACACGCAGCGCAGCAGTCAATCGCTTAACCACTACGCCAACCGTGCCGTCAATGTGTCCATAATGAAAAATACTTATTTCCATGGTCTGCTGAACATCGTGGTCGAAGTTTATGTATATCGTCCGGAACACGGTGTATTATATGAACCAAATAGGCGAGGTTATTGTCATCAATCGATCACAAACTTAGCCTTCGGTGCTAGTGAGAATTACGTAGTTGAAGGACCCAATAATACTTTGTCCGACCCGGAGATCGAATCTAACCTAGGACCTTCGCCGTTGTTTAGTATTCTACTGCCTAAATAAAACTGTGAAATCGCGGGAAGTCGGTAACATACCCATACAGTTTTCGAACTGATAGAGCGTACAAACTGGCCCTCATAATACTATAGCACGCCATTCATTGATTACTTCATGATTCACTATAATTACATTTAACTGCCTCACTTTACATTTAGTTAAACGGTACTCGGTTACATCAACCACATATTAATTATTAGCAACAAGGACGACAAGCGATGTTTAACTCGCCTGTAGAGCAATCTGCGAGTTGTGCGACATCCGGTATAAACCGCAATCAAACGTAAGACCAGCGACCATCGTAAGACGTACCTTGTGGTATATACTTATATCGAGATATGCGGTTTTAACCAGTTTTCAGCGCGAGATTATGTGTGTACCATGGATTAAATATAGTGCCGTGAGCGTTTCCGGTCTGCAAGTATATCATACGGACCCCCGAGTTCCATCCGTATTGGAAATGTTCTAAATTCGCATGAATGTAATTCGGATCTCGAGCGTAACCCTTGATACAAATGGTACTACGGGCACTTAGGACCGTCATTTTTCGGATTCTAATCGGATGTAGTGCGCAAATTACTGTGTATTACCGCCTCTTTGCGCAATCGAGCGCGGTTGGACATTCTGAAGACTCTCTTATTATCTTCGTATAATGCAGGTTTTTGGAACTTTTTCTAGAAAACAGCCCAAGTAAGTCCTAAAGGTGCAATTAACTTGGTCAGTACCTCTCATTCAAGTATAGCCGAACAACTTCGCGAGTTCGGACATCCAGCAAATTGTTTACACAGGCAACCTTGCCAATTCACATGGAATTCTATATATCTAAGGTTTCAAAACACACACGACATAGGCATAATACGACTCAGGGCGAATTTCCGTGTTCATGAGCTGCCAGTGCAAATATTCCACAATAGTAATGACTCTCGGCTTTCATTTTGAAAGTTCAACAACATTCATTGCGTTTTCTACATTGTTGAGCAGACAAATTTTTTGAACATATGAACCAATGGATTAGGAATATACTTCAAAATGATACAGATTGAGATTGATAGTGTGTTACGCAATCAGGGTGACCGTCAGCTCTTAAACGTGGTTAAGATGCGCTAACCACGTTGAATTTCATTGGTGAAATTCGCTCTTAGTTGCTAAAAAACATACCCAATGCTTGTCAAGCTCCTCTGATCGTCGGCATGGGGGGGTCGGCGTCTCTTTTGCTTCCTCACACGATACACCACAAGCGCGACCGTCAGCAACACCACGCCGGCCGCGCCACCAGCCGCCAGCCGCACGTTGGCTTCCGCGCCCTCCGCTGGCTTCACCACATCGTCCAAACAGATGAACTCGCAGCATGTGTTCCCGACTCGGAATGATCGACAGTCCTGCGTTTTCAAAATATGTATCAAACTCAAATCATTTAATTCAACTAAACCAATTACAGGCACTTTTGAATTGTCAAAGGATCGATCAGTCAGAAACATGAAGCTAGTTGCCCATTCCAAAGCATAGGGAGAAGAACGGGCAAGAAACTCCACGGACACTCTTTTAAATCATAAAATTGTTACAAAATATTTGATTACATCATTCGTGTTGAAATTAACCATGTGAGAACGTTGTAGAAAGACGTGTACGTTAAAAGCGTCCGTTATAGAAAACATAAAAACAATTCAAAAATTAAAATAAGCCGTGGCAGCTAAGAGATGACCAGTCCCTACTGACGGCGCCCGTTCACGAACATGACGTATGGATCAGCACCATTCAGCTCAACCATTTTGAAGGGAATTTAATGATCCAACACATACGCCACCACTAGCGAGACATTAGAGTGAGCATGACATACTCTCAGCCGCCAGGGCACATTCAAGTCAATAAAAGACGTACCCAGTAAATGGTAGCTTTATAGAAAGTACATAGGTAGTGCTCACATGTGTGCTATGCAATTATACAATACTAAGAAATTGAATTTATACAATGCAAAGATAGTTTTTTCCAATGTTCAGCAGCTCCAACAATGTTTCCGAATGTTAATTAGTTTATGCGCCCCTGTGGAGCAGGACCAGCATTGAGCCAAGCATTTTTGTCAGCGATGTAATCCCCTAACTTATAATATGCTTGGCTACATAGTGTGCGTTTAATACAAGATTTAAATTTCGTATGTGGGGAGGAATTTTATTGTAACATTTTAAACAGTACCCCATGAAGGATGAGTCTACTTTAGCCAGTCTGAAACCTGTTTGAACTAATTGGTCCCTATTTCTAGTCCTATAGTTGTTTCTTTCACCTCTTTTATTGAATAGATTTAAATTTTTTCTTACGTACATGATGTTTTCATAGATGTATTGACAAGGTACCGTCATGATGTAAATATCTTCAAACAGTTCCCTTAAAGAATCGCGTCTGCGGAGGCCATATATTGCTCTGATGGCTCTTTTCTGCAGAATAAAAATGGACTCGACATCTGCAGCCCGTCCCTATAGTAAAATACCGTAAGACATGATAGTAATTGAAATAGACTAGCCTCGCGGTATCTACATTAGTATTGACGGATTTTTCTTACAGCATAAGCTGCTGAACTTAGCCGTCCTGCAAGAGATGTTAAATGAGGACCCCATTGCAGCCTTGAGTCGCGCCTGATCCCCAGGAAAACAGTTTTATCGACGAATTCTAGTTTTGTTCAATACTATGTCACAATCACTATTTTTAACATTTGGTAAAGCAAATCTTATGCATTTAGTTTTTTTCCCATTTAATACCAAATTATTAACAGTGAACCAATTTTGTACCTGCAGTAGGGCGTTATTTACGTCGTCAAGATTTGATGCAAGTCTCAAAAATTAAGGAAGTATCGTCAGCAAATAACACCATTTTGTGGTTGGCTCTTTAATAAATGGGGTAGATCATTAATATATACTAAAAAGAGGAAAGGACCTAAAATCGAGCCTTGTGGAACACCCATTTTTAGTTTCAAAGCAAGAGAATTGACACCATTTATTAGAACTTTTTGTTGTCTATCATTTAAATAAGATTTTACAAAACTGAGTGCAAGTTGACCTAGTCTGTAATTCGCAAGTTTAAAAAGCAAGGTTTCGTGATTGACGCAGTCAAATGCCGAGAGGTCACAAAAGATTCCTATGGCATCTTGGGCCTCCTCCCACACTGTAAATATATGCTTTAATAAGGTGACACCGGCGTCAGTCGTACAACGTCCTTTGGTGAAACCATATTGTTGATCATGTAAGATTTTGTTGGTGTTAAAATGATTAAGCATTTGATTGAGCATTACCTTTTCGTAGACCTTGCTGAATACGGGCAACACGGATACTGGTCTATAATTGTTGGTGTCTTTGCTGTCCCCAGATTTAAAAAGCGGTATAAGCTTACTGTATTTCATTAAATCCGGGTAGACTCTATCCCATTACAAATTTCATAAAAATCAAACCAGGCATTTCGGAGATTAGCAAACAGACAAAAATTTTTTTTTTATGAGTACTGTAGATACTTTCGCATTTCTTCGTAAACAGCTGTTATATTGACAGTACAAACAGACACTTCAATTTTATTTATTTGTATAGAAGATTAAAGTCGTTTTTCGTGTCTGTCTGTGTGACCGCTTTGTTCTTCTAAACCACTCAACGGATTTTGATGCAGTTTTTAAGGAATTTAATACATTGATATTAAAGATACATCTATGGAACTACCTTGATGGTGGTGACACAACACTGTAAACTGTCTCCAATAGAACCAATAGACAATAACAAGACAAAAGGCAGGAAGCACAGTAAATTACAGTCACCCTTTGCTTGTTAATTAGTGATTGCAAAATGTATTGTTGCAGCCCACAGTACTACATTTCATAACAGATACAATTGTCATTTAGCTGTTTCAAAAATGGAGAAAGTGATGGCATTGGACATGCTATAATACAACATTATGTTATACATTACAATTTTAAATACCTTATTAATAGTTTATTATTTATTTATAAACCTTTACAGGATAACCCAATGCAATAAATGCACCTAGCCTAAAGTAATTATTATAATCTTCTCCTTTAAATTAAATATAATTTAAATTCAGTAACATACCTTTTGCTAAAGAGGTGGTTAAAAATACTTGTTTTCTGAGCATACATTTTGTTAAATTAGTATGTACAGTAAACTTCTAACTAGCCTTCAGGGGCATAACAAGTGTGATGTTATGGTCCATTGACATAGAAATTAAACTCTCAGCAACTTGCACTGAAGAATGTAAAACTTCTTTGTCAGTTCATTAATAATAATAGTAGGCACTTTGTGTAAATGATAGTGAACATTATCAGGCTTTGGTCTTACATTATTTAGACAATAATAACTATCAGGTATGATTCAGAAAGGGGACACAACTCATATTGTTGCGAGGTTTCTCTCTCTGGAGTTCAGACCTCTTAGCTGTTCCTGATACCAGAACAACTACTAACGGCTACAATTTTCTATATTTTCATTGTTTTAACAATCAAATATTTTAAATGTAATTCATATGTTTATTTAATGAATAAAGGAAATTGTGTTAATGTATTTTTTTGTATGTATTGTTGATCATATTCTTTAAATTTAACATGTTTTATGAGTTATATCTTTCTATTGAATACTCAAATTATTGTGAAAGTTATAAATACCATGAAACATTAGTTTACCTGGGGAGGTGAACATAGTACCGCCTTACAAACTTTAGGCAATCCATTGTCACAAACGCAAAGCGTACAAGTATCTGGGCCAGGCACGTAATGAAGGCCGTGGGAAATCAACCGACCGCGCAAATCCGTGCATTGCTCCTGTGCCGCTATACCTGCAATTAACATCACACAATACATCCAGGCCACTGGCTCAACACTCATAAATGGCATAGTTCACCACTAATATTTAAATAAAATAATTACAGTAAATCTGTAAAGTCGATAAACACAGCACAGCCTTGCCTAGCATTATGAATTTTTAATTCAATCAAATGCCATTTAAAAATGTAAGACTCATTTTTGTTGGAGAACTTTTGTCCTATTTTATAATCGATATTCACTCCTCGGACTAGCCGTTTAAAATCTTTTTGATCATGCGTCTTGGCTGTTTTGCTCTGCTTTGAGTTTGCGTACATGACATCTGTCATATCATTAAATGTCAATGTCAAAAAAATGTTCAGACCTAAACACTACTGGTTTCGGATACCATCGAAGTCGAATAGCCTAAGGAATACGAACTCGACTAAGGTATTACAACACTAGAAAGTGTCTATGATATCATTTGACATTTAAATTCGAATACTTTCTCGATTACTAAAACTTAAAATACTTTATTCAATTAATACAAATCTCTGTGATTGGCGCATAACTACACTCACAGACTACGCTGTCTCTTTTCTCAAATGTTATCATTGGTTAGTAGGTAAACATAATACCTTCAATGTAAAAGTTTGAATAATTCTCGTAATAGAAAACAGTGGTAATAGTCACAGTTACTTGATTTTTGTATTTTATTTTACAGGATAAAATATTACATTTTCGCTGAAAATAATGATCTGAGAAGTTAAGAATGGCTGGTTTTGGTGATTTTTCCGGCTATAACAGGCCATATGGCCTGGATCCTAACAGGGAAACGAATGACTTGTACGACACTCGCTATCAGCAGATATATGGTTATCATACTCCTGTAACTGAGGAGTTTCAGGGCCCACCTTTAGTTATGGACGATGTTTCTGAAGACGGTATGTTGTTATTATTGCGCACTTTAAGTTTACACATAAATTCCAATGTGATAAATCATAAAGATATATCCAATTTCCTATAAAATCGTAATGCAATTAATTACCTGCCCATATAATTATGTGATAACGTCATGCTCACGCCTGTGTGTTTACTTATAAAAGTGGGAACTTAGCCAAAACCATAATACAGTACAGATACAAATGAAATAGTATTGGTAAATTAGAATCATTTAATTATTAAACTTAAAATATTCCTCTCCTCAAACAATTTTCAACTAATGCTGTGTAATAGGTAGTTATTATAAGTGGTGCTACACAGTTACTGATACATGTGTGCCCTGACTGGACATGTCCACTCAAATCTGTGTGGTTTGTTCCTCAAAAGACTATTGCAGACACTTATCTGCATGGTTCTCAGACTATCTGACTAATATAATGCATGGACTTTGAAAAAAGCTGTGAAGCATGAGTTTGTGTCTGCGTTTCTTCTCAGACTAGTCGGTTGAGGAAACACCACCCTCATCTAGTTTTAAAATAATATTTTATTTGATAAAGAACACGTGAAACAAGTGTCTTCCCCATAACTTATAGTGAATAAGAAAGACGTCATTGGACGATTTCTTAATTATATAATTGGACTGCCCAGCTACAGGAAGTTAGCCGCAAGCTATTTGCATCCGCCGCGTCTTTGAAGAGATTGCGTAATTTCCTACCGACTGCCACCAAGATTGCGCTTGCACAATCGCTTCTTCTACCCATCCTTGACTATGCCGATGCCAGCTATCTTGATCTTACCCAAGACCAATTATATAAACTTGAGCGGCTTCAAAATTATTGTATAAGGTTCATATTCGGTTTGCGCAATTAAGACCATGTTTCCGAATTTCGTGTGAAGCTCAAGTGGTTACCAATTCGCCTTCGCCGGAATGCTCATATTCTTTCACTTCTGTTTGCTGTGTGATGTGCTCTTTTCCCCTTCCACCCCTCTCTATCTCAACAAACGGTTTCAGTTTCTTTGCGACTCCCACATGAAATTGTTAAGGTCAGATAACTTGAAGCTCAAAATGCCAATGCATTCCACAACTTTCCTTGATAAATCCTTTACTGTCCAGTCCGCTTGTTTGGGAATGCATTGCCAGTTGAAATAAAATGCGCGCAGTCATTACAGACTACAGTGTTCAAAAGACTTGTTAAGGAGCACTACTTGTCATTGTGATCTTGTTGTCCTAACTGCAATCATCTACAGTCTTCTTTTATTTTTCGTTGCTTGTATACATAGTATGTGTGTATTTATGTATATATAATTTTGGATATGTATATATTTGTGTATCTATTTTAGTGTATTGTATACATAATATTTGCACCAACGACAGTCCCATTTTTTGTCCAGGAAAATCTCTGTCCATTCTAAGGTTGCCTGGAAGAGATCGCAGTAATGCGATAAGGCGCCCATTGTATATTCTGGAGTTTCATGTATTTTTTTTATGCTTTGTATTTTAGTGGTGTACAATAAAGTATATATAAATAAATAAATAGTTACTTAGCAGTTTAAGTTCTAATTAAATTACTTATTAGCTAATAGGCTAGATTGTAATGTAAATAAAGTGTCACCAATTGTGACACTTTATAAAAGGAAAAAACAAATTTGATGATGATTTTATATCTTTTGATGTGTAAAAGTGTTTTTGCAACCAAATCACAGCATTTAACAACCAAGAATGATGATCTCCAATTTATACGTTAAATAGGTACAGTCAAAACCATTTATAATGACTTTGCTTAAAACAATGTACAGACGCCAGCTTATCAAGCTACCCGAAACTGTGAAATTTTCCCAATCAACTTTGAACCTAATGCTTCAGCTATAAAGTTGAAAATCTATTAAAGACATTTGACTAGTAGCTTGATGTGCTGGCGTCTGTGCGTACCGGATATTACTACAGAATGTAGAATTTCTGCAAGAAGGGCCTATGTACAAATATGTATGTTTAGAATGACTATTGGCTATAATGTCATTATTTGGACGGTCCATTCAATGTCGTTATATGCAGTTTTGACTGTACAATCTATAGACAATGTCTTATTGTTTGCATTAACATAACACATTGATTGTTTCAGATACCAACGCCTATGTTACAACAGCTATAAGTGTTGCAAGTCTCATCACTGAAAACTTATTAAGTCACCCATTTATTGTGTTGAGAAGACAGTGCCAGGTTTGTTATTGATAAATATTTTACTTTAGTCAAACACTAAAGAGAAATAACAAATTTAAAGTAATGGTTCCAAAATCCAAATCAGATTCAATTTAATATCAAGTAACTCATCAATAAAAAGTAGACAAATATATAAGGATATAAATATACAGGATGGCATGAACATAGATGCGCAACCTGTAACCATGAATTCAGATTTCTAGACCGTCTGGCAGTGACAGTTTTCGTTAGTTTTAACAAACAAAAATCAACTGTTTCAAAGAAAAGTGCAATATCTATGCAGTCAAAATGTTTGCATGAACAGCAGTTTTGTTTTTTAATAACCAATGGATTTTTTTTATGTAGATAGGTTCAGAATCATGTACTGAATACATGGTATAAAGGGTTGGGCGTTGATGTCCCTGCCACCCATATAAAGATGCCATAATAAGACTCATAATTGGCTGGAAGTGGAAATCAATCATTAGATTACAATCAATCTTGCCTCAATTATCTATTGCATCACCTATAACAGCTATCACATATTATAATTACTAAGTATTGAAGACACTTAGTTCATAATGCCACAATATGAACATGTTCACAGGTCCACAATGGTCTGAAAAACTATCACATAGTACCTTACACCCTGCTGCCTGTGGTCGCGCGACTGCACCGGCGGCAAGATGTCACCACGCTGTGGAAGGGCATCGGCTCTACTTGTATAGTGAAAGGTCTAAATTTGGCAGTGGAGGATGTGGTCAGCAAAGGCACTGGCTGGCCCAAGTGAGCATCCTGAATATGTCGCATTTTGGAACTTTAATAAACCTCTAATATTTTTCTGAATCTACATTACTATTTTCTTTTGTTATCAGGGATATAGGAAAATGTGATTCCGTCTTGCAGTTCCTACAACATGTAACATTAAAATGGTAAGAATAATAGCATTTCAATTTAATCATCGATTATCCTAAGTAAACTTTGCTGCAGTTAATATTGGCATCAAACAGTAATGAAAATAATGTTCAAGACGTAATCCTATTCCATTCCTATAGAATAATAACAGTTTCAAATTTTCAGTGTAAGTTTAGCAATCATCACTCCATTCTACTCAGCAAGCTTAGTAGAAACGGTGCAGAGTGACATAGCCAGTGACAAGCCAGCACTCCTGGATGTGTTCAGGGAAGGTTTCATGCGCATCTTGGAGTGGGGCACGCCGAGTAGAGGCCGGATGCTGCCTATATGGGCCATTGTCTTTCCAACGGTTGGCCTTGGCATCACTAAGTATCTTGCTCAGTAAGTATCATGTCATTTTCACTTGGAAAATATTCAAAGCCAGTTCTAAAATCTTGAAAATCCTACTAACTACTACTAAATGGGTATTCTCACATTTCCGTCTGACTAATGGAAACTCATCCCAATTATTTGTTTATATAATATAAATTCAGCCTTTATAAAATTTAATATTTGCTAACCAACTAATAACATAATTGAGAATATTAAATGTAGTAAACAAATCTCATTTTTATCATATTTCTTTATTTTTCAGTATAACCTTGAAGAAGATCACTGAAAAAGCTCTCCGTTTCCAACAGAGACACAGACATGAACTGAGTGACTCCTACAATGTGAACTACAGTAAAAACTCTACAAACCCTTTGATTGAAGATATCAGCTTAAAAGCCAATATAGTATCTTTTATTGCAATGGAAATTATATTTTTCCCAGTTGAAACTATAATACATAGGCTTCACATACAGGTAAAGATAATACTACTTTTATTATTATTATCTCCTTTATTTTATTTAAATACTTATAATTTACATTTTTAAATATTTTTATAAACAAAAAGATGAAAAAAAAAAACATTTAAAAACGTAAAAAATAGTAGTCCACCGGTATCGGGAACAGGGTCCAAGCTAGCGGCGGTCAGGGCTCCAGAGAGAGGAACCTCCTAACAATGCGAGCCGTGTCCAGAAGTACCGCTTTCTGAATCAAGCCCTTGATCCAGCTGCCCAACGAGAACATCCTCAGGTGTTGGTCGAGGCTCTTGGCTATTAACCCATTGGCTGTCACGACTATCGGCACAATGATTGCTGAGTCCAAACACCACATGTCGACAACCTCGCGAGCCAAGTCAAGATACTTGCTTTGTTTATCTTTCTCGGCTTTCATGAGGTTCTCATCATATCATGCGGGACGGTTATGTCAACATACATTGCGCGCCGCTCTACTCGATCCACCAACACTATATGAGGCTTATTGGCAACAATAGCGCTGTCATGTACCAAGCGCCAGTCCACACCGTACATGGATAGTGTCGACCACAGTACTTCCCTCCACACACTGTCATAGGCCTTCTCCAAGTCAACGAAAGCACAGTAAACATTATTGTGTCTTGCCAAATGTTTTTCGGCCATGCACCTTAGGGAGAAGATTTGATCTATTCAGCCCATGCCCTCTCGAAATCATGCCAGCACATCCCATATTTTCTCAACTGGCACGCAATCACACTCTATATCTATAAAGTTTGCCGACAACACTCAAAAGACTAATGCCGCGGTAGTTTTTACACTACTGCTGAAAGCCTTTACCTTTATATAGTGATACGATTACAGCCTTACACCAATCATCCGGGACACGGCTAACACATATTAAAGATCCAGCACAACAGGCTTGCTACCACCCCGTCACCGCCCTTCAGCTTTTAAGCAGACACTGTCGCACCCTGCAGCTTTCCCAATTTTCGTCCCTTTCAGCGCTCTTACAATATATTTCTATTTCATTCTCTTCATCTACATCTGAGCTTGGGTCTTCAAAACTGGCGTCTGCCCAGTTACCGACTCCCGGGTATTCCCGATCAGTAATACTTCTCTCGGCCACTGTTTTGACAAACGGAGCTTTTTTCTCCAATCGTTCATACCTATGATACAAAATAACATTCTCACTCGATGTTCCTGTCACTTCGCGAGCCAATCTTACCTGTTTCCAGAGCAGCTTAAAATTGGCCCTGAAGTTATCAAAGAACTAAACTTGAACTTTTCTTCCTTTTTTAATTTTTACCATCTCTTTCACTTTCGTTTTCATTTCGGAGTATCTCTTCTTCACTCTTTCCAAATCATCTGTCATTCATTTCATTGCCTGATTCATCCTATTTTAGGCCTTAACACTTTAAGCCAGGCCTCTTATCCCTCACCACCTTTTTAACTTCGAATCACTATCTAAAAAAGAATTATTCGTTCTACTTGGTAGCAATACTACCGGATTGGAGTATAAAGTATGTGGTCTGGCGCAGAGGAAATGTGGTCATTCCTCTGCGCCAGACCACATACTTTTTTGACTACTTGCACCGTACTATTTCTCGCTATATCCCATAGATCCCATTCTAGACTGATTATCATCAATTATTTTATCTGCCTTCACTTTTACGAGGTAACTTAGATATTCCTCTTTTAATTTCAATTCTTGCAGTCTTTCTACTTTTAGAGCAGTCACAGGAACTCGAACTCGGTGACGCTAATATATTCTAGCCTCTGTAACGACTGTAACACTACTCTTTCATCCACTGTCACAAAGTCTATCAACTTCTACTGTCTTGCCTTGCCCACGTATACCTGTGAACCTTTCTATGATTAAACATAGTATTCAGACAGTCTTCTCTTCTTCACATCAACCCAACCATTAAAGTGTCCAAGTATCATGTCGTTCGATCTACATATACTCTCTCTCTCCCTTGTACTTCCCACATATTCGTTCCTCTCCGAAGGTGAATTTCCCATATCGGGTGCATAAACGCATGAAATAAAGATAGGGTTTAGGCCCACCTTGGTTCTTACCTCTCAAACATAATCTTTCAATAGTGTCAAGTGTCAGTAAGTGCTGTCAATAGTGTCAATCCCTAGCATTAGTTGGAATGACAGCTCAATCCACGCTCACTTCACCTTAGTTTTCACGGTGAGATGGTTACAGAATCGCACTGCAGATAGCGGTTTAGATTTATGTACACTCCACTCCTTTCCGTTTCATTCACACATAGCACATACTTTTATTCTTCACCATCTCACACACCTCATTCATCTTGAATTTCATACCTCCCGGACCACATTCAGCGTAGCTAAACGACACTCCTCCGTCGCTTTTCGCCCCGTGGAAACAACTGACGTGGCGTGTGGCGAGCATCACCGCCGCCTACGAGTTCATTATTACTACACTCGGCGTCACAAAAATCGCACCTCGTTAAGAATTCCCTTCAAACTTATTTTAACCCTATTAATCAACGGTAGACTATGACTATAAGGTATCATTGGAAAGGCAATTTACTTAAATTTCAGAATAAATCAATAGATATGGTTTTTTGTTTACCAGGGAATAAAAAAAGCAAGCTAATGCAAATGATTAAAAAGTTAAATTTTATGTTATCAGCAAAAATTACAACAAAGTCCTTAAAAACAACTTAAAACCTAGTGTTACCCCCCTAGCCCTGATGACTGCTTCCATGCGTTCTCTCATGGACCTAATTAATGTGACAACAGCCTCTTGAGGAATGTTGTCCCATTCTGCAACGACGGCATCTTGGAGGTCTTGGAGAGTGGTAGGGGCAGGATCACGTGCCCGTACTCGCCGTTTCAGTTCATCCCAAAGGTGCTCAATAGGGTTCAGGTCTGGACTTCGCGCCGGCCAGCGCATAACAGGGATCCCAACTTCTTGCAGGTAGTCTCTTACAATAAATGCGGTGTGACAGCGGGCGTTATCGTGCATTAACGTGGAACCCACTGCCAACAAAACCCGCATAAAGGACAACTTGCTCGTCTAAGATCTCTGTTATGTACCGAGGAGCAGTCAGCGACCCTTGCCTGCGAGCACTTCCAGTCCGAGAAACACACACACATTCGTTTTGCCGTCGATTGACATGCCGCCCCAGAACATGCACGATCCACCCCCGTATTCCACTGTCTCTTGAATACAGGCTTGTGTAAATCGTTCCCCTTGCCTCCTGTACACTCTTCTAAGCCTGTCGTTGCAGAAAAGACACACCCTCGTTTCATCCGAGAAGAGCACAGCCCTCCATTGGTCTATTGTCCAATCCACATGGTCACGGGCAAATTGCAATTGGTCGCTCCTATGCTGTGCAGTCAATTTTGGCCCTGTAGCAGCCCTGTGTGCTGCAATTTTCTTCTCCCGCATTCTTCTTCTAATCGTGGAGACGGTCACAGAAGTTCTGCGAGTTGATCGCAGTTGTTGTTGCAGCTCCGTGCAACAGCATTGGAGAATCGATTACGTAAAGACGTCGCGCGCGTGAGTTGCGCGCGCCCATGTGAGTGATTGCTGTGTTTTTCTGTAGGCGCGCCCGCCCAGTGTCTGAGTGAGTTTGGGCGTCTGTATAGTAGTGGATGTCTGTGTTCGCTACGTAACGTGCCTATATTAACCTAGCACACGCTACGCAGCGAATGTTTGTTATGTGTGTGGAGTTCAGTTGAGTCTAGTGAGCCGCGTGTAGCCTGGGCGCGGCTTACTAGAGGCGTCAGTCCGGTGTTGTCAGTGGGGTCATCGTCCGCTACTAGGTCGCGGGACAAGGTTTTTTTTTTTTGGAACGAAGTTCCTTATCGCCCGTTGCCAAAGGGGATAGACGGAAAAAATTAAAACCAAAAGTTGGAACGACACTTTTTGCTATAGGTAGTTGTAAGCCGTGCGGCGTGCGCGTGTTTCTCTGTCTGTCTCCCTCTCTCTTTGAACTTCGTTCCATCCGGGTGTCCCTTGACACCTCTCAAGTTTTTTTTTAAACTTTGCCGACACTAAGAATTTCTCCTGTAACATGGGTGCGTTTACAAACATTTAAACTCACATACACAAACAGCCAGACCCGGAACAACTATTTGTAGGCTATACAAATATTCGCTCCTTGGAGTCCAAGGGGTGGTGGGAGGTGTGAGTATCCGATGATTATCGCCTGCGTCTTACCCACGTTCACCGACAGCCACTGAGGAAGCAGCTCTAGCGCGCGCTGCATCTTGACGGCCGCGTACTTGGCATTAAGCGATTTAGTGATGTACGCGGCGTCGTCTGCGTACAGCGCGAGCATCGCCTCCGAGGTAGCGACCCACATTTAACCCGGATCGCCCGTTTTATACCCTTGTAGGGAGGTGCAATTAGTGGCCGTTGTAATGCGTATTTTGACAACATTTTTTTTTAACGTTACTTGCTATTGAGATTTGTTGTGTTTAGGAATTCTAACTGTTGTTAATTTAAAGGTCGTTAAACATACTTTCAATTGATACCAATATTAATTGGGTTGAATGTATTCGTTGATGGCGGGACATGCTTGAAACTATTTTCGGAGAGGTGCGATTTTTGTGACGCCGAGTGTATTTGACTTACACATTTACTTCCCACGAAAAGCTAATAGTTAGTAGTAATAGTGTGCATCAGTATCAACTAGTATAAAGATAATCAGTGGCGTAACTATACCCTTTCGGGCCCGTGGCAAATTCATGGATAGGGCCCTTCGTCAATTTAAAGAAGCTCAACCAACGTTATAATTTTTTTTACTAGCCCTTCGTCCGCGTAGATTTCGTAATTTCCCTTACAAAATTGAATACCTGACAGCTTCGTTGGTTTAGTGGTCAAAAAAAGTTTGCATTTCTGTACTTAGGTATGTTAGGATCCTCCTGTGCTCATGGGTCTCTCGGGCTGGGGGCCCCTTCCGGCTGGGGGCCCGTGGCATTTTGCCACTCCTGCCACCCTATTATTACGCCATGATAATGTAATGTTATATTCCCAATTATGTAATATTATACTAATGCATTATTTCATTTCAGGGCACCAGAACGATAGTAGATAACTTAGACACGGGCACATCAGTTATACCAATACTGACTGGTTACGAAGGATTCATGGATTGCTACAACTCAACCATAGCTAAAGAGGGAGTTTCTGGCTTGTACAAGGGCTTTGGTGCATTAGTGTTACAGTTGGCTGCTCACTTGGCAATTATCAAACTGACCACTTTGGTTGTATCTGAAATATCAAACCTGTTAAAACCTGCTAAATCTCCAACTTCTGAAGACTCTGTTCAGTCTCAAAAATATTTATTCAACTAGTCCGTAATAAATATCAAATGCAGTATAACTAATCGCTGAGTTCTGGGCTGACTCAATAAACATAGATTGAATGGCCAACGACACACTAAGAAGATCTATAAAATTATATTTTAAGTGCAATTTATGAAAGCATTGTCCTGTGAGGCTATTTGAAATAATATTAAAGTAAACACAAAATATGGGTTTCATTATACACTGGCATATTCGTTTTTGGAACCTAAAACTATTTATGTGAACATCCCCTTCCTAGATCTTATGATTTCCTACTCATTGTCAATAGAAGTTGAAATTAAATTAAGGATCTCTTAGGGCATTGCTAGAGTAGTAGGTAATAATGATGTATGAGTGTTGACAATTATTCAAAACAAGAGAAAGCTGCACAATCAGTACCTAATAATATTGTTTTTGTTACTTTTGTAAAGTTGAATTAGTAATTAAGTGAAATGTATAGCTTGTTAGAAAAAGAGGTGTGTTAACAAAAATCAGGCTGTTTTAAATAAAGATTTGATTAAAAGCACATTTATTTATTTTTATTATACAATATGCCTTGAATGCTATTATAATAATCTACTATTTTTATCTAAATTGTTTTCTGTGGTGTCACATAGAATGTATTAAATATAATAATCTTAGGATAGCTTATTTAGTAACTACTGCACTAGTGGTTGTTTTAATTGTTACTTAATGAGTCAATACAAATCTTCCTTTGAGTAATCTTCGCATGATGACTTTACGACCATTAGGTGTGGACATCCTAGTTTTCCAGCCATGGCGATTCACTCTCCGAACTTCGTTTGGTCGTGGAAAATAGCAACGCACTTTAGTTCTAACAGATGATAGCAAAAAACTATCAGGCTTCGTTAAACTTGTAGCAGGGGACATCGTTGAAGCGACCTGCAGGGTTTGTCTGATGAGCCTGCAAACACAGTCACGAATTATTGTAAAAAAAAGCAAAAAGTTTGTTGTGGCAAATGAGAAAATTTACAAGATCGCTGATTATTACATGAAGATACAACCTTCTTCGCGTGTCAAAATAACATACAAAATATTTTAATTTGTTATACAACTCGAATACAGTTTACTGACGCAGCCTTTTGGTCCTCACGGGTGCAGATGGAAGGTGAGCACCGGAGATCTGAGGCGTAAACGTATTTTATCTGCTGCGAGACTAAATAAAACAAAAGTTATTTACTTAAGTGGTTGAAGTATTGCCGACATTATTCCTGCCATGGCTACCAAAACTTTCTGTGATAAATGGGATAATAGATATATTTTATTAGTTATCAACTGCCTCGGAGTCTTAGGTTAGATCCCTAGTCCCTCAGTCAGTATCGATAGCGGATAGGTAGATGTTCAAGACGTCAATGTCAAGGAAGTTAAATTTGACTTTACTGATGTTTGACATTTATGACACTACTCAAAACTTGCCAAAGAAAATTTTCATTTTTTTTTCTTTGGGTATCCATTCTCTACCTACGTAGCGAACAGTTGTGGCGTATGGCCCTGCAAGGATCTTTTGGCGCGTGGCCAAAATCGGAACTAACACCTTTTTTCCTATACAGGGTGATTGGGAAACTCGTATTCCTTGAAAGGCGTTATACTAAAGGTCATTAGCAACAAATATAGTCCAGTTAACTGGGGTTCATAACTGGATGGATACCGAGCTGTGTCGGTTCTTAGATTGTTTAGAAACTGACTTGTTACAAAAAACTATGAATTATGTAAAAACTACTCCACTCCAAACATTTAATTGATACTTCTTTCTCTCCCGTAAGTAAAGCGGGATGCGCTAGGTAGCCCGCAAAATTCAAACTTACATTTTTTGCAATTTGCAGGTCAGGTATTTACAGAACTAGAATCATTAAAATCATCAATACAACCCTCTAAGGCCATATAATCTTATATTTATATAGGTACTGTAAACTCATGTTTCTTACGCTCGCGAATGATATTCTAATCATCAACACTGACCTGAAAATTGCAAAAAACGCAAGAAAATTTGAATTTTGCGGGCTACATTGTCGCTTCGGCTAGGGTAGCCTGTAGCCTATAATGTTCCCACTGTTGGGACACAGGCCTCCTCTCAGTGAGAGCGAGTGGGTCTTAATTCACCCTGCAGGCCCAGTGCGAGTTGGTAGATGTCACAACATGTCTACGAAATGTCGATGTTTTCCTTCAGTTTTGAGAGCAGTGGTGATGAAATAATTTACACAAACTAAAGTGCCAGTGGGTTCAAACCTACATCCAACAACTGGGTAACTTGTGGCCGTTACTACCTGAGCCACCACTGATCAAGTGACACATTGTTGTGCACAACTAATATAAAAAAAAACTTGAGAGGTGTCAAGGGACACCCGGATGGAACGAAGTTGCTTTCGATTAATTAGTGAAGGAATTTAAAAAAAATATTTTTTTTTTAAGTTATAATAATATTAAATAATATGTATAACTAAAACAAACGAAATATAGAAACGAAAATAACTGGCTTGCTTTCTATAAGAGAGAGAGAGACAGACAGAGAAACACGCTCACGCCGCACGGCTTACAACTATAGCAAAAAGTGTCGTTCCAACTTTTGGTCTTAATTTTTTCCGTCTAGCCTCCTTTCGCAACGCGCGATAAGGAACTTCGTTCCAAAAACTGGCTTGCTTTCTATAAGAGAGAGAGAGAGAGAGAGACACAGAGAAACTCGCGCACACCGCGCCGCACGGCTTACAACTATAGCAAAAAGTGTCGTTCCAACTTTTGGTCTTAATTTTTTCCGTCTAGTCCCCTTTCGCAACGCGCGATAAGGAACTTCGTTCCAATATATATTTACTTTAGTACAATGCCTTCCCTAAAATTTGGCATTTGGCAAACATAGTTTATTTGGTGATCAATTTCGAAAATGTATTACATCTTGGTGCCTGCAGAAAACGAAACATTTGTGTTTGGCCTATTAAACCCTCACTATGTATAAGTTTTGATGCTAATGTTCTATTTTCTATAACAGCAGTCCCTGGCAAGTGGTGTTTTCCTTTGAGGAATGCAGGAATGTTTTCTGTGCAATTTACAGTAGGATTATCTTTTTCAAATCCTTCAGGGATGTCATGTTCCACTAAATCTTTACTTGGCCAAGTAAAGATGATAATGTACTCCACATTTGGTGCAAAAAATTAATCCATGTAACATAAATATTAGACACTGTTGTCGTGCTAATGTCAAAAAACAGTGCTAATTCAAAATCTACAGTACTCCTTCTCAATTTGATCAAAGTAAGGAGAAATTGATCTTCCATGCTTAAAATGAGACTCCACCTATCTTGGTGAAAAAACCTCTGAACACAAAGTAGAAAAAATTAACTGAAATTTGTCATGTGATTCCAATATGTCTGGTAAGTCATGTGATGTTGATGATGATGCAGTAACATCACTCACTTCCACCTCCATGGCAACATCAACCACTTCCACATAGATAGCGCAGTTTATGTCATTTTCTGCACAACTCTACAAGCTTTTAATTCAGCAATAGTATCTTCAGGCTTATCAGTTTTTATTATCTCCAATTGTTGTTTTTCTTCACATATTTCTACTGTTTTCTTTCTCTGTTCATCCTTAAGAGATTCTTTTTTACTCCAAACAAATAGGGAAGGTACAACCCCTTTTCTTAATACTCTTCGATCTATTTTCATCCCTGTAATTATAAATATATCAGAGATTAATACCAAACGGATTAAAATTAATATTTCAAACAGATTATTATTTCAAACAGAATTTTGTTTTCGTATACGTAACTACTTTACACTCTTTGTTTATATAATTTATTAACAATTTTTAACATTTATTTTAATTTTACAATTTTAATTTAACAATTTTTAACTTTAACATTTATGTAATCAAAGTTTACACTATACTTTTTAAGGTTTCGACACGGGTGGTTAAACTGACCTGTATAAAATCCTTCTTTCAAGTAATCTTCAGCTCTAAAATGGGCAGAACACACCCTTGAACTTTTTGTAAAGTTCTTGCGACGTACAGCAATTTCCCATTGCTTGCGAATTTCGACGTTTTTTGGGAACTTATGAATGCCTACGTTCCCGCATCCAATGGCACAACACTGATACATGCTTGATGATTGAATAAGATATAAAAAATGTACTCTGTGATTGACAAACAGAAAATATGGGTTGATTCATAGAGTATAGTAACTAGGTTGATTGTAAATAGAAATACGGCTGTCACCGAACCCGTGCCAAAGAGTACTATACAAAGAGTACTTTAAGATTACCGGGTACTAAACATAGAGTATGGTAAGTATAGCGCTGCGCGCCCACCCCGCAGCCGCTCGCAAATCGCTAGTGTGATAAGGCCCTTAGTCTAACTAAACTGTTTGTTTATGTGCACCACCCCTGCACCACCGAACCGTAATATAATAATACAACAGAACACTAATACCAAGATACTGAATAATACGGAAGTTTTTTTTTTACGGAAGACCGAACTATATCCTCTGTCTACGCCGACAAGGTACTCGAAGCAAGTACCCGATATATTTTACTGATTTTACTATAAGATGTGCATGTGCACTCTAGCGGGGGAAATTAGCAGCAAGGTTTTTTTTGGGAATTTGTTACTGGGCTACGTAGTTTTTTTTAGGACGATTTTGGTTCATAGTCACACTAGTAAATACTAACTAGCTTTTGCCCGAGACTTCGTCCGCGTGTATTTCCTACTTTCCCCTAAAAATTTAGAAAAAATATGTTTACGATCTTTATAATTTATTTAGATACGTATTCGTGTCAATTTTTAAGTTTATAGTTCAAAGGATTTTTTTTTTTCAAATAAACTATTGTCATGTCCCTGTTGTTTTTTATAAAAGCGTTTGTTATGTTTCGATTGTATGACTTAATGATTATTTATAGTTATACCCATTTTCAAGTAATGGAAGCAAGCAATAATTCCAATCCTTAAAACCCTTAACCACTTCGGTTGGAGTCGGAGGAGACAGCAAGTTAAATTTGTCACCCCTAAATCCTCCGTGAGGGGTTTTTTTTGACATTCTTTATTATTTACTGAGGCAAATATTGCCAAGTCTCAAGTTTATTAACCAAAAGAATAAGATTTTTCATATTAACTGTATCGTCTGTATCCCGTCTTTTCATCCCCACGAGTCGAATTTTAAAAAATCGATTGGGATGTTTCCATAATTCGACTCAAAGATGATTTATACCATTTTTTGAGTTAATCAAGCCACACAGTAAAACGCTTCCCTTGAAAAAATAATTACTTCTTTTTGCCCCGTTTGGCGTCAACTTTCGAAAGACCTAAAAAGTTATCATCGTTCCTTTTCTGACAAAAGTATACTGAGTTTCAAGTTAATCGGACCGCGCCTTAAAATTGTCAGAGTATTCGTGTCAAGTTTCAAATTCAACCAGATGAATAAGATTTTCTAGATAAATTGGTCTTTTTATGCGCATACTGGTGGAATTATGAAAAATCATTTGGGTAGTTTCCATAACTTGACTCAAAGATTATTAATACCAGTTTTCCAGTTAATCAAGCCACGTATTATCATCCTCCACTGCAAAATTAACTACCCCTTTTCACCCCGTTAGGAGTAGATTTTCGAAAAATTCTGATACATGTTATTTTTTATTTTTGGTCATTATAAACACTGAGTTTCGAGTTAATCGGACCGCGCGTTCAAATTATTCCACACAAACTTTAACGGGCCCTACCGATTGGATAGTGTAATAACTAATAAGCCTTTCTCCTCTACCCTCCATACAAAAACTGTATGGATAGTGACAGCTAACTGTCAAATTCTTGGCCTAGTTATAGTAGCGACATCTGCAGTAAGCAAGTGGCACTTTTTGTCACATTATTAGTATGTACGTACTCCTACTCAGACATTCAGTACAAGATTAACTATGTAGCTGGCTACCAGTTAGTTACTTTTCAGATTTGGAACGATTTAGTCACCGCATCGCAAGCGACATTAATTTGGTGCTAATAGTTTAATTTTGAGTGGAAGTCCATTCAAAATAAGTCGCTGCGGGTATATCTAGCATTATTTAAGTATTAAGAATAAAAGGCTGCTTGGCCTGACAAAAGCACCACACATAGGCTCTACATTTAAAATATTATTTTTTTTGTAATATTTTAGTCGATTTATATCACTTAGATAATGTGTTTAAAAAAATAAAATTACTCTATGGTTTACGTCTCGCTCGCTCGTCTACTAGTGGGAATAATATGGCGGACCAAAATAACAAGGCGCTAAAAGATTATTTTGGATGATTGTGATTTCCATTAGATCAGTGACTGGTTAAAACTTTGCATTGCACTTGTTATGTTTGAACTTTATTTTTTATTAAAAATATCGCATGAAAGTGAGTACACGAGGCAAGAGATGTATTTTTAAGTTTGATGTTATTTTTCTAGCGTAGTACCGTGCATTTAGAAATCCATTACGAATTAGTATTTAATGCTATTTCAGGTTCAGAATGTCAGCAATCAAAGTTAATTTCGAAATCGGACATATAGCATCTTTAAGATCGAAAAAGACTCCAGAAGGATTTACTCATGATTGGGAAGTGTTTGTGCGCGGCCAAGAAGGGGCTGATATAAGTCACTTTGTAGACAAAGTGGTTTTTCTTTTACACGAAACTTTTAAAAAGCCTAGAAGAGGTAAATATTATAATAAATTTTAAACTTGTATGTTTAGACTTAGATTATACAGCATGTAAATTATGTTGTGTGATCAGCTTTCCATAAATATGTTGTTTATTTATTTAGTAGTAATGTTTGACAAATATATTACTTTTTCTTTTTTACAGTATCAAAATTTGTTAAAACTGTTAATCTTCTTCTTATGCTAAATTGTTTTTATTTTTTTACAGTTATAAAAGATCCACCTTTTTGCGTCAACGAGTCTGGCTATGCTGGTTTCATCTTCCCTATAGAAATATATTTGAAAAATAAAGATGAACCTAAGAAGATAAAGTTCACTTATGATTTTACTCTACAGCAAAGTGGTTTTCTCAAAGACCGCTACATTTTTCAAAATCCTAATGAGGAGTTTAGAAAAAAGCTTTTAAAGGGTGGTGGCATACCTATTAGCAATAATGCATTTTACACTAATCCTGATCAAGAAAGTAGAAGTAGAGATTCATTCACAGAAGACAAACAGCAGCTTGTTAGTAAGCCAAAACTATCATCTGAAAATATTAAGAAACACAAATCTAAGGAACACAAAGAAGAAGTACCACATAAAGCTAGTACCAATAGTTTTGAAAACTTATTTGGACCTCCTTTGCAAAAACCACCTAAAGTATCCCCAGATCCCAAAAAGATTGAAAAAAGTGCACCTCCTGTAAAGTCAGATAAAAAAGAAAAGGAAAGATCTAGCTCTGACAAAAAGCAGAAACATGAGCACAAAGAAATTAAGCTAGATAAAGTAAAAGTGAAAGAAGAAAAGGATAAAGTAAGGCCAGATAAGGTAAAGAATCACAACAAGGAAGGAGAAAAACCAAAAGATAAAACCAATAAGAGGCCAAATGACAGACCTCCATCACCAGATGTTGCAAAGAAGCGTTGCTTGAGTCCAATTAGGAGACCACCTAGCCCTCCTCGTTCCAGTAGTGCTTCTAGTATTAAAGAAGAATATAAACCTACAAAACACAGCACTGACAATTCAGAACAAAAGAAACCCAAAATAGAAGAAAAATCACTTGATATCAAAACCGAAAAAGATTTGAAAGAAAAGAAAAAAAAGGAAAAGAAAAGTCACGATAGGGATAAAGAAAGAAAAGAAAAGAAAGAACACAAAAAGGAAAGCCATAAATTAAAAGAGTCCCCGAAAGAGCCTCCAAAAGAAATTCCTAAAGAGGTGCCTAAAATAAGAGAAGTTCCAAAAGAAAAGGACTCTGTGAAAGATTCTCCAACAGTCAAAGAAAAACCTATAAAGCCTGATAAGACTATTAATAAATTTTCTTTGGAAAACCTCAGAAAATCCCCTCCTGCAGATAATGAAGATCGTCCAGAAACTCACAAATCGAAAGAAAAAAGTGATCCTGAAAGAAAACATAAACACAAGAAGAAAGATAAAAAACGAGATGAGTCAAGAGAGAAACATAAAGAATCAAGTAAAGAAAAGAAACATAAGCATGAGAAGGTGAGGGACATTCTTCCTGAAAAAATCGAAATAATTGAACGCAGAGAAACTCCTATACCTAAGGAACGTCCTCTGCCTGAACCAGCATCTCCCATATCTATAGATACAGCATCTCAATGTAGTTCTAAAAGTGGTCTGGCCAAATCATCTCATATTGGAAATGAAGACGTTAACAGTAGTCATTCAGATTCTGAGAGTTCCGTTATAGCAGATGAAGAGGATACCAAAGGTAAAATAGAAAACCCATCACCAGAACCTATCAAACTTGAGCCATCCCCTGAACCAGAACCAGAAATCGAACCCGAACCGGAGTTGGAACCAGAACCAGAGCCGTTGGTGGAGCCACCACCACCACATAAGGAGAATAAAAAAAAGCATAAAGATAAGTCCGCTAAAAGAGAAGAAAAACGGCGCAAGCGGAAAGCAGCAGAAGAAGAAAGAGAAAGTTTAGAAAGCATAGAACACAGGAAAGTAGCGAAGACTTCAGAAACAGCACCATCATTCACTGATACAGAACGTGGTGAAAGCAGTGGTTCAACATCTGCAGAGACAAAGGTCCAAGATAATGGAGTCTCTAGTAGTCTTGGGGAAGATGCCGAGCCTGGTGACCTCTCTCCTGATTACATGGTGCAACTACGAGATTTACAGCAACGAATCATGAAAATTAAAAACAATGAAGATTTGGAGAGAGTGGTAAATCTCATTGCAGAAACTGGTCGTTATGAAGTAACCACACAGACATTCGATTTTGACCTTTGTTTGCTAGACCGCTCCACAGTACAACAGCTTATACAATTAGTGGGTTGTTAGTTAGCAGTATGTTACTGAAAGTTTTTCTTTTATTGTAAATAACACCTCAACAGATTGCAAAAAGGCATTTGTACAGGTACTTGTTATGTCTTTCGTGACAAATATGGCAGCGAAGCAGATTTGAACTGCTTTAATTTACGACGCTGCATAAATTAAATTAGAAATAATCTCAAAGTTTTATCTATTGATATCTTCACATTACTCGACACTTGAGTTTTAAGTGCAATATAAAGTTATAAGACTGTTGAAAGATTGTTAAAAATAATGTATATTTTGTACATTATTGTATTGATGCATTATTAAGTAAGTTAATAAACTTAAAGTTTTTGATTAACCTCCAGTGGCCCAGGAAGGGATCAGAGGCTATGTTAATAATATTGTATAATAGTTATAATGTCAAGTCGTACTGTTTTAAAATTATTTATAAGAATTTTATTTTGTGCACTTTTAACATTAAGTTCACATTCTGTTTACTGTTTAGGGTAAAAATTAGCATTGCAATATTGGTGTCACTGACTCTGGCAGGGCCACCATCAGGGATTTTAATTTTGATAACACAAATAATTAGTCGATATTTGTCGCGTTTGTTATTCTGATATCGCCGAATATCAGAATTACAATTATCACCAAGTTACAGATTCAGTCGGTGTGTAATTAAAAACATAATAAAGCATTCAATTTCCCTATACAGTGGTTCAAGACGGGTCGATCTAGCTCTTGGACTATACCTTACTAATTGAACTCATTCTAGCTCCTAAACTAAGACCCGATGAAATCTGTGACTTGGTGACGAATTGCGACAAAATATGGGAGAAAACAGATCTTCGCTAGGTGCCCTAGATTTTGAGATATAAATGTGGCCCTGCTGGGGAGACTCCACATCGGCCACCTTATATCTTTTGAACCAGTGACCGACAAATTCTAATATTTAGCGACAAATTTCGACTAATTATCGACAATTTTTTTGTGTTATCAAAATTCAAATCCCTGATGGTAGCCCAATCCCTGATGGTAGGTAGGTAGATGGTGATGAGTCAGTGACACGCAATATTGCATAATTTTTTACTCTAATCATTTTGCTGCCCCTATCCCAATTTATTTGGGGTCGGCGCGACACGTCTTTTTCTTCCATATTTAAAACATCACTAATTAAGACAATATGGAACTTATCGATTTTGATGCTTAATCTGAATGACTGGGTTACTTCAAAATTTCTGAAAATTATTTAAGTGCTCATTTTATCTTGTACATTATATTTGTTACATAACTTATTTTTTTATTTATCGTATTTTAGGAATATTATAAAGAATAATAATAAATAGAGTGTACACTAATATACATTGTTTCGTTCCTAATCATCAGCAAGTGGTGTAGTTTGTAAATAAGCTTTTAAAATTGAATGGAGAAAAGTATGTGCTTAATTTGAAGTGGAACTTGGCCTGCATTTAATACCTCATTTTTAACTAGTGAAGCATTTCTTCTGTAACAGCTTTCTACTGGCATTACTTCAAATGTTCTTGTAAAAAAATAGGTAAATTCATTTCAGATATCATGCTCTCGCAATGTATTTATAAGAGTATGTCATGAGATGAGTACCTCAAAATCTACAATTTATTATGTTATTAATTACTTTTGTATTACACTGTTATGCGGATGGATGGGATTAAAAGGAAATACAAGTTTTTGCAATGATAACACTTTTATTCCAATGAAAAATCATACTTTAGAACAAGAAATATTGTCAGGTAAAAGTAATTTATAGTGAACAGTAACTATCGATAAATGAAATCTATCATCAGAATCGCATCTGAAATAATTAAAATAAACGAATGTCTATGAGTAGTGGTAATGTATATGTATTCCCAAATGTAGGTATAACGATGAAGTAAAAATATTATGATTAATGAAAATGTGAAAAATGTTATTATCTTAACTCTGTAGTAAAGATAGTATGTAATAGCAAAGAGAAATAATAGCCCGCCATGGGTGTCCCTTGGATAGTTTATCGAGGACGATTTCCTTATGACATAACATTGATTGTAGCCGTTTTAGCGTTGGTAACGCGCTTAATGCATCAATCGTATCTTTCTCAATAGAGATGTTTCAATACTTTTTACCGAAACCGAAGAACGTCTATGTCCATCCTTTCGCTGCAGTCGAATCCTGAGGTCAATGACAACATGTTCATCTCTTTTTTCCATTTTTATGAACAGTTTGGCGCCACTTGGTGTAAAAGTCTCCAATGTATTCAATAGAAATCCCAGCAGAGTGTGCAGCTCCCGTCACACTAAATTCTTTATATTGTTCCTCTTCACTGCCAGGTTCATTGCCAACCAGTAAAATCAGTAAAGGTGTAGATTTTCCTTGCAAAGAACTATCAGGATCACCATTTCCTCCTTGAATTTGTTTTTCATCAGCTATAAAGTGGTTACAAAATTCCATAATTTGTATGAAGCTGTGAACATGCGGCGGAGCTTTGCGAGGATATTTCAGGAGTGGTAATGGTTTCGATTGTCCCGGGCGTTGTGCTCGTAAGAACCTAGACCCGCTGCGCAGCTGAACTTCAAGCCAACGAATCGCGTCACGAGCAGTGCTTTCATCACGCTTTAGGTTATCCAACTCCTGTAGCACTGAAAGTTACATCATACAAGGCATAAACAAACAGGAATAAGAAATATAAAAAATAAATATATTGATTTTAGATTCTTACCAACAGTAGGGATAAGGAGTATGAAGTTTCGTGCGCGAAGCAGTTGTTTGACGCGGCGCAGGTGTTTGTGCAGGGCATTTGTGTCAAGAGCCAGTAGGGCAGGCACGGGTGACTGGCCACTGCGTTCTAGCTCCCGCACCTGTGACGCCAGCCAAAGGCGTCCGAGTCGTCGCAATAGCCCTCCTTCACTTGATTCAACCTATATAGCCAGACATAATATATAAATGTAGGTATCATCTTTAGAAGGTCATTAGGATTAAGACATTTGGGTAACACATAATCAACTTACATGTGGTTTCTTAGAGTTATGCCACTCCTTACTTCTCTTGTGATTAATTTTTGTAGTCACTTTAGGAGGTGGAACTTTCTTTAAGTAAAATATTTTCAATGACCTGTTGAATCTAATTCGAGGTATTATTTTGGCAATCTGATTTCCAAAATCTACAAAATTCAATATTCTTACTATGTTTTCCTCATAGAATGACAGTTTATATCTATCTAACATTTGCCACTCGGCAGCATCCTTGTCATATTTGCAGATATTAGTTCCACGTAGATTAATATCTTCAGGTAAAGGAATAGTTTTATATTCCAGTTTCAATTTTTTTGCGACACTACGGGCATATTCCAAAATATGGCATTCCTTGTTTTCATTTGTTTTTGCATTGAAATAGAATGTCAAAATATTTAGCAAATCTACAACACATTGAAAAAGAGACTCTCCACTGTCCCCACAGGATAAAATTAAATCTTTTTCATTGAGAGCCCAATCCTGAAGTAATTTTATACTTGACAGAAAGTTATCACCAAGCAAAAAGTTCTGTAACCCCTGAACATCTAGAACATTGTTGTTGTAACTATTGTGTTGGAAATAATTTTCAGTGCTATTTGGTTTAGCATCCAAGTCACCATTCAAGGCTGTTTCTTTAGTCACTTCTTTGTTGTTTTCAATTTCCGTTTGACCATTATTTTTTACAGTAATGTCTTCATTATCAGAAACATCAAAACATGAGTCCTCACTGACAGATCCATCTGTGTGACCTGTAGAATCAGATAAATCCTCCTCCTCAGAACATGACTCTTCTGTGAGGTCATGAGCCTCTATGTCGCTACTTTCAGTATCAACATCACTCATATCAGAACTGTCAGTGGAGGCCACACGCCTGCGTCGCCGGCGTTTTGTTAATGCTTTCTTAGCATTACTTTTAGCATCACCATTTGTTATTAACTCTTTTTTCTCTTCCAATACAGTATCTTTTGGTTTGATATCAAGACTGTCTTGGATGTTATCATTTACGTTTACTGCGGGTTCGTCTAACACAGGGGATATATTAGTTTCAACTGCTTCTAAAATTTTATCATTTCTTGTAATATGCAGTGTTGCACTTTTTGATTTATATTTATAAGCTGGATTTTTAAGTCCAAGTGATTGCAGCTGTTGTAACAATTTTTGTAGAAGTTGTGATAAAAGTGCTAATGTGAAAGCTTTGCATGCAAATGCTTTCACTTCATCCATTTCTGAAACCTTTGTTATAGTAAACAAACAAATCAGTACAATTTTATGCACAAGATTTGCATTTAAACAAGATGGGTTTGAACCTTCTTCCTCAACTGCCTGTGTGTATTCATTGTAATTTTTATCTACATCAGGCAATGGAGGTTTAATAAAATCCATTGCAACTTTTAACTCTTGAGCAATAGTGCTGCATCTCTGTGGAATATTGGTATCATTCTTATTAAGATACCAAATTTCTATTAAAGAGAGGAAGTTGGTTATTGCATTTTGAATGTGTTCCGTTTGTGTCAGGGATTCAGGATTATTAAGAGAATCAAAAAATTGGGCATTTTTTTCAAATATTTTTGTCAAGTTCCCAATTGCTCCTTCAAATGGTGTTGTACAACTCAAACAGTGAATATAGTAGCAAACTGAATCTAAGTTGTAATTTTTATCATTGTATAAATTGCCCAGTTGGTTATAAGGCATCCCTAAAGACATATCAACATGTGCAGCTTGGAGATAATATCGAGCTGCTATAGATGGTTCAAAAGCATGAAATATTTCCACCTGGTAGCGACTTAGGTCTCCAAGGTAAATAAGACATGAGTGCAAAGCTGAACGACTGAACTGGATTTCCTCATCCGTAGGTATCTCATTTTTATCAAGATATTCACCATCTAGGTGGAAGGATGTGTAATCCAATTCTTTCATTTGTACCTTCATTTCTGATTCCATCCTTGAAATGAAATGGTGAAAGTGGCCGATTCCACAAACAATATGGGTAAATAGATAGCTATCATTTTCACTATCTGTTTCTCTTAACTTCTTGGCTGAAGAAACAGTTTCATAGTACACTTTTCTCCAAAGTAATTCAAGTGATTTTTTGCCATAATTGATAGGATCAAGAAATACAAGTTTCTCACAATTATCTCTTAGTTTTTGCCTTTGAACTTCAAGATGAGTAGAGAAGAGGTCAGTGATGGACCGACTTGCAGTTGTCATATCACCTACGCGTCTTGCTACATCGCTGACATAGCTGAAAATTTTAGGAATCATACATATTAATGTGTAGAAATGGAGGGAATGTTATAATGATGGAATATTACATCTAGAATTTTGTGCTTATAAATATCCATACTCCATGGATACACTGGAAATTATACCTATCTTTAAAGCCACAATTAGTCAATGTTTCAGTACTAATTGGCCTCCTTTTTATTATATTATTTTCATTGAAGTATACCTACAGACATGATATACATAATGGAATGTAATTTTAAGTAAATTTCTTACCGATATAGTTTTCTGGCACGTTCAGTGCGCTCGGCAACTTTAGCCTCCAAAATTTCATTAGATTCCTCCTTCATTTTCAAGTCATTTCATCAACTTTTAAAGATGTAGATTGCAAAAATACTTCTTTTGCCTTTCCCACGTTACCAGTACTCACAAAAATCATTTCGATAACACCATTTTTCACATTGCTAAAGTATTTTTTTAAGGTCTCTGCGCATTAATGACAGTGACATGACATGGGACGAGTCATGAGTATGACATAAATGAAGACGTCATGCATGAAGATAATTTGAAGAGTACCGTACGTTTGAAGACGATTTATCTTGACTTGAAGTGTGATTTAAACCATTGAGATAGGAAATTTGAACACAGAACATTGGATTTGAAGGAAATAAATGGACATCACGAAAATGAATGCCAATGATCTCTGGTTATGGAAGTAGTAGCTGATACTACTCAACTAGATTGTAAAAATCGACTAAAGTTCAAGCCGCTGGCCAAAGAGTATAATAATAATACTCAATGTAATAATACGGGAGCTCCGGTCTATCTATGGGTCTATGCGCTCTTGGCTTTGGTTGGTGTAATGATGACGGGCGAAAAATCTAATCAAAATACAAAAGTAGACAGCTGAAATATCTAGAAATAGTAAAATATACATCGCGAATAGACTCAAAATAAAGTGGAAATATAAGCGTGGTACTTCAAAGAAGGACAAAAGTATACGAAAACACGTGTAAGTATTATTTTAGATTATCGAAGAGTAGGATTGGATTGTATACCATTCAAGCTCACGAAACCTAGTAAAACTGTAGAAATGTGCTGGCCTATGTCGGTTTTAAAGATTACAGATGAAGGAAATATGTTAAATACATACTATTTAGGAAAAACAAAATTAAAGTGTGATTACACATGATAGATAACTTCATTGTTGTTGATTGTCCACATAGATCCATTACCTTTACACTCATAGTCACCGGTTACAGACTAATGATTAAATGAACTCTAGGGTGACTTCTTGAATTATTGACTATATCAGTGTTTCAAGCTACCTCATTGTTAAAAAAATATAAAATGTAACACTACTTATACATTAAGTACAATATTATACATATAAATATATCCGCCTTAAATAATGAAAAATATATAATTAAAAATAAATAATTACTGTTACATTTTAAAACATTTCAGGTTCATCTACATTTCTCAGCTATGGACAGTCAACCTTGCATATTTCTGGGCATCAAAATAAAACCCGGGCCAATAGAGCGCCACAAAATTGAAAATTTTGCATTGGATAATACTGTGGATACTCTTAAGTCTGAAGCAGAAAAAAAAACAAATGTTCCATCAGCATCCTTGGGTAAGATTTATGTAGAATACTCTGATATATTACACAGCTATCCTGTTACTACTTACTGTTACTTTGGCCTATGTAGCTTTTCATTTCATATTCTTGCTCTTTTGGATGTTCTACCATTATTTAGCATAACATGAGCATAAGATAAGATAAGATTTCTTTATTTGTTTAAACATTGTGTACATACAAAAGCATGCAAGATATTACGTCGTTTGAGTCCAGTCATGTTTAGCCGTAAGTATCGGCGTACAAATATTTCTATAACATTGAAAATAATTAATAATAAGACAAAAAAAACAAAAAAAATACTTAGAATAAGCATTTACACAATTTACAATTATGAAACTTTAGAAACCAAAAATAATTTTTATATTATAATTTTAAAATTCCAAATAGCTCAAAAACTGTAATGCGAGCCTGATGCAAACAAGTACGAGAATAATGTCAAAGTTACAAAATATAATATGTCAAAATTAAAAGATTTATGTCAAATTTACAAGATTGATGTCAAACAAATACAAGAATAATGTCAAAGTTACAAAATATATATACTTATGTCAAAATTAAAAGATACGTAAAAGTTTACAAGATTGATGTCAGAATTATATGATTAATGTCAAAATTACAAGATTTATATCAAAATTACAGGACATAAATTTTAATGACAGAAAAATTATTAAAAATTAAAAATCTTTTTCGGCTAGAAATTCGGAGACACTATAGTAGGCTTTCTGCGAAAGAAAATTTTTTAATTTACGCTTGAATGCATTACTATTTAGCTCCTTCCAACCTTTAGGCAGTATGTTAAATATAGCAGGAGCCATGCAGACGATACTTTTGCGCATGAGTGCCGTTTTTGCTGCATGATCAGCCTATAATGTTCCCACTGCTGGGACAAGTCTTCCGGTGCGAGTTTTAAGTTCTACCCTCACAACCTTTTTGTTTATAAGGGAAAAAATAACTTATTTTATCGGAATCTAACTAGGGTGTGCTAAGGATTTCTATTATTATTTTACAAATTATGTTCTCAGAACTAATACACCATGGAAAGATCTTGAAGGATGACCTTACGCTTCAAGACAGTGGTGTTAAGAGTGGGGAGATGGTGCATGTGGTTAAAAAGAAGGTGCACACAGCACCCGCACCGGCACCTTCATACTCAGATGCTGAGCTGCAGCAACTTAATACCTCTCTGAGAACACTGGGATGCACTCCTAATGCTCCTGGGTGGACCAGGGCGATGCAGGTAGCCAGTATTACTCATGTGTTCATTAACTACCATTTTGTATACATAAAACTTACCTTTTATCTGGATTTTGGCTTGGGTGATGTAAAACGGCTGTTGATTAGCTGGGTACACAGCAGACAATCTAAATTTGGATTGGCGCTCCATGAGCCAAGATCATGGTGCGTCGATCGTGCTTTGGCGATTCTTTCGCACGTTCCGGTATAGGTGACCCGCGATCCTGCCGCGCGATCCAGTGCCGATCGTCCACACTCCACACTAGACGCGCCAAACAACTGAAGTGTCTTTGTGCATTGTCAAAAAACCAGCAGTGCTTGAATCGGCCGCTCCACAGAGCGCACGCTCTACCGTGTGTGTTCGGATAGCGCGCGCGCCACGTCCACACCGATGGCGCATTCCAATCGCGCTCCTGCCGCACGCCATCTGACCGCTTGTATTGTATCATCCTGTGTGGACCCAGCTAATCTATATATATAAAATTCAAAGTCCTGACTGACTGACTGACTGATAGATCAACGCACAGCCTAAACCGCTGGTCCTAGAGACATGAAATTTGGAGGGTGTATTCTTCGTGACGAGTAGGCATCCACTAAGAAAGGATTTTTCGAAATTCCACCCCTAAGAGGGTGAAAAGGGGGGAATTCGTTTGTATGAAAAATCTTATTCCTTGAGTTAATAAACTTGAAACTTGGCACGAACACTTATCTAAATAAATTATGAACATTGTCAGTTTTTTTTTCTTTTAAACTACCCCCTAATAAGGGATTGGGGGGTTTCAAAGTTTGTATGGAAGAATTTTAGCGCGCAGTCCGATTTACTCGAAACTCAGTATTTATACCTAACATTGAAAGTAAAGAATAATGTGTATTAGGGTTTTTTGAAAATCTACCCCTGACGGGCTGAAATGGGGTAGTCAATTTTTCAGGGGAGGATTTCACTGCATGGGTTGATTAACTCGAAAATTAGTATAAATAATCTTTGAGTCAAGTTATGAATACATACCACCCGATTTTTTTTTAAATTCCACCCCTGTGGGGGTGAAAAGCGGGGATACAGTTTATATGAAAAATCTTCTTCACTGGGTTAATAAACTTGAAACTTTTCAAGAATACTCGCCTAAGTAAGTAATAAAGTTTATCATTATAAGTTTTTCAAAACTACCCCTCAAAGGGGGATATAGGGGTGTTGAAGTTTGAGTGGAATAATTTAAATGCGCAGTCCGATTAAATCGAAACTCAATGTTTATACTTAAGACCAAAAACAAAGAGTAACATGTATCAGGGTTTTTCGAAAATCTACCCCTAACGGGTTGAAAAGGGGTAGTTAATTTTACAAGGGAGGATTATAATGCATGGCTTGATTAACTTGAAAATTGGTATAAATAATCTTTGAATCAAGTTATGAATAATCCCAAACAATTTTTCAAAATTCCTCCCCTTTGGGGGTGAAAAGCGGGGGATACGGTTTATATGAAAAATCTTATTCATTTAGTTAATAAACTTGAAAATTGGCAAGAATACTTGCCTAAGTAAGTAATAAAGTTTATCATTATAAGTTTTTCATAACTACTCCTCAAACGGGGATATAGGGGTGTTAAGTTTGTGTGGAAGAAATTTAATGCGCGGTCCGAGTAACTCGAAACTCAGTATTGATACTTTTGACAGAAAATAATTAATAATAAGTATTAATAAAGTTGTCGAAAATTTACCACTGACGGGACAAAAAGGGGTAATTCAGTTTTTAAGGGGAGGATTTGAACTTGAAACTGTATGTTACATTTTCACGCCTAAACCACTGAACTTCTGATTTGGCATAGAGATAGATGGCATCCTGGGGAAGCACATACATTTTATCCTGTTAGCACGTTCCCGTGGGATAATATCCGACATCCACGCGGGCGAAGCCGCGGGCAGAAGCTAGTGATTTATATTTCGGCAGCCGTAAAAAAATGTTATCTCATAGTTAAATAGTTTGTTGTGAAATATATGCCTCGGACAGCCACATCTGGTAGAGAAACAAGGAATACCAATTGCCTAGTGCCTGGGGCCAACCACCACCTCTCTTATAGCAGTGTTTAATTTTACTTCCGAATGGAAAGATGCAGTTATGCAGGGCGGATAGCTCTATCTCTTTTACACATGTTCAATAAGATTCTTCAAGTAAGATTAACTTTGAGAGGTGGTGGTAGGCCCGTTGACATGTTTGCTCTATCAGTTAGGACTTTTCAACATGGTGTAACTTTATTTGTAGCTATTAAATGACGAGTCGGCAATGGCTGAGATTGTGGAACAAGCGCCCTGCATTGGGGAAGACTGTGTGGCTCTGTCTATTCTACACGAGGTAGAGTTGCTTGCCGCGCTTGGAGCCAACATACACACTATGAGACGAGGTGCTAACGCCCATCCTGAGCTGCCAGCGGCCCTGCGACATTTGACGCGGCTTGTGCGCTCGCGCTCTAATACTACATCGTCTACTGAGAGTGGTTAGTACCAGCATTAAAAAAATACATATTATATTTTTTTAAACAGAACGAAGTTGAAATAATTATAGAATGAGAGGTTATCAATAAGAATCGTCATGTCACCCTTCAGACATTAGGTAAGTATGTAATATCTTCTGTGTGTAGAAAATCTAAAATCTAATAACAAATGAATTCTGTTCCAGTTCCAACTTCAGGATTCGCGTATTCATTAGAAGCGTTGTCGGAGGATGAAGACGCTGATGAGGAAGAGAACGAGGATGGTGAGAGGAACCCCATCACTCATGAGCAGTTCGCTGCAGCCCTCCAGGTCAGTTGTAGACACTAGTAAGGTTTAGGCAGAGGTGTACACCCACATTTCGCCAGTTATAAGAAACACTGACCAAATAAGTGCAAAATATGCTTGATGCAAATCGAAAATCATAAGTTTCTTGATCCCTCTTCAATATTTAGTGCCTGTGAAATAAGACACTGCTTTGTACCCTTGGTGAACAACGTACTATTATATTTTAGGCAGCAACAGAAGCCGTATCATCTTCAAGCAGCCGTGGCGCGGGCAGCAACGACAGTTTGCTGAGGCTGCTGCAGTCCGCCGGCGAATCCAGCAGGACCACATCCTCGGCCACTGAGTCCGGCACGCCTACTGGAGGTGCGTTCACACGATACTATATAATACCAGCCTATTATTGTCATACTGCAGGGCAAAGGCCTCTTCTTATATACAGAGAAGGCGCGAATATTGATCGCCACGCTTGATCAAGACCGGTTGGCGTTTTCAGACTTAGATTAACTCCAGTCCTTACGTTTTATATAAATAAAAAAAATCATTTATTGTTAATTGCCTGGATTTAAATAAAAATGTAACGTCATATTCTAGAGAGTTGTAAACTAAATCTTATCTATACCTCGACTTTTAATTGTGTTCAGTAACTTGACAGTTGAAGGGTTACCAGTTTTTGACACAAAAAAGATTGTGAGTGAGGTGGTGCAAGAATGAACGAAATTGAATGAACTTAAATAATGTACTTAAATGCAAAATTTTATATTATATTTATTAGCTCGTCTTAAAAACACGATATACACTATTATAAACCGTAGAATTTGTTATATATTTTGTTTTTCAGAAGTACAACAAAGACAAGTAGTTAGAATGTATTGATTATTATTGTTATTCAGCCACTTTTGATTGTCTTTTTTCTTCCAGAACATCTTGGGAATTGTTTAATATTGAAAGTTTTATTTAAATTAAACCATTTTTATCATTCGTTCTTTATGCAAAATCGTTCACTACCCCAACACTATTAGTTTTAGTATGGATGGTATCATTAAGTATTTTTCTTTGAACTGTCAAGTTACTGAATACAATTAAAAGTCGAAGTATAAATTATAAAAAGTAATAATTTAAAAATCAAAAAACCCGACTGCGTAAAAATTGAACCACTCCGTAGGTACATAATAAAAAAAAACTGAAAAGTCAAAAACAAGCACTTAGATGTCCATTATTAGAATATATTTTATTTTCTTCAATAGTATTCATTCAATAATATATTATAGAATTCTAGACCACCGGACATCTAAGTGCTTGTTTTTTACTTTTCAGATTTTTTTATTATGTCGTCTCTAACGAGTGTCACTAAAGACGACATTTAATAATAAAAAAAACTGAAAAGTCTAAGTCGCCGGCCTAAAAGGAATCGATTGACGTGTGAATCATAAAAATCGGCTCAGGCGTTTGGTCTGTATAGTGCTTCAAAGGAACATACATTTATAAATACGCTGATAACCACATTACCACTCCTTTGCGTCGCGCAGTCTGGTAAAAATTAAAAGTTATTAACGCAGATATTGATAGATACAACTTTCTGAGTTTTATGCTATGCTATTTTATGCAAGTGTCTGTATTGAGAGCCTCCAAGTCATTGGTTCATAATAGTTTTAATTCACGTTTAAGAAATTTATGGACTTGCTTTAAGTTTTTACTATTTTTGACTAATACTATAACTTCCCTAAAAGTTTCAATTTGTTTAAAAAAAATAACTTATATGGGCCCTTAGTCCATAATCCAGATGCACATAGCACTTTCATAGGCTGCAAAATTCAAATATTCTTGCGTTTTTGTACCCTGACGCTTTCGCCATAAGATAATAATAATAATAAAAATGTATTTTGTAAGCATTTAAATGAAATAAAGGAGATAATAATAATAATATCCCTGGACAAAAGACATAAAGACATAGATAGCATAACCATATTAATAAATACTTATTATTATATTATAAAACACACAGGTCCATCACGCTCCTTAATAACGCCGGAGATGTTCAGCGAAGCCATATCAGAAGCTATGAACAGAGCTGGCAGCACCAGAACCACTGCTGGCACTCCTATGGAACAGAGCACGGCTGGTAAATACCATCACATCGCTTTCTATGTCTCAAAAAGTCTTACTTATGCCATACAAATAGACCTAGACCCAGAACAAATGTAACAATGTGCTGAACATCTATACTAAAGCTGAAGAGTTTGTTTGTTTGAACGCGCTCATCTCTGGAACTACCAGTTGGATTTGAAAAAATCTTTTTGCTTTTGATAGCCCAATCCTTGAGGAAGGCTATAGGCTATGTATTATCACGCTAGGACCCGCCAAGCAAAAACAGAAAGTACGTTAAACGAAAAGAAGTAATAGCGCGGGCTGGCGATGCGATGCGACGGGGTGGGTTGGGGGAATAATTTCACGCGGACGAAGTCGCGGGCAGAAGCTAGCTAGTACATGATAAGCGCGTACCGCCTAACGAGTGTGAGCGAGGCATAGACAAACAAGATTTATAGCCGGTTAAAACTGCCCAACTATAAACCCTCAATCGGGCATAAAGTCGAACTTCAGGCAGTTTGGACATTTGAATGCATTAATAACGCAGTGTACTTACTAATTGTATACTTGCAGCATCATCATCACAAAGCCCAGTGGCCAGGGAGGGTAGCCAAGATTTCTCAACGCAGCTGAACCACATGCACGAAATGGGCTTAATGGATGACGCTCTCAACATACGTGCTCTACTTATTTGTGCAGGTGAGGATAAAATATGAACTGTTTGCACACCATGACTACTTTTTGTATGTCGTTACTCAGTTTGTGCAAGCTCAAACCATGAGCACACTTTAACCCCTTTAACGAGTAAACAATGTGAATAGCAAGCAAGCAAACTTTACAAGGATTGCACCTCAGTGCTAAATAACAGTTGCATACTCTCAGAGAACTGCACGTTACGCGCTGCCTTCATTTCTAGGATCGCTTTATAAACGTCAGAGTCTTTAGGCCCTCATTGCGACTTTGAAAGTCGCCTGCTAGTTTGGCGATAGAAGCTGCGATGTTTCGCTCTAACACCACCATCTAGAGCACCAACAATCAAGGCTGTTACCTAACACATAACATCACGCCTGTTACCCAGAAGATTTAATCTGAGGTGAACACCCACATTTCGCCAGTTATGTTGTTTAGGCTGATAAATACTATTACTAATAAAAAGTTGTTGCTTTGGCACCTCCATCGATCCCGCTCTGAAGCCATGTTCTGGAGTAGAACAGTCTCGCAGAAAGATGCCACGACCATGCGTCAACATAGCTATCACTACTGTTAAAAGACAGAGGTTGCCAGTCGCTCCGCACCGGGTCCAGGTCATTTATTTGATCTTGGCCTTCATTCCTGGTTTTAAGAGGAAGGGCGTCCGCCCTCTTAAAACCGAAAAGTTAGCGTGTTATCTTTTCGGTAAATACACTCCTATTTCGAACTCTGGTAATACCTTAGGGTTGAACACATTCATATAACGTTATTTTAACTGTGTGTGTAGGTATACATATTGTATACCTATTTTATCGTATTTTTTTTCCGCCACACCCACACTAAAAATATGTTTCAGCTCCCTGATTATAGTTGACTTCTTTATCTGTTGGAAAGATTAGCACTTACTCTTTTGTTTCAGGTGATGTGAATGCTGCTATAAACCTGGTTTTTAGCGGGGCGATCGGTGATGATTAGATATTCCTATTAATTTGAATGAATCACAATGAAGTGTAGCGCGTCATTCTTTATGAAAGGTGATATTTTTCTCAAGTGTACCTAGTTATTTTCTAGTTTGTGTTTGCAAAGACTGAGAAATCAAAAATGGTCTCTTAAAAAATATTATTCATTGTCATTATTGTTGTATGTATGTGATCACTGTAATAAATATTAAAATATAATTCATTTTTTTAATTTATTTATTGTAATACCTGCTAATTTTTAAAATACTACATTAAATTATCACGGGATGCGAAATCCATAAGGGCAAGTATAATAAAAATAGGATGTAAATAGAATAGAGAATAACATGAACTATGTTAGTGTTCATTAAACAGTTACATAAAATTATAATATGTAGATTTATCAAGCAAATGCATGTGTTCAAGATAAAAAATGTTGCAAAGCATAAGTTATCAAAATAAGATTGTAACTTGACACAAAGATAGAAAGTGATAAAATAATAATATCTAAAATGAGAATTATAAGGAAGGAAGAAGAGAATTGACTGAAATCCCAGTTTGGTGTCAAGCACCGATAAAGCTATACATTTTTGTAACAAACTATTTATGCAAGAACACAGTAAATTTTAAAACTACCATGTTTGTGTGTGTAGTTAGTGGCGCAACCCCTGTCTGCGGCAAAAATACGCGATCAAACATTCAATAAACCAGATTTTTTCTGTCTTTAAATTATGTAGCTAAGAGAAGTTGAATATTGTAAAGTCCATAAATAAAATATATTATAATAATGTGCAGATAATTATTGGATCTCATGCCAGCGATAAATTGGAGCAGGACCAGGTTTAGGCCACTTTCTAATCTAAACAACTAATGGTGAGTGTTCAAATTTTCTAAATGTCTGCACAACATGAATTATAAATAACAATAGTACAAACTACTAATGTTTCATTTTAAAATTCAAATTTCTCCTAGAAAGCTTCTTGTGAGTGCTGTTGTCTGCCTTAGCGCGGCATTGTTCCCGTCTTTGCATCCGTCGGAAGTACCAACCAGCATTATTGGGACTGGTCTCACCAAATAGCTCATGTTCCAGTCTCTTTCTAGCTTCTGTTCTGAGGAAGGCTCTCTTGTCATACCAGTTTACGTCTTCATTTTTTTTAGTCTTTCCACCAACTTTCTCGTCTTTTGAAGGATGTTTTTCATTTGTATTTTTATTGTTATTTTGACTTTCATTTATATCTGAAAACTGATTAATATAGTTCTTCTTCTCAAAGTCTCGAGTAAAGATATTATGATCAGGTTTTTTCAGCACATACTCATTTTCTTGAGATGAAGATATAGAGAATTCATCATAGTCTTTTAAGTAACCACCCTTCATTTCCCATTGTTCATACTTATTTCTCCTCTTCTGTTTCTTGTGTAATTTTTGTCTATCACGTTTTTTCTTATCTTGTTTAATCTTTGGTCCAACATATCTATCGTCTTTTTTAAATTCTTCTTCACTCAAAATATCAAATGTTGCATCATGCTCTTTTTTATTCTTTCTCTTAACCACATGATCCTTTTTGTCCATGACCATGCCTAAATTTGCATCTGTATCTCTCTTTTGTATATTATGAGCAGATTTTAAAGAATCTGCATAAGTAATTTTTGGAGCAGGTGGTGATTCATTCAGATTGACATCATCAAAAGGATTTAATTCTAATTGAACCAGTTTTGCACCAGCAACAGATTTCAATTTATTAAAATGGCCATCTGGCTGATCTTTTACATTTTCATCTTGTAATACTTTTTGTTCTTCAATTATACTAGATAATGGTGTTTTAATTTTTTTTAATGATTGTTCTTCAGCTTTCATTCTTTTTGCAACTTCATCATCAAGCCAACTTTTATTTTGTTGATAAATATTCTTTAATTTCTCAATGTCACTCAGAAATTCTTTTTCATATGCAGGTTGTATCATGTGACTATTAACAATATTATCAATGTTGATATTTTCATCATCTATGCACTTTGTGATCCTTTCTGTATTTTTACTGTTGAGTGGCTCTTCATATACCTTTTTGCACCTCTGTTGTTTATATGGTATTTTTTCTGCATTCAGTTTTCTTTGTTGCATTTGTATACTGCTCACAAGTGTAAGTTCTTTTAATTTGTTCCGTAAATAAGCATTCTCTTCTTGCAATTTATATAAATTGGACAATATTTTGTTAATTGATGGTGTTGTGTGCATTGAGCACTCATTTCTAGCACCCCACATATGGCCAATAGCCACTCCTGCAGCTGTGATGACACTACCCAACATGATAATGTTGAGTACTGTGCTGAGCCTTTTATTTCTTCTGTGCACATAAGTTTTGTGTTTGCCAGTATTTTCTCCAAGAAAGTCATCCTCACTCCTTATGGATTCATGGTGATTATTAATATTAGGAGGCATTGGACTAACTGAAATAAATTGGGGATTGGATAGTTCTGTTGGACGGGTCTCGACTACAAGACATTTCTCATAGTTCATATCACAGGGAGTTGGTGATTCCGGTTCACTGTCACTTATGACAGATATCCCATCTGTGTCTTCATCTTTATCAAGATGTGCCTCAGTTGTTATTCTGTCAACAAATTGAATTGCTATGAACATATTTTATTTATTTTGTCAAAATAATGGGAAAGGTGTTAACAATCACATTAAAATACTATGAAACATTTTGCTATTTAAAACTATCAAGAAATGTTCCACTGAGTTAATGAAACAAGTACCGGTAAAACAAGGTGAATGGGGATGCAAGGGTGGAATCGGGACGAAACATTAAAATAGATTTGTACTTTAAAATAATATAGTTTGTTGCTAACAAGGACACTTAATCTTTAATTAAAAAGCAGTAAACACATTAGACTATTTTCTGGCAATAAACTATATTATTTCAACATTAAAATCCATTTTGAAGTTTCATCCCAATTGACCCTGTTTTACGGTATTCAATTTAATGGATTAATGTGTAAGAATGTCATGCAAGCTAATTAAAACCTGTAATTAGTAATATATAAAATTGTCACTAAGAAATCTAAAATACCACAAGCAGTAACAAATTGCCTGGCAGTAGGTCAAGGTCAAGGATTATTATTGATATATTTCAAAAGATGATTTCTAAGACCTTGTGAGACTTACTTTTCGAGTGTTGGATTATTTTCTGCGAACTCAGGGGCATCCTCTGCATTCGCAGGACTGTGTTCCAAAAGGGTCCAACTCTCTCCTGAATCTGAATCGCTGTGGTCCACCGTAGACCCGTCCATTTAAATGATCTAGTAAATAGTAAAACATCTAAATAACTATAGCTAATCAAGGTCGTGCGTGCGCACTGGAGAAATGAAAAATTATGCCCATAACAAAGTTCCTAAAACAATTTGCGCATCAGAATGTTAGCATACCTTAGTGCAACACTCCAAACAAAAATTTTGCGTATCAAATATGCTTGGAACGGTCCAGTTACACTGAAATTCAGCTTTTTCAAAAACTATGAATTTTGTGACATGTTTTATATTTTGTTTTTTTATAAAAATATGTCAGCGTCACGAAAGCGACTATGTTTTGTTTTGATATAAACCGGTCCGAAGTAAGCAACAAAACATAAAATTATCTCTGTCATTTAATGACATTAGTCGATAGTGTTGCCATACTATCGTCACAAGAGAAAATTATAACCGCCAGTGTTGCCCGCGAAATTCAAATATTAAAATAGAGTTATTATGAACTCAAGAATATTGTAGGTATTGATGATTTAATTCTGTACATGCATAGTTATAATCGCAAATCGTATTTTGTTCAACATACAACCTAACACTGACAAATTCTAAAAAGTTCAGTCAGCGAATGGCCCAGAACCCCTTCTGGGCCATTCGCTGACGTGTAGAGAGCGTGAGCGTGACACGATTCCTTCAGAAACTTGTTCAGGGTACTTCTAGCGGGGGTGATTCAGCTCTTAGCAGACTACTTATATCATTTAAAATGATGTTACTACTGACTACACCATCGAAAAATATTATTATCTATTGATTATGAATAGGTGCTACGATTCCCGACTACACAAATGCTAACCTACTTGCGAGTGTAAAACAGTTTTACGAAAAATACAATCTTCAATCAACAATAAATATACGATTTAAATACATCGCTACATTTATCACAATACTTTCCTGCCAGATTTTCCTGATCATACATACAGTACCTAGTTTTTAGCTGCTTCTTGTAAAATATCGATCACTATTTAATTATTGACCTATTGTTTGACTCAATGCACTTGGGTTTATTTACTTGATCAGGAGGATGTTAGATTATATAAAAATAAAGTTAGTCTGCATGTAAAATATACGAAAATGAAACAACATCTAAGATTGGAATGTTAGTTTATATATTTTTCGTACTAGGATCCTCAATAGCATACTGCTTATCACAAGTAAATGAAATTGTCATTGCATATCTAATGCCAGATATTACTTTTTCCACATAGTGAAAGTTTTCACCGCCACTGGTAAACATGCTTAGGCGGGCTTTCCTTGGTTCTACAGTCCTGTTGAACTTCTCATCAACAAATACAAATCTTCCACCTTTGAAGTCAATGTTGTAATCACCAAGATAGAGTAGTGTTGTGTAGTGAAATGATTTATATGTCTCCTGAAACAAGTAATTGTGTCTGTGATGTTAAATCATTAATAGGGTGATGCAGAGCTTTGCCTTATTACAGTTACAGTGTGGCTAACGAGAAAATGCGTTCTTCACACCTGTCAGTTTCATACAAACGAATATGTTTTTTGCGAATTTGATCCTACTAGAATGATTACTGTCGCACTGACCGGTGTCAGGACCGCATTCTCTCGACGGCCGGATTGTAGTGTGGTGTATTTAAGAGATGCCGCATATTACCAAATTATAATTAGAGATAAAAAATAAACCCCTAAAGTTTTTATTTTGAAGTTATTAAATTTTTTATACATACTTTGTCAACATGAGGATGCCAATATTCGTCATGTACAGTGACTGCTTTTTTAGATGTGATTTCAGAGAAAAATGTTGGATGTGTCAGATATATTTTGTTTGGTTTCACTCCAAAGTGATGAGCTACAGCATATTTAATTTTCTCCTTGACCACCTGTAATCAATAAACTTTGAAACTCATAGTTAATATGGTATACAGGCTGGCAGGGGCATCAATGCACAATCTATTACCATGTTGTCTGTATGTGCTAAATTCATGGATACAGTTTGTGTCCATGTACCTGCCACCCTGTATGTATAAGTATTTTTTATTTCTACATAAAAATGGACTTACTCTATACATGTTGAAATCTACTTCAGTGAATATGTTTTTAGCATCTTCACGTTTGTATATATTGACAAAGTGTTGTCCCAGAGAAAGTGCACCACTGTGTAGGTCTAGAATTGAGGCTCCACCTGATGATCCACCTAACTTCAGACCTTTCTTAGCTATAGCTAATAGTTCTTCTGCTTCTCTTACTGATATCACTTTATCAGTGACAAATCTTTTACATTCTTTAGGGACACACCCCTCATATTTGTCTACTTCTTCTTTGTATGATTGGGAACACTCTACAACTAAGCCTTTGCCATGCAATAATTCCGATTGTTTAGCAAAAGTTTTTAATTTATCATTTTTTGTCGAAAAGTAGACTACTATGAGGAGTGAAAATATAACAACCACACGAGAAATTATTCTTAGTGATATGTTTCTCTTTGATGTCCTGGAAATATAAATAATTTTATAACAAACATACGAGACTCGTTCTATACTATTAAAAACATAAACCTCAAAAATTTTTGCAAGAACTTCACTCACGGTGGTCCTTTATTGTTATTTACAACAACATTATTTTCATTGATTTTGATATTGTCTCTTTCAGACGTATTATTATCCGTACTTTTGCCTCTTCTCCTGACTTCTTGCATGATTATTGATGTTTAGTTTATATTTATATTATTTTATAGTTGAGTATTTATCAAGGCGTTGGGCGTTGTGTAGTATAAAGCCTAAAATTTATTATTTGAAATATTTTTTTTCCGAAATGCCGAATGAAAAATGATAACGTCAACGTCGTCAATCTCTTGCCAATTGTCAATTGATGTCAATCAAAGCAACATCCGTCAGTGTCACTGTCAATTGGTGACTTTTATATGGTTTTTAATAATAGTCTATGGCTTTTACGTGTCAACTGTGTCACACCATGGAGTTAGTATTTACTTTGAATTTCACAGACTAAGTTCAAAGAGAAAGTTCTGCATCGCATAGCCATTCATAAAGCTATGCGATGCAGGCAGCATATCTTTAGGCTTCCGTGCGCAATTGAACATCAATCAATGTTATCGAAGGAGTCTGTCTTATACGACTAAACGCTGTTCACAAATCCGGAACCCAATTATGACAGTTTAAACCAAATAGACGACCGCTACTCTTCCGAAAACTTTTTGCTGTCGGGAACTATGTGGGTAAATCAGGTAACCAAAAATGGGTCCTTTTCGATTCGCAAGTCTGACGAATGATATGAATAAGTTGTGAATAGCTATGCTGATTCTGTCCCGCAGTGAGCTTTCATTTCAAAATAATGTGATCTGTCTTAGTAAGTAACTACTATTATAGATTTGTCTGATTGAGACAAGTGATTTAAAACTATTAAAATCTGTATGAAAATCCCCGGATCACGAACATCATGGATTGAACTGACACGTGACGCCTGATTAATTGATTTATTTAGGGGTAAAATAACAAACCCTGATAGTTAAATTCTTACTCAAATAAGTTACTAAAAAGAATTAGTAACACATCCATCTGTATTATCTGTATTGATGAATAAAACTTTGTAAATATACAGGGTGATCGGAAGATGGGTGCAAAGCTATAAGGCTCGGAACAATAATTTAGTTATTGTTCCGAGCTATAAGGCGAAGATAATACAGACAATTTAAGCCATGATTGTCTTAGAGGAAGTCTTACCAATCTTTTTAACCTAACTTTAATGTTTTTTTTTTTCGAAAATTCCCAAAATTTTAACTAAGCTGCTTATTTATGGCCAAATTGAATGATAAATGAATTCGCTTTTATTTAATTTAAATAAAGTAATGTGTAAGCAATCTAGCAAACATGTTTTAGGCTTATGTGACATTAGACGTTTTTAGGGTTCCGTAGCCAAATGGCAACGGAACCCTTATGGATTCGTCATGTCTGTCTGTCTGTCTGTCCGTCCGTATGTCACAGCCGCTTTTTTCCGAAACTATAAGAGCTATACTGTTGAAACTTGGTAAGTAGATGTATTCTGTGAACCGCATTAAGACTTTCACACAAAAATAGAAAAAAAAAACAATAAATTTTGGGGGTCCCCATACTTAGAACTGAAACACAATTTTTTTTTTCATCAAACCCATACGTGTGGGGTATCTATGGATAGGTCGTCAAAAATGATATTGAGGTTTCTAATATCATTTTTTTCTAAACTGAATAGTTTGCGCGAGAGACACTTCCAAAGTGGTAAAATGTGTGTCCACCCCCCCCCCTTGTAACTTCTAAAATAAGAGAATGATAAAACTAAAAAAAATATATGATGTACATTACCATATAAACTTCCACCGAAAATTGGTTTGAACGAGATCTAGTGAGTAGTTTTTTTTTAATACGTCATAAATCGTAACGTAACGGAACCATTCATGGGCGAGTCCGACTCGCACTTGGCCGGTTTTTTTTTACAAACATTTTTAATAAACCTTATGTAAAAAAACCGGAAGGTGCTTTTTTGTTCAAACCTTTTTGAAAACATGTTTGATAATCGCTCTTTCTTTTGAGGTATACACACTTTATAGGCGCGCGTAATGCAAATCTCACGTCCATACACAGATTTCGACAACAGCGCTAATTATTTCAAAATGTGTGTCGTGCGTGACTCGTGAGGTTTTGAAATCGCCAGCGAGTTGCCGACGGCTTTTCAAACAAAGCTGCATTATGAGAATAAAAGGTTACATGTCATGCTCTGTGTATGAGAAGATGATATTCTCAGTAGGACAAATTCTCTGTCTCAAATATTATGTGAAAGAAAATAAAATGGCAACATTGTTTGTTAAAAAATAACACGGCCGTTGTATGTTGACTGCGTTTGCAATTATCAATTTTATTTTGAGTATTTACTCCAAATTTTCAGTGTTTCTTTATATTTTGATGATACCATGTTCGATTATTAATTGTTTTTAGTAGAAAGGTTCCAGCTGCTGTTCGAAATAGTAAGCTAACGCCATGTACTACGAAGAAGAGGAGAGATTTCTCAATCCGGATTTACCATCCGTTATTCACGTTGTTCGTCGCGAACTGTGTATGTATCTAATTGCACTTATTACCTTGTTACCAATATGTGTTTGCCTCGGGCGTAAATCAATATTTCGTATATTTCATAAATATCTTCAGCCGTGGTGACCTGTGTAACGTTTGTCAATTAATGTAAAGATTGGAATTTTACGTTAGTAGATCCATCAAATTTGTGTAGCTCACCTGCTGGGTATCCAGGTATCCCAGAGTTACCCAAAGACCATTGAGGCAAACATAGTTTTTACTAAGTGTGTGATTTACTGGGGTTACATTTTGACAGCTTTGTTAAGCTATATCAGCACTGCATTAGAAAAAATTATATCTTTCAGATGCCATTAATTCGACCCTTGAAGTCACACCCTTCGGCTTGAAGTATGTCCCTACTCATACTGAAGATGGAATACCTATCAGAAAGTTATATGTGTCAAATTTACCCCCAAAGGTAAGATTATAATTTCAATGGAACAATAAAAGTGATTTGTGTGAATATGTATCTTTTTTGTTGTTCATAATTCTTCATTCTATGTGACTGCAAACTAGCCAAAGCTGTTGTCACATTTTATTGTTTTGTTTGTTTCAATAAGCTATAACCTACTAACATTATTAAATTCTCAAGTTTTTTATGATACTAAAGATGGTAGTTTTAAACACAGCTTATCCATAAGGTCTTTTCCTCTGACTATTAACTGTTCCAAAAGTGTTTACCCAAGCTAATGATAGAAACTGATTGTTTCAGACAACCAGATCTGAGCTTTTTGGTGTTTTTGCTCCATATGGCTTCATCAAGAGTTGTTGGCTGAGGATGGGGGACAAAGGTCCCAACAGATCACCAACCCCTACATATGCCTTTGTCACCTACAGTAATCCAGCTGATGCACACAAGTAAGTTATTTTACATGAGCCGTAAATCTGACAGGCAATTCTCGTAATTTTAAGAACATTCAGTCTGATCTCAGTCTCTATCTGTCAAAAATACCTCTAAATTCCCTAAATTTTGACAAGTTTTTGACATTTGTTTGTCGCTGAGATAACACTGCGACTAGATTTTGAAAGTTTTAATTTACGAGAATTGGCCTTCTGGTATTAATCTGTAAAAAAGTCATTAGCATGTAAACGCTCAGGGGTTTTCACAATTATTTTATTTATTTATATATATTTTATTGTATACCAGATAATATATACCAAAAAAAAATACACTAAGTACAAAACATACATTATAAAACATACAACATTTTTTTTTTTTTTTGGATCACGTCCTGCCTCCCTTCATTCACTCTATGCAACCCAAGCGGGGCGCGGCCCACTCATTATCCCTAGACTTTTTCACTAATGATTTATTTGTTGATATCCTATCCTACCCCACTTTACACAATTCCAAAAAAAATTATTGACACATTTCACAGAGCACTTCAAGCCCCAGTTCACGAGAAGACTCTGAGAGGTCGCAACCTGCGGATATCGCCGGCTGATAGCTGGCACCAGCCCGCCGAGGACGCAGATGGCAGGGCACGCAAACACCGTGGTCGCCGCCCCGTTGGAAACATCGCTGCCGCCGAAGATGGAGTCTCTGAACTAGGTATCAAAGACACTAATTCATAAAAGACCATGCAGATTTCTGTAAATAAAATGTTGAATCCATTGTAGTAAATTATGAGCGCATATTCTGTTGATTATGTCCAGTGATCGGAATAGGTAGAGCTAGGGCCAAATGAAGTATTATAATATGTTAATATGGACGTGCTCCAGTCTCGTATTGATAAGTTTAGTAGTTGTTAAAGCATATTATAAGACATTCAAACTCAATTATTGGAAGTATACATATATGTTTGGCAATGTTCACACTAATTATATGCTATGTCGCCAAACAGTGGCAACATGGTTTGTGGAAACAATAAAGAAGACTACGCACAGTGCTTGAGTCACTATTTTTGCCTCTTTCTACAGAATTCTATTATCTTGTACAGTAGCATAGTTCCATCTCTTTGGTTTGTACCACGAAGCAAATACAAAGATGAGACGACCTAAGCAACTGTGCTCTGTGATTCTTAACCGGGTCCTGACGTCACCATTTGGGCGTGGCCTTAGTCAGGCCTTGTTGGTGTTCGTACTGTGCACAACTTTGTAAACGTTCTCATTTTACAGCATTATTCGCGCTAGAGGAAAAAAAAATGAAGTGTTGTTTTTTATCTTGTAAAAATTACTCGGATGGACGTTCTGATGCTATGTATGGCATCACATTTCATTTGTAAGTAATTTTATACGTAATTTATTAAAATAGTTCTAGTAAAATCTCTCAGCGTCAGCGTTTCCAAACATAATCCTACCCGAAACTAGATGGCGACACTTGGCGTCATGGAAACTAAAAATATTTAGGTACGTAGAGCTCAGAACTAACATATATTATTATAACATATTATTTAATAATCTTAATACTGAAGTTTGTTCAATATTCATTCCTAAAGAGCCATTAATGGCCAAAATATTATTTTTGTAGTTTTTATATAATTTTGTAAACAGGCCGTCAACTATGAACAACAAACAAACCTAAAAAACTACTCCCTGGTACCCTGTTGCATCCTGCACTTAGTGACATCTAATGCGAGATAGTTACGTAACTACAAAGTAAAATCGACAGAACGAGCAAATAGTTTTGCTATTGACCGGTAGATGGAAAATAAAAGTGGGCGGGATCTAATACCCCCCTCACCCCGTAAAGTGTCACGCGTTTTTTCCTAAAGAAGTCGAATTAGAACATCTCCTCTTTGTATTTGCTTCGTGGTTTGTACGTAGATTGCGTACAGTTCTGTTTTCTGTAGTATTGTATTGTGCTTATTCTGTATAAATATAGCCAAATATTTATATTTCCGTAGTTTGTGAATTGTACATACATACTTTGTGATTGAAAATAAAGGTTTAATCAATAAATTGATTTTGACTTAACTTATTATAACCTTATATAAGCAAAAAATCTTTAGTATGACCACAGATAAACTTTAAAGGGAAATACGTTACTTGATCACAGAGCGCGGTCCTTCGAAACTAAGTTTAATGGACGCAGTGACACTCACACGGGGGCCAATCGTGTAAACAGCGCATTTCGATACGGCTCAATAATTTCAGTTTTTGTATATAAATACGCATCAAAATGCCTTCTTGTGTATTTAAGAAGTGTTCCAATCACCCAAGAAAGAAAAATAAGACGGGATTACTTATCACGCGTAAGTACAGCCAAAAATGTTAATTTGTTGAAAATTAAAATTGTATTTATGTTTGCTTCGCCATGTTTGTGAGAGCGTGATAGATTAGTAGGCGTGAGAGACGACGCGACGCATCGCGCGCCTAACGCGAATGCGCTCACACACACGACTGCGTCGGGTCTTATCTCTGTCCTTGTCTGTTGGTAACTGTGAGTATGCAACTGTGATCACAGATATGTGATTTTTGTTGCATGTAGTTGTGCATCAAGCCCAGGTTTAATGATTGCGATGTTAGAAGGTAACTTATCTTGCCCTTTTAAGTTTATCTAAGGGCTTGACCCATCCTGTTTAGCGTACCTAAGTCTCATCTATTTTTATGTCGGTGAACCTAGTTTTATTTAAGTACAGACATAACCCATGACATATACATACATATATTATTATTAAAAGCCTGTGTTGTCTTACTGCAGTACAAAACAACCTTCACAATATATTTTTTTAATCCCAGTGAATCCTGGGATCTCGGGCATGTCCATACTAGAAAACATATCGCACGCACGTTGCTAGTACCTACGTAAAACAGCTATATCTATTCCGATCACTGCTCAATAAATGTTACTACTCCGTATCGGATTTTCTAGCTGAAAAATTTTAGTTGCATCAATGTCTGTATGTTTGTTGATGAATTGCATCAATGTTTGCATGCCAAAATGGTAGAATATACAAGGATTCTTTCATATTATTGTAACCACCTTATTGTAAATACCTACATTGTGAGCAAATAAATGAATATTCTATACTGCTTATGTCATTGACGTAAAGTTTATATTGCAATGAATGTTGCGCGCATGTGCAACTACACTTTGTGATTTTGTTCAATGTTGTTATTTTGGCAATCTGTTTTATTTACAGAAGCCACCAACTTAGATTTTTTCGCTTCGGACAACGGAGATGCCGCGGAGGCAACTACAAGTGCTCCTCCAGACGTACCGATGGTGAGTCATTTTCAATTCAACAAATGGCATTCCAATATATATATATTTTTTATATTAACACCAATCTTTTATTTGTTCAAAAAGGAAAACGATGAACCACAAGAAGAAGTGAAAGATGCAGAAATGGACTCTTGCTATACCATACTGGATGTTTTAAACAGAGATTGTTTGACACACATACTGGCTTACGTTCCTATTAGAGACCTCATCAGATCAGAAAGAGTCAGCAAAACTTGGCAAAATATGGTTCGTGAATATCTTCAAGGTAAACAAATATAATTGTTATATTTCCATACACATTGATGTTACCCATTATAGGGGTTGACACTTTAACTGCAAGCCTGTTTTAGTCTAGTGGTCGCAAATGCTAGTGCTGTGCATGAGGTCTTGGGTTAGATTCCCGGGTCGGTCAAAATGTAGCAGCTGGAGTCTGGATTTGTGCCCGGGTGATGGCTCGCCACCTATTTCTTACAAGGGACTTAAACAGAACTTGCGAAATGTGGGTGCTAATATTGATGGTCCTCTGTCTAACCTTCAAGGAACACAGGTTAGATTTTGATGTTATGTCCTGTGCCAGGCATCCGCATGTTCAAGACGTCGTGGTGGCAGCACGTGCCCGTCATGCTGACGACGGCCGTGCTGCGGCGCATCGTGCAGCGCGTGGGCGCGTCGCTGGCGCGCCTGCACATCGACCATCACTGGTCCGCGCTCAACGACCGCACCGCGCACATCGTCGGCAAGTTCTGCCCCAACCTCGAGGAGCTCAAGGTATACACGTCTATGACAACTTTAACCGATTTCTCTGAAACTTTTCAAATATACACCGTTAAATTTTGATCGTTTTATTCCTTAAAAGGCGTCATTGTACTCATCATTATGAACAACTTTTACTACCAACCCTGAAATCGTGAAACGACGGCACGGTTGGCGCAGTGGTTTAGCGATTGACTGCTGCGCTGCGTGTCGCGGGTTCGATTTTCCCGCACAGAACAAATATTTGTATGGCCTACAAGTAGTTGTTCCGGGTCTGGCTGTTTGTGTATGTGGGTTTAAGAGCCCCCGCAGACTGCAGACTTTCTATCGGCCGATAGTTTGGTCGGCGTCTAATCAGTATGGAGATGTATGCAATGTGCGCAAATTGTAAAGATTTGTAATCGGCCGATGAATCAGTTTGATGGGATTCCCGATTGCCTTTAACCTTTTCACCGCCAAGCACTTCTATAGAAGTTCGGGATTTTCGTGCCACCAGCGCCATAACTTCTATAGAAGTTGTTCATTTTAACTATCTTATTTACTGTGATTAAAAGCTTTGTTTCATTTTATTATTTAAGATAGCACTGTCTACTACCCAGTTTTTTATTTTTCTACACAAAATAAGCCCTAGTTTGTCCTAAAATCGGCAAAAACAGAAACTCCGAATTTTGTTACTTTCCTCAGAACGCCAATCACTTCATATCAAGTTGGCCAGTGATGTGCCGTGAAAGGTTGATTTCACCATTGAAATATTTATAAATACAAAAAGTTACGAATATCGAAAACAATTTAAGGTCAATAAAATATGAACTTAGTTATCTACTTCATTACAAAGGATAGTAGATGAATTTCGACCTTCAGGTAGATGCCGATACGTAATTATATAGTTGTTACCAATTCTTGTCGATAGTTATTTTCCCATCTCTACAAAACAATTGGTCGTCTATGCCCCTGTGCGCCACCGAGTGCCACGAACTACTATAGAAGTTGGTCAGTGACGTCATAGGCGTGCGGCTGTCAAGGTCACTTTGGCATAGTGCAGCACAAAATCGGATTCGCGCGCACTCATCTTTCTTTCTTTCACTACGAAACAAATAGAAAAATGAGTGAAGAACTTGATTCGGACGAACTTTTAAAAATTTTGCAAAGTGTGGAATCGGACTCGGAGTATTTTGTGGAGAACATTGAACCAGAAGATAATTCTGAGGTATGTCTAACTGGATGATAATAATAATGTTTATTCATCAAAGAGTAGGAATTCCGGCACAGATTTACCGCGCACAGATGCGCGGGGTCCCCCGCGCGCAGATGGGTAAACGGTACCGATACATGAGTTAAGAAAAGAACAGAAACAACACTTAAAAAACAATGCTTTGATAAGTACACGGCTACTAGCGTGATAGAATTTAAATATATACTTACTTTCCATTTCAAAAAACACTTTAAAAACAATTAAAAATTCTGCCACTTAGATACCTACGGTAAAAAACGTTGACTGAAGTTATTAAAAAAACACAGGAATAAACAAAAATAGAAGAAAGAAAGACCATAGACCCCATCCCTGATCAGAATCGAATTCAACGTGCCCTCAGTGCCAATAACTTGATATGAAGTTAAAGAATGAGATCATGAAACAAATAGAGATGTACCCCATTCCTTATAGTTCTAATTGAGTTATGTATTAGTTTCTTTGATACTCATAATTTATACTGTTTTTTCTTATTAAGGATACTGTGAAATAAAACAAATCTGGAAATATTTAATCAGTTTTTATTTATATTCGTAAAATCAACTTTAAATCTTAACTTTACGCGTACAAATCTTATTCATCGATATGACGATATTCCCATCACTACTGTTTACTGTATATTTAGTTATACATTTATAGCTTGGCGCTCGTCGAGGCATTGCGTTTTGTGTACGTTGGCGGCGAAAAGGTTAACTAAACTGTCGGCCAACTATCGGCCGACCGCTTGATACGGCGCTCAAGCCCCGCCCGCACACTTGCCGAATAGTTACGATAGTTCAGTTCGCTCCGAGCTTTCGGACGGTCGTGCATATATTTTACGATGGCGTCGGCACATGCAGAACAGTTGATTGTAGAAACGTCCATCGTAAAATTGATTGAAGAAATCAGCAAAGACCTGCGCTTTATAAAAAAAATTAAAAGACTACTCCGATGTGTTCTCTTTAACAGTCAGTTACAAACTAGTAAAATCGTTCGAGAATAGCTGTTTTGTTGGCCCAGTGTGCGCACTAACAGCCCAGCCCAACCCGACCAAACTATCGGCCGATAAAAAGTCTGCAGTTTGCGGGGGCTCTAAATGTTTGTAAATGCATCCACGATGCAGGAGAAATTCCTAGTGTGGAACAACATTAAAAAAAAAAAAATGTATGGGTCAACTGATTTTTTTTGCACGATTTCAGGTTTGGTCCCGTAGTAAAAGTTGTTCATAATGATGAGTACCTTTTAAGGATTAAAACGACCAAAATTTAACGGTGTATTTTCGGTGTTCTCTCACCATGCCACACCTACTCAACTATCAACGTTTCGCCCTGCATAGCTTACTCAAATACCTCTGGGCTCTACCATTATGAAAGCGGAGATGTCTCTTTGCAAAGCTGAACTTTTTCTAAAGCTTAATGTAAGTGCGACCGCGCATTTAAGGTACATTAATTATTGACAAGTACTTAACCAGTTTAATTTAACTAAGTGTCGAAGTGATAGTTTCCGTATACACCTTGTGTAAACTTTGTGTTGTATCATTATAAGTTATTTCGTCATTTGCAGATTGTTGGCATGCACACACGGAATTGGAATCCATTAATTTATGGCTGTAAACAACTGAAAACTTTGTCCTTTGTATCGTGCAATAAGGTATTATTTTCTTCAATTATCGTTTTTTCATTTATTTGAATAATTTTCAAAAAAAAAAAAATTTTTACCTTGCAGCTGACCGATTCGAGTTTAGTACATCTAGTCAAAAGTGAATCATGCATAGAAAGCCTTACGGTCGCTAACAACACACATGTGACCGGGCTGTTTCTCACTGGATCGAATCCGCAAAAACTAAACTCGCTCGCGTTTTACAACTGCTACAGTCTTCAAGGCACAGTACTTAGCGCTGCTATAGACTCACTTCCTGGATTAACAACTCTTAAATTGGACGTGTGTCCTCACACAATGTGGAAGATCGTACCATTGATTTTGAGCAAACTGCCAAAGCTTGAAGAGCTTTCGTTGAGCGAGTATATTTCGGCAGAGATGTGCTTTTCTCCACAATGCAACGACTCCTTCTGTGACGCTCTCGCAACTCTAACTGAACTGAAAACCCTGAACCTGAGTCGTAACATCTACATCACGAACGCAGTCCTCAAACGAGTCGCACAGTCTTGCCCTAAACTCGAATCATTGAACATTTCTAGCTGTAACTCGCGGAGAATCTTCCCACACCCAGGTAAGTTCATATACACATTATAATTATTGTGTATTCCCACAGTGTACCTATGCTTATAGTACCTTCATTTACCTAAGCTTCACACAGTTGCCAGGACAAATGTTAAAATTGATGTCTTATTATGTAATGTAGACACTGCTGTCCAAGATTCATCCCTTTTTACTTGAGTGTTAGATAGTTGATCTTTTTAGAAGCACTTCCCCCTCTCACGATTTCTTTGCGAAAACACACAGATTTTAAGGAGTTCATATAGGTAGACTGTGGTATTACATTTAAACTAATTATTTAGTGCATAATCAGCGGATTCTAGAGAAGTTCTTAAAAGATAAATATATTTTGCAATTCAAGCAATAGGTTACTAATGAATTCTTTCTTATAAAACGTGGGCGACGTCGCCACGTATTGGACAGCTTTTATACAAAGTCATTGATTCCATTTCTACTTTATCTTGTTCTGCACTGAAATCTATGAGTGCATGTTTTGGAACGAAGTTACCGCAAAAGGTGTACCGCTCGACCTTCTGAAACATCCTCTGAACCTGTTTTATGCAAATAAATGATTTGATTTGATTTGAAGTTCCTTATCGCGCGTTGCGAAAGGGGGCTAGACGGAACAAATTACGACCAAAAGTTGGAACGACACTTTTTGCTATAGGTAGTTGTAAGGCGCGCGGCGTGCGCGTTTTTCTCTATCTCTTTCTATCTTTGAACTTCGTTCCATCCGGGCTCAGACCAATAAAAAAGTATAGACGGAGCCGTCGTAAACAATCGCGACGAAATCAGTGAGGACTAGTGTCGGCTATGTGTGCGTAACTCGGTGTAAGACATCGTAGATTTGCGCATGTGTGCTAGACAATAATGTTGCAAGCGTTGTGCTGCGTTTCCCAAGTGCGAAAGATATACTTTGGTGAAGTTTTATTATTAGGTACCTACTATTGTTTTATTTGTCTTGGTTGTATGAAATGAAAGGTAATTTAGTTTAATGAGAGTAATTTATTTTCATAATATCAACAATTATTAATTTAACAAAACACACAAAACTTACTTATATTAGAATAACTAATGCCCCTTATGTTGTGTCAGTTTTTTATATGTCTGGCGTTTTGAGTCACAACTTTTAAGTAAAGTTTCTTGTTTTGTAATATGGTGGAATCTTATATTAATGTATCATTTAACCCAACCCACCACTCGTCATCATTTCTGTTTTCTCGTACAGCTTTAATCCAGTTTTCTTTCCATGTTTTATCAGCTGGGAACCTCAAAAATATCATAACAAACATAACTATTATTTGAATACATTTTATAAATACCTACTTACGTATCATACATAATAAAATACCTAATTTACTCGAAAACTAAATCTCTGAGATCTTATTAAAACTAACACAATGAGTCCTTGTTACTTAAATAAATAAATAAAAATAAAAAAATAAAAAACACACTTAGTTTAACGTGTCCGAACAAAATCACAACTTCCCTTACTTTTGGGAAAAGATAATGTTCTTAACTTGCAACACTGACATAATGGTGTCTAGAATTCGTATTTATGAAATTATGTTAAATATTTTTGCTATTTCGTTAAAATTATGCACATAATCGGTTACTTACTTGTGAAAAGTAATTCCAGAAGACTTATTTTGAAAACATGAATTGTTTTTGCAGCAGTTTATGACACAGGACGGCAGAATTTCGCTATTTTTATTTTACCAAAACTACGTCATGCGCTCTCACTCACTCGCGGCAGACTACCGAGCGGCCGTCTTCATATGACCGAATCGTCTTCATATTACGTTCCTCACTATTAAAGCGCAATGTTCCGTCTATACTTTTTTATTGGTCTGAGCATCCGGGTGTCCCTTGACACCTCTCAAGTTTTTGGAACGAAGCTCCTTATCGCGCGTTGCGAAAGGGGGCTAGACGGAAAAAATTAAGACCAAAAGTTGGAACGACACTTTTTGCTATAGGTAGTTGTAAGCCGTGCGGCGTGCGCTTGTTTCTCTGTCTCTCTCTCTCTCTCTTTGAACTTTGTTCCATCCGGGTGTCCCTTGACACTTCTCAAGATTTTTTATATATAAGGTGCTATAAAAATATCTGCCACGGCTTTAATGGGAGGTAGTATTGTGTTTATAGATTACAATAGTGAAGAACTTTCGTACCCCGGAACAGTTAATTCACGACCGAGTGGCCGCCGCGCACGGCGGCATTGTTTGATAAGAATGGCAACAGTGTATGAATGAACGTCGCCGGCGTTTTTTAATTGAATTCAGTGCGGTGCGGTAACAGCTTACAAGTCTACGGGATGGTTTTATACTAATAAATCAATTCAAATTTATACGTACATTTTTTTTGTATGAAAAAAAATATGACGAATAATCAATAATTTATCTTTACTATTGTAATCTATAAACACAATACTATCTCCCACTGCAGCCGTGGCAGATATTTTTATAGCACCTTATATGTGTTGAGTTCTGACAAAACAACCAAGTAGTGACTAAAGCTTATTATACATATTATTTAAAATAAGTAATTCTCTTAGTTATCACTCCTTAAGTGTTAATTTATTTCTTTGTTAAGTTTAAGTTCTCTTTGAAGCGCGTTATTGATATTTTGCCTGTATCTTCTGAATAACGCTGTTTATTACATAATTGTTTATTTTCGCTGTTCGTGTTCTCTGATAAGTAATTGTGTGTTGTTCCAAATGATGTAAAATAAAAACATTATAAGGGTGAATTATAACGTGTGTCGCGTCTAACTTACCAGTGCCCCAGGGGCTCGAAGAGGCAGGTTGTAAAGCGCGTGTCTCGACAGGCGTCGGCGACGACGGCTTGATCGCGGTGTGTCGCGGCTGTCGCGCGCTGGAGCGCCTGGACGTGTCGTACCTGGGCGCGCTGTCCGACCACGGCATGCGCGCCGCGGCCGGCCTGGCGCGCCTCTCGCGCCTCACCGCGCGCGGCAACCCGGCGCTCTCCGCCGCCTCGCTGGCCGCCTGCCTGGCCGCCTGCCCGCTGCTGCAGGTACGCACTGTGTATGTTATGCGCCGCGGCCGGCCTGGCGCGCCTCTCGCGCCTCACCGCGCGCGGCAACCCGGCGCTCTCCGCCGCCTCGCTGGCCGCCTGCCTGGCCGCCTGCCCGCTGCTGCAGGTACGCACTGTGTATGTTATGCGCCGCGGCCGGCCTGGCGCGCCTCTCGCGCCTCACCGCGCGCGGCAACCCGGCGCTCTCCGCCGCCTCGCTGGCCGCCTGCCTGGCCGCCTGCCCGCTGCTGCAGGTACGCACTGTGTATGTTATGCGCCGCGGCCGGCCTGGCGCGCCTCTCGCGCCTCACCGCGCGCGGCAACCCGGCGCTCTCCGCCGCCTCGCTGGCCGCCTGCCTGGCCGCCTGCCCGCTGCTGCAGGTACGCACTGTGTATGTCATGCGCCGCGGCCGGCCTGCCGCGCGGCATCCCCGCGCTCTAAACGTTTTGTACACATGCCGTATTATATTTTGACGCTATGTGTATAGTAACCAGCGCTGCCTGTGCAGGAGGTGGACGTGTGCGGCTGCGACGGCGTGTCGGACGAGGTGGTGTGCGCGGCCGTGCGCGCGCTCAGCGAGCGGCCGCGCGCGCTCACGCTGCGCCTGGCCGGCACCGCCACCACGCCCATCGAGGTAACACTTGTTACACCAGAAGGACAATTCCCGTGTTTTTTTTTATTTATTACTTTAATTTAATTAAAACGGTTTAAAACCAATTACATTAATTAAAGATACAATTTGTATATACACGAACACAAGATAAAATAAAAGATACAAAGTACACAAAAGATACAATATAAAATTGTTATATAAAAGTGTTAAAAACGTTCAAAATCTAATCGCAATCAAAAACTTTCAAAATCAGCAGTTTAAAAAATGTAGGTATGTATATTAGGGGTATTTTTTAAGACAGATTAGAATGCGTACGTTCTAAAAATACGGGAATTGCCCCTCTGCAGTGCATTGCGTAATTACGAAAAATCGAGGAATTCCGAATCAGGCAAATTTTTAGCTTTAGTAGCATTTATCCAGTAAAAAATATATGTAAAACCACAATTTGATGAACTATTGAATATTTAAGTTTCAGGTTCTAATGTGTTGAAGCTAAATTCTTGAATTAAGTTAGTGAGTATGTAATGTTATTATTTTTATATTTTTTTGGCAGCATGAGCAAGAATTCCCCACGCACAAGTTGTTAACGGTGGATGTTCACGACGACCGCAGCAACCCACATCTCAGGCCCGATTTTGTAGATCGCATCTTCGACAATAGTTCCGATGATTCCCTTGGAGATCTCTACGACCATGATGACTTCGACGACTTTTTTGGACCAGGTATGGATGGAGATTTTTTTTTTTGTGGGCATATTGTTTTACCTCATTGTTTCAAACTTAGCATAGTTTATATTATAGCCGTGTAGTTGTAGTACGTGGCGTAGTTCTACGCCCGTACACTTGACGAGAAGTTTTATAATGTCTAAATTATGTTCTAAAGTGCAGTATTGTCAGTGTAAACAAGCTCTAAGGAGTTAATATAGGTATCTGTGGTATGAGTGTGTGCGTACTGATTGTAATTGCACGTTTGAATGATGTAGACGACGAGCTGTTCCTGGACGATGACCTGGACGACTTCGACGGCCTGTACCAGTTCGGTCTGCACGCGCCGGACATCATCCTGCTGTAGGAGACATCCGCACTCCCGCCGTTTCGTCGCTGTAGTCACGCCATATTGCAACCTTTACAAACCAATTCATTGCAACCAACAACAATTGCAATGCAATCCAATAAGATTTATGTTACAACATACATGAAGAAAATATTTTAGAATTAGTTGTTTTGTTCCCGTGATTTGTTTATATTTCTTGTAAAAAGTAAATCAAGGTTTTATTTAAGGCCGATTTAATTTTTGTTTCTAATTTTGCATATTTGTATGTACCTTATCGTAAAAGTTATTCATAATGCGGATGGTCATATTCATAATGTGGACATCTATTTTTATTTGAAAAGCTAATGTTTGTTCAAAATGTGGTTGTAATTTTATGAGGTGAATCATAAATGTTACAAGTAGCTATGCCTAACTAAACCTGATTGTAAAACGCTAGTAAATAGCTCTGATTCGTAGTCAATAGTAATATAAGCAGTTTGACATAGTATATCAACTGTTTTGCTTGTGCTATGAACCAACTACTTTCGGACTAAACTCATAGGTATGGATGCAACACAATGGATGGCATAAAATTATATTCTGACTCTGCCATGTGTTCCGGTAGCGCAACAAACAATCTAAAAAAGTAGTTGGAATAGTTTTCGTCAAGTCTTCTTATACCATACGACCACCTTAATCCATCATATCCACATATGGATCCTTTGGATTGTATGATCAACCTGTGCGCTAGCTCACTCCTAGGTGAGTCTATACATGGAGGAGACTGATACATTTTATATTGTGTAAATTAATATTATTACAAACATTACCCTTTTTTACTATTAATATAGGCATTGCCCATTCCTTACAAATGAGCTTAGTCAGCAATATTACAGAATAATGATGTAATATATTATAGCTTATTTATATTTAAATAGCCAATTTAGCTAATAACAACAATTTTAAGCAATATATCTTGTAATTTTAATTAATATCTCTAGAATATAGTTGTGATGCCAGTTGCCCCTTGAAATTATGAATGATATTTTACCATGATAGAAGTGCTGTTAAATCGCTCGTATCCAATAAACAGACATGATTAGGCTGTTGTAACTGAAATCTATTATTGTAAGACTTTAATTGTTATAATTTATCTGTGATGATGAAACATTATTTTCGCAACACGGAAGTCCCACACCTCATCTAGCTGTAGCCATTATTGTTTATTTATGTATAAAAAGTTTTGATGTATTGTATTATAAATATAAGCAAAGTCTGAAATATTGTGATAAAAATAAATTATTCAAACCTCATTTCTGATTTTTATGGATTGTCTCAATTAACTAATTGATAATAGTGCAGTGATAAATTCAAGTTTATATAGTTACTGTCGGAGAGTTTGTTGCTTATTAACTATAGCTTCAAATTTATAAGGAAGATTGTCCTTGGTTGTTGATGTATCTATGTAACAAATATATTACCTTTAAAAAGGGAAATAGTAAAGCTTATTTTTCTTTAAATTGTACATCCATTATTGTTAGAAGTATTATAATAAACAAAAATCCCTTTTGTTCTTACCTCATAGGAAATAAATGAAGTACTAAATTCAAATACTTTGAAAACATTAATAAGTAGAATTGCCATTGACAATCAACTAATTGAAATGTGATATTGTGATTTATAAAAATTTATGTGTCCATATTTCTTTACCAGCTTAATATGATTCCATGTGATGGGCATAATATTTTCTATGGCAATATTATAAGTTGTGCGATGTTTGTACTTATTTATGTTGTGTTTGTTCATTTTCTTCAAATATCATTGAAGTTAATCTCATAGATGATCATATTGAGCTGGACTACTTTATAGATAAGTTGTTATTTCAAGTATAGAAGCAGTGAACTTAGAGGTGTTGCGAGTTTTTTTTTTTTGCTCTTAATTTAGACAGGAAGTTTTAAGTTTAGAGTCTTTTTTCAGGTGTTTTTATTACATTACTGTAACTTTATGACGTTTTCACTTTATAAGAACTTAATAACCTAATCAAAGTGGTGATTTTTATTTGTTTTTTATTAAAGAATGATTTTTGTTTTAATCACAGTTGGAAAATCAATTACTATTTATATTTTTTTAGACTTTATTAGACCCTAGCTGATAACGCTTTTAATTTTCTGGGCATTAGAGAAAAGTTTTTGTTAATTGTGCCAATCTTAGTTATGATGGAAGCTATTAGTACAAAACAAAAATTTTCTCTATTAAGTTTGTGGAGTGGAAGCTTTCTGTCACTTATTTATTTTGTTGAAGCTTGCATGTTTTTATTCCATATCAGAGAGCTGTCACTATGTTTTAAACGTATATTTTATACGTTTTTATTTTTGTTAGACTAGATTATTTTTCAATTGTCTTTGCCCAATATAAAAACATGTGAGCTGTTATCTTAACTTCTTTTACTTGTATCAGTGATGTTAATTCAATTTTACATTAGTCACCCTCTAATAACTAGAATGTGAAAAAGTTTTGTTTGTTTTCAATTATATAACATCATCACTCATTTCTGAATGTGTTCAATGTTGTAATATTTATAGAAGAATATATATTATGTATATTTGCAGGGTTCACTTAGTGGTGATTTGTGTTTTTAGAGTTGCATTTTGGTCAAAAACCTAAAGCATGAGATGATTTGTGAAACTTAATAGTTTTTATACATTAATTGTTTTAACATATTAGTAAGAACTGAAATACAAAAAAATTCTTCAACACAAGTATTTTCATTACATAAAACCATTTAACCATATATTATCTGTGCACCATTTTTATACTTTCTCTTCTCTCAAAATAATAGAAAAGGCATTGGATATTGCCTATTAGTGAGCCAGTTTGCCAGGCGCGGTCTACTGATGTGGGGACATGTCAAAACATCAAGATTTTTGTGCTACATCTAAGTTAAAAATTTATAAACCATTAAGAACTAATTATCTCAAAGATGATGACTTTGTAGTTTAGAAGAACAAAGTGCACACATTTATTTTTTGTTTTATTTTTTAACCCCCGACGCAAAAACGACGTGGTGTTATAAGTTTGACGTGTGTGTGTGCGTGGGGGGGTGTGTGTATGTATGTATGTCTGTCTGTCTGTGGCATCGTAGCTCCCGCACGGATGAACCGATCTTTCCTCAAATCAGTTATGAATAATCTGGTATGAAAAGCAAGCTCACACGAAATACCGTGTAGATAATACACTCCAGTAGTCTACTGTAACTTATTTAGGGGCATTGATCTATGTTACGTTATGATAGGTTAAAACATAATGAAGATCGGAATTAATACAACGTGGCGCTACAATGGTGACATTAATTTAACACACGGGTAGGTAGGGCTAGTGCCCATTAATCATATAAACTGATAGGTTAAAATAATTCGTAAATTGAAAAAAAAAATCTAACAAACTAAATAATAAAAAAGTAGGTAGGTACCTACCTAACTAAAATTGGGATCACCCATGCAAAAATTCATTAATGAAATTACTTACCTAGCACTAGCTGGCTTACGTTATCTCGGAACCGAGAAACCGAACCAAAAAAGCCGAGCGGCGCAAGTGGTACCTACAGCAGAGGTGTTTAGTCAAACACTTATCATATCACACTCTCTTATTACCTACTATTAGTTTACTTATAACTGTCATCACTAATCACTGCTTTTATTTTAAATTTTCTTATTGAAAATAAACGTTTATTTGGAACAAGTTTCAGGACACAAATTTACAAAAGAAAACGAAGATAGCTACAAAAGTTAAAACTGGGTCCACGCCTAGGTCAAAAATATAAATAAGAAAGACCACCGTGTTGTTGGCGGATACAAAGAGCTAAACGGCGTTTCATGTTTTCCCGCACATTTGAAAATAAATTGTCACATAGCTATTTGCCTCAATTTCTCAAACGCATTTATTCAAAACTAGCTTCTGCCCGCGGCTTCGCCCGCGTGGATGTCGGAAATTATCCCACGGGAACGTGCTAACAGGATAAAATGTATGTGCTTCCCCAGAATGCCATCTATCTCGCGGGCCCTTTGTGGCTAATTACAGTAGAAAACCAATTGTGTCTCATTAGTGGTGATTAAGAGGGTACCTATATGATATCTTTACCTAAGTACCTACCTAATTAAAAAAAAACTCAATAACAGAAAATTAAATACCTACCTAAATAAACCTATTTCTGATGATAAGTAATCTAAACTCATTAAATAAGCAAAATCCCTAAAAACTAATATCTATACGAATGACTAATCCTACCTAACAGTATTATAAAATAACCTACGGTCACTACGTACACTATCAAATATACTACCTATACTTTAAAATTAAAATCTATACCTACGACTCATATAAAAATAAACCTAAAAACTCTAAAAACTAAAAGGAATAAAAATGAACTCCACTGCGGGTGACCCAACCTACGACAAACTTAGTATTTGCGGTTGGTACAGTACAGACAGTGGTAATCGGGTATAGGGATCGAACCGCAAAATTAAGTTTGTTTTTTATTGTATATACTTTTCCGGGATAAAAAGTACCCAGTGTGGTGCCCAGGATATTAAAGAATAATTATACCAAGTTTCATCGTAATCGAACCGGTAGTTTTTGCGTGATGCCTGAACAAACAGACAGACAGACAGACAGACAGACCGACAGACAGACAAAATTTTTTTTAATCACATTTTTGGATTCGGTGTCGGTCTAGTAACACCCCCTGTAAATTATTTTTTTGATATTTTCAATGTACAGAATTTTCACTTCTACAGATTTATTATAAGTATAAGTATAGAATAGATCAGTTGTGGAGGTCAGATAGGCAGTCGCTCCATGTAAAATACTGGTATTCAGCTGCATCCGGTTAGACTGGAAGCCGACCCCAACATAGTTGGGAAAAGGCTAGGCAGATGATGATTTATTCAAAATCAAAAGTCATTTATTCAAATTAGGCTGAGAATCAGCACTTTTCAAACGTCAAAATTACAAAAGCCAGTCCCCCAAAAACGCCCGCCCTTCACCACTTCCTACTGCTATCGCTGGGAGGAAGAAGTGGCGCAACAAACTCCCCAGCAGCACTTATTACTCGATGGCGTAATTGTTCCACCGAATCCACGTTCTCTGCCCGTACACATCGTCTATAATGCACCCCCAGAAAAAAAAATCAAGTGGGGTGTGGTCTGGCGATTTTGCTGGTCACCTACGAGGTCCAAATCTGCCTATCTATTGTGCACCAAACGTGTCATTTAGCCACTGCCTGGCTGTTGTTACAGAGTGTGCTGTCCGCATATTCTGCTGCTGTGTAGTCCGGATGTGTGTTTGCCATCACAATCACAAGTTTACTCAAGCACTTAACTAACACAATTAAAAGCGTCGATATCGTAAGAGATGTAAATTTACCTACTAGATTAGAAAACAAAGCAAAGCGTCTTTTTCGCGGAAACATTCACTAAAATATTTGACGACGTAATTATATTATGCACTAGTATGAAGAAGTGTGTCAAGGACACGAGATCGACTAGCACTTGAAAAGCAGAAAGAAAATTCTCTGTGCGGGTGGAAGGGAGGGCGCGCGTCGCTTGCGCCGCTCGCCGACAGAGGGATGTCTTTTTCCTTCATAGTATTGCTTATTCGTTTTAATTTCATTGATGCAATGTTATGATCCATGACCCAGGCAATGACCGCTGCGCGTAGGGTTGCCAGGTCGCCAAACCTAATAGCCGGACAGACCAGCCAGTTTGGCCAGACATTTGGGTGGAAAGGCCGGACACCCTACATTATTGAGGATTTTGTATCTCAGTATTAATAGGTACGACAAAAAAATTGTACTTTTTTGATTATTGTCATAATCAGTCATCGGCGCTCGCTCGTTTGCGAAATGTAAAAAGCCTAACAAAAGCCGGACAAGCCAGAAACCGTTTATTTTGGCCGGACACGCAATCAAAAAGCCTACCTATGTCCGGCTTTATCCGGACGCCTGGCAACGCTAGCTGCGCGACAGTTCTCTATGTACAGGTTGGTCTAAGATGTTATTTTCTAAAATTTTAAATAAATCTGTAAATAATGAAGTTTAATGGAAATATAATTTCTAATTGAAACGAAAATGTGAAAACGTATATGTGTGTTAAATTAATGTCACCATTGTAGCGGCATGTTGTATTTACAAATGAAACAGATAATAAAATTATATTTGAATTTATATTAACAATCTAAAACATGATACAACAATATACAAAGACACTAAATGACAATATTAACAATTAACATCATAGTTATGGGTTTTAATGTAAAGGTTCCACCACTGGCCCATTATTCCTACATCGATAATTCTTGAAGGCAAGCTAGCATAGGTTGGCTGTAAATAGGAACACTTTGCCTTGTATAAGTCACAGGACTCATTTAGGTCTGTTGTGTACATGATGGACAAAACTCCTAAACTTTTATATTTAATAATGCCTTGGTTATAACATGTATCCAGATACCATAAATGATTCGCTGTTTTTGGATTCAGACAATCTGGGCTTACCATAACGGTCTCATTGTTTACTCGTTTTAGGTTGTCTTTAAAATCGAGTTCGCTCGGATTTTCCAAGGATAGAACAGTTAAAGCTGCAATCCCTGCGGTCCATTTCATAGCTTTAAGGGGTTCATCTTGAATATCAGTTCTTAGGTCAACCAGCATTTGACGATAGTCACCAATAATATTCTTCCAGTAATCTGCCCACTTTTTAAGTATCGTTCCTTGAAGCTTATCAGGGAACTTAATTTTATTTTTGAGGTTTGATATAATATATGGAGCTTTAGTGAGACTTTTAAGCATTTTGGGAGTAAATAATTCACACACTAAAATACTAAACTCTAAAATCTAAACAGTTTTTTTGTAGGTTATCTATTTGTCAGTGTCACTGTCAAAAAGTAAGTAGTCAACTGTGACAACTGTCTACGTCTAGTCAATGACAATCTATCAGAGTTCATAGAGACCATAGATTAATATACAGATAGAGACCACATAGTTTCAGGTCGTGTCAACCACACATTATAATTCAGACAAATTAGCCCCGCCCAAAGACTACAATGTGGCCCCGCCCGCCCGATCGGTGAACAACCGGCTTCAAACATTGTTTAAAACATTAAAATCACGCCTGCCCCAGCAGTCTCGACATTCATAGCGATCGCTTTATGGCCGACCATCCAGTTAGACTGGAAGCCAACCCCAACATACTTGAGAAAAGGCTAGGCAGATGATGATGATTTAAGTCCTGGTTGCCTGCACGTTTATTAGGAACTAGATGTGCGGATCTTTTGCTTGTCCTACGTCAAGGGTCTTGTAATAAGAATATCATAAAAGAAGAAATTAGTACTCATTTAATTTGCCATTAGTTTATTATTATTATTTCTTAGAAACAGTAATATTTTACGGTGGATCGCCATAGTCATGTTTAAATAATACTCGATATCTTCGTTAGGTACACTATCCTTTTCTCGTTGGCATAGAACCTCCGCCTTTAGCTTCTCTCCTTTTCCGTGAAAAGTTATCCATAAACATTTCTGGCGGCGGTGGTGGCGGTGGTGGTTTCATCTCTGGAGGAGCTTGCCTGACAACCTGCAAGGAACCAATCAACGAGTAAAGTAAATAATATATCTTCCATATTGGATTTTGTGTACGTTTATGTTTCTATAAATACTACCCTCCTGCTTCCTGCAGCATGCTCCTGTCCCTATCGCTTGTCGGAGTTACATACATAAATATAAAATGCACAATTGGAAGAAATAGATGATTATAGGTAGGTAGGTAAAGTCTTGGCTGAGACTAGCGATGAGGGATTATACGGACGGACGTTCAGAAGCAAGATCATTCGACGTCGGGACTAACTCCTCGACGTATGTACAGACGCCAGCAGGTTAACCTACCCGAAACTGTCAAATTTTCCCAATCAACCTTGAACCTTAAAACTCTAGCGATAAAGTTGAAAATCTATTAAAGATTTTTGACAGAATGTAGTAGCTTGATGTGCTGGCGTCTGTACATACCTAGAAGAGTATCAAGGTTGAAAAAAAAGGCTGCGTAACACACTATCAGTAGGTAGCAATGGGTTTCATTTTTACAGTTCAACAATATTCATTGCGTTATTCACGTGGTTGAGCAGACTAATTTTTCCAACTTATAAAGCAATAGATTAGCAGTATCCTTCAAAATGATTCAGATTGAGATTAACCCTTAGATGCATGATTTTTTATTTTTTCGTAAAAAAAATATATTTTATGAAATGAGGGCTCTAAAATACGAGAAAAATAATAAAAAAAATCACGGATGTATTTAAAGTATATTTTTTATTGAAAAAAGGTTGTTATCATTTTTGATAAATTATGCAGTAAGCTCACAAATAAACTAAAAAATTATATAGTGTGGAAAACCCTAAAACAGTTATTGTTTCGGTTATCACAGAGTGATACACGGCATTTCTCACACATGACTGACGTAAGTTTTTTACACTGGGCATATTTACACTGGTTCCTTTTGGAACCATAAGATTTTTCATGCCCAATACCATCGAAACGAATGTCATCAGGGGGTAATGTTTGGGCACCAAGCTTTGGTCTCTTCTGCTTGATTGCAGGGACTTCAGTTTTATTTAGACTTGGGCGGCCTCTTTTATTTTCTGATATGGTGCTGCCATAATTACATAAAGTTTCCGCAAGTTCAGTTCTGTAATCAGCCAGTTTCAAAATATTCTTAGGATTCGTGCCCTTCTTCAGCAAAACTTTTTTATATAAAATCCAACTATTGATTACCGCCATATCCAACATGTGATAAAAGAGCCTATTTGTCCATTTTTTGGATTTCATTCTAATTCTATATCTACCCAAATAACTATCCATTGTGTCAACACCGCCCATACTCGCGTTGTATTCGCGTATAGCTCTTGGGCAGGCTACGGTAACGCTCTTCTTTAGCTTTTTGTCGTATCTTTTTATTGTGTCTACAGGTTCTGAGCCCACATACGTGGAAAGCAATAACACCTGTTTATTGTCCTTCCAGCTTATGGCAGAAAATTCTACCCCATCAAATGTAGTAACATTTTCATCATATGATCCTCTTGCTACTGATGGTTTGAGAATGTCTTTCTTCTCAGGTAGTTTGCATGTTTTCCCCAGTCTATTTTTCTGTACTGTACCCAAGCAGTAAATTCCTTCTTTGAATAAGTAATGAAATAGTGATAAGTTCGTATAAAAGTTATCGAAAAATATTATGTGGTTTACATTCCTCGGTACCGGTCGAAGCAAACGTATGACTGTGTTTGAAACTACTCCCAAGTCGGGTTCATTTGGTAGTCTTTGCATATTATGAGTCCCTGAATAAATTTCAAAGGCATAGGAGTAGCCCATGGGGCAACAAAGTACGTACAGTTTGAAACCCCATTTGTGTGGCTTTTTCGGCAAATATTGTTTCATGAAATGACCAATCTTTGTCGCGCACATCTGTTCATCCAGGGATAGGCGATGGTCAAACGGAACTGACATGAATCGTTTATTGAAATGATCTACTACTGTACGTATTTTGTGTAATCGATCGTGGTTAGGATGATCAGGAGGTAGGTGGTTGCTATTGTCGTTGAAGTGTATTACTTGGCGAATCTTTTCGAATCTGTTTACTGTCATTGTGTCTGAAATTGGATGGAATTGTACAGATCTTGCCCAATACGATCTGATGCTGGGGTAATGGTATACTGAAGTGTATATCAGGATGCCAAGGTATTTTCGAAGTTCCAATGAGTTGATAGGGTCGGAAAAATTTGGATTCATTTGTACAGCATATTTATTCGACTCAGAAACGATTACTTCTTGTAAGTTTTTATCAAAAAAATAAGAAAAAAATTGGTATGGACTGGATAAATCTAAAATATGTTGAGGGTAGTCTGTGACGCCAAGAAAGGTAAAAGCTTGATCAACCAAAGGCATATTTTTCCTTTTCCATACTAAATTTCTTACTTGAGTATAATTAGTGTGCCTTGATTCATTTTCAGGTAGATCCCCAGAAATCAATGGGGGATCACAGTCCAGATTACCATTTGAGTCCGTTTGTTCTTCTTCTACTTCCTGATCTACATCTTCAAGGTCGTCGATCAACTCATTCACACCATCATAATAATCAATAACATTTTCATCGATTTCTGCTTCATCCTCAGAGATGTCGCCATTTTCCAGTTGCCATAACAGTGTTTCAATATTTCTGTCATCCATGTTTTACTGTCGTATCAATAGCGATCTAAAACCATAGGAAACCATGCAACCCAACACCAAAACACATATAACTTGCATCAAAAACAAACATTGAAAAAATATTCATAAGCATCCATAGTAAGAAAAAATTATACCGGTAATGCATAGATTATCATTTTTGATAACAACATTCCAAAGCAAAATAAGTATCATGCCACAAATATTTTTTGTAAACTAAACACATCATAGCAAAATATAGATCCTTACCTTTCAGAAATGTATTTTTGTAGAAAAATAACACTTATTTTTAATTAGATGTGAACCGATTTATTTAGTCAAGTTCGTACCTATGCAACTCTAACGACCTTTCAGTTTGTAATGTCAAATTCAACCAATCACAGCCCGAATAGTGTTTTGTCATGATGACAGATGATAAAAATGACACATGAATAAACGTTCAGAAACGTTACGTTCATTTAAACATCTTTTGTTCGGAAGTTATACGCATAAAAAAGTTTGTTATCATTTTTGATAAACTATGCACTTAAGGGTTAATAGTGTGTTAGGCAAGGTTAGATGACCGGCACCCTGGTCATCTAACCTTTTAGTGGATTGATCAGAATCTTCTTTTTCTTGTGGTAGTCAAACGTCTACGGAAATTAGAGTTAGGTACTTTTATGAGCTCTTCCCCTTTTTATATATTTGTACATAATATACCAGCTGCTTTTTTACCGCCTGGATAAAAACAGGGTATTAAAAGTGAACGGAGTAAAGAACAGAAATTTATTTTTTAACAAAAAAATCTCTTTTTTACATTCAATCCTTTGACAACGTAAAGAAGGGTGGTTGATGTTTTATATTATTTGGCGATGAAATTAACCTATCAATAAATACTATTACCGATTTGAAGCAAACATTTCGTACTAAAAAAAATAAAAAAATTTAGGCAGTTATAGAAAAAATAATCGACAAATAATTAAAAAATCAACTTATAGGCACCCACTTTACACGCGGAAATTATCAACGAATTCGTAGCGACATTCAATTCTTTGATTGAAGCCATCGGCCGACTTTAATTTGTAAAAAATAAGATTCTTATATTTGTTGAAAAAAAAAAATGAAATTTCTGTGCCTCTGCAAGTAGTTTTATTAGATAAAAGTTTAATTTATTAAACCGCTCATTTAAAGAAGTCATTGACAGACATCTTGCTGAGCCCTTCGCTGGAAGACCACGATGCTGATGAGCACGTGATGTGATGATGGATAAACGCACAAAATGTTCATACATAAAGTACTCACCCGATTGGATGAATGGAAAGATTTGCCCAAAATATTCGTTGATGCAGCAGATAATGCTTCAGCGGGTGCCGTCGAAATCAATCCATAATTTGCCGCAAGGCAAATAGCAAAGACCATTAAATAAAACGAGTGGTTCATCTTCACTGATCACTACTATTGACGTCTCACACGTTGGAGACATTTTTATAGCCTCTAGATCGCATGTTACCTTGTTAACGGAAACCTTTGACAAACAATGCAACAACTTCCTGTGCGATATACGTGTGAGATAAAAGTTAAACGTGTTGATTGTTATTGCAGTGATAAAGTTAATTGTGCTTCACTAACATGTTAGGCCACATTGCAGATGTCAATCCTAGGGCAATTATGACAATTACTAAGTTATTATAAAAGTTAAGTAAGCCGCAAGTGTTACTTATGTATTGTTTCTAAAGATCCTAATCGTTCTAATGATATCTTGCCTGAAGTTAAATCTGCCCTGCGGTAACACTAATTATAATAATAAACAAAACCTTGATAAATATTATGGGGACTCTGCTCCGTCGATTAAAATGATTCATAAGTGGTTCAACGATTTTCGGTGTGGTCGTAATACAATTCCTGTACTTATAGTTACTCAAAGAGATTTAAGATAGTAAATAATTTAATGTCTTTGTAGTTACTATACTCTTTGATACAAGCACAAGTGATGCTGTGCGTCCAGGACGACCAGTTGAAGTCACTACTCCAGAGATGATTGCTAAAATCCACGCTATAGTGTTGAAAGACCGAAGAGTAAAAGTGAGGGAGTTAAGCGAGATAGTAGGCATCTCAGACGAACGTGTTCGCAATATCTTACACCAACATTTAGATATGAAGAAGCGATCCGCGTGATGTGTGCCGCGTTTACTGACTGTTGATCAAAAACGCATCCCTGTGACCACTTCGGAGGTAGGTTTGGCGTTGCTTCGACGGGATAAAACCGATTTTTTGCGTGGTTTTATAACAGTAGGCGAAACGTGGATCCACCACTATAACCCAGAAACCAAACAAAAGTCGAAACAGTGGATTGCTACCGGCGAACCAGCTCCAAAGAAGGCCAAAGCAGTTTTATCGGCCAATAAAGTGATGGCTACAGTTTTTTTGGGTTGCACGTGGGGTAATCCTTAATGACTACCTACCTAGAGAAGGGTTATTAAACGATTAATGGCGCGTATTATGCCAATTTATTGGACCAATTTGACAAAATTTTACGTGAAAAACGACCGCATTTGGCTAAGAAAATCCTCTTCCACCAAGACAACGCACGAGTGCACACCTGCGCGATTGCCATGGCCAAACTTCATGAGTTGCGCTATGAGTTGCTTTCTCACCCACCGTATTCGCCAGATGTAGCCCCTTGCGACTATTTTCTGTTTCCGAATTTAAAAAAATAGCTTAGTGGAAAAAGATTTAGCTCCAACGAAGAGATCATGCACGAAACCAATGGCTATTTCGAAGGGTTACCCAAGTCGTACTTGATGGAAGGGATCGAAAAGCTAGAGAAACGCTGGATGAAGTGCAGTGAGATACAAGGAAACTACGTTGAAAAATAAATAATAATAATTAAATAAAATTTACTTCGTTTAATTTTTACCAGACTTATCACTCCGCCCTCGTAGCATTCGATATTCAAAGCTCTCGGTAAAATTGCTCCTCTAGCATAGCATCGTGGTATTTTTCTTGAGAAGTATTGTAACCCTAGAATAGGAAGGTGGCCATAGGAACTCCATAACTAACGAGGTAATGGCAACAACTAACAACATATGTCGTAATTTCGCGAGTACTCCGTATTCGACTAAGGTGCTCGAGTACTTGCCACGGATCTGCACTTTACTCGTTGAGTATGTTTTATACGTAAGTACCATTGGGGTAGTGGGTACCTCCATTGACCTAGAAAAGTATGGACTGGAAATACCTACAAAAAAAGGGTGCATACCTACAACTCATTTTGTCTCATAAGATGGCTGCCATGGCTAGGGTTGTGTCAATCAAGGAACAACTGTTATCTCGTTGTTACTATAACGAGTAACGATACTATATACGAGTTTTACTAGTTATCACTTTTGGATCACGATGAATTTTGGTGCTATGAAGTGTGAACCACAGGCCGGACCTAGCTAGGTTACTCGGACCGAATGAGACGCAAGATTATTTATGTTAACATCGCAGAATATACGGATATCGTTTCAGCGGAGGAACTAGTTTCGGAAACTATTACGGTAAGTCGGCAACGGTACAACACTATTCCATTATGACATCTGTTTGTAAACAAGCTAATGAATTAACAAATATAATAAAAAGGCCTGTTATATGGAAATAAGCCCAAATATCAATACTTTAGCCATACATTCATGATCGCGTTACAATTGTATCATCGATTGTGTATTATTGTATGTATTAATGCATGAAAACCGGCTATTAACCTGTGCAAAGACAATTGAGGTTGATTTTCATTCTTTCTTGCACCACACTTCACAATACAACACAAAGGCATGTTGAACTTCTGTTTTCCAACATTTACATGCAGTTTTAAAAGGTAAAATCCTCGTAATTTTCTCGTAAATCTCAATAATACAAAAAACAAACAACCATTTGACACTTTTTGGCTGGCTGATGGCTGCTACGTACGGCACTTACCTAAAACTGTCACTACGTCAAGACAAAATGTTGCCATAATTAGCAACAACTTAAAATATAGTTGTCTCTTTTATCAAATAAGATTATCTCACTAGAAAGAATGAGACATAACGATATTTCAAATTCTGAATCATATTTCACTCATATTTGTATAAGCAAATGTATGTATAGAACATTGACATAGAAAAGTATGGACTGGAAATACCTACAAAAAAAGGGTGCATACCTACAACTCATATTGTCGCATAAAATGGCTGCCATTGCTAGGGTTGTGTCAATCAAGGAACAACTGTTATCTCGTTGTTACTATAACGAGTAACGATACTATATACGAGTTTTACTAGTTATCACGTTTGGATCACGATGGATTTTGGTGCTGTGAAGTGTGAACCACAGGCCGGACCTAGCTAGGTCACTCGGACCGAATAAGACGCAAGATTATTTATGTTAACATCGCAGAATATACTGATATCGTTCCAGCGGAGGAACTAGTTTCGGAAACTATTACGGTAAGTCGGCAACGGTACAACACTATTCCATTATGACATCTGTTTGTAAACAAACGAATGAATTAACAAATATAATAAAAAGGCCTGTTATATGGAAATGAACCCAAATATCAATACTTTAGCCTTATATTCATGATCGCGTTACAATTGTATCATCGATTGTGTATTATTGTATGTATTAATGCATGAAAACCGGCTACTAACCTGTGCAACTACAATTGAGGTTGATTTTCATTCTTTCTTGCACCACACTTCACAATACAACACACAGGCATGTTGAACTTCTGTTTTCCAACATTTACATGCAGTTTTAAAAGGTAAAATCCTCGTAATTTTCTCGCAAAGCTCAATAATACAAAAAACAAACAACCATTTGACAGCAAAACTACCACGAAGCTAGTCACCTAAGATGGCTGCTACGGCACTTACCTACAACTGTCACTACGTCAAGACAAAATGTTGCCATAATTAGCAACAACTTAAAATATAGTTGTCTCTTTTATCAAATGAGATTATCTTACTAGAAAGAATGAGACATAACGATATTTCAAATTCTGAATCATATTTCACTCATATTTGTATAAGCAAATGTATGTATAGAATAACGCGGCATCTCCATGTTATTTCCTATCTCAATGGTATAGAATAACGCGGCATCTCCATGTTTTTCCTATCTCAATGGGTACAGACGATAAAGAATGGTACAATATGGTGCAATAAATTAAACTAACACAAACGTTTTCGGGTTTTTATCTGAAGCACCCATTAATAGAAAGCATGATAATTGAGGATCTAAACTTGATAGCAGGAAATGAAACTGATTCATATTTCACTCAGAGTGAATTACGAGGATTGGACGTGATTTAAGTCTGTTCCAGCCTTTTTAATTATACTTACCTCCGACGATACTTCGTCCGTCATCCATAATAAACAAAAGTGAAAAGTTGAAGTTCGACCAACGTCCAACCAACGCTCATCGTCATCATTATAGATTAATATACAGTAAAGACTGACAGGCACTGAGGCACAGCACACAGGCGTAGGTGTACCCGCAGTCCTGTATAAGTACTATACTCTTTGACCCGCAGTCCCGCACTATCCGATTACCCGCCATTTTTTTTAAACTGTCGTTCATCGACTTTTGTTTAGTCAGCTATAAGCGATCCAGCCGTTTAACTCGTTAACAATAACGCTTTAGCAAAATGAATACTAAATCTCAATCTACGCCGGTGGTAGCATCAGCTGCAGGCAAAGTTTACAAAGTTCCCAATCGCTTAGGACGCGGTGTTCCCGAAGTTTTAGATGTCTACACGAAGAAATGTTCCTGCAACAGAGACAAGACTATTGTCTTCTGTCGATCATGTGGGTACTATTGTAATGGGAGAATACGCTTGAAATGTGAAATACACCCTCGTGTAAGTTGTTTTTATAAGCAATTATTATTTTGGACAGTCTGTCCATAAGACGACCTTCTGACCCAGTCCCATAGCCGGCCAATATAGTTACACTTTAGTTTATGATAGCGGCCATAGCCCATTCTATTTGCCTGTATGTACAGTGCACATGTTATGTATCCATCTGTTTGAGCAATGAGTTGCTGGATACTTGGCTAACTGTACTGTGCACACCTACCATCTGGATTATATTTGAGTATGATTTTGCTGTAACTATCAAGCTAGCAGCTAGTTCTGCCCAGCAAATCGGACATTAAGCAATCATCATACCACCCTAAAGATGTGCTACTGTTGGATCCAGGACCCCAAAGCATTAGTATCAGCTGGCTGGTTCTAACCTGTTCTACTAGGTTATCAGTCTAACTTCTAGGAAGCCTCCTCATGCTGTGCCTTTGGTTACGCCATGTATCTAGAAAGGCCCATTAGCCAATATTGTAATTTTTATATCAGTCCTACCCCTGCTTCCACTTTTATTTTGTAGCTTTGTCTTGTGAGATAGTCGAAGTCTAACTTGGACTTATTTGCTTACAGATAACTTTCCTCTTGGATATAGCAGAATGTCCCCGTTGCCACTCTACAGTGTTTCTGGACGAATACCTTGGAAGTGCTTAGTTTAGTATGACAATAATTTTCTATAGTACCTACCTTATGATTTGTTATTTTTCTCCTAAGTAATGTGATTTTCTAGCTTCATAGTAAGTTATTCTATTACTTTTATTATATAGATCATTGATACAATGACTAGTGATAAACTCAACTAATAGTGTAGCTTATTGTGTAGGTACATACAGAGTATGTTGTTTTTAACCATTTAAATATTAATTTAGATGAGTAAAAATTGTTTATTTAGTTGATAATGGTAGTGATTGCCAGTTTGTAAGAGTAATACTAAACTTGAGTTTTATATAAATTATTATCTTAGAGGAACACTGTCTTGATAATTGAAACTTGATAATTTTTTAAGCAAAATTACTATGTTTCTCTTACGGATATTTTCGCATAAAGTTGTTTTTGTTTTTAATTGTAAGAAACGGCTTTAAATAAACTAGATTTAAACACTGTCTTTTATGTTTTTTTATAAAATGCAAGGTGCATTCATTGTATCAACTAATAATAAAATTAACAAAAAATAGCAAACAAAATCTTAATCTTGAGTAGGAGAAGACATCAAGCTATTGTGTTACCAATAATATTGCTCTGATATGCTCAAGTTTTTGGCTTGTGGCTAAGTAATAACAGCCGCACTGGTCGATCGATCAGGTTAAGCTGCGCTTGCCGCCGTTGGTCCGTGGATGGGTGACCATCTTTACATACCAAAACCCCTCCATGCCTCCTGGCTGACAATTGTGTATATTTGACCACCAAACCGTCACCAGACGCCCGAAAGTCTGACAGCAGTCTTACCAAGAGGAATTATATTACTCGGTTACTCGGGTATCATCTAGCACATCCTAGGCAGACAGCCACACAATCATGTGTATCTGGACTGAGTGATTTACCTACAGATGGTAATAATCTGGAAATTTCATATTGTGTAGCCCATACTAACACATTACTATTAGTGTTCACCTGATGGACCACCCTATTATTTTTACTAACATAATGAATATCAAGTGCTATTTTCAAATATTTCAAATCAAGGGTTTTTGTTGATAATTTTAGTCTTGAAGAAAAAGAAACATAAATATTCAGGAGAATCATATTTTTATTACTAATTATTTCTACATAACACTTTAACAATAACTTTGGACTAATTTAAAACTAATTATCAGTTATATTGTGAACCAACTGGGGACATCTGTTCTGTGCTTATTGCGGTCAATATAGTTTTGAAAGTTTTTCTTAGATTCGCTTAAAGCTTTTTGTTCTTCTTCTCCATCATCTTTTGTGGAGCCAAATATATCTGGATATTCAAATTTCATATCTTTTGGCTAAAAAAATATATTTGAAACATTATTATTTAACTAAGATTAAAACTATTCAACCATGGTGCCATGATTAATTAATTAATCATTAGTCTTCAATAAACCAAATTTTGCCCAACACTGGTTACACTGAACAAAAATTCAGTGATTTATTCAATAATGAAAAACATCAGCAAAAGGAAGACCTTTGCCCAGCAGTGGGTGAAATTAGACTGGATGATGATCATGTTCAGTAGTTTCAATCAATCAATATCTTTATTATATATAATATTACATAATTACAGGTCTTAAATAATAAAATTGTGACCAACTATGTCCGGGTGGGGCATACAATAAAGAGTGGAGTATCTTCCATCATTTAAACTATTTCTTGGTGTGGATGGCGACTTTATTGGCTCGATCTCAAAATACCAGATTTGCAATATAACAGATTATCTAAATACCAGATTCGCAATATACCAGAAAAATTGTTTCTGGTTCTTTTCCTTCTTCTTTTTGTGTTTATTGTACTCTTCTTCAATATTTTATATTGATTGAGCCCAGTAGGTGGCCTCGTTGTTTGCGGCATCAGTGGCATTCATTAAGTCATACAAGGTGCAGGTGAACGGGCACTTAGGGCACACCAGCAAGTGGGGCATGGTCTGATTAGAGGCACCACACTCGCCCTGGGTATTGGATGGGTCAGTAACCCACCATTTCGACTAATTGTATCTGCAGCACCCTACTTGGTTATGCAATCGATTGACAGCTTTTCATATAGGCCACTGCAGATCACGGCCAAGAGACAAATGTTCCTGGGGTTTAACGTCTGGAGGTGGTGGATGCTTTTCTTCCCACAATTTGCTTCTCTCAATATGTGGTTTGTTCTGGATGGCCTGCATAGGGCGTAAGAAGCTCTTACAACTTTTAAAATAAATAAATATATACGTTATTTCAGAATCACTTCCATATTTGTTAGTAAAAATGTAAACTTATAAACATAAGCCTACATGGGGTTGTTGTGTAATCGTAGAGGGGATGTCGGGAATCGGATTCCTACCAGTGCGTATTGCTAGTGATGACATATGGCACTGAACGTGGTCGTTCATAATGGGCCTTATTAGAAGGCTAAAAGTCGCCCAAAGCAATTGAGAGCTATACTTGGAGTTGCCCTGCATGATCGAATCAGAAATGAAGAGATCCGCAGGAGAACCAAGATAACCGACATAGCCCCAAGAATTGCCACAGCCCACAGCCTCTTAAGAAGAAGACTTTTGAGACTCTCAGAAGACTTTTCAACGTCATGACTCATGACAAACCAAACAGTATTTTATTGCAAAATGTTTAGTGCAAAAACTAGCTAGGTTTTTTGATAATATTACTATAAATATTTTGATTTTGACTGTCCGAAATCTGATGTATTGAGAATATGGTATTTTGAGAATCTGGTATTCTGAGATGAAAAGAATTTATGCATGATAAAGTCCTTTCACATGGAAGTAAGTGTTTCAAAATCCAGGCAGTTTAAATTCATATTTTCATTGTTAAAAAGAAGAGAATAAAAATATGTTGTAATTCTTACTACTCCTCCCTCTGGCCATGAGATTGACAGAAAGAACCATGAGAACTTACCAATACAACATAAGCACTCTTTACATCATCATCCTTGATAACATATCCTTTACCGACATCTCTCCGGAATTTTCCTAAAGCTATTCTGGTCCTCACATCTACAACTGGGATGTTGTATATTTTTTCCAAGTAATTTTTTATGTCAAATTTGGTCATTTCCATGGAGCAGTGAAATTGCACTATATTAGGCAATTGTTTCGATTCCGGTCGCACAATTTTCATCCAGAAATTAGGCAAGAAAACCCTCAACTGTGGGTTGCCCCTTTGATATAAAGGATACCTGGAATTAAAAACATTGTTTTGTATTTATTGAAAAGTGTAATTATTTCGCCTCGATCATATTATAGATAAACAAAGATACTATTGTGAACGTGAAGATCAATACATACCAGCGCGTAGACATTTTCGCCTAATACCTGCGAAACAATTATTTACGTAAAAAATTTATAACCCTAAATCACAAATGTCATACCGATTGTCATCATCACAGAACATCAATAGACCATACTACCATAGACCAATAAAAATGTACTCTGTGTCATAGACTAATACATAATGACGTATAAATGATGGACATGTTTGCTGAGTTCTGCTCATGATGTGCTCCTGCTCATGCTCATGTCACCATTGTCACCCACAGATAGATAGACTAACATTTCAATAGAAAGTTGTCATGTGAGAATTTTGAATTTTTGATCCAATCCAGTCTGTCCCTTGCTACCACCCTCCCCAAGCGACATTATTATCATCAGCCTACAGCAGTCTACTGCTGGACATACGCCTCTCCAATTAGCTCAATTCCCGGCAAATCATCCAGCTACTTTCAGCCAGCCTGCGAAAATCGTCGCTTCACCTAGCCTGAGAACGTCCTACCCAGTCCTACCTCACGTAACGGTCAAAGCGACGCCCTAACCAAACCGCCAACCGAGGTCCGTACTCCGTACCCCATAGGAAGGGCCCTGAGCGTGTAGTTGCTTAGTTGGCTTGGCCCTTGGCTGGAGGCCTTAATTTATTAATGCATCCACAGAACAGGATCTTCTACCTATAAATAAAGGCACGAACAAGCAGCAATAATATCAAGAAGATATGCGAGATGCCGATAATCAAAGAAAATGTGGGAAGAATCTCCAAATATTTTTAAACATTTTTGCTACCTCTACCTTCCATCGTGGTACCGTGCGGTGCCGCCGGTGCCGCGGTGGTTCGACAGTGCCACCCAGCGTTTTTTTATAGTCGGATTTGCTGGAAAGAAAAACATAACACCCATTGAGAGTACGAGAATGCAAGCTTTAAAAAAACACTTTTTGATTAGAATAGCAATATATGAATACAGTAATACCATTTTTAGTCTAGTCGTCTGTCAACTCGATTTGGCTTGTCAGTTTATTGCAAAGATGGCGGTGGCTCTGTCACCCGATCAAGAGTTGGTGAGTAAATTATGTTTAAAATAATGTTAATGTTCTAAAGGAATGAGTATTAGGCATGAATAATCTCATTTCGAGAAAAATGCCATGTCAGTAAACATCTAAAAAATATTTCTTTCATGAACTTCTGAAAGGATGTGGATTCTAACTAGCTTCGTTTACCATGTCATCAATGTTTGTTTTGATTACTTCGTGTCTTGTTGTTACAGTTTTAAAGTTTCCATTTGATCAAATCAACGTTGCATCCCTTTAATATTGTATCGCTAGACGAAAAGACGGTTTTAGGGCTAGTGCTAATATGCGTTTACATCCTGTGATAAATGATTCTACATAAATATACGATTCTGAGTACTCAATATGACAATATATGCGTAGCTCCTCCTATTTCCGCTCCAATCTTTATTTAGATCAATCTCGTATTTGAAACTGTATGTTGTAGCTGATATAATGTGTATGAACTCTATTAAGAATACCTCTCTTAAAAATTTTCCTTTTAACCATTGAGCTAATGGTACCATCTAAGCTATAGTAGGAATTTATTTGAATCCACTGGAATTCCTTCCTCTTGATGATGGGAACAAATGAAAGCATTTGTTATTTTTTTAGCATCCCACACATCTTTTATGTAAATGCACACTATTCCATTATGACTGCTGGGCAATGGCCACTCCCTTGATTTCCAAACTGTGTGGCATTACTCTAAAGATTTCCTGCTCAATCTTGTCTGTCCAGCTTGTCCCGCCAAGTGCACTCACTGTTTAAATGATGATTTTATTTTGTAAGTAGGTTTGTACAAACACTTTTACACATCAATCATATTTTAAAAACTAGATGAGGTCGGCATTTCCTATCTGACTAGTCTGTCTCTTTTAAAGTCCAGACATAATCTTGGTCAGATCAAATGAAGATCATGTAGATTGATGTCTGAGATGATCTTTTGAGGAAAGAACCACACAAATTGAGAGGACATGTCCAGTGAGTGCATGCATTTGTCAGAAATTGTGCAGTTGGAAGTTATGCATGGCATTCATAGCGTAATTTAATATACTTTCTCAAGCTCATCTTTCTAATTAATACTAAATTGTGGGTAACTTATACCTTCATTTCTGTATCGATTCAACAAGGCAACAAGTTTCAACACGCGTTTCTTTTTGCAGATCAGTCAAATCATGAGGCACCCATTTCTCATATCTTTTTTATTTTATTGATTTGACGCAAATGAGTCAATATTGTTGGTAAGGTAACGTTAAACCATGCTGCTAATTCCTGGGTAGTTTGGCTTGGATCGGCTTCCACCATCTCTTTCAATTCGTTGTTATTCACCTGTGTGGGGCAGTCTTTTACGTGGTTCATTATTCAAATCAAATTTTCCATCACGAAAGCGTTTAAACCAAAATCCAAACACAACATTGATATTGCGAGCTGTTTCTGCCGCGTTAGTTCCGCGTTGGAACTCGTATTAAAAAATAACTCGAATTTTCGAAGTATCCATCTTTCTTATCTTTCTTATATATCCATATTTATACCTAAGCTGAATAAAAAAAACAACTGAAAGTCGATAATCGAATGTTGCACATTTTTTAAAAGAAGAACTTCATAGGTACCATGTGAAAAAAGTTTCACTCAAAAATTTCAAACCATGAAGGTTCTATGTCAATTCGAAGTACCTATTAAAATAAAACGGCAATTTCATACTTTAACCCCTATTATTAATTACAAATTATGCCATGCAAAGAAATTACAGTCTATAACAGAAGATAATTTATAAATATTTTCTTGTTTTCTAATTGTCTATGCCCCAACTGGATTGTGGCTAGAAAGTTTAATATTGATCAACTCAAGACTTCAACTGACTTGTACGAGTACACACAATACCCTTACAGCAACTCGACTGATGCAGGTCAGATACATTGTTGTGCCTAGTTTGTGGTAAACAACCAGTTTTTACATGCATTTTTTTCTAAAAACAGACGCTACAATCACATGAAACAAGATCTGTATGTTTCAATTAATATCGACAACACTGCTGCTTAAAATCTTCTCAATCAGTAATAGTTATAAGAATACGTAAATATAATATATAATACAATATATATATTCCCAATACCGATGAGCTGCTATTTTTTATATTTTTTAGGGTTTTTATATTCTAATATTTAAAAATAAAATATGTTTACATTGAAATAACGAAGAATAAGAATAATTTATTTTGCCAGAAACATGGTTACAGGGTGTTACGTTACATTATACATTGTAGAAGTTCAGCATGTTTTATCATATAATTGGTATGCAAAATTGATTCATTTACAATTAATACAATTTAAAATTTCATTATTATTTACATGTCATTAATTAATTTAGCAATATTATAAAAACAATGTCATTTCATACAAAAATTTATCCACAACCTCCAATAAAAAATAAAAAAAGTTTTATTATTTACATGTCATGAATTTGTCAATACATTTTTCAATAAGTCATTTCTTTAATATATGTCTTAAACGCGTAAGGGGCAATTCACGAATAGATTACGTAAGTTACTGACACTGTTAAATTAGGTAATACTGGTTTTAACAAAATTATAAATTCATCGTCTATCTAGTCTTTTTCCAACCATGTTGGAGTCGGCTCCCAGCCTGCTGATACAGCTATATTCACCAGTATTTTCAGACTTCCACAACCCAGTGTCTGGGTAACAAAATATCCCTTGATAAAACTTGTTTTCAGACTTTGGTTTTTGATGTTCCATAACATTTAATAAAGATCTATGAATGAAAGTTGGGAATGAAGGCTAAGCAAATTTAAAATTCTGCTTGCAGCCATGTTAATAATCCGTTTACAGCATATTGTGTTTAAATTTCAGTATCATCTACTTCCAAAATAGAATAGTCTATCGATCCCATCCCACCACGGTCGACGACCGATCGGCCGATCGGAGCTTCCGCCTCCGTCGTAACTTTGTCACACTAAATTGTTGCACGATACTATTAAATGTCGCATATACAGTTGCACGTCAAAGGTAACAAAACCAGTATAAGCCGGCTGCCCTTCTATTGAAACTCCGTACTATGCCAGGCCAGCTCAAGATCAAAGTGTAACCAACATCGTGCGGTCGACTGTACAAAAATAGAGATCACCAACCCGCACATTATTATTTATTATTATTCCTTTATTTTATTTAGATACTTACAAATTTTTAAATATTTTTATAAACAAAAACATAAAAAAAAACATTTAAAAATTGTATAATAAATAGTAGCCCACCGGTATCGGGAACAGGGTCCAAGCTACCGGTGGTCTGACTCCCAAGTCCTATAAAACTAGTTTGGGAGCCAGGAGATAAATTAGTCTCACATCTCTGTACTTACCAAATTATTGTGAAATTTTTTGTCACCAAGTTATAGATACTTAATAAATTATTATATATTATTATACCACGGCGGGACAATTATGGTTTGGGCGCGAATTCGTGTTTGTGGAAGAACAGACCTCGTTTGGATCAGAAACACCATAACGGCTGAAAAACACCGTAACGAGGTGCTAGTACCAATAATCTGCCCCTATCGACTACAAATGGGTCAAGAATTCACGCTCATGCACGATAACGCCCGTCCGCACACAGCAAGAGTGGTGACGAGCTGGTTGCAGGAGCACGACGTATCGGTCTTAGGCTGGCCCGCTCAATCGCCTGACCTAAACCCCATAGAACACGCGTGGGACATGTTCCAAAGAAGGGCTTTGAGGAATTTCCCTGCAAACATTGCGACGGAAGAGCAACTTTTTTGCATCTTAGCCGGACCTGGGACAATATACCGCAGCAAGACTTGCATAACTTAATCCAAAGCATGAAAAATCGTTGCAGGACCGTTATTAACGTCATGGGTGGTTTTAATGACTACTGATTTTTCATAACGTTTAAAAACAGATTAATTTTTCCTTATAAACACATTCGTTGTTAGTTTTACCATTATTTCATGTTTTTTCTTTATTTGAATAAAAATTTGTTTACGCAAAAAAATAGTTTTCTTTTATTCTGGAGTGTAGTCTGATACATGGGCTTTATAAAAATATATGCATGTTGTATGTTAATGGAACGAAGTTCCTTATCGTGCGTTGCGAAAGGGGGCTAGACGGAAAAAATTAAGACCAAAAGTTGGAACGACACTTTTTGCTATAGTTGTAAGCCGTGCGGCGTGGGCGTGTTTCTCTGTCTCTCTCTCTTATAGAAAGCAAGCCAGTTATACTTCGTTCCATCCGGGTGTCCCTTGACACCTCTAGGTTTTTTTTAATAAATTTTGGTTAAGTTGAGTAAATCCAAAATATCTCTAGACAGTGTTGATGTGTGTATTATAAATTAATACGCATTTATAAGGGTTCAATGTTGAGTATTCATAAAATGCGGCTTATTTGTTTACAGCTGTGAATATATTTAGCTACTTGGTATACCGGCGTTAGCGAACGGTACCTACGTACATACGAACGTAAGTACATCAAATATACTAACCATCGACCGCCCGAAACGTTTATTATTAGAATGATTTCTGAAAAGGTATGTGTGGATTGCATTGCAATTTCCTATGCACTCTTATCATAAAAGGTTTTTGTTTAAAAAAATGCCTAGGTATGTTTATAGTAGGTCTGGGCTCCCCCCAGAGAGATTTTCAGCAAGCATAACAGGATAACGAACACTATCAGGGAGAATTTTGCAACATTTGTTCGTGCTGAATATCCTTTTAATTTCCAAATAAATGTTAAAAATTCGTTACATTTAAGTAAGCCTACAAAGGCGCCGATTCCCTTGTTGACAAACTAAACTAAGTTTATGTTCAGTGCATCTTTTTCTTTCTATTTCATTAAGAAAAGGACGGAAGATACATATTCGTTGAGCCAGGCCGGAACTGGATGGGAAAGTCTCTACAATTAGGCCAACCGATCCCAACAATAACTATTTTATATCGATCTCAAACAAGTATCACGCACGTATGAGTATACGCCCCTTGAGTAAAATGTTTGCTCAATACGATCCTCATAATTCAATGAGGATCGTACGTAAAAGGAAGTCAACGTATTAAAGTGTGAGTGAGAGGAGACCGGACGCCTACGCTTCGCGACGACTCTACCAGATAGGGCTTGCTATGTTCATTCAATACTGGTTTTCACGTATCTTCTCCGATGTAATGTAATATTTGATTAGGAAAGTTCTACAACTTTTAATACACTTGCTTAGCATGGACTTCCTTTTTTGGGCGGCTTGAATTGCTTTTTGTCGTTGAATAAACTATCGACGTGCTTTAGAAGAAATCAGAGTATATTGGGGGCACATCCCATGATCACACCCAGTGGTGTTTTGGTTGTCTCAAGATGAAGGAAGGTTAAGGCTTTCCAGTGTTACTTGGGTTTGACGCAAAAGGATTTTCGCTTCAATTCTTCCCTGTCAGCCGCCACGTTATCAATGCACTCCGGTTTCCTTCATATCATCCCACACACAAAGTATCCATTTTCAATGTCATGGTCTCTGTCCCTCTTCATCCATAAGCTTCGATCAATAATTGATCGAAGTCCATAAGCGACTTTTCGAGTAATACGTTTCGTCCTTGCTCATCCATAACATATTATTTTGTTTTATACTTATTCAGGTATATTTGAAGTGCAAGCCCTATTGACGGCACTCTATTGTTTACGGTTCTGCACTGCTTGACTTGATAGGAATAAGCCTTAATTGAATTGATATGTGCTGAGGATTAATCTTGCGTATTTCTGTCTTCAAAATGCCCTTTGGTTACCTTTCTGCGTTCCTGTTATCTTTTGTTACGTGACTGTCGGCAAGGGCTTTTCCACTGTGACCATATTTGTTAATCACTATAATGAAACTAGTTTCCAAGGTGTCGCGTTTTTGTTCCTATGTAACGAAATTAGAGCACATGTTTGTATACTTTGTATGTGCTCACTGGTAAATCTTTACCTACAATGTGTTCAAGGAACCGTGCCCGCTGTCAGTTACGATGTGGTTCAGAGACCTACTATTCTCGTTGTCCGGGGACACAGGATCTTTTATCCTCACAGTGTCATTGACACAAAGTCCGCACGTTTCCATACTTACTTATATCTGATCTTTATTTGTGTAGCATTTTGCATGACTCACTTCGTTTCTCAATAAACAATTACTGCCCACCCTATCATTTGTATCGTATTAAGGTATATTATTATAGGTAAACACTGTCTATGTATACTTCACATGTAGTCTAGCCGACCCCAAATAAATTGGGATATGGGCAGGAGAATGATGATGATTATGACTATTTGCTAAACAGACGACTGTCCGCCAAACTTGCTGTAGAGAAAGTTTGTTAATTTTGACCAACTTTAGTTGTTAACTACCTACAACAATAAATCATTTTTTTTAACTGCTTGTTTATCCGTAGGACCCGACTCGGCTGTCATATCAGTTCAGTCTGAATCAGAAGTGAGAATGGGTATTCATCTCACTCTTTTACATCTCAATCTTTGATCCGTTTACTTTTTTTATTTAATTCCCGATATTTGAGTAATACAATTTCATAGATTTTTGGTGTAAGTAGTAGAATCTGATAGCATTACACTAACGCACATTAGACTGGGATCAAAGTTAGAATTAGGTATGAGTTTGTGTTTTCATAATATGAAAATGTCTCGGAGTTCTATGACAAGATTTATAATTGCACTTATACTTTGCTTAGTGAAGTTAGCGTTTCGTACGAATGTAAACCAAATAAGATTCATATTCGTTTGAAACACTAACGTCAAACAGAAAGTCAAAGTGCGAACTGTGATTCTTACCCCTATAATGCTGGAATGCGTTAACTACATACCCAATTATAAATACATCTTCCCCGTAGAGGAGAGTTTTTCTCAGTAAAACTACTTGAATGATGAAGTCAGTGGTGTATCACAGGTATCACGCAGCAGTGTAGGTTTTATGGTCATATTAAAAGGTGCTTATGTAATCGGAGGTTTGCTCAGGTGCGACTTATTCCAAGAATTGCCATTTTAGGAACGAATAACGCGGAGAGGATTGTGAGCGTTGAGTTCGCGGTAGCCGTTATTTAGACACGCATTACGTCATCGTCTTATTCGTTATGAACAGCAGATCGATTTCAAACTTCATTTTTAGGTTAACAAAATAGTACTTTGCATTTAACCATGGCTTTTCTAAGTAGTCATTGAGAGGAGGCCTGTGTCCCAGCAGTGGGAACGTTATAGGCTGATTATGTTTATGTTTTAAATTGATTCTGAGCACCTCATAATATTCATTCACTATAGTAAAGGAATGAATGAACACTTGTTTTTCCGTATACACAGATGCCTTTTGAAGCAGAAAAACAACAATTACTCAATAAACAATAGCTTTTAGCTTTGCCACGGTTCGTGTAAAATACTTTCTTGTTGTTTGTTTTCACTTTCCACCTTTTATTAGTACACCATGCACAATGCACACGTCTCTTCCGGGTTCCTTCCATAGTTAAAATAGTCTGAAAGAATAGATCTATCCAAAGAAGACGAGGAAATTTTTCGGGACAATCCATAGTGACTGCCCAGATTGTTTTCCTTTTTGCCTATTTTAGCATGCCAAACAAAACTTTCAGTTTATTGTCGCGAACCGGATAGAAAATATTACTCATTATTTTCCTCTGTTTTGTTAGACACTGAGCTGCTGTATTTACCCGCAGAATAATAAAAAAATGAATACCCTTAGTTAATATGCATCAGGTGTCATGTAAGTATTAGAGACAACTGATAATTTGAGTTGCACGGTTTTATTGTAATAACTTTAAAGTTTGGAGAATCGCTCAGGAAATATACAGTTTGCGTTCTTGATTTGACGAGCACATGACCAGACGCTGGCAAAAGTGCAATCTAAACAAATAATTTTTAAGACAAAAATGTCAGGAACTTTTTGGCTTAACATGGTTTTCCTAAATCGTGATCATCGTTATTTTGATAATTAGACCAACATCGACCACTCGTGTCGGGGCATGGCTTCTGATGTGTAGGTACCGGCCCTAAAAACTCAGGTCCGATATCCGGAGCTAGTAAGAGATATCAGACAATCTGTCAAGATATATAATTACATGGGTCTTCATAAATTATGACAAATGGAATCATCGCCTTTACCTACGTGCTCTCTAGGACAAGGAAAGGTCATCATTGTCGATTCGTGTTATGTCATACAGCAGCACAAAATATTCACTGATAGAACTCATACATTTATTACTTAACTAGCTTTTGCCCGCGGCTTCGCCCGCGTGGATGTCGGAAATTATCCCACGGGAACGTGCTAACAGGATAAAATGTATGTGCTTCACCAGGATGCCATCTATCTCTATGCCAAATCAGAAGTTCAGTGGTTTAGGCGGGAAAATGTAACATACAGCTTCAAGTTCAAATCCTCCCCTTAAAAACTGAATTACCCCTTCTTGTCCCATCAGTGGTAAATTTTCGACAACTTTACATACCTACTTATTATTAATTATTTTCTGTCTAATTATTTTTTAACTTAACACCCCTATATCCCCCATAGGGGTGTTAAGTTTGTGTGGAAGAATTTGAATGCGCGATCCGAGTAACTCGAAACTCAGTACTGATACTTTTGACACCCCCTTTGAGGGGTAGTTTTGAAAAAATTATAATGATAAACTTTATTACTTACTTAGGCAAATTTCAAGTTTATTAACTAAATGAATAAGATTTTTCATATAAACTGTATCCCCGCTTTTCACCCCCACAGGGGTGGAATTTAAAAAAAATCGTTTGGGATGTATTCATAACTTGACTCAAAGATTATTTATACCAATTTTCGAGTTAATCAAGCCACGCAGTAAAATCCTCCCCTGAAAAATTTACTACCCTATTTCAGCCCGTCGGGTAGATTTTCAAAAAACCCTGATACACATTATTCTTTACTTTCAATATTAGGTATAAATACTGAGTTTGGAGTCAACCGGACTGCGCGCTAAAATTCTTCCATACAAACTTTGAAACCCCCCAATCCCTTATTAGGGGGTGGTTTAAAAGAAAAAAAAACTGACCATCTTCATAATTTATTTAGATAAGTATTCGTGCTAAGTTTCAAGTTTATTAACTCAAGGAATAAGATTTTTCATACAAACTTTCATCCCCTATTTTATCCCCTTGGGGGTAGAATTTATCAAAATCCTTTCTTAGCGGATGCCTACGTCATAACATCTACCTGCATGCCAAATTTCAGCCCGATCCCTCCAGTGGTTTGGGCTGTGCGTTGATAGATCACTATGTCAGTCAGTCAGTCCTTTGAACCTTTGAGTTTTATATATTTAGAAGATACTTTTCCGGCAGTTACCCAGTGTGGTGCCCAGGATATTAAAGAATAATTATACTAAGTTTCATCGTGCGTGATGCCTGAACAAACAGACAGACAGACAGACAGACCGACAGACAGACAAAAATTTTTTTAAACACATTTTTGGGTTCGGTGTCGGTCTAGTAACATTTATGCCCCCCATGCCCATGCCCCCCCTGCCATTTATTTTTTTGATATTTTCAATGTACAGAATTTTCACTTCTACAGATTTATTATAAGTAGAATAGATTGGTTTTGCATCTGCGCGGGTGATTATGACTGTTATTATTTGTGTTCGATGCCCAGTCATAAGTCAGTGTATTCTGTTATCATTGGTCGGCACGGTTTTGCTTTATTCATTCCATTACCTATAGTCGGTTTGACAGTTGCAAGTCGGGGCCGCCTTCGTGCGATCGTGCGTGCGATCCTACGCTACAGGCGTTGTTTTTTATTTCTATTACGCGATCTATGTATGTACGTAATATCAGTTAGTCGACTAGTGGGTTACCAATATCTGTGTTAAAAGAAACATGTTACTGTGAGAATTTATGGATTGAATAAGTGCGAAATATGATTACTAAATTTCATTATAAATGAATTCATTGAACTTGCGCTGCGAACCCTGATGTCAGTCGCAAGATCCTTTTGTTTCAAGATGTTGTTTGAGTCTCCCCAATTGTCCAATGAATCAAGTAATTGAGGAAGACCTGAATTTGAAACAGTGTGGGTTAATTTATGGGATCTTTATTGCAACTTCGTTTCATCAAACATAATTCTGCACTTCTGCGATTATCACGAATCGAATGTCGAGAAGCTAACCTACTTTTTTTTTACAAGATTTCTTCAAATGTACGTTTGGATTTCAATTTTCAATATAGTTTTCACCAGACTACTATTCCCGGTGCTATTCCCCAACCCTTTCACTATGTTGACAAGTGTCTTTTAAATGTTTGCATGAAAATAATAAATTGCATTTAAGTTAGACTTTACTACTAAAGTGATCCTTGTGGTCTTAAGTCTTGGTGGGTAAGGTAGTGGTAGTAATCGAGCCTGAACAATTCGGCTAGAAATACGAGCAGCTCTAGCATCGTACGCTTGTGACTTGTTGAATGAAGGATTGTCCCAACGCTAAGTAAAGTAAAGTGTTGTCTAAAATGGTCCATTTGAATATTGTCGCTGTGTAACCTCACAAGGGCCACACAATTCTGATTCTGAATATTAACTTCCTATTTGTTAATATTATGTAGTAAGCGCATAGAGAACGTGTTACGGTCATAGTTAAACGAGCATGTGCTAAGTGCGCGTGTTTGGCAATAGGTCTGTTGTGTATCGTGATTGTGACTGCTTGTGACGTAACTTGGAGGCCCCCAAGTTAGTTGGTGTTGTGCGCGTGCCCGCTCATACTAATGTTCGGGGCCCGGGTTCATCCGCGCCCGCACAGGAAACACATCCCGGAAGAATTAACCCGCCTCGTCCCACCCGTCTTATTTGCATCGATATACATATGCAACGGTCGCACCGCATCCTATCCGCTTACCGAGGGTCCCCTATTGCCTCTTGTTCCCGACGTTCGCTTCACACTTGCACTAGTGATGTGCTAATTAGTGCGCTCTTCTTCTGACGAACGCGGAGACGAGAATAGAACCCGACATATCGATTATCTAATTGTGTTACCATCCTACTATAAATGTATACTTGATTGTTTATTTTCATGCAGCAGCTCACACGTCTTACTATTGTTAGTAACAAGCTCATTCACAGCTGAATATAAGTCTATTAGCTTTTCTGTTACATAAATAGCCTCATTAAATCCTCTGCTACTAAAAGGATGGTTGATGTTACTGACATTGCATTTTCAACTAAATTTGGGGTTTCATTAATGTAAAAACTTCATTAAACATTGAAAATGCGCTCCCTCATAGATGAAGGTATCGATGATTTTGTCTCTAGGAACTCTCTGTTTGCTGAGCATAAATGGGCATGGAGCATTAATTGTAACTTTGGATACAGATTGGCTCGGTTGACTTGATCCGCCCCTGATCGAGGCCCTATAAACTGTCGCGATGAAAGTGTGACGAAGTAGTGAAACCCAAGTGCTATAATAATAAATTATGAACCGTGCGTAAAAACAAGAATGAATCAACAGTTTAACACATCGAAGATGCAGGAGGCGATCATCCAAAGTTTCCTTAAATTCCTACGGGTACATTATTATTATTTGTTTTTATTATGTTTTGTTATTATTTTTTACATAAATGTATTTCGTCTATTAGAACAAACATGTGTCGAAATGATACCATTACCATGGTGACTACTATGCAGACAAATATTTATTTAGACTATTATTTCGACTACTTCTACTACTTCTTTTATTTCCACAAATATTTGTGTATTGTGTTACCCGGTGGTTAGTACTCATCTTTATAATATTAAATAACACATTGAAATTGCCGTATTGTTTACAGGCGACGAAGGCGTTTTTGGACGCGTTGAGCGAATCGGGATCGGCGTGCGTGTCGCGCGCCACAGCGATCAAATTCTTGCTCGCGCGCAAGTTTGATGTGGCGCGTGCGCATGCGCTGTGGCGGCAACACGAGGCGACGCGACGCCGCGAGGGTCTCAACAAATTCGAGCCTTTCGAAGACCCACTCAAGTCTGAACTAGAAACTGGAAAATTTACTATATTGGTAAGTTTAATTTGAAGGAGTCTTTATTTTTACACACCCATATGGGCCTGAACTGATGCTGAACATAAACAAAAACAATAAAGCAAGCTTTAGTGGGTTTTTTTTTTCAAGTCACTATGTACCTATAGCTAGTATTATAGTAGCTATGCAGGCTGATACTTTTTTTCAACAAAGCTCGGGTTCGATTACCGGCTAAACAAGTGTAGAAAATCCTTATAAATCTATTACAGTACTTACAAAAAATATTAATTGATGTTGAGTAATGACCATTCTATACCTATGTATAATAATTAAGTACCTCCTACTACACGAAGGCATAACGGACAGCCCCCTGTGCAGAGCTTGCATGGAAGCTGATGAAACCGTCGCGCACGTGCTCTTTGAGTGCACAAGCGTCACCCAGATTAGGTCGGAAGCCCTCGGGACATCCAAATCTTACACAAATGGTCTTAACAGACCAGGAGACTTAATAAGCTTCTGGAAGGAGGTGGGCTGGTTGGAATAACCACCGACGGCCGCCGTGGCCCACGCACAATGGTCCGATGACCTGAAGGACTAAGTGCGGAAACCAAACCCGTAACATAGAACATCCATCCATCCATACATCTCCTACTACCAAAATAGAAAATGATGTAAGGAAAACTCAAATTACATTTTATTTTTGCAGCCAACGCGAGACGCGACTGGAGCTGCGATCGCAGTTTTTACAGCAAATAAACATTATCCTACGCTGACAACACATCAGATAACATTACAGGTAAATAAAATATGATATTATACATTAAAATAGAAATGTTAGGTACGGGCTTTGGATTAGATCGTACATAGCTGCACAACTAACATGGGACTGGACATGTCTGCCGAACAAATTAGGCTCAAATCGTATCCTAGGGCAGTAATACTGGGTCGAATAATAATATAATATAATAATAATAAATCCCATTTATTTCCAATCCACAATAAATAATTGTTATTACATGCGTTTTAAATTATATTAACATTAAATACATGATTTTTAATAGTTTTTTTTTTTTTCTTTATGATCCTTTTATAAGTTTCTTTCATTTTCTTTTACTCGCTATCGTTACTTTCTTCAGTATCATTGATCGGAACCCCTTCTCGGGTAAAGGCCTCCTCCAGCTTCTTCCAAACCTCTCTGTCCATGGCTTTCTTTCTCCAATCGCTACCTGCTATCGCTTTTATATCTTCTATCCACCTTTTTCTAGGGCGCCCTATTCTTCTTTTTCCTCTTGGTCCTTTCTATATAGTTGTCTGTAATGTCCATCTTTTGTCTGTGCGTCTTGCTATATGTCCTGCCCACTGCCACTTCTGTTTTAGGGCGTATTGTAAGGCATATATGATATATTTATTTATTTATTTATACATTTATTTCAGGCAACAAGGCCCATACAAACACATACAATACAATATTAATATAACTTAAAAATATACTATAAATACATACAACATTATAATATTACACTAAGAACTAACTAACGCACACGAAGTGTCTGCGTCGTGTTTCGCTGACTGGTGTCATGTAGCCGGCCACGAAACCGGCAGTACACAACACCCTTCGGCCTCTTCCTTGAGGAACTTCTCGAGATGATGTGTCGGAACAAGCACCACGAACGACTTGAAGTTAGTGTTGTGACGCGACTCCAACTTCTCGACCCTCAAAGTCCAGTTGGTCTTCACACGCATGTACTCCACGATCTCCTCAACCTTCGCGTCGTCGGGATTGCTAGACGCAGCAGCATGTTGGGTCCTGCCGGCGCGGTGCCGCACTGGTTCTGACAAGGAGGCTTCTTCTTCTTCTTCTTCTCCACCTTGATGAAACCATCCTTGTCGCACGTGTCCTTCTCTGGACCCTGCCTACTCAAAACCTTGTTGGGTTTCGACCGGCTCCGTTTACCCCCTTTTGGTTTTCCCGCTAGTTTTACCTGCGAGTTTTGCGGCTTAGCAGGCTTGTTAGCGGCTACTATTGCTGAGTAGGCTCGTTTGGGGGTCGACGAACCTACACACGTCGTTGTCTCCACCTGTGTTGAGGCAGGTTGTAACGCAAGCATTCTCGGCAGTTGGTGACGCATTCGAGCCCGCCGACTCGAAACTACAGATGGAGGCGTTTTGTGCCCCGCGACGCGTGTTCACATTTGCGGCGTCAGCGTCGGTAGGTGACCTACTTGCAGGAATTGCGTTGCGCAAGAGCACTACTTCTGCCCGTAGATCACTGATGGTGTTGTTGGACACCTCCAGTTTATGCTGCATTTCGGCCTGCTGCATATTATCCTCAATGTTACATCTTCTTCGTTGTTCCCTCAATGCTGAGGATCGCGACCACAAAAGACGCGTCTCAGAGTTATTCGCTGTGCTGGAATGTGGACCGCTCGGTAAATGCTGCCTTCAACCGCTTTCCTGATCGCGGTCCTCCAATGCTACATGTTCCAGCATAAAATATAAAACCTAGTTTGTTTTATAATACATATTTTTTTCTACCTATTCTATTACACGTTACTTTAACAATGAAACCACAGCGCATTATAAGAATTAGCTATTCAAATGACGCACAATTAATTAAAGTTTGAATAAAGTGCAATTATTGTCGTTTACTTAAAACCCGTGTATGTTCTCGAACAATTGGGTATGTTATAATATCCTGCCTAATTTTTGCGCAATAAAATCATGTAGGTACTAATTTGTTATAATATTAGTCATTTTAAGGTTTTTATGTGATGATTTTATTTGCTTTCACCTATTCATGAAATCAGCCTTGAAATTGTCACGGAAAAATATAATTTTGATGCCAAATTGTTAAAATTTCGTTCCAGTATCGATATTTAAATAAATGAGAGAAAGTGTAGTTCCAAATGTAATATTACTAAACTCCAAATTTAGTTCTCTAACCGTGGACCTAGCTTAGGACTTGAGTTTGTAGTCCCACGGGAAATTGGCCGACGTGTTGACGGGACTGGAATTGACGAGCCTGCCTGTGGGATGTCGATGTCCGCGATCTCCTACATAGTCCCGGGGGGACTGATCTCAATTGTGGTCCCGTAAAGTTAACAAGTGGGGTCTTCTAAAGGACAAGAATTGGATACGTGTCCTTTGAAAACTTGAAATACTTGATGGATTTTTTTGGACAAAATTAACTTTTTTTTTTTCGTAAGGTTTATATATCCGTCTGTCGGTCAAGGAACTGTATGGATACTTGATTCGGTTAAAGATATATTGTTACCCGTAATAGATAATCTGTTGAAATCAAAGAATACGCGTGACCATGGCCTCGGTCACAGCAAATAATAAAAAGTTTTGGCCTATAATAGTTCTACGTATCCTGATGGGAAAAATCGCGAGTTTATGAATAAATTTAAAAACTCAAACTCAAATAATTTATTTCAATTAAACCATTTCAGGCACTTTTGAATTGTCAACATTTTAAATAGTCGGTCAGTTAGTCAGAAAGTGAAGCTAGTTGCCCGTTCCAAAAAGTAGATCTCTTTGGAGAAGAACGGGCAAGAAACTCCAAGGACACTCTTTTAAATCAAGATATTATTACAAAATCCTGGGTACATTATTCTTATTGCTTCTATATGTGAAAACAATGAAAAAAGAACAATTTAAAATATAAAATTAAAAATAAGCCCTGGCAGTTAAGAGATGACCAGTCTCAACCGACGACGCCCTTTCACGAAAATGACGCATGGGTCAGCACCACCCAGCTTAACCATTTTGTAGGGAACCGAATGATCCAACCATTAGATAAAACCATTAGCTATTAATACCTACGTTCTGTGTTAACGTGATTTTTTATGTTCTGACATATCCTATTAATATTATAAACGCCAAAGTTTGTGAGAATGGATATTTGTTTCTCTTTCACGCAAAAACTACTTCACGGATTTGGATGAAATTTGGCACACAGATAGTTTATAACCAGGATTAACACAGGATATTTTTTATCCCGATATTCCCTCGGGATCGACACCTAAGCTGGTGAAACCGCGGCACTGCTAGTACATAATATATTTCCAACGGGAAAACAAGTCCCGAATTATATAAAAGGATATTCCACAAAATTATTAGAATAATGTATTTCCCTTGGAAATGAATCATATATATTGTCTCGTAATTGTGTACGTTTATGCGTTTTGAGATGACGTTAAACGACTTATCCAAAACTTTTTGTGGGCACGGTTTATTCCCGTCAGTCTAGTCCGTCCTAACGTCCTCGAAGCAACTGGGACCCCCATACCTGTAATATGAGGAATTCCCCCATACGAATTACGAGGCTAAGCTGCAGGGGCATAAAATATATAAAAGAAATATTATCCTCTCGTCTCGGACCGTTCCCTATGTTCACTGTACACTATTCATCCAGTTGTTATAAATTTGGGTTTATTCTATGCGTTCCTTCAGACTTGGCTTGTTCTCTTTATTTATAATAATAATAATAATTTATTTATTTCAGACCAGGTCCATAAACAACACACATTATGACATTACAATTTTATACTAAAAACAAAAAACACAAAATGATGATTTATGATTATTGTTTTATTTTTAGCCTATGTTGTTCCACTGCAGGGCAAAGGCCTTGTTCTCTTGATTTTAATAATGTGGATTGTTATCCAGGGCGTGGTATACCAGTTGGACGTGGCCCTTCAGTCAGTGGAGACGCAGCGCGCCGGCCTGGTCTTCATTTACGACATGACGGATTCCAAATACACTAACTTTGACTACGAGCTCTCGCAGAAGATACTCACTATGTTGAAGGTCAGTGAAATTATATTTATTAAGGTAAAAAAAGTTATTGAAATGGTGGCCCCTGTAGGCCTGCAAGCCAGGCTGCTGTATAAGGTCAAATTACATTGGCTAGCGAAACTCCGCAGATGTCATGGGTATCTAAATGAAGATAAAAGAAAACAAAAGTCGCTCATTTCAAGTAACTATCTATCAATCTCTTCAAGGCGAGAGTGAATAGGCTTCTTCTGGGCAAGCTCGTTCCACCGTAGATCTCATCCCTGCCTCTGGGCTGGATTGAGGTCAAGAGTGAGCCCATTGTCAATAAAAAAAAAAATTAAAAAAAAAACTACAGCTGTCGTCATCGGCCGCCATTAGTGTACATGTTACTTGAAATGATGAGTTTAGAAATATAGCCGATACACATCTCATCTGCGGAGTTTCGCTAGCTAATTTAAATGACCCTGTATTTACTAAGGGAAAATTACTGAAAAGCAGACGCGAAACTTGAAGTGGTGACCACTGGCTTACCGTGCCATTGATCCCATCAATAAATCAAAGCAGCTAGTCCACAAATTCGTATCGCCTAATATCTCTCGAATTTTCTAGACGAGGTGACATAAGGTAATTCCTAAATGAACAGAACAGTGACATAAATCACGTGTCTCCGAGACATCTCGTGATAGACTATTGCATATTGAATCAGAGGTAAAATTTTAAACTAACATTATAATAATATACTAGAGGCATTTTACCTCTTGTTCAGAAGGATCCTCAGTGGTTGTAGTAATATGAGACCATTGAATTACGCCACGAGGATGGTTAATTGCATAGCAAATCTAGTTCTTCCACATCACAATTCTTTTTCACATCAAATTTTCACATTTCAAATTTTCTGGCGGCATTAGCTATGTTGGCCTGCTGTAAACACAATATCTACACGTACACGCTGTTTTCGAACTTTTCAATACATTCTGTATTGCATGCAACTGCAAGTGAGATTGATATTTAAGGAGAACGAAGGATTCTACACTGACACTATAAAATTATATTAATTTGAATTTAATTTCAACATATTTGTATACCATATTTTACACAAATAAATAAACCTACAAATTATTCATTTGAATATTGCACCAAACTTCAAAACTTCCGTATCAGATGGCAGCACCTGTGTTGTAATTTATTAAAACAGTTAACGATTGGCCAATACAATGTTAAAAGTATTAGTCCACTCAGTGGATTGATGACGACTTCTCATTGAAATAAATATGAATGACATAACACATACCAGCCTGTGTTCACCAAAGAATTAGGCAGGTTTGCACCTGTGTATAATACACCCACGTTTCGCCATTTATGTTTAAGTCACATGTAATGAGGGCGAGGTTATTGCTTCGATCAATAATAGTACTAGATTCCCGATAAGCGCTTCAAAAACGGCCCGAAAAATTACTAATTAAACCACAAAAATAATAATAATTAAATTAAATATTAATTAGACCACAAAGGCATTTGTGGTCTTATTTCAAATTAGTATGTTTTTAACCTTATTACTTAGACTTTAAGTTTCATTTTAGAATAAATGACTGAAAATTTAAAAATAGAATGATTTTATTTTCCAGACATTTTAAATAAATTTTGCAATGGTAATTAAACTTTATGTTTAAGCATTAAGGTTTATAATAAACTGAAGTTGTTAATATTAATAAACTTTTTTCTAAGAAATTAATGTAGATGTTTACGTGTGTGCAAACGTGGCCACTTGAGCGACTGATTTTTGTTCCTGATCCTTAATCTAGTACTATTATTGATCGAAGGGTTATTGCTATTAACCGGGCACTACTCCAGACTCTGGGCTGCTACTAAGAAATTCCAGATGGGAAAACCCAATAACAGTTTGCCTGAACCCAGGACCTCATGAAATGATTTAGTAAAATTCAGTTTAGATTAACTACCCTGTCCTCTACTCCATTCGCAAGTAGTCCGAAAACAACATAGACTCGAAGTTATAAAGAAGTAAAGATGTTATCAGGAAAAGGCCGTTCTCAAATGTGTAAACATTTGAGAACGGCCTTTTTTAACGGCATTTTTATGAATAAGGGTAACCTTATTCATAAAAACTTGACATTTATAACACTGAACCATTTTCATGTCTATGAAGTGAGAAGGCAATGGACTAAATTGCCATTTTAGATAAGACTTTTATGAGGAATGGGGTTACTACAAGCTAGCATGTGTTTTGGGCATTACAAGCGGGTAGTATTATTGATTGCCTTTGGGGTTGGGTCGATGCTTAGGTCTTTATATTCTGCTTTTAGACCTGCCTCATAGAATTGATGATGAAACACGTTTTAATGTCATCAACAAAAAGTGATTTGAACTGCAAAGGAGTGTGACCGATGGGATTTCGCATCGCAAAAATGATGAACTTTCACCCCCTATTTAACCCTTTTAGGACATTAAAAAAAATCTTCCCTTAATGCTCACCTATGTGCAAAATTTCATGCGTCCGACCCAGCGGTTTAGGTTGTGCATTGTCGGTGAGTGATGAATTCAAGATTTATATTAAGTACATTGTTTTCTGTAATTGGATATTTATTTGGTTCACCAATATCAGTGAGAGTCATATGAGAGCAGTGGTGGCCCAGTACGGTAACGGCCATGAATTACAAATTGTAGGTCGTGGGTTCGAACCCAAGCAAGCACTTTACTTTGTGTAAATTATTTCATTACTACTGCTCTCAAAACGGTGAAGGAAAACATCGTGAGGAAACCGGCATGTCCTAGAACCAAAAATTCAAAGACATGTGACATCCACCAACCCGCACTGGGCCCGCGTGGTGGATTATGGCCCACTCCCTCTCACAGAGAGGAGGCCTGTGTCCCAGCAGTGGGATCATTATAGGCTGATTATGTGTTATGTTTCACCAATATCAGTAGATTGTCATCATCTGCCTAGCCTTTGCGTAACTATGTTGGCGTCGGCTTTCAGTCTAACCGGGTGCAGCTGAATACCAGTATTTCACATGAAGCGATTGCCTTTCTGACCTCCACAACCCAGTCTTGTCAGACTTTCGGACTTGACGACCCGTAACGGCTGTTGTATAAATAACCAACGACATAACCATTCACAGTAAACATTCTAGTAAGATATTGATGAACTAAATAACTAGAAACTTTAAAATTTGCTCAAAGAAAATAAATAAGTGTCTTCTTATTCTAAATTACAATATTAGAAGGAGAAAAATATATAAGTAGATAAAGTTGAACAACACGGGCAATTTGATTAACTTGACGAACTATTCTAATTAACGTATTAATAATATAGTCTGTATTTTAGAAAACCTGTTAAAAATCGCGAAGCTATAGCAATTGCAAAGTTTCGCTATTATTTCACTTAAAGTTTAACTTCTTTCAATTAAGTCGAGTTAGCTTTTGCTGGCGCAATTTCAGTTTTGATTTCTCAAGGGAATTAACATTGCAATAAGTTGAATGGGTTTAATTAATAGTGTGAGATATCAATAATTTTTAATTTAGTGTATGACGACTTAAACCGTTCCATTTATTTATTAGCAGCCACTATTCATATGGCCTACGGGAACATCTATTTCCCTCCACCATTTACCAAATGGAGATAGCTATTTCCGTATGTATGCGCAAAATTTCCAGAAAAAGTATGTTGCAAAAAGGCTTTTGTCTTAAAGTTTTTCATTTAGCTCCTTGCTTGTTTATCTTCATTTAACAATCAATCTGCCTAGCCTTATCCCAACTATGTTGGGGTCGGCTTCCAGTCCAATCGGATGAACAACCTGATTTACACAACCCCATCGAGTTTGGGCTCGTATGATTCGTCTTGACGAGTACTTTGGTGCTAGATGGTAACCAGGGATTAAAGATGAACCGGTAGCTTAAGTGCAGTAAACGCATATAACGGAAAAACACTTCTACGCGCTACGAACTACGCCGTAGTCAATCTCGCATCAAAAATAAAAGTTAAAAATAAAATTAAAAGAAAAAAAATACTTTTTAAAAACGAGCTTTGTGCATTGTGTTCTAAATGTCCTTTAATGTTCCATCAAAATGTAATTCTCCCCTTTTCACCCTCTTAGGGGTGGAACTTCGAAAAATCCTTTCTTAATGGATACCTACTCCTCACGAAGAACACACCCTCCAAATTTCATGTCTCTAGGACCAGAGGTTTAGGCTGTGCGTTAATCTATCAGTCAGTCAGTCAGGACTTTGAATTTTATATATTATATAGATAGATAGATACTTTTCCGGGATAAAAAGTACCCAGTGTGGTGCCCAGGATATTAAAGAATAATTATACCAAGTTTCATCGTAATCGAACCGGTAGTTTTTGAACAAACAGACAGACAGACAAAAAAAATTTTTAATCACTTTTTTGGTTTCGGTGTCGGTCTAGTAACACCCCCTGCCATTTATTTTTTTGATATTTTCAATGTACAGAATTTTCAATTCTACAGATTTATTATAAGTAGTATAGATAATTATTTTCTTCCCTTTATCAATCCCGAAAACATAAATCAATAATTATTGAAATCACTCCGGCGCACTGTGTGGGTACATAAAAGTGATGTTACGTTTGATATCAGATATTTCCCAAAGACAAAATAAATACGTTTCGATATACGAAGAACTGAGACATCATTTTGAAAGAAAAATTAACCATATTACAAAAATAGGAGCTAGATAAAAAAAAAAATTAAAATTTAGAAGCCCGAAATGGATTCGTATGCGGTAGAGGGACAACTTTTTACTCCGGAAAACCTAAAACTTTTCCATCTTGGCGAAGAAAATTGAAAAGAAAAGAAAATGTATCTTTAAATATCGCAGAAAAGCACAAATACTCGCTGTACATTCGTAGTATATTAGGACCCAGGGGGTCTACTCCGAAGTGGTATCGGCCGAATGTTCGGCCGTTTCCTGCTACGAAATTACTACTATTAATTATTGGTTCGGTCGGACCCAATCCTACACTACTACTCTCATTGGAATATTGACTATGGTCCCGACCCAACTGAGCCGATCCGAACTTTTTTCGCATTTTTCAATAATATTCGGTTCGGCCATGTGTCGGTCCGATCCGAACATTCGGCCGATACCACTTCGGAGTAGACCCCCTGGACTGCCTCTTTGAAATACCGCGTCTATTTATGAACTGCACTGAAATCCATGCCATAGTACCTACAACTTGTAGAAGTTCTACTTACTCCGTTGCCAACCGGCAGTGAAGATCTATACTTTATAGCTCGCGTCATAAATAAAATATAACTCCAGCACGTCCGTGTTGTATCTTCGCTCTAAGATACTCGCGCAGGATTATATTTTTATGAACATTATTGTATAAACACTTCTGTTGCGAGTTGCGACGCGACGGCGACGGCTTGAAATGTTCCGACTGCGTATTCTGTAGATTTACTATCTTCATATAATATATCATTATTGCTTCAAAGCTACAGTGGCGGGCGACACAACTGTACTTACTGGAGCGGAACAAGCTTATGTTTGTACAAGCTGAAAATGTTTTGTATTGTCACCTTGTTTTACTACCAATGTTATTCAGATAAGGAGGAAAGCTTGGTTTATGAGACTTAGTAACTTATAACTTTCTAAAGAAATATTTGTCCCCAAAGTACACATCTTTGTCGTACTTAGTTTGTTTCACAATTTATTGCGATAAGTAAGACGTTAAATAAATTAAGGATATCTTTATTCGCTAGAATATAGGATAATACATGGCGATTCTCAGTGTCCAAGTAAACTGTTTATTTTATTATTTCTTGCATGCAAACTTCGAATTGAGGCGCTTTTCGCTGTAGCAATTTTCGGGTTAGACATGAAATGGACACGAAAATAGTTGCAAAGTGCCACTGCAGTCTGCAAGTAAATGTAAAATAATATGCCGTTGAAATTATGTAGGTATGTTCAGTTTGGAAAAATGTACCTATGTCGATACTATTCTAAATAAACTCTTTGCATCGCTTTTATTTCCATGAATTTTCACGTTTTTAAACGGGCCTTTCCATATAGGTGAAAGAGCTTTTCTAAGGCGTAAATGATTTTTAAGATAAACAAGATCGCCGACTTTATATTTAATTGGCCTTGAGTGAGTGTACAAAAAGACAAAAAGAAATTTATACGGTTATGAAGCTATGAACGTACGTAGTTACGGGTGATGATGGAAATTGTGTAAAACACTTATCGCGTCACGCTTGTTGTAAAATATCCGTGTTAGGGTCAGTAAGGCCGTAGGGAACAATATGAACAACAAAACCATGTTTGGTACTAACTTTTTTTCATAAGTTTTTGTCTCTACTCTCGTTTCTCTAACATCTTTCTACTCATTACCTAGCTGGACTCTGTATCAATGTTATTGAGAGGTTGATTAAGAAAATATTACCGTTTAAAGATATGTTGCCATTTTCGTGCTCATTCATGATTTTACAAGGCAAGGCATTGAATCCGTCTCCAAAATAATAACGTGCAAGCTCAAGTTAGACCACATGCGCGCAATATTCAAATGTTTAGGCTGGATTTAGTCCACTATACACGTCCATTTATCGTCAGCGTCTTGGTACATGACCCACGTCAGCGTAACACTAAATTCAGCCTTAAACTTGGTTCACTGCACTGCTCTAAGGGGTTACGTCAAAATGTTTGAGCAAAATCCTCCTATTTTCTAGTAACAACAAAGTGCTACCAATTCGTCTGCGAAGCGTTTTGATTGTGACTTCTCTTTTGACCATTTACTAAAGCAGGAATCGGTTCATTTTAGCAGAATATACGTTTACAGCATAATATGAGGCTAAGTAAGAGGGCAAAATCAAAACACGCTAAAGTACTGAAACCTAAGTAAGATGTAAAGACTGACTTATAAGATTTAAATGGAACATTACTTTTATTAATCTATCTTCTTTTCTGAGTCTTACGAAGTTGGTAGCATTATCGTAAAGTTCGAATTTTATATTTTTTATCGTAATATATTTTATTTATATATTTGTATTTTTTCTCGATTACGATGTTGGTTCCACGGCTACAACATATACACATATGTTGTAGCAGTGGAACCAACATCGTAATCGAGAAAAAAATATCAGCTGCCCAAACAAAACTTCAACACCTACTGGACCCAAATGCATGTGATGGCTGATTTTTTTTTTCGATAACGACATTGTTTCCATGTACAAAGTTGTTCAGTTTGATGGTCTGTCTGTACCACACCCTTAAATTTGAACACACCTTTCTGATACACCCTGTATATTAGATAGTCTGTAATATTGTATAGGTGAGAATCCTTGAGAAATACAAAAATAGCATTCAATCAGAGAAGTATTTTCGTTAACTGCCTGAGGACTGACGTGAGGAAATAAATCCTATTTCGAACGTGAGAACTATAATTAGAACGGTAACCGTATTTCGGTGTTCACTGAATATAGTTCAATGCCAGATGCGGTAGCGGATTGTGTGTACTACGAACGACACCATTTAATTTACCATAATGTATAACTGTTGTGGTTGTGGCTTCCCTTAAAAGCCACGCCACTGCGTAGCATGTTGAGCGTAGCCGTACGACGAAATACTCACTCATTTTACCGGTTTTGTCCATCTAGTTTCAGAGTCCATAATCGTGAACTGACCACGTGCCATTGCGTACGGAGACTAAGATGCGATATATGTGATTTTAAAAGCCGTACAAACTCTCAAACATCAATTTCGCTCTGGAAAGTTATTACGAAACTGGCGTAGCACTTTCACAAATTGACTAATATTTAACAACGGACTCCTCTTTTTTGGTTCTTAAAGCTATAAAATGATGAAGTATTTTTTCATAATACTTCGACAGATTTACGGTAGTCATAATATTTTAAAAAAACGTTGAGGTAGATAATTTGTTCATCATTTTTATGACCACAAACGTTCGAACGGCGTTAATTCTTATTAACGATTTCTGAAACAGGCTCTTATTGTAATTTCGGTTTCACGAGTTCTCGAAGGGGCTGCTGAAAGTACTGAAACTCTGCTAACCTTGAAACTTTACGAGGGGATGCTAACAATGTTAATCCTTTTTTGTTTCACTTACGAACGATTTGTTCTACCCGTTCGTGAGCAAGTTGAAAAGAATCAATGGTATATCGGCCTCGGGTTTGAAGTCAATTATGCGAAAATCGATAAAAGGCACATGAAGTGTTGGCGGCACACGGTTTTATGCATAAACGTTTGAATGAAAGGTGTATAACACCAGGCACCGATTTACAAAATATATATTTTAGGTGCCGCAGTAGTAACATACATATACCTATAACATTAAATTTGACGAAAGTAAACATACCGTTACATGCGTTATATATTATTAATTTCATCGAAAAAATTTTACATCATAATTGCGAATTCCACACAATACATTTTATTTTCGAAATAAAACGCAATCAACGGACTTCATAGAACACACGATAAGTTTCCAGTTAAAAGTTTCCGTTTGGGAGCTGTATTTCTCGTTTGAGCGGACTCATCGCGTGTATTGAAATTCGTAGCTTCATAATGGCGTAGCTCGTTGGGCGGATGCGAGCCGTAGTCCTCTCGTAGCCGCCGCCCGCCCCTACGCCGCCGGCCTCCCGACGCCCGAGCGCCCGAGCGCACGAACCTGACGTCAGTCGAGCTCGCACCGGCGACGTGCACGAACGTGCTCGTCACTTTTATTGCGCGCCTAATTTACGCCGACACCGGGTTACACATCTAGTGTTTGAATGCTAAATAAATAAATACAAACAATCTTTTCCGGATTTCTTTACATCAGAGTGTATTGTGATTTGAACCACGTAATAAGAGCGTTAATGAGTGCGGGCTAACAGGTGGCGATTGCATATCAGTGCTATTATTGGTTGTTGTTGCCGTCGAGTGGTGTTCGGTGCCAGTGCTATTAGCTGTGGTGGAGGTGCATTCGTTTGCAGAGCTCGCCTGGTCATAACGACAGTTTACTGTAAAGTAACTGCGGATCGATAGTAACAGCTGAGCCGATTGTATTCGCTGCCCGCATTGCTTATCTAAGGTACGCTGATAATACTGGTCTCATTGACCTATTTTATCTTCATGATTGTCTAACGCTAAATGATAAGTATAATGTTAATCTTAAATATGGATATAAATCTCTTCGGTTATATTTTTTCTCGCCTTTTGTTATGTTAAATAGGGCAAAATAAGTTAAATAGGTCATTAATCTTTAGCGTTTTGTATCCTGCATAGGTTTTACAAGAACGTTTATATTTCAGTTCGTGTAATTTTCCAAACAACCGTATTGGTTTAACAAACATTAACACTAATTATAGCCGACTCCGAGGCATTAATATTATGATAACTATTGATACTCGTCTCTTGACTTAAAATACAAGGACAATATTTAGCCTTGCCAAGCTTTTGTTTTGTTGACGAAAGGTCATGTAAACGGAAAAAGTCAACCGTGGAAAAATTCTACGATTCTATTTGGAATCATTAACTTCAGATGGAATTGAAGAGAATTCCTGATAGTGATGTCACAAAATCCACATTCTGCTTGTATCACCTAATAAATTAAACAATATTTATGATTTTTATCGTTTACATATAGTTTATGATGGAAGTAAAACCTGGCTTCTAGATCTCTATCATTCGTAGAACTATTTTCAGAACATGTAATCGGTTTCTTCATGCAGTAAGAGTACCTGTCCAAAATGTGTCGCAATACGTCTGAAACCTTTTCCCACTATGCGGTTCGACGAAGACGACTGAATGGTAGAAGAAAAACGTACATTGAAGGAAGGAAAATACAACGGAAAATCTTCTCAGCATTTAATAATCTTCGTGGATTGGATAGGATTTAGGAGAGGCCTTTGCCCAGAAGTGGGACAGAACAGGCAAGCCAAAAAAAATGCACAAAAAACATAATATGCCACCTATTAGCATGATAATATACGTTGAATACTTTGACAAAACGGTCTGAATTATACATAATACATGCTAACAATACTGCACTATATACTAAACACCATAACAGTTTGTTCATGAAACCTTTTATCGTATAATTTACGTTTATTGTGCGGAAATATACAGGTCCGGTATACAATGATACAATACTACATAATATATTATGTTTAATAAAATCGGTGTATTACATGAACATGAACCTTGAAGCTAATGTAAACAAACGAATACACGATCGATGCTTCTGTTTATATGCCATTGTTGACAAAGGTTGTTCTGTTTCCTCTTCAGGACGGCCAGGTAAATGACGTCAACAAAAAAAAATATATAAGCATTAAATAAAGGGATATTCACTGAAAGAAAAAAAAGACTGCCAAGTATTAAATCCAACCGCAAATATAAAATCAATTCAGTCATAGAAAAATACTTAAAAAAAAACACGTACCATCCACGAACTGTTCTAGCCATCCTGTATTGTATAGCTCTATAGCTATATATATATCTATAGCTCTAATTCGAAAGATATCTTTGATGTGACAACCCAAAATTATTTCTTCTGCACACACCCTTTTGAGATTAGTCAATTTACATAAATTAAATGAAAATTATTGCGATACAGAGGAACTTATTTATTTTACGAATTAACGACTAAAATACCTAACTTTTCATTTCCTCGATATACCATTACATTTTCTAAGTATACCACACCCATAGACAAACCCCAACGGACCAGTTTAATTCCACATCAACAAACACACACAAACACTCCTCACAATTAACTTTTAAGCCCATTCAATAGTATGTTAACATCAGAATTATTACGCAATTATAAATATTTTGTAAAACATGTCAATCTTACTAAAATACACTGTCCTTCAAGATACTGGATTTTCCAAGTTTGAAGGGCAGAGGTCTTACTCATCTGTAATAGCCATACCCATCCTTTATTGAAGCAATACTGATGTTACAGAGGCTAAGTCTTTTGTTAAATAAATGATTACTTAACTTAATAAATTGTAGACATCGCTTCAACTGACAGTTAAAAAGTTGAACATCTCCTGATCACTAATTCTGTTATATCGACTTCAGAAACCAACAATGTCCGCCCGGAAATGGTTTCTGAAGCAAGACATAAACATCAAAATATAACCACGTAAGTTTATGGTTACGTCTTGCGTATGATCTTAATTTGGCTTAAAATGTAAACGGCCATTACAGTTGTTCCTTATAATTTGTAAACGAAAACTCTACCAATATGTAGCCGTTTTTACAACAATCTGACTTTGAAAATACATTTGCATTTAAATAAAATTCCTCTAATTAAAATGTACATATGCAGGCAACCCTTGCTTTAAAAGCAATTTGCATAATTATTCAATATCGCAGATTGTAGAGAGTAAGTGGTGTGGTCGTTACTGTTCGTGTTTGATTTGTTCTAGATATTATGATTAGAATCTAAGTATTCTATAGCTTTCATGCGGCATTGAGCGTTTGGCTTCACATCGTTTAGTGGAACCGAGTGAAAATAAAAACGAATATTGAATTAGATTGTCAAAGCACCAGGTCGTCGAGTGGCACTTATTGCTTGTGAAAGCGTTATTGCGTCGTATTATCGAAGCCATTAATCGATGAGTTGGTGTCATCAACTCATCAGTGTCAGGCGCGCTCCGTGACGGAAGTTACGTCACGTCAACGCTTTTCACACCGCTAATTGGATAATCGCGTACAGTTATTTGGCAATCTACAGTAACCCAGTATTTTGAGCTATTGTTTAGTCCGCTATTCTATATTTAAATACAGGCGATGCCCTTAACAGTTTCGTGAAACGCAACAAGGTCGTTTACGGTGATTCCCACCCAGTGCTGAATGGCATATTATTATTTTTCTGAACAAAACGCTGTGGTTACTATGAAATAATTTTCATTTTAATAAGAAGTACACACTACACCAACAGCCTATTCCTATTTTACTCCTGTACAGTTAGCTTCCTCATGCATAATTTTATGGTGTTGTCATTGTTTTTTAAGGCGTGACTATGTTTTGAACAAATATGCCCCCTTGATACCTACAATACTTGTTTTACGTTTCAAGAAAGGCAAGTGTGATAACTTGATTTTGCAGGATAATTAAATAACTGCCTTGACCGATATATTTCTGGAATACGACGTATGACGTTGTGTGGTAGTCACGATCTTTAAATATTACATCTTGGGACTGCGTATCGATAAAGCGGCATCAATTGCCAAAGAACTGCTCCTCCGCCAATCTTACCAAAATACAAACGTCTTATAATCTTGACCTACATTAAAAATTCTAAGAATTTTTGACAATTCGATTCGGAATCAGTTCTACAATCATCACATTCATGTTTAAGTGGAACGACTTGTTGTTGATTCATACATACGAAGACATTACCATGTTTGTGCGGACCAAGGGACACATGGCGCACTGTCCGTGATTTGCGCTCTCGATCGCGATCAATGTTGATACAAGTATGAGACAGAATCGCGGAGGCCGTTGTGGGCTCGCCGACCAGTCGTCAAGAGCAAGGTCATGTCGGCGCGAGACGCCGCGCCGGTTGCCGGTCGCCGCTTCACATAGCCTCTTTATCGCCTTTGTAACATTCCTCACAAGCTTACACCGTTTATGGCTTTACCGACCTTAAGTATTACTTTAATTCGTCCCTGATATCTTAGTAAAATATTTGATGGAAAGAATTTTAAGTGATGTCCAGTGCAATGGCGATGTTTGTCTTTTATAGTCGATCCTTATTATTTTTTTCCGAAAAAAATAAAATCCTTATTCGGCGTATCTCCAACAAACAGCAGTTTGATTTATTGCGTAATCTGTTATTGTTTACCTTTTATTCATATCTTTGCCAAATCGTAGCAGTACTGCGTCTTTATTAACTTTACTACTCCTACACTGATATAGCATATACATATAATAGCCGTTATTAGTTGGCCTGTGACTAACTTTTTATGTATCTGCTATTTATAACGTTGTATTTCTACCATTTGAAGTACCTACCTCTTGCATCTGGCAGTGAAAACAAAACTTTGAATGAATCACCTGATCATCCCGCGTCGGTAAAGTCTACTGATTGGGAGTTTCTTCGTATGTGCTATGTTAGGAGCTGGTTGGAAACCTACCACAACATCAACAAATTTTCTCCTTTGAAACGACCACATCAATACCAGATGTTGCGTAGGCAGTTAGACACTTAATAACTCGCTCATAATAAGCGCGGTGTGTTTGCATGGAATAAAATACCAGCAACATCGCTAACTGAAAGTGTATCTGATTGCTTGAAGGTCGATTGTTCATTCACGAATTTTATTGACTCGCGTTGGCGAAATGTTTCCTCTTCTACTATAATGTGGAAATGGGTGGGATGTTTTTGTGTCATGTCGATATCTTTCGATCTTCACCTTGAAGTCACGTGTCCTCGCTGAGTCACGGCTTCTCGTATGCTAGTAAACACAACTCATCTATTGCGTAGTTTCTTTGAACTTGTACAATCACTCATTTGATACGGACGTCGCCGGTAGTTCACCTGTTTATTAAATTCTACCGTGACGTTTCATGTTGTTGATATTGTGATATGTTTGTTTATGGTTAAATTAATGGGACCCACGAGGCCTTTTAATCAATATATTTTTATCTTGCATACTCACCGTGTCCATACGTATTCTCATAGGTCTCCTTCAAACGCCACAAAACCTTAAAAACTCTTCACTTTTGTAGATGATTGTGACTGCAAATAACCAGTATTTTTATAACGTCGTAATGTTTGTGAACCTTGACTCTTATCGTCGGTTTTTCCTGTAAGGTAGGTGTGACTCGAAGACGAGTTACGACCAATTATGAAGGTACCGAGGTCTAGTTTTCAATTAGCCGATGTTCGCCGAAGTACGTGGAATTGGGCATCGGCACCGGGATGATTAATATCCGGCGGGAGAAGGTCGCGGGCGCGCGGGCGCCGGGCGCAGCCTGACGTCACCTCCGCAAGCGCTCCACTTCCGCTCGCCATACGTGGACTTAATTATAAAGGCTTAGCAATATCAGTGCACGCCCGATATTCAAATATGCCTAGCTATGTAATGCCGTATGATCATAACACGTGCTCTTTCATCATTCTTAATCGTCTTGTTGTTTTTGAGTATGTTACCACATTCTGGTTATCTAAATCCCAGTCAATGATTATTTTTATTTTTTAAGCTACCAAGAAAAGAAACACTGAAGACGGATTTAAATATAAACTATCAATACTTAAGTTATTAACATCCTTATCGGGCATATTATCTCATATTAGATACACTACTGGGAACTATGTCGTTCTATTGACATTTTGGCCCACGATAAATATCAATCCTCCCAGATTATTATTACGAAAGAAAAACGTGTAGGTACCTACTAAGATTAAAAGGCTAAAATATACTGGCTATATACTGAGCGATCTGTATTGAAAATTATAGTGAAAAAATACGCTCGAAGTATTCCTACAGACTTCTTCGTAATGGCGTTCTCTGAAGATTTTTTTTTGTAATCTATTACTAGGGATATCTTTTTCAAATAAATATTTCGTCTCCTACTACCCTACTCCACACCGTTATTGAATGAAGATTAGAATAACTTTTAAAGGACATTGTCCAAAACCGCCCTGTGCACAAGAACTATCGGACATACACGATAATTAATTGTCTATTTTATTATATTAATTGCTATTACTTTTGTAACACGGACTAGCTGCATGCTAAAATGAACATTTTAAAGTATTTTACGCGACTAATGTCGCGTCATGTCGTATCGAAAAAGATTAGGGATGCCCAATCGATTGCAATTGATCGATCGAATTTTTAATGAATCAAACTAGTCAGCGCCTGACGTAAATTGACGTATTTTTAGTAGCCATGTTTTTAATCACGTCTAATCTGTCTATGGAGTATCTTACTTTGACAGGACTAAACTAATATTTTATCAATCCTATTCTTCATGAAATAGATAGAAAAAGATGCACAGAACTTAAATTTAGTTTAGTTTGTGAACAAGGGAATCAGGGCCATCGTCTTATTTGTATTGGTATTAATATTATCGTATGATAAAAGTTGATGTAATTCAGTTTGTAACGAGTCTGCCACCCCTATTTTTGACGTGACTAAATGGCGGTTGTCATTTGTTGTCAGATTCTATGCATTTAAACGTTGCAATTACATACACTGTCTTAGGCTTTAGAAAAAAAACTGCAAAGATACCTAATTATCTAGGTAGGTACAAAAAATAGCTAAATGTATGATGTTATTGTTTTTTAGTTTCTTAAAAATCATTTGGAGCTATTAACAACTATACCTAATATTCGTTGTTATGGTTCGATTATAACCTCAAAACATGATACTTTTTTTGAAATATATCTATTCTGCAGCTAGTCCGCTATAGAAATAAGATCTTATAGGAGTTTACTAATGATCGACAATACACCACAGAATTTTCCGATGCTCTTTTTCTTGAATGTTCTTGATCTTTAGTCCACCTACAAACTAAAATACTCGTACAGTCAAACAGATTTCACAATAAAAATGCGATCACTACTCGTTAGACCACAAGCTGGTTACTGCAACGAGGAAAAGGAATCTCCAATTTGTCCACTTCTATAAATCCACAGTCCCATATCAAAACTACGCGCCCATTCCGGAGCGGCTGTTTATCTTCAGATCGTTCGCCACACAATAGGATATGGACTAGTGAGACAATAGGATTGCCCCATTTATCGAGTGCAGTTTGTTCCCGGCTGGCGTGCGCTTTTCATAACTCGACCGGTATAATGAGATCGGCGTATATTCATCTTGGTGCTTATGCAAGCGAGCTAGTTCATTGTACCGGGGCTTGCTAACGAGCGCTGAGAGCACGTCTCACACTCTCGCACGTCCACACGCATATATTTGTATACGTCAACGTGTCACTTTATTAATAAAAAATAAATTGTTTAATGAGATTTTCAGGCCATGTCGGGACCAGAAGTGTGTAGATGTTTGTTTTTATGACTTACCCACCTACACGTACTTATCAGATTTTTTTCATTCAACTACCTATAATATGAATTAGCCCTCGGTCCAGTCCAGTCCAAAGTTCTGTGCCAGTTAATTTGTTTTCTACGTAACCTAACCCAGTATTATAGCTATATGGTCTCTCCCACTCCTATCAGTCATAAAATATTTGTTTGCATTCAGAATGCGTAGCTCAAATCAAATATTTGCGGAAGTCAAACTGATTCGCTTCCGGCGTTAGCATGACAATGGCCCGTCATGTTCGATCGAATTTCGATTATTGGAAATACCGTATCTTATGAAAAGTAGACTTCTTTTAAGTTTTTAACGGTTTTGCACTATATTTGTGCGATTTAATCATTGCACCATAGATAAAAAAATATGTAAGGGGTCGCACCTGGCTAATGTCAAATAGAGAGCAACAGCTGTTCATGCGCCGCCGCGCGCCGCCGGCAGTTTTTTTTTTTATCATAGGTAATGTTCTCCTTATTGTATCACGAGCTATAGATGCATCTGTCAAGCAAGCGGCTACTGTTGTTAATTGATGGCATTCTAAATTGAAAGTGAAATCAAAAACCTTCGCTTAGACGCTTTCCGCCAATATTAATTCCGCGGTAGCTTGTCGTTATGTCAGTTAACTCATCATGTCATAAGCCTCCGTGTGAAGTGAGCGATAGGGGTGTGCGGTTGATGTTACGTCAGTCGTGGCAAATTGGTTATAACCGATGGTTCCTGTCGCGGAGCTCGGTCTCTGTGTTACACTCGAACGAACACCGTATTTGTTGTCGGCGCCCCCGGTGCCGGAGCGCTCGTCAGCGTCGCACTGTAAAATGGGGACGCCATTCCTGACCTACATCACAACGGGGTTGTCTGGGACATCGCCAACTCCCATCCCTGGAACATAATGTTGGAACAAATAGGCCATGCAGTGAAAATATCTTGTTTTCGAAATTGCTGCATTTGCTTTTATAAAACAGAATCGGTTAGAGAAACTAGGTCAGAGAGGGCAATTATTTTACAACTAAGAATAAAATTACTTTGAGTGGCATCAATGAAAATATTACCTACTCGTTGATTCAATGAATTAATGGATGGAAAATGTTAAGGTTATGACGGAGCGTGATGCAATGGATCTATTTAAAGTATTTGCGGCAAAGCGTTTTGAATGCAAATGTTGAACGCGTCGAATGTCGATAAAGTTTACTCTCTGTAGTTCGTTATGACGTACAACCGCACCGTATTGTTATGAAAACAGTTTATTTGCACTTTAACCCGGCGCCAATGACGCTGGGTTATATTGACCCGAGGCGACTTATATCTGTCATTATTCTTTTTTACGCTGATCGTACAATTTTAGCGTTTGTGTAGCTGGAGATACGACTTCCTCCTAACCGAACCGCAGGTAGGTATGCTAAGTGCAACGCCCCATACACAGCGAGATATACGAGTACGTGCATCAACTCAAAACGGGTCAATATGACCCAGCGTCATCGCTGGCGTAATATTTTTGTGACATACTTTTATTAGGTCATTTAGTATTTGTTGTCATTCACCTTGATCTTTTTTAAGTTTTTGTTAAATATTGCACTGATAGACCACCCTGAGAGAATATTTACGGTGTTAGAAGAGTCGGGTTGTCTGCTTCGACAGTTGCGTGAAAGAATCGCAGGTTTTGCGAGTGACCCCACCTAGGAACCTTCGAGAGAGGTCCCCCGAAGGTTCCAGGATCTCACAGAAGATGACAAATATGACCGTCTCAGAGGGATAAGAAGACATCTAATACTTGTAATGCATGCCAGATTTACATGTGCCCAGATCATTTGATTCCGTACTGCAATAATAGCAGTAGTTCTATGTCTCTGAATGAGGAAGTAGAAGACTGATTTTTTACTATTATTATGATAAGAAGTTTGTTTGTTCTCTATATTATTATGTACGATTATTAATTATTTAGAATAATTTAACAAAAATTAAAAAAAATATTAATGTTTTCAGAGTTGGTTTTGCACGCGCTATTAAGAAAGCTTGTAAAAGTTTGAATTGTAAAATATTTGGATTTATTTCTTTTTTACTACATATGCAAAAAACTCTTGTATAATATATAATTATTAAAATTTAGATGACTTCTTAAATTTTATGACAATTCCTCGATAAAATCCGGGTCTTTATGACAATTCCTCGATAAAATCCGGGTCATGATGACCTGGTGTCATCGTCGGCGTAATTATTTTCACGTCATTTGCCCCGGGTTAAAAGCATCACTTATTTCAAGACGTGGTTACTGGTTGATAAAGTTTAATACCGTCCTTATCGTACTACGATAAACTATGTTTTTTCTCAGTAGATTTTACGTTGAACATTATCCTTAAAATATAATCCTCATTATTCCTAAACTTGGGTATACATACTTGTTTATTAGTCAAAATATCTGAAACATCTTTGTTATTCAAATCCAAACTTTGGAATATATACGGCGGAATATTTTAGACACCCTCTGTAACAGTGTAACGGGGTGGGTGTTACTTATTACTTTGAATACTTGCGGCTGTAATTGCAAATTAGAATGTCATGTGATACTTGTAACATAATGTTATAACCTAATAAGCAGCTAGTACTTGTAAGGGCTGATTTTTCAATCGACAGATAATTTTTATTCGTGGTATAAAATTGACGTCTGACAGATTCTGTATGGAAGAACTGTCAAAAATTCAAGTCGAAAAATCAGCCCTTAGACTTAGTTTAGAAGTCTTAAAGTACTTAAGTCTGATATGCTTTAAGTTTCAGCTTCAGTTTCTGGTATGTTTTCAGCTTTAGGCATTAACATGGGAAACATTGTTAATAACTGAAATATTACGTCGAGACGAATTCGATTAGGAAACTATTACCCGCCTCAATAGAAGTTATTACGGCGAGCTGTATGAATTACACCTACTTACTTTAATAAGAATTTCTTGCGCCAATAGATATGGCGATTTAGCGTCGTATTGGGAAATCTATCTGATCGCATTTTATTACGTTTTAAGTCCATTATTTCGTATTACTCTTTGTACCAAAATATTTTAGCATCATCGTATAAACAGATGTTGTCGTATTGGTTTCACGTGTCATCGTGCGTGGCGTGAATGCGCGATGTTCACGCATGTTTGTCGCTAGCTGTGATAAGGGATTATTTATGCATCGGGGACAGGCTTGCTGCTCAGCACTCGGCGCGGGCGCTCGCCTCCGGTGCATCATTGCCGTAACACCGATACGCTTCATTGCCTATCACACGATATCATTCACTCTTATGTCACTTTACGACGTCCTCTATATGGGCGTGCCTAGACATTCCGCTTTATTGTATGCAAATTAACTACAAACTATACAAGTCGAAATTCTATTTTATAAAGCGAGTAAATGTGACATTCATATAAATGAAGTTGTTCAAGTTTTATTTTGGCCAGACCAGACGGAATGACCATAATGCCCTGGAAGTTAGGCAGACCTTTGGTGTGGGATTCAACATGTGTCGACACCCTTGCGTCATCCCATTTTCCTAGCACGGCGGGCTGTGCTGGAGCGGCTGCTGCTGGTGCAGAAAACCTCAAACGGCGAAAATATTCCAACCTGATTGGGAGTTATATGTTCGAGACGTTTGGGGTTGAAACACTAGGGCCATGGGGTCCGAGTGCCCACTTGGTTTTTCGAGATATCGCCAAGCGGTTAGTCGGCTCTTCACGTGACCAGAGGGCTGACCTGTTTCATGGCCAAAGAATTAGCATCGCCATAAAACGTGGCAATGCTACCAGCCTTTTGGTCACTGTTCCTGTTGACAGCGATGCGGACGAATTTTTTGATGCCCTATGATTCTTTTGCTTATTTTTTCACATGTACATATGTATTATTATTTTAAATTTTGCTAACTTGTTAATTAGTTTGTTAAAATCCTCAATCGTCCAAAATGTAGAAGCCTTCATGAAATCAGTTTCGGTGAGTAATGACTGGACTGACGTTTTCCTAGTGACGTAAATAACTTTCAGTTTTATTGCAATTTCCTTCGTAGTTATTCTACGTAGGATATTTTTAGAAATAGAAACATCTAGGTGAATTAATGTTTCGCAGAATTTATAGCAATGAAGAGATTAAATACACCGGTGGCATTTATGTACAAAGGTCAACGTGGACGACGGGTAGCCTAGCTAGTAGCTATGGTAGTATGCTTGTGTAGGTATGTAACCAACGATGTATGTGAGTGTAGGAAATTGAGTAATGTTCGCTCGGCTAGACGAGCCACCGCCACCGGTGAAAATAATAACACTGTAAAGGTCACTGAGCATTTGCTGTCTTCGCATGTATAACAATTTCTGTTAGCAGTAACTGGTCTAAGATACGATATTTTTTGATAGCATAACGATGATAATGAATATACGATGAGTGAAAAAGAAGAAGATTAAAATTAGAAGCTCCCAGAGGCCAAACAATATGTTAAATACACAGTATTCGATTTTACGTGGTAGAAAGGCTAAATAATAACGGCTGCATTGGTCGATATTCAAGGTTAATCGATGCTTGCCGAAGTCGGCCCGAGGATGAATGGCCATCCATAGCATACCGAGACCTCTCCGTGGCTTCGAATGCACGTTTAGCTGTTCGTCCCGGTTGTCATTCCTAGTGTCGACAGTCGTTGCGAGTAGTCAGAAGCCCGAAAGTCTGACAACCAGCCGTGCCAAGGGGTATCGTGTTGCCCAGTAACTGGGTTCTGGAGGTCAGACAGAGTCGCACCATGTAAAATTCTGGTATTCAGATGCATCCGGTTAGACTGGAAGGCGATTCGAACATAGTTGGGAAAAGGCTAGATTGATTGATTGTTTTAATCAAACCAAATTTTCGTTATGATGAAGAAGTCAAAACAGAAATATATTAATTTATCACTGTCTTAATTTCTGCTTCATTTTCAGCTGTATTTTTTATTTATTTACAGGCCGTCCAACCAGCACCCTAATTGCGTAATACACGATCAATCGGAATCAGTTTCATTTTGACAGTTCAACAACATTCATTGCGTTATTTACGTGTTGGGCAGACAAATTTTTCGAACTTATGAAGCAATGGATTAGCAATTTGCTTCAAAATGATTCAGCACCCTAATTGCGTAACACACGATCAATCGGAATCAGAATCATTTTGAAGCAAATTGCTAATCCATGGCTTCATAAGTTCGAAAAATTTGTCTGCTCAACACGTAAATAACGCAATGAATGTTGTTGAACTGTCAAAATGAAACCGATTCCGATTGATCGTGTGTTACGCAATTAGGGTGCAGATTCCAATTGATCGTGTGTTACACAATTAGGGTGCTGTACCTAAAAAACTGATATGTTCTGTCAAACTTTATTTTTCGAGCCAAAGGCCAGAATTTACCGCATACATTGCATCAACGTGCCTGTTATCCATAAATTTTATTAGTACTTATCGCGTATAAAATTCTGCAACAATACCTAAAAGCCTCCATAAAGAGAACACTCAAATGTGTAGATGCGATATAAGAGAGCCCGTGCATGTTACACCGAGATTGTTGAAGAGCACAAGATTTTAACATCACGTGGGCGTGGGAGAAGGCACCACCATGAGTGGTTGAAATCGGGTATAGGATGTGTATCGTGTTCTACATACTGCGATTTTATTTCACGCCTTCGCATTAGGCGTTGGTCCAGCGTAGGCGTTGAGCCAGACCTACGCCACTGTTTCTCATCGACAATGTACAATCCATATAGTCACTAGTCAGGTCAATCACTTGACCGAAAGCTAATTTTGCCAATACCCTGCACTTTGCCCATGTGTTGGATTGTGGCCCCTCTCACGGAGATCTGTTCCAGTGCTATTTAATTTCACTTTTTCTATTTTCATGATAATTTGCTTTTTATATATTTATATATTTTTTAAAAAACGTTGCCCCACACTAGGAATTCTAGGAGAACATTTAAACTCACATACACAAACAGCCAAAATAATACTACAAAAGTTTTTTTGAACAATTACAAAAGATGGTGTTATTTGGTCATCGTTAGAATCCATTTTGTTAAAGATTTTCGAATTATTATCGTCGAGTACTCCGCACGACGTCCACGCGGTGTCTACGCCACGTTAACACTTACGCTGAACAAAGTAGCCCAGTGCAGAAATCTTAAATTTAGTAAAGGGGACTCAGCACTTCTTTTGTGAATTGTTGATTTAGGCACTGCAGTATTTCGATACCTTCATGCGTCACCGAGATTAACGAAGACAACCGCTCCAGTTGGACGCTTGTAGCTTTAATTTGCGACGGAAAATTCTTGCGAAGTAGGTAAAGAAAAGAAAACACCGAAGAAAAGGTGCTTTTCATATTATAATATAAGATCTTATGGACACACATTACATTTTAATATGAGAGCAAAGACGAGTAGTTTTAACTACGATCATTATAAATAATGTGTGGTTTTACCATAGAATGTTCCAGTATATTCTTACTTAATGCTACGTGGGCGGTTGATATTATTTGCTAATATATATGCTTGAGAATGACGTATATACCTACGTATTTGATAAGTTATGTTGATGTAAATTACGTGCTTTCCATCATATTAAAACAAGGACGTACAAATAGTGATGTGACTTAGAAAATTCAAACTTTAAGGGGATCTTAGACGTCTTATACAACGAAAATCCGAATATACCTTTGCATAGTTAGAAAGTAGTGTAAAGAGATGATCAGTGTTATTTATGTCTGGCGTTCTGCCAGCGACAGCCGACGTAGCAGCGACACCGGGTTGTTTGCGAAATCGTTCCATCAATTCTGACGAAATACGTTGACACAATGACGCTGGCAATGCGCTCAATATTTTTATCTGTCTTTCAAACTTCACCGCACATCCTGCCTGAACTTCCTATTGTCATGGTCTTGGTTTCCATGGCAAACAAGGTTTCGTAGTAAATTCCATTATTTAACGATTCGACTTTACATTATCTGCTCTGGCAAGGTTATTCATTTACACAAGTCCACATCACAGGTGTTTTACCATGCCTTAATTATGTAGGTACGTGCTATCGACAAATTGGTAATCTAAGAATCTTATAAAACAATGCAGGCCAATATGATATTTATGGCTAGTTTTCTTAAAATGCGTTCTGTAGAGATGTGAGTTGCACCCGAGAGGCTTCTCATTTACAGGCTGAATACGGGCTATTTTCTTCGCTGAAATGGAAGGCGCCTCCTTTGAACCTTTGATGCTTTTGAAACGGTTCGACTCTATGGAACATAACTACATGACACTGCTCTAAGGTAAAAGCACTTAGAAAGGACAGCATACACTTTGACCTTTGGCTATCTTGTGAGTGCTTGGAAAATAAACGATGTTTCGCTTTTCTCAATATTACAGGCATTTCACTCTAAAATTGTGGCGCGTCCTATGTTCTACGTAACTAATAAAAATGCATGTTCAAATTTAAGCAAGTGTACCACTCACACATTACGTGAATGTTAAGCGGAAGCTATCCTAGGGAGTGCAAGTAGTCAGGAAAAACATCATTTCTATAGACGCGCAGCTGTGACGGCTCGTCTGAATGTAGGCAGTTAAGGGCCTTACTCTCGTTTAGTACCGTAATACGGTCACTTTATGAAGAATATTTCTCATTAACGGCTTGATTAAAAGATCTGTAAAAAATATATGTTTGCTATAGATTCATGAACAACATTTCTGTAGAAGGATTTTTTCGTATGGCTAATACTTTTGCCTTAAAAAAATATTTACCAACACGCTATTTTTTTCTGAAATTCGATATTACTTCTAAACGGCTTTGATGTTTGGAAATATTTTTACACTGAAAAATCGATGGTTAGAGGTACTACAGATTTGTCTTAGCTTATGTAAATCAATTAACATTTGCAAAGGAAATGTCCCCACTTTGAGATCGAGCTTCAGAGGGGCTCTGCGCGGGCGCGGGCGGCAGTCGTGCGTTAGCATTGAGACGGGATGGCTGTGTCGCTCGCTGCTACGCTCCGGCTATCGACCGACTATGCGCGTCTGTCTGTGTTAGTGCAAATATTTACGAACGAATTGTATCAGTGTGCGTTTATTGACTAGCTCGCTGCAGATGGCCCATTTCTATTGTGCGCGTGGACGCTTACGATTACTTACGATAGTAAAATACAAGTAGTCTTAACTAAACTAATATTAAAATGAGAAAAGATTGGATTTGATCAAAATAAAAGTCCAAGATGGCGGCTGCGAAAATTTTCAAGTTTTTCATCATGGGTGTCGTTTTCATATTTTTCGAGGGTGACAAAACCGATAGTGAGGTCAAAATAAAAATCCAAAATGGCGGCTGCAAAAATTTTCAAATATTTCATCATGGGTGTCGTTTTCATACTTTTCGAGGGTGATAAAGCCGATAGTGAGGTCAAAATAAAAATCCAATATGGTGGCTGCAAAAATTTTCAAATATTTCATCATGGGTATCGTTTTCATACTTTTCGAGGGTGATAAAGCCGATAGTGAGGTCAAAATAAAAATCCAAAATGGCGGCTGCAAAAATTTTCAAATATTTCATCATGGGTGTCGTTTTCATGCTTTTCGGGAGTGATAAAGCCGCTAGTGAGGTCAAAATAAAAATCTAAAATGGCGGCTGCGAAAATTTTCAAATATTTCATTATGGGTGTCGTTTTCATGCTTTTCGGGGGTGATAAAGCCGCTAGTGAGGTCAAAATAAAAATCCAAAATGGCGGCTGCGAAAATTTTCAAATTTTTCATCATGGGTGTCGTTTTTATGCTTTTCGGGGGTGATAAAGCCGCTAGTGAGGTCAAAATGAAAATCTAAGATGGCAGGTGCGAAAATTTTCAGAATTTTCGTCATGGGTGTCGTTTTCATGCTTTTCGGGGGTGATAAAGCCGCTAGTGAGGTCAAAATAAAAATCCAAAATGGCGGCTGCGAAAATTTTCAAATTTTTCATCATGGGTGTCGTTTTCATGGTTTTTGAGGCTGCTGAAGCCAATAGTGAGGTCAAAATGAAAATCTAAGATGGCAGGTGCGAAAATTTTCAGAATTTTCGTCATGGGTGTCATTTTTATGCTTTTCGGGGGTGTTAAAGCCGCTAGTGAGGTCAAAATAAAAATCCAAAATGACGGTTGCGAAAATTTTCAAATTTTTCATCATGGGTGTCGTTTTCATGGTTTTTGAGGCTGCTGAAGCCAATAGTGAGGTCAAAATGAAAATCTAAGATGGCGGGTTCGAAAATTTTCAGAATTTTCGTCATGGGTGTCGTTTTCATACTTTTCGAGGGTGATCAAGCCGATTGTGAGGTCAAAATAAAAATCCAAAATGGCGGCTGCGAAAATTTTCAAACTTTTCGTCAGTGATGTCGTTTTCATGCTTTTCGGGGGTGATAAAGCCGATAGTGAGGTCAAAATAAAAATCGAAAATGGTGGTTGCGAAAATTTTCAAATTTTTCATCATGGGTGTCGTTTTCATGCTTTTCGGGGTTGATAAAGCCGATAGTGAGGTCAAAATAAAAATTCAAAATGGCGGCTGCAAAAATTTTCAAATATTTCATCATGGGTGTCGTTTTCCCACTTTTCGAGGGCGATAAAGCCGATAGTGAGGTCAAAATAAAAATCCAAAATGGCGGCTACAACAATTTTCAGACATTTCATCATGGGTGTCATTTTCATAGTTTTCGAGGGTACTACAGCCGATAGTGAGCTCACAATGTAAATCCAAGATGGCGGCTACAAAAAATTGTTTTTTTTTTAAATCATACATAAGGAACTTCGAATAACCTAAGTTATTCCGATCAAACTAAAATTTACTAATTATTACTTGATTTTAGGTACATGATACTTATTTGACAATAATATATTTAGTGTGATGAGTTGCCAAATAAACAATGTTATTTATCACGAGACCGCATGAGTGAGTGAGTGAGTGAGTGACAGATAGATTGCAAAAACAATATCCTTTACGGTTAAGACACAAGAAATGCGTTTCCGTGAATACTGTATCATTGTGTATTAAAATTCAATTGATTTAATACAGATAACTTATTATTGAAAGATTATCTATTTATCCAGTTCTTTATTTAGATATTTAAGAAGGAAAATTAGTTTTATATGTAACCAACACCTCAAATGATGACTGAATAATTAGTTACAACTAAAACTAGATTTTTGAAGCCGCCATTTTGGATTTTTATTTTGACCTCACTATTGGCTTTATCACTCTGGAAAACCACGAAAACGACACTTATGAAGCAAAATTCCAAATTTATTGCAGCCGCCATTTTGGATTTTCATTTTGACCTCACTATTGGCTTCAGCAAACTCAAAAACCACACCCATGATGAAAAATTTGAAAATTTTTGCAGTCGCCATTTTAGATTTTCATTTTGACCTCACTATTGGCTCCAGCACCCTCGAAAACCACGAAAACGACACCCATGACGAATATTTTGAAAAGTTTTGCAGCCGCCATCCTGGATTTTCATTTTGACTTTATAATCGGCTCCAGCACCCTCGCAAACCACGAAAATGACACCCGTGACGAAAATTTTGAAAATTTTCGCACCCGCCATCTTAGATTTTCATTTTGACCTCACTATTGGCTTCAGCAGCCTCGAAAACCACGAAAATGACACCCATGACGAAAATTTTGAAAATTTTCGCACCCGCCATCTTAGATTTTCATTTTGACCTCACTATTGGCTTCAGCAGCCTCGAAAACCACGAAAATGACACCCATGACGAAAATTTTGAAAATTTTCGCACCCGCCATCTTAGATATTCATTTTGACCTCACTATTGGCTCCAGCACCCTCGAAAACCACGAAAACGACACCCATGACGAATATTTTGAAAAGTTTTGCAGCCGCCATCCTGGATTTTCATTTTGACTTTATAATCGGCTCCAGCACCCTCGAAAACCACGAAAATGACACCCGTGACGAAAATTTTGAAAATTTTCGCACCCGCCATCTTAGATTTTCATTTTGACCTCACTATTGGCTTCAGCAGCCTCGAAAACCACGAAAATGACACCCATGACGAAAATTTTGAAAATTTTCGCACCCGCCATCTTAGATTTTCATTTTGACCTCACTATTGGCTTCAGCAGCCTCAAAAACCATGAAAACGACACCCATGATGAAAAATTTGAAAATTTTTGCAGCCGCTATTTTAGATTTTCATTTTGACCTCACTATTGGCTCCAGCACCCTCGAAAACCATGAAAACGACACCCATGATGAAAAATTTGAAAATTTTTGCAGCCGCCATTTTAGATTTTCATTTTGACCTCACTATTGGCTCCAGCACCCTCGAAAACCACGAAAACGACACCCATGACGAATATTTTGAAAAGTTTTGCAGCCGCCATCTTGGATTTTCATTTTGACTTTATAATCGGCTCCAGCACCCTCGAAAACCACGAAAACGACACCCATGACGAATATTTTGAAAAGTTTTGCAGCCGCCATCTTGGATTTTCATTTGGACTTTATAATCGGCTCCAGCACCCTCGAAAACCACGAAAATGACACCGATGACGAAAATTTTGAAAACTTTCGCACCTGCCATCTTAGATTTTCATTTTGACCTCACTATTGGCTTCAGCAGCCTCGAAAACCACGAAAATGACACCCATGACGAAAATTTTGAAAAGTTTTGTAGCCGCCATCCTGGATTTTCATTTTGACTTTATAATCGGCTCCAGCACCCTCGAAAACCACGAAAATGACACCCATGACGAGGTTTATCTACTAAACGGCCGTAGGTAATTATTTCAAGGTCACTGCCGAAACTATAACATCGTTCGATTGGCTACGGAACCCTAAAATGCTATTTAGGTACAGTGCTAGTTAGGTAGTTTATTACTGATTTATAATAATTCAAATTGGTGAAACAGGATCACATTTTTTATAAAATCTCATTTTTATGTACTTAATAAATCCTCCTACCTACAGTATGCAAATAAAATGTTATTCGATTCCTAAGAAAAGTTTTACCCCCGCAGGATTTAAAAGATTTTAAATAAAATCGAAATTTCTAAATGAAAAATGCTTAAAATATACGTAACATACGTATCAATCTATACAAAATATATCAGACTTGCAACCGCAATTCCCTTCTGGAATCGTTGGCAAAAATAGCGACCTGCGGGCGGCATGTCTGTGCCTCTGCATACTCTTTGATCGTCGTTTTAGTTCAGCGCGCCACCGCGCGCGTTTTACGTTTTCGGGAGTAGAGCGTTTAGCTCCGCCCACATGCACAAGGTCAGCGAGCCCTATATACACCTTAAAGTGCAACCCTTTTGTGATTGCGAGAGCTCTCCCTTTCACTCACACTAACATGTACCTGTGCGCACACCTGGCTCATACGGACTACGGACACTACGGTTCACATTTTGTGATGGCCGTTTACAAAGCTAAAATCCCCTGTACATCACCGTGTTTTCGCTATTAATAAAAACTGGTCACGAGGGTTGATTAAAGCTCTTGTATTTTTTTTTCAGATAAATATTTATATGACGCGTTGAATTTAAAAACGTCACGCGCAGAACTGGCCCGAAAACGTTTAATTTATCGGTTTGATGTGGCAATTAAGCCACATCAAACCGGCCACTTTTGTCTAAATAAAACATTTATGTAAATTATTGTTTCTTTAAAATTATTCCTGATCGGTGAATTTATTTTGTTAAAAAACTGGAAGTCTAACGTAAGTCTATAAACTCTCGTGTTGGTAAAATGTTACGAAGCGAAGTTTAGTAATAATGCCACATAATAGCAATTTAATGCAATCTGGGATAGAGAGGTCACAAGTAGTCGATTGGCTCTACTTGAAATATCTTGAATCTTCGCTGAGAAACTTCGAGGGCCAGAGGCGAACTAATACACTTTTAACTTTTCTTCTTCATCGGATTAGTATGGAAATTACTAGCTTGGCAAACTAGTGTCAGTTAGGTGTTCAGTTTTATGCACAGTTGGTTTGCATCAGTTTTATCACACTGACTTCAGAGATTCTCGGAGTTAGCATGATTCACGTTATTAAACTGCAGTTAAATGTATAGGAAGTTTGTTGTCGTATATAAATCACGATCAACAATAGAATTTATGAGTAAACTAAGTTAGTCACAATAGACGGTGTAGTTTCCGAGTTTGTGGTAAGTACACAGTGTACACGCAGCGTAGAGTGTCTAGGCGTCAACTTGAGTGCTTCTGGCGTAGTCTCAAAGAGGAGGTTTATCTTGCCCCGTCCACACGACCCGCGAGTCGCGACCTACTTCCTACAATACCTTAGCAGAGTTGACAAGCCATTGTTGAACTTTACATCGGAGTGCTGCGTCGTTCGCTTGATAAATTCGGTTGCCTTAGCTCTCTGCCAAATAAAGGATCGAAACTCTAAACAGGGGTACATAACAATTGCTGGGGCTTTTCGTAAATAAGCCTCGATTTCTTGGCTGTAAGACTTTTAGCTTTATAACTTGAATATTATTTAAACACATAAAATGGAATAAAGTATAATAAACACAGTGAACTAACATAAGAATACTTTTAACGTTACCTAATGGAAAACTTAAAACAATTTGCTTAGAATATAAATGATTTATGATATTCCAGCGGCCTGGGTAGCTGTCCTACATTTAAAAAGGGAAGTGTTATGCGCACACGTTTCCATATACGTACGAGTATGTACCGGTAGAAAGCGGGCATCTACTTGTCTTATATTTTTCCTAGGAATTGTGGGTAATGAGGATTTTACACTGAGATATACATACATTTCTTTTTTTGTTTGAGGATGCTATAATGTTTTGTGTGAGACTGCGTTTTTGTATTCTCCAGAATTTTCCGAATCCTTGGAACTCTCTTGGTCCCTGATCGATTGTTTGTCCAAATTATGATTCGTAAAAAGATAGTGATGAGAGGTTCTACTTACCATTGACATGTCTGCTTTGAAGCTGATATTTTAAATTAATTTTTGAAGAGGCGCGCAAAAATTATGACCGTTATGTGTTTAAAATCGTATTACATTATTTGACTTTGTTTGATCTTGGTTATACGTACAATAAACTAGGCTATATTTATCTAAATTCGATTTTCGTGACAACCTTCTTGAGTTTAATTTTCAACTTGAAGAATTCCCTCGATGAACGCCATTACTTAAGGTGGATGCTCCAAGGTAGCCCGCGAAATTCAATTTTTCTTATGTTTTTTGCAATTTGCTGGTCAGTACTAAGTTTTACGTTGATTAAAATATGATTCGCGGCTGTAACAAATATGTATTTACAGAATTATAATCATTAGAATCAGTATTACAACTTGTTAAGTTAGCATAATCCTAAAATGTCAAGATTTCATGAAATAGTCATTCAGTAGGATTACTTGATCTTAGAGAGTTGTGTTGATGACTTTAATGATTATAATTCTGTAAATACATATTTGTTACGGCCGCGAATCATATATTAATCAACGTACAACTTACTACTGACCAGCAAAGTGCAAAAAACATAAGAAAATTTGAATTTCGCGGGCTACCTTGGAGGATCCACCTTAAGCCTTTTATCTCGCGCTTTCCTACTTAACTGACAAGGCCCTGTATCTAATTATAAAATATAATAAGGACTTTCGTTAAAGGTCGCGCACATTTAATTTATTTATTCTATCAAGAAATGAGCGGTCTATCGCTTCAATTTAGGCTTCTTTTATCAAGTGAGGTGAGTTTGTAAACAATCGATTTATGTTGTTTATTGCTACAGTAGTTGATGGGCGTCTGGAACTTCGTCTAGGACTTGAACCCTCTGTCTGACGTCACAGGACTTGTCTAGACTATAAAGGCTACGAGGAAGACCCCGGACAATGCACTTAGATTCTATATTATCTTTAATTTATTTGGTTAAGGTAAGTAGTTATTTCGTTTTATTCATTATTTGTCCTAAAATAATTCAAACTGCAAATCAGTTCCCACTGTTTAGAAATGCTTATAATTATTGTTTCTACGGAGTTCAAAATAAAAATTGATGACAGGCACATGGTAAAAATTAGCGGTATACGTCACATTCATTTGGGTTTTAAACGAATCTACTAGAAGCAGGGGCATTCGGTGCCAGGTATGATTTCATGAGTGAAGGGAGCCAAAAACCGGGGGGCAATGACCTCTCACCCTTAGTTTCCTTAGCGTTCATAAGCGAGCCTGTGCACTACGCTCCTCCCTACAATTTACCTTTGAAATGTTTCGATCTTTACTTATTCATTGAGTAACTTAACACTGAAACAGTATAACTTGCCTTGAAACAATACCTAGATCTAAGTTGATAAGTTATACGAACCGACTATACAGTGTGTAGTCAAGCTCAAGCGTTCAGATGTAAAAAAGCGGCCACAGCAGCAGCACCTATTCATATTTTTTATGAAAGAAATAAAGTAACAAATAATGAGTCGGGCAATAAATATGCAGGTTTAACAATGAGTATATCGAGACTAAAATAAATATTTTTATATTTGTATTCGTAGATACTTAAGTGACGCAGTTTCCGTTTTATTTGGTACTGATGTTCCGCCGCAGAAATGGAAACATTTGAGAAAGCTTGTTACTTTTCTTAGCACAGGTCGTAAAATATATTGGAAGATGAATTGTAGCCCCCGCATGGGCTGTATACGCTCGTGGGTTTTATGATATATATGAAAATATACCTATATGGAGCCCAAACCCGCTTGCAAATTGCCATATATGATATATTCTACCTGACCCGCCGGACTCCGGACCTACAAATTGGCTCACGTAATGATAACAATCAACAAAACACTCACGATTTTCCTATTTCCTCGCTAAGGACTTTTCGTCGTAAACTGTGACCTTTTTTCAACAACTTCGAACGGGATTGCCGAACTGAAACAATACAGATGTTTTTGTTCTTGCAGTTTGTTAAATTAAGTTTCATGAACGTGAAAATCTTTTCAGAGAAGATTTTTAGATAAATATATATTTTTAATTAATATGTTGATGATCATATTGATCTTTTGAGAGAACGATGTGATTTGAAAAATAAGTTTTGGTACAGTTAAACCAGTGCTAAATATTATCCCTACAAAGTAGCTAGTTGGATGCAGAGCAAAACCATAGTCTGACAGTGACGTAGATTACTTATTGTTCAGCTAAGATTTTTGTGTCGTGCCTTTACAGTAGACCTCATTTTACCCTCGAGTGCTTTCAGATCGTCCCAGTCCTGAATATTTATGAGGTCAGCTTCCATTCCGGTCTGATTTATTATCAAGTTTTGTCACTTCTCCGTAGAGATTCGTTAGGAGAAATCCATTTAGGATTGACATTTAACGTATTCCAAGTGATAAATTAATGGACTTGACCTTTTTGAATGTTGGTCGTTTCATTGTTGTACATATATTAGACAAACAGGTGACGTTAAATTTAAATTAGTTCAGATTAATTATATTATAGGTGGGCTTCTGTGTCGGTAGAAGTTTGCGTCACAGCGCTGCGTCGACTACTTGGACAGCGTCGTTTTGGCTCGCGCGACGTAATGCTCACGAGGCCGGTGTGCCCCTAATAACCCGGTTTGTCTACAAGTATTATTTAGCTACAATTGCGCTATAGACGCTGTATTTTTCCCACGGATTCTGGGTTCTCGGCATTGTGGCTAATTATAAAGATGTTGGGTTTTCTCCGGTGTAGGTATTTTACCTGGCCTGTAGATGTAAATATCCTGCGTAATTAGTAATTACAGTTGGAACACCGCCTCATTTTTTAAGATTCCGTAGCCAACCGGCAAAAACTGAAGATTTATAATTTCGTCATGTCCGTCTGTCCGTCTGTCCGTCCGTCGCGTGGCGTTTTACTCGGAGACTATTTGCATTATGTCGATGAAAATCGGAAACCTACTCAGTCAGCCGCTAACCAACAACGCTTGTTATATAAATAAAAAGGCTATGATTTTAATGAACTGTAGTTTTAATCAGCAAAAAGAAATACGAAATACAAGAGCAGTATAACACGTTACACGAGGTAGCCATATTTATTAATTGGTAGTGTTGCCAATATACATATTACATTCTACTTTTTTTTATGTATTGCCTACAACAACAGTGTAGTGAAATTATGAAAATAATAACTTTTGTTTCATCCGTCGGTTTCATGCATGAAAAAATATCATTCAAAGTCAAATCATTTATTTCAAATAGGCACATAGAAGGCACTTTTGAACATTGCACAAAAGCTTGTGGGTGATTGTTAGATTCCATAATTTAAAAGGTTATGATACTAAGTGACTTTGCTATTCAAGTCCGTGAGGCAGAAATGACTTTATATTTTTCATGGCTTTTTTTGAGGAATTAAGTGAAATACAACAAAGTATGAAGAACGATTTTTTTTTGCGGGGATCTTATCAATACTGTGCATGCGTAAATACTCATCCCAACTACAGAACCCTTCACTGATCGTGGGACCTAGCCGTTTTTTCCCCCCTGTGTTTCTTACTGCTTTGTGGTATTTATGAATACAGCTGGAACTACGGTACAGGGATCATTCCTTGAAATACATTATGAAAGTCTGGATACACTTTGAGTCGAGTTCTTGTTTTGCCATATAAATTATTTCTAGCTGCCCGGCGCTACTTCGTTCGCGTGGTGTCCTACCCCTACCCTACTCCTACACTACTCCTACCCTACTCCTACCCTTCTCCTACCCTACTCCTACCCTACTCCTACCCTACTCCTACCCTACTCCTACCCTACTCCTACACTACTCCTACCCTACTCCTAACCTACTCCTACATTATTCAAAACCCTTAATTTAATACGTGCTTCAATTCGAGTGGACTCGAGTCTACCGTACCGAAGGGACGATCGTCAAATGTTTGACAGGAAAGTAGGTAGCAGTTTATATGGGAAAATGAAATTGTTGTTTTTACTATCTTTCTCGCAATTTTTCCATATTTTCTCACCGTTTAAACCTTCCCTGGACTACGACAAACTTTCAAAACCAAAATCAGCTAAATCGGCTCAGCCGTTCTCGAGTTTTAGTGACTCAAACGAACATCAATTGATTTTTATATAGGTATATAGATAGATTTTTATATATATAGATAGATTTTTATATATATAGATAGATTTTTATATATATAGATAGATAGATGAATTAATGACATTAATACCATTTCAATAACTTTCCCCTGTTAACCACTCATCCCCCGGCTGTACTACGGCTGACACGAATATTTAATTCGTTCAGATTGTGGATTTCGTTGCGAAATATCGTGGAAGCCGTGTTTGTCGGTTGATATTTTCGCAACAATATTTCAATACATAATTTATGAGCGCTTATTACCGTTAAATTTTGATTGTTTTAATCCTTAAAATGGTCATTGTAGTCATAATTATGAACAACTTTTACTACGGGACCACCCCTGAAATCGTGAAAAAAAATTCAGAAATTTCGCCCTACGAGAATATACAAATAAATAAAAGTAAAGTGTCTGTTTGTAATGTCTAAATAACAGCTTTCTACATACTGTCTACATACGGTCCTTATATCAAAAAAAAAGTACAATTTTTTTCCAACATCCTCGCGAACGAAGTCGCGAGCACAGCTAGAAATGAGATAAATTCACATACTTACTATAACATGGAGAGAATGATAGACATAATATATGACCTACAGCGCTTACCCATTAGTCAGGAAGGCACATTATAATAACCGTTCTTCCCTTTATGAATAAGTAGTCCCCACTTCTCGAGTAATTTATTTATTGGATCTCCAACAAGGCTCCTCAATTACATGCAAGTGTCTTCAAGAATCGGAACAAATATGAGCGTGTGCTGCCAATTATAGTATATAAGTAGACCACATCGTACACTTGAAATCTAGGAACAATAAGTTTGCGAAAGTCAAAAACAGGATGGCGTCCAGAATCATGTACTGAATTCATGGTGCATGGCTGCGCGTCGATGTCATGCCAGCCTGTATATTAAAACGAAAAGTCATACAAAGGAAAACCAAATTAAATTCAAAACATTAGGGTATAAAATAATACAAATTGATATTAACACAAAATAAGAATACTGAACCATAACATATTATGAACTGGATAGTTCTTTTGACTTGGCTGCTATGATTTAATTGCAAAAAACCCATTGATGTGCTGACACATAAAATATCTAATAGAAAATATTAAATTGTTTGTTCTAGGGTGGCTACCCAGCAAAATTAAAGAAGGTGCTGATAGTGACAGCGCCGCTGTGGTTCAAGGCGCCATTCCGCATCTTGCGACTGTTCGTGCGCGAGAAGCTGCGGGAGCGCGTACACACGGTAAACGCGCCGCAACTGGGGCTGCACGTGCCGCGCTCCAGCCTGCCCAAGCAGCTGGGGGGGCTGCTCGAGCCTGACCACGCATCCTGGTGTGTATTGATCTTCATTTGTGTAACGTTATTGACCTGCCGATCAATTCTGTAAAAATATCACCGTGAAAACTCTAGTGAAGTGAGTTGTCAACAGTGTCAATTCCTAGCGATCCAGGACATCCAGGTGGAATAACAGCTCATTTCAAGCTCACTTCACCTAAGTTTTCACGGTGAGCTTTATACAGAATAGATCAGCTATTGGTAAGACTGAGTGCCCACGGTTATTGGGTGGTCCACCTGACGGGTTTAGTTTTGGTTTACCACAGCTGAACCATTATTTGGTAGCTCTTATGTAGAACGATGTAAGATGAGTCGATCTCACAACCTCTCGACCTCTCGATAGCTAGTCTATTATCGCTAGCCTTAACGAAACTATCCATCAAACTATACGTACTAAATTCATGTTGGTGAAGCTATTTATGAAACTTTTAGTTGGCTGCCTTCGGTCCCCCAAGTGATGTAGGTAACAGAGTCGCAGCGGCCACAACTTCGTGCTATCTTGCATGTTGTCGAGCCATGCTTGCTTCCAAGACTTCGTTTCCTTTTGTCAGCGACTTATCTGTTACGTAACATCACAGTACCAAAGCGTTTGCTTTGTAATTTTCACCGGGCTTATGGAGTTATGGAGCTCTACTGCATAATATATAGATTTTTTGTATTTTCACGGCATTTCAGTAGTAGGTACTAAAGTGTTGGAACTGATAGACGGCCTGCGGTGCTTGTATTATGTTCGAGTTTGATTTGTATTGTTCCTTACAAATCAACAATACCACTGCAATATAGGCACTACGCTACATGATATAATTATATTTCACGGTGCGCTGTAATGAACGCTTATTGTCAACGCTTGAACCTCAATTAACGTGTTCAGCGACGTTGAGCGACAATATACCTACCAAGTCATAATTATTGTCTTGAATCCAGCTTATGAGGTAAAACACATTTAGAACATCAACGCTAAGACAATTTAACAATTCTCGGAATTAGGAAGTGATACGAACTCTCACCACACACAAGTTTCACTTTGTGATAAAGTTAACGAAGCGACTTACAGGAAAATCTATAACACCACTATCTCTGTATGTCTAATGACAGGCGTGATGTATGATCTCTAACATTTCCCTGTATACGTGAGTAGTTGGCCCGACTACCCACGCATTGGTCGTTCATGCATTGTACAGGGTGTTTACATACATCCCGTGAGACCGTCGTCTGCTGAATCGATTTTAAGTCTCTAAAACTTGGCACCTGAAACGCGAAGACTCCTATTACATAATGTACCTTGATGATTTATAGACCACGTAATGAAGCGGTTCATTTCTATACCAATGATAAATGAGCTGAATTTCTGCGTTGACGGTTATTATAGAGCTCATTAACTTCACAGACTTCAGGTGGCCGCTACGAAATATGAGGCCGCGTCATATATCTATGTGATTCATATCACTATCGTAGAAATAACAATAAAACAAGATAAGATTACTGGAGCCATCCTAGCCACTTATTTCTCTGAATTCATTGTTGAAAGATATATATACAACTTGCAATCCTACAGATTCTATCGATCACTAATACGCGTGTGCGTCATGTGGGTGTGAGTTACTTTGTTTTGTCTGCACTTTTTTTATTTAGCCAGTCTTGTAACAATTTTCCTTTTGTCTACAGGTTGGAGCATTGCAAGAACTGTTACACGAACAATCTGCAGAACGCTAAACTAGACGGCGTCATTGATGAATATGTAATCAGTAATCACATACCACCTATCAAGCCGCAAAATGGTGAGTTCTACAAACAAGATTTAAGGCTCCCGCCCACAGGCGCGCCGCGACTTTAAGAACAATTTCTATGAAAATTTCATGGATTTCATTGTTCTATCAGAATCGCGACATACGTCGCGTCGCGCCTTTCTGCGGATGCCTTTATGGAAAATTTTGAGAAACTTGGAAAATATTACATGCATATGAAACGCGACCATTGTACCAATTTCAGTATTTTCCTAGGATTCAGATTTCACACACCGTCGACTCGGATATCATAATATTCCCTACAAGGGGAACATTGGAGCGTTTTTCGATTCTAACATTTCTAACAAGCGACGATTGTTTGTCTGGGCTGTAAACAAGAAATGTAAAATAACTTTTGTTGAGTTAATAATAATTCAGAATTCTTATTTTAGCAACTAGAAAGGACTTTTCGTTAAATTAATGTCTGTACTCTAAATTCAAGATTAGCTATTAGAAGAGAAGCTGAATTCAATGTTTCTTAAATTATAATTGTAAAACAACACATTGATGTCAGTATTTGACATAACATCTCACGTTTTTCTCTTATTTTGGGGTAAGTAGAAACTATAGAACGCCACGTGCCCTGTTCCCTTTTTGGCTCGACCATGTTCATATATCTGAACCTGGCTAAACGTTTTTACATTATTTTTTATTGTTGTACAAATGTACAGGTATAATAGAGCACGAGGGTGCATGTGACATGACCAGTGACCACGCGACGCGACTGGGCGACAACAAGACAGAAATGCACATCAGTGGCGACCCCCCGTACACCTGCGACCCCAGCCCGCTCAGGTACACCAACATTATGATTAACATAACATTACGCATGTATTTCCCGAAGGGTTAGACAATGATGCATCTGTAGTAGTAGGTACACCCGTTATTTCGCCAGTTATGTTTAAGTCCCATGTTAAAGGGGTCATGAACCGGGCACAAATCCACACTATTTCACGCCATTATTATTTAACGAGTTATTTGTCAATTCTGACCCGTGGGTAGTCCCCGGGCATTAATATGACACATCGAGTTTTAGAAGGCGATGTCATACAGGTATGTGTGACAGAGACGACGCTCTACAGACCAGAGGGGCAATTCTCGAAATTTTAAGAACGTTCACAGTCTGATCTCAGTCTCAATCTGTCAAAAAATACTTCTAATTTCCCTACATTTTGACAAGTTTTTGACATTTGTTTGTCGCTGAGATGAGACTGCGACTAGATTTTGAACGTTTTAAAAAGTTTGAGAGAGTTTTTAAATTACGAGAATTGGCCTTCTGAACTTTTTCTAAAACCCGATGTGCCGGGAACAGAGTCCTAACACTAACGCGCGATGTAAACTTGAACGTTTTTTGTATTAGTAATACAATTATTCTATAGCACTTTATTTATTTATTTAAAGGTAGGAGAACCAACAGCTAAACCAAATTAATAACAATATTGTAGCGACACAGAGCCAATTACAGGTTCTCACGAGTAGACACAGAGAAGGTAAAAGAAATCTTAGGATCACTAACAACTAAGTAGCAAGCACGATAAAAGTACAAATACAATGAATTAAAAAACAAGCAGTAGTAGTTTAGTTTAAACAGGGACTAGTATCACCCATATACGGGAAGGATTTTTGATGGATGGTGGCAGGTGCCACCTTAACCGTTGTAGCTGCAGGAAAACGGCACACGCAGGCAACTGTCCTTAACTTTTTGAGACATTTTAATCTGCAGTCACAGATTAAAAAAAATACTTACAGAGAGTACAGTAAATGGGCAATTTTCACAAAATCTTTTTTGATGCCCTTCGATCCTGTTTCTTACAAGGATCAAAAACTATCGGTCCAACTAAAGTTTGAGTACCTACTAGAAAAGTCAGAAATAGCAAAATACTTTTCCAATATATTTCATAGGAATGAGACTTCAACTTACTTTTTTATGATGGAAAGATAAAGATAAAGACTAGCCAAATATGAACAAAATAAAACGGGCCACGCACAATGAAGGGTGCCGTAGTTGGGAGGAATTTATCCCAAGAACTGCACTCTAATTGCGTAACACACGATCAATCGGGATCCGTTTCATTTTGACAGTTAAACAACATTCATTTCGTTATTTACGTGTTGAACAGACAAATTTTTCGAACTTATGAAGCAATAGATTAGAAATTTGCTTCAAAATGATTCTGATTCCGATTGATTGTGTAATGCAATTAGGGTGCTGGTCCCATGGATGTTTTTGATGCTTACGAGAAACCGGACCGATAGAATCAAAAACATTTTTTGTGAAAATATAGCATTTTCGTGCTGACGGAACATTTTCTTCAAAATCTGTCAATTCAGATCAAAATTTCACGAAGAGTTAAGGGACAATTTCCTAAAACCGTTTTCCTAAAGGTCCTAGCGTGATATTAAATAGCCTTCAGCTTTCCTCAAGAGTTAGGTTAACAAATGCAAAAGGAATTTTTCATCCAACTGGTAGTTCCAGAGATTAGTGCGTTCAAACAAACAAATAAAGAAACTCTTCAGCTTTATTATTAGTATAGATGTCTTAGAAACAAGTAAATATTATGGGCGAAACGAGTACTCCGCGCATTCGTTCTAGACCCACATTACAGTATACATGTTTACTACGCTCTTTGGTATGCACACATCTATGATTTACTCAGGCAAAGAAGGAGCGATGATAAAGATATTATTTTTGCGGGCAAAAACCCTGTTCATTTGCACAGATATTTAATCTGAAAAAATTGGTGAAATGACCACCAATGCACTTGTTAAACACTAAAGGGAATAAGTTGATTTTATACTTATGATTTTCAATTAACATAAAAGTTTCACCAGCTTTCTATGTTTCTGAGGAAAAAGCTCGGTGCAGCTTTGAATACTCAGTTTGTTTAACCCTTTTTTAAATAAACGATGTTATTACAATTTATAGAATAGTGTTATGAATGGTCAAATCAAAAAATCCCACTTGTATTTTATAGTGAATGCAGCCACATACAAAAAACAATGGGAATTTGTTTTTTATAGTGTATTGTGTAACGTATCTCGCCACACAGACCTGTTATGCTAATAACCGTATTAATTGAGAAGTTTATATATTGACATAACATTGCGATTCTAGTAATAAATAATGCAGGATGGCTCATTGGCTGGAATCTAGTTCTTTAATGAGCTAGACACATTATTCTATTTAAAATGATATGGCGTGGAAACTAGATCTTGTTATAAATGAACTCATACATATTTGACTGGATTTTGCATTGATAACCGTTTATTTTTCTAGGCACACACATGGTTATAATGGTGACATGAAGAGCAGGCATATAAATTCAGGAGACGAAGATGATATAGACATAAGCAGTGAGTATACTTTTAATATTTTCTTAAATAAAAACTTTTTTCTTTCCAATATTGAAACTCTTTTTAGCTGCCAAACTTTTTCGAACGCTGAAAAATAATAACTGTCATTGTGGCTGGTTTTGATGATTGTTTACTATTTTTATTTATATTATTATCAAAAAAATCCATTCACACAAAAATAAAATGTTTTCCGGTATGAAAGCAACGGGTATGTTTTTGTTTTAGTAAATTCAGTAGTGATAAATACCTCTGGTGCCCTAATGGGCCAATATTTAAAGTCGTTTGGTAAGTTTTGTTGTGGCTCGTGTTTAGTCAATGTTATTTAGTGTATTTGAGAAATTGTTGTTGAAAATGCAAAAATCGGGCAATAAATAGTTTTTTTATTTAGTTTTTCGCTGATAAACTCGGATAAACCATATTTACGATCGTTTCCATCAGAGTAAAATCCAACGCCTGAAGTTGGTGCTCGTAAAAATAAATTGGTGTTTATCGAGCGATTACAGCGATATATGATGCAGGCATTCGATTGTTGCATCGTCTCGATTTTCCTCAATCGATTTCATCCGCAGTCGATTCGTTGTTTCGATCTCTCGCCGCACTACGTAAAACGAGTATTCAAATCATCCTACATAGCTGTCTCGATATTGTTGGTTTCGTTCGATTGGAATTAGTCGCGTGTGCATGTTTTGTATTGCATTCGTTCATCCGAATCCGTTGATTCAGAATAGCTCGCGATTGCTTCTCTCAGAACAAACGGAAAACACTTGATTGTTGGATCCTCTACATTCTGCAGTGGAGGCTCGCATTCGAACGATAAAGTTTGTTTCATAGTTGGAAATATTTTGAACATCTTGCAATTACGCATCGTGTGATTGATAAAGATATGAAGTGTAAAGTTTTCTCGTCTGTGTATGTAATATTGACATTCTTTTTAGTGTTTGTGATAAAAACAAAAAGTGAGTTTATAAAGATTCCGTATAATGATATAAGATTACGTATTGAAAACAATATGTTACATACAATCATTGAAACTTGAGTTACTACGATATAAGACTATGCATAGAAAATGTACACTTGTAAGTACTTATCTAGGTCGCGAATTAGGATACAGGATAAATAGGGTTACCCTTCTAAGAGGTCGTTGTAAAGGTTCGTCCACATGATTGAACCTCGCGGTGATTGGGTTCGATCGCTAAATTTGGATACAGTCCTTTCCCCGCTGCACACCGCACACAATTCAAGCGCTACAAATTCAGACAACGCGTTGTCTGAATTTGTAGCGCTTGAATTGTTTATCCAAACATTGATTTATTTTAATTTTAAGGAGGATTTTAAATGATAAAGCTAAAGATATCATTATTATTTATTAATACTTTAAGTACGCGAATGTACAGAGGAGGACTTAAACTGCCATAGGCATTTTCTACCAGCTAACCTTTAGGTAATGCAGAGACAAACAGTGGTACTATACATTATTATTATTATAAAAATATTGTTATCTATTTGATCTCTTTGGTCATTTATTTATTTAATATAAAACGGCCAACGCCAATTACATTACATAAAGACAAATACAATAGCAAAAAGTATAGATACATAAATACTATCGTTTACTTTAAATTTGCTTAGTATAAACATCTTCTTAGGAAACAGTGGTGGCCCAGTGGTAACGGCTGCGACTTACGAGCTGTAGGTCGTAGGGTCGTACCCAGACAGGCACTGCTCTCAAAACGATAAAGGAAAAGATTCATTGTGAGGAAACGGGCATTTTCTAGAACTAAAAATTCGAAAACGTGTGACATCTACCAAAACGCACTGGGCCAGCGTGGTGGATTACGAACTTTATAGGCTGATTATGCTAAACGCCAGCTTTACTAAGTAATCTAATAAGCTGTAACGGCGGATGACAGAATTACCTAAGCTCCTAAATATCTACTAGGTAGGTCTAGGTAGGTAGGTCTAGGTAGGTAGGTCTTCCTGCAAACCTCCGAAACTTATGAGTAATACCACTTATTTAACCAAAACTACATAAAGCCAATAACAGTGATTAGCCGTATAGAAATTATGTATTATACATTAGAAAGGTACGCAATAGTATAAATATATGTCGTAATAATACGTCATAATGTTCAGTTAGTTTTGTTCACTATCACTTTGAGGAATTCGAGAGTTTATAAAAGACGCGTAGTAAGTGCGTAGCTGACACATATACACCGCATAGGTGCCAGCCAACGCGAGGTTTAGGTACTACCTATCGTTAAAGAAAAGGATTTCAGATAACATAATGGCGCCGATTCCCTTGTTCACAAACTAGACTAAATTTTAGTTCAGTGCATCTTTTTCTTTCTATTTCATTAAGAAAAGGACAGAAGATACATATTAGTTTAGTCCTGTCAAATTAAGATACTCTATAGACAAATTAACTCTGATTAAAAACATGGCGACTAAAAATACGTCAATTTACGTCAAGCGCTGACTAATTTGATCCATCACGTCTGCAGAATTTCGCTAGCTAATTTAATTTGACCCTGTATAAAGTAAGTTATAGCCCTGGGGTCTAGCTGGGTATTAATATCGTACTGAATTTCAGTATAAGGCACGTATCCCACTGCCGGCCATTACGAGAAGCGAGTAGAGTTGGCAACTAAAAATATCTCTTTTACTTACACGGCGACGTGCGATTACTCGCTAGTCTTTGATGATACCTACGAGTATTCGCTCGTCGCCGTTGCGCACTCGCTGTTCGTTGCTCGCCAACTTGTTTTTGGTTGCTAGCTCTACTAGTTTCTCGTTAATCGTTGGAGGTGGGACAAGTGCCTATCTATGATAATGATTTTTCACGAAAAGAGTCGATGGCGACCTCTCGAAACTTAAGGATGAGCTATATCTTACGTCCGTGTCCCAGCGCGCGGCACGTGGTCTTCAGGCGAAGTGTCACCCGGGCTGTCGGACGAGGAGGCGGGCGGCGGCGGCGCGGGCGAGGCGCCGGCCGCGCTGCTGGCGCGCGTGCGGGCGCTGGGCCGGCGCGGCCTGGCCGCCGAGTACGACGACATCCGCGCGCGCCCGCCGCTCGGCACCTTCCACCACGCCAAGTGAGTGACACTGTTACACATATTACCGTTTCTTCAATATCTTTGTAACCAGGAGGTTCACGAGCCAATGGAAACCATCACGGGAGGCAGGTTTTATAACTCTTAACTATATGTATGTATGTCATTATTTGGAGGTATGAGGAACAGAGTGTAAAGTTCACTCATCCTCCATAGAAAAGGGAGGATCCTCCGACCAGACGGGTGTTGTGTCTGGCGGGCAACTGCCCAACGATTGATGTTCGGAAGTTTGTATATATGCTAATTGCGCGGTAAACTCTGTTTGCGAGATGCAAGATTTGCGTGACGTCAGCATGACACGTTGTTCGCATGTGGCGTTGTAGATACCGCTACATGTTTGCTACACGGATGACTATATGTACATTGGCATTGTGTAAATCCTCGTGTAATTATAGTCACCACATAAGATATAATACTACCTACCTACTTTCGCTTTACACGTGTTTAAACCCAACAACAATCAAATTATACAGCAGTTAATTGCTTTTCCTAGAAGCGACTTCAACGTTATAAAAATCAAATTTATTCAATGTTGTTCTTTTACCCCAGATAGGTGCTGATAATATAAAAAAAAAAATACTACGCCCGTATTATCACACTACACATACATACACATAGCAAAGAGATAAGACAATAGTTTCGCACATTTGAAGAAATTTTCGTAGCAAAGCAAGTGATAATTTTATTCGCAACGCTTTGGCCTAACCAGTAAAAAGAAACTGCAAATCTGAGCTGATAAGGGGTATATTTGTTTTCCAGATTGCCGAGCAACCTAGCCAAGAACCGTTACACGGACGTGTTGTGTTACGACCACTCGCGCGTGTTGCTGTCACAGACGGACCCCGACGACCCCACCACAGACTATATCAACGCCAACTACGTAGACGGATACAAACAGAAAAATGCATATATTTGTACACAAGGTAAGGCTTTCGAATTTTACTTTATTATGCGAATGTATACTGAAAAACTTTATTTTATTGATCGTTATCAACGTTTTCACTCGCATCTGCCGGATTGTTCATGAATCCGGATAAAAAGTGTAGTGTCTTAGCTCTGTGTACCAAACCAAATATAGTTGAAATCGGTTCAGTAGATGAGCCATCAAGAATTAAAAAACAAACAGACACACTTTTGAATATATTTTAGTATGTATTGCGTAACTATCAAGCTCTTACTATTGCGCATATTTTGAGTGGTTAACAGTAACACTTGATGTTCAAAGAACATAGCAATTCAACTGAAGGCAACCTTCCCTTTAAAAAAATTAAACATATTTGTTAGCATTTCAATTTGGCCGCGTTCCCACATTACCTGGAACTAGTCGCGAAACTTGTTTACGATGGAAATACGGTTTCTGTGAATTATTAATAATAAAGCCCTGTTGCGCGAATTGGAAATAAACGCGGGGGAAATCCTTTCTTCGAAGAATTCGCTCGGCGTTCTTTTTACACAAGTAATCTTTTTTTCTTCTATTTTATTGGAAGCTACTTTGTATGGCCGATTAACGTGTTTACTTGGAAATTTATTTGTATATTTCTATTTAACGTTTAGTGGAAAATAAATTATTCAGGGTTTGAATTTACTACTGACCTGTTTATGGTGAACCGACTAAAACATTATAAACCAAATCTACCACAGTCTCAAAATAACTTTACTACAATAATATGGGTACAATGATTAATTGTGCGCATGTGTAACATTCCAGGTCCGCTACCGAAGACGTTCGGAGACTTCTGGCGCATGGTGTGGGAGCAGGGCTCGCTGGTGGTGGTGATGACCACGCGCGCCGTGGAGCGCGGCCGCGTCAAGTGCGGCCAGTACTGGCCGCTCGGGGACGCGCGCCAGGAGCACGGGGACTTCGCCGTCAGCGTGCAGGCCGTGGAGCACGACGACGACTACACCGTCACGCATCTGCTGCTCACGGACCTCCGGGTGAGCGAGCACATGGCACAGTATAAAGATACCTAGGTATATAGGTACCTACCAGCTGTCCGCTAGCTCGATGAGCCGACGCAACGTAGGTATCCTCTTAAAAATCTTAGCTACAATAATATAAATTGTGTTTCCAGCGTGAGCAGTCCCGTCGCATCTGGCACGGCCAGTACACGCGCTGGCCGGACTACGGCGTGCCGGGCGGCGGTAGCGCGCAGCCGGTGTTGCGCTTCCTCGCGCTAGTGCGGCGAGCGCAGCAGCTCGCGCTACAAGAGTACGTATGCATGCTGTAGTAACATCTCACACGGCGGCAGCGCGCAGCCGGTGTTGCGCTTCCTCGCGCTAGTGCGGCGAGCGCAGCAGCTCGCGCTACAAGAGTACGTATGCATGCTGTAGTAACATCTCACACGGCGGCAGCGCGCAGCCGGTGTTGCGCTTCCTCGCGCTAGTGCGGCGAGCGCAGCAGCTCGCGCTACAAGAGTACGTATGCATGCTGTAGTAACATCTCACACGGCGGCAGCGCGCAGCCGGTGTTGCGCTTCCTCGCGCTAGTGCGGCGAGCGCAGCAGCTCGCGCTACAAGAGTACGTATGCATGCTGTAGTAACATCTCACACGGCGGCAGCGCGCAGCCGGTGTTGCGCTTCCTCGCGCTAGTGCGGCGAGCGCAGCAGCTCGCGCTACAAGAGTACGTATGCATGCTGTAGTAACATCTCACACGGCGGCAGCGCGCAGCCGGTGTTGCGCTTCCTCGCGCTAGTGCGGCGAGCGCAGCAGCTCGCGCTACAAGAGTACGTATGCATGCTGTAGTAACATCTCACACGGCGGCAGCGCGCAGCCGGTGTTGCGCTTCCTCGCGCTAGTGCGGCGAGCGCAGCAGCTCGCGCTACAAGAGTACGTATGCATGCTGTAGTAACATCTCACACGGCGGCAGCGCGCAGCCGGTGTTGCGCTTCCTCGCGCTAGTGCGGCGAGCGCAGCAGCTCGCGCTACAAGAGTACGTATGCATGCTGTAGTAACATCTCACACGGCGGCAGCGCGCAGCCGGTGTTGCGCTTCCTCGCGCTAGTGCGGCGAGCGCAGCAGCTCGCGCTACAAGAGTACGTATGCATGCTGTAGTAACATCTCACACGGCGGCAGCGCGCAGCCGGTGTTGCGCTTCCTCGCGCTAGTGCGGCGAGCGCAGCAGCTCGCGCTACAAGAGTACGTATGCATGCTGTAGTAACATCTCACACGGCGGCAGCGCGCAGCCGGTGTTGCGCTTCCTCGCGCTAGTGCGGCGAGCGCAGCAGCTCGCGCTACAAGAGTACGTATGCATGCTGTAGTAACATCTCACACGGCGGCAGCGCGCAGCCGGTGTTGCGCTTCCTCGCGCTAGTGCGGCGAGCGCAGCAGCTCGCGCTACAAGAGTACGTATGCATGCTGTAGTAACATCTCACACGGCGGCAGCGCGCAGCCGGTGTTGCGCTTCCTCGCGCTAGTGCGGCGAGCGCAGCAGCTCGCGCTACAAGAGTACGTATGCATGCTGTAGTAACATCTCACACGGCGGCAGCGCGCAGCCGGTGTTGCGCTTCCTCGCGCTAGTGCGGCGAGCGCAGCAGCTCGCGCTACAAGAGTACGTATGCATGCTGTAGTAACATCTCACACGGCGGCAGCGCGCAGCCGGTGTTGCGCTTCCTCGCGCTAGTGCGGCGAGCGCAGCAGCTCGCGCTACAAGAGTACGTATGCATGCTGTAGTAACATCTCACACGGCGGCAGCGCGCAGCCGGTGTTGCGCTTCCTCGCGCTAGTGCGGCGAGCGCAGCAGCTCGCGCTACAAGAGTACGTATGCATGCTGTAGTAACATCTCACACGGCGGCAGCGCGCAGCCGGTGTTGCGCTTCCTCGCGCTAGTGCGGCGAGCGCAGCAGCTCGCGCTACAAGAGTACGTATGCATGCTGTAGTAACATCTCACACGGCGGCAGCGCGCAGCCGGTGTTGCGCTTCCTCGCGCTAGTGCGGCGAGCGCAGCAGCTCGCGCTACAAGAGTACGTATGCATGCTGTAGTAACATCTCACACGGCGGCAGCGCGCAGCCGGTGTTGCGCTTCCTCGCGCTAGTGCGGCGAGCGCAGCAGCTCGCGCTACAAGAGTACGTATGCATGCTGTAGTAACATCTCACACGGCGGCAGCGCGCAGCCGGTGTTGCGCTTCCTCGCGCTAGTGCGGCGAGCGCAGCAGCTCGCGCTACAAGAGTACGTATGCATGCTGTAGTAACATCTCACACACGCTACACGTGCACACATACGCGCTACACGCGCTACCCGGACTATGTGTATCAATAAAAACAAAACTTTTTTTACATTTTTGAAACTGATTATTAATAAAAAATTATTATGTTTTCAGCTTAGGCGATGCGTGGGCGGGACACAACAGGGGGCCGCCGATAGTCGTCCATTGTTCGGCCGGCATCGGCAGAACAGGTAAATAATTTACTTGTATTTCACATCTAATAATTGTGCAGCCGAATTTATACAAACCGAACTTTAAGTTTACTGAACGTTACCCTCAGGACGAATTCTACCAAACTTTTATACCTAGAATGTCATATCCTAAAAATAAATTTTGAATTAAAAAAAAAAAAAAAATTAATACTAGAATTGTCATACGTTAATTTTATTACACGCATAAAAGATATCTTACTTTGGGTGAAATTAGCCCTTAGTGGACTATGTGAAATATTTTCAATAAATTATAATAAAGCCTTTTATTATTCCATGCCCGGCAGAGGCCTCTTCTTATACAGGAATAATTTTTATTCAGTGCGCAAACTTTGACAAATTAAACTTAAATGAGTTTTATTAAACACCTATTTTTTATTTTGATAAGTCTTAGTACAAAAAAATAAAGTATCGCTAACGAAAGATGTCTATTTTTTTTAAATTGATTTTCTGGCCACTACGCGCCGCCCGGCGCGGCAGCGCTCGGTCGTTTTTCGTGCATAGGCGTGGGTCGATAGATATTTACGTGGGTTACATACAATGTACTGATCGCTGATTTTATCAGGTTCGAATTAGACTTTTTTAAGATTAGGCCGTGATCTGAAGTTATTTGAAGAGTAATTCCAATTTTTCCTTCATACTTTCATGGGCTTAGGACCATCAAAATGCAGAAAATAACGCATTATAATCAATTAAATTAAGGCACTTTTAAAAACTTAATATTTACATTTACCGCCAGTCGAGGTCTGCCAGACCCTAGTGCGTGATTTGGGGTCCTGAACTGACCGTGATCAAGCAGCCTCTGAGTGGCTGCTAAAATGGTCCTTTCATTAGGGACCGTGGGGTCCTTTCCTTACCCCTTACGTACGTACCTTGGGCTCGCATTCGAGGTATGCTCTCCCTAGCATACATTCTGCGAGCTGCTCGTAGGCTTTCAGCACATAATAAATAGACCCGCACCATCTCATAGAACTCGCGGTTAATAAAATCCGATATCGTAAGTACGACACACGAGTACGCGGGGGTTGCGCACTGCGCGGGAAAGCGACTGGACGCGACATAACGACAGCGCAAGCGCATGCGATGAGCAGACTGTCTCGCGCCGGCCGCCGCCGCCTGGCGCCACCCTGCCGCCCGGAAGGGGGTTTCACCCCCTCTGCAACATCACTCGTAAGCCGCACGGCGCCCGCGCTCATTGATATTATTACGAATAGATAGTGTCCATATTTTGCTGATTTAAAGTCGGATAAAAAAATATAAAAAAGTTTTGAACAAATAATGGAAATGTGTTCTATTACTGATACTGAACCACCAAAATTTTTTTTGCGCATTGCTTAAAAAATATTCCTGTATATAGTAATTACGAGCAAGTGTGAAATATTTTGTTGTTGAGACGTATACGCTTGTAAGTGCACTTTGATTGTGTGCGCTACGGAGGTTGTTCGGTCGGTAAGGTCGTTTGTCTCTCCAGACGCGGGTCTGCGGACGTGTGAGGTCAAAATCAAAAGTCATTTATTCAAATTAGGCTGAGAATCAGCACTTTTCGAACGTCAAAATTACAAAAGACAGTCCCCCAAAAACGCCCGCCCTTCACCACTTCCTAGTGCTATCGCTGGGAAGAAGAAGTGGCGCAACAAACTCCCCAGCAGGTCAGCTGTCTGTTCAGTTAGAAAATATTTGATTGTATACAATACTAGGCGTTAAGTAATTAACATTACAACGCACATAACATAAAATTAAATTACTTGCAAGGTACGGATGAAAAGATACGAGTAAAAACGTACTCAATCGATACTTTTTTTCGATACCAAGTAGGTACCGGTCAAAAGTATTCGTATCGGTACTAGGTCCGAACCATTAGAAGAATGGGAGGATTTAAAACCCGTGTGTTCAGTATTATAGGCGCGAATGATGTTACACTTTGAAAAAATTTTTGTTTTGTGCAGCACCACACAAACCGTCTTATTTTCTTTGTTTCTTGTTTATTTCAGTAAACATAATATCAATATAATACTTACTGCTGTTTTTATTTGCTTTTAATATTTATGAAAATTGGCGTTATTTTACGAGTGATGCGGCATCGATACCTCCCGAGGTATCGTGTCCCGCACTGGGTAGTGTACTGGCCCTTCCGCAGGCACGTTCCTGACGCTGGACACGTGCGCGTCGCGCCTGCGCGCGGAGGGCACGCTGGACGTGCGCGGCACGGTGGAGCGCATCCGTGCGCAGCGCGCGCACTCCATACAGATGCCCGACCAGTACGTGTTCTGTCACCTGGCGCTGCTCGAGTACGCGGTCAGTATCTACACCCACTCTACATCCGTGCGCAGCGCGCGCACTCCATACAGATGCCCGACCAGTACGTGTTCTGTCACCTGGCGCTGCTCGAGTACGCGGTCAGTATCTACACCCACTCTACATCCGTGCGCAGCGCGCGCACTCCATACAGATGCCCGACCAGTACGTGTTCTGTGACCTGGCGCTGCTCGAGTACGCGGTCAGTATCTACACCCACTCTATATCCGTGCGCAGCGCGCGCACTCCATACAGATGCCCGACCAGTACGTGTTCTGTCACCTGGCGCTGCTCGAGTACGCGGTCAGTATCTACACCCACTCTACATCCGTGCGCAGCGCGCGCACTCCATACAGATGCCCGACCAGTACGTGTTCTGTGACCTGGCGCTGCTCGAGTACGCGGTCAGTATCTACACCCACTCTATATCCGTGCGCAGCGCGCGCACTCCATACAGATGCCCGACCAGTACGTGTTCTGTCACCTGGCGCTGCTCGAGTACGCGGTCAGTATCTACACCCACTCTACATCCGTGCGCAGCGCGCGCACTCCATACAGATGCCCGACCAGTACGTGTTCTGTGACCTGGCGCTGCTCGAGTACGCGGTCAGTATCTACACCCACTCTATATCCGTGCGCAGCGCGCGCACTCCATACAGATGCCCGACCAGTACGTGTTCTGTGACCTGGCGCTGCTCGAGTACGCGGTCAGTATCTACACCCACTCTATATCCGTGCGCAGCGCGCGCACTCCATACAGATGCCCGACCAGTACGTGTTCTGTCACCTGGCGCTGCTCGAGTACGCGGTCAGTATCTACACCCACTCTACATCCGTGCGCAGCGCGCGCACTCCATACAGATGCCCGACCAGTACGTGTTCTGTCACCTGGCGCTGCTCGAGTACGCGGTCAGTATCTACACCCACTCTCCTTGTAATCGCTCAATCTACTGGACTGTGTTTTAACTTGAATATAGACTGAAGAATAATGTGATACTGATAAGACAACGCTGGAGTTAAAAAAAAAGATGTTATCACTAAAATTGAAAACACTATATTCTTAGATGATTTGTTGAAAAAACGCCTTAGAATCTAGGGTATCTATTGTTATGCACGCCCACGGGCATGCATAACAATAGTTTAAAATGTTAGTGACATCTTTTTTTGTCATTTGGAACCTAGCAATTTTTTTCTCTCTGAAACAGAATCGAGAATAGAAACGAAGGTGAAGATGTTTTTTATTTTATTAATTTTGTGATAACTTCCCTATTACTCTAAGAATATTGGATACTATAGCAAAGTGAAAACCTTACGTTCATGCTAGCTCAAATGATCACAGTATGGGTTTCTTATACGCACTCGCTCACACACACAAGCATACAGCCGATCGATTCTGTAAAAATCTCACCGTGAAAAGTTAGGTGAAGTGACCTTAGAGTGAGCTGTCAATAGTGTCAATCCCTAGCATTTAGATTGGAATGACAGCTCACTCCACGCTCACTTCACCTAAATTTTCACGGTGAGATGGTTACAGAATCGCACTGCAGGACAGCCTAGGTGAGGGGAGCGAGCGGCGCGAGGTTGGCGCCAAGCATTCTCATGGTCAACAAAAAAAATAGGAGGGCCGTACAGATAAGGCGTTTTAACTGCAACTAAGCACGTAATACCGAATGCAACGATACGAATCAATGCCTTATCTGGTTTTTATTTGTTGTATGCGTTATGTGATTAGAGCGTCTTTGTTATCTGACCCAGGAAATGCGCTAAGTTCATTATTAGTTGTGCTTCCAGGTTATGCATGGCTACCTAGACTCGGCAGACTTGAACGGATTCGACGAAGATAACGAGGAAGAGTCCGAATGAAGACTGTCTCGTCCGTCCTGCGCCGTGCTCTAACGGCATCGGGTCGCCGCGCCGCCTGTACGAGTGACAGTGTACATTGACCCTTAGCCAAGTGACTGCTCTTGCAAACTATACAGTGTTTATATCGCTACGTCACCCACCCACGTGTACGTGTGATCTCAGGCCGACTGACCAAAGATCGCGCGCGAACCCGCGGTGAAATAGTACGGAACCCTTTCTAACGCCGCCATTGAACTGCACAAAGAGATGTGTTCATTAGAATAGTAGCAGAAGGACAGCATGTCCCGCGTGACCACATGACCGCGTGACCACGGGACCACGTGACCACGGGACCACGTGAGCACGGGACCACGTGAGCACGCGTCACAGACCACTGCTAGTGCTGGAACAAGACGTGAGGAATGTTTGTGTACGACGTTGCGCCACAATCGGCTGAATCAACACGCTATCCGCTCATAGCTTATGATATATACATTGAAATGAAAACGTTCCTGTAGCATGAATAAGAACTGAAATATAAATCAGCTAATGGGAAGGAAGCCTCATAACACAAGTATTTATTTGCATATTATAAATCTTTGTAACCAAAAATATTTCCACGATTATTTAGGATTTTAATATTTATTTATATGATGTAAGGAGTTATGGCTGTGTGAAGATTTTGTCTGTAACTTATGTAGTTATGTTTATTTCAATAAATTAATTTTATGTAAATGCCATGAAATCATTATAATATCTACATGTGACCGCTGAATTTGAAGTTTCGCACGATTTAATATACGTTGAGGTGCTGGTAGGCTTAAAAAAATAATTCATGTTAATCATTTTATATGTTTCATTTGCGCTGTGTCGCATAATGATGTGTATTGTACATTTTTATAATCGTCAACGCTCATATCGAGCCATTATATGAATTTATGATAATGCACTGAGGCATCTAGACGTCGTTACGAATTATTATAAATTATTATATTATAAATAGTTTAGTCACAGAATGTCCAATTCGCTAAACGCCTCATTAGCAGAATGTCCAATTTGCAAGAATACCGCGGCAACGCGAGATTCTTAAATTGACAGCATGTATTATCTACTAAACATTTTTAATTTGTTAGACTAAAATGACAGCGGCGATCGATCTTTTTTGTCAACATGACATTGATGATGATCGCAACTGATTGTGTAGCAAATTTGCGATCATGATGACCAAAATGATAATTGCAGTAAGTATAGGATTGATTGAATTTTGAAAATTGAATTTCGTTGATTATTTGCAATGATTTTTTATTAAAAATCAGAGTTCATTTCATTTTATTGTGGACCGGTTATTAAACATAATTATAAATATAAATGGGGAAAGTGTTAATATAGGAATATAAGTAAATGAAATGAGTATGACCACTAAACATTCTGCGAATAAGAATGCGGGGTACTGAATTTTTTGCAAATTGGACATTCTGCGACTAAACATTATAAATTTTACATAGACTGAGTAATGTTAATATGTTCTAAAAGTTTACATGCGGCCCGTCGTACTAGCGTAAATTTACTATAACCTTCATGTTAAAATCAATCTTTATTTCTAATGTGTTCTTATGAAAATTGTAAAAAACGTATAATAACAATAAATGTGAAAATAAGTAAAATATTTTGATGTAACAACATACAACATATTTATTTTTCATAGAAAGCATAGCGACATATCTAATGACAGATCTATATATTTTGAATCGCCGTCCTGTTACGTAACGTACATATCGCAGTAGACGTGTTTGTTTGTTACGTAACGTACATATCGCAGTAGACGTGTTTGTTACGTAACGTACATGTCGCAGTAGACATATTTGTTACGTAACGTACATATCGCAGTAGACGTGTTTGTTTGTTACGTAACGTACATATCGCAGTAGACGTGTTTGTTTGCTCTCCACCGTGTTCCGTCGTGGACAGCGTCTCCTTCCTGCATCGTGAATCTCTTGTACAGTGTGACTATGACACCCTCTTCCGTGCCTACAGTATGTTGCTCGAACGTATGATTATGTTAACTATCGTATATTCTATCTGACTAGTGTATTTTTCAGACTTACTTATTTTCGATCGCAGAAAATCAGTTTTAAACAAAATATCTTATTTTATTTGGCACTTGGTGTAAATATTTGTTATGCAATTCTGCGAACGACAGTACGTCAGTCTGGCACTACACTTAACAAAAATGTATCACAACATGTTCTCTTAGAACATCGTTTCATAATAAGTAAATTGTTAATCTGGAACGTCTGTTGACTCTTGTATCTGTAAATAGTTTATAATTATTTTCTGTTCTAAATTTAAATTAAAACCCTTGTGAAATATGTGTGAAATAAAAAATCTTGTAATATATTTACACAAATAGTTTTATTCACCATCTTATATAGACATCGCGGATAGTAATGGAATATAAACTTACACGCTAGTACAGGACTTTACAAAAATACTACATAATTTACACCAATGATGTACAAAAAAAATAAAAAATAGTAAGAAATTGTCGCCCGGGTATGTGGGATTACGCTAAAACTCGCGAGGGTGCAAGCGGGCGTATTTGTGTTGAAAAATAGTATGAGCAGCGCTAATCTAACACTTGGCGCGGGTGCGTGCTACGGACGTCACACAGAAGCGCGTCGGGTCGCTGCCGGCGTCACACAGACGCGCGGCGGGTCGCGGCCGGCGTCACACAGACGCGCGGCGGGTCGCGGCGGGCGTCACACAGACGCGCGGCGGGGCGCGGCCGACGTCACACAGACGCGCGTCGGGTCGCTGCCGGCGTCACACAGACGCGCGGCGGGTCGCGGCGGGCGTCACACAGACGCGCGGCGGGGCGCGGCCGACGTCACACAGACGCGCGGCGGGTCGCGGCCGGCGTCACACAGACGCGCGGCGGGTCGCGGCGGGCGTCACACAGACGCGCGGCGGGGCGCGGCCGACGTCACACAGACGCGCGTCGGGTCGCTGGCGGCGTCACACAGACGCGCGGCGGGTCGCGGCGGGCGTCACACAGACGCGCGGCGGGGCGCGGCCGACGTCACACAGACGCGCGTCGGGTCGCTGCCGGCGTCACACAGACGCGCGGCGGGTCGCGGCGGGCGTCACACAGACGCGCGGCGGGGCGCGGCCGACGTCACACAGACGCGCGGCGGGTTCGCGGCCGGCGTCATAAAAACGCGCGGCGGGTCCGCGGCCGGCGTCACACAGAGGCGCGGCCGGCGTCACACAGACGTGCGGCAAGTCGCGGCGTCGCCCGGAGCGGACTTGTTTATTCAAATCAGTTTCATGCCGCCATGTGCGGCGGGTCACATGCGTCAGAAGGTACAATCACGAGCAAAAGAATGTATACACTCGGCTTTATTCAAAAGCGATTTAGTCCTTTATTTTTGAATAAAGTTTTATGTTCTTACGAACATAATAGCATTTTCACAAATGGTAAAATTTTTGCAAAATGTGTTTTTTGATCAATTGTTAGTTTCGCTAATGGATATTTTTTTTAAATAAAGTTAATTATATGACCATTTTATCATTAGATAAACTAACAATTGATCAAAAGTTAGTTAGTTAGTTACTATTTTTAACAATTGGTTGAGTTTAACTACGGATCAAAAAACCGGATCTAAGTAACCCACTTGTCACGAAAGTCGACATTTTGTGGTCTTTGTCGCCGTCGATTTTTGCCAAATAATAAATTAGCAATAATAATCTTATTAAGGCAGCCTACCCGCACCTACCCCCTAAATTTACATTCGACGCCAAAATTGTACCAGCGGTAGCGGCGCTGCGTGAGGCAGGCGCACGGTCCCAGGTCCAAGTGGAGGTCCGGAGCGGACACCCGCGGGGTAATTGATTGCGTAACACACTATCAGTAGTAATGGGTTTCATTTTGACAGTTCTAATATTTATCTTCTGTCCTTTTCTTAATGAAATAGAAAGAAAAAGATGCACTGAACTTGAATTTTAGTTTGTGAACAAGGGAATCGGCGCTATTATCCTTCAAAATGATTTAGATTGAGATTGATAGTGTGTCACGCAATTAGGGTGCCGCTCCGTGTGCCCGCGTGAAAATGAAATTAGCGTCATCCCTGAGAGCCAGATATGACACACTACAAAGCCCAACTTAAACTGAAACTCAATGTGCCAAATAAAAGGCCAGTTTCTGTAGAACTAGTTAGGGAATCAATGCAATCTAGAGTCGACATTAGCCATTCGAGATCCAGCAATAAGGCGAGATCGAGATTTCGCATGCTGCTTGAAAGAAGGCGTTCTTTTTAATCAACTAAACTTAATTAAAATGAAAACACCTTACTAAGGGTAATCGTATTATATTTTGTAAATAAAATAAACGTTTTCTAATGTTGCATTCTGTATGCGTTCAGATGAACAAATCAGCAGACACACATTACGGCGCACGCACACTAGAAATCCATTAATTATAATACTCTCAAGAAACGAGAGTGTGCTAAATCGCACGCGCTCAGTCTCGAAATCTTGTTTGAGATGGAGATTGATTACAAGAACGAGATTGTCTTCCCACGAGATTGAATCTTGAATAAAGGCTCGAGATCTCGCGACATCTCGAATATCGAGATTGCATTACCTAGCTAGAACTAGCGTTGTAGTTATAGATGACGTGAGTTACTCGATGACCACGGTGGAGTTGCCGCGCACAAACAGTATCGGCGGCATGTCATGGCTCATAACAGTCAACCACGCCATATACATGGCCGCTGATATTCCCTGGAAAGTAAGAACAGATTGTGCTGACTTTCACGAAACTGGGTCTCGCGTGTCGGAAACTGTTTCCATCAATGTGATGGTATAATTTAGTAACGGCCCATGCCGGTGAAAAACGGACTAGTTATGGAGATATTTAAGGCGAGTCTCATCTATTATTAGGTTTTCTTGGAAACAAGTTTGTGATGTTATTATAACAATACCCTTCCCATTATATTTATTACTCATAGGGGCAGTATCTTGCGTGCACTATTCTGCACGTTACAGATTCATAACGAAAAATAATATAAATAATAATACCTACGTGGTTCGTTGTATAAATAGAATGCGTAGATTTCTTTTTATGCCACCCTGATGTAGAATGAAGGCGAATTTTCTATATCTATACCATAAAGACTATTCTAAGCCCACGTTCGCATAATACGTAATAATATCGCGGCGAGATTTTATCGCGCACCGGATTTTCAACTCCCGGTGTTGAGCCGAGCATTGAGAATCCAACAGAGCACATCCCATGCAGCGCGTCAAAAAACACACTTTCAACTCTCGGCACTAAGCAGTGCGTCGAAAATCCAACCCGCGTAAAAAACTCGCCGCGGGAAATATCGCCCGAACCTGAGCTTAGATATAGGTGTAGACTATAATAATATGCGTAAGAGCAGTCTTTAAGGAAAATCCTACCTGTCGAGGTAAAGGCAAGGTCATGACGATAAAATCAGCACCGAAGGAGTTTTCAATCAACAGCTCTCGAAGCCTCAAGTGTCGGCAGGTCTTGTTGTGTAGTCTTTCGGATTCTTCGTCTGATATCAATATTTCTGTAAAAAAAAATATTTTTTCATACCACTTGCTCAAAAACGTGACATTCTATGCCACAAAAAGCGAACATAACTATAGTAATTTTTAATCTGTTAAAAACAGGGAAAGAAAATTGTACTGAATTTAATTCATCCTTTAGGGGGAGAATGTGATTTAAATTTGGAATACTTACCGAAATTTATACTGAACTACATTTGTGTTTACACCATTGAGTTTGTATAATTATAAAGCATTATACATCTTTTTGAAAAAGGAATACGCATTTATTATGCAGTTATGATTATTAAATAAAATTACGAAAACCGACGAGGCCGTATGAGGTTTATGCCTATTGCCTTTGCTTTTCCGACAACAAAATTAGGAATTTGCCGCGTTTTTGTTTTCTACAAATACAACGTTAAGTTTATTTTTTCGCAAATGGTACGAAAAGTAGAGTATTTTCCTCGGTGATAAAGCTGTCTTAGTCTTTTTTTTTGAGGATGGGAAATCATCAAATGACTCCTCCCGCTCTGGGTGGAGCAGGAGGGAGTGTCAGACTCTTACTGACTAAAACCCACCCGTGTTCCTTCCTTAGCCCTTTATGTTCCAGGGCAGCGGTAAACCCTTTCGGATGTTCCCGCTACCCTGGAGCTGTCTTAGTCTTGGGTGAACTTAAATCCCTCGCTACACTCAGGACTCACTCGCGATTTAAATCGTCGCGGTCGTCACCCCCGACAGAAGACACTGCTTTATCCCCTCGGTTAATAACCTACTATTATAGGTACAGACGCCAGCACATCAAGCTACTACAATCTGTCAATTTTTTTTAATAGATTCTCCACTTTATCGCTAAAGCATTAAGGTTCAAGGTTAATTGGCAAAATTTTACAGTTTCGGGTAGCTTGACCTGCTGGCGTCTGTACTTAGATATTTTTAAGAAATCTATCTATACTTATAATAAATCTGTAGAAGTGAAAATTCTGTACATTGAAAATATCAAAAAAATAAATGGCAGGGGGTGTTACTAGACCGACACCGAACCCAAAAATGTGATTAAAAAAATTTTTGTCTGTCTGTCTGTCCGTTTGTTCAGGCATCACGCAAAAACTACCGGTTCGATTATGAATATGATGAAACTTGGTATAATTATTCTTTAATATCCTGGGCACCACACTGGGTACTTTTTATGCCGGAAAAGTATATACAATAAAAAACAAACTTAATTTTGCGGTTTTAATACCCAGGTGCCCCCTGGGTATTTTTTATGCCGGAAAAGTATCTTCTAAATATATAAAACTCAAAGGTGACTGACTGACATAGTGATCTATCAACGCACAGCCCAAACCACTGGCGGGATCGGGCTGAAATTTGGCATGCAGGTAGATGTTATGACGTAGGCATCCGCTAAGAAAGGATTTTGATAAATTCTACCCCCAAGGGGATGAAATAGGGGATGAAAGTTTGTATGAAAAATCTTATTCCTTGACTTAATAAACTTGAAACTTTGCACGAATACTTATCTAAATAAATTATGAAGATTGTCAGTTTTTTTTCTTCTAAGCTACCCCCTAATAAGGGATTGGGGGGTTGAAGTTTGTATGGAAGAATTTTAGCGCGCAGTCCGGTTGACTTGAAACTCAGTATTTATACCTAATATTGAAAGTAAAGAATAATGTGTATCAGGGTTTTTTGAAAATCTACCCCTGACGGGCTGAAAAGGGGTAGTCAATTTTTCAGGGGAGGATTTTACTGCATGGCTTGATTAACTCGAAAATTAGTAAAATTATCTTTGAGTCAAGTTATGAATACATCCCAAACGATTTGTTTTAAATTCCACCCCTGTGGGAGTGAAAAGCGGGGACACAGTTTATATGAAAAATCTTCTTCATTAGGTTAATAAACTTGAAACTTTTCAAGAATACTCGCCTAAGTAAGTAATAAAGTTTCTCATTATATGTTTTTCAAAACTACCCCTCAAAGGGGGATAGAAGGGTGTTGAAGTTTGTGTGGAATAATTTGAATGCGCGGTCCGATTAACTCGAAACTCAATATTGATACTTTTGACAGAAAATAATTAATAATAAATATGTAAAGTTGTCGAAAATTTACCACTGACGGGACAAAAACGGGTAATTCGGTTTCTATGGGAAGGATTTGAACTTGAAACTGTATGTTACATTTTCACGCCTAAACCACTGAACTTCTGATTTGGCATAGAGATAGATGGCATCCTGGGGAAGCACATACATTTTATCCTGTTAGCACGTTCCCGTGGGATAATTTCCGACATCCACGCGGGCGACGCCGCGGGCAGAAGCTGGTGTATAATAAACTGTATGTGGTTAGCGTTGGAAAGTAAGTATACAATTTAGAGAATGGCACTTTCCTTTCCCAGATTGTATGTCCAGCTGTCTCCTAACGCTTTGATATTGATAATTCAATTATCTTAAAAAAAAAATGTAGGTTTCACAGACTTATTGCTATGCTCGCTAAAGACTGTCTCACAAAAAATGTCTGCCGTCTGAGTTGGTCCTTACCGTCATTGGTGGCAGTCCTGTGGTTTCTCGTTACATCATTGAAGAAAGCCCACGTGGAGTCATCTGGCGTGTCCTCAATACCAGTAATCATCGTCAATTGTGAATAATCAATTCGGAACTTTTTCAGAAGCTCCACCATACTGTCAAAAAATAAAACATCAACAATACCCAATATGGTAGTTTCTTGGACACGGCATGCATTGTGAGGAGGTTCCTCCAAAGAGAATTATAACGAAGCTTAGAAAGGGATTACTCTCTCTGAAGCCATTACCACCGATAGCTTTGACCCTACTCCTGATGTTGATGGGCAACATATTCGTAAGAGTAATAAGCGTTTTTGTATATTTTTAATTTTAGTTTCTTGCTATCCTTTTGGCAAAAAGTCGTGAGTTTATGTTCGTAGCCACGGATATCTTCGTAGCCTATATTTGTTATGTAAATAAAAAGTTAATGCGAAATTAATCATTTTAATACAACACACTTACTGTTTCTCTGCTTCTTCAACGGATATATTTCTTTGAGGGAGTGCGAATATTCGCAGTGACATTTTCCCACTCCTACTTCTGCGCGCGATTATGTATGGCAGCAGAATGTTCATACCGCCATCGTCGTACAGCCACCATGCGTCCAAAATACAATTCTGATACAAGGAACAGACACACAAGTAATTACATATCATTATGCCAACACTTCAACTTGTAATCCATGCTAATATTATAAATGCCAAAGTAAGTTTATCTGCTTGTTAACTTTTCATGCCTTAGGAGCGATCATCCCGCGCGAGCTGGCAACGTCGCATTATTTGTTGTGTTATTCGTGATTTTTTTAAATTGTATTTAAACCATAGTACTATTTCTTAGCAGCCAACTACTAGATCGTTGGTATTTATAATTATTTTTAATATTTACTCTTAAATACCTGATGATGAGTTACATAATATAGATGTCGCAGATGGATTGTCGAATCCACTGTGTTACAAAACCGCTCCGTTATTTAAAACATCGGAACAATGTTTAGCTGGATTAGGTACTCTGTTTCAGACGCCATTATTTTATTTTTGACCCGCTTTATTGATAAATGCAAAAAAAAATATGAAATTCTGCGTGTTAAAGTTGAGTACCACCTAATTATGAAAAACTACTAAACGACGATTAGTTGTTTTATTGTTTTACATAACGCAGCTGTTTTCTAAAACAGCTAGCGTTTATGTATAAAAGGAGATTCGACATTCCATCTGCGCATTAGATAATTAGATGAAATATTACGTTGTGGAACGCCAAAACCTTGTAGGCCCCGACTTTGCGTGCAGGCGGTCCAAAGCGCTGCGACTGCGAACGTTTAGCGGACATTGCGTCTAGTTGACTGACTGCGCCACTCATTATGGCACGAGGCACTTGAAAAATAAAACGTTACAGTAGGTACCTATTCCCACTATAGATTCCCAATTTTTTAAATAATCGGTAATTTACATAGGTACAAATTACAAAACTTGTTTGAATAGAATTTGTGGTAATTATCAGTACCTACAAAAAAAGGTTGTTGACAATAAAAAGGTTCATTGTCCGTGTATACATCTTTTTGGGCGTACTGTACATCAGTAGGTACAGTCAGCCCCAAAAACTACAGATAATATACACCCACTTCCAGTGAAGTGGGTGTATATCTATCGTTTTAATTATTTAAACAATTCAAAAGTTGGTCAAGCAAGATTGACAATATTGACATGGCCAGTTTTATAAAAAGGTTTTTTAATATTACGACAAAACTTTGATGTTGCTATCTCTTAAGTTAAGTTTTTCCGTCATACATACCTGATGAAAATACCTTGATCAAGGCATGGTCTGATCCTTCGACGTCAGAATCTGAGCTCATGATCGACAGCATTCGCACACGTTCGCGTGACTGCGCTTGCTCACTATCGTCGGAGAATGCCGCCATACTTGCGCGAGCACTAACCGACTGACTCCACTGACCCGGCCTTTTGTAAGGTCGCATGTTCGTTGGGACGTGGAAGATGGCCATTGCCAGCTCGAATTGAAACGTCATCCTGGGGATATATCGGCATTGTCATCCGGGTATCGTAGTCAAACTGCAGCCGTTGATACAACCAATTTGTGGGATAGAAAAAACCGCAAGTATTGACGCGACCCATGCAGTTAGGCCCCCCTTACAGATGGTGTTGACTAACCGAATCATACGAAAGTAAGTGAGAAGTTCTGTATGTGGGCAAGTGTCCCAGTCGAACTTGTAGCCTAGGAGCACGACGTTGGGCGCGATGCGGCCGAGCCCCGTCGCCTGAAGCAGCGCTTGGCAGCCCTGCTCGAAGCTGCAGCCTTGGACCAGCACATAGAACGCGCGCATTTTGCGTTGACTCAGCCACTCCTCACCTGCCAGCCGCCGGTAGAGCCGCTCCATCTGTGTTAGCTGGTCCTGTGGAATAACGAAATTTGTGTCATCGGATAAGAAAACATTAGTTCCGCATATATAGAGGCCTCCAAAAGTTAGTTGACATTTGTCCACTTCACCTGTGATGCCATATTATTATTTAAAGCGAAGAAAGTTCACTGCTATACACTCCGCTAATCAGTTCTGACAGGATATCTGCGAGTTTTTAATAAGTTCTGATGAAGACAGTGCAGGTAACTGTTAAAATAAAATCGATCCTTACATTTTCAATATCTGCCAGGATCATAAAGGAGCCAACCTTCGTGATGAGGGCGCCCAGGTCCGTGAGCCACGGCCTGTCATCCGGCTTTCCGGCAAGTACCAGTAGTTGGGGGTTGTACGACTTGGTGTGTGCCGTGCGATGGTATATGTGTACTATAGACGTTATGGTCTCCTGATAACGCTGAGCGTCAGTACTACTACCCCAACTGGTTTCTGAAATTTTCAAATAGCTATTTTCATAAAAGTTGTAGCGTATTACCAAATTATTTCGGCTTAAGCATATATTGTTTGGTTCACGTATACAGCTTTCATTTGGTATAAGAAAATGTTTCCCTACGACGAACCGTTTTTCAGATATATAAGAAAAACCGAAAATGTGGGAAGTTTATGCCCCCCCCCCTGCTTCCGGCTCACCTCCTAGATGCCAGGACTTTTAGTTTGTTTTGTTCACTCCCTAAGCACCCTGAACAAGTTTCTGAAACAATCGCTAAGGTTCCTGCTCACGCATTCTACATCCCGTTTTGGGGACTCGTTGACTGAATTACACATAAATATAAAATAAAATATTCCGGGAGTTATTATCTATACTTATAATAAATCTGTAGAAGTGAAAATTCTGTACATTGAAAATATCAAAAAAATAAATGGCAGGGGGTGTTACTAGACCGACACCGAACACAAAAATGTGATTAAAAAAATTTTTGTCTGTCTGTCTGTCTGTCGGTCTGTCTGTCTGTCTGTCTGTTTGTTCAGGTATCACGCAAAAACTACCCGTTCGATTACGATGAAACTTGGTATAATTATTCTTTAATATCCTGGGCACCACACTGGGTACTTTTTATCCCGGAAAAGTATATGCAATAAAAAACAAACTTAATTTTGCGGTTCGATCCCTAGACCCATTACTGTGTCAACCGCAAATTATAAGTTTGTCGTAGGTTACGTCACCCGCAGTGGAGTTCATTTTTATTCCTTTTAGTTTTTAGAGTTATTTAGGTTTATTTTCATATAAGTCGTAGGTATAGATTTTAATTTTAAAGTATAGGTAGCATATTAATTGATAGTGTACGTAGTGACCGTAGGTTATTTTATAATACTGTTAGGTAGGATTAGTCATTCGTATAGATATTAGTTTTTAGGGATTTTGCTTATTTATTGAGTTTAGATTAGTTATCATCAGAAATAGGTTTATTTAGGTAGGTAGGTATTTAATTTTCTGTTATTGAGTTTTTTTTTTTAATTAGGTAGGTACTTAGGTAAAGATATCATATAGGTACCCTCTTAATCACCACTAATGAGACACAATTGGTTTTCTATTGTAATTAGCCACAAAGGGCCCGCGAGATAGATGGCATTCTGGGGAAGCACATACGTTTTATCCTGTTAGCACGTACCCGTGGGTAAATTTCCGACATCCACGCGGGCGAAGCCGCGGGCAGAAGCTAGTCTATTCTATACTTATAATAAATCTGTAGAAGTGAAAATTCTGTACATTGAAAATATCAAAAAAATAATTTACAGGGGGTGTTACTAGACCGACACCGAACCCAAAAATGTGATTAAAAAAATTTTTGTCTGTCTGTCTGTCTGTCGGTCTGTCTGTCTGTCTGTCTGTCTGTCTGTTTGTTCAGGCATCACGCAAAAACTACCGGTTCGATTACGATGAAACTTGGTATAATTATTCTTTAATATCCTGGGCACCACACTGGGTACTTTTTATCCCGGAAAAGTATATACAATAAAAAACAAACTTAATTTTGCGGTTCGATCCCTATACCCGATTACCACTGTCTGTACTGTACCAACCGCAAATACTAAGTTTGTCGTAGGTTGGGTCACCCGCAGTGGAGTTCATTTTTATTCCTTTTAGTTTTTAGAGTTATTTAGGGTTATTTTTATATGAGTCGTAGCCGTCGTAGGTATAGATTTTAATTTTAAAGTATAGGTAGTACCTATATTTGATAGTGTACGTAGTGACCGTAGGTTATTTTATAATACTGTTAGGTAGGATTAGTCATTCGTATAGATATTAGTTTTTAGGGATTTTGCTTATTTATTGAGTTTAGATTAGTTATCATCAGAAATAGGTTTATTTAGGTAGGTATTTAATTTTCTGTTATTGAGTTTTTTTTTTAATTAGGTAGGTACTTAGGTAAAGATATCATATAGGTACCCTCTTAATCATCACTAATGAGACACAATTGGTTTTCTACTGTAATTAGCCACAAAGGGCCCGCGAGATAGATGGCATTCTGGGGAAGCACATACATTTTATCCTGTTAGCACGTTCCCGTGGGATCATTTCCGACATCCACGCGGGCGAAGCCGCGGGCAGAAGCTAGTGTCAAATAAAAACTTCGGAATCTCCCAGGTTTCCAGATTTTTACTTAGACAGCTTAGGATTACTGCCAACCAAATCAGCAGATTATCAGCTATAGGTGGCATAGGTGGTAAACGATAAAGATAAATGATGCTGATGATGATAGCAAGTACCAGGTATCAAGGGTTCCCTATCCATTTGCATAAAGTTTTAAGACCTGATATAACTTGGCATACTTTTGTTTCTCTTATATTTTCGCATAACATTATTTATGCATAACAGCTTACGCATAATTTTTTTAGCATAATTTTTCTAATCATGATATAATGATTAAGCATATCATTCTAAAGCATAAATTTATTTACGCATAGTGATATTAAAACATATTTTTATAGGCATAACAAATTAAGCTTAATAATTAACTCCTAAAATGTTAGACACTAATACACATTTTTATACAATATATGGCTCTAATGAAATTTGTAGGCACTTTACATTGTAGGTTGAACAAATCATTTCAGACGTCGTCCAGCCCGGAACAGCAGCACCACCTACCGGGTTCAATTGTGTTTTCAAATCATCCAGGAACCCATTGAAATATACACCAAAATTTCATACAAATCGGTCCAGCCGCTTAGGAGGAGTTAGGTGACACGTACAGAAGAATTATGTATATTGAGATATTATGTCTTTTACGTGTTTCTAATATTCTGCGAGCAGGCATAATAAAATTATGAGACATTAAATCACATTTTACTAACTACCTTAATGACAATGTTAATTTTTTACTTTACCTGGTTTCCTATACAGTACTGAGAGATAGAGTGTGATGAAAATAAAGGTTGTGATGAGTGCCATGATCCAGCTAATCACCATCATTATGATGAGGCACAGTACGAAACCTGCCAGTGACACCCACGTGTTGTAGTACTGCGAACGGAAGGCAAATGTTTTATAGTAGAAATTAAAGTCCGACTTATACGGATAGAAAAAGGAATAAAAGACCTGTAGTAGCAATAGCTTTAATTTTGACATTTCAACATCATTCATTGCGTTATTTACATTGTTTGGACAAATTTTCCGAACATATGAAGCAATGAATTAGCAATATCTTTCAAAATGATTCAGATTGTGATTGACAGTGTGTTTAAGCAATTAGGGTGTTTAAAAGTAGCGCCAGTGACAAAAAAAACTGAGGAGTAGGTATCCAAATGCAGTGGTATGAACATAATTACGATGCCGGGGAATGAGGCACATTATGATGCTGGAATGTCTTAAAAACTGGCAAACTAAAGAAAATGTGTATGTACTTACAAACGCCAGCACATCAAACTACCCGAAGCTGTCAAATTTTCCCAATCAACTTTGAACCTTAAACTTTAGCGATAATAAATAAATTTGATAGATTGTAGTAGCTTGATGTGCTGGCGCCTGTACTATGTAAAGAATGGTATTGCTAGGAAGGAGGTGAACTCTAAGAGGACGGCTAATAGAGACACAGTCATATGTAGATGCATGATATGACTGTGTCTCTATTAGCCGTCCTCTGTGTCTCTAAGACAGAGGAGAGGAGAGGTGCTGCGCTAACCCGAAATAAATTTGAATAAGGAGGATAATTATTTCGGTTATGAGAATGAAACAGAGCCGTAATTAGTGCATTCAAATACAAAATGGAGTTTTAAAAATACCCTGAAACGCGGCCGCCAACTAATTGGCTTGAAGAAGGCCGCGTGGAATGTGCAGAAGTTGATGAGCGCGTACGATGCGAGGTAGAAGTTGGTGATCAACGGCGCTATCGTGTTCAAATCCGCTGTCAATGAAAAGGTGTGTTTTTATATTATCCATTCATTTAGGAGCCCGCAAAATCGGCGAATGGAAAAACCCCCCAGGAGAACAACGATATCATCATGTGAATACCTATTAAAATATTACACCTTAGACTAAATTTAATTAAATTATTATGGTCAATGGCAAAAATGACAATCATACCAATAAAGTGACCATAAATATGTGAGATGAAAAGTGCCAAGTACTTAGACTTAAGCATGATTAGCCTATAACGTTCCCACTGCTGGGGCACTGGCCTCCTCTCTGTGAGAGGAAGCCTACTTACCGATAAGTAAAAAGAGTAATGAAACGAAGAACACAAGCACATATCCTCTGTAAGGTTCGCCATGTTTCCCGTATCGTTTGGAGAAGAAGATGAGCCCGGGGTATAGGCAGTCCACGCCGAGCGCTTGGATCAGTCGCGGTACCGACAGCAGGTTGGTCAGCGCTGTGGACAGCGTGGCCGCCCAGCAGCCGAGGTAGATTATGGGGCCCCAAAGTGCCATCATTTGCATTATCTGGGAAAACAATGCGATAACGTAGTAATGAGCTAATTTATATGTTTGCGGTTAGACAGAGTACTCGTACTAGTAATAGGCTCAATCACTTTACTCATATCAAATTTTGTAATGTTTTTTTTTTAAACTCATTGTCTCTTGTCAACTTTAAACATGTTTCCTTTTGTTTTTCCTTCTTAGTTACAAATTTTATAGTATAGTGCTTGTTGCACAATTGTTGCGTTTCTGAGGCATACGGTGCTAACCTATAAGATATGAAAAAAAAAAAACAAAATCATACATTGTTTCTTTGGTCTTCCCCTACTCTTATAGTCAAGAAGGAGTAAGTGTGAGCTTAGAGAACCTAATGTAAACTTTCGTAACGATATGTTTCCGGTGAGGAGCTACGGTACAGAAGGTACCTAGGTACTTTATATGCAACAATCATACCGCAATAGTAATAACAGCCGCACGGGGCGATCGATGATCAAGCTACGCTTGCCGACATCTGTCGGTGGATGCGTGACTATCCATTATACTATACGACCCCCCCGTGTTTCGGAAAGTACGCCGTTAAGCCGTTGGTCCCGGCTGGCATTCGAAGATCTTCGACAGTCGTTACTGGTAGTCAGAAGCTCGGAAGTCTGACAACCAGTCTTACCAAGGGTATCGTACTGTTACCCATAACTGGGTTCTAGACGTAAAATAAGCAGTCGCTCTATGTAAAATACTGGTATTCAGCTGCATCCGGTAATCCGGTTAAACTGGAAGCAAACCCCAACATAGTTGGAAAAAGGTTAGGCAGGTGATGAAACATGTTAATGTACTTCGTAATTGTTATGCAGTCCATAGCGACAATTGGGTATACAGTCTTGTAAGGAGTCGTTAGCGACGTCGTTAGGGTTGCCGGAAGCGTCTCGCAGTGCGCCCATGCCGCACAGCCCTGCCATCGTCAGGTACGACGTTACTGATATAGCTAGAGCGGTCAGCGTTCCCTTGGGAATGGCCGTCGCTGGGTCCTGAAAAGGATGAGAAAAGGAAGTTAACCTGAGTTACGATGTCCGAAATTCTGACAACCCGTGAAATGTTGGAGTTGGCGTTGCTCATACAGTCACTGGGTTCCGGTGGTCAAATAACAGCCGCTCGTTAAGTACCTAACAATAAGATACAGATTTTATGTTAGTATATTACCAGTGTATCTATTGTGTGTATTTTTAAACATGCAAGTATACTGATATAGGTACTATACAGTTAGATATAGCATGTTTAAAAATAAATCATATTGAAGCATCAGTCGAACCATCAGGCAGATAATAAAAATACGGGAACAATATAGTACTACTACCCACCTAATATTATAAGCTTTACGATTTCCGCTGTATTTTCAGTACATGTAATTCTCATTGGCAAATGAGAAAAGAAAATTCAATATTTTGCCCAATCGAACGTTTATTATTATTATGTATTTATTTATCAGTTGTACACATACAATTATACTTTAAAGTTGGTGCTAACATAAACTCATTGGTGAAACTTACCGTGCACCAAAATCAACGACTACATAATTTAGAGACAATTCAAACAGCTTAAGTATGTAAGTACTTAGATTAAAGAAACAACAAATGTCGGCATAATTTACCTTGAGATCACCACAAATATTGGCACCTGCTTGCACACCAGTTACAGCGGGAAAGTAAATAGAAAACACGCTGAAGAAATCTTGGTATTTACCCTCACTGAACCGGTAATCAGGCAACAAGTTGTCTCTTCCCACTTCAACTGTAAAAAACCACAGGACAAAGATTAAAAACGGTCTATCTATGACTTACCGTTAATGTAAATAAAATCGTAAAAGACATTTAAAATTTTCAAACCAGAATAATGAAAAGTTATGTTCATAATTCCTACTCGCAATAACAATCCATCACTTACGACTTAGACCTGCGAATCCGCTAGCTATCTCTTGGTCGCTGGTTGGTCCAAAAGCTGCTCCAATTACAAAATTTAATATCGCTGCTATTATGATAACCATCAAAAAGTTCTGAAAAATAAACAGAAGATTGCATATTTACAAGTTTTATATGTCAGCCAACATTATAATGCCATTACATAAAGCTATGAATCGTTTTAAACCAGCTCGTTTATTGTGTTTATTTTCTTACCGTGAAAACTTAAGTGAGTTTGAAGTAAGCTACCATTCCACCTGAATGTTAGGGATCGCTAGATATTGCCACTATTGACAGCGCACTTCAGGCTCAATTCACATGAGTTTTCACGGTAACATTTTTACAGAATAGATCGGCCGAGGCTTACTTGGGTTTTAGTTTCCCAGTCCATGCCAACAGCGCAGATGAAGCACATCACTAACAGGGCTATGGCACCAACGATTCGCGTATCGTTAGGGCCGTTATCTATTATTTTAAGACCATTGGCCTTGAGCAACTCATTCAGAGAATCACAAAAACCGATGGTATTCATACTAGCCGCTACAGAGTTAGCGACAGCGAATATTATCCCCACTGATGCACCTAGCTCTGCACCTAACGATCTGGACACGAGGAAATAAACTCCACCTGTAAGAGATCAGTATATTATGATTTATGAAAATATTCTCTTGGTAATTTCTTAGTAAGATCTTTTAAAATAAACTTTAAACCATCGAATACAGAATAAAGTAACAAATCATATCGGTCTGGGTGGGCCCAACATACTGCCCTTGCGGTACCCCTAGACATGTTTTATTCTGCGGTGTTTGTCAGTATTCATCCATCGATATTCATGTCAGATCTGGACGCTTTTGAGACAATCTTAAAATGTCGGTAATGTTCTCTTTAACGTCAAACTTAACATTTGAAGTATTCTAGAGAAAATATGGATTTTTTTATTATTTGGAACGCGTTAAACTAAATGAAAAAAAATATTGGATGGATTGTGGTTTACTTTTAGGACAGTAGAAGAGTGGTTCTTATGTTACCTCCCTGTAGTTCACCATTGGTGCAGATGGCGCTCAAGGAGAGCGTGGTGATGACGCAGACTATGCTCGAGATGAAGATGATGAGAACAGTCAGCGCGATGCCAGCCTGGGCCACGATCCATGCGATGCGCAAGAACAACACCACGCCCCAGATGTTGAGCAGGCATGGTATTAATACACCCTGTTATTTACAAATACAAACATTATGACATGGGTTTCTTCTTGACGTTCGAGACCTAGAGAAGAGGCGGGCGGTGTTAAAAACAAAATTAGTCAATTTAAGCAATAGTTTGTCTCCGTGGGTACGACCGTAAATGTTAAAGGTACAAACCGTGTTCCGATGCGATTTCCCACCGGTAAAAATAACGAATGAACTTACATATAAACTTTCATCCCCTATTTAACCATTAGGGATGAATGTTTAAAAATCCTTCCTTGAGCACCAAGAAAGGATTTTTAAACATTCATCCCTTCTTCGTTATATAGGGAACTGTTGAGCAAAATTGCATATTTTTAAGCTATGCGTTGTCTGTTACTGAAATAACTTATGATTTTTTTAAGTAAAAGAAGATACATTATAAATCTTCAGCCTTAAATATAGTTCACAGAGGAATTCACAGAGGAGTCAGAACAATAGAAGCACTATTGTTCTGTCTACCGAAAAAATACAGATTCCTGAGATACCTGTATCCATCCTAATTTGATGTTTCCATACGTGGTCAGCTCAGGAGTGGGGTCTGCAAGCCTCGGTTGCGACTATAGTCAAAAGAAAAATATCGTTAACAGATGCTTTCGACATTGTAGGTTACTCGGTTCGTGCGTATTTTGTGAAAATAGAGCGGAGTTAAGTTACTGTACGGCGTCATAACAAATTTTGTTAAAACAATGGTGGAGTGGTTTTGTGGTATAAGTTTTCATATTTTTTTTATTTGAGGTTTTAAATTTCAATCACGCCGCGATAGCGCCGATTCCCTTGTTCACAAACTAAACTAAATTGTAAGTTCATTGCATCTTTTTCTTTCTATTTCATTAAGAAAAGGACAAAAGATAAATATTAGTTTAGTCCTGGCAACGCATAGACATGTAATTTGACATTATCGAGCAGGTGGTGTGAAGAAATCAAAATGTGTGTGTACCAATATATCATCGTCGTTAACGCTGGCAAGCTCATATATGCCTTGACCTCCTCTTGGATCAGATCCTACTCGACGTTTTTTCACTAAAAAAAATAATTTTATTAGTACCGTACTTAATTCGAACTAAAATATCAACTCCCTTATTAACTAACGTGGAGTATAGTTATGTCAAACTTAAACCTCGAAAAATTAAAAGTTTAGGCTGGTTATAAGTTGTAACTTTACTCCTCGTTTATTAAGAAAGGGTTTAAAATATGGTTTTCTAAATCATAAATACAATAGACTACTCATGATGATGCCTATGATGATTGTTAATCTATTTTCAGTTACTATAATGTCAGTACAATTCTTCGATCTACCTACAATGAAGAAAATAAACTAACAATCTTCTAACAATAATATTTTTACACTTACTAAGCTCGTCATAGTTTTGCAGTAGACGTTCATCCATTATCTAAACATACAAACTTATTTGTATTTCCAATAATTCTTAAAACATGTTTCACTTATTTGGCATAGGAATGCGTTTCAATTTAAAATAATTAAGCTGGGCTAATTAGTCGTGAATGGTTCGCGGACGCTGTCCTGTAGAAACTGCTTCACTACCGCACTTCACCGGTTAGTGGTTACCCCAGACTGCCCAGAACAAACAACCAATTTATATTGAGCTCCGAGTTGACCCTACAAAACATTATAATATAACCGTTTAACTGTTGTCGTGTGACTTGTAAGACCGTAATGCATCCGAAATTGCTAGAAAGTTTTCTGCGGGAGCGCTTTTTTGTTCCTAAGTCGACGAAGGAGTGAAAGTGGGAGTTGTTAGGGAATGGTTATGATCCGATGTCTTCGATTTTGAAACTGTGCATTGGTTTAGTGGACCCACAGGGTAGGTCATACACATAGGTTTTATTGTTATCATCATCATCCACAGCCCGACTTTACCCCCTGTTGGGCACAGGCCTCTCTTTACTATGCCAATCACCATGCTCCTGTGCTAGCCTCATCCAGGTTTTTGGAACGAAGTTCCTTATCGCGCGTTGCGAAAGGGGGCTAGACGGAAAAAATTAAGACCAAAAGTTGGAACGACACTTTTTGCTATCTAAGCCGTGCGGGCGGCGTGCGCGTGTTTCTCTGTATGTCTCTCTCCCTCTCTTATAGAAAGCAAGCCAGTTATACTTCGTTCCATCCGGGTGTCCCTTGACACCTCTCAAGTTTTTATAATTATATTTTGCATTATTATTTAACAGTTTTGGCATAGCATGCTTCAAGAGAGTGATATGGCGCACAAGAAATAGACTACATCAACCTATATGGGTTAATATACTGAAAACAAGATCGGATAACATACGAATGATCGTCTCATTATACATAAATAGGTAGGTACAATCGTAGGTATACGAACAACGACTTTGCTATTACTTCTTGTTTACTTTGTCACTCATGCTTGTGGAACCACTTTTAACAATTTGGGTAATTTTCTAAATCCCCGCTTTTACTCTGTAGCTTTAGATACCCTCGAGGCGTTTACGTTGTCGCAATCATTATATAGGTAATTAATTTAGCAATTTCGGCATCAGTCTTCGCTACATTATTAAATTCATAATGTACCAATGTCGACTCAGCATCCGTCAGAACAGAAAGACGTCAGCGTCATCCACGCGTCATCTTGTATCAAAGGAGGTTTCTGCTAGAAGTTTAATAATAGTAATGGTTCTGTGTATAGGTTAAAGTGCTTGTCTGTGGCATCTACTCGTAAAAGAAGATTTGATTGTTGGTTTCCCAGGTTTTCCTTACCTGAATCTTAGCAGCTTAGGGCCGCTTGGGAGCTTTAGGTCGAAGTTTACGCCAATATAACTGGAAAATAAAAATGAAATTCATACTACATGAATTCCATTTCGGTATTTAAACATTTTCCACCTCCTTCTGTGTATGTGCTTCTGTGTGTGTGTGTGCTCCTTGTGTGTAATCTACCCTCTGTAGGTATCATTTTGGAACGCATTTCCCGTTTTCACAACAACAGTGCCTTCGATAGAAAAATAAATCAAACTCATTCAAGTATTGGTAAAATAATTTATTGCAAATAATGTTTTTGTCTTTCCTTTTAATTGAATTTTCAAAAGTTATTTAACTTAAATTCAAGTAGGTAAGTTAATTTAAATTTAGTGCCAAAGATCAACCAACAAGGGAAGTCAAAAGAAAACAAAAAATAAAAAAGGTGACAAGGTGACAATAATAAAATAAATAGCCGACCGATTCTGTAAAAATTTCACCGTGAAAAGTTAGGTGAAGTGAGCTTAGAGTGAGCGGTCAACGGTGTCAATCCCTAGCATTAGTATGGAATGACGGCTCACTCCACGCTCACTTCACGTAAGTTTTCACGGTGAGATGGTTACAGAATCGCACTGCGTAAATCATAAGTACTCGTAAGTACCTACATATTTAATACGTATTTTAAAATTATTTCCAAATAAATCGTGCATAACAAAAAGTACCTACTACATTAGATCTTATACCAAACGTACGGTGATTAGCAATCAGCAAACCTCTGGATTGAAAACTTCAGGGTTTCCCTAGGGATCGATCTTAGGACCGCTTTTGTGAGACCTTGGATGCGAAGATTGGTCCTGCGTGTCAACCTAATGTGTTCACGAAACCTTAAAAGTGTATTCGTCTTATAGACGTAGCGTAGTTAAATAAAATATGCGTAGTTTAACTTCTAAATTGTATAAATAATTACATATGTAATACTTTTATTGTGCTTTGGTAAAAGATTATGTTCATTTTATTGGTTCATTAAAACCCTAAAACTGCTATATTTGATTAACTTAAGACTAATTATTTATCTATTTACTGTCTTAATATTACCTATTACTAAAATGCTGCGTGTTCATGATAGTAATAAGTACATAATTGTTCATGATTGTAACATACTGTATTGGTTCCTTAAATATTGTACAGTTCGTCATTACAACAGTCTCTATGCATTGAATAACACATATTATCTATTACTCTATGATGGCTTATTTAATCTAGGCGTTTCTTAAAACTACTTTGTAAAATACCAATATTAAAACTACTTTCACCTTACTAAAATAGTCTGTAAATAGTCATCATCTTTTTGCCTTTTCGTCAATACATGATGCTTAAAACCGACGAAAAATTTCTACGCAAAGTAACGTGAACGATTGGATTTATACGGCATCCCTCACTGGTCCTCAAACATTATTGTTCAAAAAACCTTTATGCCTGAAACTATATTTATTTATTTAAACTTTTCGCACAAAAAGGTACAAAGGCGGACTTAATGCCTTAGGCATTCTCTACCAGTCCAAGGGTGGTGATGAGATTAAATGGCCTGCCATTTGGTTGAGAGGGACAATGATAAAAAAAAAACTCTTAAGACTATGCACAGACGCCAGCATGTCAAGCTACCCGAAACTGTCAAATTTTCCCAATCAACCTTGAACCTTAATGCTTTAGCGATAAAGTTGAAAATCTATTAAAGAAATTTGAAAGATTGTAGTAGCTTGATGTGCTAGCGTCTGTACATAAATAGGTTATATACACATACATACTATTACTATAATATAAACTTATAATATATATATATATAAAATCAAGGGAGAGAGGTGTCAAGATGACTCTACGCTATTTTTGTGAGTTTTGAAAATAACTCTGCAATTTCCGCTTAAATGCATACCGACTGGTGGCCATCCTGATATCAAAAGGAAGCGCATTCCAGAGAAGAATGGACTGAATATGAAAAGAAGAATGAACAAAGTCAGATGTATGAGAAGGACAGAGTAAGAGAAGATTGTTATAAGAACGCAGATTCTTAGCGTGTGAAGAACATAGATATTGTAAGTGAGATACGAGATAAGAAGGAGGAACATACACCAACTTCTTTCAGTAAGCCTTTATTTAATTATGTAATTAATGTAATGTACATGATAACGTTATACTCTTTAGTGTACACCAGCAAAGCTATCATTTAGTTGTACCTACTGCAAGTCCATTCACAGTTATTTTACCTCTGACTGTGCATCACTGTCCAAATCACAGTGATCTTTATTCTCATTTAAATAAGGTTGCTGTTAGTTTGCTGCTGTCAGATTTTAAATAACTGTGAACGGACTGTACGAGTACAGTCACGAGCACCAATATGTCAACACTTGGCAACTTTCAATTGCAATTTTTTCGTGAAATAACGAATGCAACATTGAAATACGACACATTACATAAACGTATGGGTTGGACAATGCTATGTTCGTAACAACATAAAATTTCATTAAAAAATAAAGGAGTAAATCGCTTTTGAATTAGGCCGAGTGTATATGTATGATGACTTTTGCTCGTGACTGTACAAGGATATTTTGGCGCCTGAATGATATTGTTATTGTTGTTGGTGAACATTTGTGTAAGAAATTGTATTGACAAAACAAGATGGCGACGTCAGCACCCTAATTGCGTAACACACAATCAATCGGAATCGGTTTCATTTTGACGGTTCAACAACATACATTGCGTTATTTACGTGTGCAGACAAATTTTTCGAACTTATGAAGCAATGGATTAGCAATATGCTTCAAAATGATTCAGATTACGATTGATCGTGTGTTACGCAATTAGGGTGCAGTTCTCTCTCTGATTTAGGCCACGCGTCACATTATCCTTGTAGCGTTATATATAATTTTGTGACAGAACAATGATATTCTGATAGAACAATGGTATTCTGGCCGAATATTAATAACATAACAGAACAAGGAAGAAGAACAAAGATCAACAGAACAAGGATAGATATTGGAGAAATATTGGTATTTTACAGTATAACTAGGAGTAGAAGGTGAGCACGGAGGTATGGTTGCCGCGCACGAACATCATCGGAGGCATATCGCGGCTCATCATTTCCAGCCACGCCATGTACAGCGGAGCCGATACCGATCCCTGCAACAAAGTGTACAAGTAAGTACCTAGTTATATAAGATAACAAAATAATCAGCCTATAATGTTCCCACTATGGGTCACAGGCCTCCTCTTTGTGAGAGATGGGCCATAATCCACCACTGCTCCAATTATATTATTAAAAGTTTAAAAACAAAAATTGAAATACTTAAAAAAACTTCTTTAAAAGACCGTACCGACTGCAAGGACCAGGACAGCAAAAACAAAAGAAAGAAGTTGTCAGAATAATATCAATTTACAAGAAGAATATTTAGGCTTGAATTATGGAAACTAAAAAAGATATAGCGTAGGTACTACGTACCTTCCTAGGCATGGGAAGTGACATGACGATGAGACGAGCCTCCTTCGAGTTAGCCAGCAACAATTCCCGTAGCCTCAGCTGGCGTTTAGTCTTTTCACATAAAGTTAGCAACTCTGTCTCACTGATGCAACATTCTGGTGACAAAAAAACAAAAGTGAAAGTCAGTAAATAAAAAAACACGAATAAATGATGATGATGGTTTGATATTAAGCGATGTCAAAATGGCAAACCACCCAGATTTATGTTACCACAAGCCACGCGGCCGCTATGATCTCCCAGCGGCAATAATGACGAACTTTCATACAAAGTTTCATCCTCTATATCATCTCTTTCTTCTTCATCTTTCCTATTCATCTCCTTGCGGGGATAAATTTTCATAAATCCTTCCTTAGTGCTCACTTCCGTTGTATAAGGAACTCTTGTGCAAAATTTCATGCTTCTTGACCTTTGGTTTAGGCAGTGCGTTGTTTTTCAGTGAGTGAATTGAAGATTTTTAATAAGTTAGATTATGATGCAATCTTACCCGGATTAGCGGATTCGTCAGTGAACTTCTTAGTAACGTCTTCGAAGAGTTTCATGGTCTCCGGCTGCGGGGGCTCCGTGATGTCCTGCACCATCGTCAGGGAAGAGTAGTCTATGCGGAACTTCGCTAGCAGGTTGGCCATACTAAAGATAAGGGTTTCGGATCAGAATACGTAGCAAAAAGGAAAACCACTAACAATTCTTGAAATTAAACTTCTACTGTTTATAACTAGCTGTGTTTGTGTTGAGCTGTGTAAATAACTAGCTTCTACTGTTTATATACTGGGTTTAAAGTAACCCAAGAAGTCATTTTTTTCTACCAAGAGTACAATAGTAAAAACACCGCAATGTGAACACGTAATGCGCCCACTTTCTCATTTTACAAATACGTATCAGTCAATGTCAAATTTACCCTAAAGACCAAAATTCTAGGCCTCTATACACCGACAGTTCATTTAAAAATTAAGTTTAATGCTTCATTCTTACTTCCTCTCCTCGAGTTCCATCTCGTGCAGCCTGTTGGCGAGCGCGAAAATCCGGAGCTTGCAGTTGCCCCACGCGGAGCGCTGCGAGATGATGTAGGGAAGCAGGATTGTCAGCCCGCCGTCGTCGTACAACCACCACACGTCTAAAGTTCCTGCCTCCTAAACACACAGAGACATGACTTACTAACGTTACAATACATATGTGCGTTTTCCCGTAGTTAGGTAGGATGAAACTACTAAACGCCACGTGCTACGATCCCGACTAGTTGGAGTTTCTCATAATGCTGGAAACTTTTTTATGGTCAATGTCGTTTCTTTGACATAATTTAACCTATGTCAAGTAAGAGTACTTGAGCAACAAACAAGTAAGAGTCATCGCGCACATCATTTTCAACGCTTGGCTTGGCACCAAGAGTTCCTCTATTCGCATAGAGTCCAATGGAGCGGTTTTTAAAGCGCTCGGGGTGTGCTCTGTTGGATTCTCGACCCTTGGCTAAGGCGCGTATTTCTAACGCCGCTCTAGGAAAGTACCTGTGCGAAATGGGGCTTATAGAGTTTAGATGCTCTTATAAAAAATGCAGGCAGGATGTAAAGATAGACAAATATACCATGTTATTCCGTTGTAAGATTCGAATGTAGTGAATTTTTGTATGCCTTCATTTACTGATAATGAATCCTAGTAAAAAGGGGCAAAAAAAAAAATCATTATGCAGATCCTAATCTGCATAATAATTTTTTTTTGCCCCTGTACCCTGTACTGTCCCACGCTCTACTGGACAAAAGCTTCTCAATAACCCTTTAAATATTCTTCAAAAAATAATAATTCGTTTACAATGACAACATGTTTTACCTGTTTCCTCTGGAATATCGTCATCTGCGACAGTTGGTCCTTCGACAGCTCCAGGCCGGTGGAGGAGTTGTACACAATCTGTCGATGCATGTCATTCTTCTTGTCTTTCTTCTTCCGTTCCTTCGTACTGTTGCACTCGGATATCGTGAACGAACGCGACGTCGACAGCGTCAGTATACCTGGGGAAAAACCTTTAATGAGGAAAATGACTTAATGCGGAAGTGTGTGACCTTCTTTAGTAATGAATAGCATGTCCTTGTATCTTATACTGTTTTATCATTGTTGTGGGTTTTGCCGGATACTTTGATCAGAATGACTTCGTTAATGGACTTTGAATATTTTTTTAGACGAAGCACCGTCTATGGTATTGTTTGGTCATGGTGTCTTTAAAAAGTTAGCCAGGCGGCTTTGATCCGGCTTAGGGTATTAGTGTTCTGTGGCTTTGATGGAATGGCTGTTGAGGATAAAGTCATGTATGATGTTGACATGAAATGTCATGGTCTGAGACAAGACCAGTCCCCTAATGAGTGCATAAATATGCTTAGTGTTAGTAAAGTACTTACTTACTCATCAGCAGTGTCATATTGGGTTCTTGTTGCTATTAGAGCGCTGTTGATATTAGAGTCTATACTAATGATCATCATGAGTTACGATAAGACTGAATGAACATGTGTGAGCTAAAGCAGTAAAGCTAGTACCACCACCAACCCTTAGGTGTGTAGTACTTACTATTATCTATTGGCAACGTACTGGACAGGTTATGTCTCGGTGGTTGGTCCGCTCCGCGGATGTCGAGGTCGGAGTCTGCGTGCAGCATGAGAGGAGCTCTTCGCACTCTCAGCTCGTCTACACTCCCGCTGGAGGTGCCGGTCAGGGAGCTGGTGGCCGCGGTCTCGGAGCTGAGAACGCCGAAGTCCAGCCCGCCAGCTACGCGGAGTATTGCTACGGCGAGACGACTCTCGAAGGCAGTACTGCGGAGGGATTGGTTGTTAATATAAAGATGTTGAGGTAGGTGTTGTGATTCTGGACACTCATTTCCAAGTTTGGCTGTGATGATGAACAGTGCTGTAATATAAAAGGAGGTAAAAAGTTTATCACAGTGATAATAATATAACTTATATGGAGGTGCCATCGATGTCACAATTGATCTCTCCCTATTTGGAGAGGCGCCAATTAATAGGCGAGTTCCACAGAAAGATTTTTTGAAATGTAAAAACTTAAATCGTTGACTACCATATACCAACTCACTCACAGAAAGCCGTATTGAAGTCTATGAAATAGGTACATATAGAGCATCATAAACTGAATCATGGAGGTGAACAAAGGCCTAAACAAATATACTTACTGCAACACGTTAAAGTAAGACACCAGATCCTCCGAGGGACAAGTGGTCCAGTCCTGCTTGAAGCCCATAAGCAGTACATTAGGGGCCAACTTCCCCACCCCGGCGGCCTGCACGAGTGCACGTGCACCGGCCTCGAAGCCGAAGCCGTGCACGCGCGAACAGAACGCGCGAACTTTGCGTAGGCGCAGCCATTCTGCGTCCGTGCGAGCGCGGGTAGAGCGTTCTTTGTAGGAGACTTTTTCCTGGAAAATAGAGAATATTATGATATTGGATTAGTATGCTCAAGCTATTGAAAGTGATGCAAACGATGCAAAGCTTTTCTTGCTTGTTCTTCCGTTAGTGCATGAATTTAAGAGTCGATGTATTACCTCGTCATGAAAACTCTCAATATGTTCATGATATTACATTCAAAATCTACATCTATTGTCTTATCGCAGGTATGCTGGAAGAGATTACTTATGAAATAAGCATCACCTCTGTACCTATTTTTCTGTTCTGTTTATGTGTGTAGGTACATAAATGGTAAATTAAATAAATAGTGTTCAATAAGGAAAAGTTCATTGGGCATCAAGAAATTTGTTCGCACCGCTGTCAATGGGCCCAGAAGGCTGGCAGCATTACCACGTTGGATGGCAATGCTGATTCTTTGGGCTAAAAATAGGCCAGCCCTCTGGTCACGTGAAGAGTCAACCAAACGCTTGGAGATGTCCCGAAAAATGCGATGAGCACTCGGACCCCAAGGCCCTAGTGTTTCAACCTCAAATGGCTCAAATTTATAACTTCCAATAAGGTTGTTATATTTGCGCCGTTTGAGGTTTTCTGCTCCTGCAGCGTCCAGCGCTCTTGCTGCAGGATAGGCCATGGTGCTGCCGTGTAATGCTGCTAACCTTTTCGGCCCTTATCCCATTGACAGCGATGCGGACGAATTTTTTGATGCCCAATGAGCTCCCGCCTTTTTCTTTTTTTATTATATACTTGTATATAAGGAGTATAAATGAATATAAGTGAATGATAGCGTGACGGTTGACAGGGCAGGAAGATGATATAAGGAGTATAAATATATGCATTGATGTTAATTTAAGGGGTCTATTAGAACCCATTGCAGATTGATGATGCCCTTACCTGCGATATATCACCAACGATCATCAGCGAGCCAGCCTTAGTGATGAGGTTGCCGAGATCGACGAGCGCAGGCCTGTTCTGCGGCCGTCCGGCCAAGACCAATATTTGTGGCCAATAGTTCTTCACATGCTCTCCAGTCTTGGCCAAGTTGTAGGCACTCGATAGAGCTGTCTTATATATCTGGGCTTGAGTGCTGCTGCCCCAGTTTACGTCTGTAAATATAACGATGTAAACTTGTTTATTTCTTGACCTATATCCTTAAGAGCTTTCTGATCGATCATTACAATCAGAGATTTAAAAAATATTTTGTTTTATAATAAACCAAATAAGCAAGCATTTCTCTATTTCATTTTGTTAATCATCTATGATAATAATCTTCAAAAGATTTTATATTAAAAAAGTAAAATCTGAAAAAGTAGGCACTATCTCTTTTAGGTAGGTATATTTCTGTTTTATGCCAATGAAGGCAATTTGATTATTTAATCAATTATAGTGGATAATGTTCTTATCAAGTGTTACCAGTACCCATCAACGCAACCTTTCACGAAATCTGAACTGAATGATTCATATTATATCGCTGCGTGCCAATAATCTGAAGAATTCTATTTATAATAACTTTCGGAAATGGGATTAAATAAGGTGTATCTATTCATAAACGAAATCTCTTAAGGGGTCATTGTATTCATCATTACGAACAACTTTTACTATAGGACTAAACGCGAGCGAAAAATAAATCAGCTGTTCCCTACATTTTGACGAGTTATGCGAAGATAAATGTAGGGAACAGCAAATTTTTTTTTTTCGCGATTTCAGGTTTTTACGCCTTATATACAAACGAACGGTTCAGCAATAAGTATTAAATGTGGCCGACTAACAGAGTAAGGAGTCGCATGTGATGCAATCATTCATTAGTTCAAACGGATTGAGATTGGGTCAACAACGGCTATTCTCGTTACCCGGTAGTACTTCACTTGGTCAGACATGTTTTTTTACGCTAATACTGGCTTTGAGGTGCACATAGATTGAGTTGAAAACTTCCCTTTTGGAATATAGGTATCTATATTCTTAAAAGTGATCCGCTTATTCTATTCCTTATATCCATCCTATTACGATAAATCCTACTAAGGATAAACTACACATTCTTTTTTATTCATTTTCCTCGGCTAGTGTCTTTCCTCTTTGTTATTATGAAGTCACTTTATTTATTTGTGATAGAATTAACAGAAAAAATACTAAAGTCAAAGTCAAAGTCAAATCATTTATTTCAAATAGGCACATTAAAGGCACTTTTGAACGTCAAAATTAAAATTAAAATAAAATTGATTCTAGTCGCCCCTTCCAAAAGGTAGTTTTCGTATGGAGAAGAATGGGCAAGAAACTCCACCGTTACTCTTTTAAAAAAATGTTTTACAATACTTTGCATACATTATTATATAATTATATGTGAAGACGATGCACCTAAAAATAAAATTACTATACCACAATAGGTAAAAGAATTAAAATGAATTTATGAAACCATGACATATAAATTGACTAGGTGATAGATACATGGTGCTCACATATTTACAAACATTCCAAAACTAACAGCTAGTGTTATTCATTTTTCTGCTGATGTCTGTCATAGATGCATGACAGACATCAGCAGCATAGTCATCTAAGCTTGTTTCAGAAAAACTTCCACAGCTGGACATAGGCTTTTGAAAAGCATCGCCAAAACAACCAGACCTGTGTTTCCCGCATCCAGCGGATGTCCACGACGTTTGCCAAATCTCCGGTCCACCTTTAGGGGGTTTAGGTTCACGCGCTCATGCTGCTCCTTCCTTTAACCTTATTTAGGATATAACAACACTAACCAGGGTCTCTGTAGTGCACGATGAGGTACAGCGTGAAGAAGATGGCGAAGGTGACGAGCGACATGACCCAGCTGATGAGCAGCATGATCGCCACGCAGCTGAGGAAGCCGATTAGGGACAACCACACGTTGTAGTACTGGAATAAGGACCAATAGTTAATTTGGAAGAGGTCGTAAAATAAATAGAAAATATCATATCACTTATAATGAGTCATGGCATCAAATAACTAAGTCGTGTTTTTTTTTATAACAGAATTGAAAACAATAACCGAAATCCAAAGAATGTCTGATGCTAGTAATAATTCAGCTCCAAGGATCAATGTTTGAATGAAAAACCCTGTATGAATGAAAATGATCGTGTCAAATACAGAAACCCATATATTTTTACATGAAAGTAAAATTTTTGTCAATGAAAAATTAGTCATAATGTCATCGCAACATAATAAGTATTATCTTAAATAAAATCAGATTTTGCCATAAATGGTCATACCGTGACGGAAAATGACGAATAACGATGCCATAGTATAGACATATTTTTGTCTGCATGACTCATTGGCATCAATTTAGTATCGAATTACATTGCATACCATATTTATATGGTGTTGCTTACCCTGAAAGTAGGTCGCCATCCTAGCGGTCGCACGACAGCCGCGTGGAAGGTGCAGAAATTAATGAGGGCATACGATGCGAGGTAGAAGTTGGATATCAGTGGCGCTATTGTGTTCAGGTCAGCTGTGGAAGAAAATTTAAGATGCAATTTAAAAACCCCGAATTATCAGATAGTCATTAATGTGGAAGGCTTGGCAAACTCTTGGCCTGCAAGGAATACCAGTAGGCTTGGTGCTTAGGGCATCGGAACCGGTTTTTCCCGGTTCCAAAAGAACCGGGAATTCCCGGTTCTGAGGGTCCCTGAAAGAATCGGTTCTGTAAAACGGAGAACCGGTCGTTTCGGTTCTTTCGGTTCTCTCTTAAAATAAATTTAGAAATGATATTATCTCTATAATACTTTATGCTAAAAATCAAGTTATTATCCAAACAGAATAAATACTGTTATTTCACTGTTAAATTAATAAATAACGTTATTATTTTTATATTATTGATGAATCTTTAAGAAACTAACGATTTTTTAAAGGGATTCGGCAACATTAAGTTTAATGCTCCAGGATACCCCGCGACATTCAAATTTTTGACATTTGTTTTGCAATTTGCAGCTCAGCCTCGGATAGTATGGTAATAAAAGTGGTATTCGTGGTAATGATATAAATAAATAGGTGTAACAAACTACATGATAAAGCTTGTTACACCTATTTATTTATTTCTCTTTTCTCACATTACTTTGTCTTTTGGCATCCAATCTGATAATTATTGTGAGTTATTTGAGTTATACAACACAGATCAAGGTAGATAATATTTCAGTTTTGGGCACTTGGTAGAACACGTGGCGCGTGCTACATTAAACTACTTATTGCTTAGTAGGTAACTATAAACTAAATAATCATAAAAAATAACAGCGTTGCTCAGGCGGGACTAAATTACACTGGTGCTAATATTATGAGCAGTTTTAATAATATGTTCGTGTCGATTTTTGGTTATAAAAGACATGCCAGTTGCTTCACGATGTTTTCACAACTTTTGCATTAGAAGTTCGATTGCAAGCAGCTAGGCCGCCGAGTGTTCAAACATTCGACCAACTTGTCGAATCAATAACTTTACTAAGGAAGTTTATTGAATTTCAGACGCATCTTTCGATTGACTGTATTCCTGAACAAAATACAAAAGAATGGATTTCGAAGAGGTTATTAATAAGGCAGGAGACAAGGCCTCTGTTTGGCACTACTTTCTGAGAAACAAAAATAAAAGTGAAGCAAAATGTAAATTATGCCAAAAGATATTAAAATCAGGCGGCGGTAGCACGAGCAGTTTACAAAAACACTTGAAAAACGTACATAAACTCAGTTTAGATCCTTTCCCTTTATTCGTTTTGATAGTAGGAATTCTATACAAAGATAGCATGCCTTTTCAACTTGAATTTATGAAAAAACCCGAAAGAACCGAAAAAACCGGGTACTCGGTTCCGGCTTGAGTTTAGAACCGAAAGAACCGGTTCCTAAATTAGGGCCGGTTCTCGATGCCCTTGGTGCTATCCTGACTTTTGAAAGAGCTTGAATATTTCGTAATTCAAATAAACTTTTACAAACCAACAAAATATTTGAAAAAATACAGCCACTCAAAAAAGGTTAAACGTTTTCAAAACCAACTTACTTACCAATAAGTAAAAACACCAACGACACGAAGAACGTAAGCACATATCCTCTATACGGCTCCCCATGCTTTCCATATGGCTTGGAGAAGAAGATGAGTCCGGGGTAGATGCGGTCGGTGCCGAGCGCCTGAATCAACCGTGGCACTGATAGCAGGTTGGTCAGCGCCGTAGAAAGAGTCGCTGCCCAACAGCCTCCGTAGATGAATGGACCCCATGCTGACATCAGCTGCATCACCTGATAGAAGTGAAGATTTTGTCTTGACTTTGCTGACCATATGGTTAGTTGACAAGTCACTAGAAATATTTTGCAGCTTTTGAAGTAGCAGTGATCTCGGAAAATATCTGCCATCACTGCTACCACATGAACTAGTGAAGGCTTTGTGGACAGAAAAAAAAACCAAAGGGTTTCCCATCAGTCATGATTAAGTCTTTAACTGTAAGCGAAATATACTGTTTTCTTAGACATTTCACTTACAGTTAAGTCAAGAACTCATAAGAAGTCAAAGTCATTCCGTTTGTCAGTCTTTCGTGTCGAAGTCATTTCTACGATATATCTATTCATCAATAACAATATAAAATTACTAATTATTTTTCTTTCTAGAAGGAACTTAAATACAATGTAGTTAAGAAGTGATTTAACTTACCGAATAACTGTTATGCAGTCCATATTTGCAGGGGTTATTCTCATTACCAACGCAGATGGCAAGTTCACTGTAGTCAAGCGTGCCGTTCACATAGACCAAGTCAGTCACGTTTCCAGTAGCATCCCTCAAGGCACTTCCGCCAGAGAACAGCACCATCGCCGCATAGCTCACCATGGATATAGCCAGTGCCAGTAATGTACCCTTCGGTATGGCTGCTGCTGGGTCCTGAAAAAATGTTTAAGTAACTAAACGTTATTGGATTTGAAGACCCGGCCACGTGGAGAGTAGTGCTCCAACAAGTATTGAATCACTAGCTTCTGCCCGCGGCTTCGCCCGCGTGGATGTCGGAAATTTACCCACGGGAACGTGCTAACAGGATAAAATGTACGTGCTTCCCCAGAATGCCATCTATGTCGCGGGCCCTTTGTGGCTAATTACAATAGAAAACCAATTGTGTCTCCTTAGTGGTGATTAAGAGGGTACCTATATGATATCTTTACCTAAGTACCTAACTAATTTAAAAAAAAAACTCTATAACAGAAAATTAAATACCTACCTACCTAAATAAACCTATTTCTGATGATAACTAATCTAAACTCAATAAATAAGCAAAATCCCTAAAAACTAATATCTATACGAATGACTAAACCTACCTAACAGTATTATAAAATAACCTACGGTCACTACGTACACTATCAAATATACTACCTATACTTTAAAATTAAAATCTATACCTACGACTCATGTAAAAATAAACCTAAATAACTCTAAAAACTAAAAGGAATAAAAATGAACTCCACTGCGGGCTGCGGGTGACCTAACCTACGACAAACTTAGTATTTGCGGTTGGTACAGTACAGACAGTGGTAATCGGGTATAGGGATCGAACCGCAAAATTAAGTTTGTTTTTTATTGTATATACTTTTCCGGGATAAAAAATACCCAGTGTGGTGCCCAGGATTTTAAAGAATAATTATACCAAGTTTCATCGTAATCGAACCGGTAGTTTTTGCGTGATGCCTGAACAAACAGACAGACAGACAAAAATTTTTTTAATCACATTTTTGGGTTCGGTGTCGGTCAAGTAACACCCCCTGCCATTTATTTTTTGGATATTTTCAATGTACAGAATTTTCACTTCTCCAGATTTATTATAAGTATAGAAGATAAAGCGGCCTTCAAAACGTCAGCAGCTGCTAAATTTCTCTTTAAAGGTATCTAGTTATCAGGGGTGCTAAAATTTCTTTCCTCATTATTTTCATGACTCTCCATTACATTTACGATAATTGCTTCCGAAGTTTCAGTGACTTAGACTTTACGAGGAAGAGGATCTTAATCATACAGTAAATTGATATGTTTATGAATTGTCTCATAAATAAAGAAAATTATCGACATACTTCGAACGAAATGGACTTCCTTTCCCAGAAGTATCTTGTTTATCGTGTACTGTTTTGCGGGAATAGGGATGACTCAGAACCACTATATCAATTGATTTTAATGAATCGATGAGTGTCGGAGCTAAGAAACAAGAAACCGAAAAATTGCGAGGTTAATTAAATTGATCCCAGTGTTGAGCTCGTTTCATTCGATTTGTGCCACGCGAAATGTTACATATTAATTTGGCATTCAAATAATATTGGTACTCGCCGCATCACCTCTATATCTAAGTGATTCGATTTGTTTGACATCACTATTGACTTATACACCCGATGCAGCATCAGTATCAGGCCAGATTCGGTTTAGACAATCTCTATTCAGACCAATCAAATTGTATGTCTCAATTCAATCTTTTGGCATATGCCGAAAGATTGAAATGAGTCATGCGAATTGCTTATCAAGAAAGAATATATGCTTTCATAAGAAAGAATATATTATTTCTTATGAAATTGAACATACAGTATACTGTATGTTGAAAATAAAGATTTAATTTACCTACAGGGCCGTTTTTATTATTTGGAGAAATTTCACAGACGATAATAAAAATTAAACATTTTTTTTAAATCTTTTTGTTTATAAAAATATTTAAAAATGTAGTTTATAAGTATTTAAATGAAATAAAGGAGATAAAACAACAAAAAAAAGCCATCCAATCTGTGAAGTTCCGCCAATCAATGAAAAAGGCATTTTATTGTAGTCGTTACCTAATGCTTAAGCTTCAGGTAAGGTTTACAAAAAAAAAGAGTTTTATAAACTGAAGAATAAGGCGTTGTTGTTCCTCAAAGTATGAGTACAAAGGCTACTATTTCTCCTGGTAATCCATAAGTCCTGACCTATTCTCCAGCTCAGTGTCGTCACGTTTCAGGGTAGCTTTGTCGTCACGCAGCGCTGTCAAAGACACACAACACGTGCGTGACATACCTACGCACGTGCTTCATCATGCAAAAATTTCTCACGGACAGCACCCACGATCACGAAATAACCCACTATTTTTAGTTTTATAGTATAATGTATGAATGATTTCAGGAGATACTTGACTTGGTTTTAGCTAATGATTCTTTTGTTATGCAAACCCGTGACGTGTGTTGAGTAGTGACGTCACGTTGCGCTGTCATTGACACTGATTACACGCGCAAAGAGAGGTAGGTAGACATAGAGCGCGCGTGCTCTCCCGTGCAAACATTAGCCATGGATCGATTGCAGTACCACGTGTACACAATATCTTTGCTTTAAATAGTAGGTACCCTAATTAATATTAGCTAGAGATTAATGAATTTGCCAAGCATCAACGCTCATCAGCAATCCTAGCTTCGTCATCATTACTCCCACGAAAACCTAAATCAGAACACTTTTCAGCGTTGAGGAAAAAGCGCTGAATCCAATTAAGATTATAACTAATTATGATTATAATGCTGTGGTTACCTGTAATTGAGTATGCATTACAGGATAACGTATTATACAAGTTCTTTTATTGTTAAAGATAATTGTAATGTATCTCGTTGTTAATCTTTAAATTGAATACTTAAATGTAAGCAGACCAGCAGTTTCAGGAATTTCAGTGAAAAGGAGACTGTATAAATACCTAAAGTAAATCATATGTTTTAATTGACATCACTGTACTATTATGACTTACGAGTACGTAAGTTCGACTATGGTAGATGTTAATTCACAGAGCTTCTAGAAAGCGAGTACCTACCTATTTCATAATTTATAAATACAACTTTTTGTAGGCGTTGCCTTACAAAGGAGTTATTGGAACAGCATCGATATCTAAGAATTAAATGGAGTCTAAGAAACGGACGAAAGTAGGTGTACCTACCTAGCACCTAATGGTGGAAACAACGGCTATAATTAGAACCTCAATCATTTTGAGAGCTTGTGGAGAAATTCTTAGTATCGAACAGGAAGTTCGATGTAACAGCTTATTATTAGAACTAATTGAAAGGCACGATATCTTTTATACTGATACGAAACCGCAGCTTGAGGGAGCGGCTAAATAATACAAGCCGCACCGGTCGATCTTCAAAGTTAAGCAAGGCTTGCTGAGGTCGGTCCCTGGATGGGTGACCATCCGTAACATACCGAAACCTCTCCGTAACTCAGAGAGCACTTTAAGCAGTTGGTCCGGGCTGTCATTAGCAGATCTTTGACAGTCCGTAGTCAGAACCCCGAAAGTCGCCAAGCAGTCTTACCAAGGGGTATAGTACATAGTACTGTTACCCAGTAACAGGGTTGTGAAGGTTACATAATCGTCAATCCATGTAACACACTGCATCCTGTTGGATGCAGATTGGAAGCCGATCCCAACACAGTTGGAAAAGGCTAGCCAGATGATGAGGATGATGATGATGCACAACAAGAAGTTACTAGTAAAATATTAAGCAATGAAAATATCTCATACCTTCAGATCTCCGGAAATGTTAGCACCGGCCTGGATGCCAGTGACAGATGGGAAGAAAATGGCAAACACACTGAAGAAATCGTGGTACATTCCCTCACTGAAGCGGTAGTCTGTCTTGAAGTTCGCCGAAAACGTGGCCGCTAGAATCGAAAGGGAAATCTCGTAAACATGTAACTACTATTCTTATAAACATAAACTGTAAAGGGGAGATTACGTTAGGAGACGAAAAGTTAATTAAAGGAACAACTTAAATTATAGCTTAACCATCAGAATAGAAGGAGAGAGTAAAAAGTATCGGTAATTACAGGGTGGCAGGGACATCGACACAGCAGTGCGATTCTGTAACCATCTCACCGTGAAAACTTAGGTGAAGTGAGCGTGGAGTGAGCTGTCTTTCCAAACAATGCTAGGGATTGACACTACTGACAACTCACATGCAAGCTCACTTCATTTGAGTTTTCACGGTGAGATTTTTACAGAATCGACCGGCAGGACCTGTTACCATGTATTCAGACATTCAGTACATGATTCTGAACCCCAGTGCGTTGAAATTTTTCGTCGGTTATCAAAAACAAAATCTGCTGTTTTATTGAAAACTCCAATATCTACGAGGTCAAAACATATGGAACAGCAAATGTTTTTTTTTTAATAACCGGCGATAAATTTCTACGTCAGGGGTACATCTAGAATCACGTACTGAATTCATGGTTACAGCCAATCGATTCTGTAAAAATCTCACCGTGAAAAGTTAGGTGATGTGAGCTTAGAGCTGTCAATAGTGTCAATCCCTTAGCATTAATTGGAATGACCGCTCACTCCACGCTCACTTCACCTAAGTTTTCACGGTGAGATGGTTACAGAATCGCACTGCTGTTTGCGCGTCAACATCCCGCCTGTAGTAATTTTCAGTTCATCTTCACACTTAGATTGGTTTATTTTACGATGTTACTAATCAACCTTGGTTATGGAGAAGCACATATTTACAAAACCCATTCAATTTAAACTTTTCTGGAAACTTTAGGTACCTACTTATTTATGTTCAAGGCCTGTAGGAAATACGCGTATTTCCTTCTTATGTTACGATGTTAATAACGAAACTATAATCAACCTAGTTATACCGTCCTTCAGCGATGCTATCTGACGTAATACTAAATCATATAATGACGTCATCAAACTTCAAACATTTTCCTTTATTAAACTTTTCCTGCAAGCTTCGGAAACTTACTGCTGAGCCCGACGAATCCACTGGCTATTTCCTCTTCACTTCTCGGGCCCATTATAGTGCCGACTACAAAGTCCACCATGGCTCCTACGATAATCGCAATCAGGAAATTCTGTGGACAATTAACGGACAATTATTTCGAGATTATTTTGCACGTTCATGATTGTTATAATATTAGTTTGTCGAATTCCGTTTTGGCTCTTCTTGCTCTAACATCGAGTCTTTAGTTACTAGGCAATCCTTTCAAATGTACCTAGGTTACAAACTTGCAAAGATGTCTCGGGAATAACTTCTCTTCATGGCATCGAAAAAATGGGCAACTAGCCAGAGACTATTCGTCGAAACGGGGTTTATATGGCGGAAATTGCCATATAAACTCCGTTTGGCAGACGAATAGTCTTTTTAAGATCCTCGAAACGGTCGTTCGGAAGCCCATGCTTAGCTTAGAGGAGACGGTAATTAAATACTTAGGTAAAAGTTTTGTAATTTTGTAAATAAAATTAACACAGCTTTATAGACACAAAATATATGTATGTGCATTAGTAAGTCTTGTAAATCATTAAATCTGTATTTATTGGGTAAAGTTGTGTGTTTGTTATTATATTATCATGCCAACCATGTTTGTTTACGCAGCGATGGGTAACTGTATTTACCATTCAACCACACATGAAACATGTGGTAAGCAAAGTCAATTACAGTAGGTACCAGAGGGGCCATTCTCGTAATTTTAAGAACGTTCACAGTCTGACCTCAGTCTCAATCTGTCAAAAGTACCTCTAATTTCCCTACAATTTTGACATTGATTGTCGCTGAGATGAGATTACGAATGGATTTTCAACATTTTCACTAACGGGAATTGGTCTTCTGGTAGTTAATATAGCAATAATGTGTTTTGGAAAAAAAAAATATCTTTGTAAATTGTTGTCTCTGGCACTGTAATACCTGTGTCACAGTGTCTTTCTACAGCTCTGTATTCAAACCCAACAATCAATAACCGATCATTGTGCTAAAATAGAAGGACATTTCAAAAAGGAAGTACGGTTTTCTCGACTTCTCTCTTTCGATCTAAAAATAAGATTTTGCAAGAATTAGACGCAACCGTATTTGACAATAAACCGGCTTTACTAATACCGAGACCACCCTTTATGCCGCAGCTATTTGTAAACATAACTTTGAATTGACTGACTAACTAAGTCCTGTTTCCGGGAAATTTTCCCTATACCGCTGCCAGAAACGTCTTGGTTTACATTACAGATCTGTAATTATTCACAATATTCCTGTTCATTGTACAACTCCGTTGGAACTTAACTTCGAGGCTTATTATTTTCAGTAGTATACATATACCTAGTATGACGATTCCGACGACGATCGAAAGATGGCGTTGTTGATGAGTCGCAAGTTATTTCACACATTCAAATTGAAAGAATGAATAGATGTTACATGGCGAAATGTGGGTGTAGGTACTATAGGTACACTTCTGCCTAACCCTTCGGGGAATAAAGGCGTGATATTATGTTAAATTGAAAGAAGATTTATGCCTGTTCAATCGATTCCTGTTTAGACATCTTATACGAGTTATACCTATTTAAGAAGTTAAGAAAGATACCTTATATCAAATGAAAAATGATAAATGATTTTATTTTTTTAAGTAGGTTTGTAAAAACAATTTTTACACGTCAATCATATTTTAAAACTAGATGAGGTCGGCGTTTCCTATCTGACTAGTCTGAGAAGAAAGGCCGAAACAAACTCAGAGGTCACAGTTTCTTTTAAAGTCCAGACATAATCTTTGGTCAGATCATATGAAGACCATGTAGGTCGATGTCTGAGATGGTCTTTTGAGGAAAGAACCACACAGATTGAGAGCACCTGTCCAGTCAGTGCACGCATTTGTCAGAAATCGTGCATCTGAACGAGCCACCTATTATGACCACCTATTATATTATACAAAAACAAATATGTCGGTGTCGTTGGGTTCACATCTTCGTTGTTTGCCACCGACTTCCGAAATTAAAGTAACTTTTCACTTTGTAGTGTCGTTTTTGGAAGTCGGTTGATTTTTTTTGCAAAAAAGTTTTTATTTTTCACTTTTAAGTTGTAATTTTTACCAGTAATTTTTGTTTATAAACCAAACTACTGAACCGTTTTTGAAAAAATACAAACATCCGAATTGAGAACCTCCTCCTTTTTTAGAAGTCGGTTAAAAAGCGTATACATTGGCATCTGAACGAGCCACCTATTATATTATACAAAAACAAATATGTATGAAAATATATTAAACCTTGAATTCACTACCGTGTTATAAATATGACGTTACCGAACACGAAAATGAAGCTATACAATTAACTAAAATTTTGCGTGAAATTCCCCATGGCATTCAAGGCTTTCATACTACCTACGCAGTTATCACTAACCCATTCAAATAATAGGCAATCAGACAAAAAGCTACGCCAACAGTTGATTAACTACTTTTAACTATAACTCGTCGGAGAGTTCCACAACACTTGCTTTTATACTGAAAATTAATGCTATTAACTTAATATGAGTATGACGTAGCAAGCCGCTCTGTAAAATCCATACGACTGAAATCATTCCGGGCCTTACAGACTAACAGACTGCGAACAGCCTAACCCCAGAAAATGCAAAAACACTCTTGGAAGCTAACCAGCGGGGTAATTGTGACACACGCAGTAGCGATGGCTTTCAATTTGACAGTTCAATAACATTCATTGCGTTATTTACGTTGTTGAGCAGATAAATTTTTCAAACATATGAAGCAATGGATTTGCAATATCCTTCAAAATTATTTAGAATGTGATTGAAATTGTGTTACGCAATTAGGGTACATTGCGTAACACAACAACAACGTAAATAACGCAATGAATGTTATTGAACTGTCAAATTGAAAGCCATCGCTACTGCGTGTGTCACAATTACCCCGCTGGTTAGCTTCCAAGAGTGTTTTTGCATTTTCTGGGGTTAGGCTGTTCGCAGTCTGTTAGTCTGTAAGGCCCGGAATGATTTCAGTCGTATGGATTTTACAGAGCGGCTTTTTACGTCATACTCATATTAAGTTAATAGCATTAATTTTCAGTATAAAAGCAAGTGTTGTGGAACTCTCCGACGAGTTATAGTTAAAAGTAGTTAATCAACTTTTGGCGTAGCTTCCAGGTTTCTTTCCTGTATGTTTAAGTTTCTTTAGTTTAATTACCTACTTTCTTTTTAAATTACTTTTTTGTGTAATTTCTTAATAGCATCTGTTGAGGATGGCTATGAGATGCTTGTTAGAATGGAAACACGATCACAGCTTTAGGTGTTTATTTTTGCCATTTTTCACAAAAAGACAAAGGAATGAATTTATAGAAAAATAAACAAATCAATATAAAAAAGGATCGTTGCTGGTCGTCAACAGCATCCCCCAAGTGGGTGAAATAGTGAAGCGATCTTCGGGATAACTGCAGTGACGTAGTGATCACGCGCTGCCGCAGGCTAGCAAAAGAGTTACGGAGGAGACTTTTCGGCGCGAGCTCTTTCGGCGTAACACAGGAGAGACACCGGTTCGAGCGATCCTATGAAATCCCCTCCCCTAAGATTTTGGCATCTACTTCTCCTTGCGGAGGGAAACCAAAAACATTTTCACAAAAAAAAACCTGTTTTTCCTATATTTCAGAAACCTACGGAGGAAGTCGCAAATAAAAGCTAGTATCAAAATAGAAACGTTTCTACTGTATTACAGTTATTTGCAGCGTATAATCGTCCATGTGTTTGCTGAAAGACTTCGCTCGGTGCTAACAGTGCACTGCGACGCGACTATTGGACAGGAACATGGCGTGAAATAGAAATGCATGCATCATTTATTATTCAACAAAACAGATTCAGTTTGATTTGTATGCTATATTGTTAGTAGATATTCTAATAATGCTCTGATTGACACTTTAGTTTTGCCACTTGTTGATATGCTAAAGAACCTGTTTTAGCGAATTTCAGACTACATTAACAATTGTACACGGTCTGTCCAATTAAATTATTGTTGCTTCCTTGTTCGTGTCGATATAGATAGTAACGTATGAAATAATCATGACTGGAGAGTTTAAAATACCTGTTGCCGACCGCCCGTGTCCTGAATGTCGTATTGAATATGGCGAGAAACCAGTTTTCGCATAATTTAGGCTATGCTTTTCCGTATAAATGCACAGCACATTTTTAGACATAGAGTATCCACGCTATGGCATACATTCAAATAAAACAAATGTTACCCAACATTACAATGTGTTTATTGTTTATCTTTTTTGATTTCCAAGGTACAGATATTACCTACTCATAGTTACAACAATGAAGCAAAAATAACCTTTTAATAATCCGAGTAAGTACTACGTACAGACGTACACTAACAAAACAATGCATCACCTACGTCCTACACTAACAATCTTTATTTTCAAAGCTCTATGTTATTTTGTTTTTTTTTTTGTTTCATGTTTATCCCCAACTTGTTATTTTTTTTTTGTGTGTTTATGTTCTTTTTTATGCGTCATGTTTGCCGCAAATAAATGCATTTTCTTTCTTGTTAGCAGCTTTTACGCCGTAATGGAATAACAAGCGATGCTCCCACATTTCATCCAATTTCCCGACCATCGCAGGGAGTAAATGAATTCGCTATTGATTTGTCAGTAGGTTGAAGGACGGTTTGTTTATCGAGAGAGGTCAATTGGGGCGGAATAGCTACGAGGCTAGTAGGCAAGCCATTACGGGCGGTAGAGCTTTCCTGAACATTGGAGGGTTACGGAACTATCCTGTTGCGTGTTTGGTCAATAATTATACCCTTGCGAATGGTTTTGTAGCTTGTCAAAATAATTATAAAGAGGCACGTTTTGTTTATTCAAAGTGCTGCCTGAGTCTACAAATAGATAGACGTCTATCTATTTGTAGACTTAGGCAGCACTTTTTCATTCTTCAAAAGCAATCGTTACAACGACTTTATTAGGAAAAAGATTAAAACTGTTACGTAGGATTTTTTTTAATAAACCTGTAAGCAAATTTTTGTCCTGCTTTTTCTAATTTCTAATCCATAAAGATTTAATATAATCACAAGGCACACAATTTTCTATCCCAAAGCACGCAAAGTGCGGGCGATGCAAACCAAACTCAAGCACGTGTTATAACGCGTACGTATGATTGTTGAATCGATGTAAATCATATCAGGAAATCTATTTGTGGCAATTGCCAATACTCCAGCTCGTGACCTGAGAAGCAATTTTAGACTGATTTATAGCCTAGCAATGGGACATTTATGTAAAAGACTGATTAACGCCACGGTCAAAATTAATTAGTTTTAGTTGGCAATAAAGAAAAATATGAAGAAATAAGATCCTATTGTCTTACCCTTAATAAAATTAACACTGAATCACATATATTTACGTCTAAGCAAATAGACAAGCACTGTAAAAAAAAAATACTGGGATTTGCAGCGATGAAAAAAGAGATGCAATATCATAAACTAACCTGCGCTTTGCTCTCCCAATCCATGCCCACAGCGCAGATGAAGCACATGACGACGAGCGCGACTGCTCCCACGATCCTGACGTCATGCTGTCCACCATCGATAATCATCAAGTTATAGCTCTTCAGAAGACCGTTCAAGGAGTCGCAGAACCCGATAGTGTTCATACTGGCGGCGACCGCATTAGCGAAGGCGAAGATAATACCCACAGAAGCACCAAATTCAGGACCAAGTGATCTTGAGATTATGTAGTAAATCCCACCTAGAAAATTGAGTGAGTATAATATAATATGAAATCACGCCATGGCGAAAATGTGTTCAGTCATCAGTGTTGTATCTTTCAAAAAAGTTTTCTTTAAAATAAGTACAATTTTTTTGACGTTACCATTGTCAAAAGCCCCACTGAGATCTACAAAAGGAATACCCAGGGTTTACTGCTTGGATTAAAATATTGGTGATCGTACGAGACTGTCACAGAGATGTGACTTAGGTGGTAAGTATGTAATTCAAGGTATTTGTACCTTGTCCTTTATCAACTGTTCAATATTTTCTACATTTTCAGTTTCTTTTTATACATATAATTTGATTGAACCTGACTCATATAGATAGCCTGCGTCACTTGATATGAAACTGGTTCTGGTTTCACACGATTATCCTCAGGTAGCGTATGTTCTGTACACCATTGTATAAGATAGTATGCATTCCGCGATCATACGTTACAGATGATAATCTTAATAGAGATTACTCTGTAGCCTATTGTGTGAATGTCGTCATTATAGTTAGTAGCACCATGTTACTAAGTCGCACGTTGCTTTTACCCTGATCTGCACAAAGACAAGAGGAAGTGTAACGGATGACAGGGGCACATTGTTCACATCGTGCTCTGTTGCTTTGCTAATTATATTGTCAGCTAAAAACTTTTTAGCTATTGTATTTAAAATACTTATAAGATTTTATGGAAATGCTACTAAATCGTTTCAAGTCTAACTACTTAGATAATTTTAACACAACCATTTGCAGCTACATAATTATAAAAGTGTCATTGCGTTTATATCATCCTTGTTTTCTTAGTCAGTTAGAATAATTAATTCTACTTGTAGTTATATGCACTTTTCACACATAAGTATTTTAATCAAAAACAAATACAGAATAAATTTAAGCTATCAGTTTAGGGCTATAATTTAAAGGCGTTAAAGGCTATATTCTCTATTCTATTCGAAATGCAATCTCGTACGAAAATTATTCTAGACCGGTTAGGTGTGAGGACGTTAGCCTCAGCAATATAAACAGCTGCTGTATGAGGATAAACTTTAAGGCTTGCTGATGACGCCAGTCTAAATAGTGCCGTGTTAGGAATCGAAAATGAATTCCCACGAATCGTTTGTCTCGTCAATAGTTGATGAGACTCATGACTCATGACATTACAAATCAGTTTTCGTACCTAACATGTGTTCGCAAACCAATAAATTAACATTTGCCTGTTTAATTTAGAAGATTTTTTTTTAATTTTTAAGCGGAATTGAATCTTTTTAAAATCTTTTATTTATTAACTAGCTTCTGCCCGCGGCTTCGCCCGCGTGGATGTCGGAAATTATCCCACGGGAACGTGCTAACAGGATAAAATGTATGTGCTTCCCCAGAATGCCATCTATCTCGCGGGCCCTTTGTGGCTAATTACAGTAGAAAACCAATTGTGTCTCATTAATGGTGATTAAGAGGGTACCTATATGATATCTTTACCTAAGTACCTACCTAAATAACAGAAAATAAAATACCTACCTACCTAAATAAACCTATTTCTGATGATAACTAATCTAAATTCAATAAATAAGCAAAATCCCTAAAAACTAATATCTATATGAATGACTAATCCTACCTAACAGTATTATAAAATAACCTACGGTCACTACGTACACTATCAAATATACTACCTATACTTAAAAATTAAAATCTATACCTACGACTTATAAAAAAATATTTGCGGTTGGTACAGTAAACGGGTCTAGGGATCGAACCACAAAATTAAGTTTGTTTTTTATTGTATAAACTTTTCCGGGATAAAAAGTACCCAGTGTGGTGCCCAGGATATTAAAGAATAATTATACCAAGTTTCATCGTAATCGAACCGGTAGTTTTTGCGTGATGCCTGAACAAACAGACAGACAGACAGACAGACAGACAGACCGACAGACAGACAGACAGACAAAAATTTTTTTAATCACATTTTTGAGTTCGGTGTCGATCTAGTAACACCCCCTGCCATTTATTTTTTTGATATTTTCAATGTACAGAATTTTCACTTCTACAGATTTATTATAAGTATAGATTCCACATTAGTAGTAGCAGCTGATTTTTTTATAATTTAGATTTTTTTTCAGTCATCGGCTTGCAAACATTTTTGTTTTTGCATGAGGCGATGATCACATTGGTTAGGTAATGTGACTGCAGCGAAATCTTTACAAATTGATTCTAGAAAGTAGTTTGATTGCTTAAAACAGAAGAACGACCGGTTGACAAACGACTTGGTCAAATTGAAAAATAAATGAGATATCCAGATAAACCAACCTCCTTTTACTTCTCCATTGGTGCATAAGGCGCTCATAGAAAGCGTTGTTATGACACACACGATAGCTGATATGGCGATGATGACGAGAGAAAATCCGATGCCTGCCTGTGATACCACCCACGATATACGCAGGAACAGCATCACACCCCAAATGTTCAGCAGACATGGTATCAGCACGCCCTATAATAGAATTTAAAAGCTTAAAATCATCATAAAATTATATTCCCGAGAGCATCTTCCTCCGACACTCAAAGCATCCAAGAATAAGTATTGTGCTCTACAATCTATATTGGTCCTTCTGGACTAGTTTTAGTTCTTGTGAACCCAAAGCAAATATAATCGTTTCTGATACATTTGTGTATGTGTCAATTAACTTTATTTGACGTCAAACACCTCGTGCATCTTTTTCCCCTGACACAAACTTACCTGAATCCATCCTAACTTAATTCCAACAACAGGAGTTGGTGACTTTGTTTCTCTCGTCTGTTGTACTTTCTCGTCCTGAAACCAAACACAACATTCTAATTCTCGTTTATTTTCTTGACTATAATCGTAAAAAAACAAGTGCATGAAATCAGATTGAATATGTCCAAACACAACTACATTAGTTTATTGTCTCTGTCGTGTGTGATGCACGTGATTATCATGGATGTAATAAGTCCAATGAGTGACAGGTGACTGCGTTTGCCGTGCCGCTATTCCGCCATGATAGACACCGTCTGTCCCGCGCTTTGTTGATCAATGCCATAACACTGCGCTTGTGTATTGTTCCCAGAAGGCAACGGATAAACGTGTCTCGTGACGGTCGTTTTTATTATCTTTATGTGATCGCAATAAACATCTTTTATTTGTATGGTAGAAAATAAGGGACAAGGTTCTCCGGGGAAAATCGGATTCTCTAGAAGGTGTCATATTTACCCACCCTTCTATTGCACAGATACTGGACCTAAAAAGTAAAAGAAAATCAGGAAAATATTTCCCCGATTTTCGTTTACTCACTTCTCTATTTTAAAAGGTGTGCCAATCGCTACATAGAAATTGTGTGTGCTTATCTCCTAACTAAAGTATTATTTCAAAAAATCAATAGGTGCCTCTTCAACCTCAAAAAAAATTATAGCACCATATGAAAACCTTTTCATTTACCTACCAAGTTTAAAAAAGTTTGCATATCGATTATATTTAAGTAGAAAACCAGAGTAGCTATGTTGGTACATACATGGCTATACCCATCAAGCCAGTCAAGCTCTCGAGTGCTCGCTCACGGCAGCTAGCGCCGGATCGCACCGGTCCGATCCACTTTTTCTACTCCACACGCAAAACATTAGAAGACTCATCAATGCTTTATCTCTACTTCAAAAGTCGCCATTTACTCAGGGCAAATGTGCAAAATGTAAGATTTTTTTTCCGGTTTTCGAATTGAGAATTTTAAGTTGAGAAACTGGTGAAACTCTAAATTCCTTCATTGTAGCCCGCGAAATTAAAAGTTCTAAAGTTTTTTTACAAAGGAATTTCAACCTTCAGTAATGCTAAAGTAGAGTTTGACATGAGTTTTGTGGAGGCGCATAATTCTCATTGTGATAAAAAGAAAAAAAATTGTGATTCGCAGCATTTGTGTTTTGTCTTGTTTTATATTTGCATAGTTATGTTGTGATTCTAAGAATCTTTGTATATGAAACATAAATTGTTTGTTTATTATCGACAGTTTGTGTAGATTAAATCCGCACATAAACCTACTTGTTGTGTTTGCACGATTAATCAGGAGAAAATACCTCAGTATCTATTGTATGCGTTGATCTTGAAATGGGGTAACAATGACGATTATTGTGAATAATGATATTGTTTATAGCAGAACGAATACATCCAAACTAATATTATAAATGCGAAAGTAACTCTGTCTGTCTGTCTGTCTGTCTGTCTGTCTTTGCTTCACGCCTAAACTACTGAACCGATTTGTGTGAAATTTGGTACAGACATAGTTTGGAACTTGAGAATGGACATAGGATAGTTTTTATTACAAAAAATAAAAAATAAAATAAAATTTATTCCGGACATACAGCGCCATCTATTGGTCAAGAGTCGGTGTCATCTATTGGTGAAGTCACTATTCCACGCGAACGAAGTCGCGGGCAAAAGCTAGTTTAAAATAAGAATTCAAATTATCTTATAAACATGGGTATTGGTAAAACATTAACAACCTCTCACGACTATATTACTAACATCATAAACGACAACTTTTGTTCTATGATTTTGATTAATTCCTCAGACTTTCACACAAAAATAAAAATATTTCAATTCGACGAATTGAAATATTCGACTTTTTAATACGAACTCTACGCGAAGCAAAAGAAAGCGCTAATTAGGTAAACAAACTGCCGTGCCTAGTACAAAATTCAGCGGAGGGGAGCGGGTAGTTAGATAGAACAACGAAATCTTAAAGGTTTGTTTTTGGTAAATGTATTATGTTTTGTAAAAAGTCATAGAACAAAAGTTGTTGTTTATAATGTTAGTAATCTAGTCCTGCAAGGTTATTAGTGTTTACCAATAACCTGTCATTGGTTGACATAGTTTTCAACCAGAAAGATTGTAGAATCAATCAATTCTTAATATCATCACAATCCTACATTTGCTCACGTATTAAATTCCAATACCTGCTCATCAATACCGGCTAATTTACTTTATAGCCCTGCTAGCTTAGCAACAATTATTATAAAATTGCAATTTTGTTTTATTGCTCAGCATTGAGTGCACTTTCATAAAGTGTTATCTTTATGTCCTAACTCCCTAACTCCTAATCATGTATGATCAATATGATCATAAAACTTTATCGTAAGTAATACACTCAAAGAAACAAATCACACAGCAGATCGCAGATCGCTCTGCAGTTTGGCAGAAGTTTTTTTTTTTTTTTGTAAAACTTAGGCTGTCACCACAAATAAACGCTTTTGCATTTTCAAATATATGTACTTATAGTCAGCAGTAATAAAGTCAGGAAAATATACCAACTAAAATTGTCTGTATATTCAAATCTCAACCGTCACTCTTTGACAGTTGTCTGAAATGGCTATAACACAGCAAATTGACGTAGGGTTTCAATTTGCTTAATTCTGCTAATTGCGGTCGGGGACTAGGCAAGTCAACCGAAAATTTGCCATTTGCAACTCGTAAGCCTGTCGAATAACTGTGAATAACTATGCTGAAATATTGCCAGAACTCCTAATTTTTGGAATAGCCAAATAAACTCATTGGAGTATAGTAATCAGGAGAGCTGTGCGCGATGTATACAGTTTCTACACAATATTGAGTCGAGTTTGTTTTATCGGACTAAGTAGTGTCCCCGGCCGCATGTAATGCAATTTCCATCGGCATGAAAGCACCGAAAATATTTCCGCAAAATGTCGAGAACTCATCTTTATAATTGCCTCATAACCTTAAATGTAAGGTAATCCCACAGTAATACATGTAATAATACATAATTCCTCGCTCCATGCCGAAATACTAATTGTAATGTTGCCTAACGACACTTTGATTATAGGAGATCAATAATGATGAGTTTTGCATGAGATGACACTGAATTTTTGGTGAGAATTTACAAGTACCTAACATATTAAACTTGGATGAAAATGTATATTAATAAGACACATAATTATGTGCAGTGACTGAATCCCAATTACATTTTCCTGCATTTGATTTATTTTCAGACCCAATTTTATTCGTACAATGGTAAAGGAATATTATACTGCACAAGTGTGTACGGAAACACAGAAACTTTATACAATACTGTGTTTCAATCACAATTAGATATCTACGTTCTTATTACACAAACTGGCTCGATGGTTTCGAACATTATTCAAATTCATTTATTGCTTGTCACAGGTGTATGTGTAATGTATGGTCAGTTCTTATAATTATTTGTTATAATATCTCTGTAACATACCCATGGGGAGTACAATGTTTAAAAAAATAATAATAATTAAAATTAAATTAAATTAAATACATCACTGGTCATAATTGCATTAACTACAATATATACAAGTAATTTTCATTTAAAAATAAAATAAATTAAGCCGGCTTTAGTGTTAGGTTATTGTTAATAGCGCAAAATTAAACTCACCTCTTCTGTAATAAGATTGTCCCCGTGCAGCTCTCCAAGACTCGGCCTTTTTAGAGCTCTTTTCGAATTTCTGTAGTTGTCCAACCTCGGCAGGGCTTCCCTTGTGAGCTGGGCCAATGACCTCTTCCGTCTCCATCCAGCGTCGTGTAGCCAGGTGTCTGGTTGAGCATTGGGGGCAACGACTGCGACCCCTCGTTCCACCGTCTCGGCTGAGGACCGAAGAGGCCTCGTGATAATGTTGGCACCCATGTGTATGCCGTTCTTCTTGGATTCTGCCTCCACGGTGGAAACTTTGAACCTGGTATAGAAAATTTGGATGATGAATTATCTTTGTTTGAATGATATTGTTGGAGTCTAATTGAGAAAAGCCTTTTTTCTAATAATTCATGTATAATGTACCTATGACATAAATGTAGGTAACATTAATGACTTGGTTTAGTTCTATGAGAATTCATGAGATCATCAAGTGTTACCAAGACTATCCTCATAAGGATAAATGAAAGTGTTATTGTAAACAATAATATTATTGCTTCTCCTCACCTGTTTTCTTCCATGATGAATGAGGCCGGTGAACTACCGGAAGCTACACTTGTATGAAACTACCTCGCGTAGCTTTATTGTGACGTAATACTTCTTCGATGTAGCACCCAACCACATAATTTTCTTTGCACGATATCTGGAACAAATAGAAAAAACAAATGAATTTCAGTTAATGATATGTATGTGTGAAAGATGATATGGCCCCCTGCCTCGGAAAGCACGTTAAGCCGTTGGTCCTGCGCCTGCACCCTAATTGCGTAACACATAATCAATCGGAATCGGTTTCATTTTGACAGTTCAACAACATTCATTGCGTTATATACGTGTTGAGCAGACTTTTCGAACTTATGAAGCAATGGATTAGCAATTTGCTTCAAAATGATTCAGATTCCGATTGATCGTGTGTTACGCAATTAGGGTGCGGATCTCTCTCTGGTCGTGTCTGATTGCTGAGAGAGTGCACCTGTGTTTGCGCACACACTTGTGCACTATATTAGCTCCCGCGTAGATGTTCACCTTCACTGAGATTGGCTGCCATGACCGAAATCGGTCCGGAGGACTATATAATGATAGTTATGGATCCATATTTTGGAAATAAAAATGCTTGTGCTTTATATTATTTTACTTTGCCATGTAATCTCAATAAATCTTATTCTTTTTATCTAATTATTATTATTTAAAAAAAATACGAAAATAGGTTTGTACTTATCATAGATATAGGATTTACATTTCTATGGTTTGTATCATGGCAAAACAGACTGTGGTAGAGTGTTATATTCGCCAATATACCTAAGCACTTAACAGTAATTACTTAATTCTGTCATTAGCGTACACATGGGGATATCTACCCAAGTGTATGCTAATGTTGTACTTTCATAATTTTTCACAATTAAATATCCGATAAATATTCCGTGTGTCGTATACAGACGATAAATTTAAAGTGCCTTCTACGAGTAGTTTTCCAGTGACATCATAGGTAAGTAGGTACTGTTGGATAGCATCGGAATGAATGATATTCCAAACAATCGGTCTATTTTGAACAAATGCCATCGTGTAAACTTAGCTGAAGTAAGCTGGACTAACTTCTTATGAATCTACTATTTAACATTAAACTTCAATAATGCAATTCATAATTTGTGGACCATTTTACGAATCACCATACAAAACTGCCAAACAGATGAATTGCGTGATATGAATTTTAGGTAGATAATATTATGAATTGTCAATTTGTTACCAGTTTACGATTTTTAATATGACTCATAATATTATCCGATACCGCCGAAGGGGCCTTTTTAGACAGACCGCCTGATGGGATTTACACTATCGACAGCTGACTTCACCTAAGTTTTCACGGTGAAATGGTTACATAAGAAACCGGCTGCTTCAACAGTGCTCGTGGTTGCCAACTGCTTATCACCATCACAAAGTCTTGAGAGCACTCAAGTGACCCATCCAGACGGTCCACTTGAGGAGTGATCTTGAAACTACAAAGTAAACTAAGTATATTACATTAATTTCAGCTCGGTAGTAGGTAACATGCAACCTATGAGTATGTATATAGTAATAATAATAATAATAATTTATTCTTCAAAAAAGTACAAAAGCGTTACAAGAGACAAAATTTATAATATCTATTTAAGTGAGGTGAATGTACAGAGGCATTTTAGTTTAGGGCTACGACTCCCAAACTGAGATATGCTCGTATCTTGGGTAGTCGGAGGTCGGCCGTTTTAGATGTCGTATACCTACATATCACCGCCTTATTTTATGCTACAATCTTACACATAACAATCCTACACGATTAGCATCTTTACAAAATAATGTGTATGTTTCTTGCTAAATTATTATTCAAAAATTACAATACAGGTTTTATTTATTTTACTATTTCAATAAGTTTCTCAGATTCATAGTATAGTCGTATCTACGAGTAGGTACTTCAGGTTTCAGTAGTGTCCACGTGTTTCTTTGTTATCTTATAAGGGCTGAGTACAGGCATGATTGTATTATTTTATTACAGGCATGATTGTTTTTTTTTTATTTTTTTTTTTTTTTGTTTTTTTTTTTTTTGTTCTTTTTTTTTTTTTTTTTTAATTATAACATATGTTATTAATGCACGCAAGCACCACGAGAGGGGTAATTGCGTAACACACTAACAGTAGGAAAGGCTTTCGTTTTGACAGTTTACCAACATTCCTTGCGTTATTTGCGTTGTTGAGTAGACAAATTTTCGAACATATGAAGCAATGGATTAATCATATCCTTCAAGATTATTCAGATTTTGATTGACATTGTGTTACGCAATTAGGGTGCAGTTTGGAGCTTTAATAAGTGCTAAATATATGTATAAATATCGAAACGGAGAGCTTTAATCGACAGTTAATCGTTTATTTTATTTATTAATATACAAAATTATATGTAAAACACACATTAATCTAAGGAATCTTGATCATCTTCGAGCTGTCGAGCGGTCAAGCAGCGTCAAATTCAAATTAAAATTCATTTATTTGTCCGAATATGGTACATTAAATGGTCTTAAATTAATAAATGGTCTCATCACATTCTGCCGCGTGGGGCGCGCAAATATAATAAAATTATTACAATAAAAAGTAAAAATATTAGGTTAATATTGAATAAAATGAGGCATGTCAGTAAAAAATATTATCTAGGTTAATGTCAAAGTAATAGTCAATGTCAAACTATCAAACAGAGATTTCAAAATAGGTACATACAAAAAACTACAGTTAAATTAGGATGTCAATCAAAAGGAAGTATCATTCAAAAAGTCCTTTAAATTATAATAACAGTTTTTACATAGCAACTCCTGTTTAAACCCATTTCCTAAGTAGTTCCTTTTTAAACCCATTTAAATTTAAATGTTTGATTTGCTTTGGGATTTTGTTAAAAACTTGCGGAGCTATACAGAATTTATGCTCTTCCACATTGATGCTGTTTTAGCTCTACGTCCGCGTAACATATCATTCCGCCCGTTACGTTAACTGTATCCGATAAGTTGGGAAACAGGTGTAAGTTCAACTTTACAAATAAGGCAGTTTCATAAACATACAAAGACGGTAGTGTTAAAATTTTGTGTTTTTTGAAATATGGTTCACAGCTGTCCGTTATTTGTAATCTGAACATGGCTCTGATGGATCGCTTTTGCGCTTTAAAAGCGATTTCTCTATTTGTAGAGTTACCCCAGAATATAATTCCGTATCTTAGTACAGATGCTACAAGACCATGGTAAGCTGTAAGTAGTGCATCAGTGTTAACTGTAGGGGCAAGTTTATACAAGGCATAGGATGAACTACTGATTTTCTTACATAACGCTTCAATGTGATCCTTCCAATTGAGCTGCCTGTAAATTATCAAACCTAGGAATTTTGCACTATCTACATCGTGAATTTGGTTTTTCTGGTATTGGACCTCAATTTTCGAACCAGGTTTTTTATGGCCAAAGTGCATTATTTGTGTTTTGTCAAGATTAATTCTTAGATTATTATTATCAAGCCAAGAGATCATTGAAGTTACCGCGTTATTAACATCAGCTTCATATGAGTCAGGTTTATCCAGTGCTATTATTATCGTACTATCGTCAGCAAAGAGTGTTATTGGGAAGTCTATAGCTTTGGGCAGGTCGTTAATATAGATCAGGAACAGCAAAGGACCCAATACACTGCCCTGTGGTACACCAAAGTATACTGTGCGTTCTTTAGACAGGTATGTTACTTCTTTAGTCGTTAAGTTTAAGTTTGTTATAGCGATAAATTGTTTTCTTTTTGACAGGTAAGTGCTTAATAAGTTCAGAACGTTACCTCTTATACCATATGAGTCAAGTTTGTTTCTTAAGATAGTATGGTCAACGCGTCAGTGATGTCATCACTTTTTTTTTCTTTAGTTTTTTTTCAAACAAATAAGAAATCCTCCAGCACCTATGTAATGCACAGAATGTTTGCAAATGATTAAAACTCTATTACATTAGGTACCATAATATTATTATAATACTAGCTTCTGCCCGCGGCTTCGCCCGCGTGGATGTCGGAAATTTACCCACGGGAACGTGCTAACAGGATAAAATGTATGTGCTTCCCCAGAATGCCATCTATGTCGCGGGCCCTTTGTGGCTAATTACAATAGAAAACCAATTGTGTCTCATTAGTGGTGATTAAGAGGGTACCTATATGATATCTTTACCTAAGTACCGAACTAATTTAAAAAAAAAACTCAATAACAGAAAATTAAATACCTACCTACCTAAATAAACCTATTTCTGATGATAACTAATCTAAACTCAATAGAATAGAATAGAATAGAATTTTATTTTGCAAATATGGGTAATACATAATAGTTCTTAAGATTACATTTAGCTCAGCCACATTTTACCAATCGGCATGCAAACATTTGAAATTATTTATATCACTATTTAATAAATAAGCAAAATCCCTAAAAACTAATATCTATACGAATGACTAAACCTACCTAACAGTATTATAAAATAACCTACGGTCACTACGTACACTATCAAATATACTACCTATACTTTAAAATTAAAATCTATACCTACGACTCATATAAAAATAAACCTAAATAACTCTAAAAACTAAAAGGAATAAAAATGAACTCCACTGCGGGTGACCCAACCTACGACAAACTTAGTATTTGCGGTTGGTACAGTACAGACAGTGGTAATCGGGTATAGGGATCGAACCGCAAAATTAAGTTTGTTTTTTATTGTATATACTTTTCCGGGATAAAAAGTACCCAGTGTGGTGCCCAGGATATTAAAGAATAATTATACCAAGTTTCATCGTAATCGAACCGGTAGTTTTTGCGTGATGCCTGAACAAACAGACAGACAGACAGACAGACAGACAAAAATTTTTTAAATCACATTTTTGGTTTCGGTGTCGGTCAAGTAACACCCCCTGCCATTTATTTTTTGGATATTTTCAATGTACAGAATTTTCACTTCTACAGATTTATTATAAGTATAGATTTTAATTTAATTTTACCGCCAAAATACAGAAGGGCGATGAAAAGTAAATCGCTCAGCATCAAGTTCTGAGTTCATTCAAACGAATCCAGTTATGTGTAGGTATGTACTTAAAACTCTGACAAGTTCAATCGAAGGCTTTAGCGCCAGTTTCGGCCGGTTTCGGCCGGTTCTGGGGGAAACACATTGTACAGCCATGCAGCCACGCCAGTCACAAAGGCCGAGAGTCGAGTCAAACGCGCGAACGTCACGTAACGAGCATACCCGCCTTGATCACAACATGTGAGAGAAAACGTATCGAAGGACCACTTACAACAACTCAGTTAAACAAAACAGAAGCTTGTCACCATTGTTGTAGCACAAATTAATTTTAGGTACTTCAGGAAAAAAGTTATGTTCGGCGAGTTCAATTTTTTCAAACTTTGGCCTTAGTTCTAGGTATTAAATACAGACAGCATTTGGAAGGCCGTTTTCTGACCTGCGGGGTAATTGCGTAACATAACTATTAGCAATGGATTTCATTTTGACAGTTCATCAACATTCTTTGCTTTGCATTAATGTTGCCATAATTAACAACAACTTAAAATATAGTTGTCTCTTTTATCAAATAAGATTATCTCACTAGAAAGAATGAGACATAACGATATTTCAAATTCTGGATCATATTTCACTCATATTTGTATTTCACTCATTCATTGCGTTGTTTACGTTGTTGACAAATTTTTGAACATAATATGGAGCAATGGATTAGCAAAATCACTCAGATTCTGATTGAAAGCTTGTTACGCAATTAGGATGCTGAAAAAATAACTTATAGAATTTGGGAACCTTGGAGTTGGGAGGTGTATGATTTTGTTTGTTTGTAAGACGTGGTAAGAACTAATAAGAACCTCGGGGGCCCGCAGTGGGAATCATCCTCAACTGCTGGATCCATCAACAAATTATAGCGCATGCGCGTAACGTCACAATTTGTTCTGCGTCAATGGTCCTTCTGTTCGTACCCTGCGCTTGACGCTAACACGAGCTTCTTGTTTTGCTAGTGATTAATCATGCATATTAATTATTATCGCCATAAATTAGCAATTTTAGAAGTATGTGGGACAATGGCAACTAGACTGGTTTCAGTTCCTCTTACTCTCTAGTAATGTATCGAAAACGGGGACCCCTATTGGACAATTCAAGGCCATTATGATTTTTTGTAGACTGGTCATCTTTATAAGATCGGTTTAAAAAGTTTGAGACATCTTGCTTTCATAACCATGGACATATTTAAAGCAAGTAAGTAAGTGTCACTCTAAAACAACGATGATGTCCCTGAAAGTATGAATTTGAAGACTGTTTTGTGCTATGTAGGTAGGTAGTTCTGTACCTTCATGAACTTTGTTTTATCGATAAGCGATTCGATGTGAATGGTATTTATAATAGGTTACCCTACCGTAGACTACCTTACCATAGACCAAATTCAAGTCTCAGAGTTCAAGTTAGTCGACCGCTTTATGATTACGTGTAGGAATACAATATTGGTATGCCTTGGTGCTACTTGTCTTGTAAAGGAATCTAAGTAAACTTCATCAAAGCACATCAAAGTAAAAATAAAGTCTGAAAAATGTGTTGTAGAAGCTCATTGAGCTTAGGATGGACACCTTGACAAACAAATTGTTACATAGGTAGTTCTCATATTATTAAGGATATCGAGTTTTTTACCAAGGGGATCGGTTTTACACCTCGCTTCATGTATGTACCTAGTTAGATCAAACCTACGTAGAGTGTCCATGTTATCATTGTTTGTTCAATTAGATGACAACATCAAACAGTGGTCTTTGATGCCAGCATTCTTGGAGATCACAGCTTGCTGCTAAGTTAAACACGTAGATAATGGTGGCCTACTCATTTTGTGTTCTGGTAAATATGACACTATAAAGTAGTAGTAGTACCTATTGTGTTTATGCACATACCTAAATGTTACAAAACATTACCTCTTTATGGGTAGCGTTAAGGTTAGGTAAACAATTATCCGAATTAGGAGATGTTTTACAGACTGTTCAGAACGTAATTTATTTTGATATTCTTTTACAGATTTATGATTTAGGTACTTTTTGTTTAAATGTAGGGACAGGGAGGGATACCGTCACGCAAGCTGTAATCATGAATTATGTAATTGTACGTGATTCTAGACTAAAGTAGAATTTTTTCGTCATTTATTAAAAAAAAGTAGCTGTTCCATACATTTTGACCGCACTTTTCTATAAAACAGCAGATTTTTTTTCTACGCTAGGGGTTCTGGAATCGTTTAATTTAGTTTCCAATTCCAGGATCTTTCATGCGAAGTTATTTTAAAAAGCTGAAAAAGTAATACTTAATTAAAGAGCTTTTCTGGGTTTCCGTTCTTCTGCATGTCTACCACGATGACTGAAGATCATTTACCTACGTACTTACACATTATATGCACCTAATCTCATGTGATAGGTGTAATGTCTCCAGCAGCTAATGTAGGTACACCGTATAAACAAACTGTTCACATGGCAGTGACGTCACGTTTCAAGGGATATTTTTGGCGGCAACCCAAAGGTTACGACAAATTCCGCCATCTTAGAACATTTGCTGTTTACAACACGACGTCCATCATGCTTGATGGTGAATATTAATAACATGAGTGTACTATTTAGAGAGGTTGATGAAACATAGATTATTGTATAAAAACTTCGAATCTGCCTATGCAAGTACTTATCTACGTGTGATTTTTTTGCGGGCGACCATCGCAAGTGACGCGCTACGAACTTTTCACGCGTAGCACTCGCTACGCAGTGACTACCTACGACTAATTGTGTCTAGGAACTTTATTTAGAACATCGGCGTCGCACACTAACAGTAGCAATGGCTTTCATTTTGACAGTTCCGCAACATTCATTGCGTTATTTACGTTGTTGAGCAGACAAATTTTTCAAACATATGAAGCAATGGATTAGCAATACCTTTCAAAGTGATTCAGATTGAGATTGATAGTGTGTTACGCAATTAGCGTGCTGCACCCTATGAAAGATAAAATGTTAATACTCTATCTCTCTCTCTCTTTATCTCTCTTATTCTCTTGTTCTTAGGACTTTAGGTATTATAGCAAATGATTTTATGTAAGAAAATTACTCAACAACAATGCATCTACCTAATTTGTTGTATGAATAGTTGCAAATACTGTTGTTAACGGCAAAGTATTTGCAAAAAAAAATATACATAATATACTATACTTCGAAGCTAAACCTGTATATTTTGTACATATAATAGAGCCCGATACTTAAAAGTGTTGTATAAAACCCTGTGAATATTATAAAAAATAATGACCGATCGTTTGACAATAGTTATCTCGCGGCCGCGCACTTTTTGTACTGACGATTTTTAAAATGACGCTATTTACATAAATTATAGCAACAGTCGTTGCGGAAACGATGCTAGATATAAAGTTCATTTTTCTGTGGCTATTAGTTTAACATATGATAGAGCTGTTAAGCTGAGCAACAAAAACGAGATAAAGGACCAATTTATAATAAAAGTATCTATTTAATTTGTAACATTATCATCGACCAACCAACGCCTCTTTGGCTAACTCTGAAGGTTTTTAGATGATGTCCGTCGATTCAATTACTTCATTTTTATATATAAAAAAAAAAATCTCAACAATTTATGATTACCCTGAAGATCAACCTAATATGGAAAATGTAACAAATAAAGTAGTCTTAGTAAACAAAATATAACCGTAAAAATTTCACCGAGTTTCTGTTATCTCAGATTTTTTAATTCGTGCACATAAACATTGAGACAGTGATAACATTTCGTGATAGTATCATTCAGTCGGCAACTGCAGTAGTTTGAGGAGACAGCTGTTGTATAATTCTTACGAATACCTACACAACAAACAAACTCACCTCGCGATAGGGTTACATATGCGCCACTTTATGACCACCGTGTATAAAATGCCCATCCTGCAGAATCCTGCTAAAATTAGAGATGTATTCGTAAACATCCATAGTTTCCTCAAGATTGGAATACTTTAACTACCTAATGTATTCTATTTACGTAGGTATATTTTGTACTTGGGGCTTCCTGTCTACCTTAATTGCAGGTACTTCCACGAGTGTAGGCTACCTTTGGGAAAAACATTATCCTTTCTTGGACAGCTAGACTGTTGGACTTTGGTTTTTGATCTTCAATTACTTAAAATAATCAGCCACATAACCACATTCGAAAAAGCAAAAGCTGATCTCGGCTAGGAGCGAGTGGGAGACATGTTTAGAGCGCACCCAGGATTTTTCATAGTTTCACTATAAAATACATAACATCACGTCTGTATTCCATGACGGTTTAGGCAGAGGTGCAACTGCACCTATAGTACACCCACATTTCACCAGTTATGTTTAAGTTCCATGTAATAGTGGGTGAGCCATCCACCATCCAACCATCAACCAGACACAAAATAAAAGTATACATCAAACTACAACGCTACAAAAGCCCCAGTTAGTTTGGCATGCCACCTGTTGACGTGACAACGTGCTTGATGAGGACAGCCGTCTACTGTCCAGTCCAACAGTAATAACTACTGCCTACGATGCAACCATAATTATTGTTGTTTGGATTCGTGGGAAAATATGCATATTGTGGTGACATTGACAAGGGTGCGTAAATGCAACAATATGTACGAGTATTTATGGTATTGTTTTAATCGTAGTGCTGTAAATAATAAGTATAACACAGGGCTCAGAGACTTAGATTAAAGCTGATAGACATCAGCGGTGGATGAATGTGGGCTGAAGGGCCTTTAGATAGTAGGTATATTTTTTGGTCCTTAGATACGTAAATACATAGAAGGTTTGGCTAAGCCATGTATCCTGTATTTTCAGTATTTTAATAGAGAAAACTACCCTTTTTACCTTATACATAGATATAGATCTAATATTTAAACTAAGTGACACCGCACAAGGTTATATGCAACTTTATGTCATTATTGTATAGTGGTGACGTGGGCGGGGTGCGCCCGAGCTTCGAGTGTAATCAAGTAATAGGACGGCTGATGAAGACAATCATACCTATAGTAGGTAACTAACTATATCAACGTATCGATTGGGGAACTGTACGCCTGTTGCATTGTAGGTCACAAATATAAATGAGTGGAGGATGTGCTTTTCGCAGATGCTGAGTGCGTTTTTGGTCCTTTTAAATATGGTGACTTGGTCTTTACTGAGTAATTTTTTAGTCACATGAATTCGTCCTGTTGTTAATTCTAAGGGTAGTTCTAGTTTGGGGGCAACGATATCTCTATATTGTAATTTTAATGTAGAATTTTTTTTTTTTTTTTACAAGTTCTCGAGTCTTGTGGGCAGTTTACTATACGGTGGGTGAGAAAGCAACTCATAGCGCAACTTATGAAGTTTGGCCATGGCAATCGCGCAGGTGTGCACTCGTGCGTTGTCTTGGTGGAAGAGGATTTTCTTCTTAGCCAAATGCGGTCGTTTTTCACGTAAAATTTTGTCAAATTGGTCCAATAAATTGGCATAATATGCGCCATTAATGGTGTTACCCTTCTCTAGGTAATCAATATGGATTACCGCACGTGCATCCCAAAAACCTGTAGCCATCACTATATTGGCCGATAAAATTGCTTTGGCCTTCTTTGGAGCTGGTTCGCTTGAAGCAATCCACTGTTTCAATTGTTGTTTGGTTTCTGGAGTATACCATACTCCAGAAACCAAGCAACAATTGAAACAGGATGGATCTATGTTTGGTCTACTGTTATAAAACGATGCAAAAATTCGGTTTTATCCCGTTGGAACTACGCCAAACCTGCCTCCGAAGTGGTCACACGAATGCGTTTTTGATCAACAGTCAGTAAACGCGGCACCCATCACGCGGATCACTTCTTCGTATTGTTGGTGTAAGATATTGCGAACACGTTCGTCTGAGATGCCTACCATCTCGACTATCTCCCTCACTTTTACTCTTCGGTCGTAGTGACCTCAACTGGGCGTCCTGGACGCACAGCATGTGCTTGTACGACCACACCGAAAATCGTTGAACCACTTATGAATCATTTTAATCGACGGAGCAGAGTCCCCAGAATATTTATCAAGTTTTTGTTTCGTTTCCGTTATAGTTTTATTTTTGCGCAAAAAATAATTTTTAATAATCACGACACGAAATTCACTTTTCTCCATCTTTGCAAAAACGTGTTCAATTGTTTTTCTTTAATGGCGGTCAAAAAAAACTTACCGCTATCCTGGCTGAAATTTTTTATTTAGTCCTTCAAAAGAGTTTTGAACAAGGAGGTTCCATGCAATTTGCGATCAATTTATTCCAAAATAGATTTTTACCATACTTATCACTCCGTCCTCGTAGATACTTAATACCTCACACCACATGGAAATTATGAGCAATTACCTCCTACTTTTAATTACTCAAGATACATTCAAGTTGGCATAGTAACTGATGAGACTGAATTTGTATCTATGTATATAGTCCTGAAACCCACAATACCTACCTATATCGCCATTTCTGCCATGACTCTAGTAATAATGGCGGAAGAAGCTCGGAATCCTGTGGCATGTATCAAAAGATGGCATCATTTCTATGATTATTAATACCAACTGTCTTTCAAATGAACTGCTAACCTTAATATACTCGTATCTAGTGATCTTTAATTATATTAACAGGTGAAATATGGGTACATTATTTATTATTTTTGCACATATCCACGGATGTTAATGATTTGTTACAATTTTATAGATCAAATGAGCTTGCGCCGGCTACGGCTGTCGCTGAAAACCAGCGCTGGGGCTCTGTCTCGCATAGGGTTAGGTATATAATTATATTGTATTATGCTAAATGATGGCCGTTTTGCGTGGATGTGACGCATGTTTTCCCCCATATTGTTATTTTTTTTTTGTGTTTGTGTTATTTTTCTGCGTCATGTTTACCGCAAATAAACGTATTTTCTTTCCTGAAATGTCTGATAGATATCATCTCGCTTTATATAAGACTGGCTGAACAGACACATTATACATTTATATTATTATGATGACCTGCACCCTAATCGCGTAACACATTTTCACATCAATCACAATTTGAATCATTTTGAAGGAATCTAATCCATTGCTTCATATGTTCGAAGCTTTGTCTTCTCAATAACGTAAATAACGCAATGAATGTTGTTGAAATGTCAAAATCAAAGCTATTCCTACTGTTGGTGTGTTACGCAATTACCCTGCTGGTAATCTCAATATACTCGTATTTCATCCATCTAGTGATCTTTGATTACATTAAGGGCCTGGCTATTACATTATGGATAGTTTAATATTTATCCACACAACTACGGATGTTCATGATTTGTTACAATTTTACAGATCAAACGAGCTTGAAATGTCTGATAACTTATCAGACAGCGAGTTGATACTTATCAGTGATCAGTATCATCTCGCTTTATGTAAGACTGGCTGCACAGACACATTATAATGTTTATAATACATGATGACCAGAAGGCCAATTTTCGTAATTTAAAACATTCAAAATCTAGTCGCAGTCTCATCTTGGCGACAAACAAATATCAAAAACATGTCAAACTGTAGGGAACTTAGAGGTATTTTTGACAGATTGAGACTGAGATCAGACTGTGAACGTTCTTAAAATTACGAGAATTGCCCCTCTGATATTTCACCTAAATATAAATCAATACTGGAAACTGCTTTGCGTTGTAGCGCCGTAAAGAAACGAGTTTTAAAGTTCATCAGGTCGTAGTTAATTGTCGTTTTTCGCATAGTTTTTATTTCTTAATACCTACAATGCAGCGTAGTGGTGGCCCAGTGGTAACGACCGTGACTTACGAGTTGTATGTAAGTCGTGAGTTCGAACCCAAGCTAACTTTGCGGCATGTCCTAAAACCATGACCATTCGGAGACAAGTGACATCCGTCAACTCGCACTGGTGGTTAATGGCCCACTACCTCTTACAGAGAGGAGCCCTGTGTCCCAGCAGTGGGAACATTATAGGCTGATTATACCTACTATAGGTATTCTTTGCGCTATTTAAATAAAAAAGTTCCAGAACGTTTGGCCTCAAGAGACAGAGAGCCAATTAGGTACCTAATACAGCTACATGTTTTTGACACCATAGAAGCTGATGATTATGAATCACTGCTAGGTAGAAACCCGTGTCCTACGTACGACGCCATGTCTGTCATAGACAACCTCTCCCTTTTTAAAACAATGCCTATTTCTGCTTACGTCAACAGTGTAATGAATCAACGGTATTCTCGAATGACGGACGTCGTATTTACGGTTTACTGGATGTTTTCAGGAGAGAATGGTGACGTAGACTAAATTGACCTTTGAAACAATGGTACCTATTTTCAATTATTTACCTTAATGCAACTTGTCTTACTGATTCATTATTTATTAAAACAGTTATAAATTCGATTTTATATAGGTGTATTTAAAAAGTGATCATGTTTTCAGATGCATAATGTATTACAGATGCCTTTATAGAATACAAACTTGTGATTCACGTTTCCCGCCATTTCCACTGTTTCCAGCAGGCTAAAAGACATAATATATAGGGGGTAGTTGTAAGCTTGTGTGATGACTCTAACTCAAGTGATGATGCCAGTAAATTATTCATAAGTTTTATGTTATTTCCATTTAAGGTTTATAACGTAAAAAACCAGTAGGTATCAATTTTAAGGCAATCGCTTCATGTAGAATACTGGTATTTAGCTGCGTCCTGTGAGACTGGAAGCTGACCCCAGCATAGTTGGGAAAATATAAATTATGATAAGGGAAAGCGAATGGTGATGCCTAAACTCAAATTATGTTATAACGAGCCAATTTTATATTTTCAGATCCATTTTATTTTAATTGAGAAATGCATGTTTTCGACATCAAGGACCAATACTAGTTTTCTAAGCATAACACACACTTCGCTTATCACCTACTTTTGTAAATCGGAATTGAATCGATTATGGCAGAACTATCCTACCTTAAATGATATTAATTTGTTCAGGCAATATTTATGTGCCTACTTACAAGGGCGAGCTCTTAATAAATTGTTTTCCAGGCAATTAGTAGCCAACACAAAATATACGCTCTGTAAATTACTTTCAAAAAGAGGAGCATCATCACGCCACGTTCGTTAAATTAATTAAGGGTGGTTTTTCAGCACATAAATTCATGTTTTCATCACTTAACGACAAGTTTTCAGCATCTAAAGTCATTCTTTCATCACATACCTATTGACAAGTTTTAAACATAAAATTAAGTATACGTTTTCAGCACATAATGTAAAGTTTTAACACACAATGTCAGTTTCAGCACATCATGTCAGGTTTTGAGCAAAAAAAGTGATGTTTCGTTTTGGGTGACACATACATATGTGTAGAGAAATATTATTTCCATGAAAACCATTAGGAGTTTCCGAGTTTTTCTCAATAGCTACCTACTTACCTCGTAATCAGTCGATTGTAACGATTACAACAGGGCTTTACTTTCTTATCAATCCTTACGAACATAAAGGAAATTGCCGAGAATTAAGGTTATTTACCTACTCTCCTTTAGCTAAATATTTATAATATTACTTGTATTTACTTAAGAACAGCGGACATAAGGATCAAAAATATTTTTCGCATTGTGTCTCTTACCTAGACGTGGTTTAGTTATATGTTATATCAGATAGGTTAACGTAGACATGTACGAGTAGATGTGTATGATGTACTGTTGATGTGTGATGTTTGTATGCGGGCATAGATCTATACCTTAATTAATTAATGTTTCTTTTAATTAGAAAGAACCTTTAACCAGAAGAAAACTGGGTAAAATATTTGGTCTTTTTAGATTCCGTATTAATTTATAACCAATTTTATTAGTGACTCTAGCTATTCTAATAGCCTAATTATCAAATCTATACCTAGTATTTTTTTCTAAATTAAAATCCATTAAATATGACCCGTGATTATGTGACTTCGATTAATAATAAATAACGACGCACCTAGCCGCTGACTTAGGTAGTAGAACTCACTCACGTCCTCAACCGTTATCAACGACACTATGTTTATAGCCACTAATTATTTATCTAATTAATCTACGCAATTAACACTAACGATTATTATCGCTCATCATAGTCCCGTTTAGCTTCCCATACAATTATGTTAATGTGACAATTTTCTTCGTAACGGCGAACAATTTCGAGTTAAAAGGTGTTGGTACCCACCTAATGATGATGACAATGAGTTAATAATCACTAAACACGATGATTAAGAAAATATTTTTTAAATTATTTTGGTAATTTAGTTAAATAATTTTATTTTTTTCGTAATTGATTATTAATATTATAAAAACAGTGTCTGAGAATGTGTTTTCCCCTTTTATGAGGCACTTTGTGGAGAAGATGACCGGTTGAGAACCTGGTTTCGCCTTCTTTACAAGGTGACTCATACCCAAATTGTTTTTGTTTTTTTAATTTATGTATATACTAACGCTAGGTATAAGGTACTTACTAACACTACGGATCTTTGTTATCCGATTATCATGAAAATAAATAAATAAATAAAAATTATTCCCATAAAAAAGGAAAGGAACGTCAAAAATAAAGTGAATCCAGACAGTAGATTCTTAACTTGTTTTCAGTAGTTTCAGTGAAAACTACCGGCATTTTGACTATGACAGCGGAGATACGAGGATTAACAATGCTTTCGGAAATGTGTCAATATTTTCTTTTGTGTCTTGCAGAAGCAAGGAAGGTCTCCTCCCAAAATTATTAAAATTAAATACATATTGCACTTTACTCTACTTTTATGTTAATGTGGCTGCACTTAATTATCTATAAGTAGGTATCTAACAGGAAAATGTTTCATTTCGGTTTTCACCTAGTTTTCAACTTGAATTTTAAATTATTTTAATTAATCATTCCTCTAGGCCCTTGCCCAGCAATGGGACTCAATGTAGGCTAAAAAAAAACATTCAGCTCTCGTCGAAATATTTGAAAAAATTTTCCCTTCTATTGCTAAAGTGATCACAAGATACTAACTAAATAGGTATTAAGGTTAAGGTTAGGTTTTTGGGAGTAGTACTTAAGTAGTTGTTACGAGAACCAAACGAAACAGCTGGATCCTCGAGGTGTGTTTGATAGCTACGGGCGAGTATTGACTACTCAACGAACAAACTTACCTACCTTACTTAATGCCTTGTTGCCTACTGATAAAAATAACCACGCAAGCACTTAAATTCAGTTTTTTCCTTACCTTCAAATGTTTGCAGTGAAGAATACGTCCTCTAAAAACTACAAGATAATAAAATATTTATCACTGTTAAATTCACCAAAACACACCGAGTTCAGAGTCACTAACTTGTTAAATTATGTAAATAAATTACTATAGGATAAAACGTTTAATATTATTTCTAATGTTCATTAATTATTTTTGTAATACAATGTTGTAGAGAACACAATGAAAAAAATCGGATCGTGTTTCGCGAGGCGGTAAATAGCGCGGCGCGTGCGGCCTGTGGCGCGGTACTGGTCGACCAGAGCCCGCGAAGCCTCAGCCCCGACTCTTTATAAACACACCAAGCGCCCTTACAAACGGCAGTTTTTAATTACAACAATTATTCGTTCTAGTTAGGACGAGATTTCTGCCAGTTCCAGCTACCGCTTGTGGAGCCGAACTTCCATTCCATTTGCTTTGTTTATGTATGTGTTTATTTTTAGTGAATACCGAATATTATTTACATTGGAGCAGCAAAGTGAATCGACTATAAAATATACTCATAGCCATGTCTTCACGGACATAACGCACGGCTACTTGCGCTTTATCCCGCTCGTAAATCTTCTGCTCAACAAATTTTCGGTAATCCACATACCACATAGTCATAAAAGCCAATAAACATTGAGTAGTAATAAAGTACCTACGTATCTTGGTAAGTAGGTATATCTATTATTACAGCACATAGTATCTCTCTCCGTGGATACGGTCAGCATCTGTAATCCTGTTCAAAATTGTTCGAGACCAATGGTATCTCCCTCATAAAGATTAGGCTAATAAATATTTACTTAACAACATCAATTATAATTTATTTTTGTATTATTATTAAAAACATTGCCCCACACTAGGAATTTCTCCTGTATCGTGGGTGTGTTTACAAACATTCAAACTCACATACTCAAACGGCTAGACCGGGAATAACTACTTGTAGGTCATACAAATATTTGTTCCGTGCGGGAATCGAACCGGCGATACGCAGCGCAGCAGTCAATCGCCCGTGCCGTCAATTATAGCATAACGGTCCAAAACAAGTGTTAAACAGTAGATGTTAAAAGCTGCTATGATGATTGTAAACCACCGTCCTAATTGCATAATACACTAACAATTCCAATCTGAATCAATTTGAAGGATAGGTATAGCTAGTAAGCAATGGCTTCATATGTTCCAAAAATTTAGAAAGAAAGAAAGAAAAATGCGTTTATTGGCATTACACAAAATGAATACACAATCTACTATATAAAAATAAGTCGGGTTTTCCTTCCTGACGCTATAACTCCAGAACGCACGAACCGATTTCCACGGTTTTGCATTCGTTGGAAAGGTCTCGGGCTCCGTGAGGTTTATAGCAGGTAGGAGTAGGGTAGGAGCAGCGTAGGAGTAGGGTAGGAGTAGTGTAGGAGTAGGTTAGGAGTAGGGTAGGAGTAGGGTAGGAGTAGGTTAGGAGTAGGGTAGGAGTAGGGTAGGAGTAGGTTAGGAGTAGGTTAGAATTAGGGTAGGAGTAGGGTAGGAGTAGTGTAGGAGTAGGGTAGGAGTAGGGAAGGAGTAGTGTAGGAGTAGGGTAGGAGTAGGGTTGGAGTAGGGTAGAAGTAGGGTAGGAGTAGGGTAGAAGTAGGGTAGGAGTAGGGTAGGAGTAGGGTAGGAGTAGTGTAGGAGTAGAGTAGGAGTAGGTTAGGAGTAGGGCAGGAGTAGGGTAGGAGTAGGTTAGGAGTAGGTTAGAATTAGGGTAGGAGTAGGGTAGGAGTAGTGTAGGAGTAGGGTAGGAGTAGGGAAGGAGTAGTGTAGGAGTAGGGTAGGGGGTAGGACACCACGCGAACGAAGTAGCGCCGGGCAGCTAGAAATAATTTATATGGCAAAACAACGTTTGCTGGGTCAGCTAGTAAATATATAGATATATGAATTTGTCTGCTCAACAACTTACATGACGCAATGGATGTTGTTGAACTGTCAAAATAAAAGCCATTAATACTGTTAGTGTGTAACGCAAGTACTCCGCAAGATTATCTAATAAAAAATGATAAATAATTTAGATGGCTGTTATATAAATACAATAATCCAAGGGCCTTGACCCACTGATGTATGTAGATTGTATCCATAATGGGGACGCTTTAACTCTTTAACAGCTGTTTCAAGTTCAGTTCAAATTTTATGGTAGAGCTGCTGTCGTAACCATGTAATTTGACAAAACTTATAGAAACAGCGGGTTAATTGCGTACACTTTACAGTAGCAATGGCTTTTATTTTGACAGTTCAATAACATTCATTGCGTTATTTTTTTATTTTATTTATTTATTTAGGTTAGCCTACAATTGTTTACACGTTTAAAGCACACATACATTTGTAAGTGCAACAATTACTTACAGCCGGTCGATTCTGTAAAAATCTCACCGTGAAAACTCAAGTGAAGTGAGCTTGATGTGAGTTGTCAGTAGTGTCAATCCCTAGCATTATTTGGAATGACAGTTCACTCCACGCTCACTTCACTTAAGTTTTCAGCAGTAGTCAGCGGTGAGATGGTTACAGAATCGCACTGCAGGCTAACACCACATGCACTATTTTATTTATATTACAATAAACATTTTCATTATTGCAATTAATTGTGAATTATTAATGATAAAATTAGTGTAAAACAAAGCATAGATCTAAAATTTGAACAGACAAATCAAGATTATCGAATTAAATGTATTATATTGATGGGTAATAAAATAAAGTTAGAAAAAAAAAGAAACCGGTGAGTAAATTAAATTAAATTTTGATTAAATATTTGGTTTACATTAAATAATAATTAAAAATTAATTAACGTTAAATAGGTATAAAAATCAACAAATTGGCAAGTCAAATTATGGCTTGTGCGAATAGTATTCAATAGTTAATTTACAAAATTTTCTCATGCTATCGTGGTGAACGTCAATCAGATCACTGCAGCTGTTTAAAATTTTACACATTCGCGGTATTGGTGAGTTAGCACCTAGGACAGTTCTACGCAATGGCGGGTAAAGCGGAGTGATGCGATTTCTAGGATAGCGGGTTGGTGCACAAAACTTGAGGAGACCCAGTAACTGTGGACAGTCTATTTGCTTTCTGAGTAGTTTGTATAGGAACAGGGCATCCATAACTTCTCTTCAAGTTGATAACGAGAGCATCTTGAAAGTTTGTAGACGGGACATATAGGAGGGCATCAGCTGCTTGCTTTTCCCTTTGAAAAAAGCAAGGTGCCATAGAAATCGTTTCTGGACTCTTTCTAAGAGAAGTTTATGAGTGGCGTAATGTGGTCTCCATACGACACTACAATACTCCAGTATGCTCCGCACAAGGCTATTATACAACAATATTTTAGTGCTGACCTGCTTGAAACCCTTGGTATTGCGTAGTAGGTACAAATCCTAACATTTTGGAAGCTTTTTTAATAGTAATTTCGATGTGGGGCATAAACGTAACTTTCTTGTCGAACAGCACTCCTAGATCCCTTATAGTTTTTACTTCATGAATTTTTTGATTATATATGAAGTAGTTCGACTGGATGGGGTGAACTTTTCAAGTTCAATTCCATTTTGTTATTCTTGCACCATTCAATTACTCTGTTCAGATCATCCTGCAGAAGTTCCATATCATTTGATGACTCGACCTTCCTGGCAAACTTTAAGTCATCTGCGTACAAAAAACACTCAGAAAAGTGAAAGCAGTGGGGAAGATCATTTATAAAGATGATAAATAATATGGGGGCCAAGTGGGAACCCTGTGGGGCACCGGAAGTCATGCAATAATTGTTGATGGAGCGAAAACCATTCACCACAACATACAATTTACAGCTAGCGAGGTATGATTCCAACCACTTCAGCAAGGGTCCCGTGATACCATATGTCGCCAGCTTTTTTATCAGTACGGAGTGGGAGATTTTATCAAACGCCTTACTGAAATCGGTGTATATAGATAGATAGATAGATAGATAACAAGTTTATTTGGTGCAACAAAAGACACAATACAAGCAATAATAAAGAAATACATCAAAAAAGGTGAAACGTAAAAAAAAACAAAACAAATATTAAAAAACTAAATTGACCCATAGACACATAGTACAAATAAATATAAGGATCGATCACTCTGGGCGGTGTGTGTCTCATGGTTGCACTAAATGGGAGTCCAGCTCAGCATGTGCCAGGTACAATACCTGACGCTGGTATTCTGCTGCATCCCTAACACACCAACACACACAAACCACCATATCACATCAAACTGATTGTTCGAGTCAATAGTTTCTATCAGGGATTCTGCGAATGACATTAAGTTTGTGGCAGTAGACCTTGACGCTACAAAGCCATGTTGGTGATCGCAAAGATAAGGTTTAAAATGGTGTTGGATATGGGGACAGATCATGGACTCGGTTTTTTGTATACTATACAAAAAAGAGGTCTATAGTACACTGTATAGTAAAAATAGGTACCTACCTAAAATTATTAGATAGATACCTACCTACCTACATTTTTCTTAGGTTCCTAATGCTTTTTTAAAGGTCATCCGAATGAAGGAAATGCATATGAAAATAGGTATTATTAATTTATAGATAACTAGGTTTTCCATTTTCATATAATTACTTATTTTATCTACTACAATCACTGAATAAAAAATGCGTAGCTTCCCGCCCGAGATTCAAATTGAAAAGTAAAACTTTTCGAAGTCTTATTCAACTCTTTCCGAATTTTAAAATTTACTTCGTTATCAAATAAATTATTGTCATCGGATTCGCGATGGAATAATAATATAAAAAACAAAGAACCGCGAAGGCCAAATTCTTGAGGATATTCAGCCGGTCGATTATGTAAAAATCTCACCGTGAAAACTCAAGTGAAGTGAGCTTGATATGAGTTGTCAGTAGTGTCAATTCCTAGTATTATTTGGAACTAGCTTCTGCCCGCGGCTTCGCCCGCGTGGATGTCGGAAATTTACCCACGGGAACGTACTAACAGGATAAAATGTATGTGCTTCCCCAGGATGCCATCTATCTCGCGGGCCCTTAGTGGCTAATTACAATAGACCAATTGTGTCTCATTAGTACCTATATGATATCTTTATCCAAGTACCTACCTAATTAAAAAAAAACTCAATAACAGAAAATAAAATACCTACCTACCTAAATAAACCTATTTCTGATGATAACTAATCTAAACTCAATAAATAAGCAAAATCCCTAAAAACTAATATATCTATACGAATGACTAATCCTACCTAACAGTATTATAAATTAACCTACGACGGTCAATACGTACACTATCAAATATACCTACTACCTACCAATACTTTAAAATTAAAATCTATACTACTTATAAAATCTACACTTATAAAAATAAACCTAAATAACTCTAAAAACTAAAAGGAATGAAAAGGTCGCACAGATAATACTGCGGCTGCGGGTGACGTAACCTACGACAAAATTATTATTTGCGGTTGGTACAGTAATCGGGTCTAGGGATCGAACCGCAAAATTAAGTTTGTTTTTTATTGTATATACTTTTCCGGGATAAAAAGTACCCAGTGTGGTGCCCAGGATATTAAAGAATAATTATACCAAGTTTCATCGTAATCGAACCGGTAGTTTTTGCGTGATGCCTGAACAAACAGACAGACAGACAGACAGACAGACAAAAATTTTTTTAATTACATTTTTGGGTTCGGTGTCGGTCTAGTAACACGCCCTGCCATTTATTTTTTTGATATTTTCAATGTACAGAATTTTCACTTCTACAGATTTATTATAAGTATAGATATAGATGACAGCTCACTCCACGCTCACTTCACCTAAGTTTTCACGGTGAGATGGTTACAGAATCGCACTGCAGGTACTAGAAGTACCTGGCAAGGCAGGTACGATATCTACGGTATCTAAGGGGTCATCTACGGTATCAACACCTAGTTAAAACTACTAAACCTTCCCATTTGTATTATTATGATTATTTATGAAAAGTAGTAGAAATGTATTGAATAAGTAACGTTTATCGATTTGAATAAAAATCCGTGACCGATTAGGTACCTATGAAAAGTGTGGCGTAGCGTAGGCCATAGATAAATTGGCGCGCAAAGGAAAATTACTTCCGACCTCTTTGCAGGCAAGTGTTTACAGACACGGCTACACGTTAAGCTATACAAAACCAGTTTGTCTTGGCCTCACTTTGTATGATATTTTCTCACAATGAATGGTCAGCTAATACTGGTTTTGCATAGCTTGATGTGTAGCCGTGTGTACAATGAGGAGCAGAGGCATGACTAATTAAGATATACGACATACAAATTAATTGCAAGATCATTTCACTGGCATGCTTCAGCGATGAAGTCAGTGTTCTAGCTGAACTGCCGTCAACTGGAAATTAATAATTAATGACGGTATTGTCATATGACTTGTAACGAGAACTTGCCATTTTTATGTTCCTTGGATTAATAGAAGGTTGTTCGAACCGTGGATACGTTCCTTCATTCCTCGTCCTACATTCGTCAACTCGGTCCGATAGTTCTCTATATTGAGGTAGGTATAAACATTATCACGATTTTCTCAGCAATCGGGAAACTCTTGGTTTCCTTTCTAAGATTTTGGTAAATACGGGCCTAAAAAGAAGATACCTACATCCTACATCATCTGCTAAATAGTCTCCTTCCGTCCACAAAGTAATCAGCAGTTATCGTTAACCCTACTTACACCAACGTGGTTTATTTTATTGGTACAGAACTCGTAAACTATTTACCTATAGCTACTAGTTGCTTCTACATAGTTTGAGGCACTTATAGGTCGAGGTGAATATTTCCAAACGCAACTAGTATTATGTGTTTAAATGATTCGTAAGTCCATTTAGGGTGTTGAGTCGAGACAAAAAGGGTCAGTCGTCAAACAAACGGTTGTAGCGACGCCAATGTGGTGTCATGGCGCGACCGGGCGCGGTCGGCCCGCGGCAGCGCGCTCCGGTTTCAGCTGGTTTCATGATGTCCACCAACCACGATGTGCCGAGCTGATGGGTAAATGCACTTCTATTAACCCCAACGATGTGGTTACACAGACGTTTCACGTCACAGGCAGCCTTTTAATTGATACGAAGAATTATAAAATATTTATTAAGTAGGCATTTCATGTTGGTCTTTTTGTAACATTTAGTTCTGCAATTATTTCACATGGTTGTGTATCGACACGCGACCACTTCTTGTTAATGAATCATTATCGTGTAGATAGTCATCTAATATTTTACAATGTAATAGGTATATCGATGTTTAATGCTTCTTTTATGTGAAGTTGTATTATCTGCATATCCACGGCAGCGCCAGGCACGCGTACCTACATATCTACGGGATTCACCTCTCTTCGCAGAGAAGTGCAATTACCACTAATGCCATGACACTAGTACAGTATTTACACTGTGCACAATCTGAATCATTTTTACTAATCTATTGCTTCATATGTTCGAAAAATTAGTCTGCTCAACAACGTAGGTAAATAACGCAATCAATGATGTTGAACTGTCACAATGAAAGCCATTATTGCTATTTTTGGTGTGTTCCGCAATTAACCCACTGATATTGGTGCTGCTACCTACCAATTTCATCCATGAACAGGGGACTGTCTGCCTAACCAGCAGTCAGTTAGTTAGAAGGCCTCACAGTGCCTTGGAAATAGTTGCATAGAGCTGACAAACAATAGAAATCACATAACCGAGTATTGTCCTAAAAGACATGATTATGGAGGTGGAGATGATGTGTCACTTGTATTTACAGGAAGTTTGGATTGGACTGAAAATTCTGCGTGTCTGGTTGCTGACGTGAAGTATTCATCAGGCACCTACGTACCTAGCCCTAATCGCTGATGAATACTTCTCCTTACTTACCTACCTATACTACGCACACCGTAGAGTGTAGACTTACCTACGGTGTGCGTGCGCCTTTAGGCAATTGGAGGAGTGGCTGATTCAAATAATATTGTTACGCGCCACAATGAATGCCTGATACATGGTGACATTAGTTACCACTAGCGCCATCTGGTTTCGAGTGGCGGAACTGATAGAGTCGCTGGCGCCATCTATTGTGGAATGGCAGAACTAATAGAGTCACTGGCGCCATCTATTATCGAGTAGAGATGTCGATGCTAGAACTTACTAGAACTATCGACATCAGCCGGTCAATTCTGTAAAAATCTCACCGTGAAAAGTTAGGTGAAGTGAGCGTGGAGTGAGCTGTCATTCCAACGAATGCTAGGGATTGACACTATTGACAGCTCAAACTCAAACTCAAACTCAAATCATTTATTTCAATTAAACCATTTACAGGCACTTTTGAATTGTCAAAATTAAATAGTCGGTCAGTTAGTCAGAAAGTTGAAGCTAGTTGCCCATTCCAAAGCGTAGATCTCTATGGAGAAGAACGGGCAAGAAACTCCACGGACACTCTTTTAAATCAAGACATTTTTACAAAATCCTGGTTACATTATTCTTATTGCTTCTATATGTGAGAACAATGTTAAGAAACAAATTAAAATATAAAATTAAAAATATAAAATTAAAAATAAGCCCTGGCAGTTAAGAGATGACCAGTCTCAACAGATGGCGCCCGTTCACGAACATGACGCGTGGATCAGCACCACCCAGCTCAACCATTTCGTAGGGAACCGAATGATCCAACACACGCGCCACCACCAGTGAGACATTTAAGTGAGCATGACATATTCTCAACTGCCATGCTCTTTCAAGTCAACATCAAAATAACATAAAAAACGGATCCATGGTTCTTACATTTACAAAATTTTCAAAAATGCTTCTAAATTATACAAAACTATAGTTTGCAATTTAATTAAGAGATGAGAGAAAAAAAAATTACTACCAATCATGAAGAGGTATTTAATACTGAAGTATTAAAAATCCTGATTATATAAAATAAACACTAAAAAAAAACAAAAAGGGGAAGCATCTCCTCCAAATATTGAAATTGTAATCAACTTGTAAACCCAACTGCCTGTGGAGCAGGACCAGCATTAAGCCAAGCATTTTTATCTACTATATACTCGTCCAACTTATAATATGCTTGTCTACATAGTGTGCGTTTAATGCATGTTTTAAATTTCTTCTCATTTAGTTGAAGAATATCGAGTGGTATTTTATTATAACATTTTACACAGTACCCCATAAAAGAAGTTTTTACTTTAGACAATCTGAAGCTCGGTTGATCTAGTTTGTTCCTATTCCTAGTGTTAAAGTTATGCCTGTCACTTATCTTACTAAAAAGATGTAGATGTTTTCGAACGTACATAATGTTTTCGTATATATATTGACAAGGAACCGTCATGATGTTAATTTTTTTAAACAGTTGCCTTAGAGTTTCGCGTCTGCTGAGATTGTAGATGGCTCTGACAGCCCTCTTTTGCAGAATGAATATAGAATCAATATCTGCAGCCCGTCCCCACAGCAAAATACCGTAAGACATGATGCTATGGAAGTAACTAAAATAGACCAGTCTTGCGGTTTCCACGTCTGTTAATTGACGGATTTTCCAGACAGCGTAAGCGGCTGAACTTAGCCGCCCTGCAAGTGATGTTAGGTGAGGACCCCACTGCAGCTTTGAGTCAAGCGTGATACCCAAGAAAACCGTACTTTCGACGAATTCAAGTATCTCCCTATTCAATACAACGTGACATCACTCTAAGCTCACTTCACCTAACTTTTCACGGTGGAGATTTTTACAGAATCGATCGGCTGGTCAGTCGGGGCCGGTATATACTCGAACATTCTAGATGTTTCTACAATAGAAGGTTCTGGAACTATCTGCGGCACTATATAAGGCCGGGACTAGCCGCGACCAATCACTTGGTTCTACGATAGAAGCGAATACTACCTATAGATATTTTTCATGGTTTTCGAGGGGCTGAAGCCAATCAATAGTGAGGTCAAAATGAAAATCCAAGATGGTGACAACTTTATAAAAGCTTCTAAAAACTTATACTAGATGGCAGAGGCGTTTGATGAACTGCTGGGCAAACTGGGCATTCTGAGATCTAGTCACCTACTACTACTAACCTATTTGTATAGGTAATTTCAACGGAATTCCTGTTATAGTAGGTAACAATATGTTGATTTAAAAGTGTCCATAGAGTTTCATGCCCGTTCTTCTCTGAAGATACCTAGTATGCTTTATCATTCTCGTCCTCGTCACAAAAAATGGCCTTAGATCATCAGGCAGCGGAGATACACATGTGTCGAGGCAGCTTGAACTCAGGCTGGCTGGACATTAAGATTTTATTGATTTCTCGTAAACCCTTACATGTGACGCCATAAATCAAACGTTATTACTGTTACACATTGCGTCACTAAATGTTAGTCAAGGAACCATATTCGAAAACGCTCCCGTTATTGAGATTCGGAAGTGCCGGCCAGAAGTTTTATACGTAAATTCGAGCTGGCTGGACACCCGATTTTAGCATTTGTCTACTAAACCGCTGTACGTATCCCAAAACTTTTAGCTCGACGCCTGTTACTTCATGTGACGCCCATTGATATGCAAAAAGTCGTCAAAATCACTTCCGTTACCTACCTACAGGAGATTGAGAGACCAGCGAAGTGGTTTTTCAAGCTGGCTGGACACGTTTTCAATCGATTATATAAGATTCTGTAGCGTTACAAATTCTGAAATAACGGTGTTCAGCCGTCACATAAAGTGCCCTATTGACATAATTAAATGCGAGCTATTTTGAAGATTTGTCCAGCCAGCCTGAGTCACATTCAAATTTCCCTACATTTTGACATTTGTTTGTCGCCGAGATGAGACTGCGACTAGATTTTGAACGTTTTAAATTACGAGAATTGGCCTTCAGATGTTCAGACCATGGAAATAACATTTTTCATTATAGACACATTAATGAATTATTATTTTTTGTTACTTTTCATACAAACTAAACTCCTAAACTAAATACCTTGACGTAAATCACCCGATATTCATGCCTCTTTATCCGATGAGGCCACAAATTATGACCCTTTCTTGCTACATAGCTCAATTAAATTTCATTAAATGAAATTACAAATATCTTTATAACGAAGCCTTTTTAAGTTCTCCTTTGTTAGATTTAATTTGTAAAAGCTATAGAAGAGTTTGTCAAAGCGATACCTAACGTGAAGAAGTTTATATACAGGGTGACAGGGAAACTCGACGTGTTCCTTCCAGGGGGTGATAGTGTGACCCATTTGCAACAATTAAGCACCCCATAAAGCCTAGGCGAAAATTCATGGAATCCGAGAAAAACCGATTTTAATGTTTTTTTGGAAATTTTCCAGAATTCGTCACTAAATATCGCTTATCTCTAAATTCTCTAATTGAGTGGCTTTCATAGCTATTCCATTGGCTACGTAATACTTTAACACACCTATTGATGTTACCAATTTTTCTAATATATCAAACAGTTGAAAGTTAAAGTAAGAAGTTTATTAACTATTTTCAAAAATCATCTAAGTACACGAACTTTGACACCAGTTATCTCAAAATTTTACTAAAACAAAAAGCGTAAAAATTACGGGGAAGACATCTTCATTTAATCAGCTATGCAATGAGGTACTAAAGTTTCATAAATGTTTAAAGGTGCCGATGAAACAGTCGATAATATTAGCAAAGGTCGAATTTGCAAATTGTTGAAATATTTTAAAATTATGTGATAATCGAATTAATTAACTGGTTTATGTTATCCCTTTTCCTCCTCACCACCCAGCAATCATCTCTACGTCATAAAGCTAGATCGTCGCAACCAGGCGGCAAGCTGAGACGACCCTTTCGAGTGGTTAGTATTACTCGTAGTTGATGAGCTAATCACTGATCACTTGTCGTTAAGTTCGCGTATTTTTACTCTGATTTTGCCTGCAAATTGTTGAAATATTTTAAAATGATGTGATAATCGAATTAATTAACTGGTTTATGTTATCCCTTTACCTCCGCTCCGCAAGTTAAGACCACACTTTCAAGTGGTAAGTATTACTCGCAGTCGATGAGCTAATCACCGATCACTTGTCACTAAGTTCGCGTATTTTTACGCTAATTTTTAAATTACTGCGCACGTATAAACTCTTAAATTTTAAACATACTTCGGTTTTTTAAGCTTTAGACAAATAATATTTTATTTATCATGTCATTAACCTGCAATGTGGTAGACTCTTCACATCATATTTGGTCGTTGTTATTAGTAGGAGCAAAGAGTTCGCTGCGGCCAACTTTATGCCTAAGACAACTTTTTACAAAGTAATGGTCCAACCCAATTAATTAAGTTAATCTATCGCAATTCACAGCTGGACCTTGACCTCTCCCGAGCTACTTGCATGACATAAAATGATGTGCTTCACAAGCCCCTTAAGAAATTATGAATGTAGTTGCTGTTGGTTACTTAGAGCATCTTAACTCGTCTGGTACTGCCAGTGCACGTTTTAGTAAACTGTTATTTCTTTTACAGAAGTCTCAAAGTTTATGTTTATTATAGAATTAAGAGTTTGTACATGTACAACAGCTTAATCACAGGCGAACCAAGCGACAAGTGATCAGTGATTAGCTCATCAACTACGAGTAATACTAACCACTCGAAAGTGGCGTCTCAGCTTGCCACCTGGTTGCGATGATCTAGCTTCATGACGTAGAAATGATTGCTGGGTGGTGAAGAGGAAAAGGGATAACTTAAACCAGTTAATTAATTCGATTATCACATAATTTTAAAATATTTCAACAATTTGCAAATTCGACCTTTGCCAATATTATCGACTGTTTCATCGGCACCTTTAAACATTTATGAAACTTTTGTACCTCATTGCATAGCTGATTAAATGAAGATGTCTTCCCCGTAATTTGTACGCTTATTGTTTTAGTAAAATTTCGAGATAACTGGTGTCAAAGTTCGTGTACGTAAATGACTTTTGAAAATAGTTAATAAACTTCTTACTTTAACTTTCAACTGTTTGATATTTTAGAAAATTTGGTAACATTAATAAGTGTGTTAAAGTATTACGTAGCCAATGAAATAGCTATGAAAGCCACTCAATTAGAGACTTTAGAGATAAGCGATATTTAATGACGAATTCTGGAAAATTTCCAAAAAAACATTAAAATCGGTTTTTCTCGGATTCCATGAATTTTCGCCTAGGCTTTATGGGGTGCTTAATTGTTGCAAATGGGTCACACTATCACGCCCTGGAAGGAACACGTCGAGTTTCCCTGTCACCCTGTATACAGTTGACAATGTTGACATGGTACCGTACTTACTTAGTGTACGTTACCCCAGCAAGAAAGTGTCTCCTAGAGTTATATGAATAGAACGTATAATTGGTGCCTTATCTGCTGTAAATGTGCCCCCACATAAAAAATGTGTGCCCCCTGTTGTTTTGGAAAAAAACGGAAAAAACGATTCTTGCTGGGGTAACGTTTTTCTAGCAGGAAAATTCTAAACGAATGATCGGAGAGAGAAAAATTGTGCATGGCCAGAGAGGTTATGTGTGCCAAAATGTGCCCCCAAAAATAAAATTTGTGCCCCTTCAGGTTTTCGAGATATTGCATTTCCTGCTGGAGTAACGTTTTGATGAATCGTATATCTCTAAAACCATTGCATGTGCCCCTGTAGAATAAACATACACGAGTAGCTCTTAATGTGTGCCCCTTAGTGCCCCAATTAGATTTAAGAAAATATTTATAGTTTTCAAGTTATCGCGGTTTTATGAAAATCTGAAAAAACATCGCAGCGCCTAAATGAGACAAGGCACAAGTTCGCTGAAAACTGTATTCGGTCCTTCTTGACGGTAATAATAAGCATACAAAGTTTCAAAACTGTTCATGCATGCGTTTTTGAATAATCTTGCTAAAAGTCAAAACGATAGTGTCCTAAATTTGACGGCAAAATACAAGGAACTGGCTCAGTCCCAGATGTGTAGGTGTAAACCAAAATCTTGTGCCTTTAGTCAAAAATATATGGTGAAAATATTCAGCTTGGAATGTTTCGCATTAAGTAAATATAAACAAAAAACCAAAATATGTAAACAACGGCTGGTTATCCGACCAAATTTCAATGACTACTAAAAAGCGACGGATTCATACATATCGATGACCTTCTTTACTTTACTCACTAACCGGTTCACACGTGTTGTGCCTGAGTACACTGAAGTAGAAAAGTAATAAATAATAAAATAAAGTTGTTATTGGATTATATTCTACTAGCTGTTTCTATGACCTTACTCATGATTAAGTACATTATAAATAGTCTTGGAATAGCACTTAGGGTACCCTAAGTGCTATTCCAAGGTAAGCTATCTTCTCCATTCTAAATTTCATTAAAATACATCCAGTAATTTATGTGTGAACGAAAGATATGGCAAATATCCAAATATTTGCCAAGTAGTTTATCAGCCATCTTGTTACCATAACACAAGCATTAGGTTGCTTAGCTTGGGACTAGATGGCGCTGTGTGAAATGTCCAGGGATATTTATTTATTTATTTGCCATTTGCCAGGTCTTTGACCCAAAATTTGATTGGTCCCGATGTTTAAAAAAAAAAATAGTTCATGAAATGTGTGATGAATACCTACTACTAAAAAGAGGTAGCTCTTTATATGTATATATATTTATTGATAAGCCGTAGCGTAGGTTAGATAAATTAACAGTTCGTCCAGAAAAAAATTCGTCCAGAGAGCGGTTGCGAGTGGACGTGTTAATATTGTTTACTAACTTATTCTAAAATTTATTAAATTATTGTCAACTGATTTTAAGCTCAAAGTCATTGAGTGAAATTACATTTTTCCTAACTCAACGTGTGTGTGCTACGTCAACGAGCACAGTGAGTCAAGACGCCGGCGCAAGCCAGAAGCGAGCCCACCCGCCCCTCATACCTGCGGTGTGAAAGAGACGGGCTCCAATAATTCATCCTACTCTGCGTGGACACCGCTTAACTGATAACTGAGTTGACCAGGCGACTACGTGACCCAAGTACGTAGAATTGTAAGAGAGCCTACACACTAGTTGAATTTATACTTACATTTACATAGAATTTTGCTGAGCCATGATGCGATCACCAACCGAACCACACACCCGTGGAGGATCCCAACCGGATCTTTCCAGGCTTCATACTGAAGAATGTGGAATGTCACAGGTTACCTTACGGAAGAGGAAACAACCCGAACAGGAAGATCTAAAGGCTGATTTCGCCGATTTCCGGAAAGAAATAATGAACACTCTTAATGGTTTTGTTGAAACACAAAAGGCAATCCTCAACAAAATATCAGACGATGTATCAGTCATTAAGGACGAAATCAAAAGTCTCCAGTCTATCACGAGAGAAATTGTGTCAGAACAAAACCAGATAAAATCAGATATAGTAGGCCTAAAACTTGCCAGCGATGCAACTAACACAAAAGTTAATAATATTGAAATGGACCTGAAAAACCTAAAGACAGCTCCGCCAACTGAGCCAGAACTTGAGCGCCTCACCTGTGAAGATGTCGCTTCTGAGCTGCATGAGAGAGAACTCAGAAGCAGAAATATAATTATAGTGGGTATACCTGAAGCAAAGAACGACAGCAAAGAGGAACGAGCTGCTTCTGACAGTGGAGAGGTTAACAAAATTATAAAAACTATATTTCCTGAGTGCCCGGAACCAGATAAAATTTTTCGCCTTGGCTATTTTAAACCAGAAAAGACTCGTCATATTAAGGTCTATTTACCATCTCAAGAAAGTGTGAAAGTGATACTCCGTAATAAAACTATCTACAAGAGCGAAACTGTTAAAATTTACTCGGATCAAACCCCATACCAACAAAAATTCATGAGAAAATTAAAAGAAGAACTACAACAGCGAACACAAAATGGTGAGAAAGATCTCTTAATAAAATACGTTAATAATACACCTAAAATAATACACAAGCCATCAAAAAACTAAATGGAATCACACCACTTCAACCAAACACTGGAAAAGACAAAATGACGTACGAAATTACTAGCAGCTACAATAACCTAGGCACAAGTCGAACATCATTAAGATTTTTATATGCAAATATCCGTAGCGTGGTAAAACCTGGTAAACTAGACGAACTTATCTGTGTTCTGGCTACAATTAAAAACATTCATATAGTAGTACTAGTAGAAACATGGATTAAAAACGAAACAGAAGCTAAAAGCATACGATTACCCAACTATAAGCATTGCTATAACTTCAGAACACAGTCAAGAGGAGGCGGAGTCTCAATATTTGTCCACAGAAATATAAAACATGAGTTTATAAGTGACAAATGTGAAGATGACAACCACTTCATATGGGTGCATCTAGAAAAATTTTCTCTCGACATTGGCGCCATATATAAACCAGAAAGAACCAATTCGAAAAAGTTCCTCGATACCTTTTCAGATGAACTTCAGAAACGGAAACGAACAATCTTATTCGGGGATTTTAACTACAACCTGCTTGCACCAAACCGATCTACCTCTGAATATACAGATACACTCGTAGAACAGGGATACACCATATTGAATAAAATTGATGCTAAATACTGCACTAGGGAAACTTCAACCACCAAGAGTATATTGGATCATGTATGCACCAGCCTCAAAGATCATAAAATACATCTAGCTATCATAGAATCTGCCATGTCTGATCATAAACAGATCTTCTTAGAAGTCGAGAGGTATACGCCCGAGCCTATTAGAAAAGTGAAATTCCAAGCTATATCATACACAAACTTATATAAAACCGTAGAAGACCTGGACTATAGTAACATCGGCGAGGAATATACCAGGCTAGAGGAAGCAATCCAGACAGCAATCACCATAAACAAAACAGTAAAAACTAAAATACTAAACCCTCCGAGAACAGATTGGATAAATAAGAACATAGTTAATCAATTAGACAAAAGAAATGAACTGTGGAAAAATTACAAAAATAATCCGAATAACAAAGAATTAGAAGAAGCATTTAAAATGGAGAGAAACAGAGTTTTTGTGAATATTCAAGCGACAAAAAGTAAATATTATCTTAAATCTTTCAAAGAATGCGAGGGTAAACCCCTTAAGATGTGGCAATTGATAAATAGCTTGTCTAATAATAAACTAAAAAAAAGTGTTGCTCCCTCTAAATTACAATCATCTACAGGGCTAATTACTGATGAAAAGGAAATATGTGAGTGCTTTAACAACTATTTCTCGGATATAGGTACACTTCTAGCTAATCAGATACTTGCTAAATATCATAATAACCAGACTAACTCTATCACGCTAAACAAAACCAAAAATGCAGCTACTCTTTCTCAGATAGCACCAGCAACGGTAGACGAAATTAGGAAAATAATTGATGACCTGAATTCAAACACCAGCACCGGTATAGACGGCATTAGTGTCAAATCGCTCAAGTGTATAAAAAATCTCATATTACCCAGTCTAACTCAATGCATCAACAAATGTTTGAGCGAAGGTCACTTCCCTGATACATTAAAATACGCCAAAGTTACCCCTATTTTTAAAGCTGGCTCCAAACTGTCCCCGGGAAATTATAGACCTATTTCAGTCTTGCCTGTGCTGTCTAAAATTTTTGAAAAGCTATTGCACAATCGTCTCAATTTATACTTAAATTCATTTAACTACCTTTCTCAACGACAGTATGGCTTTAGACCAAAATCCAATACTCTTTCAGCAGCAACAGATTTAATCACAACTATTAAAACTAATATAGACAGGAAACACATTGCTTTAGGGATTTTCATCGACCTAAAAAAGGCGTTTGATACCGTTAGCCATAGCTTGTTAATGAATAAACTTGCCTTGATCGGTGTAACTGGAAATGCTTTCAAAATTATTGAATCGTATCTGCAGGGACGCCAACAGGTCGTTAAAATAGGTGACAACGTTAGCGCACCTAAGGTAATCAACTGCGGCGTGCCTCAGGGCTCGATTTGTGGTCCCCTTTTATTCCTAATCTACATTAACAATATAGACAAGATAGGCCTGAAGGGGCATATTTCCTTATATGCTGATGACACTTGCCTTTTTTATTTTGGTCACTCAATTGATGCAATAATACAGGACGCACAAGAGGATCTCATTATCTTGGAAAGATGGTTTCTAGATAACCTGTTAACTATCAATACATCCAAAACTAACTATATAATATTTGCAGCTAAAAACAAAAAAATCCAAGATCACAAACCTCTTAGTATAAATGGAGTCAATTTAAATAAAGTTACTAAAGAGAAATATCTCGGACTTATTCTGGATAATCAACTCACATGGAAACCACATATCGAGAAAACCTGTTCTAAGATATTGAGCCTAACGGGGGTGTTACGTCGAATTGTGAGATGTTTCCCTCTTAAGGTCCGCCACACTATTTATAATTCATTGGTGAAACCGCATATTGAATATCTTATAGAACTGTGGGGTTCAGCAGCTAAAACCAACCTAGATAAGCTACAAAGAGCGCAAAATAGAATTATAAAAGTCCTATTTCACTACCACTATCTAACCCCCACACCCAAAATTTACAAAGAAACTAAGCTATTTAACATATCCGATATATATTTATTTAACACATGTATTTTAGTTCGTAAAATTCTTTCCAAAGACTTACACACACAAATCACATTTAAAAAGAATATACAGGTGCAAAAACGTATTCTGAGGCGCGCACAAGACTTACATATACCTAGTACTAGAACTAACTATGGAAAAAAGACAATAATACATGAGGGAGCAAAACTTTATAACTCCCTACCAAAAGATATAAAAAATACACAATCGTTATTACTATTTAAAAAACTGCTAAAATACCACATCTTGAAGGGTCATAAAACAAAATAACTAACTTAACACAATACTTAACCAATTTAACTAATATAATTAATTTGCTTCTAGTGTAAACGAGTCTTTAGGTTTCAAATGCAAAACAAAGATAACGAGTCACCGCACGACGACCGCATCAACGCGCCGTACGGCGGTAGACAACACAAAACTTTTAAAAACTTGTAACAATTACCTTCTTGTATTCGTAATGTTAACACTACAAGCTCTGACTACTCCTGGACAACAAAAATGTATAAATTAAGTAATTTTAGTATTTATTTCTGTACAAGTGATTTGTAATCTTTAGAAATAAATGAATTCAAACCGTAACAGTAAGTTTTTCATCACCAAGGGGAATGCTCCAACCAGCCCGCGGAATTCAAAATTTCTTGCGTTTTTTGCAATTTGCAGGCCAGGTTGTATGTTGATTAAAATATTATTCGCGGCTGTAAGACGTATAAATAAATAAATAAAATAAATACATAAATAAATATCCCTGGACATTTCGCACAGCGCCATCTAGTCCCAAGCTAAGAATACAGAACACACAGAATACACAGAACACACAGAATACAGAATTATAATCATCAAAATCACCAATACCACCCTCCAAGTTCATAAAAGCGTAGGAACAAAAAAAAAAAAACAGAAAAAGTCATTCCTACAGCTTTATGAACCTAGAGCGTTGTATTAATGATTTTGTGCAATAATTACTTTAAGAATTAAAATTAAGGGAATAAAAATAATAATTTCCACATCAACAAGCTGTTTCATTTAATATAGTCACAAGGTGCATTTAATATATTTTTTAATTAGCCCCCAAAACTTTTGAACGCGACTATACGGACAACAGCTTAGGTATAATACGTCCAATAAAGAAGGTCATCGATATGTATGAATCCGTCGCTTTTTAGTAGTCATTGAAATTTGGTCGGATAACCAGCCGTTGTTTACATATTTTGGTTTTTTGTTTATATTTACTTAATGCGAAACATTCCAAGCTGAATATTTTCACCATATATTTTTGACTAAAGGCACAAGATTTTGGTTTACACCTACACATCTGGGACTGAGCCGGTTCCTCGTATTTTGCCGTCAAAGTTATAACACTATCGTTTTGACTTTTAGCAAGATTATTCAAAAACGCATGCTTGAACAGTTTTGAAACTTTGTATGCTTATTATTACCGTCAAGAAGGACCGAATACAGTTTTCAGCGAACTTGTGCCTTGTCTCATTTAGGCGCTGCGATGTTTTTTCAGATTTTCATAAAACCGCGATAACTTGAAAACTATAAATATTTTCTTAAATCTAATTGGGGCACTAAGGGGCACACATTAAGAGCTACTCGTGTATGTTTATTCTACAGGGGCACATGCAATGGTTTTAGAGATATACGATTCATCAAAACGTTACTCCAGCAGGAAATGCAATATCTCGAAAACCTGAAGGGGCACAAATTTTATTTTTGGGGGCACATTTTGGCACACATATAACCTCTCTGGCCATTTACAATTTTTCTCTCTCCGATCATTCGTTTAGAATTTTCCTGCTAGAAAAACGTTACCCCAGCAAGAATCGTTTTTTCCGTTTTTTTCCAAAACGACAGGGGGCACACATTTTTTATTTGGGGGCACATTTACAGCAGATAAGGCACCAATTATACGTTCTACTCATATAACTCTAGGAGACACTTTCTTGCTGGGGTAACGTACACACTTACTTATTGCATGGGTTGACTTGACTGTATTCAAGGCGTAGACAGAGAATGCTATAGACTAATTGATATCTTTGGTCGCATTCACACAAGAAAAAGAGCGACTTACGCCGATGTCGTGTAAAGAAATGAAACAGAACGATGAGATTTTTTGTTTCACGGTGCGTGCCATGTTTTTCAAGGTTAGCAAACTACTTTGCTAAACAAAGTTTGACAGTTAATGTGCAGCTAGGTATCATCTTTCTTTAAAATACAGTTTTATGTGCTTTAAAGTTAAATAATGTATGGTATATTTTGTTGTGAACAATGTAGACATAGTATATAAACCATTTAAAAAAAAAACATGGTGCGTTGTAGCGTTAAAGGGTGTAAAAGTGATAGTGGAACGAAAATGCCAGACTTGTCTTTTCATTCGTAAGTATACCACTCTGTATCAATTTATATATGATGATAACATTTTATGGTGTTCATATATTGTATATAATGTACCCTAGACATAAATTCATCGACAAAAAAGCACATTATTAACAATTATTAATTCTAACCTATGAATTTTAGTGTTGCCAATTTTTCTGTAAATTAATACCCAATATTATGGGCAATGTGTATTAATTATATAGTATCTGAAAGATTTAATGACTTGTTGCAGTTTTCCTGAACATGATAATTTACGTCGGATATGGATTGTAGCTACAGGACGAACAGATTGGACACCAAAACCGTCATCAAAAATTTTCAGCAGACATTTTGAAGAAAAATGTTAAACAAAAAGAAGAAGCTATTACCTAAAGGACAATAACGTGCTAAACCAATAAAAGCTAATTTAAAATAAACAATGTTGTATTATTGACTCACAAAGCCAGAACCTTCTATCACAAAATACACGCTTTGACGTGGAGTTGCGGACACCAGCCCGCTATACAATACAATACAATAACATCCATCGTCATCCTGCCCTCATCGCAATTTATTAATCGAGTTCGGCAGCACATCCATACACCTTTATTATTCCTCCGCCTATACCGATAATAATCTATAATTATAAGTGTTATTTTCAGGCTCTCTTACATAATAATTTCTAATTCTATCAATTCGTGGAACACCACCTTATTTAGAATCACACAAATTGTGGGGTAAATTTTTCCTCGCACGGTAACCCTAAATATGATGACGTTACTTTTTTTTGTCTCTTTCTGCGACACGCTTTGCAGGTGTCTATAGCATTCTCTGTCTACGATTCAAGGTATCTATGCCTAATTGCCCCAGAGATATCATAAGACCCGACTTGACTTGCCTTCATTAACATCAGAGTACATTATATTAGGTAATTAACATTTTACAGGATGCTCTGTTGCACCGTGTCAACAGCAGTTCTCCAGTTTCTAATCACTATGGAGGCTGAATTTCACCAATAAAACTGAACACAATCAGCACATCTAAAACTAGTCCAAGAGCTGTCAGTGCCATGTTATGGAATATTGACACTAGGGATCTTGAACTTATAACTTGCATTGTTTTATTGGTGAAACCAGCTGTAAATGTTACTACTTCCTGCACCCTAACAGGGTCGTGTACTAAGTTCGGGCTAGTCATAGCCTGTAAATGTGTAATCAACATGCTATAAATAAACACCCTTATTATGTTAGAGCACATATTTTCATTCTATGCTATTTTACTATGATTTAAACAGGTAATTAGTCCTTTCGCAGTTATTTTACCTCTGACAGGAGCAACCCAACAGCAACCATATTTTAACAGAAATAAAGAACACTGTGGAAGGAGAGTAAGGAGCCGTTGCCCAACAGTGGAGCAATAATGGCTAAAAAAAAATAGAACACTGAGTTTGACAACTATGCAAAATCAGGTAAATTAACAGTGGAAGGACTGTAATAAGGATGGAAGCTAATAAAAAACAGTAATTGCCACACAAGATACTTTAATTGTACTCCTGTGCACATTTTTTGTTTTAGACTTAACCCTAGGTGTTGGTCAGCACACTACTTCAGAGGAATGAACCTGGAGCTGTGAGTGGCACCGATACCGGGCCTACCGTGCTTCACAGGCTTGTATGTGACTGAGAACTCGCCAAGGTAGTGGCCGATCATCTCAGGCTTGATTTCAACCTGGAATGAGAACATTAAAAACTTTTAGAACAGTAATTGCTTTACAGTTTATCAGGAATCCTTTGCTGTCAAGTCATACAGGATAAACGATCGCTACATGTCTATTATATTAACATGTCTATTATATTGTATCTAAGTAGTTTATCAGCCATCTTGTTACCATAACACAAGCATTAGGTTGCTTAGCTTGGGACTAGATGGCGCTGTGTGAAATGTCCAGGGATATTATTATTATTATAACCATTTAAAAGTTGATCTACATCAATCACAAATCTATTTCTGTAGATCAAAGTTATGGCTTTATATTTTCATATAATTAATAAAAATTTTAAAAATGTGTTGGTTGAATATATTACATACAAAATCAGTCTTAGGGCTGATTTTTCCAATGCCAGATAACTTTATCGGAGGAATAATTTTTAATTTTTGACAGTTCTTCCATACAAAAACTGTCAGACGTCAATTTTATTTCTAGAATATAAATTACTGGTTGATTGAAAAATCTGCCCTTAATAAAAATATGTCCCTAAAACAACCCTCAGACCTGTTCAACTTGAAAACAAAAGCACACTTGCTGTCCATGGGTTACAGTGGGTAAATACATACTTATAACATCATACTGTAGTGCATGTGTGTATGTACCAACACCTCCATCATACAAGTACTTCTGTATCATTTGATGGAATTTTGAGTCTTAAGATTTCAGTAGGTGCCTAAGTGTTTACATTCTCTCACTTAGTCAGAGAAAAGGAGAGAGAGCTAAGGAGGCCTGTATCTCAGCAGTGGGAAAATTATAAGCTGATTATGCTATCCTAAGTGTTTACTATAATGTTATTGTTTTGAACAGTACACACATACATTATACAGGTCTAAAAAGACAAGTCTAAAACATAACATTTAGCTCTAATTTATACAAAAAGAAAGAAACCCACCTGGTTAAATGTCTTCCCATTGTAGATACCAACAATGGATCCAACCATTTCTGGAACAATGATCATGTTCCTCAAATGTGTTTTTACTATCTCGGGCTTCTCATTTGGCGGGGCTTCTTTCTTTGCGCGGCGCAGTTTCTTCACCAGCGCCATCGGCTTGCGCTTCAGGCCACGGGCGAACCGCCTGCGCGCGCGAGCGTGCATCAGCTCCATGAGTTGCTCACTGGAAAATACATTTTGAGGTTATGTTAATTTATAGAGACCGGACAAAATAAAGATTCCATTTAATAAAAGGAACGGTAAATATCAGAATAAGATGAATTAACGCAATCTAAGCATCGTATATTGACTGTAAAACACAAATTTGTCTGCGATAACTCCCAGAAAACAAGGATTTTGACAGTATGCCTCTCAACCTAAAGTGCACAAATTACATTGACGATGTTGGTGAAATTGAAAGGTACTTACTTGGGCATATCAAGAAGCTGGTCGAGATCGACACCTCGGAAGGTAAACTTCCTGAAGGTACGCTTTTTCTTGAGAGTTTCATCGACCTGTAAAACGTAAACATTGTATCTCACTTCACGAAAATAACACTTGGGCACAATCCTCTAATAACACTAATATATAGCACCGACACTAATACTTTGATTTGAACAATGATTGCTGATATAAATGTCGATAATATACATAAAATATTCTACGAACCTCAGCCATGTTTCCGATTTGTTTCACAGAACCGATAGAAAAGGAAAGAACACGTTCACGTCAAATTGACAGAACCATAATGTTGCTAGTTAATAAAACTAACAAAATAAAAACCTAGCTACGTGGCTTTTAATCTTACTTGTGTGAAGCCAGCTGTGTGCCGCTTGTGTGAATTCATAATTAATCGAACAAGAAATATATCTGTATAAAAGATACGAGAATTGTTTTTACTTAATTATCTTTTAAATATTTTTTTTTAAATTCAGATAATGAGACTGATTTTACTACTGAGTTAAGAGTTTATTTTAAGTGTAATGACCACAGCTGTGACTTAAATTCGATTTCGTTAGTTTTTTTTAATTTTAAATTGTTAAGTTTTCTAGCGCCGGAAACTACTAAACCTAGTAGTATCTCGCTGCAGCTTGGAAGTATTAGGCGCTCACTCACACTACCTATCCGTCTGCGAGTGCGAGCGAGCGCGCAATATTTCCAAGCTGCAAAGAAAAATGAAACCACTATAGTTATCAGTGGTAGAAAACTTAATAAAAGCCAAATTATAAATTAACTAATAAAGAAGCAAGTTAACAAAAACATTTTGACTTTATTTTAAGCTTCATAATCACAGTTCAGTACTAATGTGATTTAATTAACTTTGTATTAAGTTTCAAGCACTTAGTGAAAACTACTGAGTTTTAAATCTGTTAGGTACTAAATTACACATAGGTAGTTCTTTTTTTTTTGTTTTCAACGTTATTTTTTGTTTAATAAGTCCAAAGATTGAGAGCTTTTATTGGATAAATAATCTATTCTTAACAATAACTATTAGTTATTACCTATGAGAATGATTACTAAGACTCTTTTAATTTTAAGTTGAATAATCGGAGATGTGATTTCCATTTAGTTTTATAATTTAACTTACTCACGCCGAGAAGTATTATATTCTCATTCCTCGCTGCAGCTTGGAAGCACGCTTACTCGCAATATCTACCTACATGTGAGTGAAAGCGAGTGCGAAATACTTCCAAACTGCATTGAAACTACTATTGACTATAGTTTCTAAATGTAGCCCTTCGTAAATTGATCGAAGTAAAACCGAAGTCTGATTATTTAAATTTTAAAAATAAATACTAAACTATAAAACATGTTTTTATTATTACTCTACCCGATAATTGATTTCATTACTTGTAATGCTCGGTTTATCTACATATTATATATCAAGTATTCATTTGAAAGTATTAAACATGCTTTACATCACTCTCACTCTGCCCAATAGGCACTGGGCATTATTCATAATGCCCGGGCAATGTGATAAATTGATTGGTTATAATACCATTGCGGCATTGCCCGCTCTTATTGGGCATTATTCATATTCCCTGGGCATTATGAATAATGCCCGATTAATCACTTAGCCCATAACATATACAAGATAAAAAAGAAAAGACATTAAATGATGATTTCCACCAATGCGATCCAATCCGATGCGATGTGAGCCTGTGAATGTGCTGCATTAGGCTGACTGAACTATGCCAGTGACTAGGGTTGCCAACTCTTTTTCAGTCAAAAATAGTAGTTTTAAAATAATTACCCAAAAAATATAGTAGATAGCGAAAAAATGAAAAAAATATATAGTAGGTTTTAAAATACTTTATTTCTTAAAAGTATATTTTTTGCTACTTTGAGCCTTCATAGCTATTAGTGCAATTTAAATTACTAGATAAATACCATTAACTCAGCTCAGCTTTAATTAATTTTATACTGGCCCTAATGCGCTCATTGCCATTTATCATTCATTTCAGAAAATATACGCTCTGTATAGGCGGATGTTGCCGGAATTAATATTATTTTTTAAATATTTGTAAAATCTGCATCACTCAAAACTTGTTGCCATTTTCACCTGTACTTTTTGAAAAAAAAATTCATCAGAAAGAACAATATCTAGAATTTTATTCATCTGATTTAGAAACACTTCAGGAAGAACCTTAAGAATATTGATGATCATCAGTGAGTCAGTGACGAAATCGGGGTATTTTAGGTATCAATAAAATCAAAAGTATAAGAGCTATACAATTGAAACTTTCTAAGTTTAATAAGTCAACTACTGAAATCATATCCCGAAAATTTTGTTTATCTGGTATAATCCAAACCCAAGTTAAGAAGGTTTAAAAATATGACGAAGTGCTTCGAGAAAAGGTAGGTAGTGCCCTTGCGCTTTGCTTGGCTCGTCTTGGCGGGGAGCACTCCCGTGCCCCCAGATTATTTCTTAGTGGGTTGTATGCCTAATAATATAGTAGTTTCGCCTACTATATACTTTTTTCCGAAATATAGTAGTCGGGCCTCTAATATAGTAGGATACTATATTATATAGTAGGGTTGGCAACCCTACCAGTGACCTTGACAGCCGCACGCTTATGACGTCACAGAACGACTGTGGCGCCCGGGGCACTCCACTGACAACCAGTGTCCACACCTTAGGGTATTTTACCCTAAATTTAGGGCATTTTTACGTGTTTAGGGTATTTTTTAGGATAGAAAATTATTTAGGGTATTTTTCAGGGTAAAATAAATTTAAGGGAATTTTTATAGAATGTTTAAAACTCCTTGCAAGCAAATGGGTGATTGATTGAATAGGTACGTGTTTCCGAACGTACCTAACTTGTTGTGACGATGTATGTATGTACCTACCTACCTCAGATTAATTAAGAATAGCTAAACTATTAGGTACACCGGTTCCAAACATTCTTGGTCATGGTTCATTCTTGGTTGGTGGCTTCTTCTTCATGGTTGGTCTTAATAAGACCAACCATGTAGTATTTAATCTGAGGTACCTACCGTTCTCTTCCGCTACCTACTTCCGCTAGCAATTGACAAGAATCTATTTTTCTCTTTCACACTTCACACGAAGGCAAAGAGTAAAGTAATATTGCACGAAGGTTTGTGTACACGGAAGAAAGATATCGTGTGAAGTTTTCGAATGAAATGTACGATTTCAAGAAAAATATGACTGCAAATGACATAGAAGCCCAGGCTACTATGGATGAATTCCAAGAATGTTTGGAACCGGTGTACCTAATAGTTTAGCTATTAGTTTAATAATAAATTGCATTTATACGTAAATTGATTTGTTTCCATACAAAAAAAAAGTTAGGGTAAAAAAAAAACAAGTGCCTAATTTAGGGTAATTTCGCCGAGTGTTAGGGTAAAAAAAATCGGAGGTGGCACTAGGGTTGCCAACTCTTTTTCAGTCAAAAATAGTAGTTTTAAAATAATTACCCAAAAAATATAGTAGATAGCGAAAATATGAAAAAAAATATAGTAGGTTTTAAAATACTTTATTTCTTAAAAGAATATTTTTTGCTACTTTGAGCCTTCATAGCTATTAGTGCAATTTAAATTACTAAATACCATTAACTCAGCTCAGCTTTAATTAATTTTATACAGGCCCTAATGCGCTCATTGCCATTTATCATTCATTTCAGAAAATATACGCTCTGAATAGGCGGATGTTGCCGGAATTAATATTATATTTTAAATATTTGTAAAATCTGTATCACTCAAAACTTGTTGCCATTTTTCTCCTATACTTTTTGAAAAAAAATTCATCAGAAAGAAGAATATCTAGAATTTTATTCATCTGACTAGCTTCTGCGCGCGGCTTCGCCCGCGTGGATGTCGGAAATTATCCCACGGGAACGTGCTAACAGGATAAAATGTATGTGCTTCCCTAGGATGCCATCGATCTTTATGCCAAATCAGAAGTTCAGTGGTTTAGGCGTGAAAATGTAACATACAGTTTCAAGTTCAAATCCTCCCCTTAAAAACTGAATTACCCCTTTTTGTCCCGTCAGTGGTATATTTTCGACAACGTTACATACTTATTATTAATTATTGTTTGTCAAAAGTATCAACACTGAGTTTCGAGTTACTCGGACCGCGCATTCAATTTCTTCAACACAAACTTAACACCCTTATATCCCCCTTTGAGGGGTAGTTTTGAAAAACTTATAATGATAAACTTTATTACTTAATTAACAAGTATTCTTGCCAAGTTTCAAGTTTATTAACTAAATGAATAAGATTTTTCATATAAACTGTATCCCCCGCTTTTCACCCCCACAGGGGTGGAATTTTAAAAAATCGTTTGGGATTATTCATAACTTGATTTAAAGATTATTTATACCAATTTTCGAGTTAATCAAGCCACGCATTATAATCCTCCCTTGTAAAATTAACTACCCCTTTTCAACCCGTTAGGGGTAGATTTTCAAAAAACCCTGATACACATTATTCTTTACTTTCAATATTACGTATAAATACTGGGGGCCTACTCCGAAGTGCAAAGAGCGAATGTTCGGATCGGCCCGACGCATGGCCGAACCGAATATTATTGAAAAATGCGAAAAAAGTTCGGATCGGCTCAGTTGGGTCGGGCGGGACCATAGTCAATATTCGAAAGAGTGTAGGAGTGTAGGATCGGAACCGACCGAACCAAATAGTAACTTCGTAGCAGGAAACGGCCGAACATTCGGCCGATACTTCTTCGGAGTAGACCCCCAGACTTTCAAGTAAATCGGACTGCGCGCTAAAATTATTCCATACAAACTTTGAAACCCCCCAATCCCTTATTACTATTGGCTTGGCTTGGCCATTTCGCTACATTCACATGAGCGTAAGGTGAAAAACTGTTATACAATGGTTCTTGTAGTAACGAAACGGCCAAGCCATATATTTTGACTAAGGTGTAGAGTTTGCGAAGTTAGGCCTTGTAGAGTTAGGGCGTGTAGAGTTAGAAGCTTGGCTCTAAATGAGATCTGATTACTTTTTGACAGTGCGAGCTACATGGTCTCGTCTTGGCAACATTTAACATGAAATGTTTTTGTGGGATTTTATTTCTTTTTGTAAGTTGCTATATATGATTTACTAAAAATCCTGAAATACATATCTTATTATTTATAACAAGGACCCCCTATATAAATTTTCAGACTTCTAGCTTCAAAATTTACGGAAGTCTCATACAAACTTTCACCCCCTAGTTTAAGGGGTCTGGGGTAAAAGATTCAAGTTTTAAGATTTTTTTGTTGTTTGTGTACTATTACTAGCTTACATACCAAATTTCAGCTTTCTAGGACTTCAGGAAGAACCTTAAGAATATTGATGATCATCAGTGAGTCAGTGACGAAATCGGGATATTTTAGATATCAATAAAATCTAAAGTATAAGAGCTATGCAATTGAAACTTTATAGGTTTAATAAGTCAACCACTGGCATCATATCCCGAAAATTTTGTTTATCTGGTATAATTCAAACCCAAGTTAAGAAGGTTCAAAAATATGACGAAGTGCTTCGAGAAAGGGTAGGTAGTGCCCTTGCGCTTTGCTTGGCTCGTCTTGGCGGGGGCACTCTTGTGCCCCCAGATTATTGCTTAGTGGGTTTTACCTATGCCTAATAATATAGTAGTTTCGCCTACTATATATTTTTTTCAGAAATATAGTAGTCGGGCCTCTAATATAGTAGGATACTATATTATATAGTAGGGTTGGCAACCCTAGGTGGCACTGACACTGCTGACAACCAATTGTTTTGTAGAGATGGGAATATAATAAAATTATCGACAAGGATTGCTAACAACTATTTAATTCCGGATCGGCACCCATCTGAAAGTCGAAATTCGTCAATTTTCCCTTTGTTATAAAGTAGGGTAACTAAGTTCATATTTTACTGAGCTCAAATTTTTTCGTTAATAGTATTTATAAATGTTTCAGCGGGCGAAATCAAACAGTGATAACTTTCGCGTCACATCACTGGCTGACTATATATAAAGTCCTTGGCGTTCTGGGGACATTAATTAGAAATGTTCGCAGTTTTTGCGATTTTGTCACAATTATGTTGTGTGGAAAAATAAGAAATAGGGTATTAGACAGTGCTATACTAAATAATGAAACCAGCAGACCAATGTTATTGAACATATTTATTATCACGTTTGTTCAACTATTTCTTCATGTGTAGATCTTAGTAATTTTGATAATCTTTTACCAATCAATTTGGGGTATGTTCTTGTTTTAAGAAGAAACTCTTTAGATTGGTGAGTCACTGCCCCATTCTCTAACTGATACTTGCATAAAGCATGCAATGGTTGTAACAATAGTTCTCTGTACTTTGGGTCCATTTCTAATTGTGATAAAGCTTCAGCAGCTGTCTCAAGTGTGCTTAAACATCCTTCTGTAGGCTGTGTCCTTATAATATAACTACTAGTATTGCTTGTCATTAGTTTAACTTGCTTAATATTATGAAGAATAGGGCAGGAAGCATATATTGCTTTAGCCTGAGGCCATGTTCCATCTATCAGTACAAGATTGTAACTGTCAGTATCATTCTCCAAGACTGTTATATCTATGGCAGTTTTACTTGGATAAAGTAGGAGCGTGTTTGGTTGCTTGAGTAAATTTTCTAAGTCTTTATGCTTGGGTTGTGGAAACTTTTTCCCTTTGAATATAAGGCACTTATCAGCAACTAAACCTAATTGTAGCATTGGGGCAGTTCTTAGACATCTCTTTTCTTCTGCTGGATGTTGCAGCAGTATGACAGTGCTGCGAGGATTCAACTTTTCAGATGGTAATGCTGAACACCAGCAAACTACTGCAGGTCTCCTGGAAATAAATGGATTTATTGTTAACTGTAAGCATATTATCCAGGTCTTGGTACTTCTATGTGAGTAATGGTTGATATTGAAATTGTAGTTAGGAGAATATAATATGTCTCACCCTTTGAGTCTTTATATTCTTGAAACACATTTTTGTAAAAAAAAAATATAATTTATTCGAAAAAAGCAGTTACAAAATAAATTGTAGAACACAACACCAAGGCAAATTGAAATTACCCCAACTAAAATGATAGCTACATATATGTACGGCATGGCAATTATTATATAAACAACCATTTGCCAAATAATACTCAAGATGGGCCATTGCCGTGGTTCAAAAGGTCATTGGTCAGACTAATATTTAAAAAAAAGATTAGTTTTCAAGAATATTTAGAAGATAAGTCGTTAATAATATAATAAAATAAAGATAGCCTTCATTCTACCGCGTGCAACAATTACATAATTCATTATTACTACAACTTTCAATGTCTAGTAATTAACAATTATAGATTCATATTTTATTTTAATAATTATTAATAGGCTAGTAATATAATCCTTGTTTATTTTATTTTTTTATTTATATAGAAATATTTGCACACTAAATTATGGCAGGATATGCTGGAACCAATACTGTAACGTCTATTGTACCAAACTCTAACAAATAAACATGTCTGAATTGATTTGATTTAAACCAAATACTGTAAATCAACACCATCAGCCAATTAACAAATTAATAAGATGAAGATAACTTCATTACACTTTTAACAATAATAGTTGGTTAAGGATGACATTAATATTGCTGAATAATTGCATTAAATTCATTATTATTGACATAAAATTTAATTTGGACATACAACTATAATTTCTCAATTTAATTGTACTAATGTAAAGGAAAATACCTAAGTAATAATAGTGTTTAATGCATGATAATTTAGGATAATAGGGGCAGGTGAATGATAATATTGCAATGCTTGTCATAAGTACTACTAACATTTATCATAACACCAACATTGTACACTTAGTTCGCAATAAACGTTTTGACTTTAGTCTTTATTCTACTTATCTGACTAGACAATAAAATTAAAATAAAGGTAACTTACTTGCAGTTTGCACAAAGTTTGCGCATAACAGGGGGATCAGCCGGTATGTTGGAAAGGTCATCCCAGACATCCAGTTCCTCCATTTTATTACTAAAATAAAAGAACTAAATCTTAGTCAGTGCATTTTATCGTTAATTATTATTAAATTACTTTTTAACAGATTATTTTACCTATTTTTGAACAAATTCGCTGGACAAAAATTATAACAAAATATCTGTCAGAAAACCATTACACGTCCTTCCATTATTTATTACTTGTTCAGTTTGTACCTCACATTTATTTCGATCAACTATGAAATACTATCGAGTTTTATAATAATTGCCGTGCTTATTTATATTTATGAAATATGAGAAGTGAGTTTGCGTGGAGTTTGCCACTGTTGCCAATGCAATGCCATAGGAATGATTGATGGATGCTGTCACCTGTCGCATGACGTGAAGTCACTGTCAGTGTCAGCTGTCATTCTCATTGTTATCTATCGATCTGTTTGTTTGGCTCACAGAGCATGTAACCTTTTGTTGGTTTGGCTGTCGGTCCAAGACAAGTCGGTAAAAGATATGGAATTAGTAAGTAGCCTAGACAGAGAATAGTAGGTAGACAAGGCCTCAGCGTATGCGGTATGAGATAGCGATAGTTCGACATAAGTATGTACATTACTGCAGACCGTACGTGCAATTAATATTGCCATACTTAGACTTTTACCCCAATCGTGTGGGTAATATGGTACTTATTGAGTACTTTGATTGTACTACGTCTACTACGTCTACGATTTTTGATGTTATATTTATTTATTTATATATACTTTATTGTACACTACAAAAATACATAGCATAAAAAATACATGGCAAACTACAAAATATACAATGGGCGGCCTTACGCATTACTGCGATCTCTTCCAGGCATCCTTAGAATGGACAGTGATTTTCCTTGACATAAAATGGGACTGTCGTTGGTGCAAACATAATGTATGCAATAAACTAAAATAATCGCTTGGATGATTCGAGTGTTTTGCTGAAAAACTACACAGTGATTTAAAGTGCTGCGCACGAATGCGTCATCGCCATGGGTGGTCCGGCCGGGCGGCAGTGTTTTAAATCTGTCTTGGTTGTTTGCTTTTTATTGGTCATCTTTATTTTATTTGTTTTATTATTTTTTTACTTTTTTTTCTCTCACCCCTGGTGATTATTGTTTTTTTTTAAATATTGTTATGATAACCCGTGGACAGTGTTGTGAGTCGCATTATTAGCAAAATGCAAATATTGTTATACTAGTTTTAAGTCTTCCTAATGTAACTGTTTGCTGTTCCTCTCAATAAAAATAAAAAATACATACTATATCATACATACATACTATATAAGCAACAAAAATTAAAGAAGACTGTAGATGATTGCAGTTAGGACAACGACAAGTAGTGGTCCTTTACAAGTCTTTTGAACACCTGTAACGACTGCGCGCGTTTTATTTCAACTGGCAATGCATTCCACAAACGAGCAGCCTGGACAGTAAAGGATTTATCAAGGAAAGTATATTTTACTTTATCTGGTGATAAGCCTAAAATAAAAACAGGAACGAATGCAACTAGCTTCAAAATGACGTGAGTAGATTTGGGAGTGACGACTTGGATGCCAGTTAACTCGGCCCGTACACTCAGTCCACTTATTTCTTAAAAATGGTATGTACTTTCGAAAAACTAAAAACAAAAATGAAATAAACATTTTTTTTTTTAATTAAAATTAGAATCAAATTAAAGAAAGGGAGGTAGAAAACAATTAAAGATATATTTACAAGTAAAAGATGGAGATGGACTGAAGAGTGGAGTGTAGTATGTGGAAGTGGGGTGTATCGATGACGATGCGTGATAGGTGGGTTGAGGAGGCTGTGGAGATACAGCTGAAGCTGAGGAGGTAGACGCGAGGCAGGTGCTAGCGACAGGTGCAGGTACAGATGCAGGTCCAGGTGCAGGTGCAGGTACAGGTTCAGGTGCAGGTGAGGGCAGGTGCTGGTGCGTCGACACGGAGGACACCCGTAGAAGGGCCCACGCAGTTTCCACTAGGCAGGCGGTAACGGTGGCGTGGCGGACAGCATCACAGCATAGATTAGGTTTAAATGGCAAACAGCTGTAATGTTGTCCGCGTATGTTCAAATCGGTTCAAACAGCTTATCAACACGATAGTTCATCAACTATCGTGTTGATAAGCTGTCACAAACACACAGGAACTAGGGTGATGAAAAGCTGTAAGCCATTGCATAGTAGGTACACAGAGTACAAATACAATAACTATCCGCCACGGAACCCGCAGCGCCACAGCAGGTTATGATGGTCCAGTGGTAAGTGGTAACTACCCCGACTTATGACTTTGTAAGTGGTTGGTTTGAAGTTGTAGATTTTGACATCGCTGGCTATATATCGGCTACCAACATGTGTGTGGGTGTGAAATTTTGAAATCGCCAGCGTGTCGTCGGCAACTACAGTCGACAGTAGTCGCTGCGTGTGTAGCTTGCATAAATAGATAGGATACTTATTGGTTTAAAGTTTTTTTTTAAATTACTATTTGAAGATTTCAAAATATACATCTTTAATAATAAAAGTATTTTTTTCTGAAATCAGTAAGTTGTATTAGAATTTCAGGAAAGTTTGAGTTGAGTTAGTATGTGACAAAAGATGGCGTGACTGTCAATATTTGTTTTTGTAGGTACTATTCAAATTAGCTTTTATTTATCAGTTTCGGTAATTATAAATAATATGTTTGTTGTAGAAAACCTCCCCAGCCACTAAAATTTGCAAAATGCTTTATTGTTTTTATGTAGCTTACAAACAAGATTAATTGGAAGCGTTTCTTGATATTATACGACGCCATTTTGCGCCGCATTTCGTATAGATTTAATGGTAATAAGTCTCATTCTTTCATACGTAACTTTCATACGAGCAAAAGAATAAGATGCAAAATTCACTGACTTTCTCTTGAGTTACGTAGGTATGTACATTTTTATACGAATGATTTGTAAACATGGAGGCCAAGTGTTATGCTAGTGTGAAGTAATTTCAACGTTTTGCCGTGTATTATTTGTGTTACGAAGTTTTCGGATGTGGTTAGTATGACATGTAGTTTATTATTGCTCTAAAATCAAAATAATATAGTGTAACCTATCAACATTGGGCATTATATTTCCACAAGAATGTAAACGTATGCACTTATTTGGCGCCAATGTCCTAAAAAACCGTTATACTCGCCTATTATGATTTATCTCACAATATCTAACATGTTTTTATGTAACATCATAGTTTTTTAGTAATATTTCTAGACTGCGTTGTACAACATCACCAAGTTTCATCGTGAATAAACTGGTCTTACGAGTGTCGTCAGATCTGTCATTTCAACAAATTATGTGGAGTGGAAATAAGATATTTCTCAAAATAACGCTATAGAACGTCTACTTTCATTGATTTCGGTGTCTTATTCCAGATTATTGTAATACTATGGGCAATTTGCAACTGAAATGAAGACAATCACACTGTTGTATTTGGAAACATCTTGACCAACCTTGAAGTAAGTACTCTAACCATTTGGAACCAGCATTAGAGCGTCATTACTAGCTAATATTTAGTTCGCTAACAGTTTAGACTGGTGAATTCTTTCATGATTGTCTAAATTGGCTCATACTAATATTCGTCATGATCAAATTAACATAATTATACCTTACTTTGTAGTACCACACAAGAGTAGATTGCTTATTTAACTTTGTTTTGCAATGTTTTTGTCGGTTTTCAAGTTCATGGGTACATCTAGATCAAAATTCTGTAACTATGTATCACTGAGTTTTAAAATTAATTGTTATGATTAATTGTATTTTTTATTTATGTTCCAGAAATGGGCACAGAGTTGCCAAAAACTCATGATTCAAGTGGTGATTCAGACTCTAATAGTGATTCTGAGGTTTGTCTTATCTTTATATTCAATATTGCTTTAAAAAATCATTGTTCTAGTAAGTTTGTATGTATTCAAGTGTGTTAAAATTTCATGCATCAGGTGTTGTTGTGATGTTTATCCCTGGTAGTTTTACTAAAAAGTGCTTTTATTGTCAAGAGTAATGTGCTGGATTATCCAGCTTCTAGCCTACTGAGGCAGTTGCCAATACTTATTGGAAGTGCAATGTTTGAAAATATCCTACTACCTATTGAAATAGTCAGCTGTTAGTTATTAAATTAGATTGTATTGCATGTATTGTAATAATCATACAAATTTTTAATTTTGTTATTTGATATTACAGAATAGCAGCTCCGGTGATTCATCAAGAAGTGAGTGGGAGTGTTCTGACGCTAAGCAGAGTGCTTCTCGTAAGGCACACTTCTCTGTTACTTCATGTGATACTGGGTTAAAACTAAAGATTGCTGCTATACCACCAAGAAAAGTATCCCCAAAAAGAACCAGTAAACCATCAGTGAAAAAGAAATTGACTAATAATAAAAGTCAAAGTAATGAAAGAACACCTGTGAAGAAGAAATCGCAGCTCTCCGACACCACTTCAAGTTCAGAATCATGTAGTAAATGCTCGTCAGATTCTTCCAGTGATGATGATTTGCCACTTTCAAAATCTTTACCATCAAAGTGTTCAGCTAAAACAGGCACTAAGGTAAAGAGTACTGCTAAGATTGATAATGAAGAGGCTCGAAAACCATGTGACTCCAAGGATAACGGGGCAAAAATTAATAACAAGGATAAACAATGTGCTTCAAAGACCAACATTAATGTGAAAAAGACCAAAAGTGATGAATCTTCTCATGACATACCTTTGAAGAGAGGAAGAGGGCGGCCCAGAACAAAGGTAAGCTTAGCATAGTTTTACATTCAACCAATATTAATAACAAATTAGTTAAAACAAGTAGTAATAGTGAACAATAATAATGAGATCAATATTTTAATTTGAAACTATTAAATATTCATTTGATGAATGATAGAGATTTGCGGTAGAAAGTGGTATTCTCTTCCTTGGATTTGCTTATAAGTATTTTAAGGTAAGTCTATTTAGCTTTTACAAGGACTTATTTTAATTTTAAATATTGCTTTATTGTATTGGTCTAGTAACTAGTTGCTTTATGTCAAAATTAGTTTGACTCACCATGGGTAATCGAAAATCTGAAGTTATTTATTTTTTGTTGGTATAGTATCTACGTAGCTGGATGATTATTTGTTGGTATAGTATCTGTTCTAGAAAATGACGTAGTGCATTCAGTTTATTACCTGCATTCATCAATCAGGAAATACTAATTGGATAGGAAGAGGACCTACAGTTAGGGAATGCAATCTTGATCTCGCGAGATGTTGAGCCTTTTTTCGAGATTTAATCTCTTAAGCTAAGAGGGATGTGTGGATTATTATTATGCGAATCGAAAGAAAAAGAAATTAATTATATAAGAGGAAGTCTGGAAGTGGCTCCGGTGACTGAAAAGTTGTGTGAAAATTGGTTGTCATAATATTATGGGCATGTAATGCAGATGAGTGAGGAAAATATTGTGAAGAAATTTTGAGTATGAATGGCTTTAAGAGTAGGGGAACCAAAGAAACAATGGATGGTTTGTGTGAAAGATTATATGGCTAGAAAGGTGGTGACTACCGAGATGACGACTAATAGGAGAAGTAGGGAAGTAAAATACATGTTGCGGTGACCCCAAATAAATTGGGATAAGGGCCAGAGCATAATGATGGGAAAATAATGTCGTTTTTGAAATCTTGTTCGAGATCTCGACTAATACGGTTGAGAATTCGATACCGAGCGTGCCATTTTCATAAATGGGTTTATAGTGTGTGTGACGTGTGTGGACGCAGTGCAGACGATTATTACTTTAAAAAAATGATAATTTTTTTAATCTCATGATTCGATATTGTTTTTTTTTATTAATAATTAAGTTTAAGAATGTTTAATTGAAAAAAAACGCAATTTTTTCCAACAGTAGACGAAATCTCGATCGGAAATCTCGAAAACAAGATCTCGCGTGATTGCCGGGCGAGCTCTCGAATGGCTAATTTTTACACCATACTTAGCACGCATGATCTGGAGTTGTAAATCTCTGACTTAAGATTGCAATCCCTACCTGAGGTAAACAATGAAATGGGGATTGGTTAAATTCGCACGAAGTTCAGAAATAAAAAATCAGGTGCCCAGCCTACCAATTTCTAAGAGGCCAGTAAATAAAACTGATAGATTCTGACTGTTCCATATTCGACAAGGAACAAGCCCTTACAGTCAAAGTCAAAAGCAATATGCTTTACTAGAAACAACAGCGTCGAAAATTGAAGAGTCGAAAGCAGGGATGGCTTGACAATCATTTCAAGCGCAGCATGGAAGTAATTTGTCGAAGATTGACCAAGAATTGTTCTTACTAGGAAGATACATAAGATCTCCGAGTCGCCAGTCAAAAGGTCATTAAACCTTCCGAACAGTACAATGATTATTCATAGTTGCTGCGCCATTACCGGATGTTTTCACCTCTAAAATTAAAATTCTGGCAATTAAGTACCAAAATAATGGCGTCCAATCGACCACAGCGCAGGTTACGTGATAACGAAAGCACTTTGACTTTGAGATTCGTGATTTTCTCAAACCATTCAGATCTTCAAAGCCGTGTTAAAACCTTGCTTGAAAAGACAGGAGCCCTAGAACCCTGCTGGCTAACTTTAATATGCTAGAAAAATCGGCAAAGTGGTTCGCCTGAAGACTGGTCCACGAGTTCGGACGGATCTACCTGGGAATCGACGAAATATTATCCTGACCTCATCCGCATTAGTTCCTCATTTTTAAATTTTTCTTAATAATTACATTATATAAGAATTAATAACTTAGCTACTGTGTGTATCTTGCGATCACCTTTCTGGCGTTTAGCTTCCGAAAATCCAATCCACAGAATCTCCAATTCGCGGAATGCCCAATTCCCAAATGCAAAAATCCATGTCGTACCATATCGTCAAACGTAAAATCAGCAAGACTTTTTTGACATTGATTCTGACAACATAACAAAATACGTGTTCTCATTTTAGCATCTAGTAAAAAATACAATATTTCTACAGATAAAAACACCTTTGATTGATTGCTCGGAATTGATCATTCCAGGAACTAGACGTTTTGGAACCGTTGGATATTTTGCGGATTGGACGCATTTTAAAACCATAATGCTTTTAGTGAGTTATTGGTTTGCTTACATTGGCTTTAAATGTGCTATTTTTGTAGTTTGCTATTTATTAATTACCTTCAGGTAATAACATTTGAATAGTGAAATAATTCAGCATGTTGCCGAAGAGAAGAGGTCTTCAAAATTCAGCCTTGGGGTAGCCCTGTTATCTGAAGATTTATGAAACTCTTTAATTGTGCGTTTTGAAGCCTTTATTCAAGTTAAGAAAAAAAATCTGTTTAATAAACACATTACCACTCTTTTTCGTCGCGCAGTCGGGTAAAAAGTTAGCATGGATGCCATCAAATACAGTTTTACTTGGACGCAATCAATGATTAACCTTTTTTAAAGCTTTTCAAAAGTCAGGAGTTACTTCTATTAATGTTTTTTTATGCAAAAAATAACGCAGGTCGTATGCTCAAACTGTAATTTTCTTTATTGGCCGTAGTAGGCTTAGATCTACGTATCGATCTATCCATGCATCATAATAATAGGGGTTATAGATTGAAATTCCCGTTTTATATATAGGTACTTCGAATTGACATAGAACCTTCATGGTTTGAGATTTTTGAGTGAAACTTTTTCACATGGTACCTATGAAGTTATTCTTTTAAAAAATGTGCAACATTCGCTTATCGACTTTCAGTTGTTTTTTTTTTGTTCAGCTTAGACAAGAAAAATTTATACTTCGAAAATTCGAGTTATTTTTGAATACGAGTTCCAACGCGGAACTAAGGCGGCAGAAACAGCTCGCAATATCAATGTTGTGGGATCCTGCCATTTTGCCGAAAAGATTTTGCCAAAATTTCATTACCCAAACAAATTTTAGCAACCTTTTTTATACCAATGTAATGTTTGGAATAATTTTAGTACGCACATTTTCATTTGGTCAAATTTTTGCTTGGCAGAATATTGTCAAGGAAAATGTCATTTAGGCATTTGGTTTTTAATCAAATTATTTGTTATGGCAAAAATATAAAGGTAAAAATAAGATTTTTTGGGATATAAATAATTATGTAATTAAAAAATGCAATTTTATTTTTATTTAATACAAATAAGGAAAAAAAGAGATTATTTTTAGCACGCTGTCGTGAACCGAACTAGTTAGACGAGGTTAATTTAAAAAAAAATGCTTAGGTTAGGTTAAAACTTTGACCTCCTACGCACGAGCCGAGCGAGCGAAGCGAGCGGTGCCGCGGCAGCGGCCGGCGAGTGCCAGAAACGACTAAATTATATAGAAAAAAAATATGGAAAAAACGGGCTACGCGAGACTGAACTAGTTAGACTATAACAATTGACTGAATAGAAATGGTAATTGAAAACTGACGATACCAAATATTTGGCAAATTTTATTTTGCGTAAAATGAATTATTCCAACTGAAATATTTGACTACATAAAAATTGGTAAAAGTACTAGTTGGTAAACCAGTCATTGTTTAAACGTTGACTTGCCAAACATTAGGTTTGCGTTACGATTATTTGTGAATAGATTTTTTGCTAAGTAATAATTTGGCAAATGAAATTATGCGAAAAAGTTTTTGGGAAGTGATAATTTGGCAATTTCTTTTCGATGAAACAAGGGAGACCCCAATGTTGCGTTTGGAGAGTAGACTGCTAATGAACGCACCGTGCGATTTTGGTTTAAACGCTTTCGTGATGGAAACTTTGATTTAAAGAACGAACCACGTGAAGACCGTCCACACAGGTGAATAACAATGAATTGAAAGAGATGGAAGCCGATCCGAGCCAAACTACCCAGGAATTAGCGGCATGGCTTAACGTTACCTTACCAACAATATTGACTCCTTTGCGTAAAATCAATAAAATATGAGAAATGGGTGCCTCATGATTTGACTAATCTGCAGAAAGAAACACGTGTTGAAATTTGTGTTGCCTTGTTGGATCGATAAAAAAATGAAGGAATATTGGATCGAATTGTGACATGTGATGAAAAGTGGATTCTTTACGATAACCGTAAGCGATAAATGCAATGGCTGACCCCAGGTCAAACGCCGCAACAGTGTCCTAAAGCAAAGCTTACCAATAAAAAGGTAATGGTAACTGTTTGGTGGTCTCAGCATGGTGTTATTCACTATAGCTGTCTCCGATCTGGTCAAGCAATAACGGCAGATGTCTACTGTGTCGAACTCCGAACAATGATAGCAAAACTAGCAGTGAAACAGCCCCGACTCATGAATCGATCTTCACCATTATTGTTCTATCGCAAAGGCATAAATGACCTTCCTATTAGATGGCAGCAACGTATAGATAATAATGGTAATTATTTTGATTAAATAAATATGTTAAATTAAAAAAAAAACGAATATCAATTTTTCAGTAAAAATCGGCAATTTCATACTTTAACCCCTAATATTAACCTTTACTGTCTTGGCAGTGGGAAAGCCGCTACTTATACATAAAAGGAACGAACCAATGCTTATTAATTATGTGCGTTGTCACTTTAAGTCAATTCTAGCCGTAGCCAGTTGCCTAAGCAGGTAAGTAACCCGTAGAGGCCAATACCAATTTTATGACAAAAAAAAGATCCATAATAAATAACTGGAAAATCTTATGTCGCTTTATGTTAAAATGTTGAACTTCACGGTTATGGAACTGTTTCTAGTAGATTCTAAAATACATAAAAAATAACACATCTGAAAAAGTACTTACGACACCTAATTTTATAGACGATAGTTTTTGTGAATTATAAAAAGTTGTGTTTTTCCTCGTCATGACAACGTTCCTGCAACAAAAAAGAACAAAGCTTTGAATGTAATTCTGTTTAATACACCTAACCCATTTGAATTGACGCTTGATTCTACCATAAGGCAAATATTCAGAATCATTGGCTTAAGCGTATTGCTCGAATTGCTGAATGCCGGGTGAGCATGCTTGCGAATAGAACAATACATTGATCAGGGGGTAACCTGATTTAGTCTGTCAGTGAAGACCTCTTAGTTTTCTTAATTTGGACTGGTATAAAAACACATGTTTTTGACCAGTGGCCAGACCAGTCCAGTGGCAACTTATTCGGGATTTAGCCAAAAATCTAGGGTTTTTATTAGTCTTCGTGAAAAAGAAATTCTTGTATTATTTAGTTTACATTAATTGAATGTGCTTTCATAGCAACACGTCAGGTAAACACGCAAATGCCTGTAGGCATTTTCAGTTCTTTCTTGCAAGTAATAAGTTGCCATAGTAATTCGCTCCGTTTTAACAGACTTACTATTTACATATGAAATGGTCCATAGTCATTTGATAGCCGCATTCGGAGTTAATGAATTACTAATCATTGTTGTGCTATATTTAAAACGATTATCTATAAACAGTCTTCATAAATGATCCTTACGAATTTAATTCGTAAAAGCTGCTCGGCAACTGTTTAACTTGTTTGTTTGACGGAGGGTTCTAAAGAAGTTTAGTTAGGGGGGCTTTTAATGTATGGATGAATTACTATTGAAATCAAAAGGACCCCTTTGTGGCGCCTTAATCTGGTCCAGTTTTTTTCACCTTTTATTATTCTTGTTTACCACATGAGTACATTCGAGTTATGAGAAGGTACCAGTGGGTTGAGTAATAATTCCCCCTTTTAATCGTACTTTGTCGGCACAGATGTGTCATGTGATCTTATTCTTTGGTTTTTTTTTATAGCAATGTTAAATTTTTATTAAATTCGTTTGCCTCAGATAAAGCTATGTGTCTTACAATAACTGAGTTACAATATTTATTTATTGTGACAGTTTGAGGTACCTATGGAAATGTAATCTTTAGGACGTTATGTTAATTCATTTCATAATAATTGGTATCGTAGTTTTCTAGTAATAACGCGTCCGTAGTTCATACATCATTTTACATGTATTTAATGTTAAAAACCAGGCAACGGATTGTTTTGAAGTTCAGGCTAGTGAAACAGCTCTTCGTAATCAAATGGGTTGAATTTTCTTGGCATACGTCCAAAACATTCTGCACGTTAGTGGTTTTTTAACAGTTTGAATTTTCCTTTGCATGAAGAATATTATCAAAATTCGATCTTGGGCCTATCAATCATTTATTTTGACTAATTCTATTTATGTATTGATGACAAGAAAGTTACTTCAAAACATTAAGAAGGCTGAAAATAAGAAATTACATAGTTTACGAAGTGATTTATGAGTTTGCGGCGTGAATTGGTTTGATGTGTGGTGGATGCGTGAAAGTATCTAGATCGTTGTTCACATCATAACACTCCGCCTGTAGAGCGGTTATTCACTCGTGACCGAATTAATTTCTACTGCTAATCATTACCGCTAGTCTTACTAGAAATGGTTATTAAACACGGCTTTACTGAGAGAAGTGTCTTAAATATTCATGTAAATTGAAGGGCTTTCATCACCAAATTCTCTCGTAAAAGTAAACCCATTCATACCTAGATATTCTGGCTAGGTATCTGGCCAAAATAGTAAGTAACTTGCGAAGTATACTCTATCATTGTAAATGTAAATAAAAAGTAATGTGATAGTAATAGAAATGGTAGGTGTTGCATAGGGGCAGTGACGCTACGAAGGGGTAGGTGTGCAGCGTGCAGCATTTAATTAAGGCGGTGGGTGCGCTTGGCTCGCGTGCCGGCCTCGGTGCGCTTCCGGCTCGCCCCCGGGGCGCTGCGCTTTTTCCTCGTGGCCGGGGGAGGCCGCGCCGTGCGAGGAAAGCGCGACCGGTCGTCACCCGCGCTGAGGAATTAAAATTTTTCACGTAAACTGGTTTGATAGCGCGTACGGTGGCGGAGTGGGGGTCGCGAATACGCGCCACGCCGGTCATTAGCTGGATCGCGGCGAGACGCGCGCGCGCGTTCCAACCTTTGCGTACGCGGTGCTTCGAACGCGTACAAGCCGCACACAACCGTCAGATGTGTACACACGCGCGATGTCTTCTTCGATTGATTGGCTGATGTGATCATGTGTTAGTGTGAAACAACGTTCATAAAATAAATATTATAATTTAAACTAACTAAAGTGTTTACGAGATTTCATTATAGTGTGAATGTGTTGAGTTTTGTGGTTAGTTTGGTAATTTTTTTGATGTTTTTGGGATTAAAATTATCAACTAAAGTGATTAACAATAACAAGAAGAAAATATGCTTAATTGTTATGCAAAATACAAATATAATTATATTTTAAATTTAACATTAAGTGAGAATTATCTTGAATATTTGTTATCACTAAGCAAAAGTTCATTAATTCGTGATCATGTCACCGCATTATAATGTGGACCGCGACACTAATTTCATGCAAAACAAACACGGCGTGCGATAAGCGGCTGAGAGCGGCGCGGGGGCGGTCGCCGAATTTCCCTTATCAAACGTTTAGCGCAGCTCAAGGTCACGCGTTATCACTGTCTCGCGCGTCGCCGATGGATTCGTTCCGTGATTGCGCGCATCGCTGCACTAATCATATCGGTGCATTTGTGATTTTTGGACTATAAATTATTGTTTATTATAAACTGGCTACAGGTACAGCTTAATGCAAATCATAATGTTCTTATAACTATTGTACATCTTTCATTGAATAATAAAATAACAGTATGTAATTATTTCAAATGTCAATAACTACTATATAGTAATTAGAGCCAAAAAATTTAAAGGATCTAGATTTTTTATTCAAGTTTGATTCATATCATTTATCGTCCATAAAAAAGCAAAAACCATCGTAAAACATGTTCTGAATGAAATCATTCATATAAAATGGTTCATAAACTGCATCAGGTATTGATTTTAATCCCAAGAGCAAGCAAGAATTTTATTATGGGTAATTGTTTACAATAAGGTGTGCTAAGGCTCGTACCGACGTAAATCTGTTTCAGCGTGTGTGATGTAGATCGCGACCTAGTTGCGCGTGATTGAGGATAAAACAATATAAATAGCTCGTCAACGTTAGTGGACGTGAGCGGCGAGAACTAACCGCCCGCGTAGCACTAACTAGTGCGTTACGGACAGTGTTTATGCGAGTGAAGTGCTCACAAGATTGGATTAGAAGTTCAGTGTGCAAGATTAGGAGGTGGCGCGTAATGCGGGCATGATGCGGCACGCGGCGAACGCGACATCGGCTTGGACGGCGCCCGGAGAAGTCTGGGAGTACGTCAGCCAACTCGTCAGCTCGTACCACGATCAACATCAACATGATTGCCAGGTGCTCTCCTCCCCTAGCCACACATAGCGCGCCCATACATAAGCACTCGAGCGCATCGATAATAACACAACACACGTGTGACTCACGGCTCACGTCGCCTATTAACGCCTCTTGTAATTCACATGTTAGCATTATACATGCACAAGACCTAGTTAGCGTCATGGCTGAAAGACAATTTATGAATGTGTACCTTTTTCGTTTGCGCTAGGACTTGAATTTCAGTATGAGGGTTTATGCCTCTGTAGCTACGTTTTTAAACTAAACGCTTAAAATATGTGGATCAGAAAGATCATTTAAATTTTTTTCTAGGTAGCTGTACCTGAAAATTTATATTTCTTTGATTTACTTCGTTCGGTAACTGTTCATTACGATGCGTATGTAAAACATCTATCAGACATGTGCATGAATTCAGCATTATTCTATAAACTGATGTAAATTTGTAAAAAATTAAAACATGATTACACATACACACTCTTCAATTCTACCAACAAAATTATGTGTGTCTTAAATATTTTAACTACTAGATAATATGAACTAATATCGGTACGCCTAATATGAAACAAAAATCGAAATTGCCTAAATCGCTTTTGCAAACTTGATCATAAATGAATGACCAGTTGCATAGCTACACGAAAATTTAACATTGATTTCGGCTTCTGTACGTTGAACTTGTTTGTCCAAATGGAAGCAATAAAGTGCCACGTAATAGACAAATCAAACTCGGTCTATTTGACCGTGAAATTGTGATCGACCGAGCGTGACCACTTCGCGTACCTTACTATGGAACGCACTCACATCACTGCAAATGGCCGTCATTATTAGAGATAAAGAGATATCGTTGCAGACGTTAAGATTTACAACATAATCCGTCAATTTTAACGTCAAATCATGTTTCATCAATATACGATAACGTTTTGACTAGATTTTAATATAATTTAGGTAAGTGTCATCTTAATATTATAAAGCAGAGTGACAATAATTTGCCAAAAATTGATTAATTTAACACTAAAACCTGTTTTTTTTTGTCATCTGAAGGATTTGGTATATTATTTTATTTGAATATTCATTTATGATCTTTTCGATGTAGTAATGTGACCGCGATCAAGGCCGCCACACTAATTTCCATTTTAGTTACTTAATGTACGCTTTTATAATGTCTAACCAGACGATAATTATCATGGTATGGAAATACGTGCACGTTTATAATATAACGTATATTGTGGACGGAAATTTAAAAGCATCTTAATATCCATACATTTTAGTTTCTTGTGTTATCGTGATGCGGTGTGCCGTGGACATCCACGATGATATCGTAGATATGCGTAAGAAATTATAAAAAAGGGCTCATTATAACGTTTGAAATAACATAATCAGTCTATGGATATGATGCCGCCGGAGTAGAAACCAGTATCCAAATAGCAGTTACTGTTTAATAGCAGAGTGAAGGCAATCCTGATTGATGTCGTTCGCCGTTAAAGCTCTGCTTGATCTTATCTTACCTATCTAATGGGCTTAACGAGATTACGGTACCCATCGAAGAATTTACATAATATTTCCTTGATCGGTGTGCAGCTGGTGATATTTCTGTGAACAAGAAAACCGACAATAATATTATAACTGGTCAGTTATTTACGAAATACAGCCTAAGTAAATACCTGTGTAGTGTAACACGGATTTTCAATAATTTCTAACTAGTTTTGCAAACCAGGCCCCTGGATTGCCATGCCATAGATGTAGAGTACGCAACTCGTTGCGTTATATGCCAAGCACTACACAGTGAGTCTTCATTATGCATACTTCAATATTCTTTTGTTCGATGTAGTCGTTGTTTGTCATTGGAGCGATCCCGCCGTTATTAAAACGATCTGCTTTAATGATAGATTACGCAACGTATACAGTTTCATCTAATGTAGGCGATGATTCAATGCAGTTTATTCAAGTGTACGTATATTTTTGCCATTGCATGCTTTTTACGACGATGACGTATATTGATTAATTGTCTACCTATTAAGCTCATTTAATGTTGTTGATACAGTTAAGTACAATTGAAACAATTTTCCTCCCCGATAATGATAGTGATATAAAAAGCATTGGTTGCATTTTTTTACTCGGTGATAACAAAAATGCATCGTAATTAGTAACGGTATCTGTAATTAGTAAGGGTATCTGTCGGGCGAAGCTGTCGTGTTTCATAAATAAAGGATAGGTATCAATAAATGATCATTAATAAAGATTGTTTAGCTAAACCAAGTGATAATCAATTAATGTTATTGCTGCCGCTTATAAACATATTAAAGTTTGTTTTATAATACAATTATAAATTATGGCAACACGAGTATAAATATATAATTAGGGCGACAGGTTATAGGCGACATTTGGGCGAAGGATGCTTGCAAAATGCCGCAACAACATAGCGGTTGTATTGCATTTTGCGGTATTTGACGAGTGTTGAATTTGCAGACGCGCTTATGACGACGGCGGGAGGCGGCGGTAACGTAAACCGGTTGGACACCTTTGTCGCCGCGCAACCACCGGCTTTTGGTGATATCCGCAAAAAGTGCGCAATGGCATGTGAAGTCAGTTTGGTTGGTTCTTAATCGATGCGCAGATACCGCAGTTAACGACCACAGTCGCTTGCTATACTCGATCTCATTATACAAGGCATTGATTTGCTGGAATTGCTATTTGAACCGGTTGGATCCCTGTCTATTCCATGTACCTATATGTACACGTACGCGTTGTGTTTCTACTTTCCGCCACACGTACTGGATAATGATTCTATTGAAATGAGCAAATTCGACTGATAAAATGACCGAAATGTTGAATTGATTTATTATTTGACGCCTATTTATGACGTCAGTATTTTAATAACCGATGTCTTGAATAACTCATATTCAAACTGATCGGAATAATGTAAATTCAATCGAACAAAAACTTAATCTTTATGGATTATATTTAAACGTTTTATTACGACTTGTTGACGTAGACAACACTGTCATGTATTGTTATAGTAAATTCAAGGACAATGATCGTATCGATTTTATTGCCAGTGTTATTACTACCTACTTAATTATAAGTTGGCAGCGTGATGTGATGTGTTAAGCAAACTGGAATAAAAATCTTACGATGGATGAATATTAATGGTTTGGCGACTGCATTCGTGAGTTCGTCACGTGTTGGTCTCGCTGTCTCGGTCACATCGATTATATGCACCATCGCCGCATACTCATATTCAATCGGCCTCTATATAAATAATTCGCCGACCCTCATAGGGGCCTGTTGTATTAATAATAAACGCGTTCAATCAGGCTCGTCCTCATGTGCCAATTAAATATTTATAAGGGCATTCTTCTTCACTGTATTTCTTCTGACCATAATCTCAGGATGTTTATGATTTTGTATGTCATCACATCATAAGATGACTTTCTCTTATTATTTTCGAAGGGTTTCTTTTTATCTTGTTTCAAGATAATTGAAATTATGCAATATTAATTTTCCATGACTGTGGTTGCCGGTAGCGAATAGTGCACGTAGTACATCCATACTGGGTTTTTAAATAATTATATTTGAGGTGTGTACATGCACACCACAAATATATATATTTAAAAAGCGGCGTTCTGTTCTACTAAAATTGTCTCGCTAGCCATAATATCTGCCATGGCGTGGTCATACGCCATGGCAGATATCTTGTGACAATATAATAATTTCGATCTTAACTTTATACCTTAGTTCAAATTTACGGCCAGTAATTATTCAATGGATGGTATACCTAATAAATAACAATATTTATTCAACGCGAATGAAAATAGTCACAGGTTCAATCAACCTGATTTCTATTATAAAAAAATAATAAAAAAATATACCAACACATACGCGGAGTATTAATAGTTGTCATTGCACAAACTTGTTTTCACGCGATTAGATAAATAAACAAGTATTAAACAAGCATTGCGTATTGAGAACAGTAAGAAGGGTGCACCGGGAATCGGAATAAGCCGGTCCAACGGCCGTCTTACCATGGCATCGTCGTTTAATAAAGCCCCCGCGACAACTGCATGCTTTACCAGGGCTGCCTTATATCCAACTTCAAGTTAGGGACCATGAAGTCCAGACTTTAGAGAAAGCAAGTTTTGATCAATGGATTTGATATGATATAAAGCAACATTCACACGTTTTTATTTAAATGTGAGACTATTATTCATTCTCGATTTAATGTTGAAAGATTCCAAGGGAAGTTAGTAATATTAATTGAATATACATTTCAATGTAATTTATGCAACAAAAGCACCTGCAATACGGAGCTTTGTGACGGTGATCCAGCCCTGGCTTCCGATCGGGTAATGCAAAACGAGACTCGGGAATAAATCGTTTACATGGTTGTCGGCGTAAACTGGTCCTGCTGGTCGCAGCGCGACTCGGCGCGATACCACACGGACGTAGGAAATCACACTCGATTACCAATATTCATCGTAGATGTACTTTTGTGATTAAACTGAACTTACACTTAATTGACCTAACGATTAAATGTAAGTACATTTCACTTGAATAGACAACACGTTGTGAAAATAAGGGAAGTATTGAAAGAGCAGATGAAGCTTTACCATTTACCTCTAACTTATCAATCAGATTTGATTTGGGCCCACCAGGAACACTCGATGCCGCATCTGAATGCTGCGTACGCACAACGTTGGAATACATTTGTGTGGTCGGTACGGCATGTATCCGCGGCAGTGGCGGTCTTATCTCGCCATTAGAGTTATTACCGGCTGGTATCTCGCCCATCGCACCGCTTCGATTGTTTCTGAACGCGCCATAGAGCCGGGCGCTACCACCGTAATTGACCACTGTTTACTTCCACGACAAGGTCTTATTTTATACATTATTTTGCGGTTTTTGTTGGCTTTAAGATATTCCAAGCTAATAGGGAAGTATTGTTAAAGAGGTTCGCGTTTATCTTTGGTTTTTATTGCGGTTGGGTATTCAGATTTATCTCCACTTAGTGCTCATCTAACGATTGTGAATCGAAGATTTAAGAATATGCATTTTACTCGATGGAATGTTGCGTTTCGAATGAAACTTTTTTAAACTGTGGTCGGAAGAGATCTCCTAATATGGAAAAATATTGCACTTGTATGCGTGGATGCTAAGCTAAAAAACAGCATCAACGTAACGACATCAAGCAGAGTTGAGGAGCAATGGAACCGATAACATCGGATAATCGTCACCCACGCAGCTTTTTTCCGATTGCCGCTGTCTCGTTACTTATGATCAGGGGAACAATAAGATGGTTTTATTTATATCTCATGGCTTTTATTTCACAGTATCAAGCGATTTCGAAGCCGATTTCTACTAACATCAGTAGCGCGAAGGTTTCATAAAATCTTCATTCCTTGCTATTGTTTTCTGCCTTCTTTACGTGATGACGGTCACATGTTTATACATAGTTTCCTTAGTAAAAAAGTATATTTTACTAAGGAAACTGTAAACGTGTGACCGACCATGGAGGTAGCATCTTTTACGTTTGTAACCCCACCTTGTCATCTCTTTATTGAGATGAGCGTCGCTTGTTTAACTTTTAAATATTTAATCATCGGACGCGGTCGAATCATTGTAAGTTTTTTGCCCTGACATCAAAAGGTTGATAATAATTAATCCAAGTAAAAAAAAAAAAAACAAAGAACAACAGGTACGTTGATAAAATCCGTTCTTAAATCCATAAAAGCTAAATAAAGGTTCTGGCAATGAATGAAACTATTAATTGAAACATTATCATCTCAACCTTTTCCTGTATTTCGGTCGGCTTCCAATGTTACCAATTCGAGTTCGAAACTTTTTTACCTGCGTAGTTATTCATACAGTATTAAACTGTGGTCCTAATAATCCAGATGATCTTGTTATCGACATAGGTCGGTTTTGCGTCCTTGGTAGTAGCGCATAGCATCGTCTACTCAATTAGTGCGGGCGGTGATCGGAACCGGCGTATCCGCGTGTGTCGGGCCTGTATGCGTGGGAATGCCTTAGTAGCATTGCTCCACACCCTTTTTACACACCACAAACAGGGCGTTGCGAAGAACCTTTATGGCTCCATTTGTAAACCAGTAGGAGTCGTAAACGAAAAGGTTAAAGGTACAGAACGTAAAAATCTTTGGACTATAAACTGCTGAAAAGATTTCTTTTCCAAAATAAATCTTTGTTTTTTTTATCTTTCCACGGAAGTCAACTCATATTCTTTTTAGAAAGTTAATGGCCAAGCTAAAGAATTCCGATTACACCGTTCCCCCAAAGAACTCCGTGGCGGTTGGCAGTCTTTAAACAAATTAGTGTCTTTTGTCGTTTCTCAGGTCTTTGTCGTTTTATTGAGTTTCTTATTGGTCTAAACTGTTAACTGAATCATAATAATTATTCATAATACTATGTGTAAAGCATAACTCTTATATTAGTGTAGCCTTCTTAATTCTCGTTTGTGTAGGTACACGTGTTAAATTCACAAGGAATTTGGGATCCTTGCCAAGTATTCAGGAGGAATTTGTGCTATTTTTAATCTAAAAAATTAGTATCGCATGATCAAAATTCAAATTCTAGTACCTACTGACACATATTTTTGTAAAAGAATTTTATGTTGTGTTTGTCGACATCTTAATTCTTATCGTTTTGCATGTTGATTAATTTACACACACTGAAAACACAAAATTATTTGAATAAAATAAACCAACGTATTTTCAGTAATTTTCTTTGATTTAACGCTCACAAATCACTAATCTATGTTTGTTCCTTTATCGTTTTATCTTCCGAGGGGTCTAATCAATAAACATGCAACCCAGCGAAGGTCGTGTGAACAAAGTTACGTACAAAAGCTGGTAATGAAATGTTCGTGTAATGTCAAGTTAAACCAGAGCTATGTGAAAGCCGCCGAAGACTCTCGGCGCTAAGTTGGGGCAGGTCGGTATTCTATGTGACTCAGGTTGGCTGGACAAATCTTCAAAATAGCTTGCATTTAACTAGGTCAATAGGCCACTTTATGTGACGGCTAAACACCCTTATTTCAGAATTTGTGACGCTACAGAATCTTAGATAATCGATCGAAAACGTGTCCAGCCATCTTGAATAACCACTTTTCGCTGGTCTCTCAATCTCGGTAACGGAAGTGATTTTGACGACTTTTTGCATATCAACGGGCGTCACATAAATTTGTGACGGGCACCGAGCTAAAAGTTTTGTGATAAGTACAGTGGTTTAGTAGAAAAATGCAAAAATCTGTGTCCAGCCATCTTGAATTTACGTATAAAACTTATGGCTGGCACTTCCGAATCTCAATAACGGGGGCGTTTTCGAATATGGTTCCTTTACTAATATTTGGTGACGCAATTTGTGACAGTAATAACGTTTGATTTATGGCGTCACATGTAAGGGTTTACGAGAAATCAATAAAAACTTAATGTCCAGCCAACCTGAATTCAAGATGGCTGGACACATGTATCTCCACTGCCTGATGATCTACGACCTTCGAAATGTGTTCAAAATTTTGTGACGGGGACGATAATGATAACCTGAAATTGTGACGGAGAAACTTTGCGTAGTTTCAAAGATATTGACCATTTAAATTTTTCCATACAAACATCCATTAATATTATGAGGTGACCATAATTTTACATAAATAAAGGATTTTTTTTAAATCGATTCATTGACCGGTAGCATCCACGCCTGCTTTGTATTTGATTTCCCCGTGGGAATAAAAGGTTTTCCTGCAGTGAAAAGAGTAAGTATGTGTTAATTCAAAATAATAATTGATCACCAGCGCTGCAAGAGAGAGCCCACTTGTATTTTGCGTTTAGTTCATTATCTTATGTAACTGAAAATGAGAACTAAACTCGACAGCCGGCAGTGTATGCACTTACTTTTCGAAGTGTTATCACTAATCAAAGTACTAGTAACTATTAATTAATCTGCGGTAAGACAACCTAAATAAGAGTTAAGATTCGACCAGTTGTCCTAGTAGTACCAACTTTAAGCAATAGATGGCGACACCAACATCAGCTATCATGGCAGTATAGTTTGTCTTGTCCTCCGACGTTTTCGTGGTAGCCCGCGAAATTCAATTTTTCTTGAGTTTTTTGCAGTTATTTTTTTCGTCCGCGGAAACAAATAACTTATAGATATGTATGATGATTCTTATGGTTATAATTATGTAAATACATACTTGTTATTGTCGCGAATCATATTTTGATTTCTTTTAACGAACGAACGCAAGAAAAATTGAATTTCGCGGGGGTAAGCCAAAGGTAGCAAATCTTGGCGTTTAAAGGGTCTTTAAACGCCAAGATTTACTACCTTTGGCTTACCTTCAGCGCCACGTCACTTTAGGTATAAAATGGAACAGTGTTGGGAATACTTACTATCGATGCATACATTATTTATTTATTAATAAAATAAAAGTGGGAAACATAATCAATGTTTTATTTACTTATTATTAATCTTACACGTGCTTATAGAGTGACAATATCAGTACTCAGGAGATGGGCACGTCGTTCGTTCTTCTGTTGGTGAGGACTCTCCACGAGCATGTCGTATTAAATTAGTAATATTAATTATCTTCATGTAAACTTCTGAGCGAATTTCTGGCCGCACAGTTTCTTCGAAATCTAATGTTTTTTCATTACACAATAAGTACCTACCTAGGTATCTTTAACCTATTACTAAGCTGATAAATTTTAATTAAATAATTCCAGCTTATGAATGTATTTTTTAATTTTGGTTTATACACATAATGTAAAAGTAGGTATATGAAATACAACTTATAATCGAATTAAACATTAAATTAAACTTACCAAATCAACATCAACTATCTGCAGAACTGTCGTCACTTGGTAATTCATTATTGGATTGCAAAATATTTAATAATTCTTCGTCTTCCAGCATTTTTTTGCAATTATTAGAGTTTAACCTAATACGAAAAAGGCCTACAACACTAGTTACTCAGAGCGATAAAACTTAAACGTGATTTCACGGTGACGGCGCTGAGGCAACTGACAATATGGCGGGATTTAACCTTGAATGTCTTTGGCCGCACGTAATAATACGGTGACGGCGACCGGTGACTGTCTGAACTAGTGAGGTTCTGCATTGTCGAGATTTCTATATTTTTATCGTAAAAATCAAATAATTTCAAACTTTAATCCACTTTATTGTATACAGATACTTGGACTAGAGGAACACTATGGTTATTTTGTAATGAAAGTATCCACTTTCATTGCAAATGGTGATAGTAATTTCAATAGTGCCTTGTTTATTCTTAGCAACCTTTTTAAGTATTTTCCGAATTCGCCCATCTCTAGTACTCGTAAAATTACGTGATTGGCGATACAGGTAAGGCACGCAGTGATCACACTGTATTTGAACCTCAAAATTCACAGTATTTATCATTCGAAACATTGAAAAATATACTTATCAATAAAGATACACACCAAATCTTTAAATTGACAACAGTTTTTATGGAGTTTGTGCGCATTAAGAACTTTTTCAATAAAATAACGTAATATTACGTGTGTGGCGATTCGGGCATTGTTTTCAGAGCCCGTGATATTACGGTGTCGGCGCTTAAAGGGTTAATTAATAGTTACTAGTACTTTGATTAGTGATAACACTTCGAAAAGTAAGTGCATACACTGCCGGCTGTCGAGTTTAGTTCTCATTTTCAGTTACATAAGATAATGAACTAAACGCAAAATACAAGTGGGCTCTCTCTTGCAGCGCTGGTGATCAATTATTATTTTGAATTAACACATACTTACTCTTTTCACTGCAGGAAAACCTTTTATTCCCACGGGGAAATCAAATACAAAGCAGGCGTGGATGCTACCGGTCAATGAATCGATTTAAAAAAAATCCTTTATTTATGTAAAATTATGGTCACCTCATAATATTAATGGATGTTTGTATGGAAAAATTTAAATGGTCAATATCTTTGAAACTACGCAAAGTTTCTCCGTCACAATTTCAGGTTATCATTATCGTCCCCGTCACAAAATTTTGAACACATTTCGAAGGTCGTAGATCATCAGGCAGTGGAGATACATGTGTCCAGCCATCTTGAATTCAGGTTGGCTGGACATTAAGTTTTTATTGATTTCTCGTAAACCCTTACATGTGACGCCATAAATCAAACGTTATTACTGTCACAAATTGCGTCACCAAATATTAGTAAAGGAACCATATTCGAAAACGCCCCCGTTATTGAGATTCGGAAGTGCCAGCCATAAGTTTTATACGTAAATTCAAGATGGCTGGACACAGATTTTTGCATTTTTCTACTAAACCACTGTACTTATCACAAAACTTTTAGCTCGGTGCCCGTCACAAATTTATGTGACGCCCGTTGATATGCAAAAAGTCGTCAAAATCACTTCCGTTACCGAGATTGAGAGACCAGCGAAAAGTGGTTATTCAAGATGGCTGGACACGTTTTCGATCGATTATCTAAGATTCTGTAGCGTCACAAATTCTGAAATAAGGGTGTTTAGCCGTCACATAAAGTGGCCTATTGACCTAGTTAAATGCAAGCTATTTTGAAGATTTGTCCAGCCAACCTGAGTCACATGGTATTCTTACGGCTTCACGCTGATTGTAGGTGTAACTTTATGATCGCACGCTTCTTGCGCGCTACTATTGTTCTAATGGGCCCTCAGCCCTCTCGCGCGTCTCATACTAACACCCGTCTTGTTACTCGACTTAAGGTCACGCGTTCAACTTGATCTTGCCGATTTTCTACGCTTATATAGGAATTGTTTGAACGAATACTGGCGCCGATTCCCTTGTTCACAAACTTAACTAAATTTAAGTTCAGTGCATCTTTTTCTTTCCATTTCATTAAGAAAAGGAGAGAAAATAAATATTAGTTTAGTCCTGTCAAATTAATATACTCCATAGCAAGTTTAGACGTGATTAAAAACATGGCTACTAAAAATACGTCAACTCACGTCAGGCGCTGACTATTTTGACAGGACTGAACTAATATTTATCTTCTGTCCTTTTCTTAATGAAATAGAATGAAAAAGATGCACTGAACTTAAATTTAGTTTAGTTTGTGAACAAGGGAATCGGCGCCATTGCCGGTTATTTATGCGACCAGATTTTTTATAAATATTTATTTTAAGGCACTTATTTTTTAAATATTTTTCTGTATGGATCGAGTAAGCTTCTATTTATGATTAAGAAAAAGGGGACATAAATTAATTGTAAATAATATTATTTAAGTACATAGTTTTATTTGAGAAAACCTGCACCACAACGTCCAGACCCTTAATTGGCGCTTTTAAAGCAATCTTAATCCTCTTCATAAATTGTTGCTTGTCCCAGCTTTAAAATCAGGAGTTACGTAAAAAAAAGTAAGTCCATAAATATTAAGTGATCAGATGCTTTTTGTGTAAATATATCTAAAAGCAACGAGTGTCGACGACTTTAATCGTGATGCAGCTATCGCAGTCAATTAATCTTGCACTTCTGTGACTTTTGACGTGCCGTCCTGATTCCGTGTTGCAGTGACGAGGCACGGCAATATTTTACACATGATTAGAGCGGCGCACACTGGCACTGTATGGGTAAGCAAATTGCGCCGACGCGACGCGCAGTCACGATCTGAACCTCGCGGGAACCCGGGAGAGTTTCTAGAGAATTCCAACGTAAATGCTACACAGATATTAATGGCGGTATCTCCACCGATACACACCGGCCCGACTGTTTTAACGACTCAACGTTTCCATGACTTGATTCCCTTTTATGAACTTTCTAATCAAGAATGAAATAAAAGTTATGCTGTCGACTTCAGATTGCCTATTTTAAATTCATATTTATAATCCATTAATTAAATTCTCACTGCCTTTATAATGAGCGTTCTACCTGTGCGAGGTTATTTTTTTCATTAAGGATGTCAGTTATTTTCTTAGGTAATAAATGCAGGTCGGTAGTTATTCAAATGAGACGTCGTTCTTAAGCAGATTGTATCGCGTAACGGATAAGGAAGTCGCGGGCTGCTATCATGTCATCGACAAGTATGCTGCCACTGTGCCTTTGGGTAGCAAGTGAGGTCGAGACTTAAGGTATAATTTATGAAACCCCGTTTTGAATGACTTCTGAGACAAAGAAATCTCATGTTTCATGATATTTTACTTCTTTTCATTATCCCAGATTTTTGATGAGTTCGGTTCACAGGAATTTGTTCAGGAATCTGATAAAAATCTTCAATTCCAATTAAAGTAATACAAAATCAGCCCATGGATTAGAAACTTGCTCGGCAAATTCGCAGCGCAATAAACTTTAATGTAATTACGATTTCCTCGCGGAGCTTATCACTGTTCCGTTATTGAGTAGGTAGTCCCATGTTAAATAGGAATGTAGTGTTTTACATAAATGAGAATTAACATCGTCCCGAGTATCGGTTTATAGTCCGACACGCGTCAAATAATAATGAAAGTTTATTAAAACAGCCTTCTTGACTCTGAATCGCACACTGAAGCATAACAAACACGCCTTCGGCTAATGCACGAGTGTTATTAAATGTTGGGGTATTATTACATGAGGTTTTCCGTTCGTTTCGCACCCTAAATGTGTATGCGTTAATTAAGTGCGGCCAGGATCCGTGGCGGTAGATTGTGATTGCAGGTATGGTAATAGTGCGCCTAATTCCGAGTCACGGACGGATCGGCGTCGGCGCGGCTCACACCGCGTACTATGTGATGTGCGACGGTCTGGAACGGGCCAACCCTCGGATCATCGTACAAAAAGTAAAACAAAGCCACGGAAAACCACGTGGGTCTTAACAATACAGTTTACTGTTTATTGGGCTTTATCAATACACCATTAATACAATTGTGGTAACCCACCGAAGAATTGTATTGGTCATGGTACGTTTTGTGGCACTAACAGGCGGCGCGGTGGTTTCGTCTTGTTATGTTCGTCGATTTTTGTGCTTTGATGATGGTAAATTTACTAGGCTCCTGTTATGGTTACGCCGCATGGATAGTTTATTCCTGAACTTCAGGGCGAAAACTATGAGCAGTCGCAGAAGTTGTAATCATGGCGTCGTCAATCATAAGAACAATTTTCCTTGTAAATTACTTGGATTTTGAATTTTTAGGTACGCATTGAAAAAAATTCAAAAGCTATTCAGTGTAGCACTTGACAGAGTAAAAATTACCCTAATAAAATAATAGGTACCTCAAGTGAAAACAATGATTTTAAGGACAACAAAGTTTGAACTTAGTTTGTTCCAATAACAAAGAGACCTTTCGTCCGTTACGAAACAGTGAAAATAAAAGAAACTAAGTATACCTTTCTGTGCTGGTGTGATACCTTTTTACTTAATAACATTTATTAATAGACGGATCGTTACCTTTGAAGGCTATTCTTTATTGAGGCGTACGAATATGGTATTGATTTCTTTAGTCGTAAAACGGTGAAATATTTTCACTGGAGCCTAAGGCTTCCTAAGAAGGCGGTGAAAGGTCACACAGTAACGGCTGTCCAAATACAGGGCGTCTTTGACACCTTAATGACAAATCGTCGCTCTAGTTGTGATACCTCGTAACTGCAATTTTTGGTCAATTTTACATTTTGATGCGAAATTGTCCATCACGCAATTTGCCATCTTTCTGGTGATACATTGTATGTACAGGAGGTTTACTTCACTTAAAAAACTGACTTTTAGTGGCATCTCGTAACAAGACTTTGGAGCACTTTGTAAGGTTTAATAGACACCAAGCATGCTAAGGTGATTTTTTATGTACCTACAAGAAAACATACGGTACCTATTTTATTTAATATTCAATAAAATAACCAAAAGCATGCAATATACATAATTTTATCAAAACAGTTTTTTCTTCTGGAAAATTTATAGGTTTGTATATACGAGGTGTCACATCTAGAGCGACGAAATACTGGGGGAAATGTCAGATTTTTATTATTTGAATTCTGGTACTTAACTTCTTAAGCACATTAGTTTAAATAAATGGTGTAGTATTATCGGCGTGGAACGAATTGCAATATTTATTTAATGAAGTAAAAATAAGAGCAATAGTTATAGGTATATATTTTATGGCAGCGATTTATTAAGCAGATTTTGCTGAAATTAAATACTTACCTGTTTTGTAGATTATAGGTGGAAACCTTCAGGAAAACCAGTTATTTTTTATCCTTATAGGGAAGTAATTGAACATAGTAAATACATGTATAATAACGTAGGTAACTCAATTGAATTGATAATATTCTAACATTAAATTTTCAAACATACCTACGAGTCAGGTTATGAATGAGTATTCAGAATTTAACTTTCCTGTTTTGATACCTTCATTTTGGTCGTTTAAATGCATTAATTTTAAATGTATCCGATAAACCCACAAACACTCATGTTTTTTTTGGGCGCATCGCAGGCTCCCAGCACTTGTGTGCACAAACAACGTGACAAAGCGAATGAGGGACATCACGTCTCATGTCATGTCTGTCGTCGTGAATGACTGACTAAAAATCTGCCAACATTGTTTTATTGACGATTATATAAAACAAAGATGAACAATATAGCCCCACATGAGATTTACTTGACGGTTACCTTCGCCTAATAGAATCCATAATAAACTTTGATTGGTTCAATTACTTAATTTACTAACAAGCCTTGAGCTCACAACACAACCCACGCCTGGATGTAACGTTTTTCTGGAGTGGTTTTACGATAGCATTAAATAATGGCCTTAATAAATCCTGCTGGAATAGTATATTATGTGATATTAGTATAAGTATATTGTTGTTACAGTGCAAACTCGATATAACAAATCGGAAGGGAACAAGTAAATATTCGTTTTATCAAGTAATTCGTTAAACTGAGGTTTGTTATATTGAGGTTAGGTTGGTCTAAAATTTGTTATAAAGAGGTAAAAACGTGTCGAAACCTGACGCGACTGAATCACAAACGAGAATAAAGGTTTTGGGTTGACAAGACGTTTACACTTTTTTTTGATAGTTGAAAATTCGTTATAAAGAGGTAGTTCGCAAAAAATCTTTGCAATGTAAAGGTACCTATATTTTACATTGACTCTTATGGACAATTCAAGGGGATTACGAATAATTAGTTAAATCGAGGAAGTCGTTATATTGAGGTACGTTATATTAAGGTTGCACTGTACTTAGAAGAGTTGGTACCGATTAGGAATCAGTATTGGCTGCTAACGTTACCTCTGCCACGGGCTTTCCCGCCCGCAAAGTGATTTATTTGCTAGCTTCTGACCGCACCCGTTCGCCAGCCCCCATTAAATTAATCTCTTTATTCCGGTCGCTAGGTCAATGAGATTTCAGATGTTTAGCATGTGTTTCCAAATGCGTGCTACCGCAACAGTTGCATTACACGATTACCTCGATGAAATTGTAGTACTATGTCTTTCTAACTCATTTTCACTCCCATGCTACTCATTGCTATTATATTCTTTTTGTGGTATTTCTAATGGGATCCGGCTTGGTTGTTCAGTTAGTTTGATACTTAACAATACAAGAGGTCAGTGAATTCTTGTACCTAATGAATACAAAGGCGCAATAGTCTCTAGAAATCAAAATCTTAGTAAGTTAGTATATATGTACTGCTATAAGACGTGTACACTTTACGTCTACGTGTATGATTTTATGTCATGAACTGTTGCGCACACTTCGTATTAAATTAGTCTTGCGGTTTCTTCACTTGGCACACCATGTATCGCATGGTTATACTTACCTACTTAATCAAAGTCATCTCTGAAAAATAATGATGTCATTATTCGTTGCGTCCCGTCTGAGTTCCAGTGAGTCGTGTAGATGACCTTCACGCTAAACGGCACATGTGGTCGGTAATATTATAATAATACTTTTTTCTTACTCGATAATGTTGAGAACATCTAATTATAACAACATGATACCATTTTAATTTCAATAAGAAGCCCTTTTGACATGGATATCAATTAGGTTTTTTTTTATTACAATTAAATGTAATACAATCTCATTATCCTAACCAATACAAAAGCTATAGACTGAACTGAGTATTACATTCTATAGTTTACGATCTATGGTTTACCTACACTTCAATCGATTACCGATTTATCGGCTAATAGGAAGCCAAACCGATTCATTCGTTTCATTCAATATTAAAGAAGCGCGAAGTTCTGATTTCTCTCACATAAAACGAAGCTTTCATTTGACTAGCATAACATAACCTTATCCAATAATGTCATATTATATTACTATAATGAATGTAATAGGCGCTATGTTTTTTTTTTCTAGATCGAAAACAGGTTTAGCGTGTAAGCGGGTTGGATGTTTTATTTCTATAGGTATATCATGTTTGTGTAGCGTCATTAATTTAGACGGACGGCGAGGAAGTTCTGATGGAGCTAACGCCGTAATAAAACTGCTACGTTACGTGTGTCCGGGTTTAAATAACACGAAATTCGCGTTTAATGTAAGCAGCAGATGGACACCTATAAATTATTGCCTCTGTATAGACGTCGAGCACGCCGTGCTAACTGATGAAAGTTGTAAACGTCGGTCATTTCAATGAGCCCGAAGACTTTCAGTATATTACGTTTCTTCATAATATTATTAACTACCCGAACATCACCAGTGTAATAAATTACACTTAGAATATTTGGGGTGAATAAAGAGCTACCGTTCTCTGCTGCTAAGAAAGGTTGTTGGGTCGAATCAATTATTTTCTTTACTCATCATTCTTGGAGATATCCGGTACATATTTAAGTGGTCGTAATTGTGGTGGTATTTATTTTTATACATATCGCGTGGGTTCCTTGTTGAATTATATGGCGTATGCAAGTGCACTGCAAATTACTCTTATTTACTTACGCGGGTTTACCAGGACGTATCCATTAACTGCCTCAGTACGTCATCTTGTTTATAAAATGTGCACGTTTTCCGTCTGTAGGATAATGAATGGTTAATGTTTTGAATAAAATCAGGGAATTGACCAATTTTGATGCCATTATCGGCCTATCCGATGTTTTCGTAAATCAATATTCATTTTGGACTAATGTGGATAAATGTAAAATACTAAGATCAGAGTCATTTACCTAAATAAACAAGTCTCGATATTTTCCTTAAACTAAACATTTGTAACACAATGTTATCAAAAAGTTATCTAAAGTAAAAAAAATATAATATGTACCTAGTAAATACCCAAGTAGGTGCTACCTTATGTTGTAATTAACGGTTATATTCTGCGATCACCAAACTAACCCAATGATCGAGTTAACTCCTACTGGCACCGGATGACGAGCAGCTGATGCATACCTTTTCTGTATCTTTTTTGTCCTACTCCATCATTATTTTATTATAAAATTTCAGTTTTCATTTTACACACACAATTATACCTCTGATCTTTTAATTAAAACTTCACACATGTTCATGTCCTTAATAAATTTGATCCATAAAGATAAGGTAATATTTTAATTATACTCTGTTGTGTCGATATAGTTTGCCGATATAATAAACAAAAAAACAAAAAATGTTTTTATCTGCTTGGACCCATGGACATACAAACCTTACTTACGATTTGTTTGGGTAGTCCTTTTGTCCTTATGTTATGCTTGTTTTCTTTTTTTGGGTCTGCCGAGCAATGCGCTTTGTTGACGTGATGTGTATTTGCATATACCCTTGACTCGACGACTGCCTTGTCAAATGTAACTGCATTGTTCACTTGATGATATGTTCATAACATATCATTGCTAAGCTGGAACAAAATCTTATGTAAGACAGCAAAGTTTGCGGTCATTAGTATTACAAATCCACGGGCGTAATATTTAGCATCTGCTATTGCCATGAACTAGCCATATGCCACAAAAAATAGTAGCAGACAATGAGGTTCGCACATTCGAAAATATCGAGGTGACTGAACCCGTGAACAGAACGAGTCAATCGTTTTTGTTGATTTACAAAAACTACTTTAAATAAATTGCCCTGAGCAATGAGATATATCTCCACGAGCGCTCGCTTGTTTGTACTCGATATCATTTGAACTCGAATAGGTGGCTAATGGCATCGAAGTAGCAGCCGCTAATTACAGTGATTTTACAGCAATTGAAATATGGACAGTGGAATTGTGCTACGTCATACATGTCGTCGTTTATGTGAAGGACGTGGAGGTTCGACGATATGTAATGTTGGATTGAGTGGATATCTAGGTCTTGTATGGGAAATACACATTTACAACTGTTGCGTTCAACTCATGATTCGGCTTAGGGTTAATTACATAATTTTACAATGAGATTCCTGACATTTCAGACACTCCATAAAAAAAACTCCCTTACAATTATCATTACCTACAGGTTAGGTTTGATGTACCTAACTACCTACCTATTAACCCGTGATACAAAAAATAGCCACCACGACTAGAAATTAAAAACTTTGAACGCGCCTGCGGAGTTGCTACCGACGCCCAAGATTAACATGATACTCGTATATTCGTTAGACTGCTATAGATAGCTATAGCAGTCTAACGAATATTCAAGTATTTTGCTCGATAGATTTCCATCAGAGGCGAATGGAAATATTTTAATATAAAGAGATAACCGTCGATACGTATCATGAATATAAATGAGTCAAGACAAAAACAAGATGTGTCTGAAGAGAAATAATAAGAGGCGTTCGACAGCCACGATCGTCTAGCCGCCATCGTCCTTGAGTGCAGAAATCCTTGATGAGTACAATCAACCGCCACCGGATAGTCGTCTCCGTTCAGGGCTGCCAATTAATAATTTAACTACATGTAAGGCGAGTTGCGGAGTCTATTTCAATTCAACTTCTTTAATGTCCACTTGTTGCGTAAACTAGTTATGTTTATCTATCAGTCATTATGACTTGCTTTCTTGACTTAGTTTTGCAGTGTTTTTCGCAATACTGATATAGGTAGGTCCGTAACTTAGAATTTGAATTAAATGAGAAGCATAGTATTAATGAAATCCTAGGCATTGTGCAGCCCTAGATTATCGATACCGTAGGAGCTAGCAAGTGTAACGACAAAAACTAAAATTGAAAATAAATGGGCGCGAAACGCCTATTAGCGCTGTGGTCGCTGGCAATACAAGTTCAAATGCGGAGTACTAGCCGTATTTGTAAATAATTATGTGATTAAGATTATACGCACTTCGGCGTACTTAGTCATGAAATATCTTAACTGTGTTCTATATCTTTTGTTTGGCTGTCCAGGTACATCGTTTCTATTAGGACATATGTTTCTTATTCTTTAGCAACAACTAATAAAACAGTTTTTTTTAATTTATGTGCATTTCCAAAAACGAATTAGTTCTGAAGTATAACTCATTATTGGAGTTTAGTACTTAAATAAAAGGTTTTCACTATTAAAATATCAAAACATCGTATACCTGCAAAACATTTAATGCAAATAATCATAAATTATTCCAGTGTAGATAACGATTGCAGAGATTTCCGGTAGTCAGTATTTATCTCCTCATACATCCAGCCATCTATGTAATACGTTTTAATCGAAACGAGTACGTAAACATGTCACGTGTAAAATCCAACCGCTGCTTAAATTGAATTTAACTCGAGCCACGACCTGTCAACTTATCGAATATAAATTCTCTTAATAATCGTTACCAATTACGTGAGCGTTCGGCCTCGTACAGCACTATCAATCTTTGCAGAAATGCTGTAACGAGCGATTACTACGAAGGATTAAGATCTTTTTGCGGTGGCATGTAAGGGAGAAAATGAATTGTCGAATGGGACTTTGATTGGTCTTTTTGGTCCGTAGCGTCGTCGTCGTGAGCCGGTCCGCCGCGCCGGCACCGCGAGAAATGTTGGACGTTATGAAACCATCGCTGACAAACTGCAAATAAGAGTGGCCCTAACTCTAAACACTAGACAAGCTCGCCGGTCTTTGTCGCCAGTCGCATAAATATGTACTAATATAATGAAATGGAATTTAAATCAACCACACAATCGCGCAATAGCTAAACAGAAGTTTGTCAACAGTTTAATAGTTTTGTTGCAATGCATTTGTTCGTCTTATGTCTCTAGATGTTGAAAAATTGATTTGAGAACAGATCAAACTTGTACTCATGGTGTGGTTCATACGAGGAAAACTAGTTTTGTCGTGCTATGTAATACGATGTTTAAGACCATTATTTGGCGATAATTGTGGATAATAGTTATGGTTCCCCAAAGGTAATCAATTAATACAAATCTGCTGTAGGTGCTTGTGCATAGAAGCCTGGAATTTGCTAATAGGATAGTCAAACAGCATCTTTAAAAACTTATAGTGTGTAACAATAAAATGTTTTTATATTTGATGCAATACGAGTACACGAAAAGCTAGAATTCGTAATCATAACGCTAGATAGAAAGATAGTTAAGATATTGGAAAAACTTTTTACAAGAAGTATCAGCTAGCTTTACCATCTACTTTATTCATAACGTTTATTTTAAATAGGTATTTGCTTACTAAAAATATGCTATTTATATAACTTTGAATTTGGACAGTAGTTTTTTATAACAAGCAAAAAATATCTTGAAATGATAATTAGGTGTGACTAATTCAACAGCGTTTACTCAAATTTGAAACTAATTTGTCCAAAGACATCAGCCTCAGTTCTTGCATATTTGGAAGAATTTGTGGCAATGTTCCTTGTGTTCCAATATTTGTGAATTGCGTGTTGTTTTATCTATTCATCCTTCTTTATTTAGGTAGCGAATGATAGCAGGCCTTTATAACGTTGGAAGAATGTCTTCTTAGTAGATTCACGTCCTATCCTACCATCATTGACATCGTGAGAACGTGTATTTTTTGGTGAAGTGAAACTGACTCTCGCTACGCGACAATATCTGACAGTGAGTCTCGGAGGTGCGACGCTCGACAGTCTGTCACAGTCAAGTTCACGGCCTCCTCGGCCGACGTTCCGCAACATTTCCTCGTTCTGTCTCGTTACTCTTTATTTATCATCGCGATATATTGAATCGAAAGCATTGCAATTGATAGCCTTGTCTCGCAGCTTACTTACGACACTCAATTATTTTATTGTACTTTTATTGTTTTCAGATCTCCTTCAATTACTGAAGATAATTGTATAAGTAAGACCGCTTTATAGTTCCTTGTTACGATTGTAGTAACACGTTCCATCACGGAACGCTTGACAACGAGGTCCTTTTTTATGTTACGTCCATTATAAATTATAGTCGATATAATTTGAGGTACGTCTCGTTGTGATACAACCATTTTGAAACGCTCCACGTGTATTGTTCTCGACATTAGCGCGGGGTCGACGACCATATCTAGCAAATGTTTGTCGATTTTATGGCGAAAATGGATGTGACGTAAAGTTGCATTGTATCTCCTATTTTTTGAGGTATAAGTTACCAACCAACCATTTCAGCGTTTTAAACGAAGAATTTCTTTTGCATTGAAATAGCATTTGCATTTGAGTTCGAATACTGGTGAATTTAACTATAAATTTTACAATTCATGACTTTCTATTAACTAAATTATCAAGAAAAATTTTTTTAGTCTGTTGCTGGTAGGTACTAAATGCCGTTACGCATTTAGACTTATCCGTTCATAGAGTTGACCGTAAGGTGCTATACAAAAAGTTGTTTACTAGTTTGCTCTTCGCAGTGCTTTTTTTATTTATTACACACCATTAATTGGTGTTCTGTTCTAGAATAGTATGCTAGTTAGCGACGTCGACATAATTTGATGTGATTCACAATTCAAATCTTTAATCAATTATTGTAAATATACAAAATATAATCGATGCGGTGCCACAATAATCGATGCGGTGCCACATTTTCCGTTTGTTTGACGTTGGCTGTCAGATATAAATCTCCGTAGATCACGAGGTCGTTAATGTGATATTCGTGTCGGCGCCCGCGCCGGCTCAGATAGTACTGTTATCCCATTGTCGATTCAAATGTTCCGCGCTTTCATATTTGTCTATGTACAGCTATTGTAAGATTTAGTTCCGTGCAAGTCAACAGATCGATATCTTTCCAATACATGTACTTATAGGTAGCATTACGAAGCTTTTAAACGTATTTGAATACTTGTGCGATTCCAATCTTAAAGAGATCTTTGCGCGATAGTGCGAGTTAATCTGAATCAATTATTATAATCTTCGTTTTATACAGGAATAGTTAGTTATTCTTACTTATTGTCCGTAATCTTAAGACATGACTCACAATAGTAGCTGTTGTGTGTTAACGGTAGTTTTTTTTTCGATATCCTCACGCAATGAGCAGTTGCAAATTAAGGTATTTTTGTTTTAACTCGGCAAAGTAGTTAGGGGTAATTCTTACCTGTGTTGTCTACACGGACTGTGGGACTTAGGGTCGGTACTCGGTAGTTTCCGCTGTATTTGATATGCTAGCCGTGATAAGACCCGGCGGCCACGCGACACTTGCTCAACCCCTTCCAGTGCCGAGGGTTGGTCGCCCTTCCGCCTTATTGATTAGCACCCTCGGAGAATTAACTTAATGGTGAAAACAACACACACGTCGTCATACTCGTATCGTATACAACTATAGGTACATAACTACTTCCTATTAATAGATACAAGCTTTTTTTTTGTTATAACTTCTACCAGAATCCGATTACTTTGTTAAAATATCAAATGTCAGTAAACGCCATCAGAATTTGTTTCAGCAAAAACAAAAGAATAAAAATTCAACCTACTTAGGTACTTATTTGTTTCTCCGCATTTTCAATAATGAATGAAGTTGAAGAAGTTTGCATTTGTATTCCTTCTTTAACTGAAAAGTTTATTAAAGCGACATAGAAAAATTGCCAAGGCTTCTTAAAAGTTTCATTAGCATTTTAGTAACATTTTCCTCTTAAGGTAAGTTATGAAATTGCTACCGGTTCATTAGACTCTAACGGATTCAAATGCTTATTGAATTTCTGCGAACCAAGTAAATGTTGTTTGATAGAGATAGGGCCATTCCCTATTATTAGTTTATTTTATAGTAAACCGTGCGAGCGCGAACCAGTTACACCGATCGAGCCGTGTTAGTTAAGTTAAATAATACGAGTGTCTTATAAATCCCTTGCTTTCATTGTACTATCGAGAATCGTGAGTTGTACATTCATTCTTGAAAAGGCAATCTGGGAATAGAAGGACAAATACATGCACGGTCCACATAATCGTTGCTGCATGCCTATGGCTCAACTCCAGACTAATTAAGTGCATTATGGCCGAAGTCACGTTTATATTACAGAACATGTCAAATTAAAGTTAACTTTACAAATGTATGTGTTTATAAGGCTCGATTGGTGATCGTTAAATTTTATGCAGCTGTGTATGAGATCTGAATGGGTACTTACGAGTGTTAAGGTGTGTATTGCGGTCAGCGAGGAACTTACTCGCAGCGTTGCGTCACCCTGCTGTCGGTACTGGTTGCGCCAAATCAATCTTGGGCGCTAATAGCACCTCTCGCCGTCCCGTTGAAATAGTTTGCAATATCAAACTACCACAATTACGTTCGATTCAACCAAAACAAGTACAACTTAGTGCGTAATATATAATTGAAATAATTTCGTGATTAGGCTATTTACATTACATAAGCCAATATGTAGTTGGAAATTAAAGATAGATTTGATTTGTTCATAACTGCGCAACAATAGAGTGTTAAGAATGTAATATCATTTAAGTACGTTTTTCATTTAACACATGGACTAAGTATAGTTTTTCTTTGTTGTAGTTCACGTCGGGTGCGGCGGAGAGCGTGGCGTGTGGAACTAGTTCGTCCTCCTCAAGCTCATCATCGTCGTCTTCGTCATCGTCTTCATCGTCATCATCATCGGATTCAGACACCGCGGACGCCGCTGGCGGTTCTGCGCACGCCTCGCCTGATGACTCCAACGCTGCCCTTGCGGCTGACTGTCCACTACAGGTGAAGAACACTTATAGAATATCTTTGTTTAGATTTATTGTATGTGCCTGAATTTTTGAGCAGGTCCCGAGAACTGTTTCAAATGAATATTTAAATATGCTAGGGCCAGCAGACTAAAAAACATAAGTCAAATAGTCACACTTTTTTACTTTCGATCTGCCCTATTTCCAGTAACAAATAGGTCATCAGCCATGCCCCGCTCTCGTTTTTAATAGTGCATAGATAGGTATAATAGCAATGTTGGTCTGTGTTTACTGTGTCTATTTGGAGCAGTATACTGAAATATATTTTGCAGCTCATCGACGATGCAGACCTTGCGGAACTATTTCCAGAACAAACACCGAGCGCGCCGGCGCAACAGCCCAATTTCTCGACCTTTACTGTCCACAACGCCGCGCCGGATAACGACGACAAGTCCATTGCTGATAATGGTGAGCGTTCTTCACTATGTAGATTTAAGTCTAAACAATGTGTTTATTAAATATTTAATTTTATCAAGACGTCAATATTCCAGGTGATGGATCCAGTAGTGAAATGGAACTTACGCCCCAGCTCGTGACAGCTGCAATACAAAGGGCAACAGCCGATTCCTCGGGATCGGAAAATGAGTGTTCGAACTCTAATGCCGGGCATCAGAATACTACACACTATGCTTCTAGCTTGCTACAGCAGTTCGTTCACCAAACACAGCTGCTGAGCAGTACGGTGCCTTTAACATCTATTAGTACGGCAGCGACAACTTCGTTATCGTGTGGATTAAATCCTACAACGATAGACGGTGTCGGGACCATCAGTGATTGTGTACTCGGACAAATAAATACTTTGCCTGAAATAGCACCCATAGCGCCAAACTTCTTATCATCAAGTCAGCATCTGAGTCCGCAACAAACAGAAGAGCTTTCGCAAAATTATAAAGATCTTGAAGAAATTACTTCTGTTACGGATTCTGTGGATATATCGATAACTAACCCACCGAGTCTAGAAGACTGTGTCGATAATAATGACTTCATGACGTTGGATATCACTCAAGGAGGCTCCGAGCTAGGAAGTGCAAGTGATTTGTTAAAAAGTTCTCCTATTACCGTAGTCGGTACAGATTTAAATCACTTAAATCACATTGATTCTCAAAAGCTAGATACAATCAGCACGAATTCAGTTGAATCTCAAGAAGACATTAAAAATGTTATCGTAGAATCTAGAAGAAAAAGGGGCAGGCCTCGAAAAGTTCGAAAAGCTGATGAATTTGACAACAAAGGTATGGAATCTCACAAAGAATCGAAATCGGTAGTAAATGTAATTAATTTTCACAACAATAACGACCCTCCGAATGTTTCTCCAGATTCTGGTATTCTGTCGAACCACAACTCTCCCACACATTCGCCGTTGCGGCGTCATGATGTAGATGAAGGCCACAGTAGACTAGGTAGGAAATCTATACAAAAAGAAAACACCACAAGAAGAGCAATGCGATCGAAATCCAAAAGCAGAAGCCGAGCCCAGAACAGATCAGATTCAAGTGATTGTGACTACCAGAAGAAGAGAATAGAGAATGAAATCAAACAAATTAAAACAGAAGCACCATCACCAGTCCCACTGAAACAAGAACAAAATAAATTTGAAAAGAATAAGAAAAATGATCACAAACTGGATATAGCTGCGTTAGATAGAATGTTATACGCTACGGACAGGGTATTATATCCGCCTAGAAAAAAAGTGGGCCGTAAACCACAAAATAAAGCGAAAACTACTAAGAATACTCCGAAAACTTTAAAAGACAAGAATCAGTATGACTCTGCTGATAGTGACGAAGACTCGGTTCCAACCAACAGGTCGGTGTTATCCGGCGTGTATGCCAAACGTAAAGAACTAAATAGTAAACTCGCTAGCTTACCGAAAAAGAATAATAAAACATTTGGTAACACTTGGAGGGATAATCAAAGCGAAAATGAAGCAGCTGCGGATGATCCGCTAGATCCCACTTGGAAACAAATCGATCTGAATCCTAAATATAAGGACATCTTATCGGGTTATAAAAGTGACCACGAATTCAAGCCGTATAAAAGCTGTAGCCGCCTCATAGAGTCTGGCTACAAGAGCGATTATGGGTGTAGATCTGGATATAAAAGCGATTACTACCGGTCGGGCTATAAAAGTGACCACAAGTCGGGTTACAAAAGTGATAAATCGGGATATAAAACAGACAACAGTGTTAGGAGCATGCGGAGGCGTATGAGAAAACTGAAGAAGACGAGGTCAGTCAGAGATAGGTCATACTACAAAAATCAAAAACATTTTGTATCAGATCAAGAGATACTAGTATTAACAAATAAAACTTTCAGCAGTTTAACTTTAGGTCACAGTTCAAGTGATTCTGAATGTGAAAGTTACTTAAGAAAAACTAGCGCTAGTCCAAAGTACATAAGTGTTTGCACAAAATATCCATTGCCATCAAAGTACAACTTTGGATTCTCAAAAATGAGTAAAAAGCATGTGTTAAGAATGAATTCATCAGACCCGTTTGCCCCAGGCCCAGTATTTAGTGGTTTACAACGACCCGTAACTACTTGCAATATATTCAAAGTGAGTAACAACAATAATAACAATACTTTACTGAAGTCTCCAAGTAAAGCTAGCCACATCGGAAATGCATTGCCAGCACTAAAACCTGCATTTACGCACAAGTTTGGATCGTCGCCAATTTGTATAGCAGTTAAAACTTCGGGATCAAAGAAGGAAAATGATAACAGTTTCAAATATTTCCCAAGAACACTATCACCGAAAAACCGTAAACAGTTAAAAAACGGAAATACATTTTCAAGTGGGTCGAAAAAAGAGGTTACAACTAAACCGCTGCCTAGTATTTTTGAAAAATCTAAAAACAGTTATGTTCCAAACAAGTCCTTATCGAGGAATGTTTTTCTGAATTTTAAGAAACCGCACATAAAGCCGTCTTTCCATATCAAAAAACATAGGAGGACAGTAGTGTTAGCTCCACCCAAGATAAATTTAAAACCTACGGAAAGACTTTCAAGAGTAACTGTTAAAACAGAAAACAAACATCATCGCCACAGAAGTAAAAGGCGACATCGATCAAGATCCGTTTCCAAATGTCGAGAAACTTACACAAAAGCGATAGAACTTGTAGATCAAAAGTTTAGCCAGGATATGGACAATTTGATTTCGAATTTTATAAAATTGTGTCAAATAGCGCCTAAATTAATGCCAAAATTAACAAATATCGCACAAAATCCGCTTAAAACAACGGAGAAGACATCCGCCGAGTCAGTGCCTTCTAAAGTAGTCAAAAGGGGATCGAAAAAACGCAAAACATCAGACAATCTAGAAATCGCTACACCCACTTCTAAACGGAGGCATAAAAAACAATTAGCAGAATCTCAGAACAAAGGTGGTAAGGATACTAATGAGCATAAATTGCCTCTTAAAAAGCGACACTATCACATTAACTCCTCTACAGGTAATTCATTGAGCCTAAGCTTAGTAACAGCAGAATTTGATGAGAACTCAAAGAACGGCACTAGTCCGGAAAAGTTCTTATGTACTGAAACTGATTGTACGGGAGATGTCCAAAGCAATACACCTGAAGATTCCCCTAAACTTAAGACTCCACCAGAAAAGGGTAAAAAGAACAGTGATAATTCAAAAACTGCTCAGATTACGAACATTCAAGACAACAAAAATCAAAATACTGACACTGCATTGAAAAATGCAAAAGTAAGCAGTGGTGCAGTTGGAGATAACACTTCATTGAAAGCTGATGATAATAATCATACACCCACAAATAATCATTCTCCAAATTCCATTAACGCAACTGATGATGAACTTTCCATCAAAAAACCAACGGCCGAACAATCGGAACTTTCAAAGAAGATATATGAAACATCTGAGAAACTGAAGGCGGTACATAAAATGGTTAATGATTTAGAGAAAAGTCTACCTAAGTCTAAAGATCCTGAAGTGAAACCAGAATCCAATAAACAAGAAATTAGTAAAGTTTCATCACCAAGATCTGAAAATAAATCTTCACCTACACGTCATTCCGCACCGATCGTAACACCAAAGAAGCGCCATAGACTTGAAGCAGAAAAGGTTATATCACACTCGAGTCTGGATCAAGTTGTGCAGTCTTTGTCTAAGAAGCTATCAGAAGAAAAATCTGTAACATCATCAGACGCAAAGGAAACCAAGGACGTCAATCAGAATAACTCCAAAGAAGATTCTAAAGAGACTGACAAGTCTGATGCTGTAACACCTCATAGTAACGCGTCGTCAGCAAACAGCGCAACTATTGATCCATTGAAGAGCATGTCTGCTCGTTCTCTGTACAAAAGCTCCATCCCACCAGCACAAAAGTCTGAAATAATGACACGAAAGAAAAATAGACTGGAAGGTTTAACTAGTAATTTAGTTTCTAAAATAAATCCAAGTGCAGCTACTAAAGTTTTAGATACTTTGTTAAACAATAATATACGTAAATCTATAGAATCTCGTATTTTAGAAAAAGAGAAAAACAGTACAGATCCTTCTTCTAAAGTGACTGATGAAAAGAGTAAAAATAAAGAACCATCACAAATTAACACAAGAGCTACAGTTATCAAGTCTCCTGTGTCGAAGGGCAAAGTTATAGATACGAAGAAGTCGAGGGCACCAGAACCTCATGTTGAACAATTACTTGTCGTAAATATCGATAAACCAACAGGCATATTTGAATCCTCGATTGATTTAGAAGATCAGATTCCAAAATCCTCAATATGTGTAAGCAATGTTTTAGCTGAGGCCAATAAGGCTAAATCGAAAACAAAAAATAGTGAAGGGAAAGCTACGAATTCCTTACTAGCCTCTATTGATACCGAATCAGAGATACCGCTGGCATTAATTTCGGAAACACCTGACCCTATTATTAGGCCAAAAAGAGGAGAATCAATCGCTGCAGTGATATCGGATAAACTTCAAGAAACTGGTGGTCATAATTTGCGACAGACAAAGAGGAATTTGAATACCGAGACTGAAGATCCAAATGATAACAAGAAAAAGAAGAAAACTAATAATATCCTAAGAGAGAGCAAACTCGTTTTACCTGCCAGGGTTTTAGTTCCAAAAGTTCAAGCAGAACGCCTAGCGATAACAGACACTACGAAGAAGATTACTTTGACTACCAAAAAGTCGGAAGCAAACGACTCTAGTGACAACAGAACAAATGAAACTTCTAAAAAGAAAACTAGAAGGCGTAAAGCAATCAACAGAACTGGCTTCCCTAATATTAAAAGAAAGAAGAAGAAAGTTGAAAGCAGCAACATTACCTCGGACAGTCATTTTACCTCCGATACTGATAATAATTCTTCTGCATTCGAACGAGTTCCAAAAGATGGCGAAGCAATGAGCAGTTTCTTGGAGCGTACTACTAGCAAGAAGCCTGAACTAAAAGTAGTGCTAAATAAGGACGAATGTCCTAAGCAAGGCAGATTGACAGTTGTTGCTCTCGAGAAATTACAAGGCAAAGAAGTCCCAAGTGATAACAATAATAAAGTAAGCAAGAATACTGAGACTGTAGTTAGCGAAAAAAAAGTTATGAATTCATCTATTCTTAGAGCACCAGCCCTTCAGCTGAAGAGTAAGACTGAGAAAGATGTTAAAAATCACATCAATAAATGGGAAGTACTCAGTGAGACGGATAGCATTCCATCTCTGGCCAGTTCTCTTAGTAATGATCCCGAAGACAGCATACCCTTGAGCCTTTTGAATTTAAAACCTGACAGGCCTGTCAGTCGTCTCGATAATTTGGAGAGATTGAAACGCAAGACGAGGGCAATGTCACCTTCTCATGAAATTGAAGAAATATTTTCAAAGAGAAAAGTGGTCGAGAGGAATTGCAAAATCGGTCTGAGACCGAAATCAAGTCTTGCAATTTTATGTCCAAGTGAAAGAAGACAGACAAGGAGTTCAGATAATACAACTGAAGAGCCGAGACCTACTAAGACAAAGAAAACTGAAGCTAAGAAAATAGTAGTTGAAACCGAGATAGTTATTGAGAAAGTTGCTGAGAAAGTAACTAAACCTGTTGCTATAGTTAATAGAAGAAAGTCAAGGTCTTGTCAAGTAAATAAGAAGAGAGAAGTACAGTCGAGTTCTCGCGAGAGTTCCGTAGATACCATCGTGAGTCGTAAAATTGATTCAAAATCTCGGGAGCCCTCACTTGACACTCTCGAAAATGATCCTCTGCCGCTCAATGAAAAAGAAATTGATTTCGAAAAGAGTATTGACGTATTATCTAAGAACATAATTTGCAAGAAACGAGTGGCGTCATCTCGCGACGACAGTCCGGTTAGCAGTGTGGACAACAGAGACAAACCTGTTATTTCGAAAAGGAATCCGCGACTCAGGAAGAAATTCTTGGCTGCTGGATTGTTTTCAGACTACTATAAAGAAGAGTAAGTAGAATTCTTTTTAACACAGGGTTATTTTAAATTGGCTAGCTAAACTCCGCAGACGCGATGGGTATCGATACCTAAACAGGATAAAATAAAAAGATTTGATGTTTTCTTTTGGGAAGTCAACAACCATTACTTGTGCTATGTTTAGATATCACGTCTGCGGAGTTTAGCTAGCCAATTTAAAATAATGCTATATTTACCATGTTTTGTGCAACTTTCTTTGTACTTATCTTTCTGTTACATTTCAGTCCAAGACCGGAAGGGAAAGGAAAGAATTTGGTAACCCAAACTGAATTCCCGCCCGGGCTGTTGGCTCCCCCGCCATATTGCGAGCGTTGGGTCCGCCGAAGATTGCAACATTTCTCTCTGCCTTATGACATTTGGTGGCAACAGCATTACAATCAGCCAGTACCATCATGGAACTATAAAAAGATTCGCACAAGTAAGTCAAAACTACAAACTTCTATGAAATTAGTTGATTTAAGGAGCAAAAAGTTGCAAGCAGATGTAGTGGTGGATTTTATTTATGATTTATTAACCACAACAAACTTTTGCATTTTTGAGGGATTGGGTCATTGTTTTTCTAGTTGAGAAAGAATTATATAAATTGGCAGAAGTTGCTGTCACTGTTGGAAAATTAAAAACACATAGTAACTTACCGTGTTTTGCTGTATTGAAATTATCTCATCAACTTTTTCCTTTTACTTACCTGAAATGTTTGTTATTTCAGACGTTTATTACGACGTGAAACCATCGGCGGAGGAATGTGAGAGTGTAGCATGCAACTGCGCTCCATCATCGGGATGCAACGAGGACTGTATTAACAGATTAGTGTACTCTGAGTGTTCGCCACAACTGTGTCCTTGCGGGTAAATACATAAAAACTAATGTAAATGAGTAGTAAATACTTTTAGGAGTGCTCCACATATGTTCGGCTCGGTATGATTCGGCTCAGCCGGGCGGAAAAGTCCAATATTGTTCGGGAAAAAGCCGCTCGGGTTAGCTCAAATTATGCCACGCCGACCCTAGGCGAGGGCAGATGCCGAAAAAAGTTTGCCGATTGACACGAGCTGAATAAAAGCTGAATATGTGTAGTAATTACTTCGGGCCGGCTTTGTTGTTCCACAAATACTGCCGAAGCGAATGTGTCGACCTGATTATGTCAATATTAGTCAGTAGTCATCTAGTTGCTGCAACCACGAATGTTGATCTGCTGTCTGGGCTCTTTCGTTCGATTCTGGGTCAGCTGAAGTGTTATTGGGTTTTTCAGTGAGAAATTCTCAGTAGTAGACTTTGCATTTGTGCCAAAAGTTCGCCCTATATTACTTGGGAATAAAAAATATAATAAACTTAACAGAAGAAATATGGTGAACTTGTAACACATAGGGGTATCCCTTACAGGCGTAATTTTATTTATTTTTTCACCCGAATCACACATCCATTCTGCTTTCTATAAAACTTACGCGAACGGTATAAAATTATTGTTTGTTATTTGCAGCGATAGGTGTAAAAACCAACGCATACAGAGACACGAATGGGCGTCGGGGTTGGAGAAGTTCATGACTGAGAACAAAGGGTGGGGTGTGCGAACTAAACACAGTATTACTTCTGGAGACTTTATCCTGGAGTATGTTGGAGAAGTCGTTTCTGATAAGGAGTTTAAGGTACGATAAAGAAACAGCTGTCACAAATTGCTTAGTTGTTGTGAAAGTGTATTACATTTTTTCATGATTATCTTACAAGTAGCTCTGTATTTTCTTAAACAGGTTGATTTTATTGATTCCCGGTTTTCGAAAAGCGTATCAACAGAATTTGTTTGCAGACTGTCAAGCTCATGTTCACAGCAATTAACACGAGTTTAACAGCATGTTAGCAAATATTTCTGTTATAGCCATTTTAAAACTGGGTGTTCGATTCGAATTGCTATTCATATTTTTTTGAAGTTCCGTTTCAATTCAATGCAAGTCTAACTTTGTTCTGTGATTTCAGGAACGCATGGCCACCCGCTACGCCCGAGACACGCATCATTACTGCTTACACCTAGACGGCGGGCTCGTCATTGACGGACACCGAATGGGCGGCGACGGACGATTCGTCAACCACTCCTGCAGACCTAACTGTGAGATGCAGAAGTGGACCTCTAACGGTAAGAAAAATTAAACGATTCAGTATAAGGTTTCCCATAACTCGATGTGCATTATTTACGGTCACAGTACTTACCAGGTGGCTTTTAAGCTGGAAAACTATTAAAAAGTAGTGGTTTTGAGGTGATCAAAAAGTAATAAGTAATTTCCATTACAGGCACCTTCAGAATGGCCCTCTTTGCTCTTCGAGACATCGATCCTGGCGAAGAACTCACATATGATTACAACTTTTCACTATTTAATCCTGCTGTGGGTCAGGTATGTATATTAATATATTGTTGTATATTTATCCACGTGTTAAAAGGAAAAGGTAGCCCGCGCCAGGCGGGCGCCAGGGTAGCTCGCGAAATGAGATTTGTATTGTATTTCTGTAAAAAAATGTTTGTTACTCTGTGCTGTGAATTATATTTTGATCAACAAACAACCATGACCAACATGGAAATTGCAGAAAACGTAAGAAAATTAGAATTACAATTAAGAGAGAGAAAAATATTTTATTTGGGACACAGGACAGACAAACAGTAAACAACGCAATATTTAATGATTTATTCATTTCACAGCCCTGCAAATGCGATTCGGAAGACTGTCGCGGCGTAATCGGAGGCAAATCTCAGAGGATTACCAAACAACCCGTTAAAACTCAATCACGCACACCTTCAAACGCATCCAATCAGTCGCAAGGTTCGACCGGGCACCAGCCGCGTGTCGGTCGGCCGCGCAAAGCTGTCAAATGTAACAAGAAATCTGAACAGCAGGCTGTTAGTACTTGTGACATCAAGACTATGACAATACTCAAGTACCAACAACATCTGAACAAGTTGTGGCAGGAGCCGCAGATGAAGCCACTCACTGCTAAAGAGAAGAATATCGTCAAAGAAAGACACTGCTTCCTTTTGAGGAACTTGGATAATGTAAGTGTATTCATACTTATGCCAATGCCAATTATGGTAGTCAATTTTATATAATTTTTCCGCTAAATAAATGGATATACTATACAACTATGAACTGAATTACTTGACTTACTTTGTTCTGAATTAAAAATCTTCTTAATGTTTTACCAATCTTCGTTATCCTAAATTTCCTTTTATTTCCATTTGGAAGACGCAACAGAATGTACTGATAAAATAGGCGTTTTAAACAATTATGTTATGGTAATAATAAGCCTGAAGTTACATCTAAATTTTTCTTCTTTCCGACAGGTGCGGCGCATACGCGAACGCCTAAACCTGGCCATGCCCGCGTCGCCGCCGCGCGCGGCCTCCCCGCGCCCCGCGCCACCCGCCCCCGCGCCCCACGCGCCCCCTGCGCCCCCTGCGCCCCCCGCGCCCCCCGCGGCCTGCACGGTGGACCCGCTGGCGCCGGCTAGCGGTGTGGACGAGGCGGGGGCGCTTGCTAGGCTGCGAGCCTTGCGTGACGTCACCAGGGCGCCCAAACCTAAGGACGACCCTACGCAGCCGCGCGCGCAACGACTCAATAATGTCTTGAAGGCTATCTGTCGTGCCCTGAAAGAACTCAAGGGTAAGTGAATGAAAGAGAGAAAAAATATTTACTGAGACAGAAAATTACAAACATGCAGCATTCTGAATTAATTACAACTTGCGTTCGATCGATGACATCGCCCATTCGGATGGAATCAGGGTCCAAAGCAAATTACGTTCATCGTACGGTTTAAATAATTTGATGCGATTAATATGGGGTCATTCGTCTTATCAACCGCAATTACGTAGACCCTTTACACTTAAGTAACTTTGCAAACTAATTACATTTTACTTGACTACGTTTATATATTTTTCAGATGAGAAGGACCGACCGTTATCCTCACAGCTACTACGAGCCAAAGCTGAGCGTGGCAAAGTTCAAGAGGCAGGTCCAGCCGATTTAGCGGCCATTGAAAGTGAAGTGGAAGCGGGTCACTACGACACGTTGGCTAAGTTCGATGCCGACGTCACCTCGCTACTGAGCGCCATCTTGAGAGAAAATGGCCGCCTGTCCACGATGGGTGCCGCAGCCGCACAGATCAAGAAGGTAATAATTAAAAGACAGAACACATATGAATCAAAAATGATAAATGAATTCATTAGTGAACCATCTGAGAATAACCGTAAAAATGAATGGAGCGGATGAACCGTTCATTCCTATATAATTATGTGGTACACGATATAGTGAACATGGAATAAAACAAAATTAACGTGCAATTGAATGAAGCGTCTGATATCGACATAACATTTCGGGGGTTTGAAAAAAAATGCTTGCTGCACTTATTACTACCCTATAAATTATCTGCGTGAAAGAAGAATAAACATACTTTCTGATTTATGATATAGTAGGAATATTTTAGTAAAGTAATTTATAAATACCATATTAATTCCTGATTTTTTCTTGCAGATATACAACTCGGCGAAGTCGGATTATGCTGATATGTTGACTAAAATACTTGGACCAGAAGAGCCCCTGCCCCCCGGGTTCTTGCAGAAAACTAAGACTGGTAAGTTAGGTTTCGTTGTGTACAAAGAGATTTAAGATAGGTACAATAGAGAGGTTATGCAAAGAAATGTCATAGAAAAACTGTGATCCCATGTCTCAGTGACGCCATCTAGTATAATATAGCAAAATTAGAGCGGCAATTTAATTCAGTTTTACTATTTGATGTTCCCAATCAAATAGTAAAAATGAATTAAATTTATTAAAATATATTCAGCAATCGCTCGGTAGGTGGCCAGTGTGGTCAGTGTTGCCAGGTCCGATTTTCAATCCGTGGATTAAGCTTGAAAAACCTAATAATATATAATCAATTAGGTAAATAAATATTGAAAACTAAACAAATTAAGGCTCATACTATACAAATTAAGAATCATACGGTCTGCTCTTGGCCGTTTCCCGCTAGATGGCGCTAAAGTCAATTTTTTTTGTTTTTTTTTTGTTTTATGTGTAATTGGCACATTAGTAAGTCGTAAGAGTAGTGGACGCGGTTATCGGACATTACACTTTATTGAATTTGGTCTTAACATTGCCTCAAAATCCACCCAAATCGACACATAATCCTGAAATAAAATCTGCCATTGAATACAGGTCGTTTACACACACAGACGTACCTAAGCCAAACGTTTACAAGAATGACCAATAGGTCTACGTGCTACGATAATTATAACAATTATAATAGGGAAAAAAAAGAAAAATGAAATGCGTTCCTTGCGTAACATGTGTGGTGTGAATACTGTGCGTAGTACTCGCAACCAGCGTGCGTGTATGACCAGGTTTATGAACGTAAACGAGACAAAAGGAGTATGTAAGGATCGTAGCAGGTGACGTTCTGTAGTTTCTGCCTACCCCATGGGAGGAAGGCGTGAGTATGATGATAGGATAATAAAAGTTATATTTATATAAAATCATGTCATTTATTTAAACTAGGCTGAGAATCAGCACTTTTCGAATGTCAAAATTACAATAAGACAAGTCCCCCAAAACGATAAGATAGTTTTATTTTATCACCGTACACTAATTAATTTTATCAAATAAAAGTATTTGAAGTGACAAAAATAATGCCTGATATAACATAATCATAATATAACCATATACATATACATAACCATAATATAACATACACACACACACACACCTCCTGGGACACAGGCCTCCTCTCGGTGAGAGGGAGTGGGCCGTAATCCACCACGCGGGCCCAGTGGATTGGCAGATGTTGCCAATCCACTGGGCCCGCGAAGATACTGCTCTACTTGGCCCCCACTGTTCTAGCATAACCAATTATTAAAATAATTACAGACATTACACATGACAGACAAGAAAAAAGCAAAAGTAGGAAAATACAAATATAAAGTAATATACAATGATAATGTTGACTCTAAACAAACTACTACAAAAAAATAATTATAACAAAATAATGATAGCGACTACTACCAACAGATCAGGGCCTCATGTCTGCTATTACAATAGTGTCAGAATGGTCTATCATTGATTTCATAATTGTTGATTTTGACTAGTTTGGTAATCTACTAATATAATGGCGTCATTATGACTTTCCAGTGGTCAACCACTGACACTCCATTGAAAGAAATGGCATAGAATGGTAATCTCGTACATAATGATAGATGAATGACTGACTTATATAAAACACTTGACTTTGTATAAAACACTAATAAATAATATTTAAAAAAATATATAAATGAAATCTGGCATAAATAAAGTAGTGGTAGTTTTTCGAAAATCATTTCTACTAACGGGTTTTATAATAAAGGCAATACGACAATGTCATTATGACACAATTCTATTACGAGACCATTGACCGACCAATGATCGCCATTAAGAATTTAGCAGATTACGAACTTTAAGCAAAATGACAATGGGATGGGAATTGGATCGTGTTGGAATGACGAATTTATAAAAATAGCAGACTTGGGGCCCCGAGCATGGGCTGCCATGCTACCTATGTCCCCAACGTCACACCTTTTTGGAACGAAGTTCCTTATCGCGCGTTGCGAAAGGGGGCTAGACGGAAAAAATTAAGACCAAAAGTTGTTTACGACACTTTTTGCTATAGTTGTAAGCCGTGCGGCGTGCGCGTGTTTCTCTCTCTCTCTCTCTCTCTCTCTCTCTTATAGAAAGCAAGCCAGTTTTTTTTTTGCCTGTGTTTTTTTATTTGTTAATAATAAGAAAAATATTATTATAACTTAAAAAAAAATAAAAAATATTACAATTCCTTCACTAATTAATCGAAAGGAACTTCGTTCCATCCGGGTGTCCCTTGGCACCTCTCAAGTTTTTTTTTTGTTTTCGGGGGTAAACCTTCGAAAGGCACCCGACCTCCGGGGAGAGGGGTCGGGGAGTGTGGGATTTTTACCTCACTAAAACCACCCCGGTGATCACCATCCGCACAATGTATGTATTTACAAAAAAAAAATGTATATAAGTAGTTTATCAGCCATCTTGTTACCATAACACAAGCATTAGGTTGCTTAGCTTGGGACTAGATGGCGCTGTGTGAAATGTCCAGGGATATTTATTTATTTTTATTTAAAGGGGTGGTCCCGGTTCCTCTTAAAAGACCAACTCCGGAACCACCCCTGCGCAACGGCTATAAGGCACATCCCTCCATCCCCAACGTCAGACCTACCATCCATTGACGAATTTTTAAAAGTTGTTAACATAAAATAAATTTTAACCGGTTTACATCGCGTTCTTTCTTATTTTTTTTCTTTTCGCTCGGTTTCTTATAGTTCTAGCGAAATGTTATATAACCCATAGCCTTTTTCAAGAATTGGGCTTTAAAATGCAAAAAGAAATTTCCAAATCCAACTGGTAGTTCCAATAATTAGCGCGTTCAAACAAGCAAATAAAAACCATTCAGCTTTAGTATTAGCATAGATTGTCAAAAAAGTTTAGCTCTGCAGCATACGCCGTTACAAAAAATCGTGATTTAACTGATTTAGAGATAGCCCGTTTACTATACTTTAGTTCGATCATACAGTATTATTTTCAAACAGTATTCTATTTTAAGTGTTATTTAATAATTACCTTAATAAATATTATCGATAAACAATATCACCTCTCAATAAGGCTGTAGTAAAACTACAATTGAGGGCGTTTATTAAAAAATTAGCAAATTTTCTAAATCTCTTTATGAAAATTATTTAATTCTATTTACTGAGTAAATATAAATAATTCATGCGTAAATAAAACGAAGTTAGGTCCAGTTGTTTTACCATAACAAGATTTGTAATGCGCAACTCTGCATATTTCCGTAGAAAATATTTTTCTTTTGGTGGACACGAATGCGTCTTGACACGCAGGCGTATGACACTAGACTGAGCGACTTTTGACCACTAGGATAAAAGTATTTGATTACAATTTTGTTCGTAATGTCCTGTCTATTGTCAAGTAAATAATTTAATGTCTTTGGTTGTGTATAGTAAAACAGGCGTTTCGGGGCGCAAGTGAATTAAGTATAAAAAAAATCACACACAGAGCCGCGGTTCGTTCTGTCAGTTTGTGTCTCGAAAGAAAGAAAAGAAAAAAAAAGAAATATTTGTCCTAATTTTATATTTAGTGACTGGGCAAATAAAGGTATTAGGATTAGTAGGGAAAGACTGTTCGAGCTGTACGGCCTTAAGCCTTATATCAACACTGAAACTTTCAACGAGTATGTTGCTATGCATTCCAAAACTTTTAGAAATACCTGCAAGATAGCTAAAGCCCTGTTCATTAGTAACAAGATCAAAACAGCAGAAAACAAAATAAAAACTGTTTGGAAAGTTATACATAACGAAACTAGTGGGAATAAAATACGAAACAATGATTACGCATTGGAGTCTTTACGTGTTGCCATAAGCTTTAACTTAGAAGTAGCTCAGGAATTTGTAAATTTCTTTACTAATATTCCATGTAAAACGACGGAAGTTTTAAATTCCTCACCCGTTGTCTCAATTGATCTATTAAGAGCTAACGTTCCAGGCTGCTCGGTTGAATTTCAATTTAAACATATAAACCCTATGATAGTTATAAAAGCTTTTCGGCAAATCAAAATCAAATTGACCGAAGATTTATGGGGAATGTCTATCAAAGTTTGTACATCCATAATCGAGACTATAGCGCCATACTTAGCTTTGATATTTAATTTGTGTGTAGATCAAGGACTCTTCCCGGATTTAATTAAATACAGTAAGGTTATACCGCTTTTTAAATCTGGGGACAGCAAAGGCACCAACAATTATACACCAGTATCCGTGTTGCCCGTATTCAGCAAGGTGTACGAAAAGGCTCAATCAAATGCTTAATCATTTTAACACCAACAAAATCTTACATGATCAGCAATATGGTTTCACCAAAGGACGTTGTACGACTGACGCCGGTGTTAACTTATTAAAGCACATATTTACAGCGTGGGAGGAGGCCCAAGATGCCATAGGAATCTTTTGTGACCTCTCCAAAGCATTTGACTGCGTCAATCACGAAACCTTACTTTTAAACATGAGCATTACGGACTAGGTCAACTTGCGCTCAGATTAGTAAAATCTTATTTAAAATGATAGACAACAAAAAGTTCAAATAAATGGTGTCAATTCTCTTGCTTTAAAAGTAAAAATGGGTGTTCCACAAGGCTCGATTTTAGGTCCTTTCCTCTTTTTAGTATATATTAATGAACTACCGATCTACCCCAGATATTAAAGAACCAACCACAAATGGTGTTATTTGCTGACGATACTTCCTTAATTTTTAAGATAAATAGACGTGCATCAAATCTTGACGACGTAAATAACGCCCTACTGCAGGTACAACAGTGTTTTCCTGGGGATCACGCTCGACTCAAGGCTGCAATGGGGTCCTCATTTAACATCTCTTGCAGGACGGCTAAGTTCAGCAGCTTATGCTGTAAGAAAAATCCGTCAATTTACTAATGTAGATACCGCGAGGCTAGTCTATTTCAGTTACTTTCATAGTATCATGTCTTACGGTATTTTACTATGGGGACGGGCTGCAGATATCGAGTCCATTTTTATTCTGCAGAAAAGAGCCATCAGAGCAATATATGGCCTCCGCAGTTTCTTTAAGGGAACTGTTTAAAGATATTAACATCATGACGGTGCCTTGTCAATACATAGACTATGAAAACATCATGTACGTAAGAAAAAAATTAAATCTTTTCAATAAAAGAGGTGAAAGACATAGCTATAGGACTAGCAATAGGGACCAATTAGTTCAAACAGGTTTTAGACTGACTAAAGTAGACTCATCCTTCATGGGGCACTGTTTAAAATGTTACAATAAAATTCCTTCCCACATACTACAACTGAATGAAACGAAATTTAAATCTTGTATTAAACGCACACTATGTAGCCAAGCATATTAGTTAGGGGATTACATCGCTGACAAAAATGCTTGGCTCAATGCTGATCCTGCTCCACAGAGGCGCATAAACTAATTAGCATTCGGAAACATTGTTGGAGCTGCTGAAAATTGAAAAAAAAAACTATCTTTGCATTGTATAAACTCAATTGCTTAGTATTGTATAATTGCATAGCACACGTGTGAGCACTATGTATACTTTCTATAAAGCTACCATTTACTGGGTACGTCTTTCATTGACTTGAATGTACCCTGGCGGCTGTGAGTATTAGGGAATGAAGAACCGGTGCTCTTCTTGCGTCCCGGGATTTTCGGGATTACTTGTTGAAGGAACCGGGAGAACCGGGACTTTCGGGACTTTTGGGTATTTTTTTACCTACTGCTGGTATTTTAATTTTAATAGGTCTTTAGTATTTATGTATGTACTTAGGTAATGAAAACTAGATTGTATTAATTAAAGATATATGTATTTTTTAAAAAATCAACGAAAGCAGAACCATTTACTATTCTTTGAAAAAATAATCAACAGAAGAAAACAACAAGTCAAATCAGCATTTAACGCTCGCTATTATTATAAATTATATATCAATATCAATCAACAAAAACATAGTTACTTTCCATAAAACAAAATAAAACATAAATCCTTTTCTTAATTCGAATATAAACCAAGTCATCATCAGCATTCAGCAGTTATCATATCACTGAGACGCTTATCTTTAAGGAATATAAAATAATAAAATATGAAAAAGTTATAAAGGAATGAAAATAATGAAATTACAAAATATGAAAACGTTCAATTATTTAGTACTGTCTTGCTCATTATAATGGGCTGTTAAAAAAATAAGTGCGTCTAAGCTTTTATCAATTAAGCGTGATCTTATTTTGTTGCACAGTAATCCTGCTGCAGAGAATATCCTCTCGGGCTCCACGCTGTTCGGAGGGATCGTCAGAAGGTGATCATAAGCTTACGACAGAAAACGGGCACGATCACCACCATTCTCAAAAAGAGCCATTTATATTCTAATTGTAGTGTTTAAATCTTCTTGATCGCTTAGAACTCGTACATTTTTGGTAGCATTCAGTATTTCAGTATTAAGCTCTGCACGGTGAGTTGCGGTGTGGGAGGGGTGGACGCTTCTCGGTCGGCCGGGAGGTGCCTCCCCCTCACCGCATCGCACGCGGCAAAACGCGGGCGAACGCTGGAGTCGAATCGCGCGCGCGTATTTTGATTTTATAACTTTATTCTTTAATTTATTTATCTACATTTTTATTACAAAGAGGAAAGTATTTTTGGATGTATGTAATCGATAAACTCCGAAACTACTGAAGCGATTTAAAAAAATATATCATTATTCATTAGAAAGCTACATTAACTCTGAGTATGAGTGACATAGACTGTTTTACCGCGGGAAAACGCCTTATTCTGACGGGAAAACGGGCAGCAGTAGCAAGCACCGGGTAAACCGATGAGCGAACCACTATCTAAGTACAGTGTAAATTCTACACTATTAGGTTAGGTATTACAAAGAGGAAAGATTTGTTTTTTTTTTTGTAGCTATTCTAGGTATGTAACCAATAAACTCAAAAACTACTGATTATATTTTAAAAATTCTTTCACCACTAAAAAGCTACAAGATCCCTAAGTAATTTGGAGGCTACTTTTGACCTCATTCGCTCGGAAAAACGTGTGGCAGCGGGTGAAACCGCTAGGCGGACCTCTGTTTATGTTCTACCGACCGTTGTAAATTTATCCTTACCATATTTCATTATACTTTTTATACAGTCCGCTACAGTTTCATTTTGCTCCACCACGACCTATCGTCGCGATCAAGTTTTAAATAAAATCTTAGTAAGAAACCTTTTATTGTGATATCTGAATGGGGAAACTCAAATTCTTAATTTAAGTTTATACTTTTCAACTAAGTCCCGAAGGTCCCGAAAGTCCCGGGAGACTAAATAATCGTCCCGGTTCTTTAGTCTATACAAAAATCCCGGGATTTCCCGGGACCATTCCCTAGTGAGTATGTCATGCTCACTCTAATGTCTTGCTGGTGGTGGCGTGTGTGTTATCATTAAGTTCAAAATGGTTGAGCTGAATAGTACTGATCCATACGTCATGTTCGTGAACGGGCGCCGTCAGTAGGGACTGGTCATCTCTTAGCTGCCACGGCTTATTTTAATTTTTAATTTCTGAATTGTTTTTCTTTTCTACAAGGTGGGCCAAAAGAAGTCATCCGATGTTGTTTGGCTCTCTTTTTTTTTCTAAATGAAAAACTTCGATTCTGTTTTTTGATTATGTTTATTAGAACCTTTAGAATTTTATTGGTCACGTCGAGAAGATTATATCGGCCAATTGGGCGCCGTCACAATTGATTGCCATACGGGCTCGTTTTATTGCATTTTTCATCACTTCGGCGAGAACTTCGGGCGACAGTTTCTCACACTCGTGTCGAATGTTGTCCTTGAGGGCTTCCAGAGTCTCGGACTTGTTTACGTAAACACGGGACTTCAAAAAACCCCACAAAAAAAGTCTGGAACGCTTAAATCGGGCGATCTTGCGGGCCAGTGCAATTAGCCAAAACGAGAGATGAGGCGACCCGGGAACGCTGCCTTCAGAATATCGACTGTGGCTCGCGCAGTGTGTGCCATTGCTCCGTCCTGTTGGAACCACATGTCCCTTAGTCCTAATTCGCAGGTCTTTGACCAAAATTCGCCTTAGGGACGTCCGGCTGATGGCTAATTGCGTGGCACGGCGTCTGCTCCCGCAGAACGGGCGCTCCGGGGCCGGCCACTCTTGGCAACGTCTCGTGTGGTCCCAAACTCTTCAAGGTTGGTGGCCAAACGGCGCAGTGTTTGCGCAGTCGGTGTCGGACGGCCGGGGAGTCGGCGACGGAATTCGCGCTGCGCCAACACCACAGACGAATTGTTACGCAAAAATAGATACGATTATTTCGCGTTCTTGGGGAGTGTATCGCTCCATGGCTTGTTCACTTGTATTCTGCATCTGTCTAGTCCACAAATGTCAAAACAGATTTGACATTTGCGGCCATTTGCAAAAATGAGAGCATCTTCCAATAGGGTGATTTCTTTTGGCCCACCTTGTATAACGGACGATTTTAACGTGCACGTATTTCTACATCGTTCTCACATGGTTAATTTCAACACGAATGATGTAATAAAATATTTTGTAACAATTTTATGATTTAAAAGTGTCCATGGAGTTTCTTGCCCGTTCTTCTCCATAGGTACCTACGCTTTGGAATGGGCAACCAGCTTCATCTTTCTGACTTACCGACCCTTTGACAATTCAAAAGTGCCTGTAATTGGTTTAGTTGAATTAAATGGTTTGAGTTTGTGGGTTTGTCTTTTTTTTGCCACGTTTGTTTCATAATGCAATTAACCTTTCGGTTGTCGACCGCCGTACACGCACAAGACGTGAGTGTCAACGCTTTTACGAGTAAGGTAATAACGTTAGGTAGGCCTTCAGAAAAACGAAGATTATACCGTTAAATCGATAATAACAAAGTATAAATGATACCTTCCCGGAATCCTTATTAGTTTTCCTATCTACTAAAACTACTACGTAATGAAATAAAACTGACCTGACATTGCAGTGGCGTGATATTTTTTCATTTTGATAATTTTCATTCACATAACCTTCACATTTTATCACAATACGTCGAATCCACAAATATATTCACTAAAACTACACTAGAATACGATGGCACATATGTTTACACATTCATAACATACTAAATATCACTACTAAATACACTATTTGCATGACACAACAACTTATTCTGTCAACCGATAAAAATTCCGCGAACGCGGGCAGACCGTACTGTGTGCCGCCAACCGTCATGGTTGGCGCCAATTTTACGACTTTTTCTCTTTGACACACAATTATGATGTCGATACGTGATTATATTTGTATATATTACTTTTATTTTGTTCATAGGTAAATATGCTAACTACTTATATGTATTTCAAACTATTTACGAGAATATTTGTAGCAAAAACATGTCATAACACAACGGCCATTATGGAAAAAAATGTTAAGTCTAAACTTTCGTTACTTTTTTCGCCTGTATAATCATTACTTTTTGATAAACAATTACTCAATACGGAATCTACACTTATTTCTCAGTAATTCTTTATAGATTTTTATAACAAAACTTAACGTTTTCTGCCACTATTCATCGTATTTCTCTTCTCCGATTGCGCACAAATTCACTCACACGGCAAACGTCAAACGGTGGAATGTCAGATGAATTTATTTATTTTTTAGTTCGTTCAAAATAATGTTGTTGCTGTTGAAAAATACTAAAATAAAGAGTGAATGAACCATTTCTTTCATATAAATTCAGAACATATTGCTACTTGTAACACAACCACAGATATTTAGCGACCAATCCTGACCAAGCCCTTAAGTGTAACTGTCCGACTTAAGACACTTGAAGCATTTTTTCTTATGTCGCACTGTGTAACATAAGACATTCGAGAGGTTAAGCAAAAATGCAATTTTTTGGATATGTAATTATGTAGCCCGTCGCAGTATGAGGTAGGCAAGTTGGTACGTGCATTCTAACGTGTCATGATGTTCGCAGAAGAGGTGATCATGTGCATCTGCGGGCTGCACGTGGAGGAGGGGCTTATGGTGCAGTGCGGCGCCGCGCGCTGCGGCGTGTGGCAGCACGCGCGCTGCATGCGCGTGGCCGACACGCGCCGCGCGCACCACTGTCACCACTGCCAGCCAGCCCAGGTACCACACGCCCTACACACACCCCATCCGTTACTTGTTAGTGCTTGCTATCGTCTCGGCGTGTGGCAGCACGCGCGCTGCATGCGCGTGGCCGACACGCGCCGCGCGCACCACTGTCACCACTGCCAGCCAGCCCAGGTACCACACGCCCTACACACACCCCATCCGTTACTTGTTAGTGCTTGCTATCGTCTCGGCGTGTGGCAGCACGCGCGCTGCATGCGCGTGGCCGACACGCGCCGCGCGCACCACTGTCACCACTGCCAGCCAGCCCAGGTACCACACGCCCTACACACACCCCATCCGTTACTTGTTAGTGCTTGCTATCGTCTCGGCGTGTGGCAGCACGCGCGCTGCATGCGCGTGGCCGACACGCGCCGCGCGCACCACTGTCACCACTGCCAGCCAGCCCAGGTACCACACGCCCTACACACACCCCATCCGTTACTTGTTAGTGCTTGCTATCGTCTCGGCGTGTGGCAGCACGCGCGCTGCATGCGCGTGGCCGACACGCGCCGCGCGCACCACTGTCACCACTGCCAGCCAGCCCAGGTACCACACGCCCTACACACACCCCATCCGTTACTTGTTAGTGCTTGCTATCGTCTCGGCGTGTGGCAGCACGCGCGCTGCATGCGCGTGGCCGACACGCGCCGCGCGCACCACTGTCACCACTGCCAGCCAGCCCAGGTACCACACGCCCTACACACACCCCATCCGTTACTTGTTAGTGCTTGCTATCGTCTCGGCGTGTGGCAGCACGCGCGCTGCATGCGCGTGGCCGACACGCGCCGCGCGCACCACTGTCACCACTGCCAGCCAGCCCAGGTACCACACGCCCTACACACACCCCATCCGTTACTTGTTAGTGCTTGCTATCGTCTCGGCGTGTGGCAGCACGCGCGCTGCATGCGCGTGGCCGACACGCGCCGCGCGCACCACTGTCACCACTGCCAGCCAGCCCAGGTACCACACGCCCTACACACACCCCATCCGTTACTTGTTAGTGCTTGCTATCGTCTCGGCGTGTGGCAGCACGCGCGCTGCATGCGCGTGGCCGACACGCGCCGCGCGCACCACTGTCACCACTGCCAGCCAGCCCAGGTACCACACGCCCTACACACACCCCATCCGTTACTTGTTAGTGCTTGCTATCGTCTCGGCGTGTGGCAGCACGCGCGCTGCATGCGCGTGGCCGACACGCGCCGCGCGCACCACTGTCACCACTGCCAGCCAGCCCAGGTACCACACGCCCTACACACACCCCATCCGTTACTTGTTAGTGCTTGCTATCGTCTCGGCGTGTGGCAGCACGCGCGCTGCATGCGCGTGGCCGACACGCGCCGCGCGCACCACTGTCACCACTGCCAGCCAGCCCAGGTACCACACGCCCTACACACACCCCATCCGTTACTTGTTAGTGCTTGCTATCGTCTCGGCGTGTGGCAGCACGCGCGCTGCATGCGCGTGGCCGACACGCGCCGCGCGCACCACTGTCACCACTGCCAGCCAGCCCAGGTACCACACGCCCTACACACACCCCATCCGTTACTTGTTAGTGCTTGCTATCGTCTCGGCGTGTGGCAGCACGCGCGCTGCATGCGCGTGGCCGACACGCGCCGCGCGCACCACTGTCACCACTGCCAGCCAGCCCAGGTACCACACGCCCTACACACACCCCATCCGTTACTTGTTAGTGCTTGCTATCGTCTCGGCGTGTGGCAGCACGCGCGCTGCATGCGCGTGGCCGACACGCGCCGCGCGCACCACTGTCACCACTGCCAGCCAGCCCAGGTACCACACGCCCTACACACACCCCATCCGTTACTTGTTAGTGCTTGCTATCGTCTCGGCGTGTGGCAGCACGCGCGCTGCATGCGCGTGGCCGACACGCGCCGCGCGCACCACTGTCACCACTGCCAGCCAGCCCAGGTACCACACGCCCTACACACACCCCATCCGTTACTTGTTAGTGCTTGCTATCGTCTCGGCGTGTGGCAGCACGCGCGCTGCATGCGCGTGGCCGACACGCGCCGCGCGCACCACTGTCACCACTGCCAGCCAGCCCAGGTACCATACGCCCTACACACACCCCATCCGTTACTTGTTAGTGCTTGCTATCGTCTCGGCGTGTGGCAGCACGCGCGCTGCATGCGCGTGGCCGACACGCGCCGCGCGCACCACTGTCACCACTGCCAGCCAGCCCAGGTACCACACGCCCTACACACACCCCATCCGTTACTTGTTAGTGCTTGCTATCGTCTCGGCGTGTGGCAGCACGCGCGCTGCATGCGCGTGGCCGACACGCGCCGCGCGCACCACTGTCACCACTGCCAGCCACCCCAGGTACCACACGCCCTACACACACCCCATCCGTTACTTGTTAGTGCTTGCTATCGTCTCGGCGTGTGGCAGCACGCGCGCTGCATGCGCGTGGCCGACACGCGCCGCGCGCACCACTGTCACCACTGCCAGCCAGCCCAGGTACCACACGCCCTACACACACCCCATCCGTTACTTGTTAGTGCTTGCTATCGTCTCGGCGTGTGGCAGCACGCGCGCTGCATGCGCGTGGCCGACACGCGCCGCGCGCACCACTGTCACCACTGCCAGCCACCCCAGGTACCACACGCCCTACACACACCCCATCCGTTACTTGTTAGTGCTTGCTATCGTCTCGGCGTGTGGCAGCACGCGCGCTGCATGCGCGTGGCCGACACGCGCCGCGCGCACCACTGTCACCACTGCCAGCCAGCCCAGGTACCACACGCCCTACACACACCCCATCCGTTACTTGTTAGTGCTTGCTATCGTCTCGGCGTGTGGCAGCACGCGCGCTGCATGCGCGTGGCCGACACGCGCCGCGCGCACCACTGTCACCACTGCCAGCCACCCCAGGTACCACACGCCCTACACACACCCCATCCGTTACTTGTTAGTGCTTGCTATCGTCTCGGCGTGTGGCAGCACGCGCGCTGCATGCGCGTGGCCGACACGCGCCGCGCGCACCACTGTCACCACTGCCAGCCAGCCCAGGTACCACACGCCCTACACACACCCCATCCGTTACTTGCAATCGTCATTATGATTCATACACACTCGACTTCTTAAGGTTAGTGTAGACCAAATGAGTGTATATTCTATCTATCCCCCTCTACCAAATTATTTCTGTTAATAGGGATAGAGCATTCTATTGTTGGTGTATTCATATTAAAATGTCAAAAATATCAAGAAATTGGTATTTTCCTGATTCATGTTAGTTTGGTCTAAACTCACATTCAAACAAACTATATGTATAAAAATAAAACTCTTTTTAGATTAACAAAATAACGTTTTAATTCACAGGTGGACCGCGAAATACCTTTAGACGAGTACACCGAAGAAGGTCACCAGTTCTACCTATCTTTGATGCGTGGTGACCTGCAAGTGCGACAAGGTGATACCGTGTACGTCCTTCGCGACATTCCCATCGATGACAAAAACCCCGACGTCAGCCAGAAACTTGGCGACAAGGCTGACAAACCGGACTCGCCTAAAACCAAACGAGTGGATAGAAAGAAAGTCAAAAATGTGGCTAAAGGGAAAGATAAGACTGAAGATAGTGCACAGAATAAGGTTAGTGATCAATGCTACACTAGATTCTCAATCACGTTTATTTACATAGACAAGAAGTGCTTGCTTCATTTAAATAAAAGTTATTGTCATATATTAAAGGTTTTGTAAACTGAGTGGACCATGTAGTAGTGTTTGTAATTTAATGCTATCTTGAATACCTTTCGAAGAAAAGCATAATTCGGAATTACCTAACTGTTGCACTAAGGTGTATCACAAAGTAGAGTACGAAAAAAAAAACATTGGAATAGCGATGGTGGAGACCACTTGTTTATTTTATTACTAGCCATGATAGAGCACGTCTTCTGTTAATAAATCAATGGGTAGGTACCTATTTCGGCTTAAAAGATAGAACCCAGTCAAAGAGGTATACTGTATGTATACCTCTTTGACTGGGTAGGCTTAGTAAAAGTGACAAGTTTCTACAAAACTGTAAAAATACATCTTAATTTCTCAGGAGGGTGAAGTCCGTAAGCACACTTACCAAACCATCGGTGAGATTTCCGTATCGGAGCTCGATATCTTCCGCGTGGAGCGCCTGTGGAAGCACAAGGACACACAGGAACGCTACGTGTACGGTCACCATTATCTGCGGCCGCACGAGACGTTCCACGAGCCCACGAGGAAGTGAGTATTATCACCATTTGCCTAGCCATGTTGGGGTCGCTTTTCAGTATAACCGAATGCAGCTGAATAGCAATATTTTACATGGAGCAGCTGCCTATCGGACCTCCACAATCCAGTTTCGCCTTGCTAAGACTGATTTTCAGAATTTCTGACTACCCGTAACGACTGAAAGATGTACGAATGACAACAATGAATGACCAACTTTGGGAACCGTGCTGAATTGATGGTCACCGATCCACGGACCGACGACCACACAAGCGTAACACGTTTATCGATCGTTCCGTTTAGTTTTAAATTAGCTACGAGTCCCTGCAATTATGATAATTTATTTATTCTAATAAAATATTTTGCTTTCAGGTTCTTCCACAATGAGGTGATGCGGGTGCCGCTATATGAAGCGGTACCTATAGAACTTGTCATGTCACAGTGTTGGGTTATGGACCTGAACACTTATTGCAAGGTAATATCCATTATTAGTTATCGTCATTTATCCAATTTTATTATTATCTTCTGTTGATGAATTTGGCCCCAAAGTAAGTGTAATGCGTCCATTAGACTCACAGCGAGAAGTCTCGTGAGAAGACAAAAAAACCGCGAAAATATTCACATTTTCATTACTCTGGTGTTTCCGGGCCTTCTCGGCAAAAGGCGAAACTTTTTTTTTCTCTTTATGGAGACCGCATTAAAATTAAAACCGCAGCCCAACATTCTTTTTGTTGAATGTTGTGACACTTTTTTTGAGCACCAAAATGCCTAATGTCCTACGGTTCTTATGTAGGTATGGACTTCTTATCAATCTATCAGTATTATTAGTGTTACAAACCGTGTGACGTAGTCATCTGCAAAAATGACGAACTTCATTTTCAAAGATCCTTCCCTTACTTTTGTTATAATTATAAGGAACACTTGTGCAAAATTTCATGCTTTGCTTTTAGACCCAGCTGTTTAAGCTGTGCGTTTTCTGTCTATGAATTGAAGGTTTTTATTATGTAGATGTGTGTGTATATTTAACCGAGCGACCCGCAGGGCCGGCCCGTGGGCGCGGCGGAGGCGCACGTGTACATCTGCGAGCTGCGCGTGGACCGCGGCGCGCGCCTGTTCACCAAGGTGTCGCGCCCCAAGTATCCCATCTGCACGAGGCCCTACGCCTTCGACCACTTCCCGCACAGGCTCAAGATCACGCGCACATATGCGGTATGTACTAACTAATCACTTACATTTTTCATCGTGAAACAGATTAGAACCTCTTTTGATAACCTACAAAACTTGGGAGTGAGAACACGAATTACTTGCACTTCATTATAGTAAGCGTTAGTTTGCACAAGTTATTTCAATCCGGCTGAAAATCTTAACAATAACAAGTTTTGCTCCTGTAGATAAAATAGGAAACTGTAAAAAGCAAAAGTTTAAGGTGCAGTATGGTAGTTTTAGTACTCTCTATTGACTGAAGAACATTGACTATGATTCTAATGTTTTCAATATCATTTCAGCCACATGAAGTGTCTCCTGAGTATCTGAAAGGAAAAGCAGCTAAGAACGCTGCTGCAACTACCGACAAAAACAATAAAAATACGTCTAAGGAAGTGAAAAAGAAAGTGCCTGTCGTTGCTCTTACGGATGCTGCTGCTAAGGTGAGCTAAGTGTTTATTTTCTTTTCCCTAGTTTTTTTTGCATTAGTAGATCTACATTGTTTGCTTTTACGCAGAACAGAATGATTTTAGTGGTGATCATTGATGAGTAGTTGGTTACTGCCGGATGAGAGAGTAGCTGATGAGTTAAATGGCATGAGATTATTATGTCGTTTATTTATTTATTTTTCTTATTTTAATACATCTTTAAATATTAGTATAAAAAAATAAAATTAAAAAATAAAAATAGTAATCCACCGGTGTCGGGAGCAGGGTCCGAGCTACCGGTGGTTAGGGCTCCAGAGACAGAAACCTCCTCACAATGCGAGCCTTATCGAGGAGTACTGCCTTCTGAATCAGGCCCTTGATCCAACCGCCTAACGAGAGCCTCGATAGATGTTGATCGAGGCTTTCGGCCATCAGGCCGATACGACAATCGGCACTATGACAGTCGAGCTCACATTCCACATGTCAACAACCTCGTGTGCTAAGTCAAGATATTAGATTTGTTTATCTTTCTCAGCTTTCACGAGGTTCCCGTCATGTGGAATGGTAACATCGACAATCATTGCACGGCGCACTAATCGATCTATCACCACTATATCAGGTTTGTTGGCGACAACAGTCCTGTTAGTGATGATAGACCGATCCCGGTACAACGTGACATGGTCATTTTCGAGAACTGGGTCGGGCACATACTTGTAATATGGTACCTCAGAGTTGACAAGTTTATATTTCAAAGCAAGTTGCTGGTGAATAATCCTGGCTACTTGGTTATGCCTGTGCAAGTACTCGCTGTTAGCCAAACGAGAACAACCAGAGATAATATGTCTGATGGACTCACCCGGACGGTGGCATGCCCGACATACGTCAACCGTCCCATCCTTCATAATATGTCTCCGGTAGTTATTCGTCAAGATAACTTCGTCCATAATTGCACAGACGAAACCTTCAGTTTCCCCGAAGAGGTCACCAAAACGTAGCCAGGAAACGCTAAGAAATCTACACCGGGCTCATGAAGAGCCCGATAGAAGCGCCCGTGAAGCTCCTTGCTTTGCCATACCTTCTTGCGGTCATCGGTAGTCAGTACTACAGACTACAGGTTTGCGCCAGTTCTCTTTCGCCATGGAGAGCGGGGTGAGCCCCTTGTTCACTGCCACCACATCACGGTGCATACCCACTTCGGCTTTTAAAAAATATTCCCTGAGACTGCACACCTCGCGGTTGTGGAGGGTCTTCGCATTTAAAAAGCCTCGACCCCCACGCTTCCGCGGGATATACAGTCTCATAACCGATAATCGTGGGTGATGCATCCGGTTTACGGTCAGTAGTGTACGGACCCTTCTATCCAGGGCGTCGAGTTCAGTCTCGAGTCCATTTGAGTCGAAAGAGTACATCAAAACCGGCATGACCCAACCATTGAAGGCGCGCACCTTATTTCCGCCCGAAAGAAGACTAATTAATACCTTCTTCAGACGACAAAAGAAGCGCTCCTTCAACGATTGCTTCATGTCAGCATCGTTGATGCCTAATGCTTCCGACATACCCAAATACTTATAGCTTTCGGATGAGGAGAGGGATCTAAGGTGTATGGAATCTGAAAGTGGAATTCCCTCGGATTCCATAATCTTCCCCCCCTTTACATGCATGATTGCACATTTGTCCACACCAAATTCCATCCTGATGGCACTACTGAAAGTTTCAGTTACCTTCAGTAGCTCCACCAGATGCAATTTGTTGGGGGCAAAAGGTTTCAAATCATCCATGTAGAGTAGTTGAGATATGACCTGACCACCTCTCTTCAACCGGTAGCCTAGACCTGAATCCTCCAGCAGTGTGCTTAGAGGATTCAGGGCTAAGCAGAACCAAAGAGGACTCAAACTGTCGCCCTGGAATATTCCCCGCTTAATCTATACAGGCTCATCATTCCCCTAGATCTGTCGACACCCTGGATAGCGAAGGACCGTCTTCCATTGTCCCATACACAACTCAAGGAAGGTGCGTAGAGTTGCATCTATCTTGTACAACTCCAGCACCCTCATGAGCCATGTATGTGGCACCGAGTCGCAGGCCTTCTTATAATCTATCCAACATGTCGACATATCCTTGTGGGATCGGCGAACCTGTTGGCTAATGGCCATGTCTATGAGGAGTAGCTCCTTAGTACTGCGGGACCCATTCCTACAACCATTTTGAGAGGCAGACATAATCGAGTTACTGTGTCTATGAGGAGTAGCTCCTTAGTACCGCGGGACCCATTCCTACATCCATTTTGAGAGGCAGACATAATCGCGTTATTGTCAAAGTGCGTGTTAATTTTCGCTCTCAAAATGGATGTAAGAAGTTTATAAACCGTCGACAAACACGTAATCGGTCTATAATTCTTGGGTTCCGCGGGACTACCTGATTTATGGAGCAGGTGGGTAACGCCTGTTGTTAGAAACTGCGGTAGCGACCCAGACTCTAAGGATGACTGGAACTGAGATGCCAGGCAAGTGTGTGAACTAGTTAGCCATTTCAACCAAAAGTTGTGCAGTCCGTCCGTTCCCGGTGATATCCAATTCGGTAATGGACGGGCCGCTCTGGCAACGTCTGATGGCGTAATTAGGACTGCTTCCATTTCTGGTATAGTCCCACACACTCTCTCGACATCCTGCATCCAGCCAGCCTCAGTGTGACGGACGGGCACCGACCAGATGCTGCGCCAGAATGCACTCGTGGCGGCATCATCCGGGCGGCACACATCTGTTCAGGTCGCTCCCACGCTCTATACACCCACCTTTCATCGCTCTGGAACATGCGATTCTGCGTATATCGATCAACCCGCCGCTTATACCGCCGAATACGGCTCGCCCATGCACAAACTTTCTGCTTCAGGAAGTCTATGCGCTCTGTGACATAAGACATGTATTCTCGAGGACTGATTCCAGTGCCCGAGAATGCCTGCCTTACAACGCTCATCACTCGTGGTCGTGTATTGCCCTCCCTGAAGCAGTATAGTTTGCCGATGAGTACCCTGGCCCCATCGATACGACGCTCGATCCTGCGCTGCCAGGCTGGTACGGCTGGTTTTGATCGAGTAGCTCCGTCAAAACTAGGAAATTTGACGTTAGCTAAACGACATGCCGCCACAGCCGCGCAATACAGGATCGAGTGTGTATCAACGAGATCCTCGCTGCTCTCGAAGAAATTCTTGAGCTGCGAGTCCAAGGCACACACCAGCGCAGCGCCCTATTTTTTTTGTGCATAGGTAACCGTGGTAATCGGGGTCTAAATTCGGTTGGAGTGGATTTATATTCGCGAAACGCGTCCTCCAGTGCGTTCCTCAGTCGGACGTTGCACTGGCTACTTACTGTGTCAACCCTATCATCTTCTTCTTCAACATGATTGGACCGCGGCGGGATGGCATCAGTAGTTGACGCTTGTGCCACGGTTTGTGTCAGAGACGAGACGATTTGGTTGCTCAGTACCTCTGAGCGCAGCCTATCAAGTGCGATATCGTCCAACCTGTGATTACGTTGGATGACCCGCTCCTGATCCGACAGTCGTTGGGCCGAGACGTTGACGGTTGGTTCTAGTTCCTGGAACAGAAACAGCATCCTATCACGGTACGCAGTGAGGTTAGTTCCCCCCTCTGTAGACCTGTAATATGCGCGCATGACGTTCTCGTTCATAGACTGAGTCCATCTCATGCGCTGCACACAACCACCGGTAGCGGGGACCCGGCTCGGGGCCGGACGGCCCCTAAGTCCCAAGCTCCTCGGTGGCCGGCTTCTCCCCTGCCGACGTACAGGTGTGGGCGACGTCTGCGGGGAAAAATATTCGTCGCTCGAGCTCGACGCAACTGCTACGGCCGGTGTCACAGCACTCTCGATGGGGCTAGGTTCCGGCGGCGGCGGGGCGGGGCTGAGCGACGAATCCGGAGGTGGTAGAAGTGCACGGCGAGCTGCTGATCTCGTCAACATCTTCGTTATATAATTTTTGTTTTTCTTTTCATGTTTTTATCGGAGGTGACATGACAGATGTCACCTCCGGTTCGGCAGTTTTTGACGAAAATTGTTATGGTCCATTTTATATTTATAGAAAATTATGTTTTATATAATTTTATTATTATTAGCCTATGATATCCCACTGCAGGGCAAAGGCCTCGTTACTTTCTTTCCAAAGCTGCTAACGACCAGACCAAATCATTTGTAACTAGATTATTTTCCTCGATATTTAAGTTTGTTGTTAGTCACGCCTGTAATCCCCGAAGGTAAGTCAGAGTTGTACCTATAGTACATCCACATTGAGCCAGAATGTATAAGTCCTACGAAATAGGGGCGAACCTATGGCCAAAAATAGAACGTATCGTAATGTCGATGAAAGTGTGGTAATCGATGTGGCTCCCTTGCAGAGCGGGCGCGCGGCGCAGAAGGAGCGCGTGAACGGCATCGCGCGCCGCCTGCTGCAGCGCCTGGCCCCGCGCGGCGCGGCGCTGGACGCGAGCTACCTGCTGGCGCCGCGCCGCGCGCGCCGCGCGCTGTCCTGACGCTGCGTCTGCTGCGCCGCCGCGGGACTGTGAGGCTGCACCGGACTACATCCTGAAGAGTCGGTAATCTTGGTATTGAGTGCGGTATTTTTGTAGGTTTCGAGTTCCGCGTTGGCCCGCGGGGCGATTGCGTAACACATACAAGACTGCAATGATCGTAATGCCTTTCATTTTCACAGTTCAGACACAGTGTTGAGCGGACGATTTTTGTATGCCTATGAAGCAATGGATTGGGAATGTCCTTCAAAACCCTCGGATTGAGATTGAAAGTGTGTTACGCAATTAGGGTGCCGACTAGATCCTGTAAAGTCAGTAACCCTCGATATTGAGTGCGGTATTTTTTGTAAGTTTCGATTTCCACGGTAGCCCGGTGTATATCACGAGCGCGCTCGGACGCGCTCGGCTCCACTCGGGAGCCGTCGGATGTAATCTCCGTTATGTTATGTTACTTATGATTTTGAAGGTTCTTTTTATTTAAGTTTCGTGCTCCGCCGCGATGTTGTAGTGCAGCATAATTTAATTATTATTATTCGACCTGATTCCCCAACTTAGACTTAGAGTACTGCGAATAGTTATATTTTTACATAAGAGAAGCGAGAGGAGTATTGTTGTAGTTATTTATACATGTAACTGTACGAAATAAAGTGTAGGATAATGAAATTATTAGTTAACGACCACTGGTGCGAACTGATGTTGAACGTTGAAGAGTTTTAATAGAGGTTAGATACAGAAGTGTTGTTTGGGAGGTTGTTAATTTAATATTAGTGTTTAATTATTATTATTCCTTTTTTTAATCATCTTCCGCTAGATTAAGAGTTAGAGGAAGTAGATTATGTTTCAATCGTCTGGTCATTTATATACGTGCTCGCAGCAGCAAGGCAAGACGCACACTCATGCCTTACGTCACGCACTTAAATCTCTCTAATTTTTATACATTTGGTTAAAATAAGTTGTACATATACTAGTGTTTAGGGTGTTGGTTGTTTTATGTTTAAATCAAGATAATAATATATTGCTTACTGTACGGAACCTGTGTTAGTCCTCTATGAAGTGTCTCTGCTTGTTTATCTGACGCACGTCGTGCCGCGCGCTCGGTCGTACGTCTCTCATGCTAAGCCTTGAAATTGTGATCACGGAGAACAAAGTTGTTTTTGTTTCTAATTTATTTGTAAATTACTGTTAGTTATTATTCTTTTCTTAGTAACTTAACATTTCAGTGATTTTTGTATTATTAAGAGAACATTTTTATAGTATTTACCTTTATTATGGTTTTTACTAATTAATCTTATTACTTGTAGCAGCATACGTTGAGGTCATTTGGTCCCAAAATGTAGTACAAATGTTCATCATAATCATTCTTACACGATATTTAGCTCTATAAGCTTGATTATATACGACATCGAAATGAATTTACAGTTATGTATTCCACAATTGTATAGTATCTTACATCTGTTACACTTCTTTGTTATAAAGATTCAGAATAGAGTGCACTTTTAGGCCATATCTTAGACCAGTAAACACTAAAACCAGACTTACTATAAGTATTAAAAATATGTTTGTTTTATCGCTTGCACTTGCACCTGTATCTCATGGAATCTTCGCCTTATAGTTAAGACACAGTCTACCAGTTGTACCACAGATAGACATATTATCCCCGTTAAAATATCCTTGAATTTATATATAGTAACAGTTAGTTGATTCAGGAAATTCAAATATGTACTTAACTAGTGAAATAAATAGTTTACAATAGTCAATAATAGTTTAGGAATAAGACTTACATTTTAATTGCCTTTTTTGTGTAATATGTACTACACGTAGACGAAATTGTCGGATGGTTAGCATCCATTCAACAGCAAACCCTGAGCCAACTTCAATTAATCGAATTTTGGGATCAAAATTATGTTTTATTTTCCAATTGACATCAAAATTTATTGATTCTCTTATACACGTGTAAATAGTTTGAATTTTGTTAATTTATAACTTAATCAATTTATAATTGTATAGTATTTTTTCGATTAATTTAAATGTATTTTTGTCACAATTAAACTTTGTTGATTAACTTGAAAAATGTTGTTTTCAAATGAATTCAAACTATTTACACATAAATCAGGGATATTGAAGTGTTGTAATAAATTACTTATTTGATATAACGAGCAGCTTTACTATTTATATGTTTTAAGATGCCATTTGTTGTAACTCATGTTTAAATAATAAATTAAATTGGATCAAATTATCGTTTTTTACTTATTTTTCTCTATCATCCAATGTCCATATCACAAAGTAGAGTTGGTACGATACTAACTCAACTACACTAATCAATTATCTACTAAACTTTGACACAGATCATGAGAAAACTACACACATCTCGACCTCTTACCTCTCACCAGCCCCCCTCACCCTCCGAGAAAGTAAAAAAAATTGCTTGCTTAAACAATGACAACTGGGATTTCGTGTGAGAGATAGAGACATATCTTTTTTCTCTCTCGTGTAACTAAATGTGCTTAAACGTGACGCGTCCTATAATTTCACTCTCAATTCTCGTCCAATTACCGAATCGCCGTCTAAGAAGTTTCACTCTATAAAGTGATGTTAAACATACCCCTAATTTTTGTTCCCTCACAAATGTGACTGGATAGAGGTTTGTGAAAATCGTCACGATTTTGTTTTGTGTAGTAAAAAATATAAAGCCTTGTGTCCGGGATCCTGCCGTTTTGCCGAAAAGATTATGCCAAAATTTCACTACCCAAACAAATTTTAGGAACCTTTTTTTATACCAATGCTATGTTTGAAATAATTTTAGGCACATTTTCATTTGGTCAAATTACTCGGGAGAATATTATCAAGGATAATGTCATTTAGGCATTTGGTCTTTAATCAAATGATTTAATACAGCAAACAATATTCAGACAATAAACGTTTGGTCAAATGATTTGTTATGGCAAAAAAATAATTAAAAAATGCAACTTTATTTTGATACTAGCTGTGCCCGCGACTTCGTCCGCGTGGAATAGTGACTTTTCGGGCAGCATATTTTGAATTACATATACCGTCGTTTGGGTGGCTAAAAATTTACTTTACAGTAATGCTTCTCTGTATACGATATTTGACGTATGACCATCGGGGATGAAAGCTAACAGGCTCCTAGGATTGCTAACCCGTGACAGAGCCACGTATACAACTGACCGTGCGAGAAACAGCTGATACTTAGATCTACACCCACAATTTTCAGCGTCTGACCTTGGGCTTTATTAATTGTCATCGCAAAACATAGGCTTATGGAAACTGGACTCGTTTAAAACTAAATGGAAAATTGTTTGGAATGAGAGGAATCCGAGGAATGAAAACACTTTCACCCTGTTAAAATCTCTGCTTCTATCAGATAACGTTGTAAATTGGTCACTTTTAACCTGGTGCCATTGCCATGTTTTGGGGGGCTTAAATTTCTAAGAAGCATTAAGGGTTCGCAGAAGTCTCAGATTCACGCGATAGCGCGTGAGCTTTGCGATGGACAGATAAACGTGCCTTTCGTTGTTCCCCGTTTTCCCTATTTCGAGTTGTCATCATTCGAGAACGATTTGAACTCAGTCGAGATTCTCGCTGAGTCGAAGTTTTTGCAGCACGAAACCTAGCCTGATGTTCCCGAGTTGCAGAGAGCCTTGCCTCACGACCTTCCTCAGATTCCTGTGATCGTACTAATCTCATCCTTTTAGCATTTCTGCTACATTGGGAGAGGTTGGATCTTCTTCGAGGCATTCTTACAATAAAATAGTACTTACTACTTCACACACAGTTATTTAGTAAACACGTACTATCGTAAACAATTAAATTATAAATACTTACAGATTTATTATACAGTGTAAAATTATCACAGTTTAAGTACCTAATAAGTGTTAAGACGTGTAAACCAAACGTACCTACTAACTTTATAAAACAAAAGAATTGCTAGAAAAATTTATTACTAACCTGAGCTAATGAACTTATACTTAATAAAGACAATCAAGAAAAGAAATACCTAACCTATACCAAATACTTAGATATAATATTTATATACAAACCCTAAATACAAATTAAGATAAGTATACCGAAAATCAAGGAAAGAAATGCCTAACCTATAACAAATGCTTACAATATTTATTTACAAACCCTAAATAAAAATTAAGATAAGTAAATACCCAAAAATCAAGGAAAGAACCGCCGTAACCTATACCAAATACTTACAATATTTATTTACAAAGTTTTAAAGAAAATTAAAAAAAAAAAAACCTAACCTACAAACCCTAAAATATAAATAAATGAAATACTCGTATGTAAACAGTCAGTATTCAAGTGAATCGCAATAATCGAATGCAACTATTCGCCTATACTCTCCAGGATACGTGCGTTCGCTACGAAATGTTCGCCGTGATTCTTTAAATTGACATAACTTTTTTATTTATGAACCGATTGACATGAAATAAACACTAAATGTTAAGTGAAGCTTACTACAATATATTAGTGAAAACCGCATAAAATCGAATAAGCCGTTTCTGATATTAGCGTGCACAAACACACAGACAAACAGACAAACCGACAAACAGACAAAAAAAAAATTAATTACAATTTCGGGTTCGGCATCGATATAATAACAACCCCTGCTACTTTTTTTTTATATATTTCCATTGTACAGACACCACTTTTCTACAATTTTATTATATGTATAGATAATCATTTATTTAATACAAATAAGGAAAAAAAGAGCTTATTGTTAGCAAGGTATCAAGAACCAAACTAGTTAGACGAGGTTAATTTAAAAAAAAATGTTAAGGTTAGGTTAGGTCAAAACTGTGACCTCCTACGCACGAGCCGAGCGAGCGAAGCGAGCGGTGCCGCGGCAGCGGCTGACGAGTGCCAGAAACGACTAGATTGTATAGAAAAAAAAATATGGAAAAAAAGAGGTTATTTTTAGCAGGCTGTCGAGAACCGAACTAGTTAGACGAGGTTAATTATTTTTTTTAAAAACTCTTAGGTTAGGTTAAAACTTTGGCCTCCTACGCACGAGCCAAGTGAGCGAAGCGAGGGGTGCCGCGGCAGCGGCCGGCGAGTGCCAGAAACGACTAGATATAAAAAATATGGAAAAAAAAACAGGCTACCCGAGACTGAACTAGTTAGACTACCTACCTATAACAATTGACTGAATAGAAATGGTATAAATTGAAATCTGACGATACTAAATATTTGGCAAATTTTATCTTGCGTAAAATGAGTTATTCCAACTGAAATATTTGACTACATAAAATTTAGTAAAAGTACTAGTTGGTAAACAAGTTATTGTTTAAACGTTCACTTGCCAAACAGTAGGCTTGCGTTACTACGATTATTTGTAAAGATGTTTTTTGCTAAGTAATAATTTGGCAAATGAAATTATGCGATAATTTTTTTGGGAAGTGATAATTTGGCAATTTCTTTTCGATGAAACAAGGGAGACCACCTAATATGAGTCGTTTTGTGTGTTAGCTGGAGTGACGTCACTCCAGCTTCCTCATTAAATACAGACAAACCAGTGAGGTTAGGGTTTTGGACTATAGTCAGAAAAATAAGGCATACCTAATAGCTGCACAAGGAAGGAAAAAACTGAACGATAATACTTAAAAAGACTAAATTAAGACTGGAAACTTTGATTGCAGCTATTATGCCTTAAATATTGGCATAGGTAGAATTATTCTACATATCAGGAAGCTGGAGTTATACACACCATCGACACACGTGGACAAATTTCAGTTATGAAAAGGTACCTACCTACCTAGCATACCTTCACCAACGTGCGCAGTATGTGTCATACATAGGTAACACACGATGCTACCCGTCATACTTTCCCACGGATGCTTGCTTACACCAGCAGCAGCAGTTTCTAACGTTTCGTCTCATATATGATAGTAAACAAATGGCTATACATTACAGCCGCTATAAAAATGCCGTAGTAGGTCATTCACCTTGTTGGCTAGATCATAGGTATGGCCAATAGTTGAGTAATTCACACAACAATTGGATGAGTGCATTGCGATAAATCTAGAGTTGAAAGGAAATCTAGTCTAGCATAGGCTAGGTATGCGTATGCACCAAACGAGCTAGCTCCTTTTAAAGGAATAGGTACAGAATTCGGAATGTGGTTCCGGTGATGGTGAACGCCATTGTTTAAGACACCTTCGCTGTGGTCGCTGTTATAACGCCGAAATTAGACACAATAGAAAATCTATTGTTGGCGATCATCGGAGACCGCGGTGGCAGTCAATGCATATAGGTAATAAATAAAAATCTTTATTTAGCATAAACGATCCATAAAAAAAAGAGTGGAGGGGCCCGTGTCCAAATAATAACAGCCGCACAGGTCGATCGGCCAGGTTAAGCCACGCTTGCCGCGGTTGGTCTGTGGATGGGTAACCATCTTTACATACCGAGACCCCTCCGTGCCTCGTCCCGGCTGTCATTCGTGGATCTTTGACAGTCGTTACGGGTAGTCAGAAGCCCGAAAGTCTGACAACCAGTCTTACCAAGGGGTAACGTATTACCCAGTAACTGGGTTGTGGAGGTCAGATAGGCAGTCGCTCCATGTAAAATACTGGTATTCAGCTGCATCCGGTTAGACTGGAAGCCGACCCCAACATAGTTGCGAAAAGGCTAGGCAGATGATCCATAAAAAAAAACTGACAAACAACGCAGTCTGAACCGCTAGGTCTAGAGAAGAGGAACCTTGTTTTTGTAAGAAGGTGAGCACTATAAGGAATTATTTTTGAAAATGAATCCCCTAAAAGGGTCAAAAAGGGGATGGAAGTTTATATGGAAATTACGACATTTTGCCGATGTCCCGTCGGGCGCACGGCTCGTCATTACAATAAAAGGATGTCGCTTGGGATGTCAACATGTTTACACAAGCAACTATCGTCTATAGGCCTTTGTTCGTCGCACTACCGACCAAATGTATGGATTAACATTGACCTTAAATAACAATTTACGTTTACGATTTGTCCCGGGGCTGCGATGGCCACTCCTCTACGTGACTGGGGTCACTCGCAATGAGAAGATTGGGCGCAGCGTCCGCCCGCATGAGACATAGGTACGCAACCTTACATTATTTACTTCATGCCTTCTTTCACGTACGGAAGGAATCCCACAAACATAAATAGACGGTTAAAAGACATCTAAACCCATACCTTAAATACCAACGGTAGACCAACGGTAAACGGCAAAAACAAAACGGGGCTTTATACGACTACGGTATAGGTAGGTACAATAAATATTATTTTAGGTTTATAAACCTGCAATATTAATTATAGGTACTATCTACGTATATCACACACACTAAATGATATAATTGGTGATCATCTGCTATTTCCCGAAATGCAGAATCCGCTGCCTCTTGTTGGCGGTATCTTAAGTTTCATCACTTTCAGACGCAGACGCACAAGTCTTAGTCGTAAGTTATCCAATCTTAACCACTTAATTCCAGATTCCGTTTTGAATGAAATCGTTACTAAATCCATGTCTAAACTAAAAAATATATAAATAAGTCGATCAATGAAAACTCTGCTTGAAAACTAAGCATAATTTCAGCAGTCTGTAGTAGTCTTTATAAAATTCTAGAAACCAAACTTCTTTCTCAAATTAAGTTCTGACAAACGGAGTTCTGTAACGACAATGGTATTTGATAGGCTGGTTACCGTGAACCAGAACAATAAAGCAGGCATTTGGGGATGTTTATCTAGAGGGAAATATTTAAGAAATGTGTTCGCCGGTTAGCGGGGCTGTGTGAGCGGAAGCGGACCATTGAGTCAAGTTGCGCTCTTATTATCATAATAAATTCTCTGTCAATCTAAACCATGACTCTAATGTGGGAATATATTGCAACACTACCGAAATTTATCGAGTGTTTATCGTTATACCTACATTGTTTGTAGCAACATTGTTGCTGCTATATTTTTAATGGCGCCTTAACCATAAAATAACAAATAACTGCTCAAATCTCAATGAACATACCTAATATTGAACACCTCTGAGACACGACACATGTCACATGACAGTGACAGTCTAAAATAAAAATGAGTAAATTGTAAAATTTGTTTTTTTTTTATATTTTGTTTAGGTAAACCTTCTTCCTACTTGCATTGGCTTCTTTATCTGCAGGAGGTACCTAATCACTGCAGAGGTTTATCAAGAAAATATTTAAACACCAACGGCTGCTGCTTGTAAAGCTCTTATGAAAAACCATGAAAATACAACAACACGAGGAGGCATTAAATATATATCTAAGAAATTATGTTGTTGCACGTTTTTCTCTTCCCATTTTATACAAAAAGGGAGAGAGGTACATAGATAGAGGTAGGTATGTACCTATTTCAGTGATTTTCACCCGCCTGGTCATTGAACTACAAAGCATGTTGCCATCATTAATACATGATATTGTAGACTCTACTTCTTTGTTAGTTTCAAACTCCACACGCATCCAGAAGATGAGTCAGTCAGTCATAAAAAACGTCCTAGGCTGTAATTGATTGATTGACCATAATTACGTATGAGTAATGTAGTTGTAATAATAAAAATATTTCATAAAGTGAAATGATGTAGGGTCGTCGTGGCAGGACGTGCAATCCTCCGCTATTATTCAGTCAACGACAGAGCTGGCCCACTGTTTACCGTCACACGACGACTGGCACACTCTTGCGACCAAGTACCTCGAGACGAACACGCGTATATCCCAACATTTATATCAATACAAAATACGAAAAATTGTATTAAGTATCGTAGTGTAAAAAAGAAGTGTTTTTTTCCGTAGTACGCGGCATGAAAACAATTGTGAAGGTTTACTGGGACTATTGGAATCCGAGTGCATCAGCTTCAACCCCTGGAAGTGAAAGAATGATCTCGTAAGTTTCTGCTCACAGTTCGTGTCATCTTGCATGTTAACGAATCAATCACGGGAGCGGAACAAATAATGTTTCACGTGTTTTGTACACTTCGGTAGTTTACATTATCTGCGGTTTTGCTGTTTATTTTAATGAGTTGTTTAGCTAGAAAAACTGCTCATTAAGACTTTCTAGATTCTATAAGGTATTTAATTAAAACTATTTTTGATAATTTTAGTTTAAAACACAATATTGCATGATTAACGATCGATGCAGGGTTTGTTAATTTAATCAGCGGTCAAATGAGTAGAGAGTTACATTATTGTATGTACCTAGCAAAAAAAAAAATGTACCTACTGTAAAATAACATCATTTCTTTTACCTCCTACAATTTGTAGGTACGTTTTATATATTGTGTTATATTTGTCAACGGTAGATAATGAATTAAGTAGTAAATAAACTAGACCTTATCGTATTTATAAGTAGTGTAGTCTTTACGTTGACGTGACGTTGGTTAGATGGTTACGTATGTTACCTACATGTTGTTTATATACGAAATCAGTGCATCTATTTTAATGTATAGGCCCATTGCATGAGTCACGGGAGTGTTACATGAGATTTTCTCTTATTTACCTACTATATGTACCATACCATGTATTGTGTAAGTGTATGTTACACATCTACAGTCGTTACGGAGCTTTCTCTAGTTAATGGCGCCGATTCCCTTGTTCACAAACTAAACTAAATTTAAGTTCAATGCATCTTTTTCTTTCTATTTAATTTAGAAAAGGACGGAAAATAAATATTAGTTTAGTCCTGTCAAACTAGTCAGCGCCTGACGTAAATTGACGTATTTTTAGTAGCCATGTTTGTTAATCACGTCTAATCTGTCTATGGAGTATCTTAATTTGACAGGACTAAACTAACATTTTATCTTCTGTCCTTTTCTTAATGAAATAGAAAGTAAAAGATGCATAGAACTTATGTTATGTATGAACTATGTATTATTAGTTTAGTTTGTGAATAAAGGAATCAGGGCCATTATTGCGGTCGTAGTAATAGGTGACTACACATAATACCGCCTACATAGCCTATAGGTACAAAACACCCGTGAAAGAGACTTAGATTCACTCTATTCACAGCCCAACGAACGAGAACGGATAATTTTAATACGTAGATGAATAGTTTAATCAATCGGTACCTACCAAACTTAACTAATGGCTGATTCCTATAATAAACGGACCGTTATTGGTTAAAATTAAGAGTCTTGTATGTTTACCAAAAAATGAGGGACTGAGGATGAGCTTTGCATAGTAGGCCCTCCTAGATGGAAGTAGTTATCACAGGTAAAACTGGCTTACGAATATATTTATATGTTGGAATATATATATAGTTTATATATATTATATATTTATTTATTTATAGTTTGGAAATAAAAAATGCAACCATTGCATGCATTGGTTAGTTTTTGTGTATAGGAACCGAGCACACGTAAGATGCTTTCCCCCTCTGCACAAGAATCCTTGGAAAATGAAAGTTAAGTATAGGTATAATTACGAGTAAGTATTTGCCAGGATCTTCCTTTCAGTTACACATGTTAGATCTCCTTTTGTTGATCGAGACTTCTAATACTTATCACACGTTCACAATAATAGTTAAGCTATCTTCAAAGGAAGCCATTGTAAATCTTTGATCTTCAACGTGAGTGTTGTTTGTTTAATTTAATTTTAATTATTTGAATCAACACTCTTTGTCAATATACGTCATGTCATATCAATTAATCTGTTTCAGTTTTAACTCGATTTTAATATAACTACAATATTATTAGATCGTCCTTTTTTCATTGAATTTGCTAAGTGGTATCCAAAAAATTTCAGCTAATTGCCGATATTCATATTCATTTATTGCATTGCATGTTGTAAAAATTTTTACAAGGGGCTTAAAGCTAGGTACAAAAATATGGACCCTGTAAAGGCACAGCAAAAGGATAAAATTAAGATTACAAAGAGCAACATTAAAGCTACTGACACTACCTAAGTACTAAATTAAAGTTACTAGTATAAAAATAAAAAATCTAGGTATTTAAATGAATTTAGGGCATAAATAGTTGGAAAGTACACACATCATCTGCCTAGCCTTTTCTCAACTATGTTGGGGTCGGCTTCCAGTCTAACCGGATGCAGCTGAATACCAGTATTTTACATGGAGCGACTGCCTATCTGACCTCCACAACCCAATTACTGGGTAATACGATACCCCTTGGTAAGACTGGTTGTCAGACTTTCGGGCTTCTGACTACCCGTAATAGTTGGAAAGTACACTATTATATAATATTAAAATAAATATACAGGTTGTTATTGACAGCCCTCCACAAAAACACAGGATTGATTCAGCTCCTTATTCTGAATCATATCCCACTGGGAATTTTCTCAGGAATAAAAAAAAAATTATGCCGTTTTTTCTGCTGATATTCCTTTATTTCAATGTATAATTACGTTCTCTGTATGCAACACTCCATTTATGTAAATAAAACAGCTGAAAACAGCCTCGCTCAAGCTCGCTGCGCTGCCGTCCGCTACGTGCGTTTTGCCACGGTAACGATACGTTGCGTGTGAGGTAATAAAACAAATCTGGTTTTTTGGATTCCCTTAATGTTCCTGAAAGAATTACATGTACCGGTCATCTTAATATGATGTACTGAAGCCACCCTATCAGTTTGCGGAGGGCTGTCAATAACACCGTGTATATTTTGTGAAACATGTAATTTAAATATATATATATGTATAGCCTTGATAGGGTTAGTCTGTTAGGTAAGCTTATTACGTTCGGTAACAATATAAAAAGTAGTTGTGTCTCATTGTCATTACTCAGTGACAGTTGAGCTCCTACTATTGTTGGTGATCAATCCTTGGCATTCCACACCCAGTATAGGTACTCAAAATACTATCTTTCCTATCATCATTTGCCTAATCTTTTCCCAACTATGTTGGCGTCGGCATCCAGTCTAACCGGATGCAGCTGAATACTAGTATTTTACATGGAGCGACTGCCTATCTGAACTCCACAAACCAATTACCGGGTAATACGATACCCCTCAGTAAGACTGTTTGTCAGACTTTCGGGCTTCTGACGACCCGTAACGACTGTCAAAGATCCACAAATGACAGCCGGGACGTTGGTTCCGTGCTTTCCGAGGCACGGAGGGTTCTCGGTATGTAAAGACGGTCACCCATTCACGGACCGACCGCGGCAAGCGTAGCTTAACTTGATCGACCAACCCGTGCGACTGTTATTACTTAGCCACGAGCCCTCAAAAATACTATTTTTTCCTACTGACTTATTTATATTTATCTCGTTAGCCTTCGCTTGTTTTTGATCAATGAGGTGTCACTGCACCGAATTCTTTGGAACCGTGAAAGTAGGTAGGTAACACTCACTTCCTTTTTGTGGCTGTAAAATTAAAAACAGACGTAATAAAATAAGATGTAGATATTATTGAGAGATAAATTATTATCCGGCTTGATTAATTTATTACTTGTTCTATTTTCATTAAACACTATCGACCTCATAATTTATTATGATTTATGAGAAAGGCTAAGGCTGCATTAGTACTATTGTTTGTTCCACTCAGTCATGTTTCTGTCAAAAAGCTATTGTTTTGGAAGTTAGAACAACAAATAGGTACATCAACAGTATTTATCAAGCTCTCTTATATCCCATGAGACTGAGGCTCCACTGTTTGGTCAAAACAACAGGAAAAACAATCTTATCAACTTCCCACTAAACTTGTTATTCCCAGAAGATAGATCGCAACTCCTAGAACACACGCGTACACTATTTGTGTATGATCGCGTGATCGTAGCACGGAGCGGACGCAGCAGATGATGATGGCCGAAATCGGCGACACGAAGCCGGAACACTTGATACTGTCGTTATTGATAAATTGCCGCGCCGTCAATTTGCTGCTTAATCTGTGGCCTGTAGCGTCGACTGCAGCCCCACAGCAGCCACACTTCTTGCTAATTTTCCAATGTCACTTTATCAAGATAACTGATGGATGCAATAGAAGTAACGTGACGCGTGGTATTTTTAGATAAGATTTGTAAATTTTATACTTATATAAAAAAATATGAAAGAGGACGTGGTACCATGACATGTTACAATGAATCAGATGACGCCTGTTATTGAAGCTGGTTAAATCCTCCTTTTCTTAGAAACAATCTATCCTGGAAACACAACGTAGTTTACTGCGGAACAAAAGACCTGACCCTAATTGCGTAATACACTGTGAATCACAATCTGAATGATTTTGTAGGATATTGCTAAACCATTGCTTCATATGTTCGAAAAATTATTCTGCTCAACAACGACAATAACGCAATGACTGTGGTTGAACTGTCAAAATAAAAGCCATTGCTACTGTTACCCCGCTTGTATTAAGCACTTTTCTTGCATCTCGAAGGAAGTTTAGTATGAGTAGCTATCTCAATAACATTATTATGTTACGACGTCGTTCCTGTCCGGCAGCTCAATTTAAAATAAGTAAGTCGTTAGACGTCTCTCTGTCACTCGTAGACATGCATCCTGTAGTAACAGGCCGCTGGATCCTCCATTGTATACATACGTATAGTGTATTAGCTTAAAATTGGAGGAAATGACATGCAGGAAGACTGATAACGAAACAGGCCATGACTTGTCCTGAAACTTGGTTAAGATTTGCGGAGAAAATAAGGAAGAGGAACATTGGGAGGGCGATTACATGCAGAAGGTTGACGGCTATAAGTGATGATAGTATAGATAATGGATCAAGTAGGTACCTATATTAATTGTCGTAGAAAGCAGCACATACCTAACGTAGGCTAGGGTTTGGGCACTAGGCTGGATTTAGTGCTTGACCGGTCAGCGTTCAGTCCTTGAAAGTCCGTCGTTCGCGTATCTCAAAAGTTTCTTCAAACGACCATCTCAGATTGTCAGACATTGATCTACATGGTCTTCAGTGTCGGATTAAGCCAGCGCGGGGCCTGTAGCAAATTTTTTATGGTAGAACCTAGTTTGTTTAAGGTTCTAAAGTTTACATGTTAAAACAGAACTTTTTCATAATAGTTTTAGTTGTGTAGTGGCTTACACTAGCCAAATAAATTTCCTAGCATCCTATCTCGGAGAGCTTAGGTTTCTTTTGACCATTCTTACCTAAGATTTCAATGAACCTAATGGTGGTATGACTTGTGTTTTGTACGTCTAAGCGCGGGGCCACAGAACAGATAAAACCTCTTTTATCTGTTCTGTGCGCGGTGCCCCCACAGCGCGGGGCCTGTAGCATATGCTACTCCTGCTACGTGGGTAATCCGGCACTGATGGTCTTCATATGATCTGACCAAGATTATGTCTGGACTTTAAAAGAGACTGTGACCTCTGAGTTTGTTTCAGAAAATTAACTGTAACGGCGAATAAACCGCAGTTTTTCCACGGCAATAAAACGTGTGAACAAAGGGCCTTAAGAAAGAAAAGAAAGAAAGAAAGAAAAAGTATTTATTGCGACTCGTACAGGTATATCACAAACTAACTAAACACAGTCAAAAATAAAAAAAACAAATTATATGAAAAAAGTAACAAATAGAAAAATGAAAGGTAATTAAGTCCTGTCCTATACGAGGCCAAAAGCAAGCAAATTGACTCTACGTCACCGTAGGTTTATTATTTGTCGCGTTCAAATAATTTTATACAACTTTCAAAGAATGACAGTTGTGGTTTCAAAACACAGTCAGTTGTTAGTAGTTAATTTGCTGAAAAATTAATTTCCCTGACTTTACAATCACATTTATAATCGTTTCGGCCTTTCTTCTCAGAGTAGTCAGATAGGAAACGCCGACCTCATATAATATGTAGTTTAATAAAATATGATTGACGTGTAAAAGTAAAACATACTTATAGAAATAAATAATATATCATTTAACCATTAAATTAACTCGTTCTCATAGGTATCATATTTTTTCCCAATCATGAAAATAAGTCATGTCGGATCTTATGCTCAACATCCGCTATTCTGACAAATGAGTTGTTTCACGAAACTCCAGCAGGAAGGGGCGATCTGTATCACTTGTTTATGTTACTGGTTTTCGGGGCATTGTTTATTCTACGTAAGATAAGCGGAAACTTAAGTGCTTAAATCTCTTGAAATGCATACGTAGGTTTAGTACCAGCTTCCGTCACGTCAGCATCTGCCGAATTGCTTGATAAGGCAAGCTAACTGGATGATTTTTTAAGCTTTATATTTTAGGTAAGCTGTGGCCCGCGACTTTGTCTGCGATCCAGGTTGAAAAGTAGTCAATGTCCTTTGTTTAGCGGAGTAATTGCGTAACACACCAACTAATGGCTTTCATTTTGACAGTTCTACAACATTCATTGCGTTATTTACGTTGTTGAGCAGATAAATTTTTCCAACATATAATAAATAAATAAATAATATCCCTGGACATTTCACACAGCGCCATCTAGTCCCAAGCTAAGCAACCTAATGCTTGTGTTATGGTAACAAGATGACTGATAAACTACTTATATAGGTACATTTTTTTTTTTTTTTTGTAAATACATACATATTGTAGATAGAAAAACACCCAGACTCGGAACAAATACATGTAGGTCATACAAATATTCATATCATATGAAGGAATGGATTAGCAATATCCTTCAAAATTATTGATAGTGTGTTATGTAATTAGGATGCAGGTCCCAGGCTACCTTTCTGTTAAATTTCATAACGATCCGTTTTGTAGTTTAGCGTGAAAATAACAACAACAACAATAACAGACAGAGTTACTTTCGCATCGTATTCGCGAAACAATAATAATGTAGTCGAGTAGGTATTGAAGTTTTATACAGCAGTGCAATTCTGTAACCATCTCACCGTGAAAACTTAGGTGAAGTGAGCGTGGAGTGAGCTGTCATTCCAACTAATGTTAGGTAGGGATTGACACAATTGACAGCTCACTGTAAGCTCACTTCACCTAACTTTTCACGGTGAGATTTTTACAGAATCGATCGGCAGGAGAGTCTATAATTTTTTCGCGATTACGATGTTGGTCACATGGGAGCTCTCTTCTTTGACCAGTTTGGTGGTCTGTACACCCTTAAATATGACCTGTGATACACACATGACAGTCATATGTGTGTATCACAGGATGTGTTGTGTTGGTTTGTAATTTGTATTTGTCCGATGTAGTGGCAAACCATAGTTAGGACCATTCAAGGACTGAAAGCGATTAGTCTTATAGTTTATTTACTGCATTCGATTACAACGCAATTAAGCCCTTCTGCCTTATCTTGCTATACCTTGTTTTTAGGGTTCCGTAGCCAAATGGCAAAAACGGAATCTTTATAATTTCGCCATGTCTGTCCGTCTGCCAGTCTGTTGGTCTGTCCAGATGTGATACAGCCACGTTACTCGGAGAATATTAGCACAATATCGATGAAAATTGGAAAGGAGGTGTATTCCTTACCGCTAAGCAATTGTATAGAAAAACTACAAAAACATAATTAGGAGGTGGCACTTTCAATGCATTCATAACCCGAGCGAATTCATAAAAATCACATAGACGTGGGTACCTATTGTTCAATGCTATATTTAAAAAGATTATGATGTTTCTAAGTGACTTTGATATAAATCAATAGTTTTTGAGATACGGGATATATTTGGTTACAACTGTCGAAAAAACTCATTATTTCACAGGTTTTTCGAGAAATACTACAAAAACACAAAGTTATTTTTGCGGCCCGTAAAATCAATAACATGCATGCGTAAATATTCATCCCGACTACGGACCCCTCGATGCGCGTAGTCCGACACGCACTTGGCAGGTTTTTAACGGTGTTTACTGACAATGGACAAATTGTGGGGTTATCGTGTTAAACTCTTACAATTTCTTTTTTCTTGGTAGAGTTCATTCATGAATTGATGTCAACTGAGCAAAAAATCAGCAATTTCCATTATACTATACTTAATTCCGCAAAAAACATTAATTTGTCAATTTTAATTTAAGCTATGCTGTGGTTACCAACGATGAGCGTGCTCAACGGCTCATAGAAATAATATCTTGAGGCCAAAACTTGATTCCAAGTCAGTTTTTACTAGACATTGGTATTGTTACATAGATATGAATATTTAACAAGCTATCTATTTAGTTAGATAGGTAAAGTCTATTATCTCACCTAATTCCAAAAACGTATCTTTTCCTTTATCAATCTGAGTTTGAATTGAACATAATTCAGGTACTTTATGAAAATAACGAATGCTTCGGTTCCTATAAACAAAAACGAATCGTTTTGTTTACTACACAGTAAACAAAACGAAACAGAAACAGAACACCAGAACAGAACAGAACAGACCACCAGAAATACCAGACAACAACAGAACACCAACAGAATACCTACATTGCCAATGGTAGATAGCATTCTTATTGTCGAAATGGGCATATAAATAGATTTGTAAGTTAATTTTACCTGTGAATTGTGATACCTACGGGATACGGGAGGGTCTACTATGCAAATCTATGAGGTCTTTGCTTCATTATTGGTAAAGATGCGGCAGTCTTAATTTTACCCAATAACGGTCCATAAGTTATAGGAATCGGCCATAAGTACGTATCAAAGAAAGTCGTTATTATATTTTCTCGAGCGTCATCATCATCACTTCATGAGATTACAAGAAAAAGATACCAATGTTTTCTTAATGATACCGTTTTCATTCTTCGCAAACCGAAACTACGTTTTTTGTTTTGGTAGTAAACTCTTATCTTTAAATGTAGGGCTACTTAAATAGAATTAAAAACGGGGTTCATAATTATTAAACAAATATTTTATTTGTTTAAAGTATGATGAAGATTTTTATCACCAAAATAATACTCTGTTGTCAAATTCTTTGATTTATGAATCGCTCGTACTAGCTTTGCTTTGCTAGTCATGTGACCACACACAATTTGAAGTAATTTTATTTAAAGTACGAGTAGGTAAAACAAATGATCATCAAGCATCAAGTTATCGATAAAAAGCATTCATATATTGATTTTTGTAGTATCTACCTAATGTTTAAAAACACATTGTTCATCTATCGAAATCGAAATCATCTAATGAAATAATATCATTGCTAATGGTCAGATAATTAACTATTAGTTTAAAAAAATAACCATTAGGTAAACTAAAAATTGATCAAAAAACACATTTTACAAAAAAAATATTTTTAACAATTGGTTGAGTGTACCTAACTACGGATCAAAAAATCAACTTCCAAAGACTTAAGCCTCCTACTTTAAACTAGGAGCTGTATTACGAACCTTACTCAAGACTCAAGTACCTATTACTGAAATCGTTTTAACAAATGTTTGAGTTTTGGGATCCGGATCCCAAATGGCAGGAAACGACTACGCGGCAGGCCCAGAACAAGATGGCGGAATGAGCTGGACTCCTTCTTAAAGGATTGGCCCACAATTGCAGTAGACCGGGAAAAGTGGAAGGAGGGAAGGGAGGCTTTTGCCCTGCAGTAGGACAGGACAACACAGGCTTATAATACTTAATAATAGTTGAGTTTTGAGTGAGGTTCTGTAATACGGACCTAAGACTTATTCATACCTTACCGCAATGAGAGCTCATCTCAGGTGATGTTCTCAGTTATATTCGTATACTTACACATTTTCACTTACCAAATGTCTGACAATCAGCTAAAGATTTTGACAGCTAAGGTCTCAATCCAGAGCGGCGACTGCTCAAGCGCATGAATGAAGTTGTTTTCCCTTGAAATAATAGATCTATTATGTAAAATTACAAGTTAATCGTCGCAGTAGCTTACCCAACAATGGCGGCCATTGAGTAAGTTTTAATTAATGTTTATGGACTGTTATCGTCACTTTGTAGGTTGACTTTAAATTACAAATTACTTATCAGGTTTCCTTTAGTTTGGCCCTTTATTTGTATTGCTTGCTCCAGGCTAGTGAATAAAATACGCGGTGTGAAGGACATCGGCACGCAAACTGTTACAAGTAACTTGAGGAGTTTGTTGCGCCACTTCTTCTTCCCATCGAAAGCACTAGGAAGTGGTGAAGGGCGTTTTTGGGGGACTGTCTTTTGTAATTTTGACGTCCGATAAATGCTGACTCTCAGCCTAATTTGAATAAATGACTTTTGATTTTGGCAGGCTAGTGTAGTAAGGAGTAAAGGGAGTGAGGTGAAATTTTTTTTTTCACTGTTACCTATAGTTTATGGTTATTGCCATAATTTATTTTTAAACATATCTGTTGTAAAGAAAGTTAAAGAAAGGAGGGAAACCACTCAAGACTCTGGCCAAGTTATGTTGAAACTTTTGTCGGTTATTATAAGAAATCTGCTGTAAGTATCGTACAAACGTACAACTTACACGGTCAAAGTGTATGAAACAACAGATTTTTTTTTAATCGACGATATGTTTCGACGCCCTCTTAATTATTATTTTATTGAATATCGGATAAGTAATAAATATTATTGTCTCAAATCATGTGCTGAATTCATGGTAATAAGTAATAACAGTTAGCGCGTATCGACGCGCTAACTATAATATGCAGGTTGGAAGGGACATCGGTTCCTTCCAACCTTCATTTTACACCTAAGGTTTTCTTTCTTCTTCATTCAATATGCATTTAAGGAATTACTTTTTTCACCAAAACAGGTTCTTTATCCGAAACCTAATAATAAAATGAAAAGCCATAACAAAAAAAAAAGAAAGAAACGTAAGTAGGTATGTATGTCAATGATGTTAATTGATATAGGTACCTACGCAGTGAACACAAATTAATGCAAATTATAATATGAACCCTCAGAAAAACATTTTGTGCACATTTGGGAAACTCCATGTTTGTCATAGTTATTCGAAGGTGCCAAAATGACTCGATATGTTTTGATTAGTATGGACTATCGATTTCTAGATTTCTCATAAGTATCACATACCTAACTTTTTGGAACGAAGTTCCTTAACGCTCGTTGCGAAAGGGGGCTAGACGGAAAAAATTAAGTAATAATAAATAAATAAATAAATAATTAAGTAATAAAAGTTGGAACGACACTTTTTTCTATAGTTGTAAGCCGTGCGGCGCGGCGTGCGCGTGTTTCTCTGTCTGTCTCTCTCTCTCTCTTATAGAAAGCAAGCCAGTTATACTTCGTTCCATCCGGGTGTCCCTTGACACCTCTCAAGGTTTTTTTTACTAGCCTACGCTGTGCCAGTCCCAAAGGTCTCCCTCCACTCCTTCCATCTTTAGCGAGCCCGCGCGTCCTCCTTCCTGTTTTAACGGAACCTAGGTATCCAACTCGTCCCGCCATTTTCTGCGTTGTCTGTCGCGACTACGCCTCACTTTCTCATATTTGGGCCCACAGTTTGTCCTGCATGCGACAGACATGACCTTTCCATACCTACCTACCTTTTTCTTAGAATGTGAGGAAATTATAAGGCATCTGTACAATAACTTCACTAGCAACTTCACTAATTAGGTATTATCAGATTTCAAGGATTTTTCTTAAAAAAAATGTGATTGATAAGTAGATGATAATTATTTAATCCAGCTGCCTGTAGACCTGAGCAATTTATTAATTAACCAAAGTAACTATTAATTAATTATTAGACCTAACAGCAATTAATGGAAGAGATTGCAGAAAGCGATAGTCCGCCCATTGTACAATAAAGTATATATAAATAAATAACGCTGCTTAGGTAGGTACCTACTCTCTGTGGCCCAAATGGACCTGCACAAACATCACATATCTAATGCTCTACTGCAACAATGTCAAATCCCCGGTAAACTACGGCTTAGACACTTTTCGCTGAACGTCGACGTAACAAATCTTTATACAAATAGTATTTAGGTGTTTTGCGTAGTATTTGCCTTAGGATCGTCGATGTTGATTGCTCGAGGCCTGTCGCTCGATATATAGAGGAGAGATACCGACGTGTGGCCTCACACTCCTTCGAGAGTGTTTTCTGAGACGACCACTCTAGACTTAAGTTCACTTTTTCATCCTTCATCCAAGTTTTGTTCATAGCCACCCCAGTGGCGGAACACCATCACCTCACGAAGCAGCAGGAGAGGCACTACAGACCGACCGGTAAGTGAACCATGATAATTGTCACCTCACGTTCCTCACGCAGGCCTCTGCTCGACCATTAGCATCGACTTAGTCATACACCAAATTTTACACAAACGTGTCAACGTTTCGTGTCGTATCTTCGAAATAATATTTAAAAAAAAACGTTCTAAAATTTTCGCGTCATTGGTAATTAAGTGAAAATATTTATACTTGATACATGTTTTTCTCTTTTCTATTACTCGTATAACGAGATACTTTGAAGCCTTACGTTTGTGAGAGCACGTATGTACAGATACGAGTAGCCAGTGCGTCCTATTTCAACAAGTGATCACTCTTTATTATACATCATTACTTACTTAGTGAGATGAATCAGATGAATGTAGCACATGGACCTTATATTTCCTTCTCGAAGTACATACCTAAGTCATCTTTGTGTCATTTATATCATTTATTATGTAACTAACATGACGACAAAGACTTTAAAAATACCACCACGATGATATCATCGTGGTGGTATTTGGTTTTTCAATGTTTTGTAAAATTCATAAAAAATGACGCATATTTGCAATGAGTAAATTTTAACAAGTTAACCCGTCGTTTGCGGAGGTGTAAAGTGTTCCTTAACAGGTTATTATACGCATTTACTACGAGAACAACTAAACGAACAGTTCTAACAATACTGAATGACCTGGTTCAGAAACAGTCTCGACACGCAGCTTGTCTGTGAGCATATAATTTTACTCCTTTTTTTATGGGCATGTAGAACTTCAAAACAAATTAATTTTCAAGTTTGTAAAAAATATGTGGAATTCCCATGACAAAAAACGATTAATTAAACTTGTAACGTGAGAACAACAAAGCATCAAAATCATAACACGTTTCAAGAAACGTTCAAGATCAAATTGAAGGGACTGATAAGGTGATAAACAGTATATATTTCTATTAGATAATTATTTACGCGTACTTCTGTGAACTTCATCTATTTTTGCACTTTTATCTCATGTTGATTCATCTTGAAGTGGCAGTTCGGTAGCTGACAGACGACAGCATCCTGCGCGCTATCTCCCATCAACAATCTTGAGCTCACAAAGGAGAATCAGGGCAAACAATGATAAATCACGGCGACATACACACATACATATCGCCGAGTCAATATTCGCTTCCACTGACGACATAAAAATATGATAATCGATGTTTTTCGTAACTAAAATAAGTCCTTGTCCGCGTCATCGTGCGTATGCCAAAAATCCTTCGTGCTCAGGGGTTTTGCTCCAAAAACTCATGTCTTTAGATATTTTCCCTATAACTGTGATGTTTCATCATTGCGGTAGGATAAAGCTAGATCTATATAACTACCTATATTGTGTCTATCTATGTATCTAATCTATACATATTTTACATTGAAGTTGCTTTTTGTGTCTCTGTGTGACCAATTGTTCTTCTAAGCTGTTTTAAACATCATTTAGAGAATTTATTCCGGAAGGTTTATTCAATGTATTTAATCAGCCCATAACGTCCCCACTGCTGGAACACAAACCTCCTCTCTATGAGAGGGAGTCGGCCATAATCTACCCCGCGGGCCCAGTGCGGCGTAGTGGATGTCACATGTCAAAGACATGCCGTTTCCTTACGATGTTTTTCTTCACCGCTTAGAGAGCAGTGGTGATGAAATTAAGTACACTAAGTAAAGCGCCTGCCTGAGTTCGAACTCGTGAACAACAACCCGTAAGTCGGGGCCGACACTATTGGACCACCACTGCTCAATGTGTATACTAGGTACGGACGCCAGCACATCAAGCTACTACAATCTGTCAAATTTCTTCAATAGATTTTCAACTTTATCTCTGAAGTATTAAAGTTCAAGATTGATGGGGAAAAATTGACAGTTTTGGGTAGCTTGATGTGCTGGCGTCTGTACCTAAATAATATTAAACTTTCAAAAAAGAAATCATCCCGCCTTCACCTTTTTACCATCGAGAGTCCAGACGCACTGTGGGATATCACCCCTATTTGGTTAATATACCATATATACGCACTAAGCGCTTCTCATCATCTTTTCTGATGCGTACAGCTAAGGAGTGGAATCGGTCTGCCTGCGTCTGCATTCCGGAGTTCATATACAACCCGAATCTCTTCAGGGCGAAAGTGAATAGGCTTCTTCTGGGCAAGCTCGTTCCACCGTAGATCTCATCCCTGCCTCTGGGCTGGATTGAGGTCAAGAGTGAGCCCATTGTCAATAAAAAAACTTGATGATTTATCAAGTTGTAAAAACCGTGCGAAGTAGAGGCGGGTCGCTCGTTGATAATTAATCAAAACCTAGGATTTAAATATCAGAGTGATGTACAGGTACAGCTAACTTTCGAACAACATATGCGAGAACTATATTGGTATTCAATGTTGACGAAATGTTGAAATTTATTTATTTATTCACAAGGCAACTACAACAGGCAATAATCACATTAAGTACAAGGTTCAAATTATAGGGTGAAATGTTTCAAGCATTCGAAAAAATTGTCCGCTCAACAATGTAAATAACGCAATGAATGTTGTTGAACTGTCAAAATGCAAGCCATTCCTACTGTTAGCCTCGCGAGTTTTTAGATTTTTTTTTTTCATAAATTACCTACTATCTGCGGCTGTCTCAATTGGATACGGTGTTACTGACACTTAAATGAGCGTAGTCCTAACAAAAATACAATAGTATCTAGATGTAGGTATATTTTTGTTCGTAAGAAAATACCACTGTGTATTTTTAGCCTTATGTAAATTTTTAAGCATGAGTCATATAGTTTGTAATATCTGACGTCGAAATCATACTTCCTCACATTAATTGACACGTTCATACATTATTTTCGAAATTAATAAGATGAATGTTGTGAGATTTCCCTGTTGCTAAAAATACTTACAAAAACCTATCTATAGGGTAAGGTCGACAAGTAACTGTTACCAGTAAGGTTAAAAAGTAAAACATAAAAACGTTAAATGTTAATGATATGAGATTCAGTTCGTATATCATTATGATTATTTAATAGATCAACACCCCCATCTTGGAACGCAACTTAGTGTGGCCACCATTTGCCCTAAAACCGTATCTACATAGGTGTCGATTGATCTATTTCGCTAATATTATCGCGATCACGTGATGTTACAAATAATTGACCTAATAGGATTCTAGTTAGTCGTTGCATAAACACACGATGCGCTAAGCCTTCGCAATGGTATCGACTGATCGCAATGAAAATCAGAAAATTGTTCTATTTAGAACAATAGGCTAGCGCTAGACTATTATATCCCTGCGTGATAAGCAGTAATACCTAACTAATAGCTGAGTAAAGCTAAGAGCACATTATAGCCGCAGCGGGCCGCATTTTAAATATGCGCTAAAGATAACTATTCACCGCAACGCAATAAATTTCGAACTAGAGTTTGAACCGTGTCTAGTCCAGTGCGATGCGGCTGCGTACATATTACAGGCGGGTCGCGCCGCAACACAACGCATTGCAATATACTCCTGCATCATTTTGCATCTAGTATGAACCATCGCACACTAAAGGCGGGCCGCATCACATCGCATAACAGCGGCTGCAAAAATACGTTTGCTGAGCGATCCGCCAGTGCGGTCCACCTATAGTGTGCGACAGTTCATACCATCGTTCGTTGAGCTCCTCAAGTTATGAGTTTAGCTACATGATTACTGATAAATGCTTGCACTGACTGGACTGGTCCACTCAAATCTGTGTGGTTCTTTCCACAAAAGACTCAAATCAGGTACTAATCTAGATTGTCTTCACATGATAAGACCAAGATTATGTCTGGCATTTAAAAGAGACTGTGACCTCTGAGTTTGTTTCGCTATTTCTTCTCAGGGGGACTACCCCTGAGAAGAAATAGCCAGGATATGTCGAATCCATCTAGATTATTTTTTATAATATGACGTGTAAAAGTGGTTCCGATATCCTATTTACAGAATAAACAATTTCATTTCATTTCACAAAAAAAAACTACTAAAGTGATGCAGAAGGGTTTTTGCAATGCGTTGCGCTGCGGCTCGATATGTGCGCGAGGCTTTATTATTGTATCGCACAGTTGCACCATGATTAATAAACGGTCCAGTAAAAAATGGAGCAGAATTATGTTCAAAGACATGACTTGTTGGTGCCTTTTACTTCTGGTTTTGAAAGAAGTCTTACAGAACTTATCAGCATGTCAAATTGTTTTCCTTGACACATAAAAAACCAGGATATTAGAGCTTATGTAGAAAAAGTCTTTGTTTAGTAAATTTTTTTTTTGAATGGTTGTGTATTGCAGTCTATCTAATCGACATTCAGCAATAGCTTGGTATTTGTTTGTATCAGGCTTGTGCGGTATATTGTCCAATAAGAAGTCCGCTTTGGCTCAGTCTCAGTCTACAGTAATAGGTCCTGCGGGTTTTTTTCCGTTTAAGCCTTCGTGGCATGGTTGGCTCGCTCATTAGATATTTTGCAAGCGTGTTAGGTACCCTATGATCAGCATAATCAGCCTACAATGATTCCACTGCTGGAACACAGGCTTCCTTTTGGTGAGAGGGAGTAGGCCGTAATCCGCCACGCGGGCCCAGTGCGGGTTGGTAGATGTCACATGTCTTCAAATTTTTGGTGCTAGGACATGCCGGTCTCCTCACGATGTTTTCCTTCACCGTTTTTCCAGGTTACAAATGGTGTAACTAGCCCGACTATGTTTTATTTATATAGACAGATTTCGGAATATAACGGTACAATACAATAAGGATTTTTTGGCGCTAAAATGACGATGTCATGTGAAAATGTATTGAAAAATCAAGATGGCGGTATTAGTTCCGGTTAGCCACGCGCCACTTGCTCGTGAGCTGACATGCGTCTTGTGTCTTTCAAATGAAGTTATTAGTTGGATAATTCGATACGTTCTTGTCAGTTAGCGCCGCCGGCGCGGCGCCGACAAACTAGACATGCAAATACTATCCTCTGATTTGCATACTTGTTTTATGAATCAATCATTATTTAAAATTGTCACCTGACTGAAAGATGACCCAAAATTTATATTATCTTGGCAGAGAAAGTCTAGTTAATTAACAGCTTTCTAGTTAAATATTTTAGAATTAGTGACTAGCGTAGTCACATCTCTTGTTACTGACGCTATGTTACTAGGCAAATATCGCACTTGAGATGTATAATAAATTCCCACATAGGTAATACATGACCAATAATTGTACCTACTAAATGTTTGTCTTTCTGTGAAACTCGATTTTAAGTAATAATATGACTTTTTAACGGTACTTGTTGAAAATGTATTCGATTTCGTTTTAGAAAAAGCAAGATACATATGTTTGAAAATATACACATCTACTCCCCAACCTAATATTTTTTTAAAGCTACGTGAGTGCTATGCGAGCTAGCTCTATGCAAGTGCTACGCGCGAGTCCTACGCAAGCACTACGCGAATGCAACGACACAGCTACGCGAGCTCTACGCAAGTGCTACGCGACCTCTGGAGACTGCTAAACATCAGCTAAAACATGATACGCATCAAATCAAATTAGTCTCTTACATTCATGATTGTTATAAGGAAGTTAATTTTATTGGCGATTCCCAAGCACATTAGAAGTAAAATCATTACCATAATGTATTGAAATATTGTTTGTTTGACATATTAATGTTGCTGGTGATCAAGTAAATGGACGACCACGAGGCGTTTGTTATGATAATAATTATCTTTAACTACATAGTTAGTTTAGAGTATCTCTTACCCGGTAAAATTAGAAATAAGTAAATCTTATGTTAGTTTCTTTGACGAAGTTATAAGATTTTTATAACTTCGTCAAAGAAACTGGGATTTCCACAGCGGAACACCCAATAACACTATGCCTGACCTGGGAATCACACTCAGGACTTATGTTCAGCAGTAGCGCTTGCGACCGCTAAACTAACAAGGCATCAGCGAGTAAACATGAAAATCTCATGTCGGAATAACATTAATTGAGTTTATTGACTTGGCAAATACACTCCTTTGCAAAAAAAACGGGCACCTTACAGTCATTGGCTTTTCTATGGATAATATTAATATTTTTAATATGTCATTAGCATAAATGACTAGAAATTTCTTATTATCAGTGATAATATACTTTTTAACACTTAAATCCTGGAATCGATGTTTTGGTCAATGTAACCAGAGAGTCGTGTTAAAATGGACATTTTTATGGGTATAATGAAATTAAGACTACGAGTATTTTTGTGGTATTTTAATAAAAAAAAGACATTAAAAAATAAATTAATAATGAGTATGACCTCCCCTTGCAGCGATTACGGCATGTAACCGCCTTGGCATGCTTTCCACCAGGCTTTTGATGGTGTCCTGTGGAATGTGTTCCCACTCAGCCGAGATCACACGTTTAAGCTCCCTGATGTTTTGTGGAAGTGGTTGGACAGATCGTACTCGCCGTTTTAGGAGGTCCCAGACGTGCTCAATGGGGTAAGGTCGGGGCTCCGCGCTGGCCAACCCAAACGACGAATACCGACCTCTTGCATATAAACATCTACGTCGCCAGAACGGTGGGCCCGAGCATTATCGTCCATGTAAATGGCATTTTCACCAATTACAGTCAGTGCGGGTTGTGCATGTTGATAAAGGATTTCAGTTATGTACCTTTGCGCATTTAGTGAGCCATTTTCAATGAATACTATCTCGGTACGATAGCTGGAAGTTACGCCCGCCCAAAACATAACGGACCCTCCACCATAAGGGGTGATTTCTTCAAAACACACGTCGGCGTAGCGTTCCCCTGGTCTTCGTAACACTCGCCGACGTCGGTCCTCACCATTCAGACAAATTCGAGCCTCATCGGAAAAGAGTACGCTACTCCAGTTACCTAGTGTCCAAGTTAAGCAATTTCTAGCGAACCTCAATCGAGCAATCCGGTGCTCACGGAGTAACTTGGGCGCCCGCGCTGGTCGTCGACTGCGTATATCAGCCGCTAAAAGCCTCCTCCTCACTGTCCATAGGCTAACTTGTGCTCCTCGTACCTCTTGAAGGTTTCTTTTGAGGTCTATGTAACTGCATTTGCGGTTCCTCAGCGCCTGAGTTACTAAAAAACGGTCGTCTCGTGGTTGTGTGCAACGTTTTCTCCCAGAACCTTGCCTTCTCTGAACGGAACCTGTCTCTTGGTATCGAGTCCAGGTTCTTTGGACGGTTGAACGACTCACGTTTAACCGCTGTGAGACGTAACATTGAGTACACCCCTCTTCCAGCAGCGCTATAATTTTACTAGCTCTTATTGCTTTTTCTGCCATTACAATCGACACAAAGATACCTGTTTTAGTCACAATAAGGCAAGATTATGCGACTAACACAAATTATTCTACAAAAAATAACGAGCAGTTAGTTTTAGTTGCCTGATAACCTTTTAACCGCAAACCCGCGAAAAGTCACAAACTGAAAAAGGGATTATTATTTAAAAAAAACAGAGGTTTCGAATTTGGAATTAGCTTTTTTTCATACCTAGACTCTTTATTAAGTGCCAGCAACATAGTTTGGCTATTAAAACCTCTTTAGAACTAAATGTTTACCAATAATGTAGAAAAATCAAAACCGCCCGTTTTTTTTGCAAAGGAGTGTAGTTCTACATGTCTTTTAAACCCTTAGTTGCAAAATCACATCTACCTTTATTTATTACACGTGTCCAGTTCTAAGACTGGTGGGTGTCTTCAAACTTACAAATAAAGGTATACCTAACTGATATCACTCTTCTTATAAACAATAAGGTAAAACGCAATGGCACCTACGTGTCTAATAAGATAAACACGAAACTGTGGTGGCCCGATGAGGTTTCTTACCACAAAACCTGTAAGTAATGACAAACAAACCGGAGGTATTGACCATCCACTCGGATAGGAAAGGAAAGATTATCGGAACTGGCCAAAAATCGGCACATGATTATCTTAAACTTTATCTTTGGCTATTTTCCTGTTGCGTATGAAACTACATTGTTTTGCCTTTGTTTGTTTAAAAAAAAAAACGTTGCCCCACACTAGGAATTTCTCCTGTATCGTGGGTGCGGTTACAAACATTTAAACTCACATACACAAACAGCCAGACCCAGAACAACTACCTATAGGCCATACAAATATTTGTTCCGTGCGGGAATCGAACCCGCGACACGCAGCGCAGCAGTCAATCGCTTAACCACTGCGCCAACCGTGCCGTCACATTGTTTATTCCGTAAAACGAATCATTTAGAGAAATATATATATATAGTTATATTATAAAAAAAGAATAAGCTATGAGGTCGGCGTTTCCAATGTGACTACTCTGAGAAGAAAAAAAGTCCGGACATAATTTTGGTCAGATCATGTGAAGACCATGTAGATTGATGTCTGAAACGGTCTTTTGAGGAACGTGTCACCCAGATTTGAGCGGACGAGTCCAGTCAGTGCAAGCGTTAGTCAGTAATCGTGTAAAGCCAAAGAAAGGACCTTTGGGTAGGTTTTAAAATACTCAAACTCAGACCAACATAATAGCTAACAGAGAAAAAAAAATGCATACAGAGATCTACTCGTAGATCACTATATTTATTTTTTTCTTTTATCAAAGATCGAGTATAAGCAAAATAAATAAATTAAAATAGGTTTATTTGTCACAGAAACACGTGCATACCTACAAAAAGATAATTAACTCGAGTAGGTAAAAAAAAACAGAATAGATCTACAACTAAGAATAGAATATTAATAACTAGTATAAGAATGTAATTTGTGGAGATAAAATACACATTATTTTTTATTACATAAAATCACGAGCACAAAACAGAAATAGTCGCCAGCTGCACGTCATTAGTGTGACAAGAGGGCTTCCATCCAGTATCACGCTGTACTATGGGGGACTCACAGCACAGCGCATATCTATATAATATTCTCATTTATTTATTTATATATCTCATTTATTTTTATATATTGTACAGAAAATATATAACAAAAAATACATTTAACTCTGCAAAACATACAATAGGCGGCCTTATCGCTTCGCTTATTTTGTATAGCCAGAGAACAAAAGTAAGGATTCCTTAAAACCGACCAAAAATTACTTGATGACTATTTTAATTCCAGTTTTATCCAACCAATTTACTGCGATAAATATAGTTCAGTACACGAGATCGTGTATTGGGATCGTTATACAATCACTTGAGGAGAGAACCAAGTCTTTTCGAACCCCCAAAATGATAAAAGATAGCCCCCAAAACCGTTCACCCCTTCGTCCCCTTCCTAGTTTTAAGCTGCTGATTGTACTCCAGCTTAGGTCATCGAGTCACGTAATAGTAGTCTGATAGCATCATAGCGATAGCCTTCACCTTGCTGGACCGTTCCCGACGTGGTCAGGAGCACGTTGTGGCCTTGCTGGTCCATTCCCGATGTGTTCTGGAGCACGTGCGGGACATGTGAGGTCGAGCTTGATCGATAGGGGCTAGTTACAGTTGATATGCTCGTGGAGACTGAACGGGCCCGTATGATTAGCTCGCCCCTTGCTAGAATGGTCAGGAGCGTTAACAGGCAATATTCTGATTTAAAAGAGTGCCCGTGGAATTTCTTGCCCGCTCTTCTCCATAGGAACTCTACTATGCTTTGGAATGGGCAAGTAGCTTCATTTTTCTGACTGACCGACCGCTTGACAATTCAAAAGTGTAAATGGTTTAATTGAAATTAATGCTTTGAGTCTGGGTTTCATTGTGAGACGAAGGGTATTTTACTGACCCCAAGTGTTACTTGTAACCAGTCAACAAAAGAGATGAGGAAGCAGCCAATCGTTGTAAAAATGAATGTATTCAGAAAATATATTTGAAAAGTCTCCCATCATCAGCTGCCTAGCCTTTTTCCAAATATGTTGGGGTCGGCTTCCAGTCTAACCGGATGCAGGTGAAAAGTCTCCCATAATTTAAAATAATTATTAGTCGCTTCAACTACGAGTACAATAATCCGAGAAAACAATACTCAGATATCTTTTGCTGGCCCTTGGATTTATTTTATTTTTATTTTATTTATTCGGGAAAACAAACAATTACACATTGAGAATTACAAAAAGATAGGATACAAAAATGATACAAATGTGAAACCAACCACGTTCTCCACAGATACACAATGAGACAATTTGGTAAATTTTAAGACTAGCGTTGTAAATAATAAAAAAGAGGAATACATATTAATAGTGAAAATATGAAAAAAATAAAAAATATAAATAAAGCCGTTAATAGTGCCGCATAAGTGTAAAAGTGCAACTGCCTATCTGACCTCAACAACCCTGCATTTTTGGGTAATAAGATCCCGTTGGTACGAAGAAGACCCGTTGGTAAGACTGGTTGTCAGACTTTCAGGCTTCTGACTACCCGTAACGACTGTCAAAGATCCACGAATGACAGCCGGGACCAACAGCTTAACGTTCTTTCCGAGGCATGGAGGGGTCTCGGTATGTAAAGATGGTCACCCATCCACGAACCAACCGCGGCAGCATAGCTTAACTTGATTGATCGACCCGTTACTTAGCCACGACGCCCTCTTCTATCTTTTTAAACTGTAGGTATTCAATAAAGCAAAAGAACATAATTATTATTTACAACTTCTGTTATTAACTCTTACATCATTAGATAATGTACCAACTAATTAGTGATTTAATTTATTTTTGTTAGGTAGTTCAACATCTTGAAACAATTCCTATGTAAACAGGTTTAATTAATCATTTAAAATAATGCAACACAAACATTTCTATTTAGAAACCATAGAAGGAATTTCAAACTCAAATCATTTATCTATATCTATACTTATAATAAATCTGTAGAAGTGAAAATTCTGTACATTGAAAATATCAAAAAAATAAATGGCAGGGGGTGTTACTAGACCGACACCGAACCCAAAAATGTGATTAAAAAAAATTTTGTCCGTCTGTCTGTCTGTCGGTCTGTCTGTCTGTCTGTCTGTCTGTTTGTTCAGGCATCACGCAAAAACTACCGGTTCGATTACGATGAAACTTGGTATAATTATTCTTTAACATCCTGGGCACCACACTGGGTACTTTTTATCCCGGAAAAGTATATACAATAAAAAACAAACTTAATTTTGCGGTTCGATCCCTAGACCCGATACTGCAAAAACCGCAAATAATAAGTTTGTCGTAGGTTAAGTCACCCGCAATGGAGTTCATTTTTATTCCTTTTAGTTTTTAGAGTTATTTAGGTTTATTTTTATATAAGTCGTAGGTATAGATTTTAATTGTAAAGTATAGGTAGTATATTTGATAGTGTACGTAGTGACCGTAGGTTATTTTATAATACTGTTAGGTAGGATTAGTCATTCGTATAGATATTAGTTTTTAGGGATTTTGCTTATTTATTGAGTTTAGATTAGTTATCATCAGAAATAGGTTTATTTAGGTAGGTAGGTATTTAATTTTCTGTTATTGAGTTATTTTTTTTTAAATTAAGTAGGTACTTTTTTTTTTTGAGGATGGGAAATCATTCAATTTCCGACAACCACGCGGGCGAAGCCGCGGGCAGAAGCTAGTTTCAAATAAACCATTTACAGGCACTTCGTACGTCATAGTTTAATAGACAGAATTTATTACTTTTATTTGAAAGCTGGCGTGTAGCAAGGATAAAAGAATATTAGTAAAACACACATTCCAACACATACATAAATAAAAGTATAATAAACTTATTATTGAACTTCGTACGTTCTAAGGCACGACCTTTCCTTTGATGTCCCTTTTAACCCTAAGTTTATGCAATAATACTAAAAATACTTACGACTAATGAATCGCAAACAAAATAAAATCTTATTAAGTAATATTGATAAATAAGTGTGGTTTTTTGCTTTTTGCATCACATGTACGAATAACATCGACAAAGTATGCTAATAAACACTGCGCTTAGGATTCCATGCTTTTTTATTTCTATGAGATCATGCTGCTATCTTACTTAATGGCAAGCTTTCCATGTTTATATTTTTTTGGTGTTTATGTAACATACCATAACATAACACCGTATTCGCCGAATCAAAAACGCTTTGCCCGCCCTAGGAATCGAACCCAAAGCCGTATGGTCCGTATGCACACATCTACTTAGAGGTACCTATGCAAGCCCGACTATTGAAGTCGGGCTTGTATACCACTAAGTAGATAGGACTAGTAAATAACAACATGGTATAGAGGTAATTGTTTTGTTTACCAAACCTTACCTAACTTTGTACAAAAATAACAGAATCAAGTACAAGTTCTAATAACGCCTTCCTCGGATTCCGACAAGTAAATTACAATCTCCTCAATAAAGATATTATCGCGATTATTATTTATATATGGAAACAGATCCGACGTAATGAGTTAAAATAAGGCTAATGTCTCATTAACAAATCAAAAGGTCAGACTGAACATAACCAGAAAATCTTTATCACGCTAATTAACTCCATGGCGTGACAAAAGCTGGGACAGTTATATTTAATGATTTATCTGTTATTAATCTCAATTACACACAGCTTAGACTAAACGCCTTACCTTAACAATTGTTCCTATAAATCAATGGCAAAAAACTCAAAGGATAAATTTGTTTGTAAGTTTGTATGTACAGACGCCAGCACATCAAGCTACTACAATCTGTCAGATTTCTTTAATAGATTTTCGACTTTATTGCTAAACCATTAGGTTCAATGTTCATTGGGAAAATCTGACAGTTTCGGGTAGGTTGACCTGCTGGCGTCCGTCCGTACGAGTCACGAGCAAAAGTATGTATACATTCGACTTTATTCAAAAGCGATTTACTCCTTTATTTTTCAATGAAATTTTATGTTGTTATGAACATAGCATTTGCAAACCCATAGGTTTATGTAATGTGCCGTATTTCAACGTTGCATTCGTTATTTCACGAAAAAATCGCAATTGAAAGTTGCCAAGTGTTGACAAATTGGTGCTCGTGACTGTATGTAGGTGGTTTGGTGAAGTTTTTTACCATTGATGCGTGAAAAAAGATTTTCCAAATCCGACTGGTAGTTCCAAAGATTTCTGGAACAACCAGTCGGATTTGAAAAAATCTTTTAGCATTTGATAGCCCAATTCTTGAGGAAGGCTATAGGCTATTTAACATCACGCTATGACACTTAGGAGTCTAGCAAATTAAAAAAAAAAACAGAAAACGCAAATTTTTATATTTGGCATCTCGTAGTTGACCTAGAGAGATCGTGACTACTTAACCGGACTATCCTGTGGTTGCCTTAAGAAAACATAAAGCCTCCAGCCAGGGTTTATAACTAAATAATTAAGTGACTACACGCTAAAGGCACCCCCTGTGGGGAACGAACCTCGGCTTAGGGTGTCACTGAGAGAGGGCAGCAAAAGGGATTCGGCTGGATCGAATTTTTATTATTAGTGCTTTGTTGAGCACGGCGTTTCCTAGGACTATCTCTGAGAAGAAAGGCCGAAATAAACTCAGAGGTCACAGTCAAGAATTTAAAGTTATAGGCACAGCTACCGCGCGAGCTGGCACTTCATTTAAGAAGGATCGGGCGGGAAAGAACGCTGAGCATAAACGTAGTGATACCGCGGAAAGGTGATGCAATACGACGTGGTGGGACGGGGGAATAAGAAATTTCACGCGGACAAAGTCACGAGCAGAAGCTAGTTTTTCCTTTAAATCAATGGTAAAAAACTTCAATAGTAAACTGTTGATTAAGTTTCCTTTAAGAAATCTATTATTAATTATCACCTTCTGTCATGTCATGTTGTTCGCAAGGTTGATTAAGAAAAATTGTGATCATTGAAACTGTCAATCGTTTTAGTTTTAATTTGTTTGTCGAGTAAGTCATTTTATTCAGTTGTCACTGTAGTAAAAGAATTGCAACGTAAAAACTTACCAATGAGATGGGCCTTGATTTGCATTTACCTACCTAGATTTTATTGAGTGCACCAGAACTAGTAGAGTAGACGATGCGAGCAAAACTTTGGGTATAGCTCAGGGAACTTTCAGTTCATGATGGATTATTATTCTTCTATCACGATAAAAACAATTTTGGAAGCAGATGAGACACTTTCAATCTCAATCTGAATCATTTTAAAGGATATTGCTAATCCATTACTTCATATGTTCGATAAATATGTCTGTTCAACAACGTAAATAACGCAATGAATGTTGTTGAACTGTCAAAATGAAAGAAATTGTTGCTGTTAGTGTGTTACGCAATTATCACTGCTGTGTCGGCTATTAGTGTAATATTTCGTCTATAGTCGTCTATATTTCGCACATGTAAGTCATTATAATGACCGTCAAATATACGTCAAAAATCATTATTTGACAGTTGCTAATACACTTGAAACCACACTGCGCTATCTGGCCTTTCCAAGACTTTATTTAGTTAGAACTGTTAGCGCAAACATATTACGTATTAATGGAAGCGCTTCTTTGAAGAGGGCGAGTCCGATATCAAAGTTATTTGTCTACTGCTACTGCACAATCGTGGGAATATTGCCTATAATTGTGTTATTCGGTCGTAGGTTCGAACCCAGATAGCCGCCTTACTTTGTGTAAATTATTTCATCACCACTGCTCTCAAAACGGTGAAGTGTGTGTGTGTAGGTACCTACTATGCCCTATGGGTACACCACTGCCTAACCCCTAGGGGAAACAAGACGTCATATTATGGTTTGTAGGTATATGTGTGTGTGTGTGTAGCCACGTTTGGCAAATAAAGCTTTTTTGAACTACCTTGTTACTGTCGCAAAAGGAAATGTCATCTTTGTATGTCTGAGAATCTGATTTGGTAACAACGAAAGGAGAAAAGCTTTCCCTTTTTTCCGAACATAACACAATGCAAACTTTCTCGATTAAAAAGCGGGGTCTGGGTTACTTAGGTATTTTAAAAATGCAGGTCTGCAAACCCTAAATTACAGATCTATTTATTAATAATTTAGTAGTCACACTAACAATCATATATGTTGTATATGATAAAACAGGTTTCGTTAAATTGTGTTTTCCTCTCTGTTAATAAAGCCCTTATAAAATCAATTAATATTTTTTTGGCCAAAGAATCGCAGCCAGCCTTTTGGGCACTTTTCCTGTTGACAATGATGGCAACATAATAACCAAATTATTGATACTCTATGATTTTTTGCCCTCCCGTTCATGGCGTTAGTTGTATAATGTACATATTATTATTACTCTTAGACTGCTGTTAATTTATGTAAATACTACTAAAGTAAAACTACTATAAACAAAAATCTATTGAAAAATCAATATGCATAAAAAAAACACTCGGTGACTCCCAAGCTATGTATTTATTAAACGTCATCTGCGGTTTGGGACAACTAGATCAATAACTATGACTGGTTTGTAATATTGCATTGACCTTTCAATGAACTTGCCAATATTACCTACGCTTGTAGGTAAATATTATCACTTCTCGAACATCAAAATTACAAAAGACTGTCCCCCAAAACACCCGCCCTTCCTAGTGCTTTTGCTGGGAAGAAGAAGTGGCGCAACAAACTCCCCAGAGGTGCTTTAATTTGTGTAGTCTGGCAGCATTACCACGTTGGATGGCAATGCTGATTCTTTGGGCTAAAAATAGGCCCGCCTTCTGGTCACGTGAAGAGTCAACCAAACGCTTGGCGATGTCCCGAAAAATTCGATGAGTAATGGAATGAAACTTGAATGTATAAAGACCATTTAAATTTAGTGATACCTAAGTACTGGAAGGTACGTTTAAAGTTTATAGTTTTCGAAAGCATATTTTTGTGTACCATTTTCCGACACAGGAGACCCTGCATCCTAACTTTCGGTTAGGGCGACTGTCGCGCGAATACGCGATTAGACGATCGTTTACCGGAATAGTGACGTAGTACATACGTGACTCGATTGATCGTGCGAGTATAGCCGCGAATCAAATTTAGATCAACATACAACATGATACTGATCTATAAATTGCAAAAAACGTAAGAAAATTTGAATTTCGCGGGTTACCTTGATGCCTACATTTTGCCTTATAAACAACACAAGCCGTGCCACAAATGAGATTTCCTATCAGCAAAACGTCTAACTTCTATACAAACTTTCATCCCCTATTTAACCCCTTTATGACCTGTCCATTAGGTTAATCGTTTTTTGACAGCTGTCCTAGAACGTACATACATATTCCAGATTACTTAAAAGTTAACTTTAAAATGCATAATAAAATAAATATATAACCTGCCTTACCTTATGGCTTCTTACATACATATATTATAATACCGTACGTGTATCAATCAATGTATTGTGTGTTGCTGCAATCACTAGTTCCATCTGTCAAAAAAACGGTTTACCTAATGGACAGGATATAAGTAGGGGATGTTTTCTTTAATCCTTCTTTGGTGTTCACCTTCGTTAGGAAAGGAACTCACTCTTGTACTCTTGTGAAAAATTTCACGCTTCTAGACTGTCTGTCAGTGAATTAATGAATTTAAAAGGTTTTTAACGTATTAATTATTTTGGAGGTATGAGGAACAGGATGTAAAGTTCACTCATCCTCCATAAAACAGGGAGGATCCTCCGACCAGACCGGTGTTGTGTCTGGCGGGCAATTGCCCAACAATTGATGTTGGGAAATTGTATCTATGCTAACCGCGCGGTAAACTCTGCTTGCGAGATGCAGGATTTGCGTGACGTCAGTATGACGCGTTGTTCGCATGTGGCGTTGTAGATACCGCTACATTATAAAGCAGTATGAAAAATGACGCCCAAATGTGGCACAAGAAAGTAGAGCTAATCTATTTAAAAAAAAATACAGATTAAACTAGTTTTCAAAGTAACTGGCGCTACTTTTAAAACTAGTTTAGTCTCTATTTTTTGTCTGTGCAAATATCTAACTTAACTATATTTTTTTTTTTTTGGGATTCTTTTGAACATGACAGGCAATCTATACTTACTATACCTACTATTCACTTTAATTAATTAATAAAAGCGATATAATATTTTTGTTGAATTAAAATTTTGAATCATTGCACTGAAATTCAGCACGTTCGTTCTTCTTCGTAATTTCTTCAGAATATGTCCTGAATTTCAGTTAAAACATTCACCTTATTCAATTTTTTTTGGATTCGGTACAGGGTTCGTGTTTTAGTTGTAGACATTGTTTTTTTGTGTTTTATTATTTCCCTTATTAAAAGAGTATCAAGAAATTAGTCTTTGGTGAATAATAATCAGTTTTACCACAAAAAACATTTATGTGTTTTTCTGAAAGTCAAAAACGACAATGAATGTACAACATTACGCGTGAGTAACAGTATGCGTGAAGGAATTAAAAAAAAAAATTGGGTATACCTTATATTAACGTTAGCTACTATAAACCCTATGGAATGGATACTAAGTTTACAATAAAAACCTAACCTTATTTGCACGTTATTTCGATTTCCATTTCGGGAAAGGTATTCCAAATTGTCTGTTTTAGTTGTTGTTGTCTGTTGTTTATTGTTGTTGTTGTGTATTTGTCAAGTGATGCTAGGGTTAATTTTAAATCTGCTTAATGTCTATTTTTATTGACAGTAAATATTAATTGATTGATGTGGATATAATATATCAATTGATATTTATTGTATAGTAGCTGTTGCCCGCGACTTCGTCTGCGACCCAGGATGAAAAGTAGCCTATGTCCTTCTCCAGATCATGGTCTACCCATGTGTCAAATTTCATCTAAATCCGTTCAGCTGTTTTAACGTAAAAGTGTTATTCTTAAATTGTCTAATTTTCTGCGCAACTTTCTTAATTTTATTTTTCCGTAAGAATCTTCTACAAAGTATTAGAAAACTTAAAAAAGAAAGATGGATGAAATCGGTAAAGTCGTTCTCAAGTTAAGGCATGACCAAGGGAAATAGGGATTCATTTTTATATATATACGAGTATATGTATATATCCACTGATATAAATATCAGCTAACTCTGCTTCGATACCTACCTACTTGATAAAAGCTTAGGTACTTTACTAACAGCTTTTTTAGAGTTGCAAAATATTGACTAACTAACTACAGCATGTTTTTTTATTTTAACAAAACTATTTTTTTCTGACTGTTGTTTTCTTTTGGAACTGTAGGTGCCTACTTATTTAATAATTTATTATTATCGTCTGATTGAATTTATGAATATAATATTTTAAATAAAATATTACAAGCACATGTTCATAAATATTTATCTTAGATAAGTACGCATGTACAACATACTTTGTTTCTGTCCCTTTTGCGAACTAAAGTATTACATAGTAATTATAGCATTAAATGACGTAGGTAGTAATAAATACCTATAGTAGGTATATTGTGTATAATTAATTAATTATTATTCTTAATATGTCAATGACAGAGACGAGTTAATCGTGTTTATGCCATTTATAATTTGATTTTTATTATTTTTTTGAGTTAATCGTTGAACTGCACTGATAGATTTTATAAAAGGAATATTAAAAAAATAAAATAAACATAATAATAACTTTTCTATTTAAGAATAATTCAACTCCTTTAAACGTTAAGCCATAGCCAATAGTTAAAATTCATAACTCATTGGTGGATAAAAGTTACTTGTTTGGCCATGAAATTATTTAACATATTTATTATAAATAAACATTAGACAACTAGAATATCGAGTTATGTTTATTAAAATGAAGAAATACCTAATCTATTTCCTGAAGACGCTTGATGCTGAGATGACACCTTGAATCAAAACGCTTTTCCTACTTGCGAGACACCAATAATCAGTTAATAGCTTGCGGAACTAAACTATCGCAACCTTAAAATAAGTTAATTATCACAAACAATATGAGAGTGGGGCGGTGGTCGCCAGGAGGTGCAAAACTGTAGTCGCGAGGCTCCAAACATCACAATCCCGCGCTGCTTCTGCCCGAGCACACGCCTCGCCGCCTCGCCACCTCTCGAGCCGCGCCTCACGACGACAACAAACAGTGCGACAGCCTCCCGACAACTCGGCACTAGGCTCTCTGTGAACCCCGGAACACATTTCCCCCTATGCGGACGTTCAAAACCGGAAGTGTCGTGAAATGTTTCTCAAAAGTGTTATTTGACGCGAGTTTTCACCCGTTTTTGTGACGTTCATCATTACTGCTCTAGACTTCACGAAAACATGCTCATATTTGGAACTTTAGTCTGAAAACAGAATTTTACATTTTGATCCTGCAACTCTGTTTTGGTAAGCAAACCAATTGTTTTTTTCTTTTCGACGAATACTTCACATCCGTTCTAACTTAGCCTGAAAAATTAAAACTTGACGGTTCAGTGGACAGCTCCACATACATGTTAAACGCAGTAGGAAACTAACAAAAATTACGAATTACGTATGCTATCGGTTTCTTGCAATGGATTTGAATAGTTGTACTTATGCGCACGATAATTAAAGTAACCGCAACAATTAAGTACTTAATAATAATAAGAAACTGCAATCGCAACAAAAAACTGTATGTAAACAATATGAACACAAATATGTGTACAACAACATTACATATGTCATATCAATTACTGTGTATGTTAGTATAGTTAGTATTCATCAGCTACAACATCCTATCACACTTGGGAATTGAGTATTCTTCCGAGATGTCCATGCTTAATTATCACCTCATCAAAATTACATTTCCAAAGAAGAACAGCCCGTAGTTAAACTTATGATCAAAAAGTACTTCGACGTTTTGTATTTACATATTTGTTCATTTAATTTAGTACCTAGTGTAAATAGTTGCGTTATATCTAAGTACTTACTTTATAAAGAGAAAAGATTTCACGCTAAAACGGTTTAACAGATTTGGATGAAATTTGGCACATGGGTAGCCCATGACCTGAATTAGGACTTAGAATAATTTTTATCCCGGCCCGATTTTTATTCCAATGGGGTCGAGACTTATGCGAGTGAAACAGCGGGATTCAGCTAGGACCTATTGTATATAATATATAATCATGAAATAAAACGTGGTACCTTTGATAAAAATGACCTAAAAATCACTGAAAAACACATTGCAAAGTCAGCATACATAGTAAAACAACGTAACAACAGTATCACGTAACAAGCGAGGCACATGTTGCTCCTGTTACTATACTCACGTACGCCAGTTGACACTCCACATCCGACACTAGTAAGAGCACCTAACTGCCTACTCCTAGCACTTCATACCACCACACTAGCTTTTGCCCGCAACTTCACCTGCGTGTATTTTATATTTCATTTTTTTCTTTAAACAAAGACCTATCAAAGTCAAAGCATTAATTTCAAATAGGAACATAAAAGGCACTTTTGAACGTCAACATTTGCGATAAAATAGAATCGATTCTAGTCGCCCTTTTCAAAAGGTAGTTTCCAAGATGAAAGTACCCTGATGTCATGTTTGCCGCAAATAAACGTATTTTCTTTATTTTCTAAGTATGTCATCTGTCAAATTTAATACCGATCTGTTTAATGGATGAAGTGTGACAGACCGAGTTACTTTCGCAATTTTGCAATTATAATTAGTATGGATACTGTATAGTGTACCTATACATATGCCAGGCATATACAGAATGTTTTCTTAGTATGAATCGTCACAGTTAGTTATGACCGAAGCAGCGTGGTAAAGTGGAAGTAAACAGAGACTTAAAGGGCCATAGGAAACAAAACATGTTCAGTTACCTAGTGTATTGACTTTTAGCAGCTGTGAATGTTAATGTTTTCTAAACGTTAAGATTAGGATTTTACGCGCGTAAAAATGTGAAATTAGATTTTGCACAGTCAACATTAAAGAGGAGGCAGTCGACCAATCATACGTGATTAATAAGCTAACAGTGTCAAAGTAATAATAATATGTATGGTCACCAAAGGATATAAGAAACCAGAGTGGTTGGATATAGTCGAAGTATAAGTTAGTTTAGTAAGAATCCGATGGATGTTTTCGAATAAAATCAAATATTAAATAATAGAAAACAAACAGTTTATATATTAATTTAAAAATAATTCAATAACATCCATCGGTTTCTTACTGTACTGAACTGTGACTGAACATTTATAAAAAAGAGGAGAAAGAAGCATAGGGCATCAAAAAATTCGTCGGAATTCCGACGAATTTTAAGGCTTAATTGGTCAATTTTACTCCAATAAAGAATTAGATCATAGAAAATAAATTTATCGTAACATTGAAAAAATCCTTTAAAAGTGTAATTACTATAATATTTGTGTGTCCGTAAAATAAGTATAATGATCAATTTACGACATTACCATGTAGAGAGAGCTTTTTACTCGAGCAAGTGGGCTTTTTTCCTCAGCATTTCATACAACAGTATCCGGTTTTCCTTACCATAGGGTAACTTACAGCTAGGCTTGCTAATCCTACTATATAATATAGTACTAGAGCCCTAAACACAACACTTCAACAAAAAAAAAATAAAAAAAATTGTAGGCGAAACTACTAATATACTTATTTGAATTTCAATTCAAAATGGCGAAATAAGCGCAATATGGCCAGTATCAATCTCATAAAAGCTGAATTAAAATATTTTTTACTTAATCTAGAGTGTATTGTGAAATATAAAAAAACCTATTTATAAAGGCTCAAAGAAGCAAAAAATATAAATCCACTATTTTATTTTTTATTTTTGCGCCATTAATTATATTTTTACAGGCAATGACTTCGAAAATACTATATTTGATATAAAAAGTTGGCAACTTACAGCGCTGCAGCGGTTAAAACGTGGCGATAATTTTATTCCCTTTATTTAAAAGTAAACATATCAATTATATTTTTAAATATTAGAATATAAAAAGTATAAAAACATTTAAAAATATAAAAAATAGTAGCCCACCGGTATCGGGAACAGAGTCCAAGCTACCGGCGGTCAGGGCTCCAGAGAGAGGAACCTCCTGACAATGCGAGCCGTGTCCAGAAGTACCGCTTTCTGAATCAAGCCCTTGATCCAGCTGCCCAACGAGAGCCTCCTCGGGTGTTGGTCGAGGCTCTTGGCTATTATTCCCTTTTATTATTATTCAATAAATACTGACAGCTTGCCGATGTTCAGCATTTGTGTTTTATCTTATTACAAAAAAATGCTCTCGATTAACGAAGCGACATTGACGTCTGATAACAATCGCCTCGACTCTAATGGTTTTGTTCTAATTTCTGCACTAATTATAAAAAATAAGTCACCGTAGTAAAAACATAATTGATTCAGTTTTAGCACAGTTCTCGGAGCTTGTCACCTGTTGGTATAATTTTCATCGAACTATTAATAAAGCTGAAGAGTTTGTTTATTTTTGAACGCGCTATTCTCTGGAGCAACCTCTCGGATTTGAACAATACTTTTTACATTTAAAAGCCCTATTCTTGAGGAACACTATAGGCTTACACCACCCTAGGACGAAGTCACGGACAAAAGCCAGTAATTAATAGACTGCCTCGTTGGTGTAGTGATAGCAAGCGCTACTGCTAAGCATGAGGTTCTGGGTTCGATTCCCAGATCGGGTAAACTGTTATTTGGTTTTTTCCATCTGGAATTTCTCAGTAGCAGCATGGAGTCGGGATTTGTGTCCGGTCCGGCTCACGATATTCAAAATTCAAATTCAATTTATTCAGGAACAATTCAATTGTGTTTGATATCATTAAAATTATAAAACTAACACATTGATAATACATAGGCCATGTGTGTTTTAGTTATTTTTCTATTTTTAGCTTTTTGCATGTTACTCCCCGTTTGCGAGCTTATAACTACACTAGTATCTGCCCACGAGATCATCGAAAATAAAAAATAAAAAGAAACTACATTAACAATAAAATTACAAGCGATGGGACTTAAACGTAACTGGCGAAATATTGGTAAAAAAAAAAAAAAAAATACCTTATCTATACCTACCACACGTAGGTGCTAAGAAAGCAGCCTTCTTCCTTTATCTTGTTTGTATTCATCATCGTACGTCAAAATTAAAAATAACTACCAAGAACAACTTTCGGAAATATCTTTTGGCGTGACTAGAACCGGTGACCTTTCTTTAGGGCACGTAGGTCGACTTGTGACCTACGCCTACTGAGTAGGAAGTATATCGTAGTAATTATAGCACTATACAAAACGTATATAATGTAGGTACATACGCTGGAGGCCACGCATGTCCACACCTATAAAGTTATTCGTATCGAAATACCAGCTTAACGGCTTTCTAAAATGTCATTTTATTTTTGACTCTTATTGTTTTTTTTGTCGTCTGTAGTGAGTAATTAATATTTTAATTACATATGTTTTTTTTTCTTTCATGACTTGTTTCATTCAAAATGACTTGTTATTTTTTTATGTGTTGGCACAGACCAACATAGTGTTGTATACAGGGTGGCATGATTCTGAACCCTCCTGCGTTGAAATTAGTCGGTTATTACCTGTTGCAAACATTTTGACCGCGTTGGTATTGAACTTTTCTATGAAACAGATAATCTCTGGAATAACCAGTGGGACTTGAAAAAATATTTTTGCATTGCCCTATTCCTGAGGAAGGCTTTAGGCTTATTTAACATAACGCTAGGACCCTTAAAAGTCGACCAAAAAGAAAAAAAGTCAGAAAGAACGCTAAGCAAGAAAGAAAGAAAGAAAGAAAAACATTTATTTGCGGTAAACATGCGATGCAATGCGACGGGGTGGGGTGGGTCGAAGGAACAAGAAATTCCATGCGGACGAAACCGCGGGCGGCTAGTGTATGTACCATAATTATTATGAACAACATAAACATCAAATACAATAACCTATTACGTTCAAGTTTCAAGTTTACTCTAATTCGTAGAAATCCAGTTTTCGCTGATTACATTAACGGTAGGTACTGAATTAATCGTAAATCGTAATACGTGCCTATCAGGTTTCGGCCTTATTCCCTTAGCGTAGCCGATAAACAATACATGTTATAAAATCCGCGAAGTTTGTTAATAAAACCGTATTAAGTCATTATAATAAAATTACTTAAAGAAGGATATTTTGTTCGTTAGTTCAATAATTATAATAGGTACATTAGTCAACAGAAGCCTATGTCACTCTATTAAGTATATAATTATGCTTTATGGTCGTTTTGGTTATGTACGGCTGGTAAGGCCTTGGCCTTGTTTTGAGAACCATGGAGAATAGAGGGGAAAAAGACATAAAATAGATGATATTGGGCGGATATGTAAAGTAATCACTGCCACAGCCCCTGAATCTGGGTTCCACATTGTATGTTTTGGTCTGGCCAGATACTCTATCATATACAAAAAAAAAGGATCAGAATTGAACCGGCACCCTAATTGCCTAACACATTTTTAATCACAATCTGAATCATTTTGAAGGATAATACCAATCCATCGCTTCATAATGTTCGAAAAATTTGACTGCTTAGCAACGTAAATAACGCAATGAATGTTGTTGAACTGTCAAAATGAAAACCATTGCTAGTGTCTTACGCAATTACGCCCATGAACCGAAGGATTTTGATTTATTTGAAATAAAGAAGATACTAACGGGTGGGCCATCTAGTGTTTTAAATTTGAAGTACCGATTACTTTGACTTTGAAAGGTAGAATGACATTCATTTTTTGACAGGAAGTTAATTTTATGTTTAACATTTGCAAAATGGAACGCTATACGCTCGACCAAAATTGTGAAATATTAAAAACTTACTTCCAAAGTAGTGAGAAATGATCTGCCTTCAGTTCAGTTTGTGTGTCAATTTGTGAAGCGAGTTCGAGTGAAAATGGATCGTTATTAGACAAAACAACCCGTGTACTTTCTCGTCCAGTGCGTTCAACCGAATACATTGCTGATGTGGCTCAGAATGTGCAAGAACATCCGTCAACATCAACGCGTCATCGTTCTCAGGAACTGAACATTTCTCGCACTTCTCTGAGAAGAATTTTGCATAAAGACCGAGGTGTTTATGCAAAATTCTTCTCACCGAGGTGTGAAGGCTTACAAAGTTTAATTGTTCCAAGAACTGAAGCCTCACGACCACCCGATGCGTTTTCGCTTCGCCTAATGGGCTGAAGATTGTTTGGCAGGAGATGAAGAATTTTACCGAAAAATCGTGTTTTCAAATGAAGCTCATTTTCATCTCGGTGGCTATGTCAATAAGCAAAATTGCCGCATATGGAATTCAGAGAACCCACACGTGACTATTGAGAAGCCAATGCATCCACAACGAGTCACTGTTTGGTGTGGATTTTGGTCTGGCGTTATATAAACAGAGTCACTGTTTGGTGTGGATTTTGGTCTGGCGTTATATAAAGACCGAGGTCTTTATGCAAAATTCTTCTCACCGAGGTGTGAAGGCTTACAAAGTTTAATTGTTCCAAGAACTGAAGCCTCACGACCACCCGATGCGTTTTCGCTTCGCCTAATGGGCTGAAGATTGTTTGGCAGGAGATGAAGAATTTTACCGAAAAATCGTGTTTTCAAATGAAGCTCATTTTCATCTCGGTGGCTATGTCAATAAGCAAAATTGCCGCATATGGAATTCAGAGAACCCACACGTGACTATTGAGAGCCAATGCATCCACAACGAGTCACTGTTTGGTGTGGATTTTGGTCTGGCGGCATCAATGGGCCATTTTTCTTCTAAAATGAGCAAGGAGTCGCCGTTACCGTCAACGGTGAGCGTTACCGTGCCATGCTCAATGAATTTTTGTTTCCAAAAATTGAAGAGAATGACATGGACGATATTTGGTTTCAACAAGACGGGGCCACATGTCACACAGCCAACGTAACCATCGATCTGTTTTTGAAAATCGAATAATCAGCCGAAATGCTGCTGTCAATTGGCCGCCTCGGAGCTGAGATTTGAGCCCTTTGGATTATTTTCTGTGGGGAACCATTAAGGATAAATTTTACGCAAACCATCCAGAGACAATTGAAGCGTTGAAACATGAAATCGAAGTTGCCATTGAAGAGATTCAAGCCGAAACAATCGAAGAAAAATTGGGTTGATCGGATGGGGTACTGCCGAGCCAATCGTGGTAGGTAGTAATATGAATGATATTGTGTTCCATTCTTAAATGACAAAGTTCATAACCTTTCCAATAAAACCAGAAATTTAAAAAATAATCAGTAGTTTTTTTTTTATAGCCGATTCAAATTTAAATTTTAAATGGCCCACCCGTTACTTGCTTTTCTTGTTTAACCTGTTTAACTTCTACTTACTGTTGAATTGGTCAAAATCCATTAAATAATAATAATAAATAAATAAAAAAAATATTTTTCATTATTATTTTTATTATTTATTTATTTTATAGCCGATTCAAATTTTAAATGGCCTGCTTATCTTGTTTAACCTGTTTAACTTCTACTTACTGTTTAATTGGTCAAAATTTATTGATTGCTAGTAGGATTTATCAAATAAACAACAAAACAATTAGTAGGACTTCGAAGTAAGTAGTGGTTCTGCGGTTTAAAGGCATCGTAAACTTTTAAGAATTGCTTCAATACCTGAGTAGGTATGTACCTACATAATTAGATAAATTAATTAAGTATATTTATCTCTTACTAACTAGGCTGTAAATGCGGAATAAGTTATCTAGATCGGTCGTTAGTTTCCCGAGGTTATCCTACAAGTAGATACATGATGTTTAAGTAGGTACATAAAAAATGTATGCGACTGCCTACCATTGTTTACGATTCACAATATTTATGTGACTAAGTTTATAAATAGGAGCGTGTTTTATACTTAGAAAATGTAGTGTTGTACTTAATATGTTGGTATTAAAAAGGTTTGTCATTGAAAATTAATTAGGATATTTTTTTACCTAACTAAAATATATTGAAGAAGTCTCTTTGTATGCTCAATCCCCATTCACATTTTTTTTTTATATTTGAGGTGTAAATGTGCAGGAAAATAAGTAATACGTACCTAGTAACATCTACCAACTTACAGTGCGATTCTGTAGCCATCTCACCGTGAAAACTTAGGTGAAGTGAGCGTGGAGTGAGCTGTTATTCCAACTAATGCTAAGGGATTGACACTATTGACAGCTCACTCTAAGCTCACTTCACTTAACTTTTCACGGTGAGATTTTTACAGAATCGATCGTCTGCACTGGGCCCGCGTGGTGGTTCACGGCCCACTCCCTCTCACCGAGAGGAGGCCTGTGTCCCAGCAGTGGGAACATTATAGGTTGAGTATGCTATGCTCTGCGTATACTTATGCTGTAATATGTAAATACTAAGAAGTGCTTAAAAGAAAAATGGATCTTAATAGAATAACATACCAAGTGAAAAAAATAACTTTCTATAGGTAATATTATCACAAGTTTTCTTGTTATGGTCCTTAGAGTCAACCAAACAATATTTTACAAACATACAAATCTTACTGTAGAGACGTTAATTATGGAAGTGTAATGCACTTAACAGTTTTATCCATTATTTAATTTTTTATAATTGATCACACCGGGGTGGCACATATGCGTAGTAATTATTATAAAATACGTTAGCTACATCTAGTAGCTGTCACACGTGCAAATAATCTATTTGTATGCGGCCATTAACTGTTCTTATTCTTCGTAGATGGATGTTTGTGTGATATTTTATAATATAATTGATTGATTGTTATAATATCCACCAGCCCACGTGGTGGATTATGGCCCACTCGCTCTCAAATAGAGGAGGCCTGTGTCCTAGCAGTGGGAACTTAATAGGCTGATTATGTCTATGCTTATTGTTATAATGCACTTAATACAGCGTATAACAGGAAAGTGTGGTCATATTTAAGACTGTGGTACAGGCCATCAAAGTAAACAACATTCACCACGGGATCAACATTGTAATCGCGAAAAAAATATCACCTGTCCACTTCCACACAAAACTTCGATACTTTCTCGACCCAAATGTATGGTCGTTTTACCTACATTTGGATTGAGATTACGATATTGGCCTCATAGAGAAAGTTGTTAGGTTTAATGGTCTATACCACACCCTTAAATATGACCACACATTTCTGATACACGCTGTATAATAACTATTTTAAGTGCATTATGAACCTTTTCAAGATGATGTAGAGACGAGAAATTGTAACGTGGCTGTTACCGAAGTGGCTAAAGCTATTTTGCGTAGCGTGGCAGGCTTTTCAGCGTAGCAGTTTTTTTGCGTAGCGTAGTAGTCGTAATCACACACACACACTACGCGCTTAGTACTACTACGCGATTATACTTAGCTTAGAGAATATAATTTACATTTTTAGCAATACAAATAAATTACGGTTTCTTGTCATTCAATATATAAAATTACAAAACCATTTTAAATTTTAATAGGTGCCATTTTCATTGCTAGATTGCAATGTTTAGATTACAAATTTTTACTAAGCTTGAGTTTATTTTGTTTGAAATGTCTGTAAGTATAACACATTGCCTCGTTTAGAACGCTTGCCTAAAGTACTTATTGCGCGTATTCAAGACCTGGAAAACAAACATGCCAACTTTTGCTCATTAAATTTCGCAAACTACTTTTTTACCCATTAAGCTAATTATTAAAAAGAGAAAAACACGAAATCAAAGCTTAGGTACGTAGCCAAGCCTTAATCTGTGTGCAATGTCGCGTGTGACAGTAACCCTGAACTAGTAAGCACGACAACTAGACAAACCAGTAAATCTTGACACCGGCGTAATAGGGAACTAAACATAAATTTACTGATTTTGTCGTTCATTTGACATTTGTCTTTGGAACTAGCGCCACTGTGGACTGTCAAGTTATACTGGGCACCATGTTGTTAAAGTCTGGAATGTCCTTACATGAAAGTTGCCGGTAGAACGTGGCCAGGCCACATACACGTATAGTCAATGTTATTATGAAATAACAGGTGTAACTAGCTGCTAGCTTGTATTATAAAATGCCTTTTATTTGCGAACACGACTTTGTGATGGTCCTTTTAGTTGTTTTGTCTAATAAGGACCTAAGATGGCTAAGAAAAAACTTTAAAAAAAAAAAACAAAATAAGTTGGTAATTTAGGTATTAGGTAGGTTTTTAGTAGGTATAAATAATATTTTTTTGAGGTTTGATAGAATTAATCAGTTATTTTAGGAACTTTTAAATTTAGTATTTGATTATAAGTAGGTTTTATATGTTAGAGTCAAAAGATCAGAGCTTAGCCTTTTTTAAGTTTAATTTTTCATTTAGAACGTAGTTTTACTTACGTAGGTACTTGTCATTAGCCGTTAATCAATACCAATATTACCAATAGTTGTTAACCTTTGAATGCTTTTGTTACTAAAATAATCATAAAACAGAGGTCGTTTAGAAAAAAATATTAAAAATGAAAGACACTAGTTCGATTCAAATTTTGAATTTCTTTTGATATATAAATGTTAAAATAAAATAACTTAATATATGTTAATGATGCAATGCAATAAATAGGAGAACGGAATGAAAACACATTTTAAGTATCCTCTGATGGCTAAGGGCTTATTGATTACATTACCTACACTTTTAAGTCAAGTTGCGATATCGTAGGAAATCTTAACTATTTTATCTATATTAAGTAATTTATTTACCTATAGGGTACCTTGATACGCTTCCGTTTTACGTAGTAATGACGTAAGTGATTTGATTTAAAAAAGGCCGTTTTTGATAAATATGTAAAAAATATGCGGTGAACATATTTAACTGGTATATTATTCTTGTACCTGTATAGAGGCTTCGTCACTTCGATTCATTAGCAGATATATCACTTCGTCTGTTTGTATCAAACAGCCTTGTGTCACATGTCCGATCACTTCAAGATTACCAGTTCATTCATCATAAATATTCTCTACATTAAAACAAGTTATTTTATAATGAAAACGAAACATTCTGTACATTTATGACGTCAAAGATTCTCTAACTTTTAAAATCATTCCCAGGAATTCATATCAAAGGATCAAGTTGGAGAAGTCGTTGGTCCTTCGTTACAAATTCGTAAAAAAAAACTCTTTATAAGGGTTTAGTTAGTACCTTTAGCAAATAAAGTCCTTTGATAAAACCTTTTTTGAATTTTCAAATAAATTTAAGGGTTTGGGGTCCTGTGACGTCAATTTAAGAGAAAAATACTTTAAATTTGGTGAGTAGTAGGTAACATGTTACATATTTACTTTTGCACAACATTGGCTGCATGAGCCGGCTACATTCGGCCAGCCCACCAATAAGTAAACACGATCGTTCACGAAACTAGAACGCACACAATGAACGGTCGGTTCAATGCAACCGTTGAATAGAATAAACTTTTCAAATTCTCGCTCAATGGCGGCCGAATGCATCGTAACCTTTTAACCTTCAAATCAATTTAGTCTTTTAAGTGTACCTACATAACTACTCGTAAGAGTAGGTACATACAAGGTGGCAGCATCCACGCGCAGGTTGTTGCCATGGATTCGGTAGGTACATCATTCTGAATTGTTTGTTTGCTAAGTTTTGACCGCGTAGGTATCGCAACTTTTCTATGAAACAGTAGTTTTTTTTTAATAACCAACAAAAAATATCTATACTCCATCATGTCGAGAATCACTTGCTGAATTCATGGATACAGACTGCGCGTGGATTTCCCTGCCGCCCTGTATACCGGGTTATTGGTAAAACATTAACAACCTCTTCTGGGACTGTAGTACTAACATCATAAACTACAACTTTTGTTCTATGACTTTTATTATTTCATAAGACTATAATTCATCAGACTTTCATACAAAAATAAAATTATTTCTATTCAACGAATTGAAATTATCGATTTTCTGTTACGAACTCTACGCGAAGCAATAAAACGCTAGTTAGGTAGGTATACAAACTGCCGTGACTAGTAAAAGTACCTATTATGTTTTGTAAAAAGTTATACATGAAAAGTTTTTGTTGATGATGTTAGTAATCCTAATCCAGCCCTGCAAAGTTGTTAGTGTTATACCAATAACCCTGTATATGTGTCAATTAAAATTGTAACTTATTGTATGACTTTTCCTGATAAATTTTCCTGTTTTATTGTCCATAGGTATTACCTATACGACAGTTGTTTGAACGTTACTCATATAAGTATCTATGATTGCTTTTTAATGTTTAAGTAATCTATGTTTTCTCAATACCTCCAACAATAAGATCCTGTATAAGTATTAACGACATTATCCTGTGATGTTTTACACTCGGTAATGTTAATTTGTATTTTGTTCTCAGAATTGTTAAGCACTCGTTTGCTTACAAATATTATATTCGATGTAAAAAAGTGTAGGTGTGATTAATTAAACATCCTCGGAAAATAAATCTTGAAGTCAGCGATCCATTCTTTATTTGACTTGCTGTGTTGTAGTCATTTTCTACAACAGTCAGAAATGACAATTGTATACGTATAAATATACGATTTAAGGGGTTTATTTAAAAACGTTGCTTAAAGTTAAGAGACGTTTAAACATCAAAAATTTTTGGTTCGGACAAACAATCGCTAATCAGTACTTAACTTAAAACTACGTTTATAAATAAAGGGTTATGTTTGGTAGTCAGTTTGATAAACAATTAATTTACAAGATGCGTACGCTGAAATCAGAAGGTCGAATGCGAAAATTAGCTAAGCAAATCTGATATGGTTCCACGCTTAGAATTCCAAGCTACCTCACAATCGCATGATACATGCAATGCCAAGGATTCTTCCACTGAGTACTTCCAGCCAGTCTGTTGTAACACATTAGATACCAGACAATCAACTAACAGGCACTATGCTAATTAAACAATTACGTGCACTTTAAATGTCGAATGGAATTAATTTACTTTAAACTAGTTGTTTTTTTAAACTACAGATTTATGGAGTCTGGCCGAAAACTAGTCTGAGAGGGCAAAGAACTCCTTCTGACGAGGACAAAATTTACTTATTAATCTTTTTTTACTCAGAGGTCATGCAGCCTGTTTAATTAAATTAGATGCATTAAGGAAAATTAGGACAGTGTTATGAAAAAAAAAAACTACGTAGGTACCTATTGCAAAAATAATAAATGTTTTTGTTTTTCTCGAATGTCCTTATAGATTTGTCTCCATGCAAGGTTGTTATCATCGAATTATTGTAATTTGCTAGTAAAAGGGCAATGAAAGGTCACTTAAATCATCATCTGCCTAGCCTTTTCCCAACTATGTTGAAGTCGGCTTCCAGTCTAACCGGATGCAGCTGAATACCAGTATTTATGAAGCGACTGCGATCCAGTTACTGGGTACGACTGGTTTTCAGACTTTCGGGCTTCTGACGACACGTAGCGACTGTCAAAGACCCGGGATTGACAGCCGGGACCAACGGCTTAACGTGCTTTCCGAGGCATGCAGAAAGGTGTAAGTAATGGTACCTATACATATAAATGTTCATTTAGCATTGGTCAGGTCTGGGTTGCTCGATGTTGACCGCGCGCTGACGGTGCTGACGGCTGCTTCCCGTGCTTTGTTATATATGACTCGTCATGGCAATGTAAAAACTACTATATCATCTTAGTTTTATGTAACATGTAACACTAGCTGTGCCCGCGACTTCGTTCGCGGATATCTGATGATACCTTTTGATTTTCTGTTTTTTTTAAGTAACTGTAGCGTTACCCCTTATAGGTATCATCAGATATCTGCCTGAATAATCCCCGTCAACATCAGTCCAAGCTTCGGAGATTAACCGGATCAAATTAAAAAAAAAATGTTTTTTTTTTTTGTTATAAATTCTATACCTACTGCATTAAGGGCTGATTTTTCCATCGCCAGATAATTTTATTCGAGGAATAAAATTGACGTTTGACAGTTTTTGTATGGAATAACTGTCAACATTTCAAAATATAGTATAGTAATATAGTTTTGACAACTTGACAAAACATCGAGTTTTCTTTATTTAATGATGGTAGTTTAGGAGATGGCGGGACGGGCTGGATAGGTTCCGTCTAAATTGGAAGGAGGCCTTTGACCAGGAGTGGGACAGCGTAGGCTAGTAAAAGAAAAATATAGTTTAGTATTTATTTATTTAATAGGGACTACATGCTACAAAATAGAGAGAAATACATAAACTAAGATTTAACAGACACGTAACTCACACCATAATTGTCCACGTTTTTACTAAAGGTTAAAAGAAGTGCTAAAGACAAGTGATAAAAAGAAAAAGAAATTTAAGACACCAGTCGCTGCCACAATTATGCTGTGTTACTTAGCTTACCTTAAGTTAGTTATATATGTATGATACACATAAACCTCCCGGAATAAATTCTTTAAATGACGGTGAAAACCGCATTTCTGATGCGGTATTCACCGTAATTTAGAGAATTTATATTTTCTTTTATTTTCCTTTGCGTAGTTTAAAAAACAACGCAGTCACACAGACAGAAACGAAATGTGACTTTAATTATACCTAACACCTTTGTCCTATTATATAAATGACGTATGGGCTTATTTCTGAAATACATTGACTTTCCTGAGGGGCTTCTGGCTAAGTAATAACAGCCGCACGGGTCGATCGATCAGGTTAAGCTACGCTTGCCGCGGTTGGTCCGTGGATGGGACCATCTTTACATACCAAGAGCCCTCCGTGTCTCGTTGACAGTCCTTATGAGTCGTCAGAAGCCCGAAAGTCTGACAACCAGTCTTACCAAGGGGTATCGTATTATCCAGTAACTGGGTTGTGGACGTTAGATTCGCTCCATGTAAAATACTGGTATTCAGCTGCATCCGTTTAGATTGGAAGCCGACCCGGACATAGTTGGGAAAAGGCTAGGCAGATGTAGTTGTTGATGATGATGATGTTGTTGTTGGCTTTCATTTATCGGTTAGTCCACATTTTGTATCAAATGCTTGTTTTTTTTCTTTTATAACCTGACATTTATCCTGCTGTTTGATTATTTCAACTTTTTATGCTAATATGGTAAATGTGTTGCTCATTAAACAATACGAGTTTTCATCGTTATGCTCCTTCAACACATCAAACCGATAATATTATTATCAAAAAACAGTTTTTTTCATGTTTTTAATTTATGAGTAAAACTCACTTTGGTTCAATTAAAAAAACCTTGTTTTTAACTGAAAGATACGCAAGGAATTAATTAATCCACTTTTCCAAAGTATACTAATTGAAAGTATAGATACCTGTATCTACATACCTATACTATAGGCAACATTGTTTTAAAAGTTGCGGCCATCTTGGATTTGAAATTTATCATAGTGTATAGTATTCTACTAGTCAAGCCCTTTTATTTGATACCCATAATGAGGGAGTTGTGAAAAAATATGTAATCCGCAATAATTTTGTGGCGGCTAGCTATGTTTGATGAAAATCGGTCCAAGATGGCCATCTTGGACCGATTTTCATCAAACATAGCTAAGAACACTCCCGACAAATTCACCTTTCAAACAAAAAATAAATAAAATCAAAATCGGTTCATCCGTTCGGGAGCTACGATGCCACAGACAGTCATACACACAGACACGTGAAACTTACCTATAACACCCCGTCGTTTTTGCGTCGGGGGTTAAAAAGTGATTGTGTTTAGTTTTGTTTGTGATCTTCCTGTACAAGTCAAAATATAAACTTTTTCCTTGCCTCGCCATTGCCATTTAAACCTACACACTACTCTACAGGCTGTACAGTGTACCTACCTTAAAAAAACGTGAGATAAAATCAAGAGTGTAGGTCTTAGATCATAAAACTGCATAATTTGCGTCAGAGGCAAATGATGAGCAAGTAGATACAACCCATAAAAACATAATCCTATAAATTGTTTAAAAACAAAAATAAATAAAACAGCACCGTCTTTCACATGAAAAGATCCAGTGCGCATTTTGCTTGTGCGCAGATACCAATAATAAAGCTGAAGAGGTTGTTTGTTTGTTTGTTTGAACGCGCTAATCTCAGGAACTACCAGTCGGATTTGAAAAATTCTTTTTGCATTTGATAGCCCAATTCTTGAGGAAGGCTATTTAGCATCACCCTCATAGGAGGCAAGGAGCCGAGCAGAAACAAAAAAGTCGGAAAAAACGCTAATCGAAAACAATGCGACGGGTGGGTCGAGGAACAAGAACTTTCACGCGCACGAAGTCGCGGACAAAAGCTAGTGTAAAATTTAAACAAGAAGTTTATTTGCATGATTTATTTATAAGGGGTGTCTGGTAAAAACGTAACGAAAAGTCCATTACTTTTACGAGCGAGGTTACTCGTCAAAATTTCAATGTGAAGGCAGTAAAACATAAAACTCGATTGATGTTCCGAATTTAGAACTATTTCACATCAAGTAAACGGGCGAGTGTTTTCAAAGTTTTTGCACACAATGTGAGACCGACAATTGTGTTGCGGAAAATTATAATCAATGAAACGACAACCTGTAAGATTACGTGCACAAGTCGTTACAATTGTTGTATGAACCGTGTAACTTGCACCAGCGCAACGCCATTAAGTCACACCTCGCCAAAGAAACGCACATTATGTTGCGTATTTCTTAGATTAATAATTTTGATTGAAATTTCATCAAGCTATAATTATGTTATTTATGTCAAGATAAATTTATACATCTATACTTATAATAAATCGGTAGAAGTGAAAATTCTGTACATTGAAAATATCCAAAAAATAAATGGCAGGGGGTGTTACTTGACCGACACCGAACCCAAAAATGTGATTAAAAAAATTTTTGTCTGTCTGTCTGTCTGTTTGTTCAGGCATCACGCAAAAACTACTGGTTCGATTACGATGAAACTTGGTATAATTATTCTTTAATATCCTGGGCACCACACTGGGTACTTTTTATCCCGGAAAAGTATATACAATAAAAAACAAACTTAATTTTGCGGTTCGATCCCTATACCCGATTACCACTGTCTGTACTGTACCAACCGCAAATACTAAGTTTGTCGTAGGTTGGGTCACCCGCAGTGGAGTTCATTTTTATTCCTTTTAGATTTAGAGTTATTTAGGTTTATTTTCATATAAGTCGTAGGTATAGATTTTAATTTTAAAGTATAGGTAGTATATTTGATAGTGTACGTAGTGACCGTAGGTTATTTTATAATACTGTTAGGTAGGTTTAGTCATTCGTATAGATATTAGTTTTTAGGGATTTTGCTTATTTATTGAGTTTAGATTAGTTATCATCAGAAATAGGTTTACTTAGGCAGGTAGGTAATTTTCTGTTATTGAGTTTGTTTTTTAAATTAGTTAGGTACTTAGGTGAATATATCATATAGGTACCCTCTTAATCACCAATAATGAGACACAATTGGTTTTCTATTGTAATTAGCCACAAAGGGCCCGCGACATAGATGGCATTCTGGGGAAGCACATACATTTTATCCTGTTAGCACGTTCCCGTGGGTAAATTTCCGACATCCACGCGGGCGAAGCCGCGGGCAGAAGCTAGTACATCTATAAAAATAAATAAAATTGAAGTATCTGTTTGTAATGTCATAATGCCAGCTTTTTACTAAATGCATAATAACTTTTAATGAATGTATTGTACGGTACTTAAGTACAAAAAACCGATTTTTTTAATTTTTGTTTGTCTGTCTGTACGGCTGGACCGATTTTGACGGGAGTTTCACTGGCAGATAGCTGATGTTATAAGGAGTAACTTGGGCTATATTTATTTTAGAAAAAGATTAGTAAAGTGACACATTATAATTTTCCGACGTCCACGCGAACGAAGTCGCGGATACAGCTAGTAATAAAATAAATAGTTAATTTAGTCAGAGCAGGAATAGGAGTCCGAGTTTTGTAACCATTCGCCTCGAAAGACCAAATTATAGTTGACGAAATGCTACCAATAATTATCTAGGCGTAATTACGTAATTGATGTTTAGGAAGCAATAACAATAATAAATATCAGCTTCAATTTATGACGCAGAGAGCTACGCAAGGCTCTACATTCTATGATACACTTCATCAAGGCTATTTACCGATAAGGCAATAAAGGTGTTTTCTGTTTACACACACCTACTACGTGGATTAGGAAATAGGACCTTGTATTGTATTGTCATGAAATACTAAATGAACTAGGGCTAGGAGAGTCTCTTTTCAAAATGATTTGGGGCCACTCAACCGTGAAATTTTTTCTATCACTTATCTACGAGCAAACGTGGCGTGTACTAACTTTACAAAATTTGACCTACAGTCACGAGCACCAATATGTCAACACTTGGCAACTTTCAATTGCGATTTTTTCGTGAAATAACGAATGCAACGTTGAAATACGGCACATTACATAAACCTATGGGTTCGAAAAAGCTATGTTCGTAACAACATAAAATTTCATTAAGAAATAAAGGAGTAAATCGCTTTTCAATAAAGCCGAGTGTATACATACTTTTGTTCGTGACTGTACATCCATACCTACTTATGTCATAATCAGCCTATAACGTTCTCACTGCTGGGACTCAGGCCTCCTCTCTGTGAGAGGGCTGTAAATGTAATCCATCACGCGAGTCCAGTGCGGGTTGGCGGATATCATACGTCTGCGAATTTTTAGTTCTAGGACATACCGGTTTCGTCATGATGTTTTCCTTCACCGTTGTTGAGAGCAATGGTGATGAAATAAATTACACAAAGTAAAAGACCTGATAACGTATTCTCTATGACACAATTAACGAAACCGCGTAAATGAACGCGAAGTTGGCGTGGTTAGCTAAGGAGTTGATGTGGTTTCGAAGTAAGGAATCATTGAGTGGTTATAGTGAATTAGGGCCCTGCTTGGATTCGAACCCTCAACCTACAACTCGTAAGTTGCGGCCGTTACCATTGGGCCACCACTGCTCTCATTTCGTGTGCTCATCAACACAAATAAACATAACATAACATCACGCTTTACGCAATTCCCGAGGGGTTACACAGTAGGTATCTATAGAAACACCCACATTTTGCCATATTTATTTTATGTCACGTGTAATAGGAGGCGTGCCCATTGCCATCAACCGGGCACAATTACAGAATCAGCACCCTAACTGCGTAACACACAATCAATCGGAATCGGTTTCATTTTGACAGTTCAACAACATTCATTGCGTTATTTACATGTTGAGCAGACAAATTTTTCGAACTTATGAAGCAATGAATTAGCAATTTGCTTCAATATGATTCAGATTACGATTGATCGTGTGTTACGGGCTGCTACTCAAAAATACTGGTAATCGAACCCAGGACCTCACGCTCAACAGTAGCGCTGGCGACCACTAGACCAACGGTCAATCAAGTAGGAAAATATTCAAATTAGGTTGATAAATACTTATAATAACTAAGTAAATGATCACCGTAAAGGCTGTGCATAAAGACTTAGGGACTTTGGATTTTCCATGTTGTAAAGTGACGTATGTTATCATATCACTCTATATAAATTGTGATATATAATTGGCAACTTTGTTTATATTCCTTTATATAGCTATTTTATAAGTATTCGATGAATTGACTGTCCAGTGATTTTGCTTGCCTATAGCTATAGTCAGTCATCGAGAATTGAATTGATTATCGCAATTTTCTCTTAGAACGATGCCGCTGTCTATAATAATAATAATAAATAGTTTATTGATCCAAAAGATATACAGACAAAGGTTGTATATAGTTACATGCTAAGACTTAATCAACTAACAATGGACACAAGGGGATACAAAATAATAGTCTATATTAACAAAAAATTAAATACTGCCTCCTAAACTAGGGATAGCCTGTATCTTAGGAGACAGTGATTCGATCAAGCTGGACTGCAAATTAATGTTGGACATTAGAATTTGCTTAAACATAACTGGTCACATAACATATGCTTTTAACATAACTGGTCAATTAAGACTATAGAGGTGTGAGGAACAGCTGTTTGTGCGATGCAGGATTTTACGTGACGTCAGTGTGATGCGTAGTTTTGCATGTGGCGATGTAGATGCCGCCACAAGACTATCGCTACCGTTGGATAAAGGCCTCTCCCAGGCTGCGCCACAACACCTGTCCTCCGCCTTTCGCATCCAGTCTATCCCAGCCACCTCTTAAAGGTCGTCGGTAATCACGCTTGCTTATATACGCGGTCTCCACTCCAGCCAATCGCTTCTGTAAAAATCTCACCGAGAAAATGATGGTGAAGTGAGCTATCATTCCACCATATGCTAGGGATTGACACTATTGCCAGCTCACTTCAAGTTTCACCTATGTTTTCACGGTGGATTTTCAGAATAGCACTGCTGGACTCGTATCCTCCACCAGCCATTGGTCCTTCGACAAACATGGCCAGTTTACATAACTCCTAGTTACCTCAATTAATGTATTCTATTGTGTATATTAATGGCAGTTATTTGTATTGTTTCAGACGAGCCGTGCGCCGTTGTAAGCGACCCACAGCCCAGTAAGAGTAGTTCAGTCCGCGCGACCGCCGACATACCTAGCAGCCCGCCCGCATAGGATGGTAGAAACTGACCCCGGGCCCAAGAAATCTCACAGTAAGTATCTAGACAACTAACCCTAAACCCAGTAACGGTAGGTACAGTCAGCATCAAAAGTCAATTAACACTGTTACTTTTACAAATCATCTAAATTGATACAAAATGATGTGATACATTGGTTTTCTCTATTTCATGTAATAGCAAAGAGTTAATTATTCTTAAATATCTTATTAATATAAGCTTTTTAAGAATATTTTTCTCAATAATTAAGATTTAAACAACTAAAGTGTTAACCGACTTTTGATGCTGACCGTACAAGGATCTTCGGGGTGATTGCGTAACACAAAATCAGTAGCAATTGACAATTCAACAACATTCATTGCGTTATTTAAGTTGCTGAGCAGACAAGTTTTTCGAACATATGAGGTAATGGATTAGCTAATAGCTTATTATCGTTCAAAATTATTCAGATTGTAATTGATAGTATGTTACGCAATTAGAATGGTCATTAGCAGGGGGGCGTTGTTGGTAAACATTTATGAAATTGACATAGAAATTGTATTGAAAAAATCAAGATGGCGGCGGTAGTTCCGATTTTGGCCACGCACTAAAAGATCTTGTACCATTGTACATCAATGAACTTCAGCTGAAGACAAGGAGAGAATGTAGAGGAACGAGGTAACATGTTCCCGCAATGCAAAGGGAGGATCCGTGTAACAATATATTGACCATCATTGAACAGATTTCACACTGACACCTTACAAGTTCTAGTATGGCAAACCGAAAGTTAGATCGCTGAAAAGAATGCTGTTCAATTGTCCAAATATCATAATTCTAGACCCAGCAATATAGATTGTGCGTTGTCTGCCAGCGAATGAACATAAGATTTATAATAGTAGATCTATCAAAATTGAATTTATTTATATTTTATAGATTGGTATATCTAATATGGATTGCATGTAAATACTATTTCTTAACAAACTAACACTAATAAATACTATATACAATTATATAATATGAAAAAATATAGAAAAAGGCAGGATCTCATTGGGCATCAAAAAATTAAAATACCTAAATTAAATTGAATTTAGTGTCGAAAACCGGTACTAGAAATCAATATCAAAGCGGATAAACTCAAATGCCAATTAAATCAAAGCCTTTGGGCGCATTATAGAGGCCATCCCAAGCTCTTTTTAAAAATGAAAGAAAAATGGTTTTATTGTCACAGAGATGGAGACACGTGCAGTCGAAAAAGATATAATAATAAGTTTATTTATTTTCTCTCACAATGGTTTGTGGTACTTAACAGTTTGAACAACATAAATTCATTGTGAGAGCTGGTGCCTGAAGTAGGTTTTAGAAAAAAAAAACCTGTATTTAAGGTCACCAGGCCCCACTTAGTGGCATCATACAAATAAACAGGTATATAACTTGTATTTCTACTAAACAATTAAAACAAAAAATAAACAAATGAGAAGAAAGAAAAAAAAAATAAGATAACATAAGCAGTCAAAGAGCCTCATACATACTCACCACTCAGGTGAGTATGTATGAGGTTGAATGGAGATGAATGTGTAGGAGAATGGTGGTTACTGTAAGGGCGAATGGTGGCAGGTGTGTATGTGAATGGTGGTAGATGTGTAGGTAATTATTTAAATACAATTTTTATTTGATTGAGTGGAGTCATTTCTTTGTGTAATAGGAATAGGAAAGAGGAAAGAGTTATAGGAAAGAGTTTTCAAGAATTCAGTTACTTTCTTCTTACGAGCTTGTGCAGTGAACAAATATTTTGACCCTTGTTGATAACATTATACAGATAATCCCCTAGGTAACAGAAAAACTTGTGGGACTGACGTAACCGGAAAATTTTTGTACTGCACACCCTTTCTTTGTTTATCTTTCAATAGATCCGGGTCATAGGTTAGCTGCGAGTGCTTTTTGAGGACTGTGTGCAGAACGAAAGTTTGCCATCCCATTTTTTGTATAAGTCGACTGTAGGATATCGGAAGGAAAGACCCGTAGCAACCTTAAGTATGGCACGTTGAGCTCTTTCCGCCTACTATCAAGTGCGTGTTAGCCGCATCTACCCAGGAGATGATGCAGTAGTCAGTAAGCGACTGATGCAAGGCATAGTAGACCATCTTGATGGTACGAAGGTCGGCTACATGTTTTAGACTCTTAAATATGTAAATGAGTTTGCGCTATCTCGTTACCAGGACGTCTATGAAGCTGAGGAATTGATCCAATTGTATTTAATGTTATCTGCCCTTTGAAGAGACACATGCAAGGCTGGTAGGTTGACCAACAAGTGTGAGCCGCTACTGACAGTGACCATGGGGGTAGCACGTGTGATCGATGTGCAAATGCCACGTATTTCTTTTTGTGACATTGAGAGTCAACACATTATTCCGCAACCAAGTAACACCCCGTCAACCCCCTCCTGAGCTACACCAAAACCTACCACAATATACCTACATTATGTTAATAGTTCATCTTGATCTTTTTGATAATCAAACATGGCATCAATAATCGTCAATAATCTTCTGCGTAGGTAGGTTGGTACCTATTTCCCTCCGCCTTAAAACTAGGAAAATCCCCCGCCCTTCAAACTAGGAAAATCCTGTATTTTGAAGGACAGTCGAAGTCCTTCAAAATACAGGATTTTCCTAGTTTGAAGGGCGGGTCTTATCTTACTCATCTATATCTAATAGCCACCCATCCCCTACTGAAACAGCACTGATGTTACCTAGGCTAAGTCTTTTGATAATTAAATTGAAAATTAAATTAAATGATTCCTTACTTTCGAAGTACCTAATACTACCTACTTACCTTACTGCATGCCACATGAAACTCATGAAAGTAAGGCTTAGGGTAAGATTCTCCGATCGCTTTTTGTGTTTACTTTGCTAATTAACATGAGCGTTTCATATGAATATGATATTTTCATGTAAGTAATGATCATATTCGTATAAAAAAATTGAGCTAGCGCTTCGTACGTATATCAACATTATTTATAATCAAATACAGTTCACATTTGTATGAGAAGATTACTTTACTTGACAAGTACGATCTGTAAATCTTGCGTTACAGTCACCTTTCTGTAAAACCTGCCATGACTCACAATTAGGAATGTCCAAGTATTATTTTATTTGCTTAACACTCGTCACAATGAGCTCTTATTGAAGTCACCTGTCCATTTCGTAACCTCATACGGAGATTATGCACATCTCAAGGTAACGAAGAACTACAGACCGACTGTTTAACGCTAGAACGTTAATAAAAAAGACGTATTCTGATCACGTTACAGTGGGTACGGTTGGCAAAAATTCGCTGAAAACGTCCTGCAAGTAACTATAAGCATATTTTTTCTTCTTTTTTGGCTTTCCATATATTGCAAACGATATAACAGACATGTGACATCTACCAACTCCTACTGGGCCAGCGTGGTGTATTGCGACCCACTCCCTCTTACCGAGAGGAGGCCTGCGTCCCAGCAGTGGGAACATTATAGGCTGATTATGCACTATCTTACCAATACAGGAATAGCTAGTTATATAGTAAGAATAGCAATGACAAAATTATTTTGTAGGTTCTGACAGCCGTATTTCGAACATACCATTCTGTTGCTACCCGTACATTGTGTGTCCTGACATATTGTATCCGCGGCTGCGCCAAATATTGTGAGCGAGACCTTGCCGAACTGCCGGTCACCTACCAATAATGATGCCTTATTTATGTGCATACTTAGATATCGAGATGACTTTTATATTATTTATTGTAGGTATTTAATGTATACAAGGTGGGGCAAACGTAATGTCATGTGAATTGGCTGCTATTTGGTTAGAAATTTAAGAAAATAGGCTCGTTTTTCACGGGAAGTTTATTTGTGTAAAATTTATGACATTAAGTCGAAAAAATGATATCGTTCAAACGACTACCCCCTGAGTTGATGCACATTTGTGCTAGTTTTACGGCATTTTGAATTGTTGCTCGTAAACCATCCTCCAAATTGGTGATTTCTTCTTCAATGTTGGCTTTCAAGCCTTGCAAGGGTTGTGGTTTGTTGTGGGAAATGTGAGATTTCAAAAAGCTCCAAAGAATGATGTCTGGCGCCAACAGATCTAGCGATAATAACCAACCAGTTCAAATCGCCAAAACGGGAGAGCACACGGCCTCGAAATTGGTGTTTCAAAATCTCCATCGTTGCATGAGCTGTGTGACTGTGTGTATCAGTGTACCGCTCTATTGCATTGTCAACTAATTCAATATCTGTCTACACAACAACATATGTATCAAATCCGAATGACATTATAACGCCATTAGTAAAAACCATGGCTCATTCACATTATGACATTACTTTTGCTTTTTGCGAAGGTTAAGCTTGCCGCGGTCGGTTCGTGGATGGGTGATCAAGATTATCCATAACATATCGAGACCCGTTCGTGCCTCGGAACGATCTTTGACAGTCGTTACGGGTAATCACAAGCACAAAAGTCTGACAAACAGTGTTACCAAGGGGTATTGTGTCACCCACCTAACTAGGCTATGGAGGTCAGATAGGCAGTCGCTCCATGTTAAATACTGGTATTCAGCTGCATCCGGTTAGACTGGAAGCCGACCACATCATAATTGACGGTGACGGCACGGTTGGCGCAGTGGTTAAGCGATTGACTGCTGCGCTGCGTGTCGCGGGTTCGATTCCCGCACGGAACAAATATTTGTATGACCTACATGTATTTGTTCCGAGTCTGGGTGTTTTTCTATCTATAATATGTATGTATTTACAAAAAAAAAATGTATATAAGTAGTTTATCAGCCATCTTGTTACCATAACACAAGCATTAGGTTGCTTAGCTTGGGACTAGATGGCGCTGTGTAAAATATCCAGGGATATTATTATTATTATTAATTGGGAAAAAGTTATGCAGATTGATATAACTAACCTAATAGATAGAGCTGAATAGAAGAAAAAACCAACAACAATAGCACAACAATTCTAACATACACAAAGAATGCGTATGTTTATTTCTCATGCGAAGAATTGCTACATTCACAGATCGTAGCACGTATGACACGTGTAGTGTAGAGATATACCACGTGTTACACGTGTATGTAGTGTAGAGACTTACGCAACTGTCTAATAGATGGATGAAACCACGTTATGCAGGAAAAAGCGGGCAGATTTATATAGCTAACGTAATAGATATGGCTGATAGAGGTAAATGGAAGAAAATACCTCCATAATTTTTTTTTCTATTTTTTTTTTAAACTTTGCCCCTCACTAGGAATTTCTCCTGTATCGTGGGTGCGTTTACAAACATTTACCTAAACTCACATACACAAACAGCCAGACCCGGAACAACTACTTGTAGGTCATACAAATATTTGTTCCGTGCGAGAATCGAACCCGTGACACGCAGCGCAACAGCCAATCGCTTAAGGGCCTTACTCTCGTTTAGTACCGTAATACGGTCACTTTATGAAGAATATTTCTCATTAACGGCTTGACTAAAAGATCTGTAAAAAATATATGTTTGCTATAGATTCATGAACAACATTTCTGTAGAAGGATTTTTTCGTATGGCTAATACTTTTGCCTTAAAAAAATATTTACCAACACGCTATTTTTTTCTGATATTCGATATTACTTCTAAACGGCTTTGATGTTTGGAAATATTTTTACACTGAAAAATCGATGGTTAGAGGTACTACAGATTTGTCTTAGCTTATGTAAATCAATTAACATTTGCAAAGGAAATGTCCCCACTTTGAGATCGAGCTTCAGAGGGGCTCTGCGCGGGCGCGGGCGGCAGTCGTGCGTTAGCATTGAGACGGGGTGGCTGTGTCGCTCGCTGCTACGCTCCGGCTATCGACCGACTATGCGCGTCTGTCTGTGTTAGTGCAAATATTTACGAACGAATTGTATCAGTGTGCGTTTATTGACTAGCTCGCTGCAGATGGCCCATTGCTATTGTGCGCGTGGACGCTTACGAATACTTACGATAGTAATACAAGTAGTCTCTACTAATATTAAAATGAGAAAAGATTGGATTTGATCAAAATAAAAGTCCAAGATGGCGGCTGCGAAAATTTTCAAGTTTTTCATCATGGGTGTCGTTTTCATATTTTTCGAGGGTGACAAAACCGATAGTGAGGTCAAAATAAAAATCCAAAATGGCGGCTGCAAAAATTTTCAAATATTTCATCATGGGTGTCGTTTTCATACTTTTCGAGGGTGATAAAGCCGATAGTGAGGTCAAAATAAAAATCCAATATGGCGGCTGCAAAAAATTTCAAATATTTCATCATGGGTATCGTTTTCATATTTTTCGAGGGTGATAAAGCCGATAGTGAGGTCAAAATAAAAATCCAAAATGGCGGCTGCAAAAATTTTCAAATATTTCATCATGGGTGTCGTTTTCATGCTTTTCGGGGGTGATAAAGCCGCTAGTGAGGTCAAAATAAAAATCTAAAATGGCGGCTGCAAAAATTTTCAAATATTTCATCATGGGTGTCGTTTTCATACTTTTCGAGGGTGATAAAGCCGATAGTGAGGTCAAAATAAAAATCCAAAATGGCGGCTGCAAAAATTTTCAAATATTTCATCATGGGTGTCGTTTTCATGCTTTTCGGGGGTGATAAAGCCGCTAGTGAGGTCAAAATAAAAATCCAAAATGACGGTTGCGAAAATTTTCAATTTTTTCATCATGGGTGTCGTTTTCGTGGTTTTTGAGGCTGCTGAAGCCAATAGTGAGGTCAAAATGAAAATCTAAGACGGCGGGTGCGAAAATTTTCAGAATTTTCGTCATGGGTGTCGTTTTCATACTTTTCGAGGGTGATCAAGCCGATAGTGAGGTCAAAATAAAAATCCAAAATGGCGGCTGCGAAAATTTTCAAATATTTCATCATGGGTGTCGTTTTCATGCTTTTCGGGGGTGATAAAGCCGCTAGTGAGGTCAAAATAAAAATCCAAAATGACGGTTGCGAAAATTTTCAAATTTTTCATCATGGGTGTCGTTTTCGTGGTTTTTGAGGCTGCTGAAGCCAATAGTGAGGTCAAAATGAAAATCTAAGACGGCGGGTGCGAAAATTTTCAGAATTTTCGTCATGGGTGTCGTTTTCATACTTTTCGAGGGTGATCAAGCCGATAGTGAGGTCAAAATAAAAATCCAAAATGGCGGCTGCGAAAATTTTCAGATATTTCATCATGGGTGTCGTTTTCATGCTTTTCGGGGGTGATAAAGCCGCTAGTGAGGTCAAAATAAAAATCCAAAATGGCGGCTGCAAAAATTTTCAAATTTTTCATCATGGGTGTCGTTTTCGTGGTTTTTGAGGCTGCTGAAGCCAATAGTGAGGTCAAAATGAAAATCCAAAATGACGGTTGCGAAAATTTTCAGAATTTTCGTCATGGGTGTCGTTTTCATACTTTTCGAGGGTGATCAAGCCAATAGTGAGGTCAAAATAAAAATCCAAAATGGCGGCTGCAAAAATTTTCAAATATTTCATCATGGGTGTTGTTTTCCCACTTTTCGAGGGTGATAAAGCCGATAATGAGGTCAAAATAAAAATCCAAAATGGCGGCTACAAAAATTTTCAAATATTTCATCATGGGTGTCATTTTCATAGTTTTCGAGGGTACTACAGCCGATAGTGAGCTCACAATGTAAATCCAAGATGGCGGCTACAAAAAATTGTTTTTTTTTTTAAATCATACATAAGGAACTTCGAATAACCTAAGTTATTCCGATCAAACTAAAATTTACTAATTATTACTTGATTTTAGGTACACGATACTTATTTGACAATAATATAGTGTGATGAGTTGCCAAATAAACAATGTTATTTATCACGAGACCGCATGAGTGAGTGAGTGACAGATAGATTGCAAAAACAATATCCTATACGGTTAAGACAAAAGAATACTGTATCATTGTGTATTAAAATTCAATTGATTTAATACAGATAACTTATTATTGAAAGATTATCTATTTATCCAGTTCTTTATTTAGATATTTAAGAAGGAAAATTAGTTTTATATGTAACCAACACCTCAAATTGATGACTGAATAATTAGTTACAACTAAAACTAAATTTTTGAAGCCGCCTTTTTGGATTTTTATTTTGACCTCACTATTGGCTTTATCACTCTGGAAAACCACGAAAACGACACTTATGAAGCAAAATTCCAAATTTATTGCAGCCGCCATTTTGGATTTTCATTTTGACCTCACTATTGGCTCCAGCACCCTCGAAAACCACGAAAACGACACCCATGACGAATATTTTGAAAAGTTTTGCAGCCGCCATCTTAGATTTTCATTTTGACCTCACTATTGGCTTCAGCAGCTTCGAAAACCACGAAAATGACACACATGACGAAAATTTTGAAAATTTTCGCACCCGCCATCTTAGATTTTCATTTTGACCTCACTATTGGCTTCAGCAGCCTCAAAAACCATGAAAACGACACCCATGATGAAAAATTTGAAAATTTTTGCAGTCGCCATTTTAGATTTTCATTTTGACCTCACTATTGGCTCCAGCACCCTCGAAAACCACGAAAATGACACCCATGACGAATATTTTGAAAAGTTTTGCAGCCGCCATCTTGGATTTTCATTTTGACTTTATAATCGGCTCCAGCACCCTCGAATACCACGAAAACGACACCCATGACGAATATTTTGAAAAGTTTTGCAGCCGCCATCCTGGATTTTCATTTTGACTTTATAATCGGCTCCAGCACCCTCGAAAACCACGAAAATGACACCCATGACGAAAATTTTGAAAATTTTCGCACCCGCCATCTTAGATTTTCATTTTGACCTCACTATTGGCTTCAGCAGCCTCGAAAACCACGAAAATGACACCCATGACGAAAAATTTGAAAATTTTTGCAGCCGCCATTTTGGATTTTCATTTTGTCCTCACTATTGGCTCCAGCACCCTCGAAAACCACGAAAACGACACCCATGACGAATATTTTGAAAATTTTCGCATCCGCCATCTTAGATTGTCATTTTGACCTCACTATTGGCTTCAGCAGCCTCGAAAACCACGAAAATGACCCCCATGACGAAAATTTTGAAAATTTTCGCACCCGCCATCTTAGATTTTCATTTTGACCTCACTATTGGCTTCAGCAGCCTCAAAAACCATGAAAACGACACCCATGATGAAAAATTTGAAAATTTTTGCAGTCGCCATTTTAGATTTTCATTTTGACCTCACTATTGGCTCCAGCACCCTCGAAAACCACGAAAACGACACCCATGACGAATATTTTGAAAAGTTTTGCAGCCGCCATCTTGGATTTTCATTTTGACTTTATAATCGGCTCCAGCACCCTCGAAAACCACGAAAATGACACCCATGACGAAAATTTTGAGAATTTTCGCACCCGCCATCTTAGATTTTCATTTTGACCTCACTATTGGCTTCAGCAGCCTCGAAAACCACGAAAATGACACCCATGACGAAAATTTGGAAAAGTTTTGTAGCCGCCATCCTGGATTTTCATTTTGACTTTATAATCGGCTCCAGCACCCTCGAAAACCACGAAAATGACACCCATGACGAAAATTTTGAAAATTTTCGCACCCGCCATCTTAGATTTTCATTTTGACCTCACTATTGGCTTCAGCAGCCTCGAAAACCACGAAAATGACACCCATGACGAAAATTTGGAAAAGTTTTGTAGCCGCCATCTTGGATTTTCATTTTGACTTCATAATCGGCTCCAGCACCCTCGAAAACCACGAAAACGACACCCATGACGAATATTTTGAAAAGTTTTGCAGCCGCCGTCTTGGATTTTCATTTTGACTTCATAATCGGCTCCAGCACCCTCGAAAACCACGAAAATGACACCCATGACGAAAATTTTGAAAATTTTCGCACCCGCCATCTTAGATTTTCATTTTGACCTCACTATTGGCTTCAGCAGCCTCGAAAACCACGAAAATGACACCCATGACGAAAATTTGGAAAAGTTTTGTAGCCGAAATCCTGGATTTTCATTTTGACTTTATAATCGGCTCCAGCACCCTCGAAAACCACGAAAATGACACCCATGACGAGGTTTATCTACTAAACGGCCGTAGGTAATTATTTCAAGGTCACTGCCGAAACTATAACATCGTTCGATTGGCTACGGAACCCTAAAATGCTATTTAGGTACAGTGCTAGTTAGGTAGGTTTATTACTGATATATAATAATTCAAATTGGTGAAACAGGATCACATTTTTTATAAAATCTCATTTTTATGTACTTAATAAATCCTCCTACCTACAGTATGCAAATAAAATGTTAAACGATTCCTAAGAAAATACTCGAAATAATTTTTAAAGTTTTACCCCCGCAGGAACTAAGTTCTGATTTTAAATAAAATCGAAATTTCTAAATGAAAAATGCTTAAAATATACGTAACATACGTATCAATCTATACAAAATATATCAGACTTGCATCCGCAATTCCCTTCTGGAATCGTAGGCAAAAATAGCGACCTGCGGGCGGCATGTCTGTGCCTCTGCATACTCTTTGATCGTCGTTTTAGTTCAGCGCGCCACCGCGCGCGTTTTACGTTTTCGGGAGTAGAGCGTTTAGCTCCGCCCACATGCGCAAGGTCAGCGAGCCCTATATACACCTTAACCACTGCGCCAACCGTGCCGTCAAAATTAAATTTAAATTAAAACCTACACGAAGAATGCGTATGTTTATTTCTCTTGTGAAGAATTGCTACAATCACAGATCGTAATACGTGTGACACGTGTAATGTAGAGATGTATGCACCTGTGTTGCAGATGAATTACATAACGTTACACAAGAAAAACCTAGGCAGATTTATATAACTTAATAGACATCAAGGGGCTAACGACCCAGTGGGTTCTGCTTAATGGCAAACGACATCGGACACCTTTAATAAAGATCGGTCCTTGGCAGCTCTGGACAGAGAGCGGTGACAAAAGAGTACGGAGGCCTTTCCCCAGCAGTGGGACATGGCTATTAAAAAATATAGACATGGCTGATAGAGGTTAAAAAAAAAAATTAAAAAAATAGCTTATTTCTGTAACTTTCTTGTACGGACGCCAGCAGGTCAACCTACCCGAAACTGTCAGATTTTCCCAATCAACCTTGAACCTAACTCTTTAGCAATAAAGTCGAAAATCTATTAAAGAAATCTGACAGATTGTAGTAGCTTGATGTGCGTCTGTACAATATTATTCTGTGGCTAGAACCTCCCAGGAAGCATGTAGTAATGCTTGTATTGGGTGGTTCTGCTCCTCACTCGGATAGATGAATGGAAGAAAACACCTTCAACAAAAGAAATGCGTATGTTTATTTCTCTTGTGAAGTTTTGCTACAATCACAGAACATAATAGCACGTGTGATCATGTAGACCGTGTAGTGTAGAGATGTACCAATGCACCTGTTTAGTAGTCTATGGATGACATAACGTTACACGCTAGAGGTGCACCTAAAATACTTATAGTTATTGTTTTGAAACACTAACTGCATTGTGCCGATTGTGCCTGTGTGAGCCTGCGCATGCGTATTTCTTTATGGGAATAAGTTAATGTGTAATAATAACAATAACTTATAAACTTTAGTAGGGTCAGCACAACATCGGAAGATTACCATGAAAACAGACAGAGTTTTTGCATTATTGGCAGCTAACACTAGATTCCTCTATCGTAGGTACCTAGTGTTACCTATCCAGACGCAAATAATAGTTTGGTTGTGATTGGAACACCAGCTGATCGATTCTGTAAAAATATCACCGTGAAAAGTTAGGTGAAGTGATCTTAGAGTGAGCTATCAATAGTGTCAATCCGTAGCATTAGTTGGAGTGACAGCTCACTCCACGCTTACTTCACCTAAGTTTTCACGGTGAGATGGTTACAGAATCGCATTGCTGGAGTGTGTCCAAAAATATCCTTTGATGATTATTTTTGGAAATATTAATTGATTTTTTGTTTGTTTCAGATTGTGATGTAAAAAGGGACCTTCAACTAAACGGCCCAGGTTCCAAAACCGCCGAGCTTGGTAAGTTATCTCTACCAAAACACAACAACTTCTCTCTCTCTCTCTCTCACCTTCATCATCGTTCTCTTTCATTTGGGGTCGGCGCAGCCTGTCTCAATGGCGTGCAATAGGAGAGGCCTATGTCCAGTAGTGGACTGCTATTAGGCAGATGATGATGATGATACAGCCTGTCTTCTTCTTCCATACTACTCTATTTATTAGTCGTCATCTCAGTATTCAATATAAAGTGCAATATATATTTACTGGTTATCAGAATCAGACTGTATGGTACTAAGGCAAAGAATTGGCTTCTGAATCCGAGGATGTGTTAAAAGGGACAAAGGGATAAGCAGCAGCGTACTTCTAGATTCTATAATGTGCTATTAACAACACACATATCGCTCTGCGACTATTCAATCTAGTGGTAATTGTGATACCCAGGCTTAGCATTTGACATTTATCGGCTGATATAATTTATGATATCAGACAACCCTGTGCTGGCTTTAATTAATTTAATTATTACCTTATTTAAATACCCGCACAGTTAACAGGTTCAGATACTCATATAGTATAACCTACTAAAGGATAAGGTAGTCATTTGTTCGCTCCTAATTAAAATATTGATTTATTAACATATGGAAACCATAAAGTTGCACATACCTACATTAACCTGGCAATATCTTACTGATGCAATAACTATAAACGGTTGGTTGAGATCTTTTCCGTTTGAAAACTTTATGGTCTTTATAGTCTATGCCTACGTTCCGATTAATTAACCATTATTCTAATGAATAGGATAATTTAATTGAGCTATTCGTAGTGGAGCCATAAGGCACATTGGAACTAGCAGTGTATAACTGGTCCTTTGGATTTTATCCATTAGGACCAAAAATAATCGTGTTAGGACTATTTAGAATTTCTGGACTGGTCGTTGATATTCTGCTCTATTTTAATAAGGTTATATTTTATTACGCATAGCATAATCAGTGTATAATGTTCCTACTGCTGGTACAGTCACGAGCACCAATATGTCAACACTTGGCAACTTTAAATTGCGATTTTTTCGTGAAATAACGAATGCAACGTTGAAATAAGACACATTACATAAACGTATGGGTTCGAAAATGCTATGTTCGTAACAACATAAAATTTCATTAAAAAATAAAGGGGTAAATCGCTTTTGAATAAAGCCGAGTGTATACATACTTTTGCTCGTGACTTTACACAGGCCTCCTCTCTGTGAGAAGGAATGGGTGGGTCCTAATCCACCACGACGGCCCAGTGCGGGTCGGTGGATGTCAGATATCTTTGAATTCTCAGTTCTACGTTGTATCACCATTTTGAGAACAGTGGTGATGAAATATCATAAGTACCTATTTAGTTGATTGTTTGTAATGCTTTGTTTATTTTGTTTATAGGCGTCGTACCGTCATTAAAGACACAAGTCAAGCTCGACCCCGAGAAGGGCCCCAACTCGGAAAAAGCTGACTTCGAAAGGGCTATCGAATTAACCGGTAAGTTTGGATAAATAATATTACCTATATGTTATAAAATACGCAATCAACAAATCGAGGCCAAGAGGAGGCACATTTAGCAATAAACAATAAAAAAAACTTGGCTATCGCAGATTGGGACGGTAGTCGGTACGCATCACTTTCGTACATTTTCTATGAACCAACGCATAGGTACTCCAGGCGGGCCTCACCACACTTCACAAGTCTTTTTGTATGAAAATGCGTTACGCTGCGGCCCGTTACGGCGTGTAAGTAATGTGCGCTTGGCTTTACCTATAGGTACCAAATCAGACTAAGGTACTTAATAACCAGAGATTTAAAGATCCTAATTCCATTATGCGCTGATTTTTCAATCGACAGATAATTAATCGTGGAATTAAATTGACGTCTGACAGATTTTCTATGGAAGAACTGTCAAAAATTCCAAATTATTCCTCGGATATAATTCTCTGGCGTTGGAAAAATCAACCCTAAATGAAATTGAACTGATTAAAGGCTTTAAATTAAAAGAGAAGTAAGAAAGAAAGAAAGAAAGAAAAGAAAGAAAATGCATAAAAAGAACAAGAAGTCATAAATAAATTGTGCTAAGTTTATAAACAATGGCAGTAGGTACCTATTACCTAATAATGATTATCATGACAGACGATACCGATATCGTCGGTCATGATGATCATCTTATTGCTTGTCCGTAATATTTTTCTTTATTAGGTCTGAAACTTCATTACCTACTTAGAACCTACCTACCGAAATATTTATTGGATTTTCACGCTGTTACGTGCTTTAAAAATACTTACTAAACGATGGTTATTTTATGAAAAAAAGTTAACAAAAATACACCTCCATTCGACACGTCGAAAATGTACTTAGGATAAGCATAAGTTTGTTGACTGTAAATAAAACGACTGTTGAATATTTATTCCACTGAAAACATAAGCAATAATACAGCAAACATTTTCGTAAATAAACATAAATAAATACAACGTACCTAAGTGAACAATGAAGGTCAAGATTTCAAGAACTATATCAAATAACATATCAAAATTAAAAGGATGCCACTTCATGTTTTGTAAATCGATCCGTCTTCTACATCGACCTACAAAAGTAAAATCATAATGCGCAGTTACAGTTACATTGCATTGTTGACATTCAATTACGTAATAAAAACAATATGAAACCGTACACGGCTTCGTTGGTAAATGAAACAGTAACTTGAACGAACTTTTATGAATGAAGAGAGCTCGAGTTGCATTCCTCGACTTAGCCTCGACGTTCGGCGTTGTAAACATGCCTCTACTAAGAAACGCGTCGTACGATCACTCCTGATTGAAACTTGACCCCTTACATGCTTTAGCTAATGTTTTTAACGTGTTCTTCTGTTATTATCGCTTCCTTACTTGTAAACAACAAAAGATAATAAAACTTCTGGTAATTAGCACCTTATCAAACCCTTGTAAGGTTCCCATTTCGTTAAATATTCCAATCTACTTAACGAATTAGATGCCTACTAGAATTTCGGGTTGTCTAAATGAGTCAACAATACAGAGCCTACTGCTAGTCGTTTTACTGGTGCAGCTTGTGGGTTAGGTATACGCTGAAGGTTTACAACGCTCTGCGCGTGCTGTATAATAATGCGCTGAGGATATTGTTGGGGCTGCGTCGGTTTTGCAGTGCATCGGGCATGTTCGCGGAAGCGCGAATAGATAACTTTCATGCGGCGATTTCGGGGTAGCCCTAACAGTATTTTAGCAACACTGGCGGACAAAGTTGACGGACCTTTTATTAGACTCTACATGAACATATTATGTGCGTGCACATGTTCATGTAGCCAATTAGTGTATTTTTAAGTTATTGTTATTTGTTATTTACTAACATAGGATAAGTTCATACTAACTCTATAATCTATATGGATCCACTGTGCACTGGTCTGAAACAAAAAAATTGAATTTGAATTTGAATACGCGTGACCGCCAAAAGACTCAATGAAATCTACCTATCCACTCGAATGATTGTTTTGAATTCGCCCCACACAATCAATGTGTCAGACAGAAACGTATTACCGGTACTTAGTTATCCGTTAGTAGGCCAGCCTAGGAAGCCACGAGCTGTATCTGTTTACGTTTGCGCAGGATATGGACGGTTCCACTACCTGCTCCTGGCGGTGTGCGGCCTGGTCAGCACCTCCGAGGAGATGGACGTCATCTCCATGTCCTTCATCCTCCCGTCGGCACAGTGCGATCTAGACCTCACCACACAGACGAAGGTAAGTCCTTAACTTAACTTTACGTTACTGTCAAACATAATTCTGTCTCTGTCATCTGACAAACGATGGAGAGAAACAGAACGATGTTTTGAATGCGTTCGCGCAAGTGGGCCTAACTGTCTCTGGATTTTGCTAGAGACGGAACTCACTGATTATGGTAATATCATTAAGGATGCTATCAAAGATTTTGTTCAGTATTTTGGAAAAGTCCATCTTGCTCAGTTTATTTCCTAATAATCTAAAAACAGTAGTAATAAAACCTCTTCATAAAAAGAATAATAGGAAAGACATGTCCAACTATAGACCAGCAGCATTGGTCCCCATATTTTCTAAGGTATTTGAAAAGATTATATCATGCAATGGATAGATTTTTAAATAAATATAATATATTAAGCGACGAACAAATGGGTTTCAGAAAAAATAAAAATATGGCAATATATAATCTCCTAACAAATATACTGACAAACGTTGACAATAAAATTCCTGTATGTACAATATCGACTGATATGGCTAAGGCATTCGACTATGTAAACCATGACGTCCTTCTAAAGAAGCTTTATGCCTATAGCATAGGTAAGAGGAAATATTCTAAATCTAATAAAATCATACCTACAAGGCCGACTGCAGTACACAGAAATAACGAGAATATGCCCTAAGCTATAAGCTAAACGCGAACTTAAATTTATTTCGGGTTGTAGAGAGGTAAAATATCGCGTACCACAAGGTCGCATTCTGGGACCCCTGTTAGTTCTCCTATACACTAATGATTTGTCCAGTCAAACACGGCTTTGTTTGCGGAGTATAGTACGGCAATCGTAAAATGTTCGGACTTAAAAAAATATGAAAGTGACACATTAAAGTGCATTATTACCTGGCTCAATGTAAATCACTTAATCATAAATCTAAATAAAACGAAGGTAATGCATTTTTACCAACGGATCAGTCAGTCCCCCAAATATAAATGTCAGTCATAATGGGGAAAAAGTTGACTCAACAAGCATAGCGAAATTCTCTCAAAAGGGATCTTGATTGCAAGCATCTGACTTGGAAACCTCATTCTGAGGACGTATGTACGAAATTGAGCAAATCAGCATATGTACTGTACAATTTATCGCATAAAGTTAGCAAAACTACTTCACAGCTTACCATGGCTTGGTAGCATAGATTTTAAGGTTCGGAGTAATATTCTGGGGCAACTGTAGCGAAAGGGAGGTGATATTTAAAGCCCAAAAACGTTGCTTAAGATCAATTTCAAGTTTAAAATCTACTTATAGTTGTGAGCCTGTGTTTAGGTCTTTAAAAATACTAACCTTCCCGTCGCTGTACATATTGGAAGTGTCCATTTTTGTTAAGCCGAGTTTAAATTTTGTTCCGTCACTTATCGACATTACATCAAGGTCAGGCCCTTTAAGAGGCATCTTATTACCTAAAGAAAAATAATTAATACAGCACTATAAAGAAAAAATATAATGTCAATGGGGCCAATAATTTCTAATAAAATTCCACATAATCTCAAAGAACACCCCACGCGTATATTCAAAACTAAACAGACTGAATTGCTATTACAAAAATGTTACTACTCTGTAAATGACTTCTTGAATGACAAAGATTTATAACTGTACTGGACTTTTTTTTCTTGTAATTGGCATTTTTAATACCTTTTTGCAATAATTTATAATTTGATAAGTAACATCATTTTTAATGTAATGATTTTTTATTGTGCCAATTTATTTGTGTCTTAATTTTTGATGTCTTGTTATTTTAACGTCAATGTAATGTTAACTAATGTTTTTGCACGCCGTAAGGTAGAATGTAGTGGAAACATTGTATTCTATACTATCTCAAACCTGTACCTACATTGTTGGCAAATAAATATTTCTGATTCTGATTTATCGCTGCTGCGACAACAGCCAAAATTATTTTGGGCACTTTTCCTATTGACAGCGATGCGGATGCACATATTACAGCAATTTTACGGTTGAATTGACTGCAGCGTATAACATTTTTGGACGAACGAATATGGAATAATTCCTGTTAAATCGTCTAGCATTACATATAACGATCTATTTGCAGGCATCCTTCACATTTCATACAAAGTCTTGCATCATTTTTAAAACGATTTTATTTCTGGAGGATATGATGATCTCTTTCATTTAGGTAATGTTCTATCGTTGCATTAGTGCAGTAAGCAAATCGAATGATCCATTTAGAAGACTCTAGTTTGTTAGTTAGTTAAAACCGATTAACCGTCAAATAGAACTAAGTCATTTTACATGAGTCACACTTGAGATTTCCCATTTTCACGGCTGGTTAGAAATTCGCACCGATCTGCTGAAATAATCCTTCTTTGTCTAACAAGACTTGATGATGTCCGACTGTAATATATTTTGTCCCCTCTACAATTTAACTGGGGTTCGACTCATAAGGGAACTGAACTGCGTTGGTCTCGATCTGACCAGTGGCCACAGTTTATCACTGGTTTCCTACTCATCCATGATCCATGGACTTGTTGACATCTATAACCATAAGGGTTGCCATACCTACTATATAATATCCTGTAGGTCCTGTATATGTAGGTATATGTATACTATGAAAAAAGTATAATAGGTGAAACTATGTAGGTACTATATTTTCATTTTAATACAAAATGGCGAGATGCAATAGGGCTCGTATAAGTATATTAATTTCAATGGTACTATTTTGTAACCTTAATTTAGAGTGTAGCAAGTAATAGTTTTGAGACATAGTAGCAAAACATACTAATATCAAAACATCCCTATAATTTTTTTTTATTTTTTCGCCATCTACTAAGTAAAGTTTTACAGGCAATGGATCGAAAATACTACCAATATTTGATATTACAAAAAATTGGCAACCCTAATTCCCACATAGTCTTTGTCACTTCACGCGATGCCTCAGTTTGAACAAGCACGTGTATGCATTTTCATTTTAATTAATATCTTAGTTCAAACTAATTAGCACCGCAGTCTTATGTATTTTATGGGAATACCACTTGTATTTTTCCGGTGTTACCTTTTCCATCAATGAACCTATTCATGTAGCAACTAAGTAAATCTATTGCAAGATGACTGTCATCATCAAATGCGACAATTTCCGTGACTTCCATACAACTCGAAGGTTGTTCTATCTTTCGCAATTCCAGAAGTGATATACAGTGCAATTCCTGTCATCTTTGATACAATACACACTTCAGTAAACAATAGATAAATAGAACACCAATCATAATTAAATAAATAAACGTTGTCATTTAAATTCACCATAAATCTTGTAGAGTCATGAGGAAAACCGAATGCCCGACAATAAATAAGATTCTCATTTGGTAAACGTTTATAGGTAAAGACTGATGTCATTCAGTAGCTGTCGATTTCACACAGTGCGAATATATGCAAACAATCAAACATGTGTGTTTACGGGTGACGATCTTTGATAAATATTTGTTGTGGTTACTTAAAATTGGAAACAAATAATTTGTAATGATAAATTATTTTATTTCAGTAAGTAAGTTTGCACAAACACTTTTACGCGTCAATCATATTTTAAAAACTAGATGAGGTCGGCGTTTCCTATCTGACTAGTCTGAGAAGGAAGGCCAAAACAAACTCAGACGTCAGTCTCTTTTAAAGTCCATACATAATCTTGGTCAGATCATGTGAAGACCATGTAAATCGATGTATGAGATGGTCTTGAGTGAATTGTGTATATGTACTTATATATATATGTATATATTATAAGCGTATATTATAGTAAATATAGTATGTATGTGTATTATAGGTTTATAACCTATTTATATATTTGCGTACCTAGTTTTAATAGCTTTTTTTATCAATATTCCTCTCAAACAAAGCACCTGCCATCTAATCTCTTCACCACCCTTGGTTGACTGGTAGAGAATGCCTAAGGCATTAAGTCCACCTTTGTGCCATTTTGTGCGAATAGTTTAAATAAATAATTAAAATATTACAACCATGAACCAAGTTAGAACAGTAACTCTCCTCCCCACATGGCATTATACAGACGTGGCGTGGTGCATTGATGGAGACGTAGTGCATTGAAATCCATGTGTTCTTCGTAGTAAAACCTTCACAATGATTATGTTGTCAGCTTTCTTCAAGGCTTATCGTGTTATTCTATGATCTGGCGTGTGATATTGGCTTTGTAGTTAGAGCAGGTCAGGGGCCTCTCAAATTGTTTGGACACATTACATAAGGGTCATTAGGCACAGCTTAGCATTTGAAACGGTTATTGAATCTATTATGAGATTTTTGGTTTGTTTTGTGGGCCACCGTATTGAATTGTGTCAAGTATTTCATCACCAGTGCTCTCAGAATCGATGTAGGAAAACATCGTAAGGAAACGTATGTCTTAGACCTAAAATTCGAAGGTATACGATTTGCGACATCTACCAAGCCGCACTGGGCCCGCACACCTACGCGGTCAAAATGTACGAAACACTTTTTTTTTACTTTAATTTATCCGACATTAACTGACGAAAAGTCGAAAACATTCAACGCAAGGAGGTTCAGAATCATGTACTGAATCCATGTTGCGCGTCGATGTCCCTGCCAGTGCCACCCTGTAGGAAGAATAGCGATCGCCTATTTGATTTAAATACACATCATTTTCGGGTTTTAGATTTGTGAACAGCGTTTACAGAACTCTTTCGAAAACGTTGATTGATGCTCGATTGAGCACGGAAGCGTATCGAATGATTGTGAATAGCTATGAATGTGTGTGTACCTATCTGTCATTGTGTGATTTGTGAGCCACCAAATTTTCTCATTTCCCTAGAGCCTCGTCCTGTCTGTCTATAATTTAAATGATTCAACGATAAACTAACGATGTGATTTCTTCCAGGGATGGCTGAACAGCATAATCTTCATCGGCATGATGGTGGGCGCGTACGCATGGGGCTCTGTGGCCGACTCGGTGGGCCGCAAACGAGTGCTCATCGCCATCTCCATCGTCAACGCGCTTGCCATCGTCGCCTCCTCATTCAGCCAGAATTACGAACTCTTCATGGTCTTCCGCTTTATCAATGGTGCCGCGTAAGTAGAAATTAAAGAGCCTTTTTATGGTTCGTCGGTCCGTCTAAGTAAGATAAAAACACGGGCGTCGCGTCGGTACGTTCGCCTCTTTCGGAAATATGAGCGCCTGCATTTGTTATCATAGCAATGTATACCTACAAATTAGTTACATACAATGTAGGTAGCTAATTGTTTCAGTAGGTCATGAATATCAGAAATCCTTGAAACAAAACCTGAAATTGTGTCGGTTTTCAGCTTGTTACATATGCATAGAATTACATAATTACACGATAAAGAAACGATAAAATTTTACACTGTTTATTGACATGAGTAAACCGTGCTTATAGTTTAGGTATTTCTAAATTAATAATACATAAGAAAATACACTCTAAGTAACTTAACTAGGATAGTCAGCAAACACTATCTAGCTGCTAAATATGGCTCATATTCAGCAGCTCAATCATAAAACATGGTACCTATAAGTACACAATAATTGTTTAGTGGGGCAAACATGTTCTTCTTCCATTCCTTATTCACAGTTCTATCTGGGGTCGGGTCCTGCACCAGGAGAATCTGTCCTGTTTTCATAGGAGCTAGATTCTGCGCTTCCATCTCCCTCTCGGTACTAGACCACCGTGTAGTGGGGGTCTTCCTCTTCCCAGGCGTTTCGTAGGGATATTCAGTGGGGCAAACGAAACATTTCTGAAGGCCAATTTCCGTAATTAAAAACATTCAAAATCTAGTCGCAATCTCATCTCAGCGACAATTTATGTCAAAAATATAGGGAAAATAGAGGTATTTTTGACCGATTGAGACTAACATCAGACTGTGAACGTTCTTAAAATTACGAAAATTGCCTCTCTGGGTTTAGGACATACTAAGAATGAAAACCTTAGACCAGTTTTCCCGCGTCCTGGTGAGATCAATCCTATGTACCAACTTACCTACCTGTACTTAGCTAGGTATAATTACCTAGTTATTGATTAAACCTATAGTTTTAATATAACTTTCCTACTAAAATTAGTATCGCTTGCATCAAGCAGGATATCTCGTAACGAACCGTTGTTGTGTACCTACCTCAGGATATGATTAAGTTACTTAACGAGCAAGAAATACTTTTTCAGCCAACCTTGCCGAACTAGAAGACGTTTTTTATGAAAGCGGACTAATTTAAAATATTTATGACGTAAGGAGTATTGTTAACAATATCAAAAGAGTAACGGATTTGAATGAGTAATACCAATAACTACACAACACTATCTTCGTGAAAAATTACACTAAGAGTTAACAATTGAGTAGCAAGAACTACTTTCCTCCCTGTCCTGTAGACCAGACCAAGTGCTATCCAGTCACGTGAAGACTGCCCGATTTTCACCACCCAGAGTCACTATGTGGAAATGGGGACCACTCACGTTTTAAAACACTCATGAACACTTTCACACACTACAGAATACTTTCAAAAGAATACGTCTTGCCGTGGTTTCGAATCCATGCATCGTCGCCCATCACCAGGCAATGCGGTTTTGATTAACTAGCCAGTGAGCCCGTTGCGATTGTGATGAATTTGTAATCTACTTTGAGGTCTTGAAACCTACAATTGATGACGCTTTGTTTACCTACCATCACCTACCTATTTCACTATTTTTTATAACGATATTAATTTCCTTTCTCTTGTCAACAGTTTAGGTGGATCCGGTCCTGTGATCTGGTCGTACTTCGCGGAGTTCCAGCCGAAGGATAAGCGAGGAGCTATGTTGAGTTTCATGGCGGCTTTCTGGACTCTCGGCAACTTGTTCGTCGCCGGTTTGGCGTGGGTCATCATCCCTGCTGGTAAATATCATCCGTTTATTCTCAGGCAACCGCAGTTATGCCCGACGTAGCTTTCGCATACAAAGTGTGGGAAATATCTACGAACCCCGAACCCCTTTATTTATAAATGTTGCTTAAAGTTATTAGACGTTTAAACGTCAAAAAATTTATGGTAAAGCAGTCGCTAATCAACATTTATAAATAAACCTTCTATAATTTAGGTACCTTTTATGCCTGAGTAGTGGCCCGGACTAAACAGAGTTTTCTGAATTCCAGAAATCGGAGGTGTCACAAATGGATTCGTATACAACTCATGGCGAATCTTCTTACTGGTTATGTCACTACCTTCGTTCTTGGTGGCTGCATTACTGTTCTTGTTGCCCGAGTCTCCCAAGTTCCTGATATCAACTGGTCGCCACGACGAAGCCTTGGAAGTTTTCAAAGGCATCTATATGATGAACACTGGTCGTAGCAAGGAGGAGTACCCAGTCAAACAGCTGCTGGTCGAAGAAATCTATCACTCAAAGCCAGAGAAACAAATTGAAGCTAATAAGGAGCCCAAATCTAAGTTAAGGAAAATGTTTAGCGACATCTTGGAGCACAGCAAACAGTTATTCGTGCCGCCTATACTCAAGTTTACTACGATCTCTATCACAATTAATTTCACATTCCATATTGGGTGAGTAACTATACCTACACAATTATCTTCTAAAAAAAAAATACGAGAGAAACGATATTTTGAAAGCGACCTCAGTAAACATCGTAAATGGAGCCAACGGCACGGTACAGTAGGGTTCGAATCCTTTAAATTTTTGTGATTAATCGATATAGGTACGCACGGCGACATATCCATCACATTTACAGTTTAAGCTTACCTCACATTGTACGTATAGGTTTTTCGTATAATGAGAAGGCAGTCTATATTAGAAATCTATAGCTTAATATGTCCTCGTGCGTACCTACCTATGCTTGCGGTAACCAAGATATGAATCGCTTGACTGGTGGCATCGGCTAAACTTTCGAATGAATCTGAGTGGGTACGAGTACCTAGGTATAGAGAGATACATTATAACGAACTAACCTAAAATTTATCTATAGGTACTACGGCTTAATGATGTGGTTCCCCGAGATGTTCAACCGTTTCGACGAGTGGTCCACGACTCACGACAACGCGGAGGCAGACATATGCATGGTAACAGCTTACGTCACGCAGTACGGAACGCATTCGACGGCAGCGCAGTGCGACGCTCATATAAACTCTGATGTGTTCATGGAGTCGCTCATCACTGTGGCTGCTGCCATTCCATCTAATATCTTCGCTGTACTTGGCATGGATAGACTCGGAAGGAAATTCTTCCTCGGTAAGGATTCTTTATATTTTTAATGAGGGTAGTTGAGTATCCTTCTCGTCTATTGTCACCACACTGAAGTCATACCTAAATTCGCGATGTTGAAATAATCGGTTAGGTACTCCTTGAGCGGTGGTGGCCCAGTGGTAACGGCCGCGACTTACGAGTTGTAGGTCGTCGGTCGTAGGTTCAAACCCAGACAGGCGCTTTACTTTGTGTAAATCATTTCATCACCACTGCTTTCAAAATGGTGACGGAAAACGTCGTGACGAGGCATGTCCTAGAACCAAAACTTCAAAGACATGTGACATCTAACGACCCGCACTGGGCCAGCGTGGTACATTACAGCCCACTCCCTCTCGAAGCGAGGCCTGTCCCAGCAGTGGGAACAATGTAGGTTGATTATGATCCTACTCCTTCAAACCAGCATCCATAAACCATACCAACATATTATATTCACTCGTGAATGGATTTGAAGACTAATATTTTTTACTATATTTTCAGTGTTCTCAACATTCTCCGCTGGCTTATGTTCAGCAGCTATGTACTTCGTGTACAATAAGACTAACAACTTAATCGTAAGCGCCATCTTCAGTTCGGTGATATCCTGCGGTAACGCATCGCTCGACTGCCTCATCACAGAAGTCTTCCCTACCAACTTACGGTAAGATAAATCTGAATGAACTATCAAAAATTAAAGCGAATTTATTACAACTGAATAGGTCTGAAGATTCAACAGACTGACAAACCGAAGGATTGGAGGACTGGCTGTTTCTAGTTCACATTGCCAAACTCTAGGTTTTCTCAATTATAAGTGTATCCAAACCTGATCATTCGGCATGTTCAGTATAATGGTCCTATAGCAGGCCAATATGGTTAAAAGAATAGGTACCATAACTGGCGAAACGTGGGTGTACTCCTCTGCATAACCCTTCGGGCATAACGATGTTATTTATATTATGTAAGAATAACTTACTTTTACAACTTTTTAGTTATCGATTCCGATACTAACCTAATATTGGAGTCAGATCTACTAATGTTGCCATATCAAGGTTTTTATTTATTTTTTTGTGTTGGTGTTTTCTAAACTGAATATTTTGATTGCAGCGCTACCGGTGTAGCGGTGTCGATGGTGGCGGCGCGGCTGGGCGGCATCATCGGTAACGTGGTCATCGCAGCTCTGCTGGACACGTACTGCCCCGCGCCCACCTTCATCGTCGCCGTGCTCCTGGCCAGCGGCGGACTCATGTGCCTCTTCCTGCCCAACACCACGCGGCAGGCCCTGTCCTAACATCGCCACTACTCACACAAACTGCCTCACTCACACGACCTTTTTCTTGCCGTACAAAAATATTTATTTGTAATGTCAATTTCGAAGAAGACTAAATTACGGCATTTTGTCTGAGTACCCTGGCCTGCCATGTGATATATAACATTATTTTAAGATTTAAGCGTTAATCTTATCGAAATATCAATTGATGTAACTAGTTTTTTTTTTTACATATTTGTACAATAGCTTTATATTAATTTAAAAAATGTTTTTATTTATGAACTAAATGAAAGTACGAACGATACATATTCCTAGTAAATAAAGTAATGGACTGTTGTAGGTTGTTATAACTTATTACGTTATACATTTGTTTGAAATTGTAAACCAGACTAAAAGTTTCGCGCCAGATCTTTTATTGATAAAGTATTATAGGATAAGAATCATTTCATTACCATGTTGTATATTGCAACTATTTTAATATTACGAATTTATAAATTACCATTGTTATCGTAGTTTGTAGTTGTGTAGTACGTAGTCAAATTATAAAAACACGAGTTGTGATATACCTAATAAAGTTTGTATCAAATCTTTGCATTGTATATAAGTGCATTTTGAAAACCATGAAACACCTAATTAATTACAATGCAATATATTTTCCTAAATTCATTTCAGTGCCTTAGTTTTATTTAAATAAGTAAAGTGTCACCTGAAAAGAAATGAGTAAATCATCAAGATAATCTTTGTTGTTTCATTTTGTTACTTGGCCCTAAGGCGGTTATCACACTGCACCGGATACCACTCCAGTGTGCGATATGCTGCGGTTTTTAACACTAGGGCTATAGTCTTTAAACAATACAACTTATTGTCTCGTTTAACGCGCCAGAACTGTAGGCCGCACGGAGATGCGGTGTAAGTGTGTTATACCTTGCGGTTTTCGTATACAAATTAAGATTTTACAGTCGCCGCAGCACCGTACACCGGAGCGGTGCCCTGTGCAGTGTGATAACCGCCTAAAGCTTGAGTATTAGCTCCACTATAAATAATAACAAGTTATTGATTAAATTTATTTAATAAAACTACACAGAGGTTATTACTAAAGACTCCATTTTATAGTCTGACCTAGATTTTACATAGATCACTCAAACAAACCAATAAGTGCTTTTGACAGTATGTTTAAAAATTACTTCAACAATATTGTACTTAATATTAACCCTACATTATTGATATAAGAAATTTATCCATTTCAACTGACGGTAGACATCCGCACTCTCATATCTCTCTTTAGTTCAACATTACTTGTCCACAAGTGAACATAATTCACGATAACTTAACAGCACTTTCCATGTACAAGTCCGCGACAGCAACACGTACCCTTCGCCAGACGTTATAAAAATAATATATAACTACTTTTTTATATATTACACATACAATCCAACAAATATCATAATTCAATTTAAATTTACAATCGTAAATCCTTAACCTACATATTGGATGCAGTAATGCATTATACTTAATTGTTTTATATGACAAGTCCAACCCCGACATGTTTCACTTCCTCAGGTTTGCGTTCTATAACTAGATATATTTACAATCATGTCTCTGTACGCGTTTCAAACGCTCACAATCATTCTCAGATAATAGCGGCACCATTTAAATTTAAAATCGGTCCATAAGGTTCCACAACAGATAAAAATATTCATATTATGATATAAAATATAGACTTAAAACGCCAAGATCGAACAAAGAAACAAGTTTAAACAATCTATTGCACTAATAACATATTGAAAGTTATGAAATAGCCACAAATAAATAAAAACTCTAAGAACATCAAATACGACAGCAACAACTTTAACTAAGTGATGGTAGTGTTCGACTGGTCTCGAGGTTACCTTGCATCTCTTCTCCAAAATTAACAATATTCCTCAGATCTACATAACTTACCTATTATTAATTTTATTCGCTATTTAATTAAAAATTTAATGATGAAACCATTTTATTGCAAGTTTAATGAAACAGTCATTCTAATTAATATCTTTTTATATGAAGTAAAAATATTGACACAATAAATATCTATCTAATATTTTTAATAAATGCCACTAGTTTTTTCTGTAACAGCAATATTTGCTATATAAAAATTCATGAAAGTAATAGCACATAGTGTACTAAAAGAAATGTTGTAACGATCCCGCTTTGCATGCCAAATACTTGCTATTTTTTTTAAGAATATCACTTTTATGCGCATACGCATATTTTCGATCACGACTGCAGAGATTCGAGAAATATTATTTACAAAAGAGAAGAGACGAGGGCGTCCCTTTTAACTATGACGAGATAGTTCGCTCACGGACAGCTGAATGGACGGCTGCAGCGGGATCTCGGCCGAAGCTTCAGATGTGTCGGAGCCAGGAGTGAGCAGCCGGCGAGTCCACTGGCCACCGTCCTCAGTTTCTGACTCCCGCACGTCGATTGACGAAGGAGATCCAACTGCCGAATCCACTGAAGAGACAGTCCTCTCAGCTATGTCATCTGTCAATATTGGCATAGATTTCCCAACAGACTCTTCTTCCGTGAGAAGTGGCATTGAAATAGGTCCGCCCATTGGCACGTCGTCTGTGGTGACGTAAGTCATTTCAGTACTAGGAGATTGTAGCAGAGATACGCCAGGCCCATAGTTGTTATTGCTAAGTGGATCTGTCGTCTTAGCAGGCGCTATCCTTGGGTCCGTCACAGTGATAGGTAATTCTAGCGAGGTCGGGACTGACGGAGGAGTGACACCAATTACTGCCAGACCATCCTCTAAATTAGATGGAACGGCCGGTTCGCTGTCCACTTTAGAGGGCACTTCTACTGGGGTCATAATAGGCTGGTGTAGTGTTGTACTCGTCTCAGACACTCGACAATGCACCGACACATTTGCGTTCAAATCACGGAAATCAGGTGCTTCGTCTCGCGTCGTATCCGCTTGAAAAACGTCGCTATTGGCTAACGCCGCCTCTAGAATGTCTCTACGCTCTGGTTGCGTCGATGGTACATGTACAGGTTCCGGCATTGGAACTAGCTGATTATTCTCTAGGATTAGAGGTCGGTTGTCAACAGGAGTCAACGTGCCGTTATCTTCAATGCAAAGGTAAAAACAGCCATTAGGACCACCAAAGTGTTCTCCGGGAACGGCTAGCAGCTGGCTATCCGCCAGGCCGGCTGGCGGCGCCGCGGGCTCGGCTGCGACCACGGGCTCCGGCTGCTGCCGCACGATGGCAGTCGACGGCAACAACTCTTCAAAGTTCTCAAATTCGGGAAAGGCATTCGTTGTGGCAACAGATACTGTGTTTGACACGGATGGCACAGTGGATGGATTGGTATTAGTCAAAGGAGAAAGAGCTGGGGGTATATGTGACAAGGGCGCAGGTGCTATAGCTATTTCTTGTTTCATTTTTTTCGCTGGTGTTGGCGATTCAGATATTGTCTTACGTACCCTTGGTTTATGTATTGTAGGCACGCCCGCTTCGTTCGGTGAAATAGTTATAGTGTTTTGAACAACAATTTTCTCTTTCACGGGCGGCGCAGTCGTCTTCTGTACAATTTGTCCGGTCCTTTGTAAATGTTCAAATTGCGCGGCCGTGAGTTGCATTACCGCACCAGATTTCTGTTGTAAAAATATTAACGGTTCTGAAGAAGTCTTTTGAATTGTCTGTACTAGCTTTTTTGGTTCTGATGCCATTATTCGCTTTGGGACGGGTCTTATTTCAGGCATCGGCGCTATATTCTGCGTGGTTGTAGTAACTCTTCCACCTACAATAAGTTGGCCCTTAGATGTAATGATTGCACTTTTTTGCTTAGGTACAATCCTCGTTTGAGTCTTTGCCGGTGCGACGTTATGTGTTTTTGCATGTGCCATTGTAGTTACCATAGATTTGTGGGATGCACCTGGATTAGTTGATATTCTATGAGCTATGGTTTTCAATTGAGATACATTGGGCTGTTGTTTCTTTGGAAAAAGCATCTTCTCATGCTCTGGAGTGAGGACTATTCTAGACTGCGCACCTTGAGCGTTAGTTATGATCATTACGGTATTTCCAGGAGCACTGGTTTCAGTTGAAGACGGAATTAGTTTTGCCGAAAGAGGCTTGTTATCTGTTGAAGTTATCTGCGGCTCCGATCCCTTAGTGACAAGAACATGAGCCTTTCCGGTTTGCGGATCTATGACAATCTTTTGTGTCCGGCCAGGTCGCGGTGAACTTGGTGTCGGTAAGATTATAAATTTCTCTGATTTGCCCTTGCTCTGAGGAACTGGCTGTATCAATGCTGGTGCTTGTTGGACTTCTTTAACATTAGACTCGCCTTTTGTCATGATAATTTTCTGTTTCCCTGTAGTTTTGTCAATAACTAACATAGGTTTGGCTCCTCGTAATTTTGACGATTTTGAAAGAATATTTGGGGTACTAACTTTACTACTGTCACTGACTGGGTTCATTAGTAAAGTTTTCATTTCAGATTTATTCAGGGTTGCACTTATGGCAACTTTTTCATTTTCTATGGCTTGCTTTGTTTTAACGAGTTTGGGAGGATTCGGTGTATGAGTTATAATGTTTCCGTCCGACATCACAATCGGCATCTTCTCAATACTTTCAGGAGTTAACAGATCTTCAGATAATACGATAGGCATTGAATTGATGTCAAACATAGCGTCATCAGCAGCCGAGTCGTTGATTATTTTTGACGTTTCGTTTAGTGGAGGTATAAGTGAATTCGGGGGTTTAATTTTCTGTATTTTAGCGGGCGGTTTTGCTATTTTCCTTATCTTTTGCTGTATTATAATAGTGTTGGCATCAGACGGCGCTTCTGGTGTCGTCTGTATAGTGTAAGTTTGTACAGAACCGTCCTGTGCAGGGTTGTTGCTGCGTGATAAAATAATTTTGTCGGGTGTAGTTATTTCACTCATATTGTTGATAATATTTTTGTTTGGTGTGGTACGTCTAATTATTATTTTCTGTTTAGGTGATTCGGGTTTATTCTTGAACGACGTTTTGGCAACGTCGAAGTTTAAAATTTTCTCCTTTCCAGTCATTATTGATGTCTTAGTAGCTGACGGTTTATTAGCAAATTTAGGAATGCACGGTTCTTCTAAAATCTTTAATAGTCTTGATGATGAAGTTTCTGCTTTAGAGCTTTTCCCGTTTTTATGTTCACTGTTATTGTCTTTAGACATGCTTGCCAATTTTTGTTCCACTGTATGCAGACTGTCTAAGCCATTATTTTGTTTTACATTAAATAGACCTTTATCGGATATTGTCTTATTATTATTTACAGTACTAGCTAAACTATGATCGATATTAATTTTGTGGTCAATTGATTCCGACATTTGGACAAGGGATTGAGCAGCAGTTAAATTTTCACTTTTTTCTTGTTCAGTTTCAAATCGGATAATGTTTTCATTATTTGAAATTAAAAGAGATTTGGGTTGATGAAGTATTGGTTCTGGTTCTATAATTATTTCTTGTGGTTTTTCTTCTATAACCATTTCTTCCACTGGAAGAGCCTGAGGAACTTCTTCTTCGATGACTTCCTCAGGTATTGGTACATTTAATTGTTCAGTCTGTAGATCGTGTATATCGCTAGATGTTTTATTTTGAATAGCCGTCGACGGCAAGCTAATAAGTGTTTCTGCTATTTGGAGATCTGATTCCGATGGAATATTCTCGATAACATTGTTCGTCACGTTTTCAACGACACAGGTGGAAACATTATCATCAAGGTTGCTAGAAACAGTTTCCGTTTGATCATTCATTATTATGTTCATTTCATTATTAGTTGGTACGTTAGTTTCTTCTGATGTGATTACAGTATCTTCTACAACTTGAGAATGATCCTCGGTAGTAATAACATTCAAGTCATTGTTGATCTCTGCAGTATCTTTATCTTCTAGATATTTCTCAGGGTCTGGGTATTGTATACCGTTAGCGTTATTATCTACATTGACGCTTTCATTAAAATCATTGACGTTACACGTCCCACTGTTATCTTTATTATCATCTTCGAACAAATCTTCGGGAGGGTCGTCGCTGATGATTCTTGTGACTCTGTCAGCTTCTCTGGACACGCTTAATAAAGCGTCTACGGCCGACGCGGTAGATTCATTCATATATGGCTCGTACGATTTTTGAACGATGGTTTCAGGGAATTTTACGACGGGGACTGCAGTATCTACTTCGTCAACAAGACCTTGAACAATATCCATTTTTTCGCCTTCAACTTGTTTAATTTTGTTATCTACAACTTCTTCCATTTTTTCATCTACAACCTCTTCCATTTTTTCATCTACAACCTCTTCCATTTTTTCATCTACAACCTCTTCTTCCATTTTATCGTATATGACTTCATCTACAGCTGTTACCTCTATATTTTGAGTTACAACTGGCATGTCCTCTACTTCTTCAGCTTTATCAATTGCTACTTCCATATCTTGAGCTTGACTTGTTTCTTGTTGTTGTACTATATCTACCACTGGGATTATATGGTTCTCTTCACTTTGAGGAGTGATTATTGTTCCTTCTATTATGTCTGTTTTATCTACTGTATCATCAACATGTTCAGTTTTGTTCGCTGCATCATTTATAATTTCCGTATTGTTTGTTGCTACCACTAATGTTTCTGTGTTTGTCGTATCCTCCATAACTTCAGTTTCGTTTATATTATCTTTCATATTGCTGTTTACGTTGTTTATTCGGTCATCTATATTTTCAGGTTTATTATTAGTGAACCCTATAATTTCTGTTTTGTGTGTTGTGTCCTCTATTACTTCAGCTCTATTTATAGTAACTTTAATGGGATCAGGTATATCTGTATTCACGGGTTTTATTTCTTGTGTCGGATACAACACATCTTGGAGTATTCTATTTCCTTTTTCTTTAACTTTGGGTGAAGTAATTGACTGTGTACTGATTTTAGTTGGTTCAGCCATATCAGTAAATTGGCTGAAATCCGGAATATCTCCAAAATTCTCGAAATTACTTTTCTCACGTAACTCAGCTTTCATTTTTTTGAGTTGTATTTTTGGCGCCAGACGAGCAACCTTTACTTGCTCAATGGGAGGAGATTCTCTAGCTTCTGGCGAAGAAACAACTTCTGAACCATTAATTTCACTCTCAGATATGTCCATTCTTTCAACGGCATTAGCATTAAGTTGTTCTGCAACATACTTTCCGATTGCATCTTGGCTTCTAGAATGTCGGCTTCGAAAAAATGTTTTTGTCTTAAAAATTGCTTTAGTTGGTGGTGTATCAGCGGGTGGCTTCTCAGACTGTTCAGGTGACTTTTCTTGTTTATCCGGAGATTTTACGATGGAGGGCTCAGGAAAATTTTCCTCAACTTTCAATGGTTCCGGTGCTGACGGTAACTCAGGAACAGTAGTCTTATTGAGTAATTCTGCAACTTCCCTCGCCATATCCTCGTCATCTAGACTTATGCTCTTAGTATCTTCTTTGCGTTTCGGGTTCTTGACTCGAGGTATTTTTCTACCACCATCAGCTTCCAGTGGCCAGTCTTCATCTTCACAAAACTCATATTTGGAGTCACTGGATGATTCTGGTTTTTCACTTGTAGGTGAAGTATTGGATTTCTTTTCAGTGGGTGATAATATTTCAGGCAGTAACAGCACACTGGACAGTTCCGCTGATGTTGGCACTGCTGGAGATTCTGTAGCTTCCGGTACTTCTGGCGACCCAGCCATAGCAGTAGTTGAGGATTCGTCATTAGATTCTTCATCACCATCATCCCAGTCAGCAAGAAGGCTGCTTTTGATTTCTTCATCCGTTTTGACTTTTTTCGTTTCATTATGATTGTTTTCACCATCTGATGGGCGCTTTTTATTACTTTGTGGGGCTTTCTGGGGTTCTTTCACTTCTTTTACAATTTTCTCTTTCTTTTCTCGAGGTTTACGAACCTTCGGCGTTTTGTTCGGCGTATCTGGAGTTGATTTTGTTGCTGCCTTCGTTGTAACTTTTTTCCTTACTGGCGATGGTGTATATGGTGTAAATGAAACACTATGTGTTTTGCTATGTAAAATTAGAACATTAAGACGCACTGTAGTGAATGGACACGCGTGGCAGGAATAGGTTCCAGAGCTGGACGCAGCTGGTGTAGATGCGGCGGATGTGGAAGCCGCGGATGTGGAAGCAGTAGGAGTTGAGCACGATGGAACTGGATCATCTACTTTTTCTGGCTTATCTTTTTCTTCACTGCCCAGTCGTACTTCGTCTTTTTTATCTGATACTGGTTCAGCACTTGTGGATGGTGTAGGAGTTGTAGTTTCCGCAGGTGGATTGTCAGTGCTAGGTCTATTACCTTGCACCAGTATGTGTACTTTGTAATCGACTTTATCTTTACCCTGTAATAGTAGAAATGAAAGTGATTTAACCAAACAATACATACATAAAACATTTTTAGTCAGAATTTTACTAAATACATTCATAAATAATTTACACATATATTTTCTTTAACACATGAAGTTGGAAACATGGATACTTAAAAAAGCAATACCTTTCTGAATGGAGTTGAAATTCTCGATGGTTCAGCAGATTTTCCTCGTGCGGCGGGCCTACCTGAAATCAAATTAATAAAGTCAGATATTAATTTGGATGCCTGAAATAAATGAAAAAAAAAAAAATAATAACAATTATATTTCTACTTATTAAAAATCTTACCTTTTTTACCAGAACCAGGACTTTTCTTCGGAGGATCGCCAAAAATGCCAGCATAGCTTTCCTTCTTCTTTTCTTGAAACTCGTCTCTTGTCAGGATTTCTATATCACCTCCAACAGCAGTCTCAGCTCTGATCACATCTTCCGGAAACTTTTCCATGTGACCACGTTTTGTTCTAAACGCGTCTAAGAACAAAATTAGAAAATAATTAATTGGAGTAATAAGAATGAATAGTTTTCCTGTTTCAGAATAAATATACGAAATATTTTAATAGTTAATTAAAGAGAAAAAAATAATACTTACATAGTCCTTTATTGATGAATTCATTCTTACGACTGCATTCATATTTGCATATTGAACTGGCATTTTTGACATATTCACTGAAAGTAGAAAAACAAAATATTTAGACACTAGTAACCCCGCCCCTGCTTCGCACAGTTTTTACGACTTGACAAAACATCAAGTCTTCTTTATTATAATATGTATTCAAGCTTAATATTAATATACATAAACCTTCCGGAATACATTCTCCAAATTTTGTTGAAAACCACATCAAAATCCATTGCGTAGCTTAGAAGACCAACAAGAGAGATACGAAAAGCGCCTTTAATTTATAATATTTCACAGATCCGCAAATAGCCTCAAACATTCTGCAAATGAGTCTGTGCGAGGTAGACGAATGGCTCCGAAAGTGGCGTATTAAAGCAAGTGTCTCCAAGTCTGTGCACATTACCTTCACTCTCAGGAAAGGGAACTGTCCCCCAGTAAAATTAGGAGATAACACCCTCCCCCACAATGACACAATCCAGTAACTTGAACTGCACCTGGATAGGAGATTGACTTGGAAGAAACACATCAAGACTAAAAGAGATGAACTGAACATTTGATACAGGAATATGCACTGGCTGATGGAATGTAACTCCAAACTCTCACTTGATAACAAGCTCCTCATCTACAAAACTATCCTGAAACCAATATGGATATATGGTATTCAATTGTGGGGAAGCGCATGTAACACAAGCATATCAATTTTTGAGGTAAGAGGAACAGGGTGTAAAGTTCACTCAACTTCCATAGAAAAGGGAGGATCCTCCGACCAGACGGGTGTTGTGTCTGGCGGGCTATTGCCCAACGATTGATGTTGGGAAATTGTATCTATGCTAATTGCGCGGTAAACTCTGCTTGCGAGATGCAGGATTTGCGTGACGTCAGTATGACGCGTTGTTCGCATGTGGCGTTGTAGATACCGCTACAAATTAATCAAAGGCTACAAAATGGCATACTGCGAACAATTTCAAACGTACCATGGTTTGTAACTAATGCTGAACTGCATGAGGCACTGATTATTAGAAAGGTAAAAGAAGAGGTAGCTTTGGCTGCCTCCAACTACAGAACCCGACTTGAAAACCACCCAAATAAACTTGCTTCTGTACTAACACATATTACCTATCGCAGACGACTTAAGCACCACAATATCCAAGACTTTGAGGCACGGGGGTTCTGCCGCTAGAAAGAACCCGCCAAACGCCCACATACACCTACAACAAATCTGCTCATAGTCTTAGAACTGATCGCAGATAGGGGAAAAAAACAACAAACAGGTGTGATTTATAGCATGTTAACATTTTAGGAGTTTAATATTTGCTGCTTAAAGTTAGGTAATGTTAAGCAACATTTAGCCATACATTTTTGACATTTAAACATTTCTGAACTTTAAGCAATGTTTATAAATAAAAGGGTATACTGCCAAAAACACTGAATAGATGATACCTGTAAGAATTTTGCTCCGTTTGTGTCTGTCTGAAGGTTATTCTACAGTTAAAAAGCCTAATACTGCTTTTTATGACAAGCTAATCCAGAATCATGAAAATAGGGTACAGGAGACCATAGCCAGCATCATTGTACACAAATTATATATTTTATTTGAATTTACATAAAAAATAGTAAAGATGTAATTTATGATGATGTAACATACCTAGCATAGCCTATTTCACTCTAGATTTTTTTATGCATTAATACAGAATATGAGATTATATATATTATTATATTCAGTTCCATTTGGCTAGACTGGAAGCCGACCACAACATAGTTGGGAAAAGGCTAGGCCGTTTGAGATACAAAATATAAGAGGCACTAATGTTTTGTATCTGTAAGTTCGTCTTTAGCTGTTGGTACCAGCTGTCATTTGTGGATCTTTGACAGTTGTTAAGGGTGGTCAGAAGCCCGAAACTAATAACCAGTCTTACCAAGAGGTATTGTATTACCCAGTTACTGGGTTGTGGAGGTCAGATAGGCAGTCACTTCATGACATAAAATGATAAAATATTGGTATTCAGCTGCATCCGGACTTAGACTGTAAGCCAACCTCAACATAGTTGGGAAAAGGCTAGGCAGATGATGATGTTGGTCTTTAATAACCACATCATCTAAGTTTTAAGATAACATAGAGTTCGGAATGCTGCATATCTATAAACTATATGATAATGTGTTCCTATTTGACTTTTGTAACATGGAACAGTTCTTTTTTACCTATTTTTGAAATATTTAAATACAGATGTTTAAATATTTAAAGCATGTGAAGATACATGCCGTTGTTAGGTCATGTTGAGTAGTTCTATGTATGTTTTATAAATAGAATGGTTCTTTTAGTCATTCTACATTATAGACATCAAAATGACAAGGACAGACAGTTAAACATCTTATGAATAAATGATTGAAATGCTGGAGCAATAGCTTTTTTTATTATTAATGAATGTGGCCTCACTACTTATAGTTAGCCATTGTGTATTAAGCAGCTGTTGCGCTATGCTAGACTTTAATTTAACTGTCTGAACTTCAACCATAATTATTTTCAGGAAAGCACAGCTGGTAAAATACTGTAAGAACAGAACTAAACCACATTTTTATACACTTTGCCTTACTTATTGTAGAAACATAATGATATCAGACCTATTGATGGCTACAAGAAAATGGTCAGAGGGCGTCCATCCGGCAACTTATATCTTTTGAGATTTACTCAATAACAAGTCTAAGAGTTTCAATGAATTCGTTATGTTTATTCCTTCAAATTGTAGGGAACATCGTTGCAATATTGCTAGTAGCAGAAATGTAATAATTATTGGAATAATATATTTATATAGAATACCAAGATTGACAAAATCATTAATGGAAATTAAGCAACTGGGTTAGTAATGTTTGTTCGCCTAACATTTCAACATCACAACATTGATTTTCTAAAATGTTAAAAATAATTGTGTTTCAGGATGCCTGGAATGCGCCCTAGCTCGCATAATTATGTAAATATTCATCCTGGCAAACTTTTAGAACAAAGAAATTACAAACCTTATGGAATTACTAGACATAACATACAATAATACTAGATCGCCACATCACTCCAGGATATACTTGCAAACTTACTATGTATCCTCCTGGAAGAACTTGACAACAGCTATAGGTGGCTTCCGAAACGATGGCAGGACATCTGATGGCAGCTTTTCCGGGCCGACCACCTCACCTGGCCAAAAGCAGGACCCAAGCTTCACCCATACCACCTCCCCATCCAAATAACTAGCTTCAGAGTTTTCACACATCACCACTAATATGTTCAGACAAAACGCACGACCATATTTTGTCACTGGATGCCGAGTGCAACAGTTATTACAACATTTCCTTCAAATCAAGTTATATATCAATCTCTAGTCACTGAAACAATCAAGCGTGTCTTCAATTAAAAGAAAATGAAAGAATTTGTCTTATATTTGTCAAAACAGTAGCAAAATATTACTTGTAAATATCACCGACTGCGTACGAAATTATTTTATTTCATACGTATGTTGGTAGCATTGATTGAATGGGAAGATGCAATTACGGTTATTTAAGAATAGAAGTAAAATCAATATATTTTTAAAATAAGTATTTTTTTAATAAAACCTGTAATAATGATTCATATTTTATAAATAATCATATTTTATATTAAAAGAATATGAAAGTTAGTACCGGAAATGTACAAAATGGTCGGCGTCAGCAGATACCAATATACCCACATTAATATGAGAGTTGCCAGTAACACAGCCCATAGAGAACGTATAACTTTTAAGGAGGACTACACACATATTTTCAAATAGTACTAAAAGTTGGTTTTAGGTTTTCCTTCATACTGGCTTAGTTTGGCGATTTTTTTCTTTCTTTTTCTTTCTATAATAAATTTTAGTGTTTTCCTCCTTAATTGTTTTTTATTCGATTTCCTCGGGTTTCTCAGCTGGCAGCCGGATGTTATCAGTCTATCGTTAAAAAATGTGAGTGACTAAGATTCCTATAGGAAACAGGCCCCAGTTCCATTCCAGGCCATAGGTAGTTTGCGAGTGAAGGGTAACGTGGACTTCTCGTCATGTTCCAGCAATCTAAAAATATTTTGATAGATAAGGTTTATAAATAATTTGGACATATTCATTTGTTTTTTTTTTATTCAGAAACATAATTTACATAACAAAATTATAATTTAGGTGGATCACTAACTTAATCGTGATAAGGGAAGTACCACTTTAGTACCATATACCCATGTTACATTTAATAATTACACTGAACACTAAAGAAAGCAACATTATAAACTTAAAACTAAAATTGTGATGGTTTATTAAAAAAAAAATACTGGAAAATACAAACATTATCATTCGTAGTAATTATTAAAATTCATGTAGGTACTGTTTTTTATTCTTATATAGTATAGCATCAAACATTTTTGGGACTAACATTTGGTGATTTGTGTCATGCATATTTTCGTAAGATTTTTTTTTTAAATTTACATTATCAAAAAAATTTAATAACATGCACAAACCACAAATCCCAATCAAAATCACAATTTTTAATGATTTTATCCGATCATGTTTTTTATACATGTAACTTTTATTTAAATTATCCCGCGTATTGGCGGACTATTTTGGCCCACTGCTGAGGGAAGTTTCGTTGGACGTACGATAGAGTGCGCTGTATTTGCTTGGTCTCTTGTGGCGTGCACTGAGGACAGGCTCCTCTAAGTACCAGTGGCGCAAGAGCTGAAAAAGACAAGGGTAAATTGGTTACTATGATTTTGCAATGAAAATTAACTAACGATTCGTAGATAGAACGACTAGGTTCCCACCCAAAGGTGTACAGTATAGTAGGTACGCCCTTCGACCAGTTTTGTTTAATCGGACTCTTAACCAGTCTTCGGGCCGCTACTAAGGAAAGTTACTGGAAAACTCAAAAACACTGCCCATGTTTTTGGGTTTCTGATTGAAATTATCACCTGGGTATAAGTTGGTATAACCCAGCACTTCCTCAGCTTGTGAGTTGCAACCAGAGGCTGTTGTAAGATTACCTATAGGTTTAATAAAGAAAAACATTTCAAACGAAATAAAATAGGAAACAAGTCAACTTACTCTTGAGCCGTTTTCCGATGGGGTCGCAGGGCGCTTCACCAAGCGCGCACTTGAGCTGTCTCTGAATGAAGCGTTTGTCTTGAAGAGCGTCGTCAAGCGCGGTGTCGGACACGGGGGGTCGCTGCGACTGTGCAACGGACACCGCTGCCACGCAACATAATAATACCGCGTATTTGAACTGGAAATAGAAACATTAAATGTTAGATGGGTGAAAAACAATTTTGGTACCATTTGTGTAGCCCGAAATTCAAAATTTCTTATGTACAGCTTTTGCAAATGGCGTCGTAAATTTTGAATTTCGCGAGTTAAACTATCGGATCTGCTTGTATGTACGATTTTTTTTAATGTGGAGCTACATTTTATCAGATTTCTTCAAACAATTTGGTAAAATAAATGAGTTCAAGTATCTGTTGTTTTATTTTAATAAGTATGCCTTCTATACAATCTAGCTACCTAAGTTTCTCAATTGATATACACGATATAGGTAGGAGGTACCTAAGTATACAGGCAGGTGTCAACGTCTCATTGGTTACAATTCTTTGTGTCTTTCCACACGCCCCAACTGCTGGGAAATTGGAAAGCTTTACATTTCTTTGTTTAAAATTTCGATAAATATTAATAAACTACTTCAGCCACCAGCTGTTTCAACAAATCCTTTCAAAAATGAAAGAAAAAAGTGGAACGAAGTACCTGCCCACTTTCTTACATAAGTAAGTCAATATAAACAAAAAGATTCGTCATGAGGAAAATGCAAAGATTTTAGTCGTTTTCCTCTTTCGTTACTATATTAAGATATACGTAAGCATACGATATATATAGATATGTAACTATACAGGGTGGCAGGGACAGTGATGAATTCAGCACATGATTCTAGACCCCAGAAATTTTTCGTCAGTTATCAAAAACAAAATCAACTGTCTCATAGAAAAGTCTCAAAATCATGAAACTGAAACCATGGTAACAGGTTGCGCGTCGATGTTCCTGCTCCCTACCCTGTATAGTATAGCATTTTGCCAGGGACTTCTACACCCTTTTCTCACGGGAATTTAGAACAAAAATCCTAGTCTGGGTACGTCATATTGGGAACCTCTGCGCATTTCAGCTTTCTAGGTCCAAGAGTTTGGGCTAGACGTTGAAGATTCATCACTGAGTGATGAGTCAAGACTTCTCTTTAAAATCCTACTAATATTATATACGCGAAAGTTTGTGAGGATGGATGGATGGACGTTTGTTACTCTTTTACGCAAAAACTACTACACGGATTTGGATGAAATTTGTGCACACAGCATTCCATGTGTTAATCCTGGTTATAAACTACAGTTAGTTTATAACCAGGATTAACACATGGAATACTGTTTATCCCGATATTACCACGGGATCGAAACTTATGCGGGCAAAACCGCGGGCGCTGCTAGTAAATGGTGAAACACAGCTTTATCATGTTACACTATATTATCAGTGCACAACTTGTTTATCAATGTAGTATGGTCATATGGTGTGGTCGAGTAAAACAGCACATCTCTGACACATTTTTAAATCAACTGAATATAACACCACGCTTGTATTTCCCGGAGGGATAGGCAGAAGTGTATAGTATGGTAAACTACACCCATATTTTCTAGTACACCGAAAGTCGGTCAACCAGTCTTACCAAGGGGTATCGTATTACCCAGTAACTGGGTTGTGAAGATCATAGGCAGTCGCTTCATGTAAAATACTGGTGTTCAAGCAATGGACAAAATTGACAACATTTTATATGCTTGAGTACGAGGCTTTTGACTATGTTGTATTTTGTCTTTTTATTATTTTTAATTGTAATGTGTGCTTTGTTTGTGCGGAATAAACTATTTTTCTTTCTTTTTATTCAGCTGCATCCGGTTAGACTGGAAGCCGACCCTAACATAGTTGGGAAAAGGCTAGGCAGATGATGACGCAATGAAGATGTTCATTTCCAGCTAGTAACTAGATACCTATATATAATAGGCACCTACCTACACACTACACTACTGATTATTCTTTTCACGACCACGACCCTTGCACTCGACGTGTTATTAATTTAAAGAGTATTCGACTTCGATCGATGCCGGTCCATGTCCGTCAATCTGTGACACGGCACCGATCTATTATATATTCATTGGCTGTGCACTACCACACTACCAACTGTTGCAAAATTTAGGAAATTTACGTGCTTCGAAATTAAAGAGATAGCCTTGAAGTTTTCATTACGTATAACATCTTTGGAGCTACAAAAGCTACTTATTACAACGCAGACAGAAATAACATACACGGTATCATTATAGGTAGATATGAAAACTGTCTTTTGTTTATTGTTAAAATTTTGGATACTTCATCATTCTCCTGCCACTATCCCTATTTTTTGGGGTCGGCGCAACGCCGCAACATGTCTTTTTAACCGACTTCTAAAAAAGGAGGAGGTTCTCAATTCGGATGTTTGTATTTTTTTTTTTTTATGTTTCTTAGCGCGTAACTCCGGCGCTTGCCAACCGATTTGAAAAATTCTTTTTTTGTTGGAAAGGGTATACTTCCCAAATGGTCCCATATGATAGAAATTTCGTCAAAAACGGTTCAGTAGTTTGGTTTTTAAACCAAAATTACTGGTAAAAATAACAACTACAAAGTGGCAAACAACGAAAATCCAACGACACCGACTTCCGAAATTAAAGTTACTTTTCACTTTGTAGTCTCGTTTTTGGAAGTCGGTTGTTTTTTTTTTTGCAAAAAAGTTTTTCTTCCATGTGTACAGACGCCAGCGCATCAAGCCACTACAATCTGTCTAATTTCTTTAATAATAGATTTTCAACTTTATCTCGAAAGCATTAAGGTTCAAGGTTGATTGGAAAATTTGACAGTTCCGGGTAGCTGGACCTGCTGGCGTCTGTACTTCTCTATTAGTCGTCATCTCGGTAGTCACCTCAAAATTTTAGATAATTCAAAGTAGGAATATAAATCTTTACAATCTCTTAATTTGTCAACATTTAAAAATAATTTCGCATCTAAGATGTAGGTTAACGCCAAAACAGCCGCAAAACGGGTTTCAACCTGAGGCTCGTAAACCAACATTACGAGGCACCAATTTTATTAAATTGATAAGTCTTAATTGATTGCTAACTAAATAGTGATTGCGCAAGGATCATGAATGCTGTCAGGAGAAGGACATAGCCATTTAGTTAGTTAGGGACTGTCCGCGTGCAAGAGTAAGTACAGTCGTAAACAAAAGAGTTAAACAAATTGAGAACTCGCGCGTCGCCCCCCCCCCCCCCCCCTACATGTCAAGGGTATAACTGGCGAAATGTCTGTATGATTATGTATACATAGGTTCAGTCTGCCTTAGCGTAAACATTGTAAAAGTCAATTATTTTTAAAAGAGTAACCGTAGATTCTTGCCGCCTCTTCTCCATCGGAAACGACCAATTGGAAGCTTCTAACGTTTCATAAGTGTCCATGTAGGTAGTCTAGGTTTACTTATGTGGAATAAAATATTTTGATTCGATTTGATAAAAATGTCGTGAGGAAAGTTTTGAGTACCTATGAATGTGGATGGCTGAGCTGGGCATGACAAAAGAAACGATGGATGGACTGTATGAAAGTCGGTATGGGTATAATATAAATTAAGAACAGTGTGACTAGGAAGAAAAAGCTATGTGCCGAGGGTCCCAAAATAAATTGGAATAAACCAAGAAAATGATGCCTATAACCTTTATATGTTGTGACGATGACTTAATGATGCATTTGTTGTTACTTATTCGTTTTACCTTTTAGCATCTTTCGCATAGTTTTAATGGGCAAAGGAAACTAATTGAAGTGACTCAATATAAGTACATAAAAAAGTTTTCTTTCTGCAGTAAAGGTCGCAAGTTCAACCACCTCGCGTAATCACTTTTGCTTATACCTACTGTGAGATTCCGTTATATATATGGGATTTCCGGGGTCAACCACAAGCGTAAGTACAGACGCCAGCACATCAAGCTACTACAATCTGTCAAATTTCTTTAATAGATTTTCAACTTTATCTCTAAAGCATTAAGGTTCAAGGTTGATTGGGAAAATTTGACAGTTTCGGGTAGCTTGACCTGCTGGCGTCTGTACCTATTGTACCTGTACCTGTTAATTATTATCCACTATAGCAAAATGAAAATCTCATGCTGAGATAGGAGCCTTTTGGCCTCGTATAGGACTTTCTGTTTATTTTTTTTCCTTTTGTTACTTTTTTATACAATTTGTTTTATTTTTATTTTTAACTGTGTTTAGTTTAGTTTTAGGATCCTGTACGAGTCGCAATAAATACTTTTTCTTTCTTTCTTTCTTTCAACTTTAAAATTTAAAACGTGTGGGGTAACTGCGTAACACACTAACAGTAGCAAAGTCTTTAATTTTGACAGTTCAACAACATTCATTGGGTTATTTACGTTGTTGAACAGATATATTTTTCGAACATATGAAGCAATAGCAATATAATTCATTCAATCAGATTCAGTTTGATAGTGTGTTACGCAATAAATTACGGTGGCGTTTTAATGATGAATTGTAAAGTCCTGCAAAAATACTACAAGATAATTGATTGAACAAGGCATAATGACGGCATAAATATTAAAGTTATCCTCAAAAGAAATGAAAACATCACTCTCTAAGTTTCCATAGTAAAAGAATGTTCTAAGGAAACAAATGAGTGTTTCGTTAACTTTTCGTCTGGAACTGTACGTACAGACGCCAGCAGCCGATCGATTCTGTAAAAATCTCACCGTGAAAAGTTAGGTGAAGTGAGCTGAATCCCTAGCATTAGTTGGAATGACAGCTCACTCCACGCTCACTTCACATAAGTTTTCACGGTGAGATGGTTACAGAATCGCACTGCAGGTCAAGCTACCCGAAACTGTCAAATTTTTCCAATCAGCCTTGAACCGTAATGCTTTAGCTAAATCTATTAAAGAAATTTGACAGATTGTAGTAGCTTGATGTGCTGGCGTCTGTACAGTTTCTTCTGAGGTTGTACGGACGCCAGCAGGTCAACCTACCCGAAACTGTCAGATTTTCCCAATCAACATTGAACCTTAATACTTTAGCGATAAAGTTGAAAATCTATTAAAGAAATTTGACAGATTGTAGTAGCTTGATGTGCTGGCGTCTGTACAAAAGAGTCAGTATCGTGTGCTATCGAGAGGCGCGTGCTCAGAAAACTAATGAATTTGTAATCAAAATGATCTATGCTTCAGCTATTTATTATGTGTTAGGGTTACCATTTTGAAATTTGAAAAGTACCTACTACACCCTAATTGCACAACACACTTTCAATCACGATATGAATCATTTCGAAGGATAATCCATTGCTTTATGTGTTAGAAAGATTTGTCTGCTCAACGTAAATAACGTAATGAATCAAAATGAAAGCCATTTCTACTGTTACTGTGTTAAGCAATTAAGTTCCCACTGAGTTCTGACAAAAACCCCAAAATTTGCAAAAAAAAGTCGGGATATTTTACGTTTTAATAAAACAATTAAAAAATAACCTTTTCGAAAAGTCCGTGAAATGGCAAGTCTGAAGTCCAGACTTGCCATTTCACGGACTTTGTCTCTCCTCCTATGTCTGACTTTTGTCCAGACTCTGGACAAAAGTCAGACATAGTTCGGACGGGCCCACGACATATTTGCATAAATCGTATAAATCCGGATATCTTCATCGTCATCCGCCTAGCTTTTTCTGAACTATATTGGGTTCGGCTTCCAATCTAACCGGATTCAGCTGAACAATACCAGCAGTTACATGGATCGACTGCCTATCTGACCTCCACAACCCATTGCAGTGACTGGGTAATACGATACCCCTTGATAAGACTGGTTATCAGACTTTCGGGCTTCTATCGACCAGACTCGACCCGTAACGACCCAAACCGACCCGTAGCGACTGTCAAAGATCCAAGAATGGCAGCCCTATGTACCTATACATGTTATAATACATAAAGCATAGTGTGATGCTACCCTATTGTTTAGTTGTTTTCCTACATCCTTATCTCTTTTGTATTACAAGTATGGACACCACGCGAGATTTGACCTATGGATACTTTAAAACATTTTGGCGGTCATTTCTAAAAATAAAATAAATCACCTGTGTGCCCGACCCAGTATTTGAACCTAAGACATTCGGCTTTGTTTGCTGTAAACTGAATCAAAATATTTCAAGAATTCATAACAGACTATATTAATTCTTAAAATCGGCTACCTTATAATTTTGGTAAAAATACTACTAAGTAATACTAATCGGATACAGCAGTGTCTTAATTCACGGGCGCTATATTGAATCCTGACAGCAACGAAGGATTCTAGGGCTCCTCCTCGTAGCGAGAGAGCTCGAGTTAACTCCTGAGAGAAGCGAGGGAGTTAAGATCAAAATCCTGAGTTTACGCATTCCATAATTATTCTTTAGGTAGGAAACTAGATAATAAGAACCGGAATAGGGTGACTACCGAGATGACGACTACTAGAGAAATATGGAAGAAAAAGACATGAAAGACATGCGCCGACCTCGAATTAATTGGGATAAGGAAGGACAAGAGAATGAAAGAGGTAAGAAACAAGACAATCCACACAATTTCGGTCACAATTTTATATATCAGGAATTGCATAATTACCTAGCGGTTTTCTTTAAATCACATATCTTTTAGGTACCTACACATAATACCTTGTTTTGTTCTACAACACAAAACGGTGAAGGAAAACATCGTGAGGAAACCGGCATGTCCTAGAACCAAAAATTTGAAGACATGTGATATCTACCAACCCGCACTAGGCCCGCGTGGTGGATTACGGTCCACTCCCTCTCACAGAGAGGAGGCCTGTGTCCCAGCAGTGGGAACATTATAGGCTGATTGTGCTATTATGCTTATGCTATTACCTACTTTAAGCATTTGGTTATATTTTAAATAAAATCATGGCAATTATGGGCATGGTAATTACGAACGGCAATTATGTTGTAATTAGTGTTTAAAGTAACGCACTATAAAGTTCATTTATGTACGCCTTCACTATCATAAGTATAGGTTATGTTTTATTAATTTTAACACGTGATCCGATATTTTATAATGCACCATAATATAATATTATCAGTTATTAGTCTTACCTACTTTCGATAATTGCATAACATAGCCTATAGCCCTCAGCCTAGGTTCTCTAGTGCCATGCCGTACACACGGCGAAAGATCAAGTTCATTTCAGTTTTATCTGACCTCGCATTGTATAGGTTTTTCGTTCAGACGCCAGCACATCAAGCTACTACAATCTGTCAAATTACATTTTTCAACTTTGACGGCACGGTTGGCGCAGTGGTTAAGCGATTGACTGCTGCGCTGCGTGTCGCGGGTTCGATTCCCGCACGGAACAAATATTTGTATGACCTACATGTATTTGTTCCGAGTCTGGGTGTTTTTCTATCTATAATATGTATGTATTTACAAAAAAAAATGTATACAAGTAGTAGTAGTTTATCAGCCATCTTGTTACCATAACACAAGCATTAGGTTGCTTAGCTTGGGACTAGATGGCGCTGTGTGAAATGTCCAGGGATATTATTATTATTATTTATCGCTAAGACCGGTTCGGTTCGGTTTTAGGTTCAAGGTTGATTAGGAAAATTTGACAGTTTCGGGTAGCTTGACCTAATAACTGTGCACAATACACACAGCACCTGTAATTTTGACTTACTACCTACCTATGTTATTTATTATTGTTATCGCTATTTATCATTTAATTTATTAATGAAAGTGATGACCATTTTATTGTTCTTGCCCTATCTTTTATTATATTATGACAGTTACTTATTTAAATAACAAATGATGGCCATCTGATAAACATGTTAAAATTGATAATTTTGTTAAGCACAGTGGTTTTGTTTATTGTTGTGACACTGTAGCACTTAAAACTATTTATATTGCTGTGCCCTAGCAGGGTTCATTTATGAAACCTATATAATTATACTTGTAACAACATGTAAACTACATAATGCAATAAATGATGAATCTGAATTTGATCTGCTGGCGTATGTACAGTGAGAAGTCATCTTATACTGGTAATGTATAGCTTGGTATGTCTAGTCATCTAGTGTTTGCATTTGCAAGCGCTACTGCTAAGCACGAGGTCCGGTTTCGGGGAGGGTTTGATTCCCAGATCGGACGATTGCCATCAATCAGGCACAAATCCAGGGTCTACTCCGAAGTAGTATCGGACGAATGTTCGGCCGTTTCCTGCTACGAAGTTACTATTTGGTTCGGTCGGTTCCGATCCTACACTCTTTCGAACATTGACTATAGTCCCGACCCAACTGAACCGATCTGAACTTTTTTCGCATTTTTCACTAATATTCGGTCCGGCCATGTGTCGGTCCGATCCGAACATTCGCACTTTGCACTTCAGAGTACTTAGGCCCCGAGGACTCCGGGCCGCTACTGAGAAATTCCCGACAGTAAAACCCGATAACGAAGTGTTATTGGGTTTTACTGTCGGTCGGTCGAGTCTGGATTTGTGCCTGGTTGACTTGTGAACATACATAGTGAAATGTGGGTTCTATAGCTACACCTTTCCCCAACTCTCCGGGGAAACAAGGCGTGATATTATGTTGTACAGATGAAAGAGAGCGTTTTTATATCTCACCATAGACCTTATCCATCCTCTTTCTTTCCATCAGGCGTGCTCGAGGTAAAGAGCAAGCCCATTCAGCAATAAAAAATAAATAAAAGAAATCTTATGCTAAGCGTTGTAAGACATTTTTCTGCTAATATTGAAGAATGTTAGCCTAACCAATAACATCATGTAAAACTATGAATTAATGAATGGAGTTTAAAACTGAACATTACCGAGGATGACGCATGTCGGTGAAACTTTCTGCAAGAACAGACATTTCCATATGAAATAAGCCTGTTAAATCTGGAACGGAATGATGACAGAAAATATAACTGAGTTTCTGTGTTCATTTTTTTAAGTGACCAAACCCGTTACGTTTTCGATTTACTGACTGCAATCAATCATGAGGGCAGTGGTGACTGGTGGTCCAGTGATAACAGGTGTGAAGGGCGGGCGTTTTAGGGGGACTGTCTTTTGTAATTTTGACGTTCAAAAAGTGCTGATTCTCAGCATAATTTGAATAAATGACTTTTGATTTTGATTTACTTACGTACGAGTCAGGTCGTAGGGTCGAATCTAGACAGGCGCTTTACTTTATGTAATTATTTTACTGCTACTCTCAAAACGGTGAAGGAAACCTGCATTTCCTAGAACCAAAAATTCGGAGGCATGTGACATCTACCAACCCGCACTAGGCCCGCGAGGTGGATTAGGGCCCACTCCTTCTCACCGGGTGTGTACCAGCAATGGGAACATTGGCTGATTATGCTAATCAATCATGTGGTCTAAAGAAGGATACAAAAATCTAAAAAAATATTGACGTTCCTACCTAGTCTATCTTTTGTTATATAAGAGAATATCAAAACCACAAACACTTAATTCCAATTTAAAAAATGAAAATTGGTGAGTTTGTGGTCTTACATTCATCTATTCTAGAACGGCATAGAATAAAAAAATAAGTTTGAAAATAATCTAAGAACGTCGAATCGATCGTCATGATAGCCGACTTATCATTGAATGGATGAATGACAAAACCTTTCTTTAACTTTTTGTCTAGATAATCATTCGATAGTAACACCCACTCAACCATCTCGCAAGCATACAGATAAAGCCTTGAATTATTCTGTAAATGCACATTTTTTGTAAACGGCGACCATGTAATACATTCCACACAATCCTATAATGGGACCCATCATTCTATCGTTCTCACAGATGATGTAAAATTGCACCGACGTGATAAATCAACGAAATTGTCGCCCTTCGCCTACTTCCAAATGGCTGAAGAATTTATATGGGAGGATTGTGATATAATCTCGACTGCTCAAACCTCAAACTACGTAAGTAGTGCAGGTACCAGGTAATCGTGGCTTGTTTACTGAAATCGTGGCTTCTCTATTTGTGTGACGTGATTTTAAGGTACAATTTTTGTGGCGAAGTGACATAATAGCAAATAGCAACATGACAACAATACAAATTGCGTGACATTTGTTCTAACCCGTTGACCATAATTTGTAAGAGTCCGAGTGTAGACCCTGTGGGACGCCTAAGAAATACTTGCCGTTACTTGAAGTTGCTAACAGCTTTGAGGAACCTAGATCCAGGGTGGCACTGATAGTGTGCTGATAGTAACAATATGACAACAACATTTCAATTGAATCGCATTTCTTATTACTAGCTTTCGTAAAGGTCCGACTACCGACCCTTTAGAACGCCTTAGTTAGCACGCCACTCTGGTCGTAAATCGAAAAAGGTTTTCGAGGAAAGAAGAACTAGGATGGCACTGGACCACTTGTAAGATAGCAGGTAGGCTTGTTTGCGGAAAAGTATACAGAGTATCAACGAATATTCTTCTTTTCTGAAAGTAATGATTTTGTAAAGAAGTGATATAAAAATTACGCGACAACAATTACAAATACATGACATGTAAATACCAATATTATAAAGAGGTTTTTTTCTTGTTTGTTTGTAAAAGATAATCTCTGAAAGTACTGACCCGATTACCAAAATTCATTCACTACACTGTTATCGTGTGCCATAGGATATGGGCCTAAGCATCTCTGAGCTAAAAAGTCGTCAAATGTTCTTGAAAAAAGGGTTGAAGTAGAGCTAACATCATGGCAATTTGGTACAAACATAATAGATGTTGAGTCTAGAATAGTATCTGCCTATCATCATGTTTTTAGAAATGTATGTTGTAAATATAAATAAGCATAACACGGTAAAAATGTGTAAGTAAACAATGGAGAAAGGAAAAGTTTATCAAACAATAAGTGAGCAGTCAACATGATTAAAGCAAAGTTTGGTGCTAAAATAGAACAGGTGTAAAACAGTCGATTTCGTAAGGATTGACCTTCGAATCAAATAAGGTTCAATGAAACCTAACACGTTTTGGAAACACACCAAACAAGGAAGGTTTTACGTAAATAAATAAAATTTGTTTTGGATCAATTTACTCTGTTTTAAATTGCATGCAACACCAACTTAACAATTAGTCATCGTAATCACTTAAAAACTTAGAATATGTTAGGAAAAACATAACTAGATTACCGAAAAACTTGTAATTGGCTTAGTAAATGCCTAATTATTATGTCCTTTGTAAACCTTATCGAATAAACAATAGCTGAATTTTCTAAGAACGCGCCAATTTGCACATGTAAGTTATATGTTGACATACGACGCGTGTTGTGTGCTAACTGCCGACTAATCTGCACACGTTACGCAAATATTCAGAAAACTATGCCTTAATAACGAAATAAGCGACAAAGTAGAACAAAGTCCCTAATGCGATTTTAACTAGAACACCTTCGACTTATGTAAGCGGTCATTAAGCTGACCAATACAAACACAAACATGACGCGTGCATAAGATTGCTATAATTGTACCGCAAATTATTTAGGAAATTAGATAACCGCTCACTGCAAGCTACAACCTTATTCCAATCAGTTTTCTTTAATCGCTATAATTACTAACAGAAAACACATTTTCCAGATATGGATCAACAACCTACCTTGTAAGTTAGGTAGGTATTATAAATCTTTCTGCCAAAGGAACACGACATACATAAATTTGCGAATATATCAACAGAAACCTGTACTCATTTATAAAGTCAAAGTGTGTAGACCTTAACAGGTAGTAAAATCGAGAAACCGACTGTCCTTCGACAGCCTACCAACATTATCAAAAGCTCGAAACGTGTCGCCAACAGGAAAACAGATATTATAGAGAAATTGCAACTTACCTGCATGTTAGAAGTGACGTAGACAGTAGGTAGCTCGAAGAATCGAAACACTTTTACTTTCGTTGCACTAGTGAGCCGTTTAGTTAGCGATTGACCCGGATCTCGGTATTATGATTTCTACAGTATTTCACGATATTTTCTCGTAGCCAGTGAAGCGTTTAAGCGTACGTCTGGTTGGAGAATGCTGGAGCGAGCCGTGGTGCCGTAACCTCTTACTTAACGACAATCCCCCCTTTTCGACTTGCTGTACATACTTGGTGGCCTGCACCGAGATTGTGCGTCAACGACTCATCGTTACGTGAGCGCGGAGTGTGAATAAAACACTAATTATTGTATTCATATATTATTTTATTTTAGGCACATAATGAGAACAGGAAACGGATCATGTTGTGGGTTTGGAAATAAAAATCGTTGCAGAAATTCATGTTACATAGACTAAACGGATGTGTTTGTTTCTATTTTTCCTCTTACCAAAAGTTCAGTAGGTTACTACAATGTGTAAAACAATGAAATGTTTACAAACACTAGTATGTATAGGTACAGTATCTATATACCTATGTAGATATAAACGATACTTAATTAAATAATTTCGTTGTAGACACAGTAAATTGTAGGTCAGTTAGTGATAATAATTACGTAGGTAAACATAATACTTAATTAATTAATATTTGCTAATCCAAATAATAATTTAGTTTAGTTGAGACGAATTCTATTGTTTCCAATTTGTTTATTTAATCAACGAATATCTAATTAACCTAAATAGGATTGGTCTAAAATAATTTATCTAATAATCAGCTTAATTTGGCTGTGCATTAAGTACATGATCAATTTATCTGAGGATAAATTAATTAATGTAATTAATTCATTACCTAGTCTTAGACCTTAGTAGATTTGCATGACTTGTAATAAAAAAAGAACCTAAATACGTGGCAACGGTGGCAATGCTGCCAGCCTTTTGGGTACGTTTCCTATTGACAGCGATGCGGACGAATTTTTTGATGTACCTACTTTGATTATTTCCCCTCCATTTCATACCGGGGTAAATCGGGATACATGGGTGAATCGGGACGAAACTTTAAAATGGATTTGTACTTTAAAATAATATAGTTTGTTGCTACCAAGGACACTTAATCTTTAATTAAAAAACAGTAAACACATTACAGTATTTTCTGACAACAAGCTATATTATTTCTACGTTAAAATCCATGTTATAGTTTCGTCCCGATTCATCCATGCATCCCGATTCACCCCGTTTTACTGTACTTGTACATATTATTATTTTAAGACCGTTAGATTTAGTTATTTCAATACGATTAGCGCAATTTGCAATCTAAAAAAATACAGTAAGTCGATAAGTATGATTTTTTCACCTTTCTAAAATAGCTGGAGCTCTTTATTAAATCAACTCACACAATCACTCCATTATAGTTGCAAAAATAAAAAGAAATAAGTGATTAATTTGTTTTAACCTAAGTGAAAAATAAACAATAATGAAAGGTGTAAAATTTTCCCATAATTGTTCGTTTCTTATACCTAATCAGTATGAAATATCGCCCGTTGAAACTGGGGCACACGTAATGGCGAATGACATGTAGGTATATGCAATATCCAGATGTCCATAAGTATTTAACAAATCGTTACTAGGTACTAACTAGGTACATACTAAGCAATTTAGGTACCCAAAGTCGCATGTAAAATTACTTACCAAGTAATAAAGTTTGAGAAAAGTTTGACCATAGATCAACTACTAGTCAAAGTATGTCAACTGATTTTTGCCGGATTTACCTCATGATGTAACTTTGGTTGGCATCTCAATTTTTGTGTAATAGGCCTAATAAATAAAAAAAACTGAAATGTGTCTAAAAAGTCCATGTTCCATTTTCCATCCCACGATTATGCACCAATTCCATTACATTATTCCTTTCGTTATAAAAAATAAAGTTATTTTATGTTTGGTTGGTAGTACTGATTAAGTGATTACATTCTTAATTTAAATTCAGCCGTATTGGCGCACGATTTTCGCCCACTCCCAAGGGTAGTTCCGTTGAACAAACGCGAGTGTTCGTCGAATTTGGCGCGTTTCTTGCATCGAACACTGCGGGCAGGCTCCTCGGAGTACCAACGGAGCCAGAGCTGGAAGAAAAGGGATCAATATTATCGAAAATGTATGGTTACGAGACTCACAATATGTCTTGTGATAGGATTATGTGACAAATGCCACATAAAACATAACAACAGACAGACAGAGGTGCACATATTATTATAGAACACCCACATTTCGCAAGCATATTGCCATCAACCGGGCAAAAATACAGACTCCTGGCAGCTACTGAGAAATTCCAGATGGAAAACAGTCAATAACACTTTACCAGACCAGGGAATCGAACCCAGGACCTCAGACTCAGCATTACCGCTTGCGACCACTAGATCTACGAGAGACATTACGACCTTACCTTACTTTGCGCTATACGCAACCATGCAAGAACGCAAATGCAACCACGACCAATATCGTTAGTCATTCGCGATTTCTGGTTAAAAAAAACATAACAGGAAAGTGACTAAATTATGCTTCATAAATAAATTAATGTTCTTTTTTTTGTTTCCTAAATTCATTGTTATTGATGACCTTAAACCAGTTTGGTATTTCATAGAGAGTCAAATTCTGCAATCAGTCATGCTTGCTTGTATCCGAAATCGTAGCATAAAAGCTAAGAAGTACGAAATAAAGTACCTACGATTTACGAATAATAATTTGAATTAGCAGCAGTGCGATTCTGTAACCATCTCACCGTGAAAACTTAGGCGAAATGAGCGTGGAGTGAGCTGTCATTCCAAATAACGCTAGGGATTGATACTACTGACAACTCACATCAAGCTCATTTCACTTGAGTTTTCACGGTGAGATTTTTACAAAATCGACCGGCTGTTTCGTGTGAATCAACAGTGCAGCGCAGTGGTGGCCCAGTGACAAAAGTCCTGACTAACGAGTTGTCGTCGGTTCGAACCCAGGCAGGCGCTATAATATACTTTGTGTTAATAATTTCATCACCACTGCTCTCAAAACGGTGAAGGAAAACATCGTGAGGAAACCGGCGCGGCATGTCGTTAGAACCAAAGATTGGAAGACATGTGAAATCTACCAACACGCACTGGGCTCGCGCGGTAGATTACGGCCCACTCCCTCTCACTGAGAGGAGGCCTGCCTGTGTCCCAACAGTGGGGACATTATAGGCTGATTATGCTGTGTGAATCAACATTAAAACCCATATTACCAAAACAAACAGCCGCACGCGCATTTCCAAACAATATACTTAGCGGTTACTGCGTTTCTTAACAGAAAAACCCAGTAACACTTTCAAATCAACAAGGAATCAAACCTAGAACCAAGGTGCCGCGCTTGCGCAATATCCATTTATGAACGACAATAATGACGTTCGAAATAGGTTCTGTTGGTACGGATTTTTAACAGACTTCTAAAAAAGGAGGAGGTTCTCAATTCGGATGTTTGTTTTTTTTTTATGTTTGTTCGCGCATAACTCCGTCGCATGCCAAACGATTTGAAAAATTCTTTTTTAAAATCGGTTTAATTCCCAAATGGTCCCATAGAAATTTCATCAAAAACGGTTCAGTAGTTTGGTTTTTAAACCAAAATTACTGGTAAAAATTACAACTTAAAAATGAAAAATAAAAACTTTTTTGCAAAAAAAAAATCAACCGACTTCCCAAAACGACACTACAAAGTGAAAAATAACGTTAATTTCGGAAGTCGGTGGCAAACAACGAAAATGTGAACCCAACGACACCGACTTCCGAAATTAAAGTTATTTTTCAAAGTCGTTTTTGGAAGTCGGTTGATTTTTTTTGTATTAAAACATAATTCTGTACATAAATGGATGTATAAAAATCTCCCTCTCAAAGCGAGGTCTGTGACCCAGCGGTGGGAACAATATTGGCTTTATGTCAGAGGTAGTATAAGTATTATAAGGGCTCATCATCTGCCTAGCCTTTTCCCAACTATGTTGGGGTCGGCTTCTGGTCTAACCGGATGCAGCTGAATACCAGTATTTTACATGGAGCGACTGCCTATCTGACCTCCACAACCCATTTACTGAGTAATACGATACCCCTTGGTAAGACTGGTTGTCAGACTTTCGGGCTTCTGACTACCCGTAACGACTGTCAAAGATCCACGAATGACAGCCGGGACCAACGGCTTAACGTGCTTTCCGAGGTACGGAGGGGTCTCGGTATGTAAAGATGGTCACCCATCCACAGACCAACCGCGGCAAGCGTAGCTTAACCTGACCGATCGACCTGTGCGGCTGTTATTATTTAGCCACGGGCCCCTCTATTATTAGTATTATAAGGGCTAAGATGTATAAAAATGCACAACACACACATAATGATCTCATAATGTTCCCACCGCTGGGACACAGGTCTCTTCTCTGTGAGAGGAAGTGGGCCGTAATCCACCTCGCAGACCCAGTGCGGGTTGGTAGATCACATGTCTTCGATTTTTTGGCTATGGGACATGTCGGTTTCCTCACGATAAAAATGAGCTCAGTCCTAATATATATGTACAGACGCCAGCAGGTCAAGCTACCCGAAACTGTCAAATTTTCCCAATCAACCTTGAACCTTAATGCTTTAAAGATAAAGTTCAAAATCTATTCAAGAAATTTGACAGATTGTAGTAGCTTGATGTGCTGGCGTCTGTACATATGAGAACCTTTTATTATGTAGGTACAAGAGCTCTTTTGTCAACATAATTCTTTACTGTTTTTGGTTCAATAAAATATAGTATACTTGCTTATATCTTGTGTAGCTTGCTGTGTACTCATATTTCATACTATTGCCATATATCATAAAACTAAATTAAAGTTAGTCACATTGCCCATAAAGAAACTCATTCAATAGAAAAACAATGACTAATGTGAGGACAATAACTTACCATATATAAAATAACCACGAAGGATGACCACGACATAATAATATTAATAGCATTACAGAATATACCTACGTAGGTATACACCTACGTAGGTATATTCCTTATTTATATACCTGTATACCAGTTAATTTTACCGTCATCTACGTCGTTTATTTACTAGTACCTAGGTATATTAATTACCTAATTACACTACTATTGACCCTATAAATATTATCAATGGGTAATATTTATATCGATAATCAGAATCGGTTTCATTTTGACAGTTCAACAACATTCATTGCGTTATTTACGTGAGCAGACAAATTTTTCGAACTTATGAAGCAATGTATTAGCAATTTGCTTCTAAATGATTCAGATTCCGATTGATCGTATCGTCCAATTAGGGTGCCGATTGGCTGATAATAATTTTATCAACCAATCACACCAGCTGACACGCGCTTGAAAAGATTTCTGTGTTGATTATCGTTCCGGAATATGAGCCGTGAGGTTTTCTTACATCGGACTTTACACTTTTTATTTGTTTTTTTCTGATGTATGTATCTGGTTGTCTTTTGGTGTGTGCTAAATAAATATATTTTCTTTCTTTCTTTCAGAAACCACCACAAGACCGCCATAAGATTGGCTAGTATCTTATCTTGGCCTGAGCTGCTCTATTCTAATATTCTAACTCTGGGAGTCTGGGACGAGAGGAGTAGATCATTAGAACGTTAGACATTAAAAAACTAACCCAACGCCTGTATAGGTATCAAGTACCTACCAACTATTTATAGTATATTATAGTGTGTAAGTAATGTTTTTAACTCACTTCGAAGCCGCCTCCCAACAGGATCACAAGGTCCTTCACCGAGTGCGCATCTAATGTGTCGCTGCATCATGTTCTTATCGGCCAGGGTCTGATCTAATTGTGCGTCGGTCATTTGAGCTCCGGCCTGCACATGCAAGCCCGCCACAAGGCCCATGCAGGCGAGGCATAAAAATACAACGATCTGTAAAAAAAGATAACGGTCCATTGAGGTTTATGTATGAGGATGAAGACAGGTACTTATATTTTTTTTTCATTTTATGGCTTTTGAACCGTAAAAAGTTTGGGTCAGTATTTTTGGTCGGTTCCTGGGTACCGTTTCCTTAATAATTAAAGTGTGTGTGCGTGGGATTTTTAATCAATTAAAGGGCACAAGTGATTGATTTACAACTTAGGTATCAGTAGGTAACCACTTAATTAAAATTAGAAATCATAGGCGGAAATTTATTAGACACTGAAATAGTGTCATGTATGTACCTAATCTATAAATCGCATACTATGTAATCGTGACAAGCAATTACATTTTCACAGTTTAATCAGCCTATTTTATTCCCACTGCTGGGACACAGGCCTCCTCTCTGTGAGAGGGAGTGGGCTGTAATCCACCACGTGGTGGGCCCAGAGGGGTTGATATACATACCTAGATGTCACATGTCTTCGAAATTTTTGGTTCTAGGACATGCTGGTTTCCTCACGATGTTTTCTTCCGTTTTAAGGGCAGTGGTGATGAATTAAAATCAAAGTAAAGCGCCTGTCTGGGTTCAAAGTGTTCAAACCCACGAACCCCATTGCGTTTTCATTCATTAAATAAGTAAGATAGTAAACCGAGTACAACGTCATTCATAAAAAATAGAGATTAGGTACATCGTGAGCAGTGTAGTTATACAAAAGGACTTATGTGGTATTTTTTTCCCTTAATTTTATTATTTCTAAAGCCATGAACCTAGGGCGGCAGCGCGGGCGCCGATGACTCACACTCACAAAGCCAGATTTGTTTTTTAGATGATTATGATTACAAAGTTCCGTTGAAACCGATTGAATAACAACCACGCAACGTTTTAGTAACACGACGAACGAGAAATCGGGAATTCCACTATTTATTAATGAAATGTCCAGTTAACATTAAAAAATAATGAATAATTTATATAAGTACCTATGTACCTAAATAGGAAAAAGTTTTTTATTTTATTGAATTCCTACCTGCATATCGGTAACGCCCACTTTTCCACGAATTGTATTACAATTTATCACTGAACTTGAGGAACAGAACGGTGTCAGATATTTGGGTTACGCCGGACCAACGATTAGGGAGCGACTGGCTACTATGATCGTGTTAATAATGTGACCGGGAATGCGGTCCTCCCCTCTTTGTGTGCTGATTATCTCGTTAGGGCTCTCGACTTTTTGTACTTCAACTTTTAGGGCTAAATAAATTCAATTAACTGTGAATCTGCTTAGTTAAAGATTAGCGCTACTAATTTACTTACATTCAAAATCATCTTCCTATCAATAATGAAAAGGAGGAATTCGCGGTAGAGTGATACAGTCGATATTTCTACTTCAAATAAAAAATATAAAGTTTTTGAAATGATTTAGGAACCAGGTATAATTTAATTTTTATTTTTACCCCGATACCCCTGGGCATGAGGAATCTATTTTTTTTATGACGTCACTGTTTGGGTGGTCCAAACCTGTAGGTATAGGTTTTCCACACTAGTTGTTGTCTGCGACTATTTGTTAAATTCATTACGATCGGTTCAGAAGATTACAAACAGACAGACTAATAGTGTTACTTTCGCATCTAGGTTCATATCTACACAAATAAAATAAAATCTACGCAAATAAAAAAAAAGAAAGTCTCTTTTCGTGTCTGTCTGTGTGACTGCGTTGTACTTCTAAACTACGCGATTTTGATGCGATTTTCACCATCCACCATTAGTTAGATAATTTATTCTGGAAGATTTATGTGCACAATACAATCAAAAACTTAAAAAAAAAAACATTGTGTTTCGTCAAGTAGTAAAACCGTGCGAAGCAGGGGCGGGTCTTTAGTTTATAATGTAAAAACTGTGATAAAGCTATTACATTGTTTGACATGCACTAATTTTATTCCTATATCTACTACGACGACCTTCATTGTATGTACCTACTATGAAAAATCGCTTGCTTCAATCGGGAATCGAACCAACACAAATTCGATGCCCTTTCAATTGTTGCTATAAAAATACTGGATGTGTTTTTTTACACATTTATGACATTTCGAGAGGTGGGTAAGGCCTATGTGGCTTTAAAAAATACATAGAATGCCGTTTATTTTTTAAACAAAAATATTTTTTGTTACGTAGGTACATTCAACAGCAAAAGTAGATGATCAAAATCAGAAATTCAATACGAATGAACGGAGTTCGCGTCAGAACTGTGTGGCGTCGAAGTGATTCAAAAGTATGTGATTGTAAATTATACCAAAAATTTACTACTAGTACAGCTGCCATATAGCTGCAAACTCCGTTCATTAGTATTGAATTTCTGATTTTGATCATCTACTTTTGCTGTTGACTGTACGTTTCTAACTCTCAAATACATAAATACTTGTAGGTACGCACATCTTTCAAAATTATTATTGTCCCCAGTTACAAGAAATAAATAAAATGTATCATGGCGTTTGAGCATTCGGACATAACAGAATATAGATACGGCCAATAACGTTAATACATCATTACAGTACGGCTAATTCAAATGATTATGACTGTACTGGCATAATCATTTCAATTAGGCATAATAAATTGAAGATAATAATTATGGTAAGTAGAACACAGTACGTGTTCAATTTACCATTATTATCTTTATTTGAATTTTGGTGGGTCTCGTGATTTTATCACATCCATAGACATGAACACAGACTACAATATAATATAGGGTAAAGCCATTGAGTTAGGAAAAACATGGAGATGCCGCGATATTCTATACATACATTTGCTTATACAAATATGAGTGAAATATGATTCAGAATTTGAAATATCGTTATGTCTCATTCTTTCTAGTGAGATAATCTTATTTGATAAAAGAGACAACTATATTTTAAGTTGTTGCTAATTATGGCAACATTTTGTCTTGACGTAGTGACCGCTGTAGGTAAGTGCCGCACCAGCCATCTTATGCGACGAGTTTGTGGTAGTTTTGCTGTCAAATGGTTGTTTGTTTTTTGTATTATTGAGATTTGCGAGAAAATTACGAGGATTTTACCTTTTAAAACGGCATGTAAATGTTGGAAAACAGAAGTTCAACATGCCTGTGTGTTTTTTTTTTTTTTTTTTTTTTTTTATCCCTGGACAGTCCTTTTTATTATATTTGTTAATTCATTCGTTTGTTTACAAACAGATGTCATAATGGAATAGTGTTGTACCGTTGCCGACTTACCGTAATAGTTTCCGAAACTAGTTCCTCCGCTGAAACGATATCCGTATATTCTGCGATGTTAACATAAATAATCTTGCGTCTTATTCGGTCCGAGTGACCTAGCTAGGTCCAGCCTGTGGTTCACACTTCACAGCACCAAAATCCATCGTGATCCAAACGTGATAACTAGTAAAACTCGTATGTAGTATCGTTACTCGTTATAGTAACAACGAGATAACAGTTGTTCCTTGATTGACACAACCCTAGCAATGGCAGCCATTTTATGAGACAAGATGAGTTGTAGGTATGCACCCTTTTTTTGTAGGTATTTCCAGTCCATACTTTTCTATGTCAATGGGTAAAGTGTCCAGACTATGCCACAGATTATAAGTGTCGTGATAGATAGTGTACCACAATGTACCATGGAGAACAAAAATGGCGCTAGTTGCAATGAAAAAATTGCCATATTAAAAAAAAATAACTACGTGAACTAATTGCATACTTTATGCATCTTACAATAAAGAAAAATAGAGAAATTAACAATCTTTTGATTACCACATAAATAATTTAATTGCGCAAGTATTCAAATTAAGATTTATTGCAACTTAGCTACAGAGAAAGTTGCCGAGGTCAAACTTTTTCGCAATATTTGGCGTTTGCACAGTGCCACAGATTATAGATCGTGAATAGTGAACTCACTCACTTGTCTACTGTTGACTGTTGTCTACAATTTATAATACGATATTGATTGTAGATTTTTGCACAATGACAGTAAAACAATAGTAATTTCTTGTAAATTATTACTTCATTATTAATGATAAACGTACCTATAAATAAATAAACAATAGGGTTCTTGTGTGATTTCATTTAGAAGTGCCATAGGGAAAGCTAAGATCAGTAGCTATCGTGTAATTACCGACTTGTCACTCAATCATGTGTTTGCAATTAGCGATGTCAGTTTGTTTACTAATGAAACATTAGCTAAAGTTCGCCGATTTTTTAAGTTTTCGTTATGAACTCTGAAGAACCGTCAGGAGGTTCGTCGTCTAGTGGACAAGAAAATGGCGACGGATTTAATGGTTCCGAGCGCCCACTCAAGAAAGCACGTTTTGCGTGGCAAGTTAAAGGGAAATATCACTTGAAGAATGAAAATAATGATCCAGCTAAAATATCTACTACAGAATCCACAGCTCCTGAAATGGCTGGTCCTTCAGGCAGTGGAAGTAATTCAAGTAATAGTAACAACATATGCACAGAACAAGACACTATGACAATAGGTGGTTACCTAGTGAATAAAGACTTCAATACTTTGAACTCTGTGGCTGATGAGCTTGATAAATCTGTTCTCAAGCCAAGTAAAAGAAATCTAAGCAGTGAAAACCATCCTGTATGTAACATTTTCACACCAAGGGCAACAGTAGCTGAAGAAATAAATCATACAAGAAATTTTAGCTCTCAAGAAGATACTGAATCTAGCGACCCACTTGATGCACACCTTGCAACCTCTCAATATATTCTGTCCAAATATTTGTTGGCCAGAAGTGACACATCACACAGTGATGAATATGTCCCAATATCAATGGTGGAATCAGAGAATTATACAGAAGATGAATGCATTGCAAGATGGCAGGCCAGACAGGTAACCATTACAATATTTGCTTTGTTTTTACTACAATCAACGCACAACCTGTTACAATGTATTGAGTACATGGTTCTGAAATTGTAATTTTTTGTTGGTAATTAAAATGCTAAAATCACGTGCTGAATTCATGGTTACAGTTTGTGTCCTGTAAAATATCACACACCATTTAGGATTTGGTATCATTTGATTATATTTGTTTAATTTCTTAGCATTCCCTAATGTTCAAAGGTTTCATTAAATAAGTAATATTGTCTTTTTCAGATGGCAAAAGGACCTCTTGATAACACAATAAACCGTATCTTGGATTACATTAAACAAAACCCAGTAGGAGAGGAAAACCCTACATTGGAGGCTTTTGATGTAGCAAACTTCATTAACAATCTCCCAGGAGTCAACAGTGTTGAAAATGAAGGAATTCTGATGGCAATTTCTGCACACGGTTTACAAAACACTTCAAATTCATCTTCTTCTTTTAATTCCTTTTCTTCATCTTCTATGAGTCTGGACTTTGAAGAAATATGTCTACCGAATAATGAGTCTCCCACTCTAAGGATTAGTTTTTCACCCATTCACTCAGATGATGAATCTCATGACCAAGGTCAACATGAATTTGAATGTGCGCATTGGTCATACTCAGATGAACTGAAAAATGAGGACGATGAAACAATACCATCTCCAACATTCCATAGCACAACTAGCTTATCTTTCCAAAATCTATATGAGAATCTCCACAATACAGATGCAGCAACTAATGATGTGGCAATTGAGAATGATAATCATCGTGACTTCCTTGATGCAGCAGTTTTATTCGCCATACAGAGTAGAGGATTGACAACATTTGGAACAGACTACGGCTAATATTGCTCTCATTTTGAACTTTTAATTAAGAATTGAATAATATTTCTATAGGTATAATATACATACTATATGTTGCTTATAAAGACTTATGAGGCACAAATAGTTTTTTTTAACTATAAAGTGTTGCAGTTCTGCCATAAAATCAGTATTCTAACATAATAAATAATAGTGTCCCCATGTTTATGTATGTTACAATCTCATGTAAATAAAATGTATTATTAGGTATAATAATTTTATAAAATTCTGAGAGAAACTATGTACTGGTGGCGAATGTTGTAGCAAAGTACAAAAGTTTCAAACTTCTTGAAACATATCAAGTGACTGATTTGGAAATGTACACTTCATTTTTTTACATTACCAATGCATGTTTTATAATAATGGACTGTCCAATATTATCATCTAAGTATAATCTGTCCAATATATTTAAACATTAGATTTAATTTTATAACTTAGTTTTTAGTTCTATAAAAGTTTTTGTATATGGTCAATGCATTTTTGTTGTCATATTTTATTTTAATATTGTTTCAGTTTAAACTGGTACCTACCTACTTAGTAGATTAATTTGTTGTATTCATGCAGATATTTTTAGCAAGATTTAGAAACTTTATAACATAGTAATAGGGTAAATGTATGCCATACTGACATTACAGTCAATAAAATGATACTCAACCAAGTTTCCCTGTTATTATTTCTTCATAATGCCTTATAAAAACCAGTCGCCATTCAACATAATATTAAATACCGAATTTAATTACGGAGCCGAAACGTGGATATAATAAGGCTAGTCCATAAAATAGTAAGTAGTTATGCTGAGTCTCATTGAGAGACCAAATTTGAAATAAGGTCAATTGGATTGATATCAGCCTCTTTTATCTACGTAGCTTCTGTTCAAAACAAAGAAAAATAAACATTTGAAATTAGATTTACATTTGCCAAAGCAAAATATTTGAATGCCATCGATGCACATCGGCGATTGTCTTATCACCATGTCGTGTCGCATCAGTCATGATGACGCCATTTGTCAAACAAAAATAAAACAAATGGGCACTATTAGCAGTCTAGAAGGAACGACTCATTATTAGAGGAGAAATTTCAATATATGCACGGACCATGATGCTTCCAGTGTGCTCACGCCCGATTCATCATCAGTCGTCCCAAATCGTCAAAGCCCAGGTAATTCTAACATACCATTACTTGTATTATTCTTCTTCTAACATGATTGCGTCGTGGGTACGTTTTTTCCTTTACGCATTCCGTGCAGGCGGGAATCGAACCCGAACCTATGACGCATTTCACGAAATCAATTGCTCTACTAGTGGTAACTTGTATATATTATTATCATAGATACCTGATCTTAGTTATTATCCCTTATAAACAATTTTTTCATCACAACTCCCCTACCCCCCACGGTACGCTCACGGGCCCTCGGTACGCCCATTTTATGATGAAGCCTAGGGCCTAGCCTATGACATAAAAAGAGCAATTAGAAAATAAAGGTCTACAGTGTGTAAGTAATTGAAATGAAATTCCTCAATAACAATTTTATTATTGCTCGTTATTATTCACATAATACAAAATAAACTATGCACAAGTTTAAGACCACTGATATTCTATTTTAGACTTCATAAAATATTCTGAATTACAACACTGTCATTCACAACTGTTGCGTTGCACATATAGTGCAACACATAAGTAACATTTACAAGTGAAATTAATATACAATAGCAGCAGTCCCTCGTCAACTAATTGTGATGTGCTCACCGCATTAAAATTATTATTACATTCATGGCCGAATATCCTATGTAAAGTTCTAAAATATATGTAACTGTACAATTATCAGCAATTATTCGTGGAGTCATATTAAATATATTTACACAATTATAAATACTTATGTATTTCTCTCGTTTGCCAATCGTTTGAGAACGATCATAATATTATTTTTAGCACAAAATACAGGGTGCGATAATACATTTTGCGCACGAAATAGAAATAAGTTTAATGTTCATAGGTACATGAGATTTAACTACAGAAGATATTAGAACTTGGAGGATCTTCCGCAAATTAATTATGTACTTAAATCAGTTAAATCAATGTCATGGTTGTGAAAATAAAATCAAGAAATCGCTTAAAACCTAAGCAAGTCACGATTTAAAAAAATCTACATTTGATTCTACTGCATTCACAAACATTTAAAACATCTTTTTCAAGTTGTACACAATTATATAAAATAAAAAATATTACATAAATATAAGTTTAAATTTTTTCTGGACAGAGAGAGGTGGAAAGAGCGTAGGGAGGCCTTTGCCCAGCAGTGGGACATTAACGTCTAATAAAAAATAATGTCTAATGTGAGGAAACATTGTCTTTCTAAAGTAGGTAACATTATTGCAAGTTTATGGTAAAATAACATAAATAATTTGTAGTATTACCTCAATCAGGCATTAACAGCATACATTTTATATGTTGCTCTATTTCGTTTAGATACATAATGATGTTATTGAACTGTTCTCAGAGCTAGAAAAAAGAAATAAAAGGAAATATATAAAGAATCAAAATAATTGGTTTAAAAATAAGTTAATAGTAGATGATTAAAAAAATAACAGTGTGTACTGCCGTAAATACAGAAATAAAATTTAAGAAAGTATTGGAAGATTGCATGCTTCGCACAACCTAAGTAGTTTATCAGTTTAGTGTGCGTTAGTTTTAAAACTTAATGTTTGTAAACATATTTATTATAAAAGTTTGTTATTCAAAGTGATAGCCAATTGGAAAGTACATAGTTGACTATTTGTACTTGTTAAAATACCAGCTGTTGCCCGCGACTTCAGTCTACAATCCAGCATGAAAAATAGCCTATGTCCTTACCCAGATCATGGTCTATCTGTGTGCCAAATTTCATCTAAATCCGTTCAGCTGTTTTATGGTGAAAGCGTAACAAACAAACAAACTGACTGCCGCATTCAGGATTGTTTCTAAAGACTCTCTCCCCTAAAATTATCCATTTAAATATAACATAAGAGTTGTAAAATATGTACTTTATAGTCGGTGCAGTTTGTGATATTTTGTATACACAGGCTTTCCCATAGGTCGGCCATATACAGCCGCAAAATCTCTCTGGATTCATAAAGCACATAATCGCATACAATTTAATACTTTTCCACACAGTTTTGTTAGAATAAAGTTCCTTATCGCACGGTATACTCTCCTCATTTGGTGAATGAAAGTTAGTCCGAAAAGTGATATTTTGACCATCATGACCCTTTTTTTTTAAATTTAGTTACTCTCAAACGTTGTTAAGTTATTTAATTGTGCCTGTCATTTATTTAATACATAATACAAGGAAAGGAACTTCATTCTATCCGGATATCCCACAATACCTCTTTACTTTTTTTAATTCAATGAATCTAGAGATAAATTCCGGCTATGAGTATGAAGCCAGCTTCAGTGTTTTTATCCATTTTATATTCTATTTTTGATAAGTACATCCGTAGCGATATTTAACAGTGCTAAAAAAATAATATTATGTTTGATACTTAACAATCAAAAGATCACATTTGTTGTGAATAAGTGGTTCAGTTGTTTTATAATCTGTGTAAATTAATACAAGTCACCATGCCGTAGTAATTAACATTGTTGGATGAGTAAAATAGCAATGTTTAAGTAGGCTCACAAGTTGCGATTGTGGATAGTATGCTTGTTAACGAGAACATTTAAAGAACACAAATAATTCAAATCTTATACCTAGTATCTTATCTACATTCATCATTCAGAGCAGATTTCGTGTAAATTGCTATTTTACAGTTTCAACAATGTTAATTACTACGGCATGGTGACTTGTCAATTAACAGGACAGCATGGTATATTCGTGCAAAAATAGATGTTGGACCTGATTTTGGCGTACACCAACTATTGTTATTTCTAACTAACAAATAAAACGAAAGAGTGTCGACAGTCTAATTATTGTTGTCCCTGTCAAACTATGTCTGTTAGAAGATAGCAACAATTTTATTTCGTTTAGTTGGTGAACAACAGAATTAGCGCCTTTGAACTATATTCTACTACATTTGTTTTTCGGGTTAACATTGTTTGATGATAATAATTTAACAATAAGGGTATGTAACATGATTTAATTAAAGTTTGCATTTGTAATTGTAAAGTAAGTCATGCAGTTGTACTTTCTATGCAATGTGAACTGCTGTATAGCATACATATTTATTCATACTCCCGTATATTTAGTGGCAATTTAATCTGTAGACGCCTTCTGTACTTGATTCTTGATAAATTTGAGTTGAAAATCCAACAGTGCGTTTTTTTTTGACCCTCTGGGATGAGCTCTGTTGCATTTTCAATGCTCGCCTCAACACCGAGAGTTGAAAATCCAGTGCGCGATAAAATACCGTCGCGCTATTTTTACGTCCTAGCGAACTTCTACTTACAGTAAGTTTTGACAGCTTTTTTCTGATCAGAAACTTAATGAGGTTTTCAGTTAACGAAGACTCGTCCACCTTAACGGGGTATGAACCTTCAATTGATTTCTAATTATTCAATGTATGTTATATATTAAATTAATATTGTAATGACTGGGACAAAGAATTCCAATATGCCCTGGCTCCAAAATGTGTATATTTAAAATCAATATTAAAACGAAGCCGCACGCGATTAGCATACTACGCGATCACGTGACGTCACAACCACGCGTTTCTCGGAGCCAGCATCTCTGGTGTATAATCTCAGTTCACTATTAAGCTACTTGTATATTTACATAACTTATATTACAGGTTTATTATTATTAAAAAAATCTCCAAAAGTTAAAAAATTGACAAACACATTTAACACCCTTATAATTAACAAAGCGTATGGATTCATCATATTTACAAGTACATAAAGATAACGCGCGTAATGTTACATGCAAACTAGGGCACCAAAATAATAAGTACATTATTATCATTATCAATATAGTGAAACTAGGATCGCCTGAGGTGTCTTACAAATTGTACTCACATAGGCAGCCTGACAGTCTCAGGCCTGACCAGAATAATACAGTGTGTAAAAGACCAAACAACGGATCTGATGTGCGCTACATTCAAAATTGAATGCATACATTTAGGTCACCATTTTCATAAGGCGGAGAATGTTTATAACTTATTTATCTAAACAATATTTACAATATGCACAGAGACTAAAGCAACACGCATAACAGGCATCAAAAACTTCTTGGGCAGACATTTTTATTGCTTATACTTTGGAGTTCTGTATCCATTATGTGCTACCAATACTTTAACATTTATTTGCTTCAACAGATATGCGTTATGAGGAACACATGTTATATATATTCCATACAAGGCTTATTAACCACAATTTCTTAGATTTAGGTTAAAAATAAATAAAATGACAATCATAACAGACTAGACTTAACAGGACCGTCTGCACTTTCATCAATAACCTATTCACCAACCATTCTGTGGAGTTACTAGCAATCAAATTGTATATTGATTTAAAATAATTTTAAAGATTTTAAGTCTTCAATACATATAGTTATCTTAATTTAATGTAACTATCCAACATGAGATCTTCCTTAGCTAGGGTACCAACAGACCAATTCTCAAGTTGGTCAGACAGACCAACTTCATGCCCAAGCTTACTTACTTGTGTTCACATTCAGTGTCCAACTTATTTGATGAAGTGAAATAAATATCTTGTGATGTTAGGAGAGGATTTTGACTCAAATGGGTGGCAGGAGGGGGGGCGAGGGGGGTGCGGCGCATCGCTATGGTTTGAACTTCACCAGAGGTATATTCTTGGACTGCAGGCACTTGTCACAAACCCATTCCGCATACACTTCTGCTGTCAGCAACTGAAACGCTGGCTCCGTTAGCCCTGTGCAGCCCCTGGAATGTTGCAACATTACAAATATTAATAATAATTAATTTGTACAAATGTTAGGTATTTTTAGTTGAAGTAAGTAGAGTTCAACAGTATCTTTTCAGTAGAGTAAACATTGTTTTTTTATTGGGCATTGTTTATTTGGTTTTACCAGTGATGTGTCACTTGTTTTACTTATCTTTACACATTCACTACTGTTATTACTATGTAACGTTTTGTAACATCTTTTCAGAAATTATACATTACATTATGTTGATGATAATCAAGATTTTGTAATGTATAATTTGTGAAATTAAGGAAAAAAATATTGACTTTAGGTTGGTTTTTTGTTTGAATCATACATGTATTGTTTAATGCGCAATGCAGAATCATTGTCTAAATTAATTAGGTATGATTTTGTTTAAGATACATACCTGTGAAACCAAAAGTTGCACCCGGATTCACATAATATGGCTTGATCATTGTCATGTACTTCTTTGTGACACACTCCACACGGATATATGGGTGGAGCATTAGGGTTCTGAGGATTAAACACCATTGGTTGGTCAGGAGGGTACACTTTACCAGCACTCACTGGCATAGGTTTCGGTCCAAACATTCCCATGCTTTGGCCCATTGGACCCACTCCCTGCCCTCCTGGACCACCCATCGCCATTCCACTCATACCAGCCAGTGGTCCACAATTACCCATGTTTCCTGGACCTGGACCCATCCCCATAGATCCATTACCTCCCATCCCCATTGGTCCACCATGGCCCATATGACTGCTTGAATAAGGTGGGCCTGGCCCCATAGAGCTCATTGGTCCATTGCCACCCATAGGACCACTCCCCATGCCTGATGGCATTGGACTACCATGTCTCATGGGGCCACAATGCCCTGGTCCCATACCACCACCTTGCATTGGATTAGAAGACATTATAGAATTACTAGGTCCCATTGAACCATTAGAGCAATTAGGTCCCATTGGTCCATTCATGCGAGGAACATTCATGCCAGGTCCTCCACCACCCATTGGACCATTCATGGGCCCATTCATTGATCCTGCACCAAGAGGACTGTGCATGGGTGGTCCCATAGGACTGTTACTCATGTGACTACCTGCCATTGAACCCATATTCATAGGGCTTCCCATAGGTCCTGATGACATTGGTGACCCCATTGGCATAGAATTCATGGGACTCATTGGACTGCCCATTGACCTTGAATTGGGGCCCATTCCTGGACCCATGTTGTGATTACTCATACTCATATTGGGGCCTCCCATAGGTGACATGCCACCCATATGTCCCATAGGACTCATATTGCCCATTGGACTAATGCCACCTCTTGGAGGCATTTGTTGGCTCATGGGGCTCATACCATGTGGGCTCATGAGCCTCATTGGTGGGCCACCCATACTATGCATTGGCCCCATCATTCCCATTGGACCATTTTGACTCATCATTGATCCATTCTGACTCATCATAGGGCCATTATGTGATACGGTGGATGGGGAGTCATCAAACGGGTTTGAGGCAACAATAGTGTCTCCATATCCTGTTAATGGGGGAGGTAGGAGATCTTGTGCCGTTGGTGGTGGTTGGGGAGGTGTTAGTGCATTGTTAGCATTGGAAGTTTTCCTCCGCTTCTTGGGATTGCTCGGTGCTGGCGCCGGCGGGGTCGGCGTGTCCATCGGAGGCTTGAAGTCTGGAGGCCCTAGTCCTGGGCCTGGCAGCCTGTAGGATGGCATTCCAGCCAGATTGTGACTCATTCTGATATTATTCAGTTTCAGCTCTAACAACCATCATCATGAATCAATGACATGAACATTTTAGAAACTGTATTCGCACATAAGACACCGCATTGTCACGAGAAAGCGCAATAACGTGCCGGAAGACTGGTTGTGTCTATTTCTGTAACAAAAAAAATATTACAGTTGTAATCATTTTACTGCAAGTACAATAGTAACTAGTATTAATACTATATAGTGCTATGGTGTTTCATTTCATTGATCGCCAAAATTCTGTAGATGATGATGGTTACGAATTTACGATTCTCAAGATTGACATTAACGTAAGTAACCTGCCAATAATAAATGCAGAAAAACACAGTTTTGGACGGAAATCTTATTAATTCTACATACTCTGGGAATGACAGATCAAAAATAATAATATAAAACTTACTGCATTATCATTAGAGCATCGGAATAACTGATTATTTTTTTTTGTCTTCATTGAAATCCCAAGGCAGGCGTGCAACATATGACAAAATACCAAAAGTAAATCACTTTATAGCGCAAGATTTTGTTATTCACAGAAGGCTTCCTGATTGTTTAATGTTCTAACACACACGAAGTTCACTTATAACAAGAATTAGTAATGCATCAAAAGCATTTTTATTTACGACTCACAGTATTCCAAACAACACACGCCACATTCACGATGTACTTTCATTAAGAAATTCCCGCGAGAGGGCGCTTTGATCACTTAACTACTTTTTTTATGTGCAAAGGTCTTTAGAATGCCTCTTTGTGTTCACCTAGAAATCTTTATTAATATGTCTTAGGAGTAAAATACTACAAATAACCGCTTTTATTTCAGATATGTAGTGCACTAGATAAAAAATAAAGTAATATTACACTCAATGAAGAAAATAAATGTTGCCACTACCAATAATTAAAGATAAAAATATCACACGTTAGTTGACGTTAGCACCTTTTTAGTCCTATAATTTTTCTTTTATCAATTTATTACAGCTTGTATTAATAATGTTTTAAAAGTTTTGGAAGTCGTTCAAAAGATTGAAAGAAAGAAAAGAAAGAAAAATAATTTATTCTGCACAAACAAAACGCACAATTACAAATTTAAAAAAAAACTTGAGAGGTGTCAAGGGACACCCGGATGGAACGAAGTGCAAAGAGAGAGAGAGAGAGAGACAGAGAAACACGCGCACCGCGCACGGCTTACAATACAACTATATCAAAAAGTGTCGTTCCAACTTTTGGTCTTAATTTTTTCCGTCTAGCCTCCTTTCGCAACGCGCGATAAGAAACTTCGTTCTAATAATGAAAATGATAAATCAAAGAGTAAGAAACACAAAATATACTGCAAAGATATGCTACAAAGATCTTTTGGTGCTCCAAGGTAGCCCGCGAAGTTCAAATTTTCTTCCGTTTTTGGCAATTTGCTGGTCAGTACTAAGTTGTACTTTGATTAAAATATGATTCGCGGCCGTAACAAATATGTGTTTACAGAATTATAATCATTAGAATCAGTATTACAACTTGGTAAGTCAGCATAATCCTAAAAAAGTCAATATTTCATGAAATAGTCATTCAGTAGGATTAGGGGGCGTCCATAAATTACGTGAGGTGTTTTTTTAAATTTTCTGTCCCTCCCTCCCCCCCTGGTGAGATGTCGTGAGATTTTATTCTACCCCCTCCCCCATGCCTCAATCTCACGTGAGATTTTTCAAAATATGGGTTTCTTACGTAAACGCGTTGGATAGTTATTGTAAAAAGAAAAAAAAAAAAATTGCTCCGTGCTTTTATTTACGACTAGTTAAGACTAGTATAAATCAATATTGCTGAGAGTTTAAAGTTTAAAGCGAAAACAAAGGACGGGCTACACTGTACCGTAAATTCAGAATAAATTGAGCAATTTGGTATAAAACAAATATGGTGGTTTAACAGTCAGTAGATGTATAACGTCGAAGTATGAGTACCTATCTCTCCAACGTAGGATTAGATGAGATTTGACTCGACCCTATAAAATACGTGAGATGTTTACCCCTTAAACATCTCACGTATTTTATGAACGCCCCCTTACTTGATCTTAGAGAGTTGTGTTGATGACTTTATTGATTATAATTCTGTAAATACATATTTCTTACGGTCGCCAATCATATTTTAATCAACATACAACTTAGTACTGACCAGCAAATTGCAAAAAACGTAAGAAAATTTGAATTTCGCGTGCTACCTTGGAGGATCCACCTTAAAATGACAGTGACAGTTAACAGTAAGTTCCGATTTAGACCACGCACCAAAAGATCCTTGTGCAGCTACAAGGACGCCCATGGGGACGCACTTTGACAAGTAAAGGTAAATGTTCCAAACTGGACGGAATTGGTCTTTATATCTACGTAAATAATGCCTAGTAATCTTAGTAAAATAAAACGTTTTATAACATTTCTGGCGTTAGCTGTGCTGCTTTTGTAGCAGTAATTTTATTTTCACAATCGACATAAAAAACGGCTGTGATGTGTCGAACGAAACAGAACGAAATATACCGGGCGATCTGTACATTACACCGACTTGCTCTAAAATAGATAGATGTCGTTGTAGCACGGTTTCGCTTTGTGGAACTATTTAGTTATTTGATGGCATACTAGATGTCGTTATGAGAAAGAATGTCAGTAGTAATTTACTGAAACCATTTTTATTAGTTTGAGGTACCTACACTATATAATTAGTTTTACCTATATGTTTTTGCTTCCCGAGTTGTGGTTTAGGTTTTTTTTTTTTTGAGGATGGTTAATCATCAAATGACCCCTCCCGCTCTGGGTGGAGCGGAAGGGAGTGTCAGACTCTTACTGACTAAAACCCACCCGTGTTCCTTCCTTAGCCCTTTATGTTCCAGGGCAGCGGTAACCCTTTCGGACAATCCCGCTACTGTGGTTTAGGATCGGGTTTCGGGTAACTTAGAAGAAATCACTAAATATGTTTAACGTTAAACGAATTTAAAGTATAGTTCTGTTTCTGATAATCTTTTGAAGATTCTATGTAGGTACATACAACAGACTTATGTTTCAAATAATAATTATGTTTCCGTTAAACGTATTTAGTGGTTTGTGGCCTTAGAACTAGACTAACCTATTGATAAGAGTGCCTAAGTAGGTACTTACCTATTAGTAGACTGATACCTAACTTAACTTTGCACTCACCGTTAATTAAGCTATCAGTGTCTGCTCTGATTGACTGATTTGATGTAAAAGTAAACTCATACCTCTTTATAAATTCACAATAATAATGTCACACCCACACGCAATGTTGGTAGGTGGAGGCACCTATTAATAAATCTAATGGAAATGGTATTATGTTGGTATACAACAATTAGGTAGATACCTACATAAAGAACGTACAAAATTTATAGTAAGACCAAATTGCGCACGCCCTAAAGATTTATAATAAAATTCAAGTTAAAATGAATACCGAGGCAACCGAAGTTGCTCACATCGAGAAGGCTGAGCTCGAATTAAATGCGTCGCTTAAAAAGACAGATGGAGGTCCATTATGCCAACTTGCAAGACTTGCGAATGCACCAAGCTAACTCCTTTAGCTCCTGACTGCCTTTAAAATGATTTAAACCGACACTTCTTTAAATATACTGTATTACTGTTACCCTACTTAGGTCGTTGAAACGTGCAATGTTTATGAAGATTAGCCCCACGTAGTTGCTGTCAAATAAATCGCTCTTAGTGCATACACAGGAGCGACACGCGTCAACGGCATACACAGGCAAGTGCAGAGAGCCGTCGACACCCGTTGACACCCGCTATCGACGCATGGCGGCTGCAATTGTCTTGTGCATGAGCACTTAGATCAACTACTTCGCTCTTATACCACTATTTAGAGTCTCAGATTGACTGACCAATCATAAAGAAGCCTGCTTGTCTTTAAGGATGAATAATTAATCTTTAGACGATGCGTATACCCTTTTTAACTGGTCAGGTAGAGTTACTTACATTTTGCCAGAAAACTACACGAAACCACAGTCCTGGCTTTTAACGTGATAAAATTCAATGTTTATTTTACCACTAAGAGTTACAAATTCACCCATACATACTAAACTTGGGAGTGAAAAATTTTCACAGATTTTGCTCCACGCAAGCACAACACGGCGAAAGCGTACCCTCGCCGTCTTTTTACTTACAAAACTTTGCTTTGCGGTACACCTCGCGCTGTCAAAAATGCATACATTGCAAATTCCCATTTCTCTCCGTTTCGCTTTAGGAAATAAATAGAAAGCAGGTTTCTTTACGCTTAGGTGCGATTCTGATTTCATAAATTCTTTTGATTGTAGGGAGATTGTAGGATTAGGTAATGCCCGGTTTTTCATAGCTTATTCGATTTAGGTACCTATTCTGTTAGTTTAAACTCGTCATCTCAACTTAGGATAAGCCCTACCTGCGGGGTAATTGCGTAAATACATAAACAGTATTAATCGCTTTCATTTTTACAGTTTATCAATATTCATTGCGTTATTTTCGTTGTTGAGCAGACAATTTTTTTAACTTATGAAGGCATTAGCAATATCCTTCAAAATGATTCAGATTGTGATTAGAGGGTGCAGGCCGGGATAAGCATAACGCGCATTTATAGTTTACCTTGCCTAATTGAAATTATTAATGAGCGAGCAGTGGTTACGGCCGCGACTTACGAGCTGCAAGTCGTGGGTTCGAACCCAAGCAGGCACTTTACTTTGTGTAAACTATTTCATCATCACTGCTCTCAAAACGGTGAAGGAAAACATTGTGAGGAAACCGGCATGTCCTAGAACCAAAAATTCGAAGACATGTGATATCTACCAACCCGCATTGGGCCAGTGTGGTGGATTATGGCCCACTCCCTCTCACAGAGAGGAAGCCTGTGTTCCAGCAGTGGAAACATTATAGGCAGAATATGGTTGCATAATTATTCAACTGAATTTATATAATTTTGTAGTTTACATCATGTCAAAACTTACACTTGTCGGCTAAAACTGAATCCTAATTGTTTTTTCTGCCTTCGAAATTCGTAAAAACGCTGTCACGAATTCTTATAATTATATGCCATTATCTTATTACTAGAAATAAGATAATAGCTTAAGAGTTGTGTGACTGTTCCTAAATTACCATAGGCTGATAAAATTATCGTTTTTCCTAATTATTCTAATGAGTTAAGATCGGCTCTCCCTATGGGAGAGAGAGCACGCCCCTACGTTCCGCGCGTGATCCTGTAGGGCTCGTCACTAGACCTGGGCACCCTCCCTCCGTTATAAGAAATGAATTCCCATGAACTAATTTTGCCTTGTCCCGACTTAGTAAGCTAGGGGATAAGGAGAGGATGCAAGGTGATGTTAATAATGGGAATTCACAGTTAGGAAACATAATTATTCTAAGTATCAATATTATATGAAGCTAAGAAGACAAGAGGGTATACAAAAGTATATATTATAATTTAGTCATATAAATTTTGTCACTGATATCTGCAATAGTCTTGATGATGTGACGGGATAAAGGGATCGTTACGCTTGCGCTTAAATAAATCATTTATAACTACGTTAATTTATCTGCTTACAATGTAACCACTACAGTGAGACCGGGAACCGTTTTACAACGTATGCCTCATTGTACGTACTCTGTTAAACCTAACGCATAGAACCTCTGAGGACACTAATACGATTCTATTAGAACACGCTCCCTAAGCACTTAAATGTCTTACCCAACCCTAGGACATATTACTGTGAAGTCCAACTGTTATTGAGGAAAACAAGTTTTGTGTAGTTCTTAACGCGTATATATTATATGAATAAAAACCTTTTTTTTTTAGGAGATGCGGGGCGTGATGGCGCAGAGATTGCCTCTCCCTCACGCGCTCCGCCTCCTCCTTTGCGAGCATAACTGCTTCGCAGAAGGAAGTAACGGCCTCCCATTCATTCTCGCTCCGTACCATGGCCTGGACCAGGGCCGGACGCGAGAGATCGCCGCCGCTGATCGCCGCCATGAGGACACGGCGGTGATGAATGACACCCTTACGGCAGCCTATCTAAGGTACACAAACTAGCACAAGCGCACCGTACAGTCTAGCAAAAGTCATTGCAATCGTACTTGGTGCACACCGAAGTTGAATTTAGTCACTTCACATTTCCTTACTCTTCCCCATTTAGAAGGACAGGGGGCATTCAAATCAGCGTGTTTCGATAAATAGTGTCGATTTAGTAAAAGTCTTACAGAACTGTCGAGGTAATTTATCGAGACACGGTCCCCAGCGTTCTTGGAACGACTACCAATCCAGTTTGGGGTACTTGATGAAGCCTAACCCCTTTCCCGGAAATGTGCATAAAACAAGCGTCACGCTTGTTCTGTGGCGAGACCTTTTTGGAAGCAGAAATCATCAATAACGTTTGATTAATAATTTAATTATAGATTGGCCTTATACCCTAGTTTGATATAAAAGAACTGTGAGTTTTACGGTTCCGCCTTCCATATGTGGTCGTCAATAGTCGTCAAAAGTCAGGAACATTAGAGATCAGTGTCAGGTATGGCGAAAGGCCTCCCCCGTTTTCCCTATTACAAATCCAACTGATAAAATATATCTGTCAAGGTACGAAATGGGAGATGGACAGTTACTACAAGACAAAATAGCATAAATTATAAAGTATGATAAAACATAAAGGTAGTATCGCCAAGCTGAATAAAATTATTATTATGATCCTGAGCTGATTTTATTTTATTCGAAAACATCCATCGGTTTCTTAATAAACTTCAACTATATCCGACGCCTCTGGTTACTTATCTCCTTTGGTGACGACGGTACATACTACTTACTACAAAAATTAATTAGTTTAAAAAAGTTAATTAAAGTTGACACTTACCAAATAATTCCTTAGAGAAAACTAGATTACGGCTTACTTACAAAATACCGCACGAGTTACCACTTCCGCCTCTGACGCTGATCTTTCTCCCAACCGTCTTCGACCGCGTCCAGAAACTGACTGCCCTGACTTCAGGCCCCTCAATTCACAAAAACACCACGCTCAACACTTTCGCAGAATAGGTTTATGGCTGTCTTTGTACACTTGTTTTTCATGATTTTAAAGACAAATATAGTAAAATACTTATATGTATTTATGGCAACTGATTCCATGATTTACAAAGTTTTGGTTTTGGCTTCGGTTTTTACAAGAAACCACTGAACAACACGGTATTCTTATATTTCTTCACGATCACGGTCGAAAGCGCACTAGTTCGCGGAGACGGCTATTTGCCTAGTGCATGGTCATTTCGAGCATACCGCGACGACACAGACACGCCTCCTTGCCACTTCTCTTTTTTACATTTCTGTGATATGAATCTTATGGTCGCCAGATGAGGGGCTAGTATTGTTTGTTAAAATAGAAATTGGTTATTTTACTCAGTTCTTTAGAATTTTTTGAATCATTGCATTCGTCCTGTCCGCTTTTACAGTTTGTTTCCCATTCATTAGAGAATTATGCGTTTCCAAGCGGCCTGTACCATAATTATGCCGATTTCAAAATGAATATAATATTTTGTTATTATAACCTGTCCATTACGTTAACCGTTTTTTGACAGCTGTCTTAAAACGTACATATTTCAGATTACGTAAAAGTTAACTTTAAAATGCGTACTAAAATAAATATATAAACTGCCTTATCTTATTGAATTATCTTATTTATTATGTCTTCTTACAGACATTATAATAACGTACGTGTATCAATCAATGTATTGTGTGTTTCTGCAATCACTAGTTCCATCTGTCAAAAAACCGATTACCTATAAATAGAAGTAAGTGATAGACAGTCACAGTTGCATGAACTCAAACTATTTATTTCAAATAAACCAATTACAGGAACTTTTGAATTGTCAAGGTCGGTCAGTCAAAAAGATGAAGCTAGTTACCCATTCCAAAGCGTAGTAGGTACCTATGGAGAAGAACGGGCAAGAAACTCCATGGACACTCTTTTAAATGATAAAACCATGCAGGTTAAGATCTCTACAGTACCTATTTTATACTGGGTGTAAAAAGACCCATCACATACCTAACCTTTGTCTACACATTCTGTACATCAAACAAAGTAACATTCAGCTAAAATTATTGCTGAAAGTCTTTTATTTTTGGTGAGAGAAATCACTGTTTACGGCAGCGCGCACTGTAACTCATGCAAAACAGTGCTTATGGGTGCATGTAACGGTACAGCCGATTGATTCTGTAAAAATCTCACCGTGAAAAGTTAGGTGAAGTGAGCTTAGAGTGAGCTGTCAATAGTGTCAATCCCTAGCATTAGTTGGAGTGACCGCTCACTCCACGCTCATTTCACCTAAGTTTTCACGGTGATATAATTACAGAATCGCACTGCTGGAGCTGTGAGGGTACCTTTATAAAATTATGATATATCTAACACTTGAAACTTGTTTTGTAGCCAGTATACTATTGTAGTCTTTGTTGTTTTGGTACAAAAAGGGCTTTGTGGCTAAGTAATAAAAGTTGCACGGGTCGATCGATCAGGTTAAGCCACGCTTGCCACGGTTAGTGCGTGGATGGGTGACCATCTTTACATACCAAGACCCCTCTGTACCTCGGAAAGCACGTTAAGCTGTTGGTCCCGGCTATCATTCGTGGATCTTTGACAGTCGTTATGGGTAGTCAGAAGCCCGAAAGTCTGACAACCAGTCTTGTTGTCTAGTAACTGGTTCGTAGAGGTCAGATAGGCAGTCGCTCCATGTAAGCCGACCCCAACATAGTTAGGAAAAGGCTCGGCAGATGATGATTTGGTAAAAAAAGTAACAAAAAGCCTTCAATATCTCCGTAATCAGAAGTTTCCCTAGAAGGGTCCAACAACAAAAAAATATCACTATGGCGGGGAGTACAACTGACTCAGCTTCGTTATGCGTGTTTTTACTCCTGTCAAACAATTTCAATATGGAACATGAGATTTAACTACAGATTTACCTACTGCTTAGGTACGTAAGTATGGTCCCCAAAGGCGATAAGCAACCAAGGTCGCCGGATATAGTTGAAGTTTAATAAGAAACCAATGGATGTTTTCGAATAAATTTTAATTTAATTAATAGAAATCAACCAGTTCATTTATCAAATTAAATTTCATTCGAAAACAGCCATCGCTTTCTTGCTAAACTTCAACTATATCCGACGATCCTGGTTATTTATCTCTTTTGGTATGAGGGTCACAAAAATCAGAAAGATAAAGATACTTTATTTGTTAGTTTGTGTTTATTAAATGTAATTTATCACGATGAAAGGTTAAACCTATCGATTCATATTTAAATGCCTTTATTTGCGAAGCTCGGAACACCGAAGAGCATCCCTGCTTGACCTAGATAAATGTCAAGACTTTCGCATAGCACTTGGCAATTTTACCTAGAGAAAAATATTCAGCTTTTGCGACACAAACGACGAGACATAATATATGTTTCAATGTCCACGTTTATTATAAGCGTTTAGTTGCTCGGAATCTGTCGAAGATTTTATCCCTGTAAATACTTACTCCAATTAAGTATTTCATATAAATACCATCGCACACCACTTTTCTCATAGTTACCTACTTATTTCAAAAGAACCGAAGTTGTTCTGAACATTATGATTCCCCAGAAATATATAGCATCATAACATAATAATAATAATATCCCTGGACATTTCACACAGCGCCATCTAGTCCCAAGCTAAGCAACCTAATGCTTGTGTTATGGTAACAAGATGGCTGATAAACTACTTATATACATTTTTTTTTTGTAAATGCATACATATTATAGATAGAAAAACACCCAGACTCGGAACAAATACATGTAGGTCATACAAATATTTGTTCCGTGCGGGAATCGAACCCGCGACACGCAGCGCAGCAGTCAATAGCTTAACCACTGCGCCAACCGTGCCGTCCATAACATCACGCTTGTAATCCTCAAAGGTTTAGGCAGAGGAGTACCTATAGTACATTCATATTTCGCCAGTTATGATTAAGTCCGATGTGATAAGGGGCGAGCCTGCCTTCAACTGGGTAAGAATCCAGGTTCCGGGCTGCTACTGAGAAATTCCAGATGGAAAAACTCAGGAACACTATCCGACCCGGGTATCGAACATGCTCAGCAGTAGCGCTTACGACCACAAGACCAGCGAGGCAGTACCTAGAAACATTTGTACAAATATGTACTTACAGTCATGAGCACCAATATGTCAACACTTGGCAATTTTCAATTGCAATTTTTTCGTGAAATAACGAATGCAACGTTGAAATACGACACATTACATAAACCTATGGGTTCGGAATTCGGTGGGTTGGGTTGTGGGTTCGTAACAACATACATTTTCTTTCACTTTTGCTCGTGACTGTAGGTATAATCAGATAGGCAGTCGCTCCATGTAAAATACTGGTACCTATTCAGCTGCATCCGGTTAGACTGGAAGCCGACCCAACATAGTTGGGAAAGGCTAGGCAGATTGATTGATGTGGGTATAGTATCATCGTAACTCATTATACGTGACGGCGCAGCAAGTGGCGCTGTTACGTTTTGTTACGTAGTTACTGGAACACCGAAAAGGTCGGAGAGTGACACAGGCTGTTAGCTGTCACTCTAGCAGAGCGTCGCATACTGACGTCATGCAAATCCTGCATCTCGCAAGCAGAGTTTACCGCGCAATTAGCATAGGTACAATTTTCCATGGCGGGCAATTGCCCATCAATCGTTGGGCAAATGCCCGCCAGACCTAACACCCGTCTGGTCGGAGGATCCTCCCTTTTCTATGGAGGATGAGTGGACTTTGCACCCTGTTCTTCATACCTCTATACTGGCTCAGTACGACGCTTCGTTCGTATGTGGCGTGGTAGATACCGCTATATATATTCAACATAAATACGGAATTAACAGGATTCTGCAGATACTTAACCTAATTATTTTATTTAGTTACTAGCTTCTGCCCGCGGCTTCGCCCGCGTGGATGTCGGAAATTATCCCACGGGAACGTGCTAACAGGATAAAATGTATGTACCTTCCCCAGGATGCCATCTATCTCGCGGGCCCTTTGTGGCTAATTACAATAGAAAACCAATTGTGTCTCATTAGTGGTGATTAAGAGGGTACCTATATGATATCTTTACCTAAGTATGTACCTACCTAAATAAACCTATTTCTGATGATAACTAATCTAAACTCAATAAATAAGCAAAATCCCTAAAAACTAATATCTATACGAATGACTAATCCTACCTAACAGTATTATAAAATAACCTACGGTCACTACGTACACTATCAAATATACTATTTATACTTTAAAATTAAAATCTATACCTACGACTTATAAAAATAAACCTAAATAACTCTAACAACTAAAAGGAATAAAAAGGTCGCACAGATAATACTGCGGGTGACGTAACCTACGACAAACTTATTATTTGCGGTCGGTACAGTAATCGGGTCTAGAGATCGAACCGCAAAATTAAGTTTATTTTTTATTGTATATAGGTACTTTTCCGGGATAAAAAGTACCCAGTGTGGTGCCCAGGATATTAAAGAATAATTATACCAAGTTTCATCGTAATCGAACCGGTAGTTTTTGCGTGATGCCTGAACAAACAGACAGACAGACAATTTTTTTTTTAAACACATTTTTCGGTTCGGTGCCATTTATTTTTTTGATATTTTCAATGTACAGAATTTTCACTTCTACAGATTTATTATAAGTAGGTATAGATATGAATCCAACGTCGACAGTCTTTGTTGTTATTACGTCAGGTTTTATTATAATTTTGCCAGGAGTAAGATGTTAGATGTGCGTATATAAAGGTACTGTGCCAAAAAAATAATGAACGGTACTTATGATATCATGTAAGCACCTTACCATCAAAAGAGTTAAGTATTATGAAAAAATAGAACAGAGAAAATCATGAACTGGAAAAAAATATCGCGCTTTTTTCTCCTTCACATTTCTTGAAGTAATGGCCAGTTATACATATCTAACGTCAATTTGTGGTGGGTATTATTTGTATGTCTTTTATACTTTGTCGCAAAAGGCAATGGTTTAGGTAACGTAGAAGTAGTACTTACCTACTTAAAAGAAAGCATTTTCATTTGTGTATCCTGAAAAGGTTTTTACTTATGTTCAGGATCGTTTGCTATTTTTCTTAGGTAGGTAATGTTAAAAGCCTTTATAGGTAGACTATAGTTTCTCCAGCGATTTCGTCCACGTGTAATTTCTTGTACCCCCCCGGCCTACCCCGTCGCATCATACCGTCTTTTTTTTTTTTGTTTCGTTTTGGGAATCCTCATGGACTTCATCCATCGTGGGGGTGACAGAGGGGTATGCCAGCCTCTTACCGGCTAAAACCACCGCGGTATTCCACTTCTGCCTATGGGCGGGGGTGCGGGATTCATCGTATCGTGTGCCCACGCTATTACTTTGTGATCGCTTAGCGTTCTTTCAGACTTCTTTCTTTTAGCTCCTAAGGGTCCTAGCGTGATGTTAAATAGTTTATAGCCTTTCTCAAGAATTGGGCTATCAAATGCAAAAAGATTTTTTCAAATCCGACTGGCAGTTCCAAAGATTAGCGCGTTCAAACAAACAAACTCTTCAGCTTTATTATCAGCATTTATAAATACTAGGTACTTACTGCAGTGTTACCTCTGCTGTTAAAACCGTACCTCTTATAGGTTAAAACCTTTTTTTTCCAATTAATGACTGGTCATTAATGTTTTTTAAACAGAATTCGTATTTTTGACATAACAAACAAATATATTTTACTTTATACAATTTTACTTGTTCACCTTACCTACCTACCTTACTTACCTACAAGTTATTTGACAATTGTTCACCAGGTTTCACCTGAAATAATATTCCTGGTAATCTATTCCCAATTGCTGATATTATACAAGCATGCACTGATCCCCCGCTAGTTTGCGATGTCTGAAGTCTTGATGTTGAGCGCATCATAAGTTGACTCACTGGTATAAAAAATTCTTCAAATCTGGTATGTAATTCTGCTAATTTCCGGCCTTCTTGTCCCTCGGCGAACTTTTTCCCTATTTCTCTGGTGTAACACACCACCTCATCAATCACCTTATTTTATTTGCCGTAGGTGGAGAGCCAGTCAGAAAAGGCTGTGCCCTTTTTCCCGGATACCGGATCATCTAACAAGCTAGTGAGTCCATAGTGTTGCATTCATTAACCCAGCTGCATAGTAATCCATTACTTCGAGTCTAGCACGACTGTATTTCGTCGCTGGCTGCTGAACTGCGTGGACCCTTGGACCTTCACCAGTGTCCAGGACACTACGATCTCAAACTATTTTTGTGAAAACTTAAGTTCTCACCGTTTTTTATCTCAGGGCAACTTAGCTAATGTATTTTAGATTAAAATCCTTTTAAAATCTTTGCGAATTAGTGCTAACGAGCCTAAAAACCGATTCGACAGTTCGTGAAATTAGATATAAATTTTTATCCTAATAGATAATCTGATTAGATACACTCTTCTGATTTCTTGTCATTCTTCTCTAACTAATAACCGTGTTTTGTATTTAGATTATTTTATTTGCCTTATAAATTTAAAATTTGGTTTTTCATAAAAATTAAACGTTTTTAGGCAAAGGTGAACGACGGAATCAAAGGTCAAGGGACTAAATGGCTGAGTTTCCTTAGTCCTTACTGACCCCAATAATTCGTCAAGAATAGATTATAATCTGGAATGACTAGATCACTTCTTCCCACTACACAATACAATTACGAAAATTAAATAGGACTTGCAATTTCACCAACAAAGGATGACGCTTATTCTGGTACCCCCCTCCAAACAGCCATGTGCAATACACCTGGATAGCTCTTTTTAAACTGAATAGAAGTTACTATTGCGGATAATTCCAAATCCATGATGTTTTCGAGTTATATTGCTCTTAGCGATAAGACCGCCCATTGTGTCACCCTTTGTAAAATTTCTATATTTATGTCTGTAATTTATATGGTGTACCTACATAATAAAGAGTATTCTATTCTATTGTCTTAAACATTCTATATCCTATTGTTTTATCAATAAGTACAAAGATAAGGTTTTTTTCAAGATACTTATTTCTTAATTCACTGCCCTTTTTTAACCAGAGTACCGAACAACATACATAACGCCTTTCTTTTAATAACTATTATAAACGTTGTTAAAGATCGTGTAATGTCACTACAAAATGTTGGCATGGGACAAGTTTTAAGCAATTTCTGACTTTTCACTTCAGAAAGCCTTTAACTTGATCCCTTAAGTGGTCAACCATCATGTATTCTATTTTCCCGGTTTTTACCTTCGGCTTACTCTTGTAAACAAACAACAATGTGATATAATTGTTTATACTTCCACTTAAGCCGTAAGCGTTTTGTGTTCCTAACACTAGGAAGTTATACATAGCATAAATATTCATCAGGCAGTCATTAACGTTGGTGCTTAAAACTTAGCTAGATTCTACCGTAATTTAGTTGCAGTTTAATTATCAAAAATAGCATATATTTTAGAAGGTTTCCTCAAGTATAACCTTGGCTTAAGTTCTTTACGCTCTCGTCGTAAAATTTACAACGAAGACGAACTTATACGGAGGTAGAATAGTTTGTTAGATACGCCTCGGGAACATTTAGTGTTTCTTAGAATAATTTCTTGTCATGGTTTGGAGTTTTGGCGCCGTAACGCTGTCTGTTACGAAGTTGGGTTTGAAGATATCTTTCTAAGATTTTTATGAGACAGTGATGAATTGTGGAAGTTACTGACAGTGCTGCAGTCATTTCTCTGTCTGAACTGCAGTAGTTTAGTGAAACAGTTACTTTGGTCTTAACTTTTACTAGATCAAGAAAGAGACTGTGACTTTGAACCTCACTGCACGTTGAACTAAACAAAGACGTGAATACACGTGAATTACTTAGAACGACACTGTCGAGAAGCTCTTGCTCACAACTTCTTTCTCTTCGATCTTTAATTTCAATGAAATACATCATAAGTATAACCAGCCTATAATGTTCCCACTAGTGGGACACAGGCCTCCTCTCTTCGAGATAGAGTGGGCTGTACTCTACCATGCGGGTCCAGCGCGGATTGGTAGTCTAGTCACATGTCTTCGAATTTTTGGTTCCAAGACATGCCGGTTTCCTCACGATGTTTTCCTTCACCGTTTTGAGAGCAGTGGTGATGAAATTATTTACACAAAGTAAAGCGCCTGCCTGGGTTTGATCCCATGCCCTGCAAAGTCGTAAATACGTCATAAGACATACTACAAATATCTGTTAAGTGGCAGTAGGTAGCACAAAGTAGTTAGAAGAAGTCATTCAGGGACTTCCCCGAACGAGCTTTTTCGCAAGAAACTTACTACTAAAGCAGTGTCAGTTTTGGCTGTCAGATCGCTAATTCCTATTTATTTTATATATGTACTTTATTTTACACCAGAAAATTCATAACAAAAAATAAAATTAACACTACAAAACATACACTGGGCGGCCTTATCGCTTTCTGCGATCTCTTCCAGGCAACCTTGGAATCGACAGTGATTGCGTGGACATAAAAATGGGGTTGTCGTTGGTGCAAAATAATAAGTATATAAATACAATATACTGTAATAGATAGGTACAGTCAAGGGTCATTAATATACTAGTTATATTAATCCATCATTCAATAATCTAGGTAAATAAATTTACTTCGGAATTATATTTTCTTCTATTTAGACTTTATAAAACGTTTTAAAAAAATAAGGATCAGCAGTTCTACTTTAATAAGATAAATTGTTTAATAAAATAATTTAATCATTACACTTACACTCAGTCCGGTTTCATCAGATATTTGTGTTATATTAAGTCCAATTTTACGCAGCGCAATAATATTCGCTTTAATTTCAATGTTCAAATTTGCTTGCATTTTAAAAGGAACTACAACACCGCTAATATATATATATAGAACACACGTCGCTAACCCACAATGAACAACGTTCTATTTAGTCGCGGTTGAATGACTCTTTAACTGCATCCATCTACCTTATAATTTATTTATTTTGATATCTGTGGGTATAATCCTAAAATTTTACGAATAAGTGAACTGTAGTCAATACTTACCGTGATTAAGTATTCAAAGTAATTGCAAACGAATGCGAGAATGTGTGTGTTGAGTGTGTGAATAGAGTGTGTGTGTGTATACTATAAAGTATAAGAATTACTCATTAGAAGAAGGTCGTAAGTTAAACAGAAGTGTCAATCTATTGCTTCGTGAAACTGGCGCGCCGCTTTGGACCGCTACTGTACATAAATACTAAATATATAAACAACGAAAATAAATGTCGACTACAGATTTCCTATTCCATTTTGCCATTTCTGTTACAAAACGATGTTTCTATTAGTTTGCATGGTTTAGCTGCGGTGCAATAATGACGTCAAACAAAATTAAGTCTTACATATTTCTCTTAAACCGAAAACCTTTTAGCAAACAGCACACATCTTGCTAGCAATCTGAAAAAAGAAGAAACTAAAATAATAAAAAGCGTACGCGCAAGAACACGAGGCAATATCTCATGAAGAACGCTATTATTCTTGCCACGTCCGTCTTGCAATTAGCTCGGGCGCTTCGTTTTATGTTGCCACAATAACTGCTGGTTCTCGAAGCTGGCTTAATGCAGGAGGCGTGTCTAATTCCACATCAAGTGTTGGTATACGGCGAGTGCTATGAGATAGCCCCCGAAATTCGAAATAGTGGTTGTTCAGTAATAGTACCTACCTCTTTTAATATTTTACCTAATCAATAATGTAATATAGATTTGAATTTCAATATGTACTTATTAAAGAGTAGGTATGTATGTTTGTTTGAACGCGCTAATATCTGGCACCAACAGTCGGATTAAAAAAATATATTTTTGCTTTGGATTATCAAGTGCTTGATTCTTGAGGAAGCTTATAGGCTATTTAACATCACCTTACGACCCTTAGGAGTCGAGGGAAAAGTAAAAAAGTTAGAAAGAACGCTAAGCGAAGTAATAGAGTAGGCAGCTGGTCAGGGGCCGAGGGAGTTTTATAAAAATGGGGCTGTTATTTTAGTATATTGTGTATCTTACGACTTCCACGCGAACGAAGTCGCGGGCAAAAGCGAGTTATTTATAATTAGCCACCCGCCTCTGTTTCGTACAGTTTTTACGACTAGAAATCTCGATGGTTTGTCCATCGAGATTTCTTTACTATATTATGTAAGATATTGATGTATTACACACATGGAGTTTCCCTACGTGATCGAATCGGAAATGAAAAGATCCGCAGGAGAACCAAGGTACTTAGCCCGAAGAATTGCCAAACTTAAGTGGTAGTGGGCAGGGCACATTGCTCGCAGAACAGATGGTCGATGGGGCTGAAAGGTTCTGAACTGGCGACCGTGTACCGGAAGACGTAGCGTTGGAAGACCTCCACAAGGTAGGCCGATGACCTTGTGAAGGCTGCAGGAATCCGCTGGATGTGGGAATCACAGAACCGGGAAGTTGAGGTGCTTGGGGGAGTTCTATGTCCAGCACTGGACGTCTTTCGGCTGAAATGATGATGATGATGATGATGATTATACCTACACATAAACCTTTCGAAATAAATTCTTTAAATGATGGTGACAACCTCTTTAGAAGCCGTTGAGCCGTGAACAACGCGGTCACACAGACAGATACGAAAAACGAATTTAATTCTATTATAAATTAAAGTCGTTTTTCGTATCTGTCTGTGTGTTGTATGTAAAGTTTACCGCCGTGAATCAATTAACATTCGCCCCATTTCAGAGTTGTAATTTGCAGAGAACGTAAGAAAATTTGAATTTCACGGGATGTTTTGGAGTAATCCCTGAAGGCCCGTTTACACGAGAAGTGTTTCTCGACCATAAAGGGGCGATAATGGAAACGGGAGACTCGTAGGTAAGAAACGTCAGACGATTTGCCGCTCTCATGTGTTTAAGCATCAAAACGACGAGTTCAGTGTGAACAAGCTAGTGCGATAAATCCTCGTGTAAACGCGCCTTAATGCAGGAGGCGTGTCTAAATCTACATCAAGTTGCTTTAAGCTGAGGCCAAGAGTACAGTGGTTAGCGGTTAGCTGCTAACGAAAGTGATATGCTAATATGTAACACAGTCTTCCTGTTGTTTGAGAAATTGTTAATTATTCAGAGAAATAGTGGCCAGTATTTATGACCGACAATATTATATAATACTAGTAGTAGGTACTACTACTTTCAGCGTTTTTATAACTTAGTTTTTGCATGGCTCCTCGTAACAAATTAATTACAGGGTACTTACTGTAAATGTAGATACCTAATTCATCAAAATCTTATTATCTACTCAGTATCCTTGAGGGATTGACCACCATTTCCTATATACCGGGCTGCTCACTGAGTAGTCTCAGAAGACACTCGACCTTGATGAAGATACAACTAATTTATACAACGTTAATTTACTCGTCTATTTGGAATTCGGATCAGGGTTTCGAATATAACTTTGTGGGTTTGATTTTGGGTAAGTCTACAAATAAATTATTAGATAATTATATTCTATCTAACTTATTTCAATTTGTGTTATTCAGATTTCTGTGGTTCAGACACATGTCGCCGTCCATTATGCAGATAATAATCAAATTAAACTAGCTTGTCATGAATGAAATGAGCACTAATAATCCCTTTTACTTCCACCGGAGTCATGCGGTTCGTATTACTATAATTAATTTTAGTTCATTTAGCTCTCGGGAATGGCATGTTAACGAAGACTGTAATAATGTCTAATTTACTTCATTAGACACTGGGTTCTGCCCGCGACCCACCGCGTCGCATCCAATCGCCCACCCTTACTTTTATTACTTTTGCTAGGCTCCTAGCGGTCGTAGCATGATGTTAAATAGCCTATAACCTTCTTTAAGAATTGGGCTATCAAATGTAAAAACAATTTTTCAAATCCAACTAGTGGTTCCAGAGATTAGCGCGTTCAAACAAACAAATAATATACATACAAATATACTCTTCAGCTTTATTATGAGTATAGTATAGTGTATAATTAAAGATTCGGCATTATTCGAAATATTCTCGTTCCTTTGTTGTATAGCAGTAGTAACTGTCCCTGGAAAAGCCTATTTCGTTGGGAAGCATAGTTGGTTACTAGTTACCGGTACTTGCCCGTGGTCCCCCAGTCTAGTTCCCCTTGGGGTACCACGAGCAAATATTTTTGCCCGTGAACCCCCGCTAATGGCTAATGTTTTTTAATGTCAAATTGAAATGTTTGGAATAAGTGTACTACGTGAGCTCGACAAATGGATGTGCGAATAACACTTGTGTGGCAAAACTATTCGACGTCAGAGGCACCCCGAGGTTCGGTTTGGTTAGGTTTCTTTAAACCTTGCAGACAGAAATACCCCGCGAAGCGGGGCTCCGTCTACTAAGTCTTATTATTATTGCTTGTCGCACAAACGTGCATTCGAACTATGGTGAGTCGCAGTACAGTTTTGTCGCACAAGTGTTATTCGCACATCCATTTGTCGACCTCACGTAGTACACTCGTTTGGATATGTCCGTAAGGATTGAGGAGCCACATCAGTTTTTTTAAATCTGATCTCACCATTATTTAGCAGCAATGTAGCTGATTTTGCAGCACGAATTCTAGATTTAGCAGCAAAATATATCACTAGTTATATTAATGCAAAAGTGGCTCCTCAATCTAAACATCTGAATTGAGGAGCCACCTGGAACTCGTTAAGTAATAGATGAATATTTTTGAAAATTTGGTATCATTTAGCAGCAATTGTGCATATTACCTTCTAAAAATTTAGCTTCTGTAGCGCTAAAATGAAAGAAAGTACAACACTTTTAGTATGGCTCCTCAATCTAAACTCAAGAGGTGAATTTCTATTGGATGTGAACGATCAATTAATATATTCGACATAATGATCATTTAGCAGGTGTTGTGTTTGTTTTTGCAGTATAGGAATGAAATAGTAAAACTGTTTAAATTTTATAGAAGAACGCATTTTCTTTGGCTCCTCAATCCTGACGTTCTAATTATATATGTTTGACTGTAGCCACCTGAGATCTCAACGGAATCTAAAGCCAGAGATACTAACATTTAGCAGAAATGTCTGCTAAATATATCTGCACAGTTCAGCAATGTACATACTTTGGATTCTGAAAAAACAATACTTAACTATTTTCTTGTAAATTCAGTGTGAAGGGTGACCATATTTTACTCGTATTAACGAAACCAGGATAGTAATTTATTAAATTTATATTTTCATAACAGGTTACATCTATCGTACCTACGATTTGGTTATTTAGCAATCAATTTCGCTATAAGTTATAGAATGTGTCATTTTGTGTATATCACCGTCAGGAGAAGCACTGATCAGCCAATATTCATTCATTCTATAACTTATAGCGAAAGTGATTGCTAAATAACCAAATCGTAGGTACGATAGATATAACCTGTTATGAAAATATAAATTTAATAAATTACTATCCTGGTTTCATTAATACGAGTAAAATATGGTCACCCTTCACACTGAATTTACAAGAAAATAGTTAAGTATTGTTTTTTTCAGAATCCAAAGTATGTACATTGCTGAACTGTGCAGATATATTTAGCAGACATTTCTGCTAAATGTTAGTATCTCTGGCTTTAGATTCCGTTGAGATCTCAGGTGGCTACAGTCAAACATATATAATTAGAACGTCAGGATTGAGGAGCCAAAGAAAATGCGTTCTTCTATAAAATTTAAACAGTTTTACTATTTTATTCCTATACTGCAAAAACAAACACAACACCTGCTAAATGATCATTATGTCGAATATATTAATTGATCGCTCACATCCGATAGAAATTCACCTCTTGAGTTTAGATTGAGGAGCCATATTAAAAGTGTTGTACTTTCTTTCATTTTAGCGCTACAGAAGCAAAATTTTTAGAAGGAAATATGCACAATTGCTGCTAAATGATACCAAATTTTCAAAAATATTCATCTATTACTTAACGAGTTCCAGGTGGCTCCTCAATTCAGACGTTTAGATTGAGGAGCCACTTTTGCATTAATATAACTAGTGATATATTTTGCTGCTAAATCTAGAATTCGTGCTGCAAAATCAGCTACATTGCTGCTAAATAATGGTGAGATCAAATTTAAAAAATCTGATGTGGCTCCTCAATCCTTACGGACATGTTTGGATTGGGGTACCACGGGCAATAAAAATATATTTAATAAGGACATTGTTATTCAGGGGGTTCCACGGATAAAAATATTTGTTCGTGGTACCCCAAGGGGAACTAGGCTGGGGGACCATGGGCAAGTACCGCTAGTTATTACCTCTGTATCTATTTCTGTCGCCAAAAGACAGTGCTGTTTGAAGCCAGTGAAATTAGTAACACATGGAAGATTTGAACATTACCTCAGAGCTTTAACTCCTTGATGTTGTCCGTAAATGCTTTCCATCATTTGTTTTCGGCCTGCTAGTCTGTTTTGTAAGACAATGCTTATCTCAGATCACTTGGAAGAGCAGATGTAAAAAAAATCACGATGACAGTAACACTTACGAACACTTTACCTTAATTTCCACGAAGGGTGTTTTTTTTACAGAATAGTACTGCTATTTGCCTATTAAGAACATAAAAACAAAAATCCTTTCGGTCTTATCACAAAACAATGTCTTTCTTTAGAGTTCCATTACCACCGAGCCAGTTTTTGAAATAAGGACCTAAAAGTAATCGAAATACTTTTTTACAAAACCGCCAACTTACCTATTACGGTACCTAAATTGCTTTGTATAAAGAACTTTATCTGAATCGGAATAAAATTCAAAATACAAAAATTGCCTTGGATGTTTAAGCTCGGGCAGTTTAATTCTTGTTTTGTAAAGGTACCTGCTAGAGTGGATGGGTTGTGGTGCAGACTGGGAGAGTCCTTGGACTACGATAGGCTGAGTTGCTTGATTGAAAGGTGTCTAGTAGACACCTTTCAATCAAGCAACCGGTGGCACCCAGTGCATTTGGTGTGTAGACACTGTCTACCCACCAAAGGCACCGGGTGCCATCGGGTTAGCCTGGCGGCTTCACAATGTTGTAAGTCGGACTACTTTTGTTTGAAATGAGCCCGGCGGCTAAAGGTTGGGCTTTTATATGTAGACACTCTTATGTGTGTTTTTGTAATAAGACGGTTTGAGTTTGTTACATCTATAATTCACACATGACTAAACAATGTAAAGTATTTTTCGTAAACCGTCACTGAAGTAGTCAGCGGTGCCCTAAATTTCTGAATGATCACATAAATATATCGATAAAGTAAAACAGTTGCAAAGATATATAGGTATGTTGAAACTGTGTGTACTCCCCGTCACTTTTCCCTAAAGGTTCATTAGAAAACCAGCGTCAGACAGCATCTCTCTGGCATTAATGCTGAAATGAACCTTTTTGGCGCAGCCGTGAGGCACACACTTAGTTGTCTGACACATTATTTTTTATTTTATTAATTTTGTATTTTATGTTTCACGAACTGTGTCCAAATAAACATTTTTTTCTTTCTTTCTATATAAAGAAAATGTTTTCCAGATGATTTTATTCTCTATTTACGCGTAGATGTTAAACATGTCACTAAGGTTAAAGGCAGGATTGATTTGACAAAGAAATATATTTGTTGGCTGCCGATATGAAGACAAAGTAGTCTCAGATTTACATATTTCTTTTGGGAATAGAAAGCATTTTCTTACTGGTGCTCTATGAGTAGCTATACACCCACAGGCTTGTGCACCAGAGTATAGGTATAAAGCTATATGTTAGAAAATGTTTTATACAGGGTTAGTATGCCTATCACACCTCTTATCTCTGGCGAAGATTGAATTATAATAATAATAATACTCCTACTGCAGTACTCCTCGATACGGCTCGCATTGTGAGGAGATTTCTTTCTCTGGAGCCTTAACCACCGGTAGCTTGGACCTTACTCCCGACACCGGTGGATCACAATTTTTTTATATTTTTAAATGTTTTTTTTTATACTAATATTTAAAAATGTAATAAAATAAGAAAAATAAATAAATAAACGACATAATAATAAGTATTTATTAGCACAATACAAGTTTAACACATTAAAATTCACATAGTAGTCACTAGGGTACATATCATAAAAATTAACAAGGAATAGTGTACAAGAGATGGGAAAAGTACAGTCAATACATAACAGAGCCCTGACTCCTAAACTAGGAAGATCCTGTGTATCTTAGGAGGCAGTGTCTTCGCATAAATAGAGGACGAGTATATTATGAGCGTACTAGCAGACTCGGATAGTCACAAACAAGATAATATAGACTATAAGGTAAGAAATTTATCTATATACGAGTACTATAATATATATTCGTCGGAGTCATTCATTTGACTATTCGGAACGTCAGCACCATTTCGTGGCGCTGGACAGAGTCTAGCCTGAGTTCGTGGAGGTGGACGGGAGCGACCGCTACAAGAACGGTGTGAGCAGAGCTCTCAGGATCATCGAAACATTGGACATCGTACGAACAACATGTGTTTAGAAACTGTCGCGTTCCATATCGGTAAATGTGTACCTACACTGTGTGATTCGCTAGTGTGACTGATTTGTTCATGAATTATAATCTGATTTGAACTGCAAACCCTTTCTCTATTGTACACTAACCAATACTACCCATAGTACGCCCACAGTAATTAAAATATGCCTGATGCTAACGAGAGGCAGATATACCATCTCCGAAATATTTTTAATTAATTAATTAGTATTAATATTATATTATTATGATATTATTAGTATTAAGTAGTTATGTTTGTATTGAGTGTGTGTGAAGTGCATTTGTGTCGTGTCATGTGCAAGTGTTGTGTGTGTATGTGTAAGGGAGAAGGGTGTGTGGAGTGATGCGATGTAGTGAGGTGTGGTGTGATGTGATGTAGTGTGGTGGTGTGTGGTGCATTGTGAGGGTGTGTTGAGTGAGTGTGCATTTATGTAATGTGGAAGGAAATTAGTGGGGACACCTCCCTTCGTTGTGATGTGATAGGCATAAGTGATTCAGCAGATCCAGGCAAGTATACTTTCAGTTACCTCGTAGTCTTGATCCCTTATCCAGTCCTCATTTTTAACTTTAACCCTATAGGTATCCAATTCATTTATGTTTATTTTTTTATTAATTATTTTATATAGGTGTGAGCTCAGAACATAATGTCTAGCGAAAGCGGTCTTATGGGGTTACCGAGAGAATAAGAGGTTTTTTTACGGCGTGTTGGGTCTGGTGGGAGGACCTTGGTGTGTTTTCTCAGTAAGGATCGTAGCACAAACAGTTGCTTAACAGTGAGTACATTGGCATCTTTGTATAATTGTGTGGTAGGATACATAAAGTGCTTTTTTGACATCACCTTCAGGACAGCTCTTTGTGTTCGTTCCAACCTCCCCACACTGTGATGCAATAGGTGATGACGGACTGACATATAGCAATATAGACCATTCTAATCGTGTTGAAGTCAGCCGAAGACCTAAGTAGCTTGAATACATAAATCATTCTTCTAACTCTTTTAGTAATAGTATCCAAGTGTGAGTACCAGTTGAGTCCGATATCAATAACCACACCCAAATACTTAAGATGGTTTACCTCACGAAGAGAAAAGCATGAGCAGGTTATGTGGCTATTACATGTGTGGGCGCTAATGACAAAGCCTGTAGGAGGTTTAATACCAGGGTGTAGCCCGAACGGGATGACGAAGGTCTTGTCCAAGTTCAGAGTGAGGAGATTTAGCTGCACACAACCCATAACAGATTTAAGTGAGGTTTCGGCAGTAGTTCTCAGATGCTCCCAATCAGTTCCATGTTATGTGTCGTCATACAAACACAGTTTGCTAAAAACTAGACCCCAACTGCAGATCCTAATTAGAGCTGTGTTTCGAAACTGAAAACCTTTTTTACCTATTTGCTTTTCCTTGAACCAAAACCAGGACACGCTCTGTAGGGGACTAAAGTAGAATCGGGCTCAGAAGTTAACTTGAAGCCTTGACAAATCCAGCATACATTTGCATCTTCATTAAAAGCTAAAAAACGGTCGAAAACTAGATGATTTCTTCCTTATCCTTTCTATTACGGCCCACGTAGCACTTTAACGCTATCATTTTACGAATACAAGACCTTCTTTAAGTTGTTACAATCACAATGAGATAGAAGTGCCCATTGTCCCATGGAACCATGGGAGTCGAGTGGGCGAAGTGAGTTATTAAGTTGTTTAACTAATTACATATAACTAGCGCTTTCTCGTGACTTTATCTTAATTATTTATCACCCCTTTACGGGGTTATTGGACCAGTTTACTAATAATAACCCATCTTGTTTGGCCCAAAAGCTCAGTATACCAATCTATAAATCCGACAATCTCCTTTCGTTCTAATAATAAACTGTTCTAATCACCTTATATGTTCCTACGTAGAACTATACCACTGAACTTTTCAGATTTATTCATGCTCAGAAAACAAACGTTTTCTCATTATGTTCAAGGAGCCCTTTAAAGTATAAGATCGAAGCGCAGAAAACTTTCCAATTTAACTTATTATAGCAAACAAAGTTTCAAGTTTAATTATCATTTATGTAGGTACTTAATACACAAACACGCAACATCAATGTATATTAGAAAAGTTTGCTGTGTTCCTTGTTGGTAGCGATAAATCAGATCTGTCGTAAGGAGGCAACACCTCGATTCATTCCGTAACCTGTTTTTATGACTAATTGGAGTTAAAGTTGTTCAAAGTTCGCTACAAACCGCACGGGCGGCCGCATTACGAGCTGAATGAACCACAGTGAACTATGAATTTATTCATAGCGTGCTTCTGTCCTGACGAATGAAGGAAACTAACTCTTTTTGCTCACTACGCCGGGAACACTGCCATTTGGTAAAGTTTGGCGCATTCATTTTATAGTTTGAACAAAAATCAAGCTTCTCCCTCGTGATTCTAGTTACGAGAATTGAGAGAAGTGTAAAACTAGACTAGACTGTAATGTATGACTGACAGAGTTTTGTGTTATCGTCACATTTAGTCTGGTCTCATCGGTTTTTATGTACGTATAAGTGTTCATTTGGCAGCACTTATCGTGGCTCATAAAGCAACAGTATATGTTTGTTGAATAGTCGGAGTCGCCAAGAGAAACTTGTCGCGATCAAATAGAACGTTGTACTCGTTTAGAGCGGCGCTCTCAGAAGTTCGAGTGAAGAATCAATTACTTGGGAGAATTCTTGAAGTGGCGAGTGGGGAAGTGGAATTGCACGCTGTTGCTGGTTCGTTGTTCGGCGAAAAGGAACAGTATTTGTTTAGGTTTCGCGGAATTTTAGCTTTGTTTACGTTGGATATGCGGACAGGAAACTGTGCTGACCCAATCAGTGGCATTTACGCTGAACTGGGTCTTTTTGGCGCAGCTGTGAGGCACACAATACTATTTTAGGTTTTTATGTTTTTTATTTTTGTTTGAATATTGTGTGCCTTAACCTGGGTCATGTTCTTTCTTTATTTCAATTGCTAGACTGCTAATTTACATTAACCTATATTTTGCGCTAACTGAACAAGACTAGACCAACAAGATGAGGATATTTGTAAGTTAGTGGCTTCTTAGAAAATCTACGGTTGTTTCCAAGGTAAATATATAAAGGTAAGGTATCCAAGGTAAATGTTAGCATTAACTAGAACAGCTACCAGGTAAACTCTACACTTCTTCCACGAACCTCTTTCAAAGGGGCACAAACTGTCGTAGCAACTGATCACGCGTTAACAACACTTTAAAAACAATAAAGTGGAACTTTAAGAATATTCTTTATCCCTTGTGTTTCACGGCAAATAGCCTGCATTGGCTTCCAAACTTTTCTTGGCGTTACCCCCTCTAAGTGCGGGTATTTATCATCAAAATTACGCTACTTCGCACCGCGGAACTACATTTTCGCGGGAAGGGTTCTGATATAAAGGTGGAGTCGTTATGCAAATTTCTTTTAGATCTTTAGGCTACTCTACGTGAATGTGGAATATACAAATTGGGTCTTCCGATAGTGTGGTGGATAAATCTTGCCTTTTTTGTGATTGGTGAGTGAAAATGTTACGTCTCGCTGCAGAGTTTAAGTGGTTTTGTTGCAATAAAGTGCAGACGATCACCGACCAGGAAATTGAAAATTTCTACTATGATATAGTTGGGAGAATAAAGAAAACTGGCTACGAAATGACTTTAACAATTTTATTGAGCTCTATAAAACGTAGAAATGAAGGTGTCTGTTGAATAGGTCACAAAATCTATAAAAATGTTAATTTATACGTTCGCTTCCGGGAAGTGTCGTAAAGGCGATGGGATTCCATCAGGTGGTTGGGCAGCATCATCCATTGCATACTGATAAGTGATTCCATTTGATTACAAGGTATTCGTCAATTTGGGGGTTATGGCCCAAAAGATGGAATGGCGGGCGAACGTTCGTAAATTCGAGCTCTCTAGCTTTGCACCACTGACGTGAATCGATTGCACGCCTTTATAAGGATGTAAACAAAAAAACATGGTGTTTTTAACCTACCTTCTGGTAAAGGCTATCCTGAGTATTTAATATAAGGGTAGTCCACAATAATGTTTACAATTTCGATTCCAACAACCTTCTAGATCATTTAAATGTCCCCGTGTGTAATAATCATAACTCAACAGCAATAGTTATCTCAGTTGGGACTTTGGGACCTTAAAGTGACATTGGTCCAATGCGCGGAAACTCTGTAGAAAAGTTAATCTAAAATTCGATGTGACACTAGTGTCACATCGAATTTGCACTAGTGTCACACACGTGTAGCCTAGGCTGGGGATTATTGGCAGCAGGAATAACTATTTAGTTAAATGACAGAGCTTATGGATCGTTTGTCTTTATTTATTTTTAAATAATTCTAAAAAAGGTCTAGAGCAGGATTACACATTAAAAAAAAAATTGTGAGAGTGAAAGTCAAAAATTTATTTCGTTTTTTGTGGTAGGTAAGTAGGTACTGAAAAGATCCTACAAGGGTGCATAAGGAACATTAGAAGCCAGTTGCACAGTTTCAATTGGGTTAAAAACAGAAAGCACGTCATAGGTGGCAGCACTGCTGCCCGTCTAAAAACTATATTACAAACGTTATTGTTATGTTTAAGTTTACTCTTGTGTATATCACAAATGATTAGAAAACTAAATAAATAATTATGTATGCGGCTTGGAATGTAGCACTATTACATATAAAGCGAGCTAAGGAAAAGGAAAGCGTCTACCACTGGTAAAAAAGCAGCTGTAGTGAAAAAGATAATAAAATATGAACATTTTATAATTTATAGGTTATTTTGTGTTTTTAGACCTTAATTTCTTTTTTTGTTGTAAACTGGAGGCATACGAAAGAATAATCTGCACCCTAATTGCGTAACACGCTATCAGTAACAATCTGAAACATTTTGAAGGATATTGCTAATCCATTGCTTCATATGTTCGAAAAATATGTCTGCTCAGCAACGTAAATAACGCAATGAATGTTGATGAACTGTCAAAATGAAAGCCAAACCTACCCTTATTGTGTTACGCAATTACCGCACTGATCGGAGTTGAAATCTAACTCGAGAATTATCTTCCAGACTGAAAACTTCAGAGATGTTAATTTAATTCGAGCACTTATCTAATATGAAACAAACACACACGCACATTGACTATCATTTACATAATACACCACAAGTGTCTGTAGGTAATGAATTAATTAGTTCCCATAGGATCATCGCCTTTATACGAATTTCTCCTATATAATTCTTCAGGTTTAAAAAGTATATTTTTTTATTTTATTTTATTTTAATTATTCGGAAGAACAAACAATTACACATTATATTTTACAAGGAAATTGATCAAAAGGAGTTATACAAATTTGTAACCAACAACGTTCTCCACAGATACACAAAAAGACAATGTTGATAAAGTAAAAGTCGGACGGAATACATAAATAATGAAATAAGATACACACAAATTACAGCTATCACTAAAGATTCGATATTATTTACATAATTTTTTGATTGTGTCAAGCAATATGTTTCTAAATTTTCCAACGGATAAAGCAAATAATAATAATATCCCTGGACATTTCACACAGCGCCATCTAGTCCCAAGCTAAGCAACCTAATGCTTATGTTATGGTAACAAGATGGCTGATAAACTACTTATATACATTTTTTTTTTTTTGTAAATACATACATATTATAGATAGAAAAACACCCAGACTCGGAACAAATACATGTAGGTCATACAAATATTTGTTCCGTGCGGGAATCGAACCCGCGACACGCAGCGCAGCAGTCGATCGCTTAACCACTGCGCCAACCGTGCCGTCAATAGATCTAAGTTAGAGAAAAACTTATTGAAATTGTCTGTGAGGCGACGTAGAAAGTATAGCACATAGTCCCGATAAAATATTGGGTTTCCAATTTTTCTTGGGGGAGATTGCGCAATAAATGTTTATAAAGAATAACTACTAACTACTTGTCTTCGACGCAGAGCGCTAGGGAATAAGATTATTTTAGTAATAGAAATATTCCGAACGCAAAGTATCTTTTCCCGAAATTACCTACAGAACCGGGATTTGGTTCTGTAAACCCCAGTTCCTAAAATGACGCAAAGTTTCGGGATTTCCCGGTACTTTTTGACTCCGAGGACTATACACTAGTAGGTAGGCAGGTATACTCCTTTGCTGCTCTCCACAACATTTCTATGCAGATGAACTCACTCTCACAATCATAATCACCCATGCTTTTATTCTTCGAGCTAAAGAAATACCCCCAGCGGTATCCATTCAACCTTTGTAGTCGTGTAACTAAACGTGTTGGTTAAAAGCATTGCTAAGGTGCATTAGGTAATGACGGAGAGTTCATTCCACTTTAATCTCTCATAATTGACTCTTGTGTCGACTGAGATGAAAATAATAAGTTAGTAGGTAGTGTGTGAGAAAGGGGCTCGTGGCTAAATGATAACAGCCGCACGGGTCGATCAGAGGTTAGCATTGGTATTGGGGATCACATTCAGTGGAACCACGTATCCAACTAAGCAGTGGTGGCGCAGTGGTGGTCTAGTGGTAGCCACAATTTGGCTCGATCGCAGAATACCAGATTCTCAAAATACCAGATTCTCAAAATACCAGATTCTCAAAATACCATATTCTCAAAATACCATATTCTCAAAATACCATATTCTCTGAATACCAGATTCGCAATATACCAGAGAAGTACAGTTAAATGAAAAATTGTTTCTGGTAAATTAGTATTGTGTATTTGATTTCATCACCACTGCTCTTAAAACGGCGAAGGAAAACATCGTGAGGAAAACGGCATGTCCTAGAACCATAAATTTGGAGATAGGTGACATAGGTACATCTACCAACACGCACTGGACCAGCCGATCGATTCTGTGAAAATCTCACCGTGAAAAGTAAGGTGAAGTGAACATAGAGTGAGCTGTCAATAGTGTCAATCCCTAGAATTAGTTGGATGACAGCTCACTTCACCTGAGTTTTCACGGTGTGATGGTGTCGCACTACAGCCGGTCGATTCTGTAAAAATCTCACCGTGAAAACTCGAGTGAAGTGAGCTTGATGTGAGTGGTCAGTAGTGTCAATCCCTAGCATTATTTGGAATGACAGCTCACTTCACGCTCACTTCACCTAAGTTTTCACGGTGAGATGGTTACAGAATCGCACTGCTGCTTTTGACTACCACTTGTACATTCATGTTTAGTGTTGACTAACGTTATGTGTATTTTGTACAATTAAACAATTAAAAAACATTGTACAATAAAAAAAAAAATGTTTTATTTATTTGTATGAAAATTTCATGGAATTTGTTCTACCGGAGTCGCGTCGCGCCTGTCTGAGAGAGCCTTAATGTTAATGTCAGTTAGCCCTCTTTTTCTAGTGTCCCGAGGTAGGTAAAGATAGTTTCGTTTCTTACAGCCATCCATCACACGTTTACGTGCGGGAAAGATAAGGTGCTTTCTTTTATGAGGGCTATCATTCGATACCTATGTAATGGTAGGTGGGTACATGTTGGGTTTGTAATGAAAACAGCCCGAGACTTCGTCCGCGTGAATAATTTTATTTTACTTTTTTAAGTTTTGTATGGGATGATTGGTTATTTTTTCGCGATTACAATGTTAGTCCCATGCAGGAAGTTCTTCAGTTTGGTGGTCTGTACTTTGACCCTTAATTTTGACCACACCTTTCTGATAAATCCTGTATAGGTAATTATAGGGTAGGTAGGTTTCTCCTGAAGTTGTGTAATAAAATGTAACGGTGAAAATAAATAAACTAAAGTTAGTCATTTATTTCATTGCTGATTTTTCAATCTACTGATATTTTTTATTCGTGGGATAAAGGGATGAAATTGTCGTCTGTCAATCAGCCCTTAATTCACAATAGCTGAAAGAGTTTCTACTAAAAATTACAGAATGTTTTTCATAGTTTCGAATTTATGAACCAAAAATATTTCCTTAAATATTTGTTAGAGACTTAAAAGACATTCTATCAGATTACCTAAAATATTGCTTATTTTGCTAAACAGGGAATTTTTATTTGCAAAGTAGGTTCTTCAAATATTCTCAAACGACGTAACCTGCGTTATGTCAACTTTACCTAAAAGTTTTTTACAAAAATCAAGTTCACTATTTTATGTTTTAAATTTCCTTTAATGGCAAACGACATCGCGGCAGATGGAGATGGCGGGATGAGCTGGACTCTTTTGATAAAGATTGGTCCTTGACAGTTCTGGACAGAGAGAGTTGGAAAGAGAGTAGTTTTCCTTGTTCTCTGTTAATTTACTTTTACTATCAGACTTGTGACAATATAATTGGTTTAGTAGCAAATCGAATTTTAATCATAAATAACAAAGGAAAGTACAGACGCCAGCACGTCAAGCTACTACAATCTGTCAAATTTCTTTAATAGATTTTCAACTTTATCGCTAAAGCGTTAAGGTTCGAAGTTGATTGGAAAAATTTGACAGTTTCGGGTAGCTTGACCTGCTGGCGTCTGTACAGCAGAAGTTACTTGTTTTTTGCAGTTTGTCCCTCTGCTGGGCAAAGGCCGGACCAAATACTTCCAGGAACTCTTTTCCCACGCTACCTTGAACCAGTCCTCTGTTATGCGTCCACGTCATCTCGCCATCTCTTACTAAGCCGGTCAATACTGCAAAGGTTGTCCGCTAAAGTCGGACTTATGTAGTGCAGGCTGGCAATAAATTAACTCTGGTCGCATTCGAACAGTCAAGCGAGTTTAGAATGAGCTGTCAAATAATTTGGATAAGGTTTTTGTTTGGAAGAAAACGATATAATCGGGGAAATGTAAAGACGTTTGCTTAAAATAAACGTAAAGAAATCATAACGTCGTTTGATTTCTTAGAAGTACAGACGCCAGCACGTCAAGCTACCCGAAACTGTCAAATTTTCCCAATCAACCTTGAACCTTAATGATTTAGCGATAAAGTTGAAAATCTACTAAAGAAATTTGACAGATTGTAGTAGCTTGATGTGCTGGCGTCTGTACTTATTAGTACTTAATAATCCCTAATTCTCTAGTAGGAGCCGTTATTTTGTCATTCGGCTTTAAATTTACAATGACTCGTATACCTACACGAGATGGCTTTGTCGTAAAAAGTTTTTTTTATATAGACGCCAGCCTGTAGTCACGGAAATTTGATTTTACGAATGAATGACTTTAATACCTGTGCCTACCTTTGTCGCAATAAGCTTTTAAAAAGTGATTCTGGCAACACCTGTTTTGGCCCATGGCCCGCGTTGACGTATTTTTAATATCTATTGATAAATTACTATGGTACTATCTTTTTGTTAGATGAATAAAACAGTTTGATGGATGTTTTTTCTTGTTAATTTATGAAACGCTGAAGGTTTTCAAGGCCTTTTATGACGACGCTGATTCATCTGATATAAAATTCCTGATGTTTATTGAGACTTGCTACACCAAGAAGATTGCCGATACGATGTCTGATTAGAGGGAAAGTTGTAAAGTTTTACGTACCTATAATATGAAAAGACGAAAGTGTAAAGTTACAGGTGTCTTGCTAACGAAAATGGATTGACTTATCTAATACCTACAAGGAATTACAGTTCAACACTTCACACATTTTTTTAAATGTGTGAAGCGTTGAACTGTCAAAAAGAACACCACCATTTTGGTGGTGGTGTTCTTTTTTGTGACCTTTTTTATTTTAACCAGAAGAAAACCAGCGCCATTGGCTGCTATACCTCTCAATACCTGCGAGGTAATTGTGTAACACACTAATTATTAAAAAAAAATCATTTTGACAAATCGACAATATTCATTGCGTTATTTACGTTGTTGAGCAGACGAATATTGCAAACATATGAAGCATTAGATTAGGTTCCTTCAAAATCCTTTGGATTGTAAAAGAAAGTGTGTTTCGCAATTGGGGTCATAATCAGCCTATAATGTTCCCACTGCTGGGACACAGGCCTCCTCTCGGTGAGTGGGCTGTAAACCACCACGCGGGCCCAGTGCGGGTTGGTAAGTCAGCAATTGGGGTGCTGGTCGATATATCAGTACCTATCAGTGCAATTCCATGATACCAAACCCACAGATACCACAAAACCCACGGCTCAGGCAGGGAACTACAACTTTAACATCGTTAATACATCACAATTAAATTAATAGTCTCCCGTTTAGTTGCAAGTTAAACGCAATTACCCCGAACTTAGTTAGATAGGGCAAAGAGATGGTCTATGGGGGCCCACGCCCGTAAATATTTCACCGGTTATGAATATTCAGTCCCCCATCCGTTGGGGGCTTGGGGGAAGGAGGGAATCGTTGTGAAAGGAATAAGCACCTAACTTGCTAAGTTCAGGATCCGTGTTTGTAATTAGTTGTACCGTCGAGTCCGTTGGCTATCGAATTGAAACTGTTTGCTGAAGTGATTGTATTGAACTCGGAGAGGGAAGAGTTCGAGACAATTGATATTGTTTTAGTTTCGTTGGGAAGAGGTCGAAGTATTCCGTCCTATTGTTTGATGTTGCTGGAACATTATTTTTGTTATTGATAAATCATTTTTGTAGAGGTTATAATATTAAATTGTAATCTAGGTACCTATATTCTGTTCCAATATCCTTATGAAAACTCGCTGATTGATAGTCCTGTGCTTTCCTATTCATTCTTTTCGTATCGATGGTACTCCTCCTAGTTGTTTCCTTGTGTTCTATATAGTTTTAACCCAGTAGGTGGCCATCTTGATTGCGGCATCACTAGTATTCTTGTCATCCGAGGTGAACGGGAACTTAAGACATTCCAGCAAGTGGGGCATGGTCTGATCACAAGAACCGCACTTGCACGGGGGGTTGGATGGGTCAGTAATCCCCCACTTCGACAAATTGTTTCTGCAGCGGTCCAATTTGCTACTTTCCTATAATTTAGATACATGCGAGATCTGTATTATGACATGACATTAGGAAGATGTGAAGAGCGGGCGTTTTTGGGGGACTGTCTTTTGTAATTTTGACGTCCGAAAAGTACTGATTCTCAGCCTAATTGGAATAAATGACTTTTGATTTTGATTGATTTTGATTTTGACAATAACTTTGGGTTAATGCTGTGTATGTGTTTAGTTGGTAAGCCTTTATACAGGCAGGGACATCGACCAGCAGCCTGTTACTACTAATTCAGTTCATGATTCTGGACACCTGCGTTGAAATTTTTCGCCGGTTATTAAAAAAGAAATAAGTGTTCCGTACAGTTTGACCGCGTAGATATTGTACTTTGTTATAAAACAGCTGATTTTTTTCGAATAATTTCTAGGCTGGGTTCAGAATCATGGCATTTCGTGGCATCATCCTTAGTATGGTAATAAACTGTATGACACGTGTTTCTATGAATAAGTTTTGACAGATGTTCAAAACCAGTCTGAACTAGATATAAAATTTCTGTATTTCAGACATCAGCGCTCTTTCCCTGTTGTAGGCGACACTTAGCAAATAACTTTGTTAACACATCCATAAACACACCATACGATCAAAGAGTATGAAAAAAATAAAAAAAGAAGTAACAAAATGCAGGAGAATAATCTGTGTAGTGATGGCCTCCGGTGAGTAGAGTGTAAATGAGTGTATGTGTGTAATATTATTATAGCCAATTAATAGCTAATTAATTAGTAGCTATAATATTATAATTAATTTAGTTGGTGTTACCGATTGAGTCCTTGTCAAAATTATTTATGTACACTGTACAGATTAATAATATAGGTAAGCACTAGAGATGCGAGGAGTACTCGATTATCATCCGGTATTCGGCATATTCGGCCATTTTGATAGTACTCGTTATCGGCCGAATACCTCGGTTTGACTGCTGAAGTACTCAAAAAGAACTCATAAACTTATTACTTGATCTCTTTACAGTATTAATGTAGATTAGTCATTAATCTTAGATATGGTTTATCTCTATAGCGATGACACTTTTCGGATCTTCAAGATGTTGCGGCGATGTATGTAGATGCTAATTCCTCGTAGCAATGCCGAAAACTTGCATGGCATTCTTCTATAATATTTGAAGCGGTTCGTACATTCCCAATACCTGCGTCAACTAAACCGAGTTACATACTCGGCAGAGTACTCGGTTCGGTAAACATGATACCGAACAATACTCGGCTACACGGTAAAACTTATACTCGGCGCATCTCTAGCACGCACCTACCTATATGGAAGTTCACAGGTGCGTGTGCGATAATTAAAAAATATATTTATGCGTAATAAATATGTTCCCGACGTAAGTGCAACGTGCCAGCCTTTTCACACACATGTTGTTTTTACTTGGCCGTCTTTTAATTAACGCTCTGATATGTGAATAATTACATGAAATACAAAGCAGCGCCCCGCGGTTTCACCCGCATACGTTTCGATCCCGTGGGAATATTGAGATAAAAAGTATCCTATGAGTTAATCCTGATTATAAACTATCTGTGTGCCAAATTTCCAAATCCAAATCTGTTCAGTAGTTTCATTCATCCATCCATCTATCCTTTCTAAACTTTCGCGTGTATAATATTAGTACTTTAGGTGCTTTAAATATAAATAAAGTGTCAGCTAGGTCTGACTGCCTCGTTGGTTTAGTGGTCGCAAGCTCTACTGCTGAGCATGAGGTCATGGGTTCGATTCTCGGGTCGAGCATAGTGTTTTTGGGTTTATCCATCTGCAGTTTCTGAGTAGCAGCCCGGAGTCTGAATTAGTGCCCAGTGCCCAGCAATAAGCTCGCCCCCAATTGCTTGGGACTTAAACATAACTGGCGAAATGTGGATGTACAGACAAGCAAGTCAAGCTACCCGAAACTGACAATTTTTCTCAATCAACCTTAAACCTTAAACCTTTAGCGATAAAGTTGAAAATCTATTGATTGTAGACAGATTGTAGTAGCTTGATGTGCTGGCGTGTGTACTATAGGTGCACCTCTGCCTAACCCTTCGGGGCTTACAGGCGTGATGTTATGTTATCAGCCAGGTATTCTAAAAAGGTTATAATACCAGCCTATTACTGTCCCACTGCAAGGCAAAGGCCCTTTCTTATACAAAGTAGCAACGAACATTAATCACCACGCTTGCTCAGACTAATGTTCAAAAAGGACAAAAAGGTTAAAGGATGATATATATAAATAGAGATATATAAAACATTTATACAGTGCACACAAAAAACAGCACAGTTAAATGATAACAAATTACTTTAATAAATATACTCGTATATAAAAACAAGGTGCCAAAATACAAAGAGAAAATCAAAAGAAAATCACACTTATTGAAATAAAGTGACACTATGACATACTTTAAACCAAATAAACAAAGCGCGATATGCGAAATCGAAGATATTTTTAGGCCTTAATTCCATTAAAAAAATCACTGGGCGGCCAAATCCAAAACTGGTTGATTTTATTGCAACAAATTCGACTTACAAAACATAAAGTTCTAATCTTTATCTCGATAAAAAGGGAAAGCGGGGCAAGACTAAACGAAATTAATGTTCGCATCGACGACAGAATTTTGCCAATGTATCTCTATATTATTGTAACTCTGAGATTTAGAACTATCTGAGCTAGGCACCGATTTAGGACACGATTCGATCGTAAGCGGCTAGCGGGTTGCTCACCCGCTGTACGGGTATACTTCGTTCGCGATTTGCGGGAAACATGACGCAGAGAAAGAACACAAAAAATAACAAATTGGGGGGAAATATGAGTCACATCCACGCAAAACGGCCACCGCTACGCATAATGCTACGGCTCTATGCGAAACAGAGCCCCAGCGCTCAGTCAGCGTCTGTGCGTTCAGTTTGCGCTACAACTTCAAGCATTTGTTATGACTGTTTCGATAGTACCTACTAGATACTCTTAAATCAACCTAATTTAGACTAACATCATCATCTGCCTAGCTCTTTCATAACTATCTGTACAGTAGTCAGATTTTTTATTTGCATCCACATACAGTTGAAATAATATCGAATGGAAAAAAAGGACTTTAATAGACATTGAATGCACGGACTCTCGGAGGGGTAATTCTCGTAATTTTAAGACCGTTCACAGTCTGAAGGCCAATTCTCGTAATTTAAAACGTTCAAAATCTAGTCGCAGTCTCATCTCGGCGACAAACAAATGTCAAGACAAGATTGAGACTGAGATCAGAGGGGCAATTCTCGTAATTTTAAGACCGTTCACAGTCTGATCTCAGTCCCAATCTGTCAAAAAATACTTCTAATTTCCCTACATTTTGACAAGTTGTTGACATTTGTTTGTCGCTGAGATGAGACTGTGACTAGATTTTGAACGTTGTAAATTACGGGAATACGGGCCCGGATCCATCAACCAATCATCATAAAGTTTAGTTCTCTGTTTCTTTTCTTTTTCAAATAGCCCATCCGTCCGTTCAAAATGCGGTACCAACGGATACCAACCCGCTTTCTACGTGACCAAAGCCTGTGTAAGTGCGACGAAATCAGTTTGCTAACCTTTTAAATGTTGAAAAGTAATCTTATTCGCTTCCAGAGGACACTGTTGATATTAAAGTGAATGAAGATTTATTAGATTTGAGTCTTTTCTTAAAGACTTTCTAGAAATTCTTAATTAAAAGTGATCTATTTGAATATTAGCTTTTTAATAGTCAGCCCTTTGACATCGACAAAGGCATTCGGTGGTTAGTTTAAGAAACTCATCATGATTAGACAGGCTTAAAGTATTTTTTGTATAGACTTGCAGGTATTCCTACTAAGTCCTGCGTGTGCAATATAACAACGCCTTCACGATGATATTGCGGCTGCCGTGGCATTGTAGTGCGTTGAGCATGTTTGCGGAAGCACATACGGATGGCTTTCATGCCATTATGCGTAAGAAAGCAGCATCCTTATTACAACGTTTACGTAACAGTCGGAATGGCATCCTGAAAATGATTGTTGCGAGACCAGAATGCCTCATTCAGAGGCACCTGATGGAGGTGGCTTTAAGTTTAATACGGTAAACAAAATCAGAGTTATCTACTAACATTACTAACATAGCATATAAGCACAAGTTGTTACTACCTCTAAACTAAACTAACTTATTGCTTTCAAACTGTATGTCTGAAATATATATTTTTTAAATTTAATTTTTTTATTCATTTTTCTACACTGCATTGAGAAGCTTTTAACATAGTTAGGTAGATCTGCAGCCATGTCTGGAAAGAACCGGAGTTACAGAGCCTTTTCTACTTCGTGTCGCTAGTACGACTGTATTTCAGATCTTGTTGGTCCAAAACTTTGCCACTTCCTAAACGTCGTCGGAGGCAGCGAGCGGTCACTTTGACTGCATGTTTTGGGACACGGAAGGCAGGCCCAGACGCCCAAAAAACTCTTCAGCTGTACACACGGCTACACGTCAAGCTATACAAAACCAGTTTGTCTTGGCCTCACTTTGTATGATATTTTCACACAATGAACGGTCAGCCAATACTGGTTTTTCATAGCTTGATGTGTAGCCGTGTGTACAGATTTATATTTAACAAACACTTTTGCATAACATTTGCATTGCCATTTTAAGGATACCTTAGGATTTGATAACACATCAAATTCTAAAAAATAAGGATAGAAAGCAAATTAAGTAAAAAAAAAAAAAATTACTTACAGTGCCACAATGCAGAAATGGTACAAAAAAAATGGCAATGTTATCCAAAAGCTTCTGTTAAATCAAAATTTATAAAGGTGAAGAGCTGTTTTGTTCGATGGATTAAAAAAAAATCTGTAGTCTTGTGATAGCCTAATGCTTGAGGAAGATAATAGGCAATTTATCAACACGCTACCACCCTTTGGAGCTGACCAGAAAGAAAAAAGTCAGATAGGAAAATGAAGTAATGGCACGGACGATGCAACACGACGGGGGTGCCGAAATTTTGACGCGGACGAAGTCGCTGGCAGAAGCTTTATAACCAAAACAAAGAGATGTCAGAAACATCAGCATGAACATAATCCCTTTTTACATTGCGTTTGTTTTGAATGTGTGACCACCGTGTTAATTTGTGGCGTGGGATTAAAAACAAAAGCCCGTTGATTGGCACAGCACACGACAATGGTCAGCGCTGGAAAACATTGGCCCATTGTGCTAACGTCACTGTCAAATATATTTTTAGGGTTCCGTAAATCCGAACCCAAAGGGTGCCTAGTACTAAGCTCGCGCCGTCTGTCTGCCTTTCATAGAGCCTTTGCCTAGCAAGCTAAGTAGTTGAAATTTCCACAGAATACGTCTTATTTAAGTATTGCCTACTAAGACAAATAATAATAGAAATAAAAAGTGTAATCTAAGAGGTTCTCCATACCAGAAACTTCAAATATAAACACCATTTTTATTTCAATGCATTTTTTCCCGGTTAACGATACTGAATATACGCAACTGTCAACATTCGTCTTATTCTAGGGAATACTCTATGAAAAAAAGGACGCCCTGCTGAAAAGAGTGGCAGCGGAGAGAGGGCATGACGGCATAAGGTAGCGTCATGCCGTTTGCCGTAACGGCATACAAGTCGGTCTTATCCCCACGGCGCGCCGATAGATGTTTCACATCTCCGCCTAGCCTTTTCCCATCCATGTTGGCGTCGGCCGGCAATCTAATCGTGGCGGAATACCAGTATTTTACACGAAGTGACCGCCTATCTGACCTAGATGATGTTTCACATCAAAACAACAAATAAAAACACGTGTAACTTAAGTAGTCCATTATTGCACGTCGTGAAATTAGTACCCGAGCGCAGCGGGGGTGCCAAACACCGTATATAAAAAGACTACTTGTGTAATGATAAATGATAAATGATTTTATTTTGTAAGTAGGTTTGTACAAACACTTTTACACGTCAATCATATTTTAAAACTAGATGAGGTCGGCGTTTCCTATCTGACTAGTCTGAGAAGAAAGGCCGAAACAAACTCAGACGTCACAGTCTCTTTTAAAGTCCAGACATAATCTTGGTCAGATTGTAAGTCACACGTATCGTATACTATTATATAGCTCGAGTGACATAAGCCCGCACTTAAGTCACACTTCTCTGTGTAAAAATGGACTACTGAAGTCACAGAACGGCGTGATTTGTGAACAAATATTTGTAAGTCCTACATGTATTTGTTCTGAGTCTGGGTGTTTTTCTATCTATAATATGTATGTATTTACAAAAAAAAAAAAATGTATATAAGTAGTTTATCAGCCATCTTGTTACCATAACACAAGCATTAGGTTGCTTAGCTTGGGACTAGATGGCGCTGTGTGAAATGTCCAGGGATATTATTATTATTTAAGTGCGGGTTTAGGTCGCAGAGTTCTGTAAAATCTGTTACACAGACATGTGTGGTGTGACGGCGGCACCCGCAGTACACCGGTCCGACTCGCTATTGACCAGTGTTTTATTTGTACCTAAGTTATTTAACGCGATGAATTCCCTGAAGTGTCTGGGACCTGGGTCTAGAAGGCATTGACCGTAACCAACACCTACACTTCTAGAACTAAGTCGATGATACATGCCCCAAAAGTTTAGGACAATTTAACTCGTATTCACAATTCTAACTAGATTACTCTGTAACTCAGACCACTTAAAAAAGTTAAAACGGTTTTATTATTAAACGTATTTAAAGTGGCGTTAATGGAATTTAGGGAATGAAATAAGACAAGTTTAAATACTCATATTAATAAGTATTTTGGTTAGATTTAAGAAGTTTTTGAAAACTTTAGTGATTAGTAAAAAATATCGTAATTTCTGAATAAACACGTCAGCTTAAAATTCAAAGAAAAAAAAGCAAAGCAATCAAAGCTATTCGATTCGTTGATTTAGAGATAAATGAAAAATTATGATACTTTTCTAAATCAATCAAATTCGTTATATTTGCCAAAAGGCTCCATCAATGCGTCAGATATTTATATATTTACTATCAGGACAGGTTACATTATTGCACAGAATAACTTGTATTTTCCCAGAATATCCTTTTAAAAATTGTCCAAATCTGAGTTTTTAAAGTCGTCAGATTGAGGGAAAGCCCACAATTTCTTCATCATATTTGCCTATTTATGTCATTATGGGTTAGGCCGCACACGATTATACCAAAATCAAAGGCAATTCATTGCCTTTGATTTTGCTATGATCGTGTGTGCTTTCGAAATCTGAAAGTGAACCCCCGACCTCGGGGCTCCTATCTGAAACTTTTCAAATATATTGTCTCGTCATGCCGCATCTACTCAGCTATCAACTTTTCGCCCTGCATACCTATACTTGCTCAAAAACTCGCAACAACTGGGCTCCATCCAATACGAGAGCAATGTTGTTATTTAAGTAATTACCAATTCTATTTAGAAATTCAAACGGTACAAATTGAATAATTAATCCAGTTTATCGCTTGCCCTTCTCCTCCTCAAACGTTAATCAGTACAAAGCAATAATTTTAGACAAGGTTTGGCAGTCAAATTGCTAATGTAATCTTTTTAACGATTATTTTGTAGACCCGAGATTTCAGGGATATAAAATGGGAAATCCATGAAGCTAATCGCGAGTAACGCTACTGCTCGTCTTGGTTTTATCCTTCCACATTCTACTTCAACATTTCCTCAATAAATGAATAGAAAACTCTGAGTCTCAAGGCATAAAATCGACTAACGGAAATAGGTCACTCGCTATACCGGACTGCCAACGACCGGTCTTGCAATCTGTCACTTAACGCACGATATCAATCTGTGGAGCCGACGATATCTCGTACAAGACCAGCCTAATGCAATGTCCCTTTCACTAAATCCTGTCAAAAGTAGCAATATTTCAAAAAGGGAATAAACTATATTTGGTGTCTGAGACGTTTCAAGACAGTTGACGTAGAGACGCCGCGACTACCAGAGCGAAGCAATCTCATTAAACTGGGAGCGAATAAACAAGATTATTCGCAGGGTACAAGACCCGTCTCCGCCGAGATTAAGGTCCCGTAGGTCAGTATTTTTAAGTCAATTTCTTTTATGAAGCCTTAGAAAATGTATTACTTTGTCTAAGAGCCCATTTTGGACGAGCTCCGTTCAAAAATACTACCTGCCCTCCGTAGAAAAAATCTCGGGTCGGGTGTGAGTTAAGAAAATGAAGAGAAAGTTGTAGTTGTAAATCGCAGACCTATCTGGCTTGTCAGCGAGGATTATTACGTAGATAAAAATACCCTTCGCAGTGTTTCAAGGTTGTCTTTCTTACCAGACGAAATGGTTTTCATTTAATTCTATCTTTCTGAAATACTGAATGAAGTTTTCCAATCATCTGCGTTTCCACTTTATTAAGTTAGAAGGTTGGCTAAGCTGGTTTATCTTGATTGAAGCAAGTTATTAGACGCGTCAGGTTTTCCTTTAACAATAGAAGTTAATTGTTAATTAATAATGTAGGCATTAACTAAGCCGTTTAATGATAATGTTCGGGATGATTCTCTATTACCTAGCCTAATTTGCCGAAAGCATTTAATAATGAATGTCGGTAAAAGTAACGAACCTACATTATATTTCCATAGCATATTTATGCTACGGAAATATAATGTAGGTTCGTTTGACACTCTGTGAGCAGAAAAATAGCGTGACGGATAAAATGAGTTCCTAAATAAGCCAGCCCTAATCCAGCGCTTCGTATAAAATTTCGAGAATAATGTAAATATCAGAAAACAGCTCTCGTACAGTGGAGCAGTGGTAGCCAAGTGGTAACAGCTCGACTTGCGAGTTGTAGGTTCGAACCCAGACAGGCGCTTTAGTCTGCATATATTCATCACCACTGTTCTAAAAACAGTGAAGGAAAACATCGTGAGGAAACCGGCATGGCCTAGAATAAAAAATTCGAAGACATGTGAAATCTAGCAACCCGCCCTCGGCCCGCGTGGTGGATTACAGCCCACTCCCTCTCCGAGGAGTCCTGAGTCTCAGCATTATGTATGTATGTAAACTCCGGTAACTACGTAACTGATATCTTAAATCTTTTCTGTGTCACTTAAAACATTGTTGACTGCCGCGGTGGTTGTATCATAAAAATACTTCATTAAAACTTTATATGGCCGTCTAAGTTTATAATTCCCTCGTGAGATGCGGCAAGCACTTTACATTGAAGTTTTGGACTATACTTTAACTTAACCTTTGAAGTCGAATGTTAAAGTGTGTTTATCTTTACTTGTGCTTTTCTCTAAATAAATATTGGTGCACTGAGATTTAGGTTTTGAAGAAACGAGGATGTTTTTCATAGCTGGTGTAAAAAGATAATTAACGAAGCCGAGAGTCTCAACTCCCAGTTATTGATCTCAGATTATTTTTTGTACTGGACCATATCTGGAAACTGTACTTACGGCGATACTGAAGGTCAAAGTTAAAGCTTAAAAAAAAACACGAAAACAAGTTTTAAATACGTCCACAGCTCCAGTGCACAATGTTTTGCTTGCGTAAAATTGCGAGCAAATAACGATTTTTCATAGTAGCAAAAATAAAAGCCGTTTCCCAGCAATTATTTTAGCCCAATGTTACGAGTACTTAGTTTGATGTACAGAATGCGTAGACGGCTACGTGATGGGTCTTGTTGCACCCTGTACATATCAAGACATTCATAATAATATGGAAACAAAATATTCCTTTTGTCTTATAAGAAAATCAAGCTGCCTAGCCTTTTCCCAACTATGTTAGGGTCGGCTTTCAGTCTAACCGGATGCAGCTGATAACCAGTATTTTACATGGAGTGACTGCCCATCTGACCTCCACAACCTAGTAACAGGGTAATACGATACCCCTTGGTAAGACTGGTTGTCAGACTTTCGGGCTTCTGACGACTGTCAAAGATCCACGAATGGCAGCTGGCACCAAAGGCTTAACTTTTTTCTGAGGCACGGAAGAGTCTCGGTATGTAAAGATGGTCACAGGAAGATGGTTGTGTTGTGCGTGCGGCTGTTATTTTTTAGCCACGAGCCCCACTTATAAGGAAATGCAAGGATATAAAAGAGATACGCACGTGATTATCATAGAGTGGTTGTTTACTAAAAAGACACAAAGTAAGAAATACACTATACCTACCTACTTAGATTGTGAACAATTTTAAAATTGTTGTAGAGTGAAAACATTTGACTGTGCGGTTTGTTTTGTGTAACTTTACTTGAGCAGGAGCACATACCATGTGCTTTTAAGTTAGATATAAGTAGTGTGTAATGGAAATACAAAGTGTATTTGTATACTTAGTGATTAACACACTTTTAATCACAATCCGACGGATTTTGAAGGAAATTTATGTATTATTAATAACCAATTTATATTTATAGTTTGCAGTACACATACAAGTTATCGGTCAATACTAGTAATTACACGTAAAATTATAAAATTAGGAACAAAAAATAATAATTGCTAATCCATTGCTATTCCATTGCAAGTTTGAAAAATGCGTCTGCTCGACAACGTTAGTCGCGCAATGAATGTTGTTGAATGGTCAAAATGAAAGGCAATGCCATTTTATGCGTGTTACGCTTTTTTTAATTACCTCGCTGGTTGTGTTTTATTGCAATGAGTAAAAGATGCATTTAATACAACAACTATGTTACTAGATACTGTTAGTAAACTCAGGGAGATTAATTGTTTATCACATTGACTCATCATCATCTGCCTAGCCTTTCCCCAACTATGTTGGGGTCGGCTTCCAGTCTAACCAGATGCAGCTGAATACCAGTATTTTACATGGAGCGACTGCCCATCTGACCTCCACAACCCAGTTACTGGGTAATACGATACCCCTTGGTAAGACTGACATTGACTACTGAAATAAATCGGCCGTATATTTAATCAGAACTGTTATTTTTTGACAGATGTATGTCATAAGTCCGTTCTTCATTTGCTGAACATAGGTACAATATTAATGGTATATAAAGATAATAAAGAGTGCACTATGTTATGCCAGATGACGTGAAAGTGTTTGTGAATAAGTAATCAAACCAGCCAAACTATAGCAAAATAAAATTACACATTTCATAATATATAAATTAATTAATTACAAATAGCAAAAGAAATCGATGTCATTGCATGTCAACAGATAGATTGAAAACAAATATTAGGACTATGGGAATAAACAATAGATACTAAAGTCATTATACAATACTAATGTCAGTATACAATGATGTGGCAATAACACGGCAAATGGACGCACTGTGTCAATTTGATATACAAATAATTTCCCAGACTGTATTTTCCTCTATTTTCCCTAGGGTTAATTTTTGTACTGCAGTCCCTTTACAAGAACTTAGCATTAACTTCAGCATAAATTTTGCCAACTTGACTCCGACTGGCGCAGTTGCTAAGTAGTTAGCACTTGGCTTCCTTCGCTAAGGGTCGCGGTTTAGACTTTGACCTTAACAAATATTTGTATGGCCTGGTCTGGCTTAAATATATTTGTTCACGTCTGGGTTTTATGTTTCGTAACCCTCAAAATAGGTACATACTGGTTTACTGGTTTAATATTTACTTCGTGGTTATATAGCTTTTGTCATTTTTTACCTTCAAGCTAACATAATTTCCATTATCATTATTATTTTATCACTAGGAGCATTTGGAAATCAAACTCTATTCTGTATTGTCCGGTTATAAAAAAAAAAAAATAGTAGCTGTTCCGTACATTTAAACGCGTAGGTATCGCACTTTTCTATGACACACCAGATGTTTTTTGTTTTTTTTTTTTCAAAATGTTTTTACGCTAGATGGTTTAGAATTATGTGCTGAATTCATGGTTACAGTTTGCGCGTCGATGATGCTAGCCTGTATAAATTATCAAAAATACTACATAATATTATTATACGTCGCTGCAGTCCCTTTTTTACACGGTATCAAGACGTTGATCCTATTGATGCCTCCGAATAATATGGGTCTTTAGCGTACCCAAGAGAGTACGAGCCTTTAAAGGGCCATAAAAAGTCACACTGGTGACGTAGGGAAGTTCGGACAACTGGCCATCGCAGCCGCCATATTGGTAAACGTCAGGATAAAATGGCCGACCTGAGAATAACGTTACTTTTTATTTTGTTATTTCTTTTTACTATTTTTGGCATTTTAAATATAGGTGTCCAAGAAGGATTTTTGCCCGGATTATGGCAAAAGGCTCGTCCCCTATTACAAGGGACTTCAGTTTGCACGTTAAGATGCCCCTTTTGAGTAGTTAAAGTCAAATCATTTATTTCAAACTAGCTTCTGCCCGCGGCTTCGCCCGCGTGGATGTCGGAAATTATCCCACGGGAACGTGCTAACAGGATAAAATGTATGTGCTTCCCCAGAATGCCATTTATCTCGCGGGCCCTTTGTGGCTAATTACAGTAGAAAACCAATTGTGTCTCATTAGTGGTGATTAAGAGGGTACCTATATGATATCTTTACCTAAGTACCTACCTAATTAAAAAAAAAATCAATAACAGAAAATTAAATACCTACCTAAATAAACCTATTTCTGATGATAACTAATCTAAACTCAATAAATAAGCAAAATCCCTAAAAACTAATATCTATACGAATGACTAATCCTACCTAACAGTATTATAAAATAACCTACGGTCACTACGTACACTATCAAATATACTACCTATACTTTAAAATTAAAATCTATACCTACGACTCATATAAAAATAAACCTAAATAACTCTAAAAACTAAAAGGAATAAAAATGAACTCCACTGCGGGTGACCCAACCTACGACAAACTTAGTATTTGCGGTTGGTACAGTACAGACAGTGGTAATCGGGTATAGGGATCGAACCGCAAAATTAAGTTTGTTTTTTATTGTATATACTTTTCCGGGATAAAAAGTACCCAGTGTGGTGCCCAGGATATTAAAGAATAATTATACCAAGTTTCATCGTAATCGAACCGGTAGTTTTTGCGTGATGCCTGAACAAACAGACAGACAGACAGACAGACCGACAGACAGACAGACAGACAAAAATTTTTTTAATCACATTTTTGGGTTCGGTGTCGGTCTAGTAACACCCCCTGTAAATTATTTTTTTGATATTTTCAATGTACAGAATTTTCACTTCTACAGATTTATTATAAGTATAGATAGGCACATTAAAGGCACTTTCGAACGTCAAAATTAAAATTAAAATAAGATAAGGAAGATAATTGATTATGAAATTGATTCTAGTCGCCTCTTCCAAAAGGTAGTTTTCGTATGGAGAAGAATGGGCAAGAAACTCTAGTTAGTATTACTAGAAGTTTTAGTTTAAACTATATATTTGTGTTAGATAGCTCATTAAATATCTTCATTTAATGAGCTATCTAACACAAATATATAATGTCTTCCCCGTAATTTTTACGCTCAATGTCATAGTAAAATTTTGAGATAACTGGGCCCCAAGTCTGCTATTTTTACAAATTCGTCATTCCAACACGATCCCATTCCCATCCCATTGTCATTTTGCTTAAAGTTCGTAATCTGCTAAATTCTTAATGGCGATCATTGGTCGGTCAATGGTCTCGTAATAGAATTATGTCATAATGACGTTGTCGTATTGCCTTTATTATAAAACCCGTTAGTAGAAATGATTTTCGAAAAACTACCACTACTTTATTTATGCCAGATTTCATTTATATATAGGTACTTTTACATATTATTTATTAGTGTTATATACAAGCAGACTTGGGGCCCTGGTGTCAAAGTTCATGTACAGTCGCCAACACATCAAGCTACTATAATCTGTCAAATTTCTTTAATTGATTTTCAACTTTATCGCTAAAGCATTAGGTTCAAGGTTGATTGGGAAAATTTGACAGTTTCGCGTTGCTTGATGTGCTGGCGTTTGTACGTAGATGATTAATAAACTTCATCGTTTAACTTTTAGCTGTTTGATGTTTTAGAACATTTGGTTCCATCGGAAGATTTGTTAAAGTATTAGTCCAATGCAACAGTAATGAAGGCTTAAGTCGAGAGTTTAGAGAAAAGTGAGATTTAGTGAGGAAGTCTAGGAAATTTAAAAAATACATAAAATTTGAGCTTTCTCGAATCCCATGAATTTTCGCCTATTGCAAATGGGTCACACTATCACGTCTTGGAAGGAATACGTCAAATTAGTTTAATTACACTCTGTATTATCTAAATATAAATAAATAAATAAAAAGCCTTTATTCTACCATAAATACATAGAACAATTTAAGCAAAAAGCATCTTCAGCATGTATTATGGTGTATGCTTTGTTGGTTGTCCTTAAATACACTCGAGAGCAATGAATCCGGGTCACTTAAAGAATGTTAAAAATCTCGGAAACTAAAAACTATAGGTTAATGCAATAAATTGTATTTAATAGACAATGTAATACTCCTTAAATGAAAGTAAAAAAAATATGAGTCACCATACATTTTATTAACACATAATTACATAAAGAAAAAAACTGCTGATCTCTCCTTAAAACAAAAATAGGAAACATGAAATTTTTTAACTTTATTACGATTTTCTTGAATTTTAATACTTCGTATTGCCTCCTCGTGCTTCCATTACTGCGTTTACGCGGTTTGGCATGCTGTACACCAAGTTCCTTATACGATTTTGGGGAATATTCTCCCATTCCTCTGTGAGAGCAATTTTGAGCTCACGAAGCGTGATTGGGGGAGGGTTTCGTTGTTTTACGCATCTGCCTAGCTCGTCCCAAGCATGCTCGATCGGGTTGATATCCGGGCTGCGCGCTGGCCACTCCATACGAGTAATGTTCATCTCTTGAAGGTAGTCATTCACAATCCTACCTGTATGAGGTCGGGCATTGTCATGCATAAATATAGCATCCTCACCTAAATTGACCATAAATGGACCAACGTGATCATTGAGGATTTCTTCCACATATCTTACGCTAGTTAAAGAGCCGTTTTCTATAATCACCAGCTCTGTGCGACTTTCAGAAGAAATTCCGGCCCACACAAGTACAGACCCACCACCGTAGGCTACTTTTTCTTCGATGCATGCTTGCTTGAATCTTTCCCCTGGTCTTCGATACACTCTGTGTCTTCCATCGTGCTTGTAGAGCATAAATTTTGATTCGTCGGAGAACATAACTTTTGACCAATCTTCAATACTCCAATTTACGTGGCTCTGGGCATATCTTAGTCTTGAAATACGATGCCCACGCTCCAGTTTAGGGCCGTTTGCAGGTCTAAGGGGTTTTAAGTTAGATTCAGCAAGCCGACGTCTTACTGTCCATGCACTTGGGTTACTTCCTCCGAGGCGTCGAAACTGATTTGTGAGTTCAGTTCCTGTGAGAAAGCGATTTCGAAGCATGGTGTTCACCAAGTATCGGTCTTCTCGTGCTGTGGTACACCTGGTTCTGCCCGTTCCTGGTCTGCGTAGGTTAGAACCAGTTTCTTCGTAACGTCGGAGAACTCTTTGTACTGTTGACAGCGACACACCGACAGTCCTGGCTGTATCGCGCTGACTCCGGCCGGTTTCCAGCATTGTAAGTATTCTGGTGCATTCTTCAGGCGTAAGCGACATAATTTCAGCTTGAATAATGAATATAGAGCACTATCAACATGGTTTATGTACCCACATAAATGACAGATTACAAACAAAAGCAAAACCAAATGCTGTAATTTCGTAGTTGCATCTTCGAAAGTGGCCCTTTTTCAAATTTGATTTTTTTATGATATAACTTTACAATAACTAAGAAGTTTTAATACCTTCATTTAAGGAGTATTACATTGTCTATTAAATACAATTTATTGCATTAACCTAGCATTTTTAGTTTCCGAGATTTTTAGGATTCTTCAAGTGACCCGGATTCATTGCTCTCGAGTGTAAATAAATAGTAATTATTTTATCCTATCACATTGTATACTTACTACACATTTCATTAGGTATCATTAATATTATTGTTTATTATTTGAGTTGAATTCATATTTATTATTATTGTATACCTAATTGTATATTTCATATGTGTTTGTAAGCAAAATATAATTTAAATTTAAATATATAATATAAAAGATCAATAAATTATTATTAATGTTAGCATGCACGTAAAAATTACAACAAAACTTTATCTAAATATAGGTATAAGTAAAACGAGAGAAGCAACTGTTTGTTTATCCATGTTTAACTTTATTGTTTTTAACTACATTGTTACGTATAATGGATTTAAGAGGTCAAAGGGAGTCTTTTGCCTAATGAATTGAATTTCACGGTACTGATTTCAAAGAAATATTTAAGCGAGGTAGGAGTTTAACATTCAAAAAAGAAATGTTCCTTCCTTCCCAGAAAAGCAAAAACTTTACTCGTGGCGAGAGCTGGTAATTATAAGACACGGTGATCTTCCAGTCCAAGAATTTTTTCTTACCTATACCTAATTTACAGGCTTCCTTCATAATCTTGAATAAATTAAAATCTTGATAACGTCTTTGACATCTTTGGTATGAGAGTGTCGTATTAATGTTTGCAAAGGAATTATATTTCTTAGATATTAAATGGAAATGACTAGGTACCTTATACCTACTCATATATACGGTTCTCCGCGATATTATTTTCTCAGACTGTCTTTGATTACAAAATGCTTTGCAAAATAAAATATCTTTATCGTATCTTTATCACTGAGAAAAAAAATGAAGGTTGTTTTTTATATTCTTAGACCTACAAAATAACAACGTGACAACCAGCACAGAATAAATAAAGCATCATCATCATTATCATCAGTCTATAGCAATCCACTACTGGACAGCGGCCTTACCTATTGCACGCCATTCAACTCGATTTTCGGCAACTCTCATCGAGCTGCTACCAGCCATCCTGCGAAGATGGTCGCTCCACCTAGGCTGAGGGCGTCCCAACTCCCACCTTACGTTTATCGATTCGCGGTCTCCACTCAAGAACACGTCTACCTCATCGGTTCTACGGTTAATATGGCTGGCCTAATGCCACTTCAGCTTGCGTATTCTGTGAGTTATGTCGACAACTTTGGTAAATAAAACATAGAATATGCTCACTGCACTCACGCTAAACTTCATTTCGCGGTAGAAAAAGATGCACTATGCCACAACAATAGAGAGTGGCTGAAACAACAATAGAACTAGCCGAGCAATATTGCAGTATTTTCAATCCCTCATCGATCGTCCGGCAACCTTTTGAAAATGCATTGGCATACCCAGCCATGCCAAACATCATATAACCGGATACAGCTGAATATCAGTATTTTACATGGAGCGACTGCCTATCTAACCTCCACAACCACTGGTAAGACTGGTTGTCAGACTTTCGGGCTACTGAAGACCCGTAACGACTGTCAACGAATGACAGCCGGGACCAATGGCTTAACGTGCTTTCCGAGGCACGGAGTGCTCTTGGTATGTACCTAAAGATGGCAGCCACAGCAAAACATATATGTGGCTATATAGCCGGGACACTGCAATATTGCATAGTCTGGCTGGTATTCCTGGCAAAGTTGCCGGCGACTGTGTTGCAGCCACATATTGCAGTAAAATGTTGCCCGTTTAGAAGCACCTTAAAACAATTTTATAGGGAAAGTTGCGAGTTATCAAGAAAGAGACACACTCAAGAGCTTTTACGTATCCAATTGACATTAGCAATTTCATTCCCTATTTGCTTGCTCGCTTTTTAACCCCCCACGCAAAAACGACGGGGTGTTATAAGTTTGACGTGTCTCTCTCTCTGTGTGTGTGTGTGTCTGTCTGTGTGTGTGTGTCTGTAGCATCGTAGTTCCCAAACGGATGAACCGATTTTGATTTTTTTTGTTTGAAAGGTGAATTAGTCGGGAGTGTACTTAGCTATATATTTAACAAATGTTTCCCAAGTGAGATATGTAGGTACCGGTGTCAAAGGTTTCTCTATAAAAGCCCTGTCTATGCCACCTTTCAATTCATCAGTGTTGCTAAAAAAATGGCGTCAATTAAAAGTCCGCACGGTGTAAAAATTAAAGTTGATTGAAGCAACCTTTACGCGGTGCAGTTTCATTTTAAATTTTACACATAGTCATTTGTAGGGTTCCGTAGATCAAAGAGGCTGGTTCAAAATGGGTGTTCATAAGAAAAGAAAATTATTGTTTCATACATGCCTACGTCTCGTCTACATAGCTACGACTATGTTGGCTCTATAAACTTGATTACTATGAGATGGGTTTGAATAGGATCGTATTCATTTCAGATAGAGGTTTCAGTGTATGTTATTTCACAATCCTTAGGTAAAGTCGACGCCACGTCGGTGGTAACACTTTGTCTTTGAGCTGGTCTAGCGTAGTACCTACGTACGCAATTCCAATAGAATAAATACTTTGACTTTGAGTTTTATGGGTTTTTCGTACGATCAGAAGTCAGCTTATACTGGTTATATATAGCTTGACGTGTAGCTGTGCGTACAGTCAACAGCAAAAGTAGATGATCAAAATCAGTAATTCAATAATAATGAACGGAGTTCGCAGCTATATGGCAGCTGTACTAGTAGTAAATGTTTGGTATAATTTACAATCACATACTTTTAAATCACTTCGACGCCACACAGTTCTGACGCGAACTCCGTTCATTAGTATTGAATTTCTGATTTTGATCATCTACTTTTGCTGTTGACTGTACCATAACGCAACTGAACTTATACAAGGTAGTAGGGACATCAACGCGCAAACTGTAACCATAATTCAGCACATGTTTCTAGACGGTAGTGTAGAAATTTTCCGTCAGTTATCAAAATAACTATCAGCTGTTACATAGAAAACTGCAATACCTATGCGGTAAAAATGTACGGAACCGCTATTATTTTTTTGTGAACGAACCTTTATTATTCTTAATTTTGTTATTTGCTTCTAATTATAACAAGAAAAGAGATGAAAGGTGATCAGAGCTGTCAAAATTAAAATGATACCGGAAGGGCACCTTAAAAAAGTCGCTATAATTCGTTTTGAAGTTTGGCAGATTCTATACTTTTTTTTTTTCATTTTGTTTACGACGGCTTTAGATTGCTTTGACTTATTAACATTAAATATTTTCCTGTAGCTAACACTGTTACGGTACGGGCCCTTCTTGCCCCGTCTCAAAAAACACCTTGTATATTTTATATTATGTGATTTTTGCCTTTAAAAATTCTATCTTTGAATACATTATTATAAAGTAATCTTTGTATATTTATACTTTTTGTCGGTTTTGAGAACCGTATCAGTTTCCACTGGTTAGAATCCTAGCGTTTTATTTACCTGTAAGTAACCTAGATACTAGGGCCAAGCTATATCTTTGTACCACTCGAGAATTCTTCAGATGTAAGTATTGTCATTTATCAAGGGTTAAGTAATAGGTACCTATAGAAAGTATCTAGATACGTCACTCGTAGATTCGGCAACATAACTCTGTTTTTATCCTGTATCGGCTTGGCTTGCAAATATTCGGATTTTTTGATATTCGATTTTTTATATAATATTTTTATTCGGGTATTACTACCCGAATAAAAATATTATATAAAAAATCGAATATTTACAAAAATAAGCTGTTTTAATAATCATGTCTTTATTTGCCAATTTCTTGGACGAAAACATCTAAATTTTACTGCTTTATTAAAGCAATACACACAGTTTTAAACGCCTTTGATGCCAAAGCGATCGATAAACACAACCAACCAATTATTTTTAAAAGAGTAACCGTTGAGTTTCTTGCTGTCTCCATAGTAAACGACCAATTGGAACCGTGCAGCTTATGACGTTTCATAAGTGTAACATGTAGGTTTATGTGAAATAAAATATTTTGTTTTTGTTTTTTTTTAACCATAATACAACATAGTCTTATAAATAGAGATCTGAGTAAGCTGTTAAAAAAATAAGTTGCTGCGTACATTTTGTCCATCTATGCAACTAGAAATGTATGAAGCAGAGTAGAAATGTTGATAATGATGTGTAGGTGCAAGCACCCCTTAAGGGGTTTTCAGTTTTTTCAATTACCACGACTGGTTCAAGTTGTTGTGAAGGAGATTAGTAAGCCTGCAAGTGTGGTAGTGGAACTGACTGTTCAATGCGCTTCAGTTTTGCCATTCCCATTCTTCAAGTGCGCAAAAAGAAATCGCTGCGCAAAAAACAGGCCCTTGTGAAGCTGAGGTAAGTCTTGGGCCTAGCTCAGTTATTTAGTTCATATGGAGAGAGTCAAGTTTTTTCAATGAAACCGTACCTACATGTTCTTGATTACAGGTAATTAATACTAAGTTTAGAATTTAATTAATGGTAATTAATTGATGAGGTAGCGCATGAAGTATGTTGGTATGATATTAATTTGGTGTCGTAATTAATGAGAGCACAGTTCACAGTGACAATGTCACCTAAATGTCAGGAATATTTGAGCTGGAAAGCTCAGGTGAAGTTAGCTGTCAATAGTGTCAATCCCAACCATCAGCTGGAATGTCAGCTCACTTCAAGCTCACTTTACCTAAATACCACGGTGAGATTTTTACAGAATAGACCGGAATTTACATATGTGTGTGTAGATTCTATGCAAGGCTACAGATTACACGAAGCAAAAATATCTTCATACAATTGATACATTTTCACATCGTAACAGAGAATTCATTCCAATTTCAATAACAAGCAACGAAACATTTCAAAACATGACAGCTCAACGGTTTCCCGCCAATCCAACATGGCGCCCATAAAAACAATAGATACGAAATCGAGTCATAACTTAAAACGTACGTTTAACACAGTTGAAATCTGCTTTTTCGGACGGGCGAACGCGAAAATTAAACTATTATGAAATTTTCAACGAAGCACCTGGTACCCATATCGTTGGGACGTGGATATATGGCGCGAATATCGCCGTTTGTTATTTGTTTCCGGGTATGTTTGCATTTGTCGGCGGGAACACGACTTACGTGATATATGAATTATTTTGAATGTCATGCACGGTGCATGTTTTTGTTTTATGTCGTTGCTACATTGAACGATATGAAAGTTTAATAATTATATTTTTCTTGAACATGCTTGAAAATTCGAGCATTATTTTGACCACCTTCTTCCAGATAAATCGAAAATGCTGTACTAGTCAAATGCATGCGAGCAGCGGCCGCCAATTTTATTATGAAAAACCATATCGGTCGTGTAATTTTAAAATGGAACGAAATTTTTACTTCAAAAAAAGGAGGTAACTTATCAAAGATTTTATTTAAAATTTTCAACTGAAAATAGAGCCTTTTAAAGTAAAAAAAAACCAAATGTTGTACAATTCACGGCCAAATTCGACCAAACTTTTATACCTAGTATGTCTTATCCTGCGAATGAATTATTACTTTTTCGCAGTTTTTACATACAAAATCTGTCAGACGCCAATTTTATTCCACGGATAAAAGATTGAGACTTTGGTAAAATCAGCCCTTGGTTTGAATTTCCACGCATTATTTGAGAAAAGTACTATACAAGCCTTGGCCGCAACCAGGCATTGATGGACTCACTGTGTATACCTCGTATGTATGCCACGGTATACTCATGTATACCGTGGCATACATACGAGGTATACCATTAATGCCTCTTTTGCATGCCGCTGCAGTAATGCAATCTTAGGAGGGGTAAACAACGGATTTTTGTTCTGTGTACAATTTTTTTCTAGTTAAAAGTGGTCTTAAAATCATAGCTCTTGAAATTCACTAGCTAAATCTTGTCGTAAAAAAACAACATCCCACGCTAGAATTTCTCCTGCATCTAGGTGCGTTTACAAACATAAATCTTACATGCACCAACCCCCTGGACCCGGAGCAGGCCATTTCGGAATTGTGGTTTTGCAGTAACTAAATTCTATTGTTCTACAACCTTTGCGGGCAAACCAACCTTATTTTGCAGAGAAAAAGAGATAATAAAAACAACATTTTCAATAAAATAAATGAAAATAAAAGCAACGCAGACAAATCTACCATTTAATTTTGGTATCGAGCAAATTCCTATAAACAGCTCGTTTAAATTCACCTCAACCATTTTCATTCGAATTGAAACACACCCTTCTTCATATCCGAAGTACTATCATAATAATATACTTACCCAAATTGAATAGTACAAAATGGAGAGGTCTAAAATGGTCTATTTGTTTTAACGATATCCTTTACACGTTTTCATTTGAAGAGGTAAGTTAAGCTGAATTTTAAAGAATTAAGTAACATAATGTTCCCACTGCTGGGACACAGGTCTACTCTCTGTGAGAGGCCGTAATCTACCACGCGGATCCAGTGCGGGTTGGTAGATGTCACATGTCTTCGAACTTTTTGGTTCTAGAACATGCCGGTTTCCTTACGATGTTTTTCTTCACCGTTTAGAGAGCAGTCGTGATGAAATAATTTACACAAAGTAAAGTGCCTGTCTTGGTTCGAACCTACGACCTACAACTCGTAAGTCGCGGCTGTTACGACTGGGCCACCACTGCTCTCAAGTAATTAAGTTAGTTTTTTTATTTTTTTATTTTATTTATTCAGGGACAATAAACAGCTACAATATGTGCCGCGCTGATTTCGGGCCCAACATGACTGAACTACCTTATAATTTTGAGTGCGTTCATTCAACATTCAAAATAAAAAAAATCATATCAAAAGTCATTTAATTAAATTAGGTTGAGAATCAGCACATTTCGAACGTCAAAGACAGTCCCCCAAAAACGCCCGCCCTTCACCACTTCCTAGTGCTATCGCTGGGAAGAAAAAGTGGCGCAACAAACTCCCCAGCAGTACAGCTGTCTGTTAGAAAATACTTGATTGTATACAATACTATTTAACATTACAAGACACACAACATAAAATTAAATTATTTGCCATATGTCAGCTAGCCACGCCAATATACCAACAAATATAATAAAAACTATACGTACTCAAGCTAAAAAATAATTAATTAAAATTAAAATGTAAATAAAAACTTACTACCTAATTAAAAGCCTCCAGGCATAAAGGGCGTGACAGCTTACATATTTACGCATTGCTGGGTTCTGTTCACATAGCTGTCACTTGAAGTCACAAATGATAAACTAGGACTTAACTTAATACTAATAACAATAACCTGTTAGTAAGCTAATTCTGAAGAAAGACCATAAACATTGTCTTGAGTTAATTATGGCAACCAACTCTTCTTATCGTGTAAGTACTCGTAGTTATTGGAATAGTATGCCTTTGATTGATGTTAAAATACCCAACTAAAACTTTATTTAAGATCAACATCAGGCTTTTCCGCTGTCCCATTTTCCCATTTAAATCTAATTTCCGTGCAAACATTTGTTTGTAAGACAACTGCCTAATATCCCTGGCGAAGTTAAAAGCCAACATAAAGGGCGTGGGGGGGTGGGGGGTAAATTAATGGTGTTCACGGGCACTGAGCCAACAATCTGTCACTATTTACGCACTATTGCAGTCTTTGGATCTAAAACGTTGGAATACGTGCTTCACTGGAAACTAGCATATTTTAGACTTTAAGAGGATTACCTACAGGAGTCCTCGTCCTTTAAAAGTTAGAATTTTGTATCAAAAGAGCTTTTGCGAGCTCTTTTCGTAAGTACTTCAGGTCTCTAGGAAGACAATTACGTTACGTAGGTCTTGCCTTGCTGTATGGTTAATATTTTTCCCAATGGAAAACACCAATACCACTTTTCCCGACCCGGGAATCGTATGCCAGTCGATAGATCAATGATCTCTGCAGAAGCAAATGAGTGAGTAGACCGTTGAAAGATGTAGTGACGGACGTACCTCGTGGGAAACTAACCGACAGCGATAAATGTTCAGCGTTGGACTGGGGAAGCAATAAATTGGTTGGTTGGGTTTCAGAAATGACACCTACGCTCACAAGTCTGAAACGTAGGCACTGGTTATTTTTAGCTAGACATGTCTATTTATAAAATTTCTATTATTGTCGCCACAGAAATCGTACCGACCGATGCTATGTAAGATTCTACCTACTAACCTAATAATCTTGTAAGACGAAGGAAACTAGTATTTACGACATAGGAATCCTAGTGTGGAGGCTAGTGATATTTGAATATTGTAATGTTTTTTTGAACAAAATAGTTACCAGCCTGTAACTCTCCCACTGAAGGGCAAAGGCCTATTCTCATACTGAGAAGGCACGAGTATTAATCACCATGCTTGCTCAAAGAGGATTGGCGATTTCAGGCTTATATTAATTTTAACAGTTCAGGGGGCCTACTCCGAAGTGCAAAGTGCGAATGTTCGGATCGGACCGACACATCGCCGAACCGAATATTATTGAAAAATGCGAAAAAATGTTCGGATCGGCTCAGTTGGGTCGGGACCATAGTCAATATTTGAAAGAGTGTAGGAGTGTAGGATCGGAACCGACCGAACCAAACAGTAACTTCGTAGCAGGAAACGGCCGAACATTCGGCCGATACTACTTCGGAGTAGACCTCAAGGTTTCCTTACGATGTTTACCTTCACCAATGTCAGTGATGTCTATACTAATATTATAAAGAGGTAAAATTTGTTTGTATGTAGGGGGTAATCTCTGGAACTACCAGTCGGATTTGAAAAAATATTAATGCATTTGATAGCCCAATTCTTGAGTAATACTATAGGCTATTTAACATCACGCTATAGCCCTTAGGAGCCGAGCAAAAAGAAAAAAATGTCAGAAAGAGCGCTACACGAGAACAAAGTGATAGCGCGGGGTAAAAAGATCACGCGGACGAAGTCGTGGGCAGAAGCTAGTTTAATATAAACTTAGAAAGTCGGTTCATGATTTAAAAAGTTATATAGAGGCTTAGAGGTATGAGGAAAAAAGCTTGCGGGAGTGATGATGATAACGTCACTGGAGTATTTGCACGAAGGCTGCGCTGACGTTCATACCCGGGGTCACCAGTATAGAGGTATGAAGAACAGGGTGTAAAGTCCACTCATCTTCTATAGAAAAGGGAGGATCCTCCGACCAGACGGTGTTGTGTCTGGCGGGCAACTGCCCAACGATTGATGTTGGGAAATTGTAGATATGCTATTTGCGCGGTAAACTCTGCTTCTGAGATGCAGGATTTGCGTGACGTCAGTATGACGCGTTGTTCGCAAGTGGCGTTGTAGATACCGCTACAGTCATATTGGTGCTTCCCCGGATTCTTACCCACAACCTCGTGCATAAGAGGTGAGGTCTTAACCACTGGGCCATCTTTTTGCGGTAGCTAATCTGAAGATGATCCTTGGTCAACTTATTTCTGAATTAAGTATTTCATTTTAGAATACTCTTTGATATACTTCAGTGCGTTTCGGAATGTGTGAGTCGTGTATGGAACATTTGGGGGTCAATCGCCTCGAGGGCCTGTCAAGCCCGTCCTAATCAAGCTGGTCTAAATTGACGATCATTCAGATGTACCTAACCCGTCAGGGCGGTAATTTGATAATGTGAAGTGTAGTGTGCAAGCAGGCACGAATCAATGTGAAGTCTGATGTGTCAGCATGCACAGATCAAGTAATCTAAACAATTAAAACAGTTGAAAAGTTTCTTTGGTTTTTTTTGTGTGTTTTTTTGCGTCATGTTTGCTGCAAATAAATGCATTTTCTTTCTTTTTTTCTTAACAGTTAAATTTTATTTTTAATAACCGACCAATAGTAAGTAAAATAACAAAATTATATCCTAACTTAACTAAAACTATACACAAACTAAAATATAGCGTCGAAAAATTCATCCGCATCGCTGTCGACCGGTAATGTACCCAGAGACTGGCGGCATTACCACGTTGCATGGCAATGAGCCTCTGGCCAAGGCAAAAGCCCGCCCTTGGGTCATGGTCTTAAGATTGATTCTGCTTTAAAAGGTTTTCTAAAAGGCCATGTTTTTCAGTTTACTAAGAGTTGTTTGGAAAGAGCTGCGAATTCACCGTCATTGATTGGCGATGATTGTAAGTGCAGGGCATATTGTTGGCATGTAATTGGATATTTTTGGTAGAAAATTTTGTAATCTTTCAAACAAAAAGCTCATTTAAACTTTCTGCTTACTGTTTTCAACATCTATTGTCTTCAGATCAGCTAATTAGTTACTAAACCAAAAGGTATATCTAAAGATGCCATTTCATCTATGCTCATATTTCATATTATGCAACAATATGTCACCCGGGATTTTGTCACGGTAAACACCCTGTGGCGACCGGGAGTTCGCGTATATTGTCCCCAAGAGCTTATGCTCTTACCATAAGTCCATTTTGTTGTTAAATGCCTTCCACTTATTAGTGGAATTTAGTACAAACACAACTTTCTAAAGAACTTCACGAACAATTTCAATAACAGATATTTTAGCTCATCCAAGGACATAACAGGTCTAAGACAAAGATCGACATTAGTCTCATTTCAACAGCCATTGTTTTGTTATATTACTAGCTTTTGTCTGCTGCTTCGCCCACGTAGAGGTCGTAAGTCATCCCGCGGGGATATACTACTGGGATAAAAAGTCTTTTGTGCTAATCCAGGTCATAAACTATCTGTGTGCCAAATTTCATCCAAATTCATCATCATCTGCCTAGCCTTTTCCCAACTGTGTTGGGGTCGGTTTCCAGTCTGACCGAATGCATCTGAATACCAATGTTTTACATGGAGTGACTGCCTATCTGACCTCCACAACCCAGTTACTGGGTAAAACGATACCCCTTGATAAGACTGGTTGTCAGACTTTCGAGCTACTGACGACCCGTAACGACTGCCAAAGATCCACGAATGACAGCCGGGACCAACAGCTTAACTTGCTTTCCGAGCCACGGAAGGGTCTTGGTATGTGAAGATGGTAAGCCATCCACGGACCAACCGCGGCAAGCATAGCTTAACCTAAAGGCAAATTCTCGTAATTTAAAATGTCCAAAATCTAGTAGCAGTCTCATCTCGGGGACAAATAAATGTCAGAAACTTATCAAAATGTACGGAAATTAAAGGTATTTTTGACAGATTGACGCTGAGATCAGAAGGGCAATTCTCGTAATTTTAAGACCGTTCACAGTCTGATCTCAGTCTCAATCTGTAAAAAAATACTTCTAATTTCCCTACATTTTGACAAGTTTTTGACATTTGTTTGTCGCTGAGATGAGACTGCGACTAGATTTTGAACGTTTTAAATTACGAGAATTGGCCTTCTGACTGTGAACGTTCCTAAAATTAAGAGAACTCTGATCTATCGACCCGTGCGGCTGTTATTACTTAGCCACAAGCCCAAATGCGTAAATTTCATCTAAATTCGTTCGGCCGATTTTGTGTGATTGAGTAACAAATATCCAAACATACAAACTTTGGCTTCTGCCCGATTTCGTCCGCGTAAAAGTTCCCCCGACTCACCCCGTCGCATCACGTCGCATCTCGTCGCATCACATCGCATCTCGTCGCATCACGTCGCATCACGTCGCAACACGTCGCATCACGTCGCCTGCCCGCGTTATTATTTCGTTTTCGCTTGACTTTCTTTCTGACTTATTTTCTTTTTGTTTGGCTCTAAGCTCGAGGTTTGCCAGAGGGCTATGGTACGGAGTATTCCGGGTATCAAACTAACAGACCGGGTTAGGAATACGACCATCCGTTCCATAACAAAAATAACTGATGTCACTTGGAAAGCTATCACGCTAAAATGGAACTGGGCTGGACACATCTGCCGCATGTCAGACGACCAATGGGACAAACTTACGACCCAATGGGTCCCTCTTAATGGCAAGCGACGTCAGTAAGAGTCTGACACTCCCTTCCGCTCCACCCATGGCGGGAGGGGTCATTTGATGATTTCCCATCCTCAAAAAAAAAAAAAGTATAGATATAAGATATATAGGTTGGTCCTAAGTTATTAAAGTATCTAAGTGGACGTGGGGGTAACACGGCTCGTGTTACCCCCACGTCAACTTAGATACTTTTACTTATAAATAGAGACATCAATATCATGACATTCAAACGACAGATTCATCTCATTCGTGTAAAATATGTCTACAAAATCTTTCATCTCAATATGCAGAACGTATTTCCTCCAGACGTAAAAATCCAAAACACGAGCATACGGGAATACTTTATTTCTACCTTCATCTCGATGAAGACTGCATTGGCACAATAACGCAGGGGAAGACGGCAGATTAAAGTATGTTTTCAATACCATTGACGTAGGTATAGTTATGAAAGCATCATTACTTTCAGGGGACTGAAACGAACGACGTTTGAATAGATTTCGAGACGGCTGGCATAAGCATAAGATTGAAGTAAATGAAAATTTGCTCAGGGAATAAATGTGGATTTTATTTTGCGTTGAAAATGTAACTGTGGTATTCCGGTGGTCTAGGATAAATAGCGCTCGTTTAAAGCTAATATTGACCTGGCTACTGTTGTTTTACAGAGATGAGGTAATTTCTTGCTTTCAACTCTGGTCGTGTCGTATTACATTTGTCGAACATCGAAACTGGAAATTTTAGGCGGATCACACACTACAACGCACCTTGCAACGGGGCGCGGGAAACGGAGGCCAATTCCCCGTTTTCGTTGAATTTGTATGTAAAAAATCACGCGCGGGGGCGCGTTATCGGCGTCCCGTCGCGTGGCGCGTTGTAGTGTGTGATCCGCCTTACTCGTTTTTATTCTTTAAACTTAATACAACATGTCCCGGAATTAACGAACACCACCACTCCAATTGGAATGTTATGTAATAATTATTGAGACGCGGATTTTTTACTATCTATATCTATACTTATAATAAATCTGTAGAAGTGAAAATTCTGTACATTGAAAATATCAAAAAAATAAATGGCAGGGGGTGTTACTAGACCGACACCGAACCCAAAAATGTGATTAAAAAAATTTTTGTCTGTCTGTCTGTCTGTCGGTCTGTCTGTCTGTCTGTCTGTCTGTTTGTTCAGGCATCACACAAAAACTACCGGTTCGATTACGATGAAACTTGGTATAATTATTCTTTAATATCCTGGGCACCACACTGGGTACTTTTTATCCCGGAAAAGTATATAGGTACAATAAAAAACAAACTTAATTTTGCGGTTCGATCCCTAGACCCATTACTGTCTCAACCGCAAATAATAAGTTTGTCGTAGGTTACGTCACCCGCAGTGGAGTTCATTTTTATTCCTTTTAGTTTTTAGAGTTATTTAGGTTTATTTTTATAAGTCGTAGGTATAGATTTTAATTTTAAAGTATAGGTAGCATATTTGATAGTGTACGTAGTGACCGTAGGTTATTTTATAATACTGTTAGGTAGGATTAGTCATTCGTATAGATATTAGTTTTTAGGGATTTTGCTTATTTATCATCAGAAATAGGTTTATTTAGGTAGGTATTTAATTTTCTGTTATTGAGGTTTTTTTTAATTAGGTAGGTACTTAGGTAAAGATATCATATAGGTTCCCTCTTAATCACCACTAATGAGACACAATTGGTTTTCTATTGTTATTAGCCACAAAGGGCCCGCGAGATAGATGGCATTCTGGGGAAGCACATACATTTTATCCTGTTAGCACGTTCCCGTGGGATAATTTCCGACATCCACGCGGGCGAAGCCGCGGGCAGAAGCTAGTTATGAATAAAACATTATTTATTTATTAAACCGGCTTGTGTTTCTTATTTCTAAGTTTATTAATGCCCCGACCCAGCCCGTCACATCGCATCGCCGATCCGCGTTAGTAGGGGAGACCGGGGCGCGAATTAACAAAATTTATATTTTCAGTTGTAGCTTCAAAACGCCTAAACATTTTGATATGATTTTTGTGTTAAAACACGTCCAAACTATTCAATAACCATATCGTTGGTTTTAATTTGACAAGAAATTGGTACTTTTTTGAAAAAGTCGATTTTACTCAGAAAAGTCAGAAGTTAATACTTACCCCTCGGTCGGGGCTAGAATTAACGGTTCCGAGGTAAGTATTAACAAAAGGGGCAACAATTAACATTCTTGGTATTTTCCTCCAAAATTAAAGAAAACAAAAATTAAATATGATTTTTTTTTATGCTATACAATCAACATTAGGCTTAAACAATTATAAATAGCACTTTGTCCACGCAAAAATATTTTAGCAATATAAATATAAAGAAAAGGAGACCCAAAAAAAACCTCTCCTACACATGGTGTAGTCGTTACGTTAGGGCCGCTTCTGGTGGGATCTGGACGATCGGTGACTAATGATGGTGCATAGTCTGATTCTTGAAAGACGTCCTCATTGCAAGGCCAGATACCAGCTTTCCTAAATGCGTTTGTCACGTTCATGGGATTTAATGCCAACGGCAGCGAATCTCTCACTACCTCTGGAAGATCGTAAATTGTCATGGTTTTTCCTGGGTTGTTGGTCATCCAGTTGGTCTGATTCCTGCTTATGTAATTTTTTAACGGACCAGATACTCCCACATCGAGAGGCTGTAGATTGTGCGAGCAATGTGGCGGAAACGACAAAAGAACGACATGGTTTATCTTCGCTTTGTCAACGACTTCAACGTTTACGTGCGAGTTGTGGTTATCCAGTAAAAGCAAAACTGGATCCTCTTCCGACGGCTTCACATGATGAATGAAGTGATCCAGAAATTTCAAAAACTCTTTTTGAGTCATCCATCCTGATGAATTACTGACGCCAATACATTCTGGTGGTCCGTTTCGAACAAACAGACCGTTGTAACGAACACGGGGAAAGACAAACATACATGGAATCGAATTACCTATTGTATTTATGGCTACAGCCAATGTAACCAAAACGCCCCTTTCAGCGGATGTCACAGCACCGACCTGCTTTATGCCCCTTCCAGCAACCACTTTTTTTGGCTTTTGCACTGTAGTTACACCCGTCTCATCCATGTTCCAAATCCGGGATGGGCTAAGTTTGTATCTATCTAACACAGATCTGAACATTTAAAAAAATGCGTGTACATTTGTTTTATTGAAGGATGTCGCCCTACTTAAACTTGTCGCTTCGGGGCTTCTAATCGACAACATTGTATTTCTTTTCATGAAATTCGTGAACCAGTCATCACCCGCCATTTCCTTAACCCTCCATGATTCTGGCAAATTCTGGATTTTGTAAAAAATAGCACACTGGTAGGCTAATTTTTTTACTTCCGTAGGTAGGCCCGAAATAAATATTGGAAAACTTAAATAAATAGTCTGCATTTTTTTTCTCTTACTCAGAAGTGAATACTAACCGGGTCTTTTTGTAGCCTACTTCTACTGGAATTCCTTTTTTCTTCTTTTTCACAAACTTGAACAGCGTAACGTGACAGATTTAAAATTCTGTGGCTACTTCCCTGTAATTTCTTTTCTACTCCATTATTTCTTAAGCAGCTGACTCGTAGACCGCCAGCGAAGTCATGCCTCGAGCGGTTTTTCGCTTATAAGTCCTCATGCTGTAACATTTAAGATATATAGTAATTAGGTACCATGGTGAATATACACAAAACAATAGAATCGTAGGTAGGTATATACTGTTAATACTAACCCCGCATATGGGGTAAGAATTAACATGTTAATACTTGCCCCGTATGTTTTGTTAATTTTAGCCCCATGGATACTTTTTCAGTATAAAAACTATAACTAAGAAATTGTTTACATTAGCGTTAGTAAAGTTATGTAGCATTATTAAGAATAAAACTAGCCACCACGAAATAAAAAAATATTACGGCAAAATCAAATATTCAAGACGTAAATCAAAAAATCGTAAAGTGAAAAAAGTTCGTTACCTGGTCAAAATAGACGCACATCACACAACTCGCACCCACGGCGCACTGAGCGGTACTGACGAGTCTCAACCTGTACAGCGCTGTCGCGGGGACGAATACCAACAATCGTTAGTGACGTGCTATTTATAGTTTCTTAGAAATTCGCTTGTTAATACTTACCTCTGTTAATTGAAGCCCCGGGCTCCCCTACTTCGTTATCGCTTTCAATCTGACTTTTTTTCATTTTGCTCAGCTCCTAAGAATACTAGCATGTGTTAAATTACCTATAGCCTTCCTCAAGAATTGGTCTATCAAATACAAAAATAATTTTTCAAATCCAACTGGTAGTTCTAGGTATTAGCGCGTTCAAACAAACACATTCTTAAGCTTTATTATTAGTAGATATTAGTTTGTACTGATAGTGAGAGAAAACTGTGGTCACATTACAAATCTACGCACGCACACAGTCGCACTTGTTTAAGGGTCTAGCGTAGTAGGTATTTCGTCCATTTAAAGAAGGAATAGGCGAGAGTGAATAGGCTTCAAACTCAAACTCAAATCATTTATTTCAATTAAACCATTTATAGGCACTTTTGAATTGTCAAAATTAAATAGTCGGTCCGTTAGTCAGAAAGTTGAAGCTAGTTGCCCATTCCAATTTTTCTTCTTCTGGGCAAGCTCGTTCCACCGTAGATCTCATCCCTGCCTCTGGGCTGGATTGAGGTCAAGAGTGAGCCCATTGTCAATAAAAAATAAAAATAAAATTTTGGCAGATATGTTTTGACTGTACTGCGGAAATGTGACTGTAATTTACGTAGTTTTAATAATTTTTTGAATAAAAATGTACCTCTATTAAAAATTACAGAAATCGATTCAGTAAACGATTCTAAACAAACTATGTACTTTGATAATGTGCATTAATTCAGTTACATCCTACTATTATAAACGCGAACGTTTTTGAGGATGGATGGATGTATGTTACACTTTCACGCAAACACTACTGAACGGATTTGGATGAAATTTGGCACACAAATAACCAGGATTAACACATAAGATACTTTTTTCCCGATATTACTACGGGATTGAGACTGATGCTGGTGAAACCGCGGGGCGCTGCTAGTACTGTATAAATGTGACTAGTATTTTGTAAAGATTTCCTGTAAGTGCGTACCTACCCAAGGCACAAGGCTAAGAACGCCTCTCAAATTTCCTTTTCATACACTTTCACATCGATCTCAGTAAAAAGGTATTCTGTTTTTACCACTTAAGACTTATCGTGTTGCAAAAGCCATTATCGGAAATAGGTCACCTAAATCAACCGGTTGAAGACAAACTAATAAATTGTAACTTTCTTCGTGGGGAACGAGTTTCATTACCGTGTCACTAGCAATTAATTATACCATCCTGATGGCGGTAAAAAAGGCAATCTGAAGAAGGGCTAGCTAAGATTTTTTTTTTAATAAAAATATTTTGACTGTGTGTTTCTTTTTATGAGGTTTTATTTATAAGTTTCATAACCAGTCTGTAATGTTCCCATTGCTGGGACACAGGCTTCCTCTCTGTGAGTGGGCCGTATTAAACTACGCGGGCCCAGTGCGGGTTGGTCTTACCTCTATTAAAATTACAGAAATCGATTCAGGAAACGATTCTAAACAAACTAAGTACTTTCATAATGTGCATTAATTCAGTTACACCCTACTATTATAAACGCGAACGTTTGTGAGGTTGGATGGATGTTTGTTACTCTTTCACGCAAAAACTACTGAACGGATTTTGATGAAACTTTACAGTAATATAACTTATACATTAGAATAACACTTAGGATACTTTTTATCCCGATATTCCCACGGGATCGATACTTATGCGGATAAAACCGTGGGGCGCTGCTAGTAAGTATTATCAATAGTATCAATAATGTTTATTGATGGGTTAATAATTATCATTTTAGGTTTTTGAAAAAAAAGTGATTTCTGTGTAGGCTTCTACTCTGTTCACCTTTTATACTCTGTTTTTGTCCAGATGGTAAAAAAAGTCAGTCAGTATATAACTTATAGGATAACTTCCTCAGAAACTTTTTATTTAACAACATGCATCTAGGGGATTGTTAACGCGTTGTGACCTCATAGAGACAGAGTTATAGTTTGTTTACAACTTTTTTATTTACAATCATAAAAACGAATCGTACTTCTTTATTTTATCGTCCAAATGGGACGGTATAATAATTAATTAATTTGCAAAGTATTGGATATCGAATGTTCTAATAACTGCTGTGTATCCATCATCATTTACCTAGCCTTTTCCCAACTATGTCGGGGTCGGCATCCGGTCTAACCGGATGCAGCTGAACATCAGTATTTTACATGAAGCGACTGCCTATCCTATCTGACCTCCACAACTCAAAGATAAAGATAAAGATAAAGATAAAGATGCATTTATTTGTCTAAACATGTGTAACATGATACATAGATATGCACATATGGATGGAAATGAGTTTAAGATTGTCAGTTCAACATGTTTTGCCATATTCGGCGTACAAAATAGTTAATAATAGTATAATATTTAATTGTTAAAATAAATAATTAAATTATAGTCACAATTTAGTCAATTCAAATTCACACAACAGTCAATAAAAAAATACAGTCAACAAATAATAATAATTAAAACAATAAAATGAATAAAACTAATAAAATTATATAAGTTCAAAATTTGTCATTCAAAAACTCTGTAACATTATAATATCCCTTACTAATTAGCAATTTTTTTAGTTCTGTCTTGAATGAATTAATATTCATTTTCTTAAGGGAATTAGGAATTTTATTGTAAATTAATGGAGCCATGCATATTACACTTTTTCTTAGAAATGCTGTTTTGGGGGATAGTGATTGCACCCAAAGTCTGTACTTCTCACGTCTATTTCTACCTGCATTATTAGTCCGAAGGGGAAACAAATGAGGATTGGTTTTTACAAACAGCGATATTTCTAATATGTAAAGTGACGGAAGTGTTAGAATTCTGTGCTGTACAAACATTGGTTTGCAACTGTCAGTAGTTTGCAACCCAAACATAGCCCGTATACACCGCTTTTGTGCTTTGAACGCAGTGTCCTTCTGAGTTGAATTGCCCCAGAATATTATTCCAAATCTTAACACTGATTCAGTAAACCCGTAATATGCTGTAAGTAAAGTATCCGTGTTGACAGTCGGTGCCAACTTATAAAGAGCATATGACGAAGTACTCATTTTTTTACAAAGTTCGTTAATGTGAGTTTTCCAATTTAATTGCTTGTCAATGATTAATCCCAAAAATCGGGCTGTTTCAGTTTCTTGTATTATATTGTCTTTATGTACTAAATTAAATTGTGATGTATTAAGTAACTTTTCTCGTTGTCTAAAATGCATTATGTTTGTTTTGCTGAGATTAATTTTCAAATTATTATTATTAAGCCAGGTAATTATAGAATTCAATGAATCATTAGAATCGGAATGATAGTTGCTCATATTTTTAGGTGCTATGGTAACAGTACTGTCGTCAGCAAACAATGACATGGGTTGCTTAGTTGCATTTGGTAGATCATTAATGTATAGTAGGAACAAAAGAGGGCCCAATACACTTCCCTGGGGAACACCATATGTGATGTAACGCTTATCAGAAGAGAAAATATGTTCCCTTTTAGTTTTAATATTAAATTTTGATATTTGGGTTATTTGTTGGCGGTCTGACAAATATGATTTTATCAGTTCTCGGACATTGCCTCTTATACCATAAGCCTCAAGTTTATCCAGCAGAATATTGTGGTCTACATAATCAAATGCTTGCGACATGTCACAATAGATAGAACAAACAGGTAAAGATTTGTCAACTTGTGAAGAAACTACGTATAAAAAGTCATAAACCGCCATATTGATGTTTTTATTTTTCCTGAAACCTTTTTGCTCATCACATAGAATTTCATTTTGGTCTAAGTAGCTATTGATTTCACTGTAAATATATTTCTCAAAGATTTTTGAGAATACAGAAATTAGTGCTATGGGTCTATAGTTCTCCATTAAGTATTTATTATCTTTTTTAAATACAGGTTTTATAATTGTCAATTTGAGGTCATTTGGAAATGTCCCACTTTGTATACAATCAATTACTGTATCCATACTAATATTATAAATGCGAAAGTAACTCGGTCTGTCTATCTGTTCGTATGTCTGCCTTTTACCTTTACACTCCTTAACGGCTGAACCTACGTTCCCGTGGAATAATTTCCAATATCTACTAGGGCGAAGTCGGGGGCAAAACCTAGTTTTAATATAAAACATGCAAGTTTAGGTAAACCTCATAATCATAATCATAATCATTTATTCATTGTAAAACATAGGTACATTATAAGTTGTTATATTTTGTTAATACGTTGAGGGCGCTATGCTTTGCCTCTAGGGCGTACAAAAGTAGCAAAATAGTAACATGCAATATAATTAAAACAATAAATTAATATAAATAATACATGATTCACAAATTAAAAGTAAAATAAATTAGATCATCTCACTGAACAATATCGATAAGTTAACTTGATAAATAATGTGTAGTGAGAATATTATATAAAATGAAAATTGTCAGGCACTTACTTATATAGAATGTTAAAGAAATTGAATGATGTCATAAATTAAAATTAAATGTCACTATGGAAGATCAATAATTGTTATTTAGGAAATGTCAGAAATTTTATAACAGCATGTCATTCAAATATTCGGTGATTGAATAATAGCATTTTCCTATTAGAAAAATCTTTAATTTTCTCTTAAAGTTGTGCAAATTTTCATTTTTTATGCTATCAGGAATTTTATTGTATATAACCGGACCCATGCCTAAAATACTTCTCCTTGCTAGTGCTGTTTTGTATTTACCTGTACACAACATGGTTTTGTATTGGGATCTAAGTTGAGTGGTTCGTTTTCTAGTATCTACTATCGCGGGAAACAAGCTAAGGTTACATTTGACAAACACTACTTCAAATATATATAGGCATGGGAAAGTCAAGATTTTTAATGATTTGAAGACAGGCTCACAGCTATCAGTAGTTTTTAGGCCTACTATACATCGTACACATCTTTTTTGAGATCTAAATATAGTTTCTCTTTCAGCACAGTTGCCCCAAAATATTATGCCAAATCTCAGTACTGAGGAAACAATGCCATGGTATGCTATAAGTAGTGTTTGTAAATTAACTTTCTTTGCCAAGATGAAAAGAGCATAAGCAGATTTACTTAGCCGCGTACATATGTCGTCTGCCTGCATTTTCCACGTTAGTTGGCTGTCAACTAGAATGCCAAGAAATCTTGCTACTTTTACCTCTTCTACACTCTGTCCGTTATATGAAAGATTGAAATGATTGGGTTCTAGTCTTTGGTAGAAATGCAATAACTTGGTTTTTTGTATATTAATAACCAAGTTATTTATGTCAAGCCAATCAATTATTTTTTTAAGGGTGTTATTTACATCTTCTTCATAATTTATATTATTGGAACATTTAATTATTGCTGTACTGTCATCAGCGAAGAGGATCATTCGATGCTTTAGTTGACGCGGCAGGTCATTGATATATATAAGAAATAATAGCGGCCCAAGCACACTGCCCTGAGGTACCCCATAGTGAACTTTCCTACAGTTTGATAGGTATTTTATTTCACGTTTCGTATTTAACCTCATCACCACCACTACCAACCACCTCATCTCACCTCACCTTCATACCTTTTATGTATTTTTCTGTTCCTTTTTTCTTGTCTTTTTATATGTGTGTATGTATGTACGGTCACCAAAGGAGATGAGTAACAAGGGCCGTCGGATATAGTTGTAGTATTGTAAGAAACCACCACTGGTTTCTTACAAAAATTCAACAAAGTCTCTTCTTCATCAAAGTTTCTTCTTTAAATTTTATTCGAAAACATCCATATGTTTTCGAATTAAATTAGTTAATAGAAAACAAACAGATCATTTATAAAATTAAATTTCATTAGAAAAAATCCATTGGTTTCTTACTAAACTTCAAGTATATCCGACGACCCTGGTTAACTTATCCCCTTTGGCGACTGTACATAAATAGTTAAATAAAAAAATCTACAGTTTGCAAAAAGTTACAATACTTATAAGCAATACTGTACAGTCACGAGCACCAATATGTCAACACTTGGCAACTTTAAAATGCGATTTTTTCGTGAACTAACGAATGCAACGTTGAAATACGACATATTACATAAACCTATGGGTTCGAGAATGCTATGTTCGTAACAGCATAAAATTTCATTAAAAAAATAAAGGAGTAAATCGCTTTTGAATAAAGCCGAGTGTATACATACTCTTTTGCTCGTGACTGTACCAGTATTTTACCCCCAATTGCATCCATTGCTACAAACTTTATCTTTCCCTCCAACATCTCCTTTACAAGAAGCCAACAATGCGTGCCAAATTCGATCCGTAGATCTAACTAAGTTCCTAAGATAGTTGGGCATCGGTAAGTGAGATTCTCGCGCCAATATCCAATACTGTATTCAGGACGAACGTCTTCTCCGAACTTAGGCACTAATGTAGGATCATCCTCGACCTGTTTTGATGTTTGTACTGTATGCTATATGTATGTTTGTAAGTAAATTATTATTTACTAGCAGCGCCCGCGGTTTTACCCGCATAGGTGTTGATCCCGTGGGAACATCGGGATAAAAAGTATCCTATGTGTTATTCTGATGTACAAACTATATAACTGTGGGGTTTCATCAAAATCCATTCAGTAGTTTTTGCGTGAGAGAGTAACAAACATCCATCCTTACAAACTTTCGCGTTTATAATATTAGTAGAAAGAAAGTAGGATTAGATTTAAGTAGGACTGATTTTAGTTCTTCCATACCAAATCGGTCAGACGTCAATTTTATTTCACGAATTTTTTTTATCGATGGAAAAATCTGCCCTTTTTTTTTTTTTGAGCATGGTAAATCATCAAATGACCCCTCCCGCTCTGGGTGGAGCAGAAGGGAGTGTCAGACTCTTACTGACTAAAACCCACCCGTGTTCCTTCCTTAGCCCTTTATGTTCCAGGGCAGCGGTAAACCTTTCGGATGATCCCGCTACCCTGGCAGGCTTCGGCCCTATGGGGCCCCGTCGCTTATTCTGACATCTCTTTGAGGCGCGCGTGGAACACGTACACGCCGTCCGGCACGGGCCTAGTCCTGATCGGACGGAGAGCTACCCATTACTCTCCGCCCGCAGGCCCGCGCCTACGGTGGCCGGGAGTCGTCACGCGGCTCTCGACGCCCGCAGCGTCTCCCGCGGCGGCTGAGGCGTGAGGTGCGCAAGGTGCGTTCCCTCGCCCACCCCGCCACCTCCTTCGCTAGCATGACTGCTTCGCAGAAGGAGGTGACTGCCTCCCACTCCCTCTCGCCCCGGACCATGGCTTGAACCAGGGCCGGACGCGAGAGGTCGCCGCCGCTGCCGATCGCCTCTACGATGACACGGCGGTGCTCTGCCCAAGCAGGGCAGACCTCCACCGTATGGTCCACCGTGTCCTCTGGGCGATCCTGACAGTGGTGACACCCGGGCGTCTCCTCCCGCCTGATGATGTGCAGGAACCTCCCGAAACATCCTTGTCCGGAGAGGACCTGCGTCAGGCGGTAGGTGAGAACGCCGTGACGTCTCTAATTTTATTTCACGAATAAAAAATATCGATGGAAAAATCAGCCCTTAGTTTACAGTTGTGGGGCATTGTACTGCGTTGCAGATAAATTTGGTATTCCTTGTATTCGTTTCGGTAATTGTAGCCATATTCTTAGTGCTCATTTACGGAGACGCGGGGCGTCGCGCGTCGCGTTGTGCGGCGCGGCCCGCACTAAATTCAAACATATGGCGTTGTATGAGTGCGTTTATGGAGAAGCGATTTTAAACGCGTTTTTTGCGGCCGAGCCCGCGGCTGGCACCGCCGCGTCTCACGCGGCGGCGCACGCAGCGGCAATTCTCGATGAAGCGATGCCCGCGGCGGAATCTTCTGCCAGTCATATTTGGAAATTGCAGAACGCAATTAATTATTAGTAATTACTAATTAATTTAATTTGCGCTCCCATTTTCCGCTAACCTAAAACTGGTCGGTTTGATTGAGTATCCCGCGTGCGCCGCAACGTTGCCCGCCGCGTGCTTTGCTACACGCTTGAGGATTCGCTGCGGGCGCAGCGGCGGGCACCGCCACGCTTCCCGCCCGGCGTCTCTATGAACAACGTCTTATATTGCCATACGTTTGTGTTTACGCGTGCGATGATAAGTGCCGCTTGACGCGCCGTCGCCGCTCCGTAAACAGAAAATCGTACGACGCGCCGCGAGACTCCACGCCGCACGCGACGCGCGACGCCCCGCGTCTCCGTAAATGAGGCCTTACCGCTCCGGTCTGCAGGGGAGCACTGGTGGCCTAGTGGTAACGGCGCGACTTACAAGATGTAGGTCATAGGTTCGCTTTACTTTGTGTAAATTATTTTCCAAACGGCAAAGGAAAACATCGTGAGGAAACCGACATGTCCTAGAACCAAAAATTCTTGACTTGGTGGAGGATGCAGAAATTCGCTGGATGCGAGAAGCACAGTACCGGTTCCAGTGGCGATACTTGGGCCGGGCTTTATCCAGCAGTGGACGTCTTTCGGCTGAAATGATGCTGATGATGACAGGATTTGTCCGTATTTGTGAAATTTCTTGCAATCATAGTGCGATGTCGAATATCGGGCCCGGGATGTCGGGGTATGTCGGGGCCCTTTTTTAGTTCACAGACACGAACGAGGTCTGGCAATGTCCAGTGACTTTGAGCTGATTTGAACTCACAATGAACCTTAAAAAGAAAACAGAACATCACAATGTATTTACAATGAAACTAAGTGAAACAAGGTTAATCTTCAAATTGATTCAACATTTTGCTTATAAGGTTTATTTTTAGCAAAAAAAGCATTATTTTCATGAATTTTAGACTGTATTTTAGTAAGCACAGTCTCGTTAATTCGCATGCTCCACTCATTTGATCATTTGACCTACTTAAAGATAATATCTATTACGTCCCTTATCCATAATATTGTTCTTTGAACTACTTACTAACTATAGTAAGTAGTTCAAAGAAAAAACAACATTACCGACAGATAAGTGGTGAAATGACATTATAACCAGGATCTGACCTACTATCATAAATGACAAAGTTTGTGATCTTAATCCAGAAGTTTAGTCACAGAATTTATTTACAGGAAGTCTGATACAGAAGCTCCATACAACGAGAGAAAACAGACGTTTGGCTCTTTGTACTCAACACGGTTTCTTTACGGTGCCGGTGGCGTATAAACCGCGCTGTAGAAAAACGTGTCCGTCAACAAGCTCCCATAGCAGCATACAACACTAACGACCGTGGCTACACTAACGACAGCGAATAAACCGTAGTTTTTCACTGCAAAAAAACCTTTATGTACAAAAGGGCTTATGTTCTGTTCCAAAAGTATCAGATATAAGCACTCCCTGTTCAGATTAAATACATACGCAATCACTCACTAAAAGGAATTAGTATCACATTCATCTGTAGGTCTTTAGTGAAGGTTTCTTTTAGATAGGTACTTAATTGTTGGGAAAACTGGTGAAATATACCAGTTTTTTCAACATTAAGTACCTATTGTTTTAATAACATTATTAAATTGTTATTGGAAAATTGAGAAAAAAATTGTTTTTAACCCCAATTTTTCTCGATGAAATTAACCAAAATTGGCAAATGAAAAACATCTTTAAGGTGATTTAAAATTAGAAATTCCCTACTATTATAAACGCGAACGTTTGTGAGGTTGGATGGATGTTTGTTACTCTTTCACGCAAAAACTACTGAACGGATTTTGATGAAACTTTACAGTAATATAACTTATACATTAGAATAACACTTAGGATACTTTTTATCCCGATATTCCCACGGGATCGATACTTATGCGGATAAAACCGTGGGGCGCTGCTAGTAAGTATTATCAATAGTATCAATAATGTTTATTGATGGGTTAATAATTATCATTTTAGGTTTTTGAAAAAAAAGTGATTTCTGTGTAGGCTTCTACTCTGTTCACCTTTTATACTCTGTTTTTGTCCAGATGGTAAAAAAAGTCAGTCAGTATATAACTTATAGGATAACTTCCTCAGAAACTTTTTATTTAACAACATGCATCTAGGGGATTGTTAACGCGTTGTGACCTCATAGAGACAGAGTTATAGTTTGTTTACAACTTTTTTATTTACAATCATAAAAACGAATCGTACTTCTTTATTTTATCGTCCAAATGGGACGGTATAATAATTAATTAATTTGCAAAGTATTGGATATCGAATGTTCTAATAACTGCTGTGTATCCATCATCATTTACCTAGCCTTTTCCCAACTATGTCGGGGTCGGCATCCGGTCTAACCGGATGCAGCTGAACATCAGTATTTTACATGAAGCGACTGCCTATCCTATCTGACCTCCACAACTCAATTACTGTATCCATACTAATATTATAAATGCGAAAGTAACTCGGTCTGTCTATCTGTTCGTATGTCTGCCTTTTACCTTTACACTCCTTAACGGCTGAACCTACGTTCCCGTGGAATAATTTCCAATATCTACTAGGGCGAAGTCGGGGGCAAAACCTAGTTTTAATATAAAACATGCAAGTTTAGGTAAACCTCATAATCATAATCATAATCATTTATTCATTGTAAAACATAGGTACATTATAAGTTGTTATATTTTGTTAATACGTTGAGGGCGCTATGCTTTGCCTCTAGGGCGTACAAAAGTAGCAAAATAGTAACATGCAATATAATTAAAACAATAAATTAATATAAATAATACATGATTCACAAATTAAAAGTAAAATAAATTAGATCATCTCACTGAACAATATCGATAAGTTAACTTGATAAATAATGTGTAGTGAGAATATTATATAAAATGAAAATTGTCAGGCACTTACTTATATAGAATGTTAAAGAAATTGAATGATGTCATAAATTAAAATTAAATGTCACTATGGAAGATCAATAATTGTTATTTAGGAAATGTCAGAAATTTTATAACAGCATGTCATTCAAATATTCGGTGATTGAATAATAGCATTTTCCTATTAGAAAAATCTTTAATTTTCTCTTAAAGTTGTGCAAATTTTCATTTTTTATGCTATCAGGAATTTTATTGTATATAACCGGACCCATGCCTAAAATACTTCTCCTTGCTAGTGCTGTTTTGTATTTACCTGTACACAACATGGTTTTGTATTGGGATCTAAGTTGAGTGGTTCGTTTTCTAGTATCTACTATCGCGGGAAACAAGCTAAGGTTACATTTGACAAACACTACTTCAAATATATATAGGCATGGGAAAGTCAAGATTTTTAATGATTTGAAGACAGGCTCACAGCTATCAGTAGTTTTTAGGCCTACTATACATCGTACACATCTTTTTTGAGATCTAAATATAGTTTCTCTTTCAGCACAGTTGCCCCAAAATATTATGCCAAATCTCAGTACTGAGGAAACAATGCCATGGTATGCTATAAGTAGTGTTTGTAAATTAACTTTCTTTGCCAAGATGAAAAGAGCATAAGCAGATTTACTTAGCCGCGTACATATGTCGTCTGCCTGCATTTTCCACGTTAGTTGGCTGTCAACTAGAATGCCAAGAAATCTTGCTACTTTTACCTCTTCTACACTCTGTCCGTTATATGAAAGATTGAAATGATTGGGTTCTAGTCTTTGGTAGAAATGCAATAACTTGGTTTTTTGTATATTAATAACCAAGTTATTTATGTCAAGCCAATCAATTATTTTTTTAAGGGTGTTATTTACATCTTCTTCATAATTTATATTATTGGAACATTTAATTATTGCTGTACTGTCATCAGCGAAGAGGATCATTCGATGCTTTAGTTGACGCGGCAGGTCATTGATATATATAAGAAATAATAGCGGCCCAAGCACACTGCCCTGAGGTACCCCATAGTGAACTTTCCTACAGTTTGATAGGTATTTTATTTCACGTTTCGTATTTAACCTCATCACCACCACTACCAACCACCTCATCTCACCTCACCTTCATACCTTTTATGTATTTTTCTGTTCCTTTTTTCTTGTCTTTTTATATGTGTGTATGTATGTACGGTCACCAAAGGAGATGAGTAACAAGGGCCGTCGGATATAGTTGTAGTATTGTAAGAAACCACCACTGGTTTCTTACAAAAATTCAACAAAGTCTCTTCTTCATCAAAGTTTCTTCTTTAAATTTTATTCGAAAACATCCATATGTTTTCGAATTAAATTAGTTAATAGAAAACAAACAGATCATTTATAAAATTAAATTTCATTAGAAAAAATCCATTGGTTTCTTACTAAACTTCAAGTATATCCGACGACCCTGGTTAACTTATCCCCTTTGGCGACTGTACATAAATAGTTAAATAAAAAAATCTACAGTTTGCAAAAAGTTACAATACTTATAAGCAATACTGTACAGTCACGAGCACCAATATGTCAACACTTGGCAACTTTAAAATGCGATTTTTTCGTGAACTAACGAATGCAACGTTGAAATACGACATATTACATAAACCTATGGGTTCGAGAATGCTATGTTCGTAACAGCATAAAATTTCATTAAAAAAATAAAGGAGTAAATCGCTTTTGAATAAAGCCGAGTGTATACATACTCTTTTGCTCGTGACTGTACCAGTATTTTACCCCCAATTGCATCCATTGCTACAAACTTTATCTTTCCCTCCAACATCTCCTTTACAAGAAGCCAACAATGCGTGCCAAATTCGATCCGTAGATCTAACTAAGTTCCTAAGATAGTTGGGCATCGGTAAGTGAGATTCTCGCGCCAATATCCAATACTGTATTCAGGACGAACGTCTTCTCCGAACTTAGGCACTAATGTAGGATCATCCTCGACCTGTTTTGATGTTTGTACTGTATGCTATATGTATGTTTGTAAGTAAATTATTATTTACTAGCAGCGCCCGCGGTTTTACCCGCATAGGTGTTGATCCCGTGGGAACATCGGGATAAAAAGTATCCTATGTGTTATTCTGATGTACAAACTATATAACTGTGGGGTTTCATCAAAATCCATTCAGTAGTTTTTGCGTGAGAGAGTAACAAACATCCATCCTTACAAACTTTCGCGTTTATAATATTAGTAGAAAGAAAGTAGGATTAGATTTAAGTAGGACTGATTTTAGTTCTTCCATACCAAATCGGTCAGACGTCAATTTTATTTCACGAATTTTTTTTATCGATGGAAAAATCTGCCCTTTTTTTTTTTTTTGAGCATGGTAAATCATCAAATGACCCCTCCCGCTCTGGGTGGAGCAGAAGGGAGTGTCAGACTCTTACTGACTAAAACCCACCCGTGTTCCTTCCTTAGCCCTTTATGTTCCAGGGCAGCGGTAAACCTTTCGGATGATCCCGCTACCCTGGCAGGCTTCGGCCCTATGGGGCCCCGTCGCTTATTCTGACATCTCTTTGAGGCGCGCGTGGAACACGTACACGCCGTCCGGCACGGGCCTAGTCCTGATCGGACGGAGAGCTACCCATTACTCTCCGCCCGCAGGCCCGCGCCTACGGTGGCCGGGAGTCGTCACGCGGCTCCCGACGCCCGCAGCGTCTCCCGCGGCGGCTGAGGCGTGAGGTGCGCAAGGTGCGTTCCCTCGCCCACCCCGCCACCTCCTTCGCTAGCATGACTGCTTCGCAGAAGGAGGTGACTGCCTCCCACTCCCTCTCGCCCCGGACCATGGCTTGAACCAGGGCCGGACGCGAGAGGTCGCCGCCGCTGCCGATCGCCTCTACGATGACACGGCGGTGCTCTGCCCAAGCAGGGCAGACCTCCACCGTATGGTCCACCGTGTCCTCTGGGCGATCCTGACAGTGGTGACACCCGGGCGTCTCCTCCCGCCTGATGATGTGCAGGAACCTCCCGAAACATCCTTGTCCGGAGAGGACCTGCGTCAGGCGGTAGGTGAGAACGCCGTGACGTCTCTAATTTTATTTCACGAATAAAAAATATCGATGGAAAAATCAGCCCTTAGTTTACAGTTGTGGGGCATTGTACTGCGTTGCAGATAAATTTGGTATTCCTTGTATTCGTTTCGGTAATTGTAGCCATATTCTTAGTGCTCATTTACGGAGACGCGGGGCGTCGCGCGTCGCGTTGTGCGGCGCGGCCCGCACTAAATTCAAACATATGGCGTTGTATGAGTGCGTTTATGGAGAAGCGATTTTAAACGCGTTTTTTGCGGCCGAGCCCGCGGCTGGCACCGCCGCGTCTCACGCGGCGGCGCACGCAGCGGCAATTCTCGATGAAGCGATGCCCGCGGCGGAATCTTCTGCCAGTCATATTTGGAAATTGCAGAACGCAATTAATTATTAGTAATTACTAATTAATTTAATTTGCGCTCCCATTTTCCGCTAACCTAAAACTGGTCGGTTTGATTGAGTATCCCGCGTGCGCCGCAACGTTGCCCGCCGCGTGCTTTGCTACACGCTTGAGGATTCGCTGCGGGCGCAGCGGCGGGCACCGCCACGCTTCCCGCCCGGCGTCTCTATGAACAACGTCTTATATTGCCATACGTTTGTGTTTACGCGTGCGATGATAAGTGCCGCTTGACGCGCCGTCGCCGCTCCGTAAACAGAAAATCGTACGACGCGCCGCGAGACTCCACGCCGCACGCGACGCGCGACGCCCCGCGTCTCCGTAAATGAGGCCTTACCGCTCCGGTCTGCAGGGGAGCACTGGTGGCCTAGTGGTAACGGCGCGACTTACAAGATGTAGGTCATAGGTTCGCTTTACTTTGTGTAAATTATTTTCCAAACGGCAAAGGAAAACATCGTGAGGAAACCGACATGTCCTAGAACCAAAAATTCTTGACTTGGTGGAGGATGCAGAAATTCGCTGGATGCGAGAAGCACAGTACCGGTTCCAGTGGCGATACTTGGGCCGGGCTTTATCCAGCAGTGGACGTCTTTCGGCTGAAATGATGCTGATGATGACAGGATTTGTCCGTATTTGTGAAATTTCTTGCAATCATAGTGCGATGTCGAATATCGGGCCCGGGATATCGGGGTATGCCGGGGCCCTTTTTTAGTTCACAGACACGAACGAGGTCTGGCAATGTCCAGTGACTTTGAGCTGATTTGAACTCACAATGAACCTTAAAAAGAAAACAGAAAATCACAATGTATTTACAATGAAACTAAGTGAAACAAGGTTAATCTTCAAATTGACTCAACATTTTGCTTATAAGGTTTATTTTTAGCAAAAAAAGCATTATTTTCATGAATTTTATTTTAGTAACCACAGTCTCGTTAATTCGCATGCTCCACTCATTTGATCATTTGACCTACTTAAAGATAATATCTATTACGTCCCTTATCCATAATATTGTTCTTTGAACTACTTACTAACTATAGTAAGTAGTTCAAAGAAAAAACAACATTACCGACAGATAAGTGGTGAAATGACATTATAACCAGGATCTGACCTACTATCATAAATGACAAAGTTTGTGACCTTAATCCAGAAGTTTAGTCACAGAATTTATTTACAGATTGTCTGGTACAGAAGCTCCATACAACGAGAGAAAACAGACGTTTGGTCCTTTATACTCAACACGGTTTCTTTACGGTGCCGGTGGCGTATAAACCGCACCGTAGAAAAACGTGTCCGTCAACAAGCTCCCATAGTGATCCAAACAACACAAAAAACCTTTATGTACAAAAGGGCTTATGTTCTGTTCCAAAAGTATCAGATATAAGCACTCCCTGTTCAGATTAAATACATACGCAATCACTCACTAAAAGGAATTAATATCACATTCATCTATAGGTCTTTAGTGAAGGTTTCTTTTAGATAGATACTTAATTGTTGGGAAAACTGGTGAAATATACCAGTTTTTTTAACATTAAGTACCTATTGTTTGAATAACATTATTAAATTGTTATTGGAAAATTGAGAAAAAAATTGTTTTTAACCCCAATTTTTCTCGATGAAATTAACCAAAATTGGCAAATGAAAAACCTCTTTAAGGTGATTTAAAATTAGAATTCCAGGTTCAAATATTAATTAAATCAAAGCACTCTATTTGTAATGGGCACTACAAATTGGCAGCGGCAAGTACGTTTTCTGATCTATTTGTGTACATTATCATTACGGCGATCCCAGACTATCTTAACCGAAAGCCAGTCGCGAGTTTATACACTCGCTTATACTTTTGAAAGAAAAAGTAAGAAAGAAAAATAGTTTAATTGGGACACGCACAGGAAATACAAGCAGGAAAAAAGAAGCATTTAAAAAATTACCAAAATTAAAAAGAACAACAAAACAAAATAAACAACAAAAAAAAAAGATCTGTGCGAGGGCAAACAGCCGGGTTTGCGTGCGTTTTCGCTCGTTATATGGAGCTGACCTTCTGTAATATTCTGAAGTTGGGTCCTCTGAGGATGGGAGAGATTAGCCATTGAGGGTAGATTGATGTATAGCGCATGATTTTTTCCTTGTGTGGCTTCTGGAAACTTTTGCTAATGATAATGGTGTAAGAGTTTGAAGAGAACTTGATTGTCCTGTTTTCTTATTGGGTAAAGGGCGTTTTGAGACACGTGTTTTTTGCTACATGCCTGTTTACTCCAGATATTGAAGTTATTTTGTTTCTGGTAAAGTAATGGATTAGCGTATGGCTATTACAGAGTAAGTAGAGTAGATCACTGCTCTACTAACTTCATGATAGTAAGTCTGTAAGTTTGGGTTACCGAGCATTGGTGGCCCAATGTTAACGGCCCAGAGTTACGACTTAACACACAGTCTTAACACACAACAACTTATTTAACTAAACAACAACAGACTTAACACACCTGGGCAGGCGCTTTACTTTGTGAAAATAATTTCATCGCCACTGCTCTCAAAAACGGTGAAGGAAAACATCGTGAGGTTAGTGACTTGACCAAGAACCAAACATTCGTAGACATGTGACATCTACCAACCCACTATGGGCCCGCGTGGTAGATTACAGCCCACTTCCTCTCACAGAAAGGAGGCCTGTGTCCCAGCAGTGGGAACATTATAGGCTGATTATGCTTATGCTGTCATAAAGTTGCATGTAAGGATATTCTCAACATAAATATGCTTTATAAAAGCGCGAACGAGTTTTTGTAGCGCCAAAACTGCAGTGCGATTCTGTAACCATCTCACCGTGAAAACTTAGTTGAAGTGAGCGTGGAGTGAGCTGTCATTCCAACTAATGACACTATTGACAGCTCACTCTAAGCTCACTTCGCCTAACTTTTCACGGTGAGATTTTTACAGAATCGATCGGCTGTTGTCCTTACAACTTCACGCGTTTTTAGCCACATACCAGTAAATGCTTCCCAGTAAAAATACGAGTAACAATTTCCAGATCCTATTTATCCAATTAGCTGTGCAATTCCCAGCTAGTTCAATTAACTAAAGCTATCGTATTTCTGGATAGCGAATAGAAAATGCACACTCACTGTTTAAACACGAGTCGACACACGCGCCTGCACTTCCAATGATACCTTTAAATAAAATACTGAATTACACAATTATAATGTAACAGGATGTTTGTTAGATTAAGAGAAAAATAAAAGATAAGTTGTGACTTAATGCTGTAGTAATATTTTGAGATAAGTGGCGTCAAAGTTCATGTACTGTGATTTTTGAAAATCCTACTAATATTATAAACGCGAAATTTTATGAGGATGGATGAATGTATGAATTAATTAATTTCAGAGTAGGTAACAACAAATTTGGTTACATGGAAGGGTTTGTTAAAATTAGATTAGAGGAGTAGACTCCGTGCGTCGGTACGACAAGACGTGTGTTCTAGAGATTAATTATTTCTAAAAAGCTTCTTAATTACACATAACCAAGTCTGAATCCTATTTTAACAGTTTTAAGCTTTAAATACGAGTGAAAGTGTATACTACTAGTTACTACCTCTAATTACCGAGCTGTACCTCGCAACGGTGCGCCCAGCGCCCCTCACACCCGCGAGTAAAAGAGAACGCCGCGATTTTTCGACTCGCTTGCTCCTGCACCTCATCGCACACAAAAAATAAGCATGAAGACAATGCGATCACCGAAGAGCGGAAACGCTATGAGTGACAACGATAGCGGATCAACACAATCAACACCGGACTTACGGGCTTTGGAAGAAAATGATGCCAATATAACTCATAGAAAAAGAACGTATTTTGAGCACCAGTATGATGTTAAGTCAGAATTAGCGGATTTTAAGCGTGAAATAATGTCCTTTTTCCAAGATTTCAGCAAGTCGCAAAAAGAAAATTTCATACAAATTCATCAAAATATAACAGAAATAAAAGACGAAATAAAAGGTGTCAAAACTGTGTCGGAGTCTCTTGTATCGGAACAAAATAACATGAAACAAGATTTAGACAACCTGAAATCGCTAAATAATTTATTACAAGATAAAATAAACAACCTAGAAAAAGGACTTACATCACTAAAAACCGAAACAAAAACGCCGACAATGCAACAAAAATCGCTCCCGCTTACTAGTGAGAACACAATACTCGAACTGCGCGAGCGCCAGCGCCGTGAGAAAAATATCATTATAGTGGGTATGCCAGAAATAAACGAAAACAACAAAAATGTGAGGATTGATTATGACAAAAATGCTACTGTGAAGATGATTACAGGTATCTGGCCGGTTTGTCCTATCCCTGTTAACATAATAAGATTGGGAAAATATGTACCTAACAAGAACCGTCCACTTAAAGTATGTTTTGAATCTCAAGAAACTTCAAAATATTTATTGCGTAACCGAAATAATGTCACAGATAAAAACATACACATCTTTGCGGACCAGACTATTACCCAACAAAAGTATTATAAGCAGATTCGTGAAGAATTGCAATGCCGGCAACAGAATGGTGAAACTAATATCACAATTAAATATAAAAACTCAGTACCGCAAATAGTGAAAATAAATCCAAAAAACACGAGCGATTTGGAACGACCTCCGACATCCTAAACACTGAAAAAATAGAAATGAATTGCGATATAACATACCAAAATCTAGACAGCTATAAAGACCTAACCACCAGTAAGTCATCTTTAAAATTACTTTATACAAATATTAGAAGTCTGGTTAAATTCGGAAAATTAGAGGAACTATTATGTATTTTAAAAGCGATTGGACAGACCATAGGATTAATACTTCTGACTGAAACTTGGATAAAGTCAGACTCAGAGGCCAACCTGTTCCAAATCACAGGCTATACACATATCTACAACTATAGAAAAGACCGCCGAGGCGGGGGAGTGTCCGTATATATCCATAACAGTATTAAACATGAAGTTATAGAAATAAAAAGTAAAGAAGAAAACGAATATGTTTGGATATACCTAGTCAAATACGCACTACATATTGGCTTAATCTATAGACCCCCAAATACAAGCGTAAACAGTTTTTTAGAATCCTTCATCTCTCAATTGGAAAACAAACGACGAGCTTTAGTGTTCGGTGATTTTAATATTAATTTGCTCCGTAACGAACGTCAGACTACGACTTACGTTAATGCACTCAACGAAACGGGCTACCAAATTTTGAATAAAATAGATGCTGACTATTGTACACGAGAAACAAGAAACAGCAAATCTGTAATAGACCATATTTGCTCAAACTTGAACTCAGGAAAATTTCATATGGCATACATCAATGCGACCTTGTCGGACCATAATCAACTCTATCTTGAATTGAAAAATCACAAACACGTCCCAAAACAGAAGACTACTTTCTCAGTGACTAACTTCGAAACGCTGTATAAATCCGTAGAAAACCAACATTTCATAAATGAGGAACATAACTATGAAACCCTTGAAAGCTTCATTGTATCACAGTTACAACTAAATAAAACAACAAAAATCAAAATTATGAATAAACCAAGAGACGACTGGATAAATAAGAAAATATTAGATGAAATTGATGAGAGAAATGTAATCTGGAGAAAACATAAAGCAGATCCTGATAACCCTATACTGGAAGAACAACTAAAATTAAAAAGATATGCTGTATTTAAAAGTATAAGAAACACTAGGAATAACTATTACTACGAAAATTTTAAGAAATGCGAGAAAATGCCAAAAAAAATGTGGAGTCTAATAAATAACTTAGCTAATAATAGAGTTAAAACTGTTTCCACGCCTCCTAAACTTATAGTTAACACTTGTGAAATTACAAATGGGGACGAAATCTGTCAAAGCTTCAATGATTTTTTCTCGATAATTGGTTCTGACTTAGCCAATAACATACCATTGAAATACCACAAAAATTTAACTAATACTCTTAATTACACTACAGACATACCTAATAATGAATTAACCGTATTTGAGCCATGTACAGCAGAAGAGGTAAATAAAATTATTGATGATCTAAACACAAACACAAGCTGCGGCATAGATGGGATTAGCGCCAAAGATATCAAATGTATAAAAAAGTTGATTCTAGATCACCTAACTAGATGCATTAATAAATGCTTTGAAATGGGAAGGTTCCCAGATAGTCTAAAAATTGCAAAAGTAACGCCGATATACAAGTCTGGAAGCAAATCCGACCCCGGCAATTACCGACCTATATCCGTGCTACCTATACTATCAAAAATTTTTGAAAAAATAATTTTCAGACGCCTCATGAACCACTTAAATGATATTGATTTCCTCTATAGCCAGCAATACGGGTTCCGGCCTAAATCAAACACCCTATCAGCCACAATAGATCTAATAACTAAAATTAAAACATCAATTGACAAGAAACTTATAGGTCTGGGAATCTTCATCGATTTGAAGAAGGCATTCGATACAGTTTGTCATTCTCTTTTGCTTAAGAAACTCAGTAACGTGGGAATAACGGGATCGGCATACAGAGTCATGGAATCATACCTTACAAACAGATTTCAGATAGTCAAAATAAACAATTATGACAGTACACCAGCTAGATTGAATTGCGGAATACCACAGGGATCAATTTTAGGACCTCTACTTTTCCTTGTGTACGTAAATAACATAAAAAACGTTAATGTTACTGGTGACATCACTCTGTACGCTGACGACACTTGTCTATTCTATTTCGGAAATGATATTCAAGATATTGTCAGGAAAGCGCAAGCTGACCTATCATCACTTAATGAATGGTTCAAGTACAATTTGCTGACCATCAACCCGAAAAAAACATCGTATATGGTCTTTGCAGCAAAAAATAAAAAAATACCCAGCAATATTAAACTATCCATAGATAATGAATCCCTACAACATTCATCAAACGAAAAGTATTTAGGCTTAACTCTGGACCCAAGACTTTCATGGTGTAACCACATTGAAATCATGCGTAACAAAATCTCTTCACTCACTGGGGCATTACGTAGACTTTCTGGTTGTATCCCACATAGAATCAGACACATGATATACAATGCACTTGTAAAACCTCATCTGGAGTATTTAGTAGAAATTTGGGGATGTGCTGCTAAAACCTACATAAATGATATTCAAGTAATACAAAACAAACTTGTTAAAACTCTCTACAATTACCACTACTTAACATCAACTAAACAAATATACAACGACACTAAGATATACAACATACAACAACTATACGTACTCAAAACATGCATTTTAATAAGAAAAATTATATCACAGGAAACCCACTCTCAACTTACTTTCAAAAAAAGAAATCACGGATACCACACCCGAAATCGCAACAAGTTAGAACTCAGGCCACCCAGAACCAATTACGGGAGGAAAAACATTTTATATGAAGGAACAGTGTTGTATAATAAACTGCCAGATGATATGATTAATGCAAAAAGTATAAATATCTTTAAAAAAATGTTAAAAATTTATGTATCTCAAATTTAGTAATTAACCATCTGTACTTAATTTCTCTAGAACCCTATATATATATTGTTATCGCTTCGCAGTTTAATTATATCGTCGACCCACGGAGTCATGATGTAATAGTGTATGATTTATTTGTAATCTCATATTATAAGTGAACTGTTTGTGTTCTTTATGAGAATAAATATCTATAAACCGAGATTAGGTTAGGTTAGGTAACATGTGGAATAACAATAAAGGCCATTCGATTTGAGAGTTTAGAGAAAAGTGATATTTAGTCAAAAATTCTGGAAAATTTTCAAAATTACATAAAATTATGGTTTTTCTCGAATTCCATGAATTTTCGCCTAGGCTTTATGGGGTGGTTAAATGTTTATTTATTTATTTATTTAGGTTAGCTTACAATGGTTTACACGTCACATAAGAAATGTAATGTTTTAAAGGCACACATACATTTGTAAGTGCAACAATTACAGGCTAACACCACATGCACTATTTTTTTAATATTAAATTATATCATTACATTATACAATTTCATTATTGCAACTGCTGCAAATGGATCACACTATCACTTCCTGGAAAAAATACGTCAAATGACAAGTCACCCTGTAAATTAAATGTTCGTTGGTAAGCGCATCATTTGTATGGCTAGACCGGATAAGTTATTAAAAAAAAAAAAAAAATCGCTACAGTATAAATTTGGTTTTAAAGGTAAGAAAAATTGGAAAATAAAAGCCCGAATTTTTTTCAAATTCGAGAAGAAGTGAACGTCCTTATTCTATTGGATTTTTACATTTGGACAGGACGACAGGACAAGTCATAAGTCATTTATTGACAACAGGTTTCTTTCTCTTTCTTTCTATACCATCGCGTCTGCGGATTTCAGCTAGCCAATTAAAAATAACCTTGTATAAAACCTGTATTACTGAATAGAAAGTACGCGTTCACTGTGTAAACACGACTTGTTTGCACACCCCTCGGTACCGTTTGCCGACAGTATCACATAACGTGCAACTGCTTACTAATTGCGTATCCATTGCAGTCGCCAGCTATTAGGGCAGGGATGGCAAACCTTTTTGCAAAAACTACGTACCTATTTTAAAGTGAAAAATGCTTCACAAGGTAGGTAAGGTAATCTATACAGGGTCAAATTAAGGCGGTACCCCGAGCTAAGTGGCGCCCTCATTGAATAAAAAATCGTAGCATAGCATAGAAAACAAAAAAAAAAAAAAAAAATAATATCCCTGGACATTTCACACAGCGCCATCTAGTCCCAAGCTAAGCAACCTAATGCTTGTGTTATGGTAACAAGATGGCTGATAAACTACTTATATACATTTTTTTTTGTAAATACATACATATTATAGATAGAAAAAGACCCAGACTCGTCGAAGTACCAAAAGCGGCCATTTTTGACAGTTTTGCTATCTACTTTGGATACGAAACATTTTGAGTCCTGTTTTAACAACGTAAAAATACTTTATCCTCTTTGTAACAAACTCCTAGAATCAATTTTTTTATTTTTGTTTTCTATGCTATGCTACGATTTTTTATTCAATGAGGGCGCCACTTAGCTCGGGGTACCGCCTTAAATTAGTCAGCGAAACTCTTCAAACGTGATTGATATCTAATTCACTCTGCAAATGTGCTATTAAACTAAACAATTAATTATTATTATTATTAAACTAAACAATTGTAATATTAATGCTCAATCTTGACATGTTAATCTTGAATCATTATTATTTTCCTTTATTCAATACTTTTTCTCAATGTTTATTTTTATCCTGCCTACACCACTTGTAATATTAATGCTTAATCTTGATAATTATGTTAATTTTATTTTTTTCCTTCTAATTTTATAATTTGTAGTCATCAATTAATTTCTCTATTTTTATCGTGTTTACACCTAGTTATATGTGCATGCTGTGGTCTTCTGTAATTGAAGGTGCACACGTAAAAGAACCTTATTTATTATTGTAATTTTCTATTGTATATGTGTATCCTTTGTTGGAGATCCTCAATAAATAAATAAACCTGCATTGTCCCCAAAAGTGAAAAACTGAAAACCAATCTTTTCAGCAAAGTCCGGGGACGGCACCCTAATTGCGTAACACACGATCAATCGGAATCTGAATCATTTTGAAACAAATTGCTAATCCATTGCTTCATAAGTTCGAAAAATTTGTCTGCTCAACACGTAGGTAAATAACGCAATGAATGTTGTTGAACTGTCAAAATGAAACCGATTCCGATTGATAGTGTGTTACGCAATTAGGGTGCTGTTCCTTGGAACAGATCTTTACAGGTTTCCCGACTTCGCTGAACAGATTGGTTTTCAGCGAAGTGAAGAAGAATAGCGGTATAATTGCACTTAAATATTATAATCTATTTAGTACTTACCTTGTGCCCATTCAACACTAAAATCATTTAGTTTGTTTTTAATTTGTTAGGTCAATTTTTTAATTCACAGTTTGACAAAGCAGGCGTGTTTTTTTAATTATTTACTTTTTTGTGATTTTTAACGTTGCCGTGCCCAGGTTTTTTTGTAGTGTGTCACTTATGGCACGTTCACAGGTTCACCATCCCTGTATTAGGGAATAAATTCCGCGTTAAGACGCGTATGAGATTATAATGAGTGCGTTTTAATGGTTGCTGTAAGTCATGAAACATGCCTTTGCGCAATGCAGATGTGGTTAGTAGACCACAGTGTGTGATTAGGTACTGGCTAGGTTTAACCAGATTGTGCTGTAGTAGTTGAAGTCATGCTTTATACGAGTCTACAAGAAAATAGTCTCAAAAAACTTTTTTTGGAATTATTTTTCTAGTTTCTATATCTGTCAGTAAATAAAGAAGAAGAAAGAAAATTAGGTTTATTTGTCACAGAAACACGTGCATACAAAAATATAATTAAGGGCTGATAGGGCCGAAGCCTGCCAGGGTAGCGGGATCGTCCGAAAGGGTAACCGCTGCCCTGGAACATAAAGGGCTAAGGAAGGAACACGGGTGGGTTTTAGTCAGTAAGAGTCTGACACTCCCTCCTGCTCCACCCAGAGCGGGAGGAGTCATTTGATGATTTCCCATCCTGAAAAAAAAAGGCCTGATTTTTCCATCGCCAGATTACTTTTATTTGAGGAATAAAATTGACGTTTGACAGTTTTTGTATGAAATAACTGTCAAAATTTCAAAAGTATTCCTCGAATAAAGTTAATAGATGAAAAATCAGCCCTTACTTAAACGTCATGACTGTGACAAGAAGGTTTCCACTCAACATGATCTTGTGCTATAGTGGTAGTTGAGTTTCGCAAATACGGTGTTACCTGGTTAAATGGGCCCTGGATATGTACGAATCGTCAACTACTGATAATGTTTTTTTATTTTTTTTTTCAGACTTACTGACTAAAACCCACCCGTGTTCCTTCCTTAGCCCTTTATGTTCCAGGGCAGCGGTAACCCTTTCGGACGATCCCGCTACTGATAATAATTACAATGAACTTGAGCTCCCAAACTTTTTCATTGAAATACCTTTATCTGTGAATAATTAAACCACTAGAATCTGAGAAAGGATTTGTTCGATTCTTTCTATTTTTACCTGTATAATTGGGACTTTGTAGTCCAATAATCTGTATAAGTAAGACAACTAATAATAATTTATCATTTTGAATATTGTTCTGGACATAAAAATATGCATTTTTAATGTCCATTTTTACCTCTATAAATGAAAAACGGCTCAATTTCGACCTGTCCTAGGCCTCTGTTAATAAGACAACTGTCATTTTAAACCCGACTTTTAACCGATTTGGGAAACTGAGTAAAAGAAAAGCCTTAGAGAATAAAGCCTTAGAAGAATAAATAAGCCTAGGTGCCTTGAGATCTCACTTACCTATGTTACACTGTAGTTTAACAGAAACCTTAGTCTCAGTTTATAAATAATTTTCTCGATAATTTATTCAACATAGCAACTACATAATTATGTGTTGAGAAAGTACCTATACCCTATCCATTAGGTTAACCATTTTTTGACAGTTGTCTTAGAACGTACATATTCCAGATTACGTAAAAGTTAACTTTAAAATGCATAATAAAATAAATATATCTACAAACTGCCTTATCTTCTTGAATTATCTTATTTATGGCTTTTTACAGACATTATTATACTAATCAGTAGTTCCATCTGTCAAAAAACCGTTTACCTAATGGACAGGGCATAGGTACCTATTTTACCCAAGAAATATTCTCGAAGGAGTTTGTGTATCTACCAGAGAAGGCAACAATCAACGCTTTCCTCCATTTTCTCGACACACACTGCATCACTACATCGTAGAAGTTATTACACATAACACACTCATACATATACATACTCGTACATATACATCATACAAACAAACATCAAGTCGGCAGTGTCGTGTCGGCTCAGATACGCGTAACTCATACGAATACGAGTAAATATTCCGATGACGAGCGAGCTACATAATAATTTGCTATACTAGCTGGTGCCTGTGACTTGGTTCGTATAAAAATTAATGTTTTATGTAGAAACTACGTTATAATGTAGAAAACGTGAATGTGAGGACTATGTGGGTCACTGTTTTGTTTTTTTTTCAGTTAGTTTTAATCATAGTCTGGCAGTTTGAGTCATTTATGCGGCCTACCCAAATGTCCTTTTCTTTGGTATTGTTTGTTGAATCGTTGAGGTCCTTAAGTTTTGAGTTGAGCTGCACGATTACTGATAAATGTGTGCACTGACTGGACCGGTCCACTCAATCTGTGTGCTGGTTCTTTCCTCAAAATACCATTTCAGACACCTATCTTGATCCCACATGGTCTTCACATGATATGAGCAAGATTATGTCTGAACTTTAAAGATGCTGTGACCTCTGAGTTTGTTTCGTCCTATGTTCTTAGGGTAGTCAGATAGGAAACGCCTAACTCATATAGTTTTTAAAATGGTTTTTTAGCAATAAAATCATTTATCAAACTACCTAAGTTATGTAGGTTCAATCAGTTCAATCTATTTTGAAGCTCATCTTTTTAATCCAAAAGATTCTCCAGTACGGGTTTGAAAGTTTAAAGTTGGCCACAATTTACTCTCTTCTCTTCTTATCGTGTCGATGGCAAAAATATTGTTTTCTTTTTAATTTGTTGGCCCAAAATTCAGCAACGTGGATAGCATTCGCTGACGCAGCCATTAGGTCCTCACGTGTGAGGACAAGATGGGAGGTGAGCCATTATGTGTGGAGAGACACCTCATACACACCGGAGGTATGAGCCTTCCATGAAACTCCACTTGTGGAGGTTGTCCTTGCCTACTTGGGTACGAAGTATATTTAAGGTTTCCAATTTACCATGACAAGATCATTTAGTGTAAAAAAAAATCAGCTGTTCCTTTTTTTTTTATTTGGGTGGGAAATCATCAAATGACCCCTCTGTGCGGAGCGGAAGGGAGTGTCAGACTTTTACTGACTAAAACCCACCCGTGTTCCTTCAGTTGCCTGTGCCAAGGGCCACGGTATTTCTTTCGAATAACCCGCAGCCCTGGTGGCATCAGCTGTTCCCTACATTTGTGTTCGCATAACTCGTCAAAATGTAGGGAGCAGCTGATTCTTTTTTCGCGATTTCAGTTTTGGTCTCATAGTAAAAGTTGTTCATAATGATAAGTAACCTCTTAAGAGGTTGCTGGTATTTTACAAATAACCCTGTATAGTTAACAAATCGTAGGTATATCGTTTGTATCACTTAATCCTTCTGTGTTGAGCTTGAGGACAGCCAACTTGTGATTTAGTCGGTAGGAACCTGGCGTAACCCTCCACTTTCTCGGTAGTATTTATAGAAATAGAACGGTTTCTGATGTATTACTAACATTTCAGTTTCCAAATGAACAAACGGGTAAAGATAATTTCATAGTTAATTACGCTCCTGACTGCATGTGTTCTTAACGCGCAACTATAAAGTGATTTACCGTTATCATAAACAACAGCCGGGAGAGGAATAAACGAACTTGTACAGAGTATAGTTACAGAATAGTGCAGAAGGTTGGGTCTATACAGCCAGCGAAAACAGGCGCACGCACGCATAGATACGTATGTATTGTCGGTTCCAAAAGTCATCATCATGTGCCTGCCATTCTTGGGTTCGGCTTCCAGTCTAACCGGATGTAGCTGTATCTTTAGGTCGTCCGTCCATCTAGCTAGGGTGTCCCACATTACGCTTATCGATACGCCGTCTCCACTCCAGGATACTTCTGCTCCAGCGGCCGTCGGTCCTTCGACAAGCAGGGCCAGCCCACTGCCACTTCAATTTGCTAACTCTATAAGCGACTTAAAAAAGGTGACTGACTAAATTTGTAGTGACAAATTGGCATTCAAACGTAAATTGAGTGCTTTAATTTGATTTTTTGAATAGTAAAACCAGAAATTGTCATTTGAAATTACTTTAAATAACTTTTTCATTTGACAATTGAGATTAATTATAACCTCATTTTTTGTCGATGATTACAGTTACAACTTAATAATGTTATTCAATGATGAAATATATAATTTTGTTGTTCATCGTGAAGAAACCGGTATGTCCTAGAACCAAAAATTTGAAGACATGTGACATCCACCAACCCGCACGCGTGGTATTTATGGCCCCCTTCCTCTCACAGAGAGGAGGCATTAGTCCCAGCAGTGGGAACAGTATAGCCTGATTATGCAGAATGATATTAAAAAAAAATTGTTGGTTATGATGGTGAGATATATATAAAGTTGCAACATTCTAATTATAGTGATTGCGTAAGAGTTTAACCTGAACAGTGTTTGTTTACATTTTCTTAAGATACTTTTGGAATAGACATTACGACGATCACGGTCGAATGCCAGTCGCGAGTGCACTTGCACTCGCTGTAGGTAAAGCGTGAGTTTTCACTCCTTGTATGAAGCCGACCTTCTGTAGCTGTTTATTTTGCAAAATAGTGCTGGGAGCTAATGTAAAGGGCGTGTCACCCGCCGGATGTGCCCGAAACGGAACACTTACCCCACAGGGTAAATACGCCCCACACTAAAAGCACTCTTAAGAAATGAAGTGAAATCCTTGAAAATATTATCCGACGCTAGAGAATTTACTACTCACTTATTCTTGATATTTTCGCAGTTTTCGGTTCAATTGTTCGTACGATTCGACATTTGACGCCAGAGTAGCGTAACTCGAAAAGTATTTTATAGGATAAAGTTGGGAAGTTTCGAAAACATCTGTCGTCACGTAAAGCACATACTCATCGAGTTTTATAGCCAAGAATCTATTTTGTAACTTCCTGACGACGTTATATGATTTTGTTACGACATCAGATATCATTCATACTGTATGTTGTAAACATATCCAATTCAATGTATGCCAATATAATTTATTAGATGTGTTTTACCGAGGAGATTATTCGCGTGCACATGGGAATTAAACATAACTGGTGAAATGTGAGTGTACTCTGCGTACACCTCTGCTTATCCCTTCGGGGATTATAGGTGTGATGTTATTTTATTTAAGTTTAGGAATAGATTTACGTTTTTTGGGAGGTATGTCCTATCAGTCAATTGCCGTCCTCTGCTGAATATAAGTTCTCCGGCTTTTAAATTAAGTTTTCTCCAGCTCCTTTCTGAGTTTTTCGGCCCATTTAACACAGGGTCACCCCACGCTACATTAACATTTGTTTGTGTCAAAAAAAATGGGCATTACCTTGTGACCTGCAGTTCAGCTACTACTCTTATCTCAAACCGTAGGGCAATATTCTTTCACTAATGTTTATGGACCGATTTAGGTGTACCACCACCAAAACTGGTTTGTCAGAAAACGACTGCAAATTAAATGAAATGTAATTATTTATTAACAGTTCATAAATAACAACTGAATTATTTACCTAATTAGTAAATAAAAATAACAATATTGTAAACTAACTTATCTAAAACTATTAACAAACTAAAATATGGCGTCGCAGAAATTCATCCGCATCCCTGTTGATCAGCCGTTTCAAGATTTCCTCAAAGAGACCATGTGCACTCGGACCCTACGGCCCGAGGTATTCAACCCCAAACGGCTCGAAAATATAATTAACGACAAGGTTATTATACTAACGCTGCTTGAGGTTTTCCGCAGCCAGGAATATGGGATGGCGTATCGATTTCATGCAACTGGATGGCATATCTTTATTTCTATGGAAGGTGGGTACCTTGCCTATATGATTGGCGCGCGGAGGCACTACGCCGGGGGGAAACTCCGCATCCGCGGCAAACCGCGGCGGAGCGGACGAACCTCCGGCGCGATCTCATGGTGGCATGGAAGGAGCGACTATCGCAACCCAGCGCAGGGCACGCCACGATAGCGGCGGTAAGACCCCTCTTTGAGGAGTGGCTAGAGAGACGTCACGGCGTTCTCACCTACCGCCTGACGCAGGTCCTCTCCGGACACGGATGTTTCGGGAGGTTCCTGCACATCATCAGGCGGGAGGAGACGCCCGGGTGTCACCACTGTCAGGATCGCCCAGAGGACACGGTGGAGCATACAGTGGAGGTCTGCCCTGCTTGGGCAGAGCACCGCCGTGTCCTCGTAGAGGCGATTGGCAGCGGCGGCGACCTCTCGCGTCCGGCCCTGGTTCAAGCCATGGTCCGGGGCGAGAGGGAGTGGGAGGCAGTCACCTCCTTCTGCGAAGCAGTCATGCTAGCGAAGGAGGTGGCGGGGTGGGCGAGGGAACGCACTTTGCGCACCTCACGCCTCAGCCGCCGCGGGAGACGCTCCGGGCGTCGGGAGCCGCGTGACGACTCCCGGCCACCGTAGGCGCGGGCCTGCGGGCGGAGAGTAATGGGTAGCTCTCCGTCCGATCAGGACTAGGCCCGTGCCGGACGGCGTGTACGTGTTCCACGCACGCCTCAAAGAGATGTCAGCAAAAGAGACGGGGCCCCATAGGGCCGAAGCCTGCCAGGGTAGCGGGACCATCCGAAAGGGTTTACCGCTGCCCTGGAACATAAAGGGCTAAGGAAGGAACACGGGTGGGTTTTAGTCAGTAAAAGTCTGACACTCCCTTCTGCTCCACCCAGAGCGGGAGGGGTCATTTGATGATTTCCCATCCTCAAAAAAAAAAAAAAAGGATGGTACCTTCCATGGAAATAAAGATATGCGATCGTCGCGTGCCAAGCCGTTGGGTTCTAATTCAGCTGGAACGCCGACGGTAGCAAGAGCGACCGTCGGATGACGTCGTTGATATTCGCGTGCCGCACTAAGCGACCCACACGGCCTCATTTACGGAGATGCGGGGCGTCGCGCGTCGCGTTATGCGGCGCGGCCCGCACTGAATTCAAACATATGGCATTGTATGAGTGCGTTTACGGAGAAGTGATTTTATACGCGTTTGCTTGAAATGGAGCGTTTTTTGCAGCCGAGCCCGCGGCTGGCACCGCCGCGTCTCAGGCGCCGTATATCGCGGCGGCGCACGCGGCGGCAATTCTCGATGAAGCGATGCCCGCGACGGAATCTTCTGCCAGTCATATTTGGAAACTGCTCCCATCTTCTGCTAACATAAAACTGGTCGGTTTGATTGAGTATCCCGTGTGCGCCGCATCGTTGCCCGCGGCGTGCTTGGCTACATGCTTGAGGATTCGCCGCGGGCGCAGCGGCGGACACCACCACGCTTCCCGCCGCGCATCTCTATGAACAACGTCTTATATTGCCACGTTTGTGTTTACGCGTGCGCTGATAAGTGCCGCTTGACGCGCCGCCGCTCCGTAAACAGAAAAATCGTACGACGCGCCGCGAGACGCCACGCCGCACGCGACGCGCGACGCCCCGCGTCTCCGTAAATGAGGCCTTAGGATGCAAGACAAGGCGTGGTGTTTGAGGTTGACAACTTCGCCACAGTGACAGCGATGAGGAGAACAACATGAAGCTCCTAGTCGTAGGGAAGCAGCAAGGCGGAAAGTATTACTTATTCTATAAGTACCTAAATAAGATTGGAATCATTTCATGTTTAGAAAAAAATTGCTAGATAGAGTCGACATTTTCTATCTGACTACCGTTGAAAAGAAATAGTCAAAAAAAATGCTAGATGGACTTGACATTTTCTATCTCACTACCGTTGAAAAGAAATGGTGGAACAAACTCAGGTGTTAACACTAACACGATCTTTAAGAAATTTTCTGTAAACGGTGTCAAAATTACCCACCCAGACCGAACCCAAAATACGATTGGACCTCATATTAACTAATCGATATCAAGTTTGAGCAATTTTTTGTATAAAACTTTCTTTTAAATTGGTAAATCGTGACTGCGGGCGTTACCTCCTTTTCAATAGAGAACTCATGTCCAACAAAGGTCTGCATTGAACCGAGTTGATTGATCGAGCTCGCTCCGGAAATTGCGACGAAATCCATTTTTTATTCTTCCGTTTATTGCATGTTTTTATAGCTCGGAAAGTAAACATCATCTTTCTAAAAGCGAATAAAAAAGAAATGGACATTCCTTTCGGACTTATTATCGATGAATGTTGTTTTACAAATTGGAAAGCGGTAAATGTAGAGGTTATAATGATAAAAAATGTATCATAATATATAACATTAAAATCACACAATAAACAGGCATGATGTCCGCATTTGTATGCGAAAAGATTAAATAAATAATAATAATAATATCCCTGGACATTTGATACAGCGCCATCTAGTCCCAAGCTAAGCAACCTAATGCTTGTATTATGGTAATAAGATGGCTGATAAACTACTTATATACATTTTTTTTTTGTAAATACATACTTATTATAGATAGAAAAACACCCAGACTCGGAACAAATACATGCAAATAAACACTAATTACAAATAGACATACTAATTAGTGTAAAGCAGAATACGTTTTATTTTCAAAATGAACATACGTTATTGTTCGGCTCTTTGTACAGTCACGAGCACCAATATGTCAACACTTGGCAACTTTCAATTGTGATTTTTTTGTGAAATAACGACTGCGACGTTGAAATACGATACATTACATAAACCTATGGGTTCGAAAATGCTATTTTCATAACAACATAAAATTTCATTAAAAAATAAAGGAGTAAATCGTTTTTGAATAAAGCCGAGTGTATACATACTTTTGTTCGTGACTATACATACTTACACGTTTTTCTTGCCGTGAAAAACTAAGGTTTATTCGCTGTGTGTAGGTACGGTTCACAGTGCTTTAAGGAACACTATGGAAGCTTGTCAACGGACACGTTTTGTCTATGGTGCGGTTTATAAGCCGTACCGTAAAGAAACCGTGAAGTGTACAAAGGGCCTTAGGCATCTGAAAAACTTGTTGACTCCACTCCAATAAAATAAAACCTGCAACAGACATTTTTTCTCAACTGGCTCAGATAAGTCAAGCAAAGCGAAGTAACTGCAATGTTGTTCATTCATTCCTCAACTTTAAAAAGTAACACTTTTTTTTCTTTAAGAGAGGTTCAAGTAAATCTCATTTTCTATTCAAAGTTCGAACTAATATAATCGAATGACGTTCGATTTTATTCTTTTTTTCATTTAGTATATTATATAGGTAGTTCGTTTATTATTTTATTAACTATGAATTACATTTTAAATATTTTTATAAAAACACATAAAAAAACGTCCAAGGGTCCAAGGTACCGGTAGTTAGCGCTCCACAGACAGGAACCTCCTCAAAATACGAGCCGTATTGACGAGTACTGCCTTCTGAATCAGGCCCTTGATCCAACCGCCTAACGACAGCCTCGAGTGACGTTGATCGAGGCTATTGGTCATCAGGCCATTGGCCGATACGACAATCGGCACAATGAAAGCCAAGCTCGCATTCGACATGTCAAAAACCTTGTGTGAAAAAAAAAGTTATTATTTACGTTGTTTTGTGATCAAAGCTAAAAGAAAATGAAATGTCACAGTAAATCTCACCGTTTATAAAAGGTGAGTCGACTATCGACTTTAGTCTTATCACCCGTTTACCTTAAAAACCTAATCCTTTAAATGGTCCTTGTACAGACGCCAGCACATCAAGCTACCTGAAACTGTCAAATTTTCCCAGTCAACTTTGAACCTAATGCTTTAGCGATAAAGTTGAAAATGTATTAAAGAATTTTGACATATTGTAGTAGCTTTATGTGCTGGCGTCTGTACCTGTATTTATTTTACATATCAACTGTTACATTTCGGACTTTAAGTGAAATAACTTTGTGAACATTTCCTGCGTAGTCAACATCGTGAACGTTCATTCCGATCATTTACAAGTTAAATTGTTTAGAAAATTCCAAGTACTTAAATTAAATTGCATGGATAACCTTTAGGTTCTCAGTCAGTATTTTTACACAATAAAAACGAGCATTCGCGTAATTAATTTAAAATACCGCGCATAACAAGAACAGTTTGAAGAGGTATCTTTGTTTCCATAAGCGGGTAATAAATTGTGGAGTACTGATAGAAGAAAGAAGAAATAAGAAAGAAAGAAAGAAAATACGTTTATGATGACCCAGTAGTAACGGCCGCGGCTTACGAGTTGTAAGTCGTAGGTTCGAACCCAGACAGGCGCTTTACTTTGTGTAAATTATTTCTTCACCACTGCTCTCTAAACGGTACAGGAAAACATAGTGAGAAAATCGGCATGACCTAGCACCAAAAAATCGAATTTATTTGTACCAACCCGCACTGGGCCCGCGTAGTAGATTAAGACCTACTTCCTCGCAGAGAGGAGACTTGTAACCTAGCAGTGAGAAAATTAAAGGTTGATTGTGCTTTGTCATTAAAGCAACTACGAGATTAACAATCATAATGCGATCACCTTTTCTTACAACTATAACGCGCATCACACACTACAACGCGCCACGCGACGGGACGTAGATAACGCGCCCCCGCGCGTGATTTTTTACACACAAATTCAACAAAAACGCGCTTTCGCGCGTGGAATTGGCCTCCGTTTCCCGCGCCCCGTTGCGTCGCGCATTGTAGTGTGTGATGCGCCTAAGAGTAGTTACTCGTATTGCCGCAGCAAAACAACATTCATAGCTTCCCGCACGCACAGTGCTACGGTGTAGCACAGTGCTACAAGATTTAGAAAACCTCAATAAATTATTTGACCATTAGCAATGATATTATGTCATTAGTTAAACTAAAAATTGATCAAAAAACACATTTTGCAAAAATTTTATCATTAGTTACTATTTTTAACCATTGGTTGAATTAAACTACGGATCAATACCAGCCCTTAGGCAGAAACTATCTAACTGTCACAAAGACAGATAGACCGTGACGTTTTGTGACGTGTAACTGACATTTAACATTAAGGAGGTAAAGTCCGAAGTCGACTATGCCAAATTTTGGACATAATATGCTTTAATACAGTACGGCTGTCGAGAGAATGCGTCCCTGACATCTGTCAGTGCGACAATATTCTAGTAAAGTAAAGTAAACTAATAAACATCAAATTCGCAAACCACGTATTCGTTTGTCTGAACTGACAGGTGACAAGAACGGATTCTCTCGTAGGCCGCACTGTTTATAAACATATTCTACTATCGTATTATAAAATTGAAAGTTTGTGTGTTTGGATGTTTGTTACTCAATCATGCAGAATGGAGTTGGACGAAATTTGGCAGAAGATAGTTTAGACCCTGGAGTAACACATTTGAAAACAACGTTTAGCGCAGTGGCTGAGCGATCGGACTGCTGCGCTGCGTGTCGCGGGTTCGATTCCCGCACAGAACAAATATTTGTAAGTCCTACATGTATTTGTTCTGAGTCTGGGTGTTTTTCTATCTATAATATGTATGTATTTACAAAAAAAATGTATATAAGTAGTTTATCAGCCATCTTGTTACCATAACACAAGCATTAGGTTGCTTAGCTTGGGACTAGATGGCGCTGTGTGAAATATCCAGGGATATTATATTATTATTATTCCGATTACTAGGTACCGGGATAAAATGTTTTGTGTGTAACGTACTCGTTCCTGTGGGATAATTTCACCCTTCAGACTTTCACGCGGGCGAAGCCACGGGAAAAAGCTAGTTTTTCCATTTAAAAAAAATCAGTTTAGGTTAGTAATACTTGTAAATATTTATCGTGGCTAAAGGTTTCGTAAATATTTATTCGTAAACAGATTTAAAGGTAATAGGTTCCAGGTCAATTCTATGAAATAACGGTTGCCCCTAATGCCTTATGTACTCGTAAAGCTAGTAAAATGATCTAGGAAACTAAATCAAATTTAAACCGGTGATGAATTTGAACAAATTATCCTAAAACCCTAATGCTTACAACCTTTTTTTCTATACAAATTTCTGAAAATAATATTCTTTTTATAAGAATAATACTTTAGTTAGGCCTAAACTAGAAAGTATGTAGGTATTATTAATTACATGGTGTAGGTACAACAAATTATTTGGTGAATTGCTGCTCTCCTAGCTAGTAGGCTAAACTGTCTGCCTCCCAAATACAGATAACTCCACTGTGTAATCTGTATTTAGGAGACAGACAGTTTCGACGCTTAATTCGAGTGTCACAGTTACAATTTTCAAACAGAAATCTCAAAATGAGCCTCTATTATAACGTCACTTTGTCTACCCGTCAAAACGTTTCACACGTTTACACGTTGCGCAGAAAGGCTGACACGAATCAGTGTTTCTGCGCAACGTGTATACGTCTGATACACAGCGTAAAATTATCTCCTTTTAATGTTGAGATAATCATAATTACATAATTTACGTACAGTCAACCTCGTAATTGCATTCCCCTTTTCACAACGATTTCCAGTACATTGAAAATGAAAACTCACGCTATATTCGAATGGGGTTAGGCAGAAATTACAGAACGCCGCCTGTTACGATCCTTACATACTCTTTCGCTTTGTTTACGGTCATACATCTGGGTCCTAATCTCTAAGTCCGCCAACGAAGTTACGGGCCCGGGATATATACAGTGGCCTCTAAAGTTAGGTGACATTCTTCCACTACCGCTGTGATTAAAAAAAAAAAAGTAATTAGGCAATCCTAAGGGATTTTTTATATCAAAGGTAGTTTAATTAGTCAATAAAAACGTTATAGCAGTTAAAACATTTGGATCACCAGAATTTTAAATCTTAACCCTTTAAACGCCAAGATTTGCTACCTTTGGCTTACTTTCAGCGCCACGTCACTTTAGGTATAAAATGGAACAGTGTTGGGAATACTTACTATCGATGCATACATTATTTATTTATTAATAAAATAAAAGTCGGAAACATAATCAATGTTTTATTTACTTATTATTAATCTTACACGTGCTTATAGAGTGACAATATCAGTACTCAGGAGATGGGCACGTCGTTCGTTCTTGTTGGTGAGGACTCTCCACGAGCATGTCGTATTAAATTAGTAATTATTAATTATCTTCATGTAAACTTCTGAGCGAATTTCTGGCCGCACAGTTTCTTCGAAATCTAATGTTTTTTCATTACACAATAAGTACCTACCTAGGTATCTTTAACCTATTACTAAGCTGATAAATTTTAATTAAATAATTCCAGCTTATAAATGTATTTTTTAATTTTGGTTTATACACATCATGTAAGTAGGTATAAGAAATACATCTTCTTGTCGAATAATCGAATTAAACATTAAATTAAACTTACCAAATCAACATCACTATCTGCAGAACTGTCGTCACTTGGTAATTCATTATTGGATTGCAAAATATTTAATAATTCTTCGTCTTCCAGCATTTTTTTGCAATTATTAAAGTTTAACCAAATACGAAAAAGGCCTACAACACTAGTTACTCAGAGCGATAAAACTTACACGTGATTTCACGGTGACGGCGCTGAGGCAACTGACAATATGGCGGGATTTAACCTTGAATGTCTTTGGCCGCACGTAATATTACGGTGACGGCGACCGGTGACTGTCTGAACTAGTGAGGTTCTGCATTGTCGAGATTTCTATATTTTTATCGTAAAAATCAAATAAGTTCAAACTTTAATCCACTTTATTTTATACAGATACTTGGACTAGAGTAACACTATGGTTATTTTGTAATGAAAGTGTCCACTTTCATTGCAAATGGTGATAGTAATTTCAATAGTGCGTTGTTTATTGTTAGCAACCTTTTTAAGTATTTTCCGAATTCGCCCATCTCTAGTACCCGTAAAATTACGTGATTGGCGATACAGGTAAGGCACGCAGTGATCACACTGTATTTGAACCTCAAAATTCACAGTATTTATCATTCGAAACATTGAAAAATATACTTATCAATAAAGATACACACCAAATCTTTAAATTGACAACAGTTTTTATGGAGTTTGTGCGCATTAAGAACTTTTTCAACAAAATAACGTAATATTACGTGTGTGGCGATTCGGGCATTGTTTTCAGAGCCCGTGATATTACGGTGTCGGCGCTTAAAGGGTTAATGTGGTACTTATGTCACAGATGATATACGGACCACGAGTACGGGTAACTGCCTCGTTGGTCTCGTGGTTGCAAGTGCGACTGCTGAGCGTGGGGTCCTGAGTTCGATTCCCAGGTCGGACAAAGTGTTATTGGGTTTTCCATTAGGAGTTTCTTAGTAACAGTCTGGAGTTTGGAAGTTGGCAGTTGAAGGGCTCCCACACATAAACATGATACGACGTCGCGTCGTACAATGCCAATGTCAGACAATGCCAATACGTTGTGATCTCGCCTTCAAGCATATACAAGACAGCATGATACATGCCAAGTCTGTCACTAGCAGCCGTCCGAACAATCGTTGACGGTCACCATCTGACAATGAATGGTGGCACCTTTGTTTTGTAAATCGAAGGATTTTACGACGCGACGTCTTATCGTGTTTATGTGTGGGAGCCCTAATACCCCCGTGCCTCGGAAAGCACGTAAAGCCGTTGGTCCTGCGCCTGATCTCTCCCCGGTCGTGTCGGAATGCCGTCCTATCGGACTATGAGAGTAAAGGAATAGAGAGTGTAGCTGTGTTTCCTGTATACCTGGCAAATCTCCGTTGAGATTGGCCACCGTGACATAGTCGGTCGGGAGGCTATTATATACAGATTTAGTGCGTAGAGAGTAGGCCCTCTGGCCATACATGCACGCTTGTTGTGAGTACTATGCACTTGACCTTTCTGAAGGATGCGTCAAAAGCGTCACTATACAACGTGGCGCTACAATGGCGACATTAATTTAACACACGGGTAGGGCTAGTGGCCAGTAATCATAAAAATTATAACAACATAAAAAAAAATCGTAACTTGAAAACTTCCACCTGGGCCGCGCGCCGACATAGGGCTCTCTCTCTTTCCTTCAATTCGCCTTATCTTTGCTCGTTAATTGTTTTAATTACATTGATGCGATGTTATGATCCGTGACCCCGGCAAATGACCCCTGCGCTACAGTTCTTTAAGTTAGGTTGCTCTAAGATGCTATTTTATAAAATTGTTAATAAATAAATAAATATTAATGTTTAATTAAATTAAAATATATTCATAAAACTAAAACGCGAAACCGTATGTATACGTGTGTTAAATTAATGTCGCCATTAAAGCGCCACGCTGTATACGGATTTAGTACTTAGTTAGAGAGTAGGCCCTCTGGCCATACATGCACGCTGGTTGTGAGTACTATGCACTTGACCTTTCTGAAGGATGCGTCAAAAGCGTCACTAAATGTCCTTCCTTAGTGAACTTCCCCTCCCGGCGGCGTTCACTAATGTTGAAACTTTCTAACTGTCACATATGTTGAACAAGTAGACCTTATAGTTGTATGACGAGGGGTTTATGGCTAAATAATAACAGCCGCACGGGTCGATCGATCAGGTTAAGCTACGCTTGCCACGGTTGGTCTGTGGATGGGTGACCATCCTTTAGATACCAAAATCTCTCCGTGCCTCGGAAAGTAAGTTAAGCCGTTAGTCCCGGCTGTCATTCGTGGATCTTTGACAGTCATTATGAGTATTCAGAAGCCCAAAAGTCTGACAACCAGTATTTCCAAGGAGTTTCCCATGTTACCCATTAACTGGGTTGTGGAGGTCAGATAGGCAATAGCTCCGTGTGAAATACTGGTATTCAGCTGGATCCGGTTAGACTGGAAGCTGATCCCAACATATTTGAAAAGGCTAGGCAGATTGATTGATGTCTAAGAAAACCCATTGGTTAGCAGTCTGGAATGTTGCCGATCACAAAAGAACAGGAACAGGTCTACTTATCATGAAAGCGCTTTTTACTGAAACGTAACGTAAATTCGATCGAATCTTTTTAATCGAAAATCCATTTGTCCTTTAGAATTTTTTTGCGGCTAGGACTATAAACCCATAGATATGAATATAAGAAAATATTATGCGAAAGAAGTATTGGGTATTTTTTTACAGGCGAGGCGGAGAACTTTAAAGTGAAAGAAAACACAGAAAAATGTTTTTGATATCATGAAATTGGCTTTATTTGACAGATAATTTTATGGCATTATCGAATATGATTTTGGGCATGAGGCCGCCGCGGCGGGCGCATAAAATTGTTCATACCATTTTAAGTTAACTCCGTACGTTCGTGCTAGGCCCACATGACAGTTTTACAAGATGTCTAATCTAAATAGCGCGAAAATGGAACTAGATTAACGTCACTCAGAATGATGAGCTGGAATTTAAGCTGAGCACGCCCGCGGCAGCCTGGACGTTCGTGACGTCACAGAAAACCTGTCCGACAGGCGCTCGGAGTTGTGTCTGTCACGTTGCGTACCCTAGAGCGTACTAACCAAGAATAGAATAACGTTTATTGTCTCCAGTATTACACCTAGTAGTATTAGTACATACACAAAACTATAATACCGGAAGCAAAAGGTTCAAGCGTCAGCATTATGCTTAGGTTCCCTAGTGGGTTGCTAAGCGCTGGTTTTCAGCTTAAACCTTTGACTCCTGTTTACAAAAAGGAAAAAAGAAAAAAAATACAGTACATTCTGCAAAAACGGTTTAAAAAATGATAGTTATTTTAATGATCATACATCAACACTATTTAATTAGTTATACCAAACGTATCTTTGAAGTAGTGTTGGTAAACAGAGATGTGTCAAAATGACAGCGGAATGGAAGGATAGCTAAATGAATGTAGAAGCGAAATCATTAATACTTATCCATACTTCCATAATAATAATAACCTCCCGACTGAATTCGGTCGGGAGGCTATTATGAGGTCTCTAGTGTTAGTCAAAGGGTCAACGGTACTCTGCGGTCCCTGTATCGTCTGAGAAACTTTTTGCCCGCTAAAACGAAAACCATGCTTGTGCAGACTTTGATTTTCCCTATAATCGACTATGGTGACGTGCGCTACTTTGACTTGAATGCGGTTTTGCTGGATAAGCTCGACAGATTACTCAACAATGGTATCCGGTTTATATTCAACCTCAGGAAATATGACCATGTGTCGAGCTATAGATCTGAGCTCAAATGGATGTCCATTCGCCAAAGAACAAGTTTGCGCGCTTTGACCATGCTTTTCTCCCTTCTCAATTCTCCCACCCCTCCTTCTTATCTCGTATCTCACTTCCAATATCTATGTTCTTCAAGAATCTGCGTTCTTCTAACAATCTTCTCTTACTCTGTCCTTCTCATACGTCTGACTTTGTTCATTCTTCCTTTCATATTCAGTCCATTCTTCTTTCCATTCCTCTTGATATCAGGACGGCCACCAGTCGGTATGCATTTAAGCGGAAATTGCAAAGTTATTATCAAAACAAATAGCATAGAGTCATCTCAACACCTCTCCCTTGATTTTGTATATATATGTATGACGGAGAAGGTATGTCTGTCTCTCGTTAACATCAGGCATAATTTAATTACTGTGGGCGTACTATGTTGGTTATAGCGCAATAGAAAAAAACGGTTTGCAGTTCAAATCAGATTATAACTTACGAACAAGTTAGTCACACTAGCGAATCACACACTGTAGGTACACAACTCAACGATACGGAACGCGAGACAGTTTCTAAGCACATGTTGTTCGTACGATGTCCAATGTTTCGATGATCTGAGAGCTCTGCTCACACCGCTCTTGTAGCTGTCGCTCTCGTCCACCCCCACGAACTCAGGCTAGACTCTGTCTAGCGCCACGAGATGGCGCTAGCGTTCCGAATAGTCAAACGAATGACTCCGACATATATATAATATTATAAGTATATATTAAAGTGTGTGCACCTATTTATGTATTTGTGTAGGGTAAAAAAAAAACTTAAAACTAGGTAGTTTTAAGATTTTTTTTTATCATTGTTCCTCTCAACCAAAGCACCTGCCATCTAATCTCTTCACCACCCTTGGTTGACTGGTAGAGAATGACTAAGGCATTAAATCCGCCTTTGTACTTTTTTGTGCGAAAAGTTTAAATAAATAAATAAATTTAGTCTGTCTGCCTGTTAACTGAAGTAGGTAATTGGTACAAAATTAGCGTGATCCCTGGACATTTTTTATGTGTAAACAGCACTTTGAGCATAATAATATCCTCTCAGACACTTTCATGTATCAAAACACTTTACCTTAAGTAGGACCTTTATACAAAGTAAGTAAACTGTCCTTAAAATTTACTTTGCGAATAATTTATGTACCCAACCTCGATGAAGTAAAAAATATTTTTCCTTTTAATTTCGAGTCGACGCGAGTTTCTCGAATGCCACAACGTGCAGCTATAAAATGCTATTTATTTTGTAAAATATTTTATTGCTGTAAGTTTAGAGCTTGTAAAGAAACTACCTGGAGCCTTAAAACGTTTCTTATGTTGAAGAATTTTGTAATGTTGGGGTTGACTGCGGATCGGTAAGCGTAGTGTGGGACGCTCCCAGTTAGATGGACCGAAGACATTGAAAAGGTGGCTGGGACAGTTTGGATGCGGAAGACGGAGGACAGGGTGTTGCGGCGCAGCCTAAGAGAAGCTTATGTCCAGCAGAGAACTGCAATAGGGTGAGTTGATTGATTGTTGGGCCTGAATTTGCAGCAAATTACTCGATTTCAAAATCAGTGTCCAGTTGCTATAAAGCTAGCAAGCGGTTTGTAATCGTAGATAAGCCTTCGATAAAGTTAAAATTACATTGCGAAATTAGTGTCATTAAATGACATAAAATTATAGGACGACTTTTTCGTTGGTGTCAGTCCCATGGTTTTCGCGGGCGAGCGACTGATGCTAACGCCAGGTGGTCCCGCCGCCCGCACAAGTCGCTCTATTATTTGATGTCACTAATTTCGTAATGTAATTTTGGCTTAACGCTACTGAAAATCTGTGTGTGATCATAATTTTGTCAATAGTCTTTATGCACGTTAGGTGAAACTTTTGTCTTTTACTATCAAACAATCCACGAGGTCTTATATAATAATAATCATCATCTGCCTAACCTTTTCCCAACTATGTTGGGGTCAGCTTCCAGTCTAACCGGATGCAGCTGAATACCATTATTTTACATGGAGCTCCACAACCCAGTAACTGGGTAATACGATACCCCTTGATAAGACTGGTAGTCAGACTTTCGGGCTTCTGACTACCCGTAACGACTGTCAAAGATCCATGAATGACAGCCGGGACTAACAGCTTATAATAATAATACCAGCCCATTATTTTCCCACTACAAGGCAAAGGGTTCTTCTCATACAGAAGGCATGAGCATTGATCAACACGCTTGTTCAAGGCGGAATGGCGATTTCAGCGAGGCCTTAAATGAAATGTTAAATATTTAGCATAATCAGCCTATAACGTTCCCACTGCAGGGACACAGGCCTCCTCTCTCGTAACAGGGAGTGGGCCATTAACTACCACGCGGGCCCAGTGCGGGTTGGTGGATGTCACATGTCTTCGAATGTTTGGTTCTAGGACATGCCGGTTTCTTCACGATGTTTTCCTTCACCGTTTTGAGAGCAATGGTGTAATAGCACTATCACAAAGTGAAGTGTCTCTGTACTCTTTCGTCTCAAATACTTAGCGTTTATTGATATTAAGAACATAAAATAATTGGCATTCTTTAAGCTGTGCTGTAAACTCACAGTGCAAATAACAGTCCTTGAATATCCTACAGTCACATCGCTTTGCAAATCATACAATATGATAATGACTTTCCTTGAACTTTTGATTCACTCACTCATATGATCTAGTTGATATGTACTTCATGTCTCACACCGCGTGCTTCACTCACGTAAGTTCGGAATTGAAAGGAAGATTATCCCTAAATCCACGAATCCTATTTGCGGGACCGACGGCGGAAAAAAGGGAAGTTCTATGGAAATCAGGTAGGAACGACGAGACAGTTACGTCGTTTACCAAAATTCGATTTTGATTAGAATAGAATACAATATTTTATTTGCCAGAAACATGGTGACAACAGAAACATTCTCTACGTTTCTAGGTAGCTGTAGGCTCATTCCTTTAGTTAAATCCTCACTTAAAGTTAAGTTTCGAGTTAAAAAGGGCTCGTGGCTAAATATTATAAGAGCTGCACGGGTTGATCGAGTGTTTAGCTACGCTTGCCGTGGTAGGAAGACTGAATTCTTCTTCTTCGTATCGATGGCAAGACTGTATTTTAAATATTGTTTTCCCAAAATTTTGCCACTTCCACGGCGTCGTCAGTGGCAGCGTAGAGGTCACTTTGACTGCATGTTTTCGGACACAGAGGGCAGGATAGGAGGTGGAGCATGGTTTGTGACATAGCTCCACAATCACACACTACTGCCGTTCCGTCAAGGTAGCCCCACTTTACCAGGTTGGACTTACATCTTCCCACTTGTGTCCGGAGACGGTTCAGAGACTTCCAATTGGACCACGGAAGGTTACACCCTGCAGGGAGATGCTCCTTTGGTGGTAGATAGTAAGTAGGAGGGGGAAGAATCCTGTCATAGTTTGCAACGGGCGTCGGCCGGGTTTCCTGACAGAGACGCTGTCGATTTTAAGAAGCTGTGCCTGCTTTTTAGCGGTTGCGTTGGTAGCTGTGCACCAGACAGTGGGTGTCTGGTATCAGATTCCTGTTTGAGTGTCTCCACTGCGCATGCAACTTCTGTTCGGACTCAATGGAAGTATTATGCTTATGGACTCCTCACTAGGTCGAGCCTGTCTCGTGAAGTCCTTGGGTGGTATTACCAAATGAAAATGGGCATTACATTAATGGATTGACTATTTCTTCATAATTCCTAAAATCCATAAAGAACAATTCTCGGTACCACTCCACACTAACAATCGAATAAAATACACTTATCTACTTCGTGAAATATTGGCGCAGCAAAAGCCAACACAATACCATCACTCAAAAGCTGTGTTGTTAACCCCACAGAAGTTATTATCCAGTTCTTGAAAATACGATGGTTTTCTTTTATTGGATATAAAAGCTGAAGTTGATTTATTTTTAGCCACAGAAATGATTATAGAGACGGGAAAATACGTTTTAAAAATGGCTTCGAGGTCAATTGCTGTATTGTCCTGTAAAACAGCAATTATAAAAAAAAAAAATACTTGGATTACGAGACAATATTATAAAATAAAGTCTCCCCGCAGCGTCTGACTGTGTTGACGGATTTTGATACGGGTTTCATCAATGGACGGAGTGATTCATGAGGAAGGTTTAGGTGTATAATTCATTAAGTATTTGTGTAAATTGGCTGAAATATGACGAGGATTGTTGAAGGGTCGGAAAAAATCATTTCGACGGGACCTTTATAGGCGTGCGCGACCGCGCTGCGTAAACCAAGAGAGTTATACATATAAAAGCTGTTGGCCCTACATAAAATGGACCTCAGAAAAAGGCCACCATTCTTCACTCCTTTCTAACTTTAAATGCGACGAAAATGAGCTAATGCCATCACGAATAACGAGCTGAAAATACCTGACTCCTATGACACATTTTTTTTTACTTCATTAATCTTCGCGACCGCGGCAAAGGTAGAGTGAGGAGCTAATCATGTTTGCGGGGCCAACATGGCCATGAGATCGCGAGAAAGAGAGGTAAGGTAGGGAAAAAGGGGAGGCGAATGTTATCATTCTGTGAATCATTGAAAGTCAGAGTAGTATAAAGACAGTCACGAGCATAAATACGTAAGGTTTTTAATAATAATAATAATATCCCTGGACATTTCACACAGCGCCACCTAGTCCCAAGCTAAGCAACCTAATGCTTGTGTTATGGTAACAAGATGGCTGATAAACTACTTATATACATTTTTTTTTGTAAATACATACATATTATAGATAGAAAAACACCCAGACTCAGAACAAATACATGTAGGACTTACAAATATTTTTTCTGTGCGGGAATCGAACCCGCGACATGCAGCGCAGCAGTCCGATCGCTCGGCCACTGCGCTAACCGTGTTGTTTTATGCTCGTAACTGTCGTATTACAAATCAATCTTCAATCAAATCTCTTTTGAATTTTGTACCAGAGCACAAAATTCAAGAGATTTGCTCATGATATAATGATTGTACTCGTAAGTTTGAGAAAAGACCCACTTAATAATAGTATGGTTTCGAAAATACTATGCTCTTACCGCCATAAAATTTATATCAAAACCTAAAGAGAAATTCGCTTTTGAATCTTGCGTAAATGTAGTACATTACTCCAGCGGGCTGCAAAAGTGGCATTGTTGGACGAACGTGAAAATGTGGGCCGAAGTGAAGCCGAGGCACATCTATGTGAGTCCATCAAAATGCCTGTTATTGTAATGCGCTGAAATTCATACTTAGGAAATTCCAGAACCAATGATGAACAACAATATTTTTTCACAAACCAGTACGACTGAGCAGTGGTGGCCGACTTACGAGTTGTAAGGTCGTGGGTTCGAACCCAGGCAGGCGCTTTACTTTGTGTAAATATTTTCATCACCACTGCTCTCAAAACGGTGAAGGTAAACATCGTGAGAAAACCGGCATGTTCTAGAACCAAATATTCGAAGACATGTAACATCTACCACCCCGCACTGGGCCCGCGTGGTGGATTACGGCCCACTACTTTAAACAGATCTATTTGCAAGCCAGTTCGTTTTAATAAAATCTTTGATAAGTTACCTTCTTGGTTGCTATCGAAGTATAAAGTTCGGTCCATTTTTAAATTACACGATAGAATATGAGTTCCCATAGTAACCGCCAGGAAAACACGACAGATATGGATTTTCATACCAACTTTGCCGGCCGCTGCTCTCATGTATTTGACCAGTACAGCATTTTCGATTTACATACCTTTAAGGAAACCTCCTTAAAGGTATGTAAATCGAAAATGCTGTACTGGTCAAATACTCTTTGGTGTAATATTCTTTGGTGGGATTTTTCCACTTTTCTGTGTGCTGTGCCTTCCCAGTCCAATCAGTTAGGACCGAATCCAAATCGTCACACCAGCGTTTCTTTAGCCTGCTTCGCAACGCTCGTTTTCAAGCACTCACTGTGTGATGATTTTGGCCCATCTGTCTGGATGCATCCTATAGGTGTGACCTGCCCAGTCCCACTTCAGCCTCACAGACTTGTCGCCAACACCGGCGTTACCCATCAAAGCATATTTGAGAAAAAGTATTTATGCTAGTTATTGTACAGCACACAATCTGTCAAATTTCTTTAATAGATTTTCAATTTTATCGCTAAAGCATTAAGGTTCAAGGTTGATTGGAAAAAATTGACAGTTTCGGGTAGCTTGACCTGCTGGCGTCTGTACGTACATACCAGTACTGCTCTCGGTTTCAATGATTCACAGAATGATAACGGCACACAGAATACTGCTATTCATCAAAGCCATACCAACTTTCAAACGTAAAAAGTTTGCAAAGGTAATCCATTTAATGTCACTGCGTTTTCACTAGCTATGCTTTGCTTTTGCGCCGTCGATGCATTTATACAGACTGCATAGGAAATTCACAACCAGCTACAGGAATTCATTCGCATGAATATTTTAATGTACCTACGCCTCTACAGGAAACATGTGGTTTCAATATTACAAAAAAAAACGTGCTAAAAATGTTAAGAATGACGAGTATGTAGATCTATGGCTTGTATAGGAAACTCCATTTTTTTATCAGTCTATAGGTACTACTTATAATTGTAAAGCTGAAGAGTTTGTTTGTGACTGCCACACTGCCACTGTCAGTTGGATTAGAGATAAAAAAAAGTCTGAAAGAACGGGAAAATTTTTATGACGGTCGAAGTAGCGGGCAGAAGCTAGTTCCGAATAGAATAAAGGTCCGAAAGATTTTTCAGGAAATTCCTAATCCAATGCTTCATATGTTTGAAAGCTTGGTCTGCTCAACAACATAAAAACGCACTGAATGTTGTTGAACTGTCAAGCTGAAAGGCGTTCCCACTCTAAGTGTGTTACGCAATTACCCTGGAATATAACATATTTTGGAATAAAGAGAAAATAATATGATGAATAGATTGCATTGTTTTAATTAAATAAATACAGAGTTGACCGTAATTTATTCATGAAAAATGCGAGCTTTTCAACTCGCATCACACAATGATGTATTTTAATTAGAATTTGTAATCTCACTTTTGATCAATGATCATTCGACTGAAACATCAAACAAAATGTCAATAAAAATGTAAATTGCTTGGCACTCGGCAAACAGTTTGTATTATATCAATATAAAATCTTTTCAGTCAAATGCTTGACTTTCCAGAGAATATTTTACCGTAATTTCTCATATCGAAACTTTGTCCAAAATGTTATTGTTCGGACTTCTCTGCTTAAGTGCATACAAGACATTAATGGGTTTCGACAGAATGTACATTTAGCAACAAAATTCGATTAGGATTTCGACATTTTTATTGGTATAATTTTTGTAGATGCCAATCATCTCTCTAGCCTTTTCCCAACTATGTTGGAATCGACTTCCAGTCTAACCGAATGCTGCTAAGTACCAGTATTTTACATGGAGTGACTGCCTATTTGAACCCCATAACCCAGTTACTGGGTAATACGATACGCCTTGATAATACTGGTTGTCAGGCTTTCGGGCTTCTGACGACCCGTAACCACTGTCAAAGATCCACAAATGACAGCCGGGACTAACTGCTTAATGGGCTTTCGGAGGGGTCTCAGTATGTAGAGATGGTCCAACCGCAGCAAGCAAAGCTTAACCTGATTGATCGATCAATTTTGCTTCTTATTGAAAGGAATTTTAAATTTTTATTTTAATGAGTGACATAAAATAGGGCGACTTTTTAATACAAATGTGCGGGCGGTGGGAGCGTCAGTCGCTCGCCCGCGTGAACCATGGGACTGTCACCAACGAAAAAGTCACGCCATAATTTTATGTGATTTCGTAATGTAATTTTGGCTTAAAGCAACGGAGTAATTGCTTCAATTTGACAGTTTAACATCAATCATTGCGGTGTAGAGCAGACAAATTTTTCGAATAGGTATATAAGAAAGAAAGAAAGCAAAGAAAATGTATTTATTGTGACTCGTACAGGAAGATCATAGAACTAAAGTAATAAAGCAATTACAATAAAAATAATAAGCAAAAAAGCTAATATATGAAGCAATGGATTAGCAATATCTGTCAAAATGATTCTAATTGTGATTAATCGTGTGTTAGGCAATTAGGGTGCTGTTCTTCATTAATTAAATACTACTGTCATCGCTTTTGATGTTGATATTACCTGTTAGTATTTTGTCAAGATGAAGCGGTGAAATTAACCCAGTACCACCATATTGTACAGCGTTATTGGTCGATTTTGTCAATTAGCCGTGAATTAAATGCATCTAGATACTTGAATGCAATAAACTAAATATGGAGTTTGAATAGAGTGTGCGGGCTGATAATGTTCGTGTTTAGACGAAAATTTTATAAATTTAAGTTGATGCTAACATAAACTACTAGAGTTTTACCGTGCACCAAAATCATTGACTACATAATTTTTAATTTAAAAAAAAAATTACATATTTTTCACGTCACGTCACAGTCACAAGCACCAATATGTCAACACTTGGAAACTTTCAATTGCATTTTTTTCGTGAAATAACGAATGCATCGTTGAAATACGACACATTACATAAACCTAATGGCAGCTCTCCATTTGCGCGGACACGTCGTGCGACGCGTCTGCGCACGCGTGTGTCTAGAAATCCGTCTGCCCTCTTCACTTCCGTCTGTGTCAGTGTGACGAACGCAACCCAAGAGGATAGACGTGGACCTGGTTAGTGCGGCTGCTGCTATTTATTTAATGAATATTACATATCACAGAATGTCTTTGGTACAGCTCAATAAACTTGAAAGTCTCTTCGTTCGACCACGCACTAGCCATAATTTATACAGTCGACACGTGTGAAGCGCTCGATGGCCCGGCGGCAACTGGACAGGCGGCGATAGTGAAGAGGCGAGACGCATTTCTCGGCAGATCCCTTTGATGCGTGCCCAAAAAACCGACAAATCACGGATTGCGGCAGGGACGGAGGCAGACGCGGACACGCAGGCAGATCTCGACAGATTTTGCCCTCTCCACTACGCGCGGATGCATCCGCGGACGCGTCGCACGACGTGTCCGCGCAAATGGAGAGCTGCCATAAGGGTTCGAAAATGCTATGTTCGTAACAACATAAAATTTCATTAAAAAATAAAGGAGTAAATCGCTTTTGAATAAAGCCGAGTGTATACATACTTTTGCTCGTGACTGTACATAGTTAGTTAAAGAGAAGCAACTAATAAAATGAAAAAGTATAAGCGGAATAAATTATCTAATACTAACGAGCGAACATCGGCGACCAATGTGCAGACTAATTGTGTAACACACTATTAATCACAATCTGAATCATTTTCTTAAAGGATATTGCCAATCCATTGCTTCATATGTTCGAAAAATTTGTCTGCTCAACAACGTAAATAACGCAATGAATGTTGTTGAACTGTCAAAATGAAAATGAAAGCCGTTGCTAATGTTAGTATGTTATACAATTACCCTGCAGGTTATGTAGGTAGGTATTGCTCAGTAGTTATGATTTACACCGTCCTTCTTTATTTTCTATGGCTTACCCAGTGCTCCGGTGCGGGCAAAGTTTTATTAAAGAAAATGAAGTCTAGCTTTGACTGAGTTCCCAACTCGACTGCGGAGAAATAGAAAAAGGTGATAATAAAAGCAGAAGTCGATAAAGTAAAGCGTTAGAACTTCTGCCGATGTAGTGAAATAATGATTTAAAGGTAATTCAAGTAACGAATGGAAGAAATAGGTACATACACATTTATTTTGATTGTGAATCATTGTGAAGTATCAGAAGGATTCTAATTTGCGAAACATAATTTCATGATTGCAGGTGCACCTGGAACCAATTTTTAATAAATATACAGCCCGCGACTTCGCCGTCAAACTTGTTCCCTCAGACCCAACCCGTCGCATCGCATAGCTCTTTCTTACTTTTTGCTCAGCTCCTAAAATTTCTAGCGTGATGTTAAATAGCCTTAACCTTCTTCAAGTATTGGGCTATCAAATGCGCAAAGAATTTTCAAATCCGACAGGTAGTTCCAGAATTCGCGTTCAAACAAATGAAAAAAAAAATACAAACGGTCGGGGGACCCTCGGCAGGAATGAAGTTTAAAATGAAGATCCAAGATAGCGGATGAAAATTTGAAAATATTCGCAGCCGCCATCTTGTATTTTCATTTTGACCTCACTATCAGCTTTAGCATCCTCAAAAACCACGAAAATTATCTCTCTCTATTGTTTGTAATAAAAAGTCGCATGAAGCGGCCATAACATTTTTTCGTTACGTGACGATTTCTCCAAGTTTACTCCTATCGAAAGCTCCGTAAAAGAACTTATTTCCAAAAAATACAAACAATGTCTTCAGCTTTATTATTAACATAGAGAGATTGGATGACGACGCCGAATCGGGAACAAAGTGGAGCTAAAGACACAAAATACGAAAACATCAGAGAAACAAAAATTTAAAACAAATGATAATCTCATTTTTCAATTTACAAAAAAAAAAAACATAAATCCCTTTACGTGGTGCACTTAAATAGCAATCATGATTAAAAAGCCAGCTTAAAGTTGAGAGATTTTCCGCCGACCAGATGATATGGTAATGAAGGCGCATCCAGCTTCCAAAGGGGAATATTCGATATTCTAATGCGAAGTAATAAAAGTCCTGTATTAGCATCGGAAACTCTCGACCTGGGAATGCCTTGGATTCGTCGGAGCACTCACACTACCCTTGTGGCTTGCTTTATATTATTGTACGAACGTTAGGTTGGTTCAAAAGTCAAATTGGGTTTAAATAATGTGCCGAATAACCTGCTTGTGAATCGTATATCGAACAAAACTGAATCGGTGTTTTAGTATTTGGTTCTCTATGTTCATTTATTTGAGCATGATGAGGATAGGAAGTTAAGTAAGATAAGGATAATTCGATGCAGAAAAGATTGCTGATTCTTTGGGCTAAAAATAGACCAGCCTTCTGGTCACGTGAAGAGTCAACCAACCACTTGGCGAGGTCCCGAAAAATTAATTAATTTAAAAAAAAAATGTTCAGTTTTGACTTCGTTAGTACTATTTACAAGCTTTTATTTAACGTGATGGTTTTTTTTGGGGCTGAGCGACCGCTGGTAGTATAGTTACTCGAAGTACGAGTTGAGAAAATCAGTTATTTTTGTTTTAACGTGTACGAAACCCACCGAGTACTTTACAACTTTAGACAAAAAAACAGACTATTATGGTATTTCTAGTAAAGTAACTATACTGCCTAGGTCGAAGATCCCAAAAAAAAAAATATCATCAAATTTTTTTTTTTTGTTTAATCATGATTATAATATATCGATGCCCATCATATCTACGTAGTTTCGCTAGCTAATTTAATTTGACCCTGTAGATAGTAGGATCCACCGTTAGTTATATGCAAACATTTCGAAATTATATAAGTGTATGCTTTAGGGACTTCTCTTAACATGCATTGCTCCGTCTGACCATGTTGCCCGTCCCACGAGATATGTTTCCGGATATTATTCGTTTTTAAGGTTCCGTACTAAAATGGTACCGATGAAAATCCTATGGGGATCGCTCCGCTGTGTTGGCATACAGACGGGTAACAACGATTATTTCCGTTATTTTAATGTGCCAAGGAATTACGAAAAGGAGAGTTTTGTAAGTAGAACGATTATAGTTAATGGATAATAATTATGATACCGAATATAAAGGCTGATTTACACGGTGCGCTTTATTGGCTTATTAGTCGATTCGTACGAATTTACTCGCCCGAAACGGGCGAAATTTGAGACGGAACCCTCAGAGCGCCAATCCGTCTCGCACTGGTCAGGTTTTTCGAGACAACAGCTGCTTATCAACTAAAAGTATATGTGTCAGAGTTACATATGTTATTTTCATTCTGATTTCGCTGAAAGATTTCACTTTTGTATCTACCTGTCAGTTGTCAGTTTCAGCTTCAAACACAGAGGTATTAATTAATTGTTTAATTAATTTTCCCAGAATACTTCATTGGAGTTGGAGTTTCTGTGCAGGCCTTAAACGTTTTTTCCTGGAAAGAAATAAAATGAAATGAATTTGTTTATTCTGTAAAATATATGATATCGGTATCATTTTTTAACGTCATCACCTGCCTAGACTTTTCACAAATATGTTGGGGTCGGCTTCCAGTCTAACCGGATGCAGCTGAATACCAGTTTTCGCATGGAGCGACTACCTACCTGATCTCCACAACCCAGTTATTGAGTTTACTATTAGTAACCCAGTTGAGAGTTACCCCTTAGTAATACTGGTTTCCAGACAGATGACGAAGAGTGCTTCTGACTGCCCGTAACGACTGTCAAAGATCTACAAATAACAGCCGGGACCAACGGCTTAACGTGCTTTCCGAGGCAAGGGTCTGGATATGGATGGTCACCCATCCAAGAACAACCCGTGATAACATTTAGCTACGTGCATAAAGAACGCATAATCAGATGTATTCCTAATAAATTGAAACGCAAAGCTATTAATTATTATCCGTCTGATTACAAAACGAACGATCTAGCCTAAGCCCTTGGGCTGGTATTTGTATTTCAAACTTTATTTCGATTTAGACAAAGTTCTTAATACTAAAATGACAACTAAGCTGCCATTTTTGTAAAAAGAACTGCATTTCTTTAACAGTTAGGTTCTTAATTCAATAACTGGCTCAGAGGCTTCAACCTGAAGGGCAATCTCAAGAACGTTTCGTAATTTTTCGTCTCGTAATTTCAAGAACGTTTCTTAGTCTCAATCTGTCAAAAGTACCTCTAATTTCCCTACATTTTAGATAAGTTTTTGATATTGATTGTGGCTAAGATAAGATTGCGATTAGATTTTGAACGTTTTTAATTACAAGAATTGGACTTCTTGTCTAAAGAGAAACCTTGTTTTGTAATAAAGGGGTAACTTTGCTGTTCAATTTGTTAAGAATAACTAACAGGAATTCCTGTTAGGAAGTCCAACTATAGCTACGAACTTAGCGAAAAATCATAACCGGAACGGTTAAACTTACGCCTTCAAAGAACTCCGAACAAAGTTTTTAATTCAGTGCAGAATGTGTTCAATAGTTAATGAGCGTTAGTTCCAAGACGTGCCCTCCTTTTAAGACTCCATAGCAGCAGTGAGATTATGTAGGTATAAAGTATTATTTCTTTAGAAAATAAAATTGAAAGGATTAGTCTGTCTTGTTGTTTTATGTGTTAAAAGTCCGAGTCTGAGAAAACTGGGATGAAAACGCTAGTCCTCGACTTTTTCTGAGAGAAAACTAAAATTGAAGATAAATTGTGTGGATGACGATTCGAACACAGTACAGTTTGGTTAAAAAACACAGATTTTTGGGTTGGTCAAAGATATTGTATAATTAGCCTATAATGTTCCCACTGCTGGGACACCGGCCTCCTGTCTTCGAGAGGATTGGGCTATAATCTACCACCCTGGTGGCGGCCCTGTGCGGATTGGTAGTTGTCACATGCCTTCGAATTTTTGGTTCTAGAACATGCCGTTTCCTCACGATGTTTTCCTTTACCATTTTGAGAGTAAAGGTGATGAAATTATTTACGCAAAGTAAAGAGCCTGCCTGGGTTCGAACCCGCACCCTACAACTCGTAAGACGGGGCCTGACAAATAACTGATGGAAAAAAAAAACTCTTTGTCCGACCTGGGAAGCGAACCCAGGACCTCATGCTTAGCGCTTGCCACCACTAGACCAATAAGACAGCCAAAAAGACAGGCCAGGGGCTGCAGTCTCGACATTCATAGCGACCGCTTTACGACCGAATTTGGTCGCAAAGTCCTGTCACTCCATACATTACACCTGTCAATCCGGGACTTTGCGACCGAATTCGGTCGTAAAGCGATCGCTATGAATGTCGACACTGCAGCCCCAGGCAGATATTTGAAATAATCAAACATATTACCAACAGCACTAAAATAAGCAATTAACATGATGCCATACCATCGTAACGTACGTACAGTATAATGTTCAAATTCAAAATCATTTATTTGCTAATATGGGTAATTACATAAAGTTGTTAAAATAGTAGAGCAAAGTTCAACCATGTTACGCCTTGAGGCATGCAAATCTATAATTACTTGCAAATTTATAATTAATAACGCATTTTTCGTAATTTCACCATGGCAAGTAATAATGAAACATTAGCAAATATTAATGTCACAAGGCTGTTGCCAACTAATTACTTTTACAAACAGCAATGTTTTAAAAGTAAAACGAATTATTCGCGTAAAGTTTACTGAACGGGTAAAGGTAAATTTATTCAAAATTCACGAGCTTTGATAAGCTTCGTTGTAAACTAGGTTCTACATCTAAAATAATGTTAATGTTAAATCCCATCAGAATTTTAGTTACAACGTATTTCTTGTTGGTTATAGCCAATTAAATACTTTATATCAAGGTTATCAAGATGTTATTAGATTTATTTTATAAACTTTGGTACGTAGTTGCCGAAATCTTTGAAATAAAATACTTAGGTAAAATTAAAAGGGCGCTCCCTAAAATATTGCTGAAGCTGAACTTATTTTAACAAAATTATCCTTAACAGTGTTTTGAAATAATAATGCCAATAATCATGGTCACCGACCATATTAACAAACTAACAAGTCACCGCATAGTCAAATCGTCAATTAAAACGCTAATTGATGACATTGGATGGCGACCAGTCGGTTATCTTTCAAAGTGAAGGCACGTGAATATATATTCGTCAGCGCTGATTTGCTTGATTCGTTTTCTCCTTTATCTATCGCTATTTCTCCTGACAAAGTTTATTCTGTTTATATGTATGTATTTATTGTACTAATATATTCGGAACATATACATTTAATTATCACGGAACGTGTTCATTTTTTTTTTAATTTATTTATTATTGTGTTTTTATTTTTATTTTTTTTAATGTATGTATTTATGTGTTAGTAGTCAGGCTGGTAGAAAATGCCATAGGCATAAGTCCGCCTTTGTAGAGTATTGTTTTACTTGTGCATAAAGTTTTAATAAATAAATAAATACTTAATTGAAAATGAAATAAAATAACGATTGCTTGGTCATCTTTCTGCAGTAAATTACCAAAACACATTTCTGTACATACCAAACCCGATATATGTACAGTCACGAGCACCAATATGTCAACACTTGGCAACTTTCAATTGCGATTTTATCGTGAAATAACGAATGCAACGTTGAAATACGATTCAATAATAAATGAGTAAATCGCTTTTGAATAAAGCCGATTGTATACATACTTTTGCTCGTGACTGTACTAGGATATCTGTATCGTTACAAGTCCAAGTTAGAATGCACAAAATTCAGTAACAAAAATATTTTAACTATCTCCGAATGTACTTGTATAACACACAGCTACCCTTCAGCGCTCGTAAGTTATTAATTCATAAACGTTAACTGACGTTTCTACAAACCTGAACAAAACCAATTATAATTTCATTCGGATCGAACTCAATCCATACTCGTACGAGGAGGTATCGGACCTAACTTTACTGTGAATACAGTTTGACACAAGGTAAATGTTCCATCAGTGCAAAGTGCAAGTTTAAACGAACTCAGGCGGGCAAGCATTCAAAAAGTTATGAACGTTAAATAACATTTTCGGATGTTCGTTACTTTTAGGGTACCCTAAGGTATAGGGTGCCAACGGAACCCTATTACTAAGCCTCCGCTGTCCGTCCGTCTGTATGTCAGCGAGCTGTATCTCATGCACCGTAATATGTAGTCAGTTGAAATTTTCACAGAGTATGTATTTCTGTTGCCACTGTAATAACAAATAATAAAAATAAAATATAGCTAACAATTAAAGGGGGTCCAAAATAGAAACTTAAAAAAAAATGTGTATTAAATATTGTATGGTGGTACGGAACCCTTCGTGTTCCTGAGAAATACAATTATAATTATCTATAACTATATGTAAATATCAAAATTAACATATAAAATAACACTTGTACAAATAAATTTTTCATTCATCTATCTTCTTACATCCATCCATCTCTCGGCAAACAAGTCACACTCCGGTGTTGATGTCAAACTCAAACTCAAAGCATGTACCTATTTCAAATAAACCAATTAAGTACAGGAATTCTCAAGGGGTCGGTCAGTCAGAAAGATGAAGCTAGTGGCCCATTCTAAAGCTTAGTAGGTACCTATGGAGAAGAACGGGCAAGAAACTTAACGGACACTCTTTTAAATTAAAAAAGCTTGTCAGAAGAGCATTGAGCATCGATGGAACCCTTTTGTTTGTGTCGTACTATGGCACCCTCGCTTCGCCCCGGCATAGTCCGAGGTAAACATGGAGGTATATGGTTGCAGTGAAACCTCTGTGCTCAACCCCGTGTTTATCTTCCTCTGAAGGGTTCCTATCGTTGATTGTAAGGAAGATATTCCTATTGTGTTGTGTTAGATTCGAAGATGTGAAATAATTTATGATGCTTAAAGATCTTCACAAAACAAAACAGTTAAATATTAGTATGAAGTTGAGTAGCCCAGAAAAAAAAAAATTGATCTATGAAAATGACGTTTGGCGTAGCGGTTAAGCGATTGACTGCTGCGCTGCGTGTCGCGGGTTCGATTCCCGCACGGAACAAATATTTGTATGACCTGCATGTATTTGTTCCGAGTCTGGGTGTTTTTCTATCTATAATATGTATGTATTTACAAAAAAAAATGTATATAAGTAGTTTATCAGCCATCTTGTTACCATAACACAAGCATTAGGTTGCTTAGCTTGGGACTAGATGGCGCTGTGTGAAATGTCCAGGGATATTATTATTATTATAATTGACAAATGCTCACGGGTTTCATAACACTGAAACAATTGGGAGGAAAAAAATAGTTTCACACATAAGTTGTTCACACTTAAGTCAGCTGCATGCTCCTGTAAATATTGGTAATGTCTACTAACATAGTTTTTAAGATTTTATGTTACTAACATCTTGGTACCCTTTGTAATGTTGTAATTATGGAATTGTATTCTGAATTAAAGAGATTATTATTATTATTATAATTACAAACGTACATGAACCTAGCGCTTTCTTCCCATGATGACTTTGACTCCGATTCACTTGTGCTGATGCTACAATTTTAACGGCATTACATATTACGAGTAAATACTAGTATAATGATTAAAACATGTTTTACAACAATTATTAAAATCTTGCTTCTAAAGCTATTTGGAAAATCCACCGGAAAAGTCGGAAAATAATTAATTCACTCAACTAGCAATGTATATTTCTATAACGACAACCTATACTGAAATTTATATTATTGCTCAATTAATATACAGGGTGACAGGGACATAGACACGTAAACTGTAACCATGGATACATTAAAAGACACTGAAACCAAAAAAAAAAAAAAATTGCTATCCCATACATTTTGACCGCGTCGATATTTTTTATAACCGGCTTAAAATGTCTTCGCTAGGGTATAGAATCGTGTGCTGAATTCATGGTTACAGTTTGCGTGTCGATGTCCCTGCCATCCTGTATATTAAAGCTACGTCTGTGGTGATTTCGATCATGACACCATAAAATTTGTACCTATCAATACTTTAGGTGACAATCGCTTTTGAATCTTGCGTAGGTCATCATCTACCTAGCCTTTTCCCAAATTATGTTGGGGTCGGTTTCCAGTCTAACCGGATGCAGCTGAATACCAGTATTTTACATGGAGCGATTGCCTATCTGACCTCCACAACCCATTTACTGGGTAATACGATACCCCTTGGTAAGATTGGTTGTCAGACTTTCTGGCTTCTGACTACCCGTAACGACTGTTAAAGATACAGGAATGACAGCCGGGACCAACGGCTTAACGTGCTTTCCGAGGCGGAGGAGGGATCTTGGTTGGGATGCGCGTTACTATATGTAATGTTAATACCTATGTATGTAACCTTTCAATATGATCTATAACCGAATCTGCCGTTTCTTGTACCAATTTATGAAATAAACACAGGCATGTTTTCTTTTAATCTCAGATGAAGAAGTCTTGTTATTTATCTGTGTATACAAGGATAGAATATTTTTAGTCGTTATATCTTTGGTAGGTATTTTATGCTTTTACTGGCTTTTTATTAGATTTCGATTTCGAGGCAAGAAAAATCTAAGGTACTAATATAATCAAGTTGGAAACTACAAGTCAGATTTGAAAAAATCTTTTTGTATTTGATAGTCCTCATTTAAATCATTGGCTCATTGTCTGTCAATCTGATACCGTCTAATAATCAACCAATATGTTAATAGACACAAACAAGGGGAATGGTTTGAAGATTCGAATGACGTTGTTTCGACACGCGCTGGGATCTACTCACTAAGTACGAAATTAGTATTATCAGCCGAAATAAAAAAATCAAAAGTAATTTATTCAAATTAGGCTGAGAATCAGCACTTTTAGAACGTCAAAATTACATAAGACAGTCCTCCAAAACGCCCGCCCTTCACCTCGAAGTTATGGACGCTTCCTGTTCTGCATCGCCCTTCAGACATAAGATAGTACGGGTTGCGATCCAAGACAACACGGTTTGACAGCTTTTCTTACTCCTAATGTGTTTTTTCCGTCCATAAAAGTCACATAATCGGGACTAGAGTTCATTCCGAAGTATCGTACTACTTTCAGACGGGCCCGTATCTTCGCTGTTGGTATTAGAGACAAGGCTCTCTGTTTTAAAAAACTCTGCGAGTGATACACGATATTACTAACCTTTACTCAAACATGAACTAATATCGATCAAAATCAATGACAGTAAACCATACATTATATTAGTTACTGTTCGGAAATGGGAATAGTTACCGTGCGAGCACGTTTCTGCATTCGTGTCATTATATATTCTAACAATGTTGCTACACGTAAAGCAGTTATGTGTTGAGTTAATGAATGCAGCACCTTGTAAGGAGGAGATAATTTATTGCATTATGTACAAGTAGCTTTTGCCAGTCTGGATATCGGAAAATATCCCACGGGAACGTACTACCGGGATTAAAGTACCCTATGTGTTAGTCCATGTGTATGCCAAATGTCATCCAAATCCGTTCAGCCGTTTTTGCGCCAATCCAGATCATATATCCAGACAAACGGACAAACATTCTAAAAAAATATTTTCGGCATCAGACTCGTTCCTGCATATCATAGCAATTACTTTTTCAAAAATATTCAATGTAGGTACAGTTTTGACTTCGTTACTATTTTATTATATACCTACAGCAACCGGTTACCATGGATTCTGTACATGATTTTGGACCCCCTTTTTTTTGATAATTCTCGAAAAATTTCTACGCTATCCGTTTAGAATCATGTGCTGAATCCATGTTAACAGGTTGCGCGTCGATGTCCCTGCCACCCTGAAGATTTTGTCTCAATGTAGGGCAAAAGGTTTTCTCATTGAGAGGATCATTGCTCACTACGTTTGCTGCCGGTGTGTTGGCGATTCAGTCCTGAGGGTACACAGGGTAGCGGGATCGTCCGAAAGGGTTACCGCTGCCCTGGAACATAAAGGGCTAAGGAACGAACACGGGTGGGTTTTAGTCAGTAAGAGTCTGACACTCCCTTCCGCTCCACCCAGAGCGGGAGCGGTCATTTGGTGATTTCCTATCCACAAAAAAAAGGGTACACACTTATAATGGCAATACCTTTTATTTTGACAATACATAAACTCACGCATTTTATCCATGGAGATAGGTAGAAGCCAGACAAAACCATGTGCTACGATCCTTACATACTTCTATTGCCTCAAGATAAGTTGCCAAACTCATCGATCTGCGGTAATCTTAGCTCAGAGATGTCGTAAACGTCCATGGAGCTCCTTAGAACCATAGAGAGTTAAGTCAACAACTGCAGCGGTGCGTAGGTAGTCGGTAGTCGATAACTTTTCGAACATTTAATGACCTATTTCCCAGTTGACTTGCCACTGGGCAGGCTCGGCTTAGTCGGTCATAAGGCTTCGTCGGTACACTGGTTTGTAAACAGTTTCCCCATGATTCGTTCTGTAAGATAAGCGTTTGATTGTGTTATCGATGTAGGATAAATTGTTTCGGGTTTCGAGTTGTTTTTTGGGACACTTTTCCTTGGTCAATAATATGATTATTATTGATCAAGGAAAAGTGTACTGTGTCTGTGTCCTAGCAGTGAACACAGAGCTGACAGAGCTGGGACACAGGCCTCTTCTCTATGAGAGGGAGTGGGGGCCGTAATCCACCACGCAGTTACAGTGCGGGTTGGTGGATATCGCACCTCTTCGAAATTTTTCAAAGTAAAGTGCCTACCTGGGTTCGAACTCACGACCTACAACTCGTAAGACGGGGCTGATACCATGGGCTACCACTGCTCTACCTGCTCTTGACCAATAATGATGCAAAAACATCAAAAACTGGTTATCTATTTATCCCTCTAATATTGCATTTAAATACATACAAATTACATTTTTAAATATTTTTGTAAACAAAAAGATAAAAAAACATTTAAAAATATAAAAAATAGTAGCCCACCGGTATCGGGAACCGGGTCCAAGCTACCGGTGGTCAGGGCTCCAGAGAGAGGAACCTCCTGACAATGCGAGCCGTGTCCAGAAGTACCGCTTTCTGAATCAAGCCCTTGATCCAGCTGCCCAACGAGAGCCTCCTCAGGTGTTGGTCGAGGCTCTTGGCTATTAAGCCATTGGCTGTCACGACTATCGGCACAATGGTCGCTGAGTCCACATCCCACATGTCGACAACCTCGCGAGCCAAGTCAAGATACTTGATTTGTTTATCTTTCTCGGCTTTCCCTCTAATCATTATTATTATTTTGTAAAGACTGTTTCTGAAGGCAACGCACAAAGAACAATGGAAAACTACGGTGGAGACCTTTGCCCAGCAGTGGGGCAATATTTATGTTGAATAAAAAAAAGGTAGTTTGTTTTTCAATAATGTACCAATATTTATTTCACTGTATAATTAAATTATGAATTATACAAAAGGCTCCATATTCATATCGAAGCATATTTATGTTACTATCCAAACACGAATTCCGGACGAGCTTGTTTTTCCTCAGGCAAACTAGTGGTTGGTTCGCATGCAGCATCATGCTGAGTGGAAGCCTTCTTGTCTCAGCTACGACGTGCAGCCGAATATTTCTGTTCGGTGCTCGTGATTATAGATCACTTTTGTTTTTGAAGTAACGCGGTGTCCTGCGTGATCAACGAATACGTTGCGACGCGACGCAAAACGACGCGACGTAATGCGACGCGATGATACACGCGACAAATGTCCTACGTGGTTTTGGTCATTACTTCTCGAATCATGGAGAAGTACAGTACAATTTTGCTCGTAGTTCGTGGTGACGCGTCTTGTCGCCCTCAAAACAAGTACGCGTTACGTCGCGTCTCGCCGCAGACTGTCATATAGGCCGCAAGCAGGATATGCCGTTGAGTTGATCGCGTTCGTCGCGTTCGCACCGTCGCGTCGCGTCGTATTCGTCGCACACGCAGGACACCGCGTGATACTTCTCAGGCGACAAACTTTTTCGGAATGAAAGGAGATAGTTTTTTTTTTGGGCCCACGTATTGGAACGTCTATTAATTGTATTATACTTAAAAATCGTAACCAATTTATTATTTATTAAAATGGTCGATTTTTTCAATAAAGTCTAACCGGAATCACGAAATCGTATTAAAAAAAAGAAAACGTTTTGATAACGCACTTAATTGATTCAATTCCAGATATGATCGTCAATGTCATCAATGCATGTATTGAAGCGTTTCTAACGATTTTAAGAGAATAAAATAAAATATATACCTAATTACAGTTCGAGATGGTAACTGAATCTGTTTCATTAAGTAAAAAAAAAGTACCATTGACGCTGTAGCAGGTCATCCTATGTTTAGACCCATTTTGAAGTTTACTTACTCTTGCGTAAAGTGGTTTTAAAATTAACGTGAAAGTTTGTAGTTTTCCGTTGCTTGTCAGTTTGACTCTAGTGATGTTACTCAGTCATTAACGTTCAGGTACTCGACTCGATTATGTAATTTGAAAACTAAGTTCCCAGCAGTTTCGTGTGCAAAAAAAACTTAAAGAAAAGAATCATCCATCAAACCATTAATTAATATTGATACATTGAATTTTAAGTCATTGATTTTCGGCTAAGATCGACTTTGTAAAGAGCGTCTCCTTCTATAACTAACATTCCACTGTCTATCTGATAATCAATGACGATACGATGACGATTTTAATAATAAATTACACGTTATCAACTGACAGCACTAACCCACAGAACATTTGTATTTTTACTCTTACTAAGATTTTGTGACAGTATATCACAATATTTTGATGACTTATTACCCGAAACAATTATATCTATTTCCTAGTTTATTACCTACTTTCGTATTGAATTATAGAATAAATGATGACAATTAACTATAAAATTCTTGTGGCAGTGTCGGTGCTGCATCTAGATGCAGTTTGAGAAAGTGCGTATAGATGATGCAAGAAAGTATTGAAACTGTTTATTAGTTACGGAGATTTGGATACTGGAATATTTACATTCATGTCGATCTGCACAACGATCGCATACTGTGCCTGTTGACTTTGCGGAAATGAACATTATTTGCAGTGGATTATAGCACAAAAAGAGAACAATAACGATAATATAATACGCTTATTTTCTAACACAAATCTATTTTTCAGGTGAATTTAGGTACATACCTAGAATATCAATTTCTAAAACTAGAGCTACTCTTGTTGGATACTGTTGCAAGTATCCGGCACGTTGTTTGGTAGTCAGACGTTGGTATTGTTGGCTGTTGTGCATTTGTAATGTTAAGCGGGTAGTATTTAAGTATTTTTATCATGGACACGGATCATCATCAAGATGAGAGGTGGAGCGACCTGCGTCTTTTTCAGTTGAAATACTATCTTCTTCTTAGTAGTCTGACGTCTAAATTGATATTAAACTTATAATAATAAAAATGCTTTGTTACATAATATGTGATTTTTGATTTCATGAACAGCAGTGCGATTCTGTAACCATATCACCGTGAAAACTGAAGTGAAGTGAGCGTGGAGTGAGCTGACATTCCAACTAATGCTAGAGATTGACACTATTGACAACTCAGTCTAAGCTCACTTCACCTAACTTTTCACGGCGAGATTTTTACAGAATCGATCGGCTGTTCAAAAGACCCTACTATTACTACTACTATGGTGATGATGTTATAATAATAATATACAGATTGTTTATTGAGTAACCATGAGACTCATAGAGCGTTAGTAACAATACAGTAAACTTACAACTATGTTAGTGATACAATTACACAAAAATGCACAACAAAACAATCACTGCTTCCGCATTCCAGCTGAGATACTGGAGCAACGACCTAAGTATGTTAAATGCTAGTATTATGAACAATCAGAACAGTAGCCGTAGCCACGATAATATTGCATTGACACTAATTACATTGCGTTGATACTAATTAGGTGGGACATTGATTATTCATATCATTCATTCATTCATTCATTTATTCATTTATCAAACAATTTACATTGTGTTCGAATTTTACAAAATAATACATATACAATAATACAAAATAAATACTATCACTTAGTATTGATTACGTTTATTATGAAAACCGTGTATTAGCGATACGAAGTCCAGTCTGTCGAACTGAAAACTCTTCTTTTGCTTTAATGGTTTATTGTTGGAGTCCCAACACTAAATGTTACTAAGTAACTAAATAATATGAACATCACTAGCGTGCGCTCTCGGTAGCCATTTTTATTTGAATGTCTCGTTCATTTTCTTCACGGGTCGCGACAGGTCGATAACCTGCTCCTGCCTACTTGATTGCACATAACCCCATAGTTATTATGTTTTTCTCCTTTATGAAAAACCACAAAGCACTGATATCTACGCCTCGGCGGTCGCTGCAAAAGACGGCATTACCAACACTTTCCTTCCAAAACTAAGTGTGCCGTTTACTCGTTTTACGATATTAATTGCGTATAAAAGCTGACATCTCTGCTAGCGGGCAGAAGTTCAGCAATCAGCGCACTTTCGGCGCCACAAATGTTGTCAGTACTGTCTCTACTCTCTAGACGCTGCCGGCGCGGCGCACCTAGAATCTGTGCGACAAAAACTCATAAGATAAGTAACCATAACCACCAACCAAGTAACCACTCTCGACAGTACAGTCATCGGCATGTAACTTGGCAAGGTTTTGGCGTAGTTGGAGTCAGTTTGCGCATGCACACTTAGTGCAACAAAAACTGGTCACTTTTATTGCTTGTCATTATTATTCTATTGTTATTGACATAATTTATTTTTGAACATGTTCATTTTCACTTGCAGCTAATCTAATTTTATTTATTTTTTAAAAACGTTGCCCCACTCTAGGAATTTCTCCTGTGTCGTGGGTGGGTTTACAAACATTTAAACTCACATACACAAACAGCCAGACCCGAAACAACTACTTGTAGGCCATACAAATATTTGTTCCGTGCGGGAATCGAACCCGCGACACGCAGCGCAGCAGTCAATCGCTTAACCACTGCGCCAACCGTGCCATCAAATTGAGTGTAAAAAAATGAATACCTAATCTATATACTTATAATAAATCTGTAGAAGTGAAAATTCTGTACATTGAAAATATCAAAAAAATAAATGGCGGTGTTACTAGACCGACACCGAACCCAAAAATGTGATTAAAAAATTTTTTGTCTGTCTGTCTGTCTGTTTGTTCAGGCATCACGCAAAAACTACCGGTTCGATTACGATGAAACTTGGTATAATTATTCTTTAATATCCTGGGCACCACACTGGGTACTTTTTATCCCGGAAAAGTATATACAATAAAAAACAAACTTAATTTTGCGGTTCGATACCTAGACACATTACTGTGTCAACCGCAAATAATAAGTTTGTCGTAGGTTACGTCACCCGCAGTAGAGTTCATTTTTATTCCTTTTAGTTTTTAGAGTTATTTAGGTTTATTTTCATATAAGTTGTAGGTATAGATTTTAATTTTAAAGTATAGGTAGCATATTTGATAGTGTACGTAGTGACCGTAGGTTATTTTATAATACTGTTAGGTAGGATTAGTCATTCGTATAGATATTAGTTTTTAGGGATTTTGCTTATTTATTGGGTTTAGATTAGGTATCATCAGAAATAGGTTTATTTAGGTAGGTATTTAATTTTCTGTTATTGAGTTTTTTTTTTTTAAATTAGATATGTACTTACTTAGGTAAAGATATCATATAGGTACCCTCTTAATCACCACTAATGAGACACAATTGGTTTTCTATTGTAATTAGCCACAAAGGGCCCGCGAGATAGATGGCATTCTGGGGAAGCACATTTTATCCTGTTAGCACGTTCCCGTGTGATAGTTTCCGACATCCACGCGGGCGAAGCCGCGGGCAGAAGCTAGTTAATTAATAAAAAATAACAAAATTATATCCTAACTTAACTAAAACTATTCACTAACTAAAATATAGCATCGAAAAATTCATCCGAAAAATTCATTCGAAAATTGTTCAGCTGGCGTCTGCCAGCTGTACATCAAGCTACCCGAAACTGTCAAATTTTCCCAATCAACTTTGAACCCAATGCTTTAGCGATAAAGTTGAAAATTGTTGGTAAAAGCTAGCTCTTGGGCCACGGGAAGTGTCAACCAGCCGTTTCGAAATTTCCATGTCTGTTTAGAAGAATGTTAGTAAAAGGCAAAACGCATCTAACGACTGTTGCCATGTTACGTGCGACTGTAAGACCGCGGGTACGACAAGTTAAATAAATATGTGTGTATACATACAAACATTTGGTACAAGTACAAGATAAATTCAATTCAGAAGCATAATAATAAAAACAATACACACAAAAGCAGTTGCTACTACTAGCAATCCAGACAATGGCTTATTTTTCAAAGTAGTGTTTAGTATAAGCACTTACTTGCTTCGGTAAGTAGTGCTGCACCAAACAAATGTTACTAAGTAAAGAAAGTCCCTGATTAAGTGCACGTTTTACTTAAGATATTTAAGTTTGGAAGGATCTACACTCGGGGATATATTTTGAGAGATTTCCAGCCAGAGCTAGTTGGAAAAGTGCATTAGTAGAAGTTGAGCTTAAAAAAGAATTACTCTTTTAAGGTTGGTAGGTACTCACTGTTCGAAGTGGCTTGTGGCTCAGTAATAACGCACGCACGGGTCTATCGATCAGGTTAAGCTACGCTTGCCGCGGTGGGTCCGTGGTGGATGGGTGACCATTTTTATATACCAAGACCCCTCCGTGCCTTGGAAAGCACGTTAAACCGTTGGACCCAGCTGTCATTCGTGGATCTTTAACAGTCGTTATGGATCCTCAGAAGCCTGAATGTCTGACGACCAGCCTTGCCAACGGGTCTCGTATTACCCAGAAACTGGGTTGTGGAGGTCAGATAGGCAGTCCCTCCATGTAAAATATTGGTACTCAGCTGCATACTTTTAGACTGGAAGCCGACCCCAGCATAGTTAGGAAAAGGTTAGGAAGATGATGATGACTCACTGTTCGAAGTATTTACTGAGGCCTTTGACTTTATTTCAGACGTAGGTAATATTAACATTATGGAATTGGGCTGGGCACATCTGCCACATGTCAGACGACCAATGGGCCAAACTTACGACCCAATGTGTCCCTCCTAATGGCAAGCGACATCGCGGCAGGCCAAGACGGAGATGGCGGGATGAGCTGGACTCCTTCAACAAGAACTGGTCCTTAGCAGCTTTAAACAGAGAGAAGTGGAAAGAGAGTAGAGAGGCGTTATAAATAGGTAATATTATAGTTATATTACACCAATTAATGGAAATAATATATTATATTAATAAAGCCTAATTATATATAAAGTTTTCGTGTAATTCGACAAATTGTGTTTAAATTTAAAGCTTATAATTCTACATTGTTATAATATTATGTTGTACGTATAATTTTGCTTTTCTATTTCTATTAGCAGAAAATAATGTATTTGCATTAAATCATTAAATAAGCTCGCAAATTAGAAGATTTTGACAATCCGCTAATAACAAATTCACACATCAATTGCATTCAGTTAAATATTGTTTGGATTCGTTATTCATAGAAAATTCTGCGTAATAACAAATTATTTTGAATCGAGTCTCTTCATATGTTAATAATAAGTTGACATACAATCATATCTAACTACACCATAAATATGAAGGTTAACTTAACACGCAAAAAAAAATTGAGAGTTTTTCTATCCGTACGTTGTGACAATTTCTATCGGTCGAGTGATGGTAACCGCACGATTCCAGAACCGCAAAGCTACCGCCGTGTCTATTGGTTAAAAAATCTCATGTGAAAACTTAGGCTTAGCTTGAAGTGAGCTGTCATTTCACCTGATGCTGGATTGACAGCTCACTTCAAGCTCATTTCATCTAAGTTTTCACGGTGAGATTTTAGCAGAATAGACCGGCTGAACACACGCTTATATTCTAGTTCACAGTCATAACCGTTTTTCAAATCTGAGCTCTCAAATAACAATTAATAATATACTACTTGGTGTAGTTTCATCAAGTGAACTATACCATTTTCTAGGGTAAGCCATGTGGTGCAAACGATTTCTTCATCAGTTTTATCTCCTACTTACCACATTTATTAAAATAGTATCGAAGTCAAAACTGTACATTGAATAATATTATTTCTAGTTTCTAAGTAACGACTTTTAGTTCTCATTCAATAATTAACAAAGGATTTTCAATATCGCCTACAATTCGTGACAGGTATTATCAAATTTCATCTTCAAGCCAAAATTATAAGACGTTTCACGTTTCAAACATTCAATAACTCGTTGACGAAGATAGATTACTATTAAATCATTTTATAACGTTGAAACGGTAGAAATTGAGACTTAGCTTGTTTTAATATATAATAAAAATAAGAATTCATGGCTCTCGTTCCATCTATTTTTTTATATTACAAACTAGCTGTACCCGCGACTTCGTTCACGTGGATGTCGGGAAAACAATAATGTGTCTCTTTACTAATTCTTTTTCTTTGTCTTAAATTAAAGTAACGTAAGTTACTTCTTATAATATCAGAGGGGTAATTCTCGTAATTTTAAGAACGTTCACAGTCTGATCTCAATCTCAATCTGTCAAAAATACGTCTATTTTCCCTACATTTTGACAAGTTTTTGACATTTGTTTGTCGCCGAGATGACACTGCGACTAGATTTTGAACGTTTTAAATTACGGGTATACGGGCCCAGATATCTGCCAGTGAAAGTGCCTTCTAAATCGGTCCAGCCATTTCGGAGATTAGCCGGAACAAACAAGCAGACAGTCAAATAAAAGTGAAAAAAGTAAACATTTTATAATTATAAGTACCTACCGTATATTATATATACCGTATACTTTCATAATTATGTATTTAGTAAAAAGCTGTTATTTGGACATTACAAAAAAAAACTTCAATTTTATTTATTTGTAGGTAGGTCCACATATGATGACTAAGCTAAATACCTGCCATGACTCATTTTTTTACGTCAATACGCTGAAAGAAAACGTCATGATGGAACTGTAAAACATAAAAAAAATGTTTATGTATGAACATGTGAAATATATTGTATAGATCGATGTTTACGTTAAGTTAGTTAAGTAAATACCACGGGGCAGACCTGGATGAGAATCGCACCGGAAACAAAGGGGAGGAACCCAACAAAACAAGGCTGCTAATGATGATAATGATTATGAAGTACCACTCGAATTAAAATGTTTTCTTTCCTGTAAAACATTCCAGTATTCCTTTATTCCACAACACATTGTACGCAGTTACTGTTTTCTCCATTTCTAACCGCATTGAAATGATATTATTTTGCCAAAACGTGTTTTATATCCAACGACGTCAATTAGTTTCCATTTTCCCCCTTCATTACAGAGAAATGTCGGCGAAATAAGATTTTCGCCGACAATATCGTTCAAATATCTCGTAATTCCTTATAATCAGTATCAAGATGGAACAAAGCAATAATATAAGGTTATTAATGTTACAGAATTATCTGGTCCTACTGTCGTCAATACGTCCTGGGGCAATAAATGGCCTCCATATTTCTCTTGGCGAGCAATGAATCCAATTATCGGGCTGTGCGGAGGCGACATGTTAAATGGTCCCCATTGCTTCTCGCCAACCTCTGTCTGCTATCCTCATCCACCTCAATAATGCGGGGATCATTATAACGTCGGATTATCTTCACTTTTTAATAATATTAAATCGTTGGTCTCCAACAATGGTCCTTGGAGCGTTCCTTTTATTCGAATGAGCGCCCTTGATTCGCTTTTTGGGTGCGCTATCGACTTACATATAATTATAATGATGACAGTTATTAGTGGGTATTATAATTAATTATTAAATGGGTGTTTTTTATAGGCATTTTTGGTGTTTTATTGATGCATAAGGTACTTATGGGACTTACTACCTTATAATCTTTTTGAACAATTGGCATAGACAAATGCGGACATGTAGGTATAGATGCCAGCAGGTCAAGCTACCCGGAACTGTCAAATTTTCCCAATCAACCTTGAACCTTAATAGTTTAGCGATAAAGTTCAAAATCTATTAAAGAAATTTGGCAGATTGTAGTAGCTTGATGTGCTTGCGTCTGTACAATGCTACAGTCCGTTCACAGTTATTTTACCTTTGATTTTGAATCAGTGTCCAAATCACAGTGGTCTTTGTGGTACTTGTAATAAGGTTGCTGTGGGATTGCTGCTACTGACATCATCATCATCTGCCTAGCCTTTTCCCAACTACGTTGGGGTCGGCTTCCAGTCTAACCGGATGCAGCTGAATACCAGTATTTACTTGATTGCTGCTACTGACAAGTCGGTCAAAATCACAATGATTTTGGTGTGTTTTCTTATTCAAGTAATTACGCAGTGACTTACGAATTATAGGCCATAGGTTCAAAACCAGTCAGGCGCTTTTCTTTGTGAAAATTATTTGCTCTCAAAACGGTAGAGGAAAACATCGTGAGGAAACCGGCATGTCCTAGAACCAAAAATTCGAAGACATGTGACTACTAGGTACTTACTAAGCCACACTGGGCCCGCGTGGATTCCGGCCCACCCCTCTCACCGAAATGAGGCCTGTGTCCCAGCAGTGGGAACATTTTAAACTGATTATGACGACTGAAGCGCCTACAGATGTTCGGCTACAGATATTGAATTCGTTTGTAACAACAAAATTATAGCCTATAATATATTTGGGTATCATTGTTAACAATTGCTTTCATGGGCCCTCACCTATATCCAAAAATAAATAAAGAAGTGAATATTTTAAACTCGACTAGATGTAATGATGTTTGTAAGAAAATTGTAATTTATTGGCTTCTAGATTTGGTTTATTTGAAACAATGAAAGTATAATCACTATTGGCTGAATCAAAACACACCCAAACACACCCCAACACTCTCATTACACTTACACTACATACTTTTTTTTTTAAGGATGGGAAATCATCAAATGACCCCTCCCGCTCTGGGTGGAGCGGAAGGGAGTGTCAGACTCTTACTGACTAAAACCCACCCGTGTTCCTTCCTTAGCCCTTTATGTTCCAGGGCAGCGGTGACCCTTTCGGACGATCCCGCTACCCTACACTACATACTTTACTTAACATAAACATCCATTTCATTTTTCCCATAACATGCACACAACTATTTCCGTAAGTTTAATTTAATAAAACCTATGTACTTAACTGTTGATCTGAAAAAAACTACAGCTAATACAAACCATGTGATGAAAGAGACTGGACCTCACGACACAGGGTATCCTAGTATGGGGTCCAGTGTTACTCGAAACCAGAATGTAAAGTTTTTTTTTTGAGATTAAATAAATTATTATTATTAATTATTGAATAAATTTATTATTATATTATTATCTAATTAAATTATTACTTAAAACTTATCAGTATTCAAACGAACGGGCCAAACTGTTCCATTATAATGTGAAATTGTTATAGTGAACGAAGTCTCGAACACTCGTATATCCTCCGGAGCCGGAAGTTCGTGTTTATCGTGACAGCCTGAGCTACCTGCGATCGTTTTCGACGCGACACGCTGGAACAAACTTGTGAATGAATTTGTTTCTAAAGTTTTCTGTTTGGATTGTTCCTTTCATTTTGATTAAAGAATATTGGAAATTAGCTTTTGCCTGCGGCTTTGCCCGCGTAGAGGATGGACATTATTCCATGAGAACGTACTAAGGGGATCAAAAACAAGTGGAAGCCTTCGTGACAGTCATGAGGTGCAGCCGTCGACTTTTTATGTTTTGTGCTCGTGATTAGTTAATTATCTTTTTGTATGCACGTATTTCTGTGACGAATAAACCTATTTATTCTTTCTTTCTTTAAAAAAGTATCCTGTGTCCTAACCCAGGTCATGATGTTCTGTGTGTCAAATTTCATCAAAGCCGCTCAGCTGTTAAGGCGTAAACAAGTAACAGACAGACAGACTTGGAAATTATTGGTAAAAAAAAATGGTAAAATATAACACAAAGTAATATTTTCCGTTTCCTGTAAAAAGGATTAGCTCGGCTGCTGTTGACTGGTTATTAGATGAGTAAATAATACTACTAGCTAGTACACACAAAATAGGAAACACACACACTAAACAGGAAATTAAATTAGTGATACAAAGACTGCTTCGAGCCACATATCCCTCTTTATTCAAAGACTAACTTTTGCCCGTGACTTCGTCCGTGTGAATGTCTTGTGCCTGCAACCCATCCCGTCGCATCGCTTCACCTGCCCGCGCTATTAGTTCGTTTTCGCGTTCATTCTTACTTTGTTTTATTTTGCTCGGCTCCTAAGAATCTGGCGTGATGTTCAATAGCCTTCCGTTTTTAAATTCCGACCGGTACTTTCAGAGATTAGCGCGTTCAATCAAACATACAAACAAACAAACTCTTCAGCTTTATTATTAGTATATATATATAGACTAAAGAAATATTAAAGCCATAATAATCTTTGAAGTTATGTCTTCAGATGTTTTCGAGGGAGACGAAAATAACGTAAAAAGTAATGAGGTTCATAAATTGTTATGTATTCTATAAAGTGGGTTTCTGTAGCGTCTCCTTTACTTAAAGATAATGATGGCAGAAAAATGTACGCGTATTTGCGTATTGGACTGAACGGATCAGTGCTACGACGTAGTAATTTACGTAGCCTAGATTTCGTAGCGTTGGCTACGCCGTAGCGATCATTCGTTTTTAGGGCGATAAAGTTAATAAGGCACAGTGACACAAAGTTTAAGTTGGAATTAATATATTTGTATTTTTTAAGGTAAAAGAATACACGTATAATACGCGTATGTTTTAATATATTTAATTTATTTGTATGGAAGCACAAACATTGTATATTGCGCTGATATAAAAATGAAGCATATTTCATCGTAAAATTCATTGAATACAAAATACTATTTTCCCACGTATTTCGCACACGTGTCAGTTTCCATATTACGTTACATTATCACGTATAATAATAAATCCATTACGTGTTTTTAACCAATGATAATATTGCTCCAATACAGGTACGATACCTACATTTCATGAAAAATGAGATCAAACATTCGAGGACCAATCTTATCGCATCGGAAATATCGACGGAACTGCACTTTAGTACACCAAACGCTTTGCTAATGGAAGTATTAGGCCCCAATGTGATGTTAAGCGAGTTATCGAAGTCCACGCTGTAAACGAGCATTTTCAACTAGGAAATTCAAATGCACTTAACCCGGTTTGTGGATCAAAAGACCAAAAGCTGCTCAATTGTTCGTTATAGAGCTCGGGGTTAGCTAATGAGGGATAGGGGATTATTTGATTGTGTCGATTCTAGAAGTGAGTAAATGAAAATATTGCGTCAACTTATTTGTATAGAGGCTCGTGGTTTAATAATAATAGCCAGACGAATTGAAGGTTAAGCTACGCTTGCCGCGGTCGGTTCGTGGATGGGTGACCATCCATTACATATCGAGATCCCTCTTTGCCTCGGAAAGCGCGTTAAGACGTCGACCCCGACTGCCATTCGTAGATATTTGACAGTCGTTACGGGTAGTCAGCCCAATAGTCTGACAACCAGTCTTACCGAGAGGTATCGTGTTACCCAGTAACTGGGGCTTGGAGGCAGTCACTCCATGTAAAATACTGGTATCCCGCTGCATTCGGTTAGACTGGAAGATGACCCAGACATAGTTGTGAACAGGTTAGGCAAATTTATTAATTTATCTATATGTAATAATTCGGCTTTTGACTACTATTATTATTAACGGAATTGCTCCTGTAATAAGGTCACATTATTCAGTTAATAAGATTAGTAAGCGAGTACTATATATTACCTGAGGTTATGATTAGATTGTTTGATGGTCTGCTAATACATATATGTACAGTCGACCTCGTTATTACCTTCACCCGAAGGTTGAATGTCATTTGTACGTCGTACAACGTCAAGGTATATTTGTCTGTGTGACGGTAGTGACATGAGATAAAGTTGGACAGGATTTCTGTCTATTACAGATATAAGAATTTAAGCCCGGGATTTCTACTCTTAAAAAAATTACAAAAATTTACGTGAGAGCGGCGGGTAACAGGAAGTCATAAATATAGGTAAATTCGACACGAGTTCAGTTTCGAAATAATCTCATTTCATTCATTTTGCCTGCAGCCGGGCATTACCGCTCTATAACTTCATTACAGTCTTGGAGTATTACGGGACCGATCGGAATAATTTCTGTAAAAAACAAAGAATCTAGAACAGCTATAATCTAATCGACATTCTTGGGGTAAAAATTCCTCGCTCAATTTCTTTGGGCTTCTAAGGTGCATGGTCCATGCCTCGAATACCACGACACTAAACAATACTCCTTAAAGTGACTTATAATATGGTTTTCGTTTGAATATTTCTCTGTATCGCATATCCCGAAAAATTGCCAAACTGACAGTGGGCAGGGCACATTGCTCGCGGAATACAAGGGCGATGAACCGGAAAGATACTGGAGTGGGGACCGCGTACCAGAAGACGTAGGTTTGAAACGCCTCCAACAATTTCGATAGATGATCTTGTGAAGACCGCAGGATTCCTTTGGATGCGAGAAGCACAGAACCGGTCAAAGTAGCGATCCTTGGGGAAGACTTATGTCCGCAGTGGACTTCTTTCAGCTGAATAATGACTCGTACGTTCAGACAAATTCGTGACAACTGTAAGTTATTTTTAGTTTCAAATCGTTCGTATTTAAGCCCGTCTACGAGTCTAGAGTCACGAAAGAACCTAGAATGTCTATTTGTAATGAAATTAATATTCGATATTCTTGTTTGATTTAGGTTTCCGACCCTGAGAGCGCGTAATTTCGAAAGGCACAGACACAGCCCGAATATAGAGCACCCAGAAGATTTACACTTAACATACATCATGCTAGGATATGACGGACCAGTCCGGAATTTAATCAAGTAGTTTGTAACAAAACACAGGTGCTTCTAAACGTGCACCGCATAGTTGTGTTACTTGCTCGTCTGTTCAGTTCGTGTAATAGGTACTTACTTGTAAATTGCTGTTCTTGGGTACTGTGTGTGTGCAAAGATGGGAATGCAAATTAAGTTGTGGGATTTAATTAATTTGCAGTATCATTATGAATGATTGAATAAATAAAATAATGCAGCCTGCGGTATTTTTTTTTTGACAATAATTACGATGTTTTTTTTACAAAAAGCAAATGCAATGATGCAGCAAATGTTGGAATAGCTTATGATTGTAGCATGATCAGCCTATAATGTTCCCACTGTCGGGATACAGGCCTTCTCTTGATGAGAGGGAGTGGGCCGTAGTCCACCATGCGGACCCAGTGCAGGTTGGTGGATGTCACATGTCTTTGGTTCTAGGACATGTCGATTTCCTCAGGATGTTTTCCTTTACCGCTTTGAGAGCAGTGGTAATGAAACAATTTACTCAAAGTAAAGCACACAGACCAGCGTCTGTATTCGGACCTATGACTTTTTTATTAAAAAAAAAAAAAAACTTTGCCCCACACTAGGAATTACTCCTGTGTCGTGGGTGCATTTACAAACATTTAAACTCACATACACAAACAGCCAGACCCGGAACAACTACTTGTAGGCCATACATATATTTGTTCCGTGCGGGAATCGAACCCGCGACACGCAGCGCAGCAGTCAATCGCTTAACCATTGCGCCAACCGTGCCGTCAAACTTACAATTCGTAAGCCACCAGAACTCTGTGTGTTCTCTGCGTTCATGCTTATGCCACTTCTTAAACAAAACAATTACATAGACCAGGAAAATACGAGCCGGCTAATTTAACCGCGGTAATCGACCTCAAAAAAATCCCAAGTAACATTTATACAAGCCGTTGCAAATAAATCTCTTAGCTTATGAAGCCAAATAGGTATGCATAATTTACATTCGCTGAAAGCAGAAAATTAATCCAACGATCTACCAACAAGGGTAGGTACATCAAAGAAACTTTTGATGAGGGTCAATGTTAATGGCGTCTGAAGCATAATCCCGATTATAGAAACAAGAGAGATACGTTATTACCTCATTATCGCGATAAACTTGTCATCAAGTTTAATGTTACTACTCGCGGGGGAGTTGGCAATGTCAAATGTGGTAGGTAGAAGATTAATGATGTTTGTGGAATGTTTGGTAGTTTGTGTCGTGGGAAATAGCGCTAATCGTGGCTCCTTATACACCGTTAAATTTTCCTTATCCTTAAAAGGGGTCATTGTACTCATCATTATGAACAACTTTTACTACGGTATGGTAACCCTGAAATCGTGAAAAAAAAAATTAGTTAATCCATACATTATGTTGAGTTATGCGAACATAAATCTATGGATCAACTGATTTTTTTTTCACGATTTCAGGGTTACCACTACTCTTTACATGGCTAGTGAATATTTTGATAAACATAAAAAATAATACGTCACTTATGTCTAGAGACTTCACTTGTGTCATGGAATCACCAAAATCCGATACTGGTAATTATGGCAACATTAATAATGATCGCTTGTTGTAGTAGAAATCTTTAATTTAATAGATTTTTCAAGAGTTTATAAATAATATCTACGCGGATCATACGCTACAGCGCGCCACACGACGGGGCGCAGATAACGCGTCCCCCCCCCCTCGCGTGATTTTATATACAAATTCAATAAAAACGCGCTTCCGCGCGGGGAAATTGGCCCCGTTTCCCGCGCCTCGTCGCGTGGCGCGTTGTAGTGTGTGATCCGCCTTAGTACCTACAACAATATTCCAAATCCACGTTTGATCTAATAAAACATTAAAACTGAGGTTATTTTGTCAGGAAAATATAATATTCAGTTAAACCTTTTAGTACCAGTTTTCCTTGAGAAAGATTTACTGCAGAGAAGACTATAGCTACCAAGTAGATAAATATTTCATCAATAGGTAGGATACCGTCTCATTGAGATAAACTCTCAATATGTCAGTATCCCAACTAATATTATAAAAGCGAAAGTGAGTTTGTTTATTACGGTTTCACACTAAAACATCTGAACGAATTTGGATGAAAGTTGACAGATACGAGTAGGTAGCCTGGGACCTGGCTAGGGCCTGAACAAAGGCTACTTTTCAATCTGTATCGCAGACGAAGTCGATAAATTGTCTAACGTCGATAATTTTATTATTACTTCCGTCTCTCTGCTTTCAAAACGGCGATGGAACACGTCGCGAAGAAACCGGCATGTTCTAGAATCAAACATTTCGAAGACATGTGACATCGACCAACCCAGCGGGTCCAGCGGGCCCAGTGCACTGGGCCCACGTAATAATAATCTGAATAATAATGAACCGCGTAATATTGAACTGAGTGAAGTAAAGATTGACAAATTGCAATATTTTTTTTCAGTTCTCGTATGTTTCGGGCTATGTATTTGAAACCGGTATTTTAGGTAAACAACGGAATACGCGAACTCCACGGAACTATACGAGTGACTCGGGCCCGAGTTATACAGTGTGTAAAAAAAAATTTGGCCCTCCCATAGTAAATCAATCAGCTGGTAGTCAGTTTTGTAAGGGAGGGCCAAATTTTTTTTTCATATTTCGACCTATGTTCTTTGGGGAAAGTTGTTGAGTTTCATGAGCACATTCACCTCCTTCAGGGTTGATACCCCCCTTCCGTTACACGCTGTATATGCTGCCGATCCCGTGCTGTGAGAATACCTATTGTGAAGTTTTAAGGCTAACATCTTCAAAATGACGCACAGTGATCTCGTATCTATATTCGTAGAGTGCATAATTATTTAAGCTTGGCACTGATCAAGTTAATCGTTCAATTCACATTGAGATAATACATCTTCATTAGACTGGAACAAATCTATTCATATAATAAAATAGTAACAAAGTCAAAACTGTACATTTAATGTTTCAAAAAAAAAGGTAATTGCTACGAGGCGTGGGAACGAGTCTGATGCCGAAAATAAAGTTCTTAGAACTTTTGTCCGTTTTTTTGTATGTACGAGTATGTTCCGGATTATCGCAAAAACGGCTATACGGATTTGGATGCAATGTGGCACACGGATAGTTTATAATCCGGGTTAACACATTGGGTACTTTTAATCCCGGTAGTACGTCCCTGTGGGATAATATCCGATATCCATGCGGCTAAATCCGCGGGCAAAGGCTAGTATTTAATATAAAATCCCCAATCAATCCTTGTAATCCCGCACCCTAATTGTCTTGTTTATGCATTCGCTTTCTCTTGGGAGATAGATCATTGACCTCTCCGGCGGGGTCAATCTTAGTTTGCATATAGTATGAAAGTTTGAAGTTTGCCTTTAGTAAGCAATATTATTATTATAAACACAAGGAGTTGGGGAAGGGTTAGGTTATATTGGTCATTCTGTTCAGTACGGACCAGATTCAGTTCGGTTTGGTACGTTAGAGGTCAAACAATATATATTTTTGTGTCTATTACATTTACTTAATTAATTGTTTATTTATGTCAAGCGACCCGCCTACTTCGCACAGTTTTTATTACTTGACAAAATATTGATTTCTTTACTACATATAAGTATTATACACATAAACCTTCCGGAATAAATTCTCTAAATGATGGTGAAAACCGCATCGAAACTAGTTGCATATATTAGAACAACGCGGCCACACAAGCAGACACGAAAATACACTAAAATTAATAATAATATGTTTAGAATAGGAAATATCTTCCTATATTGATGTTTAAGTAAGTCATCATTCATCATTCTCCTGCCCTCATCATAATTTATTTGGGGTTGGCGCAACATTTATTTATTTATTAAAAAATCACATGCATAACATGTCTTTTTCTTCCATACTTCTCTATGACTCGTCATCTCAGTAGTCACCTTTCTAACCATATGTAAGTATATGCCTTATTTAGTCATATCCGAGCGTCACGGTCAATATTCATCGTTTCTGTGATCCCAGATCATAATCTGATAGCATGACTAATGAGAAATGTGTCTGGGTCACCATGAAGGACCACTTAAAACATTTCCCGTATTATCCTTGGTCTTCGTGGTCCTTATCCCCACAATTGTTAGTTCAATGATGTGCATTTGTTAGTGGTCCACAGATGTAGCAGATGAGTAGTGGAGGCCCAGTGGTAACGACCCCAACCTTACGAATCTTTGATAGTGGGTTCGAACCCAGGTAGGCGCTTTACTTTGTGACTGCTCTCAAAACGGTTAAGGAAAACATCGAGTGGAAAAAAAAATCAAGTCATTTATTCGAATTAGGCTGAGAATCAGCCCTTTTCGAACGTCAAAATTAGGTACATAGATAAGTAGTTTGACAACACGGTTAGCGCAGTGGCTGAGCGATCGGACTGCTGCGCTGCGTGTCGCGGGTTCGATTCCCGCACAGAACAAATATTTTTAAGTCCTACATGTATTTGTTCTGAGTCTGGGTGTTTTTCTATCTATAATATGTATGTATTTACAAAAAAAAAAATGTATATAAGTAGTTTATCAGCCATCTAGTTACCATAACACAAGCATTAGGTTGCTTAGCTTGGGACTAGATGGCGCTGTGTGAAATGTCCAGGGATATTTTTATTATTATTATAGTCCCCCAAAACGCCCGCCCTTCACAACTTCCTAATGCTTTCACCAGGAAGAAGAAGTGGCGCAACAAACTCCTCACCAGCACATGGAAACAAAAATCGAAGACACGTGACATCTACTAACCCGCACTGGGCCTGCGTAGTGGGTTTTGGTCCGCTTCCTGTCACCCAGAGGAGGCCTGTGTCCCAGCAGTGGAACATTATAGGCTGATTGTGCAACAGATGTAAAGGGTCTTCCAATAGGGACTTTCGAACTTTGACAGTTGATAGCGGCCATATTGTTGAAGCTACATCTGTCAAATTGACTGTTTGCTGTGATTTATTCAGTCTGTTTTGCCAAATCACCTTGGATGTATATAGCGTTCAACAACACGTGCAAATGATGAAATTGTTTTATCAAAATAGGTGTTCTGTTCGGGTAACGTTCCGCTTGCTTTGTCCAGTAAAATGAAATATATCGAATTATTTTCGAAATTTATCCACCACACTGCGAATAGTCCTCTCGGTAGGACTACCGAGAGGACTATTCGTAGTGTGGTGGATACATTTGAATTCACTGGTGACGATACCACTCTACGTGAGATCCTAGAGCGTTCAATGCAACCCGAAAAAAGTCACTGTTTGGTCTGGATTTTAGGCTGGCGGCGTCATCGGTCCATATTTCTTTGAGAACGACGTTGGCCAGGCCATCACCGTCAACGGCGAGCTATAGGTCGATGATTACTAACTTTTTTTGACCGGAATTGGATGATATGGACACCAACATGTGGTTTCAACAGGACCGTGCTACGTGCCACACAGTTCATGCCACATTGGACATTCTGCACGAGCGATTTGAGAGCATGGTAATCTCACGTGGAGGTGATATGAACTGGCCACCGACGTCGTCGGATTTGAACCCGTTAGACTTTTTCTTATGGGGTTTTCATAAGTCGCAGGTCTATGCGAATAAGCCACAAACCACAGTGACCCTCAAAGCCAACATAACCCATGCCATCGGTCAAATTCAGCCTGATTTATGCGCTAGAGTCATAGAAAATTGGACATATCGGATGCGCGCCACCCAGCGAAGCCGCGGCGGATATTTGAACGATTTCATATTCCATACATAATGACATCGATAGGCCTTTCAAACGAATAAAAAAATTCAAAGATATCTCATACACACTTTGTTTTATTTAAATTTAAAGGTAGAAAGCGCTTACTGAAAGACCCTATATATATTTTAAAATATTTGAATATGATATCGAAAATAACTGAAACATTGTTTTGTAGTAGACCAAATCAATCAAGACAAACGCAAAGCTAAATTGAACAAAACAAATATTGGGACAAAATAAAAATTAGACACTCCTAATGTTAGTTCAGGAATAAAATTGGGACTGGAAAAAATCTGAACTTTTGGCACCATATGCGAAGCTGATAAAATAACAGAGCGGTTTTGGTAAAATAACTGACCAAGGATTGTTTTGCTTTCTCTCGTAAAAGTAACTCGGTGCAGCTACAGGCAATCAGGAATGATTGTTGTAAAGGTTCTTTTTATAATATTTACCAGCTTCTGCTTGCGTGAAATGTTTTGTTCCCTGATCCACCCTGTCGTATCGCATCACCCCGCGCGATTACATCGTTTTGGTTTACCGTTCTTTTACGACTTTTTTTTGGTTTTACTCGGCTCCGTGATGTTAAATAGCCAAATAGCCTTCCTCAAGAATTGGGCTAATTTCTCAAATCCAAATCTCAATCCAAAAAAAAAAAAAAAGATCATTCAAAGAAACAATTCAGTTTAATTATTAGTACCTATAGATATAGATTTTGAAACTGTGTCCGTAACTATGGTTTCGCAGCTTTTTTGGACAAGTTAGTGTTTCTAATCAAGCATCAACACCACACCCATACTCAATGATCGATCAATCTGTCTAGACTTTTCCCAACTTTGTTGGGGTTGGCTTCCAGTCTAACCGAATGCAACTAAATACCCGTATTTTACATGGGGTGACTGCCTATCTGACCTCCACAACCCAGTTACTGGGTAACACGCTACCCCTTGGTTCTTACTAAGGGTTCTTCCAACTTGGTTCTTCTGGATGTACGACTATTTAAGAATTGTCTAGGTAAAGCACCCATACTTAATATCAGTGAAAAAAGTCCTGCAGTCGTCAAATGTCGCGGTTTTCCTAACTGTTGCCACTATTTTCCTAATATATATGACAAAACTATTAAGTTTTACATTTATTAGGAAAACACCGTCATTTAACGCCTATTTCAGACGATCCCCAACAAAATCTGCACGATTACATAAGAAAGAACACTGCAATAAAATTTAGCTTTACAGAGTCGCCAAGAAATGCATTCAGCCATGTCTAAGGCTAGTTTCTAAGTCGTTTGCTACGTCACGTACGAAGATACGAGTTGGTACGTGGTGTAGGCAGAGTAGGAAGTCGCCCGAGGTGTCTAGGAACATTTGGATTGTGTTCGGAACTCGCTTCGGACTTAGTTTTCAAAGGCAGATGTAATAGGCGTGTAGCTCAGCTCAAGTCTTAGCTTGTGTTGGACTGAGATGTGATCTAATCAATGTTTTTTGTTAGCTGTTTCTTTTCTGTTCTAACCTTATAGGAGACCTAGCTTCCGCCCGCGTCCCACCGCGTTGCATCCTATCGTCCCCTCGCACTATTACTTCGTTTTCTGACTTTTTCTCGGCTCCTCAGGGTCGTAGCGAGATGTTATGTGCCTATAACCTTCCATAAGGATTGGTCTATCAAATGCAAAAAGATTCAAATCCGATAGTGTAGTTCGTGTAGTGATCCGGTCCTCCGTCAACCGTCACTACCATTCACTACCTTTTCTTTCATTTCATTCCTCAAGAAGTAACAGAATATTTAATTTTATAAGAATTAAAGCAGCATTTAGAGGCGGAAACACATTATGTTAGCGTTAAACGGATCTGAGGAGTATAAAAGAAGTATTAAACGCATGACTTGAGTTTTTCAAAGAAAAATCTTATGATCTTACCAATGATAGGCACTGTGAAAGTATTTTTTTTTCCTTATTGGAAAAGTATTTTGCTAAGTAGACCGTAAAGTGAGTCTCGGGCCTGTGCGGTTGTTTCAATATTATCCCTTAGACAAAACCAGACATAACTGAACTTTTAGTTGATCAAAACTTTTTCTATTTCCTCGCTATCGGCTTGTGGAACTAACGGGCTGGAGTTGTTGGTAAATGAACTACGGAAAGATGATAAAGGGTAAATTACTGTTATTATGTTAATAAATGTTTTAACGTACAACTTTAGAATGAGAAGATATTGTATTTGGTATTGCTGCTGGGGAGTTTGTTGCGCCACTTGTTCTCCCCAGCGATAGCACTAGGAAGTGGTGAAGGGCGGGCGTTTTTGGGGGACTGTCTTTTGTAATTTTGACGTTCGAAAAGTGCTGATTCTCAGCCTAATTTGAATAAATGACTTTTGATTGATTGATATGAATGTTCTTTATTCCTGAAGTGCAATTATCAGTCCTATGTTTTAACAACCAAACTACTTTCCTTCTTTTTTATTTACTATTTCAATGTTATTTAGTATCTACCGAGTGCTACCACCACATAACTTAGCCGAGTATTAAAATATTTCCACACTAACCTTTCTCCGACCGCGTGGAAAATTCCTAGAACCACTTTTCTGGTATGAATACCTATCTAGTCTGCATTCTTCATCTAGACTGTCTTTTGTAATTTTGACGTTCGAAAAGTGCTGATTCTCAGCCTAATTTGAATACAATGACTTTTGATTTGATTTGATTTTAGTGGTTTGACTGCATTATTGGTATGGTCGCAAGTGCTCCTGCTGAGCATGAGCTCCTGAGTTTGATTCCCGGGTTGGCTAAAGTGTTATTGGGTTTTTCTATTTGGAATATCTCAGTAGCAGCCCGAAGTCTGAATTTGTGCCTGGTTGATGGCAATTTGTGCCTGGTCGATGGCAATTTGTGCCTGGTCGATGGCAATTTGTGCCTGGTTGATGGCTATTTGTGCCTGGTTGATGGCAATAGGCTAGGTCCCTATTACATGGGACTCGAAGTTTACTGGCAAAATATGGGTGTACTATTGGTGCACCTTTGCCTGACCCTTCGGGAAATACGAGCGTGATTTTGTGTTATGTACGAGTATGAGACCCATTACTCTCTTTTCCTTTACCGTCTTCCCCCGCTTTTATCTTTATAATTATTATTAGTATTACTCTAGTTTATTTTTTACAAAAGTGCACACTACTAATTTGTACGTAATTATTATAACAACCAGAATGGACGGATGGATGATCCCTGTAACACAGGTTTTGCCTAGCATGGGGGTCATTGATCATTTATTTTGTACCAGGCTATTCGCACGCTTAAATTAAGTGTTACCCTGTATCTGTGTACCTCTTTTCATGTCTAAAAATTTATTATTTTATTATTATATTTAAAAAAAATACTGCTGGTACCGGATAGGTATGTAAGCATTATCCCCAATGTTAACCAAGAATGTCCAAATCAAAAGGCCAAATATCCTAAAACATCAAGTAAACTTTAATTTACGAATGTTATCGGCTAAATATGAACGCGAGCGACCGAAAAAAGCTTTGTGACAAAAACTAAGGAAACCCGTCATCGGATTTAATTTTCTTTATTATTTTCTTGGTCCTTTGATCCCTTCGCATTTCTCTCTACTATATACTTACTACCTTCCCTAAAATGGGAGTCTGTAAACATTATGTGGACCACAGATATAAAAAAGGAATAGATGTGCGCATAGATGGTCTCTCTACTTAGCCTTTTGGTTGGTTCATGGTTTGTGTCAAGTGACATTCAACCTTCGTGTTAAAAGCAACCACGAGATCGACTAATATACATACATAGTAATATGTGTTAGCAGACCATCAAATACTAATGTCAGGTGATAAACATAGTACTTGCTTACTAATCGTATTTGCTGAATAATGTGACTTAATTACCGGAGCTATTTAGTTAAAAACTAGCTGCGCCCCGCGGTTTCACCCACATAAGTTTTGATCCCGTGGGAATATCGGGATAAAAAGTATCCTATGAGTTAATCCTGGTTAGGTATAAACTATCTGTTTGCCTGTATGTTGTAGTTTTTGCGTGAAAGAGTAACAAACATCCATCCATCCATCCATCCATACAAACTTTCGCGTTTATATTCCCACGGGATCGAAACTTATGCGGGTGAAACCGCGGGGCGCAGCTATTGATATCATAATTAACGCAGTGGTATTTCTAGCATTTCCGTATACCCATGTAGATTTGTAGCCATCCCGTAACAATTTCATAATAGTGTATTCATGTACATGTATTGTAAGTACAATATACATGGGCACGTATGTATAGATACGTTAATGTCTGATCTCACTACATGTGTTAAATGTTAATGGGTTTAATAAGATGACGTGATAGACGGCCTGGCAGGATTGAAATGCTTTAGTTACCTGTCTGTGTTTACAATGTGTTAGATACATTAAAGTATACAATGCGAACATATGCGTGGTAACAGTGTTCTAGTATTCGTTTTATCCACCTTGAACTTAGTTTCCCTTGTCAATTTATGCTATTTTCTATCTTCAAATTTATTTTGAAGGAGAATGTGTCGGGGTGGTAGGTAGGGGCGGAACCTAAATGTTTATCGTAGTGTCACAACCAATAGAAGTTCATAAAATTACTCATTTAATTTTTGAATATTTTTTTTTTTGCATCATCAAAAGTCGGGGATTTTCCGACATCCTATTATGAATGTGAAGGCAAGTTTGTTTGTTTGTTACGCTTTCACGCTAAAACAGCTGAACGGATTTGGATGACATTTGGCACACAGATATAGCATGACCTAGGACACAGGCCCCTTTTCATTCTGGATTGCAGTCGAAGTCGCGGGCAACAGCTAGTTGAGAATCAAAGTAATTTTGTAGATACCTGTTTTATTTTTCTGTCACTGACATTGCAGTTTATTTCCGAATTTTGACGTTTTTGCGATTGAGTATAAGAAATCATACCCGAATTATTATATACAACATATTTATGTACCGTGTTTCGTCGTAATAATTAAAATTACTTTAGGACATGTGTACACGCATTTAATGAAAAGAGGATCGAATCGAAATGAAATTACATTTTTATTTCTGTTTATGGTTTGTCCTGTGAGCGAACCACTCACTGTGGCGCCGCGCCTTCGATGACCGTTTTGAGAGCATGGTGATGAAATAATTTAAAGCCCTAGCCTGGGATATTATTTATTATGTGTAAGTTTAATATCAATGTATACACATACACCTTCCGGTATTAATTATCTAAATGATAGTGAGAACCACATCAAAATCCCATGCGTAGTTTAGACGAACAACGCTGTCACACAGGCAGACACGTGAAGCTACTTCAATTTATCATGAGTATGTAGGTATAGAGGAACAGTAACAAAATAATTATACATTCAACAATGGCTTACAATAGTATTTAGGAACGGTGTTAAGTACTCTTAATGTATACATATACAAACAGACAGACAAAAATAAATTGTGGGTACCGTATAAAGTACTTACTGCATTTAGTAAAAAGCTGTTTTTATAAAATTGATAATACAAACAGACACTTCAACTTTATTTGTTTGTATGTATGGATAAATTATAACTGAGTGTACATAAGTATTAAGTAGGTACCTACCGTGATCACGTAGTAGGAGCATTTGATAAAATTAGCTTCTGAAGTGCCCACTTCTGAAAGAAAGAAAATACATTTATGTACTTCTGAAATTCAGACATTCTTACTAAAGTCCCATTTACGCAGTGGTAAGCATTTTGCACCAATCCGTACGGGGTCTACCCTGTGGTGGATTACGGAAACTTCGAGAAGTACCGTCACTTCGACCCGTTCTGTGCTCTATGTGTCTCGCATCCAGTGGATACCTGCAGCCTTCACCAGGTCATGGATCTACCTTGTGGGCGGCCTTCCAACATTACATCTTCTGGTACGCCACTCCAAAAATCATCAATACAACTCTCTAAGCTAATATTACCTTATTGAACGACTATTTCATGAAATCATGACATCTAAGCCCAATTCTAACTGAAGAAGTTGTATCGCTGATTCTAATGATTAATATTCTGTAAATCCATATTTGCTTCGGTCACGAATAAAATTTAATGAATATAAAGGGTGATTTTTTTGCTGGTATCTTTTTGGCAACACTGTTTTTGACAGATCACGCGTGAATCGTGTCTTGTGTCATTGTCAAACTTGTTCAGTTTGGTCTATAATTTAACCATGAATCGACTTACGAACGAACAACGCTTGCCAATTATTGAATTTTACTATCAAAATGCATGCTCGGTTAAGAGAGTGCATCGCGCACTTCTTCCAATTTATGGGGAGTTTGGTCGGCCTACTGAGGCAGCTATTCGGAAGCTTGTGACTAAATTTCGAACCCAGTTTACATTATTGGACATTTTTCAAAGACGACAATGGCCGAAACGTTACTGTGAATGGCGAGCGCTACCGTGTGATGATTGGCGATTTTTTTTTGCCCAAAATGGAAGAATTGGACATGCCTGACATGTGGTTTCAACAAGACGGTGCCACATGCCACACGGCACGCGAAACAATGGCCCAATTGAGAGCCGCCTTCGGTGAACAGTTTATCTCACGTTTTGGGCCCGTCAATTGGCCGCCTAGATCGTGTGATCTAACGCCTTTGGACTATTTCTTGTGGGGCCATGTTTAGGCTCATGTCTACAGGGATAAACCAGCAACGATTGACGCACTGGGAGCCAATATTGAAGCATTTATTCGTGATATACCGGCTGATATGTTGGAGAGAGTGTGCCGAAATTGGGCCTTGCGAATGGGCCATCTAAACCGGAGCCGCGGCCAGCATTTGCATGAAATTATCTTCAAACATTAAATTATATTGATCGTTCTATCGATTCCAATAAAGATTTCATCAAATTTTTCAAATTTTTTGTGTTTTTTTTTTAAATCAAATCCTATACCTCTTAAAAAATCACCCGTTACAACTGACCTGCAAATTGCGACAAACGTAAGTAAATTTGAATGTCGCAGGCTACCTTAGCGCATCCTCTTAGCAACTAACCACACTTATTCAGCACCCTAATTGCCTAACACACAATCAATCGGAAACAGAATCATTTTGAAGCAAATTGCTTCCATTGTTTCATAAGTTCGAAAAATTTGTCTGCTCAACACGTAAATAACGCAATGAATGTTGTTGAACTGTCAAAATGAAACCGATTCTGAATGATCGTGTGTTACGCAATTAGGGTGCAGCTCTGTTCAGCTTTTGTCCATAGAAAACAACGATTTTGTATGGAATGGATGCGTACGCATTCCATACAAAATCTGAATAAAGCTGAATAAGTGTGGTTACTCCCTTAAACATAAATATTCAAAGAAACATAAATACTAAGTTGTCTTTCCTTTCCTGAACTAAATGTTCATACGTCTGTTGGTTACTTAATCACGCCGTAAAAGCAGAGTGAAATTGCACGAGGTGTTGAGTAAGAATGCAGACTGGATAGCTTTTCATGCCAGAAAAGTGGTTCTAGGAACTTTCCACGCGGTCGGAGAAAGGATATTGTGGAAATATTTTAATACTCGGCTAAGTAATGTGGTGGTAGCACTCGGTAGATACTAAATAACATTGAAATAGTAAATGAAAAAGAAGGAAAGTAGTTTGGTTGTTAAAACATAGGACTGATAATTGCACTTCAGGAATAAAGAACATTCATACCTATGCAAACTGCCTGGAGTAGTAGAAACTACTGCTATGATTCTTACAATAGGTAGGTAAGCTTTTTGCCCCATCCACATTCATACATTGTCATACAGTATTTTTATCTCACGAAGCGACGCGCGCTTTACTTGTAAGCGCAGGAGCTCTCGCTACCGTCCGAGACAATGGCGAAGTCGGTAGTGAGTGTTATGTGTTGACGCTACTCGCCATCACGCACACAATCACAGCGTGTTTGCACACTTAGTAACCACAAGTAAAGCGCGCGTCGTTCGTGATATAAATACTATCGGTCCGGTAGTCGGTTCCTAGTACTTGCCCTCTTGAAGGAAAAATACACCCAAAGTTTATAAAACAAAACATTGCTCACACTTAAAACATTTTCACCAAAGTCCAGCCACTTCCCAAAAACCGAATACAAATAAAGTAAACTACATCAGTAACAATGCAGGCCTAGCAACCAACCGTTTTCAGAAAATAACTCCCTATCGAAGAGGCACGGTGACGTGAGAAACAATCTGCAGATTCCTCCCGAGACCCAGTACCCCCTTTATAACTGCAAATCTCCAAGCAACAACGACCGTGAGGTAGAAAAATGTTTTCGGCTCCTGCAATTCCCGCGTGTACCTTTTGACGCGCAATGGATTGCGGATATGATATTTGGATCGAAAAAGTGTTCGAAAGGTCGTGTGTCATGTGTCTTGATAAATTGGCAGGAGTCACGACATAGGCTCAGCTTAGTGGGTTTCGATGTCGAGAGTTGGGATTTAATTCTTCGTTTTTTCTGTGAAAATTTTGCTTGAACACTAAATGCCGAATATCGCAAATTGCAAGCATGTAAACCAGCGTAACAATGATTTTACCATCCAAGATACTCGATTACTGATACACTCTACTATTTTCTCGTTACATTTTGGCCTTTTTACCTGTTCTGCAACTATTGCTTTTTTATTTTTGCTTGAAATTTAGAACAATAAATTATATGTATTCAAGTGATGAAGTTCGTCTTTTATTTCGCTACAAAGTGTGTGTTTTTATGTCTCTTTAGACATTCAAAATTTATTTGAATTTTGATCAGACAAAATGGTATTTTTTTCTTCTATAACATAAGTAATTAGTAGTTTATGCAAACCAGGTTTGGCCTACTGAATCCAACCTAATTTATTCTTCAACTAATACGCTCAGAATCAGCGCTTTTCAAAATCAGGAAATTACAATAGAGAGTTCCAAAAAGCCGACCCTTCAAAAGGTTTCCTAGTGTTTAACTTATCAGCAAATTACACGGATGAACTGCCTTTGTTTCCAGTAACATTCAACTTATGAAAGAAGAACTGATTGTTTTAAACAAACTTCAGTAATATCGGAACTCGTACAATCGATCCGTTGTGATGCTGCTTTATAAGAGTTTATAAGGAAGGTACTTCTATTGTGCTCATCACTCTCTCTCACACCTTTCTTTCGAACAGGCTTGTAATAGAAAGTTAGTCAAATATATATCAGCTTATAATGTTGCCACTGCTGAGACACAGGCTTCCTCTCTTCGAGAGGGAGTCGCCTGTAGGTAATCTACCACGCGGGCCCAGTGCGGGTTGGTAGACACATGTCACATTGACTTCGAATTTTTGGTTCTAGGACATGCCGGTTTCCTCACGAACCTTTCCGCCGGTTGTTGCCGGTTTCCTGCGAAGGCGAACGCGCACAGATTATGCAGATAAGCAGATTATTTAAGATTCGTTGCCCGGAATGTTACCATTATGTTGTCATTATATTTCATGTTTCACCATCTCTTTTTTCTGTTTTTTTAATGTATGTTTATTTTATTTCATTTCATGTTTATGAAATCATATGTTGCAATGGTTTATTTTATTTCTTGTTTTGATTTTTTTTTTATTTATTTATGTTTAATTGCATGCTGCACTGGTTTACGTCACACGTCAGTACCGGCTGCCGCTGAAAACCAGCGCTGGGGCTCTGTCTCGTATAGGGTCTTAGCATTATGCTGAGCGATGGCCGTTTTGCACGAATGCATGTTTACCCCCAACTTGTTTTTTTTTGTGTGTTTATGTCCTTTTTTTTATGCGTCATGTCTGCCGCAAATAACTAAATGCATTTTCTTTCTTCTTTCTTTCTTCTCACGATATTTTAGAGCTGTGGTGATAAAATTATTTACAGAAAATAAAGAATCGTGGCCGTCACCACTGCTCAGTAGCCCACTGATCGTGATAATAACACGAGAAAAGGTTAGTCGAACCATTCTTTTTTTTTTGTCGCTGTGTGTTATGCAATAATAGCTCAAAATGTAAGGGATAGTTGACGGCACGGTTGGCACAGTGGTTAAGCGATTGACTGCTGCGCTGCGTCTCGCGGGTTCGATTCCCGCACGGAACAAATATTTGTATGACCTACATGTATTTGTTCCGAGTCTGGGTGTTTTTCTATCTATACTATGTATGTATTTACAAAAAAAAAAAAATGTATATACCTAAGTAGTTTATCAGCCATCTTGTTACCATAACACAAGCATTAGGTTGCTTAGCTTGGGACTAGATGGCGCTGTGTGAAATGTCCAGGGATATTATTATATTATTATTATTAAGTACCGTAGCTGACCGATAAGGATATGCCGGACATAGGTACTCGTACATAAATGTCGATTTTAGGGAAGGTTCTTTTAGTGCACCAATCTACTGATCTACACGTACGGAGTTCATAAACAGAGTGGCAGGGACATCAACGCGCAAAATGTTACCATGCGTTCTGAATAAGATACTAAACATCCTAACGAAGAAAGTTTATTAACAAAAAAATATATGCTATTTCATAGAAAACCTACCTAACCTACGCGGTCTGGATATCTTATTATTATTTCTCGTCTAAAAACTTTTATGATTCGTTTTAATAAGTTAACCGGACTTTAATAAAAGACAAGACGGGACACAAACAGCATCCCCTCTCAACAGACAAACCGACAAAAACCAAATATGTCCGGCAAACGAAACGAATGGCGGCCGTAAATAAAATTATTGCCGTTACAGATGATAGAAATGGGGGCCAGAAGTTTCGCTAACTTTAAATCTTTCTTTTACAACCACGATAAGATACGCAACTGCCTCCCGTTTAGGACCGGTCCCAACAAACTTGGGCGAAGTTTACTTTGTGTTTTGAATAAGTTATTTGGGTTTCCGTTCTATGGAATCTTAGAGAACTTTGATCGAAGATTTCCAAATACTTCGAATAGCCTCAGGGTTACCTGTTCGAGTTTACAGGTTAAATTGTATTATTGGACAAACGTAATTCAGACGAGTGTTTTCTAAAGTGAAAAGCGTCTCTAGGGGTGGTCTGTTGTTCCGGCAAACGTCGCAAAGGATTGGAATTGGACGTGAAAACTTCGGATTTACAATTCCAATCTTTTATAGCACAAAAGTATTGTTCTATTCAAATCCCTGCTCAAATTGCAAGAACATTTCTGAAATATCAAGTTCAATTTTACGATGTAACAAGCACCAAAGTAATTTTTGCGAAAAAATGGTTAATTTAGATTTATTATCTTAATATTAAAAAAACATCGGCTTATTTTCCCTCGCAAACTGTCAATATTGTTTTCAGATACTGCCAGATATCTCAAAAACTATTCACATTTATACAAACAAAAGAAAGTGTGAAAATGGGCCCGTAACATTGTGTACTTAGATACACGGAAATGCACTCTGTAACCCGTAGGTAAGTATAATGGAATTTATCAAGAAAAGTGACGCAAAATATACTCCAATAGGCAGTTTATTTAAATTTGGGGACGACATTGTCTTTTGAACATAAATCGTTAAATAATCGGATTTGCTGGTTTCTGAAAAGAAACATGATATTTTAGGATGTTTTATAATCCTTCACATTTCGTCTTCGCAATACTTGCGAATCAAAGAAAACGTGTTCAAAGCGTTATTACTTAAAATACCGTGACATGCCAAATGAAGACACTGAGATGGTTTTGTTCGCCATCTTTTAGCTTTTTCTTTTTATTCCATAAAATAATCAACCATCCTAATATTTACTGTTCCTTTTTAGGTCACTACTTTTCAGTTCCAGAAGGACCAGAAAGTCATCGTGTACACATAGAGTGGTTCTACATTGCACCTAATCCGAAGTAGCCATAGTACTATTTGTATGAGGGTTGCACACTACACCCGAATTCAGTCCGTCTGAATTTAGAACATTCCTGATTCGGATTGAACGCGGATCTTGAATCGGATTCGGATCGGACGTACTGAGAAACCGTTCTTAGTGCACACACTCACACTTAGTGTATATTAAAGCTTTTAAATGGTTATATTTAGATCATACAAGGCAGATGTGAGTGGAAACAGCGAGATAGAAGAAAGGAGGAAGGAGAAAGGTCAAAGTTTTCTTCAGAGAGGTCAGGTGCGTAGTACTCGCAACCGCCGTGCGTGTATGACCAGAGGGACAATTCTCTTAATTTTAAGAACGTTCACAGTCTGATCTCAGTCTCAATCTGTCAAAAATCCCTCTAATTTCCCTGCATTTTGACATGTTTTTGACATTTGTTTGTCGCCGTGATGACTCTGCGACTAGATTTTGAACGTTTTGAATTACGACAATTGGCCTTCACATGCACGTGTATGTATGTACGTAAACGAAGCAAAATAGTTTGTAAGGATCGTAGCAGGTGGCGTTCTGTGGTTTCTGCCTGCCCTTATTCCCATAAGGGCAGGCAGAAACTACAGAACGCCTACAGAACGCCGAAATATAAACTCACTCCTTCCTCCCGGAAGGAGTGAGTTTATGTATGTATTTCGGTCATATTTTTAATCTGAAAAACGAGTTTTTTCAATAAACAAATACTACGAAATTGGAGTGAAAATTCACCAGCAAGCAAAAGAATTCCGATCTAAAATAATTTTGCCACCACTAATATTACGTATAAAGCTTTTACTGGGTATTATAATACGATGCGTATAGTGATAATCCGGCTTATTAAAGCTTATGTTATATATAAGTGCATACTGGGAAGCGGTTGTGTATAATGTAGTCATACTAATATGGCTCTTCGTACGGAATGTAGGTCAGAATATGAAAGGAGATTGTATCGTTTTTGCCTTGGAATTCTGAGGAAGTTCAAGGCTCCATTCATGAGATTTGTAACATTTATTTTATGAATAACTTAATCATGGACCTGTATCCTAATTGCGTAACACAGTTTCAATCACAATCATAGCGTTTTGAAGGATATTTCAAATCCATTGCTTCATAGATTTAACAAATTCATTTGCTCAACGACGTAAATAACGCAATGAGGGGTACGTATTAAAATTCCGACATTTCATAATACCTATGACTGAAATAAATGAAACAGTTTTGAATGTAAAACCAAACATTTTTAATAATTACACGTTGTCGTTGTTTTTTAATAATTAAAAATATGTTTCTGTACCCGCATGTGTAACACGCATAATTATATCTTTTTTACATCGAAACAGCTAGGTTAAGTTAGGTTAGAACTGTGACCGCAACGCACGAGCCGAGCGAACGAAGCGAGCGGTACCGCGGCAGCGGCCGGCGAGTGCCAGAAACATATTTTTGAATATAAAACTAAACATTTTAAACATAATTATGTTTCGAATATTGACATTTTACCCGCAGGTATTTTAATTTCGACGTTCAAATATTTACCCTATCATACATACCTATTATGTTAAGCTCCTTTTTTGTCATTGTCTTAGAGATTTTAGGCTTTGGAATGTAATTTCGGGATTTTGAACTTCGGGATATGGATCTTCGGGATTTTAAACTTCGGGATATTCATCTTCGGGATTTTAAGCATTCGGGCAAATGAACTTTCGGGATTTAAAACTTTCGACCAAACAATCATTCGGCGTTTAATTTTTCGGGCTTTTGTCCATTGGTATTTAAAAATTCGGTCTTTTGAATTTCGGTATTGTAATACGTACCCGCAATGAGCATGGCTGAACTGTCAAAATGAAAGAAAATGCGATCAATTTTCAATTTATGGGTGTTAGGCAATTACCCCGCTGCGCGCTTCATACTTTAAAGGAGTCGACAAAATATTGAGATTTCCAAATTATATGCAACTTTAATTTTAATGTGTTTAACACATAAACCTTCCAGAATAAATTTTCAAAGTGATGGTAAAACCGCATCCAAATTCGTTTCAGTTTAGAAGAACAACGCGGTCAGTGGTCACACATACCAGACACGAAAAGCGAATTTAATTAATAATATTTCAAATAAATACATAAATAAAGTTTTATTGTTCAACTAGGACTAGATTACATGGCAAAGTAATATAATATAAAGCACAAGCATAAAGTTTCTTAATATGTATAGAAGATAGATATTATTTATTGAATCGAGCTGCTGAGCTATCTGTAAACTTTCTACAATCCCAGTCCTACAAACCACATATCGTTCAGATTGATTATTTCACTTATGTGTCTACTTTGTGGACAGTGAAAGTGTTAAGAGCCTGTACAACGGTACACTAACGCCACTCCTATAAAAAAATATTATCTCGTGACTGAGAAGGAATTATGTCAGAAATCTAGGACCCAACATCGTCTTAAATAAAGAGGTGCTTGAAACAGTAGGCTCGGCAATTTTTCTAGGACTAACAGTAGATGCCAAACTTCAGTGGGGACCTCATATATCAAGTCTAGCAGGAAGGCTCAGTTCGGCTGCCTACGCCGTCAGGAAAGTAAGACAATACACTGACGTTGATACAGCTCGTTTAGTCTATTTTAGTTATTTTCACAGTGTTATGTCCTACGGTATTCTGCTGTGGGGCAAAGCCGCTGATATACAAAATATATTTGTCCTTCAAAAACGAGCTGTTCGAGCAATTTACCAGCTAGGTGCCAGAGTTTCTCTAAGAGATTTTTTTAAAGATATTGGTATTCTCACGGTTGCATCACAATTCATCTTCGCCAACATTTTATATATTAGGCAAAATTTGCACTTGTACACTAAAAACAGTGATATTCACAGTGTTAACACTAGAAATAAGGACAAACTACGTGCCCCCTTTCACCGGCTTCATAAGGTTCATAACTCATTTGTTGGGCTTGGTATAACCTTTTATAACAAGATACCCTCTTCTTTGCTAGACTTGCCTTTCAATGCGTTTAAAGCTCAAGTAAAATCTAACCTTTGCTCAAAGGCTTACTATTCCATCAACGACTACTTACACGATAAGAATAGTTGGTCGCCCTAATTAACTCAAGACAATGTTCATGTTCTTTCTCCAGAATCAGCTTACTGACAGGTTATTGTTATTAGTATTAACTTATTTATTTATTTTACTTCAATGGTCCTAGTTTTTCATCTGTGACTCAAGTGACAGCTATGTGACCAGAACCCAGCTATGCATAAATATGTAAGCTGTCACGCCCTTTATGCCTGGAGGCTTTTATTTAGGTAGTAAGTTTTTATTTCCATTTGAATTAATTATTTTTCAGCTTGAGTACGTATAGTTTTTATTATATTTGTTGGTATATTGGCGTGGCTAGCTGACATATTTTATGGCAAATAATTTAAGTTTCTTGTAATGTTAATGACTGAACATAGGTTCCTAGTATTGTATACATGCACTATATTCTAACTGAACAGACAGCTGTGCTGCTGGGAAGTTTGTTCCGCCACTTCTTCTTCCCAGCGATAGCACTAGGAAGTGGTGAAGGGCGGGCGTTTTTGGGGGACTGTCTTTTGTAATTTTGACGTTCGAAAAGTGCTGACTCTCAGCCTAATTTGAATAAATGACTTTTGATTTTGATTTTTTTTTGATTTATGAAAATCTGCTCAATCAGCGACCTCGGTAAGTGTGTCTAGAATTTTCTAATACCTTTTATTAAGTTTCATATTGAGACACGAAGCAACTAAATACGACATATAGGAATGTGGCCGCTTTTCTTTAGATCGAATTTTGTTGCTTCGTGTCTCAATATGAAATTTTATAAAAGGTATTAGAAAATTCTAGACACATTTACCGAGGTCGCTGATTGAACAGATTTTCATAATTCCTTCTCAGTCACGAGATAATATTTTTGAAAGGAGTGGCGCTAGTGGACCTGTGTGCACCCTCTTAAACATATCGGGTAGTCCACTTTAGTCAAACTGTACCTTTGGACCGTAACATTAGGTTACGTACTGCAGCGTACCATCCACACTTGGTTGATATCCTGACCAGTAATACTCAGCGCTTCTCCTCCACGTTTATATGCGCGAAGCCAAAATGTGGAACTCTCTGCCAGCATCTGTGTTCCCTTCCACACTTAACTCGTCTGCCTTCAAAGCAAGAGTGAACGGGTATCTTCTGGGCACGTGCGTTCCATCATATACCTCATCCATCGCTTCCCGTGATCGCGATCAAGAGGAGGCCCATTCAGCAATAAAAATCTATATTTTTTTTAATTATATAAAAGAAAGTCGTGTTAGTTACACTATTTATAACTCCGGAACGGCTGAACCGATTTGGCTGAAAATTGGTGGGGAGGTAGCTTATAACCAGGAGACGGACATAGGATACTTTTTTTAATTTAATACTTTTATTTACTTATAGGAGTAGGGTAGAAGTAGGGTAGGGGTAGGGTAGGGGGTAGGACACCACGCGAACGGAGTAGCGCCGGGCAGCTAGAAATAATTTATATGGCAAAACAACGTTTGCTGGGTCAGCTAGTAAATTATGTAGGTATTATCTGAAATAATTGCCCAGGATTTTTGGATCATGCAAAAAGACATTCCACACTGTCACAAACACCCTCAATCACAATTTATCCAAAACATTTGTCCCTGCTCACAAGTATTGTACGTATACAAAGAAAATAAAGTCTGTCTTTAATTTGGTCAGGCATGTAAACCAACATACAAGTTATGTATGGTACAATGAGGACGTGTGGCTAAAGGTAAGTTACCTACTTCCCTTTAGTCACCGCTTCAGCGAGTACCTGTTTATGTGGTTGTTTACAAATAACGGTTGAGCTAGTCACCCGTTCTCTGTCAACACGTGTGCAGGCAACTTTGTACTTTATTGCAAGTAGTTAAAGTTTAAAATTGTTTGGAAGTTCATGTGGTACGAATAGCCAATTTACATACTCGTAGTTTGTGTGATGACCGTTAAGTCTCATACACACAGTGAGATAGTTGATAATTTTTGCTTAAACTTTCTCAGTACACATCTTTTGTTACAGCTTGTAACGTCCATTGGGAACCTAACTTTTTTATTCCTTAGAACTTAATTTCATTTCTGAACTAGGCCGCACCTAGTATGACGCGTAAAGTAAGAAGTACCTACATCGAGTATTTTCTATCAAAGCGAAACAAAAGCAAATCAAAAGATTATTCCAGTCTATTCATATTATGCAAAAGTAAATGTAATCACGAAAATTTAATTTTAATTAAAAAGTTACTTCGTTGATCTTGAACTTGCTAAGTTATTCAGTTCACAAAACCTTTGTTGTGTGTTGTACAAAAGTGTTAAGTTCATCAGAAGGAATACTTAAATTGGACACAAAATAATTTGATGCGAGAAACTTTATGCTACGCAATCGATACGCGGTGGGAAGGATGACACGAATTTACTAAAAACCTTTTATAATATTTAACTATTATCACTTCGGTGCGCTAGGGTCCTTTTTAGGGTTCCGTACCCAAAGGGTAAAAACGGGACCCTATTACTAAGACTTTGCTGTCTGTCCGTCCGTCTGTCCATTCGTCCGTCTGTCACCAGGCTGTATCTCAAGAACTGCGATGGCTAGACAGTTGAAATTTTCACAAATTATGTATTTCTGTTGCCGCTATAACAACAAATAAAATAAATATTTAAGGGGGGCTCCCATACAACAGATGCGATATTTTTGCTCTTTTTTGCTCGATATCAATAATGGCAACTGGAAAAAAAAAACCGTACTGTTGTATTTTTACTTTAGTAATAAATAATAAAATTAAAATAAAATAAATATTTAAGGGGGGCTCCCATACAATTGACGTGATTATTATAGATAACAGTACGGGACCCTTCGTGCGCGAGACCGACTCACACTTGGCCGGTTTTTTCTATACTTTATTGCATAAAATTCAAAATGTGCCGATTCCTGCGAACCGACTATTAAGTCAATAGAGGCACAGAAGAAAGGACCATAATTATCTTCTTCTTCTTCATAGCGTGTCGATAGCAATCTAAATGGATTGGGCCCATAATTCGGCCACTTGTTTGGCGGCATCACCAGCGTCCATCAGTTCCTGTACCGTGCAGCTGACAGGACACGCAGGACATGATATTAAGTGTGTATATCTGACAAATGCGTGCACTGACTGGACAGGTCCTCTCAATCTGTGTGGTTTTTTCCTCAAAAGACCATCTCAGACATCGACCTACATGGTCTTCATATGATCTGACCAAAGATTATGTCTGGACTTTAAAAGAGACTGTGAACTCTGAGTTTGTTTCGGCCTTTCTTCTCAGACTAGTCAGATAGGAAACGCCGACCTCATCTAGTTTTAAAATAAGATTGACGTGTAAAAGTGTTTGTACAAACCTACTTACAAAATAAAATCATTTATCATTTGTCCCATCGTTTGTGGAACAGCACCACATTTACACTCCAAGGCGGAGTCGTCTATGAATCTCCACCTGAACAGGTTTTCCTTGCTTCGGCCAACCTGGGTCCGGAGTCTATTTAAAGACTTCCAGGTTACCCAAGGCAAATCATGTCCAGATAAGAGGTCTTCAGCGGGTGGGACGAAATGTTTTGGTAAGGAAGCACAGTCTCGCCACAGCTTCAGTCTTTCTTGCGATCGTTCGTCAGTGAATGGGACGACGCACTTTAAAAAACTGTTTCGACTTTTAAGCCTTTGTGGCACAAGGACGTTGTCATACAAAGGGTGTCGTGTGTCGGAAACCATTTTGGCTCTTCCGCTGGAGCTTGCCACCGCTCTACGAACCACGGTGGCGCTATTCCTGCCAGTGGATACAGCATTTGTACTGGGGTCGGTTTTAGCCAACAAGTGATGACGTTTCATTCAAAGCTGTAACCTCTATCACATCCATTATCGCAATCCAAAGCCCGCCACGCGCGCTCGCTACGTCCCGCCGTACGCGATTCTATCTGGATTTGAGTAAATACTTCATACGTACTCGGAACAGTTCTTTGGACTTATTATTTTTTGTACTAGGTGGACCGAGTACGAAAGTAACCTAGTACGGGACACGTCTAATTTTCGATACTCGTACTAGGTGGGCCGAGTAAGAAAGTAACCTAGTACGGTACAGGTCTAAGTGAAGTTTCAAGTCTGGGAATTGTTGTCAAAAGTAAAGCCCTTATGATACTTACTATTCCAATTTGTGTGAATAGCTCAAGTTCCATGCCTTGTTAGTTCGTAAGTAGTAACTATTTTTGTTGAAAAGCTACAAATTCTCCGCCATCATAAAGAGAACACGTGAGGAATGAACGTGGCATTTAAAACTTTCTTTAGCGGTACCTATTTGCGAAATTGCGATATGAAAGGATATAAAATCGTGTACTTAAAGAACGGTTCGTGGCTAAATAATAACAGTCGCAAGGGTCGATCTTCAAGTTTAACCAACGGTCGGTTGGTCCGTGGTTGGGTGACCATCCTCTACATATCGATACCTGCCCGTGCCTCGGAAAGCACGTTAAGCCATTGATCCCGACGGTAATTCGTAGATCTTTGTTAGTCGTGGCGGGTGGTCAGAAGTCCGAAAGTCTGGTAACCAGTCCTGCCATGGGGTATCGTTTTACCCAGTTAATGGGTTGTGGATGTCAGACAGGCAGTCAATTCATGTAAAACACTGGTGTTCAGCTATATGGTTAGACTGGAAGCCGACCCCAACAGTTGGGAATGGCTTGGCAGATTGATTGCGATATTAAAGGATAAAGTCAAGGAAAATTAGTTTAATAAAAGACAAATCACCTCTACACGTGCCGCGGGTGATCGATATTAAATTGGAACTACATTTTTATTTGAGAGGTACACAAATAGTGTTTTCTTCCAAATAACAAGAGACGCTCACATGTCACAAGCAAACTCTGCAGATACGTAAAAACAACTTTGAGAACTAACAGAAGAATTCAGCTGGGTTGGGCAGCGTTTGGAAAGCTTTGTCGAGTCTTCTCGTTGCGTATTCCACAGAGCCTACAGACTAAGGTCTTCTATTATTGCGTCCTGCTGCTTGATTTACGGATCCGGAACAAAAAAAATGCAAGGTCGCTCAACGTGTTATGGAACGGGCTATGCTTGGAGTGTCTCTGAGGGATGAATCCAGAACGAGGTGATCCGGCAGAGAACCAAAGTTATCGACATAGCTCACAGAATAATTAAGCTAAAATGGTAAATGGCCGGCCATATTAGATGTTGAACCGATGACCGTTGGGGTAAAGGTGTTCTTGAGTGGAGCAAACGTAAGGTAAGGCGGAGACGTCTATGTCCAGCAGTAGACGGCTGATGATGCATAATCGTAATCAGCTTCTAATGTTCCCACTGCTAGGACGTGTCTCGCTGAGGGGGAGTGGGCCGTGATCCACCACGCGGGCCCAGTGCGGGTTGGAAGATGTCACATGACTTCAAATTTTTGGTTTTAGGACATGCCGGTTTCTTCACGATGTTGGAACGAAGTTCCTTATCGCGCGTTGCGAAAGGGGGCTAGACGGAAAAAATTATGACCAAAAGGTGTAACGACACTTTTTGCTATAGTTGTTAAAAAAAAAAAAGCCGTGGGGCGTGCGCGTGTTTCTCTGTCTCTCTCTCTTAAAGAAAGCAAGCCAGTTTTTTTTGTCTGTTTTTTTTTATTTGTTAATAATAAAAAAAAATATTATTATAACATAAAAAGAAAAATATTACAATTCCTTCACTAATTAATCGAAAGGAACTTCGTTCCATCCGGGTGTCCCTTGACACCCCTCAAGTTTTTTTTTTCCTACTTACATCGATTTGGGTTCGAACCTACGGGCCACCACTGCTCGGATTATGATGATGATCACTTCAATACGCGTGGGTATTCCGAAAGGCGATTAAAGGACAACAACAAAAGCTCTATCGAAATAGAAAATAAAGCTAGGGAAATTAATTGCTAATCAAATTGACAACACGGTTAGCGCAGTCGCTGAGCGATCGGACTGCTGCGCTGCGTGTCGCGGATTCGATTCCCGCACAGAACAAATATTTGTAAGTCCTACATATATTTGTTCTGAGTCTGGGTGTTTTTCTATCTACAATATGTATGTATTTACAAAAAAAAAAATGTATATAAGTAGTTTATCAGCCATCTTGTTACCATAACACAAGCATTAGGTTGCTTAGCTTGGGACTAGATGGCGCTGTGTGAAATGTCCAGGGATATTATTATATTATATATTATATTATATTAATTGACACATGTCAATTTGCCGCGTTAAAGCCATTTCATACAACTGTCAAAGAATGGCAATTTCAGTTGGCGATCCATTTGCCAAACAAATGTTTTCTCTGACTTTACTTAACTTACTTTTCTCGGCGTATGTGTTTGACACCACGACCTAAAAAACTACAATGCTATAAGTTATCATCCGCGCTATTTTAATAAAAGGAGAAAAATATGCTCTGCAGAATACAGCACAAAATACTTGAAATTGTCGTGTACTTCAGAATAAAAATGCAAATTAAATAAAAAATTATACAATAACTAAAACACGTGGCGCTCGCTAACTTAAAAATATTTTTCTGTATAAGCTCGGCGACTTTTTAACGTACAATTTTTATGCAGAGCCAGTACTTTATACAACTAAATATGACTGCAAAAGAAAACAAATTGTTCTAAAGATGCCTTCCGCAACTTAATGAAATGGAGGCAATCAATAGCTTTTCCAACTCGCCACGATCAAGATGATACTCCATCTGATAAATTGCTTGATCAGAAATACGATTCGATTATAATCGCCTTTATAAGCTTGGCCGATTTAAATTTAAAGTGCCCCTTGAAAATTCCTCGATTCCGACTGGGTCTATCGATTTTGTGAGTAAAAAAACGACGCGATTATCTCACGATGTTCTGGCAAATGGGTATTCGGACCCGAGGCCGGTTGACAGCGGGCTTTTATTATCAAAGAAACGAATTGCCACTCAGAAGGACCTACAGAGCTACTCACGAATGTAACAGATGGTGATCCGAATGTATTCAGAACGAATACATATGCACCGTCAGTGTACCGTTCCGCTAAAGTCTCGTCTTGTGTATTTGTAAAACAAAGCGGCAAGCTAAAGTGGCCAGCTTGCAGTCATGAATAAATGTACGAATTCTGTATTTCATGTACGCAACAGTGCTCGTACGAAATATCAACTTTTATGAAAGAGGAAATAATGTGAAAAATGAAATGGCTCGGGACGACCTGGATATTGTAGCTCTTACGGTAAGATGTGCAAACTTGGGCGAGCACCTTCTGCTGTGGATGGGACACACTGAAGCAGGTTTGTTTTATTACATGACTGTGTGTTTTGTATGAGTATAGCGTTATATTACAAGCGGTAAGTCCTTGTGTTTAAGTCCGTACGTATTGTATGCTACATTTATTAGTCGTTGGGGTCTTTAAGTTCTGAGTTCTACCCGATTACTGACAAATGTTTGCACTGGCTGGACAGGTCCACTCAAATATGTGTGGTTCTTTCCTCAAAAGACCATTTCAGACACTAATCTACATGGTCCTCATATGATCTGACCAAGATTACCTGAGGAGGCTAAACGCCGGGGCGTAACTGCGCTGACGCGAGAAATCAGGGTACAGCGGCAAGAGCTCCGGCGGGATCTCATAGCGGCATGGAGAGTGCGATTGTCGCAACCCAGTGCTGGGCACGTCACAATTACGGCGATACGTCCCCTCTTTGAGGAGTGACTAGAGAGGCGCCACGACGCGCCCTGGGCGGGAGTCAACAGCCGACTCCCGGCCATCGTAGGCACGGGCTTGCGGGCGGCGAGCAATGGGCAGCTCGCCGCCCGGTAAAAACCAGGCACAGATCGATGGCGCGTTGTGTTCCACGCGCGCCTTAAAGAGATGTCAGCACGAACTGACGGGGTCTGCTAGGGAGGGCCGATGCCTGCCAGGGCTGCGGTTGTTCGAAAGAGATACCGTGGCCCCTGGCGCAGGCAACTGAAGGAACACGGGTGGGTTTTAGTCAGTAAAAGTCTGACACGCCCTTAATCAACAAGAGGTCATTTGAGGAATTTCCACCCAAAAAAAAACCCAGATTACCTATATCTGGACTTAAAAGAGACTGTGACCTCTGAGTTTGTTTCGGTCTTTCTTTTAAGAGTAGTCTGATAGGAATCACCGAACTCATCTAGTTTTAAAACATAATTTACATGTTTGTACAAACCTTAAATAAATACATTTAAATGTATAATAAAAGGTTTTGTATTATACCTATAACATAATATGTGTGTGGTGAACAGAAGATTCTCGTATAATATACATTACACACAATGTTGTTGGTCAAACAATATGTTAATAAAATATTTGGTTGTTGATTCAGAGTGAACATTTTATTGCCGGACGGCTTCATACGTAAAATCTTTTAATTAAAGGTTACTTGTTTACTCTATCAATATTGTAAACAATAATGAAACCTCCGTACGCTGATAATCAACATGTATAATTAAATTAAACATGATTTCAACTTTTAGTTGGTGTTTGAGGTTGTTAATAAAGCTGGGATGAAAAATATTTATGTCCAACAGGTAGGGTCTACACCCCAAAGTTTCATGAACTAAAAGTTGTCAGGAGTCCGACGGACTGGTACCTAAGTACCTAGTGACGTAACATCACAAGTAATGAAACAGGACGGCTTTCACGAGAATAATAAAGATCCCTATGGGAAATTGAAAAAGTAAACATTTAATTCTGGCAAACTGGTGCCATTGCTTCCATTCGCGCAATTAATGGCACATATTTGCAATTTTATACAGAATGGCGACGACGCCATTTTGTATAAAATAAGCCAAAGGCTTTCACGTATACTACATAGCGTTCTACGAAAATACAAAAAAAAAATAACGTTCTAGCCGCGGTACCTTTTTTGCTTGAATATAACGACATAAGAATTAAGAAAGAAAATAAATTATACTTTTTGTTGTGCCCTACAGGGTCCATAATTGTACCTTAGCTTTAAGCCATTTTAACATCTCTACAACATTATGGAATGCAATTAAATATATGAATATGAAAGAAAATAATTGAATTTGGCGCAAATAAAACTCACATTACAACTAAAGTCAAAAGCTTAGTATTCAATTGAAAATAAATAAAAGGATTAAAAAAATCATACCACCTACTATTTAATATGATAACCTCGTCGCCAATCAGTATAAGACCGGATAAAAAATTGCAGCTACATTTTGTATCGGTGAGCGATTCCTTCCTTATACGTTACATTACGTCTATAATATTGGTAGACCTATAACTAATCACTTCCATTTTTCATCAACCTGACCCAATCACCGAAACCGAGCAACACAATGATTGCTAACCCTTGAAACGTAGCCCTATAGAAGACAAATTGGACCAGAAAGCAGTTACAGAATTTTATTACAGGGATGTATCAAGCATTCAAGCCCTTATTCGATACCGCTTTATGGTCCTAAGCACCGCAAACCGGGCGCTAAGTAATGCGGAATGGAGCTTCGGGACCCACGGAGATCGCTGATTACTTTGAAAGGGATATAAAATTAATAAGGATTTAAGTTCTTTTGATGTAAATCGTTATGGTCCTTTTAAGTTTGAGTTGAGAATTTAGTAGATAATGTCTAAAGTTTAAAGCTGCGTGGTTGAATGTTCAAACTTGGAAATTAACAGGTATTTTTAGTGCTTCCGCAGTCCTTCAACCCTGGAATTCCTTGAAAAGGGTTGTTTGCGAATAACCCTTTTCACGGAATTTAATTGTAACAAGTCTTTACATTCTTATGATTATTAGAAACACATTTTTTCTTATTAAATACGTGTCCCACTTACCTCTATTTCATTAATATTATAAATGTGAAAGATTATAATACGTTTGGATGTTTGTTACTCAATCACGTAAAAATGCTGGACGGATTTGGATGAAATTTGGTACACAGATAGTTTATAACCTGGATTAACAAATATGATACTTTTTATTCCGGTAGTATGTTGGATATAGAAGAAGAAGCTTGAAATCGTTTGGCTTGGTATGGGCATGTGATGAGGAGGGAAGAAACGCATGTGAATAAAAGAGTGATGAATATAAATTTTGACGATGGAGAGGAAGAGAAAGGTCAAAGAAAACATGGATGGATTGTGTGAGGAATGAGATGAAAGAGAAGGGAGTGAATGATAGCATGACGGTTGACAGGGAAGAATGGAAAAAGAAAACTGTAAACTGAAAACTGTACTGTGTCCACCCCAAGTAACATGGGATAAAGGCAAAAAGATGGTGATGACCTTTCCCTCGGATAATTTTCGTCCTCTACGCGGGCGAAGACGCGGGAACAAGTTAGGGTACAAAAAGATTCACATTTATCTACACAATAGGTACGGTTTATTCAAATGTGTTGTGTTGCAATGTGTGTTGTTGTGTTATCTACATAGTAGGTACGGTTTATTCAAATGTGTTGTGTTGTAATGTGTGTTGTTGTGTTAGTTTGTTCTATGTGTATCTTGTGTCTTTTTTTCTTTTTTAATTATTATTATTTTTAATTTGTAATTGTGCGTTTTGTTTGTGCAGAATAAAATAGTTTTCTTTCTTTCTTCTTTCTAAATCTAACAAATGCTCAAAAATAAATCTCTTAAAGCATCTTATTAAAACGGTTCCACCCACTACCCACTGACGATAATTGGCAACCAACAGATCCACTTTTTCCGGACAAAAAAAACACAGTCATCTACCGTAAAATATCTCCGGAAAACCAATTCTAGATTTGACCGGTTTTATTTAAATCGTGGGTGTCAAGTTTCCGGTTCGTCAACGGTTGCCGTGCGGCGATGGCAATCAGCGATGCGGATTTTGTCCACTAATTGGTCCCTGAACAGTATTTTGGAGTATATTTATAATTTCAAATCGGCCGACCGTTAATTGCCGTAGCTAGTCAGATGAATCCTTTAACGTTTATTTGCTGAACCAAATACACATAAACTCACGCTTGTTTACCATGGGGGTAAGCACAAACAGACCACCACCTGCTTCGACCCTTCCATACTTCTTTTGCTTCGTTTACGCTCATTACTACTAATTATAGGCGTAATTCTTTTCTTATAAGAAGCGCCCGAAGCTTCAATGATGTATCTTCTGAACATGATATTGACTTATTTTGCACTAAGATTAGTACAGCAAGGACGCTCTTAGCCAAATCATTTTTTTTGTGAATGATGCGCCAGCTAGTGGTTCTTAAACTCATAAATGTAGCAATACAGGAATAATTTTTATTCAGTGCGCAAACTTTGACAAATTAAACTTAAATGAGTTTTATTAAACACCTATTTTTTATTTTGATAAGTCTTAGTACAAAAAAATAAAGTTATCGCTAACGAAAGATGTCTATATTGAAATGGATTTTCTGGCCACTACGCGCTGCCCGGCGCGGCAGCGCTCGGAAGTTTTTCGTGCATAGGCGTGGGTAGATAGATATTTACGTGGGTTATATACAATGTACTGATCGCTGATTTTATCAGGTTCGAATTAGACTTTTTTGAGATTAGGCCGTGATCTGAAGTTATTTGAAGAGTAATTCCAATTTTTCCTTCATACTTTCATGGGCTTAGGACCATCAAAATGCAGAAAATAACGCATTATAATCAATTAAATTAAGGCACTTTTAAAAACTTTACCGCCAGTCGAGGTCTGCCAGACCCTAGTGCGTGATTTGGGGTCCTGAACTGACCGTGATCAAGCAGCCTCTGAGTGGCTGCTATAATGGTCCTTTCATTAGGGACCGTGGGGTCCTTACAACTAGCATACATTCTGCGACCTGCTCGTAGGCTTTCACCACATAATAAATAGACCCGCACCATCACATAGAACTCGCGGTTACTAAAATCCGACATCGTAAGTACGACACACGAGTACGCGCGGGTTGCGCACTGTGCGGGAAAGCGGCTAGACGCGACGTAACTTCAGCGCAAGCGCATGCAGACTGTCGCGCGCCCGGCCGGCCGCCGCCGCCTGGCGGCACCCTGCCGCCCGGAAGGGGGTTTCACCCCCTCTGCAACATCACTTGTAAGCCGCACAGCGCCCGCGTTCATTGATATTATTACGAATAGATAGTGTCCATATTTTGCTGATTTAAAGTCGGATAAAAAAGTTTTGAACAAATAATGGAAATGTGTTCTATTACTGATACTGAACAACCAAAAACTTTTTGCGCATTGCTTAAAAAATATTCCTGTATAAATACTTAAATAAATAAAACTAACCTAACCTACTTACCTATGCACACAATGTGCTTTAATTGTTCAGCTTTAAGTAATCGATATATTATATAACTGTGGAGGCTTGTTATTAGCAACTTGATAATGTGTTGTTGTTACCTATTATTTGTAATTAGTCTGTAAGCCTTCTTAAAAGTAATAAATAAATATATAAATTACGAGTAGCCTGAGAGGGGTAATTCTCGTAATTTAAAACGATCAAAATCTAGTCGCAGTCTCATCTCGGCGACAAACAAATGTCAAAAGCTTGTCAAAATGTAGGGAAATTAGAAGTAATTTTTGACAGATTGAGACTGAGATCAGAGGGGCAATTCTCGTAATTTTAAGAACTTTCACAGTATTATCTCAGTCTCAATCTGTCAAAAATACGTCTAATTTCCCCTACATTTTGACAAGTTTTTTACATTTTGTTTGTCGCCGATATGAGACTGCGACATGATTTTGAACGTTTTAAATTACGAGAATTGACCTTCAGACTGTGAACGTTCTTAAAATTACGAGAATTGCCCCTGTGGTATGTATGACTAGACACGCCGGTTGCGAGTACCACGCTCCTGACCTGTCTGAAGAACATCACTAATACTCATCATCTACCTAGCCTTTTCCCAACTAAGTATGTTGGGGTCGGCTTTCAGTCAAACCGGATTCAGCTGAATACCAGTATTTTACATGGAGCGACTGCCTATCTGACCTCCACAACCTAGTTACTGGGTAATACGATACCCCTTGGTAAAACTGGTTGTCTGACTTTCGGGCTTCTGACTACCCGTAACGACTGTCAAAGATCCACGAATGCCGTGACCAACAGTTTAACGTGCTTTCCGAGGCACGGAGAGGTCTCGGTATGTGAAGATGGCTACCCATCAACAGACCAACCGCGGCAAACGTTGCTTAAACTGATTGATCGACCTGTGCAGCTGTTATTATTTAGCCACGGGCCCCTCGCAAAGAACATCACTAATGCTACACTACTGTATGTGTGGGTGTGTGCTCTACTACAATTATATATGTTTATACTATACGATATGTCCTTCTAGGGCGGCATTTCCTTGTTTGTTACCTTTCATTCATCTTCTTAACATGTCCAGACCATCTAAGCAAAGTCTTTTAAATTTTTGTCACAACATCTTCTTTTAAACTGCACCGTTGCCTTATCACATAATTTCTCAGCTTATCATTCATAGTCAAACCACACATGGTTCGCAAGGAACACATTTCTATAGCATTTATTCTACTTCGCTGAACCACTTGTTCTAATTTCTACCTCATTTCATATTCACATTTTCTAAATGGAATTGCTGCGTTACGCGATATTGGAACGAAATTAATTGAAAGCACAGCGTGATTATGAATATTAGGAAAGTTATTACCTACTAGATATAAAGAGCCTTTGAATTATTTGGTAAGTATTAATTAATATTGAAGTTGGACTTTGTGAAGCATACATAAAGTTTTAATCGAACCGTTTTAATGATTCTGAGGCAGATTCTTGGAATCATCCAAGAATCTGCCTACCTTTTTCATGAATTGCGTTGGTGGAACTAAGTCTGGACCTACATATATGAGGGATTTTGAAACGTAAATGTCAGGGAAACTGAGGGCAATCTTTGATTTTATCATAGGAGAAATGATCATACTGGATATGTACAGTCGCCAGCACATCAAGCTACTACAATCTGTCAGATTTCTTTAATAGATTTTCGACTTTATTGCTAAAGCATTAGGTTCAATGTTGATTGGGAAAATCTGACAGTTTCGGGTAGGTTGACCTGCTGGCGTCCGTACAATAGGTATGAAGAGAAAAAAAAAGTGCGAGTCGGACTCACCCACCGAGGGTTCAGTACAAAGTAGGTATGTAACTAAAAATTTACGGTTGTCGGATTTTTTTCCTTTACTTGTGATAAATGACATTGCTTCTTGCCCAATTTCTTGATCCTAAATTTACGGGAAGTACCCTATAGATTTTGATTCCGGAACATAAACGCCCGTATATTTTGATGGCGTTTGTTTAGAAGTTTGATTTTTTCACTGCTACAAGGAATTGCGGCCGTGAGTATTTGATATTAATTTCAACTTGAAAACTCCACGCGTTCCTGAGAAAAAGGGTCTTGACAGATGGACAGACAGACGGACAACGAAGTGATCTTATAAGGGTTCCGTTTTTTAGGGTTTCGTAGTTCACGTCTCGGAACCTTTATAGTTTTGTCATGTCCATCCGTCCATCCGTCCTCGGCTTACCTTCCAAACGGTTAGCGCTAGAAAGATGAAACTTTACATGGATAGCGCAGTTTCGACAACACGGTTAGCGCAGTGGCTGAGCGATCGGACTGCTGCGCTGCGTGTCGCGGGTTCGATTCCCGCACAGAACAAATATTTGTAAGTCCTACATGTATTTGTTCTGAGTCTGGGTGTTTTTCTATCTATAATATGTATGTATTTACAAAAAAAAAATGTATATAAGTAGTTTATCAGCCATCTTGTTACCATAACACAAGCATTAGGTTGCTTAGCTTGGGACTAGATGGCGCTGTGTGAAATGTCCAGGGATATTATTATTATTATTATATTATATGTGTATTTACCACGTCGACAAAGTGCTAAAATAAAAATACATATATTGTATTATTATTTTAAATGTTAGCTTAATGTAAATATAATAAAAACATACTTTCGCTAAACTGCATAGTTTCGCTAGCGAATTTACTTAGACCCTATATGAACGTGACGATCGCGTACTCGCGGGACGATCACTTTTGGTTAGGACGTGGCTTTTAAGCCCTAGTTAATAAGCCATAGTATGACAAGTCGAACATTTTCATAAAAACACACACACTAAAACAGAAATTGGATTTTCACAACCATTGTTAGTCGTAACAAGTTTACCCGGACCTTACCTTTGATCCAATTAGGGACACAGTATAAGAAAAACATAAATTTGCCTATTTACTGTTCGGTCCCTTCCAAGAGATTGGAAAAGTCATGCCCAGTTAACCGTTTTGTTTATAGCAAAGTCCATTGTACAAAAAATGGGATAATCGTTAACGAGGACCAAGTATTGGATGAAAAAACTCGGACAAGACTCAATACATGTCGAATATCTAAATTATTTAGAGAAAGGGATCTATACTACGTTCGCTATTTAGTTCCCAAAAATGTAAACAAATATGAGTTTTTGGATAAATAGCTTTGTTACACATACTTAAGTTCCGTTTGCGCTACTATTTTTTTTTGATGTTTCTATAAAGTCAAATCGTTTATTTTAAAAGGCACTTTTGAACGTCAACGTTTAATTCGAGTCAGTTTGAAATCATTTTAATTTACACTGTCATAACGTTGATATTCGTTTAACTGTAAGACATTGGGCGTTTGCCTCCATCCAGGTGTTACATTAGTCCATCCTATATGTAGCTTGTAAAAATTAAGATAGTGACAATAGCCATCCTGCGCGCGCTGGCGGACCGGTGGGACTCTCCGATACTGGCTCGCTGGATACGGCTGCACGCAGTCGTTTACTGATTTGCCACCATCATCGGGAAGTCCACCCGGATCTGCCAGTAGTGTTTAGTTGAATGACATACTATTTATTAAACTAAAACTATTTATTAAAAAAAAAAACATTATTTTATTACTAACATTAGTTTGTAAGCTCGCAATTTTACTAACAAATATGGATAATGGTAATCTTAGGATGAATCTGAAATAAATGATTTATCTTTATTATTATTAATAGTGAAACAGAAACTTCAGGCGCACCCTATGAAACCTTCCTCTTCTATGAACTTGCATAGTGATTAATATTTTTAACCGAGAATTCTCGCAAGCATAATAATTATGTTTGGTTTGAGTAACGTCAAATAATCTATCTAGCCTTTTCCCAACTTTATTGGGGTCGGCTTCCAGTCTAACCGGATGCAGCTGAATACCAATGTTTTACATGGAGCGACTGCCTATCTGACCTTCACAGACCAGTTACTGGGCAATACAACACCCTTGATAAGACTGGTTGTCAGACTTTTGGGCTTGTGGCTACCCGTAAAGAATGTCAAAGATCTACAAATGACAGCCGGGACCAACGGTTTCACGTGTTTTCTGAGGCACGAGGGGATATCGATATTCTTTCTTTCGATATGTAGGGGGTGACCATCCAAGTCACCCATCCACGAACCGACCGAGGCAAGCGTAGCTTAACTTTCGATGGACCCGTGCGGGTCTTATTATTTACCACTAGCCCCCGAGTTTTGCTTGAACTACGTGATGTTTGGCGACACGGTTGGCGCAGTGGCTGAGCGATCGACTGCTGCGCTGCGTATCGCGGGTTCGATTCCCGCACGAAACAAATATTTGTATTGCCTACAGGTAGTTGTTCTGGGTCTGGCTGTTTGTGTATGTGAGTTTAAATGTTTATAAATGCACCCGCGATACTGGAGTAATTCCTAGTGTGGGGAAACGTTAAAAAAAAATGTTTAATTTATTTGAGTGACGCTCTTAAGAAATATTAATTTTATTATAATCTACGTATAAAAAAGAGGTCATGGGTCTATGCCTCTATGGTAAACAGGAAAGCCTATCGAGCAAAAATAGTTGCTATGGCGACTACAGTTTTGAAAAACATTCCTTTCATAGAACCCATGAAAAATATTGGAATGTTTTTGTTTGTTGAGTATTTTTTATACCTATGGTACTTTATGTTCGTTTCGAGAAGAGTATGAACAGATTAAAAACATAAAAAAAATGGATGCTATATTCCCAGAAAAAAACTCCAATAAAAAATTGCGTATATAAACTGCTAGTAATTAATAAAATATAGATGATGCTATAAAATAAGGTACCCATACGATCCGTATATAATTTTATCTGCACCGTCCATCCAGTTTATCCAGGTAATGTTATACGAATGCATTCACATGCAGTAAGTTTAGTTAAAGCCGAGTCGTGCCGTGAATACATCCGTATAAATCCCGAGCTTCACACTGCTACATCAACTTATTCCCATATATTCCGACTATTCACCGTTTTTAGGGGGAAAAAATGAAAATTGGGAAGTGTGGATCGTTGTCTTGAGCAATATAGATAGATATAGGGGTTTGTATTAGAAAAACGTAAATGAGTAGTGATGGTGAAAAACAGAGCGGATGAGTGGGTTCCAAGCACAATTTGCTTGAAATGTAAGGGTTTTGATTGAAGTTTTTTATATAGCCGTTTTCATTGCAACAATGTATAGTATTTTTATCTCAGAAACGCGTGCTTTTCTTGTGGTAACTTTGTGTATAAACACGCTGTGAATGTGTGTGTGAAGACGCGTAGTAATAGTAGCGTCAGCACTTAACACACACACAGACGGACCCACTTCGACTTCGCCGGTATTTCTGACGGAGCCTCGGTATCTCTCGAGCTCCTTCGCCTGAGCATGAGATCCTGGGTTCTGTTCCCAGGTCGGGCAAAGTGTTATTGGGTTCTTCCATGAGGTATTTCTCATTAGCAGCCCGGAGTTTGGATTTATGACTAATTAATATAATACTTACGTACTAATACAGTAACATTGCTTTCACTTCCAGCACCCTAATCGCGTAACATACAATCAATCACAATCTTCTGAATCATTTTGAAGGATATTGCTAATCCATTGCTTCATAATATATGTTCGAAAAAATTGTCTGCTCAACAACGTAAGTAACGCAATTAATGTTGTTGAAAATGAAAGCCATTGGCACTGATAGTGTATTACGTAACTACCCCGCTGAACTATTAGGAAGATTTACTTAATTGTTTAGAAAGGAAAGTAAATAATAATCTTCGTAGAAGCAGACTTTTATCTCTGTCACTAAAAACAAACAATTCAAATATGTGACTGAAAAAAAGTTGGATCACTATATACCTCCAGAGTTTTTATCAATTAATGTTTTGGCACTTAAACATAACTGGCGAAATGTGGGTGTAATAATAATAATGTAGCGGTATCTACAACGCCACATGCGAACAACGCGTCATACTGACGTCACGCAAATCCTGCATCTCGCAAGCAGAGTTTACCGCGCAGTTAGCATAGATACAATTTCCCAACATCAATCGTTGGGCAAATGCCCGCCAGACACAACACCCGTCTGGTCGGAGGATCTTCCCTTTTCTATGGAGGATGAGTGAACTTTACACCCTGTTCCTCATGCCTCTAAACTGGTGACCCCGAGTATGAACGTCAGCGCAGCCTTCGTGCAAAACACTTCAGCGTGACGTCATCATCATCACTCTCGCAAGCTTCAGCGGCGAGTCACCCAGCCAGCCAGCATCCACGGCTTCAACGGGTATCCTGACCACCAGCATGCAGCGTCCGCGCATACCTGGTCATCACCCTCAGCCTCATCAGCAACCTTGGCACAGCACACTGCACCTTCGGCCGGTCAACAAGCAGAGCACCCTCTCCTGGTCGACGCAGCAGCCAGCCTCAACCCGGCGCTGTACGACATCCGACGCACTGGAGTATAACGCAGCGCCACCTCGACTCACTGGGGACATCTCCGCAGACAGTTCCGACTCACCGTGAACTATGCGACAACCGGTTCCGACTCACTGGAACCTCAGCTGGCCTGGCAAGCGTAGCAAGACACAAGACTCAGCCCACTATCGACCTCCGGTCTCCGGAGGGGAGTGATGTAGCGGTATCTACAACGCCACATGCGAACAACGCGTCATACTGACGTCACGCAAATCCTGCATCTCGCAAGCAGAGTTTACCGCGCAGTTAGCATAGATACAATTTCCCAACATCAATCGTTGGGCAAATGCCCGCCAGACACAACACCCGTCTGGTCGGAGGATCCTCCATTTTCTATGGAGGATGAGTGAACTTTACACCCTGTTCCTCATGCCTCTAAAATAATAATTGTTTATTATCAGAAAGGTGGGTACAAAAATAATCTATCCTATTCAAAAAACAGTATAAAAAGTTTGACTTTTAAAGGATAGAGTAAACGATGATGTCCGTGCTAGTGTAAACTGTGTGACGGACATCAGCGCCTGTCTCTTACAGATTTAGACCACAAAATGTAGGTGTAGATTCTGCTTAACCCTTTGGTGATTTAAGGCGAGATTTTATGATGTTACGTAGAAGCTTCTTAAATAAAAGATATTGATGACTGGACTTAAACGAATGCCTATTATGTGGCGACGAGAGCCAATCTAAATAGCGCAGAGCTTGGCGCTTCAATTTATGCATCGTGTGAAGGGGCAAATATTTACAATCACACTAGGAATCCTTATGAGAACTTGTGAATCCCGTGATGGATGATTAAATTCTTTACTTGTTATTACCTTTTGCCTTATCCTTTCATAAGACAAATGAATAATAAAAAATGATGTTATTGAAATATGTGTGTGTTTAATCTAAGATATAAACTATCTGTGTGCCAAAGTTCATCCAAATCCGTTAAAAAATTCTTCGATACTATTTTATTATAATTATGTATAGATGACAAAGTAAGTTGGTAAATTTCGGTTTTAAACAATGAACTTGATAAAGTCAAATACAGTTAGCAAAATAAGTACGTTTTTTTTCTAAACAGGTACGTGAAAGACATTTATATTTTAATTAAAATTGGCAACCAGCAATTATTTACAAGAAAACTAAGCTCGAACAATAAGTTTAAACACTTCCAAAGAAAAGAAAGAAAAATCGGTTTATTTTTGGTTTTATTTGATTCATTTAAGATAGTCATCATCATCATCTGCCTAGCCTTTTCCCAACTATGTTGGGGTTGGCTTCCAGTCTAACCGGATGCAGCTGAATACCAGTATTTTACATGGAGCGACTGCCTATCTGACCTCCAAAACCCAGTTACTGGGTAATACGATACCCCTTGGTAAGACCGGTTGTCAGACTTTCAGACTTCATTCATTTAAGATAGTATAATATTAAAATCGCAACATTTGCCCAGCAGTGGAATAATGCAAGCTAACAGTAACAGTCAATTCGAAATTAAAACTGTAGAAGAAAAATATCTAATCGCTTAAACGCTGTAAAGACTAGGCATAGAAAACGAACAAATAAAAAAAACCGGTCAAGTGCGTGTCGGGCCACGCGTAGTGTAGGGTTCCGTAGTTTTAACTTATCATCCCCACTTTAGATGTAGGGGAGGTACCCTAAATAATTGTTTTTTTCAAAATTTTATTTTACCACTTTTTCGGCGTCATTAACGTGTATACTCATGTCAAATTACAATTTTCTAGTACCAATAGTTTTTGAGCTAAACCGCGGAAAGACAAACAGACAGACAGACAGACGACATGGCGAAACTATAAGGGTTCCTTGTTTACTACGGAATCCTAAAAACCAGAAAGATTGGTATCAAAGTTTCTCTTAGAATTTTATCATTTACTTGCTTCTGCCAGTGACCTACCGTGTCGCATCGCATTGCCCGCCCGAAAAAAGCGAATATTTCTGAGCAAATCGATTTTTTTAATTAAGAATGTACCGAAGTAGATATACCCCGGTCCAGACATTTCTTATAGAGAGAAGTACTTATATCTCGGAAAAATGATCAGTGTTGACCCTCGCCTCGCTCCTTTTAAAAACTGCCATCGCCCTACCAAACGCCCTATGTAAATCGGTTTTCTTTCCTTAGTACGTATCAATCAAGTTTTCAATTTCCTACCTCTCTGACATTTTTATTTTGTCGTTTTTCACAGGAAGGCTTGAAAAAAGTCGTAGCTACTTACTATTGGCTCTATACTATCGATATCTATATACTAATAATAAAGATGAAAAGTTTGTTTGTTTGAACGCGCTAATCTCTGGAACTACCAGTCAGATATGAATTTTTTTTATTGCATTTGGTAGCTCAATTCTTGAGGAAGGTTTATGGCTATTTAACATCATGCTACAACCTTTAGGGATCAAGCAAAAAGAAAAAAAGTAATAAATACGCTAAGCGGAAAAGAAATAATAGCGCGGGCAGGCGATGCGACGGAAACTAAAAATTACATTAAAAATTAAACGACGGCACGGTTGGCGCAGTGGTTAAGCGATTGACTGCTGCGCTGCGTGTCGCGGGTTCGATTCCCGCACGGAGCAAATATTTGTATGACCTACAAGTAGTTGTTCCGGGTCTGGCTGTTTGTGTATGTGAGTTTAAATATTTGTGAACGCACCCACGATACAGGAGAAATTCTTAGTGTGGGGCAACGTTTAAAAAAAAAGAAAAAAAAAAGTGATCAATTATAAATGATTGCGAAAAGGTATTTAAAAAGCCAATTACAAGAAAAAAAATTCAAGGTACAGTTATAAATCTTTGTCATTCAAGAAGTCATTTACAGAGTACTAACATTTTACATAACGTTCACACGGACGTACTCTCGAGCAGAAGCTAGTAAAACAATAAAATGGTTCAATCATTCTTATTAAATGGTTCAATTCATTTAAAAACAAAATTATGTATGGATGTTCATAATGGTTGTATGTACTCGTAATTTATCTGAAATAAATTTAATTCTAGTATCACCAGGGGGGCAATTCTCGTAATTTTAAGAACGTTCACAGTCTGATCTCAGTCTCAATCTGTCAAAAATCCCTCTAATTTCCCTACATTTTGACAAGTTTTTGACATTTGTTTGTCGCTGAGATGAGACTGCGACTAGATTTTGAACGTTTTAAATTACGAGAATTGGCCTTCTGAAAAAAGTAAATACCTCAAACATTGCTAGACATTACTATGACACCTTGCTAAAAATACCCAGAACAATTTTCTCGAGGCTTTTTCCATTTGCTTGATAGAATTGTTACTATATTTCTAGTTGAATACTTTGTCATTTCGTGGAACAATTTGCAGGATGAAATAAGGTGACTATTTCACTTCATATTTGCGGTATAGTTATTTGTTACTTTAATGGGCCTTGGCAATGTAATACAAGAATAAAAGATTTTTTTTTCTCTGATTCTGTGAACTTTACTGATTGTTCTCACAATTGTAGTGGCTTTGCTCAAGCAAAGTGAAACTTCTCTACAAATTTGGGTTTGCAAACCCAAATTTATACAGAAGTTTCATCAAGTCAAATAGTGCCCGAAACACTTGTCAAGTATAGGTTTGGGTTGCATGTTGCACTATAAGTAGTAACCGCATCTTTTGCATGTTCATATTTTACAGGAGGGCGGTACTGCTTACTACATCCAAGCCTGGATCTACTTATTGCGGAATTAAAACTAAATATTTAGGTATACATAAGATTATTGTGCGCATATAAGTCCCCAAGTTGATATTTTTTGTTGGTGTGTTTTGAACTTTGACCTTCAATATCTCCGTAACCAGAAGGTCCCAGGTGTGGTCCTGTACAAAGAAATGATGATAATAATGATTGAAATGACAAAGCTGAAAATAATATAAAAAAAAACAAAAGTTTTTTTCTGGAAAAGTCCGGCTCTATAACCTGCCAGTAACATACTATAATCTATTCTTCCGCATCGTTAGGTGTGCCTCTAGCCTCTTTAGTAGTTACCTACCTACGCATAGGTATATAGGTCTTAGCCCACGCACAACTAATTTCAGGGTACGACGCCCTGATATGTATTATCTAGATTAAGACAAAGGATATTCAGAATTGAGGGCACATTAAGCTTTGTTACCCAGAAAACGTTAAAGCTCATTCTTCATCCCGTTATTAAAGCCTCGACCACAGATAATATTATACTTAAGTCCTAATACAGTAACATTGTTTTCACTTCCAGCACCCTAATTGCGTAACACACAATCAATCTCAATCTTCTGAATAATTTTGAAGGATATTGCTAATCCATTGGTTCATATGTTCGAAAAAATTGTCATAAATAACGTAAATAACGCAATGAATGTTGTTGAACTGTCAAAATGAAAGCGATTGTTACTGATAGTGTGTTACGTTACGTACGTTAACTACAGGAGGATTTACTTGATTGTTTAGACAGGAAAGTAGTTAGTAAAAGTAAATAATTGAAGGTAATTTAATTAATTTCGTAGAAGCAGACTTTTATCTCTGTCACTAAAAACAAACAATTCAAATGGGATCCCTTCTTTTCGCATAATGTTCTTTGTCCTAATATACTTCGGCATAACGATTTTGGCACAATTTGTTTTGGCATAATAATACTTCAGCATAATTTTTTTAGGCATACATTTTATGTTGGCATAATCATCTTAAAGACTAATTTGTTTTGGCATAAATTTGATTCGCATAACGTTACTAGGCCTAATGATTATTAGCATAATAATATTTGGGCATACAATTAATAGAAATAACGGAAACAAATTTGAGTTATTTCTACGTATTTATTTTCACTCGATTCTGAATCACTTTTTCCAAGAGTCGGGGTGCCCCAAGGTCTAACACATCGATTTAGTAAAAAGGCATTGAGAACTTAGGATGCAAGAGCGAGCGAAGCGAGCTCGGGTATTGGGGCATCCCGACTCGGACAGGTTAGGTTCGAAGGGGATGACGGGGGCTCAAGTGAGCGAGCGGAGCGAGCGAACGAGCCCCCGTCATCCCCTTCGTGTTAGGTTCCTTTAAACCCTGCAGACAGAAATAGGGGCCCCGCGAAGCGGGGCTCCGTCGACTACGCCTTATTATTATTGTTATGCTTAATAAAGTTATGCTTTAGAATGTTATGCTTAATAAAGTTATGCTTTAGAATGTTATGCTTAATCATTATTATGGTTAGAGAAATTATGCGTAAAAAAATTATGCGTAAGCTGTTATGCGTAAATAATTTATGCGAAAATATAATTAGGACAAACAAAAGTATGCCAAGTTATATTAGGTCTTAAAATTTTATGCAAATGGATAGGGAACCAATTCAAATATGTGACTGAAACAAAGTTGGATCACTATATGCCTACAGAGTTTTTATCAATTAATGTTTTGGTACTGTTCGTGATTTGGTAAATTACTTCTATTTTCAAGGCTCCCGCAGACAAGCGTGACGCGACGGTGCGACGCGATTATGGTACTTAGAACAATTTCCATGAAGCTGTCACGTCGCGCTGTCGCGTCGTAGAATAAAGGATCGCGCCTGTCTGTGCGAGACTTTATTCTACGATGAATAATTTAAAAAAGAAATGTCACATTCACATGAAACATTGATTGATGACATTTCTTTTTTAAATTTTTGACATCGCGCCGTAGCAATGTTTCTACAATCTGTCATTTATCTTTCTTATCTGTCGATTCTATGGTCACAGGTATGGGGACAGGTAGTGGTCAGGAAGACTTGCTTACGATATTTGCCGTTTATGAAGAGTGTTAAAATCTACCTCTCATCATCTGCCTAGTCTTTTCCCAACTTTGTTGGGGTCGGCTTCCAATCTAACGGGATGCAGCTGAGTATCAGTATTTTACATGGAGCGACTGCCAATCTGACCTCCACAACCCAGTTACTGGGTAATATAAAACCCCATGATAAGACTGGTTGTCAGACTTTCGGGCTTCTGACGACCCGTAACGACTGTCAAAGATCCACGAAACGACAGTCGGGACCAACGGATTAACGTGCTTTCCGAGGCACGAAGGGGTCTTGGTACGCAAAGATGGTTACCCATCCACGGACCGACCGCGGCCAGCCTGATCGATCGACCCATGCGGCTGGTATTATTTAGCCACAAGCCCTAAATCCACCTCTCAATAAATACATTATTTTCGGTCAATCAAATGACTCAGACACAATAAAATGTAATGAAAACACAGTATTTATAACACTTCGTAACATTTATTTAATTGTTTTTCTCATAAACAAATTGAAGCATAAGCCCGAACCTCAGTTTACTTTCCACAGTATAAAAGTATGGATCCAGCGCTGCAGCGCTTGCACTGAAAAGCTCGTAAATTTCATAGATAGCGCTTGTCGCTGCTTGATTGAGGATCGTGAATCTTCAATAGATTGACGCGATAAAATAGTGCGAATGGCGGTGGGAGCCGATGACGTCATTGTGGAGACGCCGCGGGAAGATATTTTCTAGCTGAAACTATGCATTCTGCTAGTTTGACCTATATTCAGAGAGTGGGTATATAAGTTTGGTGCAAATATCTCGAAAAAATTGTGAATACTTTTACACGTTTTTTGGAAAGAAGCATGCTGGCTAGCGTTATAATTATTCTGGAAGTGTAATAATACACAACTTGATATGTAGATACTTAATGGGTGGTTACCCATCCACACACACCGACCGTGGCAAGCGCAGCTTAAACTTCGATCAACCCGTGCAGCTGTTACCATGTAGCCACGAGCCATTTGATAACGTAAAGATATAAAATAATTATAATACAAAAATGTATTTGTATTTTTCTTATTACTATAATATGAAAATATTGTATCATTTACAATCTAGCCTAAATGGGCTAGACATTGGGCTAAACGATTCAGACCCAGATCAACTGGCGAAAGAAAGGTCAGATTTACGTGAAGCCAAAAGTAATAAAAACTCTATTATGTATGTAAATGATAAAATGATGAGTTTTATGATTACATATTCTTTTATGTAGGAATAAGTAAAATGGAAGTTTTTTTTTTATAAGGTGGGGTAGCCTCGAGTTTATTTGCCACTTCTAAAGACTAGTTTGGGGATCTAAACTTAGCACACTCACTTAACATAACATTGCGCCTGTAATCCCGAGGGTTAAGCAGAGATGTACCTATATTTCGCAAGTTATGTTTAAGTCTCATGTAATAACGGCACGGTTGGCCGCGGGTTCGATTCCCGCACGGAACAAATATTTGAATGGCCTACAAGTAGTTATTCCGGGTCTGGCTGTTTGTGTATGTGAGTTTAAATGTTTGTAAACGCACCCACGATACAGGAGAAATTCCTAGGATGGGACAAAGTTAAAAAAAAAAAATAGTGGGAGGGCCTATTTCCATCTACCTGGTACGAATCCAGGTTCCAGGCTGCTACTGAGAATTTCCTAATGGAAAAACTCAATAGCACTTTGCCTGACCTGGGAATCGAATCGAATGAATGGCCTGAAATTGCCATAAAGAAAAAAAAAGGATAATATATTTATTTGCGGTAAACATGACGCAGAGAAAAAACACAAACACGAAAAATAAAATGGGGGAAATATGCATCACATAAAACACACACATCACATAAACATCCACATAAAACGGCCATCGCTCATCATAACGCTAAGATCCTATACGGGACAGAGCCCCAGCACCACCAAACGTACTGTTCAATGTTTCTGCAGCTTTCTTCAACTCTCGTAAAGAAAAGCCTCTTTATAAAAATGAGTCCTTCGGAAAAAATCTTGTCTATAGGTATATGATATTACATAACAGACACAACAGCGCTCCATTTTCGCCTTGAGCTAATTAAGTCTATTATTTGTTCCCCGTTTACTTAACTAAGCTGAAAGTACATATTTACTTTGTCAAAATCCGTCGCGGTAAATCCTTACTAACGCCACAGGGAAAACTTTTGGTATTCCGTGGCTGAAAGGAACATTTATCTCCGTATCTTTAGTGTCTGTCTGTCAGTCACTGGATATTGAACAGACGCCAGCACATCAAGCTACCCGAAACTGTCAAATTTTCCCAATCAACCATGAACCTTATGCTTTAGCGATAATGTTGAAAATCTACTAAAGAAATTTGACAGATTGTAGTAACTTGATGTGCTGGCGTGTGTATATGAAACTCACATAAGAAATTATCTTTAATTAATAATCACACCGGGTTAAGAACAACTTAACAAAACAACTCAGGGCTGATTTTTCAATCGACAGATAATTTTTATTCGTGGAATAAAATTGACATCTGACAGATTTTGTATGGAAGAACTGTCAAAAATTCAAAATAATTCCTCCAATAAAATAACCTGGCGTTGGAAAAATCAGCTCTTAACAAAAGAAGAACAACAAATAACAGACCGGGTTTGGGAATACGACCATACGTTCCATCACAAAGATAACTGAAGGCCAATTCTCGTTGTAGCGGGATCGTCCGAAAGGGTTATCGCTGCCCTGGAACATAAAGGGCTAAGGAAGGAATACGGGTGGGTTTTAGTCAGTAAGAGTCTGACACTCCCTTCCACTCCACCCAGAGCGGGAGGGGTCATTTGATGATTTCCCATCCACACAAAAAAAGGCCAATTCTCGTAATTTTAAATGTTCAAAATCTAGTCGCAGTCTCATCTCAGCGACAAACAAATGTCAAAATCTTGTCAAAATGTACGCAAATTAGAGGGTTTTTTTTTGAGATTAAGACTGAGATCAGACTGTGAACGTTCTTAAAATTACGAGAATTGCCCCTCTGATGTCACTTGAAAAGCTACCACGCTAAAATGGAATTGGGCTGAACACATCTGCCGCATGTCAGACGACCGATGGGACAAAGTTACGAGCGAATGGGTCCCTCTTAATGGCAAGCGTCATCGCGGCAGGCCAAGACGGAGACGACGGGATGAGCTGGACTCCTTCAACAAGAACTGGTCCTTAGCAGCTTTGAACAGAGAGAAGTGGAAAGAGAGTAGGAAGGCCCTTGCTCTGGCTGATAAAAAACTTGAGAGGTGTCAAGGGACACCCGGATGGAACGAAGTATAACTGGCTTGCTTTCTATAAGAGAGAGAGAGAGAGACAGACAGAGAAACACGCGCACGTCGCACGGCTTACAACTATAGCAAAAAGTGTCGTTCCAACTTTTGGTCTTAATGCAACGCGCGATAAGGAACTTGGTTCCAATAATAATAATACACACGTGATGTTATGTGTGTATGTTAATAATAGGTAGTACGCAAAATTTATTTTATTTATTTTCGGAAGGCTTACAGACTAATAACATTATAATAACACACACGCGCATACGCGCATTGTCGTGGAGTTGCGGACACCAGCCCATATTACCTATTACCTAATACACACATAACATCACGTGTGTATTCCCTGAAGGATTAAGCAGAAATGTACCTATAGGACACCTAAATTTCGCCAGTTGTGTTCAAGTGTTGCAAGGGGGTCGCCTATTGCCACCCACATCAACAGACCCAAAAATTAAATAACTAAACTAACTACTCCTTTTTATCATTAACAAGCTTCTGTCCTTAACTTCTTCCCCGTGAAACTTTGGCAGCCGACCCACCGCGTCATTGCGCATCGCCCACCCGCGCTACTACATCATACACACGCTGCCACAGAAGCTCTCATTGACGTATTAGTCTTATCAGACTCATCCACACACACACACACACACACCCCCACACAAACTTATATTCATAAAAACCTCCCAACGTACTTTTACTTTTTAACCACAGGCACTAGCGATCCACAACAAAAAAATCGTTAGCTATTTCTTGTGTGTAAAATATTGTTTGTACTGTTTTTTTTTTTGGCTTGTGGTGAGAAATAAACAATTTTTATTATTATTTATTTACGCTTACCGTTCTTTCTGAATTTATTTCTATTTGCTCGACACCCAAGGGCCGTAGCGTCGTGTTAAATAACTAATGACCTTCCTCAAGAATTGGGCTATTAAACGCAAAAATATATTTTACAAATCCGACAGGTCATCATCATCATCATTTCAGCCGAAAGACGTCTACTGCTCGACATAGGCCTCGCACCCCTACTTCGACCGGCACCCTAATTGCGTAACACGCGATCAATCGGAATCTGAATCATTTTGAAGCAAATTGCTAATCCATTGCTTCATAAGTTCGAAAAATTTGTCTGCTCAACACGTAAATAACGCAATGAATGTTGTTGAATTGTCAAAATGAAACCGATTCCGATTGATCGTGTGTTACGCAATTAGGATGCAGTTCTGTGCTTCTCGCATCCGACAGGTAGGTCCAGAGATCGCTGAAAACCAGCGCTGGGGCTCTGTCTTGCATAGGGTCGCAGCATAATGCTGAGCGATAGCCGTTTTGCGTGGATGTTTTCAGATAGAGATACGCGGTGGGGGGACCTTGTTTTATAATAATTATACTCGTATAGTGATAAAATATCCCTCAAAATAAGGATGTTGGTGTGAAATTAATTGAATCCTTCTGAATGGCTCCGCCGTACGTAACCGGATAAAAGTGCAACATTGCTTTAAAATTATTTATTTTTAACATAATTATAAAAGCATTTCGTCGTAGACTTTTATTTTGTTTTTTTTTTAAAGGCCGATGCTATTTTCGCATAGTTGTACTATCGTTGAAACGACGGCACGGTTGGCGCAGTGGTTAAGCGATTGACTGCTGCGCTGCGTGTCGCGGGTTCGATTCCCGCACGGAACAAATATTTGTATGACCTATATGTATTTGTTCCGAGTCTGGGTGTTTTTCTATCTATAATATGTATGTATTTACAACAAAAAAAAAAATGTTTTTAAGTAGTTTATCAGCCATCTTGTTACCATAACACAAGCATAAGGTTGCTTAGCTTGGGACTAGATGGCACTGTGTGAAATGTCCAAGGATATTATTATTATTATTATTATGAAAAGAGGGTTTTAAAGGTGTTCTATTTTGAACCGACTTCAAAAAGGAGGAGGTTCTCAATTCGACTGTTTTTTTACGCGGTATCTCCGGCAATTGTAGGTTGATTTCGAAAATAATGTTTTTAATGGATAGGGGTTCCTCAAGGGTTTTTATGTTAGCTTCGATAATACGTATTTAATTTACTTTGTGTATCTGGGTGATGGTCTAATACTTCCTATCACTGTTGTTTACATAGCAAGTAGTGCTATAGATGGAAAAACGACTCCCGGCCACCGTAGGCGCGGGCCTGCGGGCGGGTAGCTCTCCGTCCGATCAGGACTAGGCCCGTGCCGGACGGCGCGCGTGTACGTGTTCCACGCGCGCCTCAAAGAGATGTCAGCAGAAGCGACGGGGCCCCATAGGGCCAAAGCCTGCCAGGGTAGCGGGAACATCCGAAAGGGTTACCGCTGCCCTGGAACATAAAGGGCTAAGGAAGGAACACGGGTGGGTTTTAGTCAGTAAGAGTCTGACACTCCCTCCTGCTCCACCCAGAGCGGGAGGAGTCATTTGATGATTTCCAAACCTCAAAAAAAAAAAAAAAGTAGTGCTCTACAAATTGGTGTGGGGTAGGTATATACCATAACTAAAAGGTGAAAAATAAAAAACTTTTTGACTAATTTTTACTGGGAACCTTTTTTTTGTGGAAGTGTTTATTTAGCGGGCAGTGTCCCATACAAATACAACATAAAAAACAGCTGCACCGGTTGACGTCATCACGTCAACGCCGGCTGTCGCTGAAACTAGCGCTGGGGCTCGGTCTCGCATTTATGCTGAGCGATGGCCGTTTTGCGTGGATGTGACGCATTGTTCCCACAACTTGTGGGAACATCATGTTTCTTTTGTCTTTTTATTCTTTTTCTGCGTCATGTTAACTGCAAATAAACGTATTTTCTTTCTTTTGTTTTTTCTATTTTTATTGTTATCACAGGTTTAATTTGATTAAAAAACACATCATTCACGTTTCTACTGCTTATATTCTCATTTCATCTATTGTTTCGTGCTTGTAAATACCACTGTTATTACCGAAATGAATAGCTACTCCATTTTGGTTTAAGTATTGTTTGCATCGAAATAAACCGTTTTATATTGCCCTAACTTTCGACATAGACGTATATGATTCACGGACTATGTTTTATGGGTATACAAGCACTTTATAAACGAAACGTGTTATAAAGTACAGTATGATCTAATGTTTGTTAGGTGTTAACTGTCCATAATTTTGGAAATTTCGAAAACAAACCAGTGGGAGGAAGTTTGATGAATACTCGAGTTACCTACTTATTTGCTGGCGGTTAGCTTGCAAGCATGTAATATGAAGTCAAGAAACATACATACATAAACTCGTGCTATCTCCCCATGGGGGTAGGCTTCTGTTTTTTATTCTGTCTTCTTCCTATAGGGAGAAGGCATGAGTAGCGTTCTGTAGTATTAACTACAGAACGCCACTTCCTTACATACTCTTTTTGATGTAAACGAAACAAAAGGAGTATGTAAGGAGATGGCGTTCTGTATTTCATAAAACTGGTCATCATATTCTAATTAATAGTAAGAGGATGGAGGAGGAGGTCAGAGAGGCAGTCGCTCCATGTAAAATACTGGTATTCAGCTGCATCCGGTTAGACTGGAAGCTGAACCAGACATGGTTAGGAAAAGTCTAGACAGATTGATTGATTCTAATTTATTGTAGCTTGAATAGAAGGAAAGGTTACAAGTACCGAACTATAATTGAAAAGGAGGGAGAAGAAGAGAGGAGAGAGAGAAGAAGAAAGAGAAGGAGAGGGGAGAAGATGCGATGTAGAGGCGTACACTGGTGCACTATAATATCTCCTGCGCTGAAGGCTAGTCTCCGTTGAGACTGGCCGTCAAACTAACGTCTAAATTGCGTGTAAACTCGTCAATAATAGAACAATGATATATGAAAGTTAGGGTTAAATAGGAACGCCTATAATATTGTAGCCTAACTTCATTCTACTAAGTGGCAAAAATCAATCCAACCTTCTGTTGAGGTGGCTGTAACTAATACGCTTTGTACATCGGATTCACAAATAATGTGACTCAAACAAATGAGGGTCAAAAATTACCTTCGGTCATGATACGCCTCTGCTAATGTCCCGGGGCCCACACAAAAACCCTAATTTAATTTGAAATATAGCGTGAATTTATGTTCAGCTGTACTTCAGTTTTTGCTCTCTTCAAGTGTAGTTATTACGGCGATTACATAAACACAATCAAGGGCTTTTAATTTAAGGGGAAACATTTCACAAATGTATAACGATTAACGAGAAGCCATGTTTTATCGTTTGTATAATAGAATGAAAATGTCTTTAAAGATTTTATCCTTTACTTTTGTAAAAGAAAAACAATCACCCGAGGCTGTGACGAAATAAAATTGTTTAGAAGTAAGTTTTTTAGTAATACGGTTTTTTTGTTTTCATAAAAGGTTTCGACCAAGAAGGTTTCTCACAATTATTATTGAGTTTAAAGTGTTCTTGTCAAAAGTCCAAATTCGAGTTTCTGAGCAGATGCAATCAATGTTGTGGAGTTTGTGAAAACTTGAACTTTATGAGATTCCTTTTACTTCGATTCTGCTAATGACTAAAATGAAACTCGTCAAATGTACCAAGACTTTGTAGACAATATGATAGCTAAAACTACAGATTCAGATATCAGCCAATCTCTATCGTTAAATATAAGAAATGTCTAAAAAAAATTATTGTAATGTGAATGCTTTGAATTCTTTAATTTTAAGGTATTTTATTATTCCATGTTCTAATATGTTACAGTATTTGTTGTGTTTTTATGTTCCACTGTAATTTTTTTCTTTTATTATGTATTTAATTAATTTCTTAGCTTAGTTGTTCATTTTATTGTACATTATTTGGTCTGTAAGTGAAGGAGTACACCTACCAATTACTTTGTCGTCCATTAATTTATAATGTAATGTATAAGTTACGAAGATGTATTAAATGAAATGTTTGGTGTATCTAAAACAATCGTTAAATTAAGAAGTCGTTAATTAGTTTTAGTTTTGTTTATCTATTAGTTTTGATTAGATGTTTCGAGACAAAGAGACGTGACATCTTGACCTTTCATTATAGCTGCTAAAGCTTAACGATACAGATTGATGCTTCTGCATCAATCTTTATTAATAAGCTTTTAAGCTCGAGCAAACAGGCGCGCCGCAATTCTAGTAGAACAATTTCTATGAGCACTTCTTGGAAAGTAATATACTAGAATCGCGTCGTCGCGTCGCGCCTATCTGCAGGAGCCTTTAGTAAACTGTAGGTACAAATTATAAGGTCAATCTGCCTACCCTTTTTTAAACATGTTGGGGTTGGCTTCCAGTCTAACCGGATGCAGCTGTATGTATACCAGTATTTTACATAGAGCGACTGTCTATCAGACCTCCTCAACTCATTTTCTGGATAACACGACACCCCCCGGTAAGACTGGTTGTCAAACTTTTGGGCTTCTGACAACCCGTAACGACTGTCAAGATCTACGATTGATAGCCGGGCCTAACGGCTTAACGTGCTTTCCGAGGCACGGAGGGGTCTCGATATGTAATGGATGGTCACCCATCACGAACCGACCGCGGCAAGCTTAGCTTAACCTTCGATTGACCTGTTTGACCTGTGAGGCTATTATCATTTAGCCACGAGCCCCTGCCTTACAAATTACAGGGTATAACGACAATATTAATACCTGAAGTTTATGAAGCCGTAATACCGGAATCCACACCCATAGAAACAAAACAACACACCCATAGACACAAGCAAACACAAACATTATCGGTTTTGGTTTAATTAACGGAATTTTTGGTGGAAATACCGAATTAATTTATGTGTTAATGAGCTTTAGAAAGTTATAAATATTGATATTACAGCCAATGCATATTATGTACAGTACAAACATAACAAGGAAAAAGAAAGTATTAATATTAATGATAACAGCGCATTTTATACGCAATTTATAAGAATGTTTATATTATATTTACGATACGGCAATCATTAAAATAAAAATAATTAATATACAGTGTGTAACGGAAGGGGGCTATCAACCCTGAAGGAGCTGAATGTGCTCATGAAACTCAACAACTTTCCCCAAAGAACATAGGTCGAAATATGAAAAAAAAAATTGGCCCTCCCATAGTAAATCAATCAGCTGGTAGTCAGTTTTGTAAGGGAGGGCCAAATTTTTTTTTCATATTTCGACCTATGTTCTTTGGGGAAAGTTGTTGAGTTTCATGAGCACATTCACCCCCTTCAGGGTTGATACCCCCCTTCCGTTACACGCTGTATATTATATATCGCGTTAGATTAGGTTAAACTTACCAAGCTCTTAGTTAAGAAGGCAATCAACAAGTACACTAATGACTAGTGTACTAACACTGCACTAGTCATGTCAATTTAAATATATAATAAATCTATATATATAAAATTCAAAGTCCTGACTGACTGACTGACTGACTGACTGACTGACTGACTGACTGACTGATAGATCAACGCACAGCCTAAACCGCTGGTCCTAGAGACATGAAATTTGGAGGGTGTGTTCTTCGTGAAGAGTAGGCATCCACTAAGAAAGGATTTTTCGAAATTCCACCCCTAAGAGGGTGAAAAGGGGGGAATTCGTTTGTATGAAAAATATTATTCCTTGAGTTAATAAAGTTGAAACTTGGCACGAATACTTATCTAAATAAATTATGAAGATTGTCAGTTTTTTTTCTTCTAAACTACCCCCTAATAAGGGATTGGGGGGTTTCAAAGTTTGTATGGAAGAATTTTAGCGCGTAGTCCGATTTACTCGAAACTCAGTATTTGTACTTACCTAATATTGAAAGTAAAGAATAATGTGTATCAGGGTTTTTGGAAAATCTACCCCTGACGGGCTGAAATGGGGTAGTAAATTTTTCAGGGGAGGATTTTACTGCATGGCTTGATTAACTCGAAAATTAGTATAAATAATCTTTGAGTCAAGTTATGAATATATCCCAAACGATTTTTTTTTAAATTCCACCCCTGTAGGGGTGAAAAGCGGGGATACAGTTTATATGAAAAATCTTCTTCATTAGGTTAATAAACTTGAAACTTTTCAAGAATACTCGCCTAAGTAAGTAATAACAAGTAAGTTTACCATTATAAGTTTTTCAAAACTACCCCTCAAAGGGGTATATAGGGGTGTTAAGTTTGTGTGGAAGAAATTGAATGCGCGGTCCGAGTAACTCGAAACTCAGTATTGATACTTAAGACCAAAAATAAAGAGTAACATGTATCAGGGTTTTTCGAAAATCTACCCCTAACGGGTTGAAAAGGGGTGGTTAATTTTACAAGGGAGGATTATAATACGTGGCTTGATTAACTCGAAAATTTGTATAAATAATCTTTGAATCAAGTTATGAATAATCCCAAACGATTTTCAAAATTCCACCCCTGTGGGGGTGCAAAGCGTAGTGATACAGTTTATATGAAAAATCTTCTTCATTAGGTTAATAAACTTGAAACTTTTCAAGAATACTCGCCTAAGTAAGTAATAAAGTTTACCATTATAAGTTTTTCAAAACTACCCCTCAAAGGGGGATATAGGGGTGTTAAGTTTGTGTGGAAGAAATTGAATGTGCGGTCCGAGTAACTCGAAACTCAGTATTGATACTTAAGACCAAAAATAAAGAGTAACATGTATCAGGGTAATAAACTTGAAACATGGCACGATTACTTATCTAAATAAATTATGAAGATTGTCAGTTTTTTTCTTCTAAACTACCTCCTAATAAGGGATTGGGGGGTTTCAAAGTTTGTATGGAAGAATTTTAGCGCGCAGTCCGATTTACTCGAAACTCAGTATTTATACTTAATATTGAAGGTAAAGAATAATGTGTATCAGGGTTTTTTGAAAATCTATCCCTAACGGGCTGAAATGGGGTAGTAAATTTTTCAGGGGAGGATTTTACTGCATGGCTTGATTAACTCGAAAATTAGTATAAATAATCTTTGAGTCAAGTTATGAATACATCTCAAACGATTTTTTTTAAATTCCACCCCTGTAGGGGTGAAAAGCGGGGATACATTTTATATGAGAAATCTTCTTCATTAGGTTAATAAACTTGAAACTTGGCAAGAATACTTGCCTAAGAAAGTACTTACCTAATAAAGTTTATCATTATAAGTTTTTCAAAACTACCCCTCAAAGGGGGATATAGGGGTGTTAAGTTTGTGTCGAAGAAATTGAATGCGCGGTCCGAGTAACTCGAAACTCAGTATTGATACTTTTGACAGAAAATAATTAATAATAAGTACCTGTGTAAAGTTGTCGAAATTTACCACTGTCGGGACAAAAAGGGGTAATTCAGTTTTTAAGGGGAGGATTTGAAAGAACTTGAAACTGTATGTTACATTTTCACGCCTAAACCACTGAACTTCTGATTTGGCATAGAGATAGATGGCATCCTGGGGAAGCACATACATTTTATCCTGTTAGCACGTTCCCGTGGGATAATTTCCGACATCCACGCGGGCGAAGCCGCGGGCAGAAGCTAGTTATATATATAGATTCTCAGAAAAAATTAAAGAAGAACATAAATTTAATACATTCATTTAAAACAATTTCTATTACATAAATGCTATTATAATTAATATTGAATTCCTGAACACCAAAGCAATATATAGGTGGTGTCATAAAACGAATTTTGGTTGCAAAAGAAACTGAACTTTTCTCCACACAGTTAAGGTTCAAAGTTCTATGATGTTAAATTCTATATTTACACCCGGCTAATGTATAGTTTATATAAAAGTTAGGATGTTCCAAGCTTCGAAAGTTGGGACACTTAGATGCTCCGTAACTTAGTTATCGAACAGACTGTAATTAGATTGTTGGAATAATTTATGAAGCGGTTGCAGGTGCATTGTATGGGAGACTGTTTTGTTAGTTAGTGCTTTGATATTTTAGGAAATCGGTTGGGTAATTGCGTAACACAGTAACAGTAATGGCGTTCATTTTGACAGTTCAACAACATTCATTGCGTTATTTACGTTGTTGAACAGACAAAGGGAATTGTATGTAGATTTTTATATGAAGATAATGTCGCGCCATGTTGTTTGTTTTTTTTTTTTTCAAAATGTTCATATTTTTTGAACTTGCATACATATTGTTATTAAGAAGTTTGAAATAATCACTTTAAAAAATTAAAGTAACCAAACAACTAGAATCAAGTTTAAAAAAATATGGATGTTACGTGATCAACTTTTGAACGTTAATATCTCGGAAACCTGATACGTTACGGGGTTTTGGCTTAGTATGTTTTCTGTTAGTATTGATGTCAGCTGTCGGGTTCTATATAGGTTACATGCGTATAGGCATGTGTCTATGTCTTATTACAAACTAGCTTGTCACGTGACTGTGTATTCTATTGGCATCCAAACTACCTTCGGGCCAGTTTTTGTGTTTCGAATCTTATTCCAACTGAAGAAAAATTGGCAACTTAGAATCGGTTGCTAAGTAAGGTTTCTTATTTAGAACTTTAATTCTATCAGAATAAAGGTCAAAATTAAAAAATGGCTCAATGGTCCAAACCTGGGTTTAAAGATAAATCTTGTTTTATAATAGGGCTGGTTTAGTTTCCAATAAGGATTCAGTGGAGGTGAGGTAGGCAATCGCTCCATGTAAAATACTGCTATTCAGCTGCATCCGATTAGACTGGAAGCCGACCCCAACATAGGTGGGAAAAGGCTAGGCAGATGATGATTATGAGATTCCAATAGGCTCACATAATATGTGTAGTCTAAATTAATGAAAAATAAAAAATGTAAACAATCTAATAATAAAGTTATTACCACTTTTTCTAACAATAATTATTGAAAAAAAGTGGTAAGATATAAAGTTGAAACTTGAAACCCTACTAAGAAAGTTTACTAATTCCCTTTAGTGAGATTGCGTAATAATTTACCTGGAAAGGGTTTGTTTATACTTTCAGCAGATAGTTTTGAAACAGACCATAATTATAACGATCCCAAATATTTCGATGCCGACACTATAACAGTAGCCATTGTTATTTTGATAAGAATAATTGCGATGTGTTTATTGCACGTCGGTTTTTATTGTGTTATGAACTTTTATTGGACAGTTTATTTATTGGACGAACAACGAGTGCGTTTCATTCTTATTGGTAGGAATAAAGTATTTAATTTTTATTTATACCTAAATGTACTTAATTAAAATAAACGTTGCGAGTACTACGCACCGCTGTGCAGTACTCGCATGCCAGACGTATGAACGTAAAGAAGTCGAAGGAGTGTGTAAAGTGGTGTAGTTTCTGATTTCTCCCATCGGAAAAAGGCGAGAGTTATGTATATGTGTATTTCATTGTTTAAAATAACGGAATTCTGAGGTAACAAACATAAAAAAAATACAGTCGAATTGAGAACCTCCTCCTTTTTTGAAGTCGGTTAAAAATGGACAACTAGTGTAGTAATGACACGTGTGAAAGCAGCAACAGCAATGCTTCTTCCTTAAAATCCATATTGATAACAATCATATTCCCAATAGGAATATGGCGTGACTTTATGTATGAACTAGCTGCGCCCCGCGGTTTCACCCGCATAAGTTTCGATCCCGTAGGAATATCGGGATAAAAAGTATCCTATATGTTAATCCTGGTTACAAACCATCTGTGTGGCAAATTTCATCTAAATCGGTTCAGTAGTTTTTGCGTGAAAGAGTAACAAACATCCATCCATCCATACAAACTTTCACGTTTATAATATTAGTAGGATGTATCATCATCATTTCAGCCCAAAGACGTCATTCTGTGCTTATCGCATCCAGTGTATTCCTGCAGCCTTTATTAGCATCCTAATTATTGCGTACCACACTTTCAAACACAATCTGAATCATTTTGAAGGATATTCCTAATCCATAGATTCATATGTTCGAAAAAAAATCTGCACAACAATGTAAATGACGCAATGAATGTTGTTGAACTATCAAAATGAAAGCCACTGTTACTGTTACTATGTTACGCAATTACCCCATAGGTCATCAATCAAACTTGTGGAAGGCCTTTTGACGCTACGTCTTCCGGTACGTGGTCGCCACTCCAGAACCTTTCGGCCCCATCGGCCTTCGTATGAATATTACCTAGAAATATTCTACAATAGTGTTCGTTATCTTGTAACTCAACTGTTGCAAAAGTAACAGGCTATATTGCTGTTCAATGATCATCTAAGTTCTCAAGTGCTGTGGGCTTCATCGAGCAACAGATAGCCTTAACAATTGCCTGCACAAGAGCTCTTTGAGACTTATTTTATTTTACAAGCAATATTTTTGAGAGCTTTATAGTTTTCTGATAAAAATAAATCTCAATTCTTTTTTTACTAATATGACTCGATTGTTACTTCAAAAGCTACCCTTAAAAAGTTTAAACTTAGTTAGGGTTCAAACCGTAAACTCGATTAAAATTTAAACTTTTTGGTTTTATGCACACGTTCAAAGTATTTAGGGCTTGTCGATCGCTGAAATTCAATTTGTGGCTTGAATTTTCATTAGTTGTGGCTTTCACATTTCGATTTGTAAAATTCGGTTTAAACTGATCGATATATTTAAAAGATGGATGAGCGAATAAATTACCAATTTTACCCGGCTCACAAATCATCATAAAATGAACAGAGAGTGAGTTGCAAGATTTTTCTCATAACAGAATTATGACAGGCCACCACATAACTTTAAAATATTTCATTATCATCAGTATCAGAGTGGGCGTAAACGTCCACTGACACGGCTCAAACTCAAATCAAAACTACAAAGCAATTATTAAAAAAAAAGCAATTACCAACAGTCAGTTATTTTACCTCTGATAAGAATCAATCTCAAAATCACAGTGATCTTTATCATCATTGTAATTACTCCTGTCAGAGCTAAAATAACTATGAAAGGTATAGGCTGTATAGGCTTTTGAATTGTCAAGGGGTTGGTCAGCCAGAAAAATGAAGCTGCTTGCCTATTCCAAAGCGTAGTAGGTTCCTATGGAGAAGAACGGGCAAGAAACTCCATGGACACTCTTTGCTGATCATACAGTAGGTAGGAACATAAGTATGTTACCCTCCTTTGGTACTACTAGCATAGATGATCAGCGATTTTGTGACTGTATAAATGCTGCATCGCGTTTTGGCGACTCTGCGTTCAGTCTCGATAAAAATTGACAACGAACCGTGTTTCATAGATGCCAGACTAAATCGTTCTGATTGGTATCCAAATGTGTGTGAGGTGTAGAAATCATTCGCTGTATCAGGCATCCGAAAAGCGAATAAATCGCTGGTCACAGATCTCCTACGGCGCTTTGTGTACATACAGCCGTTTGAAGTACTTTTACAGAATTGTAAGCATTATGTCTCGCTTTACGAAGCCACAATTGAAAAGGCGTCGTATGACATTTAAAAAGCTATTTGAATAGACATTGTATATTATAGGTTCAGATCAGTGATCAGTCATTTTCTTTTATGTCTTCTTAATTTTATTTTTTACTTTTTCTAATGTTACCAATATTATTTCAATTTATCTTTAAAGATTTGAACTATCTATATATATAAAATTCAAAGTCCTGACTGACTGACTGACTGACTGACTGACTGACTGACTGACTGACTGATAGATCAACGCACAGCCTAAACCGCTGGTCCTAGAGACATGAAATTTGGAGGGTGTGTTCTTCGTGAAGAGTAGGCATCCACTAAGAAAGGATTTTTCGAAATTCCACCCCTAAGAGGGTGAAAAGGGGGGAATTCGTTTGTATGAAAAATATTATTCCTTGAGTTAATAAAGTTGAAACTTGGCACGAATACTTATCTAAATAAATTATGAAGATTGTCAGTTTTTTTTCTTCTAAACTACCCCCTAATAAGGGATTGGGGGGTTTCAAAGTTTGTATGGAAGAATTTTAGCGCGTAGTCCGATTTACTCGAAACTCAGTATTTGTACTTACCTAATATTGAAAGTAAAGAATAATGTGTATCAGGGTTTTTGGAAAATCTACCCCTGACGGGCTGAAATGGGGTAGTAAATTTTTCAGGGGAGGATTTTACTGCATGGCTTGATTAACTCGAAAATTAGTATAAATAATCTTTGAGTCAAGTTATGAATATATCCCAAACGATTTTTTTTTAAATTCCACCCCTGTAGGGGTGAAAAGCGGGGATACAGTTTATATGAAAAATCTTCTTCATTAGGTTAATAAACTTGAAACTTTTCAAGAATACTCGCCTAAGTAAGTAATAACAAGTAAGTTTACCATTATAAGTTTTTCAAAACTACCCCTCAAAGGGGTATATAGGGGTGTTAAGTTTGTGTGGAAGAAATTGAATGCGCGGTCCGAGTAACTCGAAACTCAGTATTGATACTTAAGACCAAAAATAAAGAGTAACATGTATCAGGGTTTTTCGAAAATCTACCCCTAACGGGTTGAAAAGGGGTGGTTAATTTTACAAGGGAGGATTATAATACGTGGCTTGATTAACTCGAAAATTTGTATAAATAATCTTTGAATCAAGTTATGAATAATCCCAAACGATTTTCAAAATTCCACCCCTGTGGGGGTGCAAAGCGTAGTGATACAGTTTATATGAAAAATCTTCTTCATTAGGTTAATAAACTTGAAACTTTTCAAGAATACTCGCCTAAGTAAGTAATAAAGTTTACCATTATAAGTTTTTCAAAACTACCCCTCAAAAGGGGATATAGGGGTGTTAAGTTTGTGTGGAAGAAATTGAATGTGCGGTCCGAGTAACTCGAAACTCAGTATTGATACTTAAGACCAAAAATAAAGAGTAACATGTATCAGGGTAATAAACTTGAAACATGGCACGATTACTTATCTAAATAAATTATGAAGATTGTCAGTTTTTTTCTTCTAAACTACCTCCTAATAAGGGATTGGGGGGTTTCAAAGTTTGTATGGAAGAATTTTAGCGCGCAGTCCGATTTACTCGAAACTCAGTATTTATACTTAATATTGAAGGTAAAGAATAATGTGTATCAGGGTTTTTTGAAAATCTATCCCTAACGGGCTGAAATGGGGTAGTAAATTTTTCAGGGGAGGATTTTACTGCATGGCTTGATTAACTCGAAAATTAGTATAAATAATCTTTGAGTCAAGTTATGAATACATCTCAAACGATTTTTTTTAAATTCCACCCCTGTAGGGGTGAAAAGCGGGGATACATTTTATATGAGAAATCTTCTTCATTAGGTTAATAAACTTGAAACTTGGCAAGAATACTTGCCTAAGAAAGTACTTACCTAATAAAGTTTATCATTATAAGTTTTTCAAAACTACCCCTCAAAGGGGGATATAGGGGTGTTAAGTTTGTGTCGAAGAAATTGAATGCGCGGTCCGAGTAACTCGAAACTCAGTATTGATACTTTTGACAGAAAATAATTAATAATAAGTACCTGTGTAAAGTTGTCGAAATTTACCACTGTCGGGACAAAAAGGGGTAATTCAGTTTTTAAGGGGAGGATTTGAAAGAACTTGAAACTGTATGTTACATTTTCACGCCTAAACCACTGAACTTCTGATTTGGCATAGAGATAGATGGCATCCTGGGGAAGCACATACATTTTATCCTGTTAGCACGTTCCCGTGGGATAATTTCCGACATCCACGCGGGCGAAGCCGCGGGCAGAAGCTAGTTATTAATATATTACTATGTTAGCTGAGTTGTTAACTTCATTGTGCATGATATATAGTCTCGTATAAGTGAGAGAGTACATCTATTTAATACCTAATGTTGCCCATTATTTATGTGACATGTCGTGTAAATCTTTTTTGAGAGCAGTTACGGCCCAATGGTAACGGCCGCGACTTACGAGTCGTGGGTTCGAACCCAGACAGGAGCTTTATTTTGTGTAAATTATTTCATCACCAATAATCTCAAAACGGTGAAGGAAAACATTGTGATGAAATGTCCTAGAACCAAAGATTCGAAGATATGTGACATCTTTTACATTTGAGCAAATCGAATCGAGTACTGTTCCGCGACGTTTTAACTTTGATGTGATCAGACACTGAATGTCTTCCTCGCCATAGGCTTAAAACATCACGACTCTGTAGAAACGCGCTGTAGGTGTGGGTAGAACACGTATATGTCGCCAGTGGCACGCTTGCGATTCGTTTCGTGTCCGTACTAATAACCGGATACGACATACCTATGTACTTTTTACATTTTCTATATTATGCTGTTGTCACGATAAACGGAACCATCTTATAGGTACTACTCTTGAAGTAACATCTCATATATATTTACAAATCAAATATTGAGTAAATAATTACATATTTAATGACATCAACATATCAGTGTCAATATTGATATTTGGGAAGCCATGTTACCGAATGATTAACATGTAACCAAGGTACATTATTACATTATATAATTTGTAAATGTTTAATGTTGATCTACAACATGGATTCATGTTCATATTTTAACTAATAATAATATATTATAGAATAGACTCAGCAATCATTGTGCCGATAGTCGTGACAGCCAATGGCTTAATAGCCAAGAGTCTCGACCAACACCTGAGGAGGCTCTCGTTGGGCAGCTGGATCAAGGGCTTGACTCAGAAAGCGGTACTTCTGGACACGGCTCGCAGTGTCAGGAGGTTCCTCTCTCTGGAGCCCTGACCACCGGTAGCTTGGACCCTGTTCCCGATACCGGTGGGCTACTATTTTTAAAAAAAAATATAGTGTTTTTATGTCTTTTTGTTTATAAAAATATTGAAAAATGTAATTTATAAGTAATTAGATGAAGTAAAGGAAATAATATATTATATAATTATATGAAAGTTAATTATGTCGGTTAAAGGCGATACTACGATGCACGAGGTTGTGGGTGCAAATCCAGGCAAGTACTAACGTAACTTTTTCAATGCAAAATAGTATGTATTTGACTATTCTGTTCTATTTTTCTCTATGGCAATGGTGCCGAGGTCGACAATTCTGCCAATGTCAGATGTGATATGAGAAAACGTGTGGAGAAAACAAAAACAAAATGAGAGAAAAAAAAACACCTTAAAGTTTTAAATCCATTAATAAAACATTGAATTTAATGTGAAACTTGTTGACGGGTGTGAGTAGGTACACTGAAAACAAACAAATAAAAAAAATATGGTTAAGTTATATTATTAAGTACATAAAAATCATCATAATTTGATGTCATTGATACGAATTATGTATTTGACATTGCTGATATCGGTAAAGAAAAAACTTCGTGCTTCAACCTCCGTCTTGAGAAAGCGTAGTGATCAATGCTCGTCCCTTCTCTGTATGAGAAGAGGATTTTGCCCTGCAGTGGGATAGTAATAGGGTGCTATTATTTTATACTAGCTTTTGCTGTCGGCCTTGCTCGCGTAGATTTCAGAAAATATCCCACAGGAACGTACTACTGGGATTGAAAGTAGCCTATGCGTTAATCCAGGTTATAAACTGTCTATGTGGTAAATTTCATCCAAATCCGTTCAGCCATTTTTGCTCCAATCTGGAACATACATCCAGACAAACAGATAAACGGACAAAAATTCTAAAACTATGTTTTCGGCTCACCTAGCAGCAATTACTTTTTCCTTCTCTGGGGTAGTCAGATAGCAAATGTCGATTCCATATGACGTGTGAAGTGATTGAAAAGTGATTTCTTTATTCTATTTAAAGAATAAACCTCATGAGTGGTAAAGTCGAACTTTTTTCGTGCATTATTTACGGCGGCGTTCTGTAAGTACATACGAGCAATGGTGGTCCAGTGGTAACAGCCGCGACTTACAAGTTAAGTAGGTAGGTCGTGGGTTCTAACCCAGTCAGGCGCTTTATTTTGTGTAAATTATTTCATCGCCACTGCTCTCAAAATAACGAAAGAAAACATTGTGAGGAAACCAAGCATGTCATAGAACTAAAAATTCGAAGACATGAGACATCAACCAACCCGCACTGGGCCCGCGTGGTGGATTATGGCCCACTCCCTCTCACAGAGAGGAGGCCTATGTCCCAGCAGGGAACATCATAGGAGGATTATGCTATTTTGCTACTGTTTTATACATACTTTTGACTAAAACCCATTATTTATTCTAATTTGACACACTGTGGCTGTATCACTGTATTATAACATCAAATTACCGACCAACGCATGTAACACTAAATAAATGCTGCCAACAGCAGCATATTATCATAATTTAGTGCATAAAATACTGCAACACAAGCGTTTTAGAGCTAATTTAGTGTGAAATATAATGCTCTCCTGTTGAACGTTTAATATTATTAATTTTATAATGCTCTCATCTTCCTTATTAATGTCTTCATCGCGTTTGATAATAATATTAAAATATATATTATCTTGTTTCCAACGCTGTGTAAATTAATTGAAAATATTAACTTTATCTGAAGGTGAATTTTCAGAGCCAACAGACTAAAAAACATAAGTCAAGCTTAGTCTGGCCTACAAATACTGCATAATTATAATCATGTCTTATCCTTTTGTATTTTACTATGTATACATAAATAATAAAAAAAATCCGATACGCCAGCGCCATCTGATAGCGCTCGACAGAGTCTAGTCTGAGTTCGTGGGAGTCGACGAGAGAGCTACAGTAGCAATATGCAGGATTTCTTGATCATTAGACATCAAACGGACAGCATGTGCTCAGATACTGTCTCGAGTTCCGTATCGTTGAATTGTGTACCTAGTGTGTGATTCGCTACTGTGATTAATTTGTTCGTAAGATTATAATTTGATTTGAACTGCAAACGGTTTTTCTATTGCGCAATTTATTTGTTTATTTATCCATTTATTTCAGGCAACAAGGCCCATACAAACACATAAAATACAATATTAATATAACTTAAAAATATACTATAAATACATACAACATACCCATAACCAACAACCAACGCTACCCATAGTACGCCCACAGTAATTAAAATATGGCTGATGATAACGAGATACACGTACTTTCTCCGTCAAATAAATAATACAAAAAGTTTTACTGGCAAAAAGAAACAAAATTAAGTTTGTCCAGGCGCCAGCACATCAGGCTACTACAATCTGTCAAATTTCTTTAATAGATTTTCAACTTTATCGCTAAAGCGTTAAGATTGAAGGTTGATTGGGAAAATTTGACAGTTTCGGGTAGCTTGACCTGCTGGCGTCTGTACATAACATTTTTTTGGTTTGACCGTTGAACCCCAAAGTAAGCAGGGCTTTATCTTGGAGGTCGGAGTGCGATTGAGCAGAAATAAATATGTCGGTTTACAAGGCTTGTTTAGTAAAGCGTATATTATATTATGTGTGTGTGTGTGTGTTTCTGTAAGGGTGAAAGTGTGAGAGAGGGATGTTGTTTGCTGGCACTTTGGCTTGTCGACAAAAGTTAGAGAAATGATTCTGTTTCGGTGTATGTTAAATTCAGAAGCCATTTTTTCAGGAATTTTGGTTATGGACCAGTTATTAACCATTTTTTCTACTTGCTATTTTTCCCCTAAAATAATTGAGCGTTCATAGCAAGTCTCTCAGATTCTTAGCAAGCTACGACGCTTTCGAAATTGCTTCGAGTTTCTTTATCAAAAAAAGTTAATAAATGACAGCAATCATAACTTTTGACCGACTGCAAGTCCACCTAATTACGTAAGATTTTTTGTATTTACTTTTGCACCATTATTTAAAAAAAAATAAAAATCGTCTATGAAGGATTGGAACAGAAAACCACTGTTTGCTTATTTCGCTTAGCGTGGTACTAAATCGTGATACTAAATCAATCTTGCATTCTTATATATTTACATAATGTACATATAACGAACAGCTAGAAAACAACTGTTTGCTTATTTCACTCCGTTTTTAATACCATTTGATAGCGTGGTACTAAATCTTGATACTAAATTAATCTTGCAATGTTATATATTTACATAATGTACATTTATAACGAACAGCTTCTATTTTCATACGAATAAAATGACGTCTTCTCCGTTTAAAATAATCCACAGAATCGGGGCTGGGATACAGCTAGTCGAAATTAAACCTTAACAACATTTAGCATAAACATATTCAGCCTATAATTTTTAATAATAATAATTTCCCTGGACATTTCACACAGCGCCATCTAGTCCCAAGCTAAGCAACCTAATGCTTGTGTTATGGTAACAAGATGGCTGATAAACTACTTATATACATTTTTTTTTTGTTGTAAATACTTACATATTATAGATAGAAAAACACCCAGACTCAGAACAAATACATGTAGGACTTACAAATATTTGTTCTGTGCGGGAATCGAACCCGCGACACGCAGCGCAGCAGTCCGATCGCTCAGCCACTGCGCTAACCGTGTTGTCAAATAATATAATATTCCCAATGCTGGGACACAGGCCTTCTCTCTGTGAGAGGGAGTGGACCATAATCCACCATGTGGACTCAGTGCGGGTTGGCGGATGTCACTTGTCTTTCCTCACGATGTTTTCCTTCACCGTTTTGAGAGCAGTCATGATGAAATAATTTACACAAAGTGAAGTGCCTGCTTGGGATCAAATCCACGACTTACAACTCGTAAGTCATGGCTGTTACCACTGGGCCACCACTGGTCTTAAAAACATTTATTGCTACAAAAATACAGCACAAACCACTAAAAAGTAACAACTCACCGCGACAAAGTAGAATTTCTTCATTACTCCGAAGCACAAACTGCCAAAGACATTCTACTTTTATACCTAATCTTTTACAGATCTTTTCAACATGGAATGCACGTAGCGCAGCGCAGCACAATTGGCCATACAACTGCCTTTTCACTGCAGTATACATTGCTGCACGTATTCAAAAACTTCTAAGAATGCAGTCAATGTAGCCAGGACATGTATATTGTTACTAATGTAAACATATTCGGGATCGGGGGGTTGTTTGACTTTTGGAATTGCTTTGTTGTCCAAGGATGGGGTGGATTTTATATAGCGAAGCTATATGTAGCCGTTGGTAGGTATAGGAAATGGGTACCTTCGTTAGACAAAATTACGAGCATATGCCCCCGACACACCACGTCGCATTGCATCGCCCAACCGTGCTATAACTTCGTTTCTGCTTAGCACTTTTTCTGGCTTTTTTTTCGTTTTGCTCGGCTTCTGAGGGTTGTAGCCTGGTACTAAATAGCCCACCGCGTCGCATTGCATCGCCCTCCCGGGCTGTTACTTCTTTTCGCTTAGCGTTTTTTCTGGCTTTTTTTTTCGTTTTGCTCGGCTTCTGAGGGTAGTAGCCTGGTACTAAATAGCCTATAACCTTCCTCAAGAATTGGACTATCAAACGGATGAAAAATTCAAATCCGACTGGTAGTACCAGAGATTAGCGGTTCAAAGAAACAAACAAACGAACGAATATTACACCTTTATTTATTAATTTATATACACTTTATTGTACACCAGAAAATACATAACAAAAAATACGATTATTAAAAAAATACGATCTCTTCCAGGGAACCTTGGAATGGACAGTGGTTCCGTGGGTATAATCTTTATTATGTAGTGTAGTGTAAAAAGTGTAGAAATAATTGGTGCCAATGACACACGAACAAAGTGCTTATATTATCATATCAGACTCTAAGAAAGTGGAACGGACTTTTGTAAAGTACAATAAACCCTATTCTAAGTTTTAAAATAATTATCACGTAATCAATTAAGTTAAATTAAAATTGCTTATTAGTGTTATAGGCTAGATTGTAATTAATTATTAAGAACCTGGTTCTTTTTAATAAAGGATAGTAAAAAACAAAAAGGTTAGTTAGTTTTATGCAAATAAATAAATTAATTATATTGGAAAAGATAATGTATACCTTTAGATTATAATGATGTACCTAAAGTCCCTTTCTGTCCATCCGTTAACAAAGTTATACCTCAAGAAACACCTTCCAATAGGAGAGGTGCTGGTTCTCGAGAAATAAAATGTATTTTTTATTTAAATACCTACGAGTATCTGCATAATTTCTCTGGCTACGTTTAAGGATAACTAAATTAGTTAATGCGACTGTAGCCGCAAGTATCATTATAAACGCAGACTTGTAGAGAATACTAATTGCTACAATTATTAAGCTTGGTATAATAATTGGTGAACGCTGTATGTTAACTAATATTAACATACAGCGTTCGAGTAAGTTCTGAGGAGTATTCAGCTGCTCATTCTCATGTTAGAATTTAGAATATGTTACATCATTAGAGCAATCCCCCAAGTTTTTAACATTTTTGGAACGAAGTTCTTTGATGCGGCTTGCGGTAGGAGTCGACTGGTAGAAATCGTCACGTGAGGAAAAAGCGTCATGTAAGGAAAAAGCGTCATGTAAGGAAAAAGCGTCATGTAAGGAATATCCAAGATGGCGATAACTTTATCAACTCAGTCTATTGCAGCCCACTGTTGGACATAGGCCTCTCCCAGGCTGCGCTACAACACCCTATCCTCCGCCTTGCACATCCAGTCTGTCCCAGCCACCTTTTTAAGGTCGTCCGTCCATCAGGTGACGACACGGTTGGCGCAGTGGCTGAGCGATCGACTGCTGCGCTGCGTGTCGCGGGTTCGATTCCCGCACGGAACAAATATTTGTATTGCCTACAGATAGTTGGTCCGGGTCTGGCTGTTTGTGTACGTGAGTTTAAATGTTTGTAAACGCACCCACGACACAGGAGTAATTCCTAGTGTGGGGCAACGTTAGTTCAGTGCATCTTGTTGAGGGGCGTCCTATGCTTGCCGATACGCGGTCTCCACTCCAGGACTCGTCTGCTCCACCGGCCATCGGGCCTTCAACAAACATGGCCAGCCCATTGCCACTTCAGTTTGCTTACTCTGCAAGCTATGTCGGTAACTCCGGCTCTTTTTCGGATAATTTCATTTCTGATTTTATCCTTCAAAGAGACTCTGAGCACAGCTTGCTCTATAGCGCGCTGAGCGACCTTGAATTTGGGGACTAGCCCGACCGTCTGTGTCCACGTTTCTACAACTTCATGAGAGCTCCTAAAAATGTATACTAAACGGCTATGTATTAAATTAATCTAAAAACGCGTATTAAATTCACAAGTTCTCTCTCTCTGTCTCTTTCTATTGTATGTATACGAGTGTGTGTGCGTGCGAGTATTGAGTAAGGAACTTCGTTCCTGAGGCTCCCCCGGCCGCACACGGCTGGTTTATTTAGAGTGTTTTGTGTTGTGTATATATTCATGTCTTTATTAATAAACAGCTGGCTCTTAGTGATTGTCATCGTCATCTTTTTGGCCTATTAAAAGCCCGCAACGGTTCACAATAGAACTTACTTAAAACGTCTGATAATATACCAAACTACATTACTATTATTCGTCTTCGGGTGACAGATCTCTTCGATAAGTGTAAATCTAGGGATGTGTGTCCGGCTTCGGGTTTCATCTCGATGGGTCACTTGGACGCAAAGAATGTCGCAGTGAGTTGTGCGATCAGAAAGAATTTCAGATTAATTGTCTCATGAGAACTCTGCGATGTTAATCGAGACTAAGCACAAAGCCGGTTTTTTAAGAGGAATTTGGATTGCCATCAGTGAATAAAAAAAAATAAAAAATCAAATCAAAAGTCATTTATTCAATTTAGGCTGAGAATCAGCACTTGCGAAAGGATTAGCCAATCAGCTAAGAAAACTCGCTGATTGCCCAGAGTGCGCCGGATGTATAGTGGCTCTGTAGATACGTCGCTCGGGGAAGCCCCTTTCATGCTCCCCTTTCGTCTGATATTGGCGCCGATTCCCTTGTTCACAAACTAAACTAAATTTAAGTTCAGTGCATCTTTTTCTTTCTATTTCATTAAGAAAAGGACAGAAGATAAATATTAGTGTAGTCCTGTCAAATTAGTCAGCGCCTGACGTAAATTGACGTATTTTTAGTAGCCATGTTTTTAATCACGTCTAAACTTGCTATGGAGTATCTAAATTTGACAGGACTAACTAATATTTATTTTCTGTCCTTTTCTTAATGAAATAGAAAGAAAAAGATGCACTGAACTTAAATTTAGTTTATTTTGTGAACAAGGGAATCGGCACCATTGCCTATCTAGGCTACCTCACTATAACTCTTTCCAACATGATAATATTTTCAGTACACCATGAAATATTGTCGATAAGCCCTCGCCGATGCCGCTCCTAGAGAAGATTAATGGCGAGCTATACTTAATGTCAGGAATTTCTCAGTATCAGCTCCCAGTCTGGACAAACGCTTATGTGCCCGTTTTAGCAAAAGGCAATAAGCTCGCCTCCTGTTATATGGTATTTAATCATAACAGCTGATTAACTCAGTAAAAATAAAACGGTGAAAACTTAACTGTAGTGAGCTTGAACTGAGCTGTCAATAATGTGTGTGTGTGTGTGTCTGCGAGTCCTTAGTACTACAAGTAAACGTGTTTTCTTTCTTTTTTTCAATCTCTAGCATCAAGTGGAAAGAGGTGAGTTTTTTTACAGAATAGACCGGCTGGAGAAAAGTGGGTGTATCTCAAAGTATTTATTTCAAATAGGCATAAAAGGTACTTTTGAACATCAAACTTTACAATAAAATAGAATTGGTTCTAGTGGCCCCTTCCAAAAGGTAGTTTCGTCTGTAGAAGAATGGGCAAGAAACTCCACCATTACTCTTTTATAATGTTTTACAATACTTCGTTTACATTAATTTGTTAAAATTATATGTGAAGACGATGCAACTAGAATAAAATATGATAGGTAAAATAATTAAAAATAAAGCCATGACAGATAAATTAAATATGTGATAGGTACATGGTGCTCACATATTTACAAACATTGTAAACGATTTTAATAAAAAAAACCGGTCAAGTGCGAGTCGGACTCGCGCACCGAGGGTTCCATACAAATTTGCAGGTATTTACTACAAATTTACGGTTGTCGGATTTTTCCTTTCCTACTGCTACATGATATTGCTTCTTGCCAAATTTCATGATTCTAGGTCAACGGGAAGTACCCTATAGGTTTTGATTCCCTTGCGAGTGTTAAAATAAGCGGTGCAAACGGACGTAAACGCTCGTATCTTTTGATTGGGTTTACTTAGAACTTTGATTTTATCACTGCTTCAAGGGATTGCAGCCCTGAGTATTTCAACTTGATAACTCTACGCGTTCCTGAGGAAAAAGGTCTTGAAAGACGGACGGGCAGACAGACGGACAACGAAGTGATCTTATAAGGGTTCCGTTTTTCCTTCTGAGGTACGGAACCCTAAAAATAACATGTAATAAGTTAGCTTATGACTTACTGTAATCACAGAATGTAATTGTAAATCAACGTCATCAAAATAATAAATTTTACAACTTTTGCAACCAGTTCGATTATGTATAGGTATACAGTTGCCTGTACTTAACCCTTCAGGGAAAGCAAGCGTGGCGTTATGTTATATTGTTTCCAAAACCAGCTAGCTGTAACAAAATACGCTACACTACTACAAGCTAAGCAATACAATACGTCTTGCCTCAATCATATTACATACCACCATAACGGCGGCCTCGCTATGTGTATGCAAATACCCTTGCATATTGTACGTCTGCCGCATTGCTGTCTTTAGTATTTCCCCCAGGAATCACTAAATTATACACTCAAGTGTTAGCACTAGAATATTAATTGTAATAATTAATTAGGTAACGTATCGAGTTGTGCGGGTATTGACATTATAATATTAATAATGACCTGATTTTAAAGTAATAGGGTTCGTTGCCTAATAATAACAGCCGCAAGGGTAGATCAAAGGTTAAGCTATACGCTTGCCGCGGTCGGTTCGTGGATGGGTGAGCGTGCATTACATATCGAGACCCCTCTGACTCGGTCACAAAAGTCTGACGACCATTTTTATAGTATTTTTACACCCTTTGCAACCACAAGTAAAGTGCGTGTCGGTTCGTGAGGTAAAAATTCTTTACCGAGTAGTATCGTGTTACCCAGTAACTGGGTTGTGCAGGTCAGTCAGGGAGTTGCTCCATGTAAAACACTGGTATTCAGCTGCATCCGATGAGACTGGAAGGCAACTCCAACATAGTTGGAAAATTAGGTAGCGCTATCAACAGCGCAATTAAGAGTTAGGCTATAATATCAATATTATAGCCTAACTCTTAATTGCGCTGTTGATAGCGTTTGTGTTTTGTTTCGATTTAATTATATTAGTTTCATATTTACGCTGAATTGTTTTCTAGTTAATGCAGAGCTCGTTGTTTTGAACTTTGTTGTTTTTGTGGAAATACAAACATAAACACTTGTTTTTGCATGATATTCAGTGTATAATTTAATGGTAAAAATCTGTTAACCTATTCTGGCATTAAGAGAAGCATGTAAAGCTTGTATCAGGACGCGCTTGACGCGTTCTGTAGTTTCTGCCTACCCCCATGGGTGGCGTGAGCTTATGTATGTATTCTGGCTTATAGCACTAAGTGTACTTAGAGATACTCCAAGTTTTTTACTGTTACTTAATGTCCATATTTTTTATTTATTTGTGGTCAGCTGATAGGCAGTCGCTCCATATAAAATACAGCCGATCGATTCTGTAAAAATATCACCATGAAAAGTTGAAGTGAGCTTAGAGTGAGCTGTCAATAGTGTCAATCCCTAGCATTAGTTGGAATGGCAGCTCACTCCACGCTCACTTCACCTAAATTTTCACGGTGATATGGTTACAGAATCGCACTGCTGGTATTCAGCAGCATCCGGTTAGACTGACAGCCGACCCCAACATAGTTGGGAAAAGGCTAGGCAGATGGCGATGACTTAGTGTAAGCATTTGTAATAGTAATCTAGCTCAACACAGAACTTGACAGGTGGCAGGATCTCTCAACGGCCGAACTGTAAGTGTACTAAGAGACCCCACGTTCTTAAAAGCCAAAAAAAAAAAAAAATCTTAATCCCAACTAAACCAATACGCAAAATGAACACAAAACAACATATAAGTACCAAAAATAAATCACAGAACTCTCATAAAAGTTCATTCTCGCTCATAACTGCATGCTTGCAAAACGTTGGTCGTACTCTCGTACTACGCAGCGCAGTCACCAACAGCAATAAGCTGGAAACAGTGTCATTGCATTTCTGTAGGTAAGGGCGGCCATACACGGGCAGCTGGATCATTCAACCATGATTCAACCTCAACCTAAAAGGGCACTTGCTTTGAGGTTTGCGGGCGACTCGACGTCGGAGTTATTCTGTTGATTTCACAAGGAATGCACTTTTAATAATTAGTTAAAGATGTTGGTATCGATAAAGTTAGGATAGGCGCATATATCGCCTTACAAGAAGGTGTGAGCCAATATCATATTTGGTTACAAAAAATCATATCAGGGGGGCAATTCTCGTAACTTTAAGAACATTCACAGTTTGATCTCAGTCTTAATCTGTCGAAAATACCTCTAATTTCCCTACATTTTGACATTTATTTGTCGCTGAGTTGAGACTGCGACTAGATTTTGAACGTTTTAAATTACGAGAAATGCTTTCTGTTAGTCGGCAGTTATTCTCGTCTATCAATAGATTACAAATTTTGAAGTTTAAAAATTAGTATGCTTGTGTAAATAATTTAATTGCGCTAAGTAAATAAACTATAATAAATATACAATCGAGAAAAAAAATTTTCGCTTACGTGAGGTTTGTTACAAACATATCTATGGAGACATTGATAGATAATGTGTTTGTAGAACGCTTTTAAGGTGGTCCTTAGATTTAACATGCGAGAGTGTGTGAGTTTTATTCATGAACGGAACGGCAATTCACGGAAAACATGAGACCGCTTGAGCAGCCGTGACTGCATCGGGCGGTCCAAATTCCATCATGCAGTCATGCAGTTGCAAGACATTCACTGAGTTCCCAAGATTTGTCGACTGCTTTAGCGCAGATCTTCCTTCCGCTCGGCGGCGGCGTAGCATTTGCCACCTGTTTTGGTATCGATTGATTGTTTAAAATGGACGATGTGTGCGAAAGCAGCATCTGTATTGCTTTTTTCTCGAAATTTTCCACAACTTCAGCGGCTGGAAATGACTGCTTAAGCAGTTAACAGTAGGTATCTGCTCAAGCAATTGACAGTGTCTGCTCAAGCAGTTGGCAGTGTCTGCTCAAACAGTTGGCAGTGTCTGCTCAAGCAGTTGACAGTGTCTGCTCAAGCAGTTGACAGTGTCTGCTCAAGCAGTTGACAGTGTCTGCTCAAGCAGTGGGCAGTGTCTGCTCAAGCAGTGGGCAGTGTCTGCTCAAGCAATTGACAGTGTCTGCTCAAGCAGTTCACAGTGTCTGCTCAAGCAGTTGACAATGACAACTTGAGTGGTCCGTGTGAGTTGTTCAATGACTAAGCAGTTTGGCACACTTTATGTAAGTAAGGGCTGATTTTTACATCGCCAGATAATTTTTATTCCAGGAAAAAAATTGTCGTCTGACAGTTTTTGTATGGAAGAACTGTCAAAAATTCTAAATTATTCCTCCGATAAAATTATCTAGCGTTGAGAAAACCAGCCCTTAATGTCAATACAGATTTTGAATAAATAAATAAAATTAAAATAAAGATTGTAGTTCGCTTTGCAGTCGCAGCTTGGAGCGGTCGGCCATGACTGCTTCAAGCTGCCCGTGTATGCCCCCCCTAAAATTTCGTTGTTGCTCTCCAAACGACTGTTGTGTTCGGTTCAATTTCCCAAGGAACGTACTCGGACAACGAAAACAGCCATTTTTGCTCCAACTCCAATAATAATTCTGTTTTAAAATGTTGTTGGTTGGCGTTTTAGTTTTACTTCCAGTTTGAGAATAATCAACAATTTAGTTTGTTAAGTGAGTAGGTTAGGACGGTCGTTTTATTTTAGTTCATATGTGTTGGTGGTAGATATTTGCAAACTCGCATTTTTGTGGGTAACTAATTCTACAAACTAAAAAAAACCTTCGCGTTAGTTACAAGTTGGAAGTTAAGTATCCATGCGGAACGTACTTATTGATTTAATTTATGATTGTAAAGTTTTTTTGAAAACGAATGCGTGGAAGTCGCAAAATCAGAATATACTAAAATAACCGCCACATTTTTATAAAACTTTCCTGTATACTACGTTTGTAGTTTTGGTCTCAGCAGTCAAAATATGATGAGAGCCAGGACTGGTGAGCAAGCGACGTACAGTTGTCCTTTTGAGAAGCAGCTGGTTCTTATTCCAAAAGTAGGTATTTTCTCCAATTATAACTTGCTAAACAAGAAAAATAATAATATATATCTAAGTACTAAAATGTAATGTAACTATTTAGTACTAACAGTACCTAGAAAGTTCGCTACACTATTCTCATATTTAGCTAATACAAATGCTACGAGCTTTCATTACAAGAGAGGACTGTAATACAATGTGTTCTTATTATTTCTCGTGTTCACGGATAATTGCTATTTGAGAAACTGTTTGAAGAAAGTCTTTTACACACATGTCCTTTGCACAGTCTCTGCGCCCAACGCTCTCTCGAACGCTAAGCCTGACTGTGATGTGTTCGCGGATGAATGGAAGGTCTTGTCAGTATGTCTGGAGTATTCTGAGATGAGTATGACTGTCGAATAGTTGTATAGTTTTCGTTATTGTTCTTATGTGTCTTTAACTAGGTACTGTAACTTGCCTTGGCCGTTTTATGTACGTTAACTTTATATAACTATAATATGCTTCCATACAATCATGATAAAAGTAGAAGAAAATGTAGGTAATCTTGGTGTTGTATGTAACAAACTACCTATATTATAAAAAAAAACCGAAAAAAATCTAGTTATGAATAAATAAAACAGATGTTTCATAGTAAAGTGCAAAATGTAAGTAACATCAATTTTTGTTGTTTAGAATCATGTGCTGAATTCATTGTTACAGTTTTCGCGTTGATGCCTCTGTATAGTATGTATATATACATATAGGCCACAGGAGGATAAAAATAAATACGTCCAACATACTTGTAACAACAGGTAATATTTTTATTGTCACAATGCAAAATACCTTCACTGATTGGCTTACAAGATGACAGCAACAGTACAAACATCTTCTTGAAAATACCGTTCAAACTACAACAACTGCTTTCTCAGAAAACAAGCTTTCTAGTTGCGTTGCAACTGAAAATCAATAGCACGACAATCTTTTGTAGTGGTGTAAAACTTTATTTCATTTATTTTCGTTGACCGTTTTCTTACAGAAACGTTCTGGTGTATTAGGATTTCTGCTATGTCGTTGGCTGTGTATTTCAGTTATACGTTTACTAATCTGTGCTTGGTATGATCATCATCATTTCAGCCTGGAATCACATTCTGCTGGATGTAGACCTCCCCTTTCTTCTGCTATACTTCCCGGTTCCGTGCGTCCCTCATGCAGTTGTTTAACGCGACTTTGATGATATTGGCAACGCAACGAGCCTTTGAATGGCCCTGGTTTCCTTGGCCAAGCCTTGGTCACCATTCTGTCACATCTTAACTCCATCGGCCATCCTCTCATCTAACTAGAGGTCCTGCCCAACTTCACTTGAGGCGCATCGCCCTATCCCCGACCTCGTAGACTTTCGATCGACGACGGATTTCGGTGTTACGCACTCGGTCCGGCAGGGTTATGCTTAACAATCTACACCATTAAATTTTGATCGTTTTAATCCTTAAAAGGGGTCATTGTACTCATCATTAAGAACAACTTTTACTACGGGACCAACCCCGAAATCGTGAAAAAAAAATCAGTTTATCCATAGATTATGTCGAGTGCAAACATATAATTAAATCTACGGATCAACAGATTTTTTTGTCACGATTCCAGGGTTGGTCCCGTAGTAAAAGTTGTTCATAATGATGAGTACAATGACCCCTTTTAAGAATTAAAACGATCATAATTTAACTGTGTATATGTTTTTTATTTCTATTTAAACACCATTCTGCGCTTCGTAACTCAAGTAGCGGAAGTTGGAGAAAAACAGCCAGGCTGAAGTGGAAGTCGTCTGGCCACGTCACACGATTGCACCAGGACAGATGGGCAAAGAACGGTTGTGTTCAATAAACGACAATAATAGGCCCTTCTATTCATTGCTGACCTACAAGCTTTTTTCTGACGTGTGGGGCTCGTGGTTAAATAATAACAGCCGCACGGGTCGATCGAAGATTAAGCTACGCTTGCCGGGGTCATTTCGTGGATGGGTGACCATCCATTACATATTGAGACCCCTCCGTGACTCTGTCCCGGCTGCCATTCGTAGATCCGTGACAGTTGTGACGGGTAGTCAGTACCCCATAAGCCTGACAACCAGTCTTACGGTGGGGTATCATAGAGCAACACGGGCCACCGGCGGACGGCGGCGGGTGGGGTATCGTACTCGTATTACTCAGTAAGTGGGTTGTGGAGGTCAGATAGGTAGTCGTTCCATGTAAAATACTGGTATTCAGCTGCATCCGGTCCGGTTCCAGTCTGGAAGCCGACCCCAACAGAGTTAGTGAAAGCCAGATTGAAAGAAGATTTCTACGTAGCAACCTATTCGGTTTGATACAAAATAACCACTATGAACGTCGAAATTTAAGTAGGTACAGCTAGTGCACCCGGGGTGTCACTGAACGCTAATTGTTCTTCTACGAGAAGAGTTTTTTGTAGCTCATGCTAATAATAATAAAGCTGAAGGGTTGTTGGTTTGTTTGAACGTGGTAATCTGTGGAACTACCAGTTGGATTTGAAAAAATATTTTTGCATTTGATAACTCAATTTTCTAGAAAGGCTATCACAAAGGCAAAAAAGGCTATTTCACTTCACGCTAAGACTCTGAGCCGAGCAAAAAGAAAAATGTTACAGAGAACGCTAAACGAAAACAAAGTACAGACGCCAGCAGGTCAAGCTACCCGAAACTGTAAAATTTTCCCAATCAACCTTAATAATACTTTAGCGATAAAGTTGAAAATCTATTAAAAATTTGACAGATTGTAGTAGCTTGATGTGCTGGCGTCTGTACATATTAGCGCGGGCAGGCGATGCGATGCGACGGGGTGGATACGGGGAACAAGAAATTTGACGCAGAAGAAGTCGCGTGCAGAAGCTAGTAGGTAGGTATAAAATAAATAATAAAGATAAGATAAATAAAAAAAGAAAAATAAATAATAAAGCATGCAGCATTAGGTTGCTTAGCTTGGGACTAGATGGCGCTGTGTGAAATGTCCAGGGATATTATTATTATTATTAAAGAAAACTGAAGACCTTCACTTTGGAATTATCATCATAGGAGTGTGTACAGACACAAATTACTAACACTTGCATAAACAACATGACTCAGAACCAATATAAGTAACTCTGTAAACCGTACAAATTTTTGTTCCGTGCAGGAATCAGTGAAGCGCAGTAAGCCGGTCATCCTCTACTGCAATTGAATCTAGGTACTAAAATTATGAAGTGATACCAATATCGTATCGACTACGCCGCTCGGTATATCGTTTGCTCTTAAAGGTAAATGCTACATATCTGTTTCCAGTCAAAGGCTAGCAGATCGTTCTCATACGTTAAGACTACTGCGAACCAAAACCGGCAGGGTAAATGCGTAATATATATGCGTATAAATTCATTGCGTTATTTGCGTTGTTGAGCAGACAAATCTTTCAGACATAAGAAGCAATGGTTTAGCGATATCCTTCAAAATGATTTGATTATAATTGATACGAGTAGTGTGTTACGTAATTAGGGTGCAGTTTGAATATATATAGTGACACACACATAAAATGGTCACCTATCGCGGCAATGCCTCTTGACTTTCATCAGTACAGCCACGCTCATTGCACGGTTGAATGTCCCCCATAACACAGGATTTTCCTAGCATGGGGGACATTAATATATCTGCTTGACCTCTGTTTTTATTTTAAGCACCATGTCTGTGTCTACATTGTACAGTCAACAGCAAAAGTAGATGATCAAAATCAGAAATTCAATACTAATGAACGGAGTTCGCGTCAGAACTGTGTGGCGTCGAAGTGATACAAAAGTATGTGATTGTAAATTATACCAAATATTTACTACTAGTACAGCTGCCATATAGCTGCGAACTCCGTTCATTAGTATTGAATTTCTGATTTTGATCATCTACTTTTGCTGTTGACTTTACCACTATGATGACAAATATTTTTTTTATTATTTATTTATTATTTACGTTGTTGAGCATACGATTTTTTTAAACCTATGAAGCAATGGATGTCAAAATGCGATCGATTGATATTTCATGTGTGTTACGCAATTACCCCGCCGGTCTACGTGTACGGCACAGTCACGGAAATCATAGCAGGCACACTGCGTCAGTTTGCAGTGTAATAGCCATTTCATACTGTTAGAGAATGACAGTTTTTTTTTAACGGGCAATTTGAGTTGGTAGCTAATCGTGGCTAAACATTAACAGCGGCAAGTGTCGATGAAAGGTGAAGCTACACTTGCCGCAGTCGGTTTGTGGATGATATATCCATTATATAATTTCGGTACCCTCCGTATCTCGGAAAGTACGCTAGGCAGTTGGGTTTGGCTACCATTCATAGATCTTTGACAATCGTTACGGTTAGTCAGAAGCTTGAAGTCTGACAAACAGTCTTATCAAAGAGTATTGTGTCATCCAGTAACTGGGCTGTGGAGGTCAGATAGGCAGTCGCTCTATGTAAAATACTGCTATTCAGCTGCATCCGGTTGGACTGGGAGCCGACCCTAACATACCTAGTTGGCAAAAGGCTAGGCAGATTGATTGAATTTTCTTTTAACTGATCGATACCCCTCGGTAAGACTGGTTGTAAGACTTTTTGGCTTCTGAATAACCTTAACAACTGTCAAAAATCTACGAATGATAGCCGGGACCGGGGCTCGGTGGGCTCTCGATATGTAAAGTTACCCATCCACGAACCGACCGCGGCGAGCGCAGCTTAACCATCGACCGAACCGAGCGGCTTTTATTATTTAGCCGCGAGTCCCTTCGTCACGCCTTATGCTCGCCTTTGTCCTTACCTATGCAATTTCTCATATATCTCTAAAACAAATTACTTCAGAAGGAAGTTGCGCTTGCATTTTGTTACGCATGACGTGACGTCACGTTACCCCACTGCGCTGAATAAGAGTATAAATCTTTAGGGATACGGTGTCCAGTTGTGTTTATTTCATTGTAATAAAAACCGATTAATCTAAATAAAAATGGCGTACCGGAACGGATGGTGTTAATTATGTATGAGTTCTGTTGTTTGAGAATATAAACACCGCTTTTATTTGAAGGCTGTTGTACAAATCATTTATAAATAGGTACAACAAATGCAACAGTTTGTTTGTGACTCAAAATTAATTGTGATTCGATTCGATTATGATTCGTCGTAATTATAGATTGTGGTATTGACTGTAGACTTTATTAACAGTAATTAAAACTGTAAATTCTGTGTTCTAATTAACAACATGGATAAATAGTTTACAATAAAACGTTTCGTGATTTTTAGTTTTCAGAAGTCAGTCAATACAATGTGGAGACAACAATACGACAATTAATGAAAATACTCGCAATACTAATACATAGGAGTATTTTGGAATTATCAAATAAATCCTAACATCGAAATAAAAACAGGGATTTTTTCAAACAAACTAAATAGTATTTATGGACCGATTATTTATTTATTTATTCACACCAATAAGTACAACATCTTACAGTATTCCAAGACGGTGTTATACACACTGAATAAACTATCTATAATCTATACAAACATAAAATTCAACAATAAAAATAAATTATGGATTTTGCAAATCGTTGTCTAGCTATAGTGACTAAACTATTGGATATATTCGATTGATTTTTTTACGGAGCGGCATTAGATAGGCAACGCAGTTTAAATGATTGTCTTATCGTCGTCTCCACCTTGTATAGTAAAACGGTTGCCTTTATCAACTCAGTCTATCGCAGTCCACTGCTGGAAAAGCTTCTCCCAGGCTGCGCCACAACACCCTGTTCTTCCGCTTAAAATAGTGCCTTTATCGCAGTCTACTGCTGGAGATAGGCCTCTCCGTCTTCCAGGCTCCAACCTCGTCACAACACCCTGTTCTACCGCGTAAAACAGTTGCCTTTCATCATCATCTGCCTAGCCTTTTTCCAACTATGTTGGGGTCGGCTTCCAGTCTAACCGGATGCAGCTGAATACCAGTATTTTACATGGAGTGACTGCCTATCTGACCTCCACAACCAAGTTATTGGGTAATACGATACCCCTTGCCTTTACGTTCGTAATAAAAACATATTGTAGGTATTAAAAGGAACAGGCCTTGTAAAAAATAATCATGTCACTATACCAACAAATCGTCCATACCTACTTAAGCCCAAAAATATCTGTGTCACGAAAATAATATTTTATGAATGAAATCTCTTGAAAGTTTAGCCTGTAATTTAATCATTGATATTTCTGTTCTATAACTTGTTCAAGGTTGTTCGAGCCTGAACACGGGTAATATAGTTACCTGAGTCTAGAAACCCAATATCTTATTATACACTCCACTACACACACGTTCAATTTAACTTCTGTTCAAGCTGAACGGAACTTAGGAACAAATCATATTTGTTTTACTACTTAAGTATTGACTGGATTTATTTTTTAAGCAATGGTGTTAAAGTTATGGAATTATTTCTTTGATTTAATTTTAATTTTTTTTTTTTTTTTAAAACAGTGCATTATTTTAATATCGAACTATAATATCCCCTGTGGCAACACTGTCAAAGTTACTGGTTACTGTTATTCAGCATAATCCCACTGCTGGGCTTCTCTCCATGACTTCGAGCTCTTCTCTTTCTATCTCTCGACCAGGACTAACGTCAACTACAAATTAAATTTAAAATTATAACTGTCAGAGTACAAATGATTAATATCGTAACAAACTTTTAAATGTGTTTTTACTATGGAAATTGAATGTATTGACTTTGGCAACACTTAGAAACAACGGTTATGATATTATTATCATTATTTCTGGATGGAGAAAAAGTCATTTTATATGGTAAAATGACTAGTAGAACCAGTTGTTTTTGGATTGTAAAAGAGTAGGTACAGTTGTGCTATTAAAAAGTATTAGCAAGAAAAGAGTGTTTCCCTTACTGTAAGTACGAAAAGAGGAAAACAAAATGGCGTTGCTGCAAGAGCTTTAATATAAGCAGACCGTAAACACACGCTTTCTCTGCACTTGCTACTTAGTGTTACCACACGTCATAAATCACGGCGCACATTAGAACAAGCAGCCCGCTGCTAAATTTTACATCAATTTACTAAACGACCGAAGTCGCGAACAAAAGCTAGTCGCTACAAATATCTGCTTTGTTCCTATAACAGACAATTTTCAAAGGGACAATACAAAAATAAAATTCGCGAGCAAACAAAACCCCTGGCAACACAATACCGTGTTGAGTAATGGTCCCGTAGTGAGTGTTTTCTACGAAGCGCGGAACCCATGTCGGGGTAGACACGGACGGTACTGAATTGATTGCCTGGATGTCACACCTGGAGGTGCGATACAATTTTATCACCTACGTATCTTGTTCAATATTTTTATACTAGCAGAAGTCAAAAGGAATTGCTTTATACCCGTATTTCAAAGGGTTTCATTTTATTGTTGCGTGTACTATAGTAGGATCTCTATTAGATATTACACTTCTCCTTTCAAATATCTTTCTCGCTTCGGAACACAATGTCCATGTGAACGCTAGTTTATAAGATAAAATTTTGGAAATCGTTGTAAACTACTTTTTCTATCGAACAATACAGATAAAGCTTTCAGCTAGGTCGACCGAAGAATACGGTTTTAAATCGTGTAATCCACGACTCCACGGAGCCTTGTTCATTCTCTTTAGGTGTAAGACATCCTGTCCTATATTCGTACATGTATTGCATGGAACTGTAGTAAATCTTTTCATAATATATTTGTTTAAAATGTACATGGTAGCTGGGACATCCACACGCACTCTGTTACTATGAATTCAGTACACATTCTGTAAAAAAAAAACTAGCTATTCATTTTGACCGTGTAAGTATTACACTGTTGTAGGAGACAGCAGATTAAAAAAAAAATCTAACGTTGAATTTTAACCCCGGGGGTTCCAGAATCATGTACTGAATCTATGGTAACATGGCGTGTGTTCCTGCCACCCTGTATACACTGGATCAACTTCTTGTACTAAATTAACTAACAAACGGTGGGCGCAGTGGTTAAGCGATTGACTGCTGCGCTGCGTGTCGCGGGTTCGATTCCCGCACGGAACAAATATTTGTATGACCTATATGTATTTGTTCCGAGTCTGGGTGTTTTTCTATCTATAATATGTATGTATTAAAAAAAAATGTATATAAGTAGTTTATCAGCCATCTTGTTATCATAACACAAGCATTAGGTTGCTTAGCTTGGGACTAGATGGCGCTGTGTGAAATGTCCAGGGATATTATTATTATTATTAAACTATTAAAATAAAAACAAACACGTTTCTTGTTTGGAGACCCAATTTAACTTACAACTGTATACCTATTATTTCTTTATATGGTGTTATAGCGGCTATAGAAATATATACTCCGCAAAAATTTCAACGGTGCAACTACCTACGGTTCATGAGCATGTCTTTCAGCCCGCAGGCTGACAGACACACGGACAGACGGACGGACAACGCAGGTAGGCACAAACACTTTTACACGTCAATCGTATTTTAAAAACTAGATGAGATCGACAACCTCTGCTACAAAACCCAAAAAAAGCAAAAATAATCCGATCCGCAAGCAAGCAGATAACCTAGCAAATAAAATAAGCAATAAGTACCTACTCTTGTTGCTCGAACAAGTTTCAAAGTACTACTGAAGGTACTCCAGTCGTTCAGATACTTTTACCAAGAACTCAGGAAAGTTGAGATGAAACAACTCTAGGGCTTTTGCCTAGAACTATCTTCAGTGAGGGATACTACAACGTTTGAAGACTTAAATCTTTTAGAGAAAGATGAAATCATTTGTGCTGAGCGATTTGTTTACGCATATGGCTGGGTCCTAACACAATTGAACACGCGGTCGTCGCGTTTATTTTGTTAGGCGAACGTGAACGCGTGGTCGCGCCGACAGAGGGCGATTTTCGGTTTTCCGAACAAAAAGTGACATATGAACGCGAGGATCGCTTATTTGCGGGAATAATAATAATTTTCCACGAACCACACACGCGTGTTGGCGTTCGATTTCAGTAATGAATATGATATTGTTACGAGCTTCGGGTTCGTGACAATAAAAACTGCCGATAAAATTACCAAAGGTTACACTTTAATTAAACAACTCTAATAACAACTGAAACACACTAATTATAAAACACAATCGCTCATAAGTCGCACTTGAAGGTCGCTTTCGATGTATTCGCCTGTAACGCAGATCCAAGTGTGACTGGTCGCTTTTTTTTGTTTTTGAATGGTTCTCGTAGTTGACCTTGAGAGGTCGTGACTACTTAGCCGGACTATCCTGTGGTTGCCTTAAGAATTCTTAAAGCCTCCAGCCAGGGCTATATCTAGATTAAAAGTAAGCGACTGCGCGCTAAGGGCACCCTGCCTGTGCACCCTGTGGGGTACGAACCTCGGCTTAGGGCGTCACTGAGAGAGGGCAGCAAAGGGACAGGCTGGATCGAATTAGTAATATTAATGCTTTGATGAGCGCCTAGGACTTAGACTACCTCTGAGACCTAGGACTATCTCTGAGAAGAAAGGCCGAAACAAACTCAGAGGTCGGGGAATTTAAAGCTACAGGCTCATCTACGGCGCGGGCTGGCACTTCAGCGAGCAAGGGTCAGGGGCTGACTGGTCGCGGCTAGTCCCGGCCTTATACAGGATTAATTTTTATTCAGTGCGCAAACTTTGACAAAATAAACTTAAATGAGTTTTATTAAACACCTATTTTTTATTTTGATAAGTCTTAGTACAAAAAAATAAAGTTATCGCTAACGAAAGATGTCTATTTTGAAATTGATTTTATGGCCACTACGCGCCGCCCGGCGCGGCATGGCGAAGCGCTCGGTCGTTTTTCGTGCCTAGGCGTGGGTAGATAGATATTTACGTGGGTTACATACAATGTAGTAGTTGTTTAATGTAGTTTAATTCAAACCTGATAAAATCAGCGATCAGTAATCGCTGATTTTATCAGGTTTGAATTAAACTTTTTTAAGATTAGGCCGTGATCTGAAGTTATTTGAAGAGTAATTCCAATTTTTCCTTCATACTTTCATGGGCTTAGGACCATCAAAATGCAGAAAATAACGCATTAATCAATTAAATTAAGGCACTTTTTAACGATACCTTGGGCTCGCATTCGAGGTATGCTCTCCCTAGCATACATTCTGCGAGCTGCTCGTAGGCTTTCACCACTTAACAAATAGACTCGCACCATCTCACAGAACTCGCGGTTACTAAAATCCGACACCATAAGTACGACACAACGCGGGGGTTGCGCACTGCGCGGGAAAGCGACTGGACGTGACGTAACGACGACCGCGCACGCGCATGCGACGAGCAGACTGTCGAGCCGAGCGCCCGCCGGCTGCCGCCGCCTGGCGCCACCCTGCCGCCCGGAAGGGGGTTTCACCCCCCCTGCAACATCACTCGTAAGCCGTACGGCGCGCGCGCTCATTGATATTATTACGAATAGATACTGTCCATATTTTGCTGATTTAAAGTCGGATAAAAAAATATAAAAAAGTTTTGAACAAATAATGGAAATGTGTTCTATTACTGATACTGAACCACCAAAATTTTTTTGCGCATAGCTTAAAAAATATTCCTGTATGTATAGTGCCGCAGATAGTTCAAGAGCCTTCTATTGTAGAAACATCTAGAATGTTCGAGTACATACCGGCCCCCACTGACCAGATGTAGATAGTTCTAATATCGAAATTTCTAGAAGGATCTATTAGTTCTGTTACTACATACTAGATGGCGCTAGTAGTAAATTAGTTCTTCTACTTGATACTAGATGGCGCTAGTGGTAACTAATGTCACCATGTACTAGGCATAAATTGTGGCGCGCAACAATATGATGACCTATTTCTTGGATAGTAGGATCACACTTTAGTTCACTAGGACATAAAATTAAGTAAGTATTTGCTGTGTTTAAAATACAAAAACTGTCCTTTATTAAGTTTTGAGTTACGTTATTATTATTATTTTTTTAATAATAATAAAAATCTTTATTTAAACGCAAGCCTTCAACGTTTTTTAAAGACTAGGTCACATGATCAGTGAATTAAAGGTCATACAGATAGAGTAACCCTGACTCCCAAACTAGGAGATCCTGTATCTTGGGAGTCAAATATTAATGTTAAGTTAAACAGTTCTATAACAATTCAACCAAAGGCTCGATAGTAGATATTAACTTTTTGAAGTACAGACGCCAGCAGGTCAAGCTACCCGAAACTGTCAAATTTTCCCAATCAACCTTGAACCTTAATGCTTTAGCGACAAAGTTGAAAATCTTTTAAAGAAATTTGACAGATTGTAGTAGCTTGATGTGCTGGCGTCTGTACATTATCCTTCTTTGCTGTTTGCAGTTTCAATTAATACAGATAACTAAAATAATTAGGTACTTACTGAAGTGTGCGACCGCGGATTTTCACAGTCAACATTTTTAGATCTGCTAAAAACACTCAGTAATGACGTCATAACAAGCTAAAGCACTTACACAATAAAACTATATGTAGTGTGTTGTTCGTTACTAATTAATTTTAAAACTGCTATGTCCCACTCCCGCCGCGGGGCTCACACAAATGTAATAAAATTAAACAAATGTTTGTTTTTACCGGTAAAACGGCGACTGTTCGATTTTCAGATGAGTTTAAAGCCGTAAAACAAAAAAAAAAAATATCACCATTGTCATTATATCCACTGCTGGTAAATGACCTGAGGGGTGCCAGGGTCGCGGGTTGTTTGGAAGAGTTACCGTGGCCCCTGGCACAGGCAACTGAAGGAACACGGGTGGGTTTAGTCAGTAAAAGTCTTCTGTGCCCCTCCCTCTCCGCTCAGAGCGGGACAAATTATTTGAAGATTACGGGTAACCACAGAACAAAAAACTTGAGAGGTGTCAAGGGACACCCGGATGGAACGAAGTTCAAAGAGAGAGACAGACAGAGAAACGCGCGCGCCGCACGGCTTACAACTAAGTATAGCAAAAAGTGTCGTTCCAACTTTTGGTCTTAATTTTTTCCGTCTAGCCCCCTTTCGCAACGCGCGATAAGGAACTTCGTTCCAAAAAAAAAACGTGTGTGTCACAGGCCAGGCGGTAAAATCGATTGACCCTTGCGTTTGTTTCGCCATTTCTTCTCAGGGGATAGTCAGATAGGAAATGTCGAATCCATCTAGCTTATTCTTTTACAACATGTCATGTTGTGTAAAAGTGATTCTGATATCCTATTGACAGAATCAACAATTTCATTTTATTTCAATATAACAAGTGCACGCCTTACTCCTCAGAGATTTCCACAACGATCGATCTATTCTGGGTCGTGACTTCTACCAGAGCGCCTGTAAATCTAGTTTAGCTTAGCTAACTTATTACTTACTTAACACGCTCAGCGCCATGTGTATCTTTTGCGATACACACTGTCTAAACACTTGTGTAACCTTTTTGATACACAAGCACCATTCCAGTCTAAGCGCCGTGTATCGCTATCGCGCACACTTTCCATACATTTTGTATACAAAAAATGTTGCCCTGGCCTAGGGAATTTTCCTGCTGTAGTGATATTGGCTTATGGGGCTTGGCGCTGAGCGTGTTAAGGACATATAGCCTATAATATTCCCACTGCTGGGGTTCAGACCTTCCGTCTGAACGTTCCGTGGGTCGTACTTCACCACGTTGGACTGGTACGATTTGGTGGCTGCCATATTTCTTTACCTTATTTCTGGATGCGGAAGGCGGAGGTCAGGGTGTTGTGGCGAAGCCTGGGTGAGGCCTATGTCCAGCAGTGGACTGCGATAGGCTGAGTTGATTGATTGATATGTCTTGAAATTTTTGATTGTAGGTTTTCTTACGAAGACACGATGTTTTCCTTCACCATTATAAAGAAAATTGGCGATGAAAAAAATTGTAGACACAAATTGATTGCTTAAAACAATTAGATTAAACAATTAGATTAAAACAATTTCAATAACATAATGATCCTTCAGTAATACTGTTACGGAGACCAAGTTAAAGTCCTTACTTTGTTAACTAAGTTAATAAGAATTGTAGGCGAGATTTTCTTGTTTCTAAGTTGGTTTAATGTCGAACCGACAGCTGAACTTGTGTCGCGTTTTAAAGATAAATTGTGCTGGTTCACAGTAAAACCTAATATATTGTAGTGAACTGACAAATTCTTGGACAGTTTTCTCCTTGTTGCAAAACGTTTTTAGCTGTTTAACACGGCTTGTTAACGCGCAAGTTAGAAATGCTGATGGTGATATTAAAAGATCCAAAAAGTTATGGAAACAAGTTAAATCAGCAAAAAAGTTTGCAGTTCGCAAAGTTTTAGGAGGGTTCTGCTTTTGAGTCTTCGCAAAGAGGATTTAGCAATAAGTTCTATGGAATGTTAAATCAACTCCAAGTAAAACGTATTTACCCTATAAAATGATGTAAAGACGCCAGCACATCAAGCTACTAAAATCTGTCAAATTTCTTTAATAGATTTTCAACTTTATCGCTGAAGCATTAAGGCTCAAGGTTGATTAGGAACTTTTGACAGTTTCGGGTAGCTTGACCTGCTGCCGTCTGTACCTACTTAAGTTGTGATATCAATTTGACAATTGGCAAAATGTTAAGTGCCAACAATGAAATGAAATGTTTATTTCTGTAAGTAAGGTGGTTTAAGACCCTTTTACACACCAATATTTTGTTGGTCAGCTTAAAAACTAGATGGCGTCTGCATTTCCTAGCTGACTAATCCCTAAGAAGAAACGCCGATACAAACTCAGAGGTCATGTTCTCTTTAAAGTTCTTTTATATATTTATTTTATGCGAGTTTAACAATGCAGAGCCATGTCTGGACGGGCCAAATAATGAAGTTACTCTAATTATAAATAACGTAGACGTCAAACATTTATTCCTAAAGTTAAATATTCAAGGTCAGTTTGTTACACACCGCCTAAGTTAATGACCCTTTTTTTTTTTTTTGAGTATGGGAAATCATCAAATGACCCCTCCCGCTCTGGGTGGAGCGGAAGGGAGTGTCAGACTCTTACTGACTAAAACCCACCTGTGTTCCTTCCTTAGCCCTTTATGTTCCAGGGCAGCGGTAACCCTTTCTTCCCGCTACCCTGGCAGGCTTCGGCCCTATCGGGCCCCGTCAATCTTGCCGACATCTCTTTGAGGCGCGCGTGGAACACATACGCGCCGTCCGGCATGGGCCTGGTCCTGATCGGACGGTGAGTTACCCATTACTCTCCGCCCGCAGGCCCGCGCCTACGGTGGCCGGGAGTCGTCACGCGGCTCCCGACGCCCGGAGCGTCTACCGCGGCGGCTGAGGCGTGAGGTTCGTTCCCTCGTCCACCTCGCCACCTCCTTCGCTAGCATAACTGCATCGCAGAAGGAGGTGACTGCCTCCCACTCCCTCTCACCCCGGACCATGGCTTGAACCTGAATTTGAAGTTAATGACCCTCAAGCAAGAATAAATAAACCAGACGCCAAAAATAAGATCCTTAAACTGAAATAATCCGAACATCAACACTCAGATCTATTTGTTTCCCTCATTAATTTTTTCTCCAAATGCCTACAAAAGAAACGAAGCATTCAAACAAGAGCGGCTATTGTGCGTTCCTTTCACCACATCTGCAGTTTCTTCATAAAGTACCTATCACGCCTTGAAAAATGAAAGCGTTTTTACCACTGAAACGCCATTTTCTCTCTTTTTTCCTGTTAATTTTCTGGACTATTCATCATCCGTGAACCTTAAGCGACAATTGAAATAGTATAATGTGTTTTCAATTACATAATCGGAGGCCAAACAATAAGGAAAGTCGCTGATGTTTTTCCAGAAAATTCAATTTTTTTTTTCAAAGAAATGTAGGTCAATGATATCATTATCAAAATCTACATGCAAATAAAGTAATTGGTACAGCGAGGATGCTTACTTTGTCCTCTCTTCCGTGGGAAATCCGTGGGAAAATATGTGTTGATAAAATAAATTGACAGCTTGTTGGAAACAATCTGAAGGCCAATTCTCGTAATTTAAAACGTTCAAAATCGTAATAAAAAATGTAGGGAAATTAGAGGTATTTTTGACAGATTGAGACTGAGATCACACTGTGAACGTTCTTAAAATTACGAGAATTGCCCCTCAGATTTTAATAAAAATCGTTTCAATATTGTTGTTGTGGCAGTACTTCAACACCAGTTTCAGTTGTAAAACTGGATTTTGTAGAGATTATGATCTGTTTGGTATGTCGCATGCAAACTTTTTTGGTAATTATAAGGTGGGAAGGAATGACATCCTAATTATAATATTTTAATGATATTAATATTATAAATGCGAAAGTAAGTTTATTTGTTACCTTTTCACGCCTAAACCACTGAACCGATCATCCTGAAATTTTGCATATACGTTGTCAGATGTACAGAACTGAGGGGCAATCTGTACATAGAATACCTTTCAGCCCGAATAAAAGTGCTGTCCCCGAGGAAAACCACAATAACGTTATTATGATAATAGATGGCGCCACGTGTCTTTCGAATCATGATTAATTAATCAAGAAATTTCACGCGGACGAAATTGCGAGCAGAAGGTAGTGATAAGATAAACGCCAATACGTATTGAAAAGGCAAAACAGTAGGCGTCAGATTTGGCTAACAATCCAAGGGACTTGATAATATTTTTTACTTAATTTAAAGATCAAGATGATTACGCTTACCACTGCTCTTAAAACGGTGAAGGAAAACATTGCGAGGAAACCGGCATGTTCTAGAACCAAAAATTCGAAGACATGTAACATCTACCAACCCGCATTGGGTCCGCGTGGTTGATTACAGCCCCATCGAAGAGAGGAGGTCTGGTGCTAGCGGTGGGAACATTAAAGCTGATTATGAAATATTCACGCTAGATACAAAAGTAAATAGTATATTATTCATTAATCCTGGTACAGTTATTATCCCTCCGATGTTAACAGTATTTACGCCAATGTAACATCACAATCTAAACATAGTATAATACTAAGTTGCTTTCCGTGTCTGCTTGTGTAATCGCTTGGTTCTTCATGTATTTTGATGCGGTTTTCACCATCATTTTGACTTTAAATAGTGATAACTTAATCGACCTTATTACAAAACAAGGTTTCTGTTTAGACCCAGGTTTAAACTATCGAGCCATTTTTAATTTTCGAACTATAATCCAATCCGACAAAGTTAAAGTTCTTATTACAAAAACTGACGTTAAATCCGAGTCTTATTTGTCAGAACTTTACGTTTGTCGGAATAAAGTTCAAAATACGGTAACTTTCTTGAAGGTTCCGGCGTGGTCTACAGTTAGAACTCGTTTTGTAATAAGACGGAATGTGTATAACATCTACATCAATATCTAATTTAGAAATGCTTGAAAGCTCGATGTTGAGAATGATACTGGCGCCCTGCAGGGACGTGTCGCTAGTAGCAGAATTGATGGAAAAAATTTGGGACGAAACCTTTGATAGAACTTTGTGATTTGAACATATAACATTTGAATGTATTTGGTTTTAAATTGGGAACATTACCATGCTGATAGTTTTGAATTTGAATAAAGTCTTATCCCAAAGATTAGGTTAAAATTAATATTTTCATGAGGACACTATTTATCAACTTTTCTCTAATGTTTTTATAACAGTGTTATAACTGAAAAATGTAAATGATTATATTTCTGTAAGTAGGCTTGTATAAACACTTTTACACGTCAATCATATTCTTGAAAACTAAGTAGCTGAGGTCGACGTTTCCTATCTGACTACTCTGAGAAGAAAGGCCGAAACAAACTCAGAGGTCACAGTCTCTTTTAAAGTCCAGACATAATCTTGGTCAGATCACGTGAAGACCAAGTGTTAGTTAATCATTGTAGTTAAATATTGTCCATATTACTCATTCGGATATTGAAAAGGAAACACGTATAAATTGTTCTCAAAAATTAATTGAAAATCCCGCGCTATTAATTAAAACAATTTGTCAACAATATTGGTTGCCGTGTTTCCGAAATTAACATGTGCATATCGTGCATAATTGATTCAACTTACGGATACATACTGTGGATATTAACAAACATTTTAAAATTTCATGATTCACGTTTTTATAACGCCTTTTTTATTTAGACACACAGTAAAATGGTGACAAATACGACATATTAGTATTGTACAAAGATATTCCTCAAGAAATTTCTTCCAGCAGACCTGCGAAAGGAGAAATGAAAAAGAAATGTGGACATTATAGTCTGTGAGAACAAGAAGAGAAAAATTTGATTTAATTTAATTAAATTGGTTTTAGTTTATTTTTTTAAATAATTTAATTTTTGTTTTTTCTTGATATTAGTTTCCTGCGCGCCTGAGAGGTGGATTACGGCCCACTCCCTCTCACAGAGAGGAAGCCTGTGTCCCAGCAGTGGGAATGTTCTAGGCTGATTATGTTATGGGAAAATTAAAAAAAAACTTGCTACACACAACTTTGAGTAAAACAATGAATACGTATAGGTACTTTAAATGCTTTATCTAGTTCATAAAAAAATCGCAAATTGCCTGAAGCCATTTTCCAAGTAACACATAGGCTTTCCAAGTTTTTCAATAAAAACTAGGTAGGATGAAAGGTTTCTGAGTATTTTTCAACTCTAAATGTTATTAATAAAATTCGAGCGGAGTATCCGCGGAATAAAGCGTGGTATCGACTGATTCTCAGAATCATTACGCTGGTGAAAATTATCAACAAGAGAGCCTTTCCGCACGGTAGACGATTATGGGCTTTTAACAGTGTGTTTATAGCCTTACTGTGGTTACTGAAGTACGGCATAACCGTAACGATGAAGTACACCTTTTACGTTGTAATAATGACACGTTTATAATTCTGATGGTTCATGTAATTTGTGATATAAATGTAGGGGCTTGTTGTAAAGTGTTACAAACTGGTTTTTAATGACGATTTTCGGGCGTTCTTCAGCTATTATTTCCGACTGTCGAGGTCAATAGGGCTGATCAAATTTTTTTATTATTTTGAACTCTAAAAAATATTGTTTTCAAATAGTGTAAACAATATTACAAAAAGTGTAAGAACTTAAATATGTGCCAAGTAATAAACGTTTTTTTCTAGCTCTAGCAGTTGCTAGACAAAGACGGCACTATCACAGAAGTGACGTCACGACTATGTAACTTCATACTAGCACCATACATTGTCCGTACCGCGAACAATCGAATAATCCCTTCCAAAAACTTTTAAAGCGTGTAGCTTCTCCATATTTCCATCGATTTTACACATTTTTTCGATTATCTCATTTTACTATTATCTTTGTAATCGCATTATTTGTTAGAAAATTTCTAATATCATTCATCATCCCCTATTGTAGTGACATGTTGTTATGTAATATTTAATTGCCCGTTTGCCAAAAGAAGTTCTATCTACGAACGAAACTTACTTGAAACAGATTGAGCTGTTAGAACGTATGGTCGCAAATCAGTAAATCTACCTAGGTTTTTTCCAACTATGTTGGGGTCGATTTTCAGTCTAACCGAATGCAGCTGAATACCAATATTTTACGTGAAGTGGCTGCCTATCTGACCTCCACAACCCAGTTACTTGGTAATACAATACCTCTTGGTAAGACTGGTTGTCAGACTTTCGGGCTTCTGACGTGCCGTAACGACTGTCAAAGATCCACAAATAACAGCCGGGATTAAAGGCTTAATGTGCTTTCCAAAGCACGGAGGTGTCTTGGTTGTATGGTCATCCATCCACGGACCAACCGCGGCAAGCGTAGCTTTACCTGATCGATCTACCCGTGCGACTGTAATGTTTTATGCAATCATAAACCATAGTTACGAAACGCATTTTCAATTGTTACAGTATTACTATTGCAAAAACATTTCCTTAACATTTTCCATAAAAAATTCGTGACACGTTAAGCAGCTGGCGCGCAATTTTTCCTTTCGTTCCAGGAAATCATGGAGATATTTTTTTAAATATTCGCTGAACAATAGCGGAGGCTCATAAAAAGTGGCGCAATTGGTCGTGAGACTGCAGAATGTTCGTTGGCGGCCGAATTTGTTGGCTCCGAGATTTTCCGGGGCTCTTCCCGAGCTTTCCCGAGCGCTTCCCTTGCGCCCCACCGAATCACAAAGAATTCTCCTACAATAACCGAACATTCCGTGTTGTCGACTCTAGCGAATGTAACCAATCTTTTTAATTAAATTACTGAAATAAAAAGTTGTCCCATTTTTTCTGTCTAATGGAATTATTCCGTTTCAAGCTTCCAATTCTTAGCGACGCTCTTTCAGATGGAAATACGGAAGGAATTGTTTGCAGATGTTGTGTTGTATTTATTTGGTTTAATTTAAGGCGCCCGAGGAATAAATAACATAAATATTCCAGAAACCAATGGCTGACATTATCTGCAAAAAATTAAAGTTTTTCTTGAAAACTATCTCTTCTACCGTTTTTACCCATTTTTATTACTTTCCAATGTCCTGAGATCGTTCGTTCCATCGGCCATTATCTGGTTATATAAATGGAATGCACCAGACGTCTTTAAGCTACTATTGATCGGGCATTTGATCACCGTACAATATCTCAACTACCGCAATATAATCTACGTACAAAGCGATCCGAGAAACAATAGACCAATAACAATGTAGAGATAGCTGCACATAAATACATGATAATCTCGTGACGTCATTGGTCAATCATTAAGGAGGTTTGCCTTGTAGCGTGGATGCAGTGGTGGTGTCGGCCCCAACTTATGAGTTCTAGGTCGTGAGTTCAACGTCAGATAGGCACATTAGTTTGTTTATTTAATTTCATCACCACTGCTCTTAAAACGGTAAAGGAATACATCGTGAGGAAACCGGCATATCCTAGAACCAAAAATATGAAGGCATGTGACATCCACCAACCCGCACTGGCCCCGCGTGGTGCGTTACGGCCCACTGCTTCTCACAGAGAGGAGGCCTATGTCCCAGCAGTGGGAACGTAACAGGCTGATTATGCTGCTTAAAGCGACTAAGTGTAGAAGACCTTAGGATCACCAGGTCAACCTAAACAATTGTTGTGTTTTTAGAATGACGACCGTTAGTTAAGATAGCATAAATAGAGCTTAATTTATGGATTATTCTTCTATTCCCAAAGACGGAACGTCCCTCGACGATATTCCGGAATGAATATTCATGACTAAAGCCAGGGAGATAGCGTAGTACAATACCTAACGTTTTCTATTTTCACAGTTATTACAGCTGAGTTAATGCTCAGCCCAATTGGAGATATACTCGAGACAAACATATTTTGCACGGGAGTGTAAACAATTGAAACATCCAAGATGGCGGCCGCAATACAAATTGGTTTCCAAAGAAATGAACATTGTCTCGTGTAGATTAATCAGCATTATACTGTAATTCTTTTTTTGGTGTAGATGGTAACCGTTTGCAACCACAGCCGCACGGGTTGATCGATCAGATTAAGCTACGCTTGCCGAGGTTGGTCCGTGGATGGGTGACCATCTGTTCTTAACACCCCTCCGTGCTTCGGAAAGCACGGCAAGCAGGTTGGTCCCGGCTGTTATTCGTGGATCTTTGACAGTCGTTACGGGTCGTCAGAAGCCTGAAATTTTGACAACCAGTCTTACCAAAGAGTATCGTATTACCCAGTAACTGGGTTGTGGAGGTCAGATGGGCAGTCACTCCATGTAAAATACTGGTATTCAGCTACAGCCGGTTAGACTGGAAGCCGACCCAACAAAGTTGGGAAAAGGCTAGGCAGATGATGATGATAGTGTAATTCTTTTATTGGTGTGGATAAAAACCGATTGTTGGCAAGCTGCATTTAATTAATATATGCAAAACAAATAAACTATGTTCATCTGAATATATCCGATCTAGTAAACAAACATGCATATCATAACACAATTAGGCCACGCGCTCGAATTGTTACATATTTAACAAATACTAGACGAACGTGGGTGGCTGTTTGATACGAAATAGTTTTAGATCAAATGTGTCAAAATTCATACTCTTGATTAACAATAATAGTCCAGTTAATAAAGGAGTTGTAGAATGCGTAAGTAGAGAACCAAGCGATTCCTGCAGAAACTTGTTCAGGGTGCTTAGGAAGTGAACATAATAAAAGTCCTGACATCTATGAGGTGACACCAACTTTCCACTTTGGGATTTTCGCATATTACCTCAAAAACTGTGCGCCGTAGAAGTAGGAATAATATTTATTTACATAATACATGATATATAAAGTTGTTGTAAAAATACATTATAGAGCATACGTGTTTTGCTTATATCATAGCATGCAAATAATATAGGTTACATTACAAAATGTTTCCTGTCAAAAAAATCTTTTATGTTGTTAAAATATTGTCTAAAAATGTAGGGAAAAAATTTGCTAGTTAATAAAATAAAAAAAAATAAAAATTGTTTATTCTCAGACAACTTACAGTCCATAGAAAAGGTTAATACGACTACAGTCACCATCAAACCCCAATTTATGTACAACAGAGACAAACACGCTACTATACCTATAAAATAAGGACAGCTCAGATACAGGATATAGGGTTATTTTAAATTGGCTAGCTAAACTCCGCAGACGCGATGGGTATATATACGAGTATATTTTATCGTGATAAAACAAAAAATAAATGATTTGATATTTTGTTTTCGGAGGTCAACGACTGCTGTCTGCGGAGTTTAGCTAGCCAGTCTTTGTTATTTATCAGGAAGATACTTTAAGAGTGAACAACACATCGCAAAACGATTAGAATAATTAATTCCAAATCATATTAATAAAATATTCATCCACGTTGATGTTGAGCACTGCGAAACCAACATGCTAAGAAATTAATACGTCAATTATATTCCATGATTGAATGGATAAATCTAATTACATAATATTGGACAAATCCGGATAAGCTAACAACTTGATTGACGGAAGAATCACTTGGCGCAGAAAAAGCACTATTATAAAATCAGGTAGGTACTTACCTTAGGTACTTAGGTAGTTGCTTGCATCCACCTGCATCCGGTTAGACTAGAAGCTGACCCTAACATAGTTGGGAAAAGGCTACTCAGATGATGAGTTGCATACAGGTGACCGCACGGTGGCATTGCAAAGTGTTCCCAACACTTTGACTATGAGCTGGCCGAGCGTAATAAGGGGTATTAACAGAATAAGAGGTCAGCTTAAACTGATTTTGTTACTACAGACGTCTACTGTTCCATTTTCAGGTTAGATTCTGCTTTTCGGTACTTATCTTATTCTACAGTCCCTCAGCCCGCTTTCTTACAGGCCAGATCACGCCAGGCCAAGCTGACAGGCGGTGGCAACCGTCGCATCCGATGAGGCCGTCGGTGGCCTGTCGTCCCCTGTCGGATCTGTATTAGTCGGTAAGTTCAAAGGCGCGGCACGCTTTTTGCTTTGTTTATCTTGACCACTGAATAAATTCAAACCGGCTGCACCAGCAGCTATGCGCTGCATATCACTACACATGTTGGAATAGAGGCTCACAGGCCACACCAGGCCGACACGCGCCGTGGGAATGCTCGGCACGGGCTGTGACAGGTCTCGACAGGCGTAGCAACACTTGGCGCGTCCTGTCTGTTAACGGGCCGTGGGACCGCGACATAAGATTTAAGTAAGTACGACTTTCTATTGTATTATATTGTAGGTGTCTGTTAAGGCATATATTAGTAGTTAGTAGGGTTACTGGTTTAACGATTTAATGGAGGTTACGCATTACTTTGTAGCTAGTATGAGTGTTGATATTGTGTGTTAATTTTTGTTCATATTGAAATATGATTGATTGTAATGATTTATGTCTGCGAATTAGTTAAAAAAAAAACACGTCAAACATAACAACTTTATAATAATATTTTAAAACTAGACGGGGTCGTCCAACTGTCGGTCATCCGGCGCGCGGCGGCGGCGGCGGCGGCGAGATTGGCAGACGACATTACAATAGAATAGAAAACTTTTATTTTAGACAGGAGTCCATAGGGTTAGTAACAATTTTACTTAACTTCTAGTGACAACATTGTTACTATCACGGATATAACCTGAATGAGGCTAGCACCGGGGCGTGGGGATTGGGGCTTGAAAAGAGAGGCGGAGTGAGTGAAGTCTGGGTGTGGATGATGATTGATGATGATGATGAGACGAGGTCGGGGATCGAATTTAACTCACCATCTACCTTCCGCCAGTCTGCGTCGTAACTATTAACGGTTTCAAAAACTTTTGTATAACAAACAAAATGCTATATTCAGTCAGCTCTAAAACCGGTTAAAACTAACCAAAACAAGCGCAGCGCCAAAATCATTCATATATTCAGTCTATAAATAACTCGCTGCCACTAATCCCTTATGTTCTGTTCTGTACGATTCAATGAATATAAATTGAATGAATGGAGAATTGAATAGGTAATCTCATTACCCTAATCTGTACATACACGTCTCGCGAAGGTATCACTCGGTATGAATTAGAAATCGCTTGTCATTTGTTGTTTAGTTTGGGAAGTGACGGTTTGAATTGAGACAGTTGAGGTAAAGTTGAATTTCGAATAAGATGGTAGTTCGAGAATCAATTGTTTGTTAGTGTGTTGTTTTTAGGTGTTTGAAGGATTGAGATGAAAATAGATACCTATGCGATATCTTGAAAAAGTGGTTTTTACCCCAAGCCCCAAAACTACAGACTAACAGCTGTCTAGTTTGGGGCTCACTGGTTAATAACATCTTGTAATCTAAAGTCCGGCGTTTGGCCGTGTTGTAAATTCATACCACCACATCACTAGATGTGGTGGTATGAATTTTGAGTTTTGGTGCTATCGATGTTACGATTATTTTTAGTAGTGTTTCATCAGTATTTTTTATTTTGAGATATCAAACATACCCTGCTGCACAATATATTGCCGGTTATTCATCATAGCTTCGTCCCTATGCACATATAAGTATAACGATACACAAGAAGTCTATAGCTCGGGCGTTTTAAGATCGCTTGAAGCGGCTATGATTGAGAGTTTCAATTCCCAGAAACAGTTTTTCCACATTCGAACCCGAAAGGCGACATTGGGCAATACGTTAGTTCCAATCCACGGCAAGCCGAGCTATTTTTTTAAGTATAAGTCGTAACAAACTCAATGTTATAGCAGTATAATATTAAACTTGAAGAGTCCCCATATTACCAATAGACCTACGACGTTATTTAATGAGGAGGAAAGACCGCATCTTTATTATGTAAGTAGAACACGGGTTAGCTCCAACAGCATCTTGAAAATCCTACCCGAAAAACACGATTATTGTCAGTATAACAAATAGAAATACATTTTTTTTTTTTTTTAATAAAGGATTATTATATTATATACCTATGTACAAATAATCGATATTTTTTATGTCATTCACTAGCATTTCAATGACAAGATAAATTTAGACGAGACAAAAAAGGATGTCAGCCGTATGACGTTTGTAAAAATTCAAAATCCGTCCCAGTTTTCGCTTTTATTGATAAATATAATAGTATATTTAAAAGCTTAGAAACGCACAGGGTGTAAAAGTCAGTGTGATAATATGTGTATCCTATTAAGTGAGTATTTAATCAGTGAAGCGTAGATATCGCGTTCAATTCTCAGGCAAGTTCAATGTTATTGCCTTTGGCGAAATGCCGCCACTTCCAGTATAGCTGTATGTAGTATTGTAAGCTAATCATTTCGGTCGTTTCAACTTGCTAATTTGTGAACCTGCTTACTGTATTATCTGGACAATAAAATATTTTCTAGATGTGATGAAAATTATCAATCTGCCAAGCCTTTTTCTAACTATGTTGGGGTCAGCCTCCAGTCTAACCGAATGCAGATGACTTGGATAATAGAAAGATAATAGATGCTATGTCAGTTGTCGTCACTTTGAGGCGGAGTCAGTAGATGGAGATAGTATTCTTATAAATAACCATTAAACTCACAGACATTAAATATTTCAACAAAACTACAATACAATTATTTTAAAGGTTGAAGAACCTTGAACTCTATTAAGATAATCTTTACATAGAGACTGATATTTAAAGATATCTACACAAAAACACAGAATAGATTGCTACAGGTCGGGGCCATACATCGACCACAAACACACGCTTCACGTACGTCGAGTGCAAGCGCACTCGTGACTGGCTTTCGACTGATATCGCCGTGCGTTTATCACTTAATCTGTCATCAGCTGAACTATGCTCGTACGAAAGCGAACTCGGGCATTCAAACCAAACATACTGTAAAAAAAAGTGAGTGTGTGTACGCGTCGCGTATTTGTGCGTGCGGCAGTTTTCGTTCGTTGTATTAAGCCGACCTTCTGTAGATACTAGCCTGTGACAGAAGCGTCTGTCCGACTCGTCTGGTGTAGACTATTCGATTACTACGATCGTGAACAAACAGTGTATCCTCGCTATCGGGTCCACATATAAGTAGGTGTTGACGCCGATATCCCGAAGGACACTAAGATAACCTACATTGTAAATGTATGTTGAAAGAAAATATTATAAGATGGGAAAGGAATATTATTACGAGGTATTTTTCCTATAAACAGAAAAACATAGGAAATAAAAATACGTTACTTTTGCGTCTGAGAAACTAAACCAGACCAAACGTTAGAAATGAAACCTATTTGAATTTTGGCTCTGCAGAGCAATTTTTTTATTGGCCTATACAAAGAGTAAGTACTAAAGTTATATCAACTTACATATATGTTTAGTCGAATGGGAGAGACGCGCATAGCATTGATTGCATCCATCACATTTTGCAGACACAACAACGCAATATAGATTTAAAATATTATAAAATGGGAAGTTAATAATCGAGGCAAATTTTCATGGAAATCTGCACAAACGTAGGCAATAAAATAAAATTAATTCGGTAATTATTATAATAATAATAATTAAATAATTTCCGTCTGAAACGTAGAAAAATACTTATCTTTATTTATTTTAAAATCATTTATTCCGATTTCAACTCGACCTAGTATTACATTTTTCAAACAATTAAAATAATCTACTTCATGTTTGGGAAAATTTACAAATCTACAGAAAAGCTCACTAACACATAATCAGGTAGGTTGGTAGATGTCACATGTCTTGAAATTTTTGGTTCTAGGACATGCCGGTTTCCTCACGATGTTTTCCTTCACCGTTTTGAGAGCAGTGGTGATGAAATAATTTAATTTTGTGCAAAGTAAAGCGCCTCTCTGGGTTCGAACGTACAGCAATTAACAGCGGTGGTGGCACAGTGGTAAGGCCGCGACTTACCGAGTTGTAGGTCGTAGGTTCGAACCCAGACAGGCGCTTTAACACATAACCGGCAGCTGTTAAATGAAAAAAGGGACAAAAAAAGATATACATATAGCTTGTAAACACGTAACTCATGCCCGACTAATGCCGAATACTTACGGAGAGACGAGCGTGGCATCGATTGCTTCAATCACATTTTAGCAGCGACATTGCCGTATTACTGCATTCAAAGCGTTCCGCGTCCTCATTGGTAGTTCACTTTGTATGACATTCCACGTCAAACGATTCATGGCGAAGCAATTCTCACTTTAGCATATTCTCATGTTTTGGCTGTTGTTGTAATTTAGAAACTATTATTTGGATTTAAATATTATTTGTAATTATCAGAATTATGATGCATTATTTGCTTTGAAATAATGTAAAAATCAGTTTTTACTAGCTAAACAAATTTAATACGACGAAAACTGGCAAATACTGGAAACTGTTGAGTTAACGCAACTGACTAATCGACAATACTGACGAATCAGTGAAACTGCCTTATCAACGAAAGTGGCGAATTAAATAAACTGACGACTGAGGGAAACTGACCAGTGATACGCGGACAAAGAAAACCACGGTACAGTGTTAAAAAAAAACTAGTAACACATTACGTAGGAGCCAGGTTTTATACAAATGCTCTGGACCCCAAGTCCCCAACTAGGAATCCCTGTGTCGTAGGGGTATATAATAAAATGAACAACTTTTGAAAGTTTATTTCAAAACAAAAAGGTTTTGAAAAAAAAAAAAACCTAAATTAAATGGAATAAAACAAATGGCAAAAAATAACAAAGTATTCAAAGCATCTCTTAACGAATTAAAAACACAAACAATTACAGTTTCTAATCACAGCTAAAATTAACCACTGTTTTGAAAGCCCGATCAACTCTCTGAAAAGTAAATCCGCTGTCACACCCCATGTTAGCCGTTGTGATTGTTTTCCCAAAATAGTTGCGTATATTTGACAACAAATTAATTTGAAAAGGCCTTCTTAAACCGAGGATTAAATCGTTTTCCCACTTCCTGTTTACGCCTAATGGATTATTAGCGAACCACTTTATGTTAAATAAACATAAAAAAACACCTTTAACTTCGTGATTTTATTACTGCGAAAATAAGCTTGAGGTCAATTATTTTCCCTCTCTTGATTAGTGAAAAAAAAACCTTTATACCAATTTATTTGGGGGCGGCGCAACATGTCTGTTTTCTTTCATACCTCTCTAATAATCACCTTTCTAAACATATCATCTTTCACACAGTTTATCCATCGTTTCTTTGGTCTTCCTCTACTCTTAGAGCGCTAACACAGACTGGGACGCCATGGCGACGTCACTTGCTACGTAGCCATGGCTACCTACCGTAGCCAAATGAGGTTGCCAAATAAGTAGCCGGACTAGCCGTTACATTTTTATCAGATAGTTTTGCCCGTGGCTAAATAATAACAGCCGCACAGGTCGATCGGTCAGGTTAAGCTATGCTGGCCGCGGTAAGTCTGTGGATGGGTGACCATCTTTACATACCGAGACCCTTCCGTGCCTCGGAAAGCACGTTAAGCCGTTGGTCTCGGCTGTCATTCGAGAATCTTTGACAGTCGTTACGGGTAGTCAGAAGTCTTACCAGTCTTACCAAGGGGTATCGTATTACCCAGTAACTGTTGTGGAGGTCAGATCGGCAGTCGCTCCATGTAAAATACTGGTATTCAGCTGCATCCGGTTAGACTGGAAGCCGACACCTATGTTGGGGTCGGCTTCCAGTTGGAAAAAGTCTAGGCAGATGATGAGTTTTGGAACAGACCATAGTTAACCACAACTGTCTAATGTAAAATCAAATCAAAGCACTCAATTTGTAAGTGGCACTACAAATTAGGATCCACAATTCCACAGGTACGTATTCTGATCCATTTCTTTACATTTTTAACAGATAGTTTTCGAACAGACTATAGTCTTCCAACATCCTAGTCGTCTTTCTTTGCTTCCAACATTGTTGACTATCTTATGTTTTTACTCCGGCATGAGTTATTGTCGTGCAGCTCGTGTCGACACGAGAAAAGGAAAATGGTTGACTTTTAAAACTTATATATATATGTCGGAGTCATTCGTTTGACTATTCGGAACGCTAGCGCCATCTCGTGGCGCTAGACAGAATCTAGCCTGAGTTCGTGGGGATGGACGGAGAGCTACAGCTACAAGAACGGTGTGAGCAGGGCTCTCGGGATCATCGAAACATTGGACATCGTACGAACAACATGTGTTTAGAAACTGTCGCGTTCCGTATCGTTAAATGTGTACCTACAGTGTGTGATTCGCTAGTGTGACTGATTTGTTCGTGAATTGTAATCTGATTTGAACTGCAAACCGTTTTTCTATTGTGCAATAACCAATACTACTCATAGTGCGCCCACAGTAATTAAAATATGCCTGATGCTAACGAGAACAGACATACCTTCTCCGACATATAGGTATTAACGCCTCTATGTTACGAGTACATGTTCTTTGGGGCATCTCGTCGTTTTCACTAACATCATTATTTTTCATTCATTCTCTCGTCAGTGGTCTAGCGGTTGCATGCGCTACTGCTAAGCATGTGGTCCTGGGTTTTATTCCCGAGTCGAGCAAATTGTTATTGAGTTTTTCCATCTGAAATATCTCAGTTGATGTTGTCTGCAGGTGCCCGTGTCTTGCTGCCCATATTACATGGGACTTAGACATAATTGGCGAAATGTAGGTATACTATATTTACACCTAACCCTTCAAGAAATACGGGCATTTTTTACGTTAAAAGACGTCCACTGCCGGATATAGGCCTCTACCAAGCACCGCCACTTCGACTGGTTCTGTGCTTCCCTCATCCAGTGGATTCCGAAATACACGTGAGATTTTATGTAAAACCAACTAACATCTACATGTTAGATGGTTTTGGTAGGATTGAGAGAATGACATTACATAAAATCTCACATGTATTTCGGAATCCACTGATGAGTGAAGTAAAGGTAACTTTACTTCGAAACAAATCAATGACCCTCCACCAAAATTCAAAATCAAACATAGTTTACACGGCTCCCTCTGAGATGCAAATCCTGAATCCTCCATGTACTTAATCAATTATAGCTGCATTCCGAAAGACGCATGCCATTATTCGCTGTGACGACGAAGTTCGGTGGCTTTGAAATTCTCTAACTTTGTGCATACCCTTCAGAGTGGATGCACTTATGTTATTACGAAGGCTTAGCGGAGGAAACTGAGGAATGGCAATTTAGCTGCCGTGACTACCAAGTTTTACGTTATGGTTATGTAATTTGTGGTTTGAGACGATTTGTTGTGAGTGCAGTTGTTTTTTTTTTTTATAAGGGGCTGGTTTTTGCAGTACACCAAATTAAATCAATATACACTATTGATGAACGGTGAAGGAAAAAATTGTGAGGAACCCGGCATGTCCTAGAACCAAAAATTCGAAAACATGTGACATCCGCCAACCTGCACTGGGCCTGCGTCGTGGATCATGGCCCACTCCGTCTTACAGAGAGAAAGTCTGTGTCCCAACAGTGGGCACATTATGTAAACTATTAATGTAATTCATGTGATTGCTAGATGTTTTATTAGAATCTAAGATAAAAAGTCGCCTATATCATTCTCCAGGTTCCAGGATACCTATCTGTTAAACATAACGATCAGTTCAGTAGTATAGGCGTGAACAAGTAGCAGATAGACAGACAGAGTCACTTTCGTTTTTATAATATGTATAAGTATGGATTATTTTTATCAGCAAATGAATATTTTCAATTTTGTAACAACTCAAACTCTTACCAGATTTCCTCTTAAAAATTCACTCCGAAGTTTAAGACTAGTTTCAAAACCAAAATAATTTTAAAACCAGCAGTCTAATAAAAACATAGCATATAAGACGTTTCAAACAAATTAAAACAAAACTAAACGGGAATTAGCACAAGACGTTTAAACTTTTAAAAGTCCAGTCTGGCGTAGTAAAGACTCCATTCGATTGGTTGGCACGAAACCAACAAAGACATTACAGGGAAAAGTTAACTGATATTTCGGACGTTCGCCTGAATTGCTAATGTGCCTACTGACCTAAATGATTAAATCTGTTTTTTTCCGGTAAAAGTGAGTTTATTTTTTCTGCATACGTATTTAATTCGACCACTTAACCGTTTTGGGAGTATGTTGTTATGTGTACGTTTTAAGTATTTTTTATTTTTTATTTATTAAGTAGGTAAAGTTTTTTTGTCTTGTACGATTATAGACATTCAACTTTTTTTAAATGGAGTGATAGAATAGAGTTGATCAATAGGATGAGTGAGAAAAGAACATATTTAGAGCCACAAGATACAAGCGATGCGTAGTTTGTGGCTTAACGAATCCGTCACATTGTATTTTTACTTTTTCATAAATAAACTTTATTATTACGTAACACAATTATAAATACTTAACGATAAATTTAAGACAGCCAAATGCCATCTTTTATTCGCAAATTGCATAAAAACATTCGCGCCATTTCACTTGCTACGTTTTCAGCTAATGATTTAAGAAATCATTAAACCTAGACGCTTCTTTTATCTTAACATTAGTGCTCTTCTTAGAGAACAACTCCATATAAAAACAAAAATGTAACGTTAGAGCATTCCTCTTTGAACTCTAGCAGAAAATGCAACGTTATAAGCTGAAGCGTCTCTCTGTAAATAAAAGCTTAGCCCAACTAAAGGCCAACTTGTTCGGATTAGACACAAGTGCATCTGTGCTATCTCTGGAGTACGTGACTCTTAGGATAGATCCTTGGACGTGGAAAGCATGTAGACTGGATGGGACATTGACTTGGTCTAGTTTAGACTGAGGTTGACATGTGATGTACAACCGAGTGTCCATACCTAAGACCAGTTACGATCTAAGTGCATCTGTGTCACGCCTTCGTGACAATAGACACAAAGCTATGGTAGCTCTCGTGCAAAATAGAATTTATATAGTTAGGTACCGATATTATGTATTATGTATTGGCAAGCGTAGTGTGAGTTCGAATCTAGGCAGGCGTAAATCATTTCATCGCTCTCAAAACGGTGAAAGAAAATATCGTGAGGAAACCGGCATGTCCTAGAACCAAAAAATCGAAGACATGTGACATCAACCTGCAGTGCGATTCTGTAACCATCTCACCGTGAAAACGTAGGTGAAGTGAGCGTGGAGTGAGCTGTCATTCCAAATACCTAATGCTAGGGATTAACACTAGTGACAACTCACATCAAGCTCACTTCACTTGAGTTTTCACGGTGAGATTTTTACAGAATCGACCGGCAGCACTGGGCCCACGTGGTGGATTACGGTCCACTCACTCTCAAGGAGAGGAGGCCTGAGTCCAAGCCGTGGGAACATTGAACTGATTATGTGGATGCGTGTGTAGGACGCCCCCCAAACTAGATGGATTACCTTAAGAAGGAGGTTGGGACAGACGGGACGCGGAAGGTGGAGGACAGGGTATTCAGGCGCAGCATGGCAGAGACATCTGTCCAGCAGTCGACTACGATAGGCTGAGTTGATTGTAATGGCATGTAACATTTTTTATGGGATTTGTAAAGTTAGGTTTAGACCAGACGAAAATAAAACCAGAATAATGGCAAGAGCATACTTTTCTTAATATTTTTGATTTTTTTGTGTAGATAGAACATTAGACCAACGAAGAAATGCTCTGTCCCCGTTTAAACGAAAATAATTAAGGTAAATTGGGTTAGAATGTGTGAACGTGCGCGTTTGGTCTAAACCAACCTTTAGAGCGTTATTTTGACTTGAAACCGAATAAGTACCTATTGACTAAAAAAAAGTATGGTAATTTGTGATATTGACAAAAATGTAGCAATAACGTTCATTTAAACTAATATTTATAAATAAAGAGAAAATATTAGATTTTTTGTACGTTTGTTTGTTCCGCTTTCACGCTAAAACGGATGTGGATGAAAGGACAATGCTCATGGATATATGGAATCCCGAACCATGCTGCATCAAAATCAAACTTTGTTTTTTAAACCCGGAATTCGGAGATTTAAAAAAAATCGAAATTAAGTACCTAAAAACTAGGTACTTTATTTTGATTGACATGTCATACACGAACGGCCATTATTGCTATAAAAAAATTATAATCGTTTAAATAAAACTTCTATTCTATTATATGTATTCTAGTTATTTTTTATTAATGTAGAAGCGACAAAGTAAAAATTTTTTACATGTTTTTTGAAAGACGTGATCATGACACTTTAAAAATTCAAGGTTATATTAATCAATTCATTTGAAACGGAACGTCATGTAAAGGGAATAAAACAATATCAACACTTTTTCGCTTCCCTGCTCAAAAAGCATCCGACCCGCAATGTCGTAAAAAAATAGGAAAATAATTACTTTGATATTTTGATCTTGATGACACTTTTTGGTACCACTTTTGGTCATTGTCTTTTGGCACATGAGTAGACCATGATTGAATTAGGACGTAGGATACTTTTATCCCGATTTTGCTACGGAATCGAGATTTTTGCGGGTGAAACCGCGTGGCACAGTTAGTTTTCTTTGACTTCTGTCTAACAAAATTACAAACAAAGTTCAACTAAGTAAACAGCTATAAATAGAATATAAGAACGAGATTAAGAATCAAAGTGAACAGACGAACTCCAAACAGGACTTTGGCAGGTTGTTAAAGTAAGGAAAAAGCGAACTCATCGCCACAGCCTTTAAAGTTACAAGTTACGATAATGAGCGAACAGATTGGTTGTTTCATCAACGCAACTTTATTAAGCGTAGGCCTCATTAGCGCTGACGTATCGTCCCACATCACTCGTCCATATTTAACTAACGGTAATGAAGTATACAGACCATTCTCATCCATTTAATTTGTATTGTAAACATAAACATCCATTAAAACTTTCCATTCATTCACTTTAACTGCGGAAAAGATTCATTATGGTAGTTTGGCTTCAATTACGAATTAAATTTTTATGACCGTTTTAGCAACGTTTTCTTACAAAATTCAAAAAATGGGGCCTTCGGTTGATCCAACAACAATGAATAGATTGTCCTCAGAAGGCACGTCGAACAATTTCGATGACAAAGGAAAGTAATTTGGAAAACCTGCGTGAACCAGCAGTTTTGTCGCACAGTCATCCAGCTAATGAACACGTCACAAAAAAAAAACATTAAATTGTACTCGAATAGAAAACATTTTATCATTTTGCGAACGCGTCACGGTTGGTTTACGGGAAAAGATCAAACCGCAACGACACTATATTTTGAATTGAAGCCACAACTCGGTATTAATTATTCATTCGCAATGTGTTGCGAGGGGTGTCACAATCAATAATTCAAGCAACAGCTGATGACATAGTCTGCACACACACATAAAATTCTGCATATTCAGAGTGTAAAATAAAAAACAAAAAGCAACGTGATTTGATGCTCGCACGCTGCTCAAAGAAACATCACACATTCGTCCCGCTCAAAGATTCTGCATATTTCAAAGCACCACGTAATCCGGGATATATTATGGCCGCAGCAGAGAGTAAAATAAAGGAACTCTGAGTACTACAGGAGGTAATAAAGATTATGTTCTTAAAGCCGTGTGTCGTGTGTACAGGTGAGAGTTGTAAGAGCCAGCGTCGGTCGGGCCCGAATATTACGTCTAATAAATTAGAGAGACGTGGCAGTTACATTCCCTCAGTGTCGTTTCCTTCATGGCAATTGTCCCGATATTACATGCTCATAAATTGACGGTATGTGTGAGCTCACATGCGCATAATATATGCTAATACGTTGTGTAGCCTTCGAGGTCGCGAATTTTTTTATTGAGGTACTCGTACTACACGATTGTAGCAGACAGGCAAAACGTTATGCAGAACATTTTTAAGGCACTTAACTTTATTATATGTAATTGAAATAAAGACACGAAACATAAGATATGAAAGAATTTTATTGAAACGGGAATGTCGCCAAACGATTTCAGTACTGTTACCGCTGTTGCATTATGGATTCAATTCGACTGAGATAAAATTATTTAGAATTTAATAAAATTTGTCTAGTATCTCAAACGTAGTATCTCGGCGAGTTATGTTATTACTCGCGTACTTCATCTCGGAATTCTTTCGTTCTTGGCATAGCTACCCATGCTTTACTCGAGTTCCCTCTCCGGAGTACCTAGTACTACCTATGTACTTGTAACTCTGCAATGTTAGATGGAAATACTAGCTAGGTTCTACGTGAGGTTATCTTTAAAATTCTTAAATTAACTCTTAAAATTAAAGTTTAAAATCACATTGCATTTGCATGCTTAACACAATCTACAAAGCTGTTAATTTGTATTCCATGAAAGTAGGTACCTACTGATTATTTTCGCGGTCGCTTTGGTAAACCAAAATTATGTATCCCGATGACTACGTAAGTAACTGCCCCGTAGGTCTCGTCCTGGGTTCGATTCCCAGGTCGGGCAAACTGTTATTGGCTTTTTCCATTAGGAATTTCTTAGGAAACTCGTAATAGCCCGGAGTTTGGAAGTAGCGATGTGATACCCCCGTGCCTCCAAAGCACGTTAAGCCGTTGGTCAAAGACATGTCACATCTACCAATTCACACTGGCTCCGCGCGGATTACGGCCCACTCCCTCTCACCGAGAGGAGGCCTGTGTCCCAGCAGTGGGAACATTATAGGCTGATTATGCTACTCTGTACCACAGCCGTATTGAAATAAAACGAACGCTTTCAAAACCTTTCTAATTGCCACTCCATTAAACAACCGCTACAACGGTTTTTGTTTGACAATCTACAAAACTACAACATTTCATTGGAACAAAGCATAAACAATCCCATAACTCAACTAAAACAAATTGTCTACAAAACATCGAATAATAATTCCGCGAGAAAAACTGTCAACAGAATAAAAACGACGGACACAATTAATTGGGGTGTGATTAACAGAATAATTTTTTCGCCCTATTTTACAAGTTAACATTGAATTTCTAACAAATTTCCCGTAACAAGGGTAAACAGGTGCAGTTAAAGACATTTTCACTTTCATAAACAGTCGAGGGTCTCTGGGGGAAAAAGGGTCGGTGGCTGACTTAATAAGGTAAGGGTAGATCACTATAAAAGTGGTCTCAACTGCGATATTACAAAACGCTACTTTTTACGATATCTCTTTAGTCCATAAAGGGTGGCATTGAACCATTTCTTACATAATATTTGTATCATCCTATATTTGATTACGTCATGGGTTCGGGATTGAAGATATGATTTTAATTTGTCTTTTAGGGTTATTTTGAATAATTGCGAAAGTTTGTGTGAAGGACATTTTCACATGTCATACAATGACAAAGGTTAGCTCTGAACTGTCTCAGACTAAGTTAAGGGTAGGTTTTCGGGTTCTATGTTGTGAGGGTATCTGTCTGTCTGTCACAGAGTTATAGTAACAATATTAAAGTAAAAAAAACTGGTTGCACTCCGGGAGTGCCGGCAGAAATGAAAACTTGAATATTAACGTTGTGCATTTTTGATATTTTGGAATGCGGTCTTCTCTCCCTGCGTGTTACGAATTTTCGATCAGGTCATGTGTCCTGACGCGAGTTTTAACATTTTTTACCCATCACAAAAAAACTCTCCCTCCGTCTTACGAATTTTCGATCAGGTCACGTGTCCTGACGCGAGCTCCGTCTTACGAATTTTCTATCAGGTTACGTGTCCTGACGCAAGTTTAACATTTTTTACCCATCACAAAAAAAGTGCACAACGCAGTTAAAGAAGTTTTCATTTCAAAAATATGAAATTAACCTCAAAAAATGTTAAAACAAAGACATTACCTAATACGCTTTTCTTTTTCTCACACACGTGAAAGCACTTTCTTCGATCGTTATTTTAGGTACATAAATCATACCTTGAAAACAAGGTCAAATATGAAATATTAAATAGGATTTATCACATAAATATACAAGTATACCTACACAAATAGGGTTTTTACGAAGTTCGCATGAGCAAAGCCGCGGGGAAAGCTGCTTTTTAATATTTATTATATCCGCTACTAACACTTTACATGCAGGTACAGAATTTTTTCATTTCTTCCGTCGAGGTCGTGTTTTTTTCCCTCGTTGTGCCTCATACATTTATGATGAACTTTATTTCTATGAACATGTGGAGTGTTTTCATATAAGGTGTAAACTAGGCCGCCCGGACGCAATTTGGATTGAAAAATAAAAAATATTTTATTGTCCAGCACGCGAAGCAAGAATAGGCAAAATGACAGATAGAATAGACAAAAACCGTTTTTATGGTAGTCATACTATGAGTGCTGGTTATTGTGGTTATAGAGTAATCGGGTTCACACGTTAACCGCAAGTTGAGACGACAAGCTACTCAAGCTTAAATTACTACCTACAGCTAGGTTACAATATTTAATTTGCCAGTGAGCCCCAAACTAGACAGTCTGTATTTTATTATTAGGTTGAAAATCTATGATTCCAAGTACTGATTCAAAATTAATAGACTTGAACTGCTCACACAAATCTAAGAAAGTTCCGTAAAACTGCTTAGGCGTGGAGATTACCGATCGTAGCAGTGCTACGAGGTTACGCCGTAGCTCGGCGCGTAGCACTTATATTTTTCCTGTAACGTACCTACTACGATTCTATGATTATACTATCAAAACTTCATTACCAGCATCGCGCGTCTTTTACGTTCTTTGGCATAAATTCCATTTCCTTTTATTTAATACGAATTCCTACAAGGTGAAGAGGTCAATACGGCAATAAATTAAACGTCGTATATCTAATGACATTCCCAGTCTGTATACAAAAATACAACCAAATATATCCAATAGTTTAGTCACTATAGCTTGTCAAAGATTATCAAAATTCATAGTCAGCCCATGACTACTATTTAGTTTGTTTGAAAGAATCACTATTTTAATTTCGATGTTAGGATTTATCTGAGTTTCAAAATACTTCTTTGTACCAGTATCGTCTATGTTTTCATTTATAGTCGTCTCCAATGACTCACCACTGACACTCCAAAATACTGGCACTCAGCTGCATCCAGTAAGACTGGGAGCCGACCCTAACAATGTTGGGAAAACGCTAGGCAGATGATGGTGATGATGTCGTCTCCACATTGTATATTTCCTAGAACGGGGCATAGCCAATCCAAACGAAATAATAGAGTCATAAACATTTACGCAATACATACGAGTAAAAGATAATCCATTGTAATTTTGACCCGCTGGGAACGCTGACACCGAAATAATGTAATTTGATAAACATTTAACCACCTTGTTAGCCAAATTCAGGTCAACCGCGGTTTTATCACTTACCGCAGGCACTTTGTGATTTCGGGTGCCTATGTAATTGTCCTAGATTTCTGTTAAATCATGGTTTTCGGCTTTATCTATTAGTGATTTTTGGCCGAAATTCACCAATGAAATTGAACGCGATCAGCACATCTAAACCTAAACCGCGTTCAGAAGCTGTCATTTGTCATCACTGTTACGGAGTTTTTGACATTTTCATTGACACAACAAAAAGAAGAGGGAAAAAGTGAGACTCCCTGAACAACGGTACTTAAGTACGTCCAGTGACCCCGGTTGTTCAACTTCGCTATCATTCCAGTCACATGCCATTTAAATCGATCCTCGGCTACTTTCACGAAGTGATGAAAAACACAGCTTTTGATGAAAAGCAAAGCCTGATTGTCACTTCGATCCTTCTTCGATCTTCGATTAGTACTAAAAATAAGACCGCAATTTGCAACATAGTTTTTTCAACCTTATTGCTTAGAAATTATGTTTTAAATTCCCAAGAATATTTTTGTTTTTATAAAATAAAAACTTTCGTTAAAAAGGTGTCGTTGGGTTCACATTTTCGTTGTTTGCCACCGACTTCCGAAATTTAAAGTTATTTTTCACTTTTAAGTTGTAATTTTTACCAGTAATTTTGGTTTAAAAACCAAACTACTGAACCGTTTTTGATGAAATTTCTATGGGACCATTTGGAAAGTATACCCTTTCCAACAAAAAAATAATTTTTCAAATCGGTTCGCAAGCGACGGAGTTATGCGGGAACAAACATAAAAAAAACATCCGAATTGAGAACCTCCTCCTTTTTTAGAAGTTGGTTAAAAATACGTTTTGTTTTCAATCAAAGTAGTAAATATAATATATTGCAAACGATACTAAACTTTATGGTTGAAAGTTAAGGTGTATAATTAAGTTATTTGCAATCGCGACCACTTGAACGATGTGTTTTTGTTCCCATTCCTCTAGTGCTATTGTTGAACGAAAGATTAACAAGATATTTGCTGTCGATTTATCAGTCAACCAATCAACCGTTGGGTACACCAGCCATCCACCACATACTTCTACAATAGCCATCTACTATATTTCACTAAATGGCAACAATATGTTTTGTAATCGACATGAGCTTTCGGCAACGATTAATTTTAATAAGCTTTCGAAAACCGGTTGAAAAATGAAGAGAAATGGCCTTGAGTTTTTTGTAGATTATTTGGGATCATAAAGACACTTTTCAGGGTCAAATGAGATTTGATTTACATCATTCACCCACACTACATAAGGTGGTCTCTTGAATCTCTCTTTATTTATAAAAAATATGTATTTCCCCATCCGTCATTTGTTCTTAAAGGTTCATTAGAAAACCACCATCAGATAGAACTGTCTGGCATTCATGCTGAAACGAACCTTCTTGGCGAAGCCGTGAAGCACACTGCTCTTGTTAAAACATTTTAATTTATATTTTGTGTTTCTGTATTTTTTTATTTTTTGATTTTGGACACCCGGATGGAACGAAGTATAACTGGCTTGCTTTCTATATAATAAGAGAGAGAGAGAGAGAGACAGATAGAGAAACACGCGCACGCCGCACGGCTTACAACTATAGCAAAAAGTGTCGTTCCAACTTTTGGTCTTAATTTTTTCCGTCTAGCCCCCTTTCGCAACGCGAGATAAGGAACTTCGTTCCAATAAAGTATTAAATATGTTGTCAAATAAATGTTATTCTTTATTTCTTTCTTGATAAATGACTCAAAACACTACCATGAATTCTTAACGAAACACCTACCTATGTGTAATAAAAAGTAATAAAAGGCCTCATAAACGCATCCAGCAATCAATTCACATAGCAAAACAACAACGAAACTAATTTACCGTTGAAAACAGAACTACACTAATGACTGCCGTCATAAACAACTAATTAGTATTGAAATCGCTCGATCGTAAACAAGCGTCGTGTGTTAACTATCCAATGGACTTCCTCAAAGCACATTATGCCGCAGTTAATAGCCAATAAAGGGCTATAAAAATATAAGCAGACCAATGATGGCAATTACTCAGCGGTTTAAAGCAGCCAATTAGAGCGAAGCAAGTTAGCTGTTTTATTTTTAATGTTCGAAGGGCTTCTTTGAGGTGTTGATGAAATTAACTGAGTATTTTGTAATTAAAACGGAGAACGTTGAAGAAACTGTAGCTCAAGATAGTGAGCAAAGGAGAAAATCGAGAAACTATTTTGTTCCGCGGGTTAATTGCGTGACACACTAACAGTACTGTCAGCGGCATTCATTTTGACAGTTCAACAACATTCATTGCATTATTAAAGTTATTGAGCAGACACATTTTTTGAACATATGAAGCAATATCCTTCAAAATGATTCAGGTTGTGATTGAAAGTGTGTTACGCAATTAGGGTGCACGTCTGAAATAATATTGGTATTGTGTTATAGCTATAATTTTAAATTGGTTGGATAGGGTAGTTTCCTGGGTAAAAAATTTTTTTTTATATTTAGTCCGTCAGTTAGATTATAGAAAAATAATGGACATGTATTTTTTCTTTTGTCAATCAAACAAAAAATGGCAAAGATAAAGCGCGTCAAAATTTGGGAGTGGGGGGTCGTGACGTCACGCCATGCTAAAAAGTATAGCAAGGCGTGACGTCACGCGGAACTTTAACGGGCGTTATCTTCATCATTTTTTATATAAATTACAAAAGAAAAAATACGGGTCCAATATTTTTTCATAATCTAACTGACGGACTATTTAGAATTTTTTAGGAAACTAGCCTATTATCTTATTGACCAAATCATTAATTTATGATTGAGATTTTTTTTAAGGTTCAATTCTGCCTAATCCTTCGGGAAATACAGCCGTGATTTTATGTAGGTATGTATGTACGAGTATGTGTATTTTTTATGACTGTATGAGATCGCCGTGTGAAATAAGACCGCCCATTAAACACAAGTTTTAATTATGAGCTCAACTGTCACTAATGAGACACCATTACTTTGTCTATTGTTACCGAACTTAATAAGCTTGCCTAACAGATGAGGAGGTTTCTCCTTTTTGTTTTATGTGGTGTAGACTAATAGTGTTTTATAAATGAACATTTAATTTATATTTGTGGCTTTAACTTATCCACGAGGTAGTGAAGCATCAATTTGACTCTCGACTTAATTGCCTGATGAAGAATGAAAAACAACAGAAGGCCCTCGTAATTAAAAATGTTCAAAATCTAGTCGCAATCTCATCTCAGCGACAATTAATGTCAAAAACTTTGTTTACTTACTAGCTCAATTATAAGAATAGCCCAGCTTATAACATAAATAATTCCAACGAAACTGATTCAAATTCGCGAAGCTATACAAAGCTTTTCGTTTAATATTTCAGCAGTGCATTAGCTTGACAGCTTCCTGGCTCGCCCATACAGCCAAGTATTAGTGATCTACTCATTCGATCAAGGAATTAATTTAGGGCAAACAGTATGCACTCGGGGTTATTTAGGTCAGTGGGTCTGTCGGAAATAGGTAAGATTTTATTTTGAGGATGTTGTAAAATGTGGTCACTTTGTTGCCGAAGATGTAACATTGTTCTGTTGGTGACGGTATTGTAAGTTTAGATACATAATATCTTTTCTACTTAAATGTTAATTTCGCAGTAATCCTAATAATATTATAAACGCGAAGTTTGTATGGTTGGATGGATGTTTGTTACTATTTCACGCCAAAACTACTGAACGAATTTGGATGAAATTTGGCACAAAGATAGTTTGTAACCAGGATTAACACTAAGGATATGTATTTACTTTTTATCCCGATATTCCCACGGCCTCGAAACTTATGCGGGTTAAACAGCAGGTTAAGTATGTTCATATCGCCACATTTCAGCTAATTCGTCCCTCATAAGTTGTTGATGTTACGTCATTGATTTTTATAATTATTTTTATGTAAATAATAAGCCTTTAAATTAATATAAGTACAGTCATAACTAACCTAACTCTTCATAAGATTAAATTCAACATATCTTTACAAAATTGTATATCTACATTCCTGCACGTAAAACCTAAAGGACCCACTTCTTGTCCGAAAAAAATCCAGGCAGGCGCCTACTGTGAAATGTGTGACCTTTTAAGGTCACACATTCCACAACAAGAACTAAAAGGGTATATGTAGGGAATAAATCAATAAAAGACCGGAATACCTACGTCTTTTTGAAAACTGAAATATTTTAACGTGCAAAATAGGCATATTTATAGTAACAGTGGACTCGGAGTCTTAAAAGGTTTTATTCAATTACATTCTGCAGGTAAAAACTGTCGAAATACTTAGAATGCTACCGGTCGGGAGAACTCGGGTCTATATACCGAGCAAAAATTTTTTTAAACGGGTTGAAAACTCGTAATTGTGCGCTCAAACAACCTACTGACTGTGCCCAAAAACGCGAAGTAAGTTAAAAATTGGCTACAACTGTACAGTGAACTAAAAGATATTTGTTTTGTATTGTTTGCTCGCTACGAAGTTCGTTTCAGTAATCAGGTGTATTGGGAATCGAGAGGAACACAGAACGGGCGGACTTGATTTACATTCCAATTTAGTTTTGCATTTCCAGGCAGTTTTTCTGAATCACATTCCACTCCACTATATTCGTTTTTTTAGTTTATTCAGCAGGCCTAGAGAAAAAGTATATTGCGTAATCAGCCTCTAATGTTCCCACTGCTGGGACATAGGCCTCCTCTTTATGAGGGTCGTAATCCTCACGCGGGTCCAGTACGGGTTGGCAGATGTCACATGTCTTCTTCTTTGGTCTTAGGTTTCCTCGCGATGTTTTCTTTCACCGTTTTGAGAGCAGTGGTGATGAAATAATATTTTCACAAAGTAAAGGGCCTGTCTGTGTTCGAACCCACGACCTACAACTCATAAGTCGGGGCCGCTACCACTTGGCCACAACTGCTCTAGAGAAAAAGTCATCATCTTCCTGCCCTTATCCCATGTTACTTGGGGTCGGCGCAACACATTTTCTTCTTCCATTCTCCTCTGTCAGCCGTCACGCTATCATTCACCCCTTTCCCTTCTCTTTCATATCATTCCTCACACAATCCATCCATCTTTTCTTCGGCCTTCCTTTCCCTCTCCAGCCATCAACATGTATATTCATCACTCTTTTAGTCACATGCGTTTCGTCCCTTCTCATCACATGCCCATACCAAGCCAAGCGATTTCCTTTCAACTTTTTTGTCACTGGCGCCACTTTCAAACTTCCTCTTATATACTCATTTCTTACTTTATCCGTTCTCGTCACTCCACACACTAGAGCAATCTGCAATGAAAAAAGATTGCTCTAGAGAAAAAGTATACAGCCTAAATAAAATCTAGACTCATAAATTATGTCCTGAATTCCTGTTACACGAGTAAAACTTATGGGTGTTTGATTAGTAAACAGTCAGTGCTGCGAAAATACGTTAGACTATTTACAGGAAATTGGTTTTTCGCGATTTAGTACGGGAGCGAGAGACGTTGCTTTCTTTTTGCAAAGTAAATTGTATCGTTAATAAATCTAGATGTGAAAACGAGTAAATAGCACCCTTACATATTAAACTGTGTACCAGCTGTTGTAGAATGAGCAAGCTTAACAGAATGTACTAGTACAATTTTTTAATCAAATAAAGATCATAGTACTGTTTTAATTGAAGTAATATAAATATAATATCAATGACTTTGCGCTTTACTTTTCGATGACAACCAGTCTTACCAAGGGATATCGTATTACCCAGTCACTGGGTTGTGGAGGTCAGATAGGCAGTCGCTCCATGTAAAATACTGGTATCAGCTGCATCCGGTTAGACTGGAAGCCGACATCAACATAGTTGGGAAAAGGCTAGGCAAATGATGATGATCAATGTCTTTTAACGAAAGTTTTTTTAAATTTATATTATTCCCGAAGCGGCGCAATTCGATTATTTGTTTTCAAAACATTTCGGAAACTAGGATGAAAACAACTTTACAAAATCATGAATGCAAACAAAACTATTTCCAACTTCTAGGTACTTTATACAGTACAATTTGCAAACAAAACACTACCAACGGAAACTGGCGGAAAAACTAATTGGGACTCACAGTCACATCTAAACAAGCGTCGTGCCAAAATTTAGCACCGAATAAGAATACGGGGGACAAAGTTGGACGTACTTTATTCCAACATCACCATTTTTCTTCTGATTGAATCCCGGTTCCAATTTAGCTCCTCCGTAGTCTCACAGTTTCAACGGGGAGGTCAATGGGTGGTCACAAATTGATTCGATCTGCCTATAAGGGTGAGTATAAAGCCGTACCGTACACGAGGAGGCCAACTCGCGTCAGTTTGGTCTGATCGGTGAACGATGAAGCTGTCAAGTTTTAACGATTTGCTACAAATACCTCGACCGCTATCATTTGGTTCGGGCCGTAACATTTTAACATCGTTCGATTTTCATAGGTTGTACTCTGTGGTTGTACTATTATGTGTTAGCCTTAAGGAACTTGGACGACACGGTTGGCGCAGTGGTTAAGCGATTGACTGCTGCGCTGCGTGTCGCGGGTTCGATTCCCGCACGGAACAAATATTTGTATGACCTACAAGTAGTTGTTCCGGGTCTGGCTGTTTGTGTATGTGAGTTTAAATGTTTGTAAACGCACCCACGATACAGGAGAAATTCCTAGTGTGGGAAACGTTTAAAAAAAAAATACTGTGAGGTTTTAACGATTTCCTACAAATACTGACCGACCGCTTTCCATTGGTTCGGAACCGTAAGATTTAAACATGCTCCGGTTTTTGTAAAGATGAAGAGAACCTTGAAAGAGGAAGGTTATTCTATCATGTGTGGTGGAGTTTAACTATGTATGGGTGACGTCACTCTATATGCTCATGGATTACGGTAAGGTATTTGAACTAAGTCGACCGATGTGGACCCGAAAGGGATGGCGCTTTTTAATTGGGTTATAAGTTTCAATGAGGAATAATTATGGAGGTAGTTAGTAGTTGTAACGTAATTTTGTATTTGAATGGATTAAAAAGTTTTGGAATTTAAATTCTTGCTTCATACTATAAGCCCGTAAATATTTACATCGTGTGGTTACGAGTGGTGTAATAATCATTTGAGGTTTTAATACTCATCATCAACATCTTGTTTTTGGAGGGGCCCGTGGCTAAATAATAACAGTCGCACAGGTCGATCGGTCAGGTTAAGCTACGCTTGCCGCGGTTGGTCTGTGGATGGGGACCATCCACAGACCAACCATCCATCACCACACCACCACCACCATCACCACCACCACCACCATCACCACCACCACCATCCACCCATCCATCCACCACCACCATCTTTACATACTGAGACCCCTCCGTGCCTCGGAAAGCACGTTAAGCCGTTGGTCCCGGCTGTCATTCGTGGATCTTTGACAGTCGTTTCGGGTAGTCAGAAGCCCGAAAGTCTGACAACCAGTCTTACCAAGGGGTATCGTATTACCCAGTAACTGGGTTGTGGAGGTTAGATAGGCAGTCGCTCCACCCCCCCGGTGGGTTCCCGCATTGTCGAGGCGGGGGGGCTCAGTAGCCGTGGCTGGGCGGGCCACGGTGAAGCTAAGAGGAACCCCAGCGGGGGCCGCTCGTCAGGGCTGTGCGGTTTAGCCCGACGTAGCGGCCCACAGGTAGGTTGCGGTGCTGCGACATCGCGACCTACCTGAGGCGGGCCGCGATGTCCCCCGTGAGGGAGACATTGCGGCTGAGGATAGAGGCCGCGGCGGGAGGGGTTCTCCCTTCCTTTCGCGGCCTTGACGGGGCCGCCACCGTTAGATGGCGGACGCGGCGGGGCCGCAGGGGAAGAGGAGTGTCGGTGTTTCGTTGCCGCTCTCCCTATCCTTTGCGGCCGTAGCTCCCCCAACGCGGGGGGCTTGCGGGGCCCGCCTTTTAGGCGGGCGTGGAGGCCAGCAGGCAACGGGTGCGGGGGCTCCGTTGCCTGTTTTGCACAGGCCTCCACCTTGTGGGACGGGAATGGCCAGGTGTTCCCGGCCATTCCCGTAGCCCCCCAACCTGGGGGGCATGCGGGGCCCGCCATACCATCTTGGCGGGCGTGCGCCGGGAGGGCCGTGGAAGTATTGATTTCCCATAGCCCTCCCATTACGGCGTTTGTAGGAACACCGCTGAGTTTTAGTGGGTATACTGTCCATCCGACAGGGAGTCCCACATACCCCGTCTCGGTCCCCCGCGAGACGGGGATGCATAAAGCATTTCTCAGCGAGAAAAAAAAAAAAAAGGCAGTCGCTCCATGTAAAATACTGGTATTCAGCTGCATCCGGTTAGACTGGAAGCCAACCCCAACATAGTTGGGAAAAGGCTAGGCAGATGATGATCATCATCTGGTTTTTTCCAACTACGTTGGGGTCAGCTTCCAGTCTAACCTAATGCTGCTGAATACCAGTATATTATAGCCTATCTAACCTTCACAAACCAGCTACTAGGTATACAATACCCCTTCGTAATTCTGGCTATCACTTTCGAAATTCTGACTACCCGTAATGACTGTCAGATATCTACAAATGACAGCCGAGACCAACGGTTTCACGTGCTTTCCGAAGCAACGAAGGGTCTCGAAATGTAATGGATGGCCCATCCGCGAACTGACCGCGGCAAGCATAGCTTAACCTTCGATCGACCAGTGCAGCTGTTATTATTTTGCCACAAGCCAGTTGAGATTTCATACTCAAACCATGCATAAAACGAGGATAAAGGACTATGTGAAATAGAAGGTCAGCCATTTTTCTTTACGCTAATAACTGCGATCACTAATCAGTTTGGCAGGCGTGGCATTTGTGTAATTATTGCCTCGTAACCGTTAATTGCAGCTATCTATTATTTATTGAACGATTTTAAGCATTGACCCGTAAAGGCGCTTCCTCATCGGGATCATTCGCATACAATCCAACCTTTACCCGCGACCGTGTTACTTCTACCTATTTAATTATACCGGGTGGCAGGGACATCGACGCACAGGCTGTAACCAAGCTAAAGAAAAAAAAATAGGTACTGTTCCATACATTTTGACGGCGTAGGTCACACTTCACACTACATACCGACACACACACCCACACTACCACTACACACAGGACTTTTCTATGAAACAGCTGATTTCGCAAAATTTCAACGCAACGGTACAGAATGTACTGAATCTATGTTAACAGGTTGCGCGTCGATGTCCCTGGCACCCTGTATCTATTAACGTATCCTAAGCTGCTGGTTTCAATTTTCTCTCTACAGTACCTAGCAGTTGACGACCTGCGTAGTCTACTTGCAAAGCTCTAGCCATTACTGTGGAATCTTGGGATGTCGCGTTACAGGCGATAATCCCGGAGTCGGAGCGCCTTAAAAGAGTAAGATTATCATCTAACAAGGTTCTATAATTAAATTTATTATAATCTTGCTAATCATTCGTAACATAATAGAATAGAATTACAAAATACAAATTACAGAACATAAATATTTAAAAAAATTACAAAGGGTGACACAATGGGTTATCGCTAACAGCGATCTTTTAAAGACAACTTTTAGATGGATTAAAATTAAGGAGAGACAAATATAGTAGGTAGTCTGTGATGTACCATTTACATCATACTATTAATATATACATAAAGTGGTTTTTACTCATCTAAATAAAATATACATATAATATCAAACATGAAACAAGAGCAAAGAGAGAAAAAAATAAAAATAATATAATAATGATGATGTTTAAGGAGAGAGGAAGTGCTTTTTTATCATAATTTTGAAAGCGGACAAAGATTAAGCACGCCTTACCGACACGGGCAAGTCATTCCATAAGCGTACTGCTTGAACAGTGAAAGATTTGTCAAAGAAACTGGTCGAATGCATCGGCATCTCTAGTCTCAGGTTTTCCGATGACCTCAGATATCTATTATGTGTGTCATGAAGGAACTTGAAACGTTCTTTAAGATGAGAGGGGGTTTTAGGATTAAACAAAATACTGTAGAGCAGAAATAAGATATAAGAATACATATTATTATATATATTATGTTACGAATTCTAACCAAGTTATAAACAACAATGAAATTAAAATAAAGTCGCAACAACGAAACAAAGTTCCTTAAGCAACAAGCGCCAAATTAAAACTTCAGCAGGCAATTTTATTTTTAATTTAAAAATATTTTTGTTACTTAATTATCATTATTTTTTTGTTCCAAGGCATATTGGACGTGGGAAAGAAGGCTGCCAGGCTTAAATGAGATTGGGTGATTTACATCAGCAGTATGTACGATGACCGCTGGTCAAAAGCCTGAAGATGGATGGCGTCGCGGAGGCCGGCCCAGAAAGAGGTGACGAGTCGACCTGCCAGTCTATTGCGTAACAATCTCACCGTGAAAACTAAGGTGGAGTGAGCTTAAAGTGAGTTGTCACAATTGGCAGCTCACTTCACTTAAGTTTTCAAGGTGACATCATCGCTGAATATATCAGCTGGACACGTACCGCGAGGGCTGGTTTGACGTAGCGCGTAAAAAGAGTTCCTGGAAGGACTTGGGCTTTGCCCAGCTGTGGGAAATAACAAGCTAAACAAAAAATGTAATTCTTTCTCCATTCTATATAATGCAACCTTCGTCCTCCAATTATGAGTTGATAAAGTATCGGAATACAATTTAACAGTTTTCGTATAGTTTCAAAGAACGCTGGTAGTTATAAAGTTTTTAGTATCGATGTAAGGGAAGAAGCGGTATCAAGGAAGAGAGAAGTTAAAAGGTATAGTACCTACTGAGAAGAAAAACGCTTACGACGCAATATTTTATATATTTATTTTGGATCCTATCTATATTTTTGGCTTTCCAGGCAACACAGTTAAAAAACTCGACGCTTCATTTCTCTTTATTTGCATCGACACGCGCAAAAAATAACAATAAATACATGACAGGACCATCAACACCTGCTCGATTGTACTGATATGTACGAAAAACGCACAAAGCTAGTGTAAAAACCACTTTATTTTCGATGAATTGTGCTCAGATACGTGCTCGTATGAAAAAGGCACATCGCTTGTTTGCAAACCACTTTATTTTGTAGAATTCTCGCAGTATTGAAAGTGCAATTTTATTATGGTTTCATTTTGAATAGTTTCCGAACTTTCAACACTTTTGAGGTCGTGTGGAGTTTTATAATGTGTGCTCGTATTTAAGCTTCATGATTTGTGAGTTTTATAATATGAAATAAATAAAAAATGTACTAAGAAAGGTTGACTTTGTGATTTGAATTTAAAAGTTAACGATCTTTATTTGACTTTTTGTGTATACTAAGAGTTTTCACGAAGTTTTTTTTAATCAGAAACCTTAAATATTTAGAAACCTGATTTGTAAACCATCAAGTCACCTAAAGGACAATGGAGAAAAGGTAACCGACATAGCCCGAAGAATTGCCAAACTTAAGTGGTAGTGGGTGGTATTGCTCGTAGAACAGATGGCCGATAGGGCCGAAAGGTTGGGTCTGTCCCACTAGTCCCATTGACCCAGTCCCATGATGGGACAAGTGGGATTAATTATGTCCCTCTAGTCCCATGGGACAACTTATACTAACATATTTTTTAAATCATGTCCCACTAGTCCCATGGGGCAACTGATACTAATATATGTTTTAAATTATGTCCCACTAGTCCCATGGGACAGCGAGTACTGAGGTTCTGGAGTGGCGACCACGTACTAGAAGACGTAGCGTTGGAAGGCCTCCCCGTAAGGTGGACCGGATGACCTTGTGAAGTCCGCAGGAATCCGCTGAATGCGGGAAGCACAGAAACGTTATACAGACGTCTTTCGGCTGAAATGATGAATTCACCAAATATATTTTCGACTGTTCTTTTTATCTCCCTGCTATCCCATATTTCTTTTCCGGTACAATCTCAAATATTTCAGATAAAACACATTTTCTTCACACCAGCAGTCCCGAACATAGACCACATTATAATTCGAATGGAAACACAGATAAACTACACTCGTTCATGCAATATAAGCGAATCTTCAAGACTTCAAGATACGGCTGATCGGCTCGCTTGTATTGTGTACCTTCCTTTAGATGAAGGTTGCGTGAAGGACTAAGGCCCGTCGTACACAGGCGTTTTTTCCCGTGAAAAGCTATGGTTGATTCGCCATGTGCGCACGGTCGTTAGTATTGTATGGGTCACTATGGAAGCTTGTTGATAGACACAGCGCCGCCCTTCGCCGTGAGCGCCGTCCGGTGGTTTGCCGATTCATATGCAGAGTGTATCATGTAAAAATAATCAACCGACCCATATATTTTGGTCGAGTAGTTTTTCGGTAGAGGTAAAGAAATTTTTTACAAGACAGCTGATATTATTTTCTCGGTGACGATGTTTGATTGAGAAAGTGGTTTAGTTGATGGTCTACTTTCTATAAAGCTACCATTTACTGGGTACGTCTTTCATTGACTTGAATGTGCCCTGGCGGCTGTGAGTATGTCATACTCACTCAAATGTCTCGCTGGTGGTGGCGTGTGTGTTGGATCATTAAGTTCCCTCCAAAATGGTTGAGCTGAATGTTGCTGATCCATACGTCATGTTCGTGAACGGGCGCCGTCAGTAGGGACTGGTCATCTCTTAGCTGCCTCGGCTTATTTTAATTTTTAATTTCTGAATTGTTTTTGTTTTTTATAACGGACGCTTTTAACGTGCACGTATTTCTACATCGTTCTCACATAATCGGTTAATTTCAACACGAATGATGTAATCAAATATTTTGTAACAATTTTATGATTTAAAAGAGTGTCCATGGAGTTTTTTGCCCGTTCTTCTCCGCGTAGGTACCTATGTACCTACGCTTTGGAATGGACAACTAGCTTCATCTTTCTGACTGACCGACCCTTTGACAATTCAAAAGTACCTGTAATTGGTTTAGTTGAATTAAATGATTTGAGTTTGAGTTTTGAGTCTGCACCACAACCTTAAATTCGGCCACAGCTTTCTGAAACAATATGATTATTCTACGGTGTGGCTAGTGTGCCGTACCGTAAAGAAACCGTGCCGTGTACAACGGACCTTAGGATAGATTGGTAAGCGAAGCCCGATTTCTTTGTATTTTATTTATTGGGGAGCTAGATCGTCGTAAGGTCTTTATTTTTACAATTCCATTTTTAAGAGGCATTGCCGTCTTCCACAACGCACAACTTCACAAAAACGTGAAGTTGTGCGTTGTCTAAGATGGAAGTGAGACTTGTTAGGCGGCGATAATACGAGAACTGAGAGTGAAATTTCAAGAACGTGTCACGTTGAACACTCCGTTACATGAGACACACACACACACACCCCATCACACACTCACACATACACACACACACACATCACACTAAATCTCTCTTTATCTTTATCTTTTAAGAAGGTTCACTTCTGCCACAGTGCGACTCTGCACGCGCAGTTTTTTTATACCTACCACCTTGTAATTATTTTCCACAAGTTTTGGGGTTTTCTTCAATAACGCGTTTTAAACTGTATTCATAACATTGTGCTCTGCATTCCAATACCATATGGATGAGGTCGCTAAATAAAAATGATCCATGACTGCCTTCGTTTCTAAACTCAGCAACGTTTAGGCAAACTTTTTAAAATGTGAAGTGTCCTGAGCAAGGGCAATTCTAGTAATTTCTCGTAAAAATACCTCAATTTTTCTTACATTTTGAAAAATGACATGTTCATGTTTTTGACATTTGTTTGTCGCTGAGATGAGATTGCGACCAGATTTTCACTTCACGTAAAAATACTGCAGTGCGATTCTGTAACCATCTCACCGTGAAAAATTAGGTGCAGTGAGCGTGAAGTGCTAATAATGCTAGGGATTGACACTACTGACAACTCACATCAAGCTCACTTCACTTGAGTTTTCACGGTGAGATTTTTACAGAATCAACCGGCTGGTATTCAGCTGCATCCAGTTAAACTGCAAGCCGACTCCTACATAGTTGGGAAAAGGCTAGGCAGAATATTTTAGTGTCAACAACGAACATATCTGAAGCTGGTCATCCGAATTTTATTTCAGGGCACTTTTTAAAATAAAACGAAAAGAAAAGAAAGAATGGCCTGTATACTCGTAATTGTATATAAATCCATTCAGCCGTTTGAAACAGACTGTCCGTCAAACTGAGAAAACCGAACACATAAAAAGAAATCAACAAATCCGTCTTTACGGTTTCCCTTTATCATGACGTCACTACACATTATAATCCGAACCGAAATCCCGAACAAAGTATAAACGAACGTTTTATTCTTGGCACGGTTGATCGACATCGTGGGACCCCGACACACTCAGGGTTGCCAAAGACCGCCGTATATTTTGAAAAGAAGGAGAGCAGTGGTTGTCCAGTGGTAACGGCCCCGACTTATGAGTAGTCGTAGGTTCGAACCCAGACAGGCGTATTTTTTGTAAAACTGTTAGTCTATCCAATGCTCAAATATTTAACTATTAGTTGACGGCACGGTTGGAGCAGTGGTTTTAAGCGATTGACTGCTGCGCTGCGTGTCGCGGGTTCGATTCCCGCACGGAACAAATATTTGTATGACCTGCATGTATTTGTTCCGAGTCTGGGTGTTTTTCTATCTATAATATGTATGTATTTACAAAAAAAATATGTATATAAGTAGTTTATCAGCCATCTTGTTACCATAACACAAGCATTAGGTTGCTTAGCTTGGGACTAGATGGCGCTGTGTGAAATGTCCAGGGATATTATATTATTATTATTAGTTAAAAAATTTAACCACACAAACTTGGAGTTACCTAATAGTTTATTATTTGACCATTGGATAAACTAACAATTGTACAAAAAACACATTTTGCCATTAGTTACAAATTTTAACAATTGATTGAGTTAACTATGGATCGGAAAACCGGCCCTAAGTCGAACTTAGGAACTGCAGTGCGATTCTGTAACCATCTCACCGTGAAAACTCAGGTGAAGTGAGCGTGGAGTGAGCTGTCATTCCAACTAATGCTCAGGATTGACACTATTGACAGCTCACTCTAAGCTCACTTCACCTAACTTTTCATGGTGAGATTTTTACAGAACCGATCGGCTGATACCGATCCCCCTCCGCTATCGAAGTTAAATAAGTGAATGTTTTAAAGTAATATGGACGATCAATTTCCCAAGAACGGTATTGGTGTTGTTCTTGAACATCTTCCGAACCTACTAATATTTTCGATGTGTAAAAATACTGGTATTTAGCTGCTTCCAGTTAGACTGGAAGCCGACCTCGACATAGTTGGGCTATAGACAAAGGCTAGGTGGAATATTTTTGATGTGTCTATAACAAAGAGACCATCTCCGGTATCTGTCTGAGAGGAAATGCCGGCGCTATCTAGTTTTAAAATATAAACCAACAAAATAATTGACGTGTAAAAGTGTTTTAAAAGACGTACTTACAGAAATAAACATTTCAACAAAAATGTTTAATTTAATTGTGCGATTCTGTAACCACCTGACCGTGAAAACTTAGGTAAAGTGAGCGTAGAGTGAGCTGCCATTCCAACTAATACCTACTAGGGATTGACACTATTGACAGCTCACTCTAAGCTCACTTCACCTAACTTTTCACAGTGAGATTTTTACAGAATCGATCGGCTGGTTATCCAATGTTTTATTTCAGGGCATTTTTTACTTGCCTGTTTAATTGTATCTAAATCCATACAGCCGTTTTGGCTTGATTGAATGGGTAATAAACATAAAAATATCCTCACAAACTTTTACATTCTTAATATTTATTCCACTGGAATGGGTTTATTTTGGATGTGATCCAACACATTATACCTACATTTATGATAAGAGACAAGCGATTACAGCATTTTTCACTAAGCCCAAGTATGCACGGGCGTAAAAATATTGCGTCGCGATTTTATCGCGTACTGGATTTTCAAGTTCAAGAATTGAGAATCTTATAGAAATCTATTTATGCATTAGTGTACGTTTTTAAATTATAATTCAATTATCTTAATCGTTTTTTATCATTGTTCGGCTCAACCAAAGCACCTGTCATCTAATCTCTGCACCACAATAATTGGTTGACTGGTAGAGAATGCCTAAATCATTAAATCCGCCTTTTTACCTTTTTGTGTGCGAAAAGACTAAATAAATAAGTAATAGAAAAACAAATTGTTCGATTTTCAACTCTCGGCAGTAAGTAGTGTGAAATAAAATCGCGGCGAGAAAAAATCGGCCGTGCTATCTGGGCTAACGCTTTTTTTTTGCTTATTCACACTTTTGTTCTTCAATCGGCTGATCAAGTTCTTAAAGAAGTTAAAGAAATTTCAATTAAGGTTTTGTGAATTTGAACTATTTTGACCGTCGAGACCCATGAGGAATCATGAATTAGAATTATTCGTTCGATCATAAATTAAACCAAAGATGTAATAACAAGTTATTTATAATTTCAAGTAAACCGATGTTATCGAGAATGTTACGACTATACTATGACTGTCTTGGCGTTTCCAGTCACATGAGCGAAACCGCGAGCACAGCTAGTTTATAATCACGGAAAAAAAGCTTAGTTTGCTACCCCTGACGCACTCAAGGTTGACAACACAGGGCCGTCCATTTTCCCGGTGGGTAGAACTAAACAATTGATCAACCACATCCGCTCCCCTTCGATCGACGCGGCGACGTCCAATAAGTGAATGGTATAGGTATAAGAAGTTTCGAAGACAACCCTATGGCACGAAATAGGAAGATAGATACAGAAGGTCTTATCTATACTTAGACTATACAACGAGCGAGAATGTGCGCACGCACGAGAGGCTTGCGGTTTAGTAATAACAGCCACACGGGTCGGCTACGCTTGACGCGGTTGGTCCGTGGATGGGTGACCATCTTTACATATCAAGTATAGTAGCCGACCCTAGTATAGTTGGGAAAAGCAGGCTAGGCAGATGGTGATGATGAGAAGGGAGATATTTCGTAGACGACCCTATGGCATGAAATAGGTACTTCTGTACCTCAAGGTCAAGTCCATACTTAGACCATACAACAAGCAATAAGGGGCGCACGTAGTTCATACACGAGTACATTACCTACTACAAGGATCTTCACCTGGATGATATTGACAGAGGGACGTTGTTGGTACATTTATGATATTACTAGCTGCACCCCGCGGTTTCACCCGCATAAGTTTCGATCCCGTGGGAATACCGGTATAAAAAGTATCCTATAGTAAGTAAGTAAGTATCCTGGTTATAAACCCGTGTGCCAAATTTCATGCAAATCCGTTCAGTAGTTTTGGCGTGAAAGAGTAACAAACATTCATCCATACAAACTTACGCGTTTATAATATTAAGTAGGATTATATAAAATGCGCCAAAAGATCCTATTATAGTACCGCTGTACGTATAGCGATGTCAAACGTATGTCAATCGCGACTGCACTTGCTCTCTCTGTATGTAGAAGCGTGACTGTGTGCACGTGCGTTTTGTCTCGTTGTATGGAGCTGACCTTCTGTACCTATCTATTCTGTACCTACGGCATAATCAGCCTATACTGTTCCCACTGCTGGGACTCAGGCCTCCCTTCGGTGAGAGGGAGTGCACCGTAATCTGCCACACAGGCCTAGAGCGGGTTGATAGATGATTTCTTCGAATGTTTGTTTCTAGGACATGCCGGTTACCTCACAAAGGATTCTACACCGTTTACAGAGCAGCAGATAATTTACACAAAGCAAAGCGCCTGTCTGGGTTCGAACCTACGACCTACAATTCGTAACGGCCGTTACCACTGGGTCACCACTATGTACAGACTCACATCAAGCTTGACGGCACGGTTAGCGCAGTGGTTAAGCGATTGACTGCTGCGCTGCGTGTCGCGGGTTCGATTCCCGCACGGAACAAATATTTGTATGACCTACATGTATTTGTTCCGAGTCTGGGTGTTTTTCTATCTATAATATGTATGTATTTACAAAAAAAAAATGTGTAGGTATAAGTAGTTTATCAGCCATCTTGTTACCATAACACAAGCATTAGGTTGCTTAGCTTGGGACTAGATGGCGCTGTGTGAAATGTCCAGGGATATTATTATAGCTACCCGAAACTGTCAAATTTTCCCAATCAACCTTGAAACCTAATGCTTTAGCGATAAAGTTAAAAATCTATTAAAGAAATTTGACAGATTGCAGTAGCTTGATGTGCTGGCGTCTGTTCATAAGGGGGTGATTCGATCGGTGATCCTAATGACGGAGCGATGTTTGCCCCATTACAATCTCTTTGGGTCATAAAGTTGGGCATTAAAAGAGTTTAGGTGCCTTTAGCTGTATTTGCGAGCTAATCCGAAAACACCGCAGGGGAAATAATTCTGGAAGTTAAGCTTAGTTGCGGTTCTTCCGTTCGACTTATTTACTTTGAAAGAATTCTCTGAAAAAACTTCTAGTGGTTCCGTGATAAACAATTTTATTTTGTGATAGTTTTAACCAATAGAATATATTGGTATGTAGTAGGTATGTAATAAGTAGATGAGTCCTGGAGATTTCGTCAAGCATATCGATCGACGTTCTCAAAAAGGTGGCTGGGACAGACTGGATGCGGAAGGCTGAGGGTTGACTATGCAATAATTCTTATCGCCAATAGCCGGTTTCATCTGATATTCAATATTATGATTATTATCAGCCTGTGATGTCCTACTGCATGGCAAAGGCCTCCCTACTCTCTTCCCACTTCTCTCTGTTCAAAGCTGCCAGGACCAGTTCTTATTGGAGGACTCCTGCTCATCCCCCCATCTCCGTCTGGGCCTGCCATAGAATAGAATACTCTTTATTGTACACCATACAAATTACAGAACATACATTTTATAAAGGGTGACACAATGGGCGGTCTTATCGCTAAGAGGCCATAATGGCCTGATATTCTATAACGTTTCTCTTATTTAATTTTTTGAAGTGAAAACTTCTTTAGCGGCGTTGTGCACTTTTTTGTGATGGGTAAAAAATGTTAAACTCGCGTCAGGACACGACGTGACGCCTGATCGAAAATTCGTAAGACGAAGGGAGAGTTTTTTGTGATGGGTAAAAAATGTTAAACTCGCGTCAGGACACGTGACCTGATCGAAAATTCGTAAGACGGAGGGAGAGTAGACCGCATTCCAAAATATCAAAAATGCACAACGTTAATATTCAAGTTTTCACTTCTGCCGGAACTCCCGGAGTGCAACCCGTTTGTTTTGTTCGTCTATATTCTCCCACTGTTGAGTAAAGGCTTCCCCCAAATCCTCCCAGCAACTCTTTTCTATATAAGTACTCTCTCTTATATTAGTAGAAACTTGTGCTGTCAACAGTTACATTGTTTGCATTCAATGGATAATCAGGTAACAATCATAACATTTCCAGTTCATGGATTAAAGCATTCAGCAGCAATTAGTCTTAACTATAATTTCCTTTAATATCTACATACATACTTAGACTCACACTTCCTTCCCATGGGGGTAGGCTGCGGTAGGCAGAAACTACCGCCACCTGCTACATCATCTGCCTAGCCTTTTCCCAACTATGTTGGGGTCGGCTTCCAGTCTAACCGGATGCAGCTCAATACCAGTATTTTACATGGAGCGACTGCCTATCTGACCTCCACAACCCAGTTACTGGGTAATACGATATTCCTTGGTAAGACTGGTTGTCAGACTTTCGGGCTTCTGACTACCCGTAACGACTGTCAAAGATCCACGAATGACAGCCGGGACCAACGGCTTAACGTGCTTTCCGAGGCACGGAGGGATCTCGGTATGTCGAGATGGTCACCCATCCACAGACCAACTGCGGCAAGCGTAGCTTAACCTGACCGATCGACCTGTGCGGCTGTTATTATTTAGTCACGGGCCCCTCCGCCTACCGCCACCTGCTACGATCCCCACAAAATCCTTTTGCCTCGATAATGTTCATACATTACTTTAATATCTCTTATTATTGTAATTAACTAATACACTGCGCTGCGTATTTTTGTTTAATTACTGTGCATTATTTTAGGGAAATTCTCGTGTTCGTCGAAATTCTCGGGGCACAAATTGTTCAAAATTTGTACCTATGGAAAAAAGTTTAACAAAAAGTTGAAGCTCTGTCCAACAGGTTAACCGTTTTTTGACAGCTGACAGCTGTCTTAGAACGTATACATCCCAGATTTCGTAAAAGTTAACTTTAAAATGCTTAGGAAAATAAATATAATAAACTGCCTTATCTTATTGAATTATCTTATTTATGGCTTCTTACAGACATTATAATACCGTACGTGTATCAATCAATGTATTGTGTGTTGCTGCAATCACTAGTTCCATCTGTCAAAAAACGGTTTACCTAATGGACAGGGTATAGGCGTTCATTATAACTCTCTTCTACTGTTTCATTTCTTAGGCAACTGAACCATTATATTAACATTGACTGCCCCATTGGTCTCGTGGTTGCAAGCGAGACTGCTGACCGTGCGGTCCTGAGTTCGATTCCCAGGTCAGACAAAGTGTTATTGGGTTTTCCATTGGTAATTTCTTAGTAACAATCCGATTTTGGAAGTTGGTGGTTTAATACTCCCGTGGTTCGAAAAGCACGTAAGGCCGTTGGTCATGCGCCTGGTCTCTTCCCGGTCGTGTCGGATTGTCGTCCCATCGGATTGCGAGAGTAAAGGAACAGAGAGTGCACCTGTGTTTGCGCACACACTTGTGCACTATAATATCTCCTACGAACCTCGTTAATCTGTTGAGATTGGCCACCGTTGACCGAAATCGGTCGTGAGGCTATTATTACTAGATCTGCCAGGGTAGCGGGATCGTCCGAAAGGGTTACCGCTGCCCTGGAACATAAAGGGCTAAGGAAGGAACACGGGTGGGTTTTAGTCAGTAAGAGTCTGACACTCCCTTCTGCTCCACCCAGAGCGGGAGGGGTCATTTGATGATTTCCCATCCTGAAAAAAAAGGCTATTATTACTACAACATTTTCAACGAATAAAAAAAAAACGAAGTTTCTAACGCGATACTCACACGTTCGTTATAAATATGATGGAAACGCTCTTCTAGGAAACGTAGCTTTAGAGTAAGATTCAAGAAAAGAAAGTAATAAAACCTTTTTGAATAATAAAATACCTACATGTCACTAACTTAGGCTTTTACCACCCTAGTATAGTACCCACCCTTTAGAAACCTACTCAAGCTGAAATAGATAAATGGAATTCCTAATAGCAAGTTGCCAACCGATTTATTAGTAAAATATATCAATGATTGTAGGAATAGAATTTGCTGAAAATATTTCATCTTATGTCTGAGCCTCAGCATACTTTCGGTTCTTATGAAGGTTAAATAATTTAAAAAAATATTTCTGATAATTTTTGTTAAAGAAAATCTGATACCGTAGAAACACGTAGTATCAGGAAAATTAATTGCTAAGCTACACCCTACTTTAATTGGTCGTTTGAAAAAGTGAGGAAACTTTATGTTCTATAAAATGTTAAATCATTTCTGATAATTTTTGTTAAGGAAAACCGAATACCCTAGAAACACGTACAGTCAGGGAAAATAATAATTGTTAAAGTCTACGTTATTTTGCCATATACTTGATAGCAATTTCACACAACTGTCAAAAAATTACAGTTGGATTTGAATATACGGACAATTAAAATTGGTAGTAACGAATTTCCCTGATTTTACATGCGTGTATGTAACAATATCATATCAACAAACCAAATATATTTCCACATTGGAACATTAAATCAACACGCACGTCGCTACATACACGTAATTACTCCAGTATCGAGCCTATAAACCCTTAAACGCTATCAGTACCTCCCAGACACAATAACTCACGGCGACAAACTACATACCAAAAACCTCGCTAAATATTAGCATACACTAAATAATTTTGTACGCGGCAGTACGTAAGGCGACCCCACTTTATGTTTGTCAGCGATGGCGTAATGTTGATACAGCGTAATGAAACCAAATACTCTCTGTACACGACTGTACATGGTACTCCCTGTTGTCACATATTTTATTTAAGCGTTCGTAATTTCTCGTGGTAACTGCGAGCGCTGATGACTTTTAGGAAATGTGGTTCTCGGTAAAGCAACATGGCGGGTTCAGGAAATGTTGGGTGACCTTGAGTATTGATATCTGGTTTTTTTGGTCTTTTATTGTGTTACAGAAAAATGTTTAAGAGGGATGCTCAAAGGTAGCCTGCGGAATTCTTTACTAACGTTTTTTGCAATTTTCAGGTCAGTATCAGGTTGTATATATTGATTAAAATATGATTAGCAACCGTAACAACTATGACTTTACAGAATAATAATCATTAGAACCAGCAATACAACTCCTTAAGTTAGAATTAGCCTCTAAAGTCTCATGATTTCATGAAGTAGTCATTCAATAGGGTAATATGAATTTAGAGGAATGTATTGATGATTTTTGTAATTATAATTCTATAACCCTACCCTGTACAGTCACGAGCACCAATATGTCAACACTTGGCAACTTTCAATTGCGATTTTTTCGTGAAATAACGAATGCAACGTTAAAATACGACACCTTACATAAACCTATGGGTTCGAAAATGCTATTTTCGTAACAACATTAAATTTAATTAAAAAATAAAGGAGTAAATCTCTTTTGAATAAAGCCGAGTGTATACATACTTTTACTCGTGACTGTACAAAAGCTTCATAGGTTTCGTAAATTATTGGGTAGCTGTTATATCTGGAGTTCCGAGGGTACCACAATTCAGTAGATATCTTAGATTGATTGGTGATCGCAATACGATGTGAGTACTCTTGGCAGACGCCTATCATGGTTCGGCTTGGCAGTCACGTGCAGGATCGTTCGTTGTTACGGTTTCTGAAGACACAGGCCACTAGATAACGGGACTGGCCTTCTGTGATGTATAGTTTGCACTAGGTTAACAATGATCAAAGCCATTGTGATACTATTGTCAAGCATTTCTGCCATAGGCACTTTCTTTTACAGGGAAATAAAAAGCAATGGACAATACTGTCAAGTTTTTATATGCTTGAATACGAGGCTTTTGACTACATTGTATGTAATAATAATATGTGTATATTTTTAAATTGTAATGTGCGTTTTTTTAAACCCATCTCTTATTAAATTGTCATCATCATTCTATTAAAATTGTTGCTGGGGAACTAAACGACTTTTATTGATCGGGCGAATCGCTGTTTACGGCAGCGCGCAATGTAACGCAAGCAAAACATTGTGCATTTAAAACTTGCTTTTATAAAAAAAGTTTAAAGAAAATTGTAAGTACCTACATCTGATTAACTCATTAACCAGAAGATTCCCAGGTATGGTCCGGCACAAGAAAATGATTACAAAGCCGGAGGTTACAAGTGACTCTCGGCTTCGTTAAGATTATTTTTACAGCGTCTTGGTATAACTTGCAAAACTCCGATATAAATGAACCGTTTTTAAAAACCACAACTTAAAGAAAACTTAAATTTATTAAATATCAGCACGTCTCCTCAAGGAATCTTTTAGTCGGCGAAGTTTATAGCTTCATGTAGGGTGGATCACCCCCTGAATAATGGAGGGCGGGGCCAAATGCGATTCGCGCTTAGCGCTAAACTACTTTAAAGTCAACTCGTATAAGCCTTCTTACCATCCGATGCATTTTCGATACGTCACGTATAAAAGTTTATAACTAAAAGCGCAGCGCTTCTTATCTACTTTCAAGTTCGTTTAGCGCTTAGAGATAAGGGAATTGCTATGTTACTGTCGAACTGTTTTTAAAACAGTGCAGTGTGCTGAGAGTTGAGAAGTTTTGGTACACAAAGAGTCGGTAATACTGGCTGTTTTAAAACTTCATTAGATTCTTTTGGTTGAGTACTTTTTGATTGGCTGTGCTCGTGATTGGGTGCAATCGTTTGATGTCGCAATTTTTTTTTTAAATTTTTGTGTGACCGTGTGTTTATTCCGGCTCAGCTCCGAAATCGGTGGACCGATTGACGACGGAACTTTCAGTGACAGATGGTAAAAGGAGTTATTATACTTACTTTTAATTTGGAAATTAGGGTCGCGCATAAGAAAATTAAAACCCATGAAATCCTTCCACACGGGAGAAACCGTGGGCAGAAGCCAGTCTACTATCATATCATAATCGATAGCTTTTTAGGCGATTTTCGTGCAACAAAAAATTCTCATATCAATCGACCTCACGAAGGGACGACATGAAAGCTTGAAAGTATGCAGCTTATCTTTGACGTGAGCCATAAAAATGGACTAAAGGAAAAAAGGGCTACTTTACCATAACACTATGAGAGGACGGTATATAGGTACCTTAATGTCACTATCAGACGATTATTACCACATTTAGGGGATGATGTCACCAAAGACCCTATTTCCTAGGAAATTATGTTAGCGAAATGGAAATTGCGAGATGAAATGGTAGGTAGTGTCAATTTTGCATAAGTTGTTTCAGTTATGTTTCCTGTATTCCCAAATATTTATCCACATCAATAATTGCTACTAAGAATTTAAATAGCGGAATGGCAGGTCTTTATCAGCAGATTTACGATTTTTAAAAGTTATTGTGATAGTGGAAAACGAGTCACGTTGTGCGATTTTCTTCCGAGCAAATATTTATTCATTTATCTACTTATATCTAGTTAAAGAAAGAAAGAAAATACATTTATTTAGCACAGACTAAAAGGCACACAATACACCAGATACATATATCAGGGGGGCAATTCTCGTAATTTTAAGAACGTTCACAGTCTGATCTCAGTCTCAATCTATCAAAAATACCTCTAATTTCCCTACATTTTGACAAGTTTTTGACATTTGTTTGTCGCTGAGATGAGACTGCGACTAGATTTTGAACGTTTTAAATTACGAGAATTGGCCTTCAGATAGCATAACATAACGTTACAGGATACCCCAATGCGACAAATGCGCTTATCCATACTATATAATATTATTATGAATGCAAAAGTGACTCTGTCAGTATCAAACAAAAATCAATAAAAAAACAATTAAACAATTGATTTAGCTTGTCAGAGAAATGTCGTTATTTTGAACTTTTTGAATTGATCTCTTGACTTTATTTAAAAAACAATTTACAAGCTAACACTAAAATAACAAAATTATATCCTAACTTAACTAAACTTAATTTCATTTACTAGGTATACGACGTTTGATATGAATTTTACAAATGCAACTAAATGGGTTAGGATGTATCGTAATCGTCTATCTATCTACCATAAAGTTCATATTCTTCTATAAAAATGTTATGACTTTAACAGCAAAGTAAACGGATGGAACATGATATTATTTTTTAATTTCCTCTCCGCCATCATTTCAGAACTTCAGATAGATCAAAGTAGGTACGGTTTTTTTACCCTTTTTCCTAATGTTCTGTAGTAAATATTATTCAATGCTGGTCCACAAGATTTTTCTGTAAGAAACTTAAAACTATGAAATAAGAGAAAAAGAACTTAGCACTGTTGAATTTTAAATTTCGTTGTTATATTTCGAATACTGGGCTTTTAGCTGAGTTTAATTTATTACCGTGTAACATTTTTGTAATGTGCGTTTTACTTGTACAGAAAAAAACTAATAGCACAAGCATAATCAGACTATAATGTTGTTGGGACCCAGGCCTCCTCTCTGTGAGAGGGAATGGGCCGTAATCCACCAGGCGGGCCCAATGTGGGTTGGTAGATGACACTTGTCTACAAATTTCTGATCCTAGGACATGCCAGTTTCTTCACGATGTTTCTGTTTTTGAGAGCAATGGCAATGAAACTAATTACACAAATTAAAGCGCCTGCCTTGAACCCACGACCTCCCCGTATTGTCTTTTTCTTTCAAAAGACAATACGAGTACTTTTACCTTTGCTTTTTAATTTAATTTTCTGCAAGAATATCTTAGTCGCTCAATCACAACTACAACAACTAACACAAATGAGATTATAACCTAATGCAAGTCTATGGATTATAAAAAATAACCTAGCCTAGCTTTTTAAACCACATTAAAAGTTATCATTCAAAAAACCAGTAACAACTAAAAAAACAATAATCTTATTACGAGTATAAATCTGTCGTCGTTTGACTATTCGGAATGCTAGCGCCATCTTGTGGCGCTAGACAGAGTCTAGCCTGAGTTCGTGGGGGACGAGAGCAACAGCTACAAAAGCGGTGTGAGCAGAGCTCTCGAGATCATCGAAAAATTGGACATCGTACGAACAACATGTGCTTAGAAACTGTCTCGCGTGTGAGACGTGAGTGTGTGATTCGCTAGTGTGACTAACTTGTTCGTAAATTATAATCTGATTTGAACTGCAAAACGTTTTTCTATTGTGCTATAACCAACACTACCCATAGTACGCCCACAGTAATTAGAATATGCCTGATGTTAACGAGAGACAGACATACCTTCTCCGTCAAATCTTAAAATTCCATTACATTCACGTTGTTTATATTGCTTTTGTTGTTCTAAAGGTTCGATTGAGCTCACAAAATAATACCTAATACTGAACCATTAAATAGTTCGTTACCAAGGTAACTACTTGAGCTTAAAGCCTAAACTTAATGAACATTGATACGTAGATATTTATTGGCCTAATTTCAGCAGTACATATTGCTTTGTTTCTAATTTAGTTTTACGTTAAGGTACTTTATAGATGAACAGGCTATTGTTACCTACGGTACTTAAGATATGCAGAAGCTGCTGGTGGAACTTTATAAATAAAAAAATAGTCAAAATAAATTTTGCCCGGGCCTTCGCCCACATTGATGTTGGAAAATATCTCATGGGAATGTATTACATGAATTGTAAGTAACCTATGTGTTAATCCAGGTTATAAACTGTCTGTGTGCAAAATTTTATCCAATTCCGCCTAGCCGTTTGCATGACACAACATGCAGACGAACAGACAAACGGACTAAAAATCATTTCCCACGCCACGTCGAAATCACTTTTTTTCAAAAGATCATATATATATTATTTTACTATACGTATAAATAAATCGAGAAAGTCAGAAACACCTGCCATTAAATCCATCAAATACATACCACGGGGACCTTTCAACGATTTACGGAACAAAAGAAAGGAGCGAAAGGTATCCCCAGATCCATTAGGCTGTTCGCTAGGATACGACGTGGAAAAGGGTCTAACACTCCTAAAAGGACTTTCCATGTCGTCAGATTGATTTCCATAAGAAACTAATTATGCAAACCCAAAATTCTCTACCGAGTGTACAATAACATTGGTATTTTTTAAAAGAAAATAAAGAAATATTGTTTATTCTGCATAAACAAAACGCACATTACAAAAGAAAAAACACCAAAATATTGGTGGTATTGGTAATACAGTCTGTTACTATAAATATAATTTTACAATTTGGGGATAAATCATAAAGAGTTACAAACGAATTGAATTTGGCGTCCTAGCTAGGTTACATGGTAACCTGTATAAAGGTAACCTGTATTAAGGTTCGCCAGCACAGGTTCCCAAAGAAGGAGTACAAAAAAATCCAATAGACTTTTTAGGACTAAAAGGTACAAACATAATTATGTAAACTTATACTAAGTGTGAAGTGTTAGTATGTTTTTATGATGAGGTGTGGTGTGGTAATACACATACAAAGTAGTGAAAAGCCAGCCAGTTGTTCAGTCTCTTGATTAAAACCGACCTATTTCATCGTTGGATCAGTTATATTCTTATTTTCCCAGATCGAAACTCTATCCACTTTCAATCCTGTACTATAAACTGAGAAAGTTATTATACTCAGCAAACTTCCTCATTGAAAGTCAAGTCACTCTTCTATACATCTAGCAGAATCCGCTCTAAAATAGAATCCCGTAGCCACCTTAAAATAAATCGACAAAACGAATATCCACGCGACTAAGCTACCGTAATGGCAGGAAAATTTATACCAGCACTTGCAAACGACGAAACCGAAATGCCTACTCGATTTACATTAAGATTCTTCGCGATACATTCACGAATACAAATGGGATCAACCGCTCCCCGGAGAAAATGCGTGACATAATAAAAACTGCAGCAGAGAAGAATCACAAAAGCTTTAGTAATTAGCTCAACATTCACGTACAACGCGAGTAACAAAGAGTGACGTATCTAGATTTTTATTACGCTGCTGTTTTCGCTCGTTCCGTTCCACTCCGCAAGGAAAATGTCATGTAATTTTAATTTGAGCTTGACTCAGACATTCCAATTTCGAACCGCAGTATACAAACACTTTTTTAATGAGTACGACGCGCTTTCTGATCTCTTTAACAGCGTCGTGCTTGATACTCGACATGTTGTAAATTTTAATGTAAATTCGGTGGTTGTCCTGCCAGAATTTTTTTTTCCAAACAGGGGCTAAATGTGATTATGGTAGTCTTCCTTTATGGTTTAAAGGTGATTATGAAAAAGTTGTTTAAATTTCAAGCTGCCTAAAAAACAGAAAGTATGAAAAATATATCAAGTCGGTGTCTTTTTTTCTGTATTTTCTCTTTTTGCCACTGACTTCCGAAATTAAAGTTATTTTTTCGCTGTATAGTATTTTGTTTAGGAAGTCGGTTGTTTTTTTTTTTGTAAAAACTTTTTTTTATTTTTCATTTTTAAAATAAAGTTTAGTATAAATGAAAAAAGTATTTTTAAAGTTGGTTCGCATCGGTCATGAAAATATCGGTGATTATACATAATAAATATATACAGACGACCATATAGAGCCTCCTCCCTTTTAGATGTCGTTTAAAAATTATTTTCGTTCTTTCCGATAGCTTCCATACCTGAAGGCCAATTCTCGTAATTTTAAACGTTCAAAATCTAGTCTTAGTCTCATCTCAGCGACAAAAAAATGTCAAAATGTAGGCAAATTAGACGTATTTTTGACAGATTGAGACTGAGATCAGACTGTGAACGTTCTTAAAATTACGAGAATTGCCCCTCAGAGATACGAGTACGTGCCAGATTTTATTTTTCTTTTGTTTACTTTATGCGTATTTGAGTTACATTACTTCCGACTTTTATTTGTGTCTCTAGTAATCACAAGATACAAATAAATCCATCTATGGTTGCATAAAGGATTCTAAAAATTGACTTGTGATTTTATTTGACACTCGGTTTGAGTTTAAATTCGTAGAAATTGTCCTTGAACTATTGTTATTTGAATCGTCTTAATGTGCAGTAAATATAGGTACGGATTTGTTCAGATTTCAAGAAATCAAACAAAAGCAAGGACTCAAAAGAAGCAAGGAAGGAGCAGGAAATAGGCCCAGTCTTAAGCATCAAACTACAACAACACAACAACACAACACAACACAACATGCATTGCCGTTAATATTTTTCAATTAGGTACTTACTTTCAATAATTCCTTTAGATGATAAATGATTTATTTTCTGTAAGCAGCACCCTAATTGCGTAACACACGATCAATCGGAATCGGTTTCATTTTGACAGTTCAACAACATTCATTGCGTTATTTACCTACGTGTTGAGCAGACAAATTTTTCGAACTTATGAAGCAGTGGATTAGCAATTTGCTTGAAAATGATTCAGATTCCGATTAATCGTGTGTTACGCAATTAGGGTACAGGTTTGTACAAACACTTTTACACGTCATTCATATTTTTTTTTCTGTAAGTAGTTTGTACAACCACTTTTACACGTTAATCATATTTTTTTAAACTAGATGAGATCAGCTATTCCTATCTGACTACTCTGACTAAAGGCTGAAACAAACTCAAAGTCTCTTTTAAAGTCCAGACATAATCTTGATCAGATCATGTGAGGACAATGTAGATTGGTGTCTGAAATGGTCTTTTGAGGAAAGAACCACACAGATGGAGTGAACTTTGAAAATCTAAGTCAAAAATATCTCTCTTTAAAACCGTACAACAACCCTACAGCTTTACCAAAAATAATTGGTCAGTTATACAGTTTAATTTCAATAGTAAAGTTTTAAAACGGCCCTCTAGTTAACCGCAGTGAACGGAGCTTTAAACGGCCGCCATAATTATCTGTAGTACTCAGCTGAATGAAGTTTAAAATCGTTGCAACAGAAAATTTTAAATGGAAATTGAAACCATGTCGTTATATCCTTTAGTGATTAAATTCTATTTTTAACGCACAGCGTTTTGTGGTTTTACCCGCATTAGTATCGATTACGTGGGAATATCGAAATAAAAGTATCCTATGTGTTATAAACTATCTGTGTGCTAAATTTCATCATCATCTGTGTGCTAGATTTTGTAACTTTGGTTAACGATACAAACTTTTACATATAATGATATTAGTACCATGGTCGTTATGTGGGTATTTCGCCGAAATGTATGGTTCATTTTATAATAAATAAAAACTGTTCTTAGATTATTTTTCAGTTAAGTTACCTAACTTAACTACGGTACTAGGTACCTACCTAGGTACCTTGTATAGTATACTCACACTATGTGACTATGACCAGGTTTCTTGCACAAGTGATCTGCCCTTTTTAATTGGAGTATTGCAAAATTGATTTTTTTTTTACGAATAATTTGTACTGTCCTACAACAATAAAGCCCTTTCTACACGGCACGGTTTCATTACGGTACGGCATATAAAGCGCGCCGTAGAAAAAACGTGTCCGTGTACGAGCTTCTATAGTGATCCATACAGTACTGACGAACCGTGCCTACACACGGCGAATAAACCGTAGTTATTCATGGCAAAAAAAAAGCACGAAGGGCCTAATACTTTGGTCATCTAAAAAGCGCTCAACGCTTGATAGCGTTCTTTCATGCACTGCATCCACATTAGTCCTGAAGTTAGCTGTCTCTAAAACTGTTCATCTTGGTGCCCTAGCTACATTACCGTACCAAAATCCATTACATCCACAAATGTAAACCCACTAGCAGTAACGACCACTACTCTAGTACAAATTACATACTTAGTTTTTTTTTGGTAAAAATAGTCTATCTAGATACCTACTTCGTACTTATTACGAAACTTTTTCAATGTACCCTCTACTTTATATGGATGATAATACAGTATAGACTTTTGTGCTACTAGTTTTACAAAGCGGCCAAAACTAAGATGTTAAGAGTAGAAAGAGCACAGAGAGCCATACTTAAAGTAATGACTAGAAAACCCTACAGATTCCCAACAACTGAACTATACTCTAACTGCAAAGTCCTTACGGTACGTCAGCTTTTCGTGCTTCGATCGATTTTAAGAATTCACGCTAAGCTGCCGCCGCCAAATCTAAATAAGCGACTACAACTCATCACTGGAACTCAACATAAAACCACTTTCGCAACGCATCAATTTTATACACTGAGTAATTATATTTACAATAAAATTAATAAAGAATTAAAAATCCTAAAACTAAACTCCCACGCGGTAAAGAAGGAAGTAACAGAGTGGCTACTAGAGAGAGACTATGCCTATACGGAGTCTCTACTTACTTACATCACCTAATCTCTCGCGCATCCCGTTTTCGATAACATACACACATTTTAAAATGCGCGCACACACCCCCGCCCACCCCACTATATCACACATGCACACACTTCCACACAATACTCACCTCACACTACATGCACACACCTCACACACATACACTTATGTCACAACCAAAAGAGAATTACATAAATTATTGCAGCGGTAGAACGACACTGTTCATAAATTGTTGTAACTGTAATAGTGTACAATAAGATTTTTGTGGCCGTTCACTGTTTCTCAAAATACAGGTCATAACCTAGTTTGAGAGGCAGGGTTTTAAAACATTTCAGTACAGAATTTACAACAACCTAATTAACTGTATAACTCGCTACCCACTGATTGTTGCTGTAACTATCTGTAATTTTTGATGAATAAACATATTATTATTATTATTATTAAAACTTAAGGACTGATAACTTTATTCGAGGAATAATTTTGAAATTTTGACAGTTATTTCAAACAAAAACTGTCAAACGTCAATGTTATTCCTCGAATAAAAGTTACCTGTCAATTGAAAAATCAGCCCTAAAAGCATTTACCTGTTAGTAAAGGTCCAGACGCCAGCAGGTCAAGCTACCCTAAACTATAAAATTTTCCCAATCTACCATGAACCTTAATGCTTTAGCGATAAAGTTGAAAATCTATTTAAGAAATTTGACAGATTGTAGTAGCTTGATGTGCTGGCGTCGGTACCTAAGGTAAGGTTTACCTGTTAGTAAGGTCTTAATGGAAAATTACGTAATTTTTTATCTATAAATCTATACAAATAAATAAAACTGAAGTGTCCATTTGAGATGTCAAAATAACAGCTCAGATTTTTTTTTTAAAATGAATACATTTTTTTTTTACAATTTTGACTGTGTTTGTTCCGGCCAATCTACCAAACGGCTGGATCGATTTTCACTGGCAGATAGCTGATGTTAAGGGAAAACTTCTATTTTAGGAAAAAGTGACAAAGGAAAAATGAAACAGAAAGTCCTATATGAAGCCAAAAGACTCCTATCTCAGCATGACTTCACAAATCCTACTAATATTATAAATGCGATAGTTTGTATGGATGGATGGATGGATGTTTGTTACTCTCACGCCAAAACTACTAAACGCATTTGATTGAAATTTGGCATTTATAACCAGGATTAACACGTAGGAGGACATTTTATCCTGATATTCCCACGGGACTATAATGTGGGTGAAACCGCGGGGCGCAGCTAGTAAAACATAAAAGTTTTCTGTTAACCTAACAAATAAAACAACAAATCCAATTTGAACATTCGTGTCTACACTTTAGAGCTTGATTTAATTTGAAATGTCACAAGTCAACCCTTCGCCCACTCGTCGCTTTTACAGATGTAACAAAAAACATGAGATTTATGTGGGTACTAAAAGACCTACAGGGTAAAACCTGATTATGACATATAAGATGACTATATCACGGCCGGAATACGTAACACGCTCGTCCGACTCGGCGAAACGAGAATATCTATAAACAACCACAATGTAGAAATACACAGACGTTTAATCACACCTATTTTCGCTTTGAAAATATGTTGGAGAGAGGATTTATGGAGGCAGACTAACAGTAAGACTGAAGTAATTGTTTGTAAATATCGTGGAGGCTCAGGTGTATCGACCCCCGCGTTCTAGTTGTCAGTCGTGAGTTCAAATCAAATCAAATCGTTTATTGCAATCCATAATGAATGTTTGAATAAAAATGGTGCATGTGAGTTTAAATGTTTATAAACGCACTCACGATACAGGAGAAATTGCTAGTGGGGGGCAACGTTTTAAAAAGAAAAAAAAAATTAAAGGAAAGTGTACATTATAATAATAATATCCCTGGACATTTCACAGAGCGCCATCTAGTCCCAAGCTAAGCAACCTAATGCTTGTGTTATGGTAACAAGATGGCTGATAAACTACTTATATACATTTTTTTTGTTGTAAATACATACATATTATAGATAGAAAAACACCCAGACTCGGAACAAATACATGTAGGTCATACAAATATTTGTTCCGTGCGGGAATCGAACCCGCGACACGCAGCGCAGCAGTCAATCGCTTAACCACTGCGCCAACCGTGCCGTCGAGTTAAACAGTATTCGTATAAATCCCGCGAGTGACACAATCTGACGGCTAAACTGATTTATATTTTGTATGAACTTCTATATTGTAATACAACCCAGTTTAGTACTCACTGTCTGGAAAATTGTAGGTACACTATATTTGCCAGCTACACGCTTTGTAAGTAATTAACTTTTAGGATAGGCTTTGTTAAACAATCTCTTTTGCTTTAACAAACACTGAAATTTGAATTCTCCTGAATTTTTGTTGGAAAATGTTGTCACGAGTTTCTTTACATTTGTGTCAAACAAAAATTGTCAGACCCGAATCCGTGGAGAGGTAAGCGTAGCTTGTTGGCGCTGCTACGTCGTAGCTCTCGTAGCTATGTGCTACGAGTGTCGTAGCAATTCCAACGAATGCTATCGAATTGTCATCCAGTATATAAACGTTCATGCATGAATAGTATAATGGTGCATGAATAAATACCAAACAACACCAGTATACACCTTTAAATTTTGATCGTTTTAATCCTTAAAAGGGGTCATCATTATGAACAACTTTTACTACGGGACCAACCCCGAAATCGTGAAAAAATAAAACAGTTGATCCATACATTATGTCGAATTAGGCGAACATAAATTTATGGATCAACTCTTTTTTTTTTCACGATTTCAGGATTGGTCCCGTAGTAAAAGTTGTTCATAATGATGAGTACAATGACCCCTTTTAAGGATAACGGTGTATAAAACTTAAGCTTTATAGAGACAAACATGAAAATAAATAATTAATTTTAAAAACAACAACGCTATAAACTGAAAGGATAAAACCGCTCCCACTTCCCTTTTTCACGCGAAAATTAAAATCCGCACATTGCCCCGAAAAATACGACAAAAAATATAATACGCCCTGAAATGTCATTTAAAACTGTTACTGGACAATTCGTTTTTGCCGTATGCAAATTGTAACGATTAAATTGTCGAGCAACAGAACAGAATAATACCATTATACGATGACAATATGCCTCCAAGCAGACATGTTGTTACAGACAGTGGGTTACAGCTGAAAACAGTTTATGATATGAATTTCCGTTAAATTGAGGCTGGAACAAGCGTTATGGTCTTTATTTAAAGTTTTTTTGAACTATCGAATTGTGTACATTTTATTAAGCATGATCAATCTACAACGGGGCGCTACAATGCCGACATTAATTTAACACACGGGTAGGGCTAGTGGCCAGTAATCATAAAAATTATTACAACATAAAAAAAATCGTAACTTGAAAACTTCCACCTGTGCCGCGCGCCGACATAGGGCTCTCTCTCTTTCCTTCAATTCGCCTTCTCTTTGCTCGTTAATTGTTTTAATTGATCTGAAATGATCCGTAACCCTGGCAAATGACCCCTGCGCTACAGTTCTTTAAGTCAGGTTGTTCTAAGATGATATTTTATAAAAATTTTAATAAATAAATAAATATTAATGTTTAATTAAATTAAAATATATTCATAAAACTACAACGCAAAACCGTATACTTGTGTTAAATTAATGTCGCCATTAAAGCGCCACGCTGTATAATAATCCCACTGCTGGAATATTGGCATTGCCAGGCCAGTGTGGGTAGTATATGTAGTATATGTCACATGTCTTCGAATTTTGGGTTTAAGACATGCCGGTTTACGTACAGTCACGAGCAAAAGTATGTATGTAAACTCGTCTTTATTCAAAAGCGATTTACTCCTTTATTTTTGAATGAAATGTTATGTTGATACGAACATAGCATTTTCGAGCCAATAGGTTTATGCAATGTGTCGTATTTCAACGTTGCATTCGTTATTTCATGAAAAAATCGCAATTGAAAGTTGCCAAGTGTTGACATATTGGTGCTCGTGACTGTACAATTTTTTCCTTCATCGTTTTGAGAGCAGTGGTGATGAAATAATTTACTTAAACAAAGTAAGCGCCTGCTTGGGAACAAATCGGTAAGTCGGGCCGTTAGCACTCTACTACTACTGCTCGTTAGAAGATTAGATATGCTTGACGACACGGTTGGCGCAGTGGTTAAGCGATTGACTGCTGCGCTGCGTGCGCACGGAACAAATATTTGTATGACCTGCAAGTAATTGTTCCGGGTCTGGCTGTTTGTGTTGTGAGTTTAAATGTTTGTAATCGCACCCATGATACAGGAGAAATTCCTAGAGTGGGGTAACGTTAAAAAAAAACAAACAAATATAAGGAAGATATATTATTACTTTGAAATTACGTAAAATTTGGGAGGCTCATTCTCATTTTAGTCGTAACCTAATAATGTTGAAATTTGCTATCAAAATAAACAAACAGGCTGACTGACGGGTCAGATCTTATTTACAATGCTTATATTACATGGATCATGGCCACTTGACGTCTAAACTTAGACAGCTGTACTATCGTGATTACCCACTTCACTCATATTAGTAAGAAATTTCAGTCTATTCTGTAAGTGTCACCGTGAAAACTTAGGTGAAGTGAGCTGTCATCCCACCAGGTGTGCGATTCTGTAACCATTTCACCGTGAAAACTGAAGTGAAGTGAGCGTGGAGTGAGCTGTCATTCCAACTAATGCTAAGGATACACTATTGATAGCTCACTCTAAGCTCACTTCACCTAACTTTTCACGGTGAGATTTTTACAGAATTGATCGGCTGAGGTTAAGGATTGCCACTAATTATCAACTCACCAAATTTTTTACGGTTAGATTTTTACAGAAAATTTCGGCTGAATGACACTTTTGACAGCTCAGTTCACCTAAGTTTTCACTGTTAGAGTTTTACAGAATAAACCTGCTGTTTAATATTTAGGAAAATGGCTCATACTATAAGAATATTAGCTAATTACAAGGAGGCTGTTCTGACTACCCAGACGTGGTTATACAACTTACTGTTTATTTTTACCTCACAATTTAAAAGTATAAAAAGCCTCGTTTGTTCAGGGATCGCAAGATCGATTTCAGTATAATCGATTTCAGTAGCAGCCCAAAGGCTGGATTTGTGCCTGGTTGATGACAATAGCCTCGTCCCTTATTACATGGCACTTATACATAACTGGCGTAATATGGGTGTACGATAAGTACTGTGCCATATGTATGATAAGTACAGAAGATGATCTTAGTATGTGAAATCTTAGGACGACACGGTTCGCGCAGTGGCTGAGCGATCGACTGCTGCGCTGCGTGTCGCAGGTTCGATTCCCGCACGGAACAAATATTTGTCTTGCCTACAGGTAGTTGTTCCGGGTCTGGCTGTTTGTGTATGTGAGTTCAAATGTTGGTAAACGCACCCACGATACAGGAGTAATTCCTAGTGTGGGGCAACGTTTAAAAAAAAAAAACTCATAATTACATTTTACAATATTAACATAATTATTAGGTATTTAAGATGAATCCCAAGAATATTTATTGACTTCAAAAGCGACTTTCACAGAAGTGGAGACGTAACTAGAACGTACCAACCCGTATTTTGTAACATCCTTGAAAAACGATTTCATTTCGTATGAATAAGTATAAATTCTCTTGTAGGTTCTTTGATCAACTAGCTAATTATGTTGATATTACTCATTTTATATCACGTTTTCAACATTTCCGTGAGTATTAAAAGATCTGTCTGAGTGGGTACCAACATTTCCGAGAAAACCTGTCCTCGGTGCGATAGCAACGTATTTATTGAACCATGGCAACATTTGAGAGAATAACCTTTCAAGGAAAATAACATGGAAAAGAAGAAGTGCGAAATACGTAAACTTATCAAATGACGTAAGAATGGAATGTTTCGCAACGATAAATAAATACAGACAGGAAAACTGTTATAAGGACATTAGAACATGTTCAACAGATTGAGTATCAATTTTTACACAAAATGAGTCGCAAAGATGATTGTCTTGTAACATGAAGATAATAACAAACTCAAATTCAAAGTATTTTTAACCGACTTTTAAAAAAGGAGGAGGTTCTCAATTCGGATGTTTGTATTTTTTTTTAATGTTTGTTAGCGCATATCTCCGTCGCTTGCCAACCGATTTGAAAATTTCTTTTTTTGTTGGAAAGGGTATACTTCCCAAATTAAATTTCGACAAGATCTGATTATGAGACCCTTGTGTCACCATTGTGTCACCCTTTGTAAAATTGTATTTATATTATTTAGGTATGTTCTGTAATTTGTATGGTGCACAATAAAGAGTATTCTATTCTATTCTATGAGTTTCGGAGACAGACAACGGAACTCTTCAATAAATGCCAGCAAATCAACGACTATTGCTGCTATCGCACAATACATACATAATATGTATTGTTTATGCAATCACACAACATAACCTCACGCCTGTACCCTCTAAAGGGGTACGCAGATGTGTTCAGTATACCACGGTACACCCTCATTTTTGTAAAAGTTGTTATTGGGGTATCTCTAATCTTGTAAGTATATACGAATTTGTGTGGGGTAGGTACAACTAAAGAGTGAAAAATAAAACTTTTTTACAAAAAAAAAAAACAACCGACTTCCAAAAAAAACCACTACAAAGAGAAAAATAACTTTAATTTCGGAAGTCGGTGTCAAAAAATGAAAATGCGAAACCAGCGACACCGACTTCCGAAATTAAAGTTATTTTTCTCTTTGTAGTGGTTTTTTTGGAAGTCGGTTGTTTTTTTTTTGTAAAAATGTTTTTTTTTCCTTCAGTATTACATTATCCTACTCCTACTATAATATTATAAACGTAAAAGTTTGTATGGATGGATGGATATTTAATAAATTGTTAGTCTTTCACGAAAAAAACTACTGACCGGATTTGGATGTTGGCACACAGATGGTTTATAACCAGGATTAACCTAGGATACTTTTTATCCCGATATTCCCACGGGATCAAAACTTATGCGGGTAAAACCGCGGGGCGTAGCTAGTATTTACATAATTTAAATAGCTAACAGTCTTGACGGTAACTAATCAAAGGGCATCAAAAAATTCGTCCGCATCGCTGTTAATAGGAAACGTGCCCGATGTTCTAAAATAGCGATTATTATTTAGTTGAAACATAACAGACAAAAACTCACTCCTTCTACGCGGTTATACAGAAGCTACAGAACGCCACCTGCTACGATTCTTACATACTCCTTTTGCCTCCGCTACTGTACTTTATTGCATAAAATTATATATTATAGGAACGAGTCGCCCACAAAAGGTTGTGAAGGTCAGATAGGCAGTCGTTCCATGTAAAATATTGGTATTCAGCTGCATCCGGTTAGACTGGAAGCCGACCCCAACATAATTGGGAAAAGGCTAGGCAGATGATGATGATTCGCCCACAAAACGAAAGCGATTAGGCTGCCCATTGCATGTTTTGTAGCGATAATTGTATTGTTTGTTATGTATTTTCTGGTGGACAATAAAGTACCTATATATAAAATAAATTAGGTTCATGCAAATCGCCTACCGAAAAAATAATAGAATAGAATTTAATACTCTTTATTGCACACAAAAAAAAATATATATATTATTTAAAATTGCCCCTTTGGTCATATGACCAGAGGGGCAATTTTTTGTTGCAACCGGCGTGCGTATATACGCACACCGGTTGCGACTACTACGCACGAGACCTTTCTGAAGGATCAGTAAGGTCACTAAGTATATTTGACAACACGGTTAGCGCAGTGGCTGAGCGATCGGACTGCTGCGCTGCGTGTCGCGGGTTCGATTCCCGCACAGAACAAATATTTGTAAGTCCTACATGTATTTGTTCTGAGTCTGGGTGTTTTTCTATCTATAATAAGTATGTATTTACAAAAAAAAAAAAAATGTATTTAAGTAGTTTATCTGCCATCTTGTTACCATAACACAAGCATTAGGTTGCTTAGCTTGGGACTAGATGGCGCTGTGTGAAATGTCCAGGGATATTATTTATTATATGTCATCCTAGGGCGTCGCCTCCCGGCGTTTCCAATCACAACCTGGTATTTTTATATTGTGCCACTGCTAGCCAAAGGCCTCCACATATTCCTACCCTATTACTTTTTTTAAATCATAATCATAATCTTTTTTTATTTGTGTAACATAGGTAGTGGATACAGTTCTTATATTAAAGTTCATAGGTCGCTATGTATTTTCTTTGTGCTGTGCCTTCACCGTCCAATCGGTTAGGAACGACTCGTTATGTTTATATTATTTAAAGTCAACTTGCAGCCTATTTACCAATATTTAGTTGTTATGTTAACTTACAGCTTAAACCATTGTAAAGTGAATGACCCAAAATGGACAGCAGCTCATGGAAAGGTCATGAGTTTAAACTTGTTTGAACAAACACTTCTATATTTTGTTGTTTTGTAGGTAACTTCTAGAGCAAGCCTATTTATATGTATGTACAGTAAATTATTATCAAAGTAGTCAGTGAAACTTCTCTTTAAACATGATTGCTGAATATCGGTTTCACGATTTACTCACGAAACCATTTTCATAGCCACTGACTCGAATAATTTTTAATTATAATTTGTTTGGATTAAGCGCTGAATCAGTAGCTGAAAGTGAAAGTACGGATTTAATAATCTGAACTGTTTATTATTGTTGATAAATGTAAGAAGCTTAAAGATTATTGTTATTTGTTGATATACCTATGAACTGGGTAAATAATTTGCACTGGATATCATGAGAATAATACAATAAAATAAAAAAGGATTATAATTATTCATACCTTTTCATTTACCTACTCTGATATATCGACGAAATATTTTTGATGGGATTTTTTTATTGTAAAACTGCATTTCAAAAAAGAAAAAAACTTTTTAGCTGTCGTACCTACCCCACATAAACTCGTATACCTCTACTTCCTATATAAATAACAATGACAATATGAAGTTTTATAACATCGACATACTCAAGATGGTTTAAGTACGTGTTACGAAGCTAACTCAAAAAGTACCTCCAAAAGCAAACTTGTTAAAATCCATATGGGTGCTCATATGAATTTCCGCGCGAGCTGAGAAAACATTTTTTTCTTTTGGGAGGACGAAATAAAAATATAATTTTCAAAATCGCTCCATTAAAATGTTGATTAGGGTAAAGTTAAGTAAGGTCGGATAAAGTCGGGTAAAAATTTCTTCCACAAAAAAAAAAAATATATACCGACGAAAATAGACCCTTCCCCTTCGGTCGGGTAAAGTAAAGTCGGGTCGGATAAAGTCGGGTAAAAATTACTTCCACAAAAAGAAATACATGCAGCCGGACATAGACCCTCCTCCTTCGGTCGGGTAAAGTAAAGTCAGGTCGGATAACTCGGGTAAAAGTTACTTACATAAAAAAATACATACAGCCGAACTTAGACCCTCCTCCTTCGGTCGGGTAAAGTAAAGTCAGGTCGGATAACTCGGGTAAAAGTTACTTACACAAAAAAATACAAACAGCCGAAGTTAGACCCTCCTCCTTCGGTTGGGTAAAGTAAAGTCAGATCGGATAACTTGGGTAAAAGTTACTTATACAAAAAAATACATACAGCCGGACATAGACCCTCCTCCTTCGGTCGGGTAAAGTAAAGTCAGGTCGGATAACTCGGGTAAAAGTTACTTACATAAAAAAATACATACAGCCGAACTTAGACCCTCCTCCTTCGGTTGGGTAAAGTAAAGTCAGATCGGATAACTTGGGTAAAAGTTACTTATACAAAAAAATACATAATAGAACCCTCCTCCTTCGGTCGGGTAAACTAAAATCGGGTCGGGTAAAGTTGGGTAAAAATTACAAAAAAAAAAGAAAATACATACAGACGAACAGACCCTACTCCTACGATTGGGTAAAAAATTACATTACAACCAACCAACTACTTTGTACAACACTACTTTGGCTCCTGACTCACACACCACACAATCCAATAAATACAAGACACAGTTAAATAGGGAAATGAAGTACTAAAGCAAAGGCTTTAATTATTTTAATTATTGTTTGTTTTTAATGAGTGTTTCAGGTAAAATGATTTAATTGTACAACCGCGTTAATGTATGTGGTCTTTTAAAACGATTGGATCCAAATTGATTAACGAGCTCGATTAAGTATTATTACATGCACTAATTTTTATATTATGAGAGGGGCTTGTGGCTAGGTAATAACAGCCGCACGGGACGATCGATCAGGTTAAGTTACGCTTGCCACGGTTGGGCCGTGGATGGGTGACCATTTTCACATACCAAGACCCTTCCGTGGCTCGGAAAGCATGTTGAGCCGTTGGTCCCGGCTGTCATTCGTGGATCTTTAACAGTCGTTACGGGTTGTCCGGATTCCCAAATCTCAAGATTACAATCAAAAGAATCAACTAAGATGCATGTGTCTCATACTATCTAGTAACCTCCAGTTACTCAACTCGTCAAATTAATTTGCGCATTCCCATCGAATCGCCAAGTCACTCCTGGACTTTATGGTTGCTCACGAAACCCCACACAACACACACAACTTAATCTCTACTCTGTTTCATCAACAAAACTATTACTCGACTTTCCTCAAATTCGTTAGTAATACTCTGATCCATCATCGATAACAAAAGGTTCCTCTAAGCCTTAGTAAGAATTGGTCAGGAGCTGTATCAACTTACTCGTAGATTACATACAACGCTCATGGCCCGGTTGCCGCAGCAGCTAGTAACACTCATACCACCCATATCGTCATCACCTCAAGTGATACGACCAACACATCACTTCACTTAGTCTACAACTCCCAGATCATTACAAGACCAACACAACAATTAACCTGGACCGGACGGGTGTTTCCTTTCGACCAGCCACTAGTGCATGGGCCGGATGACACTGTCCCTTTGACCAGTAAATACTTAAGGTTGGACCGGATGCATGTGTCCCCTCGACCAGACGCTATCATCTGCATGGCCCGGACGACATTATCCCTTCAATCACCTTCACATTATTCGATGACTGCTCCCAACATAGTTAAGTAGACTTTATGCAAATAATATTTACAGATTAGTGACCTAATAGCCATGGTATGTGCTCTACTACTCGGTAGATGAACTTTCCTCACAGTCTTCTACGTTTAACTCGCTAGGAACACTACTTAGAGCCAACTTTTGTTTCCGATTGTGAGCGTACTTATACGTACGCCTGGAGTTAAAGGCTTATAGAGTATTGATTCAACCAGGGAAATGTAAACAAACTTTGATTATCTAATCATAGCGTAAATCATCAACCAGAGCCATGTACCATCGTTATCCACATTAACAATAATTTTTATCACTAAGAGCCTTAGACACCTGGAAACCCACACACAAGTAAACCACTCTAACGCCACGGCTCTCCAGCCGACCAGCAATCGCATTGCTCTCACAACCAGCGCATGGATCCGTGTGCATCACCCTGTGACACCACACAACTTTACTACGGCTGATAGAGAACCCCTACTTGCGTGCTTCCCATAATGTAGGCTTGCTTATCACCACTGTGATCACTATCTACTTCTACTGGTACATGACCTACTGGCATCTTTCTTTACCTATCGTGAACATACTTGTAAGGTTAGAATTTAAAGGTTTTAACGCATAGCGATTACCCGCCAAAACTTCCGCTACCTTAAACGGACCTCTGAACTTCCGATCTAACTTAGTCTTATAATCTGATTTAACTCTTCGTTTTCTAATAACACGAAATCGTCAACCGAATATTTTGTTATTGCCTTTGTTCTATCAAATCTAGCTTTCTGTTGTTGACCGTTTAAAACTGAATTTATTACAAGAGCTTTATGCAAAAAAAACTTTGTCGCAAACATGTTAATCGAAAAGTCTAGGTTCAATATTTCACGTACTATCATAATATTACTTTGCAAGTAAATGTCGGGTAGAAATATAATAAAATCTCAAGTTGTTGCTCGCTAATTGCAACCCTACATATGATTTGGTCTCTGCTGAATACACGCGTTTGACCAATACCAGTCAACGCAACAACGTTATTAACCCGTTTGCCACTTAATTTGGCCGCACAACTCGCCTTTACTAACCAGCATTCAGCACCAGAATCGTAAGCAAAACAATACAGCTCACCTTTATGTTCTAACGTGTCTGAGGGTAGTTGTACGATGTCTACTCGCCGTTCACGACTTCCAGCACGTTGTCCACCATCCGCTTGGCTTGGCTGCCACTACTCGTGCACCCGGCTGCGATATGTCCTGGTTTCCCTCACTTGCAGCACACGAAAGGCTTCGCTCAGATTCTTAAAGTCGCTCCATCTCGTTCCTTGGTATGCTATTTGCAATAGTCACGTTGATGCTGCTCCTTTGTACGTCTTACTGATGGCCACAACAAGTTGGCCACTTTGCAGTGAATTTTCGGCAAAACACAAATCAGCTAGGCTGCTCAAATGTTTTCCGACATCCACGCGGGCGAAGCCGCGGGCAGAAGCTAGTAATATTATATTATAGTAAGTAATAAAATTATCCTGGTAGCACGTTCCCGTGGGATAATTTACGACATCCACGCGGGCGAAGTCGCGGGCAGAAGCTAGTAATATTATACTATAGTAAGTAATAAAATTAATAACAATTCAATTTGATGTCTGAAATAACATTTCAAACAGATTCATTTGTACAGACGCCAGCACATCACCCGAAACTGTAAAATTTTCCCAATCAACCTTGAACTTAATGCTTTAGCGATAAAGTTAAAAATCAATTAAATAAATTTGACAGATTATAGTAGCTTGATGTGCTGGCCTCTGCACCAATAAAGATAAGAGGGAAAATCCGTACACTACAAATGAATACCTATCTCTATGTTATGCAGGATCAATTTCCCATGGCATCTTCCTCTTATTCAATACCTTCTTATAAAAGATTTATGCGGACCTTACCTCTTACGATTAAAGATTCCCTTGTACGTCATGTATGGAGGCATTCATGTCGTGATCCCAACGAGGCTCCGCTGCCGCGCATAGAAAACCCTTACGCGATGATATGCTGCATTCTGCCTCTAGATAAAACGAGAAGTAACCTACAACGATCATTATTACATTCTATCTTTGGGCGCCCTAATGACGTCGACAGGGGGCGCTGTTGGAAAACATTTGTGCAATTGTTTTGTGAAATGTCACATGAAATATGAGAGAAGTGGTGGCCCGGTGGTAACGTTCGCGACTTACGAGTTGTAGGTCGTGGATTCGAACCCAGGCAGGCTTTGTGTAAATAATTTCATCACCACTGCTCCCAAAACAGTGAAGGAAAACATCGTGAGGAAACCGACAGGTCGTAGCACAAAAATTCGAAGACATGTGACATCTACCAACCCACACTGGGCTCACGTGGTGGATTACGGTCCCCTAACTTTCACCGAGAGGAGGCCTGTGAACCACCTTTAGATACGTATTCATAAAAGTTATAATTCCAAGAAGGATATATTTTAGAATAGCTTACTACTCATTCGCGTCTTTATAGATTGTCAAAACGGACGGATATCGGCTAATATTGGCCAATGCTCACGATACCCGAAATAATCTGTTTTATAGTATTTTCAGACAAGCCCCTCAGTAAACATTGGCCTTCGTTAAGCTTAGCCAAAAAGGATAAGCCCAGATCAATACGAAGGGAACGCAGCTCTCCAAAAAGGTATAATTGTGGACAAAAATTTAATAAAATCACCCACCGTCTTCAACCCAGTGAAAATATTGTTTGGTATTTATATATTTTTTCCTTAAGTCCCTTTCGCGTTCGAAAAGATAAGAGAGGCGATGAAAGCTCAAAAAGGTCGAGATCACAAAGGACGGCGAAATAATGACGTAAATTTTTGTCATAATTTTAATTAAAGCCTAATTTGCGACATTCACAAACCGGAAAATTACCCTTTGTAGGTGAAATTTTTAAAAGGAAAGAGACGCAAAATTATTTGCTTAGGTAATGAGTAGTATGTGGTACGAGCGTAAAAAAAAGTGACAGATATACCAAGTGCGGTCTAATTATTTTTTGTTTTTAATTTTTTATAAACTAGTGCTTGACTGCGATCCCGCCAGATGGAAAGCAGTGATGCAATCTTTGATGGTAAAGCGCACTAATTTATTATAAGCCTATTCACTCTAGCCTTGAAGACACTTAAATTATAATCGGACGGGAAGACCGCTGCAGGCAAATTGTTCCAGTCCTTCCATGGACCAGAACCAGTTCCAGTCCAGTTCTTGTTCCTTCCTTCCTTCGTTATTATGAAAGGATTTTTAGAGTAGGTGCGTCATGCATCATCATCATCTTCATGTCCTTATCCCATGTTACTTGTGTTCGGCGCAACTCGTTTTCTTCTTCCATTCTCCCCTGTCAATCGTCACGCTATCATTCACTCCCTTCTCTTTCATCTCATTCCTCACACAATCCATCCATTTTTCTTCGGCCTTCCTCTCCCTCTCTATCCATCAACATGTATATTCATCACTCTTTTAGTCACATGAGTTTAGTCCCTTCTCATCACTTGCCCATACCAAGCCAAACGATTTCCTTTTAACTTTCCTGTCACTGGCGCCACTTTCAAACTTCCTCTTACATATATACTCATTTCATACTTTATCCATTCTCGTCACTCCACACATCCATCTCAACATTCTCATCTCCGCTGCATGCAATCTTTTTTCATCCGTCTTCTTCACAGCCCAGCACCATGCATGTTTTTTTAGAAATTATTGAAGCAAAAAACATTATTAGAAGTCACTCATTTTGTTACTGATTGGCTTAATTTTGGCCACCATTTGGCCGCTATCAGGACACTATAGGCCAATTTGTCCTCTACTTGCTGTTTAAGAATTTCCCGGTGAACACTAACCTCGATGTAATCTATTCACTCTTAACTTGAAGACTCCCATGTTAGGTACAGCTGAATAATCAGCTTCAAGTTGAATGCCTGGAATATCTGAATTTATTTGAATAAGAAGGTGGTTAACCCAAATACTTATTCACATCACACAGATGTCGTTGCTCGCTATAGTCTCTTATGTACACGCGGTGTTTGACCTTAATCCGCGGTATGAAAATTTTAATGATACGAACGAGTATGTACAAGTACCTACTCATACAGTTGCTCTCGTGTGAGATGAGCAAGAGATATTAACAGTCGACTCACGTATCAGACGTGTTTTTTCCCGTGTAATGTGCAAATCTTAAGACACAAGTCGTTTCGTTCTCAGGCGTGATGTGCGTCGCAGTCACCCTTATCTGCACAACATTTTAAGACGCCCTAATTTCCACGATAAACCAAGGGGTATCTCCGGATAATCTCGGAAAACACTTCACAATACAGGATTGCGAAAGAAAATCCGCCTTAAGTAAATAAGGAAAGCTCTCCTGAAACTATGTTTGCGACATGTTTTTCTTTTCATTTGCCTGCTACGATGATAGTCGAGTCAAGTGCCCCTGTGGGAGTTGCCAAGATCTCTTGTATTCAAGTTTCGTCCTCTCGAGAGGACTTATTTGTCTATCGAGTTTATCCGATTAATCGACAAAGGGGTCGATTTTTGAACGGCTCGATTTATCGAGTTAGGTACTTGTGTTAGTTCATCCGTTGAAAATAAAGAGGGTTAAATAAAATTTCAAAGTGAACTGGAGCCGGTGTAGTTGAATGCTATCGACACGTTTTTGGTAGTTACCTGATAGACCCTTTCAGCCTTTGAGGTGCGTGTGTGCTCACAATTTACATGTTGGTGAGTCGAATTTGTAGGTAACCGTTTGTGGGAATATTACGTATTGAATGATGATTTCGTTTTAATGTGTTGTTATATTGTAACTTGTGGTTTCCTTTTAGTTTTGTACGGAGAAACTTTAACGTGTTTGACAAGCTTGTTTCATTGATGTAAATGGTAAAAACATTATTTTACTTAAAAAGGTTACTTTAAGGTGTAGCGGCTATATATATCTACATCGCCACATGCGAACTACGCATCACATTGACGTCGCGCAAAATCCTGTATCGCGTAAGCAGAGTTTACCAAGCAAGTAGCATCACAACTTCCCGTCATTAATTATCGTTAGCCATCTAGATATATCGCCCGTCGGGTCGGAGGATCCTCCTTTTGCTACGGAGGATGAATAAACTTTACACCCTCTTCCTCAAATCTCTATAAAAAAACCTCTAACCTCTATTAACCCTAAATTGAGTAAAGGTATGTTAAAATCTAAATTAAGGAGTGTGTTTCTCGGTAACGATGAATCTGCCTTTATTGAGAAATAAATTCACACCATACCTATAGTATTTATTTCTTTAATACTTTAAGCATACAAATGTACAAAGGCAGACTTAATGCCATTGGCTCTGATATTCTCTAACAGTCAAACTTTGGGTCATGCAGAGACAAACAGTGGTTGGTGCTATTGAGAAAAAAATAGTATTAAAATTAGTAAGTACTATGATATTCATTCATTCATTCTCCTGCCCTTATCCCAATTTATTTGGGGTCGGCGCAACATGTCTTTTTCTTCCATACTTCTCTATTAGTCGTCATCTCGGTAGTCACCCCCTTAATTTCTAACCATATCAACATTCACACATAAGTAAGTACTATGATATTATTATGTAATAAATATGAATCACGCTAAGGGTTTGGTCAGGCCGGCGCGGCGGCGGCGGCGCTGGCAGGTTGCGGATACTTGTGGACGTGGCTCCGGACACGGACATCTCCAGATGGATACGTACTTACTGTCAGTGTCTGGTGTTCGTTGTTCGTCCGCAAACTGTCCGAGCCGGCGTGACTGATCTCTGAGTGAAATAGTGCATAGTTGGTAGTTTTTAAGCTTAGTTTTTTTAATATATTAATTGTATGTAACAGGCGCTTCTCGCCATCAAACTCGAAAGTTTGGCGAGTAAAATTGTTAAAACAACAAAATAATGTATTTTTGAGAATAATAATAAAATAATAAATTTAAAAAATAAAGGAATCCGTATGTTTCACCATTTTCTACCAAGTTGTCGAGATAGGTACTTCTTCTGCTTTGGTTAAACATTTTGTAAATATACTTGATTAATAAACTACTCACGAAAGAGTTGGCAACTTAGTCTTTTCGTAACATTCAAGCTCCTGTGGGAATGATTATTTTTACGTTTTACGTAGTTACACGTACCTACCTAAAGAAAATCTTGTGTGGCCTTTTTGGTCGATTCGCATGAATTCGTTGTATTTCATCGTCTGCTTCCCAATTCTTATGTAAATTTATTGTCATTTTAAAATTTCCGCAACTTGTATTTTCATTTCAAAACTATCTCTCCCTCTTTGTCTCTGCCTATAACCTTGAAAATGCCACCCATAACAAAAAATAAAAAATACGCAGCCGCCATCTTGGATTTTCAATTTGATCTCAATAATGGCTGTAGCACCCTCGGAAACCATGAAAACGACACCCATGATGAAAACATTGAAAATTTTTGCGACTGCCATCTTAAATATCCGTTTGACCTTACTTACTCATGGCTTCAACACCCCCGTAAACTATGAAAACTATCTATTATAACATAACGTTTTTTTGTTACGTGACGATTTCTACCAGAAGGTCAAATTCTCAAAATTTAACACTTTCAAAATCTCATCTCAGCGACAGACAAACAAAAACTTGTCAAAATGTAGGAAAGTTGGAGGTATTTTTGACAGATTGAGACTGAGATCAGACTGTGAACGAACGTTCACAGTCTGATCTCAGTCTCAATTAATCTATCTCAATTATTTATTAAAATTACGAAAATTGTCCTCAGTTAACTCCTGCCACAAGCTGCGGTAAAGAACTGCGTTCCAAAAAATATTGCGCCATACTTTTAAAGCATAACCAAATATGTTTTAGAGATGAATTATATTCAAAGCGAATTTAAATATCAAATAAATGAATCCAAAACTAGTTCTTATTTAAGTTTGGTACTTAAACAAGCACTTGAAATATTAGAAAAGTTTTTAAAGTAAAACTCAACGATAAATAACACGTAAAACGTATTTATTTACAAACCGTATTTACAATGTTCTAAATTGTGTATTCACAGATTTATTAGTCTAAAACTTAATTTTAGTTATTATTTACTAAAATCTCCAGCTGGTATCATGTTTCGGTACAATTATTATTTATTAGGAAAACAACATCAACGTCTATCTTTATGGTTTCATTATGTTGGATGAAAATATTACAGAAAAAGATGAGATTATTTACATTATTCTAGACTACATAACCTGTTAAATTTCTACAAAGTGAGGCAGTAGTTTTAATAACAAAATGATAGTACATATTTTAAGGCTACGCTCAAACCGTTAAGTCACACAGTTTTGTCCTTATACAGTCTGTCTCCTTAAAACACTTTTGTATAGGTCACACAGCCTAAATAAGTAATCGTAGCATAATTATGAAAAATCTGTTTAGCTTAGTAAATTCTCGTAGCACTCTACATGGCCATTTGCTACGGATTCTTCGTAGCCACCACCCAACATAATTCAAAAAGGAAAATATTTAACTGAACCTCTAAAATACTTATTTAACTTTTAATTATGGACACTTTTTTAATTTGATTAACCTCTAAAAACTTTTGCGCTTATAATTGAGCCTGTATTTAACTTTCTAGCCTTTTCTCACACTTGATCGCAGGACTTAAGTTAGGATACCCCGACCAAATGGGTTAGATTTGGCTGTAACTGTGACCAACCATGCGTGAGACGAATTTGTCGCAGTAGGTAAGTTCTGGCACCCTGACCACATGGGCTAGGTTAGGTTAGAAATGTGACCAACTGCACCCACATACATCCAACTTGGTCGCAGTTACTTGGCTATTTAGTACTTTTAGGACCCCAAAATAGAAATAATTTGAGGTTTATAAAAAGAGGCGCTATCATTATATTAGAGTGTTCAATAATATTTTAAAGAGCGCAAAATGGGAATTATTAGACGTTCGATTCAATTCAATCTTTATTGCATCTATAATGTACAGACGCCAGCAGGTCAACCTACCCGAAAATGACAAATTTCCCCAATCAACCTTGAACCTTAATGCTTCAGCGATAAAGTTGAAAATCTATTAAAGAAATTTGACAGATTGTAGTAGCTTGATGTGCTGGCATCTGTACCTACACATACAGGTGGTAAGTATAAAATAATAGAATCAATTATGGACCCTGTCGGGCACAGCAAAATTTTAAATAAGTAGGAGAGATGAAAAATTAAATACAATCAAAATTGTCATAATTTTAAATATTTCTTACATAGGTACAGCCTCAATTTGTGTAAATTTAACAATTCATCCTCCTGAATTGTGACATTAATGTTTCGTCATTTTCATTAATTATAATGAATTATATTTACAAGCTCAAAGTGAAATAGGACCGGGGAAACAATTACATGGAAATTAATAAAAATTGCATTGTTAGTAATTTACAACGTTATTAGTAGATGTTTATTAATAATAGGTACTATTATTTTAAAATGATTAGGTAATTCTATATTTACTTTGATTGCACTAGAACTTAATACATAGACTTCGTTTTTCTTTACTGTACATAGAGCATCATTAGCCAGATTCTGCTTTTAACAAATTGTTTTTTTTTAACAATATTTTTAGGTATTAAATGAAACTTTTAATTAATTAATTAAAATAAATGTTATTGTAGATCACACTTAAAAAAAATATTATAATTATCACAAAATTCTACTCAGTCATTTGAAATAAATTGATGATGACTTACAACTTTATTTAAAAAAAAAACAATAAACGATTAAAAGGAATGACCAAAAACATATTTCAATTAAGTGTTAAATATCTAAGGGCTGATTTTTCCAACGCCAGATAATTTTATCCGATGAATAATTTTGAATTTTTGACAGACTATACAAAATCGGTCAGACGTCAATTTTATTCCACGAATAAAAATTATCTATCGATTGAAAAATCAGCCCTAAATCTTCTGAAAATAGAAAGAAAGAAAAGGTATTTATTGCGACTCGTACAGGATCATAAACTAAACTAAACACAATTAAAAATAAAACAAATAATTGTATAAAAAAGTAACAAAAGGAAAAAAAACAGAAAATCCTATACGAGGCCAAAAGGCTAAAAACCAAAAAAAAAAAGGCCAAAATCGATTTTTTCTTACTTATTTATCAAACTACCAAATAAGACATTAACTTATAAGGAATCAACAGAAATAATTTTAAGGAAAGTACTCGTAACAAAAAGATGCTTATTACAATAATTCGTTTCTTTATACGTCAGTTTGACTTACAGCTAATTAAAAATTCTACTTAAATGTTTGTGCTGTGCATTTCATGCCACATTACCAACATTGGCTAGAGCTGGTCATCTCGTCACAAATCTTCTAATGCAGTTATTGTTCCATAGGAATCTGATATTTATGAGAGAATTTGTTGAAATGTACTGGGACATTAATAAAATGTACAGCATGATTATGGTGAAGAATGATTTCAATTGACTTGTTCTGATAGAGAAGAGAAATAGTGGTGGTAGAGGAGATATTTTCTTGGAGTTGCTCTGCATGGCCGCCGGTCGCTCCCCACTCACCACGTGCACCACCACGGACGCCGAATCTATTACAAAAAAAAAACTCACTTGACAACGGATAGGAAATGAAAATGCAACGCAAATGTATCCACCGGAAATTAAATCATACGTCAAAGATATTTATCGAGAAAAGGTTTTTCAAAACCCTATTTACATACCGCCGAGCCGCACGTTTTTAAAAGCTTATCTTAAAAAAGAAAGAAAATTGCGGAAAATATATTAATGGCGTGTAAGGAATACAAATGGACGATAAGAACGCCGAGTACACAGTGAATTTGAACACGTTGATTCAGTACTTGAGGGGGAAAGGCGTGGAAAAAGACAAATGGTTTTAACACAGCTATGGACAGAGATATAGTGAAGTATGCTGAGTGAAAAATGTAGGTACGCCATAAAAAACCCAATGGACGACCATTGTGGCATGTATATTTTTTATAACACCCGCATGTCCTGTGGGGGCAAAATAATAAGAGAACTGTGTTAAGTAGCTTAGTAATAAGCCGCTGGCGGAAATAACATAACTCGGAACAAAGGCAAGCGATTAGCTATTTCACTTCGGGGTCTTCGTTAAGATTTTTTTTGTACTCTTCGCTTAATTAAACTGAGTCATTATTCTGGCTTTATGAGAAGTTTCGTGTAAACTATGTTGGTACTTAACATAATGCTGCAAAGTTATTTATGTCTTTTTTGTAAATTGTATTTACAGTCACAGATATAAAAAACCTTAAACTTACGCAAGATACAGAAGCGATTTTCTGCTAAAGTCATCATCATCATCTGCCTAGCCTTTTCCCAACTATGTTGGGGTCGGCTTCCAGTCTAACCAGATGCAGCTGAATACCAGTAGTTTACATGGAGCGACTGCCTATCGGACCTCCACAACCCAGTGACTGGGTAATACGATACCCCTTGGTAAGACTGGTTGTCAGTCTTTCGGGCTACTGACGACCCGTAACGACTGTTAAAGATCCACGAATGACAGCCGGGACCAACGGCTTAACGTGCTTTCCGAGGCACGGAGGGTCTTGGTTTGTGAAAATGGTCACCCATCCACGGACCAACCGCGGCAAGCGTAGCTTAACCTGATCGATCGACCCGTGTGGCTGTTATTACTTAGCCACAAGCCCTTCGATGTTCTGCTTAAGTATTGATCTATATTTTATGGTGTTACGAACATAGTAATTTGGCGCAGGATCTCTCTCCGGTCATGTCGAATTACCCTCCCATTAGATTGGGAGAGTGAGGGAAGAGAGAGTGCAATGATGCCTGCGCCTACACTTGTGCTGTTTAATATCACCCGTGCCCATGGCTAATCTCCCTAATATTGGCCGACATGGTCAGAATTCAGTTTGGAGGACTATAATTTGGAACCCATACTAGTATGAAATATGTTTTGTCTCAAAGTTGCAATCGTTATTGCACGAGAAAATAGCTTTTGTATTTTGCGTTACTGGAAAGTATTGACGTGTGACTATACGTCAATTTATTGTTTTATAATGAGTGTAATAAATAATAGTTGTGTACCGGAGCTGCTCGGCGCGCATGTATAGTTGCCGGAGTCTCGCGGCGATGCTCGTGCGATGAGCAGGCGACTCGTGCGCGTGCGCTGTTCTGTCTCCACGCTGATGCCGCCGCGCTGAGCGTAGTTCACCACGTTCGAGCCTCGGTACCAGTAGATAAAACTGCAAAAAATATGGACACTTAAATCTAGGGTTTCATAAGAATAAGGTGGCCGCCATATAGACATACACTTAAACGTTATTTATGAGAGTAAGTTGGTGTGTTTTCCTAGAAAGCATTTTTTGAAACTGTGAAGTCAAATGTCAAACCCCACTGCCATCATTTTCATGATGGTGGTCACTGTGGCCGTTATGTAGCGGCCACCGCTCTTCTAGGAAACCGTAGCTTTATACTCGTAGAAAACGAAAACGTCAATAATGCCACGATACGTTTTGATCGTGCACCTGCATACCAGTCGCAGTTTGGATATCGGACTAACGACTAAGAGTAAATGAACTATGTACGCTCGTCTATGGCATAGTTTGTCTATCTCCATCGTCCAATTCCACCGACGGCCAAATTTGTCAAGACTGCCTATGTAGATAACAAGTCGGGTCTCCGAATTCAGGTTGCCATTCGCATACCTACCAGCCCCCGTATTCCCGTAATATAAAACGTTCAAAATCTAATCGCAATCTCATCTCGGCGACAAACAAATGTCAAAAACTTGTCAAAATGTAGGGAAATTAGACGTATTTTTGACAGATTGAGACTGAGATCAGACTGTGAATGTTGTTAAAATTACGAGAATTACCCTGCTGAATATTGGCAAACGACCAAGTGTAATTGCGTCTTAATTGTTTAAAACTGTTTTTTACGTAAACATGATTCGTTTTTATAAAATATTAATTTCTATTCAAAATTGTTGTTTGTTTTCAAGCCAAGACGTCAAAATCTCGCCAGTTTGTGTTCAGACCCGGATTTAATTTGTTATCCCGATCACACGAAGGCTTGCCAGCAAATAGTTGTGCATGAATTGTCTCGCTTCAAGAACACCGTCGCCTGCTCCTAACATGGCAAGGTACACAATCTGTCTGTTGAGTCAACACCCGTCGATTACTTGAGGCGAAAGTGAGGCGAAAGCTTTATATATCCTACATTTGAAGGTAAACGGGAAGTGAAGCAGTTTTGAGCTCAGCTTTAAAGCTATAATGTTTGCTCTGTCTGAAGCATATTTTGTACATAAAGTGAGACATGTTTGTGCAGTTTGCCACATGTCAGTTTTATAAACTTTTCACTTTGAAGAAAAATACTTACCTCGGAGGATCTGGAGCGTGTCTGGCGATGCAGGTGAGATTGATGTCAGAACCAGCTCTCACAAACAACTCTGGTCCTGAGAGGATTTCTGCTTTTGATACTGAAACAAACATTACTCTTTAGTTGCATTGCATATTCAATTATTTACTCACGGAATTCGAGCGACTGAGCTGAGCGTTGAGAAGGTTTCTCGATGTCAATTTGTCTGATACTCTCGACGTCAAACGTTTACTTAGAGGGACGGCTGGCTGTCTCGGCGACGCTAATTGCGTCTAACAATTATATAAGTCGAAATTTCGACTCATTTACAATTGTATTAGGAGGAAGTTTAGTAGTTAATTTATCTTTATTAACCAGCACTAACGAGATCGGGATGAAAATTCAATATATAATACGTTTAATAATTTATGCAACTTAAATTCAGTTTGGTTTTATTCAAATCCTTCTAGTAATTTTCATTAATTCAGCGTCAGGGTAGCCCGCGAAATATAATTCAATACTCAATACTCAAATCTTTAAGTCAAAGTCAAAACATTTATTTTTTCAATTAGGCACATAAAAGGCACTTTTGAACGTCAAAATTAAAATAAAATTGATTCTAGTCGCCCCTTCCAAAAGGTATTGCATTCCATATTATGTGTTTACATGGTATATATGAGGTAAAAGATCAATATGGACCCTGTCGGGCACAGCAAAAAATTAGGAGAGAGGAAGAGAGCTAAGTGGCAATTCAAACAATTAAATATTATTGCTTAATTGGGTTATAATTATGTATATATATATATACATAATGTATATTGGTATACCAATATACACAAAACATATATATACATATAAAAGAAAAACGAAACGATCGATTATTATTTTCTTACGTATTGCGTAAGAAAATAATAATTTTCTTACGGTTTTTGCATTTTCCAGGTCAGTGCCAGGTTGAATGTTTACTGAATGACTATAAATTAAATAGTATATCAATCAATAGGGTTATATGAACTAAGAGGGTTGCATTGATGTTTTTTTTTTTTTTTAACTTTTCCCCACACTAGAAATTTCTCTTGTATCGTGGGTGCTACAAACATTTACAAATAGCCAGACCAGGAACGTCTACTTGTAGGCCATATAAAAGCCGTGCGGAAATCGAACCCGCGACCTGCAGCACAGCAGTCAATCGCTTAACAACTGCGCCAACCGTGTCGCCAAAGTTTTATGATTATAATTCGCCAATCATATTTTGATCAACATACGTACAACGTAACAGTGACTTAAGAACGAATTGACTCGACGAAAAGCGTAAGAAAATTTGAATTTGACGCTTTAAGGTTACAATAACAAGAGAAGTAATTTCTAAAGATTACTAGCCGTGGTGGTTTCCGACCATAGGTGTAATATACAGTCATGCTAACTCATAAAATGAAGGGGGGCCCTTGGCTAAATAATAACAGCCGCACAGGTCGATCGGTCAGGTTAAGCTACGCTTGCCGCAGTTGGTCTGTGGATGGGTGACCATCTTTACATACTGAGACCCCTCCGTGCCTCGGAAAGCACGTTAAGCCGTTGGTCCCGGTTGTCATTCGTGGATCTTTGACAGTCGTTACGGGTAGTCAGAAGCCCGAAAGTCTGACAACCAGTCTTACCAAGGGGTATCGTATTACCCAGTAACTGGGTTGTGGAGGTCAGATAGGCAGTCGCTCCATGTAAAATATTGGTATTCAGCTGCATCCGGTTAGACTGGAAGCCGACCCCAACATAGTTGGGAAAGGGCTAGGCAGATGATGATGCTAACTCATAAAATACTCCTAGCACTAAAACTTTAATAATATGCTTGCGTTGGCTTACCGTTGTGAACCCATTTTTAAATGGGTTCAAGACAATAACTCGACATGTGAGGTTAAATATCGAAGTAACGACCTGCGGGGCAATTGTGTAACACCCTCACAATGACAATTCCGTTCATTTTGTTTTCAGTTCAAAAACATTCATAGCGTTATTAACGTATTAAGTAATTTCCTCTAAAATCTTTCGGGTTGTGATTGATTGAGTGGTTCACGATTAGGGCGCTGGGTCCCAAAAAATAAAATATAAAAGACAAACTGACATAATTGTATGTATTTATCTACGCAATAGTTTTCCATTCCAAGGTTACCGGAAAGAGATTGCACAAAGCGATAAGAAGGCCTATTTTTTTTTAAATATCCTTGGCCCACACAACACAGATTTTCACTTTTACATCCACATTTGCATGTATATGTATAATGTTACACATGTTTACAAATAAATATATCTTTATCTTTATCCCACACTAGGAATTTCTCCTGTACTGTCGTGGGTGCATTTACAAACATTTAAACTCACATACACAAACAGCCAGATCCAGAACAACGACTTGTAGGGCATATAAATATTTGTTCCGTCCGGGAATCGAACCCACGACACGCAGCGCAGCAGTCAATCGCTTACCCACTGCGCTAACAATGCCGTCAAATTTTGTTATTGTATGTTTTGTATTGTTAAATTTATTTTTTTATTATGTATTTTCTGATATACAGACGCCAGCACATCAAGCTAGTAAAATCTGTCAAATTTCATTCATATATTTTTAACTTTATCGCTAAAGCATTAGGTTCAAGATTGATTGGGAAAATTTGACAATTTCGGGTAGTTTGATATGCTGGCGTCTGTACCATATTTAAGTATATAAATAAATAATTTTCACTATAGATGCAGTTTAGCCCTTTGAACGTGGATGCTCGCGAGACACAATAGTTTTAATTGTTTCTGTACTTACGGCATCCAAGCGGTTAATAAATCATCAATTACCAAAAGCAATTAAAAATGAACAAAAATTGAATATATTTATAAATAAACTAAAACAATACCTAGTCCACAAATGCTATTATAATATTAATGAATATTTTAATGATAAATAAAATGAATACCAAAAATAATAAAGTTGAAGTGAGTAGTAGTAAAAACATTAATATTATACTTTTTCATATAATAATATAATAATAGCCCTCTTCCTCTATCCTATCTTGCTGCCCCGACAGGGTCCACAATGATCTAAAATTATGTATATTTTGTAATGTACCTACCACCTAAGTTCACATTGTGGAATGCAAATAAATATATTGAGTATTGAAAACGATGAAAATAACTTACAAAATTGTCAGATTTTCGGATTGTCGCCGTCACCTCATCTGCTTAGCCTTTTCCCAACAATGTTGGGATCAGCTTCCGGTCTAAACGGATTCAGCTGAATATCAGTATTTTACATGGAGCGACTGCCTACCTGACCTCCACAACCCAGTTACTGGGTAATACGATACCCCTTAGTAAGACTGGTTGTTAGACATCCGGACAGATTTTCGGATTTTCGCCGTCACCTGTCGTAAATAATAAGGAAAACGTTACTCACCGACAACAGTAAGTCTAAACGACAGACTAATCTTAGGCTCAGTGGACACTTGGCACTCGTACGAGCCGGAGTCTCGAGGCTGCGCAGGCGCCACCCGCAGCGTCCATTCGTCTGAGTTGTCCGTGTGTAGCGCGGCGAAACGAGCGTCGCTGCTGTACGTATGGACACCCACGGTCAGGATGTGGAGGTCACGTTTGCGGATCCATGATACCTGGGCACAAGTTGAAAAAATTAAAACTTAGGGACTACCAACTTCAATAATTGTCCGTAGGTATATTCAAATCACATACATCATTGTTTGACTCGGTGTCATTACACGATATCCGTGATAATACAGTTAATAGGCTAGTTTCGTAAAAAAATATAATTAGTCCGTCACGTCACTTAGATTATCAAAAAATATTGGACCTGTATTTTTTCTTTTGTCAATTACATAAAAAATGATGAAGATATCGCCCGTTAAAGTTCCGCGTGACGTCACGCCTTGCTACACTTTTTAGCATGGCGTGACGTCACGACCCCCACTCCCAACTTTTGACGCACTTTATTTTTGTCAGTTTTTGTTTGATTGACAAAAAAAATACGTGTCCATTATTTTTCGATAATCTGACGGACTAAATATAATAATAATTTTTTTACCCAGGTTACTACCCTATTGACGTAGGATAACAATTTGCTTAACAATCAATTTCCTTGAGTAGGTACAATTTCCTTCCTCCCGTACTTTAAATTAAAAGAATTTCTAAAATTAAAATTTCAAGTATTTACACTACCGGTGGCTATTGACCCTGTAATCAGCTGAAAGCTACTTGAAAATATAAGTTTAGACTATATTTTTTTGTTTTGTCATTGATAACGATACCCAACACGTCTGTTAAGTGTGGCCAGTTCATTTATTTAGATACTGTATAAACGTTTCATTTTATATCTTTTCAATTTATCTCGCGTTTCATCGTGTACTTCTAAATGTGACCTTTAAGGGATTAAAGAAATGGCAGTTTGACAATGTAAACAAGTCAGCATATTTTATATACGCCTGCTACTTGGGTACCTATTGTAAGCTTTTATAATTTCTAACGTAACAACATTATCGTGGACGTCCACGTCCACGTCACGCTATCGTGATAATAATAGCCTCCCGACCGAATTCAGTCACGGTGGCCAATCTCAACGAAGAACGAGAGATAGCCAAGTACGCAGGAGATATTATAGTGCACAATTGTGTGCGTAAACACAGGTGCACTCTCTGTTTCTTTACTCTTATAATCCGACAAGATGGCAATCTGATACGACTGGAGAGAGATGCGTTGGTCCTGCCAACGGCTTTACGTGCTTTCCGAGGCAGGGGGGTATTACGGTTTAAGACATTTATTTTCTCAAAAGATTACATTAATCACTTACAGAGAAAATACAATATTAAGTTAACAAAATAACCGATTAGCGTTTTTTGTAGAGAGCGAGTTGGCCCCTAGTATGCCTTTCCCCCTAATATTCCGCAGCCCGGGGTGCGGATTTAGCGGTGATAAAGGCAATTGCTTTTGTCTTATATATTCAGGGTCAGCAAGTTAACAGAAAGCCAGGCCATTACTGTTCTAAGTGAGGCTTCAGCGTTGAGTTTGGCCGCTTCCCAGTCAGCACCATAGGCGAGTAGTACAGTATCATCTGCACACATAAACGTGTCGCAGAATAGTAGTTTTAGGTTGCATAGATCGTTTACATAATACAGGAATAGAGATGGCGAAATAATGCTACCCTGCGGGACGCCATAACTTATAATTTCCTCGCTGCTGATGATAGAATCAGTTTTAACGCACTGTCTACGATCGGTAAGGAAATCTTGAAAAATGTTTAGTGCATTACCCCGTATGCCGGCGGCGGCTTCCATTTTGCGTATAAGGATCGGTCAACAACATCGGACACTCAAAAGTCGCTCTTGTAACCACGAGACCAACGGGGCAATTGAAAGTTTGAGTTTTTGCTTTAATATAGATAACACAGGGAAATAAAATGTATGGTAATTATAATTATGATGACGCTTTTAAATTTCCCTCCACGATAACGTTATAACGTGCACGTATTTCCATACATGTTATGGACGTAGACGTCCACGATAATATGGTCACGTTAGAAATTATAATAGCGCACATTCTGACGATAACTTTAAACACGTCTGAGATAACCGATGTGTGACATTAAGATTAAAATCGGTGCTATTCCAATAGTAGGTACAACACCATACAAAACTAATCAACGTTGCGTGTAAAGTAGTGCCCTGTGGTGTCGGCCCCGACTGAAGAGTTACGGTCGTGGGTTCAAACCCAATCAGGCAGTTGACTTTGTGTAATTTATTTTATCACCACTGCTCTCAAAATGTTGAAGGAAAACATCATGTTCTAGAACCGAAAATTCGAAGACATCCACGAAACCGCACTGCTCCCGCGTAGTGGATTACAGCCCACTCCCTCTCACAAAGAGGAGGGAGGCCTGAGTCCCAGCAGTATGAACATTATAGGGTGATTATGTATGTATGTATGTGTATTGCTACGATTGAGCTGATAAATTCAAGACAGGAAATGTGAAAGGCGGGGGATCCAATCAATTTTCCGATATATGAGTTCATATTTTATTAAAGGCACGTCCAATTTGTAACACCCGTTTAATACAAATTATTCAAGGATGAGTTTATGTTAATGTTTCTAGGCTTATAAAATATTTAATCTTATTGATTTATGATGATGTCCGAAGACAACGAAAACGAAAAAAATCAATTTTATCTACGAGTATCATCATCATCATCATCTGTCTAGCCTTTTCCCAACTATGTTGGGGTCGGCTTCCAGTCTAACCGGATGCAGCTGAATACCAGTATTTTACATGGAGCGACTGCCTATCTGACCTCCTCACCCCAGTTACTGGGTAATACGATACCCCTTGGTAAGACTGGTTGTCAGACTTTCGGGCTTCTGACTACCCGTAACGACTGTCAAAGATCCACGAATGACAGCCGGGACCAACGGCTTAACGTGCTTTCCGAGGCACGGAGGGGTCTCGGTATGTAAAGAAATGTGTAATAAATAATCTTATGTCTCTTTTATCTACGAGTATATCTATACTTATACTAATAATAAAGCTGAAGAGTTTGTTTGTTTGAACACGCTACTCTCTGGAAATACCAGTCGGATTTGAAAAAATGTTTCTGCATTTGATAACCTAATTCTTAAGGAAAGATATAGGCTACTATCACACCAGGCCATTAGAAGCCGAGCAAAAATAAAAAAAAAGTCACAAAAAACGCTAAGCGTAAACGATCTAATACCGCGGGCAGGCGATGCGATGCGGTCAGAAGATAGTATTAATATATTTATATAGAAAGATATCTGACTCGATATTATTTATAACATGAAGAACAATTTTCTGTCTTGAGATAACTTTTATCAAAATAATTAAAGGAGATGTTTCAAAACAGGCCCAGTATTATGTACAGCCGATCGATTACTTATGTAAAAATCTCACCGTGAAAAGTTAAGTGAAGTGAGCTTAGAGTGAGCTGTCAATAGTGTCAATCCCTTAGCATTAGTTGGAATGACAGCTCACACCACGCTCACTTCACCTAAGTTTTCACGGTGAGATAGTTATAGAATCGCACTGCTGTACCTCGGAAAATCGAGAAAAATCCCTGGAATTTGGGAAAAATACAGATAAATTGCATAAGTGCATATTTTTCTTGTAATCATTTGATATTTATCAATTATTTTTATCGACTTTCAATATGGCGTCTCGCCAATTTAGGTACTCTGTGGTTAAAAAACAATGACAGTATACCATAGATCGACAATTGATCATAAATCGTGAACAGTCTTCTGTCACATCTTGTCAGACTAAAAGTTAACGTAGTGATACCATAGATCGACAATTGATCATAAATCGTGAACAGTCTTCTGTCACATCTTGTCAGACTAAAAGTTAACGTAGTATGATTTTCTTTGACAATGTAATATGACAGAAATAAACAATCAAACGTCAATAATCAATCAACATGACAGCTTACCGCCATGACGGGTTTTTGTTGTGTGTTGCAATTTCAAGTGTACATTCTTGTGCTTTAGTACCAAACAAAGCCAATTTCTACTAATTGGATGATTGAAAACTGTTTTAATTATGTTTCCCCATTTTTAGTATGGTGTACAAAGACCTGGCCGGGGCTCCATACATTTTGAAACATGTCCATTGCGGTTTGACAGCTTCTGTTAGACGTAATATACCAAACCGTATTTATTCGTCAGAAAAAAGCTATCGATTGAAAAATCGACCCTGAGTTTGTTTTTTCTTCTAATCTAAAGGTTAGTACAAAATAACTTACCCAACCCAAGGCATATAATAATTTTTAAAGCAATTGTATTACAAAGATGTGTATGGTCAGATCACTGACGTTGCTCAAAAAGCCGCTAAGCTGGGGTGGCCACGTTTGCCGTATGCCCAATGAGCTGTGGGCCAAAATAACCACTACGTGGAGCCGTGATACAGCAAGAAGGCGTCGCGGCAGACCCCATAGAAGATGGTGGGAGGAGCTGGAGAAATCAAACGACCAGTCCACTTTAGCCCTGGATCGAAAGAGCTGGAAATCATGGGGCTTTTACCCAACAGAGGGATGATGCAGGCTAACAGTAACAGTAGTGTCTTATTTGTTGTTTGTAAAATCTTTTAAACGGAAATACATGTCTTGTTGCGCAGTTAACTAAAACTTGGAGTAAACAACTCTTGGTTAAAGCAGCGGGTCTGTACTCGTTAATAGTGTTGAAACTGAAATTTATTCTGTATTGCAACCAAAACTGCTCTATTTACTGTTAGCATAGTATTTCGTTCGTATTTTACCGTTTTATTATCTTGCTTTGGTAGTATTTATTTATTTATTAGGCTCAACAACAATGAGAACAGTATAGTTAGCACTTTTGGTATAATTAAGGACTACTCGTATTTTTATTTATTTATACATTTATTTCAGGCATCAAGGCCCATATAAGCACATACAGTTGAATATTAATATAACTTAAAAATACTATAAATACATACAAAATTATAATTACACTAAAAACTAACTAACGCACACGAAGTGTCTGCGTCGTGTTTCGCTGACTGGTGTCATGTAGCCGGCCACGAAACCGGCGGTACACAACACCCTTCGGCTAGAACTCTTCCTTGAGGAACTTCTCGAGATGATTTGAAGTTTGTGATTTTTGTAGTAATAATCATTTATTATAATTTCATTATTATTTAACGTGTGTGTTCGCGTGATTTAGACGGTACGGGGGGCTAGCCGCACTGCAGCGACTCAACCGTAGTTTTTCCACGGCAAAACCGCAGTTTTTGACAGCAAAACCTTGGTTTTACACGACAAAACCATAGTTGTTCACGGCAAGAAAAACGTGTGTCTAAAGATGAGCTAAACATAGCTGTCACACAAAGTCAAACTTGACAAAGAAGCATCTAATAATAAACTCCATGTAAAATAAACCAGTTACTACCCTAACCCGTTCTCATCATTCAATTATAAATTAATTAAACTGTGGAAAGAAACATTAGTGCTAACACTTTCAGCCGCCACGAGCCGGCCTTAATTATTAATGAAGGTTTGCGTTGGACAAGCGTTAAATAATAACAGTTCCTAAGTAAATACGTACATGTTGGAGAAGGTATGTCTGTCTCTCGTTAAAATCAGGCATATTTTAATTACTGTGGGCGTACTATGGGTAGTGTTGGTTATAGCGCAATAGAAAAACGTTTGCAGTTCAAATCAGATTATAATTTACGAACAAGTTAGTCACACACTGTAGGTACACAACTCAACGATACGGAACGCGAGACAGTTTCTAAGCACATGTTGTTCGTACGATGTCCAATGTTTCGATGATCCCGAGAGCTCTGCTCACACCTTTCTTATAGCTGTAGCTCTCGTACACCTCCATGAACTCATTCTAGACTCTGTCTAGCGCCACGAGATGGCGCTGGCGTTCCAAATGGTTAAACGAATGACTCCGACATACATAGAAAATTTTTCGAAAAAAAACGCCTCAAAAATTAATCAAAAATCAAAACTCATTTATTAGGCTGAGAATGAGAACTTTTCGAACGTCAAAATTACAAAAGACAGTCGAACAAAATGCCCGCCCTTCACCACTTCCTAGTGCTTTCGCTCGACACACTAACCGAGAAACGCCAGATACGTACCTATAACTCTGCCGGCCAACTCTATAACATTAGTTGTGATCAAGTATTTAAACAGAATTCGGTCTGGCGAGTCATATTCGGGCACGCGCTAGGAAATAATAATAATTTCAAAAGGTCGCCGTTGTCGAAATCGATAAGGAGGACTATTATAGTCTTAAAGGTACAAACAGTTCTGGAATCACTGTTCTAAAATAACTGTTCCGAAATCACTGTTCCCTGTGATGATTACGGAGTAGAACATGTTGTTAGCCTCAACGTTAGTCGACATGTCGAGTGGCGGTCGTTTTAAACAATGTTGGTCAGCTCGAGCCTTCAATTAAATGCAACGCTAGCCAGGCACACTGGGGACTTGGAGCGACACAGTGTGTAATTTTCTCTTGCACTAACTTCGCAATGTTGGCAAGATACTACACTTTATGCCAAAAGAAATACGGAAACGGGATTATTGTGAGTCGGACTCGCGTTGGTACTTTCAAAGGAATAATATTTTGACATTTGTAAGTAAAATTTTGTTTTTTTGTGACCGCTTTTTTTGAGAATAATATTACATAATTTAGTAGCCGAGACAAAGTCGCCATAAGCATTCTTTAAACCATTTTCGTACGAAATCCTTAAAACGACTTTCGTTTATCTAATCAGGAATAACAAAACTCGAATATTTACGGAATTTCCCAAAATATAAATAAATTCATTCAGTTCGGTGATTTCAAAATACTCTGTTCTTGAATTAATAAGCGAGATGATTGGGAGATAATTCAATTTAATTAAGCTTTCTCGACGTTTCCCTTGAGTGCAAATGGAAATTTATTGTCAACATTTCTCTAAAACATCTTTCAGAACTGATTGTTGTGTTAATAATTTAAGTCAACATTTTGTAATAAATAATCATGAAGACGCTATGTTAATGCTCAATCTAGCTATGCTAAGCTAAGGAGTAAGATAAGCAGTGGTGGCCCAGTGGTAACAGCCGCGACTTATGAGTTGTAGGTTCGAACCCGCACCCTAATTGCGTAACACACGATCAATCGGAATCGGTTTCATTTTGACAGTTAGCAAGCAATGGATTAGCAATTTGCTTCAAAATGATTCAGATTCCGATTGATCGTGTGTTACGCAATTAGGGTGCTGGACAAGCACTTTACTTTGGGTAAATTATTTCATCACCAATGCACTGGTCTCAAAACGGTGAAGCAAACATCGTGAGGAAACCGACATGTCCTAGAACCAAAAATACAAAGACATGTGACATCTATCAACCCGCACCGGGCCCGCGTGGTGGATTACGGCCCACTCCCTCTCGCTGAGAGGAAGCCTGTGTCCCAGCAGTGGGAACAAGGCTGATTATGTAAGCTAATGAGAAAATCTTGTAGTTTTCATTCACAAGACCCATGACTCTACATGGTCAAATTAAATTAGCTAGCAGCGAACTCAGAAGACATAATGGGTATTGATAAAAAAAAAAAGTTTTTTTGTTGGGCCATCAACCACAGTTAGTGTATTCACTTGAAATATCAGTGTAAAAAAACATATTTTTTGTGTAAACTTCACAGACGTGATTAGTATCGATATCTGAACACGATACAACATATTTTAATTTAATCATGTTTAGTATACAGCGTGGCGCTTTAATGGCGAAATTAATTTAACACACGTATACGGTTTTGCGTTGTAGTTTTATGAATATATTTTAATTTAATTAAACATTAATATTTATTTATTTATTAACAATTTTATAAAATAGCGTCTTAGAGCAACCTGACTTAAAGAACTGTACCGCAGGGGTCATTTGCCGGGGTCACGGATCATAACATCGCATCAATGTAATTAAAACAATTAACGAGCAAAGAGAAGGCGAATTGAAGGAAAGAGAGAGAGCCCTATGTCGGCGCGCGGCACAGGTAGAAGTTTTCAAGTTACGATTTTTTTTATGTTGTTATAATTTTTATTATTACTGGCCACTAGCCCTACCCGTGTGTTAATAATGTCGCCATTGTAGCGCCACGTTATATATGATACTCGCCACGTCTACCGAATTTTGCTAGCTAATTTAAATTGGCCCTGTATTTTCAGCAAGGCAACGTAGGTTTACATAGTGTAAAAAAAATAAGTGAGATCTCAACTCATCATCTTCTGTGAACTTTGAATATAAACGATGAAACGTAAACCCTACATTGAAATAAACTTCCTACAAAACATTCACTCAATTAATTGTTGAAATTGAACAAAAAGCAATTAGAATTATCGTTTCTGTTTCACTAATTACATCAAAAACGATAATAAAGGACTTTAGATATCGCCGTCTCAAACATCTCCTTTCATTATTATTTTCGTTTGTATTTGATAAAGATTTATAATTTAACTAGCTTTTTTCCACGACGTCCTCTGCGTGATAATTCTTGTACCCCCGACCCACCTCATTGCATCGCCTGCCCGAGCTATTACTTAGTTTTCGGTCAGCATACTTTCTAACTTTTTTTCATTCTGCTCGGCTCCTATTGGTCCTAGCGTGAAATTAAACAGTCTATAGCCTTCCTCAAGAATAAGGCCCAAATGCAAAAAGCTTTTTTTTTTTAACTTCCAGGCTAGCTCCAGATATTATTCCAGAGATAAGTGTGTTCAAACAAACAAACTCATCAGTTTAATTATTAGTATAGATAGCATATTATATTAAGCATATTATTTTCGATATTTTGTTACAGATGAGTTCAATTTCGTGGCAATTGACGTCTGCGTTTGTGGGGACTTTACTGAGTTGTCGGATCAAAATTTAATTAATGCTCCGAACCACCGATCTCCGCTTTCAGAGGAGTCTTTGTTCGCAACAAATTTGGAATACAAAATACTTTCTCATTATCACAATTTGTGAAGGCTTTTGTATTGTCCAATGTGCCCGATAGATGTGCTCGGTAAAGCGTAGATACTAATTTGTTTGTAACAGCGCTTGTGGATGACAGCGTTCGGTTAAGCGATTAGATTTTTAAATTAAGGTATTGAGATATGCCACAGACTGTGAAGAATGTAAACCTACGTATTTGGATAATTGAAATGCTTGGAAAATTTCTAAATAATTTGCCCTTTTTATTTTAGTTACAAGTTGTAAACAGCATAGGCACAATCAGCCTATAATTTTCCCACAGTTGGGATACAGGCCTCCTCTCTTCGAGTGGCACTAGTGGAGGTCGGTCGATGTCACATGTCTTCGAATTTTTGGTTCTTGGACTTGCCGGTTTCATCACGATGTTTTCCGTCACCAATTTTTGAGCAGCGGTGATAAAATTATTTACACAAATTAAAGCACCTGCCTGGGTTCGAACCTGTGAGTTGCGACCTACAACTCGTAACTCGCTGCCATTGCACTGCTCTCTATAACAATCTTGTGAAAACCGTTTCAGCCTATCTATTTTTCTAACTAGCACGTATTACCCCAGTGCAGGGTAAAGGCCTTCCCTCTTAATTTTCCATACAATTCTGTCTTTTGCTTGTGTCGGCTAGTCCTTTCGGAAGGAGTCAAGCTCAACACGTCACCATCGCACCTGCAATACTTAAAACAATAGTCCTGTAACAGGCAACTGAAAAAAATCGAATCCAAAATAGTACAATCACGTTAAAAAATCAGTAGGTAGGTACTGACTCGGCTCACTCCGACTAAATCTCAACAAAGAGCTCTCATCCCAAATCAAAGTCATTTTAAACCGATTTTCTCTACTTGTCACGTTCTAAATAGAATAATATTGGGTAATTCGTCTTGATCCCATCCCGAGGGATATATATCAGCCCTTTTTTAACGGCCTAAGTACATACATTCAGTTCTATCCTACATTGGGAGGCGGAACACTCACGTAACTAGCTACTCGTTTTTATAGTTGGCATTGAGCGACGTGACAGTGTGCCGGCTTCTACCTACACGTGACACGCTTTTCGTACGCCTCAGATTTTCTAGAATGTTATTTGTAAAATACTGGTGTTGTATAAATAATACAGGGTATGGACATCGGTGCGCAACCGGATACCATGTATTCAGTACATGATTCTGAACGCCCATGCGTTGATATTTTTCGTAGGTTATTAAAAAAAAGGCCGTTTCATACATTTTAGCACTTTTCTATGAAACAGCAGATTTTTTTTTTATAACCGACAAAAATGTCTACGTCTACTTTAGGGGTCTGGAATCATGTGCTGAATCCATGGTTACAGTTTGCGCGTCAATGTCCCTGCCACCATATATATTATCGTTTATAAAGGTTATTATGGGGAAATTTAGGTGGTCAGAAACCATATTTTTAGAAGGCGATTTAGATGCCACGCGTAAAATAAAAGTAATTCAATCAAAATGTCGTTATTTGTACCAATTTGATCATTGATACATAAAGAATTCATGAATAATATCTTTTTGGAACGAAGTTCCTTTTCGCGCGTTGCGAAAGGGAAAAATTAAGACCAAAAGTTGGAACGACACTTTTTGCTATAGTTGTAAGCCGTGCGGCGTGCGCGTGTTTCTCTCTCTCTCTCTCTCTCTCTTATAGAAAGCAAGCCAGTTATACTTCGTTCCATCCGGGTGTCCCTTGACACCTCTCATGTTTTTTTTCGTTTATATGCTTAAACCAAAGATGTACTAACAAGAAATAGTTTAAATGAAATAAGTCAACCAATGTTGTAGCGGAAAATTATAACGACTACCTATATTGTATGACTTGACTTCCTATAAAATTATAACGCCAATAAAACACAGTCACGTAAGAGAAGCCGCGGGAACAGCTAGTTAGTTATAAACTTTTATATTTGACAATGTTAAAATTGTATTTTATTACGGTTCTTTATAACACAAATCTTACTATGATTCTGAAAGCATCTTACATAACCGTACTCATTCCCTTTAGGCTGAAAAGGGGAATCTAACAAATTGTTCACATATCATTGATTTCCCTGTTGTCTGTAATCAGGTGAGAATTCCTTGAAAAGAGCACAAATCTGCTGATGGAAGCGGCTTCGGGTAATTTGTCTCGGGGGAAATTCTCAGTAGGTATCTTATTCGCAGTTACTTTGTATGCCGATCTGGGGTAGAATTATTGCCTCACTTTAAAATAAATGTTTTGGCGTTGGTGCAATAAAAATACGTACGACTCTGGCAAATATTTGTAATATAAATATAACCTAATATCACTCCTTGTTTCTCCGAGTCTTTCAATGAAGAAATAATTACCTACCTAACATAACAATGAATATTTATTTTATTTATTTATTCAAATCTTACCTACAACTACCATTACAGATCAGCGATCCAATGCGATAGCGAGGCCTTACATGCTAAATCCTTAATCTAAATCCTATAAATAACATATTATATATAATGTAACTTTTGCGAATTCACTCAAGTTGCACCACAATACACCAACTCTCTCGTGAACCTCGTTCACTACACGCATGGCTCTAGTGAGAGGAGTAGGTTGGTTCTTCAAAATCAAAATCAAAAGTAATTTATTCAAATTAAGCTGATAATCAGCACTTTTCGAACGTCAAAATTACAAAAGACAGTCCCCCAAAAACGCCCGCCCTTCACCACTTCCTAGTGCTATCGCTGGGAAGAAGAAGTTGCGGAACAAACTCCCCAGCAGCACAGCTGTCTGTTCAGTTAGAAAATACTTGATACTATACAATAGTTCTGGCTACAGGCACAGCAAGCAGGGCAATATGAATGAATGAATATAACATCACAACTATAATATACCCTGTGTGTCGTACTTTAAGGATGCTTAATGCCTAATCCGTGCTTACGTAAATGAATAACCCGATAACCCGATGCTGAATCCTGAACACCAACCCTGAATGTGATCTCTTTGCCGATGAATGGAGTAGATTTATGCGTGTATGTCTGACGTTTTGTGAGAAGAAGTATGCTAGGGCGTCCTCTATTATATGTTAGTATTGGAAATATTTTTGTATACCTACCATATCTTTATGTTAATTAATGTAATTGGTAGGGGCCTGTGGCTAAATAATAACAGCCGCACAGGTCGATCGGTCAGGTTAAGCTACGCTTGCCGCGGTTGGTCTGTGGATGGGTGACCATCTTTACATACCGAGACCCCTCCGTGCCTCGGAAAGCACGTTAAGTCGTTGGTCCCGGCTGTCATTCGTGTATGTTTGACAGTCGTTACGAGTAGTCAGAAGCCCGAAAGTCTGAGGTAACCTAACTGGGTTGTGGAGGTCAGATAGGCAGTCGCTCCATGTAAAATACTGGTATTCAGCTGCATCCGGTTAGACTGGAAGCCGACCCCAACATAGTTGGGAAAAGGCTAGGCAGATGATGATGAATTAATGTAATTGGTGTTACCGTGTTAATTACCAATAAACTAATATAATACCCGAAGAATTAGGCAGAGGCGTAGGTACGGTCAGCATCAAAAGTCGGTTAACACTTTAGTTGTTTAAATCTTAATTATTGAGAAAAATATTCTTAAAAAACATATATTAATAAGATATTTAAGAATAATTAACTCTTTGCTATTACATGAAATAGAGAAAACCAATGTATCGCATCATTTTGTATCAATTTAGATGATTTGTAAAAGTACCTAACAGTGTTAATTGACTTTTGATGCTGACTGTACCTAGTACACCCATATATCGCCAGTTATGTTTAAGACCTGTGTTATAGGGGGGTCGAGCCTATCGCCATCAACCGTGCACAAATCCACGCTCCAGACTGCTATTGAGAAATTTAAGATAGAATAACTCATTAACAGCAATAGAAAGAAGTATTTTAGGTATAAAAAGAAGAGATAGAGTGAAATTACAATAAATTAAAAAGAAAACAAAAATTAAAAATGCACACACAGCCTACAGACAGCTTAAAAGGCGTTGGACGGGACATATGTTAAGAGAAAGTAAAGAGAAATGGACTAATGCTCGGTTCCTATAAACAAAAACGAATCGTTTTGCTTACCAATGGTAGAATTTATTGTTGCCAAACTGGGCATATAAATAGATTCTTGAGCTTATTTTACCTGTGATAGCTACTTCCTTAAGGGAGGATCTACTATGCAAAGCTATGAGGTTTTTGTTTCATTATTGGTAAAGATACAACAGTCTTATTTTAACTAATAACGGTTAGTAAATTATAGGAATCGACCATAAGTCAGTAACAGAATGGTATTTATTTATTTATTTATTTAAATGACATGGGAGACTTACAGCTAAAACAAACAGAACAAGGACAGTACATTAGTCTGAAAGCCAATTACAAGTCTCCACTTATAAAATACAGAAAAGAAAAAGTAAATTCTAAGGACATTCACACCAGCTACTATATACTACAGCATATTATGTTGCTCGAACTTCTTAACAATCATAACAAAATAAACTAAATGAAAAAGTTACGGCTTAAGCACTTCCTGGCTGACGACACACTAGTTAGGAATGGATCTATATCGTACTGTTTACAAAGCTTGTTTAAATTTCTGCTTGCACGCACAATGTACGAATTCTGCCTATAATTGAGAGTATCCAAGAGATAACAAAAGAAATAGAGGCAGACAAACCAAAAGATGGGAAGATGACTTCAAGAAAGTAGCTGGTCCGGTATGGACCCGCTTAGCAAGAGACAGGAATATGTGGAAATCTTTAGATGAGGCCTTTGTCGACAGACAAGCTGTTCCACACAAACATCCAGTTGCCGATCATTCAAATGCAAGTTTGAATCGAATAAATCAATTTAGTTTTAGTAAGTAGGCATGTATTAATTGTAAGGAAAGAAACAGCAATACAGGTTATTTTATTTTATTTATTTATTTATTTTTAACCCAATAATGCGTAGAATCGAACCCAAGACCTCATGCTCAGCAGTAGCGGTTTCAACTACAAGACAAACAAGGCAGTATAAATAATAAATACAATCGGAAGAATACGGAAGTCTGACATAAGCCGGTAATAACATCAATATTGAGAGGATATTACCTCAACAGCACGTGTAAGTAATTACATAGAAGTTGGTTTCCTCAAACTCGATCAGAATGCTGATATACCACATAAAATATTATAGAACCTTATTCATTGAACTTATTTTGAAGGAGAAGTAATACCAAAGTTATCGGCTGTAAATATTTTACAAACAATTTAAGCATTACCAACCCAACCTTTTGCTGGTAAAAAAATATATTATAAGCTATACCAGCGCTCCGAATTACACCATCGCCCCTCCCTAATCTGTTTAATATGAACCTTAAAAACGCGATGAAGAGTTTTTAAACCGTTATCCAATAACCGGTATTCCATTGTGACATACAGTCATAACCGTTATTAACCGAGCTAAATCGTTATACAGTACGTATTTTATTTTTGTGAAATAAAACAAAATCGCCGTTGCGGCTGGCTTTGTTCCAAAAATGTGGGGCTTCGTGGGCCACGACCCAATTCTCTTTGCTTTATTCGACGGCGAGACTCACGCGACACTTCCTATTGCACTTACTGGAGCCTGTACGGAAAATCAAATCCCACATACGAACTGTTAAGCCGCATTGCCAATATACGCCCGCAGCTTGACTTCCATAAAGATGTCTAATAGAATTCTTTTGCAGTTTTATTAGTTGTTTGCTGTATTTGGTTTTTGTTTAGTAAGTTCCACTTTGCGTGATTGTTGCTACTCTTTTTTGAAGATGATGTATCGTATCGCCGCCTAAGAAGTGTCATCTTAGGCGGCGATACGATACATCATCTGCCTAGCCTTTTCCCAACCTCGGCTCGGGTTGGCTTCCAGTCTAACCGGATGCAGCTGAATACCAGTATTTTACATGGAGCGACTGCCTATCTGACCTCCACAACCCAGTTACTGGGCAATACGATACCCCTTGGTAAGACTGGTTGTCAGACTTTCGGGCTTCTGACTACCCGTAACGACTGTCAAAGATTCACGAATGACAGCCGGGACCAACCGCGGCTTAACGTGCTTTCCAAGGCACGGAGGGGTCTCGGTATGTAAAGATGGTCACCCATCCACAGACCAACCGCGGCAAGCATAGCTTAACCTGACCGATCGACCTGTGCGGCTGTACGGCCTATAATGTTTCCACTGCTGGGACACAGGCCACCTCTCTGTGAGAGGGAGTAGGCCGTCCACCACGCGGGTTCAGTGCGTTAGCATGTGCGTGCTGCTGCGGCGATATGTGGAATTTCAAGGATGCGTCACGTTTAGGCACATTTCGTTACATGAGAGAGAGGAAAGATATATTTCTCTCAGTCTCTCACACTAAATCTATCATATTATATTTTTTTAAGAATATTTACTTCTACACGTACCTATATGGTGCTGCATGTGCTTTTTTTTCTCTTTTGCGATTACATTTTTATTTACATAAGTGGCAAAGAAAAATGAAGATATAGAAATAAGATTGTTTTGCAGCCGCCGCGAGTCACTTGTTTTTATTTTCTGAAGTAATTGAAAAGTACACGAGAGCACGAGGATCTTAACTTTTACTTTTACTGACGAGAGAAATGAAGCCTATTTTAAAACAAAAGCCAGACTTTTGTTGTTATGAATGTGATGTAATGGTAATAAAGGGCTAAATGTGCAAGAAAACAGTGAATTTATAACGTGAACAAATTTTATTACCAAAAACGACCTTTATTAACAAAAATAATAGAAACAATAGTATAATCTAATAGTTCTTATCGACGATGACAGACAACTAAAAGAAAAGCACTTCAATTTGACGGCTAACAAAAAAAATAATTTGACCTTTTCAAAAAAGTCCATAGCAAAAAGTACAGCGAGTTGTGTCGCTAACATGTGTTATAAATGTTTTCCTTCACTGAAAGAAAGTGGTGAGCCTTGCCCAGCCTCTTTAATAACTTGTGGCCTAATTAACTTAACACGCACGAAGTTAATAAATCATAATTTTCCTTGGAAAAGTAACTTAATAAAAGCAGAAACCCATTCAATGTATTCCAAGAAGTCTTGAAGTCATTCCAAACACAAACCGAGACAAAAGACTTTGTACCACAACATTGCAATAATACGAGCACTTAGTCTGGACACGGAAAAACAAATGCTATTTCAAAACATTTGTCCCGTTTATTATCAAAGGCTTCTCTCGTTAAGAGTTTCCGGATGATAAAGTCATAATTGAAAAGTATTTGAGGTCTGTCGTAACCCTAATTTGTGTCATTAGGGATGTCAAACGGATTAAGTGCGTCACATTTTTTTGTTTTTCTTTGCGAAACTTTTTGATCGTTAGATGTTTCACCCCTTGTCCTAGCTAAAGCGATCGGTCGCGCGATAAACGTGTTCGTCGCGTCATTATCTATGTCACTCGTTTGTACGGAAATCCGGGCGCCCTATGCTGCACGACCACGCGTTTAGGTTCGTCAGGCGAACACGGAATGGTCGCGTGTTCGCCTGACGATCGCTTTGGTTAGTACGTGTTCCAACTGTTGGGACACAGGCGCTTCGAGCCTTCGAGTTTTCGTATCTTCGAGAGGAAGTAAGCTGAAATCTACCACGCAATCTTTGGTTCTAGGACATGCCGATATCCTCACGATGTTTATATACCTTCATAGTTTTCGAGAGCAGTGGTAATGAAATTATTTACAAAAAAGTAAAGCTCCTAGCTGGCTGGGTTCAAATCCGTGCGCTCACGTATCCTTTTTCAGTTAAAATTTCGGTGAAGCTGGTGCTATGTTTTTAGATAGTACAGACGCCACAGATCAAGCTACCCGAAACTGTCAAATTTTCCCAATCAACCTTGAACCTTAATTCTTTATCGATAAAGTTGAAAATCTATTAAAGAAATTTGACAGATTGTAGTAGCTTGATGTGCTGGCGTCTGTACAACTTGTTAGATCATACAATGTATTCGTACCTTTACAGGCGTGATGTGCTTAACGTCGCGTGCTACCGACAAATAGAGACTTTTGCCACGTTTACCCAATTTTTACGGTAGCTGTGTTCCAGAGTTATGGCTGTGTTGTGCAGCCAAGTTTTACCGAAATTGTTTCGTTGGTTTTACTATGTATTTTATTGCTTGTGGAATTACGATTTTGAGTTATATCATCATTCTCTTGCCCTCATCCCTATTTTTTTTGTCGGCGCAACATGTCTTTTTCTTCCAAACATTCAGACTCCTTCATTATATTATTTTATATTCATTCATTTCGTTTTTTTCTTTTTCTTTCCATTAACCTGACGACACGGTTGGCGCAGTGGCTGAACCATCGACTGCTGCTCTGCGTGTCGCGGTTTCGATTCCCGCACGGAACAAACATTTGTATTGCCTACAGGTAGTTGTTCCGTTGTCTCGGTCTGTTTGTGTATGTGTGTTTAAATGTTTGTAAACGCACCCACGATACAGGAGCAACTGAGGAGCTAGTGTGGGGCAACGTTTTATATAAAAACAAAACAAAAACAATCGTCATCTCAGTAGTCATCTCCTTTCTAACTGATTTTGAGTTATATCAACATCATTATATCTTTTCAATAGCGACTCACCCCTGCTTGGCCCGTACCTGGCCCGTGCCCTGTTTCGACATGACCTCCCAGCATCATTTCCCGTGTGCAACAATGTGTTGATGTCATGTCAAAATATCAAGATTTCTGTGTTATTTCAACGCTGAATATTAATATATTTACGAACATAATCCTTCTGGAATAAATTCTTAAAATTATGGTGAAAACCGCAGCAGAATCCTTAGTGCAGTTTAGAAGATCTAAGCGATCATATAGACTGACACGACAAGTGAATTTGTAAATATAGATTTTCATGACTTCGATAATGGTACCTATTTTATAAAAATAAATTGGTAGGTAGGTAATATTTCTAGAAAGCAAACGAACAAGGTGTGAACACGGAACACGAACCTTTTCGTAACGTTTTACAGTTGAGCGGTTATTTACATAAAATTGTTGGCATAGGACGCTATCGACCGGCAAAATGTTGTTAAATTCTAAATAAACGACGCCCTTAGCTGGTATCAGTGAAACGTTAAAGGTTTATTTTTAACATGTTTCAAATTTTATGACGCATTTCTATCTTTTTATACGTAATCTATTTACAAGACGCCCACAACTAAATATGGGATTTTATAGCAAACGATTATTAAAATATTGTGCTTCTCGCACTGCCACCTAAGATATTCTTATAACAAAAATAATACTACCCATGCACTGCCCATGTACTTCATAGAGGGCGATAATAATAATACTCTTACAGTAATAAAATGATAACACTTTTTCTCTAAAATCAACAAGAATATATTAATCTGAGATCTTTTTCAAGAGATCTTTAACTTGAACAAGTCTTTATTTATGTAGGATATGTAAGTAAATTATTCTTAATAATAATTATAAGCAAAATTGCATCCTTCCGTAGGAGCTGCTTTGCCTTTGAGCAGCGTATTCTCCATCTTCAATATGGCTATGTGAACTCTTGCAGTCGCCAGCTCAACATCTCCACCAGTATCTGTTTTCGAACATATTCTTTCGGGCATCTTTGGGCTTATCTGGTTCTTCATATAAGCTCACAAGAACTATATACCTAAATGATTCCAACAATACTTATCTCTTTGTTGTATGTATGTACCAAAGTTATTCCAGCAAAACTTATATCTTTGTTGTATGGTTCGATATTTGACGCAAGAATAAACAATATTTATTTCTCTTGACAATCCAAAAAGTTTCAGACAAAATACATACATACACGCTAACTAAACTCTTTGTATTTCTATCTGTGTCAATGCCACGGCTATTTTCGTTGAGAGCAGTCGAGGTAGACAAGCCCCGAGCATCTAGACTCGGTTACCTATTGTCTATTCTCTAAGAAATTCAGCACACTCGGTCTAATATAGCCGAAACGTTCGCTTGGCGCATAGGATCAATCTTCTTGTTTTATTAAACAAAAATAAAGTTTTCGTGTTCGTAATCTTGGCAGGAGCTATAACTCATCTTGTTACCCCAACCCCCTTAAGGGGGATGCACTAAGATAGCCCGCGAAATCCCAATTTACTAGGTTTTATGGAATTTGCAGGACATATTGATTGAAATATGATTCGATAGCAAATATGGCTGTACAGAATATAATCAATGGCCTCAAATGTCATGATTATTGAATAGGCTATTATAAATTTAGACAGATGTACTGATGATATTTGTGATTATAATTCTATAAATACATATAATATATTTGTTACGGCCGCGAATCTTAATAATGTCACAAGCTTCGGGTTCGTGACAATAAAAACTGCCGATATAAATTACCAAAAATTAAACTTTAATTAAACAACAGTAATAACAGCTCAAACACACTAATTATAAAACACAATTGCTCTTAAGTCGCACTTGAAGATCGCTTTCGATGTATTCGCCTGTATCGCTGATCCAAGACTGACAGCTCGCTTTTTTATTTTTTTATTTTAATGAATGGCATCTCGTAGTTGACCTTGAGAGGTCGTGACTACTTAACCGGACTATCCTGTGGTTGCCTTAAGAATTCTTAAAGCCTCCAGCCAGGGCTACATCTAGATTAAAACTAAGCGACTGCACGCTAAGGGCACCCCCTGTGGGGTACGAACCTCGGCTTAGGGCGTCGCTGGGAGAGGGCAGCAAGGGGGCAGGCTGGATCGAATTAGTATTATTAATGCTTTGATCAGCGCGGCGTTTCCTAGGATCTCTCACTATCTCTGAGAAGAAAGGCCGAAACAAACTCAGAGGTCTCAGTCGGGGAATTTAAAGCTACAGGCTCAGCTACGGCGCGGGCTGGCACTTCAGCGGGCAAGGGTCGGGGGGGAGAATTTACTTGGGGGCGTCGCGAGGGACCTCGGCGGCGAGGTCGGAATGTCGGTAATTTGTGTTTGTAAACTGTACTGCTGACAGCTCGCGGCTAATCCCGGCTTTATATAGTGCCTCAGATAGTTCCAGAAACTTTTATTGTAGAAACATCTAGAATGTTCGAGTACATACCGGCCCCGACTCCCGACTGACCAGATGTCGATAGTTCTAGTATCGAAATTTCTAGAAAGATCTATTAGTTCTGTTATTCGATACTAGATGGCGCTAGTGCTAAATTATTTCTGCTACTTAATACCAGATGGCGCTAGTGGTAACTTAGTTCTGCTACTTAATACTAGATGGCGCTAGTGGTAACTAATGTCACCATGTACCAGGTATTAATCGTGGCGCGTAACAATAAGATCGATATACAACCTGATACTGATTGCAAAAACCGTAACAAAATTTGATTTTCACAGGCTTCTCTGACGTTTTCGCCTTAAACTGATTCCCAAATTTTTTTAGAGGTAAGGTACTGGCCTGGCGAATTCTACACCCACTAAGAAGCACTATAGGATAGAAATTAATTAAACAACAAAGCACCTTCCCATGAAATAACTTAAGTATTTTCCAGAATTTATGGAGCACATACAAACTATAAATCACATTTATGCGCGCTAATAACGGGTAGTATGGCGTTGTAGATGACTTGAGACTAATTAGTAAAGTTATTTATATTTAGCGGACGTCGGATAGATGGCACTTGAAACAATATACCATCTTAGTGCGGTACATCCTTCCACGCCATTATTGCTCGAGGTTATGGGACGTGAAATGTTTTCCTTTAGATGTACGATGTCACGCTGTAGAGATAGAGGAGTTTTATTTGTATTCTAATTGGAGAAACGAAAGAGGAGTTTTGTACTTTTGAACGTTTGAAGTTATTTATTTCATAAATCTATATATATACAAGTGATGGCTAAGTAATAACAGCCGCACGAGTCAATCGATCAGATTAAGCTACGCTTGCCGCGGTTGGTCCGTGGATGGGTGACCTTCACATACCAAGCATGCTCCGTGCCTCGGAAAGCACGTTCAGCCGTTGGTCCCGGCTGTCATTTGTGGATCTTTGACAGTCGTTACGGGTAGTCAGAAGCCCGAAGTCTGAGAACCAATCTTACCAAGGGGTATCATATTACCCAGTTACAGGTCAGATAGGCAGTCACTCCATATAAAATACTGGTATTCAACTGCATCCGGTTAGACTGGAAGCTGACCCCGACATAGTTGGGAAAAGGCTAGATAGAGGATGATATACTTAAATAAAAATAATAAGAATGTAAAAAAGTTGTGTCTGTACATTGAATATATTTAAAAAAGAATAATTGAGGGGTTTAAGAAACAGTAATAGAACACGAATCTAATAAAAAAAGTCTGTCTGTTTGTCTGTTTGTCTGTTTGTCTGTTTGTACACGCTAATCTCCGAAACTACTGGACGGATTTGAATGAAACTTTTTTTGTTATCTAGCTATTAAGCCTGGGCAACATATAGACTATAATTGATTTTGGAAACTGGAACACCTGATGCAGAACCGCAACAGACCAGCTAAACTATAAGAGTTACATAAATGGCGCCTTAGAAAAAAGTGTTGTGTCTGATGAGCATTTTCTGTTTAGAGAATAAAATTGAAGATCCGGAACACCTGATGTGGAACTCTTAGAGCACAGCTAAACTATAATATATATAGATTTGACATCTTAGCAAAAGTTATTCAGTCTGATGAGTATTTTCTACTGCGAGAGTAAAACTCGAAGATCGGAACATCTGATGTGGAACTCGGAGAGCACAGCTAAAATATGGCATATACAGACGTGACATTTTAACAAAATTTGTTTGGTCTGATGAGTATTTTCCGCCGAGATAATAAAAATCAAGGATCAGGAACATTTGATGTGGAAATCAGTTTATACTAATATATTAACATAAGCTAGGAGTACCTCCACGCGGTGAAGGCGGTAACAGTTTGGGCCTTCTTTTCGATGACGATGGTAAATTCATTGAAAACTTGGCTTCACTGGCTAAATCATAATATAATAGATATGCCTTCGGGCTTATGTTATTTGAGTGTTTAATTTCCTTTTCCATTTATCTTCGTGACACGGTAGCCTACCCGGTAATGCAGGGGAGCAATCACTTAGATCTTAATTGCAAAGTTATTAAAGTACTTACATTAATAACCATAACCATGCCACGAAAGAGGTCAAATCTTTCGCAATGTTCGAAATTTAAAGATCATTAGATCCCAAGAATCGAATGAAGAACGCCAGGCAAGACTTGATGCTGTTCGACAACATCAGGCTGTATCTCGCCCAGCGGAAACTTCTTCGGATCGTGAAGCACGACTTAGCGCTGATCGTGAGCGTCATGCATCGTCTCGCGTTTCTGACACTTTCACACAAAGAGAATCACGCTTGCGTTCTCAGCGTATTTACGCATCTACATCTAGGTCTCTAGAGACCAGTGAGGATCGTGATGCGCGACTGACCGCTGATCGTGATCGTCATGCATTGTCTCGCGAGTCGGAAACATTAACGGAAAGAGAATCACGCTTGAGTTCTCAGCGTATTCTCACGTCGACTTCTAGGTCGTTAGAGATCAGTGATGAACGTGAAGTGCGACTGGCCGCTGATTGTGATCGCCATGCATTGTCTCTCGAATCAGAAACGTTCACAGAAAAAGTATCACGCTTGAGTTCTCAGCGCATTCGCACGTTGACTTTTAGATCTCTGGAGACCAGTGAAGAACGTGATGCGCGACTTACGGCTGATCGTGATCGTCATGCATTGTCTCGCGAGTCGGAAACATTCACGGAAAGCGAATCATGCTTGAGTTCCCAGCGTATCCGCACATCCACTTATAGGTCTCTAGAAACCAGTGAAGAACGTGATGCGTGACTTACGGCTGATCGTGATCGTCATGCATTGTCTCGCGAGTCGGAAACATTCACGGAAAGCGAATCACGCTTGAGTTCCCAGCATATCCGCACATCCACTTATAGGTCTCTAGGAACCAGTTAAGACCGTGATGCGCGACTTACGGCTGATCGTGATCGTCATGCATTGTCTCGCGATTGAAGACAGACACTGAAAGCTGCTGGTGTTGATTTGAGAACCGGCTGTTTTTCTCATGGTCAACTTTATGTTGCTTTCTCAAGGGTTAGCCTTCCGGGTTTTATATTCTGGCACCCGACGGAAAAACCAACAATATAGTTTATAAAGATTTTTTTAGAATAGTTATGTTAACTAATTGATATTAATTTCGCTTCATAATTTCGGAATGAAAATAATTCTACCTTTTTATTTTAATGAAGTTATAACCTACCCATTGTCTACAACACTCAATCTAAGGTATACCAAACAAAACCGATGAAGGATTTCGATTAAGTAACGCACAGTTCAAACTCTTGCCGAAATTCCTATCGGAACGAGAAAGGGACTGGATCCGCGTACGAAGTCGCGGGCAGAAGCTAGTACTTAAATAAAAATGAAATGCTGTTCGCTGGTAAGCGCATCACTTGAGAACGACTGGACCAATTTGGTTAATTTTATTTTTTAAATGTTTGTTATAGTCTGAATGAGGTTTTTGGGCAAGAAAAAATGTTTTTTTTTTCCGAAAACTTGGACAATTCGGGAAAAACAAAAAATTGGTTTTCTATCGAATTTTCAAACGTATGTATTATTGAAATTTGGACAGGACAACATCTGTCGGGTTAGCTAGTATTTTATAAAACAGAAAGGGTAAGCGACACTGAAAAATTAAATGTCGAGTACCTACTAAAAACGAACTGAGAAGCGCGAAACAAGGAAATATCTGAATCCCTAACCTTAGTCGAATTTCGTTGTATTCTGCGGGTGCTAACTTAAACAAGTATTTACGTTACGATGATTTAAGATTATTTACAAATAAAGATAATATATCAAAGTAATATGGGCAGCCACACATAACGTCTTATTAAGTAAATGGATAGTCGTCATGAATAACCACAAAGCACCAGAGAGATGCATAGAAGTAGACTCATTAAAATTTAACACTTCCTTGAAACTAGACGAGAATGTCTCTAAGAGTTTGCAGCTTAATAATGAACGCCTGCAGAACAACGGGATAGATACCACCTGCTGTCGGACACGGAATACCGGAGCAATATATTTGAGACATAAATCCTTGGGCACTTACCTACCTCATAGTCAAACAAAATTATAAGTAGGAAGATTAAATAAGCAACACTCGAGGGCAATGTATTAGCGTCACATAAAGATACCTGAAAGTCTCGGAAACTAAGAATGCTAGCTTAATCAAATAAATTGCGTTTAATAGACAATTAAATGAAAGTAATAACTTCTTAGTTACTGAAAAGTTATGCTATCAAAAATGACAATTTAAAAAAATGGGACATATAAAAGTTATTCTATAAAAAATGACAATTTAAAAAAATGGGACTTATAAATGGAACTACGAATTTTCTGCATCTGTTTTTGCTTTTGTTTCTATTACTTCATATAAAAAGGTATGTAATCAGTTGCATCCGGTTAGACTAGAAGCAGACCCGAACATAATAGGCTGTTTTCCTAAAAAAATCTAATTAGTCCGTCACTTAGATTATCAAAAAATATTGAATCCGTATTTTTTCTATTGTCAATTATATAAAAAATGATGAAGATATCGCCCGTTAAAGTTCCGCGTGACGTCACTTGCTTGCGACATTTTTGCAAGCAAGTGACGTCACGACCCCCACTCCCAAATTTTGACGAGCTTTATCTTTGTCATTTTTTGTTTGATTGACAAAAGAAAAAATACGTGTCCATTATTTTTCGATAATCTAACTGACGGACTAAATATAATAATATTTTTTTTACCCAGGCAACTACCCTATTGGGAAAAGGCTAGGCAGACGATGAATATACGAATAACAAGTACAATATAAAATTCAGATAAGTCTCTAATGAAGCGAAAGTCTGATTAAAGTACTTCAATACATACATAAGTTCCACCTGCTGGGACACAGGCCTCCTCTCTGTGGGGGGGAGTGGCCCGTTATCCACCACGCCAGCCCAGTGCGGGTTGGTAGATGTCACATGTCATGTCTTCGAATTTTTTCGGTTTTAAGACATGCCGGTTTCCTGACGATGTTTTTCTTCACTGTTTTGGGAGCAGTAGTAATTGAATAATTTACACAAAGTAAAATGCTTGCCAGGGTTAAAACCAACCTACAAACACAGCGGTTTTGACAAAAAAAAAATTGTTTATTTAAATAAATCCGCAGATTTTTATTTGACGTGTAACTTTTTCTGATCATATTAAAAAAAATTAGGATGTTTCAATCTTTGGTCTCGCCACTAGAAGTTATAATATGACATTACCTAGTGTCTTATTTCTTCAAATTCTTTGCGTGTGTGTAACCAGTCATATTTCTGTTTCATACTAAACAAGACATAGGATTTCCCATCATCAAACATGACGTACTTCCATAATATTACAAATTTTCATATCCTATTTAACGGTTTTAGGGGATGTATCTAAAATCCATCTTTAGTGGTCACTTTCGCTATAAAAGGAACATAATAAACGTGTAAAATGTCATGATTTTAGACCCAGCGATTTAAGTAGTGCGTTGTCTGTCATTTAATGAATTTAAGATTTTTAGAAAGATGCTACACTGATTTTGCTTTATAAATAAACACACTTATTCTGCCTCTTTGCCCAGGTACGCACGGTCGTGTGTTTTCCTCGCTGCGACTTTTTTTTGCTCACTGAATTTTCGTCACACTGCTCAGCGCCGAATGTTGAAAATCCAAGTGTGTTTTTGACTCGCTGGGATGCGCTCTGTTGGATTTTCAATGCTCGGCTCATCACCGAAAGTTGAAAATCCAGTGCGCGATAAAGTCCCATCACGAATTTGTACGTCCACGCAAACGTGGGTTTATGCAGTCACTGAGTTGCCTCGTGTGACGCCCACAGCCCACTATAGTAAAAAGGTTTAGTATGTTAAACTTGCCGCCTACTTACTAAATCTTCTGGCACCGACATTACCGACATTCTAAAATTGTAAGTACAGTCACGCAAAGGAAGCTTTATATTAAATTCCTTCATAGATGAAGGTAGCATTAATATGTGGGATTAAGCAAACAGCTATCCAAAAGATATTTAATATCCTGACGTTTCCGAGAAGTTTTACTTTGACAGAACAATATTATGTACATTGTACAATATTGTAGGTACCTATGTTTGTACAGAACAGTTTTATATCAATATAACGGGTATTTAATCAAACTCTTTGCTAAATAATTGCTGCTGTTTGCTTTACTTGTGTTTTTTTTTATGTTTACTTTAGAGCAGGGGTGAACCAGGAGTAATGGCCCGTACTTACGAGTCGTCGTCGGTTCAAACCCAGTCAGGCATGTTACTCGTACTTTGTGAAATGTTCTTCAACACCACTGCTCTCAAAAGGTGAAGCAAAACATCGTGAGGAAACCGGCATGTTCTAGATTTCTGATTATTTTATTTGCTATACTATTCTTGTGGATTCAACTATTTTGTGCATTGGTTAACCACTAGGCCACTACGATTTTATATTCCATTTCATCCGTAACCATTTCAGCCGATGCTGACAAACAATATTAGTGTGAAATATTAAGTTCAGTAAAATGTTACATTTACACAGGTTGGCATGGACGTCGACGCGCACACTGTAACCGTGAGTTCAGCACATGATTCTAGATCCCTAAACCCCCTAAAAAATCTACAAAAGTGCAATACACGCGGTCAAAATGCATGGGACAACAATTTTTTTTGAATAACAGGTTACTTTTAAAAAAATCAGGAGGGTTCAGAACCATGTAGGTACTGAATCCATGGTTACAGGTTGCGCGTCGATAATTCTGCCATCCTGTGTATGCATAACATGCATAATCAACCTATAAAGTTCCCACTGCTGGGACACACGTCTCCTCTCTTCGTAAGTCGGGGCCTTTACCACTGGGCCCCCACTGCCCTATCTCACCGTATATTATATTGCATGTATTATGTTTAATGCAGTGTATTGTGTGTGTGTATAAATGAAAAGATGAAATAAATAATGAGTATACTTATATTTGTTTAGTCTTTTACAGTTTTTAAGGTCTATGCACACAGCGGGCGGGGCGGGACGGGACAGCGACGCGACGATGAGCAGTTGTAATGTACTAGATAGTACGGACGACGCCACACAGAGCCGCCCCGCTCGACGGGACGGTAGCCATCGCGCCCCGTCGCCGCCGCGCCGAGCGGCAAATACAAGTGAGAAGCGGCGGGGCGGGACGTGACGGGCCGCGAGCGCGTTTTTGATTTATTTCATGCATCCATTTCCGTTTACATTTTTCTTAGCTAGCGCAACTATGAGCAATAGCGTTTCCATGTCTGAATCGCTCAACATCTTTTTTGATGAAAGTATGGCGCGGCTGGACGGGACGTGATCGCACCCGCAGTGTGAACACTGCCGCCGCGCCGTGCCGCGTCGCTGTCCCGTCCCGTCCCGCCCCGCCCCGCCCGTTGTATGCAGAGACCTTAACTGTCCTCATTTGTAAATTTCGCTGTCACACTGAGGGTTGCTGTCAAAAAACCCAATATTGCTTTAAGCTCGCCTTTGTACATAACCTGACCTTGTAATATTGTAACAATAACTCTGTGATTTATGTGTACAATCTATCTATATTAACAAAAGAAAGAAAGAAAATAATAAATACATAAAACAAAAAAAAAAACTTAAAACAGTATTGTGTGCCTCACGACTGCGCCAAATAGATAAATCAATGTCAGACAACTAATAATAAAAAAGAGGTAAAATTTATGCGTGTCGGAGAAGGTATGTTTGTCTCGTTAACATCAGGCATATTTTAATTACTGTGGGCGTAATAAGGGTAGTGTTGGTTATAGCACAATAGAAAAACGGTTTGCAGTTCAAATCAGATTACAATTCACAAACAAGTTAGTCATACTAGCGAATCACACAGTGTAGATACACAACTCAACGATACGAAACGCTGACAGTTTCTATGCACATGTTGTTCATACGATGTCCAATGTTTCGATTCTCCCGAGAGCTCTGCTCATACCGCTTTTGTAGCTGTTGCTCACGTCCCATCACGAACTCAGGCTAGACTCTGTCTAGCGCCACGAGATGGCGCTAACGTTCCGAATAGTCAAACAAATGACTCCGACATGCGTTTATATGCCGGGGGTAATCTTTGGAGCTACTGATCATGACGCTAATTGCGCAACACACTTTAAATCTAAATTTGAATTATTTTGAAGGATATTGCCAATCCATTACTCATATGCACATATTTATGTTCGAAAAATTTGTCTGCTCAACAACGTACATAACGCAATGAATGTTGTTGAACTGTCAAAATGAAAGCCATTGCTACTGATAGTATGTTACGCAATTACCCCGCCAATTCCAAAAATTCTCTGATTCAATTCTTTTATTGATAGAAATCAGCTCCTGCCGAGTGTCATATGGATATGTTTTATGGTATAGTTGACTTCCACACGGATGAAATTGCGGACAGAAACTAGTAAAAAATAAAAATATATCATTATCCCTACCTTAAACATGAAGAACTTCTAAAACCAATGCCCAAGCAAAACCATTTTCTCAACTACAGATTGTTAAAAGTTTTCCAGCTGAAGCATCTGCACAGATAACTAAATGTCTGCCATTAAAATAAAATGCAACGTTTATTTCCACTTGTATTTTATTTAGTGACCTCGATAACATTTTAAGACTTCCTTTGGAAGCCAAACTAGCCTTAAACGCAGCTTTAGGAGAGCAAACTTGGACAGTTCTGAGGGGCAATTCTCGTTATTTTGAGAACGTTCACAGTCTGATCTCAGTCTCAATCTGTCAAAAATACCTCTAATTTCCCTACATTTTTGACAAGTTTTTGAGTTTGATTGTCGCTTAGATGAGATTGCGACTTGATTTAAGAAGTTTTTAATTACCAGGATTCGCCTTCTGATATACCCAGTGATGCATTACTGCATTATTGGTTCTTAAAAAGGGAGCAAGTGCGAGTCGGGCTTACACACGAAGGGTACAATATTTAACACTAAATAATATTTATAAAAAAACCGTTAAACCGTTGGTCCTGGCTGTCATTCGTGGATCTTTGACAGTCGTTACAGGTAGTCAGAAGCCCGAAAGTCTGACAACCAGTCTTACCAAGGGGTATCGTATTAGCCAGTAGGTAATTGGGTTTTGGAGCTCAGATAGACAGTCGCTCCATGTAAAATACTGGTACTCAGCTGCATCTGGTTAGACTGGAAACCGGCCCCAACATGTAGTTGAGGAAAGCCAAGGCAGATGATGATAATGTTTGTAAAAATACTATAGATCGTCGTTTATCCGAACGTCGGTCAACCGAATGACCGCTTAACTGAATAGCACCCTAATTGCGTAACACACGATCAATTATTGGAATCTGAATCATTTTGAAGCAAATTGCTAATCCATTGCTTCATAACGCAATGAATGTTGTTGAACTGTCAAAATGAAACCGATTCCGATTGATCGTGTATTACGCAATTAGGGTGCTGGTGGTAGTAATTAAATTACATACTTACTATTTTAATAAATAAAAATATTCATAACAGATTAATTATGAATGGTTTTATTGTAACATTGTTAAAATTCAGTTCGATCATCCGAATAAATCGGTTTTCGGAATCGTTTGTCCCCTAATTGGAAATAAAAAATCGACGCTTTACTGTATTTTAGTTAAAAATAAAACCATTACACTTTAACTCTAATTTATTTTTATTATTTGTTATTATAGCGCCCATAGTTGTATACACTCTGTGACAAGTGTCTACCGTAGGTACGGTTCAAAAGATACGGACTTGTAACAGACGGACTGACAGCGGAGCCTTAGTAATAGGGTCCCGTTGCACCCTTTGGGTACGAAACCCTAAAAATATTCATATATTCCGCTTATGTAATATTACAAAGTAACTTCGTACCGTTTTTCCTTAAACGAAGCGAGGTTATGAGGTTGTAGTGTCGGTTGTATACGTTTTTTTTCTACTTGATTAGATTCTTAGTATACAGCGTGCTCGTATTGCTGTGTAAGCAAAGGCTGTGAAATTAGAATGTAAAGTAAAGTAACTGTGAGTCAATAAATGACCTTCGTTTGCAAGGTTAATGAGACGATGAACCTTTTTGTTGTAAAAATAGCGAAATTATTATTTATACATTTTTAAAGTGGCAAAAAGATATTCATTGGGCATTCGGTTTTAATATATTTATTATTAATAGTCTGTGTTGTTTTCGTAAGTACCAAATTAAAAAATATTTACTTACAGATTTTGTGCTCAACGATATTGTTTACACCTACTCGCTATGGTAAGTGGCCTTAATACCTTTGAACTATCTATTGGGCTAATTTATCTGGTCATCATCATCATCATAATTTCAGCCGAGAAACATCCACTACTGGACATAGGCGTCCCCTAAGTCACCTTGTCCGGTTCTGTGCTTCTCGCATCCAGCTTACTCCTGGCAATTCTTCGGGCTACATAATATGTTGGTTACCTACCTGATCGTTGCGTATTGCCAGTGATGACATAAGGCACTAAAACGTGGTCGCACACAATAGGCCTTATTAGAAGGCTGAAAGCCATCCAAAGGGCAATGGAGAGGACTATGCTCGGAGTTTCCCTACGCGATCGAATGAAGAGATCCGTACGAGAACGAAGGTAACCGACATTTTTCTATGCTACTATTATAAAGATAATTTTATATGTAGGGGGTAATCTCCGGAACTACCAGCCGATCGAATCTGTAAAAATCTCACCGTGAAAAGTTGGTGAAGTGAGCTTAGAGTGAGCTGTCAATAGTGTCAATCCCTTAGCATTAGTTGGAATGACAGCTCACTCCACGCTTACTTCACCTAAGTTTTCACGGTGAGATAGTTACAGAATCGCACTGCTGTTGGATTTGAATAATCTTTTTTGCATTTGATAGCTTAATTCTTGAGAAAGGCTATAAAAGCTATATAACACCAAGCTACAGCTCTTAGGAGACCAGCAAAAATAGTAAAAGTAAGAAAGAACGCTAAGTGAAGTAGTACCGCGGACATAATGATGATGTTTATTTTTTATATTAACGCTGTACCTACCTATCCAGTTGAAATTGTAATTTATATAATACATGGAAATTAATTAATTGCTGTTACTGGTGTATAACCGTTGTAATTAATAATAATAAATAAATAAATAATATAATAATAATAATATAGTACCTACCGCGGACATGTGATGCGATGCGACAGGGTGGGTCGGGGGAATAAGAAATTTCAACCAGTAGAAGCCGCGTGCAAAAACTAGTCTAGTAATATAATTAAACCCACTTCATTGCAATTTCTCATACATGAGATTCTAAATTTGTCTGTTTAATGTATATAGGATTAGTATGCTAATTTCAAGTTAATTTAGACTACACTCGAGAGCAATGAATCCGGGTCACTTGAAGAATACTAAAAATCTCGGAAACTAAAAATGCTAGGTTAATGCAATAAATTGTATTTAATAGACAATGTAATACTCCTTAAATGAAGGTATTAAAACTTCTTAGTTATTGTAAAGTTATATCATAAAAAAATCAAATTTGAAAAAGGGCCACTTTCGAAGATGGATCTACGAAATTACAGCATTTGGTTTTGCTTTTGTTTGTAATCTGTCATTTATGTGGGTACATAAACCATGTTGATAGTGCTCTATATTCATTATTCAAGCTGAAATTATGTCGCTTACGCCTGAAGAATGCACCAGAATACTTACAATGCTGGAAACCGGCCGGAGTCAGCGCGATACAGCCAGGACTGTCGGTGTGTCGCTGTCAACAGTACAAAGAGTTCTCCGACGTTACGAAGAAACTGGTTCTAACCTACGCAGACCAGGAACGGGCAGAACCAGGTGTACCACAGCACGAGAAGACCGATACTTGGTGAACACCATGCTTCGAAATCGCTTTCTCACAGGAACTGATTTCACAAATCAGTTTCGACGCCTCGGAGGAAGTAACCCAAGTGCATGGACAGTAAGACGTCGGCTTGCTGAATCTAACTTAAAACCCCTTAGACCTGCAAACGGCCCTAAACTGGAGCGTGGGCATCGTATTTCAAGACTAAGATATGCCCAGAGCCACGTAAATTGGAGTATTGAAGATTGGTCAAAAGTTATGTTCTCCGACGAATCAAAATTTATGCTCTACAAGCACGATGGAAGACACAGAGTGTATCGAAGACCAGGGGAAAGATTCAAGCAAGCATGCATCGAAGAAAAAGTAGCCTACGGTGGTGGGTCTGTACTTGTGTGGGCCGGAATTTCTTCTGAAAGTCGCACAGAGCTGGTGATCATAGAAAACGGCTCTTTAACTAGCGTAAGATATGTGGAAGAAATCCTCAATGATCACGTTGGTCCATTTATGGTCAATTTAGGTGAGGATGCTATATTTATGCATGACAATGCCCGACCTCATACAGGTAGGATTGTGAATGACTACCTTCAAGAGATGAACATTACTCGTATGGAGTGGCCAGCGCGCAGCCCGGATATCAACCCGATCGAGCATGCTTGGGACGAGCTAGGCAGATGCGTAAAACAACGAAACCCTCCCCCAATCACGCTTCGTGAGCTCAAAATTGCTCTCACAGAGGAATGGGAGAATATTCCCCAAAATCGTATAAGGAACTTGGTGTACAGCATGCCAAACCGCGTAAACGCAGTAATGGAAGCACGAGGAGGCAATACGAAGTATTAAAATTCAAGAAAATCGTAATAAAGTTCAAAAATTTCATGTTTCCTATTTTTGTTTTAAGGAGAGATCAGCAGTTTTTTTCTTTATGTAATTTTGTGTTAATAAAATGTATGGTGACTCATATTTTTTTTACTTTCATTTAAGGAGTATTACATTGTCTATTAAATACAATTTATTGCATTAACCTATCATTTTTAGTTTCCGAGATTTTTAACATTCTTTAAGTGACCCGGATTCATTGCTCTCGAGTGTAGAACCGAAATCCGTGTTTGCAGCTTTATGCATTATCGTTGTGTATTCATGCCATATTTGTTCTGTTATCAAATGTAGTTCCGGATACGGGATTAACTCGTATATCCCCACATTATATACCCACAGACTGTCCTGCATTCAGACAGAGTCGTCACACAGTGGGTGCCTGAAGACGGGTGTCGACATCGAGGCAGGCCTAAGAAACGCTGGCGTGACGATATGGACTCGTTCCTAACCGATTGGACGGAGAAGGCACAGCTCAAAGAAAGGTGGAAGAATATGGGGGAGAGCTTTGCCGAGCAGTGGGACAAAAGTGGTTAAAAAAAACTTGAGAGGTGTCAAAGGACACCCGGATGGAACGAAGTATAACTGGCTTGCTTTCTATAAGAGAGAGACAGACAGAGAAACACGCGCACGCCGCACGGCTTACAACTATAGCAAAAAGTGTCGTTCCAAGTTTTGGTCTTAATTTTTTCCGTCTTTCCCCCCCCCCTTTCGCAACGCGCGATAAGGAACTTTGTTCCAAAAAACAACCTACGTACTTAATATCCCCGATCAGCCGTTCTAGCTTGTGAAAATTTCACCGTGAAAACTTAGGTGAAGTGTGCTTGCAGTCAGCTGTCATTCCACCTAATGCTAGGGATTGACACTATTGACTGCCCCGTCGCTCTCGTGGTTGCAAGCGCGACTGCTGAAGGTCCTGGGTTTGATTCCCGGGTCTGGTAAAGTGTTATTGGGTTTTTTAGTAACCGTCTGGAGTTTGGAAGTTGGCGATGTGATACCCCCGTGCCTCGGAAAGCACGTTAAGACGTTGGTCCTGCGTCTGATCTCTCTCCGGTCGTGTCGGATTGCCGTCCCAGCACTCACCGTGAAAAGTTAGGTGAAGAGATCTTAGAGTAAGCTGTCAATAGTGTCAATCCCTAGCAATCTAGCATTAGTTGGAACGACAGCTCACTCCACGCTCACTTCACATAAGTTTTCACGGTGAGATGGTTACAGAATCGCACTGCTGGAGTACATTATTTATTTATTGACGGCTCATTTCAAGGTAACTTCAACTAAGTTTTGACGTTGAGATTCTTACATAATGCATCGGTAGATCTCTGTGTGATGAATTTAATACATGATAAATGTCGTGTCGACGCAATTGCGGCTGGTAAAATGAAGGCCTAAATCTATTTCGGTCTGTCCTAGCTTAGACCATTTCTATTTCAAGGCACATTCAGGGACATAATGGGGACCTTCTGCCTCGCTAAAAACCTTGCTGAGTGGTTAATCGTTTTAGGCTACAATTATTTTTGTATTGTTGAATTAAACTTCTTCTGGGGTTTATTGTTGAATTAAACTTCTTCTGGACTGTAAAATAACGAGATTTATTTAATCTAAAAGGTACGTCATAAAACTGTGGTAGAAAATTAAAGGGGCGGCAGTTAGCTAACTTCCTTTGATTAAAAACATGGTGGACCCACCATACCACTGGTCAAACCCCTGGTGTTATGGTGGGTCCAAAACTATACCACTGAGAAAATAGTGTTGTGGTAAACTAGTTTATAAAAAATTGTGAAAGCATAGATAAAACAGTGTTGTCATACTAAATATTGTCGTGTAGCGACAAGGAAAAGCTAAGCTTATAGGTTAAGGTATAAATGAAAAAGGGAGATGGAGAACAATTAAAGATATATTTAGAAGAAAAGGATGGAGATGGACTGAAGAGTGGTGTGTAGTATGTGGAGGTGGGGTGTATGGACGACGATGCGTGATAGATGGGTTGAGGAGGCTGAGGTGAAGATACAGGTGGGTTGAGGAGGTAGTCGCGAGGCAGGTGCTGGCGACAGGGGCAGGTACAGCTACCGATCCAGGATCAGGAACAGGAACAGGTGATGACAGGTGCTAGGGCGTGGCAACACGGAGGACACCCGTAGGAGGGCCCACGCAGCAGGCCAGGACGCAGCACAGCAGCAGGAGAGAGAGGCACGGCGGAGACGCTGTCAGCCCGTCAGGTGAGGACAGGAGGGCCCACGCAGCAGGCCAGGACGCAGCACGGCAGCAGGAGAGAGAGGCACGGCGGAGACGCTGTCAGCCCGTCAGGTGAGGACTGGAGGGCCCACGCAGCAGGCCAGGACGCAGCACGGCAGCAGGAGAGAGAGAGGCACGGCGGAAACGCTGTCAGCCCGCCAGGTGTGGCGGACCTCGGGTGAGGCAGCCCTCAGGTGAGGCGCGGCCCAGTAGATGAAGTAGCCGTCTTCACGGAGGACGGAGGACGGAGGACGGAGGCGTAGGCAGGGTCCGTCACGTACCGCAGCAGAGAGGTACGCTGGGTATTCCCGGGATAGGTAGCCCTGGAGTATCAGGCTCCTTGTAGTGTTCGCCTTAGAGGCGAAGCCAGAACTCATCCTTGTATTGCGTGGATCAATAAAGTTAACTCGTAGAATAACATCATGTAGAAAATATGAATTTGAGATAAGAATTCGGCCAGTATTTACTTTACATAGTACATACATAAGTTTGCATATAAAAAGATACAGGCCGGTAAGAATTTGAAAGGTACGTTGCTATGGTGATGTATTAAACGTCGTTGTCAAAGCTGTCATAATAAAATATATTATAATAAAATACAATAAAATCTATAGTTATTTTGTATTAGAAGTATAGTGTTTATAGGAAAAATGATATCCATCAATGTAGGCGAAACTACCAACCCTTGGATGACACAAAATCGTCATAGTCTCATGTTAAAGTTGGAGCTGTGTCTGTGTACTGATTGTGGATAAAACGTGTCTTGAGGAATAATCAGATCAGCGCCTAACGGTCACAGAATGCTTGTTCTAACCTTGAGAAATGATTGAAGGTAACTGTGAGTATGTACATTATGTTACAATATGAACCCGCAGTAACCCTTTGGATGCGAGAAGCACAGAACCGGTCGAAGTTGAGGTGCTTGGGGGAGGCCTATGTCCAGCAGTGGACGTGTTTCGGCTGAAATGATCATGATGAACGATACTAAATATAAAAACTTGAGAGGTGTCAAGGGACACCCGGATGGAACGAAGTATAACTGGCTTGCTTTCTATAAGAGAGAGAGAGAGAGACAGACAGACAAACACGCACACGCCGCACGGTTTACAACTATAGCAAAAAGTGTCGTTCCAACTTTTGGTCTTAATTTTTTCCGTCTAGCCCCCTTTCGCAACGCGCGATAAAGAACTTCGTTCCAAAAAGGCGAGTTAACATTTTAAACTAATATTCTCACAGGTGTAAATTAACTATTTAAACTATAAAATATTATCGTTTCTGCCCACGACTTCGTTCGCGTGAAATTTCTTGTTCCGCCGGATCACGTCGTCGCGTCGCCCGTCCGCGCTAATACTTCGTTACAACTTAGCGTTCTTTTTATTTTCGCTTCAGCTCCTAAGGGATAGGTCCCTTATGCGTGATGTTAATAACTTATAGCCTTTCTCAAGAAGTGGGCTATGAAATGAAAAAATATGTTTTCAAATCCGATTGCTAGTTCTTGAGATTAGTGCGGTCAAACAAACAAACACACTCTACAGCTTTATTTTTAGTATAGGTACATTACATTTTTGTGTTCTGAGGGTACTAAAGACTGACGGGGCCCGATAGGGCCGAAGCCTGCCAGGGTAGCGGGATCGTCCGAAAGGGTTACCGCTGCCCTGGAACATAAAGGGCTAAGGAAGGAACACGGGTGGGTTTTAGTCAGTAAGAGTCTGACACTCCCTTCTGCTCCACCCAGAGCGGGAGGAGACATTTGATGATTACCCATCCTGAAAAAAAAAAAAAAAAACGGTACTAAAGACGCATAGTTTTTGACGACCCTGGAGTATCTTTATAAAAATAGCTGAAGGTCCGCTGTTATAAAGATGTATTTGCATGCTCTTATTTATTGGCAGTACTTACTGACCCGGGTAGGCACATAAATTCTCAGCCTTTTTTTGTATGTTAATATTTTATACATTTTTATCGCGTTATATTGCAGCTATCTGGGGAAAATGGATCACTTTTTTTGAAATATGGTTGGTCTGACGTTTTAATGGAGTACCTACACTTGATGTCTATCGTCCTGCCCGTAAAATATAATCTGCTGTTCATTTTTCAGTATTTATTTCTATGACAAACGAGCTATTTTTTTAGTGGAGCTTTGAACCCGTCGTGTACAGTCACGAGCATTAGTATGTATACACTTGGCTTTATTGAAAAGCGATTCACTCCTTAATTTTTTAATGAAATTTTATGTTACTATGAACATAGTATTTTCGAACCCATAGGTTTTTGCAATGTGTCGTATTTCATTGTTGTTTTCGTTATTACACGCAAAAATCGCTATTGAAAGTTAAGTTAGATGTGAAGTTAGTGAAAGTAAGTTAGATAAAAGGTGAACGGTGTACAGTCACGAACAAAAGTATGTATGCACTCGGCTTTATTCAAAAGCGATTTAATCCTTTATTTTTTATGAATTTTTATGTTGTTACGAACATAGCATTTTCGAACCCATAGGTTTATATAATGTGTCGTATTTCAACGTTGCATTTGTTATTTCACGAAAAAATCACAACTGAAAGTTGCCAAGTGTTGACATATTGGTACTCGTGACTGGTAGTGCCTATGGCACAGAAATCTCTTCGCACAAAGAACAATATCCTTTGATATGAATTCCGCTTATTATCAGCAGAAATTTACGTTGACGGCGAAAAGTCGAGTGTACACGCACGATCCTTTACGTTCGCATGGTTTATTCCTAGACCTATTAGTTTTAGGAAAAAACTGCTTATTTCACAAACACAGCTTTTCTTTGAAATTGTGTTCTTTTATTTGTTCTTTATCGAGATTTTCGCCAGAGTTCCTTTGTAAATAAAATGACGCTGGCTGGAAATGTTGTTTATTTGAAAAGGGAAATACTGAAGCTTGAATAAGGTTTCATGGAATTACTATTTTGGTAGTTAACGAGATAAAGTGTTAATTATTACCATTTTATACGGAATAAAGTTCATTCAGCAGTTCTTATTTTCATTATATCAATGCTTCATTCCGAAAGTTGAATCTAGATTGAAATCTGAAGTTAAATTAATCTAAATATATCTCAAATGATTAAGAAAAGGTCTTGTTGGGCCTTTTAATTAATTCCAGACTTTTTGCCTGAAATTAATTGGGTCTTTCAATTAAGAAATAATTATGAAGGTATTATTCCACCAATTGTCACTAAACAGCACTTTGTTACTGACCTCTTGTTTACAGCGTACCTACCATACATTATACAATCAAATGTTAATTGCGAGCGAGCAGGACATCTCACTCGTAATTGCTATGCAAACAATGTTCCTAAATTACCCGCATTGTTTACCAATTATGATTTCACATGCTACCTCAGCATACCCGCAAAAAAATCAATCATACCCACAACACACATAAAATATTTTATTGTCCAACCAAATGCCGTGTAAAAATGTTAGTACAAAATTATGGTGGTATACACGAACGTTTTCGTGAAGCGTAAAAAAGGTCGTCATTTTTCATTAAAATAAATGGATTCCCTTATCTAAAACGTTTCCTCAAAAGTTCTGCGCCAGGCAGTAGGCTACATTTTCAATGAAGTAGGTAATTACTTAGGTACACAATGTCTTTCACAGAAGCAGGCTCACTTTATTTAGGAGGGTGCGCCTAATTTTGAAACTGCTCTCGTCACTCTCTTTGCTTTGACTTCGTGGGTAACTAACCTTTATTTCCACTTTATTATACGGAAAGAGTAGGCTAATAAAACTGGATAGATTAATTTTGTAAATGGGGTTTATGCTTGTGTAGTTTGGTGCGTAGTGAGAAGAGTATACTATTGACCTAGTAACACTTGGAAGCGTTGATGTTTTTTGTTTTGTGTTATGTTTATTTATTTATTTTACAATTTATGTGCACACATATATAAACAGAACAGAAAAAATAGGTACAGAGGTGACGCTTATTTCATATGAAATCTCTTACAGCATACCTGAGATAGGTGTGAAAGAGTAAAGGAGACAGAAAAAATTATACATAAAATCTAAAACAACACACTTCGCCGTAGTATAGTATTTTTATCGCACTTTACATGTGTAATCACATGTAAAGTGCGCGTCCCTTCGTGCGCGAAGACGACTAGCGTCAGCATATAACACACACACGCACACGCACAACACACTTCGCCATTGTCTCAGACCATACCGAGATCTCTTTAGCTTACACACACATTCACAGCGTATTTGTACACTTGTTAACCACAAGTAAACCGCGCTTAGCGTCGTGAAATAAAAATACTGTAAGTACCGAGTTAGACAACTTTTTGTATTTTATCATTCAACTATTTTTTACTATCATTGTATTCCCTTTTAACCGACTTCAAATCTGAGTGGGTTGTTAATTATCACTTGAAAACATTGTTCAATGTCATTATTAATTGAAAAATACCAGTAGGTACCTACTTATGTACAATGTGTAACTGAATTTATACACATTATGAGAGTAGTTGGTTCAGAATCGTTTACTGAATCGATTTCTGTCATTTTTAATATAGGTAATCTTTTATCCCAAAAATAAATAAAACTACGTTAATTACCGTCATTCTTTTGCTGTTAAAGATCGCTCTCAGCGATAAGACCGCCCATTGTGTTACCCTTTGTAAAATTTCTATATTTATGTCTGTAATTTATATGAGGTACATACATACTAAAGAGTATACTATTTTATTCTGTCAGTCAAAAGAAATCACAATGGACAAAGTACCTACTACGCCAAACGACGTGTGCGACTGTGATATTTTCCTCACGATATTTTCCTCATGTATCATGATTATTATATAACATTCTAATTGGGGTGTTTGGTTGTGTGCGTTAATTCCGGGACATGTTGTAGAGAGAAACCCTCTAATAATACTCTCGGGTTCCACGCAACCACCCCTTTACTTATTTATTTAATTATTCATGTACACACAGTAAAATATAATAGGGATACGATACACATAATTATAATTTGAGAACAAAGGTACTGATTATTTCTTAAGAAATTTCTTCCAGCAGACCTGCGAAAGGAGAAGTGAAAAGAAATATAAACAAATAAACATTTCTTCATAAAGTCCTACTCTTACTATATATGATATTATAAACGTGAAAGTTTGTATAGATGGATGGATGGATGTTTGTTTGTTCTCTTTCACGCAAAAACTACTAAACGGATTTGGATGAAAGGCACACAGATGGTTTATAACCAGGATTAACATATTATTATCTCCTTTATTTCAATGTAATCATATAAATTATATTTTTAAATATTAGAATAAAAATAAAAAGTTGTTGTAAATGTTTTAATAAAAATTTTAAAAACATTTAAAAATATAACAAATAGTAGTAATAGTATATTATTATTATTATAAGTCTGTGTTGTCCCCTGCAGGGCAAAGGCCTTTCTTCCCTCCTTCCACTTATCAACATATAGGATACTTTTTATCCTGATATTCCCACGGCATCGAAACTTATGCGGGTGAAACCGCGGGGCGCAGCTAGTCCAGTATAAAGCAATGAGACATTAGCTATAAAACTGGCTGTATGCATGGCAGCACCATTGTGTCTATCACATAAAAAATGTATCTGTCATGGCTTCATTTTCAATACTTTGACCGATTGTGGTATAGTAATTTTATTCTAGATGCATCGTCTTCACCTAAAATAATATAGAAAATATTTTAATAGAGTAAGCGTGGAGATTCTTGCTCATTCTTCTTCATTCGACACTACCTTGAAGGGGCGACTAGAATCAATTTTATTTTACTGTAAATTTTGACGTTCAAAACGACGACGTTTGTGACGTGCCTTTTATGTGCAATGATATTATAAGTAAAGTTACTTATAATATCATTGTTTATGTGCCTATTTAAAATAAATGCTTTGACTTTGATATTTAAAAAAAGAAGAAAAGAACTCGCTACCATAAAGGTTTCCTAACTAGATAAATATTTAATGTAGTTAGGGTCCTAACAAAAAGTGGTGGACTGATACTTGATCGGGGTCGAGACCATTAATTTTCGTTAAGGACGCCTTCTGTCGCGGTAAAACAACACAATCTAAAGTATTTTGACTTTTTTTTATGGAAGAAAAAAGATTTGCGCCATTCTTTAGATAAGAAATTCAAAAACAAATCACAAAAAAAAAAAACTTATTTAAAGATGTAAATTAGAAAGTTTTGGGTTTTTAAATTACCAGAAACCTAGAGACTTAGTTTCGACATTGAAACTGACAATTATTTGTGACATTTTATAATACTTTTTGACGTAAAATAAAAAATAACATAACACCATGCCTTTTCTTTTGGTTTCGCGGTGGAAATCCTCATGAACCTCCATCGTAAGGGTGACAGAGGGGTATGGGGACTCTTACTGGCTAACCCAACATAACATCATGCCTGTAATCTATGAAGGTTTATACAGAGGCTGTTAAATAGTAAACCCACATTTCGCCAGTTATGTTTAAGTTCCATATAATACATCATCTGCCTAGCCTTTTCCCAACTATGTTGGGGTCGGCTTCCAATCTAACCGGATGCAGCTGAATACCAGTATTTTACATGGAGCGACTGCCTATCTGACCTCCACAACCCAGTGACTGGGTACCTATATACGATACCCCTTGGTAAGACTGGTTGTCAGACTTTCGGGCTTCTGACTACCCGTAACGACTGTCAAAGATCCACAAATGACAGCCGGGACCAACGGCTTAACGTGCTTTCCGAGGCACGGAGGGGTCTCGGTATGTAAAGATGGTCACCCATCCACAGACCAACCGCGGCAAGCGTAGCTTAACCTGACCGATCGACCTGTGCGGCTGTTATCCATATAATACGTGCCTCATAAAAAAAGATATAAGTGTATATAGATTCTTCTATTCGTCTATAAAAGAGTTATGGTTACTGCCAGCGCACTGTAGAACGGACTGAGGTGAATATTTATTTCGTTGTTGTTTATATTATGTGCAGTAAACTGGCAAAATGTGGGTGTACCGGGGATTATATGCGTGGTGTTGGGTATGTATCTAGGTACTAATAATAATAAATAAATAAATGTGGGTGTACCGGGGATTATATGCGTGGTGTTGGGTATGTATCTAGGTACTAATAATAATAAATAAATAAATGTGGGTGTACCGGGGATTATATGCGTGGTGTTGGGTATGTATCTAGGTACTAATAATAATAAATAAATAAATGTGGGTGTACCGGGGATTATATGCGTGGTGTTGGGTATGTATCTGAGTACTAATAATAATAAATAAATAAATGTGGGTGTACCGGGGATTATATGCGTGGTGTTGGGTATGTATCTGGGTACTAATAATAATAAATAAATAAATGTGGGTGTACCGGGGATTATATGCGTGGTGTTGGGTATGTATCTAGGTACTAATAATAATAAATAAATAAATGTGGGTGTACCGGGGATTTTAGGCGTGGTGTTGGGTATGTATCTGGGTACTAATAATAATAAATAAATAAATGTGGGTGTACCGGGGATTATATGCGTGGTGTTGGGTATGTATCTGAGTACTAATAATAATAAATAAATAAATGTGGGTGTACCGGGGATTATATGCGTGGTGTTGGGTATGTATCTGGGTACTAATAATAATAAATAAATAAATGTGGGTGTACCGGGGATTATATGCGTGGTGTTGGGTATGTATCTAGGTACTAATAATAATAAATAAATAAATGTGGGTGTACCGGGGATTTTAGGCGTGGTGTTGGGTATGTATCTGGGTACTAATAATAATAAATAAATAAATGTGGGTGTACCGGGGATTATATGCGTGGTGTTGGGTATGTATCTAGGTACTAATAATAATAAATAAATAAATGTTTTATTCAGTATTAAAATTGGTAAAATATTTACTTACATAGTCTTAGAAATTATTTAAGAAGGTAATATTAGGTATTATTTCATCACTACTGCTCTTAAAACGGTGAAGGAAAACATCGTGATAAAACCGGCATATCCTAGAACCAAAAATTAAGACATGTGACATCTACTAACCCGCTTTGAGCCCGCGTGGTGATTATGGTCCACTCCCTCTCACAGAGAGGAGGCCTGTGTCCCAGCAGTGGGAACATTATAGGCTGATTATTACTCATTAACAAGAATAATAAATAAAGAACCAACGACAAACCACACAATACAGATACTGTACAGGAAAGTCAGCTGTCTAACAACGTAGCAATGCAGTTAAATTTAGTATTATCGCAATGAAACTGCATGAGGCTTCGGAGCTCGCTTTAGTGTTAGCGTAAAGCCTGCGCGACTAATCCTTTGCAAGGTGTTAATCTGTACCCTCGCTGTGTAAACTGAAGTAACTATACGGTTGATAATGAACATGGATTAGACGAATTGCTTGGTTAGTTAGTAGCACTCTTGTTTTATCACAATATAAGTAACAGCCTGTGACAACCTCTTTGTTACTTTTTTTCTTTTAGTCAGCATCTGCCTAGCCTCTTCCCAATTGTGTTGGGTCGGCTTCCAATCTAACCGGATGCAGCTGAATACCAGTATTTTACATGGAGTACCTATCTGACCTCGACAACCCAGTTATTGGTTAATACGATACCCCTAGGTAAGACCGGTTGTCAGACTTTCGGGCTTCTGACTACCCGCAACAACTGTTAAAAAACTACGAATGCCAGCCGGGACCAACGGCTCAAAATGCTTTCCGAGGCACGGAGGGGTCTCGGTATGTAAAAATGGTCACCCATCCACAGACCACCAACCGCGGCAAACGTAGCTTAACCTAATCGGTCGACCTGTGCGGCTGCTATAGCCACGGCCGCTTCGAGTTTTTTTTTTACTATGTTTGTAAATATGTGAGACCATGTATCTATCACATAAGTATTTGTCATTGCTTCATTTTTAATTCTTTTACCTATAGATTGTTGTATAGTAATTTTATTCTTGGTGAAAAATGAATTAATTAAATTTAGTCATTATTTCAAGACTTCTAATGATAAATATTATAATTTATCTGTCCTACGATTGCCATAAAGTATGAACTCGCGCCGCCTATGATACAGGTTTAACCTAGTGAAGGCATCTAACATTTATCAACCCATTTTTTTAGTTTTTTTTTTCTTTTTGACCAATTTTAATGCTGAATAAAATAATTATTTATTAATTTAGCATAACACGTCTGTTTTCCCCTGAAGGTTTCGGCAGGAGTCCTATGTAGACCCACATTTCGCCAGTAATTTTAAGCATATAACAATCCTACTAATGTGTGAGAATGGATGGATGGATGAATGTTTGTTACTCTTTCACGCAAAAACTACTGAACGGATTTTGATGAAACTTTACAGTAATATAGCTTATACACCAGAATAACACATAGAATACTTTATATACCGATATTTCCACGGAATCTACTCTTATGCGGGTGAAACCGCGGGGCTATTAGTTTATAATAAATAAGGAAAATTACATACTGCTCGATCTCCAAGGTTCTTCACGCGGCAGTGCAGATACGCTGGCTGCCCCACGGCTGCTGTGTAGTCGCGTTTCGTTGCATTATCGAAGTAAGGCTGGGCGACGCTCTCGGTGCTGGAAGTGGCATTGAACGCGAAGTCAATGGTGCTGGTCGTTGCTTCCTCGCTGGTGTCACCGCCGCCGCCCGCTGAAATACCTGGGACAAAGAAAAGGTTACGTTTAGTAGGTGATATGGATATTGAGATAGAGTTGTATACAATCACTACATCGTCGCGTCTGTCTGTCTGTCTGAACACGATAAACTCAAAAACTACCGAACGGATTTTCATACGGCTTTCACCAATGAATGGAGTGATTCATGAGGAAGGTTTTTTTATGGAAAGTACAGCCACATCACGAACATTGAACTTATGCTAGAATAGTCTTAATAACTAAAAGACTAATATACATGACATTTACGGCGTACTTACATAGAATTGATAATATATTTGGTTGTCTTGAATGGTTATATTAAGCTAAACTAAAACTAAATATAAACTAAACAAGACTAAAGTAATAGGTTTAGGAGTATAATTCATTAAGATTTTGTGCAAATTACCTGAGATATGACTATGATTGTTGAAGATGTCGGAAACAATCATGCCGGACTGGGAGCTTAAATAGTTATAATATTAATACGATGTCTTACGGAATTAATACATAGTTCAATTTGGATAACACATACTGTTTACTAAAAGTAAATAGTATGTCCTGTCCTGGTAGTACCCGTGCTCTCGCGTTACGATCGCTTTTGGTTAGGACTCGGACGTAGTCTATATATTGGGGCTCAGAATATGATTTCCATTGGTTGCATAATCATAACTCCACCACACACTCCACTCCACATATAATCGTAACTCCATATAGAGCGTTAATGAAGGGCGTTCCACTAGAGATCCCTTTAAAAGTGCTGAGAATAACCGCCCTGCCTTTCAGCCATGCTGCACTATATTTTATACCACAGCTGTGCAGCTGGACTGGCTCTATTTATAGCCTATATAGGCTGACGCCCCTACGGAGGGGAAAAATAAAAGTGTTGTGCTACTTAAAAAAAGCCTATGTCAAGTGGTCAGTTTTGTTTGATTTAGTAGAAATGATATTGATACTAACGTCGTGCGATTTAACCCGCGTCACATAAGCACCTACTAACAATTTCAATACCTTTCATTAAGTCAATGTTTGACGACAGTTATGTTTAGGTTACATGTAATAGGGGAAGAGCTTATTGCCATTAATTAGGTTCAAATCTAGACTCCAAGCTGGTATTCAGAAATTCCTGATACAAAAACCCTTTGTCTGATCAGAGAATCGAACCCAGGACCTCATGCTCAGCAGTAGCGCTTGTAACCACTAGACCATTGAGGCAGTCAGTCAGAAGTCGTATCTTCTCCTTCTTCTTCTTCATAGCACTCTTGTCAGAGCGGTCGTGATCCTCATGTAGTTTCCTGTTTAAGGGCTGATGTGATTCGCCTCATGATTTCTACTCGCCATCTACTCCGATTTCTTGTATATTTTGTGCACTCATACAAATCGTATCTTAAACACACATAAATAATAAAACAGTTGCTTTAAAGGGCATCTACTATTTCGTTGCAGTACAGTAAGATAGTTAATTTCGCTTTACAGCTACACGAGATCCATGGGGTGCAATTCGACCGGCAGTTCATTTACATAAAACGACGTTTTTGTGCTAACAGACATCACTAACCGACGCTTACAAAATTTCTGAGAACATTGGATTAAAAGTTATTGCGGTTGTTTACTGAATAATAGATTGTTTTGCATAGAATTTAGAGTCTAGTTTCATTTGATGCTAAGTTAAGGAGACAAAGTGGGTTATAGAATGTTGCTGTGCCTTAATCCCATTTTACTTGTTATGGGAAAAGGAATTGTATGAAAATTGCATGCTTAGGGAGTAAAAACATTATGAAAACAAATTGTTAGACACTGGAGGAAGGAACTTTAGAATACGGAGTTTTAGACTGTTGATTGGAATTAAATTTTGCGTTAAGTATTCTTATTCATATTTTAGGATTTTTTTCAACTACCATTTCTGTTTCCCTTTTACTCCGGTAAAACAGCCAGCTCTATCCACTTAAAACAGGCAAAAATAAAAAAAAAGTCTTATATTTTATTATTTACAACAAAAATACTTTTTTCAGTTTACATTTTTTATCAATTTGAAGGGGCAAGAGACTCTTCACGATTAAAACTTAATTAACTTGAGTACCTACAGTCAATAATGCCTCGGAGGCATTTTTTATACAATTTCGCAATCTTTATTATTATGGTGGATGTTGCGAGCGGGATTAAAAGTACTTAGGGTACTTTTCATCCCGTGTTAATCCAGGTTATAAACTATCAGTGTGTCAAACGTCACCCAAATCTGTCCGGTCGTTTCTGCGCCAATCCGTAACATCTCGTACATCTAGACAAACGGACAAAAATTCTAAAAACTATAAATATTTTCGGCATCAGGCTCGTTTCCATATCTCGTGGCAATTACTTTTTTTCTAAAATATTCAATGTGCATTTTTGTCGTCGGTAGGTACTATTTTGTTATAGGTTAGTTGCCTGGGGAAAAAAATAATTATTATATTTAGTCCGTCAGTTAGATTATCGAAAAATAATGGACACGTATTTTTTCTTTTGTCAATCAAACAAAAAATGACAAAGATAAAGTGCGTCAAAATTTGGGAGTGGGGGGTCGTGACGTCACTTACTTGCAAAAGTGACGTCACGCGGAACTTTAACGGGCGATATCTTCATCATTTTTTATATAATTGACAAAAGAAAAAACACGGGTCCAATATTTTTTGATAATCTAACTGACGGACTAATTAGATTTTTTTAGGAATATAGCCTATTAAGTAATACCTAGTAATTTTATGTGCCTACATCATTTGTATGTAGGTCATCATCATCTGCCTAGCCTTTTCCAAACTACATAGGGGTCGGCTTCCAGGCTAATCGGATGCAGCTGAGTACCAGTATTTTACATGGAGCGACTGCCTGTCTGACCCCCACAAGACAAATTACTGGGTAATACAAAACTCTTTGGTAAGACTGGTTGTCAAACTTTCGGGCTTCTGACGACCTGTAACAATATTCAGAGATCCAGCCGGGACTAACGGCTTAACATGCTTTCCGATGCACGGACGGGTCTTGGTTTATAAAGATGGTCACCCATCCACGGACTAACCGCGGCAAGCGTAGCTTAACCTGATCGATCATCCCATGTGGCTGTTATTAATTAACCCTATTTATATGTAGGTACTATTATTATTAATTACATTAATATCATTCCTGTATTCCCAGTAAGGTTTGGTGTATATAAGTGTTTCTTCTTTTACCTGCCAAAATTATGATTTATTCTCATTTTTAACTCATGTTTTATTATTGCCAGAAGCTCAGGTAATGCTACAATAACTTCACATTTAACAAAATATCTAATTTTTTATACCTGTATGATGCTACGTAATACTCAAGCTTACATACAAGATGGTTTATCACACAATAGGTACTTTACACAATGCTTCACAATAAGTTGGTCTTGTGTTGGTCGGCGTCAGTCGGCTTTGTGTGTCCGACTAGAAACAAGATTATCTTGTCTCGAACGCAAGCCGAAAGGTGCCCAGTACCCTTTACTTGACTGATTTATACAGGCTGTCCAGTGGCAGAATTCAAAGTTTGTAAAATTGTAAAAAACAAACTACACGTCTAATACATAGAATGTTTATTGTTATTTCAAAACAATAAATCTGACCATCGAACCTTGCACACTTTTCAAGTCTAGGAAGCATGTTTTCAAAAACGCGTTTACAGAGTGACTAAATCGTGTAGATCTTGAACGATTTGAATTTTATGCGGATGGAACTTGAGTTTTTTTCGCATTACCTGTAAGGTTGATTACGTAATTCCCAATACTGACCGTGCATTTTCAGTCACAGAAACCATAACACGTTCAAAATTTGCGTCTGTGGCTACCGCTGGTGCTCTGGGGCTGTTTAGAGTCGATCATGTAGCTCTGAACTTTGCTACCCAAGACTGAATAAGGTTAATCGATAGTCCATCGCGTAATCGACAAATATCGTAACGAAACCGAGGACGTGTTTCAGTAAGCGAAAATCCACTTGAAATATACGGCCCGAAGGCAAAAGCGCGGTACACTCCACACCACGCTCCGTGACGGCAAAAAAATCCGCAGATCTTGCGTTTTCAATGACGAGCCCCGCGCCCGTCTAACGTGTTGCGTTCAGAAATTACGTTTGTTCTAACTTTGAAATCCGCCATTGGACATCCTGTATATACCCACCATGTTTGCCATGCAGCCATGCAATGTTGAGCCATGCAATTATGTAATTGGGTCCATTGTTCGACGTGATTGCGTAAGAATTTAACGCTCAGGTTAAATGACGTACTCGTATAACGTTTGTTTACACTTTCATCAGATACTTTTAGAACAGACCATAGAGTTATACAAACTACAGTCCAACTCAGACTCACTGAAATGACACTTATTTCTTGCTTCCTAAGGCTCCACCACTGCCAAAGGTTCCACCACAGACTATTCCAAATCAGTTTTGAATACGTCTTACTAAAGGAAATTCGTAACACATTTATATATGTTTAAAAGGTTTCAACTTTATTTCTCACCACTTTTTCTAACAATTATTGTGTCAATAATATTATCAAAATTGTAGTTGAAAAATCATTGTACTATTAGCTTATAATATTAACCTCAAATGACATGACATCTTTATGATAATCTAACTTAGAATTTCGGGTTTAAGTATTCAAATATCTATCGAAGCACTTAATTTGTACGTGGCACTACAAATTGGCATCCAGAGGTACGTTTTCCATTTGTTTACATTTTCCTTAGATAATTTTAGAACAGACTATACCTTACCTCAGAGGGGCAATTCTCGTAATTTTAAGACCGTTCACAGTCTGATCTCAGTCTCAATCTGTCAAAAAATTCTTCTAATATCCCTGCATTTTGACAAGTTTTTAACATTTGTTTGTCGCTGAGATGAGATAGCGACTAGATTTTGAACGTTTTAAATTACGGGAATTGGCCTTCAGTCTGCTTGCTCTAAGTGTAGCCGATATTATTTCCATGGTTTTTTCATCGAAAATAGTTGAACCCGAAAATACGAAGTAAGGATATACTGTCGGGATGACCCTTCATAAAACAAGTAGTAAATTCCTGTCAGGTCAGGGTAATAAAACTGTTATATTAAAGCCCCATCTGCGCCGACATTAAAAAAAGCGCGACAAATTCACATAACCTCTATTTGAAGTTAGCTAAAAATGGATTACGTGTTCTTCGTTAAAAATATCCAAATTCTTTATGAAAATTAGTGGTGTCTGCCCTTTTACTAATTTTATCGCGTAGGTTTTGCAATATTTGTTAATTACTTGTTAGGTATCGGTCATCCGGCGGCGAGATGGGCGAACGATATTGTTGTCAGCCTCATTCAGGTCCTCATTCAGGCTGGCACAGGACTGGGGGATTGGCACAAGAAAATTGGTGCCTAAGCTCAGCAGTGAATCAATTCGTGCTATGGATGATGATAAAATAAATAATGATAAATGATACATACATTTTTATTTCGGAAAAAAACAAATTTAAGTTTCAGAAAAACAATTTTCCAGCTAAAAATTAACTTTTCAGAAAAAATTAATATCGTTGGTGCCTATACACACGGCTACACGTCAAGCTATACAAAACCAGTTTGTCTTGGCCTCACTTTGTATGATATTTTCTCACAATGAAGGGTCAGCCAATACTAGTTTTGCATAGCTTGATGTGTAGCCGTGTGCACTAGTGACTGAAAATCATTGTATTACAGACACCACCAAGATAATAAAGTCAGATGATAAGGGCAGTCAACTGTACTTCATTTATTTGTTAATTCACAGTTATTTACACCAATGATGCTAATTTGAACTCATTTGATTTGTAAGTATTGAAAGTTAATCTTTACATAAAATATCTACCTACTTTCGATTCGTGAAAATTCAGCTTTTATCATTAAAAAGTATTTGAAAATACTTTGATTACATTTAACGTTCTGTTTATTTAGATAATAAAAAATGATGTGAGGATTAAATTAGAAACTTGAATCCATTTGAACAGTACAATTTCAATATTTATTTCATAGAAATTAAAAATGGGATCTGTTTCATGAAGTATTTGATTTCTAAAAGAAGTATTTGAGCTATCGTGTTTAATCATCCAACTAGCTTTTGCCCGCGGCTTCGTTCGCATGGTATGTCGATATAATCTATGTCCTTTCCCAAAGTTCAAAGTATCCCAATAAAAAATTTCATTAAATTCGGTTCAGCCGTTTCGGAGATTAGAGAACAAACAGACAGACAAAATTTTTAAAATAGTTTTATTATAAAAACGGTATATCCTACTAATATTAGTAACTAAGTTTGTATGGATGGATGGGTGGATGTTTGTTACTCTTTCACGCCAAAACTACTTAACGGATTTGGATGAAATTTGGCACACAGATAGTTTATAACAAGAATTAACCTATAGAATACTTTTTATCCCGATATTCTCACGGGATCGAAACTTATGCGGGTGAAAACGCGGGCGCAGCTACTACTTTTTTTTTTTAATGGTATAAACTAGTGCTTGACTGCGATCCCACTTGATGGAAAGCAGAGATGCAATCGTTGATGGTAAGCGCACTAATTTATTATGAGCCTATCCACTCTAGCCTTGAAAACACCCAAATTATAATCGGACGGGAAGACCGCTGCAGGCAAATTGTTCCAGTCCTTCGATGTACGCGGTATAAACGACGAGGCAAAACGCTTCGTTCGGATCGCGGCGGTGTCAACAACGTAAGGGTGGACACTCGCCGTACGACGGGTTGTCCGATGATAGAACGGTGATGGCGGAATTAAGTCATGTAATTTCCGCGCAATACACTCTCCAGAATGCATCCTGTAGAATACCGAAAGGCTGGCTACCTTACGCCTGTGCTCCAGGCTTTGTAGATTGGTCTTAACCAAATCTGGATCACCAATTAGCCTCTTCGCACGCCTCTCCACTGAGTCCAAACCTGCTAGATAGCATTTTGCAGCACCAGCCCATATATGGCTGCAGTACTCACACGATCGGACCTGCGCTTTGTATAACATTAGAAGCTGTCCCGGTGTAAAGTACTGCCGGACCTTTGCAAGAACGTCAAGTTTCCTAGCAGCCATCTTGGCTTTGGACTCAATGAACCACCCAAAGTTTAGGTTTGAGGAAATTTGAACTCCCAAGAGCTGAAGGCGGTTGGTGCACTCCAAGGATACATTCTGAATAGCAGGAGCCAAGGTGAACGGGCTCCTTTTGGCGTTAAACAGACACGCTTGTGTTTTGGCGGCGTTGAATCCCACAAGGTTGGCTTCACCCCACTTGGAGACTGCCTGAAGTGCGACATTCTTACGCTCTACCATAGCCTCTCTTTCGGACCGGATTACTTCCTTACAAGCCCGAGCACTCGGCAGGTATCTCTCTACGACTTTCATATGCATTTAATAAAAAGCTATTATTTTGACATTACAAACAGACACTTCAAGTTTATTTATTTGTATGTATATGTTTGTATAAAAGATATACCCTATAGATATAGATTTCATCAAAAGTTATGGCCCATCCGTTTCACCGAAGTTCATAATTGTGTTAGCCAAAGCTGTTTGTACATTGTTGAAAGACTTTTGCTACGAATATTAATGAAACGTTATTGGGTACTGAATTTTAATAGCTTCTGAAACAGTACTATGAATATTGAAATGTTTGTCCAGGTCACCTTAAAATAACCTTGTATATTTTTAGTTGATATTGGAAAAAAATGATTTTAATTGGCTGCCGAGATTTAGTCAAAAAGCGTTAGAGATTTCTTCTGTAGGTACAGACGCCAGCACATCAAGCTACTACAATCTGTCAAATTTCTTTAATAGATTTTCAACTTTATTTCTGAAGCCAATAGCCGGTTCTAGGTTGATTGGAAAAATTTGACACTTTCGGGTAGCTTGACCTGCTGGCGTCTGTACCATAATAGGGTAGCTTCCTGGGTAAAAAAATAATTATTATAATATTTAGTCCGTCAGTTAGTTAGTCATTATTGAAAAATAATGGATACGTATTTTTTCTTTTGTCAATCAAACAAAAAATGACAAAGATAAATCGCGTCAAAATTTGGGAGTAGGGGGTCGTGACGTCACGCTATGCTAAAAAGTGTAGCAAGGAGTGACGTCACGCGGAACTTTAATGGGCGATATCTTCATCATTTTTTATATAATTGGCAAAAGAAAAAATACATATAAACGGATCCAATATTTTTTGATAATCTAACTGACGGACTAATTAGATTTTTTTAGGCAGCTAGCCTATTATAGGTAAGTATTAATCTATCATCATCATCATTTCATGAGGAAATAAATAGTACCGTAAACAAAGTAATTACTTGGATGGAAAAGAATAACTTTAAACCTAACATAGATAAAACTAAATTTGTATAATGTCTTAACAAAAACTGGAATAAAATGGATTTAAACATCACTTATAAAGATAAACAAATACAACCATCAGATAGTATGACTTTTCTTGGGATAGTTCTAGATGGGACGTGTTCCTGAATTAATCATATTGATATGATACGTGGAAAACTCAGTAAGTTTGCTTATGTTCTATGGCGTATATCTAACTTAACAAGTAGACAAGGCACACTACGGGCTTATCATGCATATGTTGGTTCAATACTGCGTTATGGTATACTGGTATTGGGGAACTCGGTGCATCTCGGAAGAGCTTTCGTCGCACAACTGAGGTGTATACGTGCGATTTGTAATGTAGACCCACTTACATCCTGTAAGCCACTGCTTAAAGAGCTTAGAATACTTACATTAACCGGTTATATTGAGGAAACATGTAAACTTACCATATCTCACCCTGAGATGTTTGAAAAACTGGGAGATTACATTTATCTCCCAGTTTTTCAAACATCTCAGGGAAAAACTGGGAGATTACATTTATCTCCCAGTTTTTCAAACATCTCAGGGAAAAACTGGGAGATTACATTTATCTCCCAGTTTTTCAAACATCTCAGGGTCAGTTCGAAACTACATAGATATCCTAATATATTAATTATTCCTAGAACGAAAACGGAACTATACAGACGAAGTTGCTACCCTATGTGTATTCAGATTTATAACAAGATTCCTAACCAAATTACGGAACTTCCAATGGTCCGCTTCAAAAGGGCTTTACACAGGTGGTTAATTGAGAATCTCTTCTATACTATAAAATAATTCCTTCAGTTTAAATCTCAATGATCAAATTGTACCTACCAAAAATTTGCATGTCATTATGTTATGATTGAATATGCTGAGCTACTACTATACGACCATTGTAAGAACTTTTGTAACCATATTTATCTGCAAATAAATCTTTGACTTTGAGTTTGACTTCAGCCCGGAATCCCCCACTCCTGGGTCGGCCTTCCCTTTCTTCTGCCATATTTCCCTGTTCTGTGCGTCTCTCATCCAGGTTTTCCCGGGACTTTGATGATAATCTATATCCGACTAATATTATAAACGTGAAAGTTTGTATGGATGGATGGATAGATGGATGGATGGATGAATGTTTGTAGTAGTAACATTTTTGTAATAGCAATTCAGTCAGTTTAGTTTTAAATATGCGTGTGGACACCCTACACGCATATTTAAAACTAAACTAAACTGACTTCTTTGAGATTATGTGGAATTTATTATAAATTATTGGCCCCATTGACATTATATATTTTTTTAATAGTGCTGTATTTTATATATATATATTTTTTTTTCTGTAAGTATGTAATAAGAACTTGTATTGTAGTCTTAAAAGAGGGGCCCGTGGCTTAATAATAACTGCCGCACAGGTCGATCGGTCAGGTTAAGCTACGCTTGCCGCGGTTGGTCTGTGGATGGGTGACCATCTTTACATACCGAGACCCCTCCGTGCCTCGGAAAGCACGTTAAGTCGTTGGTCCCGGCTGTCATTCGTGGATCTTTGACTGTCGTTAGGGATAGTCAGAAGCCCGAAAGTCTGACAACCAGTCTTACCAAGGGGTATCGTATTACCCAGTAACTGGGTTGTGGAGGTCAGATAGGCAGTCGCTCCATGTAAAATACTGGTATTCAGCTGCATCTGGTTATACTGGAAGCCGACCCCAACATAGTTGGGAAAAGGCTAGGCAGATGATGATTGTAGTCTTAAATAGATAAACCTACTTATTTTTACTCATTTCCTGGATTGAATTTCGCTTTCCGCGAATGTATCGCTTCGGTTCGCTTTCGTTGTTGTTGTACTTTAGACGCAAAAACAGCCAAGGCCAACTAAATTCCAGACCTTTTATGAAATAACTGCACGAGAACATACGAGCATACCTTTTATAACAACAAAGAAATACGGCTTAAATTCCCAAGTGCAATTAAAGTCTTTTTTGCCTTGTCATTTTTCGAGAACCTGTCTGTCATCTAAATATATTGAGAAAAAAATAAGGCTATCATAGAAAATAGTTCTCGGAATAGATCTGAAGATAACAGCATCAAAATGTTTATCTTGTGTACCCACATCTGTACTACCCACGTCATAGTAATGTGCCAAACCATTTCTTTCCTATATTAAGAAGAATAGTGCCTGATTGAAATTGACAACGGTTCTCGCATTATATCAAATTTCTTACTGTAGATAAATAATTCAGCTCTTCAAAAAAAAAAAAAAATTCTTGTTTCTTGAACTTCTCCGGAGTTTATTTTTAACTTCGATAATTTTAGTGTTTCTTTTATTTTTTCTTACATAACATACATAATCAGCCTAAAGTGTTCCCACTGCTGGGACACAGGCATCCTCTCTGTGAGAGATATATATATATATATAGTGGGCATTGATCCACCACGCGGGCCCAGTGCGGGTTGGTAGATGTCACATGTCTTCGAATTTTTTGGTTCTAGGACATGCCGGTTTATTTGTAAACTACACTATGTATGTATCACAAATAAATGATTTGATTTGATTTAGCATAATCCACTGATAATGTTCCCAATGCTGGGACACAATCCTTCTCTCTGTGAGAGGGAGTGGGTTGTCACATGTCTTCAATTTTTGTTTCTAGGAACTGCCGGTTTCCTCACGATGTTTTCCTTCACCGTTTAGAGAGCAGTGGTGATGAGATAATTTACGCAAAGTAAAGCGCCTGTCTGGGTTCGAACCTACGACCTACAACTCGTAAGTCGCGGCTGTTACCACTGGGCCACCACTGCTCATCCTACTGCTCCTCCTTAGCTTAGCATAGCTAGATAGCATTAACATAGCGTCTTTTTATTACCCAAGTGTATTTATATCGAGCAATAAAGTCAGTGATATTATTATTTTGACGGCACGGTTGGCGCAGTAGTTGAGCGATTAACTGCTGCCCTGCGTGTCGCGGGCTCGATTCCCGCACGGAACAAATATTTGTATGATCTAGAAGTAGTTGTTTGTAAACGCACCCACGATACAGGAGAAATTCCTAGCGTGGAGCAACGTTTTTTTTTTTTTTTTTAAATGATATTATAAGTTTAAAAATGTATGTAAACACATGCCTGTTGAGTAACTGGAAACACATACGGACCAAGCAAGCTAAAATAAAATAAATAAAAAGAGGTAGCTAGGTTACCTTCCCAACATATTATGATCTTCAAAAACGGCACTAAGTCACACTATTAGATGACACGTGGAAGTAATACACCATGTCGTAATTATCGGGAGCGAAAATGAGACAAGATCATACTCGTACGTAACTAGGCTAATTAACCAAGTATTGACGTGCCACTTGCTGAGCTTGTACAACCTATAAACCCCTTTTTACTCATAACATCATTAAGTAAAGTTGTTTTATTTGTTATTCCTGCTGAGATGCATGGTGGATGAGACAATGAGCTTACTTGTCCTTTATTGGTATTGATCGTCGAATCGTTGAGCTCCTTAAGTTTTGAGTAGAGCTGTACGATTTCTGAAACATGCGTACACTGACTGGACAGGTCCACTCAATCTGTGTGGTTCTTTCCTCAAAAGACCATCTCAGACTCGTACATGGTCTAAACATGATCTCACCAAGATTATGTCTGAACTTTAAAAGAGACTATGACCTCTGAGTTTGTTTCAGCCTTTCTTCTCGGAGTTGTTCTGGGTCGTTTCGAAGAATTTATTTACTAACATATCAACGAAGGTCTATCACGCGGCCATCTCGTTATATTTGTCAGTATATTTTTGGTTTATTTTTGCAAAATTACTTAACTCACACTATTTATGTACATATTCGTTACTATTTTTTAACTGACACATATTTATCTTATTTATGTATGCATACACACGTCATGTTGCAGTGTAAAACTGATTTACATCCGTTACCTCACACAACAGCCGGTCGATTCTGTAAAAATCTCACCGTGAAAACTTAGGTGAAGTGAGCGTGGGGTGAGCTGTCATTCCAACTAACGCTAGGGATTGACACTATTGACAGCTCACTCTAAGACGGATGGTTACAGAATCGCACTGCTGGTTCAGTTGAAAACCAGCGTCAGGCACTAGCCGTCTGGCATTTTTGCTGAACTGGGCCTTTTTGGTACAGCCGTGAGGCACACTTTCCTGCTATTTTCTTACATCGGGTCTTTGTGTGTACTTTCTATTTAGTTTTTTATTTGTTGCTATCTGATGTATGGTGCGTCTTTTATTCAGTGCTAAATAAATGTATTTTCTTTCTTTCTTTCTAGTCAGATAGAAAACGTCGACCTCATCTAGTTTTTAAAATATGTTAAAAAGTAATGTGATATAAAGAAAAAAAAAATACATATATTACGACTGTATCATTCCATGTGTGATGTGTGATATTTCCATACCAAATGAAATGAAATATTTATTTTTGTATGTAGATCTTTTAAGACCCGTCAATATTTTGTTGGTCAATATATTAAAACTAGATTCGCCGGCATTTCCTAGCTGACTGATTCCTGAAAAAATAACGCCGAACTAAATTTAGCAGTCATGGTCTCTATTTAAAGTCCAAACATTATATTGTTAGGATTTTATGTAAGTCTAAGAATGCAGGGTCATGTCTAGCAGTGCCTTTTGTAGAAAGACTTGCTAACTAAGCGGATGTCATTACCTATACATAGTTTTCATTCCCTTTTCTGACACACGCATCAGTCATCGTGTACTGTCACACGACCCTATCAGATCTGCAGGACATTTGCATAGGCCATATACAAAATACTCAAAACCACCAGGCAGTAGGTACCTTTTTGGTGCGGCCGTGAGGCACAATTTGCTGCTACATCGGACTTTATACGTTTTATTTGTTCTTTTTTATTTTGTTTTTATCTGATGTAGGTCCTCATATCAGAGGGGCAATTCTCGTAATTTTAAGAACGTTCACAGTCTGAACTCAGTCTCAATCTGTCAAAAATACGTCTAATTTCCCTACATTTTGACAAGTGTTTGAAATTTGTTTGTCGCCGAGATGAGACTGCGACTAGATTTTGAACGTTTTAAATTACGAAAATTGGCCTTCTGGTGTGTGGTATGTCTTATAGTCTGTGCTACATAAATGTATTTTTCTTTCTTTCTATAAAGATATGTATTCAATCTAACCTGTGTTGTACTCATATTTACCGTCAGTTTTCTCTTTTTTCGGAAGAGGGCAAATCTCACGATTAAAATATTTGATAATTTAGCTTTTGATAAAGTAGATCTCGATGAATCTATCGGCTTAATCAGTCGCCAACAGATTTTCACTGAAAAGTTTCCATATGACATTTTAATCCGGGTTTGATGAAATATATCGTCGTCCCTTTTTGACTGTAGTTTCAAAGGATCCGTTCTAAGTATTTTAATCGCCACATCTCGAATGCTAAGGATATACTTACTTTAATGGTTTATTTAGGATTTAGACATTTATTTCTCCTTAACTACTCACTAGTCGTGGTTTTGCCCGTATGGATGTCGGAAAATATTCCACTGGAACGTACTACCGGGATTAAAATTACCCTATGTGTTATTCCAACTATGTATATGTGTGCTAAATATCAGCCAAATCCATTCAGCTGTATTTGCACCAATCCGGAACATAATATCCAGACAAACAGACAAAAAATATTCTTCTTACTATTTTATTATATGTATAGATAGATGACGTACTACATAATATTATTCACTTAAAATGAAAAACACAGTTGCAGTAATCAATAAAATGTTCGAAAACTCAAACTCAAATAATTTATTTCAATTAAACCATTTACAGGCACTTTTGAATTGTCAAAATTAAATAGTCGGTCAGTTAGTCAGAAAGTTGAAGCTAGTTGCTCATTCCAAAGGGTAGATCTCTATGGAGAAGAACGGGCAACGAACTCCACGAACAGGAACGCGAAAGAAACGAGTAATATATAAAAGTAATGTTTGGTATATGAATAGCATACAACATGGCAATTTGGTGTACAATAAAGCATATTCTATACTATACTAGCTGTGCCCCGCGGTTTCATCCGCCATTTCATCGGATTATTTATAAATTACTTCGTTTCCACTTAGCATTCTTCCTAACTTTGTTTTTGCTCTGCTATTTATGGTCGTAGCGTGATGTTAAATAGCCTATTATCTTCCTCAAGAATTTTTCTATCAAATGCGACTTGCACAGACGCCAGCAGGTCAAGCTACCCGAAACTGTCAAATTTTCCCAAGCAACTTTGAACCTTAATATTTTAGCAATAAAGGTGAAAATCTATTAAAGAAATTTGACAGATTGTAGTAGCTTGATGTGCGGGCGTCTGTACTTTCAGAAATTAGCGCGTTCAAATAAAAAACGAACAAACTCTTCAGCTTTATTATATTATACCTATAGATATCGGTCTATCTATCTATTGTTATACAGGATAAATTGTTAACCAGTGTGCAAACAGTATCCGACACCTTAATGAAGAAATTTTACGTCGGTTATAAAAATAATCATTCTTTTAGGTATAGAAAAGTGTGATAATGCCAGCCATCATGTTACCATAACACAAGCATTAGGTTGCTTAGCTTGGGACTAGATGGCGCTGTGTGAAATGTCCAGGGGATATTATTATTATTATACCTGCGCGGTCAAAATATATAAAACTGCACATTTTTTTTAAATAGCAAACTAAAAATTTTAACGCTGAAATTTCCAGAATCATGTACTGAGTCCGTGGTAACAGTTTACGCGTCGATATCCCGGCCACCATGTATTTACCAAAACAATATCAGTGTATATCTGCTGAACTCAAACATTTATCCATAATAGATCAATGGGACGCCAAACTTTAATATCAATATTAGGTACTAGTTTTGATTGTTCAATCTAGCAAACACTACCTGCACATTGCACAATGTAGAAATACTTATGGGCCAACCAGTAACCGTAACTTTTGGTCAAATCACAATAAATTATATTCAGTAATGTACTACAGTGCAATGCTATAGTGGTATTCAGCTGCATCCGGTTAGACTGGAAGCCGACCCCAAGATAGTTGGGAAAGGCTAGGCAGGTGATGATGATGACAATAGTGCAATGCAGTGTGTGTGTAGGGCAGGACCAAAGAAACGATGGATGGACTGTGTGTATGATGATATGGTTAGAAAGGAGGTGACTATCGAGATGACGACTAGGAATATGGAAGAACAAGACATGTTGCGCCGACACCTTTGATCAATAATAGTACTAGATTAAGGATCAGGAACAAAAATCAGTCACTCAAGTGGCCACGTTGACACACGTAAACATCTACATTTCTTAGAAAAAAGTTTAATAATATTAACAACTTCAGTTTATTATAAACCTTAATGCTTAAACATAAAGTTTAATTACGATTGCAAAATATATTTTTAAATGCCGCTTGAAAATAAAATCATTCTGTTTTTAAATTTTCAGTCATCTATTCTAAAATGAAACTTAAAGTCTAAGTAATAAGGTTAAAAACATACTAATTTGAAATAAGACCACAAAAGTATTAGTGGTCTTATTTTTCGGGCCGTTTTTGAAGCGCTTATCGGGAATCTAGTACTATTATTGATCGAAGGCCGACCCCAAATAAATGAGGATGTGGGCAAGAGAATGATGCATGTACTACAGTGCGATGGATATTCAGCATGTGGGTTTCGACTTGCAAAACTCGAATCATAAGTCCTCTATTCAAGTTTTTGGTGCAGGATTTTTTCAAGGAAAAACTTTTTACACTGACTTACACTGGAAAATACTGGCGCTTAAGCCGCTAACTTTTAACGCGCACTCAGGGGTCGAACCAGGATTTAAAGTCAGGCAAGCGAAGTTGCACGAAACGAGTCGCAGGCAACAGCCACGATTACCATAACAGCTTTAATTAACAAAGTTGAAAAGTCCACATAATTAAGCTATGAGAAACATGAATCTTTCTTTTTACTGGCATTATTATCAATACGTTGCCTCGTATATGAAATTGTTTTGTATTGTCATTTGTATATACGGCGACAGAACGAGCTATTAATTTCCAGTTTTAGCTGACCTCGCATTGAATAGCTTTTTCGTACAGTGAGAAGTCAGCTTATACTGGAAATTTATAGCACACGGGGATTATGCGCACGATCCCCAGGCCGGGCTTATTTCGTTTTATAACAAAACAATATCTAATTTTAGCCCGAATATTTGAGTTTATTAAGTATTTCTAACTTCACAAACCGTGTGCCCGATGGGATTTCCCATCGGCTAAAATTACGAACTCACATATAAACTTTCCTCCCCTACTTAACCCCTTTAGGGGATAAATTTCCAAAAGTCCTTCGATTTAGTTAAAACATGAGTTCTTGTGCAATATTTAATACTTCTAAACCCGACAGTTTACGCTAAGCATTTTCTGTCTGAGAATGAATGAATTTAAAATTCTAATTAAGTACATTTTGGCCAAAGGAAAGTTTTTAATTCAAAATTTACAACTTAGTACCTACTTACCGGAATAGGTTATCAGTTTTTTATAAAGAACTGAGGGGCAATTCTCGTAATTTTAAGAAGGTTCAGTCAGAGGGGCAATTCTCGTAATTTTAAGAACGTTCACAATCTACAGCCTCAATCTGTCAAAAATACCTCTAATTTTCCTACCTTTTTGACAAGTTTTTGACATGGATCGTCGCTAAGATGAGATTGCTACTAGATTTTGAACGTTTTTAATTACGGGATATGGCCTTCTGGTTCACGATCACAGTTACGGTCTTACTACAAAAAAGTGGCTGAATGGTTCGAACCATGTTAAAAAAAAAAATTTCCTTGGATTTTTTCATTTAAACTTCGAATAAACACACATTTACACACACAACATTTCATTAACAGGCTGTCTGGATTGGTCTGTTCACTATGGCAACTCATTCAGGAATTACAAACGCGAATTCGTGATGCCTGGCCATCTCTTACATGTATATTTTTTTCGTTGATTTTTTTTTTATCTTTGATGCTTTTGACGTGTACGTGTTCTTTCTTTCATCGTTCTCACATAAAGTCTTTTCAAATTGATGTTATTTCAAGTTAAACAAATATCAACTTAAAACTAATGGTAATTAAGTTGATTTCAGAGTGATTGAAAAAGTTATAAAAAGTTGTAGCGTAAACTGAACGTGGAGGAATTAAAGCTATTTTTCCATAAACTCATATTTATTTTACATTTTTTGGCAAATAAATCGCGAATGCAGATGAAATAAATGTATGATTTCAATTAACAATAACAACAATAAACAACAACAACAATAATATTTTGATTTGAAAGAGTGTCCATGGAGTTTCATGCCTCTTCTTCACGGTTTGAAATAGGCAATCAGCTTCAATATTTCTGACTGACTCCTTGACAATTCAAAGTGCCTGTAGTTAGTTTAATTTAAACAAACGCTATGAGTTTTAGCTTGATATTAGAATACCCTACCCTATACCGCTGCACCCATTAATTATAGTTCTGTGCATACGACCTTGTTATCATGTTTAAAAGTTTTTGGTGAATAGCTTCCTATGTAAAGATAAACTGCTTTGATGATAACGGGGTCTTTGTGTACCTCGCACCAGACCTAACCCGGTTTCCGAGCGTCCTAGATATTCTCTATAGAATTCATGCCTGGATTTCAAACTGGCCACTGCATTTTTCACTGAAGGGATGCATTATGTAGGTGCTTAATTGCATACCGAGACATTTAAAAATAAATAAAACTTAATTTTTCTGACCCTTCTTCGCACTTAAAACAAGTCCTTAAAACTAATCTATATAAATAAAAATAACATTCTGTTCGTTGGTTAGCGCATTAATTGGTAATAGTCCGAATTAGGCTTTTGTGGAAAGAAAAAATTTAAAAAAATTCCCGGAAAATATTATATCATCCCGGTCTTTTTTTCAATGCGTTTTTTTTATGCACTATTGGAATTTGGACAGGGCAACGTCTGTCGGGTCAGCTAGAAACATAATATCACGGTTAATATTATTATTTGGTTGTTAACCCTATAATTAGCAACTATCAGCTACCCAGTCAGGCTGTCTTGCGAAATAAACTTTCTATAGAAACAGCTTTGGACAGGAATAAGTAGAGAAAAAGAGTTCTTTCCGCTTATTACTGTCCAAAGCTGTTCTTCTCCAACCTTTTGGCCGAACCATAGCATGAGCATAATCAGCTTTTAAGCTTCCTTTTGCTGGGACACACGCCTCCTCTCTGTGAGAAGTCGTGGGCCGTAATCGACCAGTCGGACCCAGTGCGGTTGGTAGATGTCACATGTCGTCGAATTTTTGGTTCTAGGACATGTCGGTTGCCTCACGATGTTTTCCTTCACCGTATTGGAGAGCAGTGGTGATGAAATAAATAACACAAGCAATTTTTGGTACTTATACCGAGATGAAACATCTCTATAGATGAGATAAAATGATTGATAAAAACTGGTATCTCTGTATTACGTCCCACCAAAAGTTAAAGAAAGAGAAGAAGAAAGAAAAATATTTAATTCTACACAAACAAAACGCACAATTACAACAAAAAAATAATAATAATAAAAAAAAGACATAAGATACACATAGTCAAAAAAACTCGTACTCAAGCATAAAAAATGTTGACACTCTTGTCTATTGCTTGATGTCAAGGACAGGGACCAATGACAACTCACATTACTTGACAAGTTAAATAATGTTAATACTGATGAAATGTTACAATAATAAACACCATCCTATTTTTAGCCGTGTAGCGCCGAGTATCGCTCTGGCGAGAGCTTATAATATTCTAAACATGTTTTAATTAACATGTTTAAAATAATAAATCTCTCGGCTTAAAATAATGTTTAATAATGTTCGATAAGGTTGTTTTGGAGATGAATGAAAATCCTCTTCGATAGTATTAAAGCGTATAATCAAGAATTACAAGGTTTCCTTATATTCCTACGTATGTCGCGTGCGTGTCATTAGCGAGGTTTTTTTCTGAATGACCGAGGCGCGGCGCGTGGAGCAAAACGGAACTACATTCGTGACGTCCAGTGGTTCGTTCGATGCGTAGACATGCCGCCCGCCTTGGAGTAACAACCTCCAACGAAGAACAAGTAGAAGTAGATAGGGATTAGGGTTCTTCCTCCTTTAGCAGCGGACATAATCTGGGGTATGATCTTCGTATCACTCCGTTAGCTGTTTTAATGTCAGCTACACGTGCTAGTCCATCCTTCCCAGGTGAAGTGCTTATGACTCGTCCAAGACGCCATTTTAAAGGTGGCAGGTTGTCTTCTTTAATGAGCACCAAGGTATTGGGTGCTATTGTGTCGGTGTTGGACTGCCATTTACTTCTTGTCTGAAGCTCCGAAACGTACTCCTGCGACCAGCGTTTCCAGAAGTTCTGCCTCATCTGTTCGATGCGCTCGTAGCGGACCAAGCGTGATGTGTTTGCAGCTGTGAGGTCTTCGTAGGTAGGTGCAACGAGCGGCCGGCCAATCAGGAAATGGGCTGGTGTAAGAGGGAGTAGGTCGTTTGGGTTTGAAGACATGGGATACATAGGTCTGGAGTTTAGGAGAGCTTCTATTTGTGTTAATAAGGTGGAAAATTCCTCATACGTGAGGTTTACGTTTCCTACACGCCGGAGATGATATTTGAAGGATTTGACCCCTGCCTCCCACAAACCCCCAAAATGTGGTGAGTACGGAGGAATAAAGCTAAACTTAATATTTTCGTCTGCAGCGAAATTTAAAATATCGTTTTCACTAGCATTTAAAAAATTAGAGAATTCCTTTAGTGCGCCTACAAACGTTTTTCCATTGTCGGAAAATATTTGAGCGGGTTTTCCACGACGAGATAAAAACCTTCTCAAAGTCAATAAGTACGCTTCAGAACTTAAACTTGTGACTAATTCTAAGTGTATCGCACGAGTAGTAAAGCATATGAATAGGCAAACATAACATTTTTCAAGTTTTGAACCCCTTCCTTTGCGATTCAATATGAACATAGGTCCCGCATAATCTACACCGCAGCGCAAGAAAGGATAACCCGGCTCCAATCTTTCAGGAGGCAAGTTACCCATCTTTACTGACAGTGCCTTCCCTTTCTGGCGAGTACATGTAATGCACTTATGTACTGTCTGCTTGGCTAAATCACGGCCCTTGAGTGGCCACCAACTTTCTCTGATAGTAGCCAAGAGCAATTGTGGACCAGCATGGAGTAGACGTTTATGTTCAAATTGAAAAAGAAGTCGCGTGAAAGTATGTTTCGAACATAATAATACAGGATGTTTTTTACTATAGGAAAAGGTGTGTGAATTTACTAGTCTGCCTCCTACTCTTATAACGCGATCAGAATCTAGGAACACATCAAGACTAGATATGTTTCTCATCGACTTAACAGGTATGTTTTTTATGACTGCAGTATAAATGTCTGGAAGTGAAGTTTGTTGTGCTAAGCGTACGAGAACTAAAGTTGATTTATTTAACTCATCAGACGTAATCGGACCAGTGCTACGTTCTGTTTTGACTTTGATTCGTGCATTATGAATGAATCGTAACAAATAAGCGGCTGCACGTCTCATGCGATTAAAATTTGAAAATCGTTCAAAGGTAAAAATGCTAGTAAAAGTTGATTGTGTAAATAAAGAATTTGATTTCATTTCTGGTAAATCGTGCGGTTTAATAATTTCATCGTGATTATCTTGTTTAAAATTGGTGTTAATTTCGGTTAAAAATGCTGGCCCGTGCCACCAAATATCTGAATTTTGAAGCGCGTCGAGCGTGAGCCCGCGAGATAAAAGATCAGCCGGGTTGTTTTTACCAGCAACATGTAACCACGGCAACTCACCAGTCAATTCATTGATTTGCCCTACTCTGTTCTGGACAAATGATTTTAACAAGTTAGGCGACATTTTAATCCAATTTATGACTATCGTGGAGTCAGACCAGAAATATATGTTATCAAAAGTTAATCTCCATGACTGAATTATTTTTTGATATAACTTGGCACCAACCAAAGCTCCGCACAGCTCAAGTCGCGGTATTGTAACTGGTTTAATTGGTGCGACTTTGGTCTTTGCACAAAGCAGCCCAACAGTGACTGGTGTATTGTCGTTGTATGTTCTTATGTATGCGCATGCACCATATGCATCCTGTGATGCATCCGTGAAAATATGTAAATCTGTGTATTTTGTATTTACTTGTCTGACATGACGAGGAATTTTTATGTTTTGTAAGTGTTGAAGCGTGTCAATAAATTTTTTCCACATAAACAAAATCTCGTTAGGTACTGGATCGTCCCAACTTAACTTACAAAGCCATAATTTTTGTAAAAGTATTTTTGCAATTATAATTGAGGGTGATAACAAGCCTAATGGGTCGTACACCTGTGAGACAACAGACAAGATAACCCGCTTAGTCACATGAGTGGAGGTTTGATCAATTTTCGTAGTAAAATATAATAAATCTGAATAATTCAACCAACCAAGACCGAGAGTTTTAGTTAAACAACTTTCGCCTAAAGTCAATTCCTTTTGTTGATCTGCTGTAGAAATGTCCGAATTAAACAACCATTTACGTAAATGGAAGCAACCAGATTTTAAAACATCATTTACTTTGGTACAAATGTCTAATAAACATTGTTTATCATCATGACCAGTAATTAAGTCATCTACAAACAGATCTTCGTCTATTACTTGCTTTATGACGTCATCCTTACACTCAGATGCCAGCTGTTTGATGCAGCGAATACTTAGATAAGGAGCGGACGCGGTACCGTATGTCACGGTATTAAGTTGGTACACACCTAGTTCGTCCGATTTATTTTCACGCCATAGAATTAACTGAAGATTTCTTTGATCTGGTTGAATATTAATTTGTCGATACATTTTTTCGACGTCAGCGCATGCAACAAATCTAAATTGTCGAAAGCGTAATAAAATTGAGAAAACGTCATTATGCAAACTAGGGCCAATATATTGAATTTCGTTAAGCGATTTGCCCGATGTTGATTTCGCACTTCCATCAAAAACCACCCTAAGTTTGGTAGTACTACTATGAACTCTTAAAACACCATGATGCGGCAGAAAATAATTTGGTGATGGATAGTGATTGACTCGACTCATGTGTCCTAAACTCAAATACTCATTCATAAAATTGCAATATAAATTTTTATATTCAGGTGTAGATTTATCTAATTTACGTTCAAGTGCGTGAAAGCGATTTAGCGCGAGTGTATACGTATCTCCTAGTGTGTCACTGGACTCGGCTAATGGAATGCGCACAAAAAACCGACCTGTGTTATCGCGGTACGTAGTTTGCATAAACAAGTTTTCACATAAAGACTCGTCATTAGTTAATTTATTTTGCGGAACTATTTCTTCTATCTCCCAGAATTTCCTAAGTTGAGCGTCTAATGATTGTGAGTAATTGCATTGTACTCGATTGTTGCGTGAAGTTTTATTATTCAACAATGAGCCAGATATTACCCATCCCAACTTAGTATTCTGGAGATATGGACCATTACTTAGTCGAATTAGTCCGTCATTTAATAGTTCCCAGAACTTATCTGCCCCAATTAATAATTCGATTCCTGATGGCGAATGAAATTTGGGATCTGCTAACTGTATATGATCAGGGATATTTATGTGTGATGTTATACCTAAAGATGGCAACTGAGCTGTTATTTGATTTAAAACTAAACATTTAAAGCGTGCACTATATTGTGTAGTTTTAGACCTCAAATTAACTTCGCATGATTGTGTGGAATTAGTCACCGAGTTACCTACTCCGGAGACTTGAACAGTGGACTGTATTAATTTAAGATTAAGTCGTTTGCATAAAGATTCTGCAATAAAGCAATGCTGACTTCCGTTATCTAATAAAGCACGGGTAGTGTGATAATTATTGCTTTTATCTGCAACCTCAACTAAAGCTGTAGACAGCAGTACAGTCTCTAATAATGAATGAGTAGTACTTTGATGTGTTGTGTGAGATGCAGAATGTAATGTGGTAGTATTTGAAGACTTACCACTCTTTGTATCCTCCGACGATGCCTGTGAATTAAGAGCAACAGCTGACGATGTGGATACACTCACACTATCGTCACATTTATCATGAATTAAATTGTTGTGTTTCTTGTTGCATTGCTTACAAGGACCGAACCAACACTCATCTACCGAATGATTAGCACGTAAACAATTACAACATAACTTCTTTTCATTAATAAATTTAATTTTATCGTTAATAGTTAATTTTAAGAATGAATCGCAAGAATAGAGCGGATGGTTAGCTTGACACATAGCGCAAATACGAGGACGTTTGGAACTTTTATTATTATATTGTTTATTTTGTGACGATGTGTAACTGTGTGATTTGTTTTGTTGTTGTGATTGCGATGGTTTCTTTGCGTTATTATCTGTGGGAGATCTACTATGTGCTAAATAAATAGTTTCTAGTACGTCAGCCCTATTTTTAAGAAAAGTAATCAAATAATCAAGAGATGTACGTGAATTTGTCTGATTATGACTATTTATAATTGAACTTTTATGAGTCTCCCATTCTCTTTCGGTAACTGAATCAAGTTTAGATGTAATTAAGTAAATAATCAACGTGTCCCAAGACTCGGTCGGTTCGCCGAGGTTTTTCAGGGAACGTAGGTTTTTGAGAACGGTATCTATAAGTTTACGAATTTGATTGGAAGATTCCTTATTAAGTGACGTAATAGAAAATAAAGCCTTGACATGGTTTTGCACAAGTATACGGTTATTATTGAATCTGTTTTCCAATAACTCCCATGCTATGTTGTAATTCTCAGAGGAGAATTCTAATGACTTAATAACCAATAATGCACTGCCAGTAAGAGAAGACCGTAAATAATGGAATTTTTGCACATTATCTATTTCTTTAGAGTTATGGACGAGAGATATGTAAGTATCGCGGTACTCCAACCAATGATCATAAGAACCGTCAAAGGAAGGAAGTGAAATTGTAGGTAATTGAACTTTACTAAAAACCTTAGAACAATTTTGAGCATTATCCACGTTAATAATACACTTAGCTTTAGTCACATAAGCATAATAGTGGGTTTCAAAGGAGTCCCTTTCAGACAATTCCTTTTCTATTTGACTATCAGGTATTTTTAAGTCTATTTCGTCCTGAATGTCTGAAAACTGCTGCAACAATAAGTCTGCCTTTTGTAAACGCGTTTGTAATTCTGTTTTTATGATTTCAGTAATAGGCATTATTTCTACAGAGTCTACATACTTCATGAATAGTCGAAATTTACCGCGAACAACACCTCTTCTTTTATTTAAATCTCGAAATATATCCTCACCACTGTTACGACTTTCCTTTGATGGAGTTTTAGACATTTTGGAGATTGTGGAAGACAATGGAAAATAGTTAAAGTTATTAGTTAGTTTGAATTTGAAATTAGCAAAAGATTTATATTTTTAAGTTGAGGGTAGCGACAAAAAATCTTTACGAGTTTTTAACTATTTAACGGGAATAAAACACTAGGATTTCACACAATATCAACACAAATGAAGCACTGAATAAGAAAAAGGGATAAGGATAAAGAAAGATGATTGACCTGACCGTTTTATGCTGGTACCGTGGATGACTTCGCTGATGGCCTCGTGCGTCCGATTTATGCTGGTCGCAACGATTTCTTCTACTGTATCCGGCGTTGAAGGTCCAAACTATGTTTTGGAGATGAATGAAAATCCTCTTCGATAGTATTAAAGCGTATAATCAAGAATTACAAGGTTTCCTTATATTCCTACGTATGTCGCGTGCGTGTCATTAGCGAGGTTTTTTTCTGAATGACCGAGGCGCGGCGCGTGGAGCAAAACGGAACTACATTCGTGACGTCCAGTGGTTCGTTCGATGCGTAGACAAGGTTTTACACACTTTCTAATTAAAATTAATTATCGTTAAATCCGAGTATTTTGCAGGGTTTACATAATCAAAGTCAATATCAAAAGGCCTTTATTCAAATTAGGCTGTGAGATTTAGCACTTTTCGAACGTCAAAATTAAAAAAAAGACATTCCTAGAGATTCCAAACAGCTAGAAAAACTTGATTCTACATTATACAATCCTATGCCTAATATACAAGCCTAAAGACCTTATGAAGGCCGCAGGAATCCGCCGCAATTGCTTATATGAATATGAAAATTAAGAATAATGCGTATAATTAAGAATAAGGTTCATATTTGTATAAATTGCTTACTTTATATATTCTAACAAAGCGAAGTCAAAGTGCGATCTTTGAATCATGCCTTAAGTTATGACTTCCACGCATACATAGGTATGCGTGGAAGTCATAACTTAAGGCAAGGCGAGGATTCAAAACGACACCTTGTACATATAGATGTACAAGGTGTCGTTTTGAATCCTCGTCAAATTCAAGGAGACCTATCCTACCTACCTACCTAGGAGAACTATGCTACTGATTCTCGACACGAATCAATAATAAAATAAGTAGGTATTTCTTTTTTCTAATCTTCGGAAATCGCCGTGTTTACACGTATTTTAAAACGCGGCCTGTGTGTGACCGCACTGTAACTGCCCTTTTACACACACATAAAAACGCGGCCGCTTATACGATACCATAACGCGATTCTGTTCTTTGAAAGTGGTGTATTCTGAAATACTGTCAAACTTAAATAACTAAAAAAACAAGTATGTCGGAGATGGTATGTCTGTCTCTCGTTAGCATCAGGCATAGGTATTTTAATTACTGTGGGCGTACTATGGGTAGTGTTGGTTATACACAATAGAAACACGGTTTACAGTTCAAATCAGATTATAATTTACGAACCAGTTAGTCACACTAGCGAATCACATACACACACAACACAACGATACGGAACGCTGACAGTTTATATGCACATGTTGTTCGTACGATGTCTAATGTTTCGATGATCTCGAGAGCTCTGCTCACACCGTTCTTTGTAGCGGTCGCTCCCACCACGAACTCAGGCTAGACTCTGTCCAGCGCCACGAGATGGCGCTGATGTTCCGAATAGTCAAACGAATGACTCCGACAAGTATGTATTCATTATTTACCAGAGATCGTAATTTTATTTGATTATTTATGTCTTTCATAACAGCCTCCTGACATTTGACGAGGATGCAAAACAACAGCTTGTATACTTCAAAATGCAGACGACAGCCACACGTCATAGAAATTATTATAGTTTATTGTTACAAAAACACAAGGCTTTGCAAAAATTCCACACATTGGCATAAGCTCATCGATATATCTGTACATTATACAAGCATTAGGTTGCTTAGCTTGGGACTAGATGGCGCTGTGTGAAATGTCCAGGGATATTATTATTATATTATTATTATAATAAAAAAGGAACTTGTCTGTTTACCTGAATGTATGTTCCGGACTGTCGCAAAAATGGCTGAACGAATTTGGATGAAATTTGGCACACAAATAGTTTATAACCAGAGGGGCAATTCTCGTAATTTGAAGAACGTTTACATTCTGATCTCAGTCTCAATCTGTCAAAAATACCTCTAATTTCCCTACATTTTGACAAGTTTTTGACATTTGTTTGTCGCCCAGATGAAACTGCGACCAGATTTTAAACGTTTTAAATTGCGAGAATTGGTCTTCAGGTTTAACACAAAGGGTACTTTTATTTACTTATTTATATTTACCTTTACAACTATCATAACAGGATTAACCATTGGTGTGGTATTTATATACTTACAATATTAAATTAACCTAATAAGGAACTTCTATAACATACTCGTACTACCTATCCTAAATTATATAAATCTCATACATAACAATAACACAGAACAACTAATACAAAAACATATATTTTGCCTATCACAACTTATGTGTAGCATAATATAAATAATAGTACCCTTGCGAGTTCACTCCTAGTACCTACATGTAAATACGTCAATTTGTATGTGAATTTTATTGATAGTGTGTATTGCTCGGGTTAAAGGTATTTTCGCCAGCAAGTTGGTCCTCGCTGGCGGTACCAGCAACATTTTGGGCTATTTCCCACTATACACGCGGGCGAAGCCGCGGGCAAAAGCTAGTCTAATAATAAAGAGATTCTTCAAAATGCAAATAAGATAAATGACTAATGTTTTACTTACTAAGCCGGAAGCTATTCCCAAAGATCTCGAACCGACACGAGAAACAGAATTTTATAAAGCTTATAGGTATTTCCGAACTTATTGAATACAGGTACTATATGCTTTTTAGAGCGAAGCAAACCGATCAATGGGAAATTTCTCTTATTTTCTATACAATGCTTTGTACAGGATACGTGTTATTTTCCTTCGTTCTATTATCTGAAAATGTGCTAAGTTCTCAGCTCATTGTTCGTTTACACCCTTACAACACGTTCAACATTTAAGGCGCTGGATGACAGGCAGGTGTGAAAGAAGCCTTCTACATCGTTCTAAACAATTAATCAACGAAATGAAGGCAAGCAACGCATTAAATACATTAAAGCTAACACGATAAACTCTGTATAGACGTTTCTGAAGCAAGAATAATGACGTAAACGTCGACCAAATAAAGTTACCGCTATAAAAATGGTTATAAAATCGAGCTCGAATATTTCTTCAAAATTTTATATTGAAGACGAAGACATAATAAGGACAATTAAATCAAATGCAGCAAACAATGAGAAAAATGTACAAGAAACGTAGGTATTTGAGAATGCTAGCGAAATGCACTATAAAGTAAATTGCCGGGACGTCTACGTGGGAAACAAACAGGGAGTTGAAATATGGCGCGGAACGATACAATGTTCTACGACGTACTTTACCCTAGGGATGGGCATAGTTCTCATCTAATGATGTATTATTTCACACCATAAAAAGAAATGGAAGAAGAAGAATTGTTGTTTTTACTTTTTGAAGCAAGTTTCTTTGTAAAATGTGTGATGTTAACAGGATGAAGCATCGGTACGTTGATTTCGAGAATGTAGGAACGTTAGCATATTAAGCCATAATGTTCCCACTGCTGGGAATAATAAACACACAGGCCTCCGCTCTGCGTGCTGGATTCGTCCTTCTGCAAGAGGTAAGAATCCAGCACGCGGGCCCAGTGTGGGTTAGCTTTCATATGTCTTCGAAATTTTTGATTCTAGGACATTCCGATTTGCTCACGATGGTTTCCAACACCGTTTTTTAGAGCAGCGCTGATGAAATTAAATATACAAAATGATATGGTGGGTGACCATCGTTATATACCGAGACTCCTCCATGCCTCGGAAAGTACGTTAAGTAAACCCTTGCTCTCAGCTGTCATTCATGGATCTTTGACATTCGTTACGGGCGGTCGGAACCCCGGAAGACTGACAACCAGTCTTACCAAGGAGTATCGCATTACCCAGTAACTGAGTTGTGGAGGTCAGATAGGCAGTCGTTTCATTACAATAGGTACTGGTATTCAGCTGAATCCGGTTAGACTGGTTGACATAGTTGGGAAAAGGCTAGGCTGATGAACATATCTTATGCTATTCTAAAACAGTTCCTGTTGCTACGAGCTAAGATACATAAATTAAATCCTACATTTCTTCCTTCTTCATTATACCCCGACGAACTTACCTAAGCACGGTCTGATGAAAGTTACACATAAATAAGTTAAAGCTAAAGATCAACGGTTACTTAGTATACAAACTTTTCTTTCATCTTGGGATTTGAAAGCATTAGCCATTAGTGATCCGAAGCTAAGCTTGTAAACTCTACTTCAGAACGTGTCCTGGGATTTTCCGTAAAACCAAATTTTCTTGTGTAATTCCCTAGATTTTAGAGCAGAGTACCTATTAGGCTCGTGGCTGAGTACTAACAGCCATGCGAATCGATCTTTCAGGTAAAGCTGTGCTTGCTGAGGTTGGTCCGTGGATGCGTGACCATCTTTACATACCGAGTTTCCGTGCCTCAGAAAGCACGTTAGGCCGTTGGTCCCGGCTGTCATTCGTAGATCTTTGACAGTTGTGAAGGGTCGTCAAAAGCCTGAAAGTTTGACGACCAGTCTTACCAAGGGGTATTCCCAGACGGGTTGTGGAGATCAATTTTGGAGTTATAATAATAATAATAATCTTTATTCATTCCAACATTAGTACAACACATACACATATTACATGTAATTCAGCATAACAAGAGAAAAATCAATTTATCTCTGGCCCCCACACTAGGATTCCCTGTGTCGTGGGGTCCAGTCCCTTCCGTAAGAACAAAAAAAAAAGAAATTTAACATATGCAAAGCATTTGTGTATAATTTTATGTTATCATTATTTTATGTGTAACAAACTTAAAAGAGAAGTATACAAAAAAAAAAACAAGATAAAATATAAACGAAAAACAAAAAAAAGATGCATGACGCGCGAAGAGCGTGCGTTGAGAATGATTTGGTGTGTTTGGGAGTTCAGGAGCTGATTCAGCTTGTGTAGGCACGGTCGCCAGTGTTGTATGGATCATTATGACTAACTTATAATAAACATGATATAGGCCAGTGATCACTATGGAACTGCCGTAAAGAAACCGTGCCGTGTAAAACGGGCCTGAGTGTACAGCATCAAAAGGGCTCAGTCGCAGAATGTATCTTTCGCGAGAGTAACACGTGACAGACGGTTGCATGACACGACGGATGGCAGGGATCTCACAAACAAACGGCGCGTCACAGATATACGAGAAATGCCACTCAATACAATGATTGACACTCGATTCAGAAACTTACAACCCTAAATATGAATGTCAGTATGGTGAGGAATGTTCATTATTATATTTATCTTTCTCTATCCTCACCTAGTTTTAAAATATGATTGACGTGTAAAAGTGTTTGTACAAACCTACTCACAAAATAAAATCAGTGTTATTTATCTATGGTTTATTAGGGCGGAAGTTGACAAACGGTACTTTGAATTCATCTTGCATTGAATTAAAAACGGATAAGTTCAGAGAAGACTTCATACAACTTCACGATACAACTTCAATATAATTATTTACTATGTATGTGTATATGAAATGTACTTTTTGTGCATGTCATTTTCACAAAACCCAGATTTACAAGAACAAAAAAATTCAAAGCGTAGCAAAGCCATCGGCGTTCTACAAAGTAAAAAGCCACTTTCCTTTCAAGTCAAAAGGTCGATTTGTTACTTCCACAAGGGCTGTTTATCGGAGTGCCTGACATTGACTCCTACGAATAGTCTCAGGATTGAATACGCAGCAGGTAGACGCACGTCTGACTTCCCAACAAAGTCCATCATTCAGACATCTGTCAATATCACTGACGTTATTTCTCTCGGGGAAAATTATAACATGACTAGCTGTGCCCGCGGCTTTGGTCACGTAACTGTGCGTATTTCCGTTATAGGTGAAGTTTCTTATACATGTCAAGAATGACTGCTTAGTTCCTTGTATTTAGGTATATTCATTTCAGAGGTTGAATCCGTATCTATCAACAACATAATTTAAAAAAATCTCGTCTTCCTAACCTCGCGGTAAACTGTTGAGGAATACGGACGTAATGCAATATTGCTAATCTTCCATAGCAAATAGCGCTAATCTTCCATAGTGATAATATATAACCTATTCCATGGAATATTTGTGCAAAATTTGAACAGAATCTATTTAGTAGTTTTTGTGCCAATGCGGAACATAAATGAAATTATTTTCGGCATCAGAAATGTTCCTACACCTCTTAGCAATTCATTTTTACCTAAAATATTCAATGTACTATACGAGTATGTATGTATAGATAACTATATTCTAAGTTGTTATTAAAGCAAAAACTTTATCTTTCGACTAAGCTCCGAATTTATTCAATCTGATGATGACTTTCGTTGGCACAATATTGAAGTTAGATTGAAAAGTATAAGATTCTGCTGATGATATGAAAAAATATCCGAACGAAACTTTGACAAGTTTGGAATTGAACATTCAATTGAGTACAGACCTATACATTCGTCTATGATATCTTACAATGGCTTCCAAATGAAATAGAATATGTTAGCGAATTCTCGAATGTTTTAGTCCTTGAGCCCAAGTTAACGGAGGACAAGTGAATTTGTAGACGCTTTCAGATGACCTAGAAACAAAACGTTTGAGTATAAAAGGTTCTAGATTGCGAGCAGAAAATAGAAGTCCCTTGAAAAAATTATTTTCTTTCTTATTGCCTTTGTTTTGCATGTCAGGCGTAACGTAATGGACTCATCTCATCTGCTTAGCCTTTTCCCAACCATTTTGGTGTCGACTTCCAGTCTAACCGGATGCAGCTGAATCCCAGTATTTTACATGGAGCGACTGCCTATCCGACCTCCATAACCCATAGGTAATACGATTCCCCTTGGTAAGACTGGTTGTTATACTTTCGGGCTTCTGACGACCCGTAATGACTGTCAAAGATCTACGAATGACAGCTGGGACTAACGGCTTAAGGTGCTTTCCGAGGCACGGAAGTGTCTTAGTATGTAAAGACGGTCACCCATCCACGGACCAACCGCGGCAAGCATAGCTTAACCTGATCGATCGACCAGTGCGGCTGTCATTACTTAGCCACCAGCCCCTCCTTCCTCTCCCTTCCCCTTCCTCGCGTATCGTAATGGACTATTGATCAAATTATAATGGAATGATAACGAATCAATGATTTATTCATTAATGTAATAGTATATTATCATTTATGTAATCGGAGAATAACTTCTATAAGGTTTGGATCGAACATAGAAACAACTCGTGGGTTGATCTACGTACATTTAATATTAATTATCATGAATAAATTATTAATTCCACGGTGCTTTTCTGTCTTTACGTTAATAATTTGATTGAGGAACTCAGCAGCACTGGTATTGGATGCTCTATTGATGGTAAGATAATAGAGTAGTTTCCTGAGTAAAGAAATTATTATTATATAATATTTAGTCCGTCAGTTAGATTATCAAAAAATAATGGACTCGTATTTTGTCTTTTGTCAATCAAACAAAAAATGACAAAGATAAAGCGCGTCAAAATTTGGGAGTGTAGCAAGGCGTGACGTCACGTGGAACTTTAACAGGCGATATCTTCATAATTTTTTATATAATTGACAAAAGAAAAAATACGGGTCCAATATTTTTTAATAATCTAACTGACGGACTAATTAGATTTTTTTTAGGAAACTAGCCTATTAATGGTATAAGTTATGCAGATGATATGGTGCTGCTGAGTCCCTCGATTGATGGACTCAGACGGATGCTTGGAATTTGTGAGAGGTATGCCACGTCTCATGGTTCATTGTACAATATACGGAAGAGTGAGCCTGTGGTATTCAGAGTAGGTACTAAAAAGCCTAAGACAATTCCTCCGGTATGCCTGTATGGTGCACCTCTAAATAGAGTGTCGCATTTTAAGTACCATGGCCATGTAGTCAAAGAGGACTTGAATGATGACAGTGACATGGAGAGGGAGCGAAGAGCGTTGTCGATCCGATGTAATATGCTGGCACGACGATGTATAAAGAAATGAAACTCGCGGACGAACCTCCGGCGCGATCTCATGGTGGCATGGAAGGAGCGACTATCGCAACCCAGCGTAGGGCACGCCACGATAGCGGCGATAAGACCCCTCTTGTAGGAGTGGCTAGAGAGACGTCACGGCGTTCTCACCTACCGTCTGACGCAGGTCCTCTCCGGACACGGATGTTTCGGGAGGTTCCTGCACATCATCAGGCGGGAGGAGACGCCCGGGTGTCACCACTGTCAGGATCGCCCAGAGGACATGGTGGAGCATACGGTGGAGGTCTGCCCTTCTTGGGCAGAGCACCGCCGTGTCCTCGTAGAGGCGATTGGCAGCGGCGGCGACCTCTCGCGTCCGGCCCTGGTTCAAGCCATGGTCCGGGGTGAGAGGGAGTGGGAGGCAGTCACCTCCTTCTGCGAAGCAGTCATGCTAGCGAAGGAGGTGACGGGGTGGGCGAGGGAACGCACCTTGCGCACCTCACGCCTCAGCCGCCGCGGGAGACGCTCCGGGCGTCGGGAGCCGCGTGACGACTCCCAGCCACCGTAGGCGCGGGCCTGCGGGCGGAGAGTAATGGGTAGCTCTCCGTCCGATCAGGACTAGGCCCGTGCCGGACGGCGTGTACGTGTTCCACGCGCGCCTCAAAGAGATGAAGCCTGCCAGGGTAGCGGGAACATCCGAAAGGGTTTACCGCTGCCCTGGAACATAAAGGGCTAAGGAAGGAACACGGGTGGGTTTTAGTCAGTAAGAGTCTGACACTCCCTTCTGCTCTACCCAGAGCGGCTCATTTGATGATTTCCCATACTCAAAAAAAAAGAGGGGTTTAGAATCATTTGCTAAATTCATGGTTTTAGTTTGCGCGTCGATGTCCCTGCCATCCTGTATAATCAATGAATAAATAGATTATTAAAAAAATAGTTCCCAATATTATTTTAGAGTACCCTATTCTAGTATAGGTATCCTGTATCATCCTACTATAGAAGAAATGACCTCTCCTTTCGATCTGAAAACTGCACAGCTGTCAATCAACTTTACAGATTGAATTAATAAAACTAAATGAAACTTTTAGATGTTATAAATTAATCAAAATACCTATACGATGGACTGACGCATTTGAATTCCGATACTCCTAAACGAAGCATTCCATTTGCATTTAATAAAACGCCAACAGACGATCAAACGTGAATCAATTTAGAGAAAATAACATTACAATTCACCCACAAACCCGAGGATCGCCCGTTTATCGATCAAACTGAACGTTCTACAAACTAAAGTTCACGCACACAAACAATGTTGGGCAATCTTGGCAAATGTGGGTACTTGGCCAACTCAGAACACAAATGCACTTAGTCTGAGTTGGATAGAATCTGGGTGCACAGGAGTACCCTTGCCAATAAGGATATTTTGGATAGTTTCAGTTTAAGACGGAATTATTCTCGTAAACGTGAATTAAGAGTTCGTATTGATAGGTTCCCTTGGCCGATGAGCTACTATTAGCTGGAATACCGGAAAGCAAAACAGTCAAGAAAATATTGATATCAAGAAAGTATTTAAATATGACAAAAATTTGAAAATACCAAACTGATTTGATCGATATTTCATTAAACCCCGATTTTTCAATCTTTAGATAATTTTTATCTGAAGATAAAAATTGCGGTTTGACAGACCATAATATTTATTCTACGGATAAAAGATATCTGACTATTGAAAAATCAGCCCTATTGTTAGGAAGTGTTGCTGCATTATTTTACTAATTTCACGTCACTACACTCCTACGGTGTCTACGGGAAACTAAACGGAAATCACTAATCACGCGACGGATAGTCAGCCAATCAGAAGACAACCAAAGTTTAGTGTGTAGTCTGTGTGTGGACGCCATGACAGTGACGCTGCGTACAGCCGTTCTATTCTGTAAAAATCTCACCGTGATAACTTAGGTGAAGTGAGCTTAGAGTGAGCTGTCAATAGTGTCAATCCCTAGCATTAGTTGGAATGACAGCTCACTCCACGCTCACTTCTTCTGCCAGTTCTCAGTAAGGTGTTTGAAAAGTTGATGCTCAATCAAATGTTACGTCACTTTAATAAAAATTACATCTTTCATGAACACCAGTACGGCTTCACCAAAGGGCGTTGTACGACTGACGCCGGTGTCACCCTAATGAAGAACATTTTTAACGCCTGGGAAGAAGCACAAGATGCTATTGGAATCTTTTGCGACCTCTCTAAAGCGTTCGATTGCGTAAACCATGAAACACTTCTGATGAAACTCGAGCACTATGGGATCAGGAAAACAGCACTTGACTTGTTAAGATCATACCTGAAAGATAGAAAGGTTAAAGTCCAAGTAAATGGCGTAAACTCATTGGGGTCTGAAATGACAATGGGCGTTCCTCAAGGTTCGATATTGGGTCCATTCCTCTTTTTGGTTTATATTAATGATTTACCCCAATTACTTCAAAATCAACCGAGGATGGTGTTATTTGCAGATGACACATCATTGATCTTTAAAATAGACCGACGGTCACAAAATCTTGACGACGTGAATAACTCTATTCTTCAGGTCCAAGATTGGTTTACGGTAAATAATTTAGTACTTAATGAAAAAAAAACCAAATGCATTAGATTTAAATTACCTAATGTTAGAAGTAGCGAATGTGACATCATATTGAATGGCCAAAAACTAGAATTTGTTAATCAAACAGTTTTCCTGGGAATCACGCTAGACGAGAAATTACAATGGGGACCTCATATAACATCTATTGCGGGGCGGCTAAGCTCAGCCGCTTATGCTGTTAGAAAGATAAGACAGCTAACAGATGAAGAAACCGCTCGTTTGGTCTATTTTAGTTACTTCCACAGTATTATGTCATATGGCATTTTACTGTGGGGTCGGGCTGCTGACATTGAATCCATTTTTATTTTGCAAAAGAGAGCTGTCAGAGCCATTTACAATCTACGTCGCCGCGAATCTCTTAGGGAACTATTTAAAAAGGTTAATATTATGACGGTACCTTGCCAATTCATTTATGAAAATATTATGTATGTAAGAAAAAATCGACATCTTTTTAATAAAATAAGTGATAGACATAATTTTAATACTAGAAATAAAGATAAATTAGATCAACCTTTTTTCAGATTATCAAAAGTACATACATCTTTTATGGGGTACTGTGTTAAATGTTACAACAAAATACCTTGTGAAATATTGCAATTAAATGAAAGAAAATTTAAAACTTATATTAAAATTACACTTTGTAAGCAAGGATATTACAAATTAGAGGATTATATCCAAGATAAGAATGCTTGGAAACATGCTGGTCCTGCTCCATAGGACAATCTCTAGAGTCTAGACAAAGTCAAACTGGTTGCTAATGTAATTGTATAATTTTTTATTTTTTTATTCTCTTTGACATTGATTTGCATTCTGTAATTGCTTAAGTCACCCGGAATTATTACTCCTTATTATTTATTTATGAAAATAGTCTACTTTTGGAATGTTTGTAAATATGTGAGCACCATGTACCTATCACATAGTCAATTTATATGTCATGGTTTCATTAATTCATTTTAATTCTTTTACCTATTGTGGTATAGTAATTTTATGTTTAGGTGCATCGTCTTCACATATAATTATATAATTAATGTATGCAAAATATTGCAAAACAATTTAAAAGAGTAACGGTGGAGTTTCTTGCCCATTCTTCTCCATACGAAAACTACCTTTTGGAAGGGGCGACTAGAATCAATTTTATTTTAATTTAAATTTTGACGTTCAAAAGTGCCTTTTATGTGCCTAATTGAAATAAATGATTTGACTTTGACTTTGACTTCACGTAAGTTTTCACAGTGAGATGGTTACAGAATCGCAATGCTGATCGAGTTAGAAACATCACGCTGCGCTCCATAACTCAAGTAGCGGATGTTGGAGAAAAAAACAGCCAGGCTGAAGTAGGAGTGGGCTGGACACGTCTCGCGAATGCACCCCGAAAGATGGGCAAAGATCGCCACTCACTGGACGCCTGAGCGAGGACATCGCCGTCGAGGTAGACCACATCGACGGTGGTGTGACGATCTGGTAACATTCGCAGGGCCAACATGGCCAGAGATCGCACAAGACAGGGGAGGTTTGGAAGGAAAAATGGCCTTTGCCCACTAGTGGTACACAATGTAGACTAACGAAAAAAAAAAAGATAAAAGTTACCCGACTATTGAGAAGTCAGCCCTTAATGAAACGCCAAATATTTGTAATCAAAGACATTAAATTATTTACTTGTACCTATCTTAAATCTCTTTGTTTGTAATCAAGTTCTACCTGTCAAACTTCGATCTAAAGTCATCAATTCCTTGAACCAACGAACAAGACATTTTGGAAGGCGAATTTTCGATACATTTTCCTGATCAAAGCACTAAGTATAAAGTCAGTAGCAAGAGAGAACCATCTTAATGGATGGGTAAATCCCGTTAAAACCCTGTTAACGGCGATACGTGAACACTTGAGCTCAAGCAAGGACTTTGAAAGCTCCATCTAATTCGCTTAAGCGCTCTCTTGTATAGGGATATCCCAATTACGGGCCAAAACAAATGTGAATACTGAGTGAATATACTAAGTAATGTTTATTAAGCATGTGTGAATTCTTTTTAAGAGGATTACCTATGAAGAAATAACGGCCGCACGGTTCTATTGCTCAGGTAAAGCTACGCTTACCGCGGTTGGTTCGTAGATGGGTGACCATCTTTTCATACCAAGACCCTTCCGTGCCTCGGAAAGCACGTTAAGCCGTTGGTCCTGGCTGTCATTCGTAGATCTTTGACAGTCGTTACGGGTTGTCAGAAGCCCGAAAGTCTGACAACCAGTCTTACCAAGGGGTATCGTATACCCAGTAAAGGAGTTGTGGAGGTCTGTAAAATACTGGTATTCAGCTACATCGGGTTAGACTAGCCAACCCTAACATAGTTGGGAAAAAGCTAGGCAGATGATGACCTGTGAAAATTAACAAAAATAAACCGAAATAGTTTCAACTTTTTAACCCTAACGATGATTGACGTTTTACTTGTTAGGGTACAGAAAAAAACATCCATCATCAATCATACTTCAAATATACTGGGTTAAATTTAATTATAATTAGTTGGCCAAACTCCGCAGATGAAAAATAAAAACGTTACGAATTGATGATACAAAATTTGGAGACGACGCGATGTTTTCCTTCGCCGTTTTGAGAGCAGTAGTGATGAAATAATTTACACAAAGTAAAGCGCCTGTCTGGGTTCGAACCTGCGACCTACAAGTCGTAAGGCGCGGCCGTTACCACTGGGCCACCACCGCTCCACTATAGGTACTTTACATGTTAAACATCATTATACTCATACGCCTATGTCATGGAAGACTATATGATTTTGCTGTACAAGGCACACAGAATTCACAAAAAAAAAACTATTAACTATAATTTCAAGTAACAAGATTAACTAAGGTTGTTGACCCGGGTAGCGGGGTCGTCCGAAAGGGTTACCGCTGCCATGGAACGTAAAGGGCTAAGGAAGGAACACGGGTGGGTTTTAGTCAGTAAGACACTCCCTCCTGCTCCACCCAGAGCGGGTGGAGTCATTTGATGATTTCCCATACTCAAAAAAAAAAAAAGGTCGTTGACCCGAAAAAATCACATTAATTTTTATTTTGTTTTATCTTGTTTAATATCGATACCCATGACGTCTGCGGTTGAAATAGATAATGCTCTAGTTAATACTACTAGCTATGCCCTCGGCTTCGGTCACGGGACAGTGTCTTATGCCATCATATAAGAAATAATCCACTAACAGTTTTGTTATTCTTCTTGTCAATATAATAATAATAATATCCCTGGACATTTCACACAGCGCCATTTAGTCCCAATCTAAGCAACCTAATGCTTGTGTTATGGTAACAAGATGGCTGATAAACTAGGTACTTATATACATTTTTTTTGTTGTAAATACATACATATTATAGATAGAAAAACACCCAGACTCGGAACAAATACATGTAGGTCATACAAATATTTGTTCCGTGCGGGAATCGAACCCGCAGTCAATCGCTTAACCACTGCGCTAACCGTGCCGTCGTATAAACTACAACTTGTTGGTAATTTGACATGACACCCAAGTTCTTCTTTGGTAAGCAAGTGATCTGAATCTGTGACGCACAGAACCGGTAAGTATGGCGGAAGAAAGGGAAGGCCTGCCTAGCAGTTGGTGATTCCGCGCTGAAATGATGATGAAGCAAGTGACTATTATCTCTTATCAGTAACATTCAACACGATCAAACGAAAACAAAATTGATTTAAAATACGTACAAGTTTAAATCCCATTAAGGGCCTGTAATACCTCAGATTGCGAAAATTGTCTTAGCATTAATGACTCTAGTTTCAACAATACTGCAGTATTCTCTTTGAAATTAATATACAATAAAGACGAGGACTGCTGCGAGGTGTCGTTTGTTTCGAAAACACGATTGCATACAATTTTCTCGATACAAATAAATCTCAAAGTTACCTCTAAACCGTACAATAAAAGAAGAATTATCAATGAAAACTTTCAAATTAGGTCATGAAACTTTGCAGGCTAATCGATCTATGCATAAAGCAGGTGTCATCTGTTCGTTTTTTTTTTTTAATCGTTACTTTTAACGTAAAAAGATAGGATTGGAAATATCAAGCTTTTTAACCACTCACACCTTGAACCGATCTGCCGCCCGGCCCCCGACAGGACCCCGATTCAGTACTTGTCAGTACCGCTTCGGCTATCGGACGGGGAACCCGTGTCACTTCGCTTGCGCTCAAAAGACCCGATTGACAACGTTTTATGTTCTGAAGAAATTATATGATAATGTAAAATTAAATTTAGATGTTAGAATAAGGCACCCGTATTTTAATTTTATCCAAATTTTGTAGTTTTAATTTATAAAATCATATTTGAAATGGTTCAAAATCGTAATCTCACGTCAATGTCAAAATATTGTCAAAAATTTAGGGAGGTAAGCGTACCTATTTTAGACAGTTCCCAAATTTTTATGGTGTTTTCAATATTCAGCAAAACTTTTTTTATAAATAATTTTATTTGAGATAGAAAGAAAGAAAAAAGTTTATTGGGACACAGTTCGTGAAACACAAAATACAAAATTAATAAAATAAAGAATAATGTTTCAGACAACAATAGTGTGTGCCTCACGGCTGCGCCAAAAAGGTTCATTTCAGCATTAATGCCAGACAGATGCTGTCTGACGCTGGTTTTCTAATGAACCTTTAGGGAAAAGTGACGGGGAGTACACACAGTTTCAACATACCTAATACATACTTATAAATAAATAAATAAACTAGTAATCACGTACATACATATCATTACAAATACAAATAAGAAAAAAAAAACCAAAACCAAAACAACCAAGTCTCAGCAAAACCTGAGACTGAGATCTGAGCTTTCTTAAAATTTCGAGAATTGCCCCTCTGTACGTAGGTTACCTTGGTAAATTAGCTAAATTATTTATTAGTACATTATAAATTGACAATTTGCTAGCTAATTTATAATGTAGGTACTAATGAATAATTTAACTTTCAATATATTTTCTTTTTATTCTATACAGAAGACATCGATTTCGCATAATAATATAATCATAATTTAATCAATTATTACCAAGCCTACGTCCATCAACAGTTTAGTTCACCCTAACTGAATCAGTTTAACAGTGTGAGCGGGATAGACTGATACATGGCGCGGGGAAGTGGGGGCAAAATATGAATTTCAACTGAGGTATTACAAGCACTTAAACGTCCAGCTGCAAGGGTAGTGTATTCCAAATAAGTAAAAGGAATACTCTTCGTTCATCTTAATAAATATCTTAAATTCATTCATTCATTCATCACTGACAGACAACGCACAGCCTAAACTACGACAAGCCTAAAGTTTTGCACAAGAGTTCCAACATTATAACGAAGGTGAGCAGTAAGGAATGTTGAAGTGAAAGTTGAAAGTTGGGGTAGACGTGTTCTTGAGTAGAGACCACGAATCGGTAAACGTAAGGTGGGACGCCCTCAGGCTAGGTGGAGCGACGATCTTCGCAGGATGGCTGGTAGCAGCTGGATGAGAGTTGCTGAAAATCGAAATCGTTGAATGGTGTGTAGCGGTATCTACAACGCCACATGCGAACAACGCGTCATACTGACGTCACGCAAATCCTGCATCTCGCAAGCAGAGTTTACCGTGCAATTAGCATAGATATAATTTCCCAACATCAATCAGACAATTGATGGGCAGTTGCCTGCCAGACACAACACCCGTCTGGTCGGAGGATCCTCCCTTTTCTATGGAGGATGAGTGAACTTTACACCCTTTTCCTCATCCCTCTGTAGTGTGCAATAAGAGAAGCCTTTGTCCAGCAGTGGACTGCTGTAGGCTGATGATAATGATGATCATTAAAGTGTTAAAATATGAAGGTTGAATCCAATTCCGTAATTTTGCCGATACGAAATCCCATTGACCCCCGGCTTGTCAACAAGAAAAAATAAACACCCAGACATGACAACGTACAATTGGCGGTCTTATCTTCAAAAGCAATTAAAAGCAGTGTATCGATCAATGAAGAGCCCCTATCAGCTTTATCCGATCGGTAGCTTGTTCATGTACACACGGCTACACGTCAAGCTATACAAAACCAGTTTGTCTTGGCCTCACTTTGTATGATATTTTCTCACAGTGAACGGTCAGCTAATACTGGTTTTGCATAGCTTGATGTGTAGCCGTGTGTGCTTCCCCAGCTAGCTCTTTAGGGTTCCATACCCAAAGGGAGCCCACGGCACGCTATTACTAAGCTTCCGCAGTCCGTCCGTCCGTCTGACTGTCAGCGGGATCTATCTCATGAACCGTAAGAGGTAGACAGTTGACATTTTCACAGAATGTGTATTTCTATCGCCGCTATGACAACAAAAATGACAAAAAAATAAAATAAAGTGAAAAATTTAATTTTTTCATACAAGAAATGTGTGTTTAAAAAAATTATGTACGGTGGTACGGAACCCATCAAGTGCGAGTCTGACTCGCACTTGGCCAGTTTTTTATGCAATCCCATTTACAAGGACCTGAGGAAGAAATCTAATTGATTTAGATTAACGGTTTAAAAGGCACTGAGTTGTGTCCAGTATTTAAATAGAATTTTCACCTCGATAATAGAATTTTCGACATCTCAGGTCGTAAATAGAGAGGACTTTCAATAGTCATTTTCTTCATTATGTTTAAGTAAAGAGAAACGTGAAGTAATTTTTAGTTGTTTTGTGGCGATCCAACTACTTAAGTAAGTGCACCTTATGTGTAACATATCTTTTTAATACAGGGAGGCAGGGACATCGGCGAGCAACCAGTCACCATGAATTCAGTACATGATTCTGAACCCTCTAAACTTATTAAAAAAAAAAACAGCTGTTCTATACATGTTGACCACGTAGGTATTGCACTTTTCTATAAAACAGCAGATTTTTTGATAACTGACGAAAAATTTCTGCGCTAGGGGGTCGAGGATCATGTGCTGAATTCATGGTTACAGTTTGCGCGTCGATGTCCCTGCCACCCTGCCTGTATAATCATAATCAATCTATAACGTTCCCACTGCTGGGACACAGGCCTCCCATCGGTGAGAGGGCGTGGGCCGTAATCCACCATGCGGGCCCATTGCGGGTTGGTAGATGTCACATGTCTTCTTAGAGGGGCCCGTGGCTAAATAAAAACTTGATAGGTGTCAAGGGACACCCGGATGGAACGAAGTTCAAAGAGCAGGGCTCTGAAACCGGTTGAAATTCTTAACCGGTTACGGTTATTGACCCCAAACCGAAATCGATTTAGGTTAAAGGTTGCACTTTACCGGTATTAACCGGTTTTTGCGGGAAACCGGTTTTTCACGAATTTTGGTTTTGGTAGTGAAAATTAACCGGTTAAAACCAAATTTGAACCCCCGCGGCCCCCGCCACTCTCACAAGCACGGTCTCCAGGACGTTGCGATGTCATTTAGTTACAAAATAGTTGCATCAAGTCGCATGCAAGTTCGCAACGCGCGTCGTTGCCACCGTTTTCCTTCACCTTTCGTAACTTCGGAGTTTTATTTGAATTAATAATGTTGACTTAATTTTAGCTAGCTTTCGTCTTTTCTTTACTTAATTTACTTATTATTTCCAGTATTAAAGCGAAGCAATTCACCATTTCCTTTAGACTCAGAAAAAATTTAACTAGAGATGAAAAAAAACTTTTATGAATTTGAATTACCAACGATTCATAATCAAGAAATTAATAATAATAATATTTTGATACAGCTCACACACGGCCATCTAATCCCCAAACTAGGCAGAGCCTGTATTATGTCAACCAGACAACTGATAAATATACTTAAAAATTTCTATATAAAAATTCTTACATGTACAGGTTGACTGGTAACTCGACGTATTCCTTCCAGGGCGTGATAGTGTGACCCATTTGCAATAATTAAGCACCCCATAAAGCCTAGGCGAAAATTCATGGAATACGAGAAAACCGATTTTCATGTTTTTTTGAAAATTTCCCAGAATTCGTCACTAAATATCAATAAGTGATATTTATAATAAAAACTTAATGTCCAGCCAGCCTGAGTTCAAGCTGGCTGGACACATGTATCTCCGCTGCCTGATGATCTACGACCTTCGAAATGTGTTTAAAATTTTGTGACGGGGACGATAATGATAACCTGAATTTGTGACGGAGAAACTTTGCGTAGTTTCAAAGATATTGATCATTTAAATTTTCCCATACAAACACTGCAGTATGGTTACCAATATTGTAGGTTTTATGTAGGACTAAGTATATTTTAAGGTGTTTTCTTTAATGGACGAAAATCCGTGTATTGGTGATACTAATACGAACAACTGTAGGTATTTAAATCAATAGAAGACAAAAGTGTAGAAGTGAGGAAGCCCCCCCCCCCCTTCCTCACTTCTACACTTTTGTCTTGGTAATTTTTTTATATTATTCATCATCATCATCAGGCAGCGGAGATACATGTGTCCAGCCAGCTTGAACTCAGGCTGGCTGGACATTAAGTTTTTATTGATTTCTCGTAAACCCCTACATGTGACGCCATAAATCAAACGTTATTACTGTTACGCATTGCATCACTAAATGTTAGTAAAGGAATCATATTCGAAAACGCTCCCGTTATTGAGATTCGGAAGTGCCAGCCAGAAGTTTTATACGTAGCCGGCTGGACACAGATTTTTGCATTTTTCTACTAAACTGCTGTACGTATCACAAAACTTTTACCTCGATGCCTGTTACAAATTTATGTGACGCCCGTTGATATGCAAAAAGTCGTCAAAATCACTTCCGTTACCGAGATTGAGAGACCAGCGAAAAGTGGTTTTACAAGCTGGCTGGATACGTTTTCGATCGATTATCTATGATTCTGTAGCGTTACAAATTCTGAAATAAGGCTGTTTAGCCGTCATAAAGTGCCCTATTGACCTAGTCAAACGACAGCTATTTTGAAGATTTGTCCAGCCAGTCTGAGCCACATGATTAATGACATGATAAATAAAAGATTATTTCTCAAAAGCTTAAAAAACCGAAGTATGTTTAAAATTTAAGAGTTTATACGTGCGCAGTAGTTTAAAAATCAGGGTAAAAATACGCGAACTAAGTGACAAACGCTCGGTGATTAGCTCATAGACTGCGAGTAATACCACTCGAAAGTGTGGTCTTAACTTGCTGGAAGGTGCGGAGATAAAGGGATAACATAAACCACTTAATTAATTCAATTATCACATCATTTTAAAATATTTCTACGATTTGCAAATTCGACCTTTGCCAACAGTATCAACTGTTTTATCGACACCTTTGAACATTTATGAAACTTTTGTACCTCGTTGCATAGCTGATTAAATGAAGATGTCTTCTACGTAATTTGTACGCTTCGTGTTTTTGTAAAATTTTGAGATAACTGCTTTCAAAGTTCGTGTACGTAGATGATTTTTGAAAAAAAATTTTTCTTTTTTTTTTATTGACCATGGGCTCACTCTTGACCTCAATCCAGCCCAGAGGCACGGATGAGATCTACGGTGGAACGAGCTTGCCCAGAAGAAGCCTATTCACTCTCGCCTTGAAGAGATTCGGGTTGTATGAACTCGGGAATGCAGACGCAGGCAGACGGTTCCACTCCTTAGCTGTGCGCATCAGAAAAGATGACGAGAAGCGCTTAGTGCGTATATATGGTATATTAACCAAATAGGGGTGGTATCCCGCAGTGCGTCTGGCCTCTCGATGGTAGAAAGGTGAAAGCGGGATGAGCTCATGTAGCTCTTGAGCACACTCCCCGAAGTACAGTCTGTAGAAGACGGACAGACAGGCGACACTTCGCCGGTGAGCCAAACTGTGAAGCTTTGCCTCCACCAGCTTTTTATCTCCAATGAGTCTCTTAGCTCTGCGCTCCACTGAGTCTAAAGTGGCGAGTTGGTATTTAGCTGAGCCATCCCACAGGTGACTGCAGTACTCCATACGCGATCGGACTTGTGCTTTGTAAAGGGTCAAAAGCTGTCCCGGTGTGAAGTACCGCTTAACCTTGTTCAGGATGCCCAGCTTTTTGGCCGCCGTTTGTGCTTTAGACTCAATGTTTTCGCCGAAATTGAGATTTGCTTTCAATTTCATGCCAAGAAGCTCGAGATTGTCCGTCACAGGTACAGCTGCACCCCGGAAAGTAGGAGCCAGATCAAAAGGGCTCCTTTTCGCGCTGAACAGACAAGCCTGTGTTTTGGTGGTGTTGAAGCTGACCAGATTGTTGTCACCCCACTGCGGGACAAGACTTAAGGTCGCATTCATTCGGTCCACCAGGGCCCCTCTTAATGAACTGACTTCTTCCCCTCCAGCCTTTGCGCTGGACAGATATCTCTCCACGACGGTGCTGTCATCTGCATACCCAACAATACCTGGTATCAGTAGGTCATTGATGTGCAGCAGGAAAAGAGTCGCAGAGAGAACAGACCCCTGAGGAACGCCAGCATCAATCGCCATGAGGTCAGAGGAGCAGCCGTCAATGACTACTCTGATTGACCGTTCACTCAGGAAATCAGATATCCAGCAACAAAAGCCAGCTGGGATTCCATAGGCTGGAAGCTTGCTCAGCAGACTTGCGTGCCAAACCCTGTCAAAGGCCTTCGAGATATCAAGAGACACGGCCAGAGCTTCGCCGTGTTTCTCCATGGCCTCGCCCCAGCAGTGTGTGACATACACCAGAAGATCCCCAGTGGAGCGCCCGCGGCGAAAGCCATATTGGCAGTCACTCAGGAGATCATTCTGCTCAAGATATGTCAGCAGCTTGCTGTTGAGAACCTTTTCCATTACTTTGGAGAGAATGGAGGTAATGGCGATCGGTCGGTAGTTGCAGGGATCGGCACGACTACCCTTCTAGGGTACTGGTTGCACATTTGCAAGCTTCCAGCATTTGGGGACAGTTCCAGTTTTCAGAGAGAGGCGGTAGAGGCGAGTCAGTACAGGAGACAACTCAGGCGCACAACATCTCAGCACTCTCGCAGGAATGCCATCAGGCCCACTAGCCTTGCCCACATCCAGACACTGAAGCACCCTTCGAACCTCTTTGTTACGCACTGTGATCTCCGGCATGGAAGAATCACATCGAGGCAGGGTTGGAGGGCGCTTGGAGCGATTGTCTAGACGCGAGTTCTCCGCAAATAAAGAAGCAAATAAATTTTCCTTTTCAGTAGCGGAGTGAGCCAGTGAACCATCAGGTTTCTGCATAGGAGGCAGCGTGGGACGGCAGAAGTTGGTTTCGACCGATTTGGACAAGGACCAGAACTGCTTACTACCCGAAGGGTAGGATGCAAGCTTGGTCCCTATGCAATTGACATGGTCGAAACGTCCCCTTCGGAGAACCTTTTAGAAATAGTTAGTAAACTTCTTACTTTAACCTTTAGCTGTTTGATATTTTAGAAAATTTGGTTACATCGATAGGTGTGTTAAAGTATTAGGTAGCCAATGGAATAGCTATGAAAACCACTGAAATAGAGAATTTAGAGATGTGATATTTAGTGACGAATTCTGGGAAATTTTCAAAAAAACATGAAAGTCGGTTTTTCTCGGATTCCATGAATTTTGGCCCAGCCTTTATGGGGTGCTTAATTGTTGCAAATGGGTCACACTATCACACCCTGGAAGGAACACGTCGAGTTACCAGTCACCCTGTATACAGGGTGGATACGACCTATGAGATTTCCTTTGAAATACCTACTGCTTCTGCCCATAGAAGTGAACAACTTTTCCTAGATAGTAATAGTCTATTCCGAAAAAAATGTTGGACCTCCCGTACTAATTTTGATCAGCTGATGATTACTTTATATAGTAAGGCCATTTTTTTGTGGGAATAGACTATTACTGTCTTATTAGTTTAATAGAAAAAAGCACACGAACATATTCCTTTTTTTTCTCCCCAAAATAAATAGGTACCTACTTTGCTATCACATTCACCACAATAATAAAAATATTTATATCTTCGCTGTGAGTTTACGAATTGTCCAAACCAAACGCAATGAACGAGGAGTGAGTAGAGACTGGCGTAGGTTTGCTCGTCGCTTTGTTTGCGGGCGCGCAAGAACTAAGCAAGTCGAAACATGGTTGTATTTGACGTCCTCAGAATTCACATCAAACATTTGTTTTTCCTAATATTTTCTGGGGCACTAATGTCACTATAACTTGTTGGAAGTGTTAAAAAAGTAGGCGAAAAATATTTACGAATTACGGAATTAACCGGTTAATTTGGGTGTCAAAACCGTTTGTGCTTATGTAACCGGTAACCTTTATCATTTGTGTTACATAAGAAAAGTTCACTTGTTTAACCGGTTAATGAAGGAACGAAATATTTACCGGTATTTAATCGAAATTAACCGCTCTTTTTAAACCGGTTCAGAGCCCTGTCAAAGAGAGAGAGAGAGACCGACAGAGAAACACGTGCACGCCGCACGGCTTACTAGGGGAGGAAACTAACATGACCTAGAACCGATTTGAAGACATGTGACGTCTCATCATCTGCCTAGCCTTTTCCCAACTATGTTGGGGTAGGCTTCCAGTCTAACCGAATGCAGCTGAATACCAGTATTTTACATGGAGCGACTGCCTATCTGACCTCCACAACCCAGTTACTGGATAATACGATACCCCTTGGTAAGACTGGTTGTCAGACTTTCGGGCTTCTGACTACCCGTAATGACTGTCAAAGATCCACGAATGACAGCCGGGACCAACGGCTTAACGTGCTTTCCGAGGCACGGAGGGGTCTCAGTATATAAAGATGGTCACCCATCCACAGACTAACCGCGGCAAGCGTAGCTTAACCTGACCGATCGACCTGTGCGGCTGTTATATAAATACGTAGTACTTAGTTAAATTAATCGAGAAAGATCTTACTGAGCATTAAAATAAAACATTACTTATCGCTAATGAGTGTGTTGAGTTTCAAACACGCTGTACCGTTATTTATAACTACCTATGTAAAGGTTTTTATGTTAAGAGTAATAAATAAGTGCATGGGATTTAAAAAAACATGTTTTGTTTAAAGAATTCGATAGCATAATCGCCCACTCGTAGATCCCTGAAAGTCTGACAACCAGTCTTACCAAGAGGTATCGTATTACCCAGTAACTGGGTTGTGGAGCTCAGATAGGCAGTTGATGCATGTAAAATACCGGTATTTAGCTGCATCCGGTTAGACTGGAAGCCGACCCCAACATAGTTGGGAAAAGGCTAAGCAGATGAAATCGCCCTATACCTAATGTTCATAAAGTGTGGGAATGTGTTTTAGCGTAATTATAATGTTGTATGTTTTTATAATATTTTTAAATTATATTAATATTGTATTGTATGTTGTATGAGGGGCCCGTGGCTAAATTATAATAGCCGCACAGGTCGATCGGTCAGGTTAAGCTACGCTTGCCGCGGTTGGTCTGTGGATGGGTGACCATCTTTACATACCGAGACCCCTCCGTGCCTCGGAAAGCCAAGGGGTATCGTATTACCCAGTAACTGGGTTGTGGAGGTCAGATAGGCAATCGCTCCATGTAAAATACTGGTATTCAGCTGCATCCGGTTAGACTGGAAGCCGACCCCAACATAGTTGGGAAAAGGCTAGGCAGATGATGATTAATATTGTATTGTATGTGTTTATATGGGCCTTGATGCCTGAAATAAATGGATAAATAAAAATAAATAAAGTTGGGACGCAGGCTTTCTTTTTATGAGAGAGAAAAGGCTGTAATCCCACACGGGCCCAGTGCTGTTTGATGAATGTCCCTTTTCTTCGAATTTTTGGTTCTAGGACATTACTCATGATGTTTTCTTGGTGTGGATAAATAGCTCAAAGTAAAGTGCATGTCTGCCATTCCACTGGGCAACCACTGTTTTAAAAACATTTTTTTGTTGTTGAATGGGCCTGCTCTTGAACTTGATCACGCCTGATGGAAAGCGATGTATGAGGTCTATGATATCGAAGAAATAAGGTAAAACAAAGTTTGAATGAATAGAATGCCTAAGGCATTCAATACGCCTTTGTACCTTTTGTGTGCGAAAAGATTAAATAAATAAATAGTAATCCTGCTAATCTTTTAACAAATCCCACTTTACAGCTTGATGTATTAGAAAACGTATCACAGGATTATAATGACATTCCGAAGCCCAACTTAACGTTAATTTATATGCTCGAAAGATTTCATTAGCGGAATGATTCGTTAAGTATCATCGCCTTTACTGACCTGTTTCTGAAATTACCATTTCATTTCGTTCCCATTTCATTTAAATTTCAACCTGTTTTACGTACCATAATTGTGTAACTAACATTTTATTACAGCGCGAATGTGAATACCAACGTAACTTAAAAAACGCTTAACGTTTTCTTGAACGAGGTTTTCATTATACCCCTACTTTTATACCATTTAAAATTAATGAAATAAACAGAACTTCCCCTCGAAATGTTTCAGGGAATGGCTTTACAGGTTTTCTAGGAAAATTCTTGGTTATTATTTTTACATACGGCTCTCAACACCGTTTATTATTCATATTTTGTACAAATAAAGATTTTTGCAGATGTTGCATTTTTTTTTTTTTTTTTTGTTAGGTTCCTAAATATTTGTGAGTCCATAATTCAATATTTTTATACAACGATCACTTTAACTTTTTAATATTCTTTTGGACCAGGTTTAATTAAAAGAAAATATGATATAAATATATTGGGAATGTGTTGTGGTGTTGTGATGCGTTGGTGTATTATCGTTGTTGTTGTGTGCGTGAGGTCAGCGCAGAATGGAGGACACATGAAATTCACTGTGGTATACTTCGGATTAGAGTGACATTTGACAAGCTGTCATTCTTTTACAGAGCGTCGCAATTTTCTCCACACGTTTTCTCATATCACATCTGACATTGGCAGAATTGTCGACATCGGCACCATTGCCATAGAGAAAAATAGATAGATAGATAGCGAGGCGGTAGACTCAAACACGAGAGCCGTCGTCGCACCACATTAACGACGTATCGTTTAAATCCGGCACAATCATTTAACTGACGATAGATCATGCTGATATAGGTCATCCTGAGCCTATATGTAATGAACGTAGCTAACAACATTATTAGTTACAAAAAAAAAAAAATTCGTCTTAATCAAAACCAAGGCTTAAAACACGGTAACTAACCTCTTGACAAGTCAAAGACCTTTGAAACGGTCTTATTGAAAATTCATGCTTTGTTTTTGACAAAAGACGGAACGTGGGAGAAATAATTTAATACTCTCTGAAGTATCTATGTCGGAACCAGACTCCAGCAATATATTAATATCGCTCGAAGTGAAAGAAACTATTCTTAGGTACCTAGTAGTTTCAATCAATAAAGTGATAGTTACTGTTGAAAATTATCTATATATACACCGGTAAATTTTGATCGTTTTATTCCTTAAAAGGGGTCATTGTACTCATCATTATGAACAACTTTTACTACGGGACCAACCTTGAAATCATGAAAAAAATATCTGTTGATCCATAGATTTATGTTTGCATAACTCGACATAATGTATGGATCAACTGATTTTTTTTTACGGTCTCAGGTTTGGTCCCGTGGTAAAAGTTCATAATTATGAGTACAATGACCTCAAAATTTCGGTCGTCGTGCGGGGAGATGGGTGGGCGACATTGTTGCCATTGCGGGTAGAACTTGTATGATGCTGGCACAGGAGCGTGGGGATTGGCACAAGAAAAGAGAGGCTTATGAGCAGTGGGTGAAGTCAGGCTGTGGATGATGATGAACTGGAGTTATTTTCAAGATAAGTACTGTAGAGGCTTGTCTGCCGAAGACGGCCTCATATGATGTAGGCCGGCTATATTTTAGCGCGGGTTCCATTCGAACATTCAAACTAGTGTCAATTATTTTATAGTAGGCTTTTTGTTCTAGAAGGATCAGTGATAATTTAGACGTAAATATGTAAAGTCGTGCTCATAATATAATCTTAAGGAGTCGTAACGTTGTTTGATTCCTTCCGTTACCTCAGAGGGCTCGTCTAGCCCTCCACATGGTGGATGTAGAGGATTGTCTGCCGAAGGCAACCTCATATGTTGCAGGCTGGATGTAATTTAGCGCGGATGTCAATCGAACGTTCAAGCGAGTGTCAAAGAGATGGTTCTAGAATAAGAAGTGACAATTAGACGATAAGATGTGAAAACATTCTAGAAAATATAAATATAAAAGGGATCACTGTGTTTGATTCCTCCCGGTCCCTCGGAGGGCTCGTCTAGCCCTCCACAGTACCTACTGTGAGCAGTCGTGGCCCATGGTCAACAGCCTCAACTTACGATTTGTAGAGAATCCAGGCAGGCTCTAAAGTATAGTGGAGCAGTGGCGACCCAGTGGTAACGGCCGCGACTTACGACTTGTAGGGCGTAGGTTCGAACCCAGACAGGCGCTTTACTTTGTGTAAATTATTTCATCACCGCTACTCTCAAAACGGTGAAGGAAAACATCGTGAGGATACCGGCGTGTCCTAGAACCAAAAATTGAAGACATGTGACAGTAAATTCTTTCTCATAATCAATAATATTGAATTATTTAATCACTTATAAATGTTTTTAAAATTAAAAAAAGTTAAGTATATTTTTTTTGTCACCCCAACAAAATAAATAACCTTTTTATTTTTTATTTGACTGACGATTTATTTGAAGGACTGCGTCCCAGCATTGGGAACATTATCGGCGGATTATGCTACATCAAATCCAATCGTTTATTTGTGATACAAAGGTTCCATACAGGTGTTCATTTCATAATTATATAGGTACTTAATAATGTTCATTTCATGAAAAAAAAAAGAAAATGAAATTGATTAATGCTGCTACTGTAAATGACTCGTTTTTACCTTTCTGAACAACATAAAAACTTAATACAGAAGACTAGAAAAACTGTTGGAATGAAGACTTGATTAAACAAAAGATTTGAAAGGCTTCAAAATGAAAGTGGAGACCTGCCAACTAAATTCAAAGTATCGTTTGAATAAAATACGAAGAATTCAGGTAGAAATAACTCGAGCTCAATGATTTAGGTAGCTGAACTAACTTTTTGAGGGCCTGTGTAGTTTAAAGTTGTATTGTTTATATTGTTATACCCAAGTATTAACAAACTTACTACTTGGTTTTCAAAATAATGAAGCTCTCGACTGCTTTAATTTCACTATTTAGGCCATAAGTATTGTTACGGAGGATCTTAAAGATGACTCAGATATGGAAAGGAAGCGAAGAACTATCGATGGATTAGATGGTCTCAAAACGGTGAAAGAAAACATCATGAGGATATCAGCATTTCCTAGAACCAAAAATTAGAAGACTGATAGATTTTTTATTTTTTAATGTTTAAATATTGTATTTGTAACTAAAATAGTTTTTAAGTACTAATATACTGACACGCTTTGGGCCTACGATGCCTGCCAATGAAAGTTTTTATTTTTAATTGTTTTTAATGTGGACTACACAATATTATTTATAACTTTCTATTCCTCTACTAACATAGAAAACGCAGCAATAAAAAAAAAAAAGTTTAATGTACAGTTTTAACATCACTATGGTTTTATTGTACCAACTAGCTTCCATCTTTGACTAAACCCGCGTGGTATGTCAATAAAAAGGAGCATATGTCCTTTCCCAGGATCCAAAGTATCTCCATACCAAATTGCATGAAAATCGATACAGCAGCTTCAGAGTTTAGCCGGAACAAACAGGAAGCCAGACTTTTCTTTTTAAATTATGGTTGGTTACAGGCGCTGTATAAATTTCTGCCTTAAAAAGGGTTAAAAATAAAAGACCCATAAGAACAAATCTAGGCTAACTAAGTAGTTTATAAAGCGATTAAGCAAACATTCATAACACTGACATTAGTAAACCCTAACTGCATGGTTGCCGAAAGACGGAAGAAAAAGTATTGGCAACAGAAATAAAGGAAGAAGAATTGTTTAATCTGCACAAACAAAACGAATAATAAACGTTTAAAAATAAGAAGTTTGAAAATATTTTCCATTGCTTGATGTCATGTCTTGAGGCTTACGGCCAGCAGTGGACTGCTGTAGGCTGATGACGATGATGATGATGCTGATGATAATAATAATGAAGATGATGTCAAGTAAGGTCACAATTGCAGACTAATAGACAGATGGGTAGATGAGAAAGACCTGGATAAGACCAGAGAAGTATGGCACAAAAGAGAAGTTACATTTACACAAGACTCAGGGCTAATGGTGAAGATAAACTATTCTAAATGTTAAAAATAGGGACTGTCAAGGTCTCAGGGAAATTAATTGTTAGGCAAATAAACACACTACGTAAATTTGCCGTGTTCTAGCCATTTCATTTTTGATAAGTATGCAGATATTGCGGAGGGCAAAGGCCTAGGACTTAGGAAGGAGAAATGAACTGACGGATAGCTAGAAGCACACTGACGTTCATTTTTCAAGTCAAGGTGACATAAAAAAACTATACAACAATTTTATTAGAATATACGGACAATTTAAGAATGGACAATCAAAATTTATTTTAAGTACTTAAGTTTTGAGTTGAGCTTCATGATTGCTGACAAAATACGTGCACTGACTAGACAGGTCTACTCAATCTGTGTGGTTCTTTTCTCAAAAGACCATTTCAAACACCAATCTACATGGTCTTCACATGATCTGACAAAGATTCTGTAACCGCGGTTTTAATGTGAGTTTGTTTCGGCCTTTCTTCTCAAAATGGTCAGATAGGAAACAACGACCTTATCTTGCTTTAAAAATATGACCTGTAAAAGTCTTTGTACATACTTACTTATAAAAACAAAAAACATTTATCCAATATTATTATTCCGATAAAATTTCTAACCGTCGACATTTCTAATAGTCTGAAACCTATTCACAAAAGGAAAGGTACCTTAACGTACCTATAAAACGGTTTTTAAACCAGTTCCCTTTTATTCAGATTACCCATCAGGTCATTAGTGCTGCGTGGTAATCTGATGCCGTAATTAGGGCTTATCAAGCGCGACCGGAGTCTGTGCGTCTTTACGATTTATCTGAACGGATAATTAGGTCGTGTGTGGTTCTCTGATACGGTTTAGCAGGTATTTTATGGGTTTAGGATTTTATGCTCACCTTATTTTTTTTTTTGTTCGCTCATTTACATGTCTTATCATGTCTCTATTTCTGGTTAGTGATTCAGACTTCTAATCCTATGAAGTGTGTGTGTGTGTGTGTGTGTGTGTGTGTCATCCCATCGGACTATGACAGTGAAAGAAGGGAGAGTGCACCTGTGTCTGTGCACATGCTTGTGCACTATAATATTTCCCGTGCCGAAGATTGGTCTTCATAGAATCAATTTAATTTTAATCTTGACGTTCATAAGTGCCTTTTATGTGCCTATTTGAAATAAATGATTTGACTTTGACTGGAACATTCACCATCATCATTCGTCTTTCGCCATTGCCGAAATTTGGTCTTTAGGACTATTATTAGTAGTAAAAGATTTGGTATTGTAGAGACACGCTGACGCACTAGTTGATTAAAGTAACATGCTGAGCGAGCCTTAACTGACCCGTACCCCGCAATAGAGTGTGCACCTTTCGATCTTTATAAAGTATGTACAGACGCCAGCAGGTCAAGCTACCCGAAAGTGTCAAATTTTTCCAATCAACCTTGAACCTTAATACTTCAGAAATAAAGTTAAAAATCTATTTAAAAAATTTGACAGATTGTAGTAGCTTGATGTGCTGGCGTCTGTACATCCATTGTACTAAGTATCATAATCAGCCTATAATGATCCCACTGCTGGGACATAGGCCTCCGCTTTGTGAGAGGACTGGGCCGTAATTTACCACGCGGGCCTAGTGTGGGTTGGTAGATGTCACATATCTTCGAGTTTTTAGTTCTAAGATATGCCGGTTTCCTCACGATGTTTTCCTTCACTGTTTTGAGAGCAGTGGTGATAAAATAATTTATGTATCGTAAGTAAATAAATACTCAAATAAATTTTCACGTTTTAATCCTCTCCGTACATATTCCTAAAATCGTTACACGCAGCCAAAAAAGTATTGTTACACCACGAAGTAAATCATTATTACACATTTATTTAGTTTTTTTTTTCGCTGAAAGCTGCAAAAGCCGCCCATTATATATTTCGTAGTGTTTGATTTGTTTTTATTATGTATACCTATTTGTTATGTATACATTTTTATTTTTGTGGTGTAACCTTGTTTGACTATTTGAAAATGATTGGCTAGCAAATATTCTACAAAAACGTACTCGGAAACTGTTGAAAATTAGGATGAATGCGCCGACGATACACAATGTGACTATGAAAATATGGAAATCACTTCGACATCCATCTGTTTGCACATATGTATTCATGTCAACAGGGATTATTTACACGTTTCTGAGATTATTTACTCTACAAAAGGTAATACCCAACATGTTTCTTTTCATACTTATTTGTAAGGTTTTTACGGCATTTCTCATACCGTCACAAAAATTTCACTCATCCTATGCAATATCAAAGGATTGCTTGAAGTGAGGAGGAAACATCGGGTTTGAAATTTCATACTTTATAATACCTTGGGGAGCTCTGAAGGAAATGTAACCTCATAATAGTGTATTATATCCGGTAGCTATATGATGTACGGCAATAACTTTAGTGTATGTAGAAGTAAGTAACCCTACTACTGTACCCACTACCCTACTACCCTCTACCCTACTACTGTAGTCCTACTCCTACATAACTTTAGCAAAACACTAATAAAGACCTGCGGAGTATTTGCGAAACTCCAGACTGGCGGAATTTGTCAAACATTCATAAATGATTAAAAGACAATGACCAAAAGTCGTAAAAAAAGTCTCGTGCATCGAGATCAAAATATTAAAGCAAATTATTTTCGACATTACGCGTCGGGGATTTGATTTTTGAACAGGGAATTTAATTTAAAGTAAAAAAGGGTTGATTTTGTTGTATTCCCTTTACATGACGTTCCGTTTCAAATAATATGATTAATATAACCTTGAATTAAACCTGTAAAAAAAATTATACTTTGCCGATTCTACATTAATTAAAAATAACTAGAATATAATAGAATAGATTTTTTATTTAAACCATTATCATTTTTTTAGATCAATAATGGCCGTTCGTGTATGACATGTCAAACAAAATAAAGTACCCAGTTGTCAGATTATTTTGATTTTTTTGAAAATCGCCGAAACCCGGGTTTTGTTTACAAAAAAAAAAACTTTTGTATGAGAGATATATGAGAGATAAGAGTAGTCTATAAAAAAACAAAGTTTGACTTTTATGTAGCATGGTACGGGATTCCATACATCCATAAGCATTGTCCTTTCTGTAAGAAAGTTTGTACCAATACTTTAAAATGTCAATCATATTTTAAAAAAATAGATGAGGTCGATGTTTCCTATCTGAGTACTCTAAGAAGAAAGGCCGAAGCAAAATCAGAGGTCACACAGTCTCTTTTAAAGTCCAGATATAATCTTGGTCAGATCATTAGAAGACCATAAATCAAAGAAAGGCCATTTGGCTAGGCCGCATAAAGTACCTGCTCACACTACCAGATTATTCTAAAGCAATTAAACCTGGTTGACTTTATATGTAAAAGTGTTTGACATTAGATTTTAAATCATTTGGACATTATTATTATAACTATTTGGCACTTTTTTGAATTTTCACTTGGAATGTTAATTAATAATTCATAGTTCTTTGTTTTGTAAATTGCATGTGTATATATATTCAACACAATGTAAATTGTTTTTATGAATAAATTAAATGAAATGAAAATAATATTAGGAATTTCCTGTTTGTGATTGATAGTGTATCACGCAATATTGGGCAACTGGTTGCCTAAAGACAAAGTAATCTGAAGCTGTATCTGTTATAAAAAAAAAAAAATATGATAAGAAATATCTGTACTTCGGTTCATTTCAATGAATTCCTATCATCCGTTACCGCATCAAAGGATTTACATGCCCAATAAACTGATTACTCACGCCGCTTTGTAATAATGACAGCAACTCTCATACATAACTCCTATTTCAATATTATATCTTTATCGAGCCTTACAGTGCCCTATAACACAATGAATTATGTATAAAGTTTAATATAGCTATAACCATCCTCCTTGTAATGGTTCTAATTGTGATGGCGTTGCGTAGAACGGCTTTCGGTTCTCAATTATAATTCCTTCTGCGACTGTAAGGGTGGGGACACAATGCGATGCCGGGATTCGCCGCCCGTGAGATAATAATACCTCTACCGCTTCGGGCTTTCAGCTTACCTATTTTATGGGGCATTTCATTATGTTGATAATTTTCAGTTTTGTGTACTGTGGAGCTATAATAGCGATGTTAGGTTTCTTAATAGATTAGGGATACCAAAATGTTTCAATTTACAATAGGCCCCTTTTTTCTTTATGAGCTTTTTATATTGTACATTTCTTGTATCAATATTTAAAGTCACGACGGAGGGAGTCATTCAACTGTGAGCGTACTTAAAGAACTATACGAGTTATTTTAATAATTGTCTACGGGTTATTTAGAGCAATAATATGTAAAGCCTTTGTTCAATTGTGTGCTTGATTTGCATAGGTACTCAGAGGGAACAGGTATTACGAGTACTTACAGACAGTGTCTTAGAGTAAACTAAAGATACTTATTTAACATTTTCAAGATGAATTAATGAAGTTCCAAGTATTCAGCAATAAGCACTGGGATCGCGTAGTAGATTATGGTCTTATTTTTATTTTATTTTTTTATTTTAATGAAAGCTTACAGACTAATAAAACACTTAAATATCATGCATAAGTAGGGATATTTGCTAATTACAAGCTTGCACATGTACACATCTAGGTACTTACTTAAGAGTTACATATTTGTGTTGACCAGTTACAGCGATTTGAGTAAATAAACAAATTAGGTACAATGTAAACATATTGGGTATGTCGATATAATTAGGTCAGTCAAGTCGTGCAATATCAAAATCAAAATTAAAAGCTTATTTACCTTCGTCTTCTCCCTGTCACAGAAAGGAGACCTGTTTCCCAGCAGCTGCAGCAGTGGGATCATTATATTTATTTATTTATTCAAAATTGCGCAAATAACACCATAACAGCTAAAACGCCAATGCAATGTTACTATCACAAAGATACACATACACCTACTTACATGACTTACATGACTACCCAAAAATACTATTAAAAATAGAATCAAAAATACAATCATAATAACAATTAAAAATACAATTACATAATTACAATTACCATTATTGATTAATTTAACTGGTTGAATGCCGTAATTACAGAAACAATTAATAAGGCAATGTGTCTAACGTGGATCCACATTACGAACGTTAAATAAACTACGGCGAAGTTTAAAAAGAGGGTTTGAAATAAAAGCTTATAGCTGATAAGGCTTAACATCAAACTCTCTCAAGGAGCTATAGAAAACTATTCCCGTATTTTCTTTATGAAACAAATTCCGCAACGAGGAAGTTCGGCAAAAAGTCGAAGTTGCTGACACAGCTCTTAGAAATCGCAATTGAAGTGGCAACGGACAAGCCAACTGGTGGGAACTGACAAGTGTTTCGGTACGAAAGTTTTCGAGAGGCCAAATTGCGGTCTGCCCCTTCATTAGGTAAACAGAAAATAGTGGTTGCAAGCATTCGATGCAAAACAGTCATTTATTATGCTGAATGGTTTTAACAAAGAGATTTCTCCTTTTTCGGGTACGTGTGGTTTTTAGCTACCCTTTTGTCATTATACTGTAAGCTCTTTTATAAAAATATGGATACGTATAAATACCTGTCGTCCGTTCATGCTTATTTTACCACTGACAGAAGCAACCTAATAGCAACCTTATTGTAACGATAAGAAAGATCACAGTGATTTTGACAGCCTATCAGAAGCAGCAACCCAAACAGCAAAGTTATTAAAATGAGAATTAAGATCATTGTGACGTTGACAGTGATGCAACATCAGGCGTAAAATAACTTTGAAAGGATGTGAGAGGACGTGAGCCATTCCCATGTATTTGTCAATCTTGACAAATTGACACTTGACAAAGAGTTTGTGAAGTTGTACTGAAAAAAATTCGACTTGTTCGGTTCCACAAACTGTTGCTGCTACAATTTCAATATTAAACTGTCCATGGCTACACGACAATGATGTGTATCGTATTTTATTACATGTTCGTACAAGGGGAACTGCTGTCGTGGACACGGCCTCATATACCCACACGTTTTAAGAAACAGACAGCAAAAATACTATGATAGTATTGCTCTTCTCAACTTTAATATGATCTGACCAAGATTATGTCTGGACTTGACTTGAATGAAACTTTGACCCTTGAGTTTGTTTCGCTATTTCTCCCCAGGGATAGTCAGATAGGAAATGTAGACTCCATCTAACTTATTGGAACGAAGTTGTTTAACGCGGCTTGTGGTACGAGTAAACTACATATTAGAAATCGTCACGTGACAATAAACGTTCACATAAATGGTCACGTTATGCTCCTCCATGCGACTTTTTTCTGACACAGAGAGATAATTTCTTATGATTTTCAAGGGTGCTGAAGCCAATAGTGAGGACAAAATGTAAAACCATGATGGCTGCTTAGAAAATTAAAAAAAAATCATCCCTCTATTATATATGTCGGAGTTATTCGTTTATTCGGAACGCCAGCGCCATCAAGTGGCGCTAGACAGAGTCTAGCCTGAGTTCGTGGGGGTGGACGGCGAGCTACAGCTACAAGAACGTTGTGAGCGGAGCTCTCAAGATCATCGAAACATTGGACATCGTACGAACAACATGTGCATAGAAACTGTCGCGTTCCGTATCGTTGAGTTGTGTAGGTACCTACAGTGTGTGATTCGCTAGTGTGACTAACTTGTTGTAAATTATAATCTGATTTTAAATGCAAACCGTTTTTCTATTGTGCTATAACCAACACTACCCATAGTACGCCCACAGTAATTAAAATATGCCTGATCTTAACGAGAGACAGACATACCATCTCCGTCATATACGAGTGTGTGTACAATATAGGTACGAGTATTGCGTTAGCAACTTTGTTCCTGACGGAGGTCCGACGACTGCACACGTTTTTTTAAATAATATAACGAGTAAAAGGGATTTCTATAAGTATCCTATTTACAGAATAAACAATTTCATTTCAATAAAATGCATAATTTTATCAAATAATATTCAATCTTATGAGGTCAAAGGAAGGCAGTTGGTCCACTTATTATCAAGCCACGTGCTTACCTGCGACGCAAGTATCTCGCACGTAGTTATGAGGTCAAAGCCACAGCTGCAGTCGATTTTATGTCATTTGCATGCAAACCAGTGTTTCTATTATACCAAGATACTAGTTACCTGGAGCTTGAATCCTTTGTGCAAGTTTATTATTGTTTATTAAAGTTATAATAACGCTGCTTTCTCTTACGGTTTTGAGCAAAGTTCGTAGCATTTTCACTTTAAAACCTATTAGAGCCCCTATTTGAGGTCTAAGCTGACCAGAAGATCAATTCTTGTAATTTAAAATGTTCAAAATCTAGGCAGTGTCATCTCGGCGACAAACAAATGTCAAAAACTTGTCAAAATGTAGGGACATTAGACTGAGTTATCTTTGACAGATTGAGACTGAGATCAGAGGGGCAATTCTCGTAATTTTAAGAACGTTCACAGTCTGATCTCAGTCTCAATCTGTCAAAAAATACCTCTAATTTCCCTACATTTTGACAAGTTTTTGACATTTGTTTGTCGCCGAGATGAGACTGCGACTAGATTTTGAACGTTTTAAATTACGAGAATTGGCCTTCAGACTGTGAACTTTCTTAAAATTAGATGACCCCGAAACTGGCCTTCTAAAAATTATGCCACACGAATTATATGATTTTTGGACTTGTCACAGGTTGTCATCTTTGTTTGACCCTGGTGTGACGTCACATATTTTGCAATTTTAAATTAAACTTTAAATAATAATACTGACACAGCTGGTAATTTATTTTCACTATAGTTATAGTTAAAAATTTTAATATCTACTTTAGATATGCGTGGGTCGTCACAAAGCATATGACTCGTCCCCACCTTGTCACACGATGTCACACTTCATTCAGCCCCTTCCTCCCCCTTAACACGCAACGGTGCTTTACATTGTGTAAATTATTTCATCACTATTGCTCTAAAAACGGTGAAGGAAAACATCGTGAGGAAACCGGCATGTCCTAGAACCAAAAATTCGAAGACGTAAAATCTACCAGCCCGCACTGAGGCCCGCGTGGTAGACGCCCACCCCATCTCACAGAGGGAGTGGGAGTCTACCACAGAGCAGGCCTGTGTTATACTCGTAGCAGTACGAACATTATAAGCTGATATGTATGTATGTTATGTAAGTGGCTTGTAACTATGTAATGTAATGTTAGTCTGGATTGTCGTATTACGTTACAAATGGTAACAATACTTCACATAATAGTGCCATTACCTATAACAAGGTATTTAACTTCTACTATATTGCTATGTAGTAGAAGTTTCGAGTTTCCATTGTTTTCACAATTCAAACTCGAAAAGACTGTCTTCTAGGCATCTTTTGCCTGTGACTTTGTTCGCGTGCAAAGACTTTCTGTATTTGTTAGACTGTCAAGGGCAGACTTCCGAAAAATCTATTCTTAATCCGTTTCTACAGGTTCAAATTAAATTAAGTTGTTAAACTCCACAGTTGTGATGGATATAGATACCAAAACATTACAAAACAAAACAAAAGGATTTCATAATTTTTTCCATAAAATATCAGTTTAAAAATCCATTTATTGTGTAAACTTCAGAGACGTGATAGTATCTAAACTGATATAAAAACTGATTTTCTGTACACTACACAACCAGCGGTCGTTGTTTTACACTTTTTAGATAATTATGCATACCCATCATGTCTGCGGTGTTTTGCTAGCTTATTTAATTTGACCTTGTATATTCTCTATAGAAAATGTTCTGTCATTCATCTTCCTAATTTCACTGGGTTGGGCTGCTCGCAATTCGTTAGTTAGTTAGTTAGATGCTAAAGTACTTCAAATGCATCCCATTCACTAACTGAACAACATACTAAATATAATTACGTACTTGTTATTATTTGACGCAAGGAAAGGCCATAATTTGTAATTGTAATTTCAAACAAGGCTTTTTTTTTGGTTTGACAATAGTTGACGCCATTTTTTATGTATTCGCGTGCTTCATGTGAACGTGAAACAACCTGCCTTAGGGCAGTGTGCCTAAGTGTCATATATCCTATGACACTTAGGGCAGGTTTGTTGCATTGTTTGTTAACACAAGAAATATCACGCGGACAAACTTGGTGAGCAGAAGATACAACAATAGTGTGTGTAGTTAAAATAATATAACATTTAATGTTTGTACAGGGTGGGCAACTTGGAGGTACCTATACAACTTTATTTGCCGCCATTTTGTTTTGGCGGCAAATATGACAGCTTGTTTCATGAAAATTATTTTGTGTAGATACCTACGGTAAATTTGCTATGGAGCGTTTTACGACTGAACAACGTGTTTTAATTATTAAAACATCCTTCTCAACCCAATCATGTATTGCGTAAGTTCTAAGAAAATTGCGGCCAATTATTGGTAGTGATTAAATTTGAGCAGCATGGCATTGTAACAGATATAGCAATGTTCATACATCACCTGAATCAGTTGGGCTTAGGAAACATGTGGTTCCACAAGACGGGGCCACATGTCATACGGCACGAGCCACAATCGAGACATTGAAAAGAACGTTACCGAGTCGATTAATTTCGAGAAACGGTGACATTGATTGGTCCCCAAGATCCCCGGATTTAACAGCTCCTGACTTTTTTATTGTGGGGCTATCTAAAGGGACGTGTCTATGCTAACAGGCCAATGAACCTTCAAGAATTAAAACAAAATATCTGAGACACAGTCACTGGAATAACGCAGGAAATGTGTGAAAATGTCATGAAAAACGCAGTGAAAAGGGTTCACATCTGCCATGCTGCTGGGGTGTTGTCTGAGATTATTTCCCATACTGAGTTGCCTGCCCAAAATACTGTATTTAAATAAAAATACTTAATAATTTTTATATTTCAAAGAATAAAATTTAAAAAATAAAGTGTATACCTACCTCTTATTTGCCCATACTGTATTATTTTAACTTTTTTATTTTTGCATTTCATGAACTGTATCCAAATAAACGTGATTCTTTTTTTCTTTAGTTAAGCTAATCATCATCAGCCTATAGCAGTCCACGCTGGACATATGCATCTTCTATTGCACGCCATTCAACTCGATTTTTGTCTAATACTGCACTGCAAATATGCTTTGTATGTCATGAAACCTTATAAATAGCCTGGTCTCCATAGCGACGCAGGATTATTTACATTTCAAATACATAATCCAGTTAGCTTCACAATGTAAATGCGTCCACACGAACCTATGTTTTTCTAAACTGTCGTTTTGTTTGCCACCAAGCGTTGATCGTTAGTTCCTGTTAAAATATTTGTTATATTTGCAAAGCCGTGTTTGTTTAATTTAACAGTGTAGGGAAATTCGCACTTCGCATTTCAGAAGCCGCACGGGTCGATCGAAGGTTAAGTTACACTTGCCGCGGTCGGTCCCTGGATGGGTGGGTGACCATAGGAAACGTCCCGGCTGCCATTTGTAGATCTTTGACAGTCGTTACGGGTAGAAGCCCGAAAGCCTGACAATCAGTCTTACCAAAGGATTTCATGTTACCCAGTAACTGGGTTGTGGAGGTTAGATAGGCAGTCACTCCATATAAAATGTGGACTTGAAGCCGACCCCAACATAGTTGTGAAATGCCTAGGCAGATTTATACTATTTTAACAGGAACTTCGTTTATTTAGAAAGTGAGAATTATATGTAATAAACGTCCAGCTAAACAATCATTTATTCTCCACTATTACATTACGAGTAACACTAGCCCATAACAAACAGACGATAATAACTCGCAGTTTATGGCCGCCACTCCTTCCATTAGAAACGGGAATCTAAGTCTTATTTACACGGCAAATAAATCAAAATTAGCAGGCCAAATTAGCCACTACGTACGTTGATCAGGCACGATAAAATGTTTTTATGGCGTCCATTATTACCCGGCAACCATATTTTTATTGTGGTTAGCTTTATTGCATTGTAAATATTGGTAACTGCGAATAAATACTAAGGGAGAAATGGTAGGATCGTGTTTTTTCTCGCAAAAATGGATCGGCGCGTAGAATGGAGAGGGACAGAATAAAATAATATGACGTCGTATTGTCCTCGAATGTTTTATGAACAGAAATATACATACGAATGGGTCTCATTTAATTTCATATTCATGCTTTTGAAGCTTCAATTCAAAAGTCTTATGAAAATAGGTTTTATATTTTGGATGGTTTATTTTTTTTTGGGAATATACTGTACCTACCTACATTTTTACTTTATGTATCTTAACCATTTTATCACCACTGATCTCAAAACTGTCAAGGAAAACATCGTGAGGAAAAATTCGGAGACGTTACATGTCTCCGAATTTCTACTAACCCGCACTGGGCCCGCGTGGTGGATTACGGCCCACTCCCTCTCACCGAAAGGAGGCCTGTGTCCCAACAGTGGGAACGTTATAGGGTGATTATGTATGTCTTATGTACAGTCACGAGCACTAATATGTCAACACTCGGCAACTATCAATTGCGATTTTTTCGTGAAATAACAAATGCAACGTTGAAATACGACACATTGCATAAACCTATGGGTTCGGAAATACTATTTCGTAACAACATAAAATTTCATCAAAAAATAAAGGAGTAAATCGCTTTTGAATAAAGCCGAGTGTATATGTATATACTTTTGCTCGTGACTGTACCTACATTACATGTAAAACATATTAGTTAAGGCCTTGACATCTTTTGCCCTTGTTCCTTGGACCTTTTTATGAAAGTAAATATGACAAAAAAATACTCTCACAGTGGACCTTAATCAAAGAATACATTTTATATGTTACAACTCACATGCCTAAAGGGGAGATGGATCACCTGTATTTCGTTTGCACAGGTAAAAATATGATAATAATATAATTTTGTACAACAAGGTAGCTACCTACACTCTTCGCCGGGAAATATGAAAGTATATTGTAAAAAAAAATATTTCTATGTTCCCCACTCCACACGATCCAAACGTTATTAAAATATACGAAAGCAAATAGGAATTTGTTATCATACATTTTACAGGCACGGTTGCGAGCAATAAAGCCTCCGACACACTAAACGCGAGACGTGTGCAGCGCGTGACGTGCGAAGTGCGTACAAAGAAATAAGGAATACGACACATCAAAAGCAAGTACACCGATGAGCTACTCCTACGAGCTATGGCGACGAGCACCAGTCGTTTCATAGTTATTTAGTTAGTAATTCTGACACCAGTAACCTAATACCATTCTTATCGTGACGAATATAAAGATCAATGTGATTTTGACAGACTTGTCAATGACAGCAGCAACCTTATTGCAACGACAATAAAGATCAGCAACCTTATTGCAACGACAATAAAGATCACTGTGATTTTGTCCGTGACGCAAAATCAGAGATAAAGTAATTACTGAGGTGTGTACACCGACGAACTTCGCAACCTCCTTTTCAAACAAAATCAAAGTTGTAATTCCGACCAGTTCCTTAAGATTCATCAACACACTTGACGGTCACAAATGAAATTGTTTATTCCATAAATAGGATATCGAAATCACTTTTAAACGTCATATTAAAAAAAAAAACAAATAAGCTAGATAGAGTTGGCATTTCCTATCTGACAACCTCTGAGAAGAAATGGCGAAACGAATTCAGAGGTCATACAGGTCAGTCTCTTTCAAAGTTCAGACATTAAATATTTAAAATATCACACACTTTCAGAGTGCCGCCCGTTTTCTAAATATCGCTACGTATCGCATAAAGGTCCCTTTCAGTGTACCAAAACTTTACGACTTACACACATACATAATTCATTACATATCAAATAGGCTTCGTCGATACAAATGCCTTCAATTGGCAAGAGTAATGCGTGCTAGAGATTCACGAATCGTGAGCGAGTAATTAACGTTAGCGACATTTTACAGAGTAAATAAATTAGATACTGTTAACGAAGTCATTAATATTGGAAGTAAGCCTCGTTTGTCCTTGTTAGGGTAGGTGTACACTTATGTTCGTAATACAATCTTGTGGTTGAGGAGATGGTTTCAACGCTGTCTTTGCGTCGACGTCTTTATTTGACTTGCAAAATGTTGATAGGTACTTGATTTAACGCGAAGTATTCACAATCTTAGGTTGCCTTTTTTTACATTGAATTATGCGGAGGTTTGTCTGCTATTTCAGATAGCAAACTCATGAATTTGTCGCTGTTGTTTCTATAAATTCACGCCTTGCCGAGTCCAATTCACCAAAGTGAGCCACAGTTCGATTTAAATTGGGATTCGGGTCTTGAAGTTGTAAAGGAGTATGTCTAGGGCAAGTCATCCAGCTCGGTAGACACAACTTTGAGAAAAGCCTATGGCCAGCTGTGTTAGGCTCAGTTGAAGTTTCTATGAAATAATAAAATGTTGTGTGGATGAAACCTATATTTCGCGTAATCTACATACATATAAAAAACATGTTGGTGATACGTTGATTTTTATACATAGTTTCCCAATATGGACGCTCGAACTTTAAATTTTAATAAAGCAACTTGTGTAGCAGATTTCACCATTTAGACATTTAATGGTTATTTTTATTTAATAGAGTACCTAATTACATTATATATGGAATATGATATCTGCCAAACGCCAACGCGGCTTTGGTGAGCGGCGCGTATCCGAGAGATTCATTTTTCGATGACTCAAACGCATAAATCGGGCTCGATATCATTGATCATTGAGCCGTCTGCGGCTTCATAGACCCGTGATTTTACGTAGCTCCACGAGAAAAATTGTACCGGCGTTAAAGGGAATGCGCTAAGGTAGCCCGCGAAATTCAAATTTTCTTACTTCTTTTGAAATTTGCCGGTCAGTGTCAGATTGTATGTTTATTAAAATGGGATTCACGATTGTAACACACAGAATTATAATCATTAGGCCTCTAAAATCAGGATTTCATGAAAACAGTAATTCAATTAACAGTAAATATTTAAATTGTTTTTCGTTACAATGACAGAAACATAACGTAACGATAGGTAACCAAGGTTCAACAAGGTACCTGTCATCATTTTCCTGCCCGTATCCAATTTATTTGGGGTCAGCGCAACATGTTTTTTTCTTCCATACTTCTCTATTACTCGTCATGTTGGTAGTCACCCCCTTTCTAACCATATCAGCTTTCACCCAGTCCAACCATCGTTGTTTTGGTATCCCTCTACTCTTATAGCCACCGAAATTCATACTCCAAACATCCTCAAGACATTTTCCTCATTCCTCCTTGCCTTACCTCTTTACCTTGTGATAACAAGGTATCTGTAACTTGCTGAATACCTATCGAAAATCAGACATCCGAAACCTGAATAATCTCGACTACAAATTAACACAGCAGCACTATCGCATTTCATAACTGTATTTCAACGCTATCTAAATCTGAAATGTAATATCATGAAACACAATATCCCTTTCCTATATTTAAGTACCCATTCTATTTTAGTTTAAGGTTGATTGAATCTAAAACACAATTGAGAATAACGAAATAACCAGCTAACCAATCACGCACTACCTACTTTTAATTATATCAAAACCAATAACTATTCAATTCAAAATTACCAAATACTATAATGGAACGATCGGTACTATATCCATACATATTATAAACTAGCTGTGTCCGCAACTTCAATCGCGTGTATGTTGAAAAATAAATAGGATTTCATGGGTTTTCATTGTTCGCAAACAGGAATCCGATACCAGATACCCACTATCTGGCGCACAGCTACCAACGCAACGACTAAAAAGCAGGCACAGCTTCTTGAAATCGACAGCGTCTCTGTCAGGAAACCCGGCCGACGCCCGTTGCAAACTATGACAGGATACACTCTTTCCCTTTCTACTTAGTATCTGCCACCAAAGGAGCATCTCCCTGCAGGGTGTAACCTTCCGTGGTCCACTTGGAAGTCCCTGAACCGTCTCCGGACACAAGTGGAAAGATGTAAGTCCAACCTGGTAAAGTGGGGCTACCTTGACGGAACGGCAGTAGGGTGTGATTGTGGAGCTATGTCACAAACCATGCTCCACCTCCTATCCTGCCCTCTGTGTCCCAAAACATGCAGTCAAAGCGACCTCTGCGCTGCCACTGACGACGCCGTGGAAGTGGCAAAGTTTTGGGCCAAAAAGATTTCAAATCCAGTCGTGCCATCGACACAAAAAGAAGAAGATTGTTTTGCAATTTGTAAAACAATAAAAACCCATGAAACTGATTAGTACCTTATACCATCAGCTATCCGCCAGTGAAAATCGGTCCAGCTATTTCGGAGATAAGCTGGATCAGACAGATTTACAGGCAAAAACTTCAAATTTAAAAGCAGTTATTTTGACAAACAGACTATTTTATTTATTTGTATGTAATAGTGGAAATGGGCGGAACACCTAAGGCCTAGAACAGATGGCAGATGATATAGAACAGTGCTGAATTGGAGACCGAGATCTGGGGGCAGAAGTGTGGACAGATAGCCGATGAAGTGGATCGACAACCTGGTCAAGATTGCTGGACGACTCTGGCGTAGGAAGGCTAGAGACAGAGAAGAGTGGCGTGCATTGCAGGATGCCTACACTCAGCATTGGGTGGCGAAAGGTTAAATAATAATTGATTTCCGAAACTTCAGTTACTATTACATCAATGTGGTCTCGACCCCTGAATTAGGACATCGTGTATAACAGGGGTCGAAGATAAATATGATTAAACATGTCTGTCAAATAATATTCAAACCCATTAGGCAGGTATTACATCTCCACCTCGAATATAGCGACCGCCTAATAGCAGCGAAACTGCAGTAGTCATAACTTGTCCATGGTATGACAAGCGAAACAGAAGCAAAACTGCCTGTTCTAACGCACAGATTTGATTATGATTCCTATCTCTTCCCCGCGTGAATTTGCCGATAATAATGTGTTCGGAAGCCGACCGCGTGTCGCAACATACTTTCGGCTACAATCGCGTGTCGCGGAAGAAACCCGCGGTCAAGCTGCTGTGCGCGGCTTGGTAATACAGACTTCAAAAGCTGTGTACACGATTTAATAACGTTTAAATATTGTAAAGTCCGTTACGACCCGATGCGATGCGAGCCGTTTGGTGGAAATCATCCTTTACACCTCCGCGCTCAACCTGACAGATTTTGTTGCGTTGCCACGTTTGTTTCGCAAGTATCTGTGGCAGTCGACAAGTTTATAAAGCGAAACTTATTTTTTTTTGTAAAATGAGTGTTGATTTTACGGAAAAACTAATATAAGAGGTTCGAAGTAGACCTGTATTGTATTTACTGCGACGGCATTTTGCTCCAATTGCTACGATTCAATTGACTCTCATGATGTTCCGCTACTCGGATCGCGACATAATTTAGCAATGTTTCTTAACGGAATCCGTTAAGTGGTTTCGCGTCATTACTTTCGCGGTGGTGGTGTGCTAAGGCCCTTATTGAATATGACTTCTAATCTAAGTTGAAATATCCGATAATGTATAGTACACTCGACTCACATGTGGGTTACGCGTGCCACGCCATACTTATACGTATGTACCTGTACATGTAAATAACTATTAGTACTAATAAATTACTATTAGTTTTGTGACTTTAAATTAGTGCGCTGAGTTGTTTTTAATGTTACTATAATAGGTAATCTTTCTTAGAAAAGAAAGTGGTTACAAATTGTGTGAAGTCCTTGACACTTGTTCAAGACACAGGTTGATATTACAGGTTGGACTCCCATTTGGTGCAACCTTGAGACGCACACCACACTGTGTCACTTTTGCTTCGATATGTACGGTATGTTTTTCTTTTTGTTTTTACCTTGTTTTTTTTATATTACGAGTATATATTCTTGTCTTTTTCTGTGTTGTGCTACCTTTTGTGTGCGCCAGATAAATGGTTTGTCTATCTAATTATGCAATGTACTAAAGAAAGAAAATATTTTTATTTCTTTGTTTTTCTTTCTTTTATTTAGATCAGACGAAAAGGGACTCAATATAATATACAGCAGACAAAAAAGTGTAAAGCGTCATATAAGATATTAGCAGAAAAGTGACACAAGGCCACATGCGACATGCAAAAATTATTCTTGTTTGTCGGTACCTACATGGTTACAGCACATAACCGGTAATACGGAATACGGGTAATATGGAACCAAATGTGTACAAGTAGATAGGTACCAGCAGAAATGTATCAGATATAAATGTGCCCAGTGCGCAAGACGGTAGAAGTGGGTTTGATGATTATTTTTTATATAACGAAAAGGCTGTGACCGAATGGTGTACATTCATGACCATAAGTATGTATACCTACACTTGTCTTTATTCAAAAGCGATGTACTTCTTTATTTTTGTATTAAATTTTAAGTTGCTACGAACATAGTATTTTCGAACCCATAGGTTTTTGACAATGTGTCGTATTTCATTTTTGTTTTCGTTATTTCACGCAAAAATCGCTATTGAAAGTTTCCAAGTGTTGACATATTAGTGCTCGTGACTGTATAAGGATAGACCAAGGAACCGCGATGGGTTGATGATAATGTCGAACCGCGAGAAATACCTGGATGAGTGACGCACAGAACCGCGAAGTAGATATGTCAGAAAAACGGAGAGGAGGTGATTCCGGGCTGAAATGATGATAATGTTGATAACATAATTCTGCAGATATATATCTGTTTTGCAACCTACACATACAACTTATAGAAATATTGTGTTGATTTGTGGCAATTTGTCTACACAGCAAAACAACACCAATAATCTACATGTCAGAGAGTATACATATTAGATATCTCATAACAACCCTACATATATATGATTACACAGACACATTCAGGTATATACATAACCATATTATTATAAGATAGCATCATGTGTTTGTTCCAAACCACTAGTTCCATACAAATCAGTAGCGCTATTTATGTATACATATGTAGGTATACACCAAACGATTCTCGATTACCGTGTCGGTGATGGATCACATCTCTAGTCGGAAATTGAGTCGGCTACTCACCTTGTGTTATCGAGAACTCGAGAGCGTACACAAAGAAAATATGTGAAAAAATATATTCAGAAAAGAATTTATGCGACAAAGGTATCGTTCATTAGTGTCCTGCTAGGAAAATAGCGGAATACAGGTACATCAACTCTATCGACTTCCGCGATTAATACCTGCTACTGACTCAGCTAAACACTGCACTGGCCTATAAACACTCGATTTTTTTAATGTTAGTCGCGCGCAGCAAAACTCGAATAAACACATTGCCTCGTACATACGTGATTTAATTTTGTACAACATTGACTTTTACCCCCACTTACCAATTTCTGCTGAGGCAAAATCATATCATGTGTGTTTATCCAGGTTATAAAGTGCAAGAAACAATTTTACGCAAACTAAATAATTACGTATATAAGACTTTTTATTATTTTGGTCTTTAAGGTAAATAGTATTTAATTTAAGTAAACTAGGTATACTATACATACATTTTTGTCATTATATTAATTTTTGTTTCACGGTGACCAATCTTTACATACCAAGACCCCTTCGTGACTCGGAAAGCAGGTTAAGCCGCTGCTCCCAGCTGTCATTCGTAGATTTTTGACAGTCGTTACGAGTTGTCAGAAGCCTGAAAATCTAACAACCAGTCTTACCAAAGGGTATCGTATTACCCAGTGACTGGGTTGTGGAGGTTAGATAGGCAGTCGCTCCATGTAAAATACTAGTATTCAGCTGCATCCGGCTAGACTGGAATTCGACCCCAACATAGTTTGGAAATGGCTAGGCAGGTTGATTGATTTTTTCGATTTATCTTTCCGTAAAATCTAATTCGGACTATATTGAACAGGTTTAAATAAAAAATTGCCAAAACGGTCTAGCCGATCGCAAGTGATGCGCTTACCAACGAAGAGTATTTGATTTTTATTATGTAGAAGATGATAATGTAGGACAGGTATCTGCTTATTATTTTTTTCGCAATGAATACAGTAAATCAAACATCGGAAAAATGTGTCGTGTGTGTTGGTTTGCATAAACGTGAGGGGAAGAGATGGCTGGTAGGAAGCGACAGCGAATTTTAAATATTTGAAAATGGAATGGATTTATGATTTCAAAATGGTCACTGGGAAAATTCTTATTAGTATTTGATTTTTTTAGCGACAGCGACTTTTATATTTTAAAATTATTGAAAATGGAATTTGATGCATTGTAGCGGTATCTACAACTCCAAACGCGAACTACGCGTCATACTGACGTCACGCAAAATCCCGCATCTGGCAAGAAGAGTTTACCGCACAACTAGCATCTAGACAACGGCTCGATATGAATCATTGGGCAGTTGCACACCAGACACAACACCCGGTCGGAGGATCCTCCCTTTTCTATGGAGGATGAGTGAACTTTATACCCTGTTCCTCATACCTCTATATGCATAAAAATAAGTACTGTGTAATCTATTTCTCAACAGCAAAAATATGCTTTAGTTTTCGTTAGCATTAACTTGGCACCAGTCAACTGGTTTCGGCGAAAATCTTTGAATGATAAACTCCATTCCTAACTTGAGTCTCATCGCGTTTCCTATGTGGTACACGTTATTAATAAAATAAGGTATTTACAAAATTTAGTTACTGTATGAAATATTAAGAAGTAATATTAATATAATCATATTTATTTCTACTTTCATCAGTAATACGAACATCATGAGTTCATGACATACTATTTTCATATAGCGTACGTGGTCGAGAGGTTCGCTCGAGACACTTGTTTGCAACTACTTTTTGTAGAACCAACTCAGGAGGTACGCTCACCGCTGCATCGATTAGTTGACACCTACAATATGCAGTTTGGCTCAACTGATATCATGTTTCTCAGCAGGGCTATATTTAGAAAAGAAATTGTTACTATTTTAAGTGATCAGAACCCTAATAATTAAGTAATGTTATGTTTACTTTTATTTTTCTTACTTTTATATCGTTCTTCTAACAACTAGTAGATCTGTATAGTAATATGTGGATAACGTTGTGAGTAGTGTATTTGTTACCTCTATTATTAAGTTCTAACCTTTGTTTACTTATTATTACACTGCTGTTTGTTGTCCCTAAGTAAATAAATAAATAAATATACATTACATTTGGTTCGTTGGGGTTCCGACGCAACGGACCAAAATTGATGGGGTGGCAGTTAACAGGATTCATATACATTTACACATTGAGGGCACTATCCATCCCATAGTATTAGGGTAGACCTTTCTCGGAGGTATACTTACGTATCAAGGGGCACGTTGGATGCACAATGTTACACTGTTTTTGGCCACAACGAATAGTAAGCAGCTTAGACAGAATTGCAAATATCTTGGACATTTATTTAATTAAAAATCTATGACAAAATATCCATGTTGTTCCGGATATTTTTCAAGAACAACTACTTAAAAAACCCGTGTCTTAAAATAAAAAAAACTACTTGCAAACAAACAAAAATTTAAAACGCCAACACAACAAATTCGAAGATACTTCGCCAAATACAAATTTAAATTCCTAGACATCCGCAGAACCCCTACGTGGCTGCACCTAACGGCTTTATCACGTTAAACCACTCGGATATAATGGGGGCATCATCCAAAACAAATCACTGCGACACTGAGGGAGGTTACATCAAACCCAGCCGACGATGGGGATGACGACCTCTCGCTCTTCATTCTTGTACTGTCACATGCAAAATATATAAAATAAAACTGTTTTTGGTAGAAATTATCATCCAACGGAATGTACCCACTATTGTAATTGCCCCAGTAAACCTTATGCTATTTTCATCTTTGTTCTTAAGTAATTAAGGGTTGATTTCTCAATAGCCAGATAACTTTTACCCGCGGAATAATTTGTGGTTTGACAGCTTTTGTATAGAAAATATGTCACAATACTTTTTCAGTTAAACGTTAACTGACTATTTAAAAATCAGCCCTAAGTTTTCTATGCAATAGTCTTCTCAATCCCAGACTTAGAACCTTGATAGGAAAGAATTTGAAAACTGACGTACATATAACAGACTTGACTGTACCATCACATCCCCTCATACATTTGCGCTAATGACTATTAGCGTCACCGTATCCTATTAAGATCCCTCAGAGATTTGCCGACGAGTGCTTCTTCAGATTTCCTGTGTAATCACTTGACACGTGTCGATGTTACAATCTAATAAAAATATGGATCATCTACGTGATCAAAGGGCCCTTCATACTTGCAAAATTGTAATGACAAAGAGATAGACCCCTGCAGTAAAAAGTAAATAAGTTTCAGTTGAAAAATATTTTAAGTCGGATTTTGGATATTCAGACAAGAAAAGACAAGTTATTAAACTTAATGCTTTTTATTTATATTTTATTCTATACGTAATTTAATAATAGGTATATGTAAAAAAGACCCAAATGGAGATGGGCAGGGCACATGATAAGAGGCCATGATAAATGGAGTAAGAAAATAACAAGATGGTATCCTAGAGAAGGTAAGAGGAAGAGAGGCAGACCACAGAAAAGGTGGGATGATGACATCCTGGAAGTGGCAGGAGTGATGTGGAACAGAGTGGCACAGGAAAGAGTAGAATGGAAAAGGTTGGAGGAGGCCTATGCCGATTGGCAGATTTACAAAAAGTGGATAAGCGGCAAATGTTAGATTAAGCAAGCGTATTGTATAGGAAAAAATGTTTTTATGTAAACATGTATGTAGATTTTTCATATAAACTGAATTTTTCACCCCGACAGGGCTGGAATTAAAAAAAAAATCGTTTGGGATGTATTCATAACTTGACTCAAAGATTATTTATACTGATTTTCGAGTTAATCAAGCCATGCAGTAAAATCCTCCCCTGTCAATTGACTACCCCTTTTGCAGCCCGTCAGGGGTAATTTTCGAAAAACCCTGATACGCATTGCTCTTTACTTTCGATCCTAGGTATAAATACTGAGTTTCGAGTTAATCGGACCGCGCGCTAAAATTTTTCCATACAAACTTTGAAACCCCCCAATCCCCTTTTAGGAAAACATAAAATGTTAAGAAAAACATAAAATGACAAACTTCATAATTTACTTAGTTAGTATTAGTGCCAAGTTTTAAGTTTATTACCTCAAGGAATAAGATTTTCCATACAAACAAAATCCCCCCATTTCATCCTCTTAGGGGTGGAATTTCGAAAAACCCTTTCTTAGTGGATACCTAGTCGTCACGAAGAACACACCCTCCAAATTTCATATTTCTAGGACCAGCGGTTTAGGCTGTACGTTGATATATCAGTCAGTCAGTCAGGACTTTGAATTTTATATATATAGATAGATATAGATTTTTGTCTCCACATTGTAAATTACTGAGGCGGCGCACATGTGCCTACTGAGGTTTACCCGGGTTATCTATGCCCATAGGTTAGGGATCTGTCACGGCGTTTGTCGCAGCATTTGCATAATTTAATGTATATGTCTTAAAGTAGCTACATTAAGCTACGTTTTGAAGTGGGTCCATATTAATCAAAAAGAGTTATTTGCTGACCTATGTAGATTATGAGTTATATAACTCATAATCTACATAGGTCAGTAAATAACTCTTTTCATACTTCATTGCAGTCGCAAAAACATCGGAGGCCAGATCCTCAGTAAATAACATTTTATTAGAAAACGTTTGAAAGTCTCGACGTCATTTTAAACCCTTTCCATATTACTTTTCCAACCCTAAACGCCGCGCTAAAAGTTGGTCGAAAAGATTATTGAAAGGAAACTTTAGAATTCGCTTCAAATCTCTGATATTGTCGATATTATTGTCGACAGTTTTATTATTTTTTTGCTGTCCTGTATTTTAACATGATGTACCCGACATGTTATTTATATCTTTGTCGCAGATGGATTGTTGAATCCGCAGTTTCACATAACCGCTAGCTGTTTTACAAAACAGCTCCGTTATGTAAAACAGAACATTATTCCACTGAATTGTTATTGCGTTACATTTAACAAAACTGCTACCCACATTTAGACGTAATGCAGAATGGCTTAGCTGCAGTCACAATAAGCGTTTGGAGTGGCTTCTTATGCCGAATCAATGGCAATAACTAAGCTGGGGCACCCTGACCAATTGATTTAGGAAAGGGTAGAACTGTGAACAAACGCGCGCGAGCCGAGCGAGCGAAGCGAGCGGTGCCGCAGTGTACTTCCAAGTTGGTCGCAGTTACTTGGTTATATAATATTTTTAGAACTTACTTTCCATAAAGCTATAATCTATATTTTATTTTGTACGCCAATGGTGGCAAATCAAGTTGAAACACAGATTTTCACTTTTACATCCACATTTGCATGTATATGTATAATGTTACACATGTTTACAAATAAATATATCTTTATCTTTATAAAACTCTGATAACTTTATGTTCGAATTGTCCTTATATGAAAGTGACTTTCATAATCACTGTTTTCACTTGGGTTAGGGTCACAGAGTTTCACAGGTGAAAAACGGCTAGTGGTTATGTAAAACAGCGGATTCGACAATCCATCTGCGACATCTTCACAGTCTAAATTTGTATCCGGTTAATAGCAACAGGCGCACCCCATGTCACATGGGACTTAACACACATAATTAAGTGACGATATTCAGATGTACTGTATGTATATGCCTGCCTATCCACTCCGGGAACACTTTATTTATAAATAGTAATAAAATAAGCCAAAATCACCGTGCCAAAATAAGTTTTCTCAAAGCGCAAAAAGTCTTATAAATTAAAACAAAATACTGATATAAAGCGATCTTAACTAATTTTATTGAACTCACGAACAACTAATTAAATTAATGTTAATATTTTCTGTAACATCGCCGTTATTCAAATTTATCATTAATTAAAAGATATTAATATCAGTACTTAACTATAACACTGAAGACGCTTTTGATAGAAGGGACAAGGAATAAAAAAATACCTTTGTACAACTAAGAACACTAATTTGGTTTTAACTAGCTTTTTCTTGCGGCTTCACACGCATTGATGTCGTAAAATATCCCACGGGAATGTACTACTGGGACTAAAAGTACCCTAAGTTAATCCAGGTTATAAAGTAAACTATCTGTGTGCCAAATCCGTTCAGCCGTTTTTGCGCCAATCCGGAACGTATATCGAGACAAACAGACAACGAACAAAATTAAAAAAAAGTATATTTTCGGCATCAGATTCCCCCACACCTCGTAGCAATTACTTATTGTCAAAAATATTCAATGTACAGTTTTCTCATGGCGTGTAGTCATGAAAAAAGCGGAAACGTCACCATACCTAGCAGAAAGCAGTGTGGTGGCCCAGTGGAAACAACTGCAACTAACGAGTTGTAGGTCATAGGTTCGAATCTAAGCAGATATTTTACTTTCTGTAAATTATTTCATTACCACTGCTCTCAAAAAGGTGAAACAAAACATCAGGAGGCAACCGGCATGTCCCAGAACCAAAAAATCAAAGACATGTGGTCATGTGCCATCCAACAACCTGCATTGGGCCCGCGTGGTAGATTTCAGCCAGCTTCCTCTCCAGAGAAGGAGGCCTGTGTCCCAGCAGTGGGAACATTATAGGCTGATTATGTATGTCATCCTACCAAAAGTAGAAATACGAAGTTTTCGAGTTACTAAAAAGAAATATGACGCAGCTCGCCCTTCTAAAGTCCTTCTGCATGTGCGACAAAATATTAATCACAATTCTTTGTCAGCTTTCCAACTCCGAAGGAAAATGTGTACCTAGGTAGGAAATTACTTATTGCCCACTAACGCAACCCCTTTCATACGCGACCTCGTCCCGCATCCCGCACTCCACCCCACTTGACCCTCTGCACAAAATAAAATCGCTTTAGGTCGAGCCAACGAGCAACTAACTTACTTAGTTGTTTACGTACTAGTTGTGAAAATTGGGGACCCGCAGTGACCCGCGCCGGTTAGGCTGTAGGTACTTTTGTAAACCTTGTTTTTATACGCATGATAATAATGAGATAATGATAGACTATAATTGAATTGTTTTTCAGGGCCTTTTTTTCTCATATTTAGCCAGGCCGCATTTTAAAACGCGGCCTGTGTGAGACCGCACTGTAACTGCCCATTTACACACACATCAAAAACGCGGCCGCTTATACGATACCATAACGCGATTCTGTTCTTTGAAAGTGGTGTATTCTGAAATACTGTCAAACTTAATTAACTATTAAAACAAGTATGTATTCATTATTTACCAGGTACCGTAATTTTATTTGATTATTTATGTTTTCCATCATACCATCCTGAAATTTGACAAAGATGCAAAACAACTTAAACAACAGCTTGTATATGCTTTATAAGGTAACTGATAAAGAAAGTCAAATAAATGAAGCATTTTAGACACCTGAAGTACAGACGCCAGCAGGTTAAGCTGAAGAAACTGTCAAACTTTCCCAATCAACCTGGAACCTTAACGCTCTAGCGATAAAGTTGAAAATCTATTAAAGAAATTTTGACAGATTGTAGTAGCTTGATGTGCTGGCGTCTGTACGTCGTTAGTAAGAGACCAATCTCTCGTAACTCTTTCAATACACAAATATATTATAAAACAGCCTAATCAGCCTATAATGTTCCCACTGCTGGGACTCAGGCCTCCTCTCTTCGAGAGAGACTTGTAATCTAACACGCGCATAAAGAAAAGCATTTTTAACATGCCGTGTCAGTGAGCCATTGTAGACTACTATAATCAGGGTTCTATTACCATTAATAAATGAAGGTACCTGCAAGCTAAACAATACGCCAGACTTAGAAATTGGGTTCCTATAATATCAATACTAAAAGAGAACATTACATATTGTCAATCGTATTTGAGGACATTTAGAATCACCGTCTATTTCTGACTCGCTTTAAAGAGATTCATGAACTGAAAGAACGTCCCTATTATGTACTCAAACTACTTGAAAGTAAAGTGAACAGTCCATTCCTATTCAGAAACCACAAGTTACGAAAATACTCATTCACAGTCTATGGAATTACCGACAGTACCTAACTTAACCCTTCACTGCTCGTAAAACATTTTAGAACTAATTTTGCTCCTTACACTGATCTAGGGATAAGCGAAAAACATCGAGAAGCAACTGTTTATATTTGCCCTACAGTTGGTAAAGTTTGAGCGAGATGGAGACTTAAAGAATGAGATGGCAGATTAATAGTGTTTGTAAGCAAACGTCACTGCTTAGGCTATCGCGATTTGTGTAAGATAAGCCGACGGTACACGGCTTAAGTTAGTCGGCTTCACTTCAAGTAAGTATCGTTGGCTTAGAATTTCTACTTTCTGTAAGAGTGCGAAATTTCGTAACATGGCAAACTTAAGGAGGACATTCACGATAGCAAAAAAATATACATAAAGTTGTTGTGTGTGTGTAGTTATAAACTCGGCGATCATTCTATTATTGTACAAATTTAATTATTTTCGTTCCATTTTTGTTGTTTTCAATTGATCCACCATAACATAAATCACAAGCAATCCTAACTATACAATATATATTATTTTATTATAATATGTATCTAAATAAAACAAAGCTGGGTTAGTTACACGATTTATAACTCAAGAACGACTGTACCAATTTTTATGATCTTCGATTTTATGGATTTGACTTCGCCCCGAATAGCAGAATACTTAACTATTAAAACATGTGAAAAAAACACAAAAAAAAATAAGATAATTTATCATACATTTTAAATAGAACAGTTCAATAAGTTGTTGCACGAAGGAGGGATCCCACAAGAATGGTGCAATAGTTCACTAGTGCCCATCTTCAAGAATAAAGGTGATGTACAGGATTTCAACAATTATCGAGGGATAAAGCTCATGTCACATAGTATGAAGGTATAAGAGAAAGTAATAGAGAAAAGATTGCGAAAGGAGAGTGAGATTACCCCAAACCAGTTTGGGTTTATGACAGGTCGAGGAACAATGGACGCCACTTTTGCACTCCGCCAATTGTGTGAAAAGTGCAGACGTGCACATAAGAACTTGCACATGGTGTTTATTGATCTGGAGAAAGCGTATGATAGGGTACCTCGTGATGTGCTGTGGTGGACCTTGAAAGAGAAAGGTTTTCCCGGGAGGTATGTAGAGTTATTTGACTTATGTATCTCTGAGGTTTTTATTATTATTTATTTGTAATATTGTTGGCCACACGGGATTGTCTATTAGAAATCCCGGGAAGATCCATATTAATATCAACATTTTGATGCAAGTACTTTTAATAACTCTACCTACATAATTCCAACCTCTGACTATGACTGAACAAAAAATGCAACACGGTAAGTGTAGCGGAAGGATAGTGCGAAAGACTAACAAGATTATCCTTAAATAAAAGATCGACTTAAAAAAAAGAAAGAAAATACGTTTCTTTGCGGTAAACACCACGCAAAAAAAAAAATACAAACACAAAAAAACACAAGTTGGGGGAAATCATGCGTCACATCCACGCAAAACGGCCATCGCTCGCACAATGCTAAGAGACCCTATGCGAGACAAAGCCCCAGCGTTGGTTTGAAGACTTTTTCGCTTTCTCTAGCAATTTTCAACTTCTCAATTACTCTCAAATGATTCCTTTGAATATACACTTTTGATTAACCACTCATTTTCAATGCGAGCAAAAGCTTCTAAGCTTTTAATTTAATTTAATTAATGTTTTAAAAGGTTTATAATGATATCAGTGCGCAAATATTTACTGCGGGCGACAGGAGCGAGTTGAATGACCTGCAGATCTTCAAATGAAAATTTCAAAAAAACAAGGGATGGACTGCGGGAAAGACGACTATAGAGAAGTATGGAAGAATAAGATGTTGCGTTGACCCCAAATAAATGACAAGGACAGGAGAATGATGATTTACGATCGCAGTTCGATATTGTTAGTAGATGGAAAATTCTGCCCATCCTCTTTTATGTAGTAATCCTGCATTCATAAGCATATTGATCCAGTAAATCTAAACTAATTCTGTACACGTTCCTGAATCGACTATAATTAGACGAACAAAGAAAATAATAATTATACATAATCTGTAAAAGCCTTGTATCAGCCTTGCCAAACGATTTTTTATTTGGCAAGTACGACAATTATTTACCTATCTTTAATATTATTACTGCATTTATTTCGGCATAAAGATGAGGAAGTAAACCAAGAGCAACCTTGCTTTAGTCCTATTGTGTCAAGAGGTATAAGAGGTATTTGTGTCAGCAAAATTTACTTCAACGTCAGTAACAGCAGAATAAAAGCACAATTTTCAAGAGCTTTTTACAGTAACAGGAAAGTCACAGTATAAAGTAAATTTCAATTAATTCTCCTTTATTCTTTTACCAACTAGAAACTCAACAGCGGCACTCGATACTCGGTCGGAGAGCATTTCATAAAATTGTTATTTTGAAGGCCCAATTCCACATACAAAAATACACAAATAATAGAAGTCTCTAAATAAAAAAAGACGTAGTAAAAACAATCAAATTATATACAAAAAGTAACAAAGAAAACATAAATTTAATATTTAAAAAGCCCGCGACAAATATAGCTAAGAAAACTCCCAACTAATTCACCTTTCAAACAAAAAAACAAAATCAAAATTGGTTCATCCGTTCGGAAGCTACGATGCCACAGACAGACAAACACACACATACACAGACACGTTAAACTTATAACGAGTCGAGGGTTAAAAAGGTGAGATTTTGATATTTTCCTTAAGTCAATCGTAAGAGTATTCAATTTAATAAGGTATCTTCAGTGTGACGATTAGGTTATCATATTAATTGAAACCACTTATTGGAAACATAGGCCATTAAAATAATTAATAGCAATTAACATTCTAGCCGTGGGACCTTTTTTTTCGTTTGAGCATTTTATTCCATGAAGTTTGTGTTGAATTGTTGATACCATCGCCTCACGCGTGTCTAGTGCCTTATTATCAAGTGTGGTTTATTTCGTGCCTATTTTTTAAATAAATATTTAGTTTGTTTGAAAACTTCAGTAGTCTATTTTTAGTAAAATTGTTTATTTCATTATTTTAAAAGACTAATAACGACTGGTAATAACTGCTGTACTGTTTAAAATGTGATAACCTAATCAGCACTCGGTATACGGCGTCCATAACATATTCTCCAATATAATTAACAACACATCCAACTTTTCGCGCTGCTAGCTACAGCCTATCCATTACGTCTTCATATATCGGAAATCGACTGGGCCAGTTTCCTGAATTATACGGGCTGGAGGGCCGTTGTGCTGATCGGACTTCGTCGAACATTTTCCCGGAGCAAAATGGTTACAGTGCCCATTCAAGTGTGGTTTCGCAGTCTCGCAGTATCGCTTATTCAAGTGTTTTTCGTCTGTTAAATTTCATAATTTGAGTAATTGGTGAGCTGAATAGGGCATTGTTGTACACGGAGTTCCGAACAATAGGTGCTTCAAAATTCTAATATTAAAATTTTCATTACGGGCGTTTTGTAGTTCATTCGTGTTTAATTTTGTTTTTGTTTACAGGCGTGGGGTAAACGTTAATTATATGAATAATAAGTTATTTTGCAAAACGCTTAAGTGGATAGTATGTAGGTACATCATTATTTTCCCAACATTTTTGCTTCTTTGTGAAAGAATAACAGATCTCTTCAAATATTAGTTATACCTACAAACAGAAAACGTATAAAGTATTCTCTCAAATAATGTTATTTAGACAAACATAATATTTATCCTATTAGTGATATAAGGCCCTTCAAATATTTTCTCGTGCCATAAATTTAACATCGACATTGGTCTCAAATTCTCAACATGTTGGCAATATATCTTCAAACATTGAGACTTATCTAATTTATCACTTTCTAATGCTAAGGGGAAACTCTCTATAAAACAAAATGTTAGTAGTTATAGTAAAATCATGCTATGGAAGTGATCTTACTATTCCCTAGAAATATAATGGTGGCTATTGTCTCAATAGAAAATCGATACAATAGTGATACAAAGTAGGTACCTATACAAAAACTTGGTTATTAATATAAGCTTCAAAAGGGTTTGCCAAACAAAGGGCGTCAGGGAAGTAATTTTCACTGCCCTGTTGTTTTCCGAGTTGAATACAACCGATCTTTACAAGAAGATATTCTGCGGTTCAGCCACCACCACTGACCATGTATCTACTAAAAGATTTTTAAAGCCTTGCCTTAAATTGCTTAGCAATTTGCTTTGTTAACACAAGGCAATTTGAAACAATAGTAGGTAAGTTATTACGAACAACAAAAATACACATTTTTCCAGCATAGCGACAATAATAACAATAAATTTTGTTCATAACAGTGTATAGAACCATTATGTACAGGTTGCAGTCCCATTGCTTACAACATTACGGCGGCCATTTTCCTCTGTAAAATCTTACAAATGATACGCGACACTAAACACCTACACAAAACACACCAAATTTTACTCCGTCGGAAAAAAAATACGTGTGAGTTCGAGGGACCCCCGTCAGGAACAAAGTTCCTTACGCGATACTCGCACGCACACACACTCGAATGGAGGGGCATACATAACGCTTTTTTGCGTGACGATTTCTACCAGTTTACTCCTAGCGCAAGCCGCGTTAAAGAAATTTGTTCGTTCCAAAAAAATAAAACGACCGGTCATTAAAAAGTTTCACTTTACACCCGGAAAAACAGATTCATTCAAATCGTTCAAAATCAACGAAAATGTTCAAATGAACGGAGTTTCGCACGACACAATCAGCGACTTTAATACAAAGCCGTCAATAAAAACGCGTTTTTCTATAGCAAAGACGTTCGTGACCTTATCACTTACGCTTCGCTACTCTCGCGAAATTAACTGACTCTGTGAGTAACGCGTATGATAAGTGAAAATCGTTCGAAAATGCGATTTTCTTTAGCTTATAATACTGTCGCGTCTGTACGTGAATTTCGCGACACTTCCTTGTTTATGTAAAGTGTTTGAAACACATTGTGGAATTAATAACCTCCCCGGTAGCATAAGGTTAACCAGATTACCAAGATTCGTGTAGAGTATACATTTCGTATGTAATTAGCCAATTAACTGTGAGGGAGTGAGTTTAAATTAATTTACGTGGCGCAAGCGACTTGAAGAAATATTTATTTATGGTAATAGGATGTGGTTTTTCAGTTTATTTTCCTTGTCAATTTAATTTAACTTTAATAATACGAGCCTAAATTGTATCTGCCCTGCGGCATTGCTAAGGACTTTTCTCAGAAAAGGAACAAGATAGAGATTACCTAGTTTTGAGTTGAGCTGCACGATTTCTGACATATGCGTGCACTGATTGGACAGGTCCTCTCAATCTGTGTGGTTCTTTTCTCAAAAGAGCATCTCAGACATCGACCTACATGGTCTTCATATGATCTGACCAAGATTATGTATGGACTTTAAAAGAGACTGTGACGTCTGAGTTTGTTTCGGCCTTTCTTCTCAGACTAGTCAGATAGGAAACGCCGACCTCATCTAGTTTTAAAATATGATTGACGTGTAAAAGTGTTTGTACAAACCTACTTACAAAATAAAATCATTCATTTTCATTTCATTTTTTCATTCATTTCGGCACGGTTGGCGCAGTGGTTAAGCGATTGACTGCTGCGCTGCGTGTCGCGGGTTCGATTCCCGCACAGAACAAATATTTGTAAGACCTACATGTATTTGTTCTGAGTCTGGGTGTTTTTCTATCTATAATATGTATGTATTTACAAAAAAAAATGTATATAAGTAGTTTATCAGCCATCTTGTTACCATAACACAAGCATTAGGTTGCTTAGCTTGGGACTAGATGGCGCTGTGTGAAATGTCCAGGGATATTATTATTATTATTATTATTTACCTAATTTTAGCGGTTTCCTAACTATGTACTCCTTCAACGAAGTAAATTTTTCTTACACGCAAGAAAATCTTAGAGCAGTGGTAGCCGAGTGCAGTTGCAAGTCGTGGTTTTGAACCCGGTAGGCGCTTTACTTTACATAAATAATTTCTTCATCAATGCTCTGAAAACGGTGAGGAAGGAACCGGCATGTCATAGAACATGTGACATCTACCAACCCGCACTGGGCCCGCATGGTAAATTACAGCCCACTCCCTTTCGAAGAGAGGAGGCATTGGGAACATTATAGGCTGACTATGTTAGAACAACCTTGAATTAATAAAGCCTGAATGAAATCAAAACCAAACTTCTACGAATTTACAACAAAAAATTTCGCGAGACGTAATATTCTCTTAAACATTAATGAAATTTCTGCCGTTCATTACTTTATTAATTATAAAGCATTAAAAGATAAGGAACTTTTAATATTCCTCTTATTAATATGATTGTTCTTCCAATTACTTTTAGTTGAACTCCCCGTCTTAGTAGAAGTAATTGGGTGTTTAAGGTCCGCTGCGCCCTGCAGACCCTTTTGTGTAATTATTTGATTAGTATTATGTTACAATCTTTTCTTCTTATTGTTATAATGAAATTAAATCTTTTACTAAATGTGAGGAGAGTTTGAATTTTTATATTAATTAACTAGTCTTAAGCAATGTCAAAGGTTTTTGTATCAATAAAGATTTTTATTATTTTATTATTATTAGTATCAAAACTAGAAGGTACCTTCATCATCATACACCTGCTCTTACCCCAATTTCACATATTCCATCCATCGTTTCTTTGGTATTCCCCTACTCTAATAGCCATCTTGTCATCTTGTTTTATCATCTTATTTTTTTTTGTGTTCTTTCTTTGTGTCATATTTACTGTAAATAAACATATTTACTTTCTTATTTCTTTTCTTTTCATCTACATTCATACCCAAAACTTTCTTCAAAACTAGATAAGGTATACCAGAATAATGTACGGTCAAAACTATCTAACTTTGAAAGTATAAACAACAATGTTTTCACGAATATAAGCTCTTTCATTGTAGACCACGCTCTTTGTTGCAACGAGCGACAATAAACCGACGGATTAGATATTAGTTAGTAATGGGGTCACTTCGTAATCCCCCTTTCGACGAATGCTCTGTTTCCGAAGTATATTTAGGTCAGTTGGAAGACTTAAGGTAACGCGTGTAAGAAGCTGAAAGGTTTGGTAAACATAACAAAACATTGCGCATGTTTTTCCCAAAAGGGAATACATATAGAATGGCTTTACTATTCTAGGCTTCAGCCCGCAAAGAAAAATAAAACCGTTCTAGCAGAGATAAATAGAAGCTGGGCGAGGCTATTGTCATTAGGTAACTGAATAAGTCTAAGCTCCTACTAGGATTTTTTAAAAGAAAAGTTCTATATGTATGTCTCACAATATAATTTAAAAGAGTGTCCATGGAGTTTCTTGCCCGTTCTTCTCTATAAATACCTACTACGCTTTGGAATGCAAGCTTCATATTTCTGACTGACTGACTCCTTGATAATTCAGAAGTGCTTACGAATTGTTTAATCGAAATAAATACTTCGAGTTTGAGTTGAGTTTTGAGTTTGTCCGATCCGGGAATAAAGACATTGGGGTTCTGGGTTCGCCAGTCGCGTTTTCGACCATTACAGATTGTGTACAGACAGTACGTTTAGAACTATGCTATATACCTACCGTAGGTATATGGCATAGTTTAAAAAAAACGCATCGAATTATATTATGTCATGTATACTCGTATTTCCTTGTTTTAAGTCTCTTGCCAAGACTATCTTGGCTGCATATCCTTAATTACAGTAATGAAAATTCTTCATCAAATAAACTACGTCTCTCCGACGGAATTGGACCATTTCCTGCAACTCATCTAGAATAACTCGGAGGATTAATGGAAATGGGGTTTACACATAGGTAGATAAGTGAGTAGATATAGTCCCACACAACTTAGAGGTTTCATCGGGAAAAATAGGCAGTGAGTTCGTTTATCGCAAGTTGTACTGTTCAATTTGTGTGTCATAAGATAAACGAACTCAGGAAGCCTACTCTCTTTAGTCCGTCAACGATGATATGGACTCGTCCGAAAGTAGTTGATTAGCCACAATAAGTGTAAAAAAAAACTTGAGAGGTGTCAAGGGACACCCGGATGGGACGAAGTTCACAGACAGAGCAGATAATTTATTATGTAGCTCTGCGACGACGTAGCTGCGTAGCGGATAATCTACGCATCGGCTACGGCGTAGCACTCGTAGCGATTGTGTCGTGACAACTTTTCGTGAGAATTTTTTCCGTCTAGCCCCCTTTCACAACGCGCGATAAGGAACTTCGTTCCAATAAAAAAAATCGAACGGGAAAATACACATCGGGAGTAGGGACAACTGTCAAATCGTGTTGTTATTCATTCTTAGTTTGGATTCCGAACTAATCTTGTGTCCGTAACTGATACTGAGTAGGAAACGCCCATAACTACGGTTGAAACAACGAACTCTGTGCTTAGGGTGTAGATCCTGGCTTGATAGAGCCAAAACACTTTTGATACGGCTGACAAGTTGTAAAAAATTGGTTTTGTTCGTATGGTTCGGTTGGTACCTAAGATAATTCTATCTATAATATGTATGTATTTACAAAAAAAAATGTATATAAGTAGTTTATCAGCCATCTTGTTACCATAACACAAGCATTAGGTTGCTTAGCTTGGGACTAGATGGCGCTGTGTGAAAATGTCCAGGAATATATTTTTTTTTTTTTTTTTTTTTATATATATAATGAAGACTATGTTGAAAACTAAACATACCTAACTCATTTTAAGCAATAACTACTTTTTACATACTCGTTATCATTCACTCAAAAGACCATTTCAGGCACTAATCGACATTGTCTTCACATGGTCTGACCAAGATTATGTCTAGACTTTAACCCTTCGCAACGTGGATCAACGCGAGGTACAATGGTTTTTTAATTGTTTCTGTAATTACGGCACTCAACCGTTTAGAAGATACTTTGATTTTTGAGTTTGTTTCGCCATATTTACTTCTCAAGGGTACTGAGATAGGAAATGTCGACTCCATCTAGCTTAAATATGACGTGTAGAAGTGATTTCGTTATCCTAAACTTTGACTTTGACTAAAACAGAATAGGTATTCTAGAATAAACAATTTCATTTCATTTCAATTTCGTACAAACGGCACTCCTATCGTGAACACGCTCTCATACACCCACTCGTTTTAAAATCAGACAGTAAAAAAAAATTCAAGATATAAAAGAGACTTTGAACCTTGAGCTTGTTTCGCCATTTCTTCTCAGGGATACTAAGATAGGAAATGTCGACTCCATCTAGCTTATTTTCTTATAATATCCCGTGTAAAAGTGATTCCGTTAGCCTGTTTACAGAATAAACCATTTCATTTCATTACTTTTGCAGCACATCTCGTAGAGACGACCGCACGTCACTTAGATAAATAAGTTTATGCCAGGTATCCAGATGTCAAACCGTCATGTCTTATCTCCAGTGTATTCTTAGCACAAACTAGGAGTGACAGATTTAGTGAGAGATTTTATCTTGAATTCCACAAAATCAATATTTGGTTTTGATATTTCGGTAGGAGTGCTGGCCTAGTGGTAATGACACCGACATACGAGTTGAAGGTCGTAGGTTCGAACCCAGATCGGCGGTTTACTTTGTGTAATTTAGAAACATTATAGGCTGAATATGACTATGCTACGTGGAGTGACTGCCTATTTGACCTCCACAACCCATAAGACTGGTTGTCACACTTGATGATGAGCTGAGATGCCCGACATCTGACGACCCGGAACGACTGGCAAAGATCCACCGTACTTTCCGAGGCACAGAGTGGTCTTGGTATGTAAAGATCCATCCACCATCCATTAAACTGATCGATCGACCTGTGCGACGGTTATTACCTAGTCACTAGCCCCGTGGAACAGACCATACGTGCCTAGGTAAATAAGTACCGTACTGAACGATACATAAGCAATATCATATAGTACGTACGTGGTAGAAATACATCATACTTATATCATCTGATATACATATCATGAGAAGCCTATAACAATCGCTCCAAGCCATATCCCAACTTTCAACAAAATATAATAATAAAAATATTAGCAGTTGCCATGGAAACAGACGGCTGGCCTCACCAACGGTAATGTAATAGATATTCTGAAATGAATTTTCTAATGGAAGGTGTCTAGTTATTTACCTACGAAAAGAATTATACATTTTTGGTAAGTCACAGAATCAGTCAGTCATTGGATGTTTTTCATTTGAACTAACAGCGGTAATATTACACGTACGTGAGACCTACTATTTAATTAGTTGACTTTTGTGTCCGCTGGATGTAAGAAGCACAGAACTGGTGGAAATAGCGAAGTACTTGGGTGACGCCTATGTCCAGCTGTGGACGTCACTTGGCTAAAATGATGATGATGATGATGTGTCAATAACGGCCAACCTACCTATCTACTTATCTTTTATTAATGGATCATTTTCTACAAACAAAGTATGAATAAGCATTTGAATAAATGTGACATACATATGGCCGACATTATTTATGTCAACTGTCTGAACAGTAGACTTATAAAACACTATCTGCTCCCCACGGTTTCACCCGCAAAAGTCTCGATTCCATGGAAATATCGGGATAAAAAGTATCCTGAGTCTTAATCCAGGTCATGACCTACCTACCATGTGCCAAATTTCATCCGAATCCATTCCGCCGTATTATCATGAAAGCTTAATAAAAGCGTAACATACAAAAAATCAAATCTTTTCTCATTAGTTTAGATTAGAAAGTACCTAGAAATATGTACATTTTCTAGATTTATATCTGTAATTCATATGGTACATCGACGAGGCCCGATAGGGCCGAAGCCTGCCAGGGTAGCGGGATCGTCCGAAAGGGTTACCGCTGCCCTGGAACATAAAGGGCTAAGGAAGGAACACGGGTGGGTTTTAGTCAGTAAGAGTCTGACACTCCCTTCCGCTCCACCCAGAGCGGGACCCCATCATTTGATGACTTCCCATCCTCAAAAAAAAAAAAAAAATCATATGGTACATACCTAATAAAGAGTATTTTATTCTATACCAATCTAATACATAAACCTGAGTTTATTTAATTACTTTACAGTTTAGCTATATCTCTGCTCAGATTCTCAAATTAATTTTAATTGGCCATGTAATCCAATACTCTTTGCCTCTTCACCACATCGCCCTATTGTCAAATAATCTGTCTAAGCTGAACCTAAACACAAAAGCTTTCACTCAAGAAATTCTAATTAAATATGACTTGAAGGATCAAACTACAATAGATGAATTGAAGCGACTAAAGATGGAAGCAGAATAATGGAAGCAAAATGGAGGCTGTGAACTGTATAAATGGAATAATACACCTAAACAATTTGCTCGTCTATTGTATTTGGTATCCCATTACCCGCGCTAGATTCCGTATTTATCTACAAAATGTCAGGTCAATTTCTTGAGTTAGAATACAAATGGAAGGAGTAAATGAGCTCAAAGTAATGACTGCTCACGTAGTGATCATAAAAGTTTTGTTTTTTACGCGACTGCCCAAAAAAATGAGTGTTACGTTTTTGTTATTTGGTTTTTTATGGTCGCGAAAATAGGTCTTGTGTTTGCCAATGTTTTTCACATCTGCGTATACTAGTAAAATAAGAACGTGTGACTTTATAAAAACAGAGTAAAGAATAGGAACTAAGAATGCCTCGCACAGGTCCTCCTTTTTTTTGTTGTTTTCACTATTTTGTTAGTTTTAATCCTACTATCCCTACTAGTCCTACTAATAATATTATAAACGTGAAAGTTTGTCTGGATGGATGTTTGTTACTCTTTCACGCAAGAACTCCTGAACGTATTTGGATGAAATTTGGCATACAGATGTTTCTTTTTTTTTCAAATAAAAATTCATATATTCACATTTAAATAGAGTAATTACAATCGATGGTTCCTCATGTTACATTATTCGGTCTTATACAGGGTGCCAGGGACATCGACACGCAAACTGTAACCATGGATTCAGCACATGCCCATAGCCAGCCCATAGCGTCGAAATTTTTCGTTGGTTATTAAAAAAAAAATCTTCTTTTTCATAGAAAAGAGGACTTAACACACCACCTTGGGGTGCCTAAGCCATTGGGGTTGCACAAACACATACATGACAATGTTTCATCACGGCTCATAAACTGCGAGCTGCCTCGAACAAGGATACACAATTTACGATAGAGAATCCTTAGTAAAGATTTTACGAGTTTATTCCAAAGAAGTACGAGTTTATTCCTCGTAAATGGATTTTGACTTTTGATTTGATAAATCCTATAGAGAGGCTTATTAGGGTTCCGTAACAAAACCTTCTACGAAGTATTAGAAATCTTTAAAAAAAAAGGGGGTTAAATATAATGACCACCATAAAATGCTTTGATACCCTTAGTTCTTGCACTTCAAATTGTATTCAAACACCAAATGTAGTAAATGATCACTAAATCTTAGCGAGCAAATTAATGCAGTATTTCTTCCTAAATAAACCACTATGATTGCCATAAAATGTAGATTTATTACCAAATAAAATATTATGATGCCTTAAGTTATGTCTCCGGCTTGCTGCAAACTAGATAGATGAGGTTAATTTAAAAAAAAATGATTAGGTTAGGTTAGGTTAAAACTGTGACCTCCTACGCACGAGCCGAGCGAGCGAAACGAGCGGTGCCGCGGCAGCGTGGGCCGGGGAGTGCCAGAAACGACTAGATTATATAGAAGAAAGTAGAAAAAAAAAGAGATTATTTTTTGCAGTCGAACTGATTTATTTGGACTCATTTTGCTTAAATAGGATAGCGAGATGTTAAAACTTTGGTTATAAGATTACATTAAAATGCGGGTTTAATTTTGGTAATCATTTACTATTTTTGTCTGTTATATGTTACTATATCTGGTGGTAAGTTAAACATAAGCCAAAAAAAAGGTGGATGAAATCGGTAAAGTCGTTCTCAAGTTATGGCGTAACCAAGGGAAATAGGGATTCAGTTTTCTATATATATACTCATAGATATTGACTTTATGCAAAGGATCCGCTTCATTGAATTAAATTGCAGCAGCTTCAAAATACATGAAACAAATACACGTAAACAAATACCAGGAAATATTCACATTACGTATCGAAAAGACAATCGCACACAATTAAACAAATCAATGTCCATACACTCCAAGTCTAGGTATTTAGTGAAAATATGTTCAAATGTATATTTGGTTAGGTTTGTGTGTAATCTCGGATAAGCCGGAGTAAAACCTACTTAGGATAAGGGTCTTTCTAATTTGCCACCTAAATGGCTAGGATTGTGCACAAGCAGTAGATTATCCAATGACTTTGTCCTCACCCGAGGTCGCGGCTTAAGTTCTGTACCCGACACTGTCTGTGTAATAGAGACTGGGGATATACAAACAAAATTTATCATAAGATTTACAGAAGGCTATGTCTATACAAATGTGTGTAGGTCGACAAGGTCGGTGCTTTCCTTTGACAAAGGTAGATTAACTCAAACTAAAAGCGTTTATTTCAAACTAGGTTTTGTCGTGTTGTGTTTTGGAAACGTACGAACGGAATAAAAAATAAACTATGTCCGAACCCAGGGGGCCTACTCCGAAGTGCAAAGTGCGAATGTTCGGATCGGACCGACACATAGCCGAACCGAATATTATTGAAAAATGCGAAAATAAGTTCGGATCGGCTCAGTTGGGTCGGGACCATAGTCAATATTCGAAAGAGTGTAGGAGTGTAGGATCGGAACCGACCGAACCAAATAGTAACTTCGTAGCAGGAAACGGCCGAACATTCGGCCAATACTACTTCGGAGTAGACCCCCAGGTCATGGTCTACCCTCCAGGTACTAGGACTTTTATCCAAATCCGTGCATTCGTTAAAGCGTGAAAAGGTAACAAATAGATAGACAGACGAATAAAAAATGCATAATAATTATAATCTTTTTGATAATATACATAAAACGGGATTTTAAGGTTCCAAGGCCAGCTTGCTCCAAAAACCATAAATTCATTTATCGCTGATCGAACCCTGTCCGCCGCCTTATTAAAGTGAAATTTTTACGAAAATGCGATTTTCATCCTTAACAGTATTGGAAACTGCACGTAATTTTTCACTATCAAACGCGTTTTCGTAAAAAAAAAACAACCGAAACCGCGTTTTCGTGAATGTGACGCATGTTTACCCCCAACTTTTTTTTTTTTTGCGTGTTTATGTCCTTTTTTTTATGCGTCATGTTTGCCGCAAATAAATGCATTTTCTTTCTTTTCTTTACTAACGATAAGTCGGTGGTCAGTGCTCAATATTTAAATCATCATTGCATCCAAAAGCTTCAAACAATTGACAGAATTAAAACACTGTTATAAAATTCGTTTAGCGCTAAACGTTGATGCTGATGTTTGGTGCTAGTGGGCCAAAATGTCTAACTTAAAAAAAAAAAAAATTTAATTGAAATAAAAAACCGCTCAGTGGTTTAGGCTTGAAAAGGTAACATACAAAGTAGAGGAATACAGGGTTACTTTCAAATTGTTTGTATTAAAGCATGGATAAATCAATTACAGGCACTTGTGCCCGCGGTGCGTATGTTTTGCAACCAATCACTAACTTGTGATTGGTTACGTGTACGGGCTGCCATTGAAATATTAGTGCTGTGACATTCTGGCGATTTGAGTTTGTAACTAGTTACTTTTGAGTAGGGTCGTGGAAGACAGCCCTTGAGCTAACAGCCTGCACCTGGTTTCAACAAAAAGGTCTCTCTATGTACTTTCTTGAAGCGCTAGGATAGCCCGCGAAATTCAAATTTTCTTATATTTTTTGCAATTTGCAGCAGTGCGATTCTGTAACCATCTCACCGTGAAAACTTAGGTGAAGTGAGCGTGGAGTGAGCTGTCATTCCAAATAATGCTAGGGATTGACACTACTGACAACTCACATCAAGCTCACTTCACTTGAGTTTTCACGGTGAGATTTTTACAGAATCAACCGGCTGGTCAGTGTCAGGTTGTATGTTGAACAAAATAAGATGCGTTTTAATGAATATAATGCTAGGAAATCTATACGAAATTCAAGAATTATAATCATTAAAATCACCAATGTTATATTGGTGAATCTAAGTTTATGCTATGTATAATACTATTGAATGGCTATTTCATGAACACAACGCGCCGTCGACCCCCTTGTCCTTACCGGGCAAGCCCGCGCCTACGGTGGCCGGAGTCGGCTGTTGACTTCCGTCCAGGGCATCTCCTGCGGCGACTAGGGGAGTGCTCCGCCTCCTCCTTTGCGAGAAGGAGGTGACGGCTTCCCATACACTCTCGCTCCGTACCATGGCCTGGACCAGGGCCGGAACGCGAGAGATCGCCGCCGCCGATCGCCGCCACGAGGACGCGGCGGTGTTCCGCCCAAGCCGGGCAGACCTCCACCGTATGCTCCATCGTGTCCTCTGGGTGATCTACACAGTGGTGACACATTAGCGTTTCCTCCCGCCTTATCCTGAACAGGAACCTCCCGAAACAACCGTGTCCGGTGAGGACCTGCGTCAGGCGGAAGGTGAGGGCGCCGTGGTGCTCTAACCTCTCCTCAAAGAGGGGACTTATCGCCGCAATGGTGGCGTGCCCAGCACTGGTTTGCGATAATCGCACTCTCCATGCCGCCATGAAATCCCGCCGGAGCTCTGACCGCTGTACCGTGATTTCTCGCGGCAGCGGAGTTACGCCCCGGTGTTTTGCCTCCTCTCACCACTCCCATATGTGGGCGAGGACTTGGCCTTCAGATCCCATGGCAGCAATCCGGCAAGGAGGCTCGCCACTTCAGCGGAGACCGTGCGGTATCCTCGGACTAACCGGACAGCCTTGACCCTTTGGGACGCGTTCAACCGGCCGGCTGGTCGCCGCCTCAAAGAACGCGCCCATACCGGTGCCCCATAAAAGGCCATGGACCGCACGACCCCCGCATAGAGCCTCCAGCAGGAGGCATTTGGTCCCCCTATATTGGGCAGGAGCCGCCTCAAGGCAGCCCCGGCCCGCTCCAGTCTGGGAGCCAAACATCGAAAATGCTCCACGAAGTTCCACCGGCTGTCGAGGACGAGTCCCAGGTACTTCACCGTCAGCCCTCCTACCGTTATTTGTGAACCCGACGGTGGCGCGTCCCGAGGACCACGAAAACACATGGCCTCAGACTTGTGCATGGCCACCTTGAGTCCCAATTGCCGGATCCTTTTGACGATTGTCGCAACCCCGCATGTTGCTGCTTCGGCCGCTGCCTGGTGCGACCTTCCCTGCGCCAGAATCAGCGTGTCGTCAGCGTCGCAAACCACGCTAACACCGCTAGGGAGCGGCGCGCAGCACCCAGTCGTACCCGGTATCCCACAGATGCGGCCCCAGGACCGATCCCTGTGGGACACCGCACGACATCTCTCGCCAGTTCCACTCTCCCCGGTGACCGGGGTAGATGACGGCCCTGTCCGTCAAATAAGCCTCGACAATGCGACAGAGGTAGGTCGGCATTCGGTGATACCGGAGTGCCTCCCTGATGCAACTCCAGGGCAGCGTATTGAAGGCATTGGCGATGTCTAGAGACACCGCCAAAACAACCCCACCCCGGGCCACAGTATCCCCCGTCGTGAGGGCTCGCACGCGCATGATGGCGTCCACCGTAGAGCGCCCCCTTTCCGAGACGATTTCCTTTAACAATTTTATTGTTCAAGTAAATATTAAAAAAGTCCGTTCACAGAGTTGTCTATGCCATTTAATAAAAACGCTTTTTAATCGTCCCAGTTTGTTAAGGACAAACAAAATGAAGACAGAGAAAAATCTCTACGAGTATTTGGGTCAATTTCGCTCACAGAATTCTCGCTAATACCCAAAAAAATAACTTAGGTATACGTAAAAAAATACAGAACAGTAAGGTTTAAGCCACCGCTACGAAATTCTATTGTTAAGGAAAAATAAATCAAAATCAAATTGGAGCATTAAGCATTATTAAACCAACCCCGCTATCGGGTTTGCCAAATACGCAGAAACGGCCACATTAAAATAAAATAAAAGAGGTTTCTTTTTAATAAAAATCGACTGTTACTGAAAAAAATTTTGTTTTTTGTTCTCGTTTGTTAGTCATCTTGTTTTAATATAGTAACTTTCAGCAATTCATTCTCATACACTCAAGCGGATATTAGATTTTATTTTATTCAACTCCATGTTTATCTCTTTATTGTCAAATATATAATGGTTTTATGCTTAGTATGAAACACAAGTAATTATTTTGTTTCTGTAAACACTGTCAGGGTTGGATATTAAAACATGAGAATTTTTAAGAGATTTTATTTGATAAAAGTAAAATGTAACAACACTATAATTTTAAATTTTTCACTATTGGTTGGCTATGTAGGTATGTACATACCTACTTATGTCGCTATTTTCAATTAAAAGAAATGTTTATTTATTTAATTATGTTTATTTTTTAAGACATTTTTGCACGTCAATATTATGTTGGTATATTTTAAAAACTGGATGTCACCGCCTTTTCCTAGCTTACAGATCCCTGAGAGGAAAAGCCGAAATAAACCCAGAAGGCATGGTCTCTTACCTTCTCAATACCAATCCAATCACAACCAAACCAATACCATGCTAATTTTGTTCAATATAAATAGCTTCAGGACAATTTGTAAAGTCAGCGAAATTTATGGTTAAACAAAGTGACTACCAACTTGAAATTGTCCGTTTTAAATCACAACTGCCATTGTTTGATACACAGCTACAAGGATCTTTTGGCGCTCAAATGACGTTGACAGGGGGGCGCTGTTGGTAAACATTGGTGCGGTTGTTTTATGAAATGTATTGACAAAACAAAATGGCGACGTTAGTTCCGATTTTGGCCACGCGCCAAAAGACCCTTGTACATGTATAGTTGTATAAATTGTTTATTTATAACACAGCAAATTGATGTTGTGTGTCAATTTACTTAACATATTATATGCTAGCTGAGTCCCGCGGTTTCACCGGCATAAGTCTTGATCCCGTGAGATTAGTGGGGTAAAAAATATATGTTGTCCTAAATCAGGGCATGGTTTACCCATGTGTCAAATTTCATCTAAATCCGTTTAACCGTTTTAGCGTGAAAGCGTAATAAACAAACATATAAAAAATCCAATCTTTCTCCTTATAATATTAGTTCAAACAGGCAGGCAGGGGTATATAATTATGTTTGCATATTAATTCTATATATGCACAAACCATAACATAACTTGTAACTACAAACAAATATGTACTTACTCATCTAGATCTCAAGACCCGGAATAATATCCGGTTAAATCAATATTGCTCAAGCTTAACAGCTAACCTCTAAGACAAAACTAGCTTTGTGCATGTTGACGACATCTTCACTTCGTGTAGGTATCAGATTTCCACAGCTCTGAACTAGAACATGCTTCTTTTACAAAATGAGTTTTCGTTGTACCAGCAGGTCAAGCTATCCCAAATTGTCGAATTTTCCCAATCAACCTTGAACCTTCATAATAATAATAATTTTATTTATTGCAGGTAAATAACACCCATTCAGTACACGTATAACTCACATCAAATAAAATCAGATAAAATTCAAATTAGATAAAATCATTAATCAAATTAAACAGAAACAGAATAAAACGAATTAAATTAAATCAAATTAGAATAAATAATCAAAACAATAAAATTAATATAGAAATAAGAATTAAATAATAAATAATCACAAAATAAAATCCATAAATACTCACAAAATAAAATTAATACATAACCCCAAAATAAAATCAATAAATAATCACAAAATAAAATCAACATAATCACAAAATAAATAAAATCAATAAATAAATAATCACAAAATAAATAAAATCAATACCCTCTCTCTGACACAGCTACAGCAACATGTCTGCTGGAACAATGCCGGATGAAGGGGCAGTCCAGCCTTCCCGCAATCATCATGAGTACGATGTTGGGGCTACCCCGTACCCTGCGCAACAAGGACGCGGTGCGCTTGCGCATACCCGAGGCACTGCAGTGTCGGGGTAGCCCCATCACCGCAATTTAGCCACATCACCGTTAATACTTTAGCAATACAGTTGAAAATCTATTAAAGAAAGACAGATTGTAGTAGCTTGATGTGCTGGCGTCTGTACATAGGCTTCTAAACGTGCTGATGTCTCCCAAGCAAACTCAATCACCAAAACGTCGCAGTAGGGTATGTCACAGTACTTTTTGTCCCAGTCTTAATACTATCGAATATAGTTCGGCAAGTCTCGTTACAATAACGAGATTTTGCGAACTATATTTCTATATACCTATCTACACGATTGGTAAAAACCTCACCGTGAAAACGTATGAGTGTCAATCCCTAGTATCAGGTGGAATGACAGCTCAATTCAAGTCCATTTCCTAAATTTTCACGTTGAGATTTTTACAGAATAGATCAAAATCATGTTGAAACCATGTATCGATGCATCACAGACATATTGTGCCTGATTAAGGTCATGCTACATAATAATTTATCAAGCTTTAAATGTCAGTATCATCATCAAAGGCAGATGATGATGATACTGACATTTAAAGCTTGATAAATTATGCCTTTCCCCAACTATGTTGGGGTCGGCTTCCAGTCTAACCGGATGCATCTGAATACCATTATTTTACATGGAGCGACTGCCTATCTGACCTCCACAATCTAGTTACTGGGTAATACTATACGCCTTGGTAAGACTGGTTATCAGACTTTCGGGCTTCTGACGACCCATAACGACTGTCAAAAATCCACGAATAACAGCCGAAACCAACGGTTTAACGTGTTTTCTGAGGCACGGAGGGGTTTTGGTATGAAGATGGCCACCCATCCATGGACCAACCGCGGCAAGCGTAGCTTAACCTGATCGATCGTCCCGTGCGGCTGTTATTACTTAGCCACGAGCCTCCCAAATGTCAGTATGTTAGTGCAATATAATACTAAAACCTTTTTCAATCCGCGTTTATTACCTATAACTGTCACATACCACCAGTTGTTCGTGCTGCCCTGTTAATAACTAATAGGGCTTGTAAAATCTGACAGTTTAATTGGCTCGCAAGCGGGCGGTGACACCGTGCGGTGGCCTGAACCACTTTATAAACCACAAACTTCTCTTTGACGATTAAATATCTTTGAAAGTCGATACTAAAGTTCCCAGATTGCACAAAGTTTTATAGGGTTTTTTGTGAGGAATTTTTCAGTAGAAGCCTGTATAAAAATGTTGTATTTTAACTAAATTGTGGTTAAACTAGAACCTAGCCAGCCCATTTATAAATTACTAGCGACCCGCTACTTCACACGGTTTTTCCTACATGACAAAACTTCAAAAGAATTTTTTATTAATTGAAAGTTACTATTTAATGTATTCAAATACATTCAAATTCAAATATTTTTATTTGTAGAACATAGGTAAACAAAGGGTACAGATGTCTAAATTTATAAAAAGGAACGCTATGTCTTGCCGTCAACGGCGTACAAATTTATAATTATTATTTCTAATATTAATAATAGATAATTGGAAAATAAAAATAAAAATTAATTAAAATAAACAAAAAATACTAATACAATGTCAATAATTACATAAATGTCATTAAATTACAATTAAAAAGTCAAACCAATAAAATGTCATTAAATCATTTGTCTTCCAGGTACTCGTTCACTGTATAGTAAGCTTTCTCACCCAATAAATCAAGAATAGCCTTTTTGAAATGGTGTATGCTGTCAATATCTTTTATTGCAATAGGTCACTTATTATATAACTTGGGTGCCATTCCCAAAAAACTCCCTGAGTATAGTGCAGTCTTGTGTGGAATAGCACATATCTCTCTATTACGTTTTTTGATCTTAGTGTTTGAAACAAATGCAAGTTCACTTCCAAGATATTTTCAATTCATTCAATTCATTTATTTATTGTTTGTCACAGGTAAATAGACAGATCTTACAATAATAATAATGAATCACTGTAACATACCCATGGGGTGTACAATATTTATATTAAATTTTACATTAATTTACACACAATTATTAGGGACATACAAATAGGGTTAAATAAGTCAAAAATTAAAAATAGAAAAATAAGTTTACCATGTCAATTTTTCGTTAACCTCATCAGACATTATTAAAAGACATATTATTTTGGTCATGCGATTTACATTAAATAAGTACAAAAAAAGTAAATTAAAATAAGTTTAACATGTCAAATTTTAGTCAACCTCAAACTAACATTAATTAGAAAACATTTATATCATTCACATTAAAGTCAAAAACAAGTTTAGTCAATAATTCGGTCTGTTAGAAATTCATTAATTGAATAATATGCTTTACTTAAGAGAAATTCTTTTAGCTTTAATTTAAAAACCTTTAATGAAGAGATATTCTTGATACAGTTTGGTAGCTTGTTATAAATTTTAACTCCAGCACCAAATACACTCGATTTAAATTTTACTGTTCTACATTTAATGCCTTTAAGTTCAGTTTTGTGTCTCGCACTTCTCAACGTTTCATACTTATCTATATCGCGTTTTATCATCATTGCCGCTTCAAATATGTATAGTGAAGGTAGGGTTAAGATTTTCAACATTTTGAAAGCTGGTCTACATGAATCAGTCTGTCTCAATCCGCATATACTTCTGATGCATTATTATTCCATTTTCATAGCACAAATAAGAAGATAAGTCTCGGCGGTATTATTTTTATTATATTATGAAAATTTTATTTATAACTAGCAATCTCTCTGGCCACCCTGCTTCGCACGGTTTTTACGACTTGATAAAACACGAAGATGTATTTATTAAATCGAAGTTAAATATTAATGCATTTTACATATCAATCTATCATAATAACTGCTCTAAATGATAGTAAAAACTGCACCAAAATCCATAGCTAATTTTAAAAGAACAACCCGCTCACATGAGGGACAACGTGTAAAGTTCACTCATACTCCATAGAAAAGGGAGGATCCTCCGACCAGACGGGTGTTGTGTCTGGCGGGCAACTGCCCAACGATTGATGTTGGGAAGTTTGTATATATGCTAATTGCGTGGTAAACTCTGCTTGTGCGATGCAGGATTTGCGTGACGTCAGTATGACGCGTTTTTCGCATGTGGCGTTGTAGATACCGCTACATCGACTTTAGTTTGACTTGCCCCGTTTGTGACGTCGACATCACTTTATATTGTCGGTCTCTGCCGTCACATATGACAGTTGTTATAGGTAGCGAGACTGCTGAATGCAACAACCGAACTAACCTTAGATATCGGTATTTCCCAGAGGATTGACAGAAGTCAGATAGTCGCTTCGTCTAAAATACTGATATTCCAACGTACTCGTATCTTGTTTCACTAGAAGTCACTCAGAACATAATATTTGCTTGTTGCGAAACAGCTAGGCTAGGAAGGCCTAGGAAGATAAGGCCCTGCCCTATACAGCGGGGTGAATTCGTAACACACTAACGGTAGGAATAACTTTGTATTTTGACATTTCAACAATATTCATTGCGGCATTTACGTTATTGAGTGGACAATTTTTTCGAACATATGAAGCAATGGATTATCAATAACCTTTAAAATGATTATGATTATGAGATTGTGATTTATAGTGTGTTACACAAAAAATTTAGGTGAAGGAATATTGCACGAGAATTCCTTGAAGATTTTTGGAAATTCATCCCTTAGGTAATGGTGTTAAATAGGGGATGAAAGTTCGTCATTTCTACAAATCGGGAATCCCATCAGGGACGGCTTGTATTAAATAAGTCTGCTAAGTAAGGAAATAATAGTTTGATGATACAAATCATGCTCTGCTAATGACTTACAAGGTCTTTGCTTACAACTCAACAACATGTCAAAGCATAATTTGACTATCAGAAGAACGGCGACTGGTGGAGCCACATCACAAACGATGCCTCCTCTTGTCGTGCTCTTCGTGCAAAAACATCTGCACTGTGGAAGATTTTTGCAAGGTAGGTTAGGCCAATAGTAACACCGTCCAAGTGGCCAAATTCTGGTCGAAGCTTATTGAAAATTAATAAAACTTTATCACCGATACCGATGAGGTATCCTTCCAAGAACCAAAAATTCGAAGACATGTGACATCTACAGACAGTAGAAACATTTTATATGTTATGTAATCACCGATACGACGAAGAAGAAGAAGGAGAACGCCATTCTCACCACAACAACATAACATAACGCCTGTATATTTCCCAAAAAATCGTTTATTTATAACTCTTTGGCGTATCTCAAGGATTTAGGTATAACTCTTTGTTTGTTGAAGCGTAGTCAGTAAGGCATAAGGGCGATCGAGCGTAAAAATAGAGATACTACACATAAAACTATGTATGTCTAGAATACATACGTTTCGGGAATTTAGGTCATACATGTAGCAGAACATCGATATTGGATTAGGCTGTAATGATCCACCCTCACTTATCGGCAAAATTGATCACGTTACTAATAATTATCGACAAAAATGGCTCATGCCCTCATCGCGTCCATATTTTTCCGTAGGACAGGAGTACATTTTATTATTACGTTTTTACATGGGCGACAAACGCTATACATTGATTTTTTAAATGTTGCAGCATCATGCTGAGGTAGGAACCTTTTGGCCTCGTACAGGATTTTCTGATTTTTTTTACCTTCTTTTTATATAATATTGTTTTTTATTTATGATTGTTTTTAGTTTAGTTTGAGATTTTCCTGTACGAGTTACAATAAATTAATACATTTTGTTTTTTCTTCTTTCTTTCTTTTTTTCCTTATTTTGATCTAAAATGATGATTAACATTCGCCAGAAATAAAGATATAAAGGTTAAATTCTAATTTTATTTTATTAGGTTTGTGAAATCTCTAATAAGAAAGTTCTTGTGCGTAATTAAATTTTCAGGGCCCAAACAGCAGTTTTACGAAAATATCTTCAAAGGATCTAAAAATAAGATTAATCAACAGTCATCAGATAATGAAGAAAATCCTTGAAGGTGAACCTTCAAAGGTTACGATTCCAAAAATACAGGGAGAAAGGAATTCGTGGAAATGTCTTCCATGGATTCAGTAGGTACATGATTCTGAACGCTACTACATAGAAATTTTTTGTCGCTTAATAAAAAGAAAAATTTTCTGTTCCATACATTTTGATCGCTGCTCTCAAAACCGTGAAGATCATCGTCATCGTGAGGAACCCGGCATGTCCTAAAACGAAAAATTCGAAGACATGTGACATCTACCAACCCGCACTGGGCCCGCGTGGTGGACGGCCCAATCCCTCTCACTGAGAGGAGGCCTGTGTCCCAGCAGTGGGAACTTATAGCCTTAGTATGTTGATATGATATGATATGACATTTTAACCACATAGTATGTTGATATGATATGACATTTTAACCACATAGGTATTGCGCTTTTCTATGTAACAGCAGATTTAAATTTCTACTGCTAGTGTTCTACTCATGTCCTGAAATCATGGTAACAGTTTGCGCATACATTATAGAATAGAATAGAATAACGTTTATTTTCTCCAGTATTACAGCTAGTATATTAGTACATACACAAAACTATAATACCGGAAGCAAAAGGTTCAAGCGTCAGCATTATGCTTAGGTTCCCTAGTGGGTTGCTAAGCGCTGGTTTTCAGCTTAAACCTTTGACTCCTGTTTACAAAAAGGAAAAAAGAAAAAAAAAAACAGTACATTCTGCAAAAACGGTTTAAATGATAGTTGTTTTAATGATCATACATCAACACTGTTTAATTAGTTATAAGGTTTTTTTTAGTCTGTGGACACGAACTGGTCATTTAAACGGAAAAAAAAAAAATGTATATACCCAGATACAACCTAAACTAAGTAAACTATAATGGGCATCTTTTATAACAGCTTGGTGCCATTTTTTTGACAATCAAGGACGAATATTTTGCATTTGTTCTTAAAATTATTTTAAATTCATTTACCTGAAAACATTAAATGTAGGTACGTGCAGTATATCCAAACTATTCAGCCCCAGTCAACTATGACTTTGCTGACGGGCTAGTATTTCCACCATGCCATGAGTATTACACTTCGTTCATTAATTATAAAATTGAATGCATGACAAAATTAATGGTAAAAAACATTGTGAGAGCCATAAAAGTTCAGTCACATTAAATCCAGAATCAACCTGAGAATCGTAATCAAACATTTTCAAGTTTTGCACGAGACTCGAGTCTCGCTCTATCTTATCTCTATTACAAGTCAGACTTGACTCTGACTCGTTAGATATCTTTTTCTCTCATATATTCAAATCACAACTGTCAAAGAATGACATGACTTGAAAATGTCACGACGTAGGGTGTCAATTTGCTTAGGTAACAATTAATTTCCCAAACTGTATATACATGCGTTTGAAAACAAAAATTCGTCGTCGACGTCTGTTTTCCGGTAAAGACTACACCAGATTCTTCTTTTTAACAGACTTCAAAAAAAGGAGAAAAGGAGGAGGATATGCTAAGCCTATCTTACTACCTGTATCAATATACAGGAAAAGTTTTTAACCAGTACGCAAATTTGGTGGTTCTGTACTGTCAGTAATAGAATACATTTCCATTAATTGTCAACAATTAGTATACTTTTTTGCCATTAAATCAAGAATCAATCTAAGAGACATGAGAAACACATGAGAAACAAGTCGCTCTATCTTACTTTTATCTCAAGTAAGACTTGAGTCCAACTTGTTAGATATCTTGTTAAATATTCAAATCACAATTTTGAAAGAATGACAAGACACGGAAAATATACGTAGGGTGTCAATTTTCTCAACCATGAATCTTCAGACGATATAATGCGCAATTTTTTTTGGTGTTTTAGTATCAATAATAGAATGAATTTAATAGAAAACAATTGATTAATACGTTTTTCATATTAAATCCAGAATATTGAAAAATATCTAAAACTTAAAAATGTTTTAAACGATTCACAAGCGAATCGCAGAATATTCAAGATATCTTAACCAGACATTTTTAAGTTTTGCGTGAGACCCAAGTGGCTCTATCTTATGTCTATCTAAAGTAAGACTTGAGTCTAACTTGTTAGATATCTTTACCAAACTATAAGTTCAAGTGCAAGCAACAGCAGGATAACTTCAGGTTCCTTTAATAGGGTAAATCAAAGTGGCAGTTTAATTAAGTACCAAGCTAGCGACTAGCGGGAAGACGGCGGCGTCTGCTTGAACCACAAGATTAAACGCTGCAATCCATAGCTTTCTGCACTGGGATATGATAGCCTCATTTTAATGATATTTTGTTGTGTTCACAATGGTGTGCTGGTACCTTATGTATAGAAGTGAATGTTGGGTGTGGCAATAGAAGCATGAAAGTAGAATAAATGTTGTGAAAATGCATTCCTTCCGAATCATATGGTGTACGATAACAATAGGCTGGGAAATGATGTAATAAGGAAACGATGTGGTTTAAAAGAAGATGTAGTGACAAAGATTGACAAGAGTATGCTTAGATTGTTTGGTCATGTTGAGAGGATGAATGAAAGGCAACTAACAAAAGATATTTACAAGGCAGCTATGTGAGTAGAAACGCCGGGAGAGGACGGCCTAGGAGAACATATATGTCCTTATTGGTGATGCTCTTCAGAAAGATCAAGTGCGTAGTGCTCGTAACCAGCGTGCGTGGGCCTAAAAAGGCCACTTTGGCAGAATCAAACTCAAATCATAATAGGATTACAATATGAATCATATTAAAAATCGTAAAATGGTCACAAACTGACAATTCATAATATGATCTGTGTGCTATTCATATCACAATGAAATAACATTTAAACTAGAAATAAAAAATAAAAATCCAATTTGATTAATAAAAATTGTAATGAAAAATTTACCGATAAAATTACGGTTTTTATTTTTTTCATGCGGCAATGTTTACACCAAAATATGAAATGAAATTTTACGAAAGTTAGAGGAATTGCTAATGATCTGCTGGGAATTCAGGAAATGAATGGCTTTTAGAGGTATTGCTGAAAGTGGCCTTTTTAGGCCCCCAGATGTACGAAAGTAAACGAGACAAAATGAGTATGTAAGGATCGTAGCAGGTGGCGTTCTGTAGCTTCTGCCTATCCCCATGAGAAGAAGGTGTGAGTTTATGTATGTATGTAAGTATATTTGTTGTTTTATTACTGAGAATTTAGAAAACCTGACTAAGTGACTTGAATAAACACTTTTCTCCCTTCTTAACTCTCCCACTCCTCCTTCTTATCTCGTATCTCACTTCCAATATCTATGTTCTTCACACGCTAAGAATCTGCGTTCTTCTAACAATCTTCTCTTACTTTGTCCTTCTCATACATCTGACTTTGTTCATTCCTCTTTTCATATTCAGTCCATTCTTCTATGGAATGCGCTTCCTCTTGATATCAGGACGGCCACCAGTCGGTATGCATTTAAGCGGAAATTGCAGAGTTATTTTCAAAACAAATTTTTAAAAAAATAGCGTAGAGTCATCTCAACACATCTCTCCCTTGATTTTGTATATATATATATATATTATAAGTATATATTATAGTAATATATATGTATGTGTATGTAACCTATTTATGCATTTGTGTACCTAGTTTTAAGAGTTTTTTTAAATTATTATTGTCTCTCTCAACCAAAGCACCTACCATCTAATCTCTTCACCACCCTTGGTTGACTGGTAGAGAATGCCTAAGGCATTAAGTCCGCCTTTGTACCTTTTTGTGCGAAAAGTTTAAATAAATAAATAATAAATTCATAAAAATTAGGTTTAGAACCAAATAGACACAGAGGTGTGGAAATCTGTGAGGAACATAATAATAATTACGTCGAAAAAGAAATTACGTCAAATAGACCAGCACCCTAATTGCGTAACACACGATCGATCGGAATCGGTTCCATTTTGACAGTTCAACAACATTCATTGCGTTATTTACGTGTTGAGTAGACAAATTTTTCGAACTTATGAAGCAATGAATAAGCAATTTGCTTGAAAATTATTCAGATTCCGATTGATCGTGTGTTACGCAATTAGGGTGCCAATTGTTCAGTTAGGTCATTGCGTAACACACTATCAGTAGCAATGGCTTTCATTTTGACAGTTCAACAAAATTTATTGCGTTATTTACGTTGTTGGGCAGACAATTTTTTCGAACAAATGAAGCAATGGATTAGGATTGTTACGTTGTTTTTTTGTACCTACCACGGGTTGGTATAACACAGCTGCGTTACTAATAAGTAAAGTAGCATTTACCTGAAAATATAAGTAACATTATGAGGTTTCCGCGTAATATATTTCATTGTAGTTTGTACAATTGACTTTGGCCTGCATTTGATTGAACGACTCATTTCTTCAACTTTTTTCGTCGCTGAAATATTTAGTTAACACTTTCTCACAATAAATCACTTTTCTAAACCTATTTACTTGCACAATAAATTAGATCAAATATTGTAATCAAGTGGATTGTATACATTCCAAATGTCATTCAGTCAAACATCAGTTTCTGACAGTTAAAGGCGACATCTGGTGGTTGCCGATTCACAGTTGTAGTTTAATCAATATTTTAACATATTGATTGCTAACCATCGAAATAATATCGTATGGAGCAATCCCTAATAATTTTCAGCTTTCAGTAAAAAAATCATAATAAACTAAATAACCGAATACGGAAGTGTAATTATCTTTTCTATATAGACTTCTTTCTAGAAACGATCCAGACGAAGCGTTTTGCCTCGTCGTTTTTACCGCGTCCATCGAAGGACTGGAACAATTTGCCTGCATCGGTCTTCCCGTCCGATTATAATTTGGGTGTTTTCAAGGCTAGAGTGAATAGGCTCATAATAAATTAGTGCGCTTACCATCAACGATTGCATCTCTGCTTTCCATCAGGCGGGATCGCAGTCAAGCACTAGTTCATACCATTAAAAAAAAAAAAAACTTCGTTGTCAAATAAATCCAATTTTGATCTGTGCATTGTCTTTGACATAGTGTGGTGAGGTTGTACATTCTAAATTTACCGAATGAATATTCTGGGATAATTACCCCACTCAGGACAAATTTTGATGTTGGAAATCACAAATAATTTGTTTGTTGGTCTGGATCATGACGGTTCTTATTGTTTCAGCATTTAAACGTCACGTTGGACAGTTGTTAGTGATTTTCAAGAATTAAGTATCTTGGTGTAGTGTTTGATCTTATAATCATTTTACTTGAAATAGGGGAGATTTTCGGGATGCTCCGTCTAGTTCCGGTTTGTGATCCATGACAGTGTTATTGAACCGTGGTGGCGTCTATTTGCCCTTGAACACGCTTGACTGATACTACAAACCTTATTCCATGTTTTAAAAGGATTCCAAATTGCGCATTCGCAGACAACTTTCCAGCCAGTCGAGGTTCTTGCAGTCAAGTACTTTCTCCCTAAATCAACCGAGAGGCACCTCAAGAGATTCGTCTCGCCGCCAGGATCTAGAGCAGCGTCTGGGGCCTGGACGCGAGATCCGTTCCTCGAGTCCGCTCGAAGCCTCTTGCGGAGACGACTGTGCGGCTATCGAAGTCCGTCTAGCGATAGCACAGGCGGGACGGTTTTTTTTTTATCCCTTAGAATATTTTTTTAAATTTTATTTTAATACGGTTTCTTTAAGAACCCGTTTTAAACATTAAACATTGGAAACCGGTCTTCAACATAATTTGAATTAAGGATCTTGGGTTCGACATTCTACGTTCATACAGAAGTATATTGGACACTTTCGTCGGCTCCGGGATCCGGGACTCTCAAAGTCCCTGTCGCCCATTTACTAATTAATAACATTCAAATAACTGGAAGATTTTACCTTAAATTTGAAATTTATATTATTTAATTTAAACGTTTAAAACGGAACAGGGTTTATCTCCAACTCCCCACGACCCTAGCTCTTTCTGCTGAAGTTTTAGCTGGCTGACAATATTAAGATATAGCTATAGTCACCTACCTAATTTGTTAATGATAAGGTAAATTAGTTTTTTAGCGTTCACCTTTTATTGCTTTAGATTTATTTTTATAAATATACGGTGTGTGAGAAGTTTGTTGTTTCCTTTTATATATCAATACCAAACCACCTGTCCTTTGGGCTTATGTTTGCTTGCCGTAAGAGGCGACCAATATAATTTGTAACAATATCCTTCAAAATGATTCAGATTGAGATTGATCGAGTGTTACGATGCGTTGGTTCAAACTCACGCCAAGACTAGCTCTTTTTAAAAAGTATTCTTTAGGATATCCCCAACAAATTCAATCTTAATAATAATCGTTTATTTGCATGAAATATGGTGCTTACAGTTCTATATCATAATACAAATCATTGTACTTCATATTCCGCCTACTAAATTCTGCATGCAAATTTTGGATGTGCCTTGATTCATAGTTATTGAATATATTCATAAAAAATTATGTTAGAAAATGTCAATAAAAAAAGAAATTACAAATGTCAAAATAAGAATACAGGCAAGTCAAAATTAATAAAATTACCGGAATATAAAAATTGATTAAATTACAGAAATGTCAAAATTAATTAAATTACATTATTCATGTCTGTGCAATATTCCTATTCATATTATAATTCAATAATTCATTCATATTATAGAAGCCATTTTCAATAAGCCATGTTCCGAGTCTTTTTTGAAATATATTCGTAGGCAGTTCTCTATATTCTTATAGCATTGAAATATTTCAAAACGTGAGTGTTCCCCACATAGATGAGGCTCTCTGCACCTAATACATCAGCAGCTATGTGTAAGCCTCATGCATATGTCATTTCACCAGCACTCTTAAACCTCCAGCAGTAAAATTGTCAAATTCGTGTGTAGGTATTTCGCACCTCAATTTCCCCTAGTTTAAACACTAGGACGCGGTAAAAGGTCGACTGCTAATTGGCTTTGACCTATTTTCTTTCGGTCAATGCTTTTAAGGGCTGTTTGAAGAACTAAAGCTTTGTTAATGCCTCGCTTTTGCATAACAGGACCTCGGAAATATCTGAGAAATTATCAACAAAAATATGAATCACAAGAGTTGTTGGATCATCATCATCTGCCTGCTTCAGTTTACTGCTGGACGCCGGTCGTTCTCAAGGCGCCATAATATGTTAAAACGCCTGATGAATATCACATAGCAGCAATTCGTCTAACTAGTTTTAATTGTCCTACTAATTGTGATAATTACATATTTGTGTCCGTCTTTTGACACTTCACTTGCCTTTGAAACCTCATGTTGTTAACACCAATTTTAAATTATATTTTGCTTGTATTGAGTATCCAGTTTATTCTTCCGGCATATCCCCAATTCCCGTTCAAGAGTATTCTATATTAGGAAGTTTGAAAGTGGCGCCGGTGACAGAAAAGTTGAAAGGAAATCGTTTGGCTTGGTATGGGCATGTGATGAGAAGGGACGAAACGCATGTGACTAAAAGAGTGATGAATATATATGTTGATGGATGGAGAGGTAGAGGAAGGCCGAAGAAAAGATGGATGGATTGTGTGAGGAATGATATGAAAGAGAAGGGAGTGAATGATAGCGTGACGGTTGACAGAGGAGAATGGAAGAAGAAAACGTGTTGCGCCGACCCCAAGTAACATGGGATAGGGGCAGGAAGAAGAAGAAGAGTATTCTATATTTATATAATATTATTACGTGAATTCAGGGTAATTAATTGTTTCGCAAATTGAATATCAACTTAAATTGTCCCAGATCACAACTGTCAAAGTATGACACGACACGGAAATTGAGAAAGGGTGGCAATTAGCTTCGGATGAAAAACAGAATCATCATCGTCGACGTCTGTCGTTCGGTAAAGACTACACCATGATTCTTCTATTTAACCGACTTTAAAAAAGGAAGAGGTTATGCAATGCCTAATTTACTACCTGAACATTTTGAATTATTTTTGCTAATCTATTGCTGTTAAAATTTTGTCTACTCAACAACTTAAAACGCGCTATGAATGTTGTCGAACTGTCAAAATTAAAGCCATTGAATAGAATAGAATACTCTTTATTATGGACACCATATTATGAATTATAGACTTACATATAGAAATTTTGCAAAGGTTTATTTGATAAAGCGCAGTGGTTTCCCGCTACGTAACACACCACACACAGCGTGCCCGGACCGCCAGCTGGCGACCCAATTAAGTTGTCAGTCCTAACTAACGCTGTTACGTACTGCCTTTAAAATTATATCTAGGTACTAATCCGTAGTGCACTGAGAATCTGATATTGCTTTGCCATGCTGTCCGGTTTTCGTTGGTACTGATTTTAATAATCTTAAGCTTGGGCGTGTGGCTATATAAGTAATAACAGCGGCACGGGTCGATCGATCAGGTTAAGCTACACTTTCCGCGGTTGTTCCGTGGATGGGTGACCATCTTTACATATCAAGACCCCTCCGTGCCTCGGAAAGCACGTTAAGCCACTTGTCCCGGCTGTCATTCGTAGGTCTTTGACAGTCGTTACACAGTCAGAAGCTCAAAAAGTCTGACAACCAATCTTACCAAGTAAGTATCGTTTTACCTAGTAATTGGGTAGTGGAGGTCAGATAGGCAGCCGTTCCATGTAAAATACTGGTGTTTAGCTGCATGCGGTTAGACTGGAAGCTGACCTCAATATAGTTGGGAAAAGACTTGGCAGATTGATTACATTGAACAACGTAATGTATTCCGAGATCTACTACCAGACTACTACTATCTCTGTTAATTATGTGATCAAATAACAAAATTTTCCAAAATTGTTTTCCACAATTCTAAAATAGGCAGTAGAGATGTGTCATATAAATCATCTCAAATTACAAACATACATGGACTGCTAAAATCATAACCCTTTCTTTTAGCTTTGTCGTAGTCGGGTAAAAAATCCCTTCCAAAAAAGCTTCCCGCCACAAGCAAGAACTGTGTGCAATCTAATATCAGTTGGACGCGACAAGTTAATTGGCTCGGCTGCCGGCACGGAGGCGCAGTGTGTCAAACCTAACCCGCTATAGCGTGTTATGATTACTCTTAACATCGGTTCTGCTATAACATTTATATCTGCCACATTTTTTAATTAACGGTGACTAGATGTGGTTCATTTTATCTTAGAAGCTGCTTAGTAGAGCTGAAAATGGTTGGTCGGAGAGTTGAGACATACGCCGAAGGAAGGTAAAAATTTACACAAAAGACTATAATCTAAATCGTAGTGAATCCTATGGAAGCTCTTAATTACCCGTGCACGCAAGAAAGATACAGGAAAGTCCTAGTTTCATAATTTAAAATTTCATTAAAAAAATCATGCTTGCCAGCTACCACAATTTCAACGGCTAATCATAAGTAAGTACTGATATAAGCGGAGTGAGAGATAAAACCGAAAAGAATATAACTTTTTATACTGTACTAAAAATAGTGCTCAACTCAGGTCGTAGAACTGCTTTGCAAGCACGGCTTAAGAAACTAGTCCAGATGACAAGAAAAAGTCTTCTTTTTACTTTCTTTGAGGATTTATCCACAGCGCGCAACCTTTTTATTACAATAAAAAGATACTGTCAGCTTTTGCTCGGTTGTCAGATAGAAAAAGAAAAAAAAGAACTCCCTGACATTTGCCGAAAACGGTGGACAAATTCCAATTTCAATTTTCATTCGCGCCACTTTGCACGAGGTACTTCGTACTACGCTATTTTATGACCAAATCTACCGGATTACCGTGATTGAACGTGTGTAGTGTGATAACACAATGAAAACCGTCAAAGGACGCTTACCGAGAATTTCATTGAACATATCTTACACATGTTTACTGTACAGTAAACTGTAAAGGCTTTCGAAGATACTGTGAATTATACTAACGACTGTCGATTGCCCGAACGTAGAAACATGAACTTTCCGATGCGTTAGGAATACCTCTCGAAATAATCTTTAATTTAATTAAACTCACAGGTATGTACAAATACAACAATATTATGAGTACTTACCAACTAGTACTTACCACAGACTTTAAGTCTGTGGTACCTACACATAATAAATGCACATAATTTAAATACCACAAAACACACACGCTTCTAACCGGATTCCTATTTAGATAGTTTTCAAAACAAAGCTCACATACCTTAAAAGCTAACGAGCAAAAAGCAAAAAAAAGACTTACCCAAATGACAGAAAAAACACACCAACGCCGCAAGCCACATCACGATAGTTTTATTTTTTCACATCATTAGGGCAAACACGGCTCTTTATCACTTATCTTCATTAGGGCAGTTCACTTTAAATTGTCATTCCCAGTCACATTCACCATTCACTCAGTGAATCACCCCGCACAATGGACCTGCGAACAAAAAATATTGACAATTCTTTATTCCGTAAGTTTTCTTTTAATGGTTCTTTAGCGTATCAAATTCTTTGAATCTAGTCCTTTTAAACGCTTGCGACAGATATTGATAGTCTTTGTATGAACGAAAACTGGCATTTTTAAAGGAAAATTGTGCATAATAATTTGATAAATAAAATAAAATGTTTTATTAAAATATTATTATGTATTGAAGTTCATTGCCCCCAAGACAAATAACAATGTGATTCTTGTTCGTACAATATGATTCCCGCTTGATGGTAAACAGTGGGTCCCGCTTAATGGTAAACGACAGCTGGACTCCTTTAATAAAGATTGGTCCTTGGCAGCTCTGGACAGAGAGAGTTGGAAAGAGAGTAGGGAGGCTTTGGCCCAATAGTGGGACATTGACGGCTACTTTATTAAAAAAAGAAAAAAAAAGATGGCTAGTCTTTTTTTTTGTGGATGGGAAATCATCAAATGACCCCTCCCGCTCTGGGTGGAGCGGAAGGAAGTGTCAGACTCTTACTGACTAAAACCCACCCGTGTTCCTTCCTTAGCCCTTTATGTTCCAGGGCAGCGGTAACCCTTTCGGACGATCCCGCTACCCTGGAAGATGGCTAGTCTTCGTTGAGATTGGCTGTCAGTGCCGATTCGGTCTCTAGGACTATTATTGTTATTTTTTTACTAGCCTACGCTGTCCCTCTCCTGGGAAAAAGCCTCCCTCTACTCCTTCCATCTTCCGTGAGCCCGCGCGTCCGCCTTCCAGTTTTGACGGAACCTATTCAGCTCATCCCGCCATCTCCTACGTGGTCTGTTATTACTATATTATATGTATAGATTAGTTTAGGCACCAGTCCCCCACAATATTCAAATGTGTTTCCAACTCTGATAACATATAAAATATATATTTGTTTGTAATATTGTGTTGAGAAAATAAATTTTATTATTATATTATAATTTTTTAAGACAAGGAGACTCTCTACTACACAAGGAATCCTAGCGTAGAGGCTAGTGCTATTTGAATTTGTACTTCTCTTCGATCAATTAAGTTTAATTCAATTAATATAGGTCAGTCCATTGGTTTGCTGGCAGTTATCAAAGTAATAATAATAATAATATCCCTGGACCTTTCACACAGCGCCATCTAGTCCCAAGCTAAGCAACCTAATGCTTGTGTTATGGTAACAAGATGGCTGATAAACTACTTATATACATTTTTTTTTTTTGTAAATACATAAATATTATAGATAGAAAAACACCCAGACTCGGAACATATAATATTTGTTCCGTGCGGGAATCGAACCCGCGACACGCAGCGCAGCAGTCAATCGCTTAACCACTGCGCCAACCGTGTCGTCAAAGTGATTACTTACTGCCAGTAATTAAGCTCCATAATGTAATAGGCAGAACAACGTCCATTTAGTAACATCTAAAATACCTCCCATGATGAAAAAAAAATTGTAGATCAAAAAAGGACAATACATTATACTTTGTTTTGATATTGATATCAAAAGTCATTTATAAAATTAGGCTGAGAATCAGCATTTTTCGTCAAAATTACAAAACACAGTCCCCCAAAACGCCCTCCGTTTACAACTTCCAAAAAAAAAAGAAGTGGCGCAACAAACCCGCCAGCAGCACAGCTGTCTGTTCAGTTAGAAAATACTTGATTGTTTACAATAATAGGTATGCATATTAATTAACTTTTCAAGACACAGCGCATTAAATTAAATTATTTGCCATATGTCTACCTATAGCTAGCCACGCCAATATTTGAATTGTTTGTAGTTCGTTACTCCAAAAGGGCTTTGTTCGCAAAATCAATCAAATAATTATTATGCCGGTAAATTGATGGGTTCCAGAAGATATTCAACAAATTCTCTCTAATTAATTATGAGGATTCGCCGATAATTGACGAGTCTATAGTTGGCTTATAGGTACTCGTACCTACTCGTAATTCAAGTGTCGAACATGTTATAGTACCAGAAAATTGAAGTGCCGTCCAGAATAAAAAATACTATTTACTTATTGGAAATAACATCTAGAGCATTTTTTACTATTACAGCAAAAGTTTACAACTAACCCCCCGGCTGCTATTTGAGATTGATAATGACAAAAATCATATTTTTATAACATGTGTTTTAAGCATAACATTAAAAAAATACCAACTTTTAATTGAATTTAACATCCTGAACATTTTTTTACTGTAAACTTGTTATAAAATATTGTTATGTTGTGTTGTCTTGTTATGTAATATGTATTTAAGTCATTGTGACTATTTCTTATTGTGCTACTGTTTGTTTTTTTTTATATAAATAAATAAAAATATGACCTCAAGTATTATATGAGTTAAAAATAAAAACAAAATAATGACCCTGTCTATTAGTGTCTATTAGTTACTGGTGTGCTTATACTAAAGTAGGTAACTAACAACATTCATGATGAGGTAAGTGCGCATTATACCAGTTTACCAGTTGCTGGCTGAAAGTTTCCGACTTAACAACACAACTCAAGTTAAAAGTTAAGACAGCTTGTCTGTTGGATGTACAATATCATAATCCTTATAATACTGATATTATTTTATATGATAACTAGGAGTCTACGTTCTTAAACCTAAACTGTACATATACCAATCTAAGTGATTCTAATTTATTCGAGATATTATGGCAAACTACCAACTGCCAATCCATACTAATACAATATTATAAATTCTAAAGTAACTCTCGTCTACTGTTACCTTTTTACGCCTAAACCACTGAACGGATTTCGATAAAATTCGTTATTTATTAAAAGTAGCATGTCCTTACATAGGCTACTTTTTATTTTAAAAAGATGGGTAATGGTTTCGCCAAGGTATTTCAGATATATGGTGATCATGTTAATATGAATACCTAATTTATTTATGTACTATAATATATAGCTGCGCTCCGCGGTTTCACTCGCATAAGTTTCGATCCCGTAGTAATATCGGTATAAAAAGTATTCCATGTGTTAATTCTGGTTATAAACTATCTGTGCGCCAAATTTCATCCAAATCCATTTAGTCGTTTTAGCGTGAAAGAGTAACTAAACGTCCATCCATCCATACAAACTTTCGCGTTAGTTGAATTTACTTTTGGTCTCGGTAGCACGTTCCCGTGGAATAATTTCCAATATCTGCCCAAGCTAAGCCACTGGCAGAACCTGGTACTTTATAATAGTAGCGATAGATTTAATTCACACAACTTACATAACTTAACAAGACAAGCAGTTGAAACTGGCTAGCAACAACACGCTTGTTTCAAACTTGCTGGCTGTTCATGAGTATAATAAGTTGCCAACTGAACGCTTGCACAAGTAACATATTACCACGTTTCCCCGCGTTTCCAGCAATCGACTGTGAACTTGCAAGTGACACATTTAATGCTTGCAGCGCTACCAAATTGAACCGGACGTGCAACTATGGACTTTTGTTACTGGAGAGTTCGGTTTATTGAACCCTTTGTAATGTTATGTAAATTGGTGGAAGCCACATGCAAAGGTTCCTAAAAACAAACAGCTGAAATTATAAAAGGATTCGGAAAGTGAATTCTGTGACAATTTTTTTTTATATTCTGTTTATTTTACCATTTATGTACACACATATATATAAACATACAACGAAAAACAGAACAGAAAAAATAGGTACAGAGGTGATGCTTATTTCACAAGAAATCTCTTCCAGCATACCTAAGATAGGACAATAGAAAATAACAGCTTTTTACTAAATGCATATGAAAGTATATACGCTACTTATAACAAAAAAACCGATTAAGTGCGAGTCGAACTCGCGCAGCGAGGGTTCCGTACAAATTTGTAGGTATGTAACTACAAATTTACGGTTTTCGGATTTAACGGAAAGTACCCTACCTATAGGTTTTGATTCCCTTGCGAGTGTCAAAATATGCGGCATAAACGAAATTCTTCAGCTTCATTATTAGTATAAAATAGCAAACATATCAGAACTTATTATTTTGTTTTGCGAAACTAAACAATAACAAACAATACGGTAACACAGAATCGCTGTGAATGGAAGTTTGGAAGTTACGCTATTTCGGAAGTAAGCGAGACACACATACGAAGTAGTGTAAAGTTAAAACAGGATGAAACATTACCATACATTATGACAAATTTGTTGTTTCCGCTTAAGTGTTGCAACCAAGATTTGCGGCGTTTGTTGCTATGCAAACAGTATTTATCAGCAACATTTTGTAGGTATACTCTGTGAGTGATGATATGATTAGAAAGGGAGTGACTACCGAGATGACGACTAATAGTGAAGTTTCGAAGAAAAAGACATGTTGCGCCGACCTTAAATAAATTGAGATAAGGGCAGGGGAATGATAATGACTTTGTAGGTATGCACAAAGAAATATGACCAAGTTTTTTGAATAGTGAAGAACCTAAAATGAAGGCGATGAAAATGTACTGTATGTATTAGAGGTTGTGGACGAAATAAAACTAAATCTCAGTGTGATAAAAGGACTTTAGTGGGGAAATGATGGAAAAAATACCATAAATTGGAAACACAAACCAATTTTTTTGACAGATACAAGAAAAATAATACGATGCTCCTAACCAAACCATTCTCCTTAAGTTGGTGTGCTCAAAGTCTCCATAATACTTCATCGACTCGAAAAGAAGAAGCAAGTATTTAAAAAAAAAACCGGCCAATTGCGCGTCTGACTCGTATACGACCGTACCACAAGCCATTAATGCCGAAAAAACACGTTTCTTGTATGTACCCCCTTTAATTTTTATTTATTTTATTTTTATTATTTGTTGTCATAACGGCAGTAAAAATACACACTTTCTGAAAATTAAAACTGTCTATCTATTACGGGTTCATGAGATACAGCTCGCTGACATACGGACGGACGGACGGTGGACAGCGGAGTCTTAGTAATAAAGGGTGCCATCTTAAAAAGTTAAAAGACCCCCGCAAATAACTCGGAAAAACGAACGAATAAAAATTACATAAGTAAGTGCGCAAATATCATTCAACTTATCATAACAACAAAATAAATAAATACAAATAATAATACGAAAAGTAAGAGATACTCTAGCGGGGAAACTTCCCACTTCTTTTATTCATAGTTAACAAAACTTTCGCTAACTTATTTTCATTTGCTTGCTGAAGCGACAGACTAAAAGTTACAGACAGGCAATTACATTCGTCATAGTTAGCTGGACGGACGGACCGAATCTAGTTAACTATTGCTCCTGAAGACGGTGTCTATTCTAAGGATTTGTAAGAACTTTTGAATGATACGAGAGCAGGAGAGAGGGGAGAGGGTTAGTTGAAGGCAGTTGGCCTAAAAAAATATAATAAAACCAGCTGTTGCCCGCGAGTTCTTTTGCGATCCAAGATTAAAGTAGCCATGCCCTTGGCCAGGTCGTGGTCTATCCATGTGCCAAATTTCATCCAAATCCGTTCAGCCGTTTTAGCGTGAAAGCGTAACAAACAAATAACTTTCACATTTATGATATTAGTTACGATATTATTTAAGATGTTAGGAATATCCTTTATGTCCTGTTAGAAATATATTTATTCTGAAACTTCATCTCTGAAACATTGCTGCTAAATAAAACAGTGCTATTAGGTAACAAGATCTTGCAGACTATGATCATCATCATCATCAAACGTGGAAAGTCTGCTTATAGAAAAATATTATAATTCTAGAACGTTCCTGGCTAGGATAGGTAGTATATGAGAAAACATACCCCAACGACGTGAAATAACAGGGCAAAAGTTCAAACTCGGCCCGAGATTTACTGAGAAAAAACACAACATCAAAAACAACTCACAAAAGTACCCAGTTCCCGGTTTTGAACCCGCAACTTTCTGCCCAACAACCGTCCCCATAAACCTTTCCACCGCAGTAAACTTCTGCTTATTTAATTAGAATTAATTAAGAAGTACTGGTAGCCACGCATTTATAACTAATTCTGTCCGCGTCCAGCGTCCGGAGAAATGCGCAGTAATAGAGGCACCCACATTTCCACAGCTATAGTCTGCTCGAAAAGTACCAATCAAATGAAAATGTAAACAAATGGATTAGCACCCTAATTGCGTAACACAATTTCAATCACAATCTGAATCAATTCGAAAGATATTAGTAATCCATTTACTTCATATTTTCGAAATATTTGTCTGCTGAACAACGTAAATAACGCAATGAATGTTGTTGAACTGTCAAAATGAAAGCGCGCTGAAAACGTACCCGTGGATGCCAATTTGTTGTGCCACTTACAAATTGAGTGCTTTGATTTGATTATTTGAATACTTGAACTCGAAATTTTTATTTTTATTCACCTTAAAGATGTTCAACGTTTGGCGATTGAGGTTTATACTATAACCCCAAAGAAAAAAATATCTATTATTATTCAATAATGTTATTCAAACGATAGTTGTTGTAAAAAGTGGTGAGAAGGAAAGTTCAAATACTATAATACTATTACACTACTACATTATACATACATTAATAATTTATTAATTTTTTTAGTGACTGCGTAAGAATTTAACCTACATAGGGTTTGTTTACACTTTCATGATACACTTTTGATACAATCCATATAGTCATACATCTACAGTTCTGCAGCTACAATCATCATTCGTCCAGCCTTTTTCCAACTATGTTGGGGTCGGCTTCCAGTCTAACCGGATGCAGCTGAATATCAGTATTTTACGTGGAGCGACTGCCTATCTGACCTCCACAACCCAGTTACTGGGTAATATACGATACATCTTGGTAAGACTGGTTGTCAGACTTTCGCGCTACTGACGACCCGTAACGACTGTCAAAGATCCACGAATGACTGCCGAGACTTAACGTGCCTTCTGAGGCACGGAGGGGTCTTGGTATGTGAAGATGGTCACCCATCCACGGACCAACCGCGGTAAGCGTAGCTTAACCTGATCGATCGACCCATGCGGCTGTTATTACTTAACCACAAGCTCCTCTGTTCTAGTTCTGCAACTACAATCCTACAGCTGCAATCCTACAGCTACACATTGAACATGATAAACATATCGTTTTTCTTTATCCTGGCTCTCTGCCAGGTCCGTTTAGCGTAAAAAGTTGGAAGTGCGCTCATTAGTTCGCATACGAACAGATGTTGGTTGACCTGGTTATATGTAAAATAACGTCTGTACCTACTCTTATTATGAGATCCGTACGGCTTTTTTTCATTTGTTTTTTCTTCTGTACAAATTAAATGTAAAGACCTATCATAGGCATCTCATCATCACCAGCTCACATAGCATGACCAATTCTATCAAGAATAGACAAAGTTCTTTCTATCCAACTCGAAATCACTTCTGCCCGACCACGACCACGGGGCAACCCGTAGACTCGTGTTTCTATTAAGACAAAGACATAAATTTCTTTTCATAGCAGCATTTATAGGTTCTTGTCTAGGTCCAATGTATTGACTGTTTGAAATTCGTTGAGAAGTAATACTTCTACCCCCAAGTGTCAAAAGTAGAGAAAAATTTGTCGTCATTGACATTGTAGACATTTCGATGGCCCCACAGAATAAACGTGTAAGTCAAAAACCACAACTTTTCAGGAAAAAATAAAAACGATTTATCTTGAATAACTGTTGTTTGGTAGTATATAGGGTTAAACAAATTATATCAAATTAAAGATAAAAAAATATATTATTACATTAGATTTTTTATTTATTTTTTATTTAAACGGTTTTCCGACAATTTATGAAAAACCATTTTATTTTTTTATTCTTGTTAATTTCTATGACTAGATAACGGTAAACTTTCATTACACTTTTATTCGTGTAAAGTGTCAACAAACAAAACTAATAATATTATATTACACTATTATTCGACAGTAATCAAGCTTCTTTAATACCTAGTTACAAGCATAAGCACGATTGTTTACAGTAACTTACTGTATTGTTTGATTATTGTAAAGATAAAATGCATTTATATCAATGTTCATAAGATCGAATCTCATTTATGTAATATACTTTTGTTATTGCATGGTGAATACTGTAAACTTCATCAATTAAATAAAGTAACTATCTACTTGCATAAAAACTAAATAATAATCACAAAGTAAACAACTTAAATCTCTTTCATGATTAGGAAATAGCTACCTATTAGCTAGAACAGATAACAATAAAAAAACCGAATCATATCGTAATCTGAAATACTTAATCTTCCCCGTCACTATCATTGGTGACAGAGATCGAATTGTCCAAAGGAACTAAGTTTCTATAAAAAGTTTGGTAATGGTCTGGTATGACTCCTGAATCACACAAACTTATCAAATCCTTATGTAAAGAAAGGGAGAGGTATAGGCAGCAGTTCAGCGTATGCAAGTCTTAAGTTTTCTCGCCGCCTTCTTGAATTAGTTCTTACTATGATTTGCATCTCCCATAATTCGTCTTCAAAACTATACCTGAAGTAAATTGAATGAGGATGCTCGTGATGAATAAAATAAAAATAAACGTGTTAAAACAAAAAAATCTGTAAAAAAAAGAGTTATTTCAAGAGCATACACTTCCTTCTCATTTATAAAACAATGGTGAGACCGGTGGTGAGAACAATGGTGAATGGTGGTGGTGGTGGTGGTGAATGGTGGTCTTGTAGGTATGGGGATCAGAATGTTGGGCCACAAAAGGCATAAATGAAAGGCAATTGCATGCAGCTGAGATGAGTATGCTGAAAGAGATGTGTGGTAGGTATTACGCAAATAGATACAATAAGAAATCAAAATATAAGAGAAAGTCTGAAAGTGGCACCGGTGACTGAAAAGTTGAATGGAAATCGGTTGTCAGGGATGAGCATGTGATGCGGAGGAATGAGGAAACGGTCTTCAGGCGAGTTTTGATTATGAATGTGGATAAGATAAGAGTAGAACAGTAGAGAGTATGAAAGATGATATGGCTAGAAAGGGGGTGACTACCGAGATGACAAGTATGGAAGAAAAAGACATGTTGCGCCGACCCGAAATAAATTGGGATAAGGGCAAGAGATGTCTGTCGAAGGACCGACGGCTGGTGGAGCAGACGAGTCCTGGAGTGGAGACCACGTATAGGCAAGCAAAGCGTGGGATCAGCTAGATGGACCGACGAACTTAAGAAAGTGTCTAGGACAGACTGGATGCGGAAAGCAGAGGACAGGGTGTTGGAGCCTGAGAGAGGCCTATGTCCAGCAGTAGACTGCAATAGTCTGAGTTGATTGAAAGGCAAGAGAAAGAATGATAAATGACTAGCTGCGCCCCGCGGTTTCACCCGCATAAGTTTCGATCCCGTAAGAATACCGTGATAAAAAGTATCCCATTTGTTAATCCTGGTTATGAACCATCTGTGTGCCAAATTTCATCTAAATACGTTCAGTGGTTTTTGCGTGAATGAGTAACAAACATCCATCCATCCATCCAAACTTTCACATTTATAATATTAGTAGTTTGGAGGTATGAGGAACAGGGTGTAAAGTTCACTCAACCTCCATAGAAAAGGGAGGATCCTCCGACTAGACGGGTGTTGACGGTAAACTCTGCTTGCGAGATGCAGGATTTGCGTGACGTCAGTATGACGCGATGTTCGCACGTGGCGTTGTAGATACCGCTATATCACTCCCCTCCGGAGACCGGAGGTCGACAGTGGGCTGAGTCTTGTATCTTGCGACGCTTTGCCAGGCCAGCTGAGGTTCCAGTGAGTCGGAACCGGTTGTTGCATAGTTCACGGTGAGTCGGAACTGTCTGCGGAGATGTCCCCAGTGAGTCGGGGTGGCGCTGCGTTATACTCCAGTGCGTCGGATTTCGTACAGCGCCGGGTTGACCAGGAGAGGGTGCTCTGCTTGTTGACCGGCCGAAGGTGCAGTGTGCTGTGCCAAGATTGCTGATGAGGCTGAGGGTGATGACCAGGTATGCGCGGACGCTGCATGCTGGTGATCAAGATACCAGTTGAAGCCGTGGATGCTGGCTGGCTGGGTGACTCGCCGCTGAAGCTTGCGGGAGTGATGATGATGACGTCACGCAGAAGTGTTTGCACGAAGGCTGCGCTGACTTTCATACTCGGGGTCACCAGTTTGGAGGCATGAGGAACAGGGTATAAAGTTCACTCAACCTCTATAGAAATGGGAGGATCAAGACCAAAACACTAGTATTTGAACACTTAATGCTATAAACAATCCGATTAAATACCGTAGGAGCCAATGCAATACTTTAATTTTAAATATAAAAAATATTTTTAAACTTTCATTCCACAAAATGACACATTAGGAATAAAAATTAAGTGCGTCATTACACGAATAAACGTGTAAGCTGCTATTATACAAACTCGAAGAAGTGCAGAAGTGCCCTCAAACGTTTGCTTGTTTTAACACGTTTATTCGTGTGAACTCAGGGACCTAAAAAGCGTTTAACAATAGCATATACTTTTATACTTGTGATATAATTGCATGATTTTTCCCTAGAATAAAGGAATCAAATGATATAATAGGCGTATTTTGAGTCAAAAATTTATACAAAAAATTGAAAAGGTGCTGCATAGGTCAAAGAAACGAAAAATTCAATAAAAAAATATTTGTGTAAGAGCTCTTGCACGTTTATTCTGTGGGGCCATCGATTTGTCAACAGAATTTTTCTAGAAACATTTCTTCTCTTCATCGCGTCGTGTTGCGATCGCGTCATCAACGTATGCGTATCTACGCATTCCATACAAAATCGTTGTTTTCTATTGACAAAATCGTTGTTTTCTATTGACAACATCGTTGTTTTCTATGAACAAAGTTGAATAGAGCTGAATACGGTAGAAATCTTCCTACAATCTGTAATTTTATCTATTCTTCCGTAGACAAAATCTGTTTTTATGGTGGTCATGCTACGGGTGCTGAACTCCGTTATTACCAGTATATAAAATGAGTAAAAGAAAAGTAATTTAGGATATTGGAATAGCCAAGTTATATTGTCATCATTTCTATTTATATCTGTAACAGCATAGAACGCAAAACTAAAGTCTGAGAACTAAGAATGAAGAACAAAGTTGCTTCAAATTAGTAGACACGTTAAACTCGGTTAAAGTTTATCCACGTCTTGACCAAACGTAAGTACAGGCCATAGTTTCCTAACTACGTAATATTGTGCACCAAGAATTATTTATCAATGATGGCCCCAGATTCAGAAACTAACGATTGTTGATTTTAGATCGTAAATGATAAAAAAATAAATTACTATAAAGGCTCTCGCAGACAGATAGGACGCGACAGTGCAACGCGATTCCGCGATATATAAGTAATACCCGTAGACCAACTTATAATATGAAAACCTAGCCGCAATGCGACAGGTCGTGCGACACGTTGTGCCCGTCTGTAGAGCCTTTAGTCGACTGCATTGTCGATTTTTAAACGACGATAAATCGATATTGATTTCATGCGTGTTTGAACTTAGTTCTAATTTGCGATCGATTTGGTATTTTATCAATTCTAAATTGAGGTCTGAATTTCACATGTTAGACAAACTATTGTTCCGCATTTTAATAATTAATAAAGTAAACGTAAATCAGTGAATAGAATTTTGAAAAATTTTGTAATTATAATGTAGGCACAATTTAGATTTCCCTAATATTTCATGAAATTATTTATTTTTATAGAGTTAAGTAAAGGAAAAAGTGGCAATTTTAATTTTGCACTCAAAAAAGATGTTATGATGAATATAATCTCTTATATCCACGGCACCTACAATCAAACCACCAAACCGTTCGAACCTCTAACCACCCGGAAACATCTAATCACAAGCCTACAAAAAAAAATATTTTTTTTTGTTGCCTGCATTATTGGGTTATAACTTTAGTTTTTACTACCTTCGAATACAAAAAGTAGTATTTATACGTAAACGTCAAAACTTCGTACAGTTTCGTAACTCCCTTTACTTAATAAATGTTCGTAAAAGTGATTGTTTTTAGGGTTCCGTACTCAAAGGGTAAAAACGGGACCCTATTACTAAGACTTCGCTGTCTGTCCGTCTGTCTGTCTGTCACCAGGCTGTATCTCAAGAACCGCGATAGCTAGACAGTTGAAATTTTCACAAATTATGTATTTCTGTTGCCGCTATAACAACAAATACTAAAAACAAAATAATTTAAATATTTAAGGGGGGCTCCCATACAACAGACGTGATTTTTATAGATAATGGTACGGAACCCTTCGTGCGCGAGTCCGACTCGCACTTGGCCGGTTTTTAGTAGTTTGTTTTCGTCATTTCGTCAGATATATATTAATTTTCAATATGTCTTCGTCAAGGAGAAAGTGCGAAAATAATACGAATAGATTTTGTTACATTTGTGGTGAATATGTGAAAAAATGTCGAAAATCTATATCTGAATTTGTAAAATATGCATACTTTGCTCCCTTTAAGATAAAGATTAAGGATCTTACCAAGCCATGGGTTCCAAACACGGTTTACCAATTGTGCAGTGAGCATTTAAACTACAAGACCTGTGTCACACTCAGGATATATACCATTTCCTACTTTGCCACCATTGCACATAACATTAGGATTGATGAAACAGTATGTGAAGGCATTGGATAAAACTGTTTATAAAACTCTTGTTTATAAAACTCTGTTTATAAAACTCTTGTTTTACCAATTTAAAAAACAAAAATCCCTGGTACAGAAAAATTAAAAGCTGGCATTTTTGATGGACCACAGATAAAGAGTTTTGATGAACGATAACAATTTAGTGCGTTCAATGAATGATGTAGAATCGGCGGCCTGGATATCTTTTGTAAACATTGCGAAAAACGTTTTAGGAAATCATAAGTCAGTAAATGACCAAGACTTAGTGCTGGACCTGCTAAAAAAAATTAAAAGGCTTGAATGTAAAATGAGTATCAAGGTCCCACTACCTCTATAGCCATTTAGACAGATTTCCTAAAAATCTTGGATCTCACAGAGAGGAACAACGAGAGCGGTTCCATCAGAATTCAAAAGTCATGGAAGATAGGCACCCAGGTCGATGGGATGAACACGTGATGGCTGTTTACTGCTGGAGCATCACGCGAGGGTGTCTTAAGAACACTCATGCAAGAAAGTCCCATAAAGTTTTTTTTTTCATGTAGATCAGTGAGCTAAAATAGTTTAAAAAATATAAGGTTCGAATTATTCATATATATGCTATATAACAAAAACTACGCATAGTATAGATAAAATATAAATACAGTTATAATCTAGATACTTAAAAAATGCAAAAACTGTTTTCGTTTTAGCGGCACCAAAACCATTGGAGACTCCTTACTGAATCAATTACGCTTATTAAGCCCAGCCTGCATAATTTTAAGGGGTATAAACATCAAAACGCGTTAGATCCAAGTTCCCAGACGGCTGAGTGCACACTAATGCCTTTGATCGGGTTGACTGGCTATACTGTAGTGGCTCGGCTCTTTCACTCGGAACGTATCCGCGTTTGTGTAATCAAGCCCTAGGAGTTGCATGCTTTATTTTTGGTCGGGGTGTGAAAAATGGAACACGAAACGTGTGCTGGATTACCAAAAAACATGGCCGATGTGTTTTTGTCGTGAATTGGGTTAGGTTTTATAAGATTATTTGGTTTAACTGCGCAGCTGTTTTTTAATCATCCTAATTCAGTCTACACACTACATGTGTGGTTATATTTAAGGGTGTTGTACATAAGTACACTGCTAAGTTTTGATCGTTTTAATCCTTAATAGGGGTCATTGTGCTCATCATTATGAACAACTTTTACTACAGCACCAACCCTGAAATAGTGAAAAAAAATCAGTTAATCCATAGATTTATGTTCGCATAACTCGACATAATGTATGGATTTTTTTTTCACGATTTCAGCGTGTGCGTAAAGCGTGTGTGTAAATTATATCATCACCACCGCTCTCAAAACGGTGATGGAAAACATTCTGAGGAAACCGGCATGTCCTAGAATCAAAACTTCGAAGACACGTGACATCTACCAACCCGCACTGGACCCGCGTAGTGGATTACGGCCCACTCCCTCTCACAGAGAGGAGGCCTGTGTCCCAGCAGTGGGAACATTATAGGCTAAGTATGTGTTAACGAGCGACGTAACATTTGCTGTGTTTTATTCATTTATGTTATTATTTTTATCTAAAATTTGCTAAACCTTTATTTTATTTGTATTTTATATTATTAATTTCCGATTAATTTCGACGGCACGGTTGGCGCAGTGGTTAAGCGATTGACTGCTGCGCTGCGTGTCGCGGGTTCGATTCCCGCACGGAACAAATATTTGTATGACCTACATGTATTTGTTCCGAGTCTGGGTGTTTTTCTATCTATAATATGTATGTATTTACAACAAAAAAAATGTATATAAGTAATTTATCAGCCATCTTGTTACCATAACACAAGCATTAGGTTGCTTAGCTTGGGACTAGATGGCGCTGTGTGTGCAATGTCCAGGGATATTAATTATTATTTATATTATTTATTTATTTAATTTTATTTTTTTATTTTTATTTGTCTTTGAGTTGCTTATTTTTATTTGACATTGTATTTTATGATTTCATGACATTGTATTTATTTTTATAAGTACTGTGATTTGTATTTATCTCGTTCTCGTGTTTCGTAACTTGTGATTATAATTTGGGAGAACCGGAAAGAAATGTTTTTTTTTTTCAAATCCATCTGAAAAAGACATAATACCTATCGACAAAAGAAGGCTTATACCCTGTCCACTAGGTTAACCGTTTTTGACAGATCGAACTAGTGAGCAATATATTATAATGTCTGTAAGAAGTCATAAATAAGATTAGGCAGTTTATATATTTATTTTAGTACGCATTTTAAAGTTAACTTTTACGTAATCTGGAATGTGTACGTTCTAAGACAGCTGTCAAAAAACTGTTAACCTAGTGGACATAGTATAACTTGAAAACTGTAATACTGTCACCACCGTGCAATACAATTTTCATTACGTAGTAAAATATTAAATGGACATGAAAATATCCATAATTTATCGCGTTTCAATGTAATAACACTTGTGTTCCATGATTTGTCATTACGTATGTTAATACAATAAATAAACAATGAGGTCGTACCGTATGTCACGTGACCGATTCAGTAATGTTTTAATGCGTAATATTATAATACGTAAATTTGTAAATAGTTTTATATTTGTTTTAATAAAAAGCAGTGGTGGCCCAGTGGTAACGGCCGCGACTTACGAGTTGTAGGTCGTAGGTTCGAACCCAGACACGCGCTTTACTTTGTGTAAATTATTTCAAGCTCAAACTCAAGTAGGTATTTATTACAAATAAACCAATTACAGGCACTTTTGAATTTTCAAGGGGTCGGTCTGTCCAAAAGATGAAGCTAGTTGCACATTCCAACGATCAACTTCTATTCTTTTCCAAAAATAAATGCAAGAAAAAATCGCTTACATATATTATGATGTAACTGAAAAACTTGTGGAAGTGTAACACATTCACACTCACACATGCTAACACACCCTCAGACACACACACACATACACCAGGTCTTACTTACACTATACTTATCCCGTAAATTTATTGTCTTTGTTGCTTGTTCTTTTTTTTAACTACTTCATCATCTGCCTAACCTTTTCCCAAGTATGTATGTTGGGGTTGGCTTCCAGTCTAACCGGATGCAGCTGAATACCAGTATTTTACATGGAACGACTGCCTATCTGGCCTCCACAATCCAGTTACTGGGTGATACGATACCCCTTGGTAAGACTGGTTGTCAGACTTTCGGGCTTCTGACTAGCCGTAACGACTGTCAAAAATCCACGAATGACAGCCGGGACCAACGGCTTAACGTGTTTTCCGAGGCACGGAGGGGTCTCGGTATGTAAAGATGGTCACCCATCCACAGACCAACCGCGGCAAGCGTAGCTTAACCTGACTGATCGACCTGTGCGGCTGTTATTATTTAGCCACGGGCCCCTTTTTTTAACTACTTATGTATACTTTATAATGTATTTTTCTTATCTGGAACGAACTACCCTCTCACTAGGAGCCGGGCGTTGATGGCTGCGCCACAGTTATTAACTTTTCCAGTTATCATCGTTTTACTATTTTTATGATTGTATCTGTTTTTGTTCCAAAATAAACGATTTTTATTATTATTATTTATTATTCCAAAGCGTAGTAGGTACCTATGGAGAAGACCATCATCACCACTGCTCTCAAAACGGTGGAGGAAAACATCGTGAGGAAACCGGCATGTCCTAAAACTAAAAATTCGAAGACATGTGACATCTGCCACCCCGCACTGGGCCCGCGTGGTGGATTACTGTCCACTCCCTCTGTTCGAGAGGAGGCCTGTGTCCCAGCAGTGGGAACATTAAAGGCTGATTAAGTTTAATAAAATATGGCAGCAGTGCGATTCTGTAACCATCTCACCGTGAAAACTTAGGTGAAGTGAGCGTGGAGTGAGCTGTCATTTAAAGTAATGCTAGGGATTGACACTATTGACAGCTCACTCTAAGCTCACTTCACCTAACTTTTCACGGTGAGATTTTTACAGAATCGATCGGCAGTAATTACTCTGTGTTTATAAGTTGAATAAGAAAATCACTTCAAAGCTTGAAATATTATTTTCATTTGAAGACACGAAACCGAAAGTTAAGGTTATTTAATGGTTTCTGCTTTTTGGTGTACCGATTACTATTTTAAGTCTAAAATAATAAGGTGCACATGTGCCCCAAATCACTTAAATATGTTCAGCACTAAACACAGGTTTTAGAATGTTTTTCCTTTTAAGTATTTTATTTTAAATTATTTTCTTAAAACCTGGGCGTTCGGTGCACTCTTTTTAAATCGCTTTCGACAAAGGAGGCCTTTGTCGAAAGCGATTTAAAAAGAGTGCTTAAAATTTCCTTGTCTCTACTTCTCGCTCTCAATCCACTCTGGACCAGGTTATCTTTTGATGTCGTATTCCTAACGTTTCGCTTGTCGTCCTTTGCTTCTTTTTACATCCCTTGGGTATGTAAATAAAGTCCAGAATGAAGAAAGAAGTCCACTCTGTTATTAATTTGGTCCATTCATCTCTTTTAACACATGTCCCGTCACATACATACTTTTTGTGCATCTTTAAACTTGTTTATACTTTTTATTTATTTTAATCTTACTTTGACTTTTTTCCCTTGACTCCACTTATATTTCTTTCTAGACTATTTTGACAGCGCTAAGCGCGTATTTAAATCATCATTCTGCCTCTGTCATCTTCAAACAATTTACAGAAATGGAGCGATGTTTTAAATTCGCTTAGCGCTAAACGTAGGTATTTGTGGAGCTAGCGGGCCCTAATGAGTTCCCTTCCCCCGAGTTGTAGGCCAGACTACTTGAGAGTATTCATCATTCTCCTGCCCTTATCCCAGGAGAATGATGAATACTGTCAAGCTGCTAATACTTGAGAGTATTAACAGCTAAAATTTAAGAAAAAAATTGGTGAAAATAACCTAAGCCGGTAAAAAAAACAATAGGTAAATTATAATGTCAAAAATGACTTTGAAAAGATCCCCGATAACCCTATCAAAATTCAATTCATATCGTTGAGGGACCATTCTATCTGTGCGGTTATTTCCCAAAAGACCATTTCAGACACCAATCTACATGGTCTTCACATGATCTGACCAAGATTATGTCTGGGTTAAAAGAGTGTGATCTCTGAGTTTGTTTCGGCCTTTCTTCTCAGAAAAAAATACTAGATGACAGCGTTTCCTATCTGACTACGATAGGAAACGCCGATCTTATCTAGTTCTTAAAACATGATTGACGTATAAAAGTGTTTGTACAAACCTACTTTCAGAAATAAAAGCATTTATCATTATCATTTAACTTCCAAATATGTATAGGTACGTACATACATAAATAAATTTCGGTTAATTTAATATTCCAAAAGTAAATGGACAGACTTCTAACAAACCATCTAACTATTAAAATATAATATCCTGACCTAACTAAAACTAATAACAAACTCAAATATGGCGTCGAAATATTCCTCTGCATCGCTGTCGTTAATGTACCCAAGAGATTGGCAATACTTATCTAATTGTAAATTAAATTATGGAATCCTCATATTTATCGACACCATAACAATACTCGTTACGCGGTCAATAAAACTTTAGCGTGTAAAACAATCGTATAAATATTTAACAACCAGATTTTCAACACGATTTATTTGTATTTGACACTTTAATTAAATACGGATATCAAATATTAATGAAAATGATTATCGACGTTAATTGCGTATACAGATTGAATATTGGCGATTTGTATTGAGTTAAGCTGGTTTACTTTTTATTTATAAATCAATAATACTGAAAATAAACAATATTATCAACATTAATCGGCAATCAATGCCTAAGCTAAAAATCGTATCCTACTATAACTAATATCCTATCCTACTTCCTACTAATATTATAAACGCCAAAGTTTGAGTGGATGGATGGATGTATGTTTGTTACTCTTTCACGCAAACACTACTGAACGGTTTTGGATGAAATTTGGCACACAGGTGGTTTATAACCAGTGTTAACATTTAGGATACTTTTTATTCCCGATATTCCCACAGAATCGAAACTTAGGCGGGTGAAACCGCGGGGCGCAGCTTGTAATAATATAAAAGTCAATTTGCCTAGCCTTTTCCTAACTGACTATGTTGGGGTTAGCTTTTTTCGGTTGGTCGCAATTACTTGGCTACACTATTGAGTGTCTTTGAACCCCAAAATGGGAATTATTTGATGTTGACAGGAAGAACCGCAATTATTATTTAGAGTGTTCAATAATATTTTTAGGAAAGTAAAATGGGAATTATTTGTGATTCGTTTAAATACATGCCTCATCCTCGTCTGCCTAGCCTTTTCTCAACTATGTTGGGGTCAGTTTCCAGTCTAACCAAATGCAGAAGAGTACCAGTATTTTACACGGAGCGACTACCTATCTGATCAGCACAACCCAGTTACTGGGTAACACGATACCCCCGAGTGACTGCATGTCTGAATTTTGGGGTTCTGACTGCCCGTAACAACTGTCAGAGACTTGATATCCGGGTGCAACAGCTTAACGCAGCAATTCGATATGTAATGGATGGTCACCGATCCACGAACCGACTGCGGCATCGGTCCACCATTAAACCAGGAGTTAATAATAATAAACAGCGTGGCGCTTTAATGGTGACATTAATTTAACACACGTATACGGTTTCCCGTATTAGTTTTATGAATATATTTAAATTTAATTAAACATTAATATTTATTTATTAACTATTTTCTAAAATAGTATATTAGAGCAACCTGACTTAAAGAACTGTAGCGCAGGGGTCATTTGCCGGGGTCACGGATCATAACATCGCATCAATATAATTAAAATAAGTAACGTGCAAAGAGAAGGCGAAATGAAGGAAAGAGAGAGAGCCCCATGTTGGCGAGCGACGCAGGTGGAAGTTTTCAAGTTACGATTTTTTTTATATTGTTATAATTTTTATGATTACTGGCCACTAGCCCTACCCGTGTGTTAAATTAATGTCGCCATTGTAGCGCCACGTTGTATAAAAAAGATAATAATATAAAAGTCCTTGCAGTAAATAACACTTTTAATAAAGGTAGACTTGAAGGAATAATTTGTTTGTAGAATCCTATATATATAACTTGCGTAGCGTAGTAGCATACACATAATCAACCTATAATGTTCCCACTATCACAGGCCTCCTCTCGGTAAGAGGAAGTGGGCCGTAATGCACCACGCGGGCCCAGTATATGTAGTAGAATAAACTTAAATATTTAATCTAATCTTGAATTTCTCAATTTTAATAATAAAAGTAGCTATACATATCTAATACAAGGACCAAGTTTTAAACCAGTAACTTCGAACTTAAAGCTGTACAAGTATAATGTAAAGAGTGTCAAGGACATCGACGCGCAAACTCTTACCATGAATAAAATTCAGAACATGATTACTTACTAAACCCATCAGGCTGTGAAATTTTTCGTCGATGTCCCTGACATCCTGTATACAAGAAAGGAATTAATTCAGCTCACGACAACGGTTAGTGACGAGCCACTAATCCCCGTCTTCTAAGACTAGGCGCCTAAAAAAATACCTAAACTAACCGCGTGGTTGAATTTTCGACTTTCGACGCTAAGTCCAGCGTTAAAAATCCAACAATTTATATAAAGGCACAGATCTTGAAAACAACTTCAAAAGCATTCAAATATTTGCCGAATCTTGTATGCCTTTTGATTACTGTCCTGGGGCCAATGGCTTCTAAAATGATTCTATACGCGTTTGTGCAATCACCGTCATAGAGGCAATCTGTATCAAACAGAGGCTTCGATCCGAAATCCCACTGTCTATAAACCTTCCGGTTCTATGATACGGAAAATATTGGAAAAGTTACTCTTTTTGGCGTAAGCCGTAACACATTTTGAGTACTCCGTTACGTAATCGGTCCTTACATATGAAATTGGCGTTTTGTATGGAAAAAGCAAAACTATATTATTTATGAGATTATATGTATAATTTAATCAGGGATTAAATATATTTTAATCGGAGGAGAGGGTGTTGTAGCACAGCCTAAGGAGCCTATTGCAGTCCACTGCTAGACATAGGCATGTCTAGCAGTGGACTGCAATAGGCTGAGTTGATTGATTGATATATTTAATCAATTAATGTATATAGGTACCATTATTATCTATGCACTTTCGTCATTTTATAGAATAATATTTTATTTGGGACACACACGGGAAATACAAACCGAAATGGCGTGAACCGCGAAGTACCGACACAGAACTGTAATTTTGGTACCAGTTCTAAGCCCTGGGTGCGAGTGTATTTAGTCTCTCATCCCGCGCGAGATTCGCTTCAATTTAGCCAGAGCCGTTACACGCTGAAAATATTAGGATCATAAAAGCAATAGTCGTTAGGAAACATGCGAGTGACTTAATTTCTTAAGATAAGAAAAATGTCGGAATGTTATGAACAAGCTCGTATAATTACGCTGTTTAAACAACACAATGCCTTTATGAGCCACTGAATTACTTTAATGGCCCTCCGGCGCCTCTTGCTTACGAGACGTTTAAAAGCTAATTCTCATACGACGATGCCTATTATGTGCGCTGCGTAACACTTTCTGTGCGAACATTTAAAATTTTATTAATAGCACTTACTCTTTTTTATTGTTATTGATATTGTTTAAATACAAAAGGAGTTTGTTTAGTTTGACGGCACGGTTGGCGCAGTGGTTAAGCGATCGTCTACTACGCTGCGTGTCGCAGGTTCGATTCCCGCACGGAACAAATATTTGCATGACCTACAAGTAGTTGTTCTGGGTCTGGCTGTTTGTGTATGTGAGTTTAAATGTTTGTAAACGCACCCACGGTATAGGAGAAATTTATTAAGTAGTATGGGGCAACATTTGAAAAAAATTGTAGAAAAAAAATTGTAAGGATCGTAGCAGGTGGCGTTCTGTAGTTTCTGCTTCCCCCCATGGAAGAAAGCGTGATATATATATGTTCAACATATACATATTATGTATAATAAAATAGTAACGAAGTCAAAACTGTATATTGAATATTTTTTAGAAAGTAATTACTATGAGACAAATTTCATACAAATCTGTTCAGCCGTTTTGCGCCAGTCCGGAACATACATCCAGACAAACGGACAATTATTATAAACACGAACGAGTCCAATACCGAAAATAGGTTTTTTCTGAACGGATTAGGATGAAATTTGTCACACAGATAGTTTATAACGTAGATTAACACATAGGATACTTTAGTACGTTTCCCTGTTATAATTTCCGACCCGAAAATTGATTTTCTAAAAAGCTAGTATAAAATAAATAAATCACGGTAAGTCAAACCTGCAAATCAAACAAGGTTTTTTCATTTAATTGATTCCAAACGCAGTGCAAGCGGACAGTAATTTGTCCACATCTAGGAGACTAGACAACTTTTCTGTCAAAAATAAACCGAGTTGTCCGTCGCCCGTTTTCCGATCGCCGCAGTGGGCGGCAGTAAAAATTTTACGCTTGGGGAAAGCGTTTGTGCAATCAGAGCGGATTGTGCTGCGAATCTAAGCTAAGCCGCGCTAAGCGGCGTAGGCGCCGGGAAAACATTTCGCCCGCCTGAATCCTATTACTGATTTTTAAAAAGGTTTTACGGAACCCAAGTACCTATGTATCTGTATTTTGAGGACGTCTTAAGGTGCTTGCTCACTGGGAGCATTCGTCTGTAATGTAACAATTCAAGATTCCAATGTAACTAGGGCTTTGCAAGTAGACTGCGAAGGCAGTCAACTGCTACGTAGTGTATAGATTATGCTCTGCATGGTTTGTGGCATACAACCTTTTTGGTAATCATCAGATAATGGCATAACAATATAAGATAAACGCCGATTCGAATTGAAAAGGCAGAAAACAGTAGGGGTCAGAATTGGCTTACAAGCCAACAGTCAAGGATAGAAATGTAATAATTATTTATTTCATCTGAAAGATATTAAAGATATTATTTGATTGATAGGTATACATGAATCATCATCATGCATCTCTCCTACAGTAGTGTAGAGCGAGCGTGAAGCCAGCAGGACAGGTACATATAATTAAATAATTAGAAGAAACAACGCTAGGTCGCGATAAAGGTTACATTACAAGCAAATGCTCCCCCCGGTGTAGGAGCGTCTTTATGTTTCGTTAATGCTGTCGCCAACCTAAAGTAGATTTGTTACAGATAAAATCGCTCACTTCTGATCTCTTCTAATTAGGTATTCATGCCGATATTTCTCGGTAAGAAGGTTTTCCGAGAATTTTCGTCGATATAAGTACTTGTGTTAGACTTTTATTTTTGTTTCGAAGGAGGGCCTTTTGATGATAAAAGCCAAGGTAAGTAGGTACTTACTTAGATTTTCATTTTATATTCACTGAATGTAACTGGCACCACGGCTTTTAACGCTTAAGTTGTTCATTTCAATGTGATTTTATTGCTATAAATTAATTAGGTACTGCGGTACTGCCTCTATACTTCTCATCAATCAACAATCAGCGATTTTGAATGAAAATTGAATATCGCTCATTGATATTGCTGAAAGAGATTTCTCAAGAAATAAGCATCACCTTTGTACGTATTTGTCTCTTCCTTTCTTCTTGTCTGTTTATATTATGTCATCACCGCCTGACCTTTTTTTTTTTTGAGGGTGGGAAATCATCAAATGACCCCTCCCGCTCTGGGTGGAGCGGAAGGGAGTGTCAGACTCTTACTGACTAAAACCCACCCGTGTTCCTTCCTTAGCCCTTTATGTTCCAGGGCAGCGGTTTTCGGACGATCCCGCTACCCTGGCAGGCTTCGGCCCTATCGGGCCCCGTCGCTTATGCTGACATCTATTTGAGGCGCGCGTGGAACGTGGCACGGGCCTGGTCCTGATCGGACGGTGAGTTACCCATTACTCTCCGCCCGCAGGCCCGCGCCTACGGTGGCCGGGAGTCGTCACGCGGCTCCCGACGCCCGGAGCGTCTCCCGCGGTGGCTGAGGCGTGAGGTTCTCTCCCTCGTCCACCCCGCCACCTCCTTCGCTAGCATGACTACTTCGCAGAAGGAGGCGACTGCCTCCCACTCCCTCTCGCCCCGGACCATGGCTTGAACCAGGGCCGGACGCGAGAGGTCGCCGCCGCTGCCGATCGCCTCTATGAGGACACGGCGGTGCTCTGCCCAAGCGGGGCAGACCTCCACCGTATGCTCCACCGTGTCCTCTGGGCGATCCTCACAGTGGTGACACCCGGGCGTCTCCTCCCGCCTGATAATGATCACCGCCTAGCCTTGTTCCTACTACTATGTTAGGGTTGGCTTCCAGTCTAACCGGATGCAGCTGAATACCAGTATTTTACATGGAGCGACTGCCTATCTGACCTCCACAACCCAGTTACTGGGTAATACGATACCCCTAGGTAAGACTGGTTGACAGACTTTCAGACTTCTGATTACCCGTAACGACTGTCAAAGATCCACGATGACAGCCGGGACCAACGGTTTATTAGAGGCACAGTGGGATCTTGATATGTAAAGATGGTCACCGAACCACGGACTAACCGCGGCAAGCTTAGCTTAATCTAATTGATCGAACCGTGCGGCTGTTATTACTTAGCCACGAGACCTACAAATAAATATTTCATCAAAATAAATAATTAGAAGCTATCATTAAAACTTAACTTTAAAAGTCGTAAACCTACTCGCGAAAAAAATTCAAATTTATTTATTTGTACACCTAAGTGTAATGTGATGGTATAAAATTAAAATAAATTGTTGTGTCACCATGTGTCGCCTTGCAAGGCGTACAAATATTGTTCACCCATTAGGTAATTGGTGTACAGTAAGGCGTATGTAATTATAAAAATACTGCTACATAACAGTTTTAATTCTTTAGCAAAATATAAACAAAGAAACTTTACACAAAACATAAACAAAGAAAATAGTATAGAATTATTAAACAAATATTACACAAACAATATTAAATTAACAAATTTCTTAAACAAATATTATAAACTAATCTTATGAACTAAAGTAAGAAATTAGGCAATTAATCAATTTGAGAAAATGGTGTTACGGATTTTATATTTCGCCTAAATATTCATTAATCGTATAATATGCTTTCTGTATTAGGAACCTATGGAGTGTTTTTTTGTCTTTTGAAGCTGTTATAGATTTAGGTAATTTGTCTAATATTTTTAGAGCCATTCCTAGGAAACATTTTGAGAATAGGGCGCTTTGATGGGTTTTTGATTTAAGAGCACCTGTGTGGCGTTTAGTAGGTTTGAAATTGGTTTTGGTTATTTTTAATAAACATGACAACTTCAAAAATGTATAAAGACGGAAGTGTTAATAGATTTAAATGAATAAAAAAATAAACTGTCTGTTTTTAATGAAGCATACTCTATCTCTCAATAGCGCACGAAGACAGTTTTTGCTGCGACGGCGACCTTACTCAAATTGTTTAGCATTATGCATTTAATGTGTTTTCCATGTCATGTGCTGATCTAACCAAAGCCCTAGAAATTTTGTGTTGTCTACTTTAGCAATCTTATTATAAAGTTGGTCCGTCGGTTAAAATTCATGACGTGGGTTTTTCCAAAATTAATTTTTAGGTTTCCATTGAATAATTAAGCCTAAACTATTATTTATTTCATGTTCATATTTTTCTAGGTTTTTTCCTATAAATATTGTAGTACAATCATCGGCAATCGGCAAATAGGGTCATGGGATGTTCTATGGTTCTGGGAATTTCGTTTATATTACATAAGATTAACAACGGACCAAGTACACTCCCCTGCAGTACGCCGTAATTTATGCATTTTTGTTTCGATAGGTAGGTTTGTTCTGTGATAGTTCCATTACATATTTTTACTATTTTAGTTATTTTTTTCTCCTAACTAAGTACGATTTAATTAACTCCAGGACATTGCCCCTCATTCCAAGGTTACTTAATTTTATAAAAAGGATTCTGTGATCTACAAAATCGCCTTGCCAAAATGCCTTCGTAATTGTTCCGAGTCTGGGTGTTTTTCTATCTATAATATGTATGTATTTACAAAAAAAAAAAAATGTATATAAGTAGTTTATCAGCCATCTTGTTACCATAACACAAGCATTAGGTTGCTTAGCTTGGGACTAGATGGCGCTGTGTGAAATGTCCAGGGATATTATTATTATTATTAATTTCCATGAATAATGCTGTAACTGGGACTTATTGGTCCATATTCGAAATAATTTCATTTACTAAATCATAAAATAATAGACATATTAACCCCGGCGCCAATGACGCTGGGTCATACTGACCTGAGGTGACTTAAATCATCAACTTAAAACGGGCAAATATGGCCCAGCGTCATCGCTGGCGTAGTATTTTTGTGACATACTTTTATTATGTCATTTAGAATTTGTTGTCAATTCTTCTTGTTCTTTTTTAACTTTTTGTTAAATGTGGCACTGATAGACACGGTGATTACAAGCGAGTTCGTGTAGGTGCAAACTCAATAGATCGGATTTACTTATTAGACCATTAATGTAATACATTTATGTGTTTATACAAGAAAAAAATTACTATTATTTACAATATTCGGGGTAACAATAGTATCAACATTACGAGACATGTTATTGACATCTGACAAATCACTGATATCGGGGTTTGAAACAATATCAGCATACAAAGGAATATCAAGAGAATTTGTATGAACAATACATTGAAGGTTTCTAAACATATTTTTAATCCCATTGTTATTTATCGTACCAGTTGTATGCTTTGAAAACATGATATGATCGTATTTTAGGTCAAAATTGGAGTCAAATAATAATGCATACTTGTGAGTTTCTATGTCAAGGTACAATAAAACATTTCTATCCTTCCATTGTAAATAATATTAGAATGGTAACTGAATTTGAAAAAATAGGTAAACAAAGTATTATATTAGTGTTTAAATACAGGGGCATTAGTGTCTCGCGTATATTAATAATCAAATCGAAATAATTATCGGTTCTACGAAAGTTTTCCTCGCCTATGAGAATCATACCTACAGTTATCATTCATCGTGAACTCAGTAAGTTTTAAGTTGACGTTACTAATGAGCTCATTTACTCCTCAATATGGTGTAAGGTAGTGACACAATTCATAGTTCGGGAACGTGTCTTTAGCTACAGACAATATTTTATTTACCTGGTGCTTAAAATACATATTTTCTTTCTTTGTTCTTGAGGTACCCCGTTTATACTATGTTCGGAAGTCTGTAAAGAGATGTCATTCGGTGCTATTTGGGTGGATGTATTTAACATTGTTTTATTTGCTGTAGTGTTATCTAAATTCTGTTTCTTCTTGGATGAATGCGTTTCTCTGTTAGGACTGCTTAGTATTTCGGTTAGGAGTCTTAATGTCGCTCAATGATTTTGATACTTGTTTGTGTTTGTTCTCGTTCATAGACGTGATGGTATTTTTTAAGATTGTGTTCTCGGACGATAACTGGCTTATTACCTCACGAGCCTTTAATAAATCTGAGTTAAGTTTATCAATTTGTTTTTTGCGTTCTAGGATCTCGTCGTTTTCGTTATCTGATATTGTTGGTAGAGTGTTAGTGGTGCCATTTACCGTTGATTCATTAGAGTTGCATACATCGAATACGGCTTCCACTTTTGACTATAAACGGGTTTTGCGAGTTCGTCATATTCTCGAAAATTTAGTCAGTTGCTAAATTGCTTATGAAACTCGAGAACACTACGGAATTTGTAATTTTATTTGTGTCCGATTATCGTCTTGATACTCGTACATTCAATACTTTTGTAGTTAAATTGTGACCAGTTTTTACTTCAAGCTTCATCACTTTCAATTTTATCAGAAAATGTTCAGAAAATATAAAAAAGGGAACTACAGAACGCAATTTATCAATTATTTCTGCTGTTTACATAATAAATTCTTCATAAACAAATCTCGAAAAAATCCAAAAAGAGACGTGTGTATTGCAAGGCACGAACTCACGTCTTCATTCGCGAGCAATTTTTGTATGAGCTAAGTCGCTGTTCGAATTACTGACGAAATAGGTCTTCTTTTTGGTATCGAGGTACAAAATGTTCGTTATGATGATGCGAAAAAAAACGCGTCTTCTTGGCAACGGAAAAAAACAACTACCTTTCTTTTAAACGTAGACTTTTTGATTATTATAGAAGAAAAACAAAGTTTCGCGCGATATTTTCTCTCCTTAGCCCGTTCACACGGACATAAAAATATCGCAGCGGGATTTTATCGCGCACTGGATTTTCAACTTTCGTTGTTGTGCAGAGCGTTGTGAATCCAACAGAGCGCATCCCAGAGCGTCAAAAAAACATACTGTTGAATTTTCAACTCTCGGCGGTGAGCAGGGCGTTGAAATTCCAGTGCGCAAAAAACGCGCCCGTGTGTATCTGGGCTTGGAGAAAATAATGTAATGTTGACCTATCTTGACTTCCTAACCAATTTATTTATTAGTACCGCTTACTGTCACAGAAGGTCGTAAGAATGCCTTAATAAAAGGACACGTAAAAAGACTATTTCTAGGCTCTTTGAGAACAGATGAAATATTTTTAATGCTTAATTGGTACGAGTATGTTAAGGGGAGGACTTTGCCCTGCAGCTGATTATAATTAATAATAATAATAATTGGTATGTGAAGCTTTCTTGAATTACCTTTTTACTGTCCTCCCCCACATCAGGCGTGGTCCCCGGGGGGGGGTCATGACCCCCCCAAAATCATTCAAGCTGTCGAGAGTCTGCATGACTTACTTGCCTTACTAACTTACTACCTGGTGACCCCCCGAAACCTTGGGCGGCGACCGCGTCTGCCCCACATTTCTATTATTTTTCATAGAGAACGTAATAACGTTCCCAAATATGATTCCAATATCGATATTAAAAAGACATTTATTATCTAGTAGTTGTTGCACGCGGTTTCAATCGCATCCAAATCCGTTCAGCCGATAAATCGTGATTGAGTAATAAACATACAAACTTTTTCATAATTATGAACTACTAGCTGCGCTCCATGGTTTCACCCGTGTAAGTTTCGATCCCGTAGGAATATCGAGATTAAAAGTATCCTATGTGTTAATCCAGGGTGTCAGCTACGATCATACCAAACTTCATCAAAATTGGTCCAGCCGTTTGAGCGTGAAGAAGTAACAAACACACACACTCACAAACTTTATAATATTAGTGGGATTGGATTAGGATAGGCTAAACTAATATTTGATTAATTGAACCCCGATGATCCAGATTAATCCAGATTTCGTCTATTGACAGCCATAATTATTATTTCAGCAATTCAATTGAAAACCGTATGAAATTAACGTGTAATCAACAGAAAATTTGGCCGTCACCCGTCCCGGCCAAAATCGTTAGCACCCGGCTTCCGATTAAAGGAGTAATCACAATCTCTCAAAATTAATTGGGATGATGAGTTTCATTAAAATTTCATGTATATCAACAGATGTCGACACTACATAAAATTGTATAAAAGCTACTAAGTGAATATTAATAACTAGAGACTAGCTTCATTATCCTATATCATTTTCCGGGGTTCAAAGTATCCCTATACCAAATTTTATCAAAATCGGTCAAGCCGTTTTGACAAATACACAAAAATTTTAAAAATTGTTTTGTTTTTTTATAAGTACTGTTTCATATGTATTTTGTAAAAAGCTGTTACTTCGTCATTACAATTAATAAATACTTAAACTTTATTTATTTGTATTTATTTACATTGTTAATATGTCCTCATTGCTAAGTATCTGAACTCGATTCAACCGGTTTTTTGTCAAACTTGTACTATAGGTACACCTCTGCACAACCCTTTGGCGGAACAAGCCGTGAGGTTATGCTAAATTATGTGATGTGTTGTTCTGTAATTTCTATGGTGTACATAACAAAGAGATCTATCTGTCTATCTCTGTTGATACACGCAAGAACGACTGATATGTTTTCTATTTCTTTATCCATTCATCGAACATCTATCCTATGGCAAAATTAATTTTTCATTAAACCAAATAAAAATCGTGCAACTGTCGCCCTTCATCAAATTTGAAGGCACAACAAAGCCGCGTGGAATGGTCTCATTATATTTTACAATGAGGCGTCCGAACCCGGGGAGCGTGTGGCATTGCATGAACACATAAGTTAGGTAAAACTGACAGACAGGACACGTCACACAAGTTAAATTAATATTATACTTTGTGACAAAGAACCCTTTTGCCATCTGTTGGTGCCCTATTATACGGCTAAAGAATTATAATGCCAGATGAAAACACATGCTAGCCTTTATGATGGCCATATTTAAAATGGGTGCACCCTGAAAGTCAGTCTAGGTACCATCTTGTTTACTGGGTGATTAAAACCATGACATGAACTACTTATTCTCATTACAATATGTTTTTGCCAATCCTACTAATATTCGAAACGTGAATGTTTGTATGGATGGATGGATGGATGGATGGATAGATGTTTGTTACTCTTTCACGCAAAAACTACTAGATGGATTTGGATGAAAATTGGCACACGGATGTTTTGTAACCAGGATTAACATATAGGATACTTTTCCTCCCGATATTCCCACGGAATCGAAACTTATGCGGGTGAAACCGCGGGGCGCTGCTAGTAATAAATATGATAAATTTTATTTATTTTCTGCCACAAATATTAAAATGTAGTTTTTATTTCAAAGAGTATCAAGTTGGGAGTCAGGAATGCATACTAAGTAAAACCTGTGCGACGGGTCTCCTGGTATCTTGAACACATGATTGAAAGTTCTGTTAAAGACATAAATTAACAGTAGTAGGGAGCGCTTCCAACTAATGACCAATATCATCATCTGCCTTTTCCCAACTATGTTGGGCTCGTCTTCCAGTGTACAGAACCTGACCTCCAGAACCCAGTTACTGGGTAAAACGATTGGTAAGACTGGTTGTCAGACTTTCGGGCTTCTGCCCTACTGACTTTCGGGCCCGTAACGACTGTCAAAGATCTACGAATGACAGCCGGAAATCACGTTAAGCCGTTGGTCCCCCAAAGGCTCAACGTGCTTTCCGAGGCACGGAGGGGTTTCGGTATGTAAAAATGGTCACCCATCCACATACCAACCGCGGTACGCGTAGCTTAACCTGATCGATCGACCTATGCGGCTGTTATGATTTAGCCACGGGCCCCCAAAATAAAATTAAGAAAAGTAGTAAACAGAAAAGAGAGGCAAAACTTAAGAAACATGTACAGTAGCGGTCCAAAGCGGCGCGCCAGTTTCACGAAGCAATAGATTGACACTTCTGTTTAACTTACGACCTTCTTCTAATGAGTAATTCCTATACTTTATAGTATACACACACACACTATTCACACACTCAACACACACATTCTCGCATTCGTTTGCAATTACTTTGAATACTTAATCACGGTATTGACTACAGTTCACTTATCCGTAAAATTTTAGGATTATACCCACAGATATCAAAATAAATAAATTATAAGGTAGATGGATGCAGTTAACTTAAAGTCTTAAAGAGTCATTCAACCGCGACTAAATAGAACGTTGTTCATTGTGGGTTAGCGACGTGTGTTCTATATCTATATATTAGCGGTGTTGTAGTTCCTTTTAAAATGCAAGCAAATTTGAACATTGAAATTAAAGCGAATATTATTGCGCTGCGTAAAATTGGACTTAATATAACACAAATATCTGATGAAACCGGACTGAGTGTAAGTGTAATGATTAAATTATTTTATTAAACAATTTATCTTATTAAAGTAGAACTGCTGATCCTTATTTTTTTAAAACGTTTTATAAAGTCTAAATAGAAGAAAATATAATTCCGAAGTAAATTTATTTACCTAGATTATTGAATGATGGATTAATATAACTATATTAATTCTATAAAATGTAACATCTCTTGTCATTATAATTTTGTTTCTAAATCGTAGGTAATATTAGTATTTTGCTTAGTAGCCTAACAGTACTCCTTTTTTTTATTTTAGAGAAGTAATTCCATGGCCGGCACGACCTCCTGACCTCAACCCCATAGAAAATCTATGGGGTTTAATCACACAGCGATGGGACGCAAGGAATGAGAGGACTGATGAGCAATTGAAGCTGCATTGCCTAGAAATCTGGGAAAATATAAGAGGAACAGACATATGTAGTAATATTGTAGGGTCGATGCGCCAGCGTTTATTTGATTACATTGCTAATAATGGGGGTTATACGAAGTATTAAATTATAAGTTGATTATAGCAATACTAAAATTATATTGTGATATGCGTAATAAGGATTATTTTGAGGTTTAGCTTCAATCTTCTTTTCATAATGAAAATGAATACTTAAGCTATAACCGCAATAAGTCCTAATAAATACGATTTGTTAACTTTGACATTTGAGATAGGCAACTTAGGTAGGCTACTACTACTGAGTAATTTAATTGTATTGTGACAAGGAGTCCGCACTTTTTTTATTTACGTGGGTAGATTTGCTAGTTGTAGTTTGTTAAAGTACTCTAACAAACTACAACCAGCAAATCTACCCACACAGTGGTAATTAAAGGACAATATTATTATATTAAATTGAATCTTTGCGACAAACACACTTCTATTTTTTCTAGTCCTTTAAACCAAATACAACCTTATTGCATTAAACATATGGTCTTAAATACAAATAAAATAGACTATAATACGTGCAACGAATTTACAAAACGCATAATTACGGTGAACCGCTATTACCTGCTTAACTTCAATAAATTGTTCTTTATGAGAAAATAAACTGTTTTAACTAGACGTTTATTTATTTCTAGTTTATAAAATTATAACGAATAAACAATTTGAAATTACTTATAAAACATTTTTATTTTTAACCCCATATTACAATAACAATATAATAATAACAATATAATAACTTATTATTATCGTTTATTAATCTATCGAATAATAAAAAAAAACCGATAAAGATTATTGTTGGAAAAGAAAAATTAAAAGTCCCATCTCGAGATTGGAACCCAGACCTATGCGTTCGATAATCTAATACGTAAGACTACCAGCTATCGGTACTTGATAAAATGACTTCAATTTTAGCAATGGTATGAACCAACCAATGTCATGCGTAATTACGTAGCCTATGTGCAAAAGCGACGGTATGTTTTTTGTTTCGTTCGACGCCAGCCAGTGTGCGAATTCTGAGATGTGCGTTCTGTGTTGATACATCACTACACACAGACGTAGGTACGGACGTTACCGCGCGTTCACAGCAATACAGTCCTTAAGCTGGTAATCAATTAATGACCCTTGACTGTATGTACCCTGTAAGGCCGACAACGCCCCAGAGGCAAATAATTATATTATTATTTATAATTTAGATATAAGCACTTTGTATCTCATTTTAAGTGAACTATGTTATTTAAGTTCTTATGATAAAAACTTGAGAGGTTTCAAGGGACACCCGGATGGAACGAAGTATAACTGGCTTGCTTTCTATAAGAGAGAGAGAGAGAGAGACAGACAGAGAAACACGCGCACGCCGCACGGCTTACAACTATAGCAAAAAGTGTCGTTACAACTTTTAGTCTTAATTTTTTCCGTCTAGCCCCCTTTCGCAACGCGCGATAAGTAACTTCGTTCCAAAACTTCGTTCAAATAAATATCTTTAACCATAGTTCTTGGGAAAAGAGTTCCTGGAAAGACTTGGGGTAGGCCTTTGCCCACCATTGGGAAAGTATAGGCTAAACAAAAGAAATGAGAATAAGAAGTGGTGTTTCCAATACTTGAGAAGAAGTTATCAACACTAAGCCAACCAGTAAACATATAAGGAAAACATTATTTCCCATCGAAAGCTATCGCAACGACCCGACCACGAAAGATTATTCATTTTGACACTCGATTTACCCACACATAGAGAACGGTTGGGTATTTAGCACAGACTAAAAGACATACAATACACCAGAGGGGCAATTCTTGTAATTTTAAGACCGTCCACAGTCTGATCTCAGTCTCAATCTGTCAAAAAATACTTCTAATTTCCCTACATTTTCACAAGTTTTTGAAATTTTTTTGTCGCTGTGATGAGACTGCGACTAGATTTTGAACGTTTTAAATTACGAGAATTGCCCCTCTGATACATACACGCTATTAATCACAATCTGAATAATTTTGAAGGATATTGCTAAACTATTGCATCATATGATTGAAAAATGTGTGTGCTCAACAACGTTAAAAACGCAATAAATGTTGTTGAACTGTCAAAATGAAAGCTATTAGGTACTACAGCCGATCGATTCTGTAAAAATCTCACCGTGAAAAGTTAGGTGAAGTGAGCTTAGAGTGAGCTGCCAATAGTGTCAATCCCTAGCATTAGTTGGAATGACAGCTCACACCATGCTCACTTCACCTAAGTTTTCACGGTAAGATGGTTACAGAATCGCACTGCAGGTAGTGTGTTACGCAGCACGCAGTTAATAATTGCAAAAGAAGGGTTTGAAGAAAAACTACTCAACGGATTTAGATGAAATTTGGCACACAGATGGTTTATAACCAGGATTAACACATAAAATACTTGTTATCCCGATATTCCCACGGGATCGAAACTTATGCGGGTGAAACCGCGGGGCGCAGCTAGTAAGCTATATTACTGTAAAGTTTCATGGAAATTCATTCAACAGTTTTTGCGTGAAAGAGAAACATCTATCAATTTTGTGTTTCACGAACTGTGTCCAAATAAACATTTTTCTTTCTTTCTTTTCTTTATATCCATCCTCATAAACTTATAATAATTATAATATACATACTATAATAATATATAATAATAATATATATATATATATTTATAATATACGTAGGATAGTAGGTTTCACTCGCATAAGTTTCGATCCTATGGGAATATCGGAATAAAAAGTATTTTACGTGTATCAGATGTATAAGCTATTTTACTGTAAAAGGAGACGTTTTATTTTTGTATGGAGCTTTGGCTAGGACGTATACACTTCAGAAAATCTGTGAAATATATCTATAAACATATAATAGGCAATGATTTATAGAATTAATTTAGTACAAAATTAAAATTGAAAATGTTTGACATTTGTTGTGAGTAAAATGGAGACATATTGAGTCAATGACAGATGACAATGACGTTAATGTCATTATAACCTAAAACGGGATATTTTATGTTTTTGCTTCATTGTTAAGCTCTATTAACTACAACTATAATATGGGAAGTCGTAGAGAAAAATCACAAAATAACACTGAAAGCCACGAAACGAACACGCAAACGCAACGCGCGGGACGAGACTGATTGACAGTCAGTCCTAGGACATTGACAGACAGTTTATGTCAAAATAAAACATTCGGAAGTACACTGGCCAATAAAGATGTTTAATCGAACTAGAATATTATTATCAAAATATTATATTGATATTATTATTTTAGATAGATAGATAACACGTTTATTTAGTGCAACAAAAGACACAATACAAGCAATAAAAAAGAAAAAAACATCAAGAAAAGGTGAAACGTAAAAAAAAACAAAGATTAAAAAGCTAAATTGACCCATAGACACATAGTACAAGTAAATATAAGGGTCGATCACTCTGGGCGGTGTGTGTATTTTTTACATGTGTCCATTAATAACGCATTAGAAATAGGTGTAATAATAAGTGATAACTTTTTATAATTATATTTAATGCTTTTGTATTTTTTTTTTATTAATTTATTTTATTTTACCATTTATGTACACACATATATAAACAGACATTGAAAAACAGAACAGAAAAATAGATACAGAGATGATGCTTATTTCATAAGAAATCTCTTGTATTTACAGTTTCACACTCATTTCAGATCCATTCTGGTTTCAGAACGCATGTTTGCTGTCAGGACGCAGCCATATTGGCCATATCGATAAGAAATGGCAATAATTGAAAAACTTTAATTTGTTTGTACACAAAGGGTTATTCTCAAATTCACAGATTAATATTTTTCCTAAATTCAGGGTATTTTTCCCCGTTTTTGATATATTGTACAAGTGGTAGCCAAAAATGAAACATCTCCTTTCATCAAAATCATAAAGTACTTAACAAACATTCATCCATCCATCCTCACAAACTTTCGCGTTTACGTTATAATATTAGTAGATTAGGATAGTAGGAAGTGAGATCGATTAAAAAACGCCCGTAACGTCGCCACATCGGCCGAAACTACGGACTTCGAGCTTAGGGAGTAGTCTCCCTGAACCGGTACCAGGGCTCATAGGACTACAACAGTACCATCGAATACGAATCTATGGTATCAAGGCAGTCATACTCTGCAGAAGCACTTACAGGATGATAATAACGAAAACTAACTAGTTAATAGTCCCCCAATAGCCGTAGTAACGACATTATTATTTCCTCTCACAAAGGGACAAATTGTAACATCAATGATTTATTGTTCAAACACGATGACGTAATAGCTATCGGCTATTTCATTTTATTGCTTCTTCGGATACAATGGATTTGCGCATTACTGTATCAATCTATTATTATACTAGCTGCGCCCCGCGGTTTCACCCGCATAAGTTTCGATCCCGTAGGAATATCGGGTTAAAAGGTTTCTTGTGTATTAATCCCGGTTATAATCTATTGGTGTGCCAAATTTCATCCAAATCCGTTCAGTAGTTTTTGCGTTTATAATATTATATTAGGCTAGGCTTTGCGCCCGATTTTCTTGTCTAGACTTTCAGACACAAAAATCTATTTAATCCCATACAAAACTTCAACACTCAAAGCTACCCTTTTTAAAAAACCTTTCTGAAAAAACTTGAATGAAATTGCGTAACACGCTAACAGTAGCAATAGCTTTCGTTTTGACAGTTCAACAACATTCATTGCGTTATTTACGTTGTTGACCAGACACATTTTTCGACCATATGAAGCAATGGATAAGCAATGTCCTTCAAAATGATTCAGATTGTTATTAATAAGGGTGCCGTCTTGAGCAAGATTGGTGATCAATTAATTCGTAGTGACAAGTCGGCCGATAGCTTCAATCAAAGGATTGATCCTTTGATTGAAGCTATCGGCCGACTTCAATCCAAAAATTTAATGTAAAAAAGAGATATTTTTATTTTATTATACTTATGTAAAAAAAAACCGTGCTTATGTAAACAAACAAACCACTTTTATACCTACCCTGTTTTTGTCCAGATAGAAAAAAAGTCAACCGTTATATCTACCCATACATTATAATTACCACTTAGATTAACACCAACATAATGTTGCCTACTAAGATTAAGTCTGTATCTAACTGTGTGCAATTCAACATAAGCTGAAGCTCAATGCACAGACATTAGCGAGGCTTAGTTCCACTATCAATAGCAGAATGTTAATCGGTATTCAGATAATGAAATCCTAGTGCTTTGACTACTAATTGCATTAAACAGGTTAACACGTAGGTAGTGAATTGATTGCTTGAATTAACTATGACCTAAAGAAGATAGAAGTACCTATGTACGTATGAAAGCTCATCTGTATAAATAAAACAAAGTCGGATTAGTTACACCTTTTATAACTCAAGAACGGTTATACCAATTTTATGATGTTTGATTTGCTGGATTTGTCCCGCCCCGAATAGCAGAATAACAAATTTTTCCCTTGTCCTAGGGTTCAACAATAGGATGGACCCTAATCTAGCCTTAAAAATAGACTCATTAGTAATTTTATTATAACCTAAACTATTAAATTGTCTTTACTAAGAATGTGTCCAATAGCACTTTTCTTATTGTCTCTATTAAGGCGTATACACTTCGTTCTTGTGTAATAATACTAATAACATGGAAAAAATCACGATAAAAAAAAGATAATTAATTTTCTCATACATCTTGCTTGGAGCGGCTTTTTCGATGATATCTCGAGAAAGGCTGGTTTCGATGGCGGTACAAAGTTCACCGGGTCAGTTAGGTAATAATAATATCCCTGACATTTCACACAGCGCCATCTAGTCCCAAGCTAAGGTAATGATTATAAAAGAAAGAAAAAAGTTTATTTGGACACAGTTCGTGAAACACAAAATACAAAATTAATATTAATAAAAAAATAATGTTTCAGACAGCAATAGTGTGTGCCTCACGGCTGCGCCAAAAAAGATTAGAATCAAAAGAGAGATTATAATGATAAATACACATCAAAGAAAGAAAGAAAGAAAAAGTATTTATTGCGACTCGTACAGGATCATAACTAATAACTAAACTAAACACAGTTAAAAATAAAACAAATCAAACAACACCACACGGTCATCACACGGTCATCATCATCTTACATTGTTTTCTGAATCTGTTCACATCTTGAACAATTTTTGAGAGTAATATCTTGTCAGGAGAAATTAATAAATCTTAAAACGACAAAAAAGAAAACGCGATCACGAGCCACTATGGTGACTCGTTATCAAAGCGAACTCAACTTGTTTTTTTTCCAGATACATAGACCTGTGGGTCTATGTATCATGGATCTGAATTATGTGACTATAGTTTTATATAGAACTCAGTCTATAGCAGCATTTTGAGGAAAGAGCCATAGCTTTGAGTTGATCTGTCCAAACAGATGGCATACATGCATCAGTCATCGTACAGCTCAATCCTATTCTAGGTAGCTCAACAACACGACACGACGCTACCAGTCAGCCGCCAGAAATTCGTGTAGTACATGTTGTCAGAAGTAGGTTTCTCCCGAAAAGAAAGTTTTTGCAACATTACAACGATATACCCACTGTTGGATTATAAAATACTCTATTTACGAATTACATTTCATATTAAATATAAAATGTTGCCGCGGATGGTCCGTGGATGGGTGACCATCTTCATATACCAAGACCCCGCCGTGCCTCGGAAAGCACGTTAAGCCGTTCGTCCCGCCTGTCATTCGTGGATCTTTGACAGTCGTTTGACGGTCGTCAGAAGCCCGAAAGTCTAACAACCAGTCTTACCAAAGAGTATCGTATTACCCAGTAGCTGGGTTGTGGAGGTCCGATAGGCAGTCGCTCCATGTAAAATACTGGTATTCAGCTGCATCAGGTTAGACTGGAAGCCGACCCCAATATAGTTGGGACAAGGTTAGGCAGATGACGATTAAATATAAAATGTAATGCAAAAGCGTATTTATTACGTTTAGTACGAAAAATAAAAACTGTATAAAGAGAGGTGAAAAAATCTGAACACCTCGTAAATTCAGAATGTCCGTACAAATATGAAAAATGTATTCCACTTTGCAACACTTATCGCTGTAGTACCTCGGTGTACTTGAACATTTTTTGTCGTATAATTCTTCCTCAGACACATAATTCACGTTGATAACTTTGAACATATCACGCCCCCGCCTGGGAAGTCCCCTGGGGCTATACACTTTAAATTAAGGTAATTTCTGAATACCTGTTTAGGAAAAGGGAATTTAGGGACACTCATACCCGAACTATGAGTATGTTGAAAACAATTTTCACCGATTCGAATCAAGTTTTCTGATACTTTTGGTCCTACGATCCGCCTCTAACTACCAATTTCGTTAACACAAAATTAACTCCTATGTCGATAGATATAAGTTTTAATCTTTACACGAGCAAGATATTCGGTTAATCCGTTTAAAAATAGTTTGGACTGATCCCTCCCGGCACAATGACAAATGAAATATCGTTCAGTGACATCGTTTTGATGACGTCACCATTTCCTTTTTGGGTAATTTAACCAAATAGTTTGTCTATTATAAGTTTTTGCTCGAAAAGCGATTCATGGGCCAATTCGATGTTGCCAAACTAAAGTCATTGCTATTAGATAGTGTTAGATAGCATATTAGCTTCCTTTAATTGAAATTGACGTCGACTCGACATCTTTGACAGCTACTAATAATATATTGAACGTTTAGTGTGATATTATAGTGACGTTTTACACGCTATGTGACTGATGTATATACAGGGTGTATCAGAGAGGTGTGGTTAAATTTATGGGTGTGGTACAGACCTTCGGATTGAACAGCTTTCTCCATGGGACAAGACCAACGTAATGACCAAAAAGATTTTTTTTTATTATGCGAGTTCTATGAAGCAGGTATATTAAATAATAACTTAATTAGGTATAGATCAAAACTATTTCGATTTTAATGGATGTATGCCAAATATCCTGAGCCTGAATAATTAGGTAGGTACCACATGTGTATCTGACTGTGAGGACCAGCACGTCGTTGGACCGTTTTGTGAATGAATTGCGGTGCGTGATCAGGATGCTGCTATTCACCCAGATAAAACAATCCCTTACATGCCTTCTATAAAACAAAAAAGCTGACCTATCCTCCTACATTATTGGGATGCCCACTATTGGGCATGAGCTTCCCATATAGATTCGGACGGTTTTGATCCCTATTTCATCCAACCGCTTCATGCGACTGTCGTCAGATCGTCTGTTCACATATTGCTAATTATATTTTAAATTACACCGATTAAATATTTGCTTAAAGAATTGCGAAAGTTTAGGTTATCTCATTAAACATAAATAAATTGAAGCCAAAATTAAATTATTTAAATACATTTTTTTTTCAACAACACAAAATAAAAATGTTATGGCCGTTTTTAAATCAAGTAAGCTCCAAACCATTCATCTATAAAAGCACTCTCCTGGAAACAAATATTTGAGTACGTAATAAAAGTAACGCACCAATAAATTACGGCACTAAAAAAGATATTACAGACGTATTAAAATAATCATCCCCTTTCTTACCGAATAAAAAACTTTTAACTGATCCAGATATATATCGCACTGCACACAAATCCGCCAATGAACGCAAAGACGCGGAAAAATCTGAACAACTACGCCAATTAAAAGTTTTAACAGTCCAACACGTCACTGAATATACACAAAATTACTTCAGAACATACAATTAATAGAAAAAAGTTTCATTAACAAATACACTCACTAATAATGTCGCTATTTTTTTTTTACTGTTGCTTTCGCGAGTTGTTCGACTTTCGAATTTTGTATCGGAACATAGCGCGGCTCGTTCGGAAAGGGCGCGAGCGTCGAGCAGACTGATGGCCGCGGCCGGCGACGCTCAACGCGCATGTGCACACAACCTCTTATAATTTGATATCTCACATCACCGCCCCTGTGACATTCTGTGGTAAAACCTACTCGTAAATTATTCAATTTTATTTACTTATTCGTACGCTTCTGTAGAATATTATGACGTGGGTCGTAAGATTTACAATCGACGCGAGATTCGCTTGTTAGACTGTGGGCGTACTTTTTAAGTACGCTTGGCGTAACTTCGCTCTTCAGTAGGAAATAATTCATCAAACACTTCAGCGCTTCCGACTGACGTGGCCGTTAACGGCGATTTCTCGGAAATAAAGTTCTTTAAACTTATCAAGAACCGATCTTTACAAAAGTATTTATTCTTTTGTATGATCTTAAATTAAAATAGATTATTTCTGCTATAGGGATCATTGGAAATATCATTTATAATTTTACTTTTAAATCAATTTTTTTCAATCCTTTACCTGAGACTTATAACCAACAAATACATTACATATGTGTATGCGGCCTTTCAAACTGACATTATGTCAACATTTTGACAAACATTTAGGTTATCTTAATATAAAGGATTATAAATAGCACTAGCTGCGCCCCGCGGTTTCACCCGCATAACTTTCGATCCCGTGAGAATATCGGGATAAAAAGTCTTTTATGTGTTAATTCTGGTTATAAACTATCTGTATGCCAAATTTCATCCAAATCCGTTCAGTAATTTTGGCATGAAAGACTAAGAAACCTCCATCCATCCATACAAACTTTCGCGTTTATAATTATTATATACGTAATAAGGGTTAAAGTATGAAATTTCCGATTTGTACTGAAAAATTAAAATTCGTTTTTTTTTTAATTTACCAAAATAATTACCATTATTATCTATACATTGCTGCCATCTAATAGGAAGGTCATACCTTTGCGATAGAACTCTCGTGATCTAGATTCGACAAACTGTGTGAAAGCATTTTGTACTGCCTCCTGAGAAGAAAACTTTTTATGGTTTATTCCGAACCTGACCCGAAATCCTAACCCGGTCGCGGGTTAGGTTAGGATCTTGAAAAAAAATATAATATTTGTTCCGAACGTAACCCTCTTCCTAACCTGGCCCTACGTATTGTTCCTATCATAATCCGAATTGCGATACAGATAGCTTTCCCCTCTCCACTTTCTTAGAATAAAAGTACCTGTGTCAAATCAGAGTTTAATATTTACTATACGTAATTAAAACATCACACTAACAATTAATGAAAAAAATAATAAGTAAGTACCATCAAAAAAATGGTAGTCCGTTGGAGCAAGGTCTGGCGAATACGGAGAGTGACGATTGGTTTTTAATTGCAGTTACTGTAGAGTTAAAACGGTTTCTCGTGCTGTATGAGGTCTCGCATTATCATGGAGCAATAATGGTGAAGATCGATTTATGAGTAGGGCTGTTTCACTACTAGTTTTGCTATTTGCTATCATTGTCCGGAGTTCGGCACAGTAGACATCTGCTGTTTTTGCTTGACCAGATCGGAGAAAGCTATAGTGAATAAAACCATGCTGAGACCACCAAACAGTTACCATTACCTTTTTATTGGTAAGCTTGGCTTTAGGACACTATTGCGGCGTTTGACCTGGGTCAGCCATTGCATTTTTCGCTTACGGTTATCGTAAAGAATCCACTTTTCATCACATGTCACAATTCGATCCAATATTCCTTCATTTCTGTATCGATTCAACAAGGCAACACAAGTTTCAACACGCGTTTCTTTCTGCAGATCAGTCAAATCATGAGGCACCCATTTCTCATATTTTTTTATTTTATTGATTTGACGCAAATGAGTCAATATTGTTGGTAAGGTAACGTTAAACCATGCCGCTAATTCCTGGGTAGTTTGGCTCGGATCGGCTTCCACCATCTCTTTCAATCCATTGTTATTCACCTGTGTGGGCGGTCTTCCGTCTTCCACGTGGTTCTTTATTCAAATCAAAGTTTCCATCACGAAAGCGTTTAAACCAAAATCGCACGGTGCGTTCATTAGCAGTCCCCTCTCCAAACGCAACATTGATATTGCGAGCTGTTTCTGCCGCGTTAGTACCGCGTTGGAACTCGTATTAAAAAATAACTCGAATTTTCGAAGTATCCATCTTTCTTGTCTAAGCTGAATAAAAAAAAACAACTGAAAGTCGTCTTCATTGGTACCATGTGAAAAAGTTTCACTCAAAAATCTCAAACCATGAAGGTTCTATGTCAATTCGAAGTACCTATTACAATAAAACGGCAATTTCATACTTTAACCCCTATTATTAGTAGGCTAGCGTCTTCTGTTTACCCAGAATTAAAGCCGTAATCGAAATATATTGAAGTAAGTGCGGGCGCAAAGAGATGGTCGTTCTGTAAGCCGACTACAAATAAAGAGGTTGAACAGGCCGGTCGGTTTTGGCAGTACGCCCGCACCCCTAGTTATTCCGACTCGCACCGATACGACCCTTTGTCGATAAAACTAGAACATCACTACACAACAGTTTTGAATCTTTTTTGTGTGACTAGAGGGAATTGTTACATGTGCGTGCCTCAAAAGACTACCTCGTTGCCAACCAAAGCAAACATGTTTGGAAAGTTATTCTCGGATTTTAAAAAGTGCTATGGGGTCTTCTCATTAGCATCTCCTAGTTTAGATTTAAACCAGTGCCGGCAAAATAGAAATAGACCTTGCCTCCTATTAGGTGCAGTCACCAAAGAACATAAGTAACCGGCACCCTAATTGCGTAACACACGATTAAACGGAATCTGAATCATTTTGAAGCAAATTGCTAATCCATCTATCTATATATATAAAATTCAAAGTCCTGACTGACTGACTGACTGACTGACTGATAGATCAACGCACAGCCTAAACCGCTGGTCCTAGAGACATGAAATTTGGAGGGTGTGTTCTTCGTGAAGAGTAGGCATCCACTAAGAAAGGATTTTTCGAAATTCCACCCCTAAGAGGGTGAAAAGGGGGGAATTCGTTTGTATGAAAAATCTTATTCCTTGAGTTAATAAACTTGAAACTTGGCACGAATACATATCTAAATAAATTGTGAAGACTGTCAGTTTTTTTTTCTAAACTACCCCCTAATAAGGGATTGGGGGGTTTCAAAGTTTGTATGGAAGAATTTTAGCGCGCGGTCCAATTTACTCGAAACTCAGTATTTATACCTAATATTGAAAGTAAAGAATAATGTGTATCAGGGTTTTTTGAAAATCTACCCCTGACGGGCTGAAATGGGGTAGTCAATTTTTCAGGGGAGGATTTTACTGTATGGCTTGATTAACTCGAAAATTAGTATAAATAATCTTTGAGTCAAGTTATGAATACATCCCAAACGATTTTTTTTTAATTCCACCCCTGTGGGGTGAAAAGTGGGGATACAGTTTATGTGAAAAATGTTCTTCATTCGGTTAATAAACTTGAAACTTTTTAAGAATACTCGCCTAAGTAAGTAATAAAGTTTATCATTATAAGTTTTTCAAAACTACCCCTCAAAGGGGGATATAGGGGTGTTGAAGTTTGTTTGGAATAATTTGAATGTGCGGTCCGATTAACTCGAAACTCAGTGTTTTTACTTAAGACCAAAAATAAAGAGTAACATGTATCAGGGTTTTCCGAAAATCTACCCCTAACGGGGTGGAAAGGGGTAGTTAATTTTTCAAGGGAGGATTATAATGCGTGACTTGATTAACTCGAAAATTGGTATAAATAATCTTTGAATCAAGTTATGAATAATCCCAAACGATTTTTCAAAATTCCACCCCTATGGGGGTGAAAAGCGGAGGATACAGTTTATATGAAAAATCCTATACATTTAGTTAATTAACTTGAAACTTGGCAAGAATACTTGCCTAAGTAAGTACCTAATAAAGTTTATCAAAACTACCCCTCAAAGGGGGATATAGGGGTGTTAAGTTTGTGTGGAAGAAATTGATTGCGCGGTCCGAGTAACTCGAAACTCAGTTTTGATACTTTTGACAGAAAATAATTAATAATAAGTATGTAAAGTTGTCGAAAATTTACTACTGACGGGACAAAAAGGGATAATTCCGTTTTTAAGGGTAGGATCTGAACTTGAAACTGTATGTTACATTTTCACGCCTAAACCACACTGAACTTCTGATTTGGCATAGAGATAGATGGCATCCTGGGGAAGCACATACATTTTATCCTGTTTGAAACACGTTCGAAAAATTGGTCCGTTCAACACGTAAATAACGCAATGAATGTTGTTGAACTGTCAAAATGAAACCGATTCCGATTAATCGTGTGTTTCGCAATTAGGGTGCAGGGTCGTCGGATATAGTTGAAGTTTAGTAAGCAACCGATGAATGTTTTCGAATGAAATTTAATTTGAGAAATGAACTGTTGGTTTTCTATTTATTTAATTTTATTCGAAAACATCCATCGGTTTTTTACAAAATTTCAACTATATCCGACGGCCCTGGTTACTTATGTCTTTTGGTGACCGTACATGGCATGGTAAGGGCAAAAGTGGGATGACAGTTTCACGAAGCAATAGATTGACACTTCAGTTTAAATTACGACCTTCTTCTAATGAGTAATTTCTATACTATAGACACACACTCTCACATTCGTTTGCAACTATTGTAGTTCATAAATTCAACCATTACGTTAAATGTCATGATAGCCTAGCGGTTATCATACGTCGCGGTTGGTAAGCACGTTCATGCGTAGCGAGCCGTGGGTTCTAATCTCACGCGCGGTAATAATTTTTTTTTAAGTTTTACCTACTCGAATAATCACGCTATTGAATATAGTTTCGTATCATGTTCGCCTTGTTCACATAATTTGTTAAACTTTATGATTATACCCACAGAAATCTAAATAAATAAATTATAAGGTAGACAGATGCAGTTAACTTACGACTCATTCACCGCGACTAAATAGAACGTTATTTGTTTTTGGTTGGTTGTTATTGTAGATTAGTGACGTGTGTTTAATGTATTAGCGGTGTTGTAATTCATTTTGAAATACAAGGAAATTTAAATATTGAGATAAAGCAGATATTATCACGCTGCGTAAAAGTGGACTTAATATTATAATCCAGATATTTAATGAAACCGGACTGAGTGTGAGTGATTTAATTATTTTATCGATTTTTTTTCTAATTATAGTATAACTGCTGATCCTTTTAGTTATTTTTATCATTTATAAACGTTTTATATTTATCATAAAGCCTAAATAGAAGAAAAAAAAATTGAATATAAAATATAGGTAACATTAAGTATATAATAATAATATAATATGTAACATTTCTATTTTCACCATATTTTTTTTTTCGAATTGGTAATATTCGTATTTTGCTAGTAGCCTAACAGTACTCTTTTTTTGTTTTAGAGAAATACCTACTCTGAGTCGGAGGGTCAAAAGATGGCCCCAGCTAGTCAGTGAATAATGAAACAAGTGGTTTCATACCAATGAGATATTTTGCCGAATTATTCGACACATCTTTATGAACCGTTCACCGTGCAAACGCCCATATTTGATTGAAAAACTTAAACAAGAACGTTTAAATTTTGCGATACACCGATGGGAAGCACGGAATGAGAGATAAGAGGAACAGATATATGTTTCAATATTGTTCGATTCATGCGCCAGCGTTTACTTGATAGCATTGATAATAATGGGGGTTATACAAACAAAGTATTAAGTTATAAATTACAATTGATTTTAGTAGTATTAAAATAATATTGTGTCATATCCGTAATAAGGATTATTTTGAGGTTTAGTTTCAATCTTCTTTTCATACCTAATGAAAATGAATACTTAAGCTATAACCGCAATAAGTCCTAATAAATACGATTTGTTAACTTTGATGTTTGAGATAGGCAACTAATGTTAAAACGAACGCACTGGCGGTATACTGAGTAGGTAATTTAATTGTATTGTGACAAGGAGTTCACACTTTTTTTATTTACGTGGGTAGATTTGCTAGTTGTGATTTCTTAGATTACCCACACACATTAGTAGTTAAAGCACAATATTATTATATTATTAAGACACAATATTTTAATAAATTGTTCTTTATGAGAAAATAAACTGTTTTAACTAGAAGTTTATTTAGTTTTAGTTTAGTTTTTTAAAAAAAACGTTGCCCTAGTAAAGTACTAGGAATTTCTTCGGAATCGAACCCGCGACACGCAGCGCAGCAGTCAATCGCTTAACAACTGCGCCAACCGTGTCGTGTTTGTGTCGTCGCCGTGTCGTGTCGTGTTTATTTATTTTGTTAGTTTATCAAATTATAACGAATCAATATTTTGAAATCACATAGAAAAAAAACATTTTTATTTTAACCCCGTACAACAATAGCAATATAATAATGAAAATAAAATAATTGTTACATTATTATTCTTGTTTATTAATCTATAAAAAATGAATAACAAAATAACCGATAACATTATGATTGGAAAAGAAAAATAAAAATACCAACTCGAGATTGGAACCCAGACCTATGCGTTCATTAGTCCAATACGTAAGACTACCAGCTATCGGTACTTGATGAAATAATTTCAAATTTAGCATTGGTGTAAACCAACTAGGGTCATACGTAATTACGTAGGCTGTGTGCAAAAGTGACGGAATATTTCTGGTTTCGTTCGACGCCAGCCAGTGTGCGAATTATGAGGTGAGCGTTTTGTGGTGATACATCACTTTATGCACATAGACGTATGTACGGCCTTTAGCACGCGTTCACAGCAATACAGTCCTTAAGGTGATACTACATTAATAATCGCGACTGTACAAAATAACTTTGATGTACTATGTAACTACATAATTATATCTAGGATATTGTCTATAAGAGGTATTTTTAATGTGATTGATGCTGTATATGAGTTGAGATAATAATAGAAAAAAATGTTTGTAAAATGACGAACAGGTATGTATAGACTGAAAATCTAGCCTCAGTAGTTATCCAGATAGAAATCCTGCTAAAATCAGGTCATTAGATAATAGGTAATTTGAAGTAATCAATGAGGGAGAAGAGACCCTTACTAGGGTCGCTACGTTTGTGAATGTCAATGTGAAACCCTGTATTTGCGGTCCTTATGCCAACAAAGAGACTGGTAATAACTGTTCTGGAACATGCTTGGTTATATTATTTAAAGCAGTGTATAGATCTTTGATGTAAGTATTCAGTTGACTAGAATTTGCTTATTGATTGCGTTCTGTGAATGGTCTCAGTAGGCACAAAGACGTATGAGAGAGTCATCATCAACTGCCTAGCCTTTTCCCAACTATGTTGGGGTCGGCTTCTGGTCTAACCGGATGCAGCTGAATTGGTAATAGTGGTATGTAAAATACTGACCTCCACAACCCAAATTCTGGGTAATACGATACCCCTTGGTAAGACTGGTGGTCAGACTTTCGGGCTTCTGACTACCCGTAACGACTGCAAATGACAGCCGGGACCAACGGCTTAACGTGCTTTCCGAGGCACGGAGGGGTCTCGGTATGTAAGCAATACGTATTATAAATGAAATAAAAAAAAAACAAAAGGTGAGGTTAGTTTAGTTAGGCGCTGAGATAAGATGTACGAAATAAATTCCCGGTTAATTTAGCAATATTTTTTAAATTCTAACAACATTGTGTCCTCCGCAATTTTTATTCTGCCCCAACGATCGGGGCATAATAAAATAGTGCAAAATTTGATTCTTGTGATTTATCCCAGCGCCGAACCTACCTCAAAATACCTTAATACCTACTTAGAACGAGCTTAGACGTCTTGTAAAACAAACGATTTTAGCGACCATTCCTGGGGCTATACCCTGTCCATTAGGTTAACCGCTTTTTGACAGCTGTCTTACTTAGAACGTACATATTCCAGATTACGTAAAAGTTAACTTTAAAATGCGTGATAAAGTAAATATATAAACTGCCTTATCTTATTTATGGCTTCTTACAGACATTAATACCGTACGTGTATCAATCAATGTATTGTGTGTTTCTGCAATCACTAGTTCCATCTGTCAAAAAACTGTTTACCTAATGGACAGGGAACAATGCCGTCATTTGGATGTGCATCTATCGTTACTATCTTGGTGAAATTATCCATAGATATGCGTATGCATTACTCACAGAACAAATGGCCGATAGAGCCGAAAGATTCTGGAGCTGTGAATGCGTACCGAAAGACGAAGCATTGAAAGGCCTCCGACAAGGTAGACTGATGACCTTGTGAAGGCCGCTGGAATCCGCTAGCTGCGAGAACCATCGGTCGAAGTGGCGATGCTTGTGGGAGGCCTATGTCCAGCAGTGGACGTCCTTCGTCTGAAATGATGATGATGATACATGCCACATGATCTTTCATAAAGGATAACTTTGTAGAACTGTATTGTATTAATGTACCATTCTGGGCAAAAGGATTTGTCTCTCTCCTCCATTGCCTTTTCTGCCCAATAACTCATGAATGAATCCAAGTCGTCACGTCAGCATTTCCTAGATCTTCAGAAACCTTACAAATTGTTACCTTTAACTAATTCTGAAAGAATCTCTGTGTTTAAACAGCTGGAAGGCAGTATCAACACTCATTAAAGACGCAATTTTCTGTCCGATAATAATTTAAGAAAAACCTTCTTTTTCCTTGTCCTTGAAACAACGTTCTTCATAAGAACATCATTATTATATTTACTTACTCATGCATTTTCTACATCGTTTGCTCAAAAGCTTTCACCCTACCCCAATGACATGCAAGGCTGCTATGTATATTTATATCTTGCCTAATATAGCTCAGTTCGGGGCCAACGCTGTTCGTGTATTAAATCATGTCTGGTAAATTTAGATGCTCCATTTCTCTTTACTTGTATTCTTGTTTCATATTGATGATCCTGTCGAAGCCTTTATGATACCAGTGTCTGTAAGATCAGTAAATCAAAGTACTGGATTCACAGGTGCCAGTTTGAGGTTGAATAGGCACATGCCTATTCAACCTCAAACTGGCACCTGTAAGCCCTCAGTCAAATAGTATACATATACTATTTGACTGAGGGCTTATTTTAAGGGCTTTTTTTTTAGTTTATCAAAAACCAAATCTGCTTTTTATTGAAAAGTCCAATATCTATGAGGTCAAAACATATGGAACAGCAAATGTTTTTATTAATAACCGGCGATAAATTTCTACGTCAGGGGTACATCTACGTCAGGGGTAGCGGGATCGACCGAAAGGGTTACCGCTGCCCTGGAACATAAAGGGCTAAGGAAGGAACACGGGTGGGTTTTAGTCAGTAAGAGTCTGACACTCTCTTCTGCTCCACCCAGAGCGGGAGGGGTCATTTGATGATTTACCATGCTCAAAAAAGGGCTTATTTTTCAATCGACAGATATTTTTATTCGAGGAATAAAATTGAAGTGTGACCGATTTTGTACAGAAGAACTTCAAAAATTCAAAGTATTCGTCCGATAAAATTATCTGGCTTTGGAAAAATCAGACCTAAAAACGATAGAAGCAAAATTATCAATAGTGGGGTAATTCGATATAATTGGGTGTTTCTCTAATACGATATGCGAATAATATATACTTAGATGACGGAAAAGGTAGGTCTGTCTCTCTCTCGTTATCATCAGGCATATTTTAATTACTGTGGGCGTAATTTGGGAAGTGTGGTTTACAGCGCAATAGAAAAACGGTTTTCAGTTCAAATCAGATTATAATTCACGAGCAAGTTAAAGTTGTCAAAAAATAAAAGGCTCGTTTTGACATTGACAGTTCTAGTAATTAATAAAGATCAAATTCGTAAAACACGTATTCGTTTGTATGACACAGACAGGTGTCAAGAACGCATTCTCAAATGTCAAAAAGGGCCTTTTATTTTTTGACAACATTAGTCACACTAGCGAATCACACACCGTAGGAACGCGAGACAGTTTCTGAGCACATTTGTCTGTACGATGTCCAGTGTTCGATGATCTAGAGATCTCTGCTCCATACTGCTCTTGTAGCTAGCTCCCCTCCACCCCCACGAACTCAGGCTAGACTCTGTCTACCACCACCAGATGGCGCTGACGTTCCGAATAGTCAAGCGAATGACTCCGACATATAACTGAGGGGTAATTCTCGTAATTTGAAGAACGTTCACAGTCTGATCTCAGTATCAATCTGTCAAAATTACGTCTAATTTCCCTACATTTTGACAAGTTTTTGACATTTGTTTGTCGCCGAGATGAGATTGCGACTAGATTTTGAACGTTTTAAATTACGGGAATACGGGCCCTGTTGTTGACACATTGTTCAGATGTACTTTTCTCTTTAAAGGGTCAGATAGATAATAATTAACGTATAACAAAATGTAAAACGAATAATCATAAATATGTAAAATTTAAACTCCGTAGGAGAAAAGGATGTGGTTTTAATTTGACGTGCAAGATTTGGCCCGTAAACACATACTAACTCACGAGACAAGTTAAATAAAAGCTTGTAAAACTGTCAGTAATAATAGTCGAACCACTAAGGTAATTACGTTGTTCAAAGTTGACTAAAAACAAGCAAACAAAGGACAAAAGGACCAATCTACAAAGCTTTTAACTTTTCAAAGGCAAAAAATCATCATCCGGGTGTAAAAGTTTTCCGGAAATTGTTTTTGCTATTAATACTGTTATTGTTGATTGAGCACTTAATCCATACTTTAGCTGGGTGTATTGTACAAAATGATTCCAATGACGACAAAAGTTTTGTCGTTATAAGAATATTTAAGAAATTTTTATTCATCGAAATACAAAACTTTTAAGTGGACGAACCCGTTACTTGTTGGCTATCTAATTAGTTCCAGGAAAAGCTTTAGCGATTTTCTTTTTTAATAATCTTTAAATTCCCATATTCCTAATAATAATCCATCTAAGCATTTGTATAAAACATCTGTTAAAAGACCTTTCTATGTCCTTCCAGAACATCTTTCGTACTCGTAATATCGGTATAAAGACTTGTCAAGTTGGTCAGCTGACAGGTTCCAGAAGACGAAAACTAAGACTCCGGAGAAAATTTCTATTGGTATGATCAGTGTACCTACAGCTAAATATAGACCATCATCATCTGCCTAGCCTTTTCCCAACTATGTTGGGGTCGGCTTCCAGTCTAACCGAATGCAGCTGAATACCAGTATTTTACATGGAGCGACTGCCTATCTGACCTCCACAACCCAGTTACTGGGTAATACGATACCCCTTGGTAAGACTGGTTGTCAGACTTTCGGGCTTCTGGCTACCCGTGACGACTGTGACAAAGATCCACAATTGACAGCCGGGACCAACGGCTTAACGTGCTTTCCGAGGCACGGAGGGATCTCGGTATGTAAATATGTTCACCCATCTACAGACCAACCGCGGCAAGCATAGCGTAACCTGACCGATCGACCTGTGCGGCTGTTATTATTTAGCCTCGGGCCCCTCCCCCCCAGCTAAATATAGACTATATTATGTGTAATGTGACGAAGAATTCTGCTTTTATTATTTGGAAACAAATCATTATCATTCTCCTGTCCTCATCTCAATTTATTTGAGGTCGGTGCTATATGTCTTTTTCTTCCATACTGAACACTCATTTATTTATATATTTACATAATTTAAAAAGCTAACAGATAAAAAGGAGGGGAAATAATCAAAGGACATCAAAAAATTCGTCCGCATCAATAGGAAAGGCTGGCAGCATTGCCACGTTGTATGGCATACAACTTCCATACTTCTACTTTTATTGGGAAATGAAAGAAAAATGTATGCCAATAGTATCAGCCTATAATGTTCCCACTGCTGGGACACAGGCCTCCTCTATGTGAGAAGGAGCGGGCCAAGTGCGGGTTGGTAGGGGTAACACGTCTTCAAATTTGCTAGTTGTAAGACATGCCGGTTTGCTCACGATGTTTATCTACGTTTGCTAATACCAAAGCTAAATAGCATACCTACTAACGTTTTGGAAACTTAATTTAATCGCATTCTTTTTTTACACTTTAAATTTTTTACTTCCCAGGATACCCAGAACGTAGTCATTCTTTTTCTTTGACGAAAAATTTTCATTCCCTCAATTTTTATCAATTCTTTGTGTGTACCTATTGACTTGTATTGTTTTTTTTTTACATAACTTTTTAATTTTTTTAGTATAAATTTTGACATTACATTTTTTATCAATTCTTTGTGTGTACCTATTGACTTGGATTGTTTTTTTTTTTTTTGATATTTCTTTTTCATTTTTGTTAAATATAAATTCTGACATTAAATTTTAACAATACTTGGCCACTTTGACATTGTATGTTAATTTTAATATTTCTACATCGGCAACGGTACTGTAGCTGTACGTGAAACTGTTTAATTTAAGACCTTAATGTACCATATACTCAGAAATAAATTTATTATTATTATGTCCTTTATTTCACTTAAATACTTACAAATTACATTTTTAAATATTTTTAAATTTAAAAAAAAAATTAAAAATATAAAAAATAGTAGCCCACCGGTATCGGGAACAGGATCCAAGCTACCGGCGGTCAGGGCTCCAGAGAGAGGAACTTCCTGACAATGCGAGCCGTGTCTAAAAGTACCGCTTTCTGAATCAAGCCCTTGATCCAGCTGCCCAACGAGAGCCTCCTCAGGTGTTGGTCGAGGCGCTTGGCTAGATGGATTGGATGGATAAAAAAAATATAAACCCATTGGATGTCACGACTATCGGCACAATGATTGCTGAGTCCACATACCACATGTCGACAACCTCGCGAGCAAAGTCAAGATACTTGATTTGTTTATCTTTCTCGGCTTTCATGAGGCTCTCATCATGCGAGACGGTTATGTCAAACGGTTAATCATTGCGCGCCACTCTGATCGATCCACCACCACTATATCAGGCTTATTGGCAACAATAGTCCTGTCAGTGATGATGGATCGATCCCAGTACAATGTGATATTTTCATTTTCGAGAACTGGGTCGGGCACATACCTGTAGTACGGCACCTCAGATTCCACAAGGTTTTATTTATTATTATTAAAACTAAACAAATCCTAGATATCAGTAAATGTAAAATATTGTGCTAATTTGTTCTAGAGTCTAGACGTTTCAAGAACATAACCAAATAGACGTACAAAAAGGATTACTTAGTCATCTTAGATTATTGTTATTACTGCACAGAGGGATGCCATTTTCCATCCATTAGAGATAATCCCCCAGCCAACTTTTTTATCACGAACTGAAAAAAAACCGAGTGGCTTTTCCATTCGTTGAGCACCACAATTCAGCGTTAGGCTATTAAAAAGTAGTAAAAATTATCCCTAGGCATTGTAGTCCACATTAAATGGCATGTTCAATTATCTTCTAATGTCAGAAACAGTGATTGAATCTGTACTGATTTTGCTACGTTTTACTGAAGAGCTTTTTTGTCTCAATTGATACTTGTCGTATGCCTAACGGTCTTTCCCATCGTCAAAAATGACGAACTTCCATACAAACTTTCATCCCCTTTAGGAGATGAATTATCAAAAATCCTTCCTTAGTCCTCATCAGCATCAATATCCTACAGCAGTCCACTGCTGGGAATAGGCACAACCTAGCACACCATTCAACTCTATTTTCAGTAACTCTCATCCAGTTGCTACCGGCCACCCTACGAAGATCGTTACCTTAGTTGCTCATTTTCGCTATAAAAAGAACTCTTGTGAAAAACATGCTTTTGGACCCAGCGGTTTTGGCCGTGCCTTGTCTGTCAGTAAATTAATGAATTTGTTTTGTTGCGTGGCTGTGTCACTGTGAACGATCCCATCTACATACAAAGCTGTGCTTACGGTACACGTGCGTACAGTTCCGCCGTGGGCTGCAGTGGAGTGGCGTGTCAAATATTTTCCAAAACTTGGTCGACTTCAGCTTTGTCATAATTGACACTACTGTTATTTTAAAAATGTATAGCCTCACGGATACACGTTCATTACGGTTAATCAAATCATTTAGTGTAATTTAGGAATAATTTTACTAAAAGCCAATTATTATAATTAGTCGATAATGAGAAGAATCAAAACGTTAGGGTTCCATAAACCTGAAACCATAGAAATCAAAATGATCAACCTCAAGTGGCTCCCCGAAAATATCAGTCAGAAATCAGAAATGTGTATGTGAAATGTGTATCAGAAATACATGTGATACAGACAATCAAACTGAACAGCTTTCTCCATGGGACCAACATCTGAATCGCGGAAAAATATCAGCTATCCCTTCAATCAATCAATCAACTCAGCCTATCACGTTTAGTGAAACATGAGGCTGAGTTGATTGATTGATTCCAGCAGTGGCTGGACTTAAGCTTCTATCACGCTGCGCCACAACACCCTATCCTCTGCCTTCCGCATCCAGTCTGTCCCAGCCACCTTCTTAAAGTCGTCGGTCCATACAGCTGGGGGGCGCGTCATACTACGTTTGCCGATACGTATTGGTATCCACTCTAAGACTCGTCTGCTAGTCCGTAGTCGTGAAATCGAAGTTGTTCCATATAAAACTTCAATACCTACTTGATCTACAGCTCTACAATTTTTGGCGGTCACGATGTTGGTCTCATGGAAAGAGTTTTTCATTTTACCCTTAAAAATGACCATTTCCATACATTCAAATCAAATCAAATCAAAAGTCATTTATTCAAATTAGGCTGAGAATCAGCACTTTTCGAACGTCAAAATTACAAAAGACAGTCCCCCAAAAACGCCCGCCCTTCACCACTTCCTATTGCTATCGCTGGGAAGAAGAAGTGGCGCAACAAACTCCCCAGCAGCACAGCTGTCTGTTCAATTAGAATGTAGTTGCATGTATACAATACTAGGAACCTATGTTCAGTAATTAACATTACAAGAAACTTAAATTATTTGCCATATGTAAGCTAGCCACGCCAATTGCATGCATTGCATGTTACAATTCAAGAATTCCAGCACAAAATTTCTCAACCACACTTTGACTAAACGTGTCTCAGTCAATACATCAAGAGCTTATCTCGACACCAACTAGGCTACCGGTTGTCTATCCACTACAAACGCGAATAGCTCCACTGCATTGGCAAAAATAGGTCATGAATATCGGAATAAAAACTGTGTACTGGTTTTAAATGTACTTGTGTATTCTGAGCTTTAACGGGACGGCTGAAGAGCTTGGAAAACTAGTCGTCATTCAACTGTTTTGGAATAGTGAGAGAGAGTGTGATGTGTGTAAATGTTTTAGCAATCTGTGTTTTTGTATTCTCGATAGTTATCTTTGTCCGTTCTTGTTTAGTTATGGATATGAAATCTTTTGTGACAAAAAATGTTTTCTGGCGGTTTTGACACCTCGCCAGATGAATGATTTGACCGCACTCCATTTTAAGTATTTCTTTGGAATGCCATATTGTATCTTTTAGTAAATATCAAGCAGTAGTGGCCCAGTGGTAACAGCCGCAACTTACGAGTTGTAGGTCGTAGGTTCGAACCCAAACAAGCGCTTTACTTTGTATAAATTGTTTCAACACCACTGTTCTCAAAACGGTACCTAAAGGAAAACATCGTGAGGAAACCATATCCTAGAACCAAAAATTCAAAGACATGTCCCATCGACCAACCCGCACTGGACCCGCGTGGTGGATTACAGCCTTCTCCAAAAAAACGGCTCGGCACGGCCAGTGTCCAAATAAACTTTTTTCTTTCTTTCTTTTACTCTCTCTCACCGAGAGGAGGCCTGTGTCCCAGAAGTAGCAACATTAGGTATAGGCCGATTATGGTATGTAAATTTACATTGCACGGTTTTGCAAACCTTATTCATCCTTTTTAAACTCTCTTCATTTAAATTCTCTCAGTATCGTCATAAATCAATTAGTCGAACTCTTTAAGATAGGTATGTATTATTCAGTGCCGATTCAGCCAGACGTGCATCTTCGCGTAGCTTTTGATATAATCTATATCACCTGACTACTTCACAACTAGGGATTGCAATCCGGCCTTATTTTCAATCCGGCTGGATCCGACCGGATTTTTATGAATCCGGCCGGATGCGACCGGATTCTTATGAATCCAGCCGGTTCCGACCGGATTTTTATGAATCAGGCCGGATCCGACTGGTCCCGGCCGGATTAAGTCAACGAGGTTAGAACCGGGATAACTTAATTTTCCGTTATTAAAGAGTAAATTAAAACAATACATATACACAATCAACTTTATCAATACGGGTTCGATTCCCGCACGGAACAAATATTTGTATGACCTACATGTATTTGTTCCGAGTCTGGGTGTTTTTCTATCTATAATATGTATGTATTTACAAAAAAAAAATGTATATACCTAAGTAGTTTATCAGCCATCTTGTTACCGTAACACAAGCATTAGGTTGCTTAGCTTGGGACTAGATGGCGCTGTGTGAAATGTCCAGGGATATTTATTTATATACACAATCAACTTTATCAATACATATACACAATCAATTATGCAATCACCGGGTCCGATACCGAATCCGGAATATTGGTACCGGATCTGGTAAGTGTATAATGACGCCGGATCCGCCGGATTACCGGATTCGATTTTCCGGATTGCAATCCCTATTCATAACCTAATTAATATCAATTGGAAGCAGTACCTTAACTTTAGGTCTCCAAAATATACCGAACATTTCCCTAACAAAACCTTTCGACTTGCCTACTATCCGTTATTAGAACGGACAGTTTAATTTGAACGTCATTACGTCCCAAATTCAAAATGAAGTCGGTAGGCATCGATCTGTCCCGACACATTTCGTTGCAAATCGCAGCTCTGAAGCTGTTAGGCTTATGGTTCTACATACCCTACCGTTTGAAGAATGTCAGATTTTGGATTTCCGTTTTGACGAAAATTGTGGTAGGAATTGCTGCGTTCGTTGTACCGACTGCCAGTCAATTGATTTACGTGGTGAGGCTGATTTTGTCGGGGAAAGCTGAAATACAAGAGGTGGCTGGGATGTGAGTAACAAATTTTATTTAACAGTGTAATTTACCTTAAACTGATTGGCAAAACTTCACTGTGCATGCTCTGTAAAATTTATACCTCTTCAAGTACATATATGCGTCATTTCATCATCTTCATCTGCCAAGCCTTTTCCCAACTATATTGGGGTCGGGTTCCAGTCTTACCGGATGCAGCTGAATACCAGTATTTTACATGGAGCGACTGCCTATCTGACCTCCACAACCCAGTTACTGGGTAATACGATACCTTGGTAAGACTGGTTGTCAGACTTTCGGGCTTCTGACTACCCGAACCGACTGTCAAACGGCTAACGTGCTTTCCGAGACACGGAGGGGTCTCGGTATGTAAAGATGGTCACCCATCCACAGACCAACCGCGGCAAGCGTAGCTTAACCTGACCGATCGACCTGTGCGGCTGTTATTATTTAGCCACGGGCCCCTCATATATGCGTCAGTTATGTAGTAGAATTTTCTACATAACTAATCGCGCCGCTTAATTTGGCCCGAAGTCCGGATTTGCGCCCTGCTGGTGGCAATAGGGTATAGCCCCCTATTACATAGGGACTTAAACATTGGCGAAATGTAGATGTACAATATCTTATGTGCTTATGGGTACAGGGATTGTGAGGAGTATTTACAGTAGGTACCTATACATTTTAAACATTTCTTTTTTGTAAAATAACTAAAAAAAGTTGGCATGTCAACATTCAATTATCTTCGTAATCAGAAGCTTCCCAGGAATATAAGTGACTCTTGGCTTAGTTACGAGTATTTTTACACCCGTTATAATGAATGAATTTACGCATTTACTCATTTAATCCAGCAAAAGCTAGCTTACCGTTTTAAATAGCGAATTAAGTCCACTTATTAACGCAGTCTTAAATTCAAGTTGTAAAATATTTGCTTCTTCCGACATTCAAGGTTTACATTAGCTTAAGCTTAAATAGCACTCCGACTTGTACCATTTTTGACTCATAAATTATTGAAGCGTAAACTAATCTCCCCCATCGCGAGAAGTGAATAGAGAAGTATATTTTTTCAGATGTTAACCTGCCCTTGGTCCCATAAAATTTCCCTTAAAGGGCCAAAACGGGTAAAATATTCGTAGTTGCGCCCAACTGGATCCCTTAAGTACATCATATTATGTAAATGTACACAGAAAAAAATCAATGAACTTATATTGGGATTTCGGACAATCTATTTCGAGAATTTGTAATGGTTATAAAATTTTGATTGAATCAGTTTTGATTACATAAAAACGGGGACAAAAGAAATACTTTGAAAACTGTAAAGAACCCTTTCGTGCTCATAAATTATGTTATAACGACATAATAAATCTGCCTCGGAACTGAAATCGCGTGTAACATACATGACAAACCTAAATGAAACCAGTTTTTTCGAGCTTTCGTTTAACTTGTTAAGGTCAAATCTTATCAGCACGTCCTACTTACATAATAATATGATGGGGGAATTAATAGGCGTGCTTGTGATGACAAGAGAATATCTTTGGCAGAAAATGTCCTCGCAATAAGTATAGAAGTGGAGGAATGTCGCGTGTTTCGTTTCACGGTACATGCGACGACGAAATGTTAATAGCTTAACATTTATTTATTGTTATGTGGTTGCAGTTTACTGTTCCGCACTCCAGATAAGACGACTTTATTGTGTCGTTTAAAATGACTATTTGCACTACTTCACCTGTTTGAAATGGCCAACTACAAATATTTTACAGGTTTTCCTAAATTACCTTCTATTATAGACTGCTTCTTGGTCTAGTCATTTCAATTCAAAATGCTTATTTCGGACACTAACAATCCATATTCTGTTAGCAGGTACAGTATTTTAAACTATGTTAATAAACGTAATATACAAAGTGACGATTAGGTTATCATATCACATTAAGGGCCTTACTCTCGTTTAGTACCGTAATACGGTCACTTTATGAAGAATATTTCTCATTAACGGCTTGATTAAAAGATCTGTAAAAAATATATGTTTGCTATAGATTCATGAACAACATTTCTGTAGAAGGATTTTTTCGTATGGCTAATACCTTTGCCTTAAAAAAATATTTACCAACACGCTATTTTTTTCTGATATTCGATATTACTTCTAAACGGCTTTGATGTTTGGAAATATTTTTACACTGAAAAATCGATGGTTAGAGGTACTACAGATTTGTCTTAGCTTATGTAAATCAATTAACATTTGCAAAGGAAATGTCCCCACTTTGAGATCGAGCTTCAGAGGGGCTCTGCGCGGGCGCGGGCGGCAGTCGTGCGTTAGCATTGAGACGGGATGGCTGTGTCGCTCGCTGCTACGCTCCGGCTATCGACCGACTATGCGCGTCTGTCTGTGTTAGTGCAAATATTTACGAACGAATTGTATCAGTGTGCGTTTATTGACTAGCTCGCTGCAGATGGCCCATTTCTATTGTGCGCGTGGACGCTTACGAATACTTACGATAGTAATACAAGTAGTCATATCTAAACTAATATTAAAATGAGAAAAGATTGGATTTGATCAAAATAAAAGTCCAAGATGGCGGCTGCGAAAATTTTCAAGTTTTTCATCATGGGTGTCGTTTTCATATTTTTCGAGGGTGACAAAACCGATAGTGAGGTCAAAATAAAAATCCAAAATGGCGGCTGCAAAATTTTTCAAATATTTCATCATGGGTATCGTTTTCATACTTTTCGAGGGTGATAAAGCCGATAGTGAGGTCAAAATAAAAATCCAAAATGGCGGCTGCAAAAATTTTCAAATATTTCATCATGGGTGTCGTTTTCATGCTTTTCGGGGGTGATAAAGCCGCTAGTGAGGTCAAAATAAAAATCTAAAATGGCGGCTGCGAAAATTTTCAAATATTTTATCATGGGTGTCGTTTTCATGCTTTTCGGGGGTGATAAAGCCGCTAGTGAGGTCAAAATAAAAATCCAAAATGGTGGCTGCGAAAATTTTCAAATTTTTCATCATAGGTGTCGTTTTTATGCTTTTTGGGGGTGATAAAGCCGATAGTGAGGTCAAAATAAAACTCCAATATGGCGGCTGCAAAATTTTTCAAATATTTCATCATGGGTGTTGTTTTCATGCTTTTCGGGGGTGATAAAGCCGCTAGTGAGGTCAAAATAAAAATCTAAAATGGCGGCTGCGAAAATTTTCAAATATTTCATCATGGGTGTCGTTTTCATGCTTTTCGGGGGTGATAAAGCCGCTAGTGAGGTCAAAATAAAAATCCAAAATGGCGGCTGCGAAAATTTTCAAATTTTTCATCATGGGTGTCGTTTTTATGCTTTTCGGGGTCGATAAAGCCGCTAGTGAGGTCAAAATAAAAATCCAAAATGACGGTTGCGAAAATTTTCAAATTTTTCATCATGGGTGTCGTTTTCATGGTTTTTGAGGCTGCTGAAGCCAATAGTGAGATCAAAATGAAAATCTAAGATGGCGGGTGTGAAAATTTTCAGAATTTTCGTCATGGGTGTCGTTTTTATGCTTTTCGGGGGTGTTAAAGCCGCTAGTGAGGTCAAAATAAAAATCCAAAATGACGGTTGCGAAAATTTTCAAATTTTTCATCATGGGTGTCGTTTTCATGGTTTTTAAGGCTGCTGAAGCCAATAGTGAGGTCAAAATGAAAATCTAAGATGGCGGGTGCGAAAATTTTCAGAATTTTCGTCATGGGTGTCGTTTTCATACTTTTCGAGGGTGATCAAGCCGATAGTGAGGTCAAAATAAAAATCCAAAATGGCGGCTGCGAAAATTTTCAAACTTTTCGTCAGTGATGTCGTTTTCATACTTTTCGAGGGTGATAAAGCCGATAGTGAGGTCAAAATAAAAATTCAAAATGGTGGTTGCGAAAATTTTCAAATTTTTCATCATGGGTGTCGTTTTCATGCTTTTCGGGGTTGATAAAGCCGATAGTGAGGTCAAAATAAAAATCCAAAATGGCGGCTGCAAAAATTTTCAAATATTTCATCATGGGTGTTGTTCTCCCACTTTTCGAGGGTGATAAAGCCGATAATGAGGTCAAAATAAAAATCGAAAATGGCGGCTACAAAAATTTTCAAATATTTCATCATGGGTGTCATTTTCATAGTTTTCGAGGGTACTACAGCCGATAGTGAGCTCACAATGTAAATCCAAGATGGCGGCTACAAAAAATTGTTTTTTTTTTAAAAATCATACATAAGGAACTTCGAATAACCTATGTTATTCCGATCAAACTAAAATTTACTAATTATTACTTGATTTTAGGTACACGATACTTATTTGACAATAATATACTTAGTGTGATGAGTTGCCAAATAAACAATGTTATTTATCACGAGACCGCATGAGTGAGTGAGTGACAGATAGATTGCAAAAACAATATCCTATACGGTTAAGACACAAGAAATGCGTTTCCGTGAATACTGTATCATTGTGTATTAAAATTCAATTGATTTAATACAGATAACTTATTATGAAAGATTATCTATTTATCCAGTTCTTTATTTAGATATTTAAGAAGGAAAATTAGTTTTATATGTAACCAACACCTCAAATTGATGACTGAATAATTAGTTACAACTAAAACTAAATTTTTGAAGCCGCCATTTTGGATTTTTATTTTGACCTCACTATTGGCTTTATCACTCTGGAAAACCACGAAAACGACACTTATGAAGCAAAATTCCAAATTTATCGCAGCCGCCATTTTGGATTTTCATTTTGACCTCACTATTGGCTCCAGCACCCTCGAAAACCATGAAAACGACACCCATGACGAATATTTTGAAAAGTTTTGCAGCCGCCATCCTGGATTTTCATTTTGACTTTATAATCGGCTCCAGCACCCTCGAAAACCACGAAAATGACACCCATGACGAAAATTTTGAAAATTTTCGCACCCGCCATCTTAGATTTTCATTTTGACCTCACTATTGGCTTCAGCAGCCTCGAAAACCACGAAAATGACACCCATGACGAAAATTTTGAAAATTTTCGCACCCGCCATCTTAGATTTTCATTTTGACCTCACTATTGGCTTCAGCAGCCTCAAAAACCATGAAAACGACACCCATGACGAAAAATTTTAAAATTTTTGCAGCCGCCATTTTAGATTTTCATTTTGACCTCACTATTGGCTCCAGCACCCTCGAAAACCACGAAAACGACACCCATGACGAATATTTTGAAAAGTTTTGCAGCCGCCATCCTGGATTTTCATTTTGACTTTATAATCGGCTCCAGCACCCTCGAAAACCACGAAAATGATACCCACGACGAAAATTTTGAAAATTTTCGCACCCGCCATCTTAGATTTTCATTTTGACCTCACTATTGGCTTCAGCAGCCTCGAAAACCACGAAAATGACACCCATGACGAAAATTTTGAAAATTTTCGCACCCGCCATCTTAGATTTTCATTTTGATCTCACTATTGGCTTCAGCAGCCTCAAAAACCACGAAAATGACACCCATGACGAATATTTTGAAAAGTTTTGCAGCCGCTATCCTAGATTTTCATTTTGACTTTATAATCGGCTCCAGCACCCTCGAAAACCACGAAAATGACATCCATGACGAAAATTCTGAAAATTTTCGCACCCGCCATCTTAGATTTTCATTTTGACCTCACTATTGGCTTCAGCAGCCTCGAAAACCACGAAAATGACACCCATGACGAAAATTTTGAAAATTTTCGCACCCGCCATCTTAGATTTTCATTTTGACCTCACTATTGGCTTCAGCAGCCTCAAAAACCATGAAAACGACACCCATGATGAAAAATTTTAAAATTTTTGCAGCCGCCATTTTAGATTTTCATTTTGACCTCACTATTGGCTCCAGCACCCTCGAAAACCACGAAAACGACACCCATGACGAATATTTTGAAAAGTTTTGCAGCCGCCATCCTGGATTTTCATTTTGACTTTATAATCGGCTCCAGCACCCTCGAAAACCACGAAAATGACACCCACGACGAAAATTTTGAAAATTTTCGCACCCGCCATCTTAGATTTTCATTTTGACCTCACTATTGGCTTCAGCAGCCTCGAAAACCACGAAAATGACACCCATGACGAAAATTTTGAAAAGTTTTGCAGCCGCCATCTTGGATTTTCATTTTGACTTTATAATCGGCTCCAGCACCCTCGAAAACCACGAAAATGACACCGATGACGAAAATTTTGAAAATTCTCGCCCGCCATCTTAGATTTTCATTTTGACCTCACTATTGGCTTCAGCAGCCTCGAAAACCACGAAAATAACACCCATGACGAAAATTTAGAAAAGTTTTGTAGCCGCCATCCTGGATTTTCATTTTGACTTTATAATCGGCTCCAGCACCCTCGAAAACCACGAAAATGACACCCATGACGAGGTTTATCTACTAAACGGCCGTAGGTAATTATTTCAAGGTCACTGCCGAAACTATAACATCGTTCGATTGGCTACGGAACCCTAAAATGCTATTTAGGTACAGTGCTAGTTAGGTAGGTTTATTACTGATTTATAATAATTCAAATTGGTGAAACAGGATCACATTTTTTATAAAATCTCATTTTTATGTAATAAATCCTCCTACCTACAGTATGCAAATAAAATGATATTCGATTCCTAAGAAAATACTCGAAATAATTTTTTAAGTTTTACCCCCGCAGGAACTAAGTTCTGATTTTAAATAAAATCGAAATTTCTAAATGAAAAATGCTTAAAATATACGTAACATACGTATCAATCTATACAAAATATATCAGACTTGCATCCGCAATTCCCTTCTGGAATCGTAGGCAAAAATAGCGACCTGCGGGCGGCATGTCTGTGCCTCTGCATACTCTTTGATCGTCGTTTTAGTTCAGCGCGCCACCGCGCGCGTTTTACGTTTTCGGGAGTAGAGGGTTTAGCTCCGCCCACATGCACAAGGTCAGCGAGCCCTATATACACCTTAAGCATTACAGCTGTTATTACAAGTCGTAATCAGTCTGTTAAAATAGTTAAAAAAACAACTTTACTAAAAATAGAAAACTGAATTTTTCCAACAAAATAAATAGCTTAAAAATTGGCACAATATACTTAAACCATCCTCGATACTAAGGTTCTAGACACGCGCGGGACAATGGTATCAATAATTCAACACAAACTTTTTATTATTGTTACCAAATAATTTTAATGATGTTAATACTCAAACGAAAAAAAAGAGGTCCCACGGCTAGAATAAATTGTTATCAATTATTTTAATTGTATATGTGTAAAATACGTAATGTAGAATACGTGAATACGTTTCAATTAATGTGATAACCTAATCGCCACACTGCATAAAATCAAATCAAAATTAAATTACTTAAATCAAGACTAACTTAAAATTAAACCATAAATAAATAAAATTCATCATAAGCATAATAAAATAAATTAAGATGAATAAAAACCCCTACCAATCGCCAGGCCCCGAGAACACAGATGCGTACGTGCACCAAGTGCCCTAGTGGTCGCAAGCACTACTACTGAGCACGAGGTCCTGCGTTAGATTCCCGGGTCGGGCAAAGTGATATTGGGTTTTTCCATCAACAAGCCAATAGGCTCGCCCCCATTAAATGGGACACATAGGTGCACCTCTGCCTAATCCTTCAGTTAATACAGGCATGATGTTATGTGTGTTGTGTCACGCTGTTTATTGAACGCTGACTGTTAAGACTGTCACATATTCTTGACAGTAAGCAGTCATTATAATCTTGTCAGTCTGCTTTGTTTTTTTTTTTTTGATAAATTTGGTCATTCCTCTGAATTTGAGACAGTAGTCCTTGTATTTTATTGAAACAAACTAGCTTCAGCCCGCGACTTCACTCGCGTAAATTTCTTGCTATAACAACCCCCCATTTTTTTTTTCTCGCTGAGAAATGCTTTATGCATCCCCGTCTCGCGGAGTCGAGACGGGGTATGTGGGACTCCCTGTCGGAATGACAGTATACCCACTAAAACTCAGCGGTGTTCCCACATCGCCGTAATGGGAGGGCCATGGGAAATCGGCATAGCCTTTACTTCCACAACCCTCCCGGCGCACGCCCGCCTATGGTATGGTCTGGCGGGCCCCGCATGCCCCCCAGGTTGGGGGGCTACGGGAATGCAACACCCCCTCCCCCAACCCATCCCGCATCACCGTATCGCTAGCGTTCTTTCTGACTCTTTTTATTTTGCTCGGCTTCTAAGGGACTTAGCGCGATGTTAAATAGCCTATACCCTTTCTCAAGAACTGCTATCAAACGCAAATAGAATTTCGAATTCAACTGATAGTACCAGAGATTAGCACGTTCAAACAAACTAAGTATTCGTAGGTCGTGGGTTCGAACCCGAGCAGGCGCTTTACTTTGTGTAAATTATTTCATCACCACTGCTCTCAAAACTGTGAAGGAAAACATCGTGAGGAAACCGGCATGTCCTAGAACCAAAAATTCAAAGACATGTGACATCTACCAACCCGCACTGCGCCCGCGTGGTCGATTACAGCCCACTCCCTCTTGAAGAGAGGAGGCCTGTGTCCCAGCAGTGGGAACATTAAAGGCTGATTATATAAGTTTCTTATTTGTGGTATACAATATAATTGAAGCAACTAAAAATGACTGGCATTCGTCTCAAATCTGTTTAGACGGTGCAATCTTTATTGTTGCTTCAACTTATGGTACACCACAAGAATGAATTAATGAATTGCACCGATCCCAGCGTGGTTTGACCAGACTCGATTAATCGAATGAACCCCAAGATTCGCACTAGCTCCTGTAGCCTCATGTTCATGGCTACAGGAGCTAGTGCGAATCTACTAATCCGTACTGGGCCCGCGTGGTGGATTACGGCCCACTGAGAGCAGGCCTGTGCCCCAACAATGGGAACATTATTGGCTGATAATGCAAACAAACAAACAAAGAAACAAGCTCTTCAGTTTTATTACTGGTATAGATAGATGTATCTATACCAAAACCTGTCACCTGTCACAGGTTACTAAAACCCGTTACTATTTAAACAAATGAAACAGCTAAATGACATTATAAATACTAGTTAATCCCTTCCCAGCCACAAAGGTCTGCTTACTGCGTTAACAAAACGAAATACCACAACTTGTTAATTAAATGTTCCACGTTTCAGAATAAACTTAATTATGACAGAGTTGCTTGTATCGTTAAGGCTTCTGGATTTGAGTTCACGCCGGGATCTACTCATGCAGCTGTCAGACCAGCTTAAGAGCGAGGAGTTTCAGTTTTACTCGAAAGACCAGAAGATTATATTGGAGAAGGCCGTCCAGTTTTCCAGGAGGCTGTTTTGGATTCTACTGTTTAGTTGTAGTTCGGATGTGGTTGGTGAGTGGTGGATCGGATTTTTGTTCTTATTATTCAGTTCTGAAGGTTGGTTTTCCTAATCAACGTGCTAAGTGAAAAATAGCAGACCGGAATGCGATGACATTGTAGATAGACAAAATAAAAAATGGTGGTGTCTTGAACCTTGGTCTGTTCACATTCCGGTCGCGATCTCATCGCAGTCTAGTCTCACGATGGTCAAATTTGTTATAGCAGAAATTACACGATAAATTAGACAGTAGTTACTTGTGCATTTATTTTTAACAATAATTATCTGTAAGGTCTGTCGGTTAAATAATAATTATTAATAATTGTTAATTACATAACTGCACTATCTTCCCGTGGTAGTGCAGAATGCATGAGCATTTCTCCACGAAAAAAAAAAGGCCTGTCGGTTCAACTCACGAAGCGCGTTTTACTTTTGGTAATCATTTGTACAAACACGCTGTGAATGTGGCCGTGATGATAAGTAGTGTCAGCACATAACGCACGACACACATTTCCCAATTCCGATTTGTCCTATTCCCAATTCCGATTTGGCCGGTAGCGAGAGCTCCTGCGCTGACACAGTTATTCACAGCGTGTTTGTTACCACACTTGGTTACCACAAGTAAAGCGCGCTTTTCTTCATGAGATAAAAATACAATAGATCGACAAAATACTTATCTTGACAAAACATTTACCATAATGTTGTTGTTTGTCGATCTATGAACACTCTCAGTGGGCGTGTCGCAGAGGGATGCTTCAATTGATCTTTGTAATATTATCTCACCAAACAACACGGGAAGTGATATTGATGTCTGTTTATACTGAAACTTCAAGCTGTGTCACATATTCTGCGTACATGATTCTAAATCCCCATGCGTTGAAATTTCTCGTCGGTTATAAAAAAAAAGTGCTGTTCCTTACATTTTGACCACGTAGCTATTGCACTTTTCTGAACTATGAAACAACAGATTTTTTTTATAACCGACGAAAAATTTCTACGCTAGGGTCTAGAATCATGTGCTGAATTCATGGTTTCAGTTTGCGCGTCGATGTCCGTCCACCCTGTATATTGCGTACCCTATACTCGCATGTATGGTTAGCAAAATAGTAAAGTTTACAGGCAGCTAACTTAAAGTGCAATTAAAATAATTGCCTGAACTTTTCTTGTGCATACTAAAAGAGTTTTTTTTTTGCGAGTACATTGGAAGGCCAAGGGGGAAAGACGGACGTTGTTTGCCAGTGTAATTAATTATTTTACCGTGTGTACTTACTCGTCTATTAAATTGGTATCGATATTATTCCAGTACACGTTATCGTGGTACCAGCTTTACAGAATTTTGAAACCTTACCTCTGAAGATGGATTTCGTTCTCATTGATGTTAATAAGGAGCCGTACTTTAATTATGTATGCTCTTATCAGGTAAGAGATATTCCTACATTATTTATTTATGCTTCTTTAATACATTCATCATCTGCCTTGCCTCTTCCCAACTATGTTGGGGTCGGCTTCCAGTCTAACCGGATGCAGCTGAGTACCAGTATTTTACATGGAGTGACTGCCTATCGGACCTCCACAACCCAGTTACTGGGTAATACGATACCCCTTGGTAAGACTGGTTGTCAGACTTTCGGGTTTCTGACGACCCGCAACGACTGTCAAAGATCCACGAATGACAGCTGCGACCAACGGCTTTGCGTGTTTTCCGAGGCACGAAGGTGTAAAGTATGTAAAGATGGTCACCCATCCACGGAACAATCGCGGCAAAAGTAGCTTAACCTGATCGATCGACCCGTGTGGCTGTTATTACTAAGTCACAAGCCACTCTTCTTTAGTACTTACATTCATTTGTAATAATATTTTGTTCTTGCCCTGCTGTTTTTTAACCGACTTCAAAAGAAGGAGGAGGTTCTCAATTCGGACGTTTTTTGGAGAAGCATTTTCTTGTTACTCATTGTTTTTGTATAATTACAGATTTTGTACAAACCTATGTCGCTGATAGGATTCGCGGCGCTACAAACACTGCCCTGGTCCGCAATGTCTTGTGCAAGTAAAATTAATTTTGCATATTATTTGGCTTTGAGTAATGCATAAAATCTAAATAATGGCATAAATATTGTCAAGAACAGTTATCCGGGGTAAAGCCAGCGCTTAGGGGAGATTTGGTCAACACGGGTCCATGTTTTGGCAAAATATAAACAAAAACATTATTCCCATGTACTACCTAAGAGGATAATGTTAGATTAACAAAAAATCATTGAGTATCGTTAAACGTTGGCAAAACAAAATCCAAAACAACGCCGTGGGGTACAAAAAATACTCCCACAAAAAATACGAACAGAGTTCTCGTTCCGTGTTGAATATTAACATCACATGAACTACGTTCAAAGGGCGTTGATTCTGCAAAAACATCAGTCTAAAACATTTTATGTACTCCACGATTTATTTACCTTCCAGTCAGCCAATTGGACGTTTTAATTTATAACTTTGAAAATATAAAAGACCTCGTTAAAGCCACCGCAGCTGAAAGGCAGTGCAATGAAAATGAAGCATTTAAAGAAGTTTTCAAAAGATTCGTTCTTCACCACTGCTCTATAATAAAGTAAGTAAATAATTTACCAATTAGGTAACAAAATGCTTTTCCATGTTTTTATTTGAGTGAAATTTAAAAATGTATTTTTACCTTCTATGATACAAATCTCTTCCTCGAAAGGTATGCAAATTAATCTGATTTATTTAAATGTAAAACAGCCAGCTTTCGTTGCCTTTCAGATTTGTAAATACGATACAAGGTGCTTTTAGCGGCCTGATGACAGCAACGTTATGTTTGAATTCCTGTATTTTGGGTACTACGGCAATTCAGATATTTTCGGTAAGTCCTGCCGATCGATTCTGTAAAAATCTCACCGTGAAAAGTTAGGTGAAGTGAGCTTAGAGTGAGCTGCCAATAGTGTCAATCCTTAGCATTAGTTGAACTGACAGCCACTCCACGCTCACTTCACCTAAGTTTTCAGGGTGAGATGGTTACAGAATCACACTGCTGATCCCAAAGATATTATCTTTACAAAAATACTGCACTTATGACTCGAGAAGTACTCACACATTTGTACAACATGAATATAACATCACGCCTTTTATCCCTTTTTTTTTTTGGGTGGGAAGTCATCAAATGACCCCTCCCGCTCTGGGCGGAGCGGAAGGGAGTGTCAGACTTTTACTGACTAAAACCCACCCGTGTTCCTTCAGTTGCCTGTGCCAAGGGCCACCGTATCTCTTTCGAACAACCCGCAGCCCTGGCGGCATCGGCCCTAGCGGGCCCCGTCAGTTCGTGCTGACATCTCTTTGAGGCACGCCTTTTATCCCTGAAGGTTCTTTAGGTCGTCGGCCCATCTAGCTGCCCCCAGCTAGATGGGCCGACGACCTAAAGACCTCACTACGCTTGCCGATACGCGGGCACAATCTAAAGATTTTTTTTTTGTTGTCCGGTTACATAAGGCATGGAAATTAATGAGAGAAGCTGCACAGCTGGTGTTAATCATAATTAACTTTTTGTTATATTTTTTGCAGATTGATTCTCCTCTGACAAACAAGACGGAAGTAGCATGGGTTTTGGCTTATTTGTTAGTTTTTATTAGTATTCTTTTCATTGATTGTTACTTTGGAAATACTATCACTACAAAAGTAAGTACCTACCAGTAATTTTTTTAAACTTTTCTGTAGATATTTTTTAATCCTACTATCTTACTAATATTATAAACGTGAAAGTTTGTATGGATGGATGGACGGATGTTTGTTACTCTTTCACGCAAAAACTACTAAACGGATTTGGATGAAATTTGGCGTATTTGTTAATCCTGGTTTATAACCAGGATTAACATATAGGATACCTTTTATGTCGATATTCTCACGGGATCGAAACAACTACTATGCGGGTAAAACCGCGGGGCGCTAGTAGTCCTAAATGAAACCAATTGAATTAAAATCATCATCTGCCTAGCCTTTTCCCAATTAAGTTGGAGTTGGCTTCCAGTCTAGCCGGATGCAGCTGAATACCAGTATTTTACATACAGCGACTGCCTATCTGACCTCCTCAACCGACTTACTGAGTAATACGATACCCCTAGGTAAGACTGGTTGTCAGACTTTTGAGCTTCTAACGACCCGTAATGACTCTTAATGTCGTCGTAACGACTCACATTTACCATTGCCATCCATGCCAGCCAGAATGTTTATTTTTTAACAAAAAGCTGAATAAACATTGACGACATGAAAATCCTGAAATGTTCCCAAATTAAAGAGCTCTTCGTGTTCTAAACTACTATTTGATGTACCGCAGCGACCAACTTTGCAGTGCTTTTAACAAGTTTTTCAGGTCAGCTGATTCTATTTTTGGAATCGCACATACACAACAAACTTCATTTCACTAAAACTATCATAGTTTTGTTATACTAGACTAGAGGAACAGGTTTGAAAGCAAAAGTATATATTTGGTATGTCGTTTTATGTCGATAAATGTTTGGCAAACCTAGGCAAACCATTGAAAAAGAAATGAATATGTCTGAAGAGCTTAGCAGGCTGAAAAGTACAAAAGTTGTATTCTCTTAAGTTACACCAGTATTTCTATAAGTGCTATTCTGTAAAATTCACATCTTTCTACATCTAAACCTAATTCACTAGTTTTTGAACTAACTTAATTATATCACGGATTCATACCTGACACCGTTCCAATTCCAGTGATCATGTTTAAAGGATGCGTCATACTAGGTACTGAAGAAAACCACTGCATAGAAAAGGCCACAATATATAAGGTCAATCTAGATACGACATATTTTAAGAGAAATATTTGTGGGTGGTAAAGAAGCCATAAACATAAGCAAAATGAGCCTAACACTTTCCCACTGTTGGGACACACACACACAGGCCCGCACAGCCACACAGGCCTCTCAGGGAATGGGCCCTAATCTACCATGGATGGCTACTTTACCACCCATAGGTGGAACATTGACCGTATACAGGGTTATTTTTCAAAGACCAGCCAAATTTAAGGATGTGGTACAGACCATCAAACTGAACAACTTTCTCCATGGGACAAATAGCGTAATCGCCAAAATTTTATCAACTGTCCCATAGAAAACTTCAATACCTACTCGACCTAAATGTATGGGACGGCTGAATTTTTATCCGCGATTACGATGTTGGTCCCACGGAGAAAGTTGTTTAGTTTGATGGTCTGTTTTTCCTTAAATTTGGCTGGTCTTTGAAAAATAACCCTGTATAGCGTATAGGAGGTGTAGGTGTAGGAGTCATCAACGCGCAAACTGTTATCATGAATTCAGCACATGATTCTACCCACACGTTCGTAATAACTGACGAAGAATGTCATCACTGGTGGTTGTAGAATCATGTAGGTACAGAACTCATGGTCACAGTGTACGCCTAGATATATCTTATACCCTTTATATCTAATTTAAACACAACAGAAGTTGCCTCTTGATGGAGGTAATCTGCTATTTCCATACAAACAAACGAAAAAAAGGGACTGTAGAAGTGTCATATAAAACGCGGTAGCCAGGGCCATCACACCTCGACCCTTGTTACCGGCACGTGCTAAGCCAATTCAGTTATCCTCCCTTAACTCGTGGCTGACCTTTAGGATGAGCTCTAAGCCTCACCCAAGGGTATCCTTACCGGTTACTCAGTATGAATTCAGCGAACTCTCCCGAAAAACCGGTTTAAGGATAAGAAGATTTAGGTACATTACATGCACTGTTGAGTCTGATCCTATCCTCTTCCTATCGGTTTAAATATTTTTAATTTGTGTAATCTATAATTGTTAGATTAGGGTACATTCCGAATTATGCCATAATTGCTCACAGCACTCACATCAATAATTTGCGTTCCGATTTAAATATCATGATTATGACAGCTGAGAGCTGTCAACAATTTGGAACGCTCGTAAACGCACTCACAGTGTTCGCTCAACGTCAAAACTATATTCACTTGAATACTCATGGTTGGATTTCAGGATTTCTTTGTGTATACACCGCAATCTTTTTCTTCTTTGGTTAGATGGCGACTGTAACTAGAAGCGCAATTTTAAAAAACGCCATGTTACTTACAAAATATCGTGCGACTCAAAAAAAAAACGGCAAAACTGTCTTTTTTGACAGCGCTCACGGAGATATTAATTTAGTTAGAGCATGGTCGGCGTTATTACAAGATGGCGCATGTGTGTAGGCAATTCGGAAAGGATATAAGCATGCTCAAATCAATTACAGCGCAATTCGGAATGCACCCTTAGTTTATCATAATAAATGTAAAACGTAAGTTTACCTTTTGTAGTGCAAGAAGCATCTCTAAATTGCTCAAGCAGTCTTAATTAGCGCTTCTCGTCAAAAAACTGTAGGAAAATATCATTAGAGGACTACATAAATTTATAAATAGACATTTGTGAAGGAAAACATCGTGAGGAAACCAGAGGGGCAATTCTCGTAATTTTAAGAACGTTCACAGTCCGATCTCAGTCTCAATCGTCATAAATACCTCTAATTTCCCTACATTTTGACAAGTTTTTGACATTTGTTTGTCGCCGAGATGAGACTGCGACTAGATTTTGAACGTTTTAAATTAAGAGAATTGGCCTTCTGGACTTTAGTTAATGTAAGTCAGAAGTCGCCAACCGGTCTTAAGCAAGTGTGGTAGTCAATGCTCGAGCTTTTTCTATACAAGAAGAGACGCCTTTGCCCTGCAGAGGGACAATGATAGGCTGGTATTATACATTTATACAGGAATGAATAAATGAATGATAGATTTATTTGCAAGAATATAGGTAGCTAACATAAGTTCTTAAGATCTATAGGTTTCACTATATTCGGCATTTCTGCCGTGCAAATATTTAGATCAGGGTGAACATTTGAAGCGGGCGCTCAAGGCACTTCCCGCCTAAAATATGAATGCTATCAATTTTTACTCAAAGGAAACAATGGATTTCTTTTTTTGGAGTCGTATACAGCATGGGCCAGATGGAGATGACGGGATGAGCTGGGGCCTAAAAAGGCCACTTTGGCAGAATCATGATAGGATACCAATATTATGAATCATATTAAAAATCGTAAAATGCTCACAAACTGACAATTCATAACATGATCCGTGTGCAATTCACATCACAATGAAATAACATTTAAACTGTAGAAATCAAAAATAAAAAAACAAATTGATTAATAAAAACTGTACTTAATGAAAAATTTACCGATAAAATTACGGTTTTTATTTTTTTCATGCGACAATGTTTACACCAAATATGAAATGAAATTTTACGAAAATTAGAGGAATTGCTAATGATCTGCTGGGAATTCAGGAAATGAATAGCTTTTAGAGGTATTGCTTAAAGTAGCCTTTTTAGTCCCCCAGGACTCCTTCAATAAGAACTGCACCCTAATTGCGTAACACACGATCAATCGGAATCGGTTTCATTTTGACAGTTCAACAACATTCATTGCGTAATTTACGTGTTGAGCAGACAAATTTTTCGAATTTATGAAGCAATGGATTAGCAATTTGCTTCAAAATGATTCTGATTCCGATTGTTTGTGTGTTACGCAATTAGGGTGCTGGTCCTTAGCTTAGAACAGAGAGAAGTGGAAAGAGAGTAGGGCGGCCCTTCCCAGCAGTGGGACATCACAGGCTGATAATAATAATAAAATAGAACATGGTGACCCTTTTAGACACTCATTGCCCTATCATCCTAATTTCAGAACTTGCACGTTTCAACAGCAGCGTACTCCTGCCCCTGGACCGAGCTACCAACAAACCTGAAGAAGAACCTAATCATCTTCATAGCGCAGACCCAGAGACCCCTCATCTTAACATCAGCGAATCTAGTCCCTATTTCCCTCGAGACATTCACCAAGGTAAAGCGACAACAAATTAACTACCTACTGACCTATTTATAAGTACCAATAATTTGTCAGATTATATAAGAAACTGCCTTCAGCTCGTGACGTCGTCCGCGTGAAATTTCTTGCTCCCTCGACCCATCGCGTCGCATCGCATCGCCAGCCCGCGATATTTCTTTTTTTTCGCTTAGCGTTCTTGCTGACTTTATTCAAAATTATTTGAAAGAAGAAAGAAAATACGTTTATTTGCGGTAAACATGACGCATAAAAAGAACACAAACACAAAAAAAAAATAACAAGTTAAGTGAAAACATGCGTCACATCCAGGCAAAACGCTCAGCAGATTTCTTTTCGCTCGGGTCCGCAAAGGCCTATTAAATCTGACTATGAGGTCTAGAGATTAGCGCGTACAAACATACACTCTTCAGCTTTATTAAAAGTAAGTATAGATATTCCGGATAAAATTGAATAATTGGGTAACGTAATAATTCCACGTACCTACTTATTATATCAATCTTATTGATACATATAATAAATACGTGGAATTATTATGTTATTTCTGTTCTTATTTTCAATGATGCTTTGGTGCTACGTTTTTCAGAAAGGTACTTGTTTACGTGTTTGATTTTACTTTTATAATGTGGACTTCCCAGAGTGAGACACGAGTAGGTTGCGGTAAAAAAAAATCATAATATTATAAATGCGGAAATAACTCTATAGCTACATACGTAATTTTCGGCCGCGGGCAAATATAGACTTTTGGGATCCATCAAAGTTGTCACGAAAAGAAAACAATATGATGGCCGTTACATTTCCAAATATTAGAATGGAAGTAGTATGTATAGATTATTTTTTTTAGCTATACAATTCTTTAGTGTTTTAGACAAGCAGTGTTTCAGGCTGAAATAAATACTCGTATCATCATCATCTTCATCTGTCCTACAAGCTGTTGTTTTGCATCCTCATCAAATTTCAGGAGGCTGCTAGGAAAGACATAAATAATCAAATAAAATTACGATCCCTGGTAAATAATGAATACATACTTTTTTTTTAGTTATTTAAGTTTCACAGTATTTCAAAATACACCACTTTCAAAGAACAAGCAAGCAAAAGTAAAAGCGGCCGCGTTTTTATGTGTGTGTAAAAGGGCAGTTACAGTGCGGTCTCAGATAGGCCGCGTTTTAATATGCGTGTCCCACAAACGTTTCCGAAAATTTGAAAAAAAAAATACCTACTTATTTTATTATTGATTCATGTCGAGAATCAGTAGCATAGTTACCTCTTTGAATTTGACGAGGTTGCAAAACAACACCTTGTATAATCCAATTTATTTGGGGTCGGTGCAACATGGCTTTATCTTCCATACTTCTCTATTAGTCGTCATCTCGGTAGTCACCCCCTTTCTAAACATATCATCTTTCACACAGTCCGTCCATCGTTTCTTTGGTCTTCCCCTACTCTTATAGCCATCGACTTTCATACTCAAAACTTTCCTCACGACATTTCAAATAATGTAGTTATAATTATTCGAAGAAACTACTAGAACAAATGTATCCGTACTAGATGCTTATAAAAGAATTATTTGTACGTAATACGATTGACAGTGTCGTTTAAAACCAAAATATTTTCGAAATTATTTTATGATTTCTCTAACAACAAGATCTTATTCAAAAGAAAAATATTATCAAATAATCTTTGTATAATAACTTTTTCTTTGTTTGTCAATTTATTTTTGTTCGTAATTCAATAAACGCTAAAGGAAAATACAGGGCACTATGAAAAGGGACCGACACGCTTTGAAACTGTTGAAACGTTTTCTAAGTTAACTGTCGAACACAGAGAACTATTTTTACCATTTGAGGAAAAGCTATCCAATTCCTTTGTTGAAAGATGATCAGAAAGAAAAATAATTAATTTTCCATTGAATCTCGTGTATTATGAACAGTAAGTTGCGCACGAAAAAGTAAATTTAAACTACAACATTTTCTGTACTATCTAATCTACAGGATTAAATTAAATAAGCCAGCGAAACTTCGCTGACGTGATGGGTATCAATATCAGATATAATGAAAATTATATGAAATCTTATGTCCAGATAAATGATAAATGATAAATGATAAATGATTTTATTTTTGTAAGTAGGTTTGTACAAACACTTTTACACGTCAATCATATTTTAAAACTAGATGAGGTCGGCGTTTCCTATCTGACTAGTCTGAGAAGAAAGGCCGAAACAAACTCAGACGTCACAGTCTCTTTTAAAGTCCAGACATAATCTTGGTCAGACCATGTGAAGACCATGTAGATTTATGTCTGAGATGGTTTTTTTGAAGAAAGAACCAAACAGTTTGAGAGGACCTGTCCAGTCAGTGCACGCATTTGTCAGAAATCGTGCAGCTCAACTCAAAACTTAGAGAGCTCAACGATCCGACGAACAATACCAAAGAAAGGACATTTGGGTAGGCCACATTAATTACTCAAACTGCCAGACCACGCCAAAAACTAAGAGAACAGAGAGAAAAATAATATAAATACAATGACCCACATAGTCTTCACATTCACAATAATTAAAATAATAGAATACTTTACAAAGTAAGCAAATGTCATAGTATATATCAAATTCATCAATGTCAAAGTGTATATAAAAAAAAAAAAACATCAACAAAACAAAAATAAAAAATAAACACATTCAATATGTAAAAATTGGAAGCAGCTTAATCCCAAGCCTTTTTGTCCTCGATATAAGCCTTAACGGTATAAAATGCTTTCTCGCACAACTTACGTTTAATGAATGATTTGAATTTATTAAGGCTTAGATCTTGAGATATAAAACCACATAAGATTTCATATAATTTTTTGAAAGTTGTATGTCTAGATATAAAACCACATACAACTTTCAATAAATATACACATAGATTAGATAACTTAATAAACATACAATACCATAAATATAACTCATTCACATTACACTCACACGTCGAATAGGTAATCGGTATGTGGCGAAATGCAGTTCGTTAGTAAGCGCATCACTTCAAAACGGCTCGGCTGGATGAATTTTAAAACGTTTGTAATAATACGAATAAGGTTTTTACGGAAAGTAAAATTGGAAAAGTTTCCCGGAAAATTTGAAAAAGTGAAAGTCATTTTTTCTATGGGATTTTTGTATGAGCTATTGTTCAGACAGGACAATGTATGTCGGGTCAGCTAGTAAGCTCTAAAAGCGTGGGTCTTAAATTAGACACAGCGGATGGGCCGTCAAATGTCCTATCATTCTTTATTTCACAATTGGTAGCTGTAAATTTATTTAATTTTTAATATTACTATTACTATATATTAATTTTATACTTTTAACAAAAAAAAAAACAGTTATTTGACTCTTGTAAAAGTATAAGTAACACTCGGGTAAAAGATGGAAATAATCAAATCACGACGTAATTTCTTTAGACAAAAATAAAAAACATTACATTTTCACATAAGATTTTTTTTCTATATTGTAAATGATAAATAACCTATTTTTAACTTTATTTTTAGTGGTTTTATATAAAATAATAAACAAGAGTAATATTCATATACAAAATATGAAGAATAACAAGATTTGATGTTTTTTTGGGAGGTTATCGACCGTTGTTAGTGTGTATGAGTTAAAAAAAACTGTTTTCTTATGTTTCACTCCCGTCTGCTGAGTTTAGCTAGCTAAAGTTTTAATAAATGAAAAGCTTCTAAATGTTTGTAACCTGAACCGCGCAGACAGCTCTCAGAAATAGAGTGGACAACTAACAAGTTTTATCATATTTAATACGAGTATTTAGTTAACATAAGTATGCAGTAGTCAGAGCTGGGTTTAGAGTTTGTTTACCTGGCAACAGTTTGTTAATACCCAAAATAGCACCAAATTAAAGTTTGGAAAGTAATGAAAGCATCTATTGTGTTGTTTTGTGCTTGATGTTGCTCTTTGTAATTGAAGTGGTACTTTGACATATAGGTACAGACGCCAGCACATCAAGCTACCACAATCTGTCAAATTTCTTTAATAGATTTTCAACTTTATCGTTAAATCATTAAGGTTCAAGGTTGATTGGGAATATTTAACAGTTTCGGGTAGCTTGACCTGCGCCGTCTGTACATCTTTTGTTGGAAGTCCTCAGTGCTTTTATTTTTGTACATAATTATATAGTTCAGAATAGTAGATATTGAGAATTAGCTTTGCCTGCGGCTTCGCGCTATCCCAAAAGAACGTACTACCGGGATTATGTGTTAATCCAGGTTATAAACTGTCTGTGTGTGGTAGGTAAATTTCATCCATTTCGGTCAACCATTTTAGCCCCAATCCAGAACATATATCCAGATAAACATTTTAGCCCCAATCCGGAACATATATCCAGACAAACATTCTAAAAAATATATTTTCGGACTTAGACTCCCACCCTCGTCTCACAATTACTTTAAAAAAATACAGTTTTTAATTAGGTATGTATTTTTATCAATGTATTTTTTCTCAATGTATTTTTTTCAATGTACAACGCTCTAATTGCGAAACACACTTTCAATCGCCATCTGAATTATTCTGAAGAATATTGCTAATCCATTGGTACATAATATGTTGGAAAATGTGTCTGCTCAATAACGTAAATGCAACGAACGTTGATGATTTTATTATATGTATAATAGGCATATAATGAAATAGTAACGAAGTCAAAACTGCGGTTTAATTGCGCAATACACTAACCGTAGCAGTGGCTTTCATTTTGGTAATTCATTGCGTTATTTACGTTGTTGAGACTTTATTATATTATATGAATGATAATACCTATGATATAGAAGAGCGTTATGACAAAAGCTCAATATCAAAGTCTTCGTAATTGCCCGCGTCAGCACCTTTTGCCTACAAAAGTCTTCACACAATTCTAAAAATAGAAAACCGCCCAAATAAATATTCCCAATCTTCAGCCGACAATAGATGTCCCAATATCTGATTATTAAGATAAGTACCACTGTGAATGCCATAAGTTAGGACGTCATAGTTCACTTCCAGAAGGACAATCATTATTCATCGTCGTTTATCATATTTTTTGTCCTCAAATATTTGGGATCACTTCCAAGATATTCCCATTGTCATTGTACAATTGAGAAGATAAGTCCCGGCGGTATATGTATTTTTTATTATATTATGAAATTTTTATTTAACTAGCTTCGTATGGTTTTCACGACTTTATAAAACATGAAGATTTATTTATGATCTGTTTAATACATGAAGATTTAGTTAGTCTGCACTCAGACAGTGCAGGTTTAAAATAATTATAATAATATACAGTTTGTCCCAGAAGTCGATGTCAAGCCGGAATCGGTAATAGGCCAAGTCATAATTATATATTTAAAACACAAAACATATTTTTTTTTTTACATTTTTCTGATAACTGTTAGGAGTTGGCCTATTACCAGATTCTAGGTTGACGTCGACTACTGGGACATCCTGTATATATGTAAATAAGAAAAGAAGGAAAAGAATCATAGGCCATCAGAAAATTCGTCCGTAACGATGTCAACAGGAAATTGTTTGAGTTAAATATTAATGTATTGTAGGGTTGCTTGTTGTGTAAAGTTACACGTTACAATTTATATTATATCATAAGGCAACCCTAAGTGGGGGGATGATAGGGACTGCGTGGTTATCGCCCTTCAGACCTCCCCTAGCTGGTTAGTTTCCTGAAGACTGCTAGGCTATCGAAGCAGGGAACTAGTCGTACTAAGGATCAGAGCTGGCTGCGTGGCTACCGAGCTCAGAAACCTCTAGCTAGGGACTGACGATTTGTTCTTTTTTTTTATAAATGGCATCTCGTAGTTGACCTTGAGAGGTCGTGACTACTTAACCGGACTATGACGATTTGTTCGAAGACGGCTCTGCTTATAAAGGCGGATTGGTTGTACATGTGTGCACAATCTCTACACGTAGTCATCTATAGTGGTGGTGCAGATTACTTGCGGGGTGGCGCTTGCGCAGATTGTTGTACACGAAGATTGTAGATGGCGTCACTTGTCTACATAAATCGTTTGTAGTTGCTGTCTTCTAGTTTATAATGTCGTTCATCATAATGCTTTGGATAATTTACACTAGATGGCGCTGCATGTTTGTTACAGTATTATATATATTATATAAACCAACCGAAATAAATTCTTGAAATGATGTTGATAACCATATCAAAATCCTTCGCGTAATTTAAGAAGAAGAACAACGCGTTCACACAGACAGACACGAGAAGCAATTTCAATAATATGTATAGAAATATTAATTTGCAAATATTTGGCTTCGGAAATATTTGGAGACATCCATTACGTGGCAAAGGTATTTTAATATTTATGACAATGCTTAATGGTTTTTGTTGTTTACCCGACATTTAAGTATAAGGATTGAAAGGCAATTTGAGACGAAATTTAAATGATAGGGAAGAAAAAGGAATCGTTACGAAATAGAACTGCATAGATATAGGTTAAGACGTTAAAACTTTTTAAGAACGTTTCCAGACTAACATATTCAGCCTATAATGTTCCCACTGCTGGGACACAGGCCTCCTTTCTTCAAGAGGGAGTGGGTTATAATTTACCACGCGGACCCAGTGCGGTTGGTAAATGTCACATGTCTTTCAGGATTTAACGATGTTTTCCTTCACCGTTTTTGTGCCTGCCTGGATTCGAACCCAAGACCAACAACTCGTAAGTCGGGGCTATTACCACTTGGCCACCACTGCTCTCTGGGCATAACTGCTCTCGTCTGTTTCCAGCTGAATCACATTCAATATTAATTTATTAACGAGTTACTAATAACAAGCCTCCACAAATACATAAATAATGATTACATGTTTGATTCTCTATAACTGTGTACTAGAATGTCAGTATTATTTCTAAATGCAAAGCTTTTGTTCGCGACTGTTGGTCTTCACAGAAAACTGTATTTATTAGCCAAGTTCATTAGTTGGTTCCAAGACTACATGTATTTTCACTAAAATGAGCTCAACATTAATTGGTTCACGAAGGTTTTTCAAGGAATTTGGTGCATTTATTTCTTGGTATTACTCTGTGTTTTTATTACACTTTTATTATTCGAAGTATGTATTTGCAGTTTGTGTTTGACTTAATAACTGCACTCTCTTTGAGTTGTGACGTCATACATTTTGACAAATATTTTCTTAGCACCGTTTCGCTTTTCCAGTAACTGTCAGTTGGGTCTTATTTATAGCTTGAAAACTGTTTCACATTCACATTTAATATACTTCAGTAACTCCAGCTGTTCTAGTCTGTAAAAATCTCACCGTGAAAATTTGGGTGAAGTGAGCTTGATTGAGCTGTCAATAGTATCAAACCCTAACATCAGCCGATGTATTATGTAAAAATCTCACAGTGAAAACGTATGAAGTGAACAGGGTCAATTGGTAGCATCGAGTGGAATGTCAGCTCACCTTACCTAAGTTTTCAAGGTGAGATGTTTACAGAATAGATCGCCATTATAAAACAAATGCATAAACTTTTTAAGTATTAGCGTCGTTTCTCGTTTTTTCATTAAAGCTTCTATTTTCACTCACCACGAGGATTACAAAACTTTGTTGTGAAACCATCGTAATAAATCATAACAACATTATTTGATTTTATAATTTGATCCATTATCATAAATTTTAGAAAAAGTTTGATATTAAATCTTATTACTTAGCTGAATATTCAAAAAGTTTTCGGCGATAGCAATCAGAATGTATTTTATTTTAGGAGTTAAGGCTCCTGCAGACAGATGCGACGCGAAGGCGCAATGCGACTCCAATAGAACAATTTTCATGAAGTTTTCATAGAAATTGTTACATCAGAGTCGCGTCGCGCCAGTCTGTGGAGGCGTTTACACGAGTAATTTAAGAAAAGTTCTTTAGAAGCAGTAACTAGTCAAAATGTAAATAGCATTTATTTTAAGATAAAATTTTGTATCTTATTTAGGTCCATATTCACGAGACGCACTTATAAATTCTACTATCGTGCCTGTTTTAAATGAACACATTCATCTCTTAATTCTATTAAAACATTAAGAAAATCTTGTAAATATTTAAGTACAAACAAACATTAATTGGTAAGGACTTATATGTATACCTCTGCCCGACCTTTCGGGAAAACCAGCCCTGATGAACACCTACATTTTGCTAACCTGGGAATAGAACTGAGGACCCCATGCCCAGCACTTGCAACCACTAGACCAGTGAGGCAGTCAGACCATCAAAAGTTATAATGGCACAAATTGCGTTCAAGCTGCTGCTCTGCTTTTGTACATGTTACTGGCATGTGTCATCATTTGGCTAACCTTTTCCCAACTATGTTAGGGTCAACTTCCAGTCTAACCGTATGCAGCTGAATACCAGAATTTTACATGGAGCGACTGCCTATCTGACCTCAACAAACCAAGTTACTAGAAAATGCGATACCTCTTCGTAGGACTGTTAGTCAAACTTTCGGGCTTCTGACGACCCGTAACGACAGTCAAAGATACACGAATGATAAAAAAAAAATTGTTTATTTCTCACCACAATACATTGACAGATAGCCGACACACAAATACATACATACACACATCATCATCACACATACATTGGCGATTGATTGATAGCCGGGACGAACGGCTTTACACTTTCCAATGCACGGCTCATGTGTATAGCTACCTTTATACAAAGCGACTTTCATCCGTACACCTAATACTTCCCGTTGCTTTCAGAGTCAAGATTGCGTAGTCTATAACTGGAGCATAATATTCTCTAGAGGGATCGGTTTGGAGCAATTTTCCTCTTCATTATGCGTCTATAGGCTTGCCTGTGATTAGAGCAATATTACTTATAGCCTTCGGCGACGAACCAGGGACAGGCCGGGCTACGGATACCTAAGCAGAGATAGCATAATAACCGGAATGGAAGTGTGTTATCAAAATAATTTGTAACAAGATCATCATCTGCCTAGTCTTTTCCCAACTATGTTGGGGTCGGCTTCCAGTCTAACCGGATGCAGCTGAATACCAGTATTTCACATGGAGCGACTGCCTATCTGACCTCCACAACCCAGTTACTGGGTAATACGATACCCCTTTGGTAAGACTGGTTGTAAGAGTTTCGGGCTTCTGACTACCCGTAACGACTGTCAAAGATCCACGAATGACAGCCGGGACCAACGGCTTAACGTGCTTTCCGAGACACGGAGGGGTCTCGGTATGTAAAGATGATCACCCATCCACAGACCAACCGCGGCAAGCATAGCTTAACCTGACCGATCGACCTGTGCGGCTGTTATTATTTAGCCACGGGCCCCTCTTTGTAACAAGATATTATATAATAAATACTTGCATACATACATGCATAAAATCATGCCTTCTTTCCATGGGGTAGGCAGCAACTACAGAGCGCCACCTGCTATGATCCTTACAGTCATACTTCTTCTGCCTTGTTCACGTTCAAGCATCTGGTCATACACGCACGCCGGTTGCGAGAACTACGCACCTGACTTTTCTGAAGAACATCACCAATAAGGTCACTGTATGTCCTCCTAGGGCGTCGTCACGGCGTTTCTACTTACATCTGCCTTGTAAATACCTATTGTTAGTCACTTTTCATTCAATCTCTGAACATAACCAAATCATATTTATTTATTTAAATAATATGGGAGAGTTACAGCTAAAACAAACAGAACAAGGACAGTACATTAGTCTGAAAGCCAATTACAAGTCTCCACTTATAAAATACAGAAAAGAAAAAGTAAATTCTAAGGACATTCACACCAACTACTATATACTACAGCATATTATGTTGCTCGAACTGCTTAACAATCATAACAAAATAAACTAAATACCTACCAGTCGGATTAACATATAAGCATACTCTTATCAATTTTGGTTACTACATCTTCTTTTAAACAGCACTTTCTTCAAAAAATATCCAAATTCCAATTCGGATTAAACTCAGATCTTGGATTCGGTTTCGGATCCAACGTAGTGCGAAACCGCTCTTACGGAGCGACGTACGGAAACAAGTGACGCGCGCGCTTTTCGCTTGACGCAAGTTACGTCGCAAGTCGCATAACTAGAGGCCGTTTACCTTAGCTGAATTTCTCATTAGCACGTCACAGTCATTTATTTGATTTGCATTTAGATGTGTAAAGATTAATCAACCCTGGTCCGTTTCATCGCCTGAATAAGAAACTATGTGTAAAATGGTCGGGCTAACCACACATTTTAGCGGTACATAAGTTTCGCATTTGCAAAGCTATCGAATTCAAGGCGCGAAGCCTTTATTAGGGAAACTCATCACGTGCGTATGTACCAACACATTAATAGATACAAACTACTAAATTATTCATCAAGAGTCGTACTGGACCCAGAAAACCTCGGGACCCACTGTCCCACTGGGATGAGACCGGGTTCCGTAGTTTAATCTTTGCCAATTAAGCTTGGACACAGAACGCCATAAAATATGCTTTCATTTTTACTGTCTGCATTTTTATTATCTTTCTCGACTGAACTAATTTAATGTTGGCAATTATGCTCGCGTGAATAATTTTTATAGTAAACGAATGTTATATTTTTAAGTAGATTTTTATAATGAAAGATAAATTATTTTATTTTTTTAAAGAAGATCCTGCTTTTTGATGTAATATCATACATACATCATATATCATATATACAGTGCATTTGGTTTATTAAGATTACAGAGAATTTTCAGTATTTAGAAAATGTAAATTATCAGTATACTTTAAATTTTCTAACTCAACTCCGCAGACGCGATGGGATGGTGAAGATTTAATGTTCTTTTTTTGGGAAGTCTACGACCGCTGTTAGTGTTGTTACTTTAATAATGAGTTGAGAAAAACTGTTTTCTTATATTTTATTTTGTTTAGAGATCAATGCCATCACATTTGTGAAGATCACCCAAAAAAAATTTAATTGTTTAAAGAAATTTTTGAAGTGACATCAACTTAATTATTTTTTTGTTTTGTCATGTTTAGTTAACAATACCCATAGCGTCTGCGGAGTTTAGCTAGCCAATTAAAAATAACCCTGTAAAAGTAGTCTAGACTTCACAAACAAACAGGCACCCTTAGCTCCCATTTCTCCAAAGAAAACAGACATCCAAATGTTTTTATTTCATTCCTACCATCACGAAAACATAACACAGGAAAACCCTTTAAACACAAGGTAACCCCTCGCTCAGTTGACAAAACATCTGTATTCCCGGGTCGACGCCCTGATTTTCTCATTAATATCGGTCTAAGGGATTTTAAATGGTATATTCTCTTTTGCAGGTCATGAATTGGACTTACAAGGGTTTTGCTGTCATGAATCAGATGAAGAAATAATTTTAAATAATACGTACTTCTCTGTAGCTTGCACTAAAAGGGCAAAAGCCTGTGCCCATTCATTATATACTTGGAAATTGAACGTTAGAAAGAAAAATTATGTATGGCCACTCATACAGGAAGATCACAAACTAAACTAAACACAGTCAAAAACAAATTATATTTAAAAAAAGTAACATAGAAGTACAGTCACGAGCACCAATATGTCTACACTTGGCAATTTTCAATTGCGATTTTTTCGTGAAATAACGAATGCAACGTTGAAATACGACACATTACATAAACCTATGGGTTCGAAAATGCTATGTTCGTAACAACATAAAATTTCATTAGAAAATAAAGGAGTAAATCGCTTTTGAATAAAGCCGAGTGTTTACATACTTTTGCTCGTGACTGTACCCAACATTTTATAAAATTTCTAAATGACACAAACGCACCTATCTAAGTTCAAACTTGCAACCAAGGGCTTTTTGTAGTCATATTTTTTGTAATTGGGACACTACGAGCGAGAATTTCTTTCTCTTTCTGTAAATAGCGTGTATCAGAAAAACGACAGTACAAACGCCAGCACATCAAGCTACCACAATCTGTCAAATTTCTTTAATAGATATTTAACTTTATCACTAATGTATTAAGAAAATTTGACCGTTTCGGGTAAATATGATCATACATTCTTGATACACGCTGTATACGAACATCTTTCTCTACTTAAGTCCAAATTTGAAACACCTCGTAGGAGAATGCTCCTATAAAGTATAGAAATTGGTAGATTGCACCAAGTTGTTAATACTTCGTTTAACTTTTACGGGCAGCATTCGAAGATAGCCAGGCACAATCTAACATCTATGTTGAAAATAAAATAGTAAGGTAACGTAGTAGTAGTTTTCTTTTATTCCAACATACATACATACCCATACTAATATACAACGTGTATCAGAGAAATGAACTGTTCCATTCAAAACTTCAATACCTACTCGAGCCAAATGTATGGGACAAGCTGTTAATTTTTTGCGATTACGATGTTGCCCGCATGGAGAATGTGGTTCACTTTGATGGTCTGTATGCTTATTAATATTACTCGTATCATAGACTCGTATAAATGCGAAACCTACTGTCTGTCTATTACCTTTTCACGGGGCAGTGCACGAAATTGACTGATTTTGATCATTTTTGTTCACTTTTTGTGAGAAAGGGAAAAATAATTTAAAGAAAAAAAAATTATACGAAAAAAAATGTTATTGGTAAAGTCGAGTTCTTAGTTTTGTATGTGGCTGGAAGAAGTTTTCCAAAAAATGACGCAAGACTGTCGTTTGATCATCGTTTTACAAGTAACTACTTATTATTTTGAACATGAACAAATATCATCAAAATTATTTTATGGTTTAATATGAAAATGTGGACCAAGCACGTGTACGTGGTTGGTACACTTTTTTCAACTTCGATACAAAATATAGCAAAAAAATAATGTTAAAAAACATTTTTTAAAGAAAGCCTGTTAATAATGTATTTAATCCGATTATTTAGTAAAACTTTCAAGAAATTTAAAATCTCACTTTAGTCTTCAGCTATCCAAGAAAAAATAACATTATTTTATTCTACGAAAACACAATACATATTATCTTCATTAAGTAAATCAAAGGCGAAATTAACTGTATTTTCGAGAGCAATGATGAAACTAATAACAGACTGACACGAATGGTTTTGCGCCACGAAAACTGTGCTTTTATAGTCCAGGTACCTTATTATGTTTCAATTATTTTAAGCTTTCTCACAATTAGATAAGAAATTTACCAAAAAGGTTTTTTTTGTGCACTGCCCCTTAACGGCTGAATGGATTTGAATGAACTTTGGCACACAGATAGATAATGACCGGGATAAATAGATAGGATACTATTTATCCCGGACATGAACTATCCGTCCTAACATGGAATACTATTTGCCACAGTACTACGTTCCCTAATATAATTTATATTGATTTCGGAAACGGGGTTTTTCAACATAATTGCGTACACCATTTTTTTCGATTTTATGCCAATCTTGTACTGAAGGCCAATTCTCGTAATTTAAAACGTTCACAATCTAGTCGCAGTCTCATCTCGGCGGCAAACAAATGTCAAAAACTTGTCAAAATGTAGGGAAATTAGAGGTATTTTTTGACAGATTGAGACTGAGATCAGACTGTGAACGTTCTTAAAATTACGAGAATTACCCCTCAGGTATTTAATAAATAGTAATATTTTCATAAACATTAGGGGTTCGTGGCTAAGTAATTACAGCCGCAAGGCTAGATCAATCGGGTTAAGCTACGCTTGCCGTCGTCGGCCCGTGGATGGGTGACCATCTTTGCATACCGAGACCCCTCCGTGCCTCGAGTCTTACCAAGGGGTATCGTATTACCCAGTAACTGGGTTGTGGAGGTCAGATAGGCAGTCACTCCATGTAAAATACTGGTATTCAGCTGCAGCCGGTTGGACTGGAAGCTGACCCCAACAAAGTTGGGAAAAGGAAGGCAGATGATGATGATTTTCCTAAACATTGAATGGATCTTTCAAAAAGTGTCTAGTTATCACGCTTTTACCGAAAAAGCGACTGTCTATGCTCAAAAAATGTACCATAAACCAAATATCAAATGTGTACCCAATTCCAAAATTCGCAAACAAAATTTATATTAAAAGGTGATCCTATTTGTTATGCCGCCCATGTAGTTAATAAAAATACACTGTTATGTATATTTGGAACTTAAAGCTTGGTGATTATTGTTTTTTATTAAGAGGAAATTCTAATCATGAGAACTCTCTTGAGTCTGGTGATATAGGTAGGTACTGTTTAGGTTGTTTGCTAAAGTCGACCTTACGTTTTTATGAATGGCATCTCGCAGTTCAACTTATGAGGTTGTCTTCTGCTCAACAATTTAAGGCCTCCTACCAGGGCTTAATAACTTAAAAACTAATCGACTACACGCTAAGGGCACCCCCTGTGGGATACGGACCCCGGCTTAGGGCGTCGCTGGGAAAGGGCAGCAAGGGACAGGCTGGATTGAAATTAACCTTATATAGTGCAGGCTGGAAATAAAATAACGCTGGTTGCATTCGAACAAACGAGTTAAGATTATCCTTTAAAATTTTTGTATTAGGTTTTTTTTGGAAGGAGTGAAAACATAGCCGGTGTGACGTAAAGACGTTCGCTTGGAATAAACGCAGAAAATATAATGTTGTATGATTTTAACACATACTTAAAAAAATAAACGTGTGCGGTCGAGGGACCTCCGTCAGAAACGAAGATTCTTACGCGATATTCGCACGTACACACACAGTAGTATATAATACAGTACAGTAATAATATAGTACAGTAGTATATAGTACTATATAAAGAGACAGAGATGAAGAGGGAGGAAGTCACATGGAGGAGGCATAACGCTTCTTGAGCGTGACGTTTTCTACCAGTTAACTCCTACCGTTAAGGAACTTCGTCCCAAAAAGTAAGATTTTTTCTAACAACATATTCAAAAGGAAAGCGAAAGTACGACATAGTAACTGCACACCCATTTGTTCACTACAAATAGTTGACTGAACAAAACAGAACGTTAACGCACGCGTTCGTGGAAATCAACCGATTCCACGAATCTCATCGTTCCCACGAAGGAACGTGAACGCGCCAATTCGTTGCAAAACGTCGCCCATAACTCCAGTAATCTAACCAGTCTAACATCAAATGAGTTAACAGATAACCTGTATTCGTAATAACCGCTGGTGTCGAATCATGAGGAATAAGCGATCCATCCATTAGTGACAAATGTTTACTGCAATCAGACGTGCAGCGGCGGACGTACGCAATTAATCAACACATATAGGTAGCTACTTAGGTACATACGTTGCAATGCCGCAACAATGGATATCGTAGATCAAACAATAGAAGCGCCTGTTATGTGTGGATTGTGTAATACTAAGTAGTATCAGCCATAAAGGGTTAGTTTCATACTTCTTGTCCGATTTAATGAATATGTTGCAGGTTTTGAAGCTGTGTATTCTGTAAGGTATGTGTTTTTGCTGCTGCTTAGTGCTCGTACACACGGCTACACGTCAAGCTATACAAAACCAGTTTGTCTTGGCCTCACTTTCTATGATATTTTCTCACAATGAACGGTCAGCCAATACTGGTTTTGCATAGCTTGATGTGTAACCGTGTGTACACACGAGCGACACGAGTCAACGGCATCGACCATTGACAACATGCCGCTCGTGTATTTGAGCACCATACTAAAATACACGAGCGGCACGCTTGTCGACGGCAGTCGCTGACGCGTCGACGTCGGGCGTCGATGGGTATCGATGGCTGGCGTCGACACTCGTCAACGGCTGCAATCGCCTCTGCCGTTAACACGTGTCACTCGTACTATGTATGCACACTTAATCGCACTTACTGGCTTACTGAATGAGCTCTCAAAAAGAAGATGCAATGCATTTTCACTGTCATGCATGTCATGCATTGCCATGAAACTGTAATAAACGTTATGATTACAAACGTTCCATAAAAATAAAAGAGCATAAAACAAAACACGAACGGAAGCAACTCACTTATAAATGCAAAGAATGCTTCATTCTCTATTATTTTTATACAAAACGGTAATCCAATATTCCGGAATAGAACCTAGAACAAATACGTTTTACTGGGATCAGCCAAAAATCTATAGTGATCAAATAACTCGTTCAAAATTAAATTACCAGCGTTTTCCCATTTAATGAAATTGTTTTAATAAACTATGTGTAACATTACCCGCAACAGTCCGTCCCAACTAGATCAGTGAAAAAGTTTGAATTTTTAATAGATTTTACACGTGATATTTTATATTTTAATCCGTCATGAGGTCCGATAATGCATCTCCATTGCTCGGAAACTCCATAATATGAATAAAGACTGGTAAGAGATCAACAACCCTGTGTGCTGTAATCTATAGTATTACTTATATAATAATAAATCTGTAGAAGTGAAAATTCTGTACATTGAAAATATCAAAAAAATAAATGGTAATGGTTTTACTAGACCGACACCGAAACCAAAAATGTGATTAAAAAAATATTTGTCTGTCTGTCTGTCTGTCTGTTTGTTCAGGCATCACGCAAAAACTACCGGTTCGATTACGATGAAACTTGGTATAATTATTCTTTAATATCCTGGGCACCACACTGGGTACTTTTTATCCCGGAAAAGTATATACAATAAAAAACAAACTTAATTTTGCGGTTCGATCTCTAGACCCGATTACTGTACCAACCGCAAATAATAAGTTTGTCGTAGGTTACGTCACCCGCAGTATTATCTGTGCGACCTTTTTATTCCTTTTAGTTTTTAGAGTTATTTACGTTTATTTTTATAAGTCGTAGGTTTAGATTTTAAAACCTACGGTCACTACGTACACTATCAAATATAGGTAGTATATTTGATAGTGTAAGTAGTGACCGTAGGTTATTTTATAATACTGTTAGGTAGGATTAGTCATTCGTATAGATATTAGTTTTTAGGGATTTTGCTTATTTATTGAGTTTAGATTAGTTATCATCAGAAATAGCATAATATAAATAAACAATTAGCCTATAAGGTTTCCACTGCTGACATGCATCCTCACTGTGAAATAGTGCGGGCTGGTGCGGAGTAGCCAGCCATGTCTCGCACTATGTTCCAACATAAAACAAAAATAGTCAGAATGTTACGTTACTTATTGGTACATCAATATTTATTTTGGTAGAAACTTCACTAATTAAATTATCTACACTAAAAACACACCTACAAATAGTCATGATCGCAAATCTTCAAGTTGAGTCCAATTAGTCTCACTGTCCACCAGAAAATCATATGAATAGTTTAGGAATACAAAGCTTTGGTGAGCGTCGAAACTACACGAGTGACACAAGGCCGGCTCGCGGCCGACAATTCAATTAGTGGCCTCCCATCACACGTAACAATCCAACGAAGGAGATAATATGGGGTGGCCTTTTCATGGCATCCAAAGTAAGTCGTTAAAACTTCTCTGGGCAGAGTAATTAGTCATATTTTATTTTATTTGGTGCACCAACAATTGATTACATGGTTTTTTTTTACTGTAGCTGTCCTGGTTGGCGCAGTGGTTAAGCTGTGGTGGTGCTGCGCTGCGTGTCGCGGGTTCGATTCCCACACGGAACAAATATTTGTATGATCTACAAGTAGTTGTTCCGGGTCTGGCTGTTTGTGTATGGATATTTTGGAGAGCGGTCTACTTTCCTTCAGTCTTACGAATTTTTGATCAGGTCACGTGTCCTGACGCGAGCTCCGTCTCACGAATTTTCGATCAGGTCACGTGTCCTGACGCGAGTTTAACATTTTTAACCCATCACAAAAAACTCTCCCTCCGTCTTACGAATTTTCGATCAGGTCACGTGTCCTGACGCGAGTTTAATATTTTTTACCCATCACAAAAAAGTGCACAATGCCGCTAAAGAAGTTTTCACTCCAAAAACCTATTTGTCCCACAGCTGGGCAAAAATATCCCACATTCTTCTCCAATTTTCCATATCTTGTGCCTTCTCCAGCCAATAGGTTAGGAACGATTCTAAATCGACACGTCAGCATTTCTTAGGCCTGCCTCGGTGACAACGCCCGTCTCCAGGCACCAACTGTTTTGATTGATTTGATTTTGATTACACTGAACACTGATAGAAACACTTAATATATTTTTAAGGAAAATTACAGTACATCCGTTAGATAAAGGCTAACTCTTAAACAATTGGTATCTTATTTTCGCACATTTTTTTTTCTTACGTTGGTATGAAAATAGTTGGTTTTTCATAGCCAATTTGCTCGGCCGTTCCTCGGCCAATAATCCAATTTGCAGCTTTCTCATCCAGCGGCAAACAGAAAAACAGACGTTTATAATGGTTACGAGAGAAAAGTCACGGTAGAATATTTCCTATAAGTATTACTTTATGTGCATTTTCGATCTTGGATATACTTCGGATCTTGCAATGATGTTTCTGAAGGAAAAAGCTTGACTTTTTAAACAAAATTAAATTTATAATCTTTTTTTTTTATTTGGATTATTGATATTACAATAAATAAGAAAATATTTGTGCCATGTGGTTGTTTTATTGTCTTGGCCAGGTAAAAGTGCCTCAATGAAAATACAAGTTTCATCACGAGATATTGTCAAATCTATTTTAGAACAAACCCCAACCAGAAACAGTCACAGAACTATAAGCAACCCACAAACATATTTCACATAAACACTTGCCGAAATTAACGGCACATTGTATGAAACTTCGGACGATGGGAACAAACAGACAATAGCTCAAAGTTTATTTTAAGTCAGCGTGCCAACTTTCAGCGGAGAAATGTATCAGCGTCGCACATCCATACACTCTGCTGAATGAAATATTTGGACAATAAGTAAGGATGGAAGAGGTGTCAGAAGTTCAGAACGTCCGTTTTGCTGCGATTCGTTAGTAAATAGCATTTCACAGTTCCGCTTGAGGAATGGGGCGCTGAATTCAGCGGAACAGATAAGCAAGTATGTCTTGGGAAGGATTTATTGCGTTGTTAACCGACATTAAAGCCGACGGAGATTCTAGATGTGCGTATGTCTGTTTGTGTCTTTTAGTTTCTGTCTAGGTTCGTAAGACTTCGATGAAAAAAGGCAGGGCTATTGATCTTAAAACCGCTTAAAAAAAACCTAGTCTAATATTATTCTTCATCTATGTGGACCTAACCTGAACCCGTTGGATGCGAGAAGCACAGAACCGGTCCAAATGGAGGTGCTTAGGGGAGGCCTATGTACAGTAGTGGACGTCTTTCGGCTGAAATAATGATGTGGACCTACGATCTGAAGGAAGCAGCTGTGTAAGACTGAATGGAGGGGGTGGATTATGAGTTGGAGCTGCTTTTGCAATAAACTCATTTGATTTGATTTGCTCTTCATTGTTTAGCGCAAATAAATGTACTTATTTTATGGAATAAAGAGGCGATGTCGATCACAAAATGATAAATGGTGTAGATTTACTATTTAGAATATCCTGGAGTATTTAATTCCAAAGATGTATTACATAATTAAAATGAATAGATAATTAATTCAAATTAAGTCTAAAATAATAATACATATGTACATGTGAAAAAAAAAACAAGCAAAAGAATCATAGGGCATCAAAAAATTCGTCCGCATCGCTGTCAACAGGAACAGTGCCCAAAAGGCTGGCAGTATTGCGACGTTGTATGGCGATGCTAATTCTTTGGCCAAGAAACAGGCCAGCCCTCTGGTCACGTGAAGAGTCGACTAACCGCTTGGCGATATCTCGAAAAACCAAGTGGGCACTCGGACCTTATTTTATTCTTTCTTCTATTTTCTATACTCATAACAAAGCTGAAGAGTTTGTTTGGACGCATTAATCTCTGAAACATTAATAGCCTAATTCTTGAGGACAACTATTGGCTACTTAGCATCACGCTACGGCCCGTATTAGCCAAGCAAAACAAAAGAATAGTCAGAAAGAAGGTTTATCGAAAAAGAAGTAATAGCTTGGGCAGGCGACGCGATGCGACGAGATGGGTCAGCATCTGAAATATTTCGCAGACGAAACAACAATCAAAAGTTCCTATTCTGCCCGTTAAAAAATAAATTCACTGTCACAAGTGCCCAGCCGGGACTCACTATTCGCAAACAACCATGTAACTCGGCACATGATCACGAGGATCAATCGCTAGTTTGGAGCCCGCACTTTCAGTTGCTAGGCAAAGTTGCGAAATGGAGGTACGGCGGGTCGTTTAGTAGAATTGAGCTCAGATTCTATTGCGAATTGTTTCGCTCCCAGTAGCGTTAAAATTCATGAAAAAAGTTCTTGTTTCAATCAAAAAATGTTTTACCAAAAACTACGTTCGATAAACAAGTCTAGATTTGCGCCTGGTGTGACAATAAGCTCACACCCTATTCGAGATAAAAATCAAAATCAAAATCAAAAGTCATTTATTCAAACTAGGCTGAGAATCAGCACTTTTTGAACGTCAAAATTACATAAGACGACCCCCCAAAACGCCCGCCCTTCCCCACTTCCTAGTGCTTTAACTGGGAAGAAGAAGTGGCGCAACAAACTCCCCAACCGTAATTTACAATACTACCTTCCTACTATTGCATGTCAACGTTGTTTACCCCTTTGAGAAAAACAAGCGTGATAGTTATGTTAACAAATAAATATTCACCCTAGTTAAAACCCATGATTCGTGACAAAAATTAATTCCCCAGCAAACCGAATTCTAACATCAAATTATTTTTAATCAAGATTTGAAGCCGAAAAATTGCTTAAATAACTTCAATTATGTTAATTACTTTGACCGGCTAAACGATAAATTCAGGCAATAAACGTAAGTTTCGTCGCGTCGCCGCCGTCTGCGATTAGTCGCAGCTAATCTGATCGGATACAAAAGACTTGGTATGCCACACGCGAACCCCACATTTTTCACGTACATTATGCGTGCAATACGAATGTATTACATTGAAAACTAAGAACTGGGCAATGATTTACATTTTCCAACAATAATTTACTTCGTTTTCAGTGTTCGTTTTGTGTTTCTGCATGTTGCGAACGAAATGAGACATTTCTGGGACAAATTACAACAGTATTGCATTTGTTAGTAGTGCCTTGCAATTTGTTGAAACTCCGCAGTACATACTTGATAATACTAGACGAAATTATACGTAGCTAGTCTATTTTCTCGCGTATAACATGACAAAAGCAACAAATAATGTGACGAGAAAGAAAGATAGGTGGAAATCTCTACGTTCGCTTGTAAGAAACACACTATCAGTAGCAATGGGTTTAATTTTGAATATTCAATAAAATTCATTGCGTTATTTACGTTGTTGAGCAGACACATTTTTCGAACATATGAAGCAATGGAATAGAAATATCCTTCAAATGATTTAAATTGAGATCGATAGTGTATTACGCAATAAGGGTGCTATTATGATAGTGTATTAAGCAATAAGGGTGCTATTATGATAGTGTATTAAGCAATAAGGGTGCTATTATGATAGTGTATTAAGCAATAAGGGTGCTATTATGATAGTGTATTAAGCAATAAGGGTGCTATTATGATAGTGTATTACGCAATAAGGGTGCTATTATGATAGTGTATTAGGCAATAAGGGTGCTATTATGATAGTGTATTACGCAATAAGGGTGCTATTATGATAGTGTATTAGGCAATAAGGGTGCTATTATGATAGTGTATTACGCAATAAGGGTGCTATTATGGTACTCGTGGTAATTATGGCAGTCGGAAACTGCCACACAAGAACTAAATAGTACGGATCATCGTTATCATCAACCGACAGCAGCCCACTGCTGGACATAGGCCTCTCCAATTGGACGCCATTCTGTAAGATTTTTAGCAACTCTCATGCAGATGATCCTGCGAAGATCGTCGCACCAACCTAGCCTGAGGGCGTCCTTACTTTTACCAATAAGTAATAATAATACGGATATTGTTTCTCATAAAAAGAGGCAATAAGCAGCTAGTATCCAATCGATTCGGTACCACATTCAAATTCAAGATATTTTATTTCACATAAGCCTACAGGGGCACCTATGAAACGTCAGAAGCTAGGTGCACGGTTCCAATTCATCATTTCCTATGGAGAAGAGCATTAATCACTGTCAACGCACTGCACATCAAGATAAAATTCAAAGTATCAATAAACCAGAACATTTTTATTTTCTATCCATGACTTTACGGCAGAGTTGGTAACGAAAAGACTCGATTGCGACAATAATGTAGCATCGAGCATAACATAAACCTCTTTGCGTCACTTTTATGTGTCCAACGTGCAAATGCATCCAATTTGCAGTAAAGTAAAAACGAAGTGTCCGCATAATATGGTTTTTCTCGATAATCGTGAACACTTACCGTTATACCGAAGTGGTTTAAACTGTTGCACTCTATGTGTAAGTACCACATGAGAACGCGTTATCTTCGATTATGTTCTCACTAATATTGAATGGTTGTTAGCATCTTGTTCGTGTATTAAAGTTGCTAACATGAACGCCTGTGACTTCCGAACAAATATACACTTATACAGGGCTCATATCCGTGCAGCAACGCTTTCACCTCGCTACGCGTTGAGCTACGTAGCACTCTGCTACGTCATAAGCTACGCCGTAGCATTTCGCTACGACACCTTTGAAGAATTTTATGATTACATTCCAGCCCGCGATTAAATTAATATTTTGTTATTTTTACTCAATAATGCGATGTAAACATGTTTTTTTGAATCTCGATTACGTTTTCAAATGTATTGCAAATATAAACAACTCTTATGTAAGGATTTCTAAACCAAATAAACAGTTCAATATAAACAAGTTTACAAAAGCAAAATAAACTAGATGTTCTAAAAAAAACTTGGACGAGCGCGTAAGTAAATAGGTTTTATGGGAAAAGAAAATGTATGCTGTTTATCAATATTTTAGGTACATAGTGACTACCATATGACCTCCAATAGCCGAATTTACTTTTGAATACCGAGGTTAAGTTCAATGTCAGATCTGAAAGTTAGGTTATCAATGTCAGGTCAGAAGTTTGGACCAGTCAGACTGAAATCTGAACAATATTCATATATTTATAGGGTAGGGTATAATGAAGCGACGTGATCTTTGAAACTCGGAATTTACCTACAAGACTTACAATGCTGTGCGTATCCAATACAATAACGCATTCAGGGTATTGTTGCGATTGCCGCACTTCTGTAGTGCTTTGGCAATGTTTTTTTTTGCACTGACGGCTTCGATGCACTGTGGCGTAAAAAGTCAGCACTGCTTCTCCGCAGGCTCCGTGGCAGTCCTAACACTATCCTGCAACCGATAACCGTGCAGACAGCCCACCAGTGTGGGTGCTTACAAATAAAATAGGACCAGCACCCTAATTGCGTAACACACGATCAATTGGAATCTGAATAATTTTGAAGCAAATTGCTAATCCGTTGCTTCATAAGTTCGAAAAATTTGTCTGCTCAACACGTAAATAACGCAATGAATGTTGTTGAACTGTCAAAATGAAACCGATTCCGATTGATCGTGTGTTACGCAATTAGGGTACCGATCTGTTTTAGTTAGGTATTAAGTGATAACATAAGCTAAGCTATTTTGTTACTGACACTATACGTCGCATTGTAGTCTGAACAAACAAAGATACTCGTATATAAAAAATATAAAAAAATTACGGCTGTCCCACTCAATAAATACGGGAAAAAATATCACAAAGGCAACAAATACCTCCTTCCTTTGTTACCTTTTAACTTGACTGCACTATTACTTCCCGTCGGCATTGTGAAAGGCAACCATCCACCCGTGTACAATAACACACTGAGATCACAATACCGTTACAGCACATACAGCCAAACTGTTATTATATCATAGAATATTCCCTGGTGTTCAATAGCCATGTAGGTACCACATGGGAGTGGCTACTGATACTTACTACGTACTCGTACTTGTGGTTGTGGTGTGGTACTCGTACAACGTTTTCTAATCACCTTTAGAAAACGTTGGTAAATTTAAGCCTTAGGGCCTTTACACATTATCTAATTATTTAAACTTTAGGCACAAAAAGGTACAGACGCCAGCAGGTCAAGCTACCCGAAACTGTCAAATTTTCTCAATCAATCTTGAACCTTAATGCATTAATGATAAAGTTGAAAATCTATTAAAGAAATTTGACAGATTGTAGTAGCTTGATGCTACGTAGATGCTTGATGCAGCGTCTGTACAAACGCGGACTTAAAACATTTTTTTTATTTTTTTTTATTGACAATGGGCTGACTCTTGACCTCAATCCAGCCCAGAGGCAGGGATGAGATCTAAGGTGGAACGAGCTTGCCCAGAAGAAGCCTATTCACTCTCGCCTTGAAGATATTCGGGTTGTATGAACTCGGGAATGCAGACGCAGGCAGACGATTCCACTCCTTAGCTGTGCGCATCAGAAAAGATGTTGAGAACCGCTTAGTGCGTATATATGGTATATTAACCAAATAGGGGTGGTATCCCGCAGTGCGTCTGGACTCTCGATGGTAAAAAGGTGAAGGCGGGATGAGCTCATGTAGCTCTTGAGCACACTCCCCGAAGTACAGTCTGTAAAAGACGGACAGACAGGCAACACTTCGCCGGTGAGCCAAACTATGAAGCTTTGCCTCCACCAGCTTTACTATGCTACTTTATGTCGCGATCCGAGCAGCGGAACATCATAAGAGTCAATTTAATTGTAGCTATCGGAGCAAAATGTTGTCGCTTTGAACTAAGTAAATACAGTATAGGTCTACTTTGCACCTGTTAGGTCGTTTTTTCCGTAAAATCAAAATCCATTTTATAAAAAAAAAACCGGCCAAGAGCGTGTCGGGCCACGCTCAGTGTAGGGTTCCGTAGTTTCCCGTCCGTCACAATAAGTGTTCCCACTTATGAGTTTAAAGGTGGGTATCAATTCGATAATACCCGACCCAATGTAATAAGTACCTACAGCGCCATCTCTCGGGGAATTGGGTTACTAATTAATACATAGACGTGCCAGAAGTTTTCGGTGGTAATTTTGGATTGCGAGAACCGATTTTAATCATTCTTTTTTGTTTGAAAAAAGATACGTTCAGGATAATAAAATATGTAAACGAAGTTAAAAAAAATGCTTGCATATACGAATAAACTACAAACTTAGTCCAGAAATTATTTTGTATCTACAACTTTTTGTCTTTTTTGTACAAAAACTGTTGTTTCCATCAAGTTCAAAATGATTTTCCTAGAAAGTCCTTATAAAGTTCTACTTTTCAGATTTTTTTCATATTTTCTAAACTTATGGTTCAAAAGTTAGAGGCACATTGTTTTTTACTTTTGGAGCGATTATTTCCGAAATTATTGACATTATCAAAAAATGATTTTAGTAAACCCCTATTCATTTTTAAATACCTTTCCAACAATATATCACACGTTAGGGTTGAAATTTAAAAAAAAAAACCACTTCCCACTTTACATATAGGGGGGCTACCCTAATAAAACATTTTTTTCCAATTTTTATTTTACCACTTTGTCGGCGTGATTGATATACATACTGGTACCAAATTTCAGCTTTCTAGTGCTAACGGTCACAGAGATTAAGCGAGGACGGACAGACGGACGGACAGACAGACGTGGCGAAACTATAAGGGTTCCTAGTTGACTACGGAACACTAAAAAGAATGTGCGGGAAAGAAATAGAATCATAATCAAATCAGAACAGGATGTTTTACTTCTGCTTCGCTTGTCGTACAACTAACAAGTCATGGCGGAACTACCGCGGTTTCGCTGTTTTGTTTTCGCGGCGGAAATGTGATACCTGCCTTATACTCGTAACTTGTTAAATTATGTAGCCGTCTCTATCCCTTGTGTATTCCGACTCTGTTAATATAAATAATTAACTAAATTTTTTTATTTTGTTTTTCAAAATAAGTATGGTTAAATCTAGATGTCTATATTAAAAAAAAAAAAAAATTCTCTCAGAATGAAAAGTAATAAGTAAAAGTATGAAAAGTAACACTCACGATACGGAAAAGTTGAATTTCTTAGTGAAGGATTTTGACTCAAAATCAATTCAGCCACCAGCCCGCAACAAAATCCAGACGGTGTATTCTGTAAAAATCTCACTATGAAAACTCAGTAAAAAGTCTCTGAAACTGAGTTGTAATTCCACCTGATGCTAATGATTGTCACTATTGACAGCTCACTTCAAACTCACTTCACCTACGTTTTCGCAGTGAGCTATCAACAGAATAGACCAGCTGATCTAACAACAACATCGATATATATTCAGAATCAGACATAAATAAATCAGTATGAAAAAAGCAATCAAACATTGACGTGGACCCGCCTCAAACAAGCACCAACATCGTGCCACGTCGCGATTGCCGAAGGAAATTGCAGTTATTAACAGGAATCCCTCCACGTTTCCGACGAAATTACCTTTCATACAAAGAAATTGTAGTCGTTTCTTCGATTCTAAAGAATGGTGAAAAAATGTAAAGGGAATGAATGATTATCACGAATTGTGTTGAGGTATAGGTTTCTTTTATTACAATGCATGTGTGTACTAGATCAAGCTTATCAGCCCAAATGACTCTTCCCGACACACATAAATACTGCCAAAATCATCCGACAACATAAACGAGGCGTAATGATGATGATGTTATTATCTTAAGTGCCGGTTTTGTGCCTAAGTACCGTTTTACGTAAGGTTTTTTTTATATTGTTGTATTTTTAACCGACTTCTAAAAATGAGGAGGTTCTCAATTCGTCGTAAAAGTGCGCGTCTAGTAGCTATTAAAGTAACAGTGGCGGAGCGGTCATTTTTAATATTTTCGGTGTACATGCCAACTAACTCGCCTGACAACCTGGCTGAGTTCACCGACTGTCTCGGAGAGATTAGTGCTATCACTGACTCATGTAACGTGGAGGCTATTTTTGTACTGGGTGATTTTAATGCGGGTCCAGGTGAGTTATTTGGTGTGGAACTGGACAGTTTCTGTGTAGATCAGCAATGGTCATGTGTGGATCTTGAAATACTGGGCCGTGACTCAGGCACCTACACATATGTGAGTGACGCGCATGGCAGCACGAGCTGGATTGACCACTGTGTGGTCAGCTGCGCCGCGCGCCAATCTGTTGTGAACGCTGAGGTACTGTATAATGTTTACTGGTCAGACCACTTGCCCTTGCAACTGCAATGTAATTTTAAAGTTTTGCAGCCTAAAACTGAAATAATTAACGTTATGTGTAATAAGGTACTGTGGGGTGAGAGGGACCTAAAACAGATTGCTATGTATTCTAAATATTGTACGATGGGACTAAGAGATATAGATTTCCCACCAGAATTTGTAAAGTGTGGTGACTGTATGTGTAGTGAGGATGACCACAAAGGTATTATAAATAAATTGTACAGTAATATTGTATCAATATTAAGTGACTCAGCAGAGAAAAGCTTTATTGTTAAAAATTATTCCAAGAAAGGTAGTTTACCCGGTTGGAATAAACATGTTAGAGAGGCACACGGAGAGGCTAGGTCTTGGTTCCAGCTGTGGGTACAATATAATAAGCCGTCATCTGGATTTGTTTATGAAATGATGACTAATACTAGAAAATTATTTAAAAAGAAGTTAAAATGGTGCCAGGATAACCAGAGTCGAATTAAAATGGAAATTATTGCTACTCATCATAAAAATAAAAATTTTTCAAAATTCTGGAAGGAGTCCAATAAACTCAACCCGAAACCAAGCATTCCCGTAAGTGTAGGGGGTGTTAGCGATCCCACCCAGGTTGCCAATCTGTTTAGAGACCATTTTAGAGTAGTATCTCCGCTGGGACCTTCAGTTCCTAGTAGACCTGTGTCAGCCGACGGCTTGTCTGGGGGCGTCGACGCCGTCGGGTTTACCGCTAAAGAGGTGGGTGCAGTGGTGAGGAACATGACTAGAGGGAAATCTCCCGGGCATGACCATCTCAGTATCGAGCACCTGCAGCATGCAGGTGTTCATTTGTCGAGAGTGCTAGCCATGTTTTTCACCTTCTGTGTTCGTCATTCGTACCTGCCGGTCGACATGATGAAAACGCTTGTGGTGCCTATTCTTAAAAATAAAACTGGTGACGCCGCGGATATGAACAACTACAGGCCAATATCTCTGGCCACTATTATGGCCAAGGTGCTGGACGGCCTGCTTGATCGGCATCTGGATAAGCATCTAAAGCTTCACGATGCTCAGTTTGGTTTTAGGCCTGGGCTTTCTACCGAATCTGCTGTCCTATGCCTCAAGCAGACAGTTCGGTATTACACGGATAGGAATACACCTGTATTCGCGTGTTTTTTAGACCTCTCCAAGGCGTTCGACCTGGTCGCGTATGACGTGCTCTGGAAGAAGCTGTCGGAGGATACCGGGCTGCCCAGTGAGCTGATTGCAATGTTTGAATATTGGTACGGCAATCAGCCCAACTATGTCAGGTGGGCGGGGTCGCTATCGGGGGCGTATGGGTTGGAGTGCGGGGTGCGGCAGGGTGGGTTGACCTCACCCAAGCTCTTTAGTCTCTACGTTAATAAGCTGATCGGTGAGCTCAGCGGTGCCGGAGTCGGTTGCTCAGTCGACGGTTGTTTTATAAACAATATCAGTTACGCCGACGATATGGTGCTGCTGTGCCCATCGATTAGTGCGCTGAGAAAGCTCCTCAGCATCTGCGAGCGATATGCGGTGGAACATGGACTCAGGTATAACCCAGTAAAGAGTGAGTTGCTAGTTTTTAAAGCAGGTAACAAAAGTTACAATTCACCAACAGTTACCTTGGCTGGCACCCCTCTCAATAGGGTGTCGAAATTCAAGTACTTGGGTCACTGGGTCACCGAGTCGCTTTCAGATGATGTGGATATTGAAAGGGAACGCAGGGCACTGGCAGTGAGGTCGAACATGCTGGCCCGTAGGTTTGCACGGTGTAATGACCAGGTGAAAAGGACTTTGTTTAGAGCATACTGCCAGTCCTTTTACTCGTGCAGCCTATGGATCAAATACACTCAGCGAGCTTTCAGTGCCTTGCGGGTCCAATACAATAATGCGTTCAGGGCGTTGATGGGGCTGCCACGCTACTGTAGTGTATCAGGGATGTTTGCGGCAGCCCAGGTTGATGGCTTCCATGCTATACTGCGCAAAAGAATTGGCTCCCTGATGCGGCGCGTGCGGGGCAGTCCCAACAGCCTCCTGAGGGTAGTGGCAGAACGACTGGATGCCGACTGTCCTATTATGAGGCACTGGACGAGGATTCACATTACCTGTGAAACCTCGTCGGGTGCCCTCAGGTTTTAATTGTTGTTGTTTTTATTTATTTTTATATTGTACTAACATAGTTTATAAGTCTGATTGTTACTAACCTAATATGGACCTACTACAGTCTGAATTAAATGATTTTTATTATTATTTATTATTTATTTATTTAATTCGGATGTTTGTTTTTTTTATGTTTGTTCGCGCATAACTCCGTCGCTTGCCAACCGATTTGAAAAATTCATTTTTTGTTGGAAAGGGTATACTTTCCAAATGGTCCCATAAAAATTTAATCAAAAACGGTTCAGTAGTTTGGTTTTCAAACCAAAATTACTGGTAAAAAAATTACAACTTAAAAGTGAAAAATAAAAACTTTTTGCAAAAAAAAATAACCGACTTCCAAAAACGACACTACAAAATGAAAAATAACTTTAATTTCGCAAGTCGGTGGCAAGCAACGAAAATGCGAACCCAAAGACACCGACTTCCGAAATTAAAGTTATTTTTCACTTTGTAGTGTCGTTTTTGGAAGTCGGTTGTTTTTTTTTTTTTGCAAAAAAGTTTTTGGCAAACAGACACCCCATAGGAGAAGAGGTTCTCACCGCCTTGCTCTGCATCCTGCGTACATAACATGCATAATGTTCCCACTGCTAGGATACAGGCCTACTCTCTTCGAGAGGGAGTGGGCTGTAATCCACCACGCGGGCCCAGTGCGGGTTGGTAGATGTCATATGTCTTCGAATTTTTGGTTCTAGGACATGCCGGTTTCATCACGATGTTTTCCTTCACCGTTTTGAGAGCAGTGGTGATGTATATATACGATAATTATTACTTTTCTGAGCGCTCTGGCGACATAGGACTCTAGGTACCTTCAAACTGTTAGTTAACACACACGTACACTGCGAGACAGCCAATTCGCGTGCGGCGCTTGGTGCCGATTAAGTATGTGTGAAAAATACCACTTAGCGTCGCAAGCGACCGATTTTTTAGATGCGTAAAGTATTTTTTTCTGATTCTGTGGTATTTTTTACACGGTAGCGAGTATTTGTGTTAATAAATACCTAGCGAGTGCTGCCGGGTTAATAGTACATCTTACTGATATAATCATTCCAAGTCAGACACAATTAGAATTTCTCGACAACAGCTAAGACTGACTCTAAAGACTAATAGTATGCACTCTGAACTCCACGCAAACCCTAAGCCTCGACCAAAGAGATAAGTACTTCCTAACTTTATAAGCTAACGTGAGAAAATCTAACACATGTCGCTCTTTACAGACTGAATTATTACGACTAAATATAAGGTCTATCTTTTCATACACGAAATATTTTAAGAGATACACCTCATCATCATCTGCCTAGCCTTTTCCCAACTATGTTGGGGTCAGCTTCCAGTCTAACCAGATGTAGCTGAATACCAGTATTTTACATGGAGCGACTCCCACTTGACCTCAACAACCCAGTTATTGGGTAATAATACGATAGAATTGAATATAATACACTTTTTTTTTTTTTGAGGATGGGAATTCATTAAATGACTCCTCCCGCTCTGGATGGAGCAGGAGGGAGTGTCAGACTCTTACTGACTAAAACCCACCCGTGTTCCTTCCTTAGCCCTTTATGTTCCAGGGCAGCGGTAAACCTTTCGGATGATCCCGCTACCCTGGCAGGCTTCGGCCCTATGGGGCCGCGTCGCTTTTGCTGACATCTCTTTGAGGCGCGCGTGGAACACGTACACGCCGTCCGGCACGGGCCTAGTCCTGATCGGACGGAGAGCTAATATAATACACTTTGTAAGACTGTTTGTCATACTTTCGGGCTTCTGACTACTCGTAACGACTGTCAAAGATTCGCGAATGACAGCCGGGACCAACGGCTTAACGTGCTTTCAGAGGCACGGAGGGGTATCTGTATGTAAAGATGGTCACCCATCCACAGACCAACCGCGGCACGCGTAGCTTAACCTGATCGATCGACCTGTGCGGCTTTACAATTTCGCCACGGGCCCCTTTTAAGAGATACACCTATATAGCTGGTAAAAAAAAACATAAAAGCCCGTATTTTTTCATCGGTGACTACTATATATTTTTGGACCGATATGATTTCGTGGAGGCCGCAGGAATTCACTGGATGCGAGAGACAGAACTGCTCGAAGTGGCGGTGCTTGAGGGAGGCCTATGTCCAGCATTGGACGTTTTTCGGCTGAAATGATGATGATATGAATATGATACGTTTTGAGTTACTTCCTTAACGATTTAAATCAGATTGTGTAGGTAACACAAACCACTTTACTATACTTTAATATACTAAGACACCTACGAACAAGAACGTTACCCAATGCAAAACTTACTGTATACTTACAAAGCTTCACTCTGCACTTAGCACCTGCCACAACACTAATTTATCTCGTCGTCTCAACGTCCGTGTGTCACAGCAGGGATCCAGCAGAATATCAGCGTTAGGTACATTTGCCTGACACATGCTGAGCTGGACTCCCATGGTGCAACCTTGAGACGCACACCGCACTGTGTAAGTTTCGTTATTAATTTAATTCGTCATAGTGTCACTTTGATTTCGATATTTGTGTGTTTTTCATTTTGTCTTCAATAACGGCACCTTGTTTTATATTGTAATCATGTGGGTAGTTTGGTTATCATCTAATAGTATACTTTTGTGTGTTGTGCTGTCTTTTTTGTGTGCGCCAAATAAATGGTTTATCTATCTTTACCTTGCGAATGGAGGCATAGGCCTCTATGCCTCCATTCGCAGGTGTGCTAATTCGAAACTTAAGGATTATGTTTAGAAAATAGGTAGCAGCGTGCGGTGTTTTTGATCATTGTTCCGTTTGCCGAAGAATGCCTTCTTTTATAGACTGTGAATAAATATTTTTCTTGCTGTATTTTCACTCCATCGCTCCTATTAAAGTCTCCTAACGGATTTTCCAATAATTAGGTCACTAAAAAACCCATCGCCTTCTTAGCGTATCGATAGCAAAAAGTTGTGTCCGTTTCAATGGCGCGGCCACGACGTTCTTTTTTTAAAAAAACCATGCCAATATTTTGTAACAATTTGTAAAAGTTGATTCCCAAAACCATAAATTTGTCAAAGCTATGGTTAAAAAGTTATAAGGGTTTGAACGTGGCCGCGCCATTGAAACGCGGCGAACCGCGCGGCCACGGAGATCTTTAAAACTAAGCATTGCAGAGACCTGAAATTTAGGTAAATAACAGATTGAATTTGTAAAAAATTTGTAAAAATACAGGAAAAATTCTAATTTAGGAGCTGCAAGACTTAAACCTCATGGCCGCGCCATCGAAACGGTGTGAAACACGTTATGGCCGATATCTCGCTGAAAAAGCATCGCAGACGTCTGAAGTTTTTTGTAAAACCCAGATTTGAATTCGTCAAAACTAGTAAAAATACAACAAAAAATCCTAGGTTTACCTATATTTCAGGAGCTGTGAGACCAAAACCCCATGGCCGCGCCATTGAAACGGTGTAAAATACGTTATCACCGATATCTCGCTGAAAAAGCATCGCAGAGGTCTGAAGTTTTTTGTAAAACGTAGATTTGAATTTGTCAAAACTAGTAAAAATACAACAAAAAATCCTAGGTTTACATTTCAGGAGCTGTGTACGGAATCATCAATACGTCTTGAATAAGTCGATAGGGTGACCATGGCTTATTGTTTACAGAACACTTTCCACCTATTTTAGAAATAAACATAGTTTTGTATCTTATCGTCTCAATAGATTTTTTCCACGGCTTCGCTCGCGTTATTTGAGAATTTGGCAATAAATTTGGAAGAAAATATTCTTAAGAGATGTGGCATCTACGATAAAAAACCACGTTTTGATTGTTTTTTTCGGAAACTACTTTTTTCGGGATAAAAGGTAGCCCTATGCCCGTCTCCGTATACCTGAAAATCTATATGCAAAGTTTCAGGATGATCGGTTCAGTGGTTTAGGCGTGAAATAGTAACAAATACACTTACTTTCGCTTTTATAATATTATATATATATAATAATATTTAGTAAGGATTTTCATTTAATTTAGAATCCTTGAGTTATTCTAATACGTGCAAAGTTTTCTGTAAAAGATAAGCCATGGTCACCTTATTGAAATATTCAAGACGCATTAAAAATTATATTATTATAATAAAAAAAATAATCCCTACTGTCGGTAATTCTACATATTCATAGGTGTTATTCACAAAAAAAAAGATCTCGCTATCACTTACTTTCATCGAAAGAGAATCACGACTTATTTCTACGCGATACCGTACCACAGCTCCTGAAATGTAAACCTAGGATTTTTTTGTGCATTTTTACCTATTTTGACAAATTCAAATCTAGGTTTTACAAAAAACTTCAGACCTCTGCGATGCTTTTTCAGCGAGATATCGGTGATAACGTATTTTTCACCGTTTCAATGGCGCGGCCATAAACCCAGGAATTTTTCCTATATTTTTACAAATTCCATTTGTTATTTACCTAAATTTCAGGTCTCTGCAATGCTTAGTTTTAAAGATCTCCGTGGCCGCGCGGTTCGCCGCGTTTCAATGGCGCGGCCACGTTCAAACCCTTATAACTTTTTAACCATAGCTTTGACAAATTTATGGTTTTGGGAATCAACTTTTACAAATTGTTACAAAATATTGGCATGGTTTTTTTAAAAAAAAAACGTCGTGGCCGCGCCATTGAAACGGACACCAAAAAGTTAAATAAATATTTTTGGCCTAAAATTCAGCTGCGCGAACTCCACTCAATGACGCAGTAATAAGACCATCAAGTGCACAGGTGACATGCATGCGGCGCAGGATGGAAAGTGGGTGTGATCTTAAAGGTCTGCGGGGAGGTGTCGCATACGCACTTGAGATCAAAGCCGTCTGTGAACCCGCATCTGTGGAGATTATCTTTCCTCTGGCTGACTTGGTTTCGAAGACTCGGCCACGGTAATGTGTGTCCAGGCGGAAGGCTCTCAGATGGCTTACGAGCCCTTGATATAGCTTTAATAACCCTTGATCAACCTTTGACCATAAATTCAACCAATTAAAGTTGACAGTTCTGACGAAAATGAATAGATTCGTATTATTTCGACCTTTGAATCCAATATGGAATCGAAGTCCAATTTATCGCTAGCAATATTTTGAAATAGACTGCAGGTAAAAAATTGACGATCTACGTTGCGCATTCATGGGTTACTATTTCATTTGATTCGTGTAGTTCAATTTTGATAACTTTTGTGGTCTTTCATTTAGTATGCTGAAATACAACAAACACATCTTTGAGACAGCAGTATTTGTCAAATCTAATTTCCATCTATTTGAAACATTGAGATCTAAACGACGACACAGAGAGATATGCGCTAAACCACATAGCACGGCTCTTTATAAAAAGAGCTTTTTAGGAATGGCACCTAGAATCTATAATAAGATCCCTAGGGGAACTATAGATATTGAAAACATTCACGATTTCAAAAGGGCATTCCTGAAAATATTACACGACAAAGCATATTATACGGTGAACGAATATTTAACGGATATATTTTGACTACATTTTGTTTCTGCTTGTTTATACTAGAACTTATTATTTTTATACCTTATTGGAATATTTTTCGGTTTTGACAATTTGTATTCGATCATTTAAACGTTGTGATAATAGTATTAGAATTATTTGACAATTTGTTATAATCAGCATGTTTCTTCGAAAATATTTGTACGCCGATAACGGCTTGACATAGAGTTCATTAATGACTATAACACCTGTAACTAACCTACCCATGCTCAACAAATAAAAATATTTGAATTTGAATTTTTGCGTCATTGAAGTTGGCCATAGCCATTTTAGAAAAAAAGTACCAAAAAAACATTAACGATAGTTAACTCGGCGTAAAAACCGTTAGCGTTGAGTATGCAGTCGCCAACCTATGTATTAATGTGCAACCTAGCAATTAGATCATCATCAGCCTATAGTAGTCCACTGCTGGACATAGGCCTCTCCTATTGCACGCCATTCAACTCGATTTTCGGCAACTCTCATCCAGCCATCCTGCGAAAATCGTCGCTCCACCTATCCTGAGGGCGTACCACCTCACGTTTACCGATTCGCGGTTTCCACTCAAGAACACGTCTATCCCAACGGTCATCGGTTCGACGGCGAATGTGAACAGCCCATTGACACTTCAGTTCACTTGTTGTTAGCTTATTTCTTGCAATTAGATAAATTACATGTTGTTCCATCTCATTGTTTGTGAAGTTAGTTTTTAGTTCAGCTTTCAGCTTAGTACACTGTTTTTCTGTAATTAAAATAATTGTAATTAAAAACGTTTTTAACTAAATTCACGGTAAAACAAACTGGATTCATAACAAAAATGCGTCCAAAGTAGTCCGACCTAGGTAGCTAGCTAGCTAGGCCCCTTACAATAAAGATAATTATAATACATTTCATTTTTCATTTACTTTACCTTTTTAATCTCCTCCAAAATCCTGCTTCCCAAATAGTTCAAAATAGATATTAAAGTAACGGGCAGATTTGATGAGATTTCTTAGAAAGATGAAAGACATTCCCAACTCGTGGGATAAAGGCGACTGAAGGATTTCGTCAAAGAGGGCAAGAGAGTGGCTAACAGCGTTCTCATCTGTACTCACAAAGACAGTGATCACTTTGATGAGTGATCAACAATACATCTGAAAAACATTGAGTTACTGGTAGTTTACCTTTTTCATGTAATATTTTTTACGCGTTTTATCATTTGCCTAGCCTTTTCCCAAAGGTGTTGGGGTTGACTTTCAGTCTAACTGGATGCAGCTGAATACCAATTTGAATAAAAAAAAAAAAAAAAAAATACCAGTATTTCATATGGAGCAACTACCTATATGACCTCCATAACCCAGTTACTGCGAAATACGGTACACGTTGGTAAGATTGGTTGTCAGACTTTAGGGTTTCTGACTACCGGTAACGACAAAGATCCACGAGTGACAGCCGAGATCAAGAGGCATGGAGGGGTCTCGGTATGTAAATATGGTCACCCATCCACAGACTAACCGCGGCAAGCGTAGCTTAACCTGATTAGTCTACCCGTGTGGCTGCTACTTATCCTTGGGCCCATACATACATTTGACAATACGGATAGGTATATACCTTATAATCAAACAACAAAATCTATTTCCCCTGTAATAAACGCATTTCCTACAGTATTTTACGACTTCCTGAGCGCTATTAACTTTCTTATCCTATCCGACGTTTACGACGGCAAATGAATACAGCACAGCGCGGAGGCAAAAACCTCTCTTTGCGCGAAATCGTAATAACCCACCGTCACGTAGACATATGCCTCCAGCGGAACATGTTTAGAGCTGATTTTTCTTCGGATACTGAAGATCTCCGGTTTATGACTGAGAATTCGAGGTATTGCTGAATTTCCTTTGCTCCTGATTTTTCATGAAATGTCTTTGAGAATAGTGTAGTATTGAGTATGGTAAATTGCAATTGGGAGATAAAAAAGCGGGCGGAGCTTCGAATCGGAACTGCCGAAAAAAGATAGTTCGAAGTTTGGCGTGATTTGATTACGATTCGCGTTTTATGCTGGTTTATTTGCGCGAGTTCCGCTTTAAAAGACTTCGCGTGAGTTTGTTAATGAGTTTTATTCAATTCGCCCCTTATGAGATTTGAAGGTACTGGATAACTATTACTTAGGCTATAACTCGGTAAAAACAACAGTTGACATTTCATCATCCGGCTAGCTTTTTCTCAATTATGTTGGGGTCGGCTTGTAGTCTAACCAGACGCAGCTGAATACCAGTATTTTACATGGAGCGACTGCCTTTTTGACTTTGACAACCCGGTTACTGGGTAACACGAGATCCCTTGGTAAGATTGCTTGTCAGACTTTCAGGGTTCTGGCTACCCGTAACGACTGTCAAATTATGAACACGTCAAAAAACATGTTAAAACACAGAGGATCAGTAAAATACATTTGCGGCATTATTTATTTATCGATTTATTTCAGGCATCAAGTCCCATATAAACACATACAATACAATATCAATATGACTTAAAAATACTATAAATACATACAACATTATAATTACACTAAAAACTAACTAACGCACACGAAGTGTCTGCGTCGTGTTTCGCTGACTGGTGTCATGTAGCCGGCCACGAAACCGGCAGTACATGTTCGGCCAAAACTCTTCCTTGAGGAACTTCTCGAGATGATGTGTCAGAACACGCACCACGAACGACTTGAAGTTCGTGTTGTGACGCGACTCCAACTTCTCGACCCTCAAAGTCCATTAACGTCAATCCCGGCGGTCCCATGAAGGTCAAAAGTCCTTCCACCTTCCACCATTCGTGAAACTCGTAAAAAAATCAGGAATTTAATTTGAAAATAATTCCTCTTCTCTTTGTGATCGCAATTAGGAAAGTTTGAGGAGAATAAAATTTTACGATAGACGGGGCGAGTTTTTGTGGAAAAATGGTATTTACATTCCAGTTGGAAATACTTACTGAGTCGTTAAATTAATTGTACGGCAAAAAATATTGTTGTTAGGCACTTGAACGAAAGAAACGACTGAAAATGTTTTACAAAAGTATACAAAAGTTACTTTTACTTAATATATTTTACTCTTGAGTTGTTTTCTTAAGTACTTAAGTAGGTACCTACCTTAAAATTTGAATCACTAATGGCGTCGAATCTGGAAGGTAGGTCCTAACTTAATTAAAAAATAAATATAGCTGTTATTTACTATCAGGCAAAATGAGATGGATTTGTAGTACTGTATTCGTTTACACTACTTAAATTAATTCCAACTTGTTTTAGATATTCTAGGGTATATTTACACGTAGTAGAAGTAAAATTTAAGTAATATTCAAAAGAAGATGGCGGGACAAGCTAAACGGCTACAGACAGGATTGGTCTACACAAGCTCAAGACAGAGGGGAGTGAAAGGAGAAATGGGAGGCCTTTGCCCTGCAGTGGGACAAAATACGCAAAAATAAAACTGACTTGAGAGGTGTTAAGGGACACCCGGATGGAACGAAGTATAACTGGCTTGCTTTCTATAAGAGAGAGAGAGAGACAGACAGAGAAACACGCGCACGCCGCACGGCTTACAACTATAGCAAAAAGTGTCGTTCCAACTTTTGGTCTTAATTTTTTCCGTCTAGCCCCCTTTCGCAACGCGCGATAAGGAACTTCGTTCCAAAAATAATCAAGTATCTTGACTTGGCTCGCGAGCTTTATGATTTTTTTTTCTCGCTATTTTTTCAATATGTGGGTGGATTCAGCGATCATTGTGCCGATAGTCGTGACAGCCAATGGCTCAATAGCCAAGAGCCTCGATCAACACCTGAAGAGGCTCTCGTTGGGCAGCTGGATCAAGGGCTAGATTCAGAAAGCGGTCCTTTTGGACACGGCTCGCATTATTAGTAGGTTCCTTTATCTGCAGCCCTGACTCCCGGTAGCTCGGACCTTGCTCCCGATACCGGTGAGTTACTATTCTCTTTCTTATATTTTTAAATGTTTTTTATATTCTAATGTTCATAAATCAATTAGGGGTTCAACATGGTCGGGGGTAAAGATTGTGGGGGTTGACAAGGACTAATCCTATATGTATAATGAAATAAAGGAAACAAAAAGTATCTGCAGCTTGTCTTTTGTTTAGAGTAACGCATACATCAATGTGCGATGTTTTTTTTTTTTATATTCCGTAAAGGGTGGTTCAAGCACCGTTAAAAATGCAAAACATTGTGTAATATTAAACTGAATAGTGATGTATAGGTACCGGCATCAGACTGGGGTTAAAACTATGAAATTTTAATTTTTGGAATATTTTGAACTGAGCCGCGTGTCGCGAGTTTTTACCTATCAATGTTATGAGTTATTTTAAAACATGTTGAATGGTAGGCTTAAAATAATCGGAAAACGGATACAATCATTTACAATATCTTAGAGATTTATTTCTTTTGCTCAAAGCCCGTTTAAAGATAAAGGAAAAAAAAATGATAAAAATAATTTTAGAAATGTTATAAATATACTTATTTAAATAGTGCGTATCATGAACTATAATGCGCTACATAAACACACACAAAACACAGAAATGAACACAGCGTAGCACCCACTACGCTACGAAACCAGCTATGGCGTAGCTAACACTGTTCTACGTTAGCGTCGAAACTAGCTAACACTCACAAATATATCTTCTTTTACTTAATAACATTCTTAAATTAATTCATTCATTCATTCAAGGGCTGGGCGATTTGGGGGACTATCTTATTTAATTTTGACGTTCGAAAAGTGCTGATTGTCAGCCTAATTTGAACAAATGTCCTTTGATATTGATTTCATATAATCACTGACAGACAACGCTTAGACTAAGCCGCTGGGTCTAGAAGCATGAAATTATGGAGAAGAATGAATGAAGAAGGTTAACACTAAAGAAAGAATTTCAGTGGCCTGTCTAGTTTATAAAACACTTTCATGTGTTTATAAAGATAAAAAAACCGTAAATCATTGAATCCCTTCACGATTCTGCCTATTTATTCCATGGTAAACTAATATTATTTTTAAACCAACTCAAAGTTATAATTACCAGCAGAAGTTAAAGAATTGGAAACAAATAGCATAATGAAATTATGAATACTAATGGAACCTCAAAAGTTTTTGTCCTGTTTTATAACTCGACCAATGAAATCTCAGGTAAAGGAAACAAGTGAAAATCTCATTTCAATTTGTGAATTTACAAGTTTTACTTTCATTTCCTTTTGTGGATATTTAAGAACTACAAAGATTTTCAGGAGTTTTCGAGACATGAAAGTACTAGCTGTTCGTGGCGTCTTTTTGTTTCGTAAATGCATTTCCTGTCCAACAACTTTTGCACAGCAGTATGCAGTGTAATGTTATGACATTATAATAATAATAATAACTTTATTTCGGGTGGCATAGACCCATAGAAACCTTAACCTAGTACACATTACATATAAGCCATTACATTATACTTACGACGATGCTTATCCTTTTTTATTTACTTTTTACATACTTCTTTGACAGATTGAGATTTTTTTTTTCTTTTTTTTTTCAGTTTTTTTCTTCTTTCTTTGATTGTTGTTGATTTGTTTATGTATTGATTATTTTGATTACATTAAATTCATATTCATTTATTTTTGTTTGTCACAGGTAAAAAGACAGTTCTTATACTTAGCATTATTGTATCACTGTAATGTTACAGTGATACAATAATGCTAATATACAATAATATTTTTATAATATTACTAACAGTCTAGTGATATTTATTTTAGAAGTAAATGTATGTAACATAGCCTCCACTCAGTGAGAGGGAGAGAGTAAATGTATGTATGTATGTTCATTTATTTATTTTATTTGTATGTACAGTCACGAGCACCAATATGTCAACACTTGGCAACTTTCAATTGTGATTTTATCGTGAAATAACGAATGCAACGTTGAAATACGACACATTACATAAACCTATGGGTTCAAAAATGTTATGTTCGTAACAACATAAAATTTCACTCAAAACTAAAGGAGTAAATCGCTTTTGCATAAAGCCGAGTGTATACATACTTTTGTTCGTGACTGTACGAGTATGTATGTATATTCTCATATTATTTGATATGTTTTATTAAGTGAATTGTTTTTGATGTTATGTGCTTAACTCTTTTACTCTTACACACGCTGTCGGCTGTCTACATCTCTCATCTAATTTCCTATCGCAGGTAATCAGGTATGCTGGAAAAGATTTTCTTTTAAAAATAAGATTTTCAACTGAAAAACGGGTTGCAAGAAATTACCAGGATGTGAATGGGAGAAACTACGATACACACACAAAAGCGCCTACTTCGTGTCATATGTTTTCTGATAAATAAAATAAAATAACTGAGATTTGAGAGGGGAGTTGGCTAAGGAACCACAGCCCACAGGTCGATCGATCAGGTTTAGCTACGCTTGTCGCGGTTGACCATCATTACAGACCCCTCTGTGGTTCGGAAAGTACGTTAAGCCGTTGGTCGCGGCTGTCATTCGTGGATCTTTGACAATCCTGACGAGTCGTAAGGAGCCCGAAAGACTGACAACCAGTCTTAGCAAGGGTTATCGTATTACCTACTGGGTTGTGAAGGTCAGATAGGCAGTCGCTCCATGTAAAATACTGGTACTCAGCTGCATCCGGTTAGACTGGAAGCCGACCACAAGATAATAATAATAATAATATCCCTGGACATTTCACACAGCGCCATCTAGTCCCAAGCTAAGCAACATAATGCTTGAGTTATGGTAACAAGATGGCTGATAAACTACTTATATATATTTTTTTTTTTTGTAAATACGTACATATTATAGATAGAAAAACACCCAGACTCGGAACAAATACATGTAGGTCATACAAATATTTGTTCCGTGCGGGAATCGAACCCGCGACACGCAGCGCAGCAGTCAATCGCTTAACCACTGCGCCAACCGTGCCGTCAAAAGATGATAATGAAGGGAGATTTTACATGCCTACATGATTAGCTCACTGCTTTTTCTGATGGGGTAGGTAGAATTACCGCTATTCATGACAGAATCTCAGTGTCCTTTCAAGAAAGGGTGGAATCTTATTCTATTCATAAAACTTAAAAGTTCACAAACGGAGCGTTATGATAGAAATCACTCAATTAATTATAAACAGAACAAAACGTTTAAATATAAAGTTGGCATCATTTTGTTGAGGAAGTTTTGCAAACTTGGCCAATTACAATCATTTTAATTATTTCCAACATGGTTGAATAAAACATTTCAGAGAAAATAAATCTTATTTTGATAAATGACGAATATTTACCAAGTTTATAACCAATTGTAGAATGTTTTGAACTGTTTCAATGTTTATTATTTACTTCTATTATTCGCGTATTTACTGAGGCAAATAATTAAAATTTCAAGATTCTAAAAATATGTTTTGCTAGGCGCCAGGTCTACGACTAGACCCCTCCATGCCCCGTCCCGGCTGTCATGTGGACTTTTTACAGTCGTTTCGGGTCGTCAGTAGCCCGAAAGTCTGACAACCAGCCAACCAAGGGGTAACGTGTTACACGGTGGAGCATACGGTGGAGGTCTGCCCTGCTTGGGCAGAGCACCGCCGTGTCCTCGTAGAGGCGATTGGCAGCGGCGGCGACCTCTCGCGTCCGGCCCTGGTTCAAGCCATGGTCCAGGGTGAGAGGGAGTGGGAGGCAGTCACCTCCTTCTGCGAAGCAGTCATGCTAGCGAAGGAGGTGGCGGGGTGGGCGAGGGAACGCACTTTGCGCACCTCACGCCTCAGCCGCCGCGGGAGACGCTCCGGGCGTCGGGAGCCGCGTGACGACTCCCGGCCACCGTAGGCGCGGGCCTGCGGGCGGAGAGTAATGGGTAGCTCTTCGTCCGATCAGGACTAGGCCCGTGCCGGACGGCGTGTACGTGTTCCACGCGCGCCTCAAAGAGATGTCAGCAAAAGCGACGGGGCCCCATAGGGCCGAAGCCTGCCAGGGTAGCGGGAACATCCGAAAGGGTTTACCGCTGCCCTGGAACATAAAGGGCTAAGGAAGGAACACGGGTGGGTTTTAGTCAGTAAGAGTCTGACACTCCCTCCTGCTCCACCCAGAGCGGGAGGAGTCATTTGATGATTTCCCATCCTCAAAAAAAAAAAAAAAAGGGGTAACGTGTTACCCAGTTATAGGGTTGTGGATGTCAGATAAGCAGTCACTCCATGTAAAATACTGGTATTCAGCTGCATCCTGTTAGACTGGAAGCCCCCAACATAGTTGGGAAAAGGCTAGGCAGGTGATGATGATATAAGTAGTAGTATTTACATATTAGGAGACGATATCATATATTTAAATGTACAGTTACGTAACAGAGTCTATTACATAGTTACGTAATAAACAAACAAACGATTCCAATTTCGACGCCTCTCTGAATGTTTTCATTGATATTTTTATTTTATTATTTTAACAATTTCATTCTATATTTTTTTATAGAATATTATTGACTGGTATTTGTCAGATAACGATAAATATTCTGCCCATTTCCGTTTACTTATTTAACTTTTTTTTGCCCACCTGATTTGTGCCCGTTGGCTTGCCCCCTATTGCATGGGACTTTGTAGTTATTTTATACAGACGCCAGCAGGAAAATTCCAGGAGCCAGGAGGATTGGGAAAATTTGTCAGTTTCGGGTAGCTACCCGAAACTGACAAATTTTCCCAATCAACCTTGAACCTTAATGCTTTAGCGATAAAGTTGAAAATATATAACAAAAAAATGACAGATTGTAGTAGCTTGATGTGCTGGCGTCTGTATTTGAACAGAACTGGCGAAACATGGGTGTTCTATAGGGTACACCTCAGCTTAACCCTTCTGGGATTATAAGCGTGATATTACGAGTGTTATGTTTTTTAAATTTTCTTTCCCGAACTTTAGATTACCAAACATTTCATCAATAGAAACTTCACATAGGTACGTCCAGAGTACGTGACGTTGACAAACGGTTCAACGAACGCTATTTTCTCGTTTTAGCACAGAAGGTACATACGCCGAGTTCGTTTACTTAACGCCCTACACGTAGTAAAAAAATTAAGAAACTGACAAAGATTACGTCATTGCATCGTATCTTTAAATGACGTACATCGTATCTTTAAATGACGTATCTCTATTCGAAACCAACCGACAAAGTTGATTTAGGTATGTAAGAAAAACAAAGATTAAATACTATGCTTAGGTATTATCACATACGAGATTGGCACGCGTTAATTGAGGAAAACGGGATGCTGCGATAGTGACCAATTTTCCCTAGTTGACTCTAATAATGCGTGGGAAGTAAGGGAGCTGATACAGTTAGTTTCCTTATCCTACCATATATCGAGTTTTCTGGAAGAGCGCACGTTTTAGGGACATCATCATCTAATATTGACGGAATAGGGACAAGTAAAGTAAAGTAGTTTAATCTTTTTACGTAGGTACGGTCACCAAAGGAGGTAAGTATCCAGGGTCTAGTTGAAGTTTAATAAGAAACCGATGGATGTTTACGAATAAAATTTAATTTAATTAATAGAAAACGGAGAGTTCATTTATCAAAGTAAATTTCATTTGAAAAAATCCATCGTTTCTTACAAAACTGCCACTATATCCGACGACTCTGGTTACTTATCTCTTTTGGTGATTGTACTTACATAATAAGGCCTCGTGGCTAAATAATAACAGCCGAATGGGTCAATTTGTGTTTTTTGTGTGTGGGGCAACGTTTTTTTTTTTTTTAAGAAAAAAAAATCAAGATTAAGCAAGGCTTGGCGAAGTCAGTTCGTGGATGAGTGACCATCCAATACATACCGAGACCTCTCCATGCTTCGGAACGTCAGTTAAGCTTTTGAAGCCAGCTGTCATTCATAGATCTTTGATAGTCGTTACGGGAAGTCAGAAGCCTGCAAGTCTGAAAACCAGTCTTGTCAAGGGGTATCGTGTTACCCACTGGGTTGTGGAGGTCAGATAGGCGACTGCCTATCTGCTCAGCTGTGCATATATTCAGCTGCATCTGCTGAGACTGGAAGTCGACCTCAACATAGTTAGGAAAGGGCTAGGCACATGATGAGTTACATAGTATGAATGTGCCTCAAAGGTCGCATAAAAGTTAGTGTAACTTTTTTACCGGTATGAAGTCATTGCTATGACTAATGTTTTAAGCCAGTTCAGTAAGACTTATGTGAGCAAATAAAGTTAAATCATATGAAACAGTTTGAACCACATCGTAAAAAGCAATCGATATAAATGTCATCTAAACCAGTTTTGAGTCTGAGCTGGCTAGGCAGCACCTTTTTAGATTATGTAAGCAGTGAACCAAAAACTTTAACATTCTAACGTACCTTGTGTCTTGTTATTCGACCATTAGAATATAATACTCTTTATTATCTACACCATATAAATTACAGATAAAAGAAATGATTGATTGGTTTATTTATTTGTAGAAACATGAGTATACATACAAGGCATGCAGGTTGTTCATAAACAAAATAGATCTGTCAAATTCAACCTGTGTGGCATACAAATATAAAGGTAAGGCAGGTAGGTGTGTGGCATTCATAGTTATTTTAACAAAGCTAAAAACATTATTAAATTTTCACATAAACTAAAAATTAAATTTAAACAATAAATTATAAATTTGAATTAAATTGTCCAAAATTATAAAATGTCATTAATATTTTTAAAATTCGTAATATTACACTTTGTCACTTAAAAATTATAAAATCTTGTAGTATGCTTTCCCAACTAAATATCATTATAGCCGCTTTTTTAATATGTGTGCACTTAGTTCCCTCCATCGCTTAGGAAGTTTATTGAATATTAAAGACGCCATGCAAAATACACTTTTCCGCATTAATGCTGTTTTGGAACTATGTGAGCAAAGCATAGTGTTATCGCAAATGAATCAAATGAAAAGAAAAAAAACATGATAATGATGACAGAATGTAATGTGCGTGTAATGTTGGCTATTCCGAATTGTATTGAATAACTCTCAGTTGTAGAGGTAAGAGACCTCTGGCCTCGTATAGAAGGCGCATTTTCGTAATTTAAATCGTTAAAAATCTAGTCGCAGTCTCATCTCGGCGAAAAAGAAATGTCAAAAACTTGTCAAAATGTTGGGAAATTAAAGGTATTTTTGACATATTGACTGAGATCAGACTGTGAACATTCATAAAATTACGAGAATTGCCCCTCAGGACTTTCTGTTTTTATTTTCATTTTACTGTTTTAACATACACACATAATGTACTGTAAGTGCCAGTTGATGGGCGTTAGACGACTAATGTCAAAATAAATGGTACATGTCGTCTATTTCTGCACCCTTATTGGACGAGGGGATTATGGCGGGAGCGGGTCGAAATAGGTTCGCGACACTTTTGTTTTTTATAAGTTTTTATGAGTATGTTTAGTTTATTTTGTGATATTTCTGTGCGAGTACCAATGCATACTTTTTTATTCTTTCTAACTTATATAACTATTGATCTGTTCCATCAAAACTACCATTGCTCATCTAACTAAAGAATGAATCTGAAACATAAACTGAATGTAAGTCCAGCCTTAGTTCGCACCTCATTACTCGAAGTCCCGAGCATAAATCTTCCTCGTTGCTCTAAAGTTTAGCATACACTCGACGTCTCGGTCCCCGCGTATCTCTAAATTCGCATCGTAAAGTGCATACTAGCATTTTATTTCGCACTAAAACACAGTCCCTCCGAGATAACAGTTTATTGAGGACAGAGCTAAAAAGACTTGGAGGTATACTGTCGCGTTTTTATTATGTTACAATCACGCCAGTGTGTATATTTGGGATGTGTAGATACATTGCTGGCAAAGAGTGAAAGTTTTAGTAAAGAAAATGAAACGAAACGTGTGAAAAAATAAAATAAAAAACCGACACCGACAGGCATGTGTGCATAAATTCATAAACTCTAAATGGATGATGCAGTGGTTGATCTGTGCTATGGGTTTGATTGATCTGCAGATTTTTATTCGTGGGAATTTTTACATGTGAGATTTGTATCAATAAACACAGAAAAATTGGTAAAGGCAATGTGTAAAAAAATGCCCAGTGATATGAAAAAAAGTTAAAATACATTCGTGTATAAACTAACAAAAACCGAGAAACAGAATTAACTTGCGAGCGTGCGAATTTCACGTTAATTTACGGCACCCATGATTCACGTGCAATGATAGGAGTACCAGGAAATTATGAGGACGTGGAGGTAAACCTGCTAATTGCAGCGAGCTGAGACGTTCATACACTATTACCCTTGCACGGAGCCCGCTATAGGTATCTTTCTAAATGTAAGGCACACCCAGAGCTGTGAAATGAACAAGGCCAGTGCTGGTAATGGAGGTTCAGACGGGCAGATTAAAGCTTTACGACTACAACAAATATTTATATTAGAGATTCAGATTGTATCTTTCTAAAATACAAAACGAACCAGAAAGTTAACCGAAACAACTTTGTAGGAAAGATGGAGTACCTTTCTCTGTCCTGGGTTGTCATAGCAGTTAGGTTCTGCACTTTCACCTCCCTTTCGATAGCGAACCACCATGTAGTGTGGGGTATTCCTCTTCCCAGGCGTTTCGTAAGGATATTGAAAACTGTTTTTACTGAGAAACTATCATCTCTTCTGATTCCGTGACCGTACCATCTAAGCTGCTTTCTTTAGTTCTTTCTCTTAGTTTGACCTTTATTGGGGCCTTTCCGAAAGATTCCAGACATGTGACACCACCCGCCCAGCGCAGCATCTTCAGTTCGACTGCGTGCAATTCCTGTTCGTACTTTTTTGCTGCTGTCCAGCACTCCGCTCCATAAAACAATTCCATTTACGTCAATGTATTAGCTATATTTTAAGCCCAACGTCCAAGGCTGTCTATTCATTAAATAGTAGTAGAGCGGAGGCGACCATTTAATGGCCAACTAATAACTATCATGTCACCGAGATAAGCGGATTAAACTCAGTGATACTCGGCCACAGTTTGAAGCATATGCTCCGTTTTAATTAACTGTCAGTCGAATTGTTTTATAACCATGAATTTAGGACTTAGATATTATTTTAATAAATTAAAATAAACCACAACTATAGTGACATTAAACTCAAAGGATAATAGTTCAATGTAGTGTAACATAAAAAATAAATAAATAAAGAATTGTGAGACTTCTGGGCCCGTATTCCCGTAATTTAAAACGTTCAAAATCTAGTCGCAATCTCATCTCGGCGACAAACAAATGTCAAAAACTTTTCAAAATGTAGGGAAATTAGACGTAATTTTGAAAGATTGAGACTGAGATCAGACTGTGAACGATCTGAGGGGTAATTCTCGTAATTTTAAATTACGAGAATTACCCCTCAGATTTAAAAGAAAAACTTTATTTAAATCGAGAAAGTCTTTGAAAATCGGTTACAGTCTTGCCGCTGCTTACAGTGTTCGTGTGGTAAGCATCTAACAAAACTCTACAATCTCTTACCTTGGTTGCCAACCGGAACGAAGCTAAACGTGCTCAGCTTAACTTCTCAGGCCACTGTATTTTATTTCTGTGAGTGTTTATTAAAAATGTTTGGAGTTTTAATAAAAAAAGGCTTTTTTAAAAGAAAGTTTACGTCGTAAAGGAGGTTTGTAGTTATGTAACACAATTTTGAAAGCAAGAACTTTTTTTAATTATTTTTTCTTGCTAAATGGGCCTACTCTTGACGTCGATCGCGCCTGATGGAAAGCAATTGATGAGTCTATGATGGAACGAGTTTACCCAAAAGATGCCTGTTCACTCTTGCTTTGAAGGCAGACGGGTTAAATGTGGAAGGGAACATTGAGAGTTTCACACTTTGGCTGTGCTCATAATAAACGTGGAGTAGAAGCGCTGAGTACAACTGATCGGGAGGATGATCACTTGTAGAAATAAACCGATAAATTGAAGATAGCAACAGTAGACAGAACTGTAAACAAGCACCTTTAACAAAACGTTGATGTCATCTGGCACTCTCTTAAACTTCGTCTCATTAAACTTACATCAAAAACTAAAAAACGCACATATTTGCGCTTCTACGCACACATCTTTATCGATTTTTCTCTCGAACAAACTCAAACCCGTGCCTATACATAAGGGATTAAAATAGGCAAAAGCGTTGGGCTCAACAACCGACACACGACAAACAACATGCAAATATATGGAGATGAGTGGCGGAAGAGAGGCTCGGCAAATGACACGCGAATGTATCGTCGGGAGCAGTCGGGAGACTACGTGGGCGATCGGGAACCGTCAGAGGCTGTTTGCCGTGTCGGAAAGTACCCGTCGTTATAATATTTATTAGCATATTATTATATAGGTACTTTATGTCGCCGCTCCTTACACGGTTCGATAGTGATCGGTTACTGAGAATGGTTAGTTGAATATCCTTATATTATACTTGACAGGGCTCATGGCTAAATAATAAAAGGTGCACGGGTCAATCGAAGGTAAAGCTACGAATGCCGCGGTCGGTTCTTGGATGGGTGTTTGTCGAGACCACTCCGTGCCTCGGAAAGCACGTTAAGCAGATGGCCCCGGCTGATATTCGTAGATCTTTGACAGTCATTATGGGTAGTCAAAAGCCCAAAAGTTCGGTCTTCTGACTACGCATAACGACAAACCCAGCTACTGGGTAATACCCTTTGGCAAGCCTGGTTGTCAGCAACCAGGCTTGCCAAAGCCACTAACTACCCAGTAATTGAGTTTTGGAGGTCAGATAGGCAGTCGCTCCATGTAAACTACTGGTATTCAGCTGCATTCTGTTATTTGCTAAGCACATTGATGAAGAATATATAAGACCGTAATTATGGTCTACTAAATTTATTTATTCAGAAGGCAACTGCAACAGGCAATAATCACAATAAGTACAAGGTTCAAATTATAGGTTTCGACCTGACTATCACCCAAAGCGTAGTCGCACAACCTGATCAGCAACAACAATAATAATGATAACAACTAAGTAAAAAAATAAAAATAAAACTTAATTGACAAAATTACAGCTACTAACAACTACAGTAAAATAATAAAAATAAAACTTAATTGACAAACTTACAGCTACAAGGTATGAGCGTCTGCCCTCCGACACACTTCTACTTACACAGGGAATGTGCCGGAAGGCAAACACGTCAGGTTAAGTACATAATTGACACAAAGTTACATTATTTGAAGAGAACAGTATTCCGTTCCGTTACAAAATTAAAAAGAAAGAGTACATATATGTCTTTTGAAAGCAGCAGCACAGGAATCGAAGATATCAATACTGTTATTGTCTTTTGAAATTTCATTGTAAAGTCGACACATTCTAACGATAGGGTTATATTATGAGGTGTTATTTGTAAAGACCAGAAGTGCAAAAGTTTTAGGCATTCGGGTGTTATACCTAATATTGATGTTTATGAGGGACAGCAGAGCTGAAGAGTCCAGCGTGGAATTTAGTATCTTATGCAGGTTGATTAAGTCCTGCTGTTTGCGACGAGCATGCAAAGGTTCCAAATTACAATACAACACAATACAATACAATATCCCTGGACATTTCACACAGCGCCATCTAGTCCCAAGCTAAGCAACCTAATGCTAAATTGAATCTGAAGCGACGTTCTATCACAAAAAAATGCTAGCCATAGCTAGTCTGGAATCTGGAAAAAGACGTAGACTACTTTTCATCTTGGATCGCACACGCGAAGTTGCGGGAAACAGCTACCAAATGAAATAGATATTTTTGGATATATTTTTTCAATAAGACAGATAATACTATACCAATTTTATGTCAGTTTTCAGTACGTTACAGTAACAGTGTACCCACCAAAGACCCATTATCAGCCGTCAATCATGTCTAGATCCGCAGCTATTCCAATTACATCTCAACTTCAGATATTGTGTTATCAAGCAAGACTTGTATGTACTCATATCTAGTTCAGAAGCAGTTTTACTTACTGAAAGTAAGGATGTGTGTATATTGGTAAAACTTGTGCTTATACGCAAACACTGGATGTTGAATAATTTTGTTGATGAATTATTAAATAACTTACATTCAAACTTATGCATAATTTTTGGGGTACTAATATTGATCGAAGTTGCTGGTTCATAAAACATATATTAAATTATTGCAAAGAAATCATATTGTAACTATATACCTATGTAGTCTATTTTCGGGTTTGTTTTTCGGGTAAACACTGAAAATCAGCGCTGTGCTGTGGGTCCTTGTCACAGTCATGACATGCCGCCCTCGACTATTTCTGCTTTGTGCTAGTTATTATAGTTTTTATTTTTCCTTGTTATTAGAATTAATTATCTTTTTGTTTGCACGTGTTTCTGTGACAAATATACCTATTTTTTTCTTTAGTTCCTCGAAATTCCGTTGAGTCAGATCAATATGTCACAAATATTATTGATCGAAGACGTGAACGCATCTTAGATAATAACTTAGAGGCGTCGACTAAGAAATCCTTGTAGATACGAAAATTCTGCATGATGTTTTAAATCATAATATTTAAATCATCCTTACAACATAATCAGCTTACCTATAATGTTTCCACTGCTGGGACACAGGCCTCCTCTCAGTGAGAGGGAGTGGGCCGTAATCTTCCGCGGGTCCAGTGCGGGTTAGTAGATGTCACATATCTTCGAATGTTTGTTTCTAGGATATGCCGGTTTCCTCACGATGTTTTCCTTCACTGTTTTGAGAACAGTGGTGATTAAATTATTTACACAAAGTAAAGCGGCAGTCTGGGTTCGAACCTACGACCTACGACTTATTATGAGTCGCGCCCGTCACCACTGGTTTACCACTGCTCGAATTTCTATGCCTGTTTAAAACGTTCAATATCCTAAATAGTAGATTTGACGGCACGGTTGGCGCAGTGGTTAAGCGATTGACTGCTGCGCTGCGTGTCGCGGGTTCGATTCCCGCACGGAACAAATATTTGTATGACCTACATGTATTTGTTCCGAGTCTGGGTGTTTTTCTATCTATAATATGTATGTATTTACAAAAAAAATATGTATATAAGTATTTTATCAGCCATCTTGTTACCATAACAGAAGCATTAGGTTGCTTAACTTGGGACTAGATGGCGCTGTGTGAAATGTCCAGGGATATTATTATCCAGGGATATTATTATTATACCATATATGTTTTTGACATAGACGGGTACAACGACGATCTGCACTTAATCATTGTACAAATTGGCAACCCTTTAGGTTTCTTCAAAACGGATCTTTTGAGCAGTGATAGCCCAGTGGTAACGGTCGCGACTTACGAGTTCTAGGTCGTAGGTTCGAACCCAGACAGACGTTTTACTTTGTGTAAATTATTTCATAACCACTGCTCTCAAAACGGTGAAGGAAAACATCTTGAGGAAACCGGCATGTCTTAGAACCAAAAATTCGAAGACATGTGACATCTACCAACACGCACTGGGCCCGCGTGGTGGATTACAGCCCACTCCCTATCACAGAGAGGAGGCCTGTGTCCCAGCAGTGGGAACATTATAGGCTGAATATGTAAAACGGGTCATAGAAACGTGTCGCTTCTATAATGATTTTCTATTCTATGTCTCTACCCAGTTTCACTCGCGTTCCGAATCAAAATCTTTTCGTGTTTATTATTGACGGGGGACTTTCCGATTGCAACCCTTTGTGCCACAAAAGGTAGACGGATCATTTTCAGCTGAAGAACCCTTTTTAACCCCACCCCTCGTTAGTGTAGCGTAACTTTGGCCTGAATCGCAGAGCGAGCAGTCTTTTAATTACATTTTCTACGGTAAAATGGGTGGCGGTGCATTTTCTGTGATCGTGTGTGAGAGAAATTAATATGCTTTAATTATAATATATTCAAAAGAGCTTTCGGGTTTGATTTTGAAGTTTAAGCAGTATTGCTTATGTACATTGATTTCAAATATTTTTGTTCATATGGTTTTTGAAGTTGTGTTTTGATTACTTAAGTGGTAATAGTAATAACAGCTGCACGGGTCGATCGATCACGTCAAGCTACGCTTGCCGCGGTCGGTCCGTTGATGGGTGACCATCTATATATACGGAGATTCCTCCATGCCTCGTTCCGGTTGTCATTCGTTGATCTTAGACAGTCGTTACGAGTAGTCAGAAGCCAAAAATTCATTGCGAGTGGTCAGAAGCCAGAAAGTCTGACAACCAATCTTACCAAGAAGTATCTTGATACCCAGTTACTGGGTTGTGAAGATCAGATAGGCAGTCGCTCCATGTAAAGTACTGGTATTCAGTGGCGTTCGGTTAGACTGGAAGTCAATCCCATCATAGTTGGCAAAAGATTAGCCAGATGATAAAGTGGCTACTTTTGTTTTCACCAAGTCATAGCCTAACTATTACTTATCAGTACCTACAAACCACATAAAAGTAGAATCGAATAAAACTCATTAACAAACTCACACAAAGTCCTTTAAAGCGGAACTCGCGCAAATAAACCAGGATAAAACGCGAATCGTAATCAAATCACGCCAAACTTCGAACTATCTTTTTTCGGCAGTTCCGATTCGAAGCTCCACCCGCTTTTTTATCTCCCAATCGCAATTTACCATACTCAACACTACACTATTCTCAAAGACATTTCACGAAAAATCAGAAGCAAAGGAAATTCAGCAATACCTCGAATTCTCAGTCATAAACCGGAGATCTTCAATATCCGAAGAAAAATCAGCTCTAAACATGTTCCGCTGGAGGCATATGTCTACGTGACGGTGGGTTATTACGATTTCGTGCAAAGAGAGGTTTTTGCCTCCGCGCTGTGCTGTATTCATTTGTCGTCGTAAACGTCGGATAGGATAAGAAAGTTAGCTCTTAGAAAGTCGTAACATACTGTAGGAAATGCGTTTATTACGGGGAGAATAGATTTTGTTGATTGTTTACGTAGTGTACCTATACCTGTTGTGTTGAATGTATATGTGTAGGAGGGCTTAGGTCTTTGTATACGTATTTTCTTTACGGACACACGCAAGGAAGTGACTTCAAAGAATCACCACTATCCAAGTCGATATGGAAGACTTTTTTTGAGTGATTGATGGAATGGATGCGTCCTTATACGTCCACATAAGATGTAGCTTACATGGCATTATCTGTCACCACTAATACGTCCACATAGGTTATGCCTTGCTTTGCGATCGTCACCCTGAGTTCCCTTTGACACGCTTAGGATTTGGATAGAGGGTACCAGAACAGTGACTAGTACTCGTACTGCATGGATAGGCATGAAAGCTTTCACACGTAAGTTCCGGCAGATTTCACCCGGATTACCCACACATCCACCGATGGGTTACCCAGCGTTTGCCAACTGGCATTCTGAAAGTTTGGAAAAGGGCTAAGTTAAAGTTAAATTAATGTCCCATGCTTAATTGTACCTAATTTCAACGAAACTAGTAATACTGCTTGTCGACAAAAACAGATACTGCGTCAAAATGAATTAACTAGCTAATCTCCGCAGATGTGACGGGTATCGTATCATATTCATAATTTAAGGTTGGTAGGTAGGTAAGCAGTAAGGTTAAGTTAGGCTTATTAAATACTAGCTTCTGCCCGCGGCTTCACGCGCGTGAATGTCGGAAATTATCTCACGGGAGCGTGCTACCAGCATAAAAAGTGATAATGTAACATACAGACAGAATTTATTATATTAACTGTATCCCGTCTTCACCCCACAGGGGTAGAATTCTTAAAAAAAATATTGAGATGTTTCTATTATTTGACTTAAAGATGATGCATACCAATTTTTGAGTTAATCAAGCCACGTAGTAAAATCCCTCCCCTTAAAATATTAATTACCCTTTTTGCCCCGTCTGGGGTTGATTTTCGAAAGACCCAAAAACTTATCATCGTTTTTTTCTTATCAAAAGTATTAATATTGAGTTTCGAGTTAATCGGACCGCGCATTCAAATTCTTCCACACAAACTTTAACACCCCTATATCCCCTTTGAGGGGTAGTTTTGAAAAACTTATAATGATAAACTTACTTAGGCGAGTATTCTTGTCCATTTTCAAATTTATTAACATAATGAAAAAGATTTTTCATAAAAACTGTATCCCCGCTTTTCACCCCCACAGGGGTGAAATTTTGAAAAATCGTTTGGGATATGTTCATAACTTGACTCAAAGACAATTTTCGAGTTAATCAAGCCACGCTGTGAAATCCTCCCCTAAAAAATTGAATACCCCTTTTCAGCCCATCAGAGGTAGATTTTCGAAAAACCCTGATACACACTATTCTTCACTTTCAATCCTAGGTATAAATACTTGTTTCGAGTAAATCGGACCGCGCGCTAAAATTCTTCGATACAAACTTTTAAACCTCCCAATCCCCTTTTAGGGGGTAGTTTATAAAAACAAAAACTGGCAAACTTCATAATTTACTTAGATAAGTATTTGTGCCAAATTTCAAGTTTATTAACTCAAGCAATAAGATTTTTCATACAAACAAAATCCCACCATTTCACCCTCTTAGGGGTGGTATTTCGAAAAACCCTTTATTAGGGGATACCTACTCTTCACGAAAAATACACCCTCAAAATTTTATGTCTCTAGGACCAGCGGTTTAGGCTGTGCGTTGATGTAACAGTCAGTCAGGACTTTGAATTTTATATACAGGGTGGAATTGTGGCAAGCGAATTTACGAAAATCTTTGAATGCAGTTTTCTTTCTAATCAAAAATAAAGGAATGTTTTCTTTGAGTAAAATTTTCTATCTACAGTATTAAGAGTACTTTCCCTTCAGGTGGTCCCCTCTAGTTAAAAATAAATTGTTTACTAGTCACAATAAGTTAAAAAAGTATATTAAAATTAATAGATTAATTAGAAAAACCCAAAAATATTTAAAATGCCAAAAAGTTAACAAATTAAATACAAAACTTAGGCAAGAAAAAGTAAATTTAATACAAGAATTAAAAAACTGTAACAATGAATTAGAATTGTGTAATGCTATGTATGACACAGACACTCGGCACCTTCAGGATGAATTGTTTGTTAGGGAATACGCTCTAAAGGATATCTTTAGTAAATATGAGGCTTCTCAACAAGACCTGAGTAAGCGCATGCAGCATTACAAACTGACAAATTATACTATGTATTTGCCACCTAGTTGTAGGAGACAAATTGCTAATCTTTTAGCATACAATATACTCAGTGACACTGGTACTTGTAGTGTACCATTGATTACTGTTAGTACTGATACTAACACTACTTTTGATAGGCCTTGTAGTTTAAACTATTAGGTGAGACAACGGGTCAGCCGCATATGTTGAATGTTGTACATCAAAATATGCAGGGTCTGTCCGGCAAAGAGCTAGAATTAAGTTTATTTATGGAGTTCTATGATGTTCAGGTGTTATGTTTGACTGAACACTGGTTGAAGGAACATGAAGTAGTGTTTATTAATGATGAAAACTTTACCGTACAGAGTGCATTTGTAAGAAAAAGTGCTATTCGCGGTGGCTCTTTAGTTCTTGTTTCAAACAAGTTAAAATGTAAACAACGTTTAGATTTAGTTAATCTTTCAATCGAGCGCACTATAGAGTTGTCTTGTGTTGAACTTGAGCGATATGTTATAATTTGCGTTTATCGACCCCCCTCTGGGGATTTTGTTAGTTTCGAATCGGTAATGGAAGATTCTCTCAATAGGTTGAAATCAAGTAACAAAAGCATTATATTATGTGGAGACTTCAATATTAATATTTTAGATGTTACTCCATTAAGTATTAGACTTCTCAATCTTTTTAGGTCTTATAATTTAATTAACTTGTTTTTTGAACCTACTAGGATCACAGCATCTTCGGCAACTTGTCTTGATAATGTATTTAGTGATTGTGATGCCAAACATAAATTAGTGTTAACTGATTTAACGTCCGACCACTGTGGTTTATTAGCTAGCTTCCCCATGCCAGTACATAAAAAACCGCATAAACTTGAATGCAGGCCTTATACAGCCAGTCGTTGCAAAATGTTTAAAAATAATATAGCTCATAGAATTACACCATCTATAGTAGAATACGAGAATCCCAATGAAATTTATGGTGCCCTTTTTGATGTTGTGCAAAAAGAGTACCAATCCACTTTTAAGACCAAAACTATTAACGTTAATGGTTCCTCTGTTGGCTTTAATCAATGGGCTACTCCGGGAATTTATAAAAGTAGAGCGAGACTATACGAGTTATATGGTTTGAAAAAATACAGGTTTGATACTCCTTTCCTAGAGTATGTCAAAAATTATTCAAAAAGATTAGTGCTTTTGCTAAATCAAAATTTTTAGGCGATACAATTAAAAATTCTAATAATAAAGTAAAAACCACTTGGAAAATTATTAACAATGAAACGGGTAAATCTGTTAAACAAGAAAAACAACTTGAGATTATGGTCGACAACAAATTAGTTAATAATGCAGCTGATGTAGCTGAGGCATTTAATGAGTTTTTTGCCAACATACCGATAACTACGACTCGCTCCTTAAATTCGTCCCCGTCTAAAGCTGAAGACCTTTTGCATAGTAGTGTACCTAAATGTAGTCCTTTATTTAGTTTCGAACATGTAACCCCGCGTGATGTAGTTAATATTTTTAATACACTTAAGTCTAAAAACACCGGTGATTATTGGGGCATCTCCATTAAACTTTTAAGTAATATAATAGACATCGTAGCCCCCTATCTAGCTGTTACTTTTAATAAATGTATTGATTTAGGAACTTTTCCTGACCTCATGAAGAGTAGCAAAGTCATACCATTATTTAAATCAGGTAATAAGAATGACGTTGGCAATTTCAGGCCTATTTCTATTTTACCTGCGTTTAGCAAAATATTTGAAAAGTTAATACTCAAGCAGTTGCTAAGACATTTTAATTTAAACAGCCTCCTCCATAATGAGCAATATGGCTTTACAAAGGGTCGTTCAACTACAGACGCGGGTGTTGCTCTGCTGAGACACATATTTGACGCATGGGAGAAATCACAGAATGCTATTGGAGTTTTCTGTGATCTCTCCAAAGCCTTTGATTGCGTGCACCATGACACGCTTTTGCGTAAGTTACGTCATTACGGTGTCCGAAACGTGGCTCTCAACGTAATAATTTCTTATTTACATAATAGGGTCCAATGTGTAGATGTTAATGGCGCGAAATCTTCTGGGCTACCAGTTCAGTTAGGTGTTCCGCAAGGCTCAATACTGGGTCCATTTTTGTTCTTAGTATATATCAATGATTTACCATTCCATTTGAAGGGCATCTGTGACGTTGTACTGTTTGCAGATGATACCTCTCTTATTTTTAAAGTAGACAGGAATAGACAAGATTTTGACGACGTAAACAGTGCACTCTCAATAGTTACAGATTGGTTTACGTCAAATAACCTAGTTCTCAATGCCAAGAAAACGAAATGTGTAAAGTTTGCCTTACCGAATGTCAGAAATCTAGGACCCAACATCGTCTTAAATAAAGAGGTGCTTGAAACAGTAGGCTCGGCAATTTTTCTAGGACTAACAGTAGATGCCAAACTTCAGTGGGGACCTCATATATCAAGTCTAGCAGGAAGGCTCAGTTCGGCTGCCTACGCCGTCAGGAAAGTAAGACAATACACTGACGTTGATACAGCTCGTTTAGTCTATTTTAGTTATTTTCACAGTGTTATGTCCTACGGTATTCTGCTGTGGGGCAAAGCCGCTGATATACAAAATATATTTGTCCTTCAAAAACGAGCTGTTCGAGCAATTTACCAGCTAGGTGCCCGAGTTTCTCTAAGAGATTTTTTTAAAGATATTGGTATTCTCACGGTTGCATCACAATTCATCTTCGCCAACATTTTATATATTAGGCAAAATTTGCACTTGTACACTAAAAACAGTGATATTCACAGTGTTAACACTAGAAATAAGGACAAACTACGTGCCCCCTTTCACCGGCTTCATAAGGTTCATAACTCATTTGTTGGGCTTGGTATAACAAGATACCCTCTTCTTTGCTAGACTTGCCTTTCAATGCGTTTAAAGCTCAAGTAAAATCTAACCTTTGCTCAAAGGCTTACTATTCCATCAACGACTACTTACACGATAAGAATAGTTGGTCGCCCTAATTAACTCAAGACAACCAAGTTCATGTTCTTTCTCCAGGATCAGCTTACTGACAGGTTATTGTTATTAGTATTAACTTATTTATTTATTTTACTTCAATGGTCCTAGTTTTTCATCTGTGACTCAAGTGACAGCTATGTGACCAGAACCCAGCTATGCGTAAATATGTAAGCTGTCACGCCCTTTATGCCTGGAGGCTTTTATTTAGGTAGTAAGTAGTTATTTCCATTTTAATTAATTATTTTTCAGCTTAAGTACGTATAGTTTTTATTATATTTGTTGGTATATTGGCGTGGCTAGCTGACATATTTTATGGCAAATAATTTAAGTTTCTTGTAATGTTAATTACTGAACATATGTTCCTAGTATTGTATACATGCAACTATATTCTAACTGAACAGACAGCTGTGCTGCTGGGAAGTTTGTTCCGCCACTTCTTCTTCCCAGCGATAGCACTAGGAAGTGGTGAAGGGCGGGCGTTTTTGGGGGACTGTCTTTTGTAATTTTGACGTTCGAAAAGTGCTGACTCTCAGCCTAATTTGAATAAATGACTTTTGATTTTGATTTTGGTGGCATTACAAAATTCCACCCTGTATATAGATTTATTTACGAGCTCAAAAATCTACCCATTATACGATACACGTGTCACGGTATTGGAAACAATTATCCTTTTTGTTTCGTATCCAATAACGTTACTATGGTAACTTGGTCTTGGGAGCGCAAATAACTCATACTCATAATCAGACTGAGTGTTCTCGGTGAGAGGGAATGGGCCGTAATCCACCACGCGGGCCCAGCGCGGGTTTGTGGATGTCACATGTCTTCGAATTTTTGGTTCTAGGGCATGCCGGTTTCCTCACGATGTTTTCCTTTACCGTTTTAAGAGCAGTGGTGATGAAATAATTTACGCAAAGTAAAGCCCCTGTCTGGGTTTGAACCTACGACCTACAACTCGTAAGTTACGGCAGATACCACTAGGCTACTACTGCTCTCACGCAAATACTACAAAGTAATTGTCGTTCGTAAATGGAATTGACTAGAGTTATCAAAAAATAAAAGGCTCGTTCTGGCATTGACAGTTCTAGTACTTATTAAAGTTCCAATTCGCAAAACACGTACGGTATTCGTTTGTATGAAACTGACAGGTGTCAAGAACGCATTCTCAAATGTCAAAACGGGCCTTTTAATTTTTGACAACTTTAGATTGAATTAATTTTTTGACTAGCTTCCGCCCGCAGCTTTTGCCGCGTGTGTTGTCGATAAAAGGTAAATAGAGGTATATGTCCTTTCACAGAGCTCAAAGTATCGCCATACCAAATTTCTTTCAATTTCAAAATCGGTCCAGCCGTTACGGAGATTAGTCAGAACGAAAAGACAACAATTTGCAAGATACAGGCTGGATCGGATCGAAAACTAAATAACAATGTTAGGAATTTACCATTTCTTCCCCTGGAAAGAAATAAGCTGATTAAAAATAAGCTAAAGGGAGTCGACCCCCTTTAGCTTATTTTTTAAATATAACGTGTAAAAGTGATTCCCTATTCAGATATCTATATATATAAAATTCAAAGTCCTGACTGACTGACTGACTGACTGATAGATCAACGCACAGCCTAAACCGCTGGTCCTAGAGACATGAAATTTGGAGGATGGGTTCTTCGTGAAGAGTAGGCATCCACTAAGAAAGGATTTTTCGAAATTCCACCCCTAAGAGGGTGAAAAGGGGGGAATTCGTTTGTATGAAAAATCGTATTCCTTGAGTTAATAAACTTGAAACTTGGCACGAATACTTATCTGAATAAATTATGAAGATTGTCAGTTTTTTTTCTTCTAAACTACCCCTTAATAAGGGATTGGGGGGTTTCAAAGTTTGTATGGAAGAATTTTAGCGCGCAGTCCGATTTACTTGAAACTCAGTATTTATACCTAATATTGAAAGTAAAGAATAATGTGTATCAGGGTTTTTTGAAAATCTACCCCTGACGGGCTGAAATGGGGTAGTCAATTTTTCAGGGGAGGATTTTACTGCATGGCTTGATTAACTCGAAAATTTGTATAAATAATCTTTGAGTCAAGTTATGAATACATTCCAAACGATTTTTTTAAATTCCACCCCTGTGGGCGTGAAAAGCGGGGATACAGTTTATATAAAAAATCTTCTTCATTAGGTTAATAAACTTGAAACTTTTCAAGAATACTCGCCTAAGTAAGTAATAAAGTTTATCATTATAAGTTTTTCAAAACTACCCCTCAAAGGGGGATAAAGGGGTGTTGAAGTTTGTGTGGAATAATTTGAATGCGCGGTCCGATTAACTCGAAACTCAGAACTTAAGATCAAAAATAAAGAGTTACTTGTATCAGGGTTTTTCGAAAATCTACCCCTAACGGGTGGAAAAGGGGTAGTTAATTTTACAAGGGAGGATTATAATGCGTGGCTTGATTAACTCGAAAATTGGTATAAATAATCTTTGAATCAAGTTATGAATAATTCCAAACGCTTTTTAAATGCTTTTTCTATCTTTACTTTCTTCTTTCAAACGATTTTTCAAAATTCCACCCCTGTGGGGGTGAAAAGCGGGGGATACAGTTTATATGAAAAATCTTATTCATTTAGTTAATAAATTTTAAACTTGGCAAGAATACTTGCCTAAGTAAGTAATAAAGTTGATCATTATAAGTTTTTCACAACAACCCCTCAAAGGGGGATATAGGGGTGTTAAGTTTTTGTGGAAGAAATTGATTGCGCGGTCCGAGTAACTCGAAACTCAGTATTGATACTTTTAACAGAAAATAATTAATAATATGTAAGTAAAGTTGTCGAAAATTTACCACTGACGGGACAAAAAGGGGTAATTCAGTTTTTAAGGGTAGGATTTGAACTTGAAACTGTATGTTACATTTTCACGCCTAAATCACTGGACTTCAGATTTGGCATAGAGATGGATGGCATCCTGGGGAAGCACATACATTTTATCCTGTTAGCACGTTCTCGTGGGATAATTTCCGACATCCACGCGGGCGAAGCCGCGGGCAGAAGCTAGTATTATATAGATCCTATTTACAGAATTAATAATTTCATTTCATTTCAGGGACTATTTTATGACAAAACTTTTTCCGACATGCGTATTAAGAAATATATCACGTTCTTGTGCCAATGACTTATGTAGATATGTGTATGCTAATATCAAAATATCTCTGTAGCGTCTTCGTTTTGAATATTTTGTCTCCAAAAGAAATCTCTTACATTTAAGGTGTATATAGGGCTCGTTGGCCTTGTGCATGTGGGCGGAGCTAAACGCTCTACTCCCGAAAACGTAAAACGCGCGCGGTGGCGCGCTGAACTAAAACGACGATCAAAGAGTATGCAGAGGCACAGACATGCCGCCCGCAGGTCGCTATTTTTGCCTACGATTCCAGAAGGGAATTGCGGATGCAAGTCTGATAATATTTTGTATAGATTGATACGTATGTTACGTATATTTTAAACATTTTTCATTTAGAAATTTCGATTTTATTTAAAATCAGAACTTAGTTCCTGCGGGGGTAAAACTTTAAAAATTATTTCTTTGGTAGGAGGATTTATTACATAAAAATGAGATTTTATAAAAAATGTGATCCTGTTTCACCAATTTGAATTATTATAAATCAGTAATAAACCTACCTAACTAGCACTGTACCTAAATAGCATTTTAGGGTTCCGTAGCCAATCGAACGATGTTATAGTTTTGGCAGTGACCTTGAAATAATTACCTACGGCCGTTTAGTAGATAAACCTCGTCATGGGTGTCATTTTCGTGGTTTTCGAGGGTGCTGGAGCCGATTATAAAGTCAAAATGAAAATCCAGGATGGCGGCTACAAAACTTTTCAAAATTTTCGTCATGGGTGTCATTTTCGTGGTTTTCGAGGCTGCTGAAGCCAATAGTGAGGTCAAAATGAAAATCTAAGATGGCGGGTGCGAAAATTTTCGTCATGGGTGTCATTTTCGTGGTTTTTGAGGGTGCTGGAGCCGATTATAAAGTCAAAATGAAAATCCAAGATGGCGGATGCAAAACTTTTCAAAATATTCGTCATGGGTGTCGTTTTCGTGGTTTTCGAGGGTGCTGGAGCCAATAGTGAGGTCAAAATGAAAATCTAAAATGGCGGCTGCAAAAATTTTCAAATTTTTCATCATGGGTGTCGTTTTCATGGTTTTTGAGGCTGCTGAAGCCAATAGTGAGGTCAAAATGAAAATCTAAGATGGCGGGTGCGAAAATTTTCAAAATTTTCGTCATGGGTGTCATTTTCGTGGTTTTCGAGGCTGCTGAAGCCAATAGTGAGGTCAAAATGAAAATCTAAGATGGCGGGTGCGAAAATTTTCAAAATTTTCGTCATGGGTGTCATTTTCGTGGTTTTCGAGGCTGCTGAAGCCAATAGTGAGGTCAAAATGAAAATCTAAGATGGCGGGTGCGAAAATTTTCAAAATTTTCGTCATGGGTGTCATTTTCGTGGTTTTCGAGGCTGCTGAAGCCAATAGTGAGGTCAAAATGAAAATCTAAGATGGCGGGTGCGAAAATTTTCAAAATTTTCGTCATGGGTGTCATTTTCGTGGTTTTCGAGGCTGCTGAAGCCAATAGTGAGGTCAAAATGAAAATCTAAGATGGCGGGTGCGAAAATTTTCAAAATATTCGTCATGGGTGTCGTTTTCGTGGTTTTCGAGGGTGCTGGAGCCAATAGTGAGGTCAAAATGAAAATCTAAGATGGCGGGTGCGAAAATTTTCAAAATTTTCGTCATGGGTGTCATTTTCGTGGTTTTCGAGGCTGCTGAAGCCAATAGTGAGGTCAAAATGAAAATCTAAGATGGCGGGTGCGAAAATTTTCAAAATTTTCGTCATGGGTGTCATTTTCGTGGTTTTCGAGGCTGCTGAAGCCAATAGTGAGGTCAAAATGAAAATCTAAGATGGCGGGTGCGAAAATTTTCAAAATTTTCGTCATGGGTGTCGTTTTCGTGGTTTTCGAGGGTGCTGGAGCCAATAGTGAGGTCAAAATGAAAATCTAAAATGGCGACTGCAAAAATTTTAAAATTTTTCATCATGGGTGTGGTTTTCGAGTTTGCTGAAGCCAAAAGTGTGGTCAAAATGAAAATCCAAAATGGCGGCTGCAATAAATTTGGAATTTTGCTTCATAAGTGTCGTTTTCGTGGTTTTCCAGGGTGATAAAGCCAATAGTGAGGTCAAAATAAAAATCCAAAATGCGGCTTCAAAAATTTAGTTTTAGTTGTACTTAACTAATTATTCAGTCATCAATTTGAGGTGTTGGTTACATATAAAACTAATTTTCCTTCTTAAATATCTAAATAAAGAACTGGTTATATAGATAAACTTTTAATAATAAGTTATCTGTATTAAATCAATTGAATTTTAATACACAATGATACAGTATTCACGGAAACGCATTTCTTTTGTCTTAACCGTATAGGATATTGTTTTTGCAATCTATCTGTCACTCACTCACTCACTCATGCGGTCTCGTGATATATAACATTGTTTATTTGGCAACTCACATCACACTATATTATTGTCAAATAAGTATCGTGTACCTAAAATCAAGTAATAATTAGTAAATTTTAGTTTGATCGGAATAACTTAGGTTATTTGAAGTTCCTTATGTATGATTTAAAAAAAAAAACAATTTTTTGTAGCCGCCATCTTGGATTTACATTGTGAGCTCACTATCGGCTGTAGTACCCTCGAAAACTATGAAAATGACACCCATGATGAAATATTTGAAAATTGTTGTAGCCGCCATTTTGGATTTTTATTTTGACCTCATTATCGGCTTTATCACCCTCGAAAAGTGGGAAAACGACACCCATGATGAAATATTTGAAAATTTTTGCAGCCGCCATTTTGGATTTTTATTTTGACCCCACTAGCGGCTTTATCACCCCCGAAAAGCATAAAAACGACACCCATGATGAAATATTTGAAAATTTTCGCAGCCGCCATTTTGGATTTTTATTTTGACCTCACTAGCGGCTTTATCACCCCCGAAAAGCATGAAAACGACACCCATGATGAAATATTTGAAAATTTTCGCAGCCGCCATTTTGAATTTTTATTTTGACCTCACTAGCGGCTTTATCACCCCCGAAAAGCATGAAAACGACACCCATGATGAAAAATTTGAAAATTTTCGCAGCCGCCATTTTGGATTTTTATTTTGACCTCACTATCGGCTTTATAACCCCCGAAAAGCATGAAAACGACATCACTGACGAAAAGTTTGAAAATTTTCACAGCCGCCATTTTGGATTTTTATTTTGACCTCACTATCGGTTTTGTCACCCTCGAAAAATATGAAAACGACACCCATGATGAAATATTTGAAAATTTTCGCAGCCGCCATTTTGGATTTTTATTTTGACCTCACTAGCGGCTTTATCACCCCCGAAAAGCATGAAAACGACACCCATGATGAAATATTTGAAAATTTTCGCAGCCGCCATTTTGGATTTTTATTTTGACCTCACTAGCGGCTTTATCACCCCCGAAAAGCATAAAAACGACACCCATGATGAAAAATTCGAAAATTTTCGCAGCCGCCATTTTGGATTTTTATTTTGACCTCACTAGCGGCTTTATCACCCCCGAAAAGCATGAAAACGACACCCATGATGAAATATTTGAAAATTTTCGCAGCCGCCATTTTAGATTTTTATTTTGACCTCACTAGCGGCTTTATCACCCTCGAAAAGTATGAAAACGATACCCATGATGAAATATTTGAAAATTTTTGCAGCCGCCATATTGGATTTTTATTTTGACCTCACTATCGGCTTTATCACCCTCGAAAAGTATGAAAACGACACCCATGATGAAATATTTGAAAATTTTCGCAGCCGCCATCTTGGACTTTTATTTTGATCAAATCCAATCTTTTCTCATTTTAATATTAGTTTAGATATTATGACTACTTGTATTACTATCGTAAGTATTCGTAAGCGTCCACGCGCACAATAGAAATGGGCCATCTGCAGCGAGCTAGTCAATAAACGCACACTGATACAATTCGTTCGTAAATATTTGCACTAACACAGACAGACACGCATAGTCGGTCGATAGCCGGAGCGTAGCAGCGAGCGACACAGCCATCCCGTCTCAATGCTAACGCACGACTGCCGCCCGCGCCCGCGCAGAGCCCCTCTGAAGCTCGATCTCAAAGTGGGGACATTTCCTTTGCAAATGTTAATTGATTTACATAAGCTAAGACAAATCTGTAGTACCTCTAACCATCGATTTTTCAGTGTAAAAATATTTCCAAACATCAAAGCCGTTTAGAAGTAATATCGAATATCAGAAAAAAATAGCGTGTTGGTAAATATTTTTTTAAGGCAAAAGTATTAGCCATACGAAAAAATCCTTCTACAGAAATTTTGTTCATGAATCTATAGCTAACATATATTTTTTACAGATCTTTTAATCAAGCCGTTAATGAGAAATATTCTTCATAAAGTGACCGTATTACGGCACTAAACGAGAGTAAGGCCCTTAACTTTTTAATCCACTTAGTACTTTATTTACATAACATTGTCGAAATAAATTATATTTCAGCGCTACTTAAAGAACAGTATATTGTGGTGACTCTATTCTGCATTACACAAAGCACGTTTTGAATTTTAATACCTCGCGTACCTATATTTTAATATAAAAATTTTGCTTTACTGAATTTAATTTAATCATATAGTTTTCTTGTTGACAATTCAGAATCACAATGCTGAATGTTTTGTGAGCAAAGTTACTTGAATGTTGAGAATAGTTTTTTTTACTTATAAGGTTTTGAATACCAGGCTTTTGGTTACTTTTTATTAGTGTCTGTTACGCAATTATTTTTTTTTGTGATATGCGTTTTGTTTGGGAAGAACAAACTATATTTCTTTCTTTCTTTTTCACCTGTTTGTAAAAAGGAATAATCTATAGGGTATAGAATTTTTTTTAAGAGCAGGAATACCCAAACCATGACCTGCATAGCCTTTTTCCAAATTCCAGTCTAACCGGTGCTGCTGAATACTTAGCATTTTACATGAAACGAGTGCCTATCTGAAGGCGTATTCTCGTAATTTAAAACGTTCAAAATCTAGTCGCAGTCTCATCTCAGCGACAAACAAATGTCAAAAACTTGTCAAAATGCAGGGAAATTAGAAGTATTTTTGACAGATTGAGACTGAGATCAGACTGTGAACGGTCTTAAAATTACGAGAATTGCCCCTCTGATCTCTACATAACCTGTTAAATAATAACAGTAATTAACTATCGTTATCAGAATATTGCAGCTACGGGAAATGTGACATGGATTTAATAAATTAAATAATAGTAGATTATAATTATCTACTTACATGAATAATATGGCGCCAAAATATTCTTCCGCATCGCTGTCGACTGGTAATGTACCCAAGGGACTGGCAACATTGCCACGTTGCAATACTTATCCTCTGGCCAAGGTAAAAGCCAGTCCTTGGGTCACGGGAACTGTCAACAGCCATTTGGAGATTTCATTGAACAAGCCTTGAGCACTCGGACCCCAAGGCCCGAGGGTTTCATCCCCAATCGGCTCGAAAAAATAATTACCAAATTACTAATGCTTAAGTTTATCAGGAAACAGCTAACCATGAATCTGAAATCAGATAGATACATATTAGTAGGTAAATAAACCTCATTTCTCGTTGAAATTCCGACTGAGTTAACGTTTGGGCGTAATTGATCGGATTTACGTACACCAACCACATTTCCCATCGACATTTTCCGTTACATACCCTTATATAAAATTACGTAATATATTTTCCATAATCTATAACATATACAAAAATAGTCACGAAGTCAAAACTGTACATTGAATATTTAAAAAAAAAGTAATTCCTACGATGTGTGAGAACGAGTCTGATGCCAAAAATATAGTTTTTAGAATTTTTATCCGTTTGTCTGGATGTATGTTCCGGATTGGTGCAAAAACGGCTGAACGGGTTTAGATTAAATTTGGCACACAGATAGTACATAATATATATAACCTGAATTAACACAATTTCATGATAGACTTCCGGATATTTCCTCTATGTATATTTAAGAGAAGACTAGCTTGTGGAATAAGTTGGGTTATTGCGGCTGTCGAAGGACCAATAAGCGTTGTGTAATTATTTGGGAACGAATGTCATGTCGCCTGCACACAAGGGGGTAGGAAACAATTAAGGACTTACTTGGTGGTTTTGAATGTGCCGTGCTGATATGTAGACCGGCGTCCGGTAACCTTTGTTTCTCTGCTTCTTCCTGGTTCTGTGTCGGCCGACACTCGTGAATTGGTTTATTTTATTTAAAGCGGTTTGGTATATTTCGCGGCGCGTGCGCGTCGCAAAGCTATTTAAAGCGGTTTGGTATATTTCGCGGCGCGAGCGCGTCGCGAAGCTTTAGCGGTTTAGCGGTGCGTAGCGGTTCGATTACAAGTGTGTTGAATCTCTGTCTCTCTCCTGGAGCGTTTGGTTCCACGTAGTCCGGAAACGGTAGTCGGTTGGCGCTTTCTCTTTCTGTCGCGTATGGACGTAATGATAGGGAGAGGGATAGATGGATAGGCACTTGACGACATGACATTGACGTTTTCGTTCGGATATTTAATAGAGAGAAACTTGTAATATAGAAACTTGCGTAAGCATCCTGCCCGGGTTTGAGGATATGTAGTATTCTCAAAAAGGGAAAGGAATTGCGTTAAAGCGGATTAAAAGAAAGAGAGAAAAGAAAACAATTGAAATATATTAATTACGACTAAAATTACGTGATATTAATTACGCGGTGAAATCATTGGGAAGGCAACGGGCAGAGTTTAACAATGGGTCGCTTGAAAGAGCCACTGCATGTCTTCACCATAGCAACACGGGTTGTCCCATCTTTGCCGGGGAAAACCTCGGTGATTATGCCCATTGGCCAACGTAAAGGAGGGACATCATCTTGATGCATGAGAACCACTGCACCAATCCTAACATTGTCCACGGCATCCAACCATTTTTGCCTAACTTGTAAGTTATGTAAATATTCTATCCGCCATCTTCTCCAAAAGCTGCAAACCATTTGGTCAAGCAATTTTTTGCGGCAAGTTAGAGACTTCGTTGTTTCGGGAACGTTCACGACAGGCAACGAAGTCAACGGAGAAGCCATTATAAAATGAGCGGGAGTAAGCGGTTCTGGGTAAGGATCCTCAGTCAGGACACAGAGCGGTCTCGAATTCAGAACTGCCTCAATTTCAGTGAGAACAGTCGAGAGTTCCTCATAGGTAAGAAGCTGAGAACCGATAACACGGTATAAATGAGTTTTAATAGATTTAATATTAGATTCCCACAACCCTCCAAAGTGGGGGGCGCGGGGTGGAATCATTTTCCACTCTATGCGGTAGCGGTTAGCAAGTAGTTCTTGCAATTGAGCCTTGGCTCCAACGAAATTTGTTCCATTATCGGAGTATAAATTGGAAACAGGTCCCCTTCGGGAAATGAATCTTTTAAAAGCGGAAATGAAAGTGTCCGATGACACGTCAGTAACCAACTCAATATGAACTGCTTTGGTAACGAAACAAATAAATAAGCAAATGTAAGCCTTCTGACTTCTTTGACCTCTGCGTCTACATAACGTGACTTTAATGGGACCAGCGTAATCCACACCCGTGTGCACAAAAGCTTTAGTCTCTTGTACGCGACAAGCGGGTAAATCAGCCATCTTTGGGCTGGGGTGAGAAGGTGACACTTTAAAGCAAAAGTTACAAGCGTGTACTCTTTGTCTGATGACACCTCTAGAAGAGAGGATCCAATATTTTTGTCGTAGCAGACTGCTAAGAAGGCTTACACCAGCATGACAATAAATGCGATGGTAATAGTCTATTAAGACATGTGTAAAATTATCATGTTTAGGTAAAAGAGCGGGATGCTGAGCTTCATAAGGAAGGTTCGCATTTGACAACCTGCCACCGATTCTTATTATGTCATGCTCGTCTATAAAGAGATCTAGTTTTTTAAACTGCGAGCGAAGTTTTTTACTTTTAATTTCGACGTAAATATCTAAAAAGTGAAATTGTTGAATGCAACGAATTAAATAAATTTCAGCGGTACCTAGTTCCCGGACAGTAATTGTCTTATTTAACTTGTCATAAGGAATAAAATGCAAAAATCTTAAGATGTAAACAATTATGCGCAGTATCTTATTTAATGATGTAAATTTTTGACTAACACTATATATTAAGTTAGGTTCTGATACAGTAGATACTAAGGTTAGTGATTTATTATTAAACTCAGGCAACTGCTCGCTACATGAGGAAACAAACGGACTGATAGGCCACTCAGCAGTTGGGCGTAGAAGCCACTCAGGTCCATGCCACCACAAATTGTGATTTAGTAGCTGCTCAGGTAGAAGCCACCGAGAGAGGTGGCGCACTTCAATCCATAAAGCAACTGAATGCTTTGAAACAAATCGTCTTGTAGACCTAGACAATAGGCGCCAATTACGCAAAAGCCGCCCAAAGCCTTCCTATGCATACACAACCAACGATGCTGATCAGCTCTTCTGTATTCGGTGTGACCGGGTTTTCAAGACCAAATTTGGTTTTGCTAGTCATCAGAGAGCTCACGAAAGGAAAGAGAAGTAGTCGGGGTCGCTGTCGCCGGATACGGTGAAGAGGACTATATAGGTAGAAGACCTCGAGACAAACAGTCACTAGGGTTTTCTTTTCCGTTAATATGGAAAAAATGCTTAGGATCAAGGTTTTCTTGACATTTAGCGACGCGGTTGCTAACAAAAATATTCCATTTGTGCGGAGAGGAATGAATCCATGAAAGAGTAATTGTAGAATCGGAAAATGCGAATATTTTATTAATAGCGGTACGAGAGCGGTAAGTGTCATAAACTAACTTAATTAAGCTTGACAAGAGTACAGCGGCGCAAAGCTCTAGACGAGCCAGAGATACGACCTTGACAGGTGCAACCTTGGATTTAGCACACACCAAAGTTACGTGTGCGTTGCCATTTGTGTCAGTAACATGTAAGTATATGACGCAGCCATACGCATTCAAGCTGGCATCAGCAAAACCTACTATATTTGTCACGCAACCCATAGTAACGGCTACATGACGCGGCAGTTTTAAAGAGGAAAGTAAAGGCAGTTGCTCTTTAAACTTTTGAAAGAGAAGTACAATAGAATCGGGTGGAGTTTCATCCCAATCTGTGTTTAATTTCCATAATTCCTTTATGAGTAATTTCGCGAATAAAACCACGGGAGCCACTAGACCCAGAACATCCCACAGACGTGCAACAGTGGAAAGAATGGAACGTTTAGTACAACTTTTATCCAAGTTAGATGTAGTAAAGGTGAAACAATCCTCGGAAGGAATCCATTTGAGTCCAAGAATCTTTAAGTTATCCCCGTCAGAAAAGTTAATAGAAGAGCGGTTGGAGTGTGGAATAGAATCTAGTAGTTCCAAGGAATTACTTGCCCACTTAGTAAGGTCAAAGCCCCCAGCCTTAAATAAGGCGATAAGTTCAGCGGAGAGAATCTTGGCTTCCTCCAGAGTGGAGGTCGAGTTAGCCAAGTCATCCATGTATAACTCATGCGAAGCGACAATGGATGCGCGCGGGAATCGATGTTTTTCATCCTCTGATAGTTGACGGACTGTCCGCATTGCTAAATATGGGCTGGGCTTAAGGCCAAACGCCACTCGGTTAAATTGAAATTCGCGAACAGGTTCAGCGGTATTAAACCGAAACAATATTTTCTGATATTTTCGATGCTCATCGATAACAGCAATTCGGAGATACATCTGTTTTATATCAGCTGTGACTGCAATAGGGAATAATCGGAAATTTAAAAGTAATAAAAATATGTCAGCCTGTAGATTAGGCCCTGTGTGTAACAAATCGTTCAATGACACGCCATTATGAGACTTGGCGCTCGCGTCAAGGACGATGCGAACTTTAGTAGTTTGTTTATCATTCCTAATAACAGGGTGATGCGGTATATAATAACCTACAGTCTGATCAGCAGACCTAGGTGTAGTTTCAGTTAAATAATTTTGATTAAGGTATTCTTGGATTATTTCGTTATAACTAGCGCGCAAAGCAGGGTCGCGAAGCTTAGTTTTTTCCAAGTGAATAAAACGTCGATAAGCGACAGCATAAGAATTTCCGAGTGAATCTGGATTCTTACAAAATGGTAACGCAGTACAGTACCTACCGCTGGAGTCACGTGACACCGTAGAAACGTACAGCTGTTCACATTCCCGTTCAGCGGGACTCATAAAAGATTTTGAGGGTATTTCTTCAATGTTCCAGAATTTATGTAAAGATTCGTCTAACGACAGAAAACAATGAGAATCATCTATATTCAACGCGGTAGAAAAATATGAAGCGGTATTTAAATCAGCGATATTATTTTTATTATTAAACGAACTAGTGGGTACTTCGTTTTTATTATTAAATAAACTAGCGGGTACTTCACCCATAAGAATATAACCGAACACGGTTTCAATAGCGGATGGCGCGGTAGGTGAAATAATTTTATTGTTGAGTAATAAATATGGGAACAGCTTTGCCCCTAGAAGTAGTTCAACATCACCAGGCATATGCCACAGGGGGTCGGCTAGCGGTAATTTGAACAAATGTTGCACTGCAGAGGTATCAACAAAGTGAGATGGTAATTTGTCAGTTATGCAGTCAACCACAAGAGCGGTTATTTTAAAGGAATTATTTTTATTTTTAGCAGTAACTGTTATCTCAACGTAACCTATAATAGGCCGCGAAGAGGTTCCTACTCCTTTTATAAATGAATTTGAAAGCGGTATAATATTTAATTGAAGTCTCTTACAACAAGCTGACGTAATTATGTTGTTTTGCGAAGCGTTATCGATCAAACATCTTACAGAAACATATCTATTATATCTGTTGTCAACGTATACTTGTGCGGTCGACAGTAATACGGTTGTGCGCGGTAAATCTGTACCTACGCGTGAACATGCACACAGCGCCACCTGTTGTGAATGCGCGGAACTAGGCACAGCTTCGCTCGATCCCGACCGTTGAGTAATTTGCTCCAGATGTAAAAGCGAATGATGTTTTTTGTTACATGTCCTGCAAGTATGTATTGACTTACACTGTGAAGCCGTGTGTGTTGAGCTAAGACAGTTTACACATCCACGTTTGTTTTTAATAAAGTCCAAACGTGAATTGGCTGATAGTGCTTGAAATGTTGGACACATATAAAGCTTCCAATGATCACTTCCATTACAGTGTGAACAAGTTTGGTTATTGTCACAAGCAACAAAGGTATGCACCGTACTATCACGTGACTGATTACGATAATTATTTTTGTTCACTGATACAGTTCGAGACGAAACAATTCTATCCAATATTTTAACTTGCGATTTTATGAATTCAACGAAATCCGTATAAGTTGGAATCTCCTCCTCTCTCATATACATCTCAAATAAATGTAAGGTAGCGGGGTCCAATTTTTTCAAGGCTAAATTTAATAGTATGAAATCCTTTAAGTCGTTAATTTTTAATTGTTCTAGTGCCGAAACAGACGCGTGAAAACTTTCAATAAAACTATTTAAAGAGGTGGAATTATTACTTGCAGGTTTAATGTTTAATATGTTAGACATGTAATGTGACCCTAGTGTTCGTTTATCTTGATACTTTTGAACCAAACTGTTCCAAATGGATTTATAATTTTCGCCCGATGGAATAATTCCGGCAGTAATTTGTAATGCGTTTCCTTTCAGATTACCCATTAAGTATTGCACTCGTTGAGAATCTGTAAGATTTATATTACTATGGATGTTTGACTTAAATGATTCGTAGAAAACAGGCCAGTTTTCAATCCTACCATCAAAAAATGGGATCTGAATTGGGGGTAGTTTGATCGAGTATTTAGATTGTTTCACGATATCACAAGTTGAGTCATCCGATGACCTTGCAGACCTCGCGGCGACAAGTGAACGAACTCTTTCGACACGGGTGTAAACGCCGTCAAATGATATTTGGCTGTTATAATCGATTGTATAATCAGGATTTATTTGTAAAGAATATGTATTTATTTTGTCTAAATTAGCACTAAATTCCTGACGAGTGATCGAGAGTATTTGAGTGTCCGCCATGAACGTTTCCGACGAACGAAGCTCAATATTAATCGTATTTATTTTCTTTGAAGTTTCATACAATGACGATAAACGCTCAAAGATTGCTTGATTTTTAGCTTGAAGTAATTTTATCTTCATTTTTAGTTCTTCCATAATGGGTTATTGATGAAAATACAACGGATAAAAATTATTAAGTATAGCGGGTAGACTTACAACAAATATTTTTATTGTAAGTGAGTAAGAAGTAATTGGTTATAAATAAGTTAGTAGGCAAGTTTGCCGAACTAACTCACGATAATAAGCGGTTTTTTAATATTGACCTATGCTATTGTAATGCAGTAGGAGCAATATTAAGTTGGCACAATGGTTCTCAATGAAATATGTACCTAGCGGAATGAACGAACGTTAGTACGCGTTCGTTTAATATGGCGGTTTTACGAACTTAGGTATTTGCCTAAATTCTTAGGTATGGGACCTATGAATGCTGATTTTTTGAATCCGACTCGAATGGACCAAAAATTTATGTGGAATAAGTTGGGTTATTGCGGCTGTCGAAGGACCAATAAGCGTTGTGTAATTATTTGGGAACGAATGTCATGTCGCCTGCACACAAGGGGGTAGGAAACAATTAAGGACTTACTTGGTGGTTTTGAATGTGCCGTGCTGATATGTAGACCGGCGTCCGGTAACCTTTGTTTCTCTGCTTCTTCCTGGTTCTGTGTCGGCTGACACTCGTGAATTGGTTTATTTTATTTAAAGCGGTTTGGTATATTTCGCGGCGCGTGCGCGTCGCAAAGCTATTTAAAGCGGTTTGGTATATTTCGCGGCGCGAGCGCGTCGCGAAGCTTTAGCGGTTTAGCGGTGCGTAGCGGTTCGATTACAAGTGTGTTGAATCTCTGTCTCTCTCCTGGAGCGTTTGGTTCCACGTAGTCCGGAAACGGTAGTCGGTTGGCGCTTTCTCTTTCTGTCGCGTATGGACGTAATGATAGGGAGAGGGATAGATGGATAGGCACTTGACGACATGACATTGACGTTTTCGTTCGGATATTTAATAGAGAGAAACTTGTAATATAGAAACTTGCGTAAGCACTAGCTTTTGCCCAAGGCTTCACCCACGTGCATATCGGAAAATATCCCGCGGGAACGTACGACCGGGATCATGTACCTATGTATTACTACAGGTGCAACTATGTTGTGTACGTGTGTGCTAAATTTCATTCAAATCCGAATGGATTTGAATGAAATTTAGCAGACGTTTTTGCGCCAATCCGGAACATATGTACATCCAGACGAACGGACAAAATTTCTTCATTACTATTTTATTATATGTTTAGATTAAAAGAGCTCTATACATGACTAAGGGCACCTTTTGAGTACGAAATAAGTCGACAAAACCCGCCAAAATATACGTGACTGTAAATATTCCTACATTTTTAATAGCACACTTCAGCTATCTACTTTCTTAAAAATAAGCCATTAATTTCCAAATATTCAAAGCACTTCAAAAACTTTCCTCATTAATCATTTAAAAGTTAATTCTGAAAATTCTAGTAGCTCTGAAACGAGCCGTTCCACGTGTTAGTTTAACAAGGTCAAAAAACACTGGTACATTTTTCTTCACAGTCTAGTTGCGATGAAAATGTAACGCTTAAAATAACATAATTTCGTATAAACTTAAATAAAAGTTACGTTGAAAAAATGCACCGAGAGAATACGGTAAGCAAAATTTGGTGAGTGGGTGAGTTGGATGGCTACCAAGTCGAGCTATTCTGTAAAAATCTCACCGTGAAAACTTTGGTGAAGTGAGTTTCAAGTGAGCTGTCAACCCTTAGATTCTCTCGCTCGTTAGGTAGAATGACAGTTCACTTCACGCTCACTTCACCTAAATTCTCACAGTGCGATTTTTGCAGAATAAACCAGCAGACTCCGTCTATCAACAGTACAGCAATAGTCGACTAACAACACGGTCAGTCGCTGCCTGAATTAAAATTAAGTTAAGAGTGGGGTGAAAGAAAGCGGCATGTCCTAGAACCAAAAATTCGAATTTGTGGTTCAAGAAAGTGCCGGTTTCGTCACGATGTTTTCCTTCACCGTTTTGAGAGCAGTGGTGATGAACACGAATTAAAGCGCCTGTCTGGGTTCGAACCCACGACCTACAACTCCACACTTTGAGAGCAGTGGGCCACCACTGCTATCAAAGTATAGTATTTGCCAATGCATAAATCCCTTTAACACAAGCGTGTCCTCATGCCGATGCCGCAGTCAAAAAGAATACAAATAAAAGCCATTTCGCTGTATATATTTTGTGATTAAAGCCAGTTACCGCACAAGCCAAGCCAAACAATAAAGTAGGCGTTCCATTTACGCGAGCACAGTGCACTATGGCACTACAACACTGAGTTTAAACTACGCGTGACCGTCACATGCTATATGTTCTTTGTTCGTTGATGCTCGCGTCTATTTTCCCAAGGTCTAATCTATGTCGCGGGCGGCGCTTTCCTTTCGGAGTTTAGAAAATAATTCAGTAGTTGCACAACTCTTCTGAACTCTGTAGGTGGTTCAGTCGAACAAAAAGTTTATTTATTTTATTATTTATGTACACACCGTAAAATACATATGAAAAGTAAAGTAAAGAAAAAGTAAAGTAAGTATGTAAAGCTGTGTGTTTTAAGACAGTTATTTATTCATATTCATTGCTTTCAAAGCAAGGATGATAATATTTGGTTTAAAAAAACACATGACTGACATCTTGAGTAATTGATATTTGGTCGGGTGCTCACACGCGGATTATGATAATTTTATTAAATATATCTAATATTTTATTCTTATACGTATAATATGTAATTAATTTAATTTAATTTATTATTTACTAGCTGGGCCCCGCGGTTTCGCCCGCATAAGTTTCGATCCCGTGGGAATATCAGGATAAAAAGTATCCTGTGTTAATCCTGGTAATAAACTATCTGTGTGCCAAATTACATCCAAATCCGTTCAGCAGTTTTGACGTGAAAGAGTAACAAACATCCATCCATATATCCTATCCATCCATTCATCCAAACTTTCGCGTTTATAGTATTAGTAGGAAGTGGTATTTCTATATCTGTCCGTGTCATCACAGCAGGTCCTATCAAAATACCAGCGCTGTAACACTTATTTTTAAATGTCTCAGCATCATGCTGAGCACGGATGTCGATGATGCTGAGGCTTTTTGGCCTCGTGCAGAACTTGTCAGTGTCATTTTTATTTTACTTTTGTTTTATTTTTTATGTACCTAAGAGTGTATTTAGTTTAGTTGGTGATATTCCTGTGCGAGTCCCAATAAATACTTTTTCTTTAATTCTTTCTTGATAAGAATTTTAATGACACGGCAGAAAATCTTCAGAGAAACTGCCTTATTAATTGTAACTTAAAGGCTTCGTACGATATAAACAATTCTCAGAACTACCTAAACTTATAATAATTAAACGCTTGAGTCACAGATGGAACTGACTTTTTTATTTTAAACATGTACATACGTACAGTATTACATTCTTTGCATGGAGGTCGCTTCTAAACTATAATCTATGATATTGACGATACAAAACAACACCCCCACTTATCGCAATATGCATTAAACTATTTTATACAAAATCATTCAATACAAACTATACCTAGGCGCCACATAAATTTATAATGTTTCGCTGAACATAAACTTTTAGTTAAAATGTCAGCTGGCATATCAGCTGTAGGCAAATACAGAACTTCAACAATTTTGTCTTTTACTAGATCACGACAAAAATGATATTTAACATCAATATGCTTTGTACGTTTGTGAAAAACTGGGTTTGCACACAGCTTCTGTGCACCTTGGTTATCGTTGAACAGACTTAATGTGTACATCTTATTGGTTACTTCATATTGCAGATTTCTCAGGTATAATGCTTCCCTACATGCCTCAGATAGACCCATATACTCTGATTCAGTGCTTGAGAGAGCTACACATTTCTGTTTCCTACTTTCCCATGAAATAATACCATCAGATAGTAAAAAACACATACCAGTATATGATTTCCTATCCACTGAGTTAGAGGCCCAATCAGCATCTACATAGCCTGTTATTTCTGAATTACCTTCTTTACAATATTTTATTCCATAACATTTAGTTCGTTTTAGATATTTTAATACCCTCTTTGCATATTCCCAATGTTCCTTTGTATGACAATTATTAAATTGACTTAAAAAACTTATACAGTAACTAATATCTGGCCTAGTTAAGACTGACAGATACATCAAACTCCCGATCAGCTGTTGATAGGGCACATGGCTATTAACACCTACTTGACCTTTATCTACATCTAATCTGACCTCCATAGGAGTACCAACAGGCTTACAATCACTTAATTGAAATTTGATCAAAAGTTGATCAATATAAGTTTCCTGACTCAAAGTTACATATCCTTTTTCTTTATTCAATGTTACATTCATTCCAAGACATTGTTTAACTTCACCTAAGTCCTTAATGCTAAACTTATTAGATAAAAGCTGTTTTAAGTTCTCAGTCTCAATTTTATCGTTGGAAAATATAAAGAAATCGTCGACATAGACTGTTACAATGGTCTTACATTTATTGATATCCCTTAAATACATACATGGCTCTATTTTTGACCTTTTGTAACCATTACTGACTAATAAATCATCAACCTTTTTATTCCAGGCTCTAGAAGCCTGCTTAAGTCCATAAATGGCCTTCTTAAGTTTCAATACTTTACCATTTGAACTACTAGTACTGTAACAATCTGGTATTTTCATATAGATGGTTTCCTCTAAATCACCATTTAAGAACGCAGTCTTGACATCTAAATGGTTAATATCTAAACCTAACTTTACAGACAATGCAAACAATAGTCTAAGAGTTGTGTGTCTCACTACAGGCGAAAATGTTTCGGTATAGTCTATACCATATTTTTGGGTAAAGCCCTTTGCGACTAAACGAGCACGGTAACGCACATTTTTTTCGCTATCGTACTTTTTTCGCAAAACCCACTTGCATTGCACAATAGTACCATCTTTTGGTATATCTACAAGTTCCCACGCATTATTCTTCTCAAACGACTGTAATTCGTCCTGCACTGCCGCTAACCACTCAGTCTTCTCAGGACCTTCCAAGGCTTCTTGCAAAGAAATCTCACCCGTGAACATGTGGTCATCTTCTGCACCAGCACTTGCAAAGCCGTATCTATCTGGTTTCTGCCTGCGCCGAGGACCACTTGTCATGTTGACATTGTTCATTAAAATAGAGTCTTCAATATCAGTTGTACCAGGCTCAGAGCTATCTGATATATCACTTTCACAAGGTACATACAGTTCACCGCTGTCATCTGTGTTCAAGCTCTCTGATTGTTCAAGTGAATCTTTCTGAAGAATCACACCTTCGTCCCCCACTGGAACCATGTTCACCTCATCTGAACAACTTTCCTGTACCTCTACAACATTTTCTGTCTCTATCTTCTCCAGTACTGTAACATCTCGACTGATAGTGATGACATTAGACTTCGGGTTGTAAATCCTGTATCCCTTGACTTCATTGGAATAGCCAACAAAAATACACCTTTCGGACTTTCTGTCCCACTTTAGTCGCTTTTGTTTCGGCACATGTACCATGACTGTACTACCGAAAACACGTAAATGACTTACATCAGGTTTTCTGCCTATCCATATCTCGAAAGGAGTTTTATAATTTAATGATCTGGTCACAGTCCTGTTCTGTAAGTACACTGCAGTGTGTGCCGCCTCTGCCCAAAATCTTTTCTCGAGTCCTGCATCGAACAGAAGACACTTAGCTTTCTCCACAATAGTCCGGTTGAATCGTTCTGAGAGACCATTCTGCTCAGGTGTGTATGGGTTTGTTTTGTGATGTACTATCCCATGTGTCATCAAAAAATCATCAAACTTACTATTGCAGAACTCTGTCCCATTGTCACTTCTCAAGATTTTTATGTTGCGATTAAGTTGATTCTCAACCTCTGCTTTATACTGTTGAAAACATTTCAGTGCCTCATCTTTCGTTTTCAAAAAATAAATATATGTCATACGACTAAAATCGTCTATGAACAGCATAAAGTATCTAGAACCACCTAACGACCGGTTTTCCATCGGTCCGCAGAGATCGGTATGCACAATGTGTAGTAATTCTGTACTTCTGCTACCTTCTTTGGGAAAAAGTAAGCGGCTCTGCTTGCCCTCACAGCATGCGACACATGATGACTTGGATATATCAGTCTTCCTATCAAGTGTCAATCCCTGTACAGCATCTTGCATCTTGTTCAAATACTGGTTGTTGACATGACCCAGACGTCTGTGCCAAACTTCACTGGACACCATCACTGCAGCTGATGAACAATTTTCAGGCATGTTTAGTTTATACACCCCGTTCAACAGACTCGCTGTAGCCACCAGAACTCCTGCTTGGTTGAAAATCTGACAACCATCATTGCTAAATGAAACTCTGTTTCCTTTTGATATAAGTTGACTAACAGACAGAAGATTTGTAGTCAACTTTGGCACGCATAATACACCTTCTACCGTAATATTGTATTCGCAGGTATGCGTCTTTGTCGTAATCTGCACATCTCCAGTACATAATACAGGTACTTTATCTTTGTTTGCCACGACAATTTCCTTGATCTTGAGATCCCGCGACACATTTGACAACCATTCTTCATTCGTAGTAAGATGAACACTCGCCCCGGAGTCAATATACCAATCGCTTTTGCAAAATTCACCATTCAGGAACACAGTGCTAAACGCATTACTGCTTGTATTTTCATTTTTATTTGTATTCGACAAATTTTTGTTTGAAAATGTACACTGGTTGCGGTAATGTCCTGTTTTTTTGCATTTGTAACATGTTATGACTTTTGGTTTTGACTTTAACATCTGGGCGTTATCTTTGGTCGCATAGTTACCAACATTCCGGTTCTTCTTAAAACTCGCAAACGCGCCACTAGCGCTATTGTCGCCGCCGTTTCCGCTTTCTTCCATGTCCAACAACTTGGTTTTAATGGCGTCTGCTGTCAACGGTATTCCGCAATGCTCGATCGCCATTATCATTGGGGAATATTTTTCTGTTAATCCCGCTAACAAAAGCGATGCGACCCACTCATCATTGATGTTGAAACCCGTACCACTCAATTTTTGGCTTGTTTCGATGATTTGTGTCACGTATGCAGTCATTGAAACGCTATTTTCAAGTCTGATGGAAATCAAACTCCTCAGTAAACTGATTCTCCTCGTGAATCCTGAGTCATCAAATAGGTTCTTCAATTTCTTCCACAGCTCATGGGTCGTTTGTACACCTTTGATGTGCACATACAGCGACGAATCTATTGTCAGAATCAGCTTGGCTCTGGTTTTCGCGTCACCTGCTGCTCCTATTTCTGCTGGCAAAGTCTCCGATTTGATGCAATCAGACATTCCCTCTAGCACTAGGAAATTCTCAGCCGCGAAAGCCCATTCACTGTAGTTCTCTCGCCCCTTCAATTTAGGTACGCTGATAATGTAATTTGTCGTCATTTTCACAGTCACAGCGTTAACTATAGTTTTTCTCAATCTGCAAAGTCTATTTCCACTAGCAAAGTCCAAGAAAAATTGCGAGAAAAACTAAAAATCTCTGGGCCCATAACCTATAATAATTAAACGCTTGAGTCACAGATGGAACTGACTTTTTTATTTTAAACATGTACATACGTACAGTATTACATTCTTTGCATGGAGGTCGCTTCTAAACTATAATCTATGATATTGACGATACAAAACAACAAAACTTTAGCAATAAAGTGTTTTACTCAAAACAAAAACATATCATAAAACAATTTTCCAACATGAAACATAAATAAGATGTATAACCTGGTTAACATAATTTTCAGTTCTCGTATTTTTGGCGCAGGAAAACCCGAAGAAAATACAACAAATAAAGGGAACAGAAAAAGGTTTATTAACATAACAACATGTAAATGAAGGCAGAATACAAGATATAAATCATTTATATTCATGCGAAATGAGTTCACGCAGCTAATATGAACCTTGGAGGGTTGCACACGACCGATTTTAATCGGGCTCCGATATCCGAGAAACAAATGAAAACCTGCGAAAGTAGCAAAAGATGGCGTTCTATTGTTTCTGCGTACCCCTTTAAGAAGAAGGAGTGAGTGTATGTTTATGAGACCTGCAAAAGTTTCATACGCAAGCGGAATTAAGTAAGTTGAGTTACGAAACTTAATCGGATACCCTCGATTCGTTATCGGCTGCCGATTGGCGGGAGTTGGTAGCTCATATTATCACAATACATAACTCAATAACACTGCATTTCAGTCAAGCATGTTCCCTCGTACGTTGATCCAATTCTTAGCACTCCTTCTTGCATATAACTTCAGTGCGATAATAATTTTAGCCGCCACGGCTTATTGTAATTTATTTTCATTTCTGAATTGTTTTTGGAACGAAGTTCCTTATCGCGCGTTGCGAAAGGGGGCTAGACGGAAAAAATTAAGACCAAAAGTTGGAACGACACTTTTTGCTATAGTTGTAAGCCGTGCGACGTGCGCATGTTTCTCTGTCTATCTCTCTCTCTCTCTCTTATAGAAAGCAAGCCAGTTATACTTCGTTCCATCCGGGTGTCCCTTGACACCTCTCAAGTTTTTTTTTTTTAGTACGGACGCTTTTAACGTGCACGTCTTTCTACATGTCATTGTATAATTTCAACATGAATGATGTAATCAATATTTTGTAACAATTTTATGATTTAAAAGAGTGTCCATAGAGTTTCTTGCCCGTTCTTCTCCTTAGAGTACCTACTACGCTTTGGAATGGGCAACTAGCTTCATCTTTCTGACTGACCGACCCCTTGACAATTCAAAAGTGCCTGTAATGGGTTTATTTGAAATACATGCTTTGAGTTTGAGTTTTTTTCCCGATTTTATGTCGGTCTCATCAGTCGGTCGTGTGTGAGCTAGCAAAAAGCTCCGTAAGTACGAAATGCAATAAATTCCGACATTTTTGCGGTGAAACGCAACACCGCCTATAAATCCAGTGACTTTGGCTAGTTATACCAACGTTGACTTATTTATTGTAATCGTCTTTATTCGCCGCTATATTTTAAATATAGCCCGGGTTTATTGAAGCTAGCTTAATGTTTGTAATCATGAAACATGGTACTGAGAATTTAAGGAATTTACTTCGGATTTATATCATTAATATTTGTTACGGTTTACGGGTTCGCAGAAGTCAGTTTTTTTTTAACTTTGATCATGTTTCTGGCTAAATAATATTTTCTATTTATAATCTATAATAAAACTGAAAAGTTTTTTTTTTTGTTTGAATGCGCTTATGGAACTACCAGTCGGATTAAAAACATTTTTATTTTTTGCATTTGATAGCCTTTTGGTAGTCCTTCCTCAAGAAGTGTAAGGCGTGTGTTAATAGCGCTATGACACTTAGGAACCGAGCAAAAACGGAAGCTGAGCGAGAACGAAGTAAAAGCGCGGGTAGACGATGCGATGCGACAGAGTGCCCCGACCCACTCCATCACCACCATCAAGAAATTTTACGCGGACCAACAGTTAATCTTTTATAACCACATTATCCATCCAAGCTGCTTCACTGTTTCGTTGCTTATGTGAAGCACATGTATGAAAGCAGTACTATTCAATTCCAAACACATGGGCATATTTATATATTATTTTCCATTTTATTTTATTTTTTACTAGCTGCGCCCCCCGGTTTCATCCGCATAAGTTTCGATCCCGTGGGAATATCGGGATAAAAAGTGTTCAATATGTTAATCCTAATTATAAGCCACCTGTGTGCCAAATTTCATCGAAATCCGTTCAGTAGTTTTTGCGGGAAAGAGTGACAAACATCCATCCATCCAACATACAAACTTTCACGTTTATAATACTAAGTAATAAGTAGGACGTTATTTTCCATTATATTATTTATTTTATTTATGGACAGTGGTGGCCCAGTGATAACGGCCGCGACTTACGAGCTGTAGGTTGTAGGTTCAAACCCAGACAGGCTCTTTACTATGTGTAAATAATTTATCACCACTACTCTCAAAACGGTGAAGAAAAACATCGTGACGAAACCGGCGTATCGTAAAACCAAAACTTCGAAGACAAGTTACATTTATTAACCCGCACTGGGCCCGCGTGGTAGATTACAGCCGACTCCCTCTCGAAGAGAGGAGGCCTGTATCCCAGTAGTGGAAACATTATAGGCTGATTATGATAATAATAATAATAAAATAATAACAATAATGTTTATTCTCATAAAAATGTAAATTGTAAATGTTTTATCAAGTAGAGTGCTTAATCTAAACTTACAGTACACAAAAGTTGAGGCCGAACTAGGCATAGCCTGTATTTCAGCCTTCAACGCCGAGTTACAAATTAAGTATCCTATTATGACAGTGCAATGATCCCATGTTTGAATTACGTATCTTATTCATTATATAGAGTAATAATTTAGAAAAAAAGAAACAGTTTTTTTTTTAACTTATTTAAAAATATAATATCTAGGCGTGTATCCAGTCCTCTCTTTGATATTGTTTTCCGGGACCTTGAGCCTACCCAAATGTAACATTGTACAGGTATACAAGGCTTAATGAGGTACACAGAAAAAATATAACAACAAAAACCATAAAATGTCATTAAAATTACATATTGTAGGACATAGAAGTCCAAACTCAAGGTTTGCCAAAGAGCGAAGGAGCGTATGTATTTTATATTCGCCAAAAATGTAAACAAATATGAGTTTATGGAAAAATAACTTTAATTCAATCATTCAAATTCATTTATTTATTGTTTGTCACAGGTAAATAAACAGATCTTACAATAGTACAAATGAATCACTGTAACATACCCATGGGGTGTACAATATTTATATTAATAAGTAGGTATTAGGTATGTCAATGTTATTGGTTATGTTAAAATAAAGAATAATAATAAATTACACTCATAATTGGTTGGTGGTTGTTATCCATTGCATTGGCTGTTTTAGTCAACCTTATTTTACAATAATTTTTACACAATTATTAGGGACATACAATTTAGTTAAATAAGTCAAAAAATAAAAATAGAAAAATAAGTATACCATGTCAATTTTTCGTCAACCTCATCAGACATTATTAATAGACATAATTATTTTGGTCATGCGATTTACATTAAATCAGTACAAAAAAAGTAAATTAAAATAAAATATTAAAATAAAATTCCTACACAATAAAGTTCAGTTTACGCTACAACTTCAAACATTTTTATAACTTTTTCAATAGCGCTAGTTACTCTGAAATTATCTTAATCACCATTAAAATAAAGTTGATATTTGTTTAACTTAAAATAACGCCAATTAAACATAAATAAAATTTGAATGTAAGTACCTAATTAAAGTAACAATTTACAAAGGCTCGAATGTAGTCCTTTGTACCCATATTTTGATAGAGCTGTGGGTACTATTTCCATTCACAAATGGATATTGTGTATAGTACACACAAAAGCGATGTCACTGCTTAACACCATATAGGAGAACCTCGTGCTACACGGAAAATATAACAGACAAAATAGTCTAAAACCATTTAAGAATACAATTTCGCCTTAACACAAAACGAAGGACATATAATGACCTTAATGGTGATGCTCTTCAAAAAGGTCAGGAGCGTAGTATTCGCAACCGGTGCGTGCTTATATGACCAGGGGCCTTATTCTCTCATCATCTGCCTAGCCTTTTCCCAACTATGTTGGGGTCGGCTTCCAGTCTAACCGGATGCAGCTGAATACCAGTATTTTACATGGAGCGACTGCCTATCTGACCTCCACAACCCAGTTACTGGGTAATACGATACCCCTTGGTAAGACTGGTTGTCAGACTTTCGGGCTTCTGACTACCCGTAACGACTGTCAAAGATACACGAATGACAGCCGGGACCAACGGCTTAACGTGCTTTCCGAGGCACGGAGGGGTCTCAGTATGTAAAGATGGTCACCCATCCACAGACCAACCGCGGCAAGCGTAGCTTAACGTGACCGATCGACCTGTGCGGCTGTTATTATTTAGCCACGGGCCCCTCCAGGGGGGGGGGGGCTCATTCGCTATGACACATAATGAACGAAACCGTGCAAAATGAATGCGAGATTTGCGGATTTGATAAGAAATTGACGTGGTTTCCAAGTAATTAATCGTTAAAGCTATTATTTAGACACTTATTTTGTAATTTTTATTTGACATTTTCAATTTGGTATGTAAGCAATTCTTGATTTAGTACTTTTTGACATTGGAATTTAATCAATTAATTAGATTTTTTTAAACATATCTCGGGACCATGGGGTCCCGTTCCTTTGGAAGGCGTACGAGGGGCCGAAGCCAACTCGCAGAGGCCCCTTAGGATTTTTTATTGTAATATGGCACCACCCGACGATTATCCCTGTATGCACTGCAAGTGCACCCAAGGACAACCCCCGTGTAGTGTAGAACTATTACAGGATATGGAAAAATACAAATTTGGGCTATGGGTTTGGTTGGCTAAAGTGGACTGGTTACCAATAACTATGGAAGAACTACGGCCCCTGCCTGATCAATGTTTTTAATTAGAATTATTATTATTGTCACAAAAATAAAAATAAATAAAATAACACTTGCATGCCGAATTGAGTAGGCGGAATATTAAGTACTATTGTGTATGTGTTATAAAATCTGTAAAATACCATATTTCAGGCAAATAAATGAATCTAATCTAATCTAAGTGGTCATAGTGAATTAGGGCCCAGCAGGATAATTGCGCGTGACACACTAACAGTAGCAATGGCTTTCATGTTGAAAGTTAAACAACATTCATTGCGTTATTTACATTGTTGAGCGAACAAATTTTTCGAACATTATGAAGCAATTGTAAATGAAAGACTCCATAAATAGTTCAGAAAACATTTTACTTCATAATATCAAAACACTTCACAGTAAAATAGCATAAGGATAAATACATTATTACCTTAAAATTAACACCAAGTAACTCGTACACGTATACTATTTCCTTTTATGTTCACTGAGGACCGCTTTACGATATAATGCCGCCTGAATCCCAGACATGATCCTCTCACAACTCAAAAAGCCCGCCACAACGCGTACCTCGCTCTGATTGGTTAGCTGTCCACCAATTGAAAACACGGACCAATAAGAGCGATTCGGCGTTGCCAGTTAATAAAAACTGACGTCTGACAAGTTTCGAAGTGAAATGTTGCCAGATAATAAATAAAAAGGTGTAATATAAAATACAGACGCTAACAGCTCGGCCATCCTGCGAAAAGCGAGTCCCTTCGCGACACCAAAAAAGAACAAAAAAAGTACTTTATATTTACATGTAAAATTCTATTTTAAAATACAAATTAAATTAAGGCCTGACGGGTAGATTCCATACATAATATACGACAAACTCTACATAGTACATACATAAGTATACATAATTAACCTTGAAATCTACTTAAAGTTTTACAATCTTAAATCATGATAACACTGCCATCTTTTAATAATAGTTAGTACTAATATTATAATCTTAATATATAAGATCTATCAGATTTAACTACATAATCTAAAAACAATTTTAATTTAATAACCTAGTTGAAAGCTTTATATTTAACCACCGGGAATTCATCTTAAATCAAACTATAACATTAAAGAACAGTTATTTCCATGGTAAGCTTATTGTAGCCAAGTTAGACTTATTATTATATAAACATTACATAATATTAACATGATATTAATTCTAATAATATTATCTTAAATATTACATCAATGCGTTGCACATATTTTACTTTGTTAATTAATAGATTTATTATATTTCATAAATCAATCTATTCCAATCTAAATTTAGTACTCTCGTTAGTATATGGTACTAATTGGTAGGTTCATTACAGTCCTGATTAGCATTGTCTTCAGACTCAGACTCTGTGGAGTCATAGTTCCTATCGAAAACGAGCCACGGCTTAATTCTATCTATCGCTATTACATTTTCATATCGACGTTGGCCATGATTGCGGGTTAACGGCGTATCTTCTATTAAAAACCTATCGTTAGGCAGAACTTTCAAAATTCGGTATGGACCCTGAAATTTTGCTGCTAGTTTTTTTGATTTGCCATCGCTCGGCACCTCTCGCTTTATGCTAACTAAATCGCCCGAGTTATATTTGTAAGCGCGCTTATGTCTAGTATCATAACGGATTTTATCTTTAACCTGTTGTTCGGCGATGCGTGTACTTGCTTTGGATCGTACCTGGCCCAAATCATCTGTGGAAAATTCTCTAACATCGTCAATAATATCACTTAGAGCATTTTCAGAGCTACTACGTATGTTAAAACCAAGAAGTAGTTCCGAAGGGCTTTTGCCAGTCGTCTTGTGGACGGTAGTATTCAAACCGATCTGTATATCCAGAATATAATCATCCCAGTTCTTATCGTCTTTATTGTTCGTTTTCGAGGTGAGTGCACTTAAGATTGTCCGATTGTAACGTTCGCATTGTCCGTTTGCTCGAGGTGTGGCCACAGCATTAAGTATGTGCTTGATACCCATGCATTGTACAAATGCGCGAAAGCTGTTACTGGTAAAAGAAGTCCCTCTATCGGTTATCAGTCTAGACGGTGCCCCAAAGTAACTAATATGCTCTTTAAGGGCTTTTATTGAGGTAGAACTTTTAGTGTTTCTGACTGGCTTTATATTTATGTATTTCGTGAATCCATCCACAATTACTAATAGGTAGCAGTTGCCCTTTTTGCTCTTCACAAATGGTCCTAGATGGTCCGCGTGAATTGTATGAAATGGAGTTTCGACTTTAGGGATCGGATGTAGTTCGCCCTGAACTTTCCCTGTATGGTCCTTACTCCGTGCACACTCTAGGCAAGACTGGACATATTTTTTTATAAACCGGCGCATTTTGGGGAACCAATAGATTTGCTGAATTCGCGCAAAAGTCTTGTCAAAGCCAAAATGGCCCAGGTCGTCGTGATTTATTTTGGCTATCTGCCACCTTACCCCCTTCGGTACCACCCACCTTAAATCATTTTCTTCCTTGCCTACAATTCGATAAACTTTACCGTTTTTCAATTTATAGTTTTTTATAACATCTAGTACCTGGTCCGATTTAGGGTCGTTCAAAATCTCTCTAATACGTGCTATTTCATCATCATTACTCTGTACCGTAGCTATCCAATCATCCGTACCTACCGTTAGTACGTCTAATACATGCGAATCGTCCTTAGCTTCCCCTACCGGATTCCTACTTAGTGCATCCGCATGGGACATACGACACCCAGGGCGATATTCGATCTCGCAGTTAAATTCCTGAAATTGAAGCCACCAACGCGCTATACGAGGGATAAGGTCTCTTTTTGATAGAGTCGTCCTCAGGGCGTTACAGTCTGTCAGTATTTTAAATGGAACACCTATCAGATAGACACGGAATCTGTTGAGGGAGGATACAGCGGCTAGCGTCTCCAGCTCAAATGAGTGGAGCTTTTGTTCATCGGGAGTAGTTTTCCTGCTAAAATATGAGACTGGTCTCAAATGACCAGCATCATCTTTCTGCAATAAAATTCCTCCTATCCCGTGTTTACTAGCATCCGTATGTACCTCGGTTTCGCGTGTTGGGTCATAAAGAGCGAGTAAGGGCCTCCGTACCAGCGTTGACTTAATTGTTTCAAACGCATTCACTTGTTCAGGACCCCACTTCCAGGTGGTATTCTTTTGAAGAAGGTCCGTTAGAGGCTTTGCGATTGTAGCAAATCCTTTAACAAACCTTCTAAAGAAGCTTGCCAAACCGATGAACTGCTGTAGTTCACGTTGGCTTTTGGGTGTACGAAATTTCGAAACGGCTTCGGTTTTCCTTTCGCCGGGTTTAATACCATCAGCATTAATTTGGAAACCCAGAAATTCGATACTATCCATGAAAAAGTTGCATTTGGATAGTTTGAGAGTAAGACCACCCCGTTTTAAAAGGAGTAGTACTTCTTCAAGCCTACAGAGACCTTCGTCAAAAGACCGTGCTGGAATCAAAATGTCATCCATATAGACGAGAGCGTACTTTATTTTCGCCTCAGAGAGGATTTTATTGATCGTTCTTTGGAAAACAGATGGTGCATTCACCAAACCAAAGGGCATTCGTGTATACTGAAACTGACCATCGGGCGTCACAAATGCGGTTTTATCTTGCGAATTCTTTTCAATAGGAATCTGATAATAGCCGGATGCTAAATCTAATGATGTGAACAGTTTATTACCTGCAAGCCTATCGAGCTGGTCGTCTATTAGAGGTAAGGGATAGTGATCTTTTTTTATGCGTTTATTTAAAGCTCTGTAGTCTACACACAAGCGTTTCTCTCCGGTTTTTTTCTTGACCAGCACTATTGGACTCGCATATGGCGAAGTGGATTCTGTTACAATGCCCGCATCTATCATCTCCTGAACCATATCTCTTACCAGCGCTCTTTCGCCGTATGACATGCGATATGGCCTGTATACCACTGGCTCTGCATCGTTAAGCTCTATGACCATCTCTGTTGCAATTGTGAAACCAAGATCTTTAAGACCAGAAGAAAAACACTCTTTGAATTTCGATAATAATCTTTGGATCTCGAGTTTCTGCTCTGAAGTGATGGTGTTACCGCACTGTACAGACTCATCCAGGGATTTGTCATCGAAAGTTACTGAGTATACATTTTGTTCGTTCATGATGGGAATAGCACGCGTCAGTAAAGACCCCTGTTTTAGACAGACCGAACTACCAGAGACGTTTTGTAGCAGCAAGTTACCAAAACCACTGTGTAATTTATACTCGCCCGGAAGTAAATAGTGTTCTTTACCTGTGGTGCCTCTAACGGAGCCGTTCACATACACGAAGCCAGTAAGACTAGTTCGCGACTTCACAGGTATCACAGTTAATTGTTTTGGAGCAATTACTACGTCATCCTGGGTCATGAGGAATATCTTCTGATGGGGATCCTGTTCGAACACTACTTCGTTAGGGGTCTTTATGATAGTAATACCAGGTTTCTCCGTGAACGTATGACCCAAGAGGGCTGGGTGTTTTAAAGCGGCGTCTTCGACAATGAGAATCTCTATATTCTCTTTTATCCCTTGGACAGTTACGTCGGCATTACATTTTCCCAATGGTTTTATGTGAAAGCCACCTATACCTCGCAAGACTGGTAACCTGTCCAAGCTTGTATTCAGCTTCAAACGCTTTGCTTCCGATTCCCTAACCAAGGTACACTGGCTCCCTAAGTCTACTTGACAATTGATCGGCTGACCGTTTACAAATATTTCGAGGACATACTTCTGATTAGTATCATCTGAATAGTCTACTAGAGCAACCTGCTTTTCATCCTTAACTTCACTACCAGGACGTTCAGTGTTTTGGGTAGCAGGCCGCTTAGATCTACAATACAAATCTAAATGACCTTCGCGGTTACACAGAGTGCATTTCGTTAGAGGCTTATTGCATTTAAAACTCTTGTGTCCTTCTTCATTACAATTGTGACATTTAATGACAAAAGTGGACCGCTTATTCGCGTCAGATTTGTTCCGATTGTTATTTGATAAAGAGTTCCTTTTATCTTGCCCGGACCTATCCGCAGTTTCCCTACTAGTGCCTGGCTTAACAGTTTTAAAATATCTAAGCACATCTTCAGGTCCACGAAACCTAGCCGCTTGTGCTCCTATCCGTACCGCCCTATCGTCTACGCCGTGTAATAAGCAATCGACTGCTTTTCGACCTAAGATACCACATCGGTTCAGGAGATTTATCTTCGCGTAGTAATATTGTTCAAGGGGTTCGCCGTAACGCACACGCTTGGCCAACATCTGGGTTAGTAGTTCCGCATAGTCGTATCTACAGGGAAAAGACTCAATAAGCTTCCTTTTCCATTCTGTCCACGAGTAAAGCATCGTGCTCAGGCCTTTATACCATGTCTGAGCAAGTCCAACGAGTTTCGGTAGAGCAAAATGAATTGTTTCACGTTCATCCCAATTATAAATCTCCGCGGCTTCCTCAACTTTAGTTAACCACGTTATTATGGTTTGTTCGGTAGATAAAGGATCGAATTCCGGAATAACGTTTGTCAAAGAAAGCTTAGAGGTCGATTGTCCCTTCACATTGTTGAGCACATTCAGGAATTTATTTAAGATGCTATGAGTAGCATCAGGCATCTCAACTTCCGTCAATTCTCGTTTTGTACGACGTGAGGGAGAACGAGTTCGTCCTCGCTGCAATAAGCGTCTAGTAGGAGTGTCATAGCTATCACTGCTACTGCTGCGATGACGACGTCGTCCTACCCTCGTGACCCGGATTTCATCATCAGATGAGTTGTCACGAAACCGTTTCCTACTACGATAATAATCACTAGAATCATCGCGAAGTCGAGTTCTATCACGACCTTTATTGACAGAATCGTCGCGAGATCGGTCCCTTTTACGACGGTTATAAGGCCGCTCCCTGCTACGATTGCGTTCGCTACTGTCTCTTCTTGATCGCCGGTTATTAACGTTTTTATTATAGTTTGGTTTTAAAGGAGAGTGCTTGCGGCTTTGCCTGTCTCCAACCAGACTCCCTTCCGCTCCCTCACTCTCACTATCAAAATTATTTATTAAGCGTTTGCGGACTTGCCTGATATCCAGACTCCCTTCCGCTCCCTCGCTTTGATGAACTTTGCGTCGCTGAGGAGTCCGCCGTGGGCCCTCGTTACGGTCCACACTTATCGGCTCATCCTCGTTATTGCAGCGACGCCCATCACCACTGCCCGCAGGCGATGAATCCATCACCTGTAATTGTGATTAAGTTTAAGTGTTAATTAATGTATTTAATTTTAGTTTAGTTTAATGCTATCCTTATGGTGGTAAGTAGATTAATTAATTTCATGATCAAAGTAAAATATTCACCGCCCCAAACAAGTATCGCATTTCCAGAGTGTAGCCCTGGCAAAATGAAATACATGCTTTGAAACACATTATATATCCACGAGAGTAGCCCGGGAATATATAATATGCCCAACGTAATAAATCAAGTCAATAATTGTATTGTGTGTATGTATGTGTAGTAGTACAACGTATAGAAAAGCATGTACCGCATATCCAGAGTGTTGCCCTGGCAATATGGGATACATGCTCAAAATGATCCGTTACATATCCGCAGGAGTACCCCGGCAATATGTAACAAACCGTTATACGAGATTTATTAGGTGGTAAGCATGCATCTCATATCCAGAGTGTCGCCCTGGCAAAATGGGGTGCATGCTTAAATAGTCCGTTACATCTCCGTAGGAGTGCCTCGGCAAGATGCAACAAACCACCACATGACGATTTTAAACATAACCTAACAATTGAAAACGTATGCATCCCATTTCCAGAGTGTCGCCCTGGCAAAATAGGGTGCATGCTTTTTACAGGGTATTTATCAATTTTGTAAGTAAAACACAGCATAGTAGTTTTCTGAATTAGGTATCTTAAGCATGAGTGACAATTAAAGTGTTTTGAATTACCACTATATTAAAATGGTACATACTTACGCGACTATCGCCGAAATTTATCACATTAAAACACTTTATGGAGCTTTTCCTTTACAATGTATGTTAAAGGTGTGAGCAAAACCGAGAAAAAAAGGAAAAAAAAAAACTAATAAGCGTGGGCGGGATTAACGGATGGGTTTAAACTCTCGTATTTCAAAACTTTGTTTTTTTTACGAGTTATAATCCGCTAATCCCACTTCTGAAATGTAAATGAAAGACTCCATAAATAGTTCAGAAAACATTTTACTTCATAATATCAAAACACTTCACAGTAAAATAGCATAAGGATAAATACATTATTACCTTAAAATTAACACCAAGTAACTCGTACACGTATACTATTTCCTTTTATGTTCACTGAGGACCGCTTTACGATATAATGCCGCCTGAATCCCAGACATGATCCTCTCACAACTCAAAAAGCCCGCCACAACGCGTACCTCGCTCTGATTGGTTAGCTGTCCACCAATTGAAAACACGGACCAATAAGAGCGATTCGGCGTTGCCAGTTAATAAAAACTGACGTCTGACAAGTTTCGAAGTGAAATGTTGCCAGATAATAAATAAAAAGGTGTAATATAAAATACAGACGCTAACACAATGGATTAGCAATATCCTTCAAAATGATTCAGATTGTTATTGAAAGTGTATTACGCAGTTAGGTTACAGATGCATTGTCTCGGAAAGTACGTTAAGCCGTTGGTCCCGGCTCTCATTCGTGGATCTTTGACAGTCGTTACGGGGCGTCAGTAGCCCGAAAGTCTGACAACCAGTCTTACCAAGGGGTATCGTATTACCCAGTAACTGGGTTGTGGAGGTCGGATAGGTAGTCTGGTATTCAGCTGCATTCGGTTAGACTGGAAGCCCTCAATATAGTTGGGAAAAGGCTAGGCAGATGATGATGTATTTTAACGAAGCAAAAGGAGTCGGTAAGTTGGTCTGTAGCTTCTGTCTACCTCATGGGAAGAAAGTGTGAATTTAGGTATGTATGTGTACAAAACGAAAGTAGCGCAAACCATGTAATATTTCATCATTCTTGTAATAGGAAAATCTGAAGAAACGCGATGGAAAAATATATCGTAATCATTTTATACTTTACGCGCAAAACTTTCGGAATATTCCACAAACTTTCTAGATAAGATGTTTGTGGATTCCCAAGTATACTACTGAAATATTTATTGAAGTACGAATTCCGTTTAACGCTCAACTTTCTGGAACTTTCCACTACTGAGCTGAACAGAAGTTAACTCGTAATCAGCTTCATGAACATATAAGAACGCTATTTTATGTTCTTAATTTCGATGTTGTTTATGTTATTGGTGGCTTGTATACCATGTCCAGGTCAACCGTTTTTTGACAGTTTAGAACGTACATGTTCCAGATTACGCACAAGTTAACTTTAAAATACGTAATAAAATAAATATATAAACTGCCTTAACTTATTGACTTATCTTATTTATGGCTTCTTACTTACATTATAATACCGTACGTGTATCAATTTTAAAGCATTTCCATCTTCCATCTACAGTCACGACCATGGATGCTGTTAGTCATCATCTGCCTAACCTTTTCCCAACTATGTTGGGGTCGGCTTCCAGTCTAACCGGATGCAGCTGAATACCAGTATTTTACATGGAGTGACTGCCTATCTGACCTCCACAACCCAGTTACTGGGTAATACGATACCCCTTGGTAAGACTGGTTGTCAGACTTTCGGGCTTCTGACACCCGTAACGACTGTCAAAGATCCACGAATGACAGCCGGGACCAACGGCTTAACATGCTTTCCGAGGCACGGAGGGGTCTTGGTATGTAAAGATGGTCACCCATCCACCGACCAACCGCGGCAAGCATAGCTTAACCTGACCGATCGACCTGTGCGGCTGTTATTATTTAGCCACGGGCTGTTACAGTCACTTCACAGTTATTTTGATAACTGTCAAAATCACAGTCATCTTTATTGACATGCTAATAAGGTTGCTGTTGGTTTCCTGCCACTGACAAGTCTGTCAACATCATTATGATCTTTATTCTCGTCTCAATAAGGTTGCTGATAGGTTGCTGTTGTCAGAGGTAACATAACTGTGAACGGACTGTACACGAGATTTAAAAGCGATTTTCTCCTAAAGAAATGATCGATATTTTATGGTGTTGCAGGAGAGCAGTGACTGTGGTGACCGAGTGTTATCGGCCTTGAGTTACGAGTGATAGGTCGTGAGTTCGAACCCAGGCTGGCACTTTGGAAAGAAAGAAAGAAAGAAAATGCATTTCTTTTTTTTTTCATTTTTTCTTCAGTTTGTGTATTTAATTTCGTCACCACTGCTCTCAAAACGGTGAAGGAAAACATCGTGAGGAAATCGGCACGTTCTAGAACTAAAAATTATTCGAAGACCTGTGACATCTCAGTCCCAGCCCAGTGCGGGCCTCACCGAGAGGAGGCCTGTGTCCTAGCAGTGGGAACATTGGTGAGTGTTGCGAACATATTATAATCGAAACCATTATAAAATAGGTCTTTCCACAAAGTTGCAATTTTTATTTCACAAGAAAAACGCTTTTGTAAGCCCACGTCCCACCCACGGACGTAAAAATATCGCGGCGGGATTTTATCGCGCACTGAATTTTCAACTCTCGGTATTGAAACGAGCGTTGAGAATTCAATAGAGTGTACCTATCCCAACGCGTCAAAAAACACACTGTTGGATTTTTAACTCTCGGCGGTAAGCAGTGCGTTGAAAATCCAGTGCACGAAATAAATTGCCGCGGGAATAACGCGCCCGTTCGAACCTAGGCTGTGACTGTACTGCCAGCAGGTCAAACTACCCGAAACTGTCAAATTCTCCCAATTAACCTTAAACCTTAACGCTTTCACGATAAAGTTGAAAATCTTTTAAAGAAATTTGACAGATTGTAGTAGCTTGATGTGGTGGTCTGTACCTACAATTAAGTAAAAAATAAGAATACCTACTATACACCTTTTATCCCCACCTCTTACAAAGTTTAATCTAAAATTCTGAATAACTGCATGACATTACTCAAAACACGTGTTACATAAAATGCCCGCAGAGGATGCAAATTAAATACCTACCATTTGTCGTTCTTGTAAGATGTAAGTGGAAAAATAAAATGTCTTAAGATAACACAATGTCTTCGTATAATTGAAGCTTATGACTCACATAACGATAGAAGAAAAAATTTGAGAAAATGTTCAGATTGATATTTTTAAGAACTATCGCAATCTACACTGATTGTCGCTGAAATGAGACTGCGACTAGATTTTGAACAGTTTTAACTATCTTCAGTTTTTGGAGGTATGAGGAACAGGGTGTAAAGTTCACTCAACCTCCATAGAAAAGGGAGGATCCTCCGACCAGACGGGTGTTGTGTCTGGCGGGCTATTGCTCGACGATTGATGTTGGGAAATTGTATCTATGCTAACTGCGCGGTAAACTCTGCTTGCGAGATGCAGGATTTGCGTGACGTCAGTATGACGCGTTGTTCGCATGTGGCGTTGTAGATACCGCTACAAGTTATTTGTCCTAACGTCCCAAAGTCACTCCACTGACGGAAAGCTTACGTGTACGGGTACCGGTGACGGTACCATAGGTACACACTTCTGCCTAACCCTTCAGGGTAAACAGGCTTGATGCTACATTGTATGGTGTTGTTGATAGTAATAGTTCCAGTATCAAGCTATCAGGCTAGCATATAACCCTCTATGTACAAGCCAAGCTTAAAATTACAACACCGCATCGCAAAAAGTTGGTCCAAAAAATTAAATTAAATTTTTGTAAAACTTAATTCCCCATAAACATTCAAGCAAAAGCCACGCAAAAAGAAAAAGAATCGGTTTGTATGTTGAACAAGTGAAATATAAAACTACGTTTCGGAAACTGGCGTCGTACCAAAACTCTCGTTTTGCAACGAGCCGAGGAGAATTAAACCACACGAGCAAAAAACAGACTCGCTGGAACCACAAGTTTGTTCAATTTGTTGCTCACATATTTTTAGCTTGATTTTTGTTTGTCGAAACTGTTGCTGAATGATTAGTTTGTATTTGCTTGCAGTCTGAACATAAATGCTGCCGATGTATTTTGTAAAAATCTCATCGTGAATACTTAGGTGAAGTGAGCTTGGAGTGAGCTGACATTGGCGATACTTGCCTGCGGGCTCACTTCAAGTTCACATTTTTTATTTCTTTTACTTACCTACCTACTACATAGTCACGTTTTTACGAACCGGCTGATATCTGCGAAGTTTTGGTTTTGGTTTCCTCACGATGTTTTCCTTCACCGTGTTAAGAGCAATGGTGATGAAATAGGGTAGTTGCCTGGGTAAAAAAAATATTATTATATTTAGTCCGTCAGTTAGATTATCGAAAAATAATGGACACGTATTTTTTCTTTTGTCAATCAAAATTTGGGAGTAGGGGGTCGTGACGTCACGCCATGCTAAAAAGTGTAGCAAGGCGTGACGTCACGCGGAACTTTAACGGGCGATATCTTCATCATTTTATATATGTCGACGCAAGGCTAACTTAAAGTTTTAAAATATTAACTTTAAGTTAAACTTAACAGTTAAATATGACTACTAGTTAAATACTTACTAGATAAATATGTTTATATTAGTTTAGATTTGATTGTTGTATTGAGTTTGCTACTTTTCAATGTAAAATGCCATGTTATGATTTCCGGTTACTATAACAGCAAATCATAACTGATAGTTTATACAAACTTAGGTTTAAAACACAAGTTGTCTATTGCTAAATTCATTTCCTGATTAATAAGCGATATGCGCTAGTTTATTAATGGTTTTTGGTTAATTTAAGTTTAATGGAAATAGTTGGTTGAACTACTATTGGTCAAGCGGAAATACATGGAGCGTGTTTTAAAAGACGTCTAAATGTTTTAAGCAATAAAGAATTAATTCAATGTTAAAATCAAGTGCTAAAAATAGTAAAACGAATTAGCAAATTATAGTTTGTTACTCTAATTAATGTTACCTGCAATTTGTAAAACAATAAGTGTAATGACTTCGCAACGACGACGCCATGGTTGTCATAAAAATGGCAAGCGGCTGCGAGGTCATGTTTGCAAGGAGAATTTTGTGAAAACGTGGTTTTCCATTAGAATATTTTGTGAGTACAAGCTTTATTAGTAATAAGAATAAAACGTGAGTAAATAAATTGGGTGTAATCATTTTACAATGAGTGAGCCTAGCGGCGGAGATGGTGACGTCAACTCTGCTGACGTCACCAATTCTAAAAATCTGGATGGTCCCGGCTCCCCCGTTATATATAATTGACAAAAGAAAAAATACGGGTCCAATATTTTTTGACAATCTAACTGACGGACTAATTCGATTTTTTAGGCAACTAGACTATTATTTTTACAAAGTAAAGGGCCTGCCTGGGTTCGAACCCGCGAGCTACAACTCGTAAGCCGGGGCTGTTACCACTAGGCCACCACTCCTCCCGGTCTCTAAAAAGTGTCATTTGGACTGTGTATAACAGAGCATATTAATTCTGTTTTAATACTTAATGTAAACAAATATATTTTCGGTCAGCATGTGTTTGATTCACACGCCACCCGGCGGAGTAGTTTCACACATGCCGAACTAATTCAACCTTTTCCGAAAAACCTTTCAATAAGCCATTTAAAGCTAAGCCGTAATCCTTAAAACAGTATTAGATAACACGCTAAACAGAAAACAATTTACTCGTTATTAAAGAGAAATTTAAAACACATGAACGCTTATTAAACGCTTATTATTTTAAACGAAATACCGGTGATTACTTCCACCAACAAACGTAATTCTTCTATTTTCACCCTGGGTGGTGGTACTTACTAGAGAAAGCATATTATTCGCACTAAAAGTTAAAAAAAAACTTTTTTATAATTTCCGTAGCAAAATAATTCTGTAGTATAAGTTTTTTTTTTAATAATTTAAATTGCACGACTTAATAAAATTATAGTAGAATTATAGGTAGTATGCCACTGCACTTTAATAAATAAAGTCCTCCAGGCCAAATTTTGGCCTTGGCGACCAATCTCAGCAGAGACCAGGGGTCTACTCCGAAGTAGTATCGGCCGAATGTTCGGCCGTTTCCTGCTACGAAGTTACTATTTGGTTCGGTCGGTTCCGATCCTACACTCCTACACTCTTTCGAATATTGACTATGGTCCCGATCCAACTGAGCCGATCCGAACTTTTTTCGCATTTTTCAATAATATTCGGTTCGCCCATGTGTCGGTCCAATCCGAACATTCGCACTTTGCACTTCGGAGTAGGCCCCCAGGCTTCGGCGCAGGAGATATTATATAGTGAACAAGTGTGTGTGACACAGGTGCAATCCAACACGACCGGACAGAGATCAGGCGCAGGGTCAACGGCTTAACGTGCTTTCCGAGGCACGGGGGTATCACACCACCAACTTCTAAACTCCGGGCTATTACCAGGCCCGTGCCAGACGGCGCGAATGTGTTCCACGCATGCCTCAAAGAGATGTCAGCAAGATTGACGGCCCCGATAGGGCCGAAGCCTGCCAGGGTAGCGGGATCATCCGAAAGGTTTACCGCTGCCCTGGAACATAAAGGGCTAAGGAAGGAACACGGGTGGGTTTTAGTCAGTAAGAGTCTGACACTCCCTTCTGCTCCACCCAGAGCGGGAGGAGTCATTTGATGATTTCCCATCCTGAATCCCACCCAATAACACTGTGCTTCTTTGCGCACTGGCGACCACAATACCAACAGGGCAGCCACTGCACATAACAAGGTAATAAAATACTCGCGTGACCACTGATACGGATGACGGAGAGGGAGGGGCCTCTCCCTCTCACCGAGAGGCCTGTGTCCCAGCAGTGGGAACATTATATGCTGATTGTGTGTGTGTGTGTGTGTGACCACTGATAAGTCATCATCTGCCTAACCTTCCCCAACTATGTTGGGGTCGGTTTCCCCAACTTGTTATTTTTTTTTGTGTTTGTGTTCATTTTATGCGTCATGTTTGCCGCGAATAAATATATTTTCTTTCTTTCTTTTTCAGTCTAACCGGATGCAGTTGATACTAATAAGTAGCAGTTTTAATGATTATTTACAGTTTTATAAACTATTATTTTGTCCAACTTAAGATACATCATGGGTATATTGAATAAGCATACAAGATTGGAAATCCATCTTGAAAATTATATGAAATCTGCGAAGCCCATTTTAATATTTAAGATTATCTAAGAGATTTTATCTTAGAACACAACTCCTCTACAGTTTAAGAATTTTAATAAAGCGATACTCTAAATAACTTTCCAAAGTAAATAGTCGTGAATTAGAAAACTATTTGAAGTTAATGAATGCAAACAATCCGCAGGCGACGAGACGCTGTTTGAACGCGTTTCAAATTCTCGTGTCAGGAGTGACGTTATTTAGATTAGAGTCACGATTTATGTGTCTCGATGAATGTTCATTAAACTGTTAATAAATATCTGACCTTTTAGTTTGTTTCTTTAACAGTCCATTGGTCTGGATCAGACGAAAGGAAATTAAGTAGATAGTTTCTATAATATTAATAAATCTGAAGATTTTGTTTGTTTGAAGGTGTAAATCTCTGAAAACACCACTTGGATTTGAAAAAAATCCGCGCCACCTTGAACCAGCCCTCGCGGTACTCGTCCAGGTCATCTAGCCATCTCTTTCTGGACCGGCCTCGGCGGCGCCGTCCATCTACAGGCACCCATTTTGTGTGGAGATTTTTGCCCAGCGTCATCGTGCATACGGCTGATATGACCTGCCCAATGCCATTTGAGCCCGGCAACCTTCTGCCCTACATCTATGCCCGTTTCGGAACGCAGCGTCGTGTTCCGTATTCTGTCTTGTCTTTTTAAACCCAGAATGCTGCGTTAGATCGCTCTTTGGCATCCTCCAAGGCGGAACTTTTGCGATTCGGTGAGCAACCAGGTCTGAGCACCGTGGGTTATGATGGGCAGGATACACATGTCGATGGGTATGCGCTTCAGGGAGATCGGAAAATCACCCTTCATTAGCATCTTCATGGACCAGTAGCTTTTCACACCCACCGACCACAGACCTAACGGAGATAGAGGCAAATATATAACTTTTTGTCTATGGAAAATAGCGTGGGAATTTATATGTAAACTAGCTGCGTCCCGCGGATTCACCCGCATTAGTTTCGATCCCGTGGGAATATCGGGATAAAAAGTATTCTATATGTTAATCCTGGTTATAAACCATCTGTGTGCCAAATTTCATCCAAATCCGATTAGTAGTTTTTGCGTGAAAGTGTAACAAACATCCACCCTTCCATCCATACAAACTTTCGCGTTTATTATATTTATTAGTAGGATTACTGTTGTCAAGCTCGCATAATTCCTAATAATTATCCAGTAGTCCAGTAACTAATGTCATCACATTAAAAACAGATACGTTCTGTTATTCAGGTCTCGGCCACTGATTCGCTGTAACTACCACAAACACGTCACGAATAACTGAATATCGAATAACATACTAATAACAGATAATTATTATAAACTCAAATTCACTGACAATTATTATGAAAAATAATTATGTTATAATCAAAACGCAAATTGCTTGTAGTTAACAATTAATACTTGAACGTATGTTGAACGTATCACCAGCACGATTGGACCAATCAATAATTTGCAAAACCAATGCGGCTGGGGGCACAACGCCGTACCGTGATCACATTATTTCCGGCGAACCGAAAAGCGTGAAAACTGACGATGGTCTGTATACGAAACACTTTAATACAATAATTGTGCACCAACCCTAATAGAACCGTGCGCGGTCACAAAGGGAAATCGGATAAATGTCATAACAGAACGCGGCTAAGTTTTGTACCTTGTGTAGCGCACGTTTGGACATGGAATAGGTAGCAAATGGAATCATATAGTATCTCGTTTACGATTCACTTTGCTTCGAACTTCGTTCATGTACCTAAGTCTTGACTACAACGGGAATAAACTAAAATCTTTTGAAAACTAAATAGTTTGCTAGTAGACTGTTCCATTCAATTTCATTGAAATATTTTTGTAAGTAAACATTTTCGATTTTAGTCTTCCTAATGTTTAAGACATTTCATAGTAAAAAAAAACATTCAATAAACGAAATGTAATGATGTGATACTAATATTGCTACAATAAGCTTCACAAAATGTATATTAACGCAGTATGTTGTTTGATATATAAATTCATTAATCACGTCGTCACTACGTGTCAACACAAGTTACAAAAGAATAGCTATTATCATGGCGAAAAAAAATTGCCAGTCAGCAAGCTTGGTTGCAGAGTTCGTGTTCCTTTAGTTACATTTAACTATATACATTACAGAGACTTCTTACTATTGACTCTGATTGACGATGAAATAATACATATTAATAAGAGAACTTGGATTTTAAACAACTCGCACTCAGCAAGCGTGGTCATTAATGCGTTATCTGAGAATAGCTTAGCTAGAAAAATATCATCAGGAAAGTTTTGAGTATGAATGTGCATTATTACATGGCTATACGAGTAGGGGAAGACTAAAGAAACAATGGATGGACTGGGTGAAATATGATGGGTGCTAGAATAGGAGTGACTACCGATATGATGACTATGGAGGAAAACAAAACATGTTGCGCCTACCCCAAATACATTGGGATAAGAACAGGAGATTGATGATGCTGAGAAAACTTTAGCCGGCTGTAAGGATAATTACTTAAGGCAAAATAATAAGTAGTATATAATATATTATCTCTCTGATTGCTTCCTCTTCCGTGACACCGAGTATGGTTACGCCCGCCAAGATTCTACGTGACCATAATATTGCAGCCGGGTACGAGTATATCTCAAAAGAAATATAGTAAGGAATACTATCGGAGAACCATTTCTGCGGGACACGGGATTCTTATGACGTCCACTTCACTCGAAAACTGAATGGAAATGGAAAAGCAGTGGAAAGTTCGAGAATATCTGGTGTCACGACTCGCTTTTGTTGAAACTTAGTAGGAATAAAATTTTTGCGACTTGGAAACTTAAGTTTTCACTTATCTTGGAAACTTATATCTAGATTTACGTGTTTTTTTTCTTTGACATCGTGGTTTTTTAGACTTATTCAGTTAGCAATCATAGTCGTCATCGGGTCTCCTTTGGGGATCTTTGTTTTTTTTTCTATCTATGGAATAAAGACAACGTAAGTACCTACGTAACATAACGCAACGTGATGTCCCGATTGAAGTGATTTTATAAAATAATATTGAATAAAACGTACTGTTTTAGTTTATCAAGTACCTAAATATTAAATGGTAGCATTTGATGTAAGCTTTGCGAAAAACTTTTAGTCGACTTTCATAATACGACTTTGTTATTCATTGAAAGATCAAGTTTGAAGGGACAGCTATGGTTAAATGATTTTGATGGATGAATGGGTGTAAGGGGTGGTAAGCCACTCGACAAATATATCTGTCCAATTAGTCATCTTTCATTGAATAAATTTTTTTAGAACATTGTTAGCCTACATTTGATGAAGTCATCCAATTTCCTTGGTCAAAGTCACATAGGACCACGGATATCTATGCATAGGACAAAAATATATCAAAATCAATAGCAATTTATTCAAATTAGGCAAATCAGCACTTATGAACGTCAAAATTACATAAGACATTCCTCCAAAACGCCCGCCCTTCACCACTTCCTAGTGATTTCGCTGGGGAGAAAAAGTGGTGCAATAAACTCCCCAGCAGTACAACATTTGAGCAGTAGCATACCACCCAAATGCAAGACTTCAGAAACCTAATAAAAGTTATTTGCTTCAATAAATCAGACGAAGTAACAATAGATGAGAACATATCTATAAGACTTCCTAGTTGGATTTCACTGGCGTTGACATTTTTCAATTGGAAACTCCGCACAGAGGCCAAAGCAGAAAAGAAACATTTCTGTGGAAAACTGGGGTTTCAGACAAGAACACGCGAAAAACTTACTTATTTACGAAACCACGTGAAAAAGTACCTCAATGGGACCACCAATATTCTATTGTGGGACTTTTATCAGAAATTGATAATAAAACAACATTTGGACGACATGAGACGACGAAGACGACACGATTGGCGCAGTGGTTAATCGATTGACTGCTGCGCTGCGTGTCGCGGGTTCGATTCCCGCACGGAACAAATATTTGTATGACCTACGTGTAATTTGTTCCGAGTCTGGGTGTTTTTCTATCTATAATATGTATGTATTTACAACAAAAAAATGTATATAAGTAGTTTATCAGCCATCTTGTTACCATAACACAAGCATTAGGTTGCTTAGCTTGGGACTAGATGGCGCTGTGTGAAATGTCCAGGGATATTATTATTATTATTTGGAAGATTACAAAAACTCAACTATAACTATGTTGGGGTCGGCTTCCAATCTAACCGGTTGCAGCTGAATTTTATATAGAGCGACTACCCGTCTGACCTCCACAACTCAGTTACTAGGTAACACGACACCCCTTGGTAAGACTGGTTGTCAGGCTTCTGACTACCCGTAATAACTGTCGATGACAGCCAGGACCAACGGCTCCCGGAGCACGGAAGGTATGATATGTAATGGTAACCCATCCACCAACCAACCGCAACAAGCGTAGCTTAACTTCGATCGCCCCGTGCGGCTGTTATTATTAACCCCTAATATAATATAGTAAGTTCAAAAAAAGTTAATACCATAATATACTATAAAATCATCCTGTATTTCTATATTCTATAATAATTAAAAAATATAACTGTATAGTCACATTTTGCTTTTTATGGTTGAATAAATATGTATTTTAGTATTCCCATTTACCAGGCAAATAGGTACAAGCATATTATGAGTTGGGGGATTACATCGCTGACAAAAATGTTTGGCTAAACGCTGGTCCTGCTCTACAGGACGCATAAATAAATTGATTAGCATTTGAAAATACTTCACACACGCCTACTCTACCTACATACTGTTGGAGCTGCTGAAGATTTTAAAATACTATTTTTGCATTATATAAATTCAATCTCCTAGTATTGTATAATTGCATAGAACGTATGTGAGTACTATGTACTTACATACTATAAAGCTACCATTTACTGGGTACGTCTTTCATTGACTTGAATGTGCCTTGGCGGCTGAGAGTATGTCATGCTCACTCTAATGTCTCGCTGATGGTGGCGCATGTGTTGGATCATTTAACTCCCTTCAAAATGGTTGAGCTGAATGGTGCTAATCTATGCGTCATGTTCGTGAACGGGCGCCGTCTGTAGGGACTGGTGAACTCTTTGCTGCCATGGCTTATTTTGATTTAACATAATATTTGAATGGTTTGTTTTTAATATTTTCATTACGGACGCTTTTAACGTTCTGCATCGTTCTCACGTGCATAATTTTGAACATGAATGATGTAACCAATACTTTGTAACAATATTATTATGATTTAAAACAGTGTCCATGGAGTTTCTTGCCCGTTATTCTCCATAGGTACCTACTACGCTTTGGAATGGGCAACTAGCTTCATCTTTTTGACTGACCGACCTTGACAATTCAAAAGTGCCTGTAATTGGTTTATTTGAAATAAATAGTTTGAGTTTGGTTTCATAAATCAAATTCCTATTGGAAAAACTTAAAAAAAAAAGCCTGACTTGAAACAATCTTACCCGATCTTACCCCGGACCTCAAGCTCAACAGTCATGTTTGCAACCACTCTAGAGACAAGCAGTCAAGATAAATGTTCTGTTTCCAACAAAGTTTTACTATAGTTCAAGGAATCTTAAATAATTGATGTAGTAGAATCCCATCAATAATTCAATTAATCTTTAATTGCATTCGAGGTAATCAATTACTTATACCGATTTGTTGAACTTTTCGAGTTAAGTTGGTACTCGTAAATCATTGCAGAGGGTTTTTCGTAAAAAATAAGATAGATGTGGTCTTGTACGGGAGATGACGTCGAACACGAAATGATATACATATTTCATGCGAGAGATAATCTATTAAAAATATTCTTAAATAAAATACAGGGACATCAACGCGCAACCTTCAGTATGTCATTCTGAAATCCCCAGCGTTGACATTTTTCGTCAGTATAAAAAAAAATCTGTTCCATACATTTTGAACGAATAGGTATTGCAGTTTTCTATGAAACAGATGTTTTTTTTTTAATAAGTCACGAAAAATTTCTACGATAAGGGTTCTGGAATCGTGTGCTGAATTCATAGTTACAGTTTGCGCGTCGACGTATGCCACCCTGTATAATATCTATATTTTATTTACGTCAAATGTGCTATAGATCTAGATTCTAGAACTTATATTCTTATCAAAAGCATTACTATTTCGTGTTTTCATGTTACTCCGTAATTTACTTCACCATCATTTTGACGTCAGACTTAATTATGCCAAGAAAGCCCTTTTTAGTTTCGGCATGCATTATATTGTACCATTTTACTTTTCGAAAGAGCAGTGATAGCCAAGTCGTTGTTGTACTCGTAGGTTCGAACCCAGACAGGCGTTTTACTTAGTGTAAATGACCTCATTACCACTTTTCTCAACACGGTGAAGTAAAACGTCGTAAGGAAACCGGCATGTCCTAGAAGCAAAAATTCGAAGACATGTCATCTGCCTAGCCTTTTCCCAACTATGTTGGGGTCGGCTTCCAGCCTAACCGGATGCAGCTGAATACCAGTATTTTACATGGAGCAACTGCCTATCTGACCTCCACAACCCAGTGACTGGGTAATACGATACCCCTTGGTAAGACTGGTTGTCAGACTTTCGGGCTACTGACGACCCGTAACGACTGTCAAAGATCCAAGAATGACCGCCGGGACCAACGGCTTAACGGCAACGGCCTGCTTTCCGAGGCACGGAAAGCACGTTAAGTTCACACGTTTCGTACGTACGTTTACGTAGTACGCACGTTTCGTTTGTGAAAATGGTCACCCATCCACGGACCAACCGCGGCAAGCGTAGCTTAAACTGATCGATCGACCCGTGCGGCAGTTATTACCTAGCCACAAGCCCCTCTCCCCGCAAAAATTCGAAGACATGTGACAAGTACTAATCCGTGCTGGGCCCGCGTGGTGGATTACAGCTCACTCCCTCTCACAGAGAGCGCCTGTGGCCCAGCAGTGGGAACATTATAAGTTGATTATGCTACTAATCGAAGGTACGTTGTATTTGTGTATTTGTTGCTTAGGAATTTCTAATCCGGCATAAGACTCTAACTTCTACTGAGATTTAGTTAACGCTCGAGTAAACACATTGATTAGTTAGTTACTACTCAATTCTAATTAAATGTAACAAAGGATAAACTTTATTGGATAATATACGACAAGTATGGGCTTTTTGTTTTTAAAAGACTACACGTGTAACACTTTGTAAGGAATCATTCTCATAATAATAAAGGAATTAATCTAATTAGCATTTTAACACGTTCTAAGCCCACCATGAGTATAACGCCTGCAAACTCAAACTAAAATAATTTATTTCAATTAAACCATTTACAGGCACTTTTGAATTGTAAAAATAAATAGTCGGTCAGTTAGTCAGAAAATTGAAGCTAGTTGCCCATTCCAAAACGTAGATCTCTATGGAGAAGAACGGGCAAGAAACTCCACGGACACTCTTTTAAATCAAGATATTATTACAAAATCCTGGGTACATTATTCTTATTGCTTCTATATGTGAGAACAATGTAAAAAAGAAACAATTTAAAATATAAAATTAAAAATAAGCCCTGGCAGTTAAGATATGACTAGTCTCAACCGACGGCGCCCGTTCACGAACATGACGCGTGGATCAGCACCACCCAGCTCAACCATTTCGTAGGGAACCGAATGATCCAACACACGCGCCACCACTAGTGAGACATTTAAGTGTCACATTTAAGTCAACATCAAAATATCATAAAACACGGATCCATGGTTCTTAACATTTACCTACAAAATTTAAAAAATGCTTCAAAATTATACGAAACTATAGTTTGCAATTTATTTAAGAGATGAGAAAAAAAAATTACTACCAATCAGGAAGAGGTATTTAATATTGAAGTCTTAAGAATTAAATCTTGATTGAATAAAATAAACATTAAGTTCGTAATGTCAGAAACACAAAAAAAAAACAAAATGGGGGGTGCTTGCATAAAGATACACGTATTCCGGTCCCGATTTGTTGATACAGGTCTGTACCGTAAGTAAATGAAACCACAGTTTGTCTTATTACTCCAAATAATTTATCCTAGAAGATGGTTCTACGTTTTACATTTTTATCCCTATCTCTTGGCTTGTCAGCCAAATGTAACGTCTACTGTCTTTTTTTTTCTTTTGTTCTATAATTCAATTAATGTTTGTCTCGTATTCGTGCCAAACTCAAACTCAAATCATTTATTTCAATTAAACCATTTACAGGCCCTTTTGAATTGTCAAAATTAAATAGTCGGTCAGTTAGTCAGAAAGTTGAAGCTAGTTGCCCATTCCAAAGCATAGATCTCTATGGAGAAGAACGGGCAAGAAACTCCACGGACACTCTTTTAAATCAAGACATTTTTACAAAATCCTGATTAAATTATTCTTATTGCTTCTATATGTGAGAACAATGTAAAGAAACAAATTGAAATATAAAATTAAAAATAAGCCCTGGCAGTTGAGAGATGACCAGTCTCAACCGATGGCGCCCGTTCACGAACATGACGCGTGGATCAGCACCACCCAGCTCAACCATTTCGTAGGGAACCGAATAATCCAACACACGCACCACCACCAGTGAGACATTTAAGTGAGCATGACATATTCTCAACTGCCATGCTCTTTCAAGTCAACATCAAAATATCATAAAAAACGGATCCATGGTTCTTACATTTACAAAATTTTCAAAAATGCTTCTAAATTATACAAAACTATAATAAATAAATAAATAAAAATAAAAAATTACTACCAATCATGAACAGGTATTTAATACTGAAGTATTAAAAAGTAATCCTGATCAAATAAAAAAAACACTAAAAAAAAAAAAAAACATCTATTTAGACGGCACGGTCGGCGCAGTGATTAAGCGATTGACTGCTGCGCTGCGTGTCGCGTGTTTGATTCCCGCACGGAAAAATTATTTGTATAACCTACGAGTAGTTGTTCCGGGTCTGGCTGTTTGTGTATGTGAGTTTAAATGTTTGTAAACGCACCCAGCATACAGGAGAAATTCCTAATGGGGCAAGGTTTAACCCACGAGTGCCCGTAAAAAAGTGTAGTCGATGCCGATGTGTTTCATCCTGTTTAATATTACACATCACATTCGAGTGCGTGCAGCAAGTAGGTATGGTAGAGATCGTCTAATCAAAAATGCACGCCCCTCCAAAAAAAAATCTGTGCAATTTTAAATAAGACGATGTAGTCTACTATATAGCCCGTACCGAACGGTGCCAATCTGTTCCGACTTGTCCGTATTGGGAACCTCTAAATCCGTGAACAAAGAAATGGGCTAGTCTAAAAGTAGTTCGAAACTTCGGAATTAACCCAAAACGCGATTAATTAACTTTTTTGGATGGGTAAAACACATCGGGAGTAGAGACAATTGCCAAATCGTGATGCAATTCATTCTTAAGTCAGGCCCCAAACAAATGTTATGTCTGTATGTGGATACGGAGTAGGAATCACCCGTAACTTCGGCCAGAACTACGGGTTTCGTGCGTATGGTGCGAGCAGCCTATGGTTATATCCATTCGTAGCAAGCGGGTCGTCGGCTACGACCACGTAGCTGTGACGTCACGTACTTCGTAGCCATCGCGTAGAACCTGGCTACGAACTTTATCTAGTTCTTTGTTTTATTTCATTTCATGCGTAGTTCTTTTCGTATTTTTTGTTTGTTACAAATCAAAAATGTTTATTTGTTAGAATATGGTATGGTTTGTTACACAATATATTATAATTAATATAAATACTCGATAGTTTCCACAATAACTCTACTGAAAGCAATAGATAATCTATTTTTATATCAAGGCTACTTCCAAATATAATTCCATTTCACAAAAGCATTTCACTTGAATGAGCCTTTCAAATGCGCATTACCTACTTACTTTGTAAAACCTAAGATAACATTATAAAAGAAATATTCTACTAAGGTTCGAACACAGTCTTACGAGGTCTTTACAAATGCCGTTTGCCTTCAAGCAGGTGTTCTTAAGTAGCAATAACGTTTTACCCTCTATTAAATCAATTTGTCAGTCTATTAACCCGATTTTCTACTTTCTTGTAATAAGTGTATTTGTATGGTCAGAGGTTTAGGAATAATGTGGTCATTTTGGTGCGTTTTTTTCCTTACGATTAATTTATTCCGAGTGTTACCACGGTGACCTGGTGAAAGGCGCAGGAATCCGCCGAGAAGCACAGAACCAGTAGAAGTGGTGGTGCTAGGGGAGGTTTATGTATATCCAACAGAGGACGTCTTTCGGCTGAAATGCTGATGATGATGAGAGTTACTCACTGGTTGACAGTGACCACAAACTGCTGCTGTCAAGTCAATCTCATTATTGATTTACCCCTCTGTGGTTACATATGTATTTTCAAACTTAATAATAATAATAATAATATCCCTGGACATTTCACACAGCGCCATCTAGTCCCAAGCTAAGCAACCTAATGCTTGTGTTATGGTAACAAGATGGCTGATAAACTACTTATATACATTTTTTTTTGTAAATACATACATATTATAGATAGAAAAACACCCAGACTCGGAACAAATACATGTAGGTCATACAAATATTTGTTCGGTGCGGGAATCGAACCCGCGACACGCAGCGCAGCAGTCAATCGCTTAACCACTGCGCCAACCGTGCCGTCAAATGTGGATTTCACGAATGAAACTGAACGCGATCTTCTTATTAGCTACTCACAAGCAGCTAATAAACTGATGCGTGTCAAATAGCTTGTTGTAGCAATGTTCCATCTACAATATTCAAGGTACTTTCCCTCCATGTGGCATAAGCGTCCCACGGCAATGCCACATGGACGGAAAGTACCTTGAATATTGTAGATGGAACATTTTACTGAAAAAAGACATTATTTTAATTTAAAAACGAATTTAAACTGCATTCATAGATTTTTAAATAATTCCGTGGTTGAACCGGGAACCAAACCCGCTACACGAGAAAAAAAATTATCCTGTAGCTTTATCATACCGATCGAAAGGCTTTATCATAAGAATTATTTTTTGCTAAGTAACATAGTGTCATAAATAAAACGAAGACCATGAATTTTAACATTTGATGTGAAATTTTGTTCAGAAAAATGAAATGCTGACATTGCCGTAAGGACATACAATACAACTGAAATTATCTTATGTACCTATCTAGGTATTACTAATAAATGTACCCACTTGAGAGGTACGCATCATTTCCCTATTATAATTTAAGTGCATGATAAAATGATAAAGAGATACGTAATTAGTAGGTACAGTCAGCAACAAAAGTCAATGAACACTGTTACTTTTACAAATCGTCTAAATTGATACAAAATGATGCGATACATTGGTTTTCTCTATAATTTATATGGCAAAACAACGTTTGCCTGGTCAGCTAGTTATTCTTAAATATTCTATTACTATATGTTTTTTAAGAATATTTTGCTCAATAATTAAGATTTAAACAACTAAAGTGTTAACCGACTTTTGTTGCTGACCGTACCTGGTTGTATGTAATGTAACAAATCGAGCCGTATCCTGAGCCGAAAGACGCGTAAATTATTTTGTCCATCGCAATGCGGTTGGCTGATTAGAAATAATTCAAAAATGTGTTCCATTTTCAAACTTTTATTCTTTTGTTTCTGTGATTTTCATTTTAGGATTTTTGCATTGTATTGTGAATTTTTTACATAACCATGGCGTATCAAAATAATTTTGATTTAATGGAAGCATACTTTTTGAACCACAAAAACATAACATTAGCTTTACAATGGCACCGCGAAAGATATCCTGAGAGTGAGTGCGTCTTTATATTCAACAGTATGGGCCTCATTTTGAGCATTTGATAAATTGATTAATTTTGTATTAATAATATTAAAATTCATGGCCTTCCTTTTATTTCTGACACTATGTTATTTAGCAAAAAATAATTCTTATGATGAAGCCTTTCGATCGGTATCATAAAGCTACAGGGTAATTTTTTTCTCGTGTAGCGGGTTCGATTCCCGGTTTAACCATGTAATTATTTAAAAATCTATGAAAGCAGCTTAAATTGTTTTTTAAATTAAAATAATGTCTTCTTTCAATAAAATGTTCCATCTACAATATTCAAGGTACTTTCCGTCCGTGGCATAGCCATGGGACGCCCTGTATATTTATAGTTATAATACACAGCACAGACAGCATCCTGAAAACTTTATTAGGCAAAGTGGACAGTCCTTTTACAAGGCCCTGTATACGGAGGCACGTGCCAATGTGTGCTGGGCCACGTCATTTTTAGTCGATTTAGTTTGTAAAAGTTTACTAACATAGTTTTTAAGTAATTTTTACTAATACTAGGTATATATGTATTTTGAGTACGTGTAGTCCGAAATAAAGAATCTATTTATTACATACCGTACAAAATCAGGCTTTCGATGGAGTAAATAATTAGGTATAATGATTCTCATAATCTTTCCGTTTTCCCCTTTCCAACTCTATCCATCTCCATCTTCACCTCCGGTATGTGAGCCGAAGTTTGAAGTACAGTAATTAATGCGAAGTGTTCGGTAACACCGCTTGGTCCCGTACTAAGTACTCTCCGCCCCTTTGGTGTCGTAAAGGGATTAGACAGCTCCATCCTCTGGGAACTAATAACAACCTTGTGATCAGTAATCAACCTGCAATGCGCGGTGATTATAGCTTGTTAGGTTGTTATGGTAGGTACGAAGATAAAGAAAACATCATTCGTGGCCTTTTCTTCTTAGGATGCCTTTTCATATAGCGTTGGTTCAGTGTAGGCATTCGTTGAACATACGAGTACACGCAGCAGTAAGAGCATTGGTTGGTTGGCTGGGGGGTAATTCTCGTAATTTTAAGACCGTTTACAGTCTGAGGGGCAATTCTCGTAATTTTAAGACCGTTCACAGTCTGATCTCAGTCTCAATCTGTCAAAAAATACTTCTAATTTCCCTACATTTTGACAAGTTTTTGACATTTGTTTGTCGCTGATATGAGACTGTGACTAGATTTTGAATACAACTAGTCACGTCTCATCTCAGCGACATTACGGGAATACGGGCCCAATCTCCCACAAATTACACACTTTGCCAAAATTTATGTGTCTGACTGTACGTTGATATGTAATTTATGGAGATAAATAAAGAGTTTTTATTTTTTTATTATTGGTGGGTCAATAGTAATGGCTTTTTTTTTTTTTTGAGGATCGGAAATCATCAAATGACTCCTCCCGCTCTGGGTGGAGCAGGAGGGAGTGTCAGACAATAGTAATGGCTTCGACTTACGGTGGGTTACCAGGTGCTTTGATTTGTGCCCGCGTAGTTAATTACGGCCCACTCCCTCTCACAACGAGGAGGCCCGTGACTAAGCAGTCAAACTCAAACTCAAACTCAAAATATTTATTTCAAATAAACCAATTACAGGCACTTTTGAATTGTCAAGGTCGGTCAGTCAAAAAGATGAAGCAGTGGGAATATTATAGGCTAATTAAGAATTGGCCTTGGCCGTTATAAGTTAAAATTAATTAATCAATTTATTAGAAACATAAAGAGCCTTTAACAGGAAAGCGGAAGATAGCAACAGATGGGATTATTATTTTATTGTTGTAAGAGTATGTAACGAACAAAATTAGAAAGCGCAATCAATCATTTCTTAACGGTGTACATCAATCATACTCTCCTTAGTAATTGGATTGCGATTGCGCGGAACTTATTTAACGAGTTGTGACACCAAATAGGCTGTAAAGAAAGACCTTTCTTGGTTTATTAATTACTAGCTTTTGCCCGCGACTTGGTCTGCGTAAAATGTATTGCTCTCCTGTCCCACTCCGTCGCATCGCATCGTCAGCCCGCGCTGTGGCTTCGTTTTTGCTTAGCGATTTTTCTGACTTTTTCCTTTACTTTTGGGCTCGTATGTGCTAGCCTTCCTCAAGAATTGGGTTATCAAATGTAAAAATATTTTTTCAAATCTGTCTAGTGGTTCTGGAGATAAGCGCGATCAAACAAACTCTTCAGCTTTATTATTAGTATAGTCCAATCATGCTTAATGCGTATTTTAGGAGTGTCATAGTATAAAATAAATAATAATAATAATAATGTATATGATTACATTGAAATAAAGGAGATAATAATAATAATGTCCCTGGACATTTCACACAGCGCCATCTAGTCCCAAGCTAAGCAACCTAATGCTTATGTTATGGCACAGATTACTAAATAGTTAGGTACTACGGTTATGGTAACAAGATGGCTGATAAACTACTTATATACATTTTTTTTTTGTAAATGCATACATATTATAGATAGAAAAACACCCAAATAAATTATTAATTCACTTATTATTACCTACTTATTTTTGTTTTGAGAAGTATTTGTATAATTATCTCAGTTTGGTGTAAATGAAAAATGGGTGTACTATAGTACATCTCTGCCCAGTCTTTGGGATTTCAGGCGTGATGTTACTAATACTAACGTAAAAAGCTATCGAACAATTAAAAACTTGCTAAAGTCTGATTGTCAAAAAGTGTTATTAGTAAACGCATTTTAGCACTTAATCATTCTTTAAATAAACCTTCTATAAAGTTATTTATTGCTACAAAGTCCAGTTTCTTTTTAATTATAAATAAATAGATAAAAGTTTTCGCGCACTTGACAGTTACAATATCAAATTCATTTCCAAATAAAAATGACGTCACCGCGTCAAAATTGTCGAAACTGTAGACAGTAAAATAGTTTACAGAACGTAATAATGTCTATGGTCAAAATTATTCGATGGGTGGATAGACATTCTCGTTTGACGACTCGATGGGTCAATTTGTTGGATGAGTTCATTATAATGGCAACATATTGATTTAATTATATACTAGCAGCGCCCTGCGGTTTCACCCGCACGAGTTTCGATCTCGTGGGAATATCAGCATAAAAAGTATTATAAATGTGTTTACAGCCAACCAGGATTAACCTGGTTATAAATCATCTGTGTGCTAAAGGACATGTTTCACCCATGTATGGAGCCTGGGTCAGCACTATGTAGGTACCATAAACGTAAATATTGCTATACAATACAGTAAACGTTTTTAAATGATAATAAAATTTTCTATAATTTGACTTCGTTTTTATGTAATTTCAAATTAACTTGGTCAAGAAAAGCAACACAAAATTAACATGGCGGATCAGCAATATGCGAAATGTCTTTATGAGAATGACATTTATTGTACTAGCTGCGAAAAAAAAACTAAACAGTTTCAAAAATATGGGGTTTCTCAAACTAAAGATGCAATAATAAAATAGGACTACAAGACGGCTAATTCTCTTAATTTAAAACGTTCAAAATCTAGTCACAGTCTCATCTCGGCGACAAACAAATGTCAAAAACTTGTCAAAATGTAGGAAAAAAAGAAATATTTTTTGACAGATTGAGACTGAGATCAGATTGTGAACGTTCTTAAAATTACGAGAATTGCCCCTCTGGTCACTAAGTTTTTAGAGGATCAGTTATATATTTCCCGTAATTTATTTATTCAGTGTGCGTCAATAAACACCCAAAAAACTTTTAGAGGTTCATTCATTTTTTTTAATGCCCATTATTGGAAGGTGACTGAGTTTTTAGAGGATTAATCAATATTTCTCATTATTTATTCAGCGCGACCCCCGGGGTATATACTACACCCTTCAATAAGGTCCAATCTTTTTTTTATTCCCGACGTTTTATCCAAACGTTTCTATAGACAATGTTGAAGCTCTTTCCACTGAAATCTATGAACAACATCGTCGTACTCGTATAAATTAATGACAATACGACACTAATTAAATGTCATAATTGGATAGTAATTGCTTCGTACGCCGAGCGCTTATTGCATTGCTATCGTCGCTAACCGACCATTCATGAAACGACGGGCAAATATTGGGATTCATTAGCAATTGATAAACATTCTGTTTATAACGAGATTCAAAAATAATCTTAATTACTTGGGAATAAGGTTCCGTTTTTCATAAATTGACGGGGAAGTGGCAAGAAATTCTAACTGCCGAAATTAGCATTTTCACAAAGTGAAAAAAAAAACTTTCAGTTTTTTGACAAGTTAAATTGATTAATCGAACTTTTAACTGTCGAAGTTAACAGATGTCCCATGGAAGTTAGGAGGTCATGCCATAGACTCCGTGGTTTAGTTAGAAGGTTTTATATTTTGTTTTATGCTGTTACACTACTTGCAATTAAAAATGTGGCTAAAGTATTGTGCCTCAGAAAGCACGCTAAGCCGTTGGTCCCGGCTGTCATTCGTGGATCTTTGACAGTCATTACGGGTAGTCAGATGCAAGAAATTCTAACAGTCTTGCCAAGGGGTATCGTATTACCCAGTAACTGCGTTATGGCCGTCAGATAGGCAGTCGCTTCATGTAAAACACTGATATTCAGCTACATCCGGTTGGACTGGAAGCCGAACCCAACATAGTTGGTCAGTTGGTTGGTTGGTGGGTTGGTTGGTTGGTTGCTAGGCAACTTAACCACACCAACAGAGAGCAACAATGTTACTATGAGAAAGAAAACTATAAATTCCAATAATGACACAACTAGCTCTGAAGACCTGAGTTTGTTGGGAGACACACTACAGACAGAGGATATTGTGAATAGTGAAATGAAAAATTCAAGTTTTACATATGAAAATATTTTGTTAAACAACACACAGGGTCAATTGAACATGCAAAGTTTGAGCGAATTAATTATACTACGTTTGAAAGAAAATAATAAAACTATTATTGAAGAACTACAAAACACAATACAAACCGAGATTAATAAAGCTATTACGGAATTGAAACAAGATTTTGACTCCAAAATTAATACAATAAATATACAGAATGAACAAAGAATTCAAGACATAAAAGATATTAACACTAAAGTAGCTACATTACAATTAGAAAACGAAAATTTGAAGAAAGAAATAAGAGAACTATCTACTCGGACATTCCAAGTACCTAACATACCTGAAAACCACCACCACAAACTAGTACTCTATGGCCTCACAGAGTATAATCAAGAACCTGAATGTGAACTGTATAATAGACTGATAGAACTATTCCGAGATATAGCCAACGTAGACATATCAGGCTACATAGAAGATATGTATCGAGTAGGAAGAAAAGGCACAAAGAATAGACCGCTTGTATTAGAATTGCTCAGTAAAAGAATGACCAGGTATATCGTTAGCAGCAGCCAGTGCTTTCAAGGAACTGGACTGGGTGTTTCAATGTTTTTAGATGCGAAATCACGAAAAGAAAGGGCTCAAATAAGAGAAGAATTATTTAAGGCTAGACAAAACGGACATCACGCAATAATAAGAAACAACCAATTATACATAGATGGAAAACCTGTTAACAAAAAATATCATGACTTCAAACCACAGCATGTAGATACAACTTTCCAGGAAAACGATAGAAGAACGATGAACAGCACTAACCAATCTCACCATATGGATATGCCGAATGAATCTGTAAACCATACATTTCGAAAACAAAGACCTACCATTTAAAATACTATTCCAAAATTTCCAAAGTCTTAACAACAAACAACACCTACTCGACGCTGTCATAGCCCAAAATTCTAACTATAAAGCAATATGCATCTCGGAAACCTGGCTCTCAGAAGAAAAACTAGAACTAATTAAGATTAGCGGTTATAAATTTGCATCATCGTACTGTCGCAGTACCCGAACAGGCGGCGGTGTCTGTATCCTACTTCAAGAACATATAGACTACATACATAGAAGTGATATAACAAATAAATCTATAGAATATGTACTAGAGTTATGTGCTACTGAATTGCCTAAAGAAAACTTATTAATTATAACTATGTATTGGAATAGAAGAGAGGATGAAGTATTTTACCAGCAACTAAAACTAATTCTAAAATATATAAATAATAAATATTCTAAACTAAATATAGTTATAGGAGGCGACTTTAACATTAACATACTATCAAATAACCTTAAATCAAATCAATTCATAAATCTAATGCAGGAATATAAATTTACCCAATACATAAAAAGCCCGACACGTGTAACGCCAAACACAACTACATGCTTAGATTTAATATTTACAAATTTTAAATTCAAAGATATGTACACTACTGTAGAAGAGCTAGGATTTTCAGACCACAACAGTACCATTTTACATTTAAACCTTCCTAAGCAAACTAAAAGAATCGCATGGTACGTGAAGAGAAGATTTTACAACGACACAAATATATTGAAATTTAAGTCTCAATTACAAGAAATACATTGGAATGATATCATAACAACTGAAAAAGATATGAACAGTAATTATGAAGCTTTTAATGACACTCTCATTAACATATTAAATCAGTGTATGCCATCAAAAAAAACTAAGTTAAAGCCAAAATATAAAAAATACTGGCTCACCGTGGGCATAAAAAACTCTTGCACAAATAAAAGATTATTAAAAATATTAACAACTAAAACAAACAATCCGATATTAACCCAATATTACAAAAAATATGAAAAACTTTTAAAGAAGACAGTAATGGCAGCAAAAAAACTACACTACAAAAATAAAATGATTAATTCTAATAATAAAGTTAAAACAATGTGGAGCATAGTAAATGAATGTACAAACAAAAAAATTGCAAGTGAGAAAAGTAACATAACCCTACAAACTAATAATACTGTAACTTCTGAACCTAAAGAGGTAGCAAACATATTAAATGATTTTTTTGCTTCCATCGGTGAGGCTACGAACAGCTCAACCGGCAAACCGAAAGGATCTCCAGTAGCATGCCCTACAGAGAATACCATCTTCCTCAGTCCAATTGATCCCTACGAAGTGAACACATTAATAAAAAATTTGAAAAATAAAAAAACTCACGGCGTCGATGAACTTCCACCTACCTTGTTAAGAAAATGTGCAGATGAATTAACCTTACCATTTTATAAACTATTAACCCAATCATTTGAAGAAGGAGCTTTTCCCAATCTCTTAAAAAAAGCTCTTATAAAACCCATTCACAAGAAGAATTCTAAAACTGATCCAAATAATTACCGCCCCATTTCACTCTTACCGACAGCTTCCAAAATATTCGAAAAAGCCATGTGTAATCGAGTATACGCGTTTTGTGAAAAATATCATATATTTAATGACTGCCAAAACGGATTCCGGAAAAACCGTTCCACTATCTTAGCCGTTTACAAATACATTCAAAAAGCCCTTGACATCATTAATGATAAAAAGTACGCGGTAGGACTCATGCTAGATATGACTAAAGCATATGATAAAGTACAATTTGACATTTTCTATACTTATAATAAATCTGTAGAAGTGAAAATTCTGTACATTGAAAATATCCAAAAAATAAATGGCAGGGGGTGTTACTTTACCGACACCGAACCCAAAAATGTGATTAAAAAAATTTTTGTCTGTCTGTCTGTCTGTCTGTCTGTCTGTCTGTCTGTTTGTTCAGGCATCACGCAAAAACTACCGGTTCGATTACGATGAAACTTGGTATAATTATTCTTTAATATCCTGGGCACCACACTGGGTACTTTTTATCCCGGAAAAGTATATACAATAAAAAACAAACTTAATTTTGCGGTTCGATCCCTATACCCGATTACCACTGTCTGTACTGTACCAACCGCAAATACTAAGTTTGTCGTAGGTTGGGTCACCCGCAGTGGAGTTCATTTTTATTCGTTTTAGTTTTTAGAGTTATTTAGGTTTATTTTTATATGAGTCGTAGGTATAGATTTTAATTTTAAAGTATAGGTAGTATATTTGATAGTGTACGTAGTGACCGTAGGTTATTTTATAATACTATTAGGTAGGTTTAGTCATTCGTATAGATATTAGTTTTTAGGGATTTTGCTTATTTATTGAGTTTAGATTAGTTATCATCAGAAATAGGTTTATTTAGGTTGGTAGGTATTTAATTTTCTGTTATTGAGTTTTTTTTTTAAATTAGTTAGGTACTTAGGTAAAGATATCATATAGGTACCCTCTTAATCACCACTAATGAGACACAATTGGTTTTCTATTGTAATTAGCCACAAAGGGCCCGCGACATAGATGGCATTCTGGGGAAGCACGAAGCACATACATTTTATCCTGTTAGCACGTTCCCGTGGGTAAATTTCCGACATCCACGCGGGCGAAGCCGCGGGCAGAAGCTAGTATTAAATAAACTTTATAGTATAGGACTCCGCGGCAAATGTTATGACTGGTTCGTATCTTATTTGAAACATAGGGAACAAATAGTTGAAATCGAACATTACAACAACAACAAAAATGAAATAGAATTAATCAGATCCAATAACAAGCAAATCACCGCCTCAATACCGCAAGGAAGCGTTATAGGGTGTTTCTTATTTCTTGTTTACATAAACGACCTTCCTAATAATATAAATGAACCATGTGTCCTGTTTGCGGATGACATATCTATACTTACGTCATGCGTAAATAGCACCAATTTAAATGATAAATTAAACTCTATACTAGATTCTACAATAAATTGGATGACTGAACACAACCTAGAAATTAACTTCAGTAAAACTAAAATAATTTCATTCCACCCTCGCCAAAAAATACCATTAAATATAAACTTCAGCTTCAAAAATAATAAATTAGAATTAGTTGACAAATTCACCCTACTAGGCCTAAATATTGATACACACGTTGATTGGAAGTCACACATACAGAAAATAAGAGCAAAAATATCGAAATTTTCATACGCCCTCCGCGAGATTAAAAAAACTACAGACCTTAAAACAGCTCTAGTAACGTACTACGCATACGCCTACGCATGGCTCAAATACGGTGTCATCTTATGGGGCAACAGCACCGACGCGCCCACGCTTTTTACCCTACAAAAAAAACTAATCAGAATCCTAGTAAATATTGAAGCCACCGATAGCTGTAAACCACACTTTCAGGAACTAAAGATATTATCCCTACCCTGTCTCTATATATTTGAAGTTTGCAAGTTCGTACGCAAGCACCCAGAGTTCTTTACAAAAAGAGAGGACATACAAACGAACATTATTTTAAGACATAAAAATAGACTAAACTTACCTAAATCGCGACTAAAAATGCACTCCAATAGTACCTTTGTCATGTCCATAAAAATCTATAATAAGTTACCCGAAATAATAAAAAATTCAAATAAATATAACATATTCATCAATAAATTGAAGCTTTTCCTTGTAAGCAAATGCTACTACAGTATAAGCGAATTCTTAAATGATAAATTATAACTATCACAAATACTCTATTATAGATACGCCTACCAACTCATAGTATGGATATAAAATGTTTAAATAAATAATATGTAAACTTCCAAAAAATAACTTACCTTAGGGATCATAAATATTAATTACGTAATCAATAAAAATAATAATAATAAATTACAATATTACTAAATAAATAATATACATATAATTAAATATAATTCTATAAATAAAAAAAATCACCGCATTAAAAAACCCCAGCGTTCTTCCTCCTCTCTCCTACTTGATCTATGCTGTGCCCGACAGGGTCCATAATTGTGACTAATTTAATTATTTCCTACTAACTATGAATATACATTATGGTACGCAATAAAGAATTGAGAATTGAGAATTGAGAATTGAGAATTGATTGATCTAATTTAGGACGTAAAAGTGAACTGTGTTATAAAATGATCGGCCGTTATATATAAAAGTTGTAACATCAAAATAGGTACATATAATAAATCTCCATAGTTATTATTTACTCAACATTTCAGTTGGTAGTTAAAATTATAAATTTATAGGACATGTTTTCCGATATCGAAATCTCAAGAGGTTTCTGTGAGGTCGTAGGCTGCTGCTAAAGATAAATATCCATATTTTCTTGTTTCATTTTCAGATATAGTTATCTTATAGAATAAAAGATTCCGAATATAAACTTTACCTACCTACTCTCTGACACTCTTGTTCTTTTTAACTTAGCCACATTATTTTGTCAATGCCTAATAAATCTTAATAGCAATTTTAATAGCGCTAACATTGTCTCGGCATATACATCGCCTCATGCGAACTACGCATCACACAGACGTCACGCATAATCCAGCATCGCGCAAGCAGAATTTACCGCGCAACTAGCATAATATATACAACGTCCCAACATTAATCTTCGAGCAGTAGCCCACCAGACACAGCACGCTTCTGATCGGAGGATCCTCCCTTTTCTATGGAGGATGAGTGAACTTTACACCCTGTTCCTCATATCTCTATAGCACTATTGTATTTTAGGTATGATTTTATACCTACAAGGTTATCTTCATCTGAAGCCCGGGAAAACTATCAGAACATTATCAGAGGATTGTAAATCAAGCCCTACCTATTACTCGTGGGTTCGTAAATATCAATTACGGGGTTTGGTTTATTTAACTGGAAGAGGTAAAATTATACTGTAAGGTAGATAATAATAATGTTTAATTTAAGCCTTAGTACATTAGAATGTTAAGTTAAACAAATATAACATAGCAATTTCAATTACCCAGAAGTATTAAACTTGTCTTTTAGTAGTCGATTTTCATTTTCAAAATCTACTTACGTACAAACAAACGCCTACAATAATTGGATATACCGGGGTAATTGCGTAACACAATATCAGTAGCAAAGGCTTTCATTTTGACAGTTCAACAGCATTCATTGCGTTATTTACGTTGATGAATAGACAATTTTTTCGAACATATGAAGCAATGCATTCGCAATATCCTTCAAAATAATTCAGATTGAGATGGATGGTGTGTTACGCAATTAAGGCTAAGCCTTTCCTTAAATATCCAATTTATCTAGGATTCGTGTCTTGTATACAGGAATATTGTATTATGACGTAGTTATAAGATTCTCAATTGCACGGATGTTAGGAAGAAGGTGGGCCAATGTCTGTGAGAGACGCCTCATAATTAATTATACACTTGAGGTTAGCGTCGTCCATTTATCCAATTTAATTCTAAGCCTAATAATAATATTATAACGAAAATATTTGATTTTTTGTATGTCTATTGGCGTAGTTTTTGCCTACAAAATAAAAACTTGAAAGAAAAAGTTACAAGTCTAATTACAAAAATACTAGCGGATTGCATCTCCTAATATTTGTCGTGTGTCAGAAGCACTTGTGAACGGATTCCACCATTCCGCGCGGTCGCTTCGCATGACCACCGCCGTCGGATTTCTGTCATATAGCGGCTAATACCGACCGCGTAATATAAGGCTAGTTAGGGAACATTTCTGGCCGTTTGGCTGAAAAATTGTCAAGATAAATCTTTATAATTTTATGTTTTAAAAATATTTAAGTAGTGTGGTGATGTGGATGGTGGCTGTAAATTAAACTCAAGCATTATTCTTACTTTCTCTCATTTTTAGGATTCTGTACTTCAAAAGGATAAAAACGCAACACTTAGAGGACCACTTCGTTGTCCGTCCATCTGTCTGTCTGTCAAGACCCTTTTTCTCAGGAGCGCGGAGGTATCAAGTTGAAATTAATATCAGAGTAAGTTTACGGTCCCTTGGAGCTTTAAAAAAATTAAGCTTGCTTAGAGTCAACGTAATAAAAAAATAAAAAATACGGCCATTTACGCGACATATTTTGGTACTCACAAATAAATCAAAACCTATAGGGTATTTCTCTAAAACCTAGAATTATGGGCAAAATGGAACGTCGCACAGCATAAGCAAAGGAAAAAGTTCGAAAATTTGTAGTTTTTTTTTTTTTTAATGCGATTACACGCTTACATTTGCAGTTGGAGAATTGACCGTGACATATGTACAGCGGTGCTATTCTGTAAAAAGATCACCGTGCTAACTTTGTTGAAGTGAATTTAAAGTGAGCTGTCATTCCACCTGATGCTAGGGATTGACACTATTGACAGCTCACTTTAAAGCTAACTCATCAGATCTGCACTTTTAGACTACTTTTAGGTACATACGTCAAAAAACGTCTGGGGTAACGTCTGGGGGGTTAAGTTACCCAACTAAACGCACTATAATTATTGATTTATCAAAACAAAAATTAACATAAAATATGATTAACTAATGATTTATGAAAACAATTGCGCTTATTTGAAATAATACGTGTATTTACGTGTTTTTGCAATGTGTCGTATTTCATTGTTGGTTTCGTTATTTCACGCCAAAATCGCTATTGAAAGTTTCCAAGTGTTGACTTATTAGTGCTCGTGACTGTACCTATTACAATTTACACTTCTTATATAACTAATGTTCAATAGAATAATAATTTTAAGTACCTTTCCTTCAGATTATCGAAAGTACCAGAATATTCATAAACTCATTAATAATAACGATTTTGTGGTGTTCTCGAACACAAAAGGGTCCCGGGCCGCAGTGTGATCTCTTTGTTATAATATCTGAGGAGTAATTCTCGTAATTTTAAGAACGTTCACAGTCTGATCTCAGTCTCAATCTGTCAAAAATACCTCTAATTTCCCTACATTTTGACAAGTTTTTGACATTTGTTTGTCGCCGAGATGAGACTGCGACTAGATTTTGAACGTTTTAAATTACGAGAATTGGCCTTCACGTAGTTTAATTTTGTCATATGTACAGACGCCAGCAGGTCAAGCTACCAGAAACTGTCAAATTTTCCCAATCAACCTTGAACTGTGAAACGCTTTAGCGAAAAAGTTGAAAATCGAACAAATAAATTTGACAGATTGTAGTAGCTTGATGTGCTGGCGTCTGTGCAGTCACCAAAATAGATAAGTAACCAGGGTCATTGGATATATAGTTGAAGTTTAGTAAGAAACCGATGGATTTTCGAATAAAATTTAATTTGAAAAATGAACTGATTGTTTAGTATTTTTGTTTTTTTTTTTTTACTTAGTCTTCACTGTCCCACTGCTGCGCAAAGGCATCCCGGAAATCCTTCCAGACCTTTCTAGAGCTACCTCAATCCAATCCTTGCGGTACGCGTCTTGTCGTCTCGCCATCTCTTCCTGGGCCTTTGTGGCGCTAAGCTGAAAGAGGATTGGGCGGGTCACGTTGGCCGCATGCACAGTGACCGCTGGGCAACGGCCTGGGAAGAGGTGTTTTAAACTTTGGTGACCTTAAACTTTGGTGGTTTCACTTTTCACTGTTATGTTTTACCTTACATGGTTTACTTTTCACTAAAATTTACTACTGTAATGTTAATGACATTGAAATTGGGCTGAGAGCCTGGTGATCCGTCACACAGTCCCTGTGCGACGATAGACTCTCACAAAGGATCATATTTTGTGCATTTTGTAAAAAAGCTATCAGTAATTCTTCTCTCTATATTTATAAGTATGTAAACCTTCGAGAAGAGAAAAAATAAAGAAATGTTATATTATTATTATGCCCTAAGTCATAAGGTAAAAACCCCATACTTTTTACTTTACTTGGCCTAGATAGGAACCCAGATACTACCATGAAACTCTAGGAAATAATCAAAGCAACCTTTTTGTGTTAGTCAACACTATTTCATATTTATATATCCACTTTGTAGCTCGAAATAAAGAAAAGTCTTTTATTTGAACACGCACGGGAAATATAAACAATGAAAAAGAACATTAAATCTAACAAAATCATGGAAACAATAAAAAATCAAATGAAAAAAAAAACATTAAATCTTTTACACACGCACACACTACAATAACACAACACAAAATCAAAATCAAAAGTCATTTATTCAAATTAGGCTGAGAATCAGCACTTTTCGAACGTCAAAATTACAAAAGACAGTCCCCCAAAAACGCCCGCCCTTCACCTGGGAAGAAGAAGTGGCGCAACAAACTCCCTAGCAGCACAACTGTCTGTTCAGTTAGAAAATACTTGATACTTGATTGTATACAATACTAGGCGTTCAGTAATTAACATTACAAGGCACATAACATAAAATTAAATTACTTGCAATATGTCAGCTAGCCACGCCAATATACCAACAAATATATAAAAACTATACGTACACACGCACAACAACCCTCAACACTTATATTTAAGAATCACTAAACAGGCTGTTCTATTTGAACACCTTACTAATCGTTGTCTGAGCCCCACACAAGAGAAAGAAAAATATAATTGAATGAAAAAGCGTGCTAATAAAAGTCTACCATTCATAACATTATTGTAGACTTATTCTTCTTTTTTCTCCAGCCTTTTGCCACCCATGCTGAGTGTAGGCATCCTGCAATACACAACGACACTGGGTTTAGGAAGGTTGGAGACAGAGAAGAGTGGCGCTTCTCTGTCTTGAACCTTCCTAAGCCAGTGTCGTCCAGCAATCTTGACCAGGCTGTCGATCCACCTCATCGGCTGCTCATATTATAGATTGCTTGTCCCTCATTAGGGTTTGCTTGACAATATAACAAAACTACACAACGTATTTATTCATTCGGTAAACAATAATTAGATTGTTACCTAAACATAATATCTATAAACAGTCGTCCTCTTCTATCTTCTATATCTATATACTTATAATAAATCTGTAGAAGTGAAAATTCTGTACATTGAAGATATCAAAAAAATAAATGGCGGGTGTTACTAGACCGACACCGAAGCAAAAAATGTTATTAAAAAAATTTTTGTCTGTCTGTCTGTTTGTTCAGGCATCACGCAAAAACTACCGGTTCGATTACGATGAAACTTGGTATAATTATTCATTATTATCCTGGGCACCACACTGGGTACTTTTTATCCCGGAAAAGTATATACAATAAAAAACAAACTTAATTTTGCGGTTCGATTTCTAGACCCGATTACTGCGCCAACCGCAAATAATAAGTTTGTCGTAGGTTACGTCACCCGCAGTGGAGTTCACTAAGGTTATGCTCTAAATGTAGTGCTGAAGGTTGAATTTGGCTTGCACCGTTCGCCGCACACGCGTGGCGCGCGGCTGCCACGGATCGCTACCGTATATATGGACATTTTTTGAACTTTGATTTGAACGGACGTGTCGAGTGGCGAGCGTTCGTTCTTATTTTAACTGCTACTTGCAATTCTAAACCGTGCTTTTCAGTGCGACCTTTTTATTCCTTTTAGTTTTTAGAGTTATTTAGGTTTATTTTTATAAGTCGTAGGTTTAGATTTTAATTTTAAAGTATAGGTAGTATATTTGATAGTGTACGTAGTGACCGTAGGTTATTTTATAATACTGTTAGGTAGGATTAGTCATTCGTATAGATATTAGTTATTATGGATTTTGCTTATTTATTGAGTTTAGTTATCATCAGAAATAGGTTTATTTAGGTAGGTAGGTATTTTATTTTCTGTTATTGAGTTTTTTTTTATTAGGTAGGTACTTAGGTAAGGATATCATATAGGTACCCTCTTAATCACCACTAATGAGACACAATTGGTTTTCTATTGTAATTAGCCACAAAGGGCCCGCGAGATAGATGGCATCCTGGGGAAGCACTGCATACATTATTTTATCCTGTTGGCACGTTCCCGTGGAATAATTTCCGACATCCACGCGGGCGAAGCCGCGGGCAGAAGCTAGTCTATAATATTTGTGACCTTAATGCCATTCGCAACTGTGCTTTTGTGGGCATATGAAGTAAATGCACAAAAAAATAAAAAATAAAACATTTGAATAAAGAAAATATCTGCAAACTACCTTTTTAATTACAAAACATAAAATTACAAAATTAGTGCCAACGGGACCCTATTATGAGTACTAAGCCACCGCTGTCTGTCCGTCCGTCCATCCATCTCTTTCAGCGGACTGTATCTCATGAACCGTAATAGGTAGATAGTTGAAAATTTCACTGAGTAAGTATTTCTATTGCCGCTATAACAAAAAATAATAAAAATAAAAGAGGTTCTCTATACAAGAAACGTGTTTTTTGTAGCAGCCTTTGTGTGCGAGTCCGACTTGCTCTTGGCCGCTTTTTTAGGAGTACTTAATTTTCAAACTCAAATCATTTATTTCATTTACAGGCACGTTTGAATTGTCAAAATTTAACAGTCAGTCAGTTAGTCAGAAAGTTGAAGCTAGTTGCCCATTCCAAAACGTAGATCTCTATGTAGAAGAACAGGCAAGAAACTCCAAGGACACTCTTTTAAATCAAGATATTATTACAAAATTCTGGGTACAATTTTGAACACATAACGATATTATAAACTAAAACTTCCTTTGAAGTCAAATTTTAGTATTCAAATATTATTAGAGCGAGGGCTGCCCGGCTGATGCCGCTAGAATACTAACAAGTCGGCCTTAACCGTAATCGTATGCCAGTTAGGGCTCAGGCTCATTAATCATAATACATAATTTTAAGCATAACATAATGCTCTAACATCGTAAGCTGAGCTACGGCATTAAATCGGCTGTTGTTTGCACAGGTGGTCGATGTTTTTACTTCGTAAAGTTGCCTGAGATTATAAAGCGTGGTTAGGTAACGGCTGTATTTTTATACTCAATATTTTGAGCAGAAAAATAAGTGGAAAGATTAATGGAGTACAGTCACGAGCAAAAGTATGTATACACTCGGCTTTATTCAAAAGCGATTTACTCCTTTATTTTTGAATGAAATTTTATGTTGTTACGAAAATAGCATTTTCGAACCCATACGTTTATGTAATGTGTCTTATTTCAACGTTGCATTCGCTATTTCACGAAAAAATCGCAATTTAAAGTTGCCAAGTATTGACATATTGGTGCTCGCGACTGTACTTATTGCACGAAAGGTTACGGAGAGCCGAGGAATAAAAGTGGATATTCTTTATACTGTTGATTAGGTAGAAGATTTTCAAGTAGTTTTAACTATTCTACATGAAATGGAAGATATAGGGATTTAAATATAAAATGTTTTTCTCGTTCTTTGATTCCCAGATGGCGCACTATACAAGTTTAATCAATGAAAAACTAATGTAGGTAATTTTACTAACATAGTTATAGGAAGCGGCCGTAAATTAGCAAAGAGTCTTTGAAAAAAAACAAACTTTATTACAGAAGAAAACATTTCTGTTTTCCAAAAAAAACACTACAAAGTGAAAAATACTGTAATTTGGGAAAAAATCATTTTAGTTGTGATACGATGGTCCCACACAAATTCATATACTACAACTTGTTATAATATAAACAACAGTGACAAGAAGTTTTATACCATCATCAAGACACATCAAGTGGATAAAATATATTATTGAAGCTAACTCAAACACTACCTGAGCAAAGTTAAAATAAAATTTAAATTGGAACACCGCACGAGGTTCCTCTACCAAATGAAAAAAACGTCTTCAGGAACGAAGTTCCTTTTGCAATACTCGTACGTACACACACTCGTATATAATAGAAAGAGACAGAGCGACATGCGACTCTCTCTCTTGCTCTCTGCAAGAGAGAGAGAGTCGCATGGATCGTCAAGTAACGAAAAAGTGATAGAATGTCCCCATTCTATCACTTTTTCGTTACTTGACGATTTCTACCAATTTACTCGTACCGCAAGCCTCGTTAAAGAACCTTGTCCCAAAGTTAAAAGTGCCAAATCAGTTCAGTAAAAAAATACATACAGACGAACAGAAAACCTCCTTTCTTAGTCATATCAGCATAATTATGTTTTCACACCACCTGCTCGAAAATGTCAAATTATATGTCAAGCAACCTTAACCTAAAGTGAGTCATTAGTGACCGGGGGCTCTGCCGGTCAATAATGTTGTACTGGATTTCATTATGACCCGCTGGTCAATAATGTGATTTGAATTTGGAATCTCACATGCTCAGCTAAATTGGCAGTATAGTACTAACAACACTTTGGTGCCAGAAAGAGGAAAGCTATTCTCGATACGCTTTTTTTTTTTTCGATACCCTTACTACGCTTGGATGATATTCTCGATTTCCTACAAAATCATAACGACTGCTTCTTCATATCGCTGCCATGTTTTCGAAGACATAATATTGTAAGAATAATAAGATAACTACGAACCATTTTTTAAAAGGAATGGAATAACATTAAATATGTTATTCTTACTGTTTGTTTATTTAATAAATACTTTGTTTTTCGTACTATGGCTATTATTTTCTCACAGTAGGTGTAAAAAGTAGAGTATCCTCCTCTGGGCTAAAGGTGTCTTTGCCTTGGGCTAGCTTGAATCCCTCGCTGCATTCAGGATTCTTGTATTAACTCCCTCGCTTCGCTCGTGAGTTAAATCCCGAATCCTTCATTGCGCTCGAGATTCAATATGACGCCCGTGACATAAGACACAACTTTAGCCCCTCGGTGCATAATCTACTATTAGTGTTCCTACATATAGTTGGCATACATTACTTAGGAGTCTTGTTTACATACAATATTACGAGCAAACGATACAATATTTAAAAAAGTAGTCAAAATCGGTTCAGCCGTTTGGGAGCTACGATGGCGCAGACAGATACACACGTAAAAATTATAACGCCCCTTTTTTTCAGGGGTTAAAAATAGACACTACATGTAAGCAGAAACCTTTCGAGTTATCTTCGTAGTGGTTACAGGACAGTGTCATTTGCTGCAATTCAACCCCACCTCTCCAGTACCTATGTACCATCGGGAGCTCGGTGCTTCTCCGTGGCTCGGTCCAGGCCATTAGCACGGTTTAATGTGGCCTTTTATTAGTTTAATAAATGTCTATGTTCTCGCCAGCCATGTGTGAAAGCGAATTTTTATTCGAGTTTTTGTTTGTCAGGAATGTCCTTTTAATCGCTTTTGCAGATGAAGTGATTATCGTTTCGTTTATGTAAGCACTTATTCCAAGGAATATTCCGTTTGAAAGGTTTTAAAAGATAATGTTTTTGGCAATTTTGTTGGCTTAATATTCAAGTTCCTCCAGCTGTAATTTTTTTAGCATAATTATATGGAGTAATGCTGGCATTATACGCTTAATATATGTATAATGCCAGCATTTCAGCAGTGGGAACATTATAATTTATAGTCAGCCTACTTCTTCTTCTTTGTGTCGCTGGCAGGACTGAATTTTATATCTTGTTGGCCCAAATCTTTGCTACTTCCACGGTGTTGTCAATGGCAGCGCAGAGTTCACTTTAACTTCATGTTTTGGGACATTACAGTCAGCCTATAATGTTTCCACTGCTGGGACACAGCCCTTTTCTCGGTTAGTGGGCCGTAATACAGTTTGCAGGCCCAGTGCGGGTTGTTAGAGGTCACATGTCTTAAAATTTTTGGTTCTAGGACATACCGGTTTCCTCACGATGTTTTCCTTCACCGTTTTGAGAGCAGTGGTGATGAAATAATTTACACAAAGTAAAGCGCCTAGCTGGGTTCAAACCTACGACCTACAACTCGTAAGTCGCGGCCTTACCACTGGGCCACCATTGCTCTCCTAACCATAACCCTAGAACCTATGAGTACTTACTATATTTATATTCAAAGCCTTTTGTTATTGGAACGAAGTTATTTAACAGAGCCTGCGGTAGGAGTGCTAGGAGAAATCGTTAAGTAAAGAAAAAGCACCCCCCCCCCACATGCGAATATTTAATATAGAGAGAGAGAGAGATAGTTGTCATGGTTTTCGAGGGTGCTGAAACCGATAATGAGACCAAAATGAATATCTAAGATGGCGGTTGCAAATATTTTGAAATTTACGAAAACGCCATTTTTTTTCACCAACACGTATTTTATTTCCACGCCCTCATACATAAACAAACGCCAGACAATATCACAGATTGATTCCCAAATACGTCAAAACACAATAGGAGCATCCAATTATCTGATAGGGCTCCCAACCTTTTGTCCGGTGTTTGGCTTCCCATTCTCATGCTCCTTTCAATTCGTGTCTCCGTCGCAACTTGCCCATACATACATATATCATTTGTATGGCTTCTACGAATATTTATTTTTCAGGAATACTATGTACCTATGAGATTTGACACTTGTATTGTTGGTATATCAGTGTGAATTCAGGCTTAGAAAAAATAAAAGTAGGTTAGGTATCTATTTGTGGTGAATATCTTCATTTAAATATCCAAATTCAGAATGTTAAATAGGTTAATTTCATATTCATAATCATTTAAAATACTACAAAGAGATTGGAGATATATATGGATTTGTTTTTTACCCATTTTTCATTGTGGCCGCCGTATTTTTTTTGCAAAATGGCGGCCACTCATGGGCACATAATATGAATCGATAGCTGACATCAATGCACTTGAAACTTTAATCATTCAGAGTGATTATTTCAAACATCTATGCAACAAGATGTAAGCAAGTTAAAAAAAACGGTCAGTGCGAGTCAGACTCGCGCACCGAGGGTTCCGTTATGTAGGTAACTAAAAATTTACGGTTTTCGCAATTTTTCCTTTATCTGTGCTGGACGTTGCTTCATACCAAATCTCAAGATTCTGAGTTCACGGGAAATTCCCTGTAGGTTTTGATTTCCTTGCGAGTGTCGAAAATTTGTGGCATAAACGGCTGTATCTTTTGATTGCGTTGGCTTAGAAGTTTGATTTTTTTCACTCCAAGGGCCAGTAGACCTGAGTATTTGATATACATTCCAGCTTGATACCTCCACGCGTTCCTGAGAAAAAGGGTCTTGACCACAGAGTACTTTTATTTATATGGGTCTTGACAGACAGACAGACGGACGGCAGACAACAAAGTGATCCTATAAGGGTTCCGCTTTTTACTTTCGAGGTATGGAACCCTAAAAATTGGATGACACGTGCTCAACTTTGCACGTTAATATCTCTAAATGTGACGCTTTTCGGGGTTTTGTCTTATGTTTTATGTTTATATTGATGTCAGCTATCGATTTATATAGGTAACATGGGTGGCCACCATTTTGAAGAAAAAAAAACAATATGGCGGACAGTAGATATACAATATAAAAATCTTCAATTTAAATCAATCCTACAATATTATAATTTTTTTAACAATAAATGAACTTTTAATCAGCAACTTTATAATATAACTGTGAAAATTGTGCTCAAGTTTATATCCAACTGAAATTCTTTCTTCCGTTCGCTTGAATCGAAATCAATTGGAATGCTCAGGTACCAATTAATTTATAGCATTGTTTACTTGATACTGTTAACACGGATCATTCTTATTGTCTCCTAGATATTGACCTACTCGTATGTCCTTATTTTATGGTGCAGGGCAGTGGTAACCCAGTGGTAACGGCCGCGACTGACGAGTAGTAGGTTCGAACCCTACTCCGAAGTGCAAAATGCGAATGTTCGGATTAGACCGACATATGACCGAACCGAATGTTATTGAAAAATGCAAAAAAAGTTTGGATCGGCTCAGTTGGGTCGGGACCATAGTCAATATTCAAAAGATTCTAGGAGGGTAGGATCGGAACCGACCGAACCAAATAGTAACTTCGTAGCAGGAAACGGCCGAACATTCGGCCGATACTACTTCGGAGTAGACCCCCAGGTTCTTTACTTTGTGTAAATTATTACATCACCACTGCTCTCAAAACGGTGAAGGAAGACATCGTGATGAAACCGGCATGTTCTAGAACCAAAAATTTTAAGACATGTGCTCGCGTGCGGATTACGTTCTACTCCCTCTCATGAAAACTCAAACTCAAATCATTTATTTCAATTAAACCATTTACAGGCACTTTTGAATTGTCAAAATTAAATTGAAAGGAGCCCTGTATCCTAGCAGTGAGAAAATGATAGGCTGATAAAGCTTTTTTTTTTTTTTGAGGATGGGAAATCATCAAATATCCCCTCCCGCTCTGGGTGGAGCGGAAGGGAGTGTCAGACTCTTACTGACTAAAACCCACCCGTGTTCCTTCCTTAGCCCTTTATGTTCCAGGGCAGCGGTAACCAAATCAAATCAATCAAATCATTTATTTTTGCAGAAAACACTGTTACAATGGTGGTATAAAAACTTACATGTTTCAAGTGATTCTACCGTAAGGCATGCAAAATGTATACAATCATAAAATACAATTAAACACATAATAACAATCATAAAAATATTTTCCGATATTAAATTAATGTAATGTCATACAAATTAATTATTTATTTAATAATAGTAATATTTAAATTATTTCACTGTCATTATTATATATGTCATAATAATTGTTATTACTTGGTGTCACTGTGAGGTCTTAACTTTGGAAAAATTATCGTTTAAGTAGTCGTTCAAGTTATAGTAACATTTATTAACTAAAAGGCTCTTTAGACTTTTCTTAAATAAGGTAGTATTCATTGCCCTTATTTCTTTAGGTAATTTATTGAACATTACAGGAGCCATGTGAAACACACTTTTGTGCATTAAAGCGGTATTTGTTCGGCATAGAGGCGCAATGCGTCACGTTGTTGCCTATTATTCTTTTCTGAGGCTAATGTAAATACATTTTTATTGGTCTTAACAAATACTGAGACCTCATAGATATATAGGCTTGGGAGAGTTAAAATTTTGTGCTCCTGGAAAAACGGTTTACAGGTTTCGATCATTTGAAGCCCAAACATAGCCCTTATGCACCTTTTTTGTGCTTTAAAAATTAAATCGCTATCAGTAGCATTTCCCCAAAAAATCACACCATACCTCAGAACTGAAGCAACCAAACCATGATATGCAGTTAACACGGTATTAATATTTGCAATCTGCTTTAACTCATGTCGGGCGTATACTGATTTATTAATTCTTTTGAATAGTGTTTCAATCTGGGATTTCCATTTTAATTTGTTATCAACTGCAAGACCAAGAAATTTCTTTGTTTGCACTTCAGATACAGGTTCACCCTTATAGTTAATCTGCGGCATAATTGCATTCATACGCTGATTAAAATGCATTATTTTAGTTTTTGCAATGTTTGCCTTCAGATTATTGCTGTCTAGCCATTGAATGATTGCATTTAGGCTCCTGCTTATATCATGTTCATAAGATATTCTGTCATTACACTTAATTGCAACAGTGCTGTCGTCAGCAAAGAGTGTCATTGGGTTTGAGTTCGCATTTGGAAGGTCATTAATGTAAATTATAAAGAGTAGGGAGCTCAATATACCTCCTTGTGGGACACCATATTGTATTTTACGTCCCTTTGAAAGATATGTCTCCTCCATCTTAGATCTAATATTAATTCTATTAATTTGTGTGTACTGAGTGCGGTTTTTGAGGTAAGTTTCAATTAATTTTAAGATGTTGCCTCTTATGCCATAAGTCTCAAGCTTATATAATAAGATGTCATGTACCACGTGATCAAATGCCTGTGTCATGTCCATAAAAATACCACAGCACGGTATCCGCCTGTCGACATTGGACATTATGATTTCCGCAAATTCATATATGGCAAGGTTAATAGTTTTGTTTTTTCTAAATCCTTTTTGTTCCTTAGCTAAAATGTTATGGGTTTCAAAGTAATCAACAAGTTCATTGTAGATATATTTTTCAAAAATTTTAGAGACGATTGACAGTAAGGCAACCGGTCTATAATTATTCATGTTTTCTTTATTACCTTTTTTATAACCCTTTCGGACAATCCCGCTACCCTGGCAGGCTTCGGCCCTATCGGGCCCCGTCGCCGGCTTATAATGCTTACTTTGTGTTTGACTTGCCATCATGCATAGATTTTTTTAATCAGTTTTTAAGTAATTTATGTTTTCTCCACCCATATTTTCACTACATTTAACAAGAACACCGTTATTAAAAATCTAGAAAACTACACGCATATTGAGTATTATATCTACCAATACCGTCTTACTACCAATCATCGGCTGATTTTGACAGTCCATCCCACCGAATCTGTTTACCATCGTTAATTGAACTCCTCGACATAAGACTAAGGTTCTCTCAAAGCTGGGAAAGTGCTCTTTTTAATTAAGGCACCGTTGATAGCGATCGGCCAGTGATGTTACTTCGAACCCAAAGTAGAGCATACTTTGGCTTCTAGTGGTTGCAAAATACTCTTCTTTGTTTATTTTAAGCGGGGATCAAAGGAAAAGTTGTGGCTTGTTTAAATTTGATGTAGCTGGCAGCATAATTTGGCTGACCTTAACTTGTGCTGCCCTTGCTTGTCCATATTACAAGCATTACAGAAAGCGTAATCTCATGAGTGTGAACATCGATTCGATAACATGCGAACGTTGAGAACATGTAACAATTATATTTACGTAAGTTAGTGATCGTTTTGTTCACGAAGGTGTAAGTAAAGAAGAGCATGCACAGTCATTTGCTTTTATCTATTGTAATGGCGTCGTGTCAAAATATAAACCTGAAGGCCAATTCTCGTAATTTAAAACGTTTAAAATCTAGTCGCAGTTTCATGTCGGTCAAAAACTTGCCAAATTAAAAAAAAAGTAGGGAAATTAGAGGTATTTTTGGAAGACTGACACTGAAATCAGACTGTGAACGTTCTTAAAATTACAAGAATGGCCCCTCTGAGTGTTGTAACCATGAAGTAAAACTTTGGTGTCGCGCAACTACGGATCCGCCATAAGGTGTAAAACCAATTGGCTGAAATCTCTGTACTCACGGCACTCCCGGTCAATCACTCACGGTTTTATTCCAATACCATCCCTAATAATAGTAAATCATTGTAATGTGACACTCATGTCATTGTAATTAGGTTTATTGCCGTGTTTCCTACACTGCCTGACTAGTTCCAGCCTCGAAGGAAGTCTTCATTCATGAGCTCCATCTCATCACAAAGCGAAGTAGAATGTTAAGCTGCAACACATTGAACAAACACCTAAACCATAAATAAAACACGATAATTTAATCGTTAATAATAAACAAGAATAAACATAGATTACTTTCACAAAAGTTTTTATTTATTTACTTTACTCATCTACAAGTAAATAACAACTAATCCTAACAAAAACTCCGAAAATTAAGTTCAAGACAATAAACAAGTTTAATTAAACTTATTATTGCAGACCATTCCATAATATTGTAATGTTCTTCAAAATTATGAGAACGACTGCCTGTTCAATGAAGCTGATAATCTTTATTAACTGTTTTAGAAGAAATCTAGACAGACTTGGAAAATACCTACGTTCGAAGTCAGAGTGTAGCAATTCTCATTATTATTATTTAGAGACTTGTCTAGTCACTAAATAATAATAATGAGACAAGCATTAGATCCAGATTAAGAGTAGACACAAAATATACTTTCTCTATCTCCTTCGCGTATACAAACTTTTTGTCAGGCCCCGACTTACGAGTTGTAGGTTGTGGGTTCGAACCCAGACAGATGCTTTGCTTTGCGCTCAATCGAATCGACGACTTTTATGCGGTCATGCGGAAAAAAATCTCGTCCTTAATAGCCAGAATGCGGGACACTGACAACAGTATTCTGAGGACAGTGGCAGATAGCATCTACTCTCCTATTCTGAGACGTTTTGTGGGGGTGATGAACGAGTGAAGTACTTTCCCTTCGCTTGTGCGTCCTCCACATGAAGCGATCTCGAATAAACAAATATTATGTAATATGGCACTAACATTAATTATAAGCAATTTACTAACACAGTGGATCTTACGTTGTCCGAAATAAATAATTTATTATTATTATTATTTACTTTGTGTAAATAATTTCGTAACCGCTGCTCTCAAAACCGTGAAAGAAAACATCGTGAGGATTTCGGCATGTATATAGATACAGATACACAACTACCTTAGATAGTACCGGTGTACGTGACTGTCTAAAGGTATACGCTGATAGCTAATCTATACAACTCTTGAATCATCTCTCATGGATTTTTTCATTCTTGAAAATTCAGTTGCTCCATAGATTTATGTTCGCATAACTCGACATAATGTATGGATCAACTGACTTTTTTTTCACGATTTCAGGGTTGGTCCCGTAGTAAAAGTTGTTCATAATGATGAGTGCAATGACCCCTTTTAAGGATTAAAACGATCAAAGTTTAACGGTGTATATAAATATATTAATTTAAATAAAAGTAATTCAATTGCATGTATTCTTATATATATTTGTACCTACATATACTCGTAATACTGTGGTTAATGTTTCATGCTGGGTTATTTTCGAACGCAATGTGAATTATTACTGAATTATATAATTTTTTTTTTCTGAAATATATATATATACACCCAATATGCGGACCAATCTTGCGTGGAGGTCGAAAATTATCCCACGGGAAAGTACATATTACCGGGATGAAAAATATCCTATGCCTTAATTCAGGTCATGGTCTACCTGTGTTCTAAATTTCATCGCAATTCGTTCAGTTGTTACGGAGTAAAAAGGTAAGGCAGGCACACAGACTGTGTTAGGCGTATGCTCATGCGAAATAAAATCGCGATTGCTTATAAATTTTCAAGCGATTATTTACAACATTGCGCGGACTTTAGTATATTGGTATAGTTCACAGATTGGTGAATCTTTTCCGATTAATTATTTCGTGGTGCGCACTTAGCCTTACCTTAGCAGGTATAAAAGAAAAAAATCGGGCTGACTGTACGGAGTACACCGGATAGTACATAAGTATCGTCGCTCCCAGCTAAGCTATAAACCGCAACAGCCTTATTAGATTGATTTATTAAAGTGTAGGACCTCTTTAGCTACAAATTAAAGAACCTATGTGACCTTTTTTCATTTACCAAATAGAAACGGATTATTCATCACGGGCCATAGAAGATTGCTTCAGGTTAGAAGCATATTTATAAAACATTTATTTCTTCATAATATTTAAAAAAAAATGTTTTATTAACACCCGCCACCATTTCCATCCATTTGCCGCCATTTGTGTATCATATGTCTTTTTTATTATTATTATTTTTAGTTGTAATTGTGAGTTTTGTTTGTGCAGAATAAAATATTTTTCTTTCTTCCATTTCGTTTTAATTATAATTATAAACACCCGTAGGCTATTTGCCTGCTGTAACGAAAAGGGTTCCTTAATCCTTTGTGGTTTTTGTCTATTCCTTCGTATTTTCGTCAAAAAATGTTTGTATCCGGGGGCGTGCATCAGAATACATGAATATCAGAATATATTTTTTGTATACTGTATTTGTTATGACAGCCCGGATGAGCTACGAGAAGGAAACGCGGTGTATAGCATGGCATATCCATATTTTTGAAAATTAAATTGGACGTTTTATGTTATGGTTGCTCCTTCCTCTAAGCCTTGTTTCTTGGCGAATTCAGAGATAATGGTGATCACGGCGCATTTAATATTAGCTTTGATTTGCCTTCACCGTACTTAGTCGCGCGAAAGTGTTTATACTGAGGAGAGTGAGCTCACAAACTAATAATCACGTTTCCATGACAATCAAGTCAGATCATTGAAAGAAAAAGAAAGAAAGAAAAATGCATTTATTGGCATTACACAAAATGACACCTTAAAACTACAAAAACAAAATGCACCATGGCATTGCGTGGTTGTGTGACCATATTGAAGTGTTAAAATTAAATAGAAACGCTAAATGGGTGCATTTAACGTTTCGGACGCCATAATTGTTGTTATTACACACGGAGCCATGAGCGACAAAATTTTGTACTAAAATCTACAATGTGACGGTTCATTTCACTCTGTTTTATATAACCTCTAATCGTTGACCCGCTGCATTGTTAAATATAAAACTTTGATGCAATATTCGTGTTAAAGTTCAGTATTTATGAAAAACCGTTAAACGTCGTTCACCTGTTTTACATAACGGAGCTGTTTTGTAAAACAGCTAATTAAGAAATCAGTCAGCGGCATGCACATACCCACGACGAAACTAAGTAATGACGTAATAACTCAGAATATTATATGTGCCGAGATTTGAGCACAAAATACTATATGAAAGGTTCATCTACATGGGAACCTTTTTCCTAGCGTGGAGGCAAAGGAAAGTTAATTTATGATAAAAGCTTTCATCCTGTATGTTAACTAGGTAAGTAAGTTTTATTAGCGGACACAAAGCATATTTTATGACACTAATTAATGCTCACGTAAGTATAAAAATATTTGACCTAGTACAGTCACGAGCACCAATATGTCAACACTTGGCAACTTTCAATTGCAATTTTTTCGTGAAATAACAAATGCAACGTTGAAATACAACACATTAATAAACCTATGGGTTCGAAAATGCTATGTTCCTAACAACATAAAATTTCAATTAAAAATAAAGGAGTAAATCGCTTTTGAACAAAGCCGAGTGTATACATACTTTTGCTCGTGACTGTACATAGAGAGTAGTCGTCACCCAGTGCTAACGGCTGCGACTTACGAATTGTCGGTGGTGTGTTCCAACCCTAACAGGCGGTTTACTTCTCGAGATCAACATCGTGAGGAAACCGGCATATCCTAGAACCAAAAATTTTAAGACATGTGACATCTACCAACCCGCACTGGGCCCGCGTGGTGGATTACGGCCCACTCCCTCTTACAGAGAGGAGGCCTGTGTCCCAGCAGTGAGAACATTATAGACTGATTATGCTATATGACCGAGTCTATTAACATTTTAATTCGACTATACAGAAGTAAGTCACTATTGTTAGAATATCGTATTAAAATAAACCCAATTATAATAGTTACACCATTTTCCTCCGAAATTCATTAAGAACATTAAGTTTTAGTTTCCGTTTCTTTATTGGATCCAAAATCAAATGATCATGACGTATACAAAGGACCTTGTACAAACAATTAAAGAATTCATAGTCCTCAACTATTTTATTCCCGGAGTGTCCACTACTTCATTTGTTTTTTTTTTTGTATATATAGGCCATATACAGGGTGACAGGGAAACTCGACGTGTTCCTTCCAGGGCGTGATAGAGTGACCCATTTGCAACAATTAAGCACCCCATAAAGCCTAGGCAAAAATTCATGGAATCCGAGAAAAACCGATTTTAATGTTTTTTTGGAAATTTTCCAGAATTCGTCACTAAATATCGCTTATCTCTAAATTCTCTTATTGAGTGGCTTTTATAACTATTCCATTGGCTACGTAATACTTTAACACACCTATTGATGTTAACAAATTTTCTAAAATATCAAACAGTTAAAAGTTAAAGTAAGAAGTTTATTAACTACTAGCTGTGCCCGCGACTTCGTCCGCGTGCAATAGTGACTTTTCGGGCAGCATATTTTGAATTACATATACCGTCGTTTGGGTAGCTAAAAATTTACTTTACAGTAATGCTTCTCTGTATACGATATTTGACGTATGGCCATCGGGGATGAAAGCATACAGGCTCCTAGGATTGCTAACCCGTGACAGAGCCACATACAACTGACAGTGCGAGAAACAGCTGATACTTAGATCTACTATCTACTACCCACAACTTTCAGCGTCTGACCTTGGGCTTTATTAATTGTCATCGCAAAACATAGGCTGACTGGAAACTGGACTCGTTTAAAACTAAATGGAAAATTGTTTGGAATGAGAGTAATCCGAGGAATGAAAACACTTTCACCTTTTCCACACCCTGTTAAAATCTCTGCTTCTATCAGATTTCGTTGTAAATTGGTGACTTTTAACCTGGTGCCATTGCAAAGTTTTGGGGGGCTTAAATTTCTAAGAAGCATTATGGGTTCGCAGAAGTCTCAGACTCACGCGATGGCGCGTGAGCTTTGCGATCGACAGATAAACGTGCCTTTCATTGTTCCCCGTTTTCCCTATTTCGAGTTGTCATCATTCGAGAACGATTTGAACTCAGTCGAGATTCTCGCTGAATCGAAGTTTTTGCAGCACGAAACCTAGCCTGATGTTCCCGAGTTGCAGAGAGCCTTGCCTTCACGACCTTCCTTAGATTCCTGTGATCGAACTAATTTCATCCTTTTAGCATTTCTGCTACATTGGGAGAGGTTGGATCTTCTTCGAGGCATTCTTACAATAAAATAGTACCTACTTACTACTTAACACACAGTTATTTAGTAAACACGTACTATCGTAAACAATTAAATTATAAATACTTACAGATTATTATACAGTCTAAAATTATCACAGTTTAAGTAATAAGTGTTAAGACGTCTAAACCAAACGTACTAACTTTATAAAACAAAAGAATTGCTAGAAAAATTTATTACTAACCTGAGCTAATGAACTTATACTTAATAAAGAAAATCAAGAAAAAAAGCCTAACCTATACCAAATACTTATAATATTTATATACAAACCCTAAATACAAATTAAGATAAGTATACCGAAAATCAATGAAAGAAATGCCTAACCTTATAACAAATGCTTACAATATTTATTTACAAACCCTAAATAAAAATTAAGATAAGTAAATACCCAAAAATCAAGGAAATAACCGCCTAACCTATACCAAATACTTACAAAATTTTAAAGAAAATTAAGAAAAAGAACCTAACCTACAAACTCTAAAATCTAAATAAATGAAATATGCAAACAGTCAGTATTCAAGTGAATCGCAATAATCAAATGCAACTATTCGTCTATACTCTCCAGGATACGTGCGTACGCTACGAATAACTGAATCCTTATGGCAGCGGCGCGTTTTTTTTTTATGGATGGCATCTCGTAGTTGACCTTGAGAGGTCGTGACTACAACCGGACTATCCTGTGGTTGCCTTAAGAATTCTTAAAGCCTCCAGCCAGGGCTACATCTAGATTAAAACTAAGTGACTGCACGCTAAGAGCGCCCCCTGTGGGGTACGAACCTCAGCTTACGGCGTCGCTGGGAGAGGGCAGCAAGGGGACAGGCTGGATCGAATTAGTATTATTAATGCTTTGATGAGCGCGGCGTTTCCTAGGGACTATCTCTGAGAAGAAAGGCCGAAACAAACTCAGAGGTCTCAGTCGGGGAATTTAAAGCTACAGGCTCAGCTACGGCGCGGGCTGGCACTTCAGCGGGCAAGGGTCGGTTGGGGGGTCAGCGGCGCGGCTCTCAGCGCGCTTTATATAGCCACGGACACGCAGGCGCGAGGCGTGTACGTACTCTGATAGAATAACTAAACAAATGTTCGCCGTGATTCTTTAAATTGACATAACTTTTTTATTTATGAACCTATTGACATGAAATAAACACTAACTGTTAAGTGAAGCTTACTACAATATATTAGTGAAAACCGCATCTAAATCGAATAAGCCGTTTCAGATATTAGCGTGCACAAAAACACAGACAAACAGACAAAAAAAAATTAATTACAATTTCGGGTTCGGCATCAATATAATAACAACCCCTGCTACTTTTTTTTTATATATTTCTATTGTACAGACACCACTTTTCTGCAATTTTATTATATGTATAGATTTTCAAAAATCATCTACGTACACGAACTTTGACACCAGTTATCTCAAAACTTTACTAAAACAATAAGCGTACAAATTACGGGGAAGACATCTTCATTTAATCAGCTATGCAATGAGGTACTAAAATTTCAGAAATGTTTAAAAGTGCCGATGAAACAGACGATAATATTGGCAAAGGTCAAATTTGCAAATTGTTGAAATATTTTAAAATGATGTGATAATCGAATTAATTAACTGGTTTATGTTATCCTATTACCTCCTCACCACCCAGCAATCATTTCTACGTCATGAAGTTAGATCGTCGCAACCAGGTGGCAAGCTGAGACGCCACTTTCGAGTGGTTAGTATAACTCGTAGTTGATGAGCTAAAAAACAGCCTTTTAGTAGAAAAGTGCAATACCTACGCGGTCAAAATGTATGGAAAAATACATTTTGACCGCGTAGGTATTGCACTTTTCTACTAAAAGGCTGTTTTTTTTTCTTTTGTTAACAGACGAAAAATTTATTCGCTAGGAGTCCCTCGGTCTGTATCTGTGGGGTCGCCCTGAAAGCAATAACATATTCCTTGTTTAAAATTAACATACCCCCAACTTGTTTTTTTTTTGTGTGTGTTTTTTTATGCGTCATGTTTGCCGCAAATAAATGCATTTTCTTTCTTTCTTACTTTCTTTATAGAAAAAGTATCTTTGATTATCACTGGAAGTACGAGTTATAAAAGTATTCTTGACTCTAATATCCTGTTCGAAGCTGCTCTAGATAAATATGCCGAGCTAAGGTAATAGTTAGTATCGGTACTTGTTGGAAATATTGAGGCGGAGTTTGTTTAAGTTATAAGTTTCAGTCTACATGTTAATCTTATACGCGGAGAAAATTTAGAAGCTTACTTGTTCGGTTAAGACCATTATTGGGTTAATTTTTTTTAACTTTGCTTTACTATAAATTACTCTACTCTACTGTCGAGCTCACATGAACTAGAAAAATACATGAACTAGTTTTTCTACCTTTAACTAGTTTCTCGACTAGTTTTTCGAGAAACTAGTTCATGGTAGAAAGACTAGTTCATTGTAGAAAAAAGGCAGAAAAACTAGTTCATGAAAATCTAGTTTATAAATTAGTTCCAGATCAAAAAACTAGTTGAGAAAACCACTAGAGTTTTCTTGACAGTAGAATAGAGCAACTGTAAAGTAAAGTTGACTAAAAAAGGGAATAAACTAGTTTTTCCCCTTTTTTAATATTCAATATATCACTTAATCTGCCTAGCCGTTTCCAACCATGTTGGGGTCGGCTTCCAGTCTAACCGGATACAGCTGGATACCAGTATTTCTCATGAAGCGACCGCCTACCTGGACTCCACAACTTAGTTACTGGGTAACATGATACCGCTCGTTAAGACTGGTTGTTAGACTTTTGGGCTTCTGACTACCCCGTAACGAGTGTCAAAGTTTTACGAAGGACAGCCGGAACCAACAGCTTAACGTGCTTTTCGAAGCACGGAGGGATCTCGATATATAATGGATAGTCACCCATCCACAAACCGACCGCGGCAAGCGTAACTTAACCTTCGATATACCCGTGCGACTGTTATCATTTAACTCATCTATTATGTTCCCTGTTTATACACTGTTCCATAATTATAAACCATTCAATAAGTCAGTTGATGAAACTCCCCAAACATTTGACTTATGAACTGTTAACTTAGTTATGCAGCCATATAATTAGGTTCAATCATAAACCATGGGTATATCAATAGTAGCTATTGCCAGTTAGCTGTTGCGTCATTAACTTTGTCAAAGGGGCAATTTGTCTCTGTAATTACCTTGAATGCAAGCTGGTATTATATTATTGACTGCACACGGGCAATATGGTTGTGTATGTGAAATATGACTCGAAAGATAGCCACAGTTGGTGGTAGATTGGTAGTAGAGCACAATATTAATGTACGGAGCACAGGTGTGTGGAGCACATGAATTATATACTATTTTTTTTTTTAATCTGTGACATTTCTCGGGACCCTGGTGACGACGAACGAGGTGAGCCGTACAAAGTGCCAAAGCCGACTCACAGAGGCCAGTTAGACGTTTTTAATTAAATGAGGCAACAACCGATGATCTACCCTCGCAACTCGCAAGTCGCCTTTTCGACACTCGCAATGGAAACAAAACCGGGTACCTACTTCCTGTGAACTCAGAATCTTGAAATTAGGTACGAAGCAACATCTTATAGCACAGATAAAAATTAAGAAAACCGTAAATTTTTAATTACATACCTACAAATCTGTACGGAACCCTCGGTGCGCGAGTCCGACTCGCACTTGACCGGTTTTTTTATTTCTACAGTTTAAATGTTATTTCATTGTGATATGAATTGCACAGAGATCATAATATTGTGAATTGTCAGTTTGTGACCATTTTACGATTTTTAATATGATTCATATTGATATCCTATTATGATTCTGTCAACGTGGCCTTTTTAGGCCCCCTATCTTACTGCTGGGCGAAGGCCTCCCTGAAACCCTTCCAAGTAACCAGCCCTTACATCACGCGTCCAGGTCATCTCACCACCTCTTTCTGAGCCGGCCTCGACGGTGCCGTCCATCTTAGTAGGTATATTTAACTTTATTTGAACGCAACAAACGGGGCAGCTAAAACAACCACACAGACGTAATTTTCTGAAAATTTCATGATTAAAAATGTCCATTTCTTGTTAATCTTCAACAATATCTGGATCTGTATTTCTAATACAACCAACTATTTAGACTTGGTATTAAGTACTAAATTAATTGACTAACTAACTTTACAAATAAATACAAAACACAAAAGGACACTTATTCGTAGGCGTCGAAGTACTCGTTCGCATCGCTGTCATCCGGAAACGTGCGCAGAAGGGTGGCAGCATTGCCACGTTGAATGCCAATGCTAATTCTTTGCCCAAAGAATTAGCATTGTTATATATTACTACGAATCGTAAAAAATAAACTATTGAAAAGTACATCGTTTCTTATCTCAGTAGGTGTTCTTAATTTTGTTTTATATTAATACTTCGTTAAAGATTAGCTAAATAAAGATTTCTTTTTAATTTAAGAAAAGTAGGTTTTTAGAGATTTGTCTGCCGAAGACGAACTCATATGGTGCAGGCCGGCTATAACTTAGCAACGGGTGACATTCGAACGTTCAAGCTAGTGTCATATAATTCATTAGGATTTTGGTTTAGAATAGAGAGTTGTAATTTAGTCAGAAATATGTAAAGACGTTCTTACAATATAATCTTAAAGGAGTCATATAGTCGTTTGATTCCTCCCGTTACCCCAGAGAGCTCTTCTAGCTCTCAACAGTACCTTATATAAATCTTGATAGTTGAGCCAGGTTTCTGACGCATTATGGTTGGTTATTACTGTATCGTATGATCTTGTAAACATAGCTCGTGTCTGATTAACGTCTTCGTTTTGATATTTAACGTTCATTAATTATGATTTAGGCCTTCATAACGGCTTGTATGTACGAATACCCCACGCAATACCTGGAACTTTTCTCTCTGCTAATGATATTAGAGAAAATCACCGGAGTATAACATGTGGATTTTTTTTGCCTATTTAATATTCGGAATCAAAAATGGCGTTGGCGTAATCATTTTTCCAGTTTTATCGCTGATTAAAGTCTTATCCACAAAATAGTAATAACGCGCGTGTGTAATAGTTTGTTTAGTTCAATATTAACTCATTCTTTATACCTCTCTCTCTCTGTGTGTTGTTTGCCTGTCGATGTTTGAGTAGTTAGTAGTGCTAACTACCTTTTCTGTTATAACAGCTGAGAATAGAGCACTGTGAGATGTAACTTTTGATATGTTGTGGAAAATGTCGTAAGTAATTATTGTCGTACATTTATAGTTCTTGCGTATTTATAACTTAGTATAAGATTTTAATGTATAACTGTATATTATCCCGAATAAATAAATAAAATAAAAATATACAGAGCTTGAGCATTGAACAATAAAACACATAGTCAGTCATGGGGACTGCCAGATTGAATTGAAAACTTAAAACAATGAAATAAAAGTGATTTTGTACTCAGTCAATTTAACTTTAATTGTTTTTGTTAACCGACAAAAAAAACGGAGGAGGTTCTCAAGTCGACGCGTATATATATTTTTTTTATATATCACCACGCATTACTTTTTACAGAGTGGTCCGATTTTGATAATTCTTTTTTATTGGAAAGGGTATAAACCTCAGAATCGGTCCCATATAAATTTGGAAAAAAAAATCCAACGCTAAGGGTGGGAATATTTTCCCACCCTTAGCGTTGGATTTTTTTTTCCCCTTAGGGTTGATTTATTGTTCACTCACAGATTTGAATGCTGAGTTGTGTATTGTTACTGTACTCAAACAATTAGTAGATTATAGCCACAAAAAATATAAAATCAAAACTTTTTAACAAAAAAATTAAACCGCCGAAAAAACTGAAAAGCAAAAAATAATAAACCTTTTTTATTTAACCTTAATAACTAAGTTCTTAAACGAATGTAAGTATACCTAAGTAATTTTGAGTCGGCGCCAAACAATCAATACCTAAACAAAGATCACTCAATTGCCTTAAATTTAAACAGCGCCGATTCAAAATTATTTAGGTATACTTACGTTTGTTCGGCGGTTTCATTTTTTTGTTTTTTTAAGCTGGGCAGAGTGTTATAAGCTTTTCTCTCTGGAATTTCTTAGAAGCCGCCCGGAGTCTGGATTTGAGCCTGGATGATGGCAGTAGACTAAATGATAAATGATTTTATTTTGTAAGTAGGTTTGTACAAACACATTTAAACGTCAGTCATATTTTAAAACTAGATGAGGTCGGGGTTTCCTATCTGACTAGTCTGAGAAGAAAGGCCGAAACATACTCAGACGTCACAGTCTCTTTTAAAGTCCAGTCATAATCTTGGTCAGATCATATGAAGACCATGTAGGTCGATGTCTGAGATTGTCTTTTGAGGAAAGAACCACACAGATTGAGAGACCTGTCCAGTTAGTTCACGCATTTGTCAGAAATCGTGCAGCTCAACTAAAAACTTAAGGAGCTTGTCTTTTACACGGGATTTAAAGATAACTGACGAAATGTGGGTGTACTATAGGTGCCTAACCCTGCGGGGCTTAGCAAGCGTGATGGTATGTTATGTTGTATAGATTTACACAGCACTAATGCTGCACAACGCATCGCCCTTATAGCTACAGATATATTGCTACTACAGTATGTCGGTGACGAGAACCTATAAGTTTTTCCCCTACAAAAAATTGCTCAAGACGCCTAAAAAAGTTTTCGCTTAAAAAAAACAGTCAAGTGCGAGTTGGACTCGCGCACCAAGGGTTATGTAACTACAAATTTACGAAATTTTCCTTTACTTGTGGTACATGACAATGCCTCTTGTCATATTTCATGATTCAACGGTGATGATGGGGTCAACGGGTAGTACCCTATATGTTTTGATTCCTTTGCGAGTGTCAAAATATGCGGCATAAACGGAACATAAACGCCCGTATCTTTTGATTGCGTTGACTTAGAAGTTTAATTTTTTCATAGCTACAAGGGTTTGCTGCCTTGAGTATTTGATATTAATTTGAACTTGATAACTCCATGCGTTTCTGAGATAAAGGGTCTTGATAGAAGGACAACGAAGTAATCTTATAAGCGTTCCGTTTTTCCTCTTGAGGTACAGAACCCTAAAAATGAAAGTCATAATAAATTGAACAAGTTATAAAGATTTAACCTATTCAATTACTGGCCGTAGATTAAAAAAGGAGGTGGATAATCAAAACGTAGCAAACTTAAAAATAAAATATAAGCTCCTTGGTATTATGCAAATGTTATGAAAAGCGTAGTGTAAGAGCTCAGCATTTATGAATATTCATTTGGAAGTCATTACAAAAGTTTCTTTCGTCCGTTCGGCTTTTTGCTCGGTAGCAATAAATAGGATTGGCAATTTTCTTTCTTTTAGAGAATTTATATTAATATGTAATTGAGCTTTCTTTTTTTTAATATTAAAGTGATTTCATTTTGAAGTTTTTATATAGTTATGAGGAACAGGGTGTAAAGTTCAGCCATCCTCTTTGGAAAAGGGAGGCTCCCGCCAGACGGGTGTTGTGTCTGGTAGGTAACTGCCCGACGATTAATGTCGTGACGTTGTATATAAGCTAAGTGCTTATTTAGTAAGTTGTTGGTTGTTAGTTGTGTGGTAGTTAGTTGTTGGTTGTTAGTTGTGTGGTAGTTAGTTGTTATATTATTCCTGAAATGGCAAAGTCAAAGAGAAAGAAAAATTTAGTCACATACACACAACATCATCATCGCACCTCTATTTCCCGGAGGGTTAAGCAGAGCTGCACCTACAGTACACCCACATTTAGCCACTTTATGTTTAAGTCTCATGTAATAGGGGGTGCCCCTAATTCCATCAACCGGACTCAAGCCCAGCCTCCATGTTGCTACTGAGAAATTCCAGATGGAAAAACGACTCCCGGCCACCGTAGGCGCGGGCCTGCGGGCGGAGAGTAATGGGTAGCTCACCGTCCGATCATTTTAATACGGTTTCTGTAAGAACCCGTTGGTTACCTTAGTCCGGTTTTCAACATTGGAAACCGGTCTTCAACATAATTTGAATTGAGGATCTTGGGTTCGATATTCTACGTTCATCCAGAAGTATATTGGATACCTTCGTCGGCTCCGGGATCCGGGACTCTTAAAGTCCCTGACGCCCTGGTCCCTTCGCGCTTGCGACCACTAGACCTTATTACCACTACGACTACTAGACTAATATACCAACAAATATTATTATTATATTGGTTGGTATATTGGCGCAAAAAAGTGGCGCAACAAATTCCCCAGCAGCACAGCTGTCTCTTCAGTTAGAAAATACTTGATTGTATACAATATACTAGGTACCTATGGTAATTAACATTAAAAAAAATTAAATAAATACAAGACATATAACATAAAATTAAATTATTTGCCATAAATGTCTGAATACAAAAAGAACTTTTGCAGGACGTAATATGATAAGTGTAGTCTATAAAAAACAAAGTTTGACTTTGATGCAGTTGTATACATCCACGAGCATTGTCATTTTCAGCAGACTTCAAAATAATAGCCTGCCTTTAAAAAAATAATGTTTGTTTGAAACCCAACCCTAAATATTTTTCATAGCCCTGTGTTCGTAAAACAATATTTGGTTGTTTTAATATTTCTTTTATATCGGAGAACAAAAGAGGTGCTCGCCTTATGGCTGAATCATAATCAGGTGGCTAATTAGAATACTTGTTTCTTTTTTCGAGCCACATTTTAATATTTTTTTTTGTAATTAGATATTTTAAACATTTAATTTTGTTATCGCGTTTTTTTTTCGTAATTGTTTGAGCTTTTGTTTATTGTCGTTTTCAGCCAGTTTTTCTTTATCCAATAATGTTTTACAGTACATTTATAATTTCATACACAGCGAAGGTTTCTTGGTAAAAGTTTTCTTTAGATTAACTTCTTTGAGAGAGCAATCGACTCTTTGAACTGTTTTTCCAATTATTAACAAATGAATTAGTCTTTCCGCCTATTTAAAAGTTTATAGTATATTATATTTTCTAAAAAAATACCATGTTTTTTACTTATATTTTTCTGTTTCACGTAGTAACAAAAAAGTAATATTTAATGTGTAGGTATTTGAGCAATGTTAAGGTTCACTTTTATAAAATGTTATAGCCTATTAGGGTGTTTAAGCTTAAAACATTTGAAACAAAAATAAGATATTTTTAATTTTCAACCTTAAATAGCAGCCATTTAACTGTAGACTTTCGTTGTAATAGAAAAAAATGCTCAAGATATTATTTGCCATAAAAGACAGCACTTATTTTTTGGCTGGTACTTTAATTTTTGGGCATAAATTGTTTGATGTCCTTTTATAGTTACTTAGTCATATTATCATTTATATTATTCATGGTTCAGAGCTCAAAAAAATAAACTTAGTTATCGAAAGTTAACTAAATTTATTTTTTCACGAGGTGTATGAATATAGAGCAGGAGGCGCCGAAAAACTTTATCAACAAAATACAAACGTAACGTAAAGTTTTTATGCAGTTTCAAGCTCAGTGGGCTGTTCCAAACCCAGTACTAGCACTACATACACATGGATCTGAATATTGTAATAGAAAAAGCATTCAGTGAGTTTGGCGTATGTTTTTATAAAACCTTTGGATTTTAGTATAAAAAATATCAGTTGTTTTGATAGCAGATGTTGCCCGATAAGCGCCTTACCGACTGTTGTTAAATGTAAGCACTTATGAGGGGCAATTCTCGTAATTTAAAGAACGTTCACGGTCTGATCTCAGTCTCAATCTATCAAAAATACCTTTAATTTCCCTACATTTAGACAAGTATTTGAGATTTGTATGTCGCCGAGATGAGACTGCGACTAGATTTTGAACGTTTTAAATTACGAAAATTGGCCTTCTGACCAAGTATGGTCATCAATCTCTGTATGAGACGGGCCTTAGCCCTACACTAGAACAATAATAGTCCAAATCGTAGTAGTAGAATCACGTTGTAAATCCAGACTTAAACAAAAACCCTTTGTTCTATTTTTGTAGCCAGTTAATTCAATTCTATCAAACGTTTTGTTTAAAAGTTGAATAAAACGGACTGGATTTTTCTGGGAATTTATTTGTTCAATCCGTTTGTCAAAGCAAGGATTAACTAAAACCAAATCTGATTTGCAGACGTAATAGAAAATAATTAATCCAAAAATGTCTAGTGGTTTTCTCATTTTAGTTTTGAAGATTAGGCTTTTCGTGGAAATAATTTTTTTGTAAATGGTTTAATTAGTTAGTTGCCACCACCTAATTATAATTATAGCTGATTACACATTAGACCACGACGTATAATTAATTGAAATATAAATATTTTGAAATTAATTATCGTTTCACACTACAGGTACAGAAAATAATTTTGATTGGCGCTGAAACTTACACCGCCATATTGAATAAAAAATATAAATTTTGGTGCTAATTCACAATATGGCTGCGTTCACAATACACATTATGTATAGTCTGTCGCTGACTAAGGGTCAAGATCAAAATGTGTGAAAACAACTGCAATGTCACCCGCCAACTAACTGGCCGTTTTTTAGGGTTCCGTACCTTAAAAGGAAAAACGGAACCCTTATAAGATCACTTCGTTGTCCGTCTGTCAAGACCCTTTTTCTCAGGAACGCGTGCAGTTATCAAGTTGAAGTTAATATTTAATACTCAGGACTGCAATCTCTTGAAAAATCAAACTTCTATGTCAACGCTATCAAAAGATATGGGCGTTTATGTTCCGTTTATGCCGCAAATTTTGACACTCGCCAGGGAATCAAAACCTATAGGGTATCATGAAATTTGGCAAGAAGCATTGTCGTGTAGCATAAATAAAGGAAAAAATCCGAAAACCATAAATTTGTAGTTACAGACCTAGTACGGAACCCTCGGTGTGCGAGTCCGACTATTTTAGTAAGATTGATGATATTGTGAGTATAGTAAATATTGACCACGATAATCCTCATTTAAAACCAACATTAACCCACATTAACATCAACCATTTTCACATTGCAAACTAGAGGGTAGCCAAATGAAATTAGAACTCATTTAATATGGCCAGACTGAGCTCCCGGCGGTCTCTGGTACTTAGATTACTTTACCACCGACAAAGTTTATCCAAACCAAGTCTTTCTCTACTTGCTACTTGATTACCGTAGCGTAAACCAACTTGGCTTGACACACCCTAGAGATTTTTCTACCCGAGCCAAGGTGGAATTATTGCTCACTACCCACCAACTTGTTCTGTGTTATTCAGAATTAATGTAGACGTCAACTCAGTTACCTCCGTGGGTAGATGGTAAACTAGTTGTTTATTTTTTAGAAGGCAATGGTGCTGTGGGTTATAAATATGGTCATATATATATGGTAAGGATATTGTGTATGGTATCGGACGTATGAAGTCAGTGAAATTCATTCGCAGTTTGCCCTTTTTGGTCGCCAGCGTGCGGCAGTGCCTTTGAAGTTTTAACTAAGAAGAGGAGGGACTCTTCGTCTATAAAGAGTCTTCATGATCGAAATATGTGAAAACTTTCTTGTTTTCTATTTTTATCATACGGCGTCTCCATGTTCTTTCTATATTTTTGATGACCTGGACGCGTATCGCGACGGCTGGTTCGAGGTGGCGCGCGAAAAGAGTACCTGGAAGGATTTGGGTCTTTGCTCAGCATTGGAACAGAAGAAAAAAAATTGTCATAGCGAGATTCTATGTATTACACAATATATTTTAGGCTCGCCCCCCATTTTGCAAAGATTGATGAAGATCTGGAAAGAAGAAATCCTGTTCCCGTGTAATACGGGAAATAAAGTGAACGGTTATGCATGCGATTGTGACCAACCAATTGATGTCCAACAAGACTATTTATAAAGTGAACGGTTATGCATGCGATTGTGACCAACCAATTGATGTCCAACAAGACTATTTATAAAGTGAACGGTTATGCATGCGATTGTGACCAACCAATTGATGTCCAACAAGACTATTTATAAAGTGAACGGTTATGCATGCGATTGTGACCAACCAATTGATGTCCAACAAGACTATTTATAAAGTGAACGGTTATGCATGCGATTGTGACCAACCAATTGATGTCTAACAAGACTATTTATAAAGTGAACGGTTATGCATGCGATTGTGACCAACCAATTGATGTCAAAAAAGACTATTTTTATTTGGCTATTCACAATGGTGTGCTGGTGCCTACGCTTATGAATGGAAGTGAATGTTGGGTGTGCCGAAAGAAGCATGAAAGTAGAATAAATGCTGTTGAAATGCATTCCTTGCGAAGCATGTGTGGTTGGACTATGAATGATAGGCTGAGGAATGATCAGATGAAGCTACGGTGCGGTTTTTTTTGGAACGAAATTCCTTATCGCACGTTGCGAAAGGGAGCTAGACGGAATAAATTAAGACCAAATGTTGGCACGACACTTTTTGCTATAGTTGTAAGCCGTGCGGCGTGCGCGTGTTTCTCTGTCTGTCTCTCTCTCTCTCTTATAGAAAGCAAGCCAGTTATACTTCGTTCCATTCGGGTGTCCCTTGACACCTCTCAAGTTTTTTTTAAATAAAACGTTGCCCCACACTATGAATTTCTCCTGTGTTGTGGGTGCGTTTACAAACATTTAAACTCACATACACAAACAGCCAGACCCGGAACAACTACTTGTAGGCCATAAAAATATTTGTTCCGTTTCCGTTTAAAAGTTGTAGTGATAAAAATTGAGAAGAGTCTGCTTAGATGGTCTGGTCGTGTTGAGAGGATGAATGAAAGGTGACTAACGAAAGGTATTTACAAAATGACACAATTTTTTATGTTAGTGGAAACGCCCTAGCAGTACATATAGTGACCTTATTGGTGGTATTATTCAGAAAGGGCACTGTGCGTAAAACTCGCAACCGGCCTGCGTGTATGACCAGAAGGCCAATTCTAGTTATTTAAAACGTTCAAAATCTAGTCGCCGGCTCATCACGGCGACAAACAAATGTCAAATGCTTGTCAAAATGTAGAGAAATTAGAGGTATTTTTGACAGATTGAGACTGAGATCAGACTGTGAACGTTCTTAAAATTACGAGAATTGGCCCTCAGATGTATGAACGTAAACGAGGCAATGGGAGTATGTAAGGATCGTAGCAGGTTGCGGTCTGTAGTTTCTGCCTACCTACCCCATGGAAAGAAAGCGTGAGTTTATATAGGCACTGATTTAAAGAGGCAGTTGTAAATAGCGGTTTTGGTAAGTTAAAAATTATAAATGGCACGTTTAATAACTAGTTCAGCAGTTAAAACTAAGCAGTAAAGTAAACAAAAATGAGTAATAAAAAATAATGAAATGAATTAGTGAATATATAATTGGGCAGGAAAATAATTAGATGGGCGGTAAAAATTATTGAACGAGCGGTTACGTCATAGTATAAAGAGAAGGAAGTACGTTATCTTCATACAAACGCACCGCGCGCGGCTTGTATGTGTGCGTCAAAGTATCTATGCGTCGCCGCACGCACACTTACACAAATCTCGGCGGGTTTCGCAGCGCGCCAGACGGGGCTAACATCGCACGAGGTTCGCGCGTCACGGCTTTTCGGCACCGCTAAATGAATGAAAAATGTGTGATAATCGCAGGAGAACGTATTGCTGTGTTTGGGTGTCTTAATAATTCATCGATTCCAGAATTGTCTCTGTTCAAATTACCTATTGAACAGGAAAGGCAAGAAAGTCACTTTTTCTAGCATATCATTTTTACTTGATGATGAGATACCTAAGTAAAAAATAAGTAATTGACTAATAAATTGTGAATCAGATAAATAGAGCAAATTTCGAATCATAACAGCAGAACAAAAATTTGATTATAGTCTAAGAGACAGGCGTTAGTTTTTTTATGTTGTTTTACGATGTTTTTTTTTTTATAAAATTTTAGTCACTTTATTCATTTTTTTATTATAGATACCTAATGTATATTAAATGTGCTTTCCATTTCAGACGCCTTCAGTGGCTGCGCTTAATTGACCGCGAGGATTTGATAAATAAATCCAATCATGTTGTTTGTGAAGTCCATTTCCACCCAGAAGACATAATGAAAAACAGCGTTAGAAAATTACAAAAAAAAAAAATTGTATGCCGAGTTTAAATTGGCCTAATCTGAAAAAAGTTGACAAACATACACAAGTGGAAATAACTTCATATAATAATTCAAGTCAAACAGAAACAACTAGTGCTTCGTGAAAGGTTTCATCATCGTTTAGGTACCCAGACAATACAAGTAAAAAATACAACATCCCGACCGTTGCCCATTTATTGGCACTGAATTAAAATTTAACAAAAAGTGACAACCCTAAGACAGTAGGCAATTATGTCGCGGATTGTGCCGGAGATAGCCTACTTCCTCTCTTTATACTATGGTTACGTGTGGGCATATATTTAAAATGTTTGGTTTTGTATTCAAAAATATGTTTCTGGCACTCGCCGGCCGCTCCCGCGGCACCGCTCGCTTCGCTTGCTCGGCTAGTGCGTTGTGTGGTCACAGTTCTAACCTAACCTAACCTAGCTGTTTCGATGTAAAAAAGGTATATGCGTATTACGCATGACTGCTCAATTATTTTTAGAATTGACATTGTATGATAAAATAACCGACTAATTGATTTTTTATTACTGTCCATGTTTTACTGTCGCAATAATTAATCAACCGCCATTAAATTAAATAACTGCTCAATATGTTTTTCAACTGATCATATTATCATCTCGAATATTTAAATAACAGCTCAAAAAATAAGTTCCCGTTTATATATATGTCCACAATATATTTTAATTATTGAATTTGATTGAACATGTCAGGCGGTCCCTAAATTAGAGATTGTATAAATTCAAATTTGTTAATTTACCTACTGATAAATGTCGTTTGCCAGCAAATATTTTGTGCCGTGATTTAGTAGATTCTTAGGATTCTACATATTCATTAATTTCGTCGGTACTATAAACACGAAACCATAAACAAATTAATCAATTTCCGTGAGCCACGGAAAGCTTTGTCGAATGTTTGAAGTAGGCATCTCCAGGTAATAAAATTAACATCGAACTACAATTTCCTCACCCTAGGATTTCCTATGTCGTAAATGCGTTATACAGAATCGCAAGTATACATGTATGTATGTATGACAAACAAACAGTAGCCAGCTACATCAATGTTGGTTCAATCTGGGAATCGAAACCGTGACCAGGATCACGGCAAACAGAAATACACCGCTGTGCCACTCGAGTTGATTGGATAACAAATAAACAGATAATATTATGTTACACGCGTGCTTGAGTCGAAGAAAAACATTAAGCTTGACAGTCTTCGGGAAACGGAAGGGAAACTCGATGGGTGCGTGGCGTAGCTTTCATTTTGTACAACATTAATTTGAACCAACGGCTTATGTTGGTATAACCGTATATCGGCAAAGATTAACCACCATTCAAATACAAATTATCGCGTAAAAATATATTGACTGCGCAGTAAAAACGGATAGCGGTGTTAGTTATTTATCATCATCATCATCTGCCCAGCCTTTTCCCAACTATATTGGGGTTGGCTTCGAGTCTAACCGGATGCAGCTGAATACCAGTCTTTTACATGGAGTGACTGCCTATCTGACCTCCAGGACCCAGTTATTGGGTAATACGATATCCCTTTGTAAGACTGGTTGTCAGAATTTCGGGCTACTGACGACCGATTTCTTATATATGCTACCGTTAAAGTATTTCACGAATGATAGTCATGATTTTAAATAGTTTCACTAATCACAAGCACACAAGACGATGTTTTCCTTCACCGTTTTAAGCGCAGTGGTGATGAAATAATTTACACCAAGTAAAGCGCTGATCAAGAACTCATCGTGAGGAAACTGGCATGTCCTAGAACCAAAATTTCAAAGACATGTGACATCTACCAACCCGCACTGGGCCCGCGTGCTGGATACGGCCCTATCCCTCTCACAGAGAAGAGGCCTGTATCCCAGCTATGGGAAAATTATAAGCTGATCATGCTATGCTTATTTTATTCCTGCTATAAAAGAGCCTACCTTTGAGTGATTTAAACTGCGTCATCGAGTAAATGCACTATGCGTTTCCGTTCAGTCGGCGACGGAGATAGGACTCTTGATAAATGTGTTTTATTTATTTGGAAATATGAAGACGGGCTCTTCACGTATTAAAATGTAATCAACCCTTGATGTTCTCTGCTAAGTGTAACATACATATAAATGATAAATGATTTTATTTTGTTAGTAGGGTTGTACAAACACTTTTACACGTCAATCATATTTTAAAACTTGATGAGGTCGGCGTTTTCTATCTGACTAAGAGTTGAGAGTCTGGTGATTTGAGAATCGGGTAAGTTGAGAAACAGGTTAATTGATAATCTGGTGAATTGAGAATTTGGTAAACAGCTCATGAGCCGAAGAAAGTCCAAAACAAACTCGGAGGGCTTAAAAAAAAAATTGTCTTCTTCATCTTATTTGTCTCTTTTAAAGTCCAGACATAATCTTGGTCAGATCATATGAAGACCATGTAGATCGATGTCTGAGATGGTCTTTCGAGGAAAGAACCACACAGATTGAGAGGACCTGTCCAGTCAGTGCATGCATTTGTCAGAAATCGTGCAGCTCAACTCAAAACTTAAGGAGCTCAACGATTCGACGAACAATACCAAAGAAAGGTCATTTGGGCAGGCCCCATTAATTACTCAAACTGCCAGACCGTGACAAACGCTAACAGAACAGAGCCCACAGAGCAAAATAAAACCCACATAGTCTTCACATTCACAATAATTAAAATAATAGAATACTTTATAATACTTTCAAAGTAAGCAAATGTCATTGTATAATTATATAAAATTCATTAATGTCAATGTGTATATAAAAAAAAGCTAAGAAAAACAGGGTGAAAGGAAATTTGTGGTGCAAACAAAGGGGCAATTCTGGTAATTTTAAGAACGTTCACAGTCTGATCTGTCTCAATCTGTCAAAAATACCTCAAATTTCCCTACATTTTGACAAGTTTTTGACATTTGTTTGTCGCCGAGATGACACTGCGACTAGATTTTGAACGTTATAAAGTACGAGAATTGGCCTTCTGTTACCATACATTGAGTACATGTTTCTAAACCCCCAAGCATAGAAGAGTTTCGTCGGTTATTAAAAACACTTCTGTTTCATACAAAAGTGCACGGAACAGTTACTTTTTGTCTATAAATAAAACAGTTTCCCGTTAGAAATCAAAGAAAACTAGACTTTCACATAAATTTACGTATCGCAAAGGCAGATTAGCTTAACATACGATACCACTCAACCACAAATTTACCTCTAACCCACAGAAAGTGCCGGGAAACCTATTAAAATAAATCTTCCAAACCGCTAACATTGGAGATTCCGACTCTACCGTGAGATTGAAAAACTATTTCGTAACGTTCTTAAAAAGGTGAGAAAATACGGTAGAGTTTCGGAAACTTAAGTTGTAGAGCTTTCAGGAGGTTTCAATTCCAGTAAAGTTTCGGACAAAGTGGACATAGAGCTCGGTAGACCGCTAGTAGAGTGGTTGGTAGAGGCTGAATGCCTAGCGTTAACAACACATTAAGGCTGTATTGTTTTGGGTCGAAATGTCGGCGATTATAGAGCTCTTGTTATTTTGAATTGTAAATGGAGTTTGTGCTTTGGTAGCGTTTCAAATGGTGTGTTACGTGTTTTAATTTTTATTTTGTAATCCGGTGTTCATTTATGTTTAAATGGTTTAGAGTCGACTGCAGATCTAAACTATGTATATTTAGTTGATTTAGGAATTACTTTTTTATTTTATGTCAAATTCTGTAAAGCTACGGTTTCCAAGAAGAGTGTTGGCCGCGACAAAGCGTCTGCAATTTACCGGCAAATGACGTAACTGAAACGTTAGTTATGAAAGTAATTTAGTGTGTTTTCCTAGAGCGCGTTTTTGACGCCGTAAAGTGAAACCTCGCTGCCCAAAGATTTAAATTGCTAGATTTGCCCTCGATGTACTTACAAAAAAGAGTGAGCTCACACATTATTTAATAGCATTTCCATGACTATAAAGGCAAGTCACTGCATTTTTTTGTGCCAGAGGTGTCAAAACAAACCAGAAACGCAGTATCTTTTTACGCGGTAAGGCAAATCTAACGTTTTGACTGACAGGTCGTTGCCGCTGCCATCATTTTCGTGACAGCCGTTATGTAGCTGCCACTGCTATTCTATGGACCCGTAGCTTTGACGCCAAAGGCACAGCTAAAAAACTCGTGATAACTGAGTGAAAAATCAGTATTATTCAGTTAGTTTCATCGCGATATTACTGATATTACAGGTAATATTAATAAAAGCATGTTATATCCCACTGTTGGGCAAAGGCCAACCTACTGCCTTTCCACTTCACTCTGTTAAAACCTGCTGAGGACCCAGTGTGATTCTGTAACCATCTCACCGTGAAAATTTAGGTGAAGTGAGCGTGGAGTGAGCTGTCATTCCAATTAATGCTAAGGGATTGACACTTTTGACAGCTCACTCTAAGCTCACTTCACCTAACTTTTCACGGTGAGATTTTTACAGAATCGATTGACAGTTCTTGTTGAAGTCTAGCCCAGTTCATTGTACTAGCAACATAATAATAATTATAACGTAAAATATAATAATCCTACCATCAACATCAAATCCCACACTATTATACCACCAACGAAATATAACATCCACTTAACTACATGATATCAACTATTATGAACGAGCCAAACCCCAAATATCACTTATACGCTAAAACCGCTATCCTATAACGGTAATAGCCGCTATCATAACTGCTATTACAATAACGGTTACTGTCTTAAATAACGTAACGATAATTAAATATTGCACGCGAAAGTCATGTTAGGCGTTTACTTGATAATATGACCGGAAATGTCTTGTGTAAATGCTTTGTGATTTTTGTAAGGAAGGGGCTCGTGGCTATAATTATAATAACAGCAACACGGGTCAATTTGAGGTTAAGCTACGCTTGCTCGCTTGCTGCGGTGGGTTCATGGATGGGTGACCATCCATTAAGCCGTTGGTCTTCTGGCTATCCGTAATGGCTGTGAAAGATCTACGAAGGACAGCCGGAACCAACGGCTTAACGTGCTTTGCGAGGCACAGAGGGGTCTTGGTATGTTAAGATGGTCACCCATCCACGGATCATCCGCGGCAAGCGTAGCCTAACGTGATCGATCGATATCATATAATTTAAGTAGGCGTATCAAAAACTTTCACTTATATTTTATATTTCATATACTTACATTATTATTAATTAAAGTCGCTTTTCGTGTATATCTGTTTGACCGTGTGGTTTTCAGAGAATTTATTCCGTAAGTTTTATCTGTATAATACATTAATATTTTTAAAACTCACACATAATAAAGAAATCTTCATGTTTGTTCAAGTCGTAAAAACCGTGTGATGTAGTCGGGTCACTAGTACCTAATAGGGTAATTGCCTGGGTAAAAAAATAATTATTATATTTAGTCCGTCTCAGTTAGATTATCGAAAAATAATGGACACGTATTTTTTCTTTTGTCAATCAAACAAAAAATGACAAAGATAAAGCGCGTCATAATTTGGGAGTGGGGGGTCGTGACGTCACTTGCAAAAGTGTCGCAAGCAAGTAACGTCACGCGGAACTTTAACGGGCGATATCTTCATCATTTTTTATATAATTGACAAAAGAAAAAATACGGGTCCAATATTTTTTGATAATCTAACTGACGGACTGATTTTTTTAGGAAAATAGCCTATTATGACTTACGGAACCGGAACGTGGACACTCACGGTACGGCTGGTCTATAAACTCAATGTCGTTTAGCCAGTTCTATTTCTGAGGGATCGAATCCGCAACGAGGTGATCCGGCAAAGATCCAAAGTTGTCGACATAGCTCACAGAATAAGCAAGCTGAAGTGACAATGGGCGGTAGACAAGTTCTTGAGTGGAGACCGTGAATCGGTAAACATAAGGTAAGACGCCCTCAGGCTAGGCGGAGCGACGATCTTCGCAGTATGGCTGGTAGTAGCTGGATGAGAGTAGCCAAAAATTAAGGTGAATAGCATGCCTATGTCTAGCAGTGTACTGTACTTACACCTTACCTGTGTAGTGTACTTTCTGGTACATACACGATATTATTGGAAAACATTGAAAAAAATGCTGAAACGTAATTATGAGTTATGACCCAGTAGATTATCTATTACTGTAGAAGTGAAAATTCTGTACATTGAAAATATCAAAAAAATAAATGGCAGGGGGTGTTACTAGACCGACACCGATACCGAAAATGTGATTAAAAAAATTTTTGTCTGTCTGTCTGTCTGTTTGTTCAGGCATCACGCAAAAACTACCGGTTCGATTACGATGAAACTTGGTATAATTATTCTTTAATATCCTGGGCACCACACTGGGTACTTTTTATCCCGGAAAAGTATATACAATAAAAAACAAACTTAATTTTGCGGTTCGATCCCTAGACCCGATACTGTGCCAACCGCAAATAATAAGTTTGTCGTAGGTTACGTCACCCGCAGTGGAGATAATTTTTATTCCTTTTAGTTTTTAGAGTTATTTAGGTTTATTTATATATAAGTCGTAGGTATAGATTTTAATTTTAAAGTATAGGTAGTATATTTGATAGTGTACGTAGTGACCGTAGGTTATTTTATAATACTGTTAGGTAGGATTAGTCATTCGTATAGATATTAGTTTTTAGGGATTTTGCATAATTATTGAGTTTAGATTAGTTATCATCAAAAATAGGTTTATTTAGGTAGGGTTTAGTTAGGTAGGTTAATTTTCTGTTATTGAGTTTATTTTTTTTTTAATTAGGTAGGTACTTAGGTAAAGATATCATAATATAGGTACCCTCTTAATCACCACTAATGAGACACAATTGGTTTTGTAATTAGCCACAAAGGGCCCGCGAGACAGATGGCATTCTGGGGAAGCACATACATTTTATCCTGTTAGCACGTTCCCGTGGGATAGTTTCCGACATCCACGCGGGCGAAGCCGCGGGCAGAAGCTAGTATTTTAATAAATGTGTTACTATTTTTATATATCAACAAAATATTTACATAATTTAAAAAGCTAACAGTCTAATAATAATATGTACCTACAAGTATATAAAAAGGAGGGGAAATAATCAAAGGGCATCAAAAATCGTCTGGTTTGCTGTTAATAGGAAACGTGCCCAAAGTTGGCTTAAGGTTCAATTTGTCATGGGCTAAATAAATTTTAAAAAAAATTGATATAAGTTCCTTTTGATAACGTGTTTACAATGAACCGATTCATTATACACTACAGCATATTCAGCTATAAATTTCCTACTGTTGGGACTCAGGCTCTTCGATTCGAGAGGGTAGGCTGTAATCAATCACGTGGGCCCAGTGCGTGTTGGTAGATGTCACATGTCTTCGCTGTAGAACATACGGGTTTCCCCACGATGATTCCTTCTCCGTTTTGAGAGCAGTGGTAATGAAATTTTTATCACAAAGTAAAGCGCCTGCCTGGGTTTGAACCCATGATCGTAAGTCGGTTACAACTCGTAAGTCAGAGGGAGCGTTGGGCCACCACTGCTAAATTATACACTACTAGCTTTTGCCGGCGGCTTCGCCCGCGTGGAGGTCGGAACAAAGCATAATACCTACTAATGATTGAAATACTATCATGAATTCATGTAAGCCTAGTACTTTTTCTTAGAATACTGCTCAAAAGTCGGGTAATATTTCAATCATGATTCGAAAGACACGTAACGCCATCTAGCGTCCTAAAGCAATTGTGACCGTTGAAAGTTATTGCTTTTTTCTGGATGAAAAATACCCTATGACCTTTTCTATATCCCTGACAACGTATAAGGTGCTATAAAAATATCTGCCACGGCTTTAATGGGAGGTAGTATTGTGTTTATAGATTACAATAGTGAAGAACTTTCGTACCCCGGAACAGTTAATTCACGACCGAGTGGCCGCCGCGCACGGCGGCATTGTTTGATAAGAATGGCAACAGTGTATGAATGAACGTCGCCGGCGTTTTTTAATTGAATTCAGTGCGGTGCGGTAACAGCTTACAAGTCTACGGGATGGTTTTATACTAATAAATCAATTCAAATTTATACGTACATTTTTTTTGTATGAAAAAAAATATGACGAATAATCAATAATTTATCTTTACTATTGTAATCTATAAACACAATACTATCTCCCACTGCAGCCGTGGCAGATATTTTTATAGCACCTTATATATGCAAATTTTCATGATGATCGGTTCAGTGGATTAGGCGTGAAAAGGTAACAAACAGACTTACTTTCCCATTTATAATATTAGTTAGGATAGCTTCTGCCCGCGGCTTCGCCCGCGTGGATGTGGAAAATTATCCCACGGGAACGTGCTAACAGGATAAAATGTATGTGCTTCCCCAGGATGCCATCTATCTCGCGGGCCCTTTGTGGCTACAAACTTATTATTTGCGGTTGGAATAGTAATCGGGTCTAGGGGTCGAACCGCAAAATTAAGTTTGTTTTTTATTGTATATACTTTTCCGGGATAAAAAGTACCCAGTGTGGTGCCCAGGATATTAAGGAATAATTATACCAAGTTTCATCGTAATCGAACCGGTAGTATTTGCGTGATGCCTGAACAAACAGACAGACAGACAGACAGACAGACCGACAGACAGACAGACAGACAAAAAAATTTTTAATCACATTTTTGGGTTCGGTGTCGGTCTAGTAATACCCCCTGCCATTTATTTTTTTGATATTTTCAATGTACAGAATTTTCACTTCTACAGATTTATTATAAGTATATAGATAGATGAGAGATTCAATAATTTGTCGGATTTGAACCCTGGGCTCGTACAGTCACGAGCTTGAATACCTTAATACGTAAAATCACTTTTGAATCTTGCGTAAGTATAAGGTGCCATAATCATATCCGGTCTTTATCAACTGGCCTATCCTTTTCCCAACTATTTTGGGGTCAGCTTCCAGTCTAACCGGATACAGCTAAATACCAGTACTTTACATGGAGTGACTGCCTATCCGACTTCTACTATCCAAGTACTGGATAACACGATACCTACCCTTGGAAAGACTGGTTGCCAGGCTTTTGGGCTCCTGACTACCCGTTAACTGTCAAAGATAGACCAATGACAGCCAACGGGGTAATTGCGTAACACACTAACAGTAGCAATGGCTTTCATTTTAACAGTTCAACAACATTCATTGTGTTATTTACGTTGTTAGCAGGCAATTTTTTCGAACATATGAAGCAATGGATTAGCAATATCCTTCAAAATCATTCAGATTATGATTTTTCGTGTACGCAATTATGGTTGCAGGACGGCTTAGAGTGCATTCCGAAAAATGGCATTTGCGGTTTTATAAAAAAAATAACAGGCGGAGGAATTATGTGATGCAGCAACGTATGAAAGTATGTAAAGGTCGTAGTAGGTAGCCTTCTGTAGTTTTTGCCTACCCCCATAGGGCGAAAGCGTAAGTTTGACTATTTATAATAATTATAATAAATTCTTTATTGAGAGTAACCATGAGACTCACAGTGTTAGTAAGAATATAATAAACTTACAACTATGTTAGTGATACAATTACAGTTTATGTATGTAGTTAACCATTTAAAGTCGATTAACATAAAAGTTAAACTTCAGTTTCCTTTTCATAGTCTATTAAAACCGTAAAACAGCATGAAAATCAAATAAAAATAATAATATTATTCTTGAATGTAAGGTCGGACACTGAATGTAAATATTCAGACGGTCCGAGAGAGCGCCATTACAATTTAATTCCGCACTCACTCCTTTTGTAGGTCACTTCCTGAAAAATATTCGGAAGAAATAAATGTTTCACTTTGGAATTGCTTCAAAATTTTTTTGTTCTCTTTATTTCTATGAATACGTGGAAACTAAACGGACTCGAGTTTTTGGAAGTAGGTATAGTAAGGAGTTTTAGAAAACCACATATCTGAATACTTTGTAGCGGTATCTACAACCTGCGACCTACTACCACATGCGAACAAAGCGTCATACTGACGTCACGCAAATTCTGCATCTCGCAAGCAGAGTTTACCGCGCAATTAGCATATATACAAACTTCCCGACATTAGTCGTTGGGCAATTGCCCGCCAGACACAACACCCGTCTGGTTGGAGGATCCTCCCTTTTCTATGGAGGATGAGTGAACTTTACACGCATACCTCTAAAACGTTTATATTACAACTAGCTTCCGCCCGCTACTTCTTAAAAATGGTCTTACCATTCATCATCATCATTAATTCATTCATTCATTTGTCATTTGGTAATAGTATTACCTACCTCGTATTCGATTAGCGTTGTTTCTGACTCTTTCGGTTTGCTGCCGCCTACAAGTCTCGACGGCTGCAGTTGCTTCTGCCGTTGGCAACGTGTCGGTCGTGTATATGAACATTTCGTTGCATAGTTGATACAGTCTCAATACAAAGTCGATTACCAGTTACCACTCAACGTAAAGTAAGAAGGCATAGGTCTATCTGGGTAGTTTATGGTTGCAGTACTTGAATAGGTATGTTAGTCAAATTCTTTTGTTGGCAAACTTTCCCTAACTAAAAGTATAAACGATGAGTTCGAGGCCAGACGGAGGTGACTCCATTAATTTACCATCAATTTGATCCAACATGTTAGTCAGAAACTGATCCAGTAATGCGTAGATTGATGAAAGGGTTATCAATAATTATGTCAGTATAATTTTATTAAATGTCCATTGCACGGGTGCGTTTTGTCCGAAACACTAGAATACTGTTTCATCATTTCAGCCAAAAGACGTCTAATGCTGGACATATATGCCTCCCCCAAGCACCGCCACTTCGGCCGGTTCTGAGCTTCCCGCATCCAGCTGATTCCAAATACTTAGCACCAGAAAAAACACGATAGGTACTAAGTGAATGGAAGCAACCACGAACTCTTTCATAACAACTACCGAAATTGTGTAAGTGACATAATGGAGGATTCTATTAAACATTTCATAACAATAGATACTCATTACAATCACAGTATGAATCCACCCGTGACGACCGCTCAACGGAACCCTTCAGAGATTATCAATAACCGTTTGAACAGTAACAATATTTACATATTGGACGGTTACCACAATTATCTTCTATATAATACTTACTGATATTGAACCCAAAACTTTACTGAACTATGACATAACTGAAATATAATGAATAACCCATGAACTAAGATATTATATTTGATATGGACGAAAAGCAAATACAACTACAATTGTTTGTAAAATTACACGCGCGTGAGACATTACTGCTTTGTGTTCAGGATGTCTGGGGTCTTCATTATTATAAGAATATAATAGAGGTCGGTAATGATGAATGAAGGAATGAAGGGCAATTAACACAAGGAATTTATGAGGTGGATGTCAGTGACAATGCTGAAGACGCTCTAGAAAGACATAGACAGATCGCACTGAGCATCTCCCTGCAGATCCAGGGACCTTTCGTGGTTCAATTGGAAGTCTCAGAACACGAGTGTGAAGATGTAAGTCCAAATTAGTAGTAGAAGTAAAGTGGCGCTACCTCGACGAAATGGCAGCAGGGCATATGAAGCTATGTTGCTCCACCTTCTATCTCCTGCCCTCGGTCTCCCAAAATATGCAGTCAAAGTAACGTCTGCGCTGCACCGACGATGCCGAAGTGGTGAAGTTTCGGGCCAACAAGATCTGAAATACAGTCGTGCTAGCGACAAAATGAAGAAGAAGATTGAGGATAAAATAAAATAAACATTTGCGTTTACTCACAACCACGTAGATGAAGAACAGGAGTAAGCAAAAGTATGTGGGTACTATGAACTTCTCCAACACAACGATAAGATCCCACAGTCTTGTTGTAGTTTCGTATGTACCTCTATGAGAGTAGACGTCGTGAGGTTAGGTTTATACGTTATAATCATGTTCCTAAGTGTCTCAAAAATACGCTGCGTTTGTACAGACGCCAGCACATCAAGCTACTACAATCTGTCCTTTACTAAATTTTCATCTTTATCGTTAAAGCATTAAGGTTCAAGGTTGATTGGGAAAAATTTACAGTTTCGGGTAGCTTGACCTGCTGGCGTCTGTACATTGTATACCTACGTACAACAACGCTTACGCTGGATCAGCTTCAGATGCTAAGGGGGAACCCTCGAAAGTCAACTAGGTAGTTTGACCGGAAGAACAAAATGACAATTTTGACAGTTGGTCTTTTGGTTAAACTGGGGGACAATTCTCATAACTTTAAGAACGTTCATAGTCTGATCTCAGTCTTAATACCTACTGTCAAAAATACCTCGAATTTCCCTGCACTTTTGACAAGTTTTTGACACTTGTTTGTCGCCGAGATGAGACTGCCTAGTACTAGTACTACCAGACTAGTATTTGAACGTTTTAAATTACTAGTATTGGCCTTCAGGTTTCCATTTCCTAAAATGAGCAAATAATGAAAAAATAGATATTTATTATACATATTAATAAACCTCAAAACAAATTGAAACTCGAATAATATATTCCCATCTCTGTTAAGAATATTTTGTTTTCTTCTACAAGGTGTCGTTTTGCATCCTCGTCAAATTCAAGGAGGTAACTATGCTACTAATAAATTCTCGACACGAATCAATAATAAAATTAGTAGGTTTTCTTTTTCTAGTTTTCGGAAATGTGTGGGAAACGCATTTTAAAACGCGGCCTGTGTGAGACCGCACTGTAACTGCCCTTTTACACACATAAAAACGTGGCCGCTTATACGATACCATAACGCGATTCAGTTCTTTGAAATTGGTGTATTCCTAAAAAAACAAGTATGTATTCATATTTACCAGGGATCGTAATTGTATTTGATTATTTATGTCTTTCATAACAGCCTCCTGAAATTTGACGAGGATACAAAGCAACTGACAGCTTGTATAATAACTACACGATGACCGATCCATTTTCACTTCGTGGACAGTCGGCTAATCGGCTTGACCTTTTCTACCTACGTTGCTATACCTTCTTGATCACTGCTCACACGAATGCCGTGAAGTCTTTTTCAGCCGAGATTCCACGGACAACCGATTCCTTCGTTTTGCAAACACGTGACTTATTCTACTTACATGTGCTGAATTATTCGAATAGGAGTGAAGCCCACACTCCCGGCTATATCTTCTCTACAATGGGAATATTTCCCATTGAGCTGAATCAATGAAGTGTAAACGGGATAACACGAATGCTTTCTCGACTAGCAAAGGATTTCTTGTTACCTTAAGCTGGGTGCACAAGGATTGCAGTATTATCTCCATACAGAATACCGTTTATGGTTACTTTTTTGTATTGGTGCTGCCCTCTGGTGATGAATATGAGAATGAAAAGGCTGTTTGAGTGTAATGGTACTTCCATTACACTCAAACCGCCTTTTCTAAGTTGAAGAAGATTACTTATGATTTTAGTCTGGGTGTTGACCTCAAATACGTATATGATAACCAAAATGTATTGACTGAATTGTCGATAAAGCTGCAGCTGTTGAATGTGACACCATCTAGAATGAATGAGATCAATCCTTATAATTTTGGAGCCATGACAGGTAAGCAATTCTCGTATAGTATTTTTATCTCACGAAGCGTCGCGCCCTTTACTCGCGGTTACTAACTGTACATTGCTGTGAAAGTTTGTGTAAGCCCAGGAGCTCTCGGTACCGTCAGAAGCAACAGCGAAGTCAAAAGTACGTGTGTGTGTGTATTATGTGCTGAAGCTACTTTTGTTCACGGAAACATTCACAGCGTGTTTGTACACTTTGTATCCACAAATAAAGCGCGCGTCGCTTCGTGAGATAAAATTCTGTAACGCAAATATTTTAAACCTAACTAAAGCAAAGTTTACGTGGTCTTCACAAATTAAACGAAAAGAAAATACTTGTTACAAGACCCAATAACTTAGTGAAATAAAAATAAATCATTATCATAATAAAGATTACAGGTCGCCGCCGCTCGCAAACTTTCAAAGTGAAATATATTGAAGATTGCGCGAAACTTCTGGCAACACCAAGCTGTTAATAAAGAAATACTCGCTTCGATCAAGGAGGTTGAACTGAAAGTATTCTTCCTGTTTTCAATAAACTTTTAATGGCAAATATGATTGAAACCAAAGTTTTGGAGACCGGCGACCGTTACTTCCAGTCATTTAATGACTTATGTATTTTGATACAACATTGCTATCGGCTTTTTAATGTACCAAAAAAGTTTTGTTAGATTATTTATTTTGACTTTTCAATGGAATTGCTGGGGATTTCTCTTATTCTGTCTATGTCTTCAACACGATAAACGTACCTCTTATGTATTTATATATTTCTTTGGAACTATGCTTATTTTATTAACTTAGATTCAAAACTGACACACTCTCGTAACTGGAGACTGGGATATAGAATATAAAGAGAATATACAGATAGAATAGAAAAACTGATGTTCATGTGTGTGCTGTTTACATTTTGGATGAGTGATCCTCATCTAAAATGTAAATAGCACACACAAATTACCGTACCTCAGCTCCGTAATTGTGACATTTCCACGTCATTGTCTAACAACTGTCGCACATACACCGTTGTGCACTTACCCTGAAACTAAATGACAAGACTTCCGCCTCTGTAGGAGTAACAACATCGGAGACAACACCGTTACCAGCCAATCCTATTTTATTTATATGCGTGTAAAATGCATTTTGGTAGCGTGGCCGTATGCTTCCTTTAGTATCGGTAGTGTATTGAAAATCATCCGATAACGCCTTATGTGAATACATCAGTGCTTCTTGATGTCATATTTTTCAATAAGATATCAGTTTTGTAAGACTAGCAACTAGCTTCAACTTTCTGACTAACTGACCGACTATTTAATTTTGACAATTCAAAAGTGCCTGTAAATGGTTTATTTGAAATAAATGATTTGAGTTTGAGTTTGAGCAATTTTCAAAATAGTTTCTAAGAACATAATGTGGGGTAAGAACCAAAAATCATTTATTTTATTCTATAGGTAAGTCTATTTTACTGTGGGGAAGTATGGAATGGAGGATGTCAACGTGTAGGTTCTCAGCCTAATGTCTAGCCTATTATAAGTGAGCAACTCTAAAATAAACCTAACGCGCATCACATAATCTTATTGTAATTAGATTGAGCGCTATTTTTATGTATAAAAATGTTATGAAAAATTGCATGAAATAAATAGTTTGAATTTTTTTTATTTTTTTTTTTTATTTGGCGGTACTCATATCGTTCCGTAGTGAAGGACCATCTTCATCCTTTTCCCAACTACATATGTTGGGGTCGGCTACCAGTCTAACAGGATGCAATTTTTATGTATAAAAATGTTACGAAAAATTGCATGAAATAAATAGTTTGAAATTTTTTTATTTGGCGGTACTCATATCGTTCCGTGGCGAAGGACCATCTTCATCCTTTTCCCAACTACATATGTTGGGGTCGGCTACCAGTCTAACAGGATGCAGCTGAATACTAGTGTTTTACATGGAGGGATAAAGTGACCTCTGTGCTACCACCGATAACGCTATGGAAGTAGCGAAATTTTGGATTAACAAAATTTAAATGATTGTCATACCAGCGAAGAAGACATGGAGCGCTGACCTTCACAACCAAGTAACTGGATAATACATAAATACTGATACCCCTTGGTTAGACGGTTGTCAGACTTTCGGGCTTCTAACGACAAATGACTGTCAAAGATCCACGTTTGACAGCCGGGACTAACAGCTTAACATGCTTTCTAAGGCACGGAAGGGTCTCGTATGTAAAGATGGTCACCCTATGGACGGACCAACTCTCTCTGTTAAATTATAATATGAACATGGAAATTGTTGCACTAACAAGTGCCAACTATCGTACTTATACTATATGAGTTATAAAGATTAAAATGAGTTTTGATTAATGTGAATCTAATTAGCGAAAGCGCCTAATTAAATTGTCACATAATATAATTGATGTAATCAATCAAATATAGGTATATTAATGTTAAGTAATACTACAAATAATGGAAACTAAAATAAACCCAATAACTTTAATTAACTAACTTGCATCTAAACTAATAAGTACATAGAGAAAAGATTTTTGTATGTCTGTTTGTTACGCTTTTGCGCTAAAACGGCTTAACGGATTTGAAAGAAATTTGATCATGACCTGGATTAGGAGAAAGAATACTTTTTATACCGATGTTTCCACTAGATCGAGACTTATGCGGTAGATCCGCGGGGCGCAGCTAGTCCTACAGACTATATACCGACCGACTTTTCTTGCCGTCTAAAACAGGGTATAAAAGTTAAACGGAGTAGAAGCCTATGGCACAGAAATCTCTTTTAATGCCGTTAGTACTTTGAGATAATTTTAGAAATTTACCCTGACGAAGCCGCTGGCTAAAGCAATTAGTTAATAATTTAAATTCCAGTAAAGTATCTAACTCCCTCCCCCCCCCCCCCCACCCCTACTAATCTAGAAACAGTAAAGTTTTCAACAAATATAAGTCTTTCAAAGTAACACTGAAGAGCCCAAACTGGGCTTCTATGTTATCATAATATTTTTCTCTAACAATCCTAAGATCACGTACATACTCCCAATTTCAGGTCACATTCTATCATGAAATCCTAATAGCTGGAAAATTACACTTTAGGCCACACGAAGAAACCAAAGAAAAATGAATTCTTTTACACAGCCTGTATTTTAAACTTCCATAAACACCTAGGTACACAATACTTCCATAACCAACATTTGTATACATAATCCTACACACACGCAATCTACTTAACGAGGGCTACGGACGTGACCTTTTCGAAAGACATCTTCAATTTGACCAGAGGGGCAATTCTCGTAATTTTAAGAACGTTCACAGTCTCATCTCAGTTTCATTCTGTCAAAAATACCTCTAATTTCCCTACATTTTTGACAAGTTTTTGACATTTGTGAGATAAGACTGCGACAAAATTTTGAGCGTTTTAAATTACGAGAAATGGCCTTCTATTAATGTAATTCCAAGACATCCCGTTCCGGTAACACTACGAATTTTTTAGCTTGCGACCTTTTTGTAGGGTGAATGACGTCACTGTTATAACGTACTGTTTATGTATTATAAAGCGCTGTATAAATAATTAAACAAATATAAAATTCCCGCATACTGAGAGTCCCGTCCCAATCGACCCGTGCGTGCGACTGTCATTATTTAGCCACGAGCCCCTTGGTCTGGATAAACAACTACCAAAATTGTTTAATTAGTTCTCTCTGCGAATGTCGAAGGCCATGAAAAGGCTGGGTTCCCTTAAAATTTGCATATTTAGTTATAAGTTTATTTAGATAGTTTCAGAACATAAGGACGAACCAAGCTAAATTAGATTATTTACAAAAAATTAAGAGATACACAAAAATTACTAGAAAATTGCGTTTCTTCTACGGAAATACCTAAATTACACAACACACAATGGAAATGGAATCTCGGAAATGTAACACAAAATAAATAACTTCTAAATTAATATATTCTCATATCTCACCATCCGATATACTGAGCACGGTAATGGATTCTCTGAACGCATCTGTTTCCAATTTAAATTTGGTGTAGAACGTTCCATTTATCTGTAAATATCTAAAGCATACACTGTTTAATTCGTTTTATTTAGTAGGAAATCCGGAAATGGGGCCATGCGTTATAATTGAATGTATCTATCTACTACATTGACTAAATAATAGTTAATAATCAGAGCAGCAGAGGTGAGAGAGAGAGAGCAGGGGTGGCCCAGTGGTAACGGCCGCTACTTGCGAGTGGTCGTAGGTTCGAATACAGACAGGCGTTTTACATTTTAGAGATTATTTCATCAGCACTGTTCTCAAAACGGTGAAGGAAAACATCGTGAGGAAACCGGTATGTCCTAGAAACAAAAATTCGAAGACATGTGACATCTACCAACCCACATTGGGCCCGCGTGGTGGATTGCGGCCCACTCCCTCTCACCTAGGCCTGTGTCCCAGCAGTGGGAACGTTATAGGCTGATTGTGCATTATGAAGTTAATTCAATACTTCTCTATTTATCGTCATCTCGGTAGTCAGCCGCTTTCAAGGCATATCATTTTTCACACAGCAATTTCCTCGTTTCTTTTGTCTACCCCTACTCTTATAGCCAATCTACATTCATACTCAAAACTCTCCTCACGACATGTTCACACAACTTTTCAGTCACCGATGCCAGACTTTCAGACTTCCTCATATATACTCATTTCTTATTCTATTCATTCCTGTAACACCACACATCCCTTTTCTCATCTCAGGTGCATGCAATTGTATACAAATTATTAGTTAATAGGAGTATTTAAGAAGGAAATTGGCAAAAAAAGCTGGAGAGGGATGGATGAGACGGGAATCGGGAGCTCAGTAGCTTGTAATTTGTGAGGCCTTTGTCCAGTTGATGCCTGAAATAAAGGATGAAGTTCTAATGCCTATAGCGGCTTTAGAACTTCATCCTTTATTTTCATGGAGTTATAAAAAAAACTTTAGTAGATGTTTTAAAGGGGTTTTTTTTTTTTGAGGATGGGAATTCATTAAATGCCCCTGAGGGAGCGGAAGGGAGTGTCAGACTCTTATTGACTAAAACCCACCCGTGTTCCTTCCTTAGCCCTTTATGTTCCAGGGCAGCGGTAACCCTATAACAGCCGCATAGGTCCATCGATCAGGTTAAGCTACGCTTGCCGCGGTTGTTCTGTGGATACTGGTTAGCCTGCCGGCTAGCCAGACGTTTCCAGTTTTCGACCAGATCTAAAGATGGCATAGCTTGATAGATTGCCTGCAGTCCGGTATTAAGGTCCAGCAGCTTTCATTTAATTTTCGAGTTTCAAATTGCCAATGCTTTCAAATTTCGTACACAGGGTTCGAGTGACACTGACGATATTAAATTCTGTACCATAGAGTGGTGTCTGAACTGGCACCATTTTATTGCACCCATTTTCACCTACATCACATGTTTACCCTATCAAAAAATGTTCTACAGCCAATTCACAAATAGGAAAGGTACGTATTTACGCGACCAGGTTTTTATACCAGGTATTTGCTTCCAAGTACGCACACCAGGTACCGAACTGAAATACTTGCATGACTTCAAAGTATTTTATACGGCTACTTGCTCAACTACGTAGGTACTTTTATACGGCTACTCGCTCAACTACGTAGGAGCATGATCGCATTTGCGAAAACACAGTTGGCGTTAGTTTTCGCAAATGCGATCATGCTCCTTATCAGTAAGAGTCTACGGAACAATTTCGTATGCAAGTATTTTTTTACTTTATTGGTTTGTATGTATTTATTTATAAATGCGACTGTGCTCCTTATTTATAGGAAGTCACGGATCAATTTCCTATGCAAGTATTTTTCCTTCTAAAAGGGCTTGGAGTGGATTTGATTTTGCTCCTTATCAGTAAGAGTCTATGGAACAATTTCATATGCAAGTATTTTTTTTACTTTATTGGTTTGTAAGTATTTATTTGTAAACGCGATTTTGCTCCTTATTTATAGGAAGTCACGGATCAATTTCCTATGTAAGTATTTTTACTTCCAACAGGGCTTTTGAATACGTGATTGTACTTGTTATTTGTATGAAGTCATGAATCAATCATTTTTAATGCAGATAGAAAATACTTGACAGTATTTCGAACCCTGTTTTTTTAAGGTGGACGTACTTGGAAGCCCTGGTACTCGATTTTGCAAGTACGACCCATGTCTATTCACAAAGTGACAAAAATTTGTCGAGATGTGAAGTGATACATTTAGGTAGGCACACTAAAATGTACAAAACTATAGATGGGTAAAAAAGGTTATCAAAGAAAACGACTTTGTAGTTTATTTTTCAATCAAAACTTTGCTACTTGTAGTTCGTTTTAAGAAACCTAAACAGATTTTAACGATTTTTGGCTGTTCAAAATTAATTACAAATTCCGTTCTCACGCAAATTCTAGGTAATCTTAAATCAAAGGGACGCGCTGAAAACTTATTTTGTTTGAATGTTTAATTAACTCAAGTTAATGTTATTAATATTTATTACTAAGTTTTTATTACTACGGGATATTTAATTTTATTCAGTGTATTCTTAATAAATTCAAAGTATTATTTAAAATGAATATCGACATCATTATGATTAACTAGCAGTGCCCCGCGGTTTCACCCGCATAAGTGTCGAACCCGCGGGAATATCGGGATAAAAACATCCTATGTGTTATTCTGATGTATAAGCTATATTACTGTACAGTTTCATCAAAATCCGTTCAGTATTTTTGCGTGAAAGAGTAACAAACATCCATCCATCCTCACAAACTTTCGCGTTTATAATATTAGTAGGATATAAATAAATATATGTAGTAGTATAATGAAATACTTGCAACTTATAATCTAATCTAATCTAACTAGCCTATATTGATTATAAAAAAAAAGCGTTTATTCGTGGTGACAGCCTAAATTTTCCAAACCATCTCCATATCTTTCCATATTTTTTGCCAGTTCTTTAGGTAGGTGTCAAGCTCGACCGGGACGAGCTTGACTCCTACCTACAGCCTCTTGCCGCGATGGCATCGTGCGTTTAGTGGAACCCAATCAGTGGTTCTCTTAGCCCAATTGCCATCTGACATGCGACAGGCACGTAACGTCCGTGATGTTGGGTTCTGCGCGCAGTATTGTGTTTTTACTTATAATTGAATTAAAATTCTCAGAACTTTAATTCAGAACTTTTTTTCAAAATTGGCATCAAATAGGAGACAGCGGTCCTTCTCAACGATAGACCTGTTATACCGCTCAGCCACTAATCATCTAACCACTCCGTTCTGTTCAGGAGTATATGCTCCTGAACAGAACGGAGTGGTTAGATGTACTATACCACATTTTTTCAAATAGTTTCATTATCAGATTTTAATGTTTCTTTCTTCTTGGATTGCTGGTTCTCGACTAACATTTTGAACTCTTTAAAGTATTTGAATGTTTGATGTTTTGACTGGAGAAAATACACAAAACTCATTCGAATGTAGTCGTCAACCAAAATCTGAAAATAAGAAGCCATTCCAAGTGATTTATTTTCAATTGGTCCACATAGGTCCGTGTGGACCAACGACGACTTGAGTCGACTTGAAATCACTCGTTAGGAATACCGCGCTGAATGCGTTCACCTTTCCTGAATTTCCTGAAGGACTGATTTGATTCTTGTAATGTCCAATTTCTTTGCACTTGTAGCAGCGAATAACTTTGACGTTTTGCTTGTTGACGCCTGACGATGCGTTTCGTTGTCGCTATGCTTGAAATTTGCATTTGTTTTACTTATACCTCCAACTCGTTAATAATGATTTTTAATGATGATCGATAGTCATAATAATCTTCGCTTTGGCTTTCTTGTCGTTTGCTTCATGTAGCGGTTGCTCGCTGTTCAAATCGACGCCTTCCAAGATGAGATAGATTTCCACCGCAAACGTCCAATCATCATAATTCTCTCACCCCTTTAAATTGAGAACGTTTACTGAGTAATTTCCTGTCATTTTTATAACTGCGCACTATATTAAAACGTCGAAAAAACTAAAAATTGCGGGTTTGGGCCCATAACCAAAGAAGATCATTGTTGCCAGAGATGTGGTAGTCATGGAGGACACCAATGGCAGATCTTCAGCAACTATACTGATAGAGGACCAACGAGAGAGCACAGAGAACAGTACATCAGATAGCACAGATGTGATAGAAGATGATGCAAGTGATCCAACTTAAGTTCCTGATGAAACATTATTTGGCTCAGAGACAAAGAATTAACTTCCATAGGGGTACCTATGGAAGTTAATTAAAAGTTAGATAAAGATGTAAATAATAATTGTGAAGAAAAATACCCCTACCAACAGTTGATTGGTAGTCTGATGTATCTCTCTGTGTCAACAAGACCAGATTTAGTTAAGCCAATTCAATCATTGTTTTGAAGAAAAACATTGGAAACATTTAAAAAGACTGTTGAAATGTCTGCAGAAAACTAAAAGCTATAGTTTAATATATAAGAAAGATAGTGATTGTAGTTTACATGGTTTTGCTGATGGTGACCGGGCATCATGTACTTAAGACAGAAGGTCTTATACTGGCTCTTGTTTTGTTATGTCAGCATGTGTTATCTCTTGTCCAGAAAGCAAAGAACGGTAGCTTTGTCATCAACAGAAGCTGAATACATAGCATTGTCTGAAGCCTGCAAAGAGGCTATTTATTTAAACAATTTACTGTCTGATATGTTAGAAATAAATGAAAGGATACCTGTATACTGATAGCCAAAGCTCATTAAGTTTAGCTGCTAATCCGTTATTTCACAAACGAACAAAACTCACAGATGTTCGCCATCATTTTGTTCGTGAATGTGTATTTCATAATAGAGTGAAGCTTGAATAAGTATTTACCTCTGAAATACCAGCTGATTTACTTACAAAAAACCGGCCAAGGGTGAGTCGGACTCGCGCACGAAGGGTTCGGTACCATTATCTATAAAAATCAATCATGAGTTGATTGAATCATAGGTAAATTGCGGTTTACGATTTATGACGTAATAAAAAAAACTACTTACTAGATCTCGTTCAAACTAATTTACGGTGGAAGTTACATGGTAATGTACATCATATATATTTTTTAGTTTTATCATTCTCTTATTTTAGAAGTTACGGGGGGCGGGGGGGGGGGGACACACATTTTACCACTTTGGAAGTGTCTCTCACGCAAACTATTCAGTTTAGAAAAAAATTATATTAAAAACCTCAATATCATCTTTGAAGACCTATCCATAGATACCCCACGAGTACGAGTTTGATGAAAAAAAAATTTTGGGTTTTTATTCTAAGTATAGGGAACCCCCAAAATTTATAGTTTTTTTTCTATTTTTGTGTGAAAATCTTAATGCGGTTCACAGAATACATGTACTTACCAAGTTTCAACAGTACCTATAACTCTTATGGCTTCGGAAAAAAGTGGCAGTGACATACTGACGAAAAGACAGACAGATATGACGAATCCATAAGGGTTCCGTTTTTTGCCATTTGACTACGGAACCCTAAAAAGTCTTTGTAGCGATAAACATTATAAGTTTCTAAGTTTAATGGGTGTTGAGAAAATATAAGTTTTTATCTCAACTTAGTTTTATATGTTTTTATCTATGTTAATGTTTGTGTAGTTTATTTTGTTACGAGAGGATGTTAAAAGAAACTACATGGTACTTCTACGCTACTAGCGCCATCTGTTATATCTGTTAGTGTAACTGTGTGACGTATCTAGAAGATTCGAAATAAACGACAGTCTGAAAAGCCACTCTGAAGTTTTATTAAAACCGACATGTCATTAAACCAAAAATTCGAAGATATGTGACATCTGCAAACCTTCACTTTGTCTGCGTGGTTTACTACGGCCCACTCCCTTGTAGCGGTATCTACAACGCCACATGCGAACATCGCGTCATACTGACGTCACGCAAATCCTGCATCTCGCAAGCAGAGTTTACCGCGCAATTAGTATAGATACGATTTCCCAACATCAATCGTTGGGCAATTGCCCGCCAGACACAACACCCGTCTGGTCGGAGGATCCTCCCTTTTCTATGGAGGTTGAGTGAACTTTACACCCTGTTCCTCATGCCTCTAAACCCTCTCACAGAGAGGAGGCCTTTGTCCCAGCAGTGGGAACATTATAGGGTGATACATTACAGGCAGAACCATTTTCCTGTTGTTATCGTAGCATCAATTTAGATAAATATTATGTTGATAGAGACCTATTTACTAATTAGAAATCAATAATTCAACAAAGGGCTAGCTTTTACCTTAGCTAGAGGCAAGCATTGCCATACAACGAGGTAATGCCGCCAGTCTCTTGGGTACATTACCAGTCGACAGCGATGCGGATGAATTTCTTGACGCTATATTTTAGTTTGTGAATAGTTTTAGTTAAGTTAGGATATAATTTTGTTATTTTGATTAATAAGTTTGGTATTCATTGTTACTGTATATAAATTAATCAGATCCTATAGATACATAAAAATATACTTGTTGACCAATTTAGGAAAATTCAACAAAAGACTTGCCAATTTATTTGAAATTACATTGTAATCCGATGACTCCTACCGCCAACAAAAAATACAAAAAACATAAAACTAGTCCAACTTAAAATACAAATTAAAGTTCCAAAAGAATAAGTTTTCCGAACGAAGAAGACAATCTAACTAACTAACAGGAAGTCAGCGGAGCAGCGCACAGGTTTGCAGCCCAAACATAACATACATATATACGTGTACATATACGTCACGGGCATAAGGGTCGAACGATAACTACCTAAGTCCACAACTTAAGGACATAGTTCAGTAAATAAGACAAACTTTTCGAGCACACAAGTGAAGGTGATTTGAATAATTTGATTATTTCATTTTAATTATGCGTCTGAAATTATATTATGTGTGGGAAATTAGTTCTGAACATGGCGATGCTCTACCTACTGCTAGAAAATATTAACTTCGTTTGAGAGTGCTCGAATTTAGTTATTACTGAAAGAGTAAAATAAAAAATGGAGTACTTACCTACTTCTTATAAAAATACATACCCACAACAAATATTTTTTGCCAACGACATGAAAAATAATAAACAGGGTGGTATCCTTACACAGTGAAAATCTAAATAATCCCATAGGTAACAAACTTGGTAACAATATTATGGCGTATGACGTCTATATAAACAACTCGTCATCTTTCAACCTGCCTATCCTTTTCACAACTATGTTGGGGTCGGCTTCCAGTCTAACCGTAACGTCTGTGATCTTTGGGTGAGCCGGAACCAACGGCTTTTCCACGAACCGACCGCAGCATGCGTAGCTTAACCTCTGATCGAAGCTACGTGTATAAATATAGGTATATAACGAAGATATATTATGTAACGAAGGTAAACAATGCAAAAATGGTGAGTCAGTCAATTAACAATATCTTAAAGACTACCATCACCTAAGTACCTCTTATTAAAACTAGTAATTCATTCCACAGACGCGCCTATATCTATTAGCTATAACCCTCCTTACCTTCCTTCCTGAAACTAAGGCATGGCGGAGCATAACTTGTCTGAACAAGTTATGTCTAGCCTTTCTTAATTTAAACTAGCTTTTCTCTCAGACTTTAGAATTTAGACGCTTATTCAGGCGTAACAGTTATTAATGCTGTCTTTTTAAAGTATCAAATAATCTGGGTGAGTTAAGTTAGTTAGTATAAGTAGTAATTAGTTTTGTATGATTTTCCTCTTATAAAGAAATATTTGTGGAGGATATTAGAGGATATCAGTATCGATGTAGCTAAATAAAAAAATAAATAAAATAAAATAAATGTTTATTTGCACCTTCAAAACTAACATAGAAACAGGTTTATAATAAAATAGGCCAAAACGTAGTTACATTATTTTACAAGCTAAAACCAAAATACAGGGTGGTATATCGACGCGCAAACTGTAGAATTTTTAGGCGGTTATCAAAAAATCTGCTACCATGGAACAGATAAACAGGGGGTTTAGAATCACGAACTGAAACGTAATTCTGAACCCCCTGATTAGCTGTTTGATACATTTTGACCGCGTAGGTATTGCACTTTTCTATGAACCAGCAGATTTTTTTTATTTTTTGATAACCTACTAAAAAATTTTAAAGAGTTCGTGGTTCGAAGCTGCTATCTACCTAATACGTACGCGTATAGTGTTTTTTTGCTGCTAAGCAAAAAAGGGGGGGTCTACTCCGAAGTAGTATCAGCCGAATGTTTGGGCGTTTCCTGCTACGAATGTACTATTTGGTTCGGACGGTTCCGATCCTACACTCCTACACTCTTTCGAATATTGACTATGGTCCCGACCCAACTGAGTCGTACCGAACTTTTTTCGCATTTTTCAATAATATTCGGTTCGGCCATGTGTCAGTCCGATCCGAACATTCGCACTTTGCACTTCGGAGTAGGCCCCCAGGATCACCACGCGGCACGGGCTATCTATACCTAAACGTTACTTGGCACACACTTTGGCTAAGCGTTACTCCTGTCAATGTCGCATAATCAGCGTTCCCACTGCTGGGACACAGGCCTTCTATCTGCGAGAGGCAGTGGGCCATAATCCGCGACCCAGTTACGCGGGCCCAGTACGGGTTAGTGGATGTCATATATCTTCGACTTTTTTGGTTCTATCACATGCCAGTTTCCTCACGATGTTTTCCTTCACCGTTTTGAGAGCAGTGGTGATGAAATTAAATGCACAAAGTAACGTGCCTGTCTGGGTTCGGACTTGCGACCTACAACTCGTAAGACTCGTAAGACGTGAGTGACAGGGAGCACTGCAGCAGCTCACTGTCGCACAACAGTCTAACTGCAAGTGCAAGAAAGAGATGAGAACATACCTAGGTCACAGCACGAGCTAATTAACGTTTATAGATGTTGCCTTTTATAGACGCAATAGGAAAACCATCAGAACAAAAGAGATGGCTCGTCAAATTACCATCCCATTCATGCCAAAAAGCCTCCACGAACTGATACTACGTTAAATTAGTAATAACACAAACCAGAGTCTCGCAAAGATTTCCTTGAAATCCTATTAAAAACATTCTTCACGGATTGAGGTCGTGAACTAATTAAGACCCCAATCATTCTCCTTTGTCGTGGTGAGGCGACGAACTTAACTCTCAGTGAATATCTCAGCCCGATTTTGTTAGATGTAGGAACTTAAAAAAAATACTGAAAAGGCTATGAATTACTGTAAATGGATCATTATTCCCGACCATTCATTCATCATTCTTGGCCATTCATTCATTGGTTCATTCTTGGCCTGAAACACAGGTTTGAATAAATCTAGTTAGAGCAGGTCGCTACCTAACACTCTAATTCCGAACCATCATTACTTGCACCTGTAATAAAAGTTTTAGATTATTTTTAGGTACTGTAATTGTATGGGAAATTTGCTACTCTTGGCTAAATGTATATCTTTTGAAACTGTTTTTTTCTTTTGTTTATTCTTCTTCATCATTTCAGCCGATCGTCTACCTTCGACCGGTTCTGTGCTTCCCGCATCCAGCGGATTCCTGTGGCCTTCACAAGGTCCACCTAGTGGCAGGCCTTCCAACGCTACGTCTTCTGAAGGCCAATTCTCGTAATTTAGAACGTTCACAATCTAGTCGCAGTCTCATCTCGGTGACGAACAAATGTCAAAAGCTTGATGTGCTGGCGTCTATACCATCACGCCTGTAATCCCCAAAGGTTTGGACAGAGGTGCACCTATAGTTCAGATTCCATTATGTTATTAAATAATTCGCAACTCCAACTACACACAGCTTTTAGCCAAAACAAAGTATACTTTATTTAGCTCCCACTTAATCTATGAAGACAATGGTCCGAAAAACCGTTCTAACATTAAAAATTCAGAAACTAGAGCAACAAGACAACAACAGAATTTGTGCCTTCGGCAAATTCCAACACGATTGCTGCCAACATGAATTCTATTTAATGGAAAATTGCCGAAATTCCATTGTTGCGAATTTCCCGAACAGTTCGGCGTATTTTACTTTGATATAGTGTAATAGACATAAGAAATAATTAAATAGTGTTTTAAACACTACTTGATAACAGTTGACCGTTCTTTTTAAAGAGTAATTTAAGGTTGCCTTGTCTCATAGGTAAATAATTTACTGTGTACTACGCTGTAAAAGACTCGCGTCGAAAGAGAATCGAAAATTAAATTGTTTTAAAAAATGTTCGCGAGAACCTCTATCATTTTCAAAGTCTTTAATATATTCAGGTGGATAGAATTTTTGGCATTGATCCTAACAAATTGTGTGAGATTTGACCCTTAGGCTGACAACGACCGAAAAATGCTTGAATAAAAAAGAAAGATTTACTTTTATGTTTCTAAAAACCAGTTCATGTTGATTTCACAAGCAACAAATAATCCGTGGAACCAGTGCAACTAAACATTTAACATTTGAACTCTCGGAAATATCTAGCGGGTTAAATAAGGCAAAAGTAATGCATTTTTATCAGCGGCGAGAAAACCCTACTGTAAATATTTCATACTGGTGTAAGGAAATAGAAGAGGTTAGTCATGTCAAGTTCTTGGGTATTACGATTGACAATAAACTCACTTGGAAGCCTCATACAGAAGAATTATGTAAACGACTCAGCCAATCTGCATATGCACTCTCCCAGTTGTCAAAAAAAGTAAATGTTGAAACCTTATTAACAGCATATCATGGACTAGTCGGTTCAGTTTTACGATATGGGCTTATTTTTTGGGGGCAGTCCATTATAATAGAGATCTGGTTTTCAAAATGCAAAAGCGATGCAAAAGGGTAATGTGTAATATTAAAGTTACTGATAGTTGTGTACCTTTATTCAAATCTTTAAAACTACTTACACTGCCATCATTGTACATTTTGGAAACAACATTATTTGTGAAGACTAATTTACACTTATTTGTTAAATTATCAGATGTTAGAAAAACTACTATGCGTACTAAATACTTAAATCAATTATGTCACACAAAATTTAAAACGGCTCAAATGTATAAAAGCTTCTTTGGCATCGCTCCAAGAATTTATAAAATATAAAAATACCAGATCAGATAAAAAAAATACCTGTTCACAATTTCAAGAAAACTTTACAAAAAAAATTAAATGACAAATGTTACACGGTTGACGAGTTCTTGAATTATTAAGTTTGTAACATCAACATTTTCTAATTTCAGTGCCAATATTAAAAATATTCTTTTTTTTCTTTCTTTGATATTTACCTACTGAATTTTTTTACATTTTTTGAATTTTTTTACTGTAAACTTTAAAACTACCCATATTTGTATTTACCTTTAAGATCTGTTGGCTATGTTTTACAAAAATAATATATGATTGATTGATTGATTGGATATTCCAATTAGTAATAGCTCATGATAATATTGTTAATATTTTCACATTTTTTGTTTTTTTTAATGATGTGGCTACCTACTGGTTAGCCATTCAAGCATGGTATTAGCATTACCTAATTGAATGTTATTTATTTATTTATTTAAAGTCTTCACAAAAAGGTACAAAGGCGGACTTAATGCCTTAGGCATTCTCTACCAGTCAACCAAGGGTGGTGAAGAGATTAGATGGCAGGTGCTTTGGTTGAGAGGAACAATGATAAAAAAAAGTCTTAAATCTAGTTACACAAATACATAAATAGGTTATATACACATACATACCACTACTATAATATATACTTATAATATATATAGAGAGGTGTTGAGATGACTACGCTATTTGTTTCGAAAATAACTCTGTAATTTCCGCTTAAATATATTACATACCGACTGGTGGCCGTCCTGATATCAAGAGGGAGCGCATTCCAAAGAAGAATGGACTGTATATGAAAGGAAGAATGAACAAAGTCAGACGTATGAGAAGGACAGAGTAAGAGAAGATTGTTAGAAGAACGCAGATTCTTAGCGTGTGAAGAACATAGATATTGGAAGTGAGACACGAGTTAAGAAGGAATCATCTTAGTAAACCTGAAATAACAAAATCAAATTAACATGAATTTTACTAATGCCAACAATTATTAAGTTAAATCGAGTTATTCCACTTAGAGCACTGATTTCAACAGCACTTTCGCGAACCGCACTTGAGTTATTTTTTAATCTAAACGTTTTATAGTAAGGATTATTTATTTTTATTTTATTGTTTTATTGTTGAATTGGCCCGCTCTTGACCTCGATCACGCCTGATGGAAAGTGATAGATGAGGTGATGATGTGTGTCTATGATGGAACGAACGTGCCCAGAAGAACGCTGTTCACTCTTGCTTTGAAGGCAGATAGGTTAAATGTAGAAGGGGATACAGACGCTGGCAGAGAGTATCATCCATGCCTGGCCTTGTCCCAACTATGTTGGGGTCGGCTTCCAGTCTAACTGGATACAGCTAAATACCAGTATTTTACATGGAGCGACTGCTTATCTGACTTTCACAACCAGTTACTGAGTAATACAATACGCCTTGGTAAGACTAGTTGTCAGACTTTCGGGCTTCTGGCGACCCGTAACGACTGTCCAAGACCGTCCAAGATCCACGAATGACAACCGGGGATATTAATTAAAAAATGTTTTGTTAATTTCCTCGGGTCAGATATTCCATAGCTTTTCTTTAAATCATTAATACTTTCCCGAATGTATTTTGACCACTCGCCTAAATAATGGCGAAGTAAAACGTCATCATGAAAAGTGAGGAATTTTTCTTCAATATAATTCCCGTACTCAACTGAAGGGGACTCAAGCCCTCAACGTCGCATTCTTAATGCCTTTTTAGATCTAAGGACGTATCGGGTTTCAGTTTCGAACCACATCTGGCAAGAGGAAGAAAACATCATATTTAGGTTACTTAACGTAGGAGATGCGAGCTGTTGACGGTTGGTTTAGTAGTCTGTACTATTAACACGAAAATAATGGCTTACATACAATTTTTAGTTTAATTTTTTTCCAACAATACAGTGGCATCGACGCGCAAACTGTAGAAATATTTCGTCGGTTATCAAAGAGTAAATCTGCTGTTTCATAGAAAGGTGCAATACCTACGCGGTCAAAATGTAGAAAACAACATTTTTTTTTTAATAACCGACCAAATATATCATGCAGGGGCTTTAGAATCATGGACTGACTCCATGGTAGAATGTTGCGCAATGATGTCCCTGCTACCCGTATTTTAATTTTAGCTATATCGATACTGATATCCTCTAATATCCTCCACATCATCATCTGTCTAGCCTTTGCCCAAGTATGTATGTTGGGGTCGGCTTCCAGTCTAACCGGACGCAGCTGAATACCAGTACTTTACATGGAGCGACTGCCTATCTGACCTCCACAAACCAGTTACTGGGTAATACGTTACCCCTTGGTAAGACTGGTTGTCAGACTTTCGGGCTTCTGACTACCCGTAACGACTGTCAAAGATCCACGAATGACAGCCGGGACCAACGGCTTAACGTGCTTTCCGAGGCACGGAGGGGTCTCGGTATGTAAAGATGGTCCATCCACAGACCAACCGCGGCAAGCGTAGCTTAACCTGACCGATCGACCGGTGCGGCTGTTATTATTTAGCCACGGTCCCCTCTAATATCCTCCACAAATATTGCTTTTTAAGCGGAAAACACAAAAAACTAATTACTACTTATAAATACTTACCCAGATTAGTTACAGCAAAAGTAAAAAACAAACTTACTACTTTAAAAAGACAGCTTTAATAACTGTTACGCCTGAATAAGCGTCTAAACTCTTAAGTCCGAGAGAAAAGCTAGTTTAGAAAAACTAGACATAACTTGTTCAGAAAGTTTTAAAAATATTTTTTTAATCATTTTTGCATTGTTTACCTTCGTTAAGCATCTACATAATATATTTATAAACGTATCGTCGCCGTACAGAGTGTTAGACGTAGTACGCCATAATATTGATACCAAGTTTGTTATCTATGGGATTATTAAGGTATTGTCTGTGTATGGTTTTCCATCCTGTTCATTATTTTTCAGGTCATTGGCAAAAAATATTTGTTGTATGTATGACTATGTAGTTTTATTATAGGTAGGTAATCGTTTTTTTGTTTTTTTTAATTTTACTCTTTTAGAGTAAAAATAACTAAATCTGAATTTTGGTTAAAATTAAATTAACAATTTCTAGCAGTACATCGCCGAGTTCGGGATTATTTCCCAAACATAATATAATTTTAGACAAATTATTCAAATTAAAATGAAATAATCACATTATTCAAACGACCTTCACTTGTGTGCTCGAATAATTTGTCTTATTTACTGAACTATGTCCTTAATTTGTGGACTTAGGTAGTTATCGTCCGACCCTCATGCCCATGTATATACATACATATATACATATGTGTGTAATGTTTGGCCTGCAAACCTGTGTGCTGCTCCAGTAACTTCCTGTTAGTTAGTTACTCGTAGATTGTCTTCTTTGTTAAGAAAACTTATTCTTTCGGGATAATTATTAATTTAGCAGTAGGAGTAATCAGATTATTCTCCTATTCAGTAGGTTAATGTTTTATTGCTGGGGTGATATTAATTAACTTGATAAGTCTTTTGTTGAATTATTAATTTCAAAATACTAAACAGTGCCTACTTTTCCAACATGTTTAGCTGAATTGATGCTACGACAAAAACAGAAAAAGAGCTTTACGGCATAACCTCCTCTTTGTAAGAGGGAGTGGGCCGTAATCCACCACGGGGACCAAGTGGGTGTTGGCAGATGTCACATGTCTTCGAATTTTTGGTTCTTGAACATGTTGGTTTTCTCACGATGTGTCTCTGACAGCCGCTTTCATCGGCCTACAGCAGTCCCCTGCTGACGCACTCTACAGTACTCCACTGCTGGACATAGGCCTTTCCTATTGCACGCCATACAACTTAATTTTCGGCAAGTCTCATCCAGCTGCTACCAGCCATCCTGCGAAGATCGTCGCTCCACCTGTCTGGCAGGAGCGACGACGAAGGTAGGACGCCCTCAAGCCTAAAGGCATCCTACCTTACGTTTGCCGATTTGCAGGCCTCCACTCAAGAACACGTCTACCCCAAAGGTCATTGGTTCTACTGCTAATTAGGCCGGCCCATTGCCGCTTCAGCTTGCTTATTCTGTGAGCTATGTCGACAACTTTAGTTCTCTGGTTGGTTTTGGACAGGTGCCTTTTTTTTGTGTAAATGATTGTATCACCATCGCGCTCAAAACGGTGAAGGAAAACATGGATATATTTCATGAATTGCTTTCAACGGTAGCATATAACCTCTGTCCCAATAAAGATTTTAATTATAAAAGCACCGTTGCTCGTTTTTACCGTGCAGCCAATATTTTTTTACGCCTTAATTAATATTTATAGGGTGGTTAATCTTTGCCGATATATGGTTAACGGTCACTTAAGGTCATTTTACGTTTATGGCAGTAATTGTATTAACCTATCGGGTTAGTAGGACACCACATTTTTAAATAAAGACTGGTAATATCTTCATAATTATAAACATTTGGAAGATATCGCCAGTATAATGTTGATAAATAAAGAAAAAACAAGTTCTAATCCAAATACTTCAGACGAAGTCGCAGATAACAGAAAGAAAGAAAAGAAAGCAAGAATAACAATTATTTGGACACAGTTCGTGAAACACAAATGACAAAATAAAAAATGATAATAATGTTTTAGTACATACAATAAGTAGCGTGTGCCTCACGCTACAACAGCTATTTTTCTATATATATAAATATAATCTTTGTCTCATAAACTTATAAGAAACTCGATGGGGCTACATTGAAGTAGGCAATAATATCAGCAGTGCTTACAAAATATTATTAAAATGAAAAACTGCAAACCAACATTTTTGCAATAAAAACTCAACCGTCATCATTTTACGAGGAAAACTAATTTGTGTGTTATGGAAGGACTATTCAATATGTGGATTTTTTTAGCGGATGGACCTGTCATGTCATACATCATAACAAACGGGAATGTTTCCACAAGTTTGCACGATATAGACGGCACGGTTGGCGCAGTGGTTAAGCGATTGACTGCTGCGCTGCGTGTAGCGGGTTCAATTCCCGCACGAAACAAATATATGTATGGCCTATAAGTAGTTATTCCGGGTCTGGCTGTTTGTGTATGTGAGTTTAAATGTTTGTAAACGCACCCACGATACAGGAGAAATTCCTAGTGTGGGTCAACGATTAATTTAAGAAAAAAAAATATAATAGCCACGCCCTTTCAGTAGGTAGGTAGGTATATTAAATTGGTTATGAAAAACTGACAAATGCATTCCAAATAAAATAATAAAATTTACATGACCAAAAAAATATGGAATAAGACAATTGTTAATAAAAAAAATCTGAAAAGTAGAAATGAAATAAAAAAAAAGAATTAATGAGATTCTTGGAGTTCGTCGCCTAAAACAACACACTGTAGGGACCTATAATATCCAATGGTCTCGAAATATAATTTAAAAAAAACTCCGTTAGCAAATTTTCATTTAATTATAAGTAACAAGTAGTATTTATTTACCAGTCGGTTTGGTTAATATACCATATATACGCACTAAGCGCTTCTCGTCATCTTTTCTGATGCGCACAGCTAAGGAGTGGAATCGTCTGCCTGCGTCTGCATTCCCGAGTTCATACAACCCGAATCTCTTCAAGGCGAGAGTGAATAGGCTTCTTCTGGGCAAGCTCATTCCACCGTAGATCTCATCCCTGCCTCTGGGCTGGATTGAGGTCAAGAGTGAGACCATTGTCAATAAAAAAAATAAAAAAAAAGTCGACAGCGATGCGGATGAATTTTTCGACGCTATATTTTAGTTTATAAATAGTTTTAGTTCATTTAGGATATGATTTTGTTATTTTACTTTGTCCTTGAATTTTATTTTAATGTTAGAGGCCACTATATTAGAGTAGAGTAGCAAGTATTTATTAAATTTATCATAATAATATCGATATTCATTCTAAATAATACTACAAATGTATTCAAAGTCAAAGTCAAATCATTTATTTCAAATAGGCACATAAAAGGCACTTTTGAACGTCAAAATTAAAATATAATTGATTCTAGTCGCCCCTTCCAAAAGGTAGTTTTCGTATGGAGAAGAATGGGCAAGAAACTCCACCGTTACTCTTTTAAAATGTTTTACAATATTTTGCATACATTCGTTATATAATTATATGTAAAGACGATGCACAAATTATAGGTAAATGAATTAATGAAACCATGACATAAATTAACTATGAGATAGATACTATTGAAAAACAACATTGCACACACACCACATATTGTATTGTTTTGTAGAATTTGATTTTACACTGTTTATAATTAAATATCCCCCAGTACGTAACTTACTAATAAACAATGAAAAGCATTAACTTGATTTAATTAAACACTCAAACAAAATACGTTTTAGCGCGTCGCTTTGATTTAAGATTACCTAGAATTGTCGTGAAAACGGAATTTGTAATTATTTTTGAACAGCCAAAAATCGGTAAAATCTGTTTAGGTTTCCTAGAACGAACTACAAGTAGCAAAGATTTGATTAAAAATTAAACTACAAAATCATTGTCTTTAATATTCTTTTTTATATAGTATATTTTTGTAAACTTTTGTGTGCCTACTATGTGAAATCACTTAACATCGACCATTTTTTGTCACATTGTAAATTGGCTGTAAAAAAAATTAAGGTAAGGTAAAACCGTGTGACGTATGTAAAAATGGATGCAATGAAACGGTGACAGTTCAGACACCACTCTATGCCTCAGAATTTAATATCGTCAGTGTCACTCAAAACCTGCGTACGCATTTTGAAAGCATTGTTACTGTTCTTTGTTTTTTTTTATTGCTAAACGGCGATGAAGCGATTAAAAAATGGTTTCTATTAAAAAACTTGAAAATTTAATTTACTTCCGTTATCAAGGTTTCAGTTCTGGGGCGTGAATTTAATCTTTTTAACATGAACAACCTACGCTACTGCTTATAATCAACTGAGAACGTATACCGTTTACCAGCCTTCCTGGTTTCGTAAGAAGCCTTACTACTCCAATTCATAATTAATACTTAATCTGTCTCGAAACCCCGGTAAAATTATTCCAGCCCATTTTCGTCTCCCATTTTCCTATCTTCATAGCTCTATGTCAAATCCTCTGAGAGTCGAACGGCCGCAATCGAAACTTTTTTAACTTCTTAACCATTAATAATGGGCTTAACTTCAGAGTCATCAAGAGATGATGTCGTGACAAATTGTCAAGATACCGCTAGCATTCATTAGGAACCGGTTTAGCCTATAAAAAGTGAAATTATATATCAGCTGTTTAGACATGGCGCACAGTCGCACACCATGCGACATGCGACTGCTACACCTTGGTGACCAGACCCGACAATATAATTAGTAATTCAATTTTGTTCGAGTTCATTTCCGAATCAATAAAACGAATTAAACAATGTATGCGTTACAGATAAATCGAACGTTCTACACCAAATTTACGTTGGAAACAGATGCGTTCAGAGAATCCACTACCATGCTCAGTACATTGGATGGTGAGATATGAGAATATATTAAATTAGAAGTTATTTATTTTTTGTTACATTTCCGAGGTTCCGTTTACATTGTGATAATTTAAGTATTTCCGTGGAAAATATGGATTTTTTTGTCATTTTTGTATATTTCGTAAGTTTTTGTACAGTTTAATTTGGCTTCGTTCGCACTTATGTTTTGAAACCATCAAAATAAAGTTATAATGAAATATGTAAATTTTAAGGGAACCCAGCCTTTTCGTGGCCGACATTTGCAGAGAGAACTCATTAAACCATGTTGGTAGTTATTTATCCAGACCTAGGAGCTTGTGGCTGAATAATAACAACCGTACGGGTTGATCCTCAAGGATAAGCAGCGCTTGCCGTGGATGGGTAACATAACATTCCGAAACCCATCCGTGTCTCGGAAAGTAAGTAAGTTTGTGTTGGTCTCGGCTGCCATTCGTGATATTTGACAGATATTACGCGTAGTCAGAAGCCCGAAATTCCGACAGCCAGTGATGCCTAGGGGTATCGTGTTACCCAGTAACTGGGTTGTGGAGGTCAGACAGGCAGCCGCTTCTTGTAAAATACTGGTACCCAGCTACATCCGTTTAGGCTGGAAGCCGATCCCAACATAGTTGGGAAAAGGCTAAACAGATGATTTATCCATTTAATAAACTCTCAGTATTTAGGAGTTTTCTATTTGTTTTAGTAATGTTACATAGTTTTATAGTACGTAAACAGTAAGTTATAACAGTGAAGTCATTCGGCCAGCAAAAAGGTCCACTAAAAGGCCGCAAGCGAAATGAATCATAATGTGACCGGAACGGGATGTCTTTACTGACTAAATTGAGGATGTCCTTCGAAAAGGTCATGTCCGCATCTTATGTAAAGCTACTTAGCAGTTGTATACAAATTCCTACACATATGCAAGCGCATATGTGAAGGATTCATCATCTGCCGAGCCTTTTCCCAACTATATTGGGCTCGGCTTCCAGTCTACCCGGATGCAGCTGAATACCAGTATTTTACATGGAACGACTAACTATCTGACCTCCATAACCCAGTTCCTGGGTAATACGATTCACCTTGGTAAGACTGGTGGTCAGACTTTCGGGCTTCTGACTACCCGTAACGACTGTCAAAGATCCATGAATGACATGGTCCATATGCCGTGGGCATATGTATGTCTAGGAGTATGTATACAAATATTGATTAAGAAAATATCATGTTGTGTGCGTGTTCATGGAAGGTTAGCATATGGTTGTGTAGAAGCTTTAATTTTTCTTTGTTGTTTTTGTGTGACCTAAAGTGTAATTTTCCAGCTATCAGGGTTTCATGATAGAGTGTGACCTCAAATGGCGAATATAGACTTGATCTTAGGATTGTTAGGGAAAAAACTATGATAGGTAACACAGAAGCCGCCTTTTGTTTTGGTTGGGAAATCATCAAATGCCCTCTCCCGCTCTGGGCTGAGCGGAAGGGCGTGTCAGACTTTTACTGACTAAAACCCACCCGTGTTCCTTCAGTTGCCTGCGCCAGGGGCCACGGTATCTCTTTCGAACAACCCGCAGCCCCGGCGGCATCGGCCCTAGCGGACCCCGTCAGTTCCTGCTGACATCTCTTTGAGGCGCGCGTGGAACACAACGCGCCGTCGACCCGGGCCTGGTCCTTACCGGGCGGCGAGCTGCTCATTGCTCGCCGCCCGCAAGTCCGCGCCTACGGTGGCCGGGAGTCGGCTGTTGACTCCCGTCTAGGGCGTCAAAAATATGATAACACAGAAGCCCCCTTAGGCTCTTAACACGTTGACTGTCAGACAATAGACACAATAGAAAATCTATTGTTGGTGGTCACCGGTGACCGCGGTGGCAGTTATTGCCTTAGTTATTATTTTGAAAGACTTATATTTATTCAAGACTTTACTGTTCCTAAATTAGTTAATGGGTAGCTTGTAACTTTACTGGAATTTAAATTGTTAACTTTGTAAGGTACTTCATTATTTGGTTTATGTTAATTTCCATTATTCGTAGTAGTACCTAACATTAATATGTATTTGATTGACCCAATTTAGAAAACAACAATAAAAGATATTATAATTATTATGTGAAAATTTATACAGACGCTTTCGCTATTAATTAGATTCATATTAATTAAAACTGGTTCCAATAATTTATAACCCCTATTGAAGTACGACAGTTGGCTCTTGTCAATGCAACGATTTCTATGTTCATACTAGAACATATTTGGTAGGTACTTCGCTACGGAACGATATGAGTAACGCCAAATGGTTTTTGGACCTTAATCCAGTAACATTATGTTCGCAGAAACTGTCTCGAAAAATGCTTCAAAACTGTTATCTTACTAAAAATATGACATCAAGAAGCACCGATGTATTCACATAAGGCGATATCGTAAGATTTTCAATACACCACCGATACTAAAGGAAGCCATACGGCCACGCTACCAAAATGCATTTTACACGCATATAAATAAAATGGAATTGGCTATTTACGGTGTTGTCTCCGATGTTGTTACTCCTACAGAGGCGGAAGTCTTGTCATTTAGTTACAGGATAAGTGCACAACGGTGTACGAGTATGTGCGACAGTTGTTAGACAATGACGTGGAAATGTCACAATTACGGAGCTGAGTTACGGTAATTTGAACGTATTAGTGTATGCTAGGCTCGTATCTATTCTCGAACAGCAGATATTTTATTCTATCTTTGTATTCTCTTTCTATTTTATATCTGTCTCTCTCTATTAGTCACGAATAACGAGAATGTGTTAGTTTTAAATATAAATTAATAAAATAACCATCAGTCCAAAGAAATCTATGAATAAAAGGTACGTTCATCATGTTTCAGACATAGTCTGAATAAGAAAATTAAAGAATCTTCCATTGAAAAGTCAAAGTAAATAATCTAATCGAACTTTTTTGATAAATTAAAAAGCCGATATCAATTTTGTAGCAAAATACATAACTCACTAAATGACTGGAAATAACGGTCGACGGTCCGTCGAAACTTTGGTTTCAATCATATTTGCCATTAAAAGTTTATTGAAAACAGGAAGAATACTTTCAGTTCGACCTCATTGATCGACGCGAGTATTTCTTTATAAACACCTTGGTGTTGCCAGAAGTTTCGCGCAATCTTCAATATATTTCACGTTGAAAGTTCGCAAGCGGCGACCTGGTAATCTTTATTGTGATAATGATTTATTTTTATTTCACTAATTGAAATAAATATTTTCTTTTCGTTTAGTTTAGGAATCCGATCACGCAGATTTCTGTAAGTTATGTTCAATTTGAGTTGCGAAAATTCTTCTCTGTCATGGCTGGAAAATGATAGGTATTGATTTCATTCATCCTAGATGGCGTCACACTCACAGCTGCAGCTTTATCGACAATTCACTCAACACATTTTGGTTATCATAAACCTATTTGAGTTCAACACCCTGACTCAAAAGCATAGTATTATATCTTGAGTATATTTTTGAGTTTAATGGAAATCTAAACTCAAATAGCCTTTTCATTCTCATATATTAGCCACCAGACGGCAGCACCAACACATAAAAGTGACCATAAACGGTATTCAAAAAAGGAGATAATACTGCAATCCTTGTGCACCCAGCTTAAGGTAACAAGGAATCCTTTGTTAGTCGTGAAAGCATTCGTGTTATCCCGTTTACACTTCATTGGTTCAGCTCAATGGGAAATATTCCCATTGTAGAGAAGATATAGCCGGGAGTGTGGGCTTCACTCCTGTTCGTATAATTCGGTACATGTAAGTGGAATAAGTCACGTGTTTCTAACATTGCATGTCTTCCACTTAGAACAATATTTGTTTCCTACCGCATAGGTCTCTAAAAATGAAAATGACGGTTCACGCATCTTGCGATAGCGACTACGGAGAAAACAATTGAAAGAAGTTGTCTAGGGCATGCCACGAGTCACAACGACGCAACACGACATGTGAGTGTGACGCACGCCTATGTCTCTTGACGCAAGTCGCGTCGCAAGTAGCAAAACTCGAGGCTGGGCCTTACACCTTTAAAGAATGCCGTGAGTATTTAGTCTGAAAAAGACTTCACGGCATTCGTGTGAGCAGTGATTAAGAAGGTAGTGACCACTTTAAGTAAAGGTCAAGCCGGTTAGCCGAATGTCCATGAAGTGAAAATGGATCTCTTAACTAATAGAAACTAGATTACGTCGAGGTAGGTCATCGTCTAGTAAATGTATGTATTATAGAAGTAAACACAATATTCTTAACAGAGATGGAAACATATTATGCCTACCGTCTTTGCTACAACGTGAAGTAATAAATTAGACTAAATTGTTTGATGTAGATATAAACATTAAACGGAACTTTCAGCAGAAACAAGATAGAAAGCTGAATCATATATTTGCGACCTACATATGATTAATTAAAAGCTGTATGATCACAGTTAGATACGTTAATTGGGTGTATGTAATTAATAGACTTAATTAAGTAGATATGTATTCCGTTTAAATGTGCTTGTGTATAGGTTACGGGCGCGTAAATTAGTGGTTGACATGGTTTGATTTTAGCGATATTCGTATTATTATAACTTATACGAGGTTTGAGGTATACTATTATTTATAATAAATATATAAGGTGCTATAAAAATATCTGCCACGGCTGCAGTGGGAGATAGTATTGTGTTTATAGATTACAATAGTAAAGATAAATTATTGATTATTCGTCATATTTTTTTTCATACAAAAAAAATGTACGTATAAATTTGAATTGATTTATTAGTATAAAACCATCCCGTAGACTTGTAAGCTGTTACCGCACCGCACTGAATTCAATTAAAAAACGCCGGCGACGTTCATTCATACACTGTTGCCATTCTTATCAAACAATGCCGCCGTGCGCGGCGGCCACTCGGTCGTGAATTAACTGTTCCGGGGTACGAAAGTTCTTCACTATTGTAATCTATAAACACAATACTACCTCCCATTAAAGCCGTGGCAGATATTTTTATAGCACCTTATATATACATATGTTATGGGATAGGTTATGGGCGCGCAAATAAGTAGTTGACATAGTTCGATTTTAGCGATATTAATTTAATTTATATTTATTTGATACGAGTTTCAAGTTGTTCTGTGGATTACTATTATGTATAATAAATATCTATGTATTTCTATCTTTTTAACGTCGGTTAAAAACGCCAACTGTCAAACTCGACATTTTGCTCTAGTCATTTTGCTTTAGTTGATCGCATCTGATGCTGCCGATCGATTCTGTAAAAATCTCACCGTGAAAAGTTAAGTGAAGTGAGCTTAGAGTGAGCTGTCAACGGTGTCAATCCCTAGCATTAGTTGGAATGACAGCTCACTCCACGCTCACTTCACCTAAGTATTCACGGTGAAATGGTTACAGAATCGCACTGCTGGTCCAGTGTAGGTGTTGTTGGACGTAGGTGTACAATGCTCAAATGCGGCATATTTTTGAGACACTTGGGAACATGATAATTCTACTTTTCTACTAATATTATAAACGTGAAAGTTTGCATGGATGAATGGATGGATAGATGTTTGTTATTCTTTTACGCAAAAAGTACTAAACGTATTTGGATGAAATTTGGTACACATATGGTTTATGACTGGGATTAACATATAGGATACTTTTTATCCCGATATTCCGATGAGATCGAAACTTATGCGGGTGAAACCGCCGGGTGCAGCTAGCAAAGTATAAACCCAATGTACTCTCATAGAGGTACGCGGGAACTACGACCAGATCGTGAGGTCTTGTCGTAGTTTCTACGTAGGTCTAGGAGGATTGCATGACACGTGGGTGCTATGAACTCCTTTTGCTTACTCCTGAAGGCCATTCCCGTAATTTAAACGTTCCAAATCTAGTCGCAGTCTCATCTCGGCGACAAACAAATGTCATAAACTTGTCAAAATGTAGGGAAATTAGAGGTTTTTTTGACAGATTGAGACTGAGATCAGACTGTGAAAGTTCTTAAAATTACGAGAATTACCCCTCTGTTCTTCATTTAGGCGGCTGTGAGTAAACGTAATTATTACATAATTAGTATGTAAAACCCATAGTTTTGTGACGGCTGCGCGCACAGATTAAAGGCGCGTGGGTGCGCGATCTATGTCTTTCTAGGGCGTCCACAGCGTTTCTCTTCTTCTGTTAACCTTACTCTCTATTACATTCTTATAATAATTAAGATCCCAGCCATCCTAAACACAAAGCAGCAATGTCTCACGCGCGTGTAATTTTACAAACAATTGTAATTGTATTTGCTTTTCATCCATATCAAACATAATATCTTAGTTCATGGGTTATTCATTATATTTCAGTTATGTTATAGTTCAGTAAAGTTTCGGGTTCAATATCAGTATTATACGGGATAATTGTGGTAACCGTTCAATATGTAAATATGTGTTACTATTCAAACGGTTATTGATAATTTCGGAAGTCCTTCAAGCGGTCTAATTAACCTCAATCTCAATTTGGCTCTCAAAACGGTGAAGGAAAACATCGTGAGAAAACCTATCCTAAGCATATCAGAAGCATATCCTAGAATTAAAAATTCGAAGACACCATACCATGTGTCTTACCACAGATTATTAAATAGTTACTAGTCTTACGAAGATACAGAGAATTCACTAACTGCGTTAAAGTAAATATAGGTATACAAATATTTATCAAAATTAGAAACTAGGAGTTATGCTACTCACTCAACATATCATTATTTTTCTACTGTCAACTTTTGATTATTTATTATTTTTTAAAGACTTTTTTAGCTCTTCTCGCCTGAAACACAAGATTGAGTTCAGGCACGTAAGTCTTAGGAATATAATTTACATTTAAGCAAAACTGCAGTGCGATTCTGTAACCATCTCACCGTGAAAACTTAAGTCAATAGTGTCAATCCCTTAGCATTAGTTGGAATGACAGCTCACTCCACGCTCACTTCACCTAACTTTTCACGGTGAGATTTTTACAGAATCGATCGGCTGTACTAATTTTCATGCCTTATAATTTTTTTAGTAAATATATTATTATATTATATTAGGGGTTAAAGTATGAATTTGCCGATTTGTACTGAAAAATTGAAATTTGTTTCTTTTCAAATTTAACATATTTATTTAATCAAAATGATAACCATTATTATCTATACATTGCTGCCATCTAATAGGAAGGTCATTTATGCCTTTGCGATAGAACTCTCGTGATCTAGATTCGACAAACTGTGTGAAAGCATTTTGTACTGCCTCCTGCGAAGAATATTTTTTATCACGTAGAAAATTGTCCAAATCACGAAAAAAATGGTAGTCCGTTGGAGGAAGGTCTGGCGAATACGGAGGATAACGAATGGTTTCTAATTGCAGTTCCTGTAGAGTTAAAACGGTTTCTCGTGCTGTATGAGGTCTCGCGTTATCATGGAGCAATAATGGTGACCAAACCTGAAAGGGGCAAAAAATAATCAGCTGTTCCCAACATTTATGTTCGTATAACTCGTCGAAGAGAGGAGGCCTGTGTCCCAGCAGTGGTAGCAATACAGGCTGATTTTGATGATAGATCTCAGTATAGGGCTGTTTGTCCACGGTCAGTGCACCGGGACGTCAACGAGGACGAGATAGCGGCGCCGAAGTAGCGATACATACATTTACTATGGCCGCGTGACCACTGCACGTCCGTCAACGTTCGGTTCGAATAATCTCGTTTCTCGTTGACGTCCCGTTGACGGTGGCGGTAAACAAACGCTGTAAGTTACAGCGTTTGTTTTTTGCCTGCTCTCTTACAGCCTGTAAGAGTTTTTGAGGGTTTGACGCAGTCGTTGTGCTTTTGTTTTTTTGTTGAGCGGCTTTCCATAATAACTAAACGATGGCGCAGTGACGTAATATAAAATTACGTATTAGCTTTCGTAAAGGCTACTAATACGTAGTCAGTGCTACCTTCTATCGGTCGTGTTAACCAAAATCCGTACTAAACCGAATGTGACGCTATGGCCGGAAAGATGAGAGACCTAAATCTGTGAAACTGAGTAGTCCCATCGTTTCAGGTGCGTGCAGTGTGCACGCATCAGTGGCACGCAGCATCAGACAACGTAACCATAATGTGTACAAATTTTGAATCGAAAGTACAACTATTCTATGGTATTTTGATTTAAATTCTTACAACAAGCACAATTAGTACTACCCATAAATATGAATAAAGTTTTAAAACTAATTAGGTAAATAAAATTTATATGCGAGACGAGCATTTTCAGTTTTGTTTGAATTTACATTTACTCTGGGCGTTGGTGTTAGACCCACCGATCACATCAATAGAATCAGATTCGTCCATTCAGTTTTATCTCCCCGTATATGGTGACCTTTACAAAACAAATTACACTGACCACGCCACACCGCCCTGCGCTCTATATCTGGGAGCTCCATAAGTATTGGTCAATGTACCAAAGCGTGAGGTAGGACTTAATATCTTGATAGGACAAAGGGTTTTCTCATTTGTGTTTCTTTAAGGAAACTCTCACAATGTCGGAATTATACTCGTATTGTGCTGTTGTTTAAATTATGTCAAGCAGATAATTTCTCTCTGTTATTAATACGCTCTCGGACTCCTAAATCAAATCACCGTACATTTCTATGCAAGGTACAAAAGCCGAAAACAATGACAAATCAAAGAAAAAGTTTTGATGCATTTTTGAAGCTGGCCAAACAACTGGCCATCATTTTGGTGTCATCATTCCGAATTTGAATTCACGACCATTTAAAAAGTCATAGACCTTTATACAGAAAAATGCAGGATGAGTACGGGAGTGTATAAGTAAAACGGGGTGAATAGGGATGCATGGGTGAATCGGGACGAAACTTTAAAATGGATTTGTTCTTTAAAATAATATTGTTGGTTGCTAACAAGGACACTTAATCTTTAGCGTTTGTTTTTTGCCTGCTCTCTTACAGCCTGTAAGAGTTTTTGAGGGTTTGACGCAGTCGTTGTGCTTTTGTTTTTTTGTTGAGCGGCTTTCCATAATAACTAAACGATGGCGCAGTGACGTAATATAAAATTACGTATTAGCTTTCGTAAAGGCTACTAATACGTAGTCAGTGCTACCTTCTATCGGTCGTGTTAACCAAAATCCGTACTAAACCGAATGTGACGCTATGGCCGGAAAGATGAGAGACCTAAATCTGTGAAACTGAGTAGTCCCATCGTTTCAGGTGCGTGCAGTGTGCACGCATCAGTGGCACGCAGCATCAGACAACGTAACCATAATGTGTACAAATTTTGAATCGAAAGTACAACTATTCTATGGTATTTTGATTTAAATTCTTACAACAAGCACAATTAGTACTACCCATAAATATGAATAAAGTTTTAAAACTAATTAGGTAAATAAAATTTATATGCGAGACGAGCATTTTCAGTTTTGTTTGAATTTACATTTACTCTGGGCGTTGGTGTTAGACCCACCGATCACATCAATAGAATCAGATTCGTCCATTCAGTTTTATCTCCCCGTATATGGTGACCTTTACAAAACAAATTACACTGACCACGCCACACCGCCCTGCGCTCTATATCTGGGAGCTCCATAAGTATTGGTCAATGTACCAAAGCGTGAGGTAGGACTTAATATCTTGATAGGACAAAGGGTTTTCTCATTTGTGTTTCTTTAAGGAAACTCTCACAATGTCGGAATTATACTCGTATTGTGCTGTTGTTTAAATTATGTCAAGCAGATAATTTCTCTCTGTTATTAATACGCTCTCGGACTCCTAAATCAAATCACCGTACATTTCTATGCAAGGTACAAAAGCCGAAAACAATGACAAATCAAAGAAAAAGTTTTGATGCATTTTTGAAGCTGGCCAAACAACTGGCCATCATTTTGGTGTCATCATTCCGAATTTGAATTCACGACCATTTAAAAAGTCATAGACCTTTATACAGAAAAATGCAGGATGAGTACGGGAGTGTATAAGTAAAACGGGGTGAATAGGGATGCATGGGTGAATCGGGACGAAACTTTAAAATGGATTTGTTCTTTAAAATAATATTGTTGGTTGCTAACAAGGACACTTAATCTTTAACTGTGAGTAAACGTAATTATTACATAATTAGTATGTAAAACCCATAGTTTTGTGACGGCTGCGCGCACAGATTAAAGGCGCGTGGGTGCGCGATCTATGTCTTTCTAGGGCGTCCACAGCGTTTCTCTTCTTCTGTTAACCTTACTCTCTATTACATTCTTATAATAATTAAGATCCCAGCCATCCTAAACACAAAGCAGCAATGTCTCACGCGCGTGTAATTTTACAAACAATTGTAATTGTATTTGCTTTTCATCCATATCAAACATAATATCTTAGTTCATGGGTTATTCATTATATTTCAGTTATGTTATAGTTCAGTAAAGTTTCGGGTTCAATATCAGTATTATACGGGATAATTGTGGTAACCGTTCAATATGTAAATATGTGTTACTATTCAAACGGTTATTGATAATTTCGGAAGTCCTTCAAGCGGTCTAATTAACCTCAATCTCAATTTGGCTCTCAAAACGGTGAAGGAAAACATCGTGAGAAAACCTATCCTAAGCATATCAGAAGCATATCCTAGAATTAAAAATTCGAAGACACCATACCATGTGTCTTACCACAGATTATTAAATAGTTACTAGTCTTACGAAGATACAGAGAATTCACTAACTGCGTTAAAGTAAATATAGGTATACAAATATTTATCAAAATTAGAAACTAGGAGTTATGCTACTCACTCAACATATCATTATTTTTCTACTGTCAACTTTTGATTATTTATTATTTTTTAAAGACTTTTTTAGCTCTTCTCGCCTGAAACACAAGATTGAGTTCAGGCACGTAAGTCTTAGGAATATAATTTACATTTAAGCAAAACTGCAGTGCGATTCTGTAACCATCTCACCGTGAAAACTTAAGTCAATAGTGTCAATCCCTTAGCATTAGTTGGAATGACAGCTCACTCCACGCTCACTTCACCTAACTTTTCACGGTGAGATTTTTACAGAATCGATCGGCTGTACTAATTTTCATGCCTTATAATTTTTTTAGTAAATATATTATTATATTATATTAGGGGTTAAAGTATGAATTTGCCGATTTGTACTGAAAAATTGAAATTTGTTTCTTTTCAAATTTAACATATTTATTTAATCAAAATGATAACCATTATTATCTATACATTGCTGCCATCTAATAGGAAGGTCATTTATGCCTTTGCGATAGAACTCTCGTGATCTAGATTCGACAAACTGTGTGAAAGCATTTTGTACTGCCTCCTGCGAAGAATATTTTTTATCACGTAGAAAATTGTCCAAATCACGAAAAAAATGGTAGTCCGTTGGAGGAAGGTCTGGCGAATACGGAGGATAACGAATGGTTTCTAATTGCAGTTCCTGTAGAGTTAAAACGGTTTCTCGTGCTGTATGAGGTCTCGCGTTATCATGGAGCAATAATGGTGACCAAACCTGAAAGGGGCAAAAAATAATCAGCTGTTCCCAACATTTATGTTCGTATAACTCGTCGAAGAGAGGAGGCCTGTGTCCCAGCAGTGGTAGCAATACAGGCTGATTTTGATGATAGATCTCAGTATAGGGCTGTTTGTCCACGGTCAGTGCACCGGGACGTCAACGAGGACGAGATAGCGGCGCCGAAGTAGCGATACATACATTTACTATGGCCGCGTGACCACTGCACGTCCGTCAACGTTCGGTTCGAATAATCTCGTTTCTCGTTGACGTCCCGTTGACGGTGGCGGTAAACAAACGCTGTAAGTTACAGCGTTTGTTTTTTGCCTGCTCTCTTACAGCCTGTAAGAGTTTTTGAGGGTTTGACGCAGTCGTTGTGCTTTTGTTTTTTTGTTGAGCGGCTTTCCATAATAACTAAACGATGGCGCAGTGACGTAATATAAAATTACGTATTAGCTTTCGTAAAGGCTACTAATACGTAGTCAGTGCTACCTTCTATCGGTCGTGTTAACCAAAATCCGTACTAAACCGAATGTGACGCTATGGCCGGAAAGATGAGAGACCTAAATCTGTGAAACTGAGTAGTCCCATCGTTTCAGGTGCGTGCAGTGTGCACGCATCAGTGGCACGCAGCATCAGACAACGTAACCATAATGTGTACAAATTTTGAATCGAAAGTACAACTATTCTATGGTATTTTGATTTAAATTCTTACAACAAGCACAATTAGTACTACCCATAAATATGAATAAAGTTTTAAAACTAATTAGGTAAATAAAATTTATATGCGAGACGAGCATTTTCAGTTTTGTTTGAATTTACATTTACTCTGGGCGTTGGTGTTAGACCCACCGATCACATCAATAGAATCAGATTCGTCCATTCAGTTTTATCTCCCCGTATATGGTGACCTTTACAAAACAAATTACACTGACCACGCCACACCGCCCTGCGCTCTATATCTGGGAGCTCCATAAGTATTGGTCAATGTACCAAAGCGTGAGGTAGGACTTAATATCTTGATAGGACAAAGGGTTTTCTCATTTGTGTTTCTTTAAGGAAACTCTCACAATGTCGGAATTATACTCGTATTGTGCTGTTGTTTAAATTATGTCAAGCAGATAATTTCTCTCTGTTATTAATACGCTCTCGGACTCCTAAATCAAATCACCGTACATTTCTATGCAAGGTACAAAAGCCGAAAACAATGACAAATCAAAGAAAAAGTTTTGATGCATTTTTGAAGCTGGCCAAACAACTGGCCATCATTTTGGTGTCATCATTCCGAATTTGAATTCACGACCATTTAAAAAGTCATAGACCTTTATACAGAAAAATGCAGGATGAGTACGGGAGTGTATAAGTAAAACGGGGTGAATAGGGATGCATGGGTGAATCGGGACGAAACTTTAAAATGGATTTGTTCTTTAAAATAATATTGTTGGTTGCTAACAAGGACACTTAATCTTTAATTTAAAAACAGTAAACACATTAGAGTCTTTTCTGGCAACAAACTGTATTAATTCAACGTTAAAATCCATTTTAAAGTTTCGTCCCGATTCACCCCTGCATCCCTATTCACCCCGTTTTACGGTATATTGGGAGCACAAATCAAGTATAATGTTAAGTGTTGCGATTATTTCGACAGGCTGACAGAGACATCGACGCGCAATCTGTTACCATGGATTCAGTACATGATTCTGAATACCCTGCATTGAAATGTTTCGTCGGGTATTAAAAAACAATTTCAAATTTCTATGAAACCTGTATGTTTTTTTTTTTCAATATATACACCAATAACCCGCCATATTATGGCAATCACTAGTACCTACTTAAATAGAAAAACCAAGAGTCTACTCTCTTGCGTCGTATTAGGAAGTAACAACTTGCACATTGTATTCTTTCATACTTTCACGTTCTTGAAATAATATCTAAAAAAGATATCCACCACCAAATCACGATTTTCACAAGCACGTATCCGGAAAAAAACTGGAGAAGCACAAATGTTACACCCACAAAAAGTTACGTACGCAATTTAAAAGAAGCTATTATGCGTAGAAATTTATTTAGTCATGAAGTTTCACAGATTCTGGTCACGTTGGCGGGTACAATTCATTTTTATGATGTCGAGGCATCAGCTGGGGGGCAAGCGATATGCCGAGTGAGCTACGATTGTTTGCTCCGTTCCGTTTGTGTGCGGCAAACACTGGCTTTGAAATAGGCATTGGCAGAACTATAGGGAGGCTGGATACATTTACTGTGTCAATGGAAATGAATCGGAAAATTCAATAGCATCACTTTTGTATATTAAACGAAATCTGTCGCGGCCCAATAGATACAGGAGGATCTTCGGAGTGCTCCGGCAAGGCACGGCCGGCTTCTCAGGCGGCCCTCGGATGAGGCGCGGCCCAATAGGCAAAGAAGCCTTTACGAAGGACGAAGGACGGAGGCGTAGGCAGGGTCCGTCAGGTACCGAAGCGGATAGGTACGCTGGGTATTCCAGGGATAAGTGGCCCTAGAGTATCAGGCTTTTAGTTGTATTCGCTTTAGAGGCGAAGCCCGAACTGATGCTTGCATTGCGTGATCTATAGTATTAGTCAACTCGTAGAATACCATCATGTAGAAAATATGAATTTGAGATATGAAAGTGAACAGTGATTAATTTTGCATAAGTATGCATGTATAATCAGCTAAAAAGACACAGGCCGGCAAGGATTTGAAAGGAAAGACGTATTAAACGTCGTTGTCAACGCTGTCATAATATATTATTAATAAAATACAATAAAATCTATAGTTATTTTGTATTAGAAGTATAGTGTTTATAGGAAAAATGATATCCATCAATGTAGGCGAAATTACCAACCCTTGGATGTCACTAAATCGTCGTAGTCTCATGTTAAAGTTGGAGCTGTGTCTGTGCACTGATTGTGGATAAAACGTGTCGAGAGGAATAATCACTTCAGCGCCTAACGGTAAAAGAATGCTTGTTTTGACCTGGAGGAATGAATAAGGATAACTGTATGTACATTATGTTATAAAGTACCTACCTACTCTCTGTGTTAATCCTGGTTATAAACCATGTGTGTTCCAAATTTCATCCAAATCCGTTCAGTAGTTTTTGCGTGAAAGAGTAATAAACATCCATCCATCCTTACAAACTTTCGCATTTACAATATTAGTAGGAAGTAGGATAATCTGGTAAGAGCGGATTTTACAAAATGGTCAAACAGAAATTAATATGACGTAAAAGTTAACGTAAATTCTCTGACAAACAACGCGCACAACACAAACCGCTGGGTACACAAGCATGAAATTTTGCACAAAAGTTCCAAAGCACTAAGGAAGGATGTTTGAAAATTCATCCGCTGAAGGAGTTAAATAGGATATGAAAGTTTATATAGTTTAAGTTTATGCCAATGGGATATACCATCGGGCACACGGCTTCTATTGCAATAAATTCTTCAATCAGTGACTACCGAAAATCAAAGTTCATAGTTAGATTTGATCATAATCAGCCTATAATGGTCCCACTGCTGGGACACAGGCCTCCTCTCAAAGAGTGGGTGTGGGCTGTAATCCACCACGCGGGCCCAGTGCGGGTTGGTAGATGTCACATGCCTACGAATTTCTGGTTCTAGGCCATGCCGGTTTGCTCACGATGTTTTCCTTCACCGTTTTGAGAACAGCGGTGATTAAATAATTTACACAAAGTAAAGCGCCTGTCTCGGTTCGAACCCACCGCCTACAACTCGTAAGTTGCGACCGTTACCACTGGGCCACCACTGCTCTCAAATCTATATTCAATATTATATATTTTATTTTATTTATTTTTTATTTTATTATTTTTTATTTTTATTTCTATTTTTTTTTTACCTATATTTAATGATATTAACAAAATAATAAATTCCAATTTAATCTAAGAAAGTACCTTCTTAGATCAAATTTAACAAAAATATATATTAAAAATAATATTATTATTATTACTATTGTTTATTATTCGTTTATTGTTTATCTCTCTAATATTCTACTTAAACGACGCCCTGAGCTCATCACGGGGGGAAGTCGCGTATCAAACTTATTACGAACACGTGAGTGAATCCGTTAGCACATATACACGATGTCTCTGTCGCGAATAATAAACAAGAAAGTTAATAACGTCAGCCTGTAAATATTAGCATTTTTGGGTAGAGGCTACCCTTAAATAGATATACCCTCTTAAGTAGAGAACGAAAGAGCATCACCACGCTCCTCACTCAAAGGCTCATTATGGGAAGTTTGTTGCGCCACTTTTTATTCCTAGATAAAGCACTAGGAAGTGGTGAAGGGGAGCGTTTTAGGGGATTAACTTATGTAATTATAATAATAATAATAATATCCCTGGACATTTCACACAGCGCCATCTAGTCCCCAAGCTAAGCAACCTAATGCTTGTGTTATGGTAACAAGATGGCTGATAAACTACTTATATACATTTTTTTTTTTTGTAAATACATACATATTATAGATAGAAAAACACCCAGACTTGGAACAAATACATGTAGGTAATTGTGACGTTAAAAAAAGTGCTGATTCTCAGACTAGTTTAATATTGATTTTGAAAGCGAGTTTCAGTTGTTGCAGCATGTCGTCTTCTTCCATGCTTCTCTACAAGTCGTCATCTCAGCAGTCACCCCCATTTTAGCCATATCATCTGTCACACAGTCCATCTATCGTTTTTTTGGTCTTCTACCCTTAGAGCCATCCACGTTCATATTCAAAACTTTTTCTCCACATCACATGCCTATACCATGACAAACGATTTCCACATAACTTTCAGACTTCCTCTGAATCACCACAATCAATACAAATCACTTATATCATACTCGCCAGGTTCTTCGATAATGATTTTTTCCGTTTCCTTAAGTAAAAAGTTCTGCGCCGAACAGTCTGATTTATTTATGAGAATCTTTGGCAGATGTTTGTCTGTATTATTTTTCCTTTTCTATAATAGAATATGTATTATATTATTTTGCGATTATACCCGGAGCAACTGGTCGAATAAAAATACTAGGTTCCCAAGTGAAAGGTTATCAAAATGGTATTTATTTTATTTGGGAAATGGGTGTATGCTTTAATAGTTTTAGTATTGGTGTGCGTGGATGGACTATTGTTTTCGCTTTCGTCTCGGATCGATAAAGTTTCAATTTAATCATAGCGGTTATATAATAAAAGGTAGGTACATTTTTTACGTACCTAAACGTTTTGATTATTTTCAGCTTATGTACCTACTCGTATATTTTAGTATACAAATCAGAATTACATTTTTGTGAGTTATACTGCTTAAACGGGTGGTGGATTATGGCCTACTTCCTCTCACAGAGAGGAGGCCTGTGTCCCAGCAGTGGGAACATTATAGGCTGATGAATATAAAAGAATCCCGTTCATTCCGTTTTCTCAGCATAACTTGAAAGTAAGTTAATCTTGGATACTAATATGTAAATGGCAATTATAAAAAACATCGTGAATAAATCAAAAAGCGAACGCGAAACGAGTGGAACAATACAAGCTAGTTCTATTCTGTAAAAAATGTCACCGTGAAAATTTTGGTGAAGTAAATTTGAAGTGACCTGTCAATCTATCATCAGGTGGAACGACCACTCAAATTAAAGCTCTTCACCTAAGTTATAACGGTTAATTTTTTACAGAACAGGCTGGTATAATTACTAGTTCACTCGTCACTTTCGAAATTTCACCACCGAAATTCGTAGTAGGCCTTCCATCAAGAACTAATGTATTTGTCGCTAGACCAACGCGCAACGGAGTAAGGCAAAACAAATGAGCCTGATTCCTGGAACTCACTATGTTTGAGCATGTTACAATTCTACGGAACATGGACATGACAGCTCTCACGTAAAGGGTACAAAGGAGTACACATGTTTAACAAAGTGAGATGGGATACACATGGATGGGGTACATGATTTAGGTACAGAATTTGTGGTAAATAATCCTGCTGTCGATTTCTTAGCTAATGAACGAGAAGGGTCTTTATTTGGGTCCTCTAGGATATTAACTGGAAAGGTCTGTAGGAAAATAGAATAGACTCTTTATTATGTACAGCAAAATCCTAGACATCGAATATTGTTTGTTTGTGAAAACTGTAGTGTGCGTGCGGGGTCCTCTATAGCACAGCATCATACTGAGTGAAAATCTTCTTGTCACAGCCATGCCGTGCAGTTGCCAAGTATTTCTGTTTTGTCCTCGTGATTATAGATCTATTATGTTTTTATTTTTCTTCATTATTAGAGTTAAATATCTTTTTGTATGCACTTGTTTCTTTTACAAATAAAGGCTCCTACCCCACAGGCGCGTTATTATCGGTCGATAATAATTCCGACCGATGTTTTCAGTAAATTTTGTATTAGGACGGCCACGAAGTTACTGCGGCGATAATAATAATAATAAATAAATAAATATCCCTGGACATTTCACACAGCGCCATCTAGTCCCAAGTTAAGCAACCTAATGCTTGTGTTATGGTAACAAGATGGCTGATAAACTATACATTTTTTTTTTGTAAATTCATACATATTATAGAACGACGCAATAGAAGTAGAACGCTTGCGTTCCTCCATCCTGCGATATTTCGATATGAGTTCTTAGAACATTTTGTATTTGGACGCATACGATGTAACACACACCTGCGTTATTAACGTAGTAACGTTTAGGTCGGACGGCGCCTGTAGTGTAGGTTATATGATAAAAATATCGGACGGTAAAAACGCAGCTGTGTGGCAAGGAATCGGGACGCAATATTGCAATAACCATTGCATCCGATATTATCGACCGATAATACAGCGCCTGTGAGGGAGAGCCTTAAATCTATTTGTCTTTCTTTCTTTCTAGTGAGAAAAAGCTTCCCACTTCGTACTAAAAACGTCGTATTCAAAACGCATTTGCGAAGGAGCATCAGCAACAAAAAACATTGTTATTCACGATGGCCCTCCGAGCAGAATGTCTGACTTCAATTAACGATGACACGATTTATATTCATCCTGTGGATTATCCAGCTTTCCCTCTGTTTTATTTGCATATTTATCACTGTAACTTTATTTCGTTCTTAGTCGCCGGGATACACAATTACTCTTGGTGTTGAATTAATTCACTCTGTCTTTTTACATCCAATTACTGCGTCGCTTATGAAGCAACTTTCACGAAATATTTCATATTTTAGTAAGAGATATAAAATAACGCTGCTCTTATAATATGGGACGGGCACAAAGACAAACCTGTTGTGACTTAGTTTTACATTATAATACGTTGTTGTTTTCATATATTGTCATCAACGTTATTAGTCGAGCTTTTCCGGCGACCGCGAGACCGCACGCTCGAAATACACAACTTTCGGTAAATCTGTTTAATCACGTGTCAATTACTAAACAGGGATATGTTGCTGTTGTAGTACACAATACAAAATTACTCCGCTGTAATTTTCCAGATAATTGTATGCAAAACAATATTTTAGTCCTATCCCAATCTAAAATGTCATAATCAAAGCCTAAACCGTAACAATTTTGTTTGGTTTAGAAGCTGAAATAACTGTAATTTAGTTGGTAATATCATACATTCGTGGGACCACAATCCTTTAGATGTAGGTACCCGCAATGCGGATTACACGGTGTCGATTCATGTCGTCGCAACTCAATAATTCATCAGATTGAAATGGTTCTGTACACGACAAATATAATTTAGATCGATGGCTATAGTGTGGGTACTTCGTTATATTATTAACTATGTACAGATGCTGTCGTGAGTTACTAGGCAAGACCACACATATGGGTATCTCACATCTTATCGAGTATGTGGCACTGACGAAACATGAGCGGCGTATGATTTTGTCTAGTTTATTACAAACGTACTTCTGCACATGTGCTGTGGGCTGGCCATGTCTGTCGAAGGACCGATGGCTGGTAGAGCAGACGAGTCCTGGAGTGGAGACCACATATCGGCAAGCGTAGTGTGGCGGTGTATGGTGATGTGGTGTGTGCGCCCCCAGCTAGATGGACGGACGACCTAAAGAAGGTAGCTAGACTGGATGCGGAAAGCGGAGGAGTTGGTGGTTGTTAGGCGCTAGGGTTAGGTGTTGTGGTGCTGTCTGGGAGAGGCCTATGTCCAGCAGTGGACTGCGATAGTCTGAGTTGAGTGGTTGATTGAACTTCTACCCGTGACTTAAGCCGCGTGAAATATTATTTTTCCCCCGACACACCGCGTCGCATCGCGTCGCCCGCCCGCGCGTTACTTCGTTTTGAAAGAAAGAAAGAAAAAACATTTATTTAACACAGACTAATAGACACACAATACACCAGATACATACATCAGATAACAACTAATAAAAAAACAAATAGAAAGTATAAAGACCGATGAAAGAAATTAGGAAAGTGTGCCTCACGTCTGATAAATATGTGATAGATACCCCCCCAGACAGACAGACAGATAACCCTTTTCTGATTTCTTATTTTTGTTCAGCTCCTCAGGGTCGTAGTGCGATGTTAAACATTTAACCTATAGCCTTTTTTTTTTTTCAGGATGAGAACTCATCAAATGACCCCTCACGCTCTCGGTGGAGCAGAAGGGAGTGTCAGACTCTTACTGACTTAAACCCACCCGTGTTCCTTCCTTAGCCCTTTATGTTCCAGGGCAGCGGTAACCCTTTCGGACAATCCCGCTACCCAACCTATAGCCTTCCTCAAGAATTGGACTATCAAACGCAAAGAGAATTGTTTAAATCAGATTGGTAGTTCCAGAGATCAGCGTGTTCAAACAAACAAACTCTTCAGTATTATTATTAGTAGTTTAAAGATACAAACAGCGCTGGGCCCGCCTGGTGGTATACGGCCCTCTCCCTCTTAAAGAGCGGAGGCCTGAGTTCCACCTGTTGTTACATCATAGGCTGATTTTTATTGGCATTCTGGCCCGTTCCAGCGGGTCGTCATCACGTTAGCAGACATTTGGAGAAGACGTGACATCAGGAGCCCAATTCTCGTAATTTAAAACGGTCAAAATCTAGTCGCAGTCTCATCTCAGCGACAAACAAATGTCAAAAACTTGTCAAAATGTAGGGAAATTAGAAGTATTTTTTGACAGATTGAGACTGAGATCAGACTGTGAAGGGTCTTAAAATTACGAGAATTGCCCCTCAGGTCATGCACTCTTAACTCAAAAGGCCCAGTGCAGGTTGGTGATTGTCACATAATGTCTTTGACTTTCTTGGTTCTAGTATGTACATGCCTGGTTCCTCTCGATGTTTTCCTTCACCGTTTTTGAGAGCAGTGGTGATGAAATTAAATACACGCAGTAAAGTGCCTGCTCAGATTCGAACACACAACAACACACAACTCACAATTCGGGGTCGATACTACTACGCCACCATTACTCAGAAAGGTGTAGAACGTAGTAAATCTCAGAAAGTAAAACTAAATCAAATCATAACTACTCGTAGAAGTCCAAAATCAATGCGAAGATCTACCAATCTGTTAGGCTGAATACGTGCTGCTCAGTAAAAAGGTTCCCGAAAAGTTTCGCGAACTAGACTTGAATTCGTAATACGGAAGATTATAAAAAGGTTATTATCGATTTAGGACAAACTCGACATTAAAATGGATGAACGCTGCTGAAAGCAATGAATAGAATCAGCTTTATTACATACTAGATGCGCCCCGCGGCTTCTCCCGCATAAGTTTCGATCCCGTAGGAATATAGGGATAAAAAGTATCCTATATGTTAATCCTGGTTATATAAATTACTTGTGCCAAATTTCATCCAAATCCGTTTAGTAGTTTTTGCGTGAAAGAGTAACAAACATCCATCCATCCATACAAACTTTCATGTTTATAATATTAGTAGGACTAGCTACTGCCCGCGACTTTGTCCGCGTGAAATTGGTTGTTTTATTTCTTCTTTCATCAATTTCCCCCAACCCCGTCACATGCGCCTGCTCGCATTATTACTTCCTTTTCGGTTAGCGTTTTTTAAATTCTTTGTTTTTTCTCGGCTCCTAAGGTAAAGTAAAAAACCGTGTAGTTTATAGCCTTCCTCAAGATTTGGGCTATCCAACTGGTAGTTCCAGATGATGACTATCGAAAATTAAAACAAAGCTAAAATAATATAATCAGAAGCCAAAAGAATAAAAACTTAATGAATCATTGTACTTTTATTTTGCAAAAAAATTCGCAATCTGAGGTTTACAGGCCATTAAAATATCGTTCCGTCTAGGGGTGAACGTACTCGAAGAAAATACTGAAACAAACGCTAAGAAACTTCTACAGACCAACCATTGAAAGGTTGTTCCTTTTCTTGAGTCTTACTTTATGAATTAGAAATGACCAACCATAGAAGCTTTGATGTTGTATAAAAAGAAATATGTATGTGTAATACTAATTAACTGTTTAATGATAAACACTGAGATGAAAAGGATTAGAGAAGACAAAAGCTATACTTAGAATTTTGCATAGCTTCAGTTGCGTCCCTTGCATGCAAGGTAAATATTTCCTAAAACTTAAGAGTACCTCTAAAAACTCATTGACCTTTTAAATATGTATGTTTTTTTAAATAAATGTGCCTCTAAAAACTGTTTGGGGTACTAATGATCGCTTTTAAAAAAAGAGCCTTTTTTATCAAAATGTGCATTATATTTTGAGGTTCAATTACATACATGTTCATTTATATGTAGTAAATAATCTGTTGGCGTGTGCCCTGAAAGAAAAGAAAAATATACGACCTCAATTTGACATACATATGTGTATATATAGTTTTTAGTAGAATCAACGCTTCAATGCCCTTGTCAATTGAATTCGAATTTATTCAAGAATCTTATTCCAAAAAACAAAATAACTTTTTATTTATTTAAGAAAAGCACAGCCACATCAAGTACATTAAACTTATGCTAGAATAATCTTAATAACTAAAGGACTAATGTACATGACAATTTCGGCGTACATAGCATTGATTATATATCTTGCTGCCTTGAAAAGTATATTAGGCTAAACTAAAACTAATATAAACCAAAACAGACTAAAGTGAGTAAGATGGGTAATAAACATGAAGAAAAAGTTAAGAATAAAAACAATAATTGAAATAAAAAGTTATGATAATATAAAAATTGAAATTAGAAGTTGAAATTAGAAGCAACTTGGCAAGGATAGCGTGATTTTATTTCTGAATACCGGTAGTTTTGTCGCTGAATATATCAAGGTCAGATGTGTTTAATACACATCTGACACTCACACTTTTTCGTGGATATATACTTATTTTATTTTAATAAAAATACACATTACTTGAGGCTGATTTTTTTTTCTTCCTTCTGTTTTCATTTTGACTTCACTATCCCACTCACACTCTTCACTTTAAGCCCTCAAAAACTATAAAACGACACCCACGTATAAAAACAGATTATTAAAATGACTGAAAGAACATGTTTTATGACACTAAAGATGTTTTTAATAAAAAACTATGAAGTGCAGCACCCTCGAAAACCATGAAAACAATACCCATGACGAAAAATTTGAAAATGTTTGCAGCCGCCATCTTAGATTTCCATTTTGAACTTACTATCTCTCTCTAACTCGTCGCATAACGCTTTTTCGTTACGTGACGATTTCTCCAAGTTTACTACTACCGAAAGCTCCATTAAAGAACTTCGTTCCAAAAACAAAAACTACACGGTACATAAGTAGCGACGAAAATTAAGTTAGAAACAAAGTTGTGTCTTATTAATTACAATTTTATTCTTCATTGTTAGTCCGCGGCCTGTCCCGGCGGATCCGTTCAAATAAATTTATAATGGAGTCCTTCGACAGGACCAATTTACCGAGAACTTTGGATGGCTTGCTTCGTTAATACACGGGCAAACAGTCCTTTATTACGGGCTTATTATAACTTTTATACTTGTACGAGTACTTTTTTAAACCTTTGCGTTTAGACCCCGAGTTTGTTGAACAACTAAGGTAGACGAAATTTAATGGTACGCTAACTTTTACTCGTAATCCAGAGCCATAATCGTCTGCAGTCGAATTAAATGAAACTTAAACTGACATAAAAAGTTAATGTGTCATTTAACTCTGAGAGTTTGCCACGTAAAAACACACCCTAGGTTCACATTTTGGAACAAGTTAAGTGCGCATACTTTCTGATGCTTCTCTTGCATGGCATGTTGGTAAAGTATTCAATATTTTAGGGGCAGTGTCGAAGGTGTGCCAAAACCAATGACATGCCTACCGAAATCAATCACAAGGGTACAGTCGTTTGTCTAAAGCATTTAGTTCATCCCTATCAAATAGGTAATCGGGTCTATACAAACAATTATCCAGCAATCAAGCATTCCGAGCTCACCAAAAGCGCAATTCAAAGTCCACACAGTAGCGCCATACAAACGCGCCAATGGCCACTCAATCAGCGCAAGTTTTACCCGCGTCACATCCATCGAATCACGCAATTAATTTAGAAGGTCACCCGTCTCTGTTTGCTTTGACAACCCCTGTAATCGAGTTTCGAGCGGGACACACTCCCAACGGCTGTAAATCATTAAATTTAATTCCGGAGCGACGTTTGCATTTGAGGCCAGTCTTGTGCTAGTTCTAGCTGTTATATTGACGTGTTTGGCTCCCGCTCGAGCTAAATTAAATTCTCTTTCCACTTTACAACACGGTTTTTACTCTAAAATGTTTCAAATTTAGAGATGGATACGAAATGGTTTTATTTTTTTGCTTGTCAAGTGCAGGTTAAATACAATTTTGTGAGCTCAGGATTACGTATGTTTCGAGGCGTGCATGCTAAGTTAATACTGCCCGCGGTTGGAGTTAACGTTGCATGCTGATATTGGGCGGAGTCTAAAAAGATTGATAACATGATTTGCGGGCTGTGAAGCAGTTGGTTCAATTAGCTGAGGAGTGATAGCTCTGCATACATTACTCCACTTTATTGTAATTACTTTACCACTCTCTAGCCTTTTTACAAAGCCTTATAGTCTTCTTGTCCAGACAGATGCGACTGAATTTGTGATTTACCCAGAGCGACCGCCATCTAAAGTCCGCAATCCATTCATTTGGGAATACTATTAGATTGAATGGAACGACGGGTTTTCGGGTTTCAAAAATCACCTGAATCAACCCTTATATATTAAGTACGAAAGCCAGAAATAGTAGTGAGGTAAAAAAATGCCACTATACAAAATAGGTACAAATCCTGTTACAAATGGGACCAACCCAGTTTCCTTAATGCCATAAGTTGACCGGAAAACGATCACCAAATACGGTCCCATATCCTTTCATTACCCAATCCCAGCGCAGATCGTGCATAAAATTGTCCAAACTCGCACACAATGTATTTGTACTTCTCCAACCGTATTTTTGCGTTTCCAATCATCGAACAAAACAAAGAGTATTGGTACATAATGACTAATAGCCGATCCGTTCGGGATAAAAATTGGAACGAATAAATACAAGCGACTCAACGGAAAAGCGAGCGTACAAAACCTTTCGCCACATATTTTTACGTGTAACAAACAAAAACAGAGTATTATCCAGCTGATTCATGTCATAGATAAAATCTATTTGTCTGAGTATTTCACTTTGATCTTTGTTTATGCGAGCGTGGATCTGAATCCGTATTGCCAACTTCTGAGTCTAACTTATCTCATCTCATGTTGGTGCGGATTCAATCAAATTCAGACCGCTATCGATTTTAAGTCTGGTTTTTCTAGTTGGATGGCCTGACCATTCTGGGACTGGGCCACTGTCGATAATTGGATGTCGATTTCGTAAACTACTGCTGTCTCTTGCCAAAAAAGTATTTGACGCCATTCGTTAAATCCCTGCTGTTACGTAACACTACTTTTCAAATCGTCTATTGAGTTTCATTCTATATTTTATCTTGTAAACTAACAAAACAATCACGATTCAAATTACCTTAATAAATATTTAATTGGTTATTTAACTGTTTGTGAATCAACAGTCAATTTAAGGAATTAACATAATAATAGTTATTTTTCACTGAAAATTACATCATTATTCAATAATACTTAATCACATGGAAATTAGTATGTTTTAAATTGGATGCGCTTAATCAGTTCAATTCAATGTAATGTATTGATATTAATCAGTTCGATTATTGTCACTGTTTTCTTGTGATTGGATATTAATTGAGCAATTTTGGTATTGGCATCCAAGAAAATATGTAGCTAGTAATAAAAATGTTGATGAGAATAAACTAATGTCAATAAATAATAAAATATTAATTAAAAAAACCTTTATTATTCCGTAATTACAAAAAAAAAAAGTTCTTGATAAAGAAAGTAAGCATAATCAGCCTATAACTTTCCCACCGCTGGGACACCGGCCTGCTCTCTGTGAGAGGGAATGGGCCGAAATCCACCACGCGGGCCCAGTGCGGGTTGGTAGATGTCACAGTCTTCAAAGTTTTGGTTCTAGGACATGCCGGTTTCTTCACCTTTTAATAAGTTAAGTAATAAGTATTAATTAGTTCATTCATTAAGGACCCCTCGACGGGTATAGGGCCTCCTTCAGTAATTTCCAGTTTTGTCGGTTTTTTGGTTTAACAAGCCAAGTTTTGCCAATCAATTCTACTATCTCATCGTGCCAGCGTTCTGCTGGTCGGTCTCTCTTTCTCTTTCCATCAATATTAATGATTAATAATGCTTTATTTCCATGTTTACAATTTTGATACAATTTTGACAACACGGTTAGCGATCGGACTGCTGCGCTGCGTGTCGCGGGTTCGATTCCCGCACAGAACAAATATTTGTAAGTCCTACATGTATTTGTTCTGAGTCTGGGTGTTTTTCTATCTATAATATGTATGTATTTACAAAAAAAAATGTATATAAGTAGTTTATCAGCCATCTTGTTACCATAACACAAGCATTAGGTTGCTTAGCTTGGGACTAGATGGCGCTGTGTGAAATGTCCAGGGATATTATTATTATTAATTTAACAAAAAATAGCACTCAAACCTAAAAATTGTAAGAATACCACTGAGTTTAAACCTCTGGCACCCAAGCTAAGATTAAACTTGTGTTAGGGGTGTCAGAGCTCTCTCTTTATAGATTAACCAAGATAATATAAACAAGATTCGGAGTTACATAGTGATTAGTGTCACTAGGAATTGCCGGACTACTTCGGCGTAACATTAATGTAAGTGAGTAATTACTTTTGATGGAACCTTACCTCACATCTACATTCCTCGAAGAGATAGGCAGATGTGTATTGTTAGACTATATGTGTCTGGCTATATGTACCTAGTTAAATTGTATCTAATATTGTATACTAGCGGATCCAACAGACGCCGTCCTGCCAGAAGCAGCGCTACCTACCAGATGCAATTGTGAATCTAAACCATCCAGGGAACCACTCAAACACAAACAAAAAAATGTAAAGATACAACAAAAACGATAGAACATAAAGATACAACATAATTACAATAAAAAATATTATACGATCTACAGTTATAGGTACTATATAGATCTCAAATCAAACAACATAGGCAGGTATGGGGACTAACGACAGAAGTGAAAACTCAAAACTAAAACATGCGTTCACTGTTGGCCAAGCGCAGCACGTCATACTCATAGCTACCGATATACTGTTAACATAAGCATGCCCGTGACGCGAACCCATAGATTTTACCCTACCAAAAATCGCTCAACGTTGTTTTCACTACAAACATCCTTCTAACTCAAATCATAAAACCTTAAACACAAACAAACAGAAAAATGTTAACTCATTTTTCACTGTCAAAGTCCATAACACACCTCCATAAAAAAACAGAATACCTACCGGACCGGTGCCAACATACATACATGGAAAAACTACTGAGCAACGGAACACGCGTCCGGTGTCGCGGGAAACCGGACCGGTCACGTATTGCTACACCGTACGCCTGAAGGCGATACACTGTTTAATTTGGAAAAAAGTGTAAGGTACAAGCTGTAAGCGGATTGGATTTTACTAGGCCAGAAATGTAGGTATACATTTAATATGGTTATTTTGTGGAGATACCAATACATTTTACCTTAAGGCATGCAAAAATTATTTAACATACACGAACCGAAGACAGAGAGAAAAAAAAATCACAATACAATAAATAAACAATACAAATTTTAAAAAAAAGCAAAATTGTCATTTACCATTGATTGCAGAGTAAGCGAGCTATAGTGGCAGTGAGCTGGTCATATTTGTCGAAGGACCGATGGCCGGTGGAGCAGACGAATCCTGGAGTGGAGACCGCGTAGCGGCAAATGTAGTGTGAGACGGGCCCAGCTAGATAGACCAACGACCTCAAAATGGTCGCTGGGACAGACTGGATGCGAAAGGCAGAGGACAGAGTGTTGTGGCGCAGCTTGGGAGAGGCCTATGTCCAGCAGTGAAAGAAAGAAGAAAGAAAGAAAATACATTTATTTGGCACAAACTAAAAGACACAATACACCAGATACATACATCAGACAAAACAAACAATAAAAAGTGTGACAGTGGACTGCGATAGACTGAGTTCATTAAATGGTTTGAGTCTTGATCGCACTGTCATGTAGTAAAATCCAACCCGCTTAGGACCCGATTAGCGACCCGCTACTGCTGAGCCGTCCTGGGTTCGATTCTCAGATGCAGTAAAGGCGCAGTAGAGCATTGCTGGCCCAGTGATATCGGACCCGACTTATGGGTATGAAGATGAATGGATAAGTATGTTGTTAGAAAAGAAAAACAAAAACAAAAAGTATATATTGCGACTCGTACAGGATCAAAAACTAAACTAAACACAGTTAAAAATAAAAATAAAACAAATTATATTTAAAAAAAAGTGACAAAAGGAAAAATTAAATAGAAAGTCCTATACGAGGCCAAAAGGCTCCTATCTCAACATGATGCTTGTTGCTTGTTGTCAAAACTATAATATTGTAGCAACTATAATGTTGTATATACCTACCTAAAGGCTTAAAAAGTCTTGTATTGGTTTCTCGTAGATTTACTTAGGGGTGATTGGAGTTTCTAGGTTGTTATTAAAGCTATATAGCTTTAGAGGCATGAGGAACAGGGTGTAAAGTTCACTCATCCTCCATAGAAAAGGGAGGATCCTCCGGCCAGACGGGTGTTGTGTCTATGCTAATTGCGCGGTAAACTCTGCTTGCGAGACGCAGGATTTTGCGTGTCGTCAGTATGACGCGTTGTTCGCATGTGGCGTTGTAGATACCGCTACATAGCAATCAAATGGACGAGTCCGATATGCAAGACAAAGCTACATGCTGGCTATTTCTACAATATTGGCTGAATATGTATTGTAGTCGCTTTAAGTGTACACCTTATGTACCAGAATAAAAGCTTCGTGTTGGTCAGCAATATTAACTTACCCACCTTGCAGCCGTGATTGAGTCACAAGTTGTTAATTGAACAATTCTTTTCTCTCGTTTACCGTTTGCTGGCTTTTTAGTTTAATAATGCAACCTGACTTTATATCAGTTTTAGTTCAATTCATGGGATTGCAACAAAAAGAGGTTTTGTTTTTCTAGCAACATGATTTAGGATATTTATTTCTCATAAAGAATACAATTCACCTATCAAGAGAATAACAAGTTAATACTTGAGACACGAACATATAAAGAACGGTAAACTAGTAAGTTAAGTTCGATTTTTAAGCCCAGATACTAATTAGACAGGTCTAATGTTAAATTTCTATACTAAAAAACGCAAACACAAAAGACTTAATTGTCAGATTAGTATCTAAGGGGCAATTCTCGTAATTTTAAGACCGTTCACAGTCAGAAGGCCAATTCTCGTAATTTAAAACGTTCAAAATCTAGTCGCAGTCTCATCTCGGCAACAAACAAATGTCAAAAACTTGTCAAAATTTAGGGAAATTACAAGAATTTTTTGACAGATTGAGACTGAGATCAGACTTTGAACGTTGTTAAAATTACGAGAATTGCCCCTCTGATCTCAGTCTCAATCTGTCAAAAATACTTCTAGTTTCCCTACCTTTTGAAATTTGTTTGTCACTGAGATGATACTGTGACTAGATTTTGAACGTTTTAAATTACGAGAATTGGCCTTCGAACTTTAATAGATGCACAATTGTTTTTCCTACAATACTGTGGATAAGAAGAAAAAGTTGGTGTGCCATTCGTGGAAGAAGGGCCTCATATTCTTAGCAACTAAACTTGTTCATTCAACGCTCGTAAGACTGGTAAGACTGGTTGACAGACTTTCGTGCTTTGAGCTAACGTAGGTATCGTTATTATTCACAAGTTGTTTACAAAAACGAACCTAGAAGAAAAACACATTTTGACACATGTCGTATAAAAAATATATTTCGAAAACCTGACATACTTACACGAACAAGTTAAAGAATTTAATAGAAATAACCGAATTGTGTTGAACTTTGTTGAACTAACCGGCTCTTTGACAAAGTTTACTTTGGAAATGTGTAACAGGACCGTCATTTTAATTAATTTCAAAAGGGATTTATAACTTTAACTTTAGTTTTGTTTGTTACCTCCGATTAGCACCGAGTTAACTACTAAAAGTTACCTGTCTCGTCTAGCGCGACGGTAAAATTTTCTTTTAATTATATTCTTTGGAAGATCTGGGAGTTTTGTTAATTTGCCAATTGGATTATTTATTAACTTTAATTAAAACGGTTAGAAACCAATTATAATAATTAAAAGCATAGTCAGAGACTGCTCAAAGGAAACATCGTGAGGAAACCTGCATGTCCTAGAACCAAAAATTCGAAGACATATATGTGATAACTACCAATCTGCACTGCCCCACGCGGGCAGAGCGGGTTGGTAGTTGTCACATGTATCATTAGCCCACTCCCTCTTAAAGAGGGAAGGCCTCTGTCCCAGCAGTGGGAACATTATTGACTGATTACGCTACAGTCAGAGACACACACACATAAAAAAACTTGAGAGGGGTCAAGGGACACCCGGATGGAACGAAGTTCAAAGAGAGAGAGAGAGACAGACAGAGAAACACGCGCACGCCGCACGGCTTCCAACTATAGCAAAAAGTGTCGTTCCAACATTTTGGTCTTAATTTTTTCCGTCTAGCCCCCTTTCGCAACGCGCGATAAGGAACTTCGTTCCAAAAAAGAAAATGATATAATAAGCAACTTTGCAATAATGAATCAAAATACATGCAGAGCTATTATTAATTAAATAGAGGTCAACATTTGTTCATTAACTTATTAAGATTGTTCGTGATAAAGATGTCATTAGTAAAGTCCTTAACCCTGCGACATAACCAACAAGATCGTTCGCGTGAATACGCATCGTTGCGTTCATATGGCGCTGATTTGTTCGGAAAACCCGAACACGTGGTCGAGTCGACAGAATTTCGTCACCGGTTTGCCGAACTTTTTCGCTATATGAACAGTCACGAGCACCAATATGTCAACACTTGGCAACTTTCAATTGTGATTTTTTCGTGAAATAACGAATGCAACGTTGAAATACGACACATTACATAAACCTATGGATTCGAATATGCTATGTTCGTAACAACATAAAATTTCATTAAAAAATAAAGGAGTAAATGGCTTTTGAATAAAGCCGAGTGTATACATACTTTTGTTCGTGACTGAACACGGCGATAGCCTATTCGAACAAACTCTTTGGTTAGGAGGCGGTCTAAAAGTTTGTTTTTGATAAATTTGCATTATTTTGTTGAATACCTTGTGCTTATATCCTAATGTTACAATTATCAACGTTCAAAAGCAGCGTATTAGTTAAGTTTCCTGGTCCTGCACCTGATCTCCTGTCAGTTGTTTTGGATTGCCGTCGCACTGGACTATGAGAGGGAGAGAAGAGAGAGTGCACCTGTGTCGGCGCACACATTTGTGCACTGCAATATCTCCCGCAGCGAAGGCTAGTCTATGTTAAGATTGGCCGCCTTAGTCGAAATACGGTCTAGAGGACTAGATATACATATTTATATTTGATTCTGACAGCGCGTCAGTAACACCAAAAACCGAAGGAGTTCTCTCTACTCTACCCAGGCGTCAAACGATACAGGACGCATTTTTTGTTGTGTTAAATTTTTACAGCCTACAATATGTCCCGAAATTAATGGACACCACCAAACACCTCAATTAGAATATTATGTTCTAATCATAATACATACACTGAATTTATACTTTTATCTATAAAACATTGTTTGTTTTGTTTTTGTTGTTTTAGTTTTTTTGTGTTGTTTTGTTTTGTTTCCTTTTTGTGCGAAAAGTTTAAATAAATAAATAAATTGTTATTTACTACATTAGTTATATTGATTGTGAGAGAAAATTGTGGTCACATCTACGCATACACACAGTCACACTAGGTAATAGGTCTTCGTCCATTTCTTTTTGTTTTGACTGTACAGCGGAAGTAAGACTGTAATTTACGTAGTTGCACTGTTTTTCCCCAATTTGTTTTCGTTTTTTTTAGTTCTTTTGGGTTCGTGATCTTTTTCTGCGTCATTTTTACCGCAAATAAATGTATTTTCTTTCTTTGTAATTTTAATTATTTTAGGAATAAAATAAAACATGACAAAAATCAATTCAGTAAACTATTCTGAACAAGCTGCTTTCATAATTATCATCATCATCACCATTTATTTTGCCCTTATCGCAATTTATTTTGGGTCGATGCAACATGTATTTTTCTACCATACTTCTCTATTAGTCGTTATCTCGGTAGTATCGTAACCATATCATCATTCACACAGCCCATCCATCGTTTCTTTGGTCTTCCCCTACTCTTATTGCCATTGACAGTCATACTCCAAACTTTCCTTACGACATTTTCCTCATTCCTCCGTATCACATGCCCATACCATGACCACCGTTCACAATGTACATTAATTCAGTTACACCCATACCCCAACCCTGGATTAAAATGGACAGCGATACGGCGAAGCTAACCTCTCGGTCGATAAAAAAAAATCTGCAATGCATACCGGGTGTATTAATATGGGTTTTAACGGGATCTCGGTAATCCAATAAGCGTCCAGATAAAAATTTATATTGTTGGGATATATAACGTGTTTTTTGTTTGTTTATCGGAGCGAGAAATATGGATATCTCCGTTTATTTATGGAAAATATTATTCAATATTCGCACCTCGGTATATTTTTACACTACCCTACGTCTACTTGTTCTCATGTATTTATAATGGTTACCTATTTATTTATTTTTTCTTTTATTAAAATCCAGCAATTCTAAACACTATTAAAATGATAAAATAATGTTTTACTAAAATCTAAGGTTAGAGTAACAATTTATTATATGATAGCACCGCATGCCCCACAAACATATTAAAAATGTGCCACAAGCACTATGCTATAAAATTAATAACTAAGAGCTGATTTTTCAATCATCTGATAACTTTATTCGAGGAATAGCTTTGAAATTTTGACAGTTGTTTTGTACAAAAACTGTCAGACGTCAATTTTATTTCTCGAATAAAAGTTATCACAAGGCCAATTCTCGTAATTTAAAACGTTCAAAATCTAGTCGCAGTCTCATCTCGGCGGCAAACAAATGTCAAAAACTTATCAAAATGTAGGGAAATTAGAGGTATTTTTGATTTGACAGATCGAGACTGAGATAAGTCTGTGAACGTTCTTAAAATTACGAGAATTGCCCCTCAGATGAGCCCTGAGCCCTTAGTAGAAAAACAAAAGAAATATTTTTTAATTATGTACTACATTTTCTCAATAACAACTGCGTGGCCCACGCAGTTGATGGCTGATGGATGGGCCTTTTTTTTTTTGGGGTGGGAAATCATCAAATGACCCCACCCGCTCTGGGCGGAGCGGAAGGGAGTGTCAGACTTTTACTGACTAAAACCCACCCGTGTTCCTTCAGTTGCCTGTGCCAGGGGCCACGGTATCTCTTTCGAACAACCCGCAGCCCTGGCGGCGCCTTAAGCATAACTGCCGAAATGTGGGATTACTATGTAGGTACCCCTCTACCTAAACCTTCATGGCAAATAGGTGTAATGTTATATTATTTAAATGGAAGTAATCTATACTTATAATAAATCTGTAGAAGTGAAAATTCTGTACATTGAAAATATCAAAAAAATAAATGGCAGGGGGTGTTACTAGACCGACACCGAACCCAAAAATGTGATTAAAAAAATTTTTGTCTGTCTGTCTGTCTGTCGGTCTGTCTGTCTGTCTGTTTGTTCAGGCATCACGCAATAACTACCGGTTCGATTACGATGAAACTTGGTACAATTATTCTTTAATATCCTGGGCACCACACTGGGTACTTTTTATGCCGGAAAAGTATATACAATAAAAAACAAACTTAATTTTGCGGTTCGATCCCTAGACCCGATTACTGCTCCAACCGCAAATAATAAGTTTGTCGTAGGTTACGTCACCCGCAATGCACAGCTATTAATAATAAGTATGTAACGTTGTCGAAAATTTACCACTGACGGGACAAAAAGGGGTAATTCCGTTTTTAGGGGAGGATTTGAACTTGAAACTGTATGTTACATTTTCACGCCTAAACCACTGAACTTCTGATTTGGCATAGAGATAGATGGCATCCTGGGGAAGCACATACATTTTATCCTGTTAGCACGTTCCCGTGGGATAATTTCCGACATCCACGCGGGCGAAGCCGCGGGCAGAAGCTAGTATAATAATAATAATAATATCCCTGGACATTTCACACAGCGCCATCTAGTCCCAAGCTAAGCAACCTAATGTTTGTGTTATGGTAACAAGATGGCTGATAAACTACTTATATACAATTTTTTTTTTTTTGTATATACATACATATTATAGATAGAAAAACACCCAGACTCGGAACAAATACATGTAGGTCATACAAATATTTGTTCCGTGCGGGAATCGAACCCGCGACACGCAGCGCAGCAGTCAATCGCTTAACCACTGCGCCAACCGTGCCGTCTTGGGAAATATAAAACTGTATTGCTCCATCATGAACACATTCGTTTAACAAAAGCTAGAAATTCGCGTAGCGCCGCGCGTAGCTAATTTTGCTACGTTACATGCCTCGCTACGGCGTAGCCCGGCTTTTGTACGAAAGCGACGCCTCAACGCCTTCGGAATACTTGACTGAGCTTTATTTTTAACGTTAAGTTCAGGTTTCTGAAATATTCATGGAATCATTCATGAAATCACAATCTATATTTTTCAGTAAAATATTACATAGAGAATACCGCAATTCCTATTGAAAGTCGGCACACGGAAAATGATAGACCTGTTCAATATTTTTAACTTTTGTTAACCAATTATTACATGACATGACATTTTACCAGCTAATGTACCCGTCAAACACTTCTTGATAAGGCTTTCAGAAAAAGAAAATTAAGTAACATTTTCAACCTTATTGCAAAGATTTTTTCTAAATGTGATTGACGAACGGAATAGGTACGAATATTGGTGATGTTAATTGTTCAAGAACATGCCTAAAACTAGCTGACCATTGCATGGTACTGTTTTACGGCTCAATCGAGCGCTGTGTAAAAGCAATAGGTTTTAATTATCGGCACAAAGCGATTGGATTCGCGCTACAAAAGAGGGATTTGATCATGTTCCATTCTTTAACGTTTATTACATCGCTCTGTATAAGCGTGGTAGTGTTGCCATTTTATACGCCTGTAACCCGACTAGTCTACATAACTTTAAAATAATTAATTTTAATGTAAATATAATTATATTTATGTAGCATTGGAAGGCGTCCCACTAGGTAGACCGACTATCTTGTGAAGGCCGCAGGAACCCGTTGGATGCGAGAAGCACAGAACCGGTCGAAGTGGAGGTGCTTGGGGAAGGCCTATGTCCAGCAGTGGACGTCTTTCGGCCGAAATGATGATGAAGATGTAGTTTACTATCCAGATATTGAATCGTCAACTAAACACGAGACATAAGTGCTAACTGGGACTTTTTGACACTTTCCTGCTAATTTCATACATCGCACGTTTAATTATTTTTATTGTTTTTTTTTTTTTTTGTCAGAAGGCCAATTTCCGTAATTAAAAACTGTCAAAATCTAGTCGCAATCTCATCTCAGCGACAATCAATGTTGTTGACTTGTTAAAAATGTACAGAAAATAGAGGTATTTTTGACAGATTGCGACTGAGATCATATTATCATTTATCATAGACTGAGCTCTGTGAATGTTCTTAAAATTATGAGAATGGCCCCTCTGAGGTACCTATATTATACTGTAGGCCTTTTAGTCTGTTTTTTCTGTTCTTTCTTTCTTCTTTTTAACTCAAACGTTTTTTTTTGGAAAGCCATTAATTTGCACTGTAAAAAAAACGTAATTGGTATAATCAAAACATTACTATCAACTTTTCACTGTAACATAGTCAAAACAACTGCATACTAGTGCGTACCTACTCAGTCGCCATCGAAATAAAGCACTTAAAATATTCACACAACTTCAGCCAAACTATTGGCAATAGATATTCACACTAACTGGTGCAGAGGTAACTGTTCCATATATGAAACAAACTTAGTTGAATCGATCCCCCAGCTTGTTTCATGTTCATTGTCAAGCGATACCAGCGGGGTGGGGGAGGGGGGCTGAAGGTAGTTACGACATAAAACGAGGGCATCCAGGCATGAAATTAAACAGCTTGCACTAAGTTGTTAATCGTCTGGACTCCTGCCAGCGACCAATTTGAAGAAATTGCTGACGAGTCCGCTAAGTTTCGGCGACGTCTAATTGAAGACAATTTCTGAAGGTGGAGGTATCTGGGAAAAACATTTTGATGGTGGAGTAAAAGAAAATATTTGTTTGAAAAAAAAGGTTTTGATCTAAAACGAGGTAACAGTGCGGCCAGGCAATGCGTTGCGACAGGTGGGTTGGGGTCGCGGGCAGATGCTTCGGTATAAAACTTCTAAGAAAGAATTCAAATCAACATGGAAGCCTTAGCTTAACATTTATAATAAGTATCATTACGTGGTACTTAAGTATTTTATGAATTGTGAGTAAGTTGCCTTGAATTTCCGTAAAACGATCAAACATTTTGTTCCACAGGATAAGAAATTGAACTCAATTTAGATGGTTAGATATTCAATTGTACCCTGAGCCCCCAAGTGTTACCTGTTCAATTATTCACTAAAGACAAAGGGTGATCAGCGCGTGCTCATTAAAATTTAGATACCATCGGAACCGACAGTGGAATACCGTAGGTTACGGTTATTCCTTATTTAAGACCTGAAGGCCAGTTCCCGTAATTAAAAACGTTCAAAATCTAATCACAATCTCATCTCAGCGACAATCAATGTCAAAAACTTGTCAAAAATGTAGGGAAATGAGAGGTATTTTTGACAGATTGAGAAATTACGAGAATTGCCCCTTTTTTTTGCGGATGGGAAATCATCAAATGACCCCTCCCGCTCTGGGTGGAGCGGAAGGGAGTGTCAGACTCTTACTAACTAAAACCCACCCGTGTTCCTTCCTTAGCCCTTTATGTTCCAGGGCAGCGGTAACCCTTTCGGACGATCCCGCTAGAAATTATCACCGCGCGTGAAATTCGAACCCACAGCTCGCTACGCATGAACGCGCTTACCGACGTATGATAACCGCTAGGCTATCATCCTCTGATCATATCAGTTCTTAAATAAGGAACATACATACTTCCGCATTCCAATACAATGGTATAATAGGCTGCGGATGTCGCGCGCCTGTGCCTCGCGCGGCCTGTTCGCGGCGCCGCCAGTGCATGCCCACACTGCTTGTTATGCTCCCACAACCCTGGCGATTAATCTGCTGAACGCCCTGATTGCTCAGGAGCCGGAAGTTGACATATTTATGTATAGCAGTAAATCTATGTTTAATGTTTGTTTGAAGTTTTTTAGTTAAATGTTATGTTGTTGGCTTGTTGCGCGCTTTGGTGTGTACTGTAAGTGCAGCAAGCAATTGATATATAAATAAATAAATAGCATTATCAACCTATAAAGTTTCTATTACTGGGATGCCAGCTACATACAGAGGCTTGTATCCAACAAGCCTCTCTGTGAGATTGAGCGGGCCATAATCTACCACGCGGGCTCAGTGCGGGTTGGTAGATGTTACATAATATCGTGTCTTCGAATTTTTGGTTCTTGAACATTGTTGGTTTATTCACGATGTTTTCCTTCACCGTTTTGAGAGAATGCATGTTAAAACTAGTCCGTATAATTAAAATGACCCATAAAAACTTTTTACAGACATCCAGAAAAAACACTACAACGTGAAAAATAACTTTAATTTCGGAAGTCGTTGTCGTTGGATCCGCATTTTCGTTTTTTGCCACCAACTTCCGAAATTATCAATTTTTCACTTTTCAGTTAAGTATCACCTACCCCACACAAATGTGTAAGACACTACTTGCTATGTAAATATCTGTGACAAGAACTTAATATAACATCATCAATATAAGCTAAATGGAAAATACGTATTATTGAAGCGAGTCGATAAATGTATATGAGACCACCCCTGAGGCATACCCTATCCATTAAAAAAATATATATATACAAACATCCGAATTGAGAACCTCCACCTCCTCCTTTTTTAGAAGTCGGTTAAAAAAAGACTTTTCAAAATCAATTTACAATTGCCGGAGATATATACACATACACACACAGAGAGACATTTTTACATATTAAAAAAAACAGTCGAATTGAGAACCTTCTTCTTTTTTCAGTCCGTTTAAAACTAGTTCATATATAAAATTAACTAAACCACGCATCCAGGTAGATTTGAAAACGTTGTATCAACATAAGCGAGCCCGCTTTAATCACTGAATCTCTTCACCCTTTGCCACACGCTTTAATCTTTAAACGGAATGTCGGAATCAAAAAGCTGATTAACTAACGTAAATTACTAAGCTGTCTATTTTGGTTAACAAATGTTGCTAACTGATGTTTAGCTTTTGAGAATTTACAAATGGACCGAAAATGCTAATTCGAAGAAAGGTTTGATGTAATTCATAGCTTGTTTTTTTTACATGCAACTACAATCCGGCCGTTGAGGGAATGCATTCCTGACACTTATCAGTGCGACAATTCTAGTAGCTAATAAACATCAAATTCGCAAAATTCACGTTTTGGTTTGTATGAAATTGACAGATGTCAAGAACGCATTTTCTCATTGGCCACGGTAGGTTCATACCTACTATACAGCATGAATCAGAAATGTGTCGTCAAATTTAATGGCATCCTTAAATTACCAACTGTGCCGTACAAAACTTCAATAGCTACCTACTCGACCCAAATATATGGGACGGCTGATTATTTTTTTACAATTACGATGTTGGTCCCATGGGAAGGTTGTTCATTTTGATGGTCTGCACCTTTCTGATATACCCTGTATAACATTGTACATGGTGACGTGCTCTGTTCAGTTCTTTGAAGCTGAGTCTCTATTATTTTCGATCTTTTAGATATGAAAATAGTTTTCATCTCATAATACAGAGTGGCAGGGACATCGGAAACCAAGAATTCAGCACATTAGTCTAACCCATAGCGTATAAATTGGACGTCGGGTATAAAAAAAAAACAGTCTGAGGGACAATTCAGGTAATTTTAAGCACGTTCACAGTCTGATCTCAGTCTCAATCTGTCAAAAATACGTCTAATTTCCCTACATTTTGACAAGTTTTTGACATTTGTTTGTCGCCGAGATGAGACTGCGACTAGATTTTGAACGTTTTAAATTACGAGAATTGGCCTTCTGATGTTTCATAGAAAAGAGAAAAAACCTACGCGGTCAAAATGAACAGCAATTTTTTTTTAATAACCGACAAAACTTGTCAATGCTGGAATTTCAGCATCATTGTATCATCATCTATGGTTTCAGTTTGCACGTCAGCCTGTATTATGAAAAATACTCGCGGAGGTAACGTGGAAACACCATGTAGGCTAAAATCTCTAGCGTACCCACCTATGTGATATAGCAGTTTGAACATGGTTCAAACTCGCATAATTGGAAGTGAAGAGAGTTCGATTGATATTTTGTTTCAGTGAACACGTGACTTGATTGACATATTCAGCTGTTGCCGCTTATATTTTTCTATAACAACTTCATATTCTGACACTTGATTTGTAGGATTCGCGCCGTGGAATAAAATGTGTTAGATTCGGTGAATATTGGTTAGTTTCGGAGTTTTGTTATGCTATGAAAAATGAATATTTCAGCAACGTTGGCTCCCGAATAGATAGGAAATTAAATTGCAACTGCGGACAGGTGGATTGACTGCAGAATTGATAATTTCGCAGATTTGATAATAAACACTATATAGGTTTTAAAAATAAATAAGGGAACCCATCACCAACGAACCGCCGTGGTGGAACTGAGAACATGTAGGGGCATGGTGTGCACCCAGTCATATGTGGTGATATCGACACTTGTGCACCAAAAGAGAACATATCTATAGGTAACTAACTGAATTCTTACTCAAGGACACAATTTTTCTCTCTGGACTTTAAAAGAGACTGTGACCTCTGAGTTTGTTTCGGCCTTTCTTCTCAGAGTAATCAGATAGGAAACGCCGACCTCATCTATCCTGATCCTCATCAGTCACTGGTGTCCTGAAATACAGGCCACGGCTTATTTTAGGCACCGGTCTTCCACAAATAAACATTGTAATATCGTAACTAGTATTTCTCCGTTTTTAAGTTTTGGTTGATGAATGTTATTTGTGGAAGAAAATAAACATTTTTATTATTATATATCCTTTATTTCACCTAATTACTTATAAATTAAATTTTTCAATATATTTGTAAACAAAAAGATAAAAAAAAACATTACAAAAATTGTAGCCCACCGGTATCGGGAACAGGGTCCAAGCTACCGGCGGTCAGGGCTCCAGAGAGAGGAACCTCCTGACAATGCGAGCCGTGCCCAGAAGTACCGCTTTCTTTCTCTAATATATATTATTATTATCTAGTTTTTCAAATATGATTGACGTATAAAAGTGTTCGTACAAACCTACTTAAAGAAATAAAGTCATACGTACAGATACCAGCACATCAAGCTACCCGAAACTGTCAAATTTTCCCAATCAACCTTGAACCTTAATGCTTTAGCGATAAAGTGGAAAATCTATTAAAGAAATTTGACAGATTGTAGTAACTTAATGTCCTGGCGTCTGTACTATGAAACACATAAAAATCAAAATAGTTAAAGAGTTCTAAATGCTGTGGAAAAAGAAACTGTCAATATTACTTAGGTACCGGTGATTTGTGTACTATGCTTCGTCGACGAAAAGCGTGTCTAGAATTTTGGCTTACACCTCGAACGAAGGATTAGCAATGACAGCAAGGCTACCAGCCTTCTAGGCAAGCTGCCAAGTGCCAGTCTGGCAGAAGGATTTTTTAAATTGAGCTAGACTTTTTAAATGGAACTTAAAAGCCGTTCTGGAAAATTTATGGCCAGTGTTTTGAGGAAAAAAATAAACGTCAAAATTCATTCATGCCAGTTATGCAATTGTTTATTTTATTCTTCTTTAAAACAAATTACATGTGTAATTGTGTCAATGTGTGTTGCCAGCATTATAATAATAACCTCTAATAATATACGTCCTATTATCCATAGTTCTTTATTCGACACTGCACAAAAAAAAATCTAGTTGGAGTCATAATGTCACAATTTATTTTTACTTAAGGAGAATAAAACGTAAATTACAAGAACGCTACTTTATAGTTTCAGTTCTGCAAAGGAACGAGATGATTTTTTCACGGCAGTACCGTAGATAATTTATTTTATAGTGAGGTAAGAAATATTTTTAGTATCTCACTTAATTAAATATTTTATTTTATATCCTCTTTCAAAGGAAATCTCGGATCATAACGAGCTTTGCAGTACTTAACTACTCGTAATTATAGCAATGAATAGTGAAACAACTTCCGCATTTGGTGTAATCAAGCATTAAGGGTGCATATTCTTTCTTCTTTTGTTTATATGCTTATATTAATAGGCGCGCAATCGGTTCACGTCAGTATTAGCTCGAATTTACGACGTTCGCTTCGTTCGTTTAGGGCATAACCGCCAAATTGACGCTTGTAATCAAATGGTAGCACTTATCAGTATGCAATGGATGATGCTGCTCAGCCACCTGATGGATTCCCATCGCCTTTACGACACCTCCAGGAACCGAACGTAAATATTAACATTTTTATAGTTTTTGTGACCTATTCGACGGAGACCCTCAATTCTACTTTTATAGAGCTCAATAAAATTGTTAAAGTCATTTCGTACTTTTCTTTATTCTCTCAAATATTAAAGTAAAAATTTTCAATTTCCTGGTCGGTGATCGTCTGCACTTTATTGCAACAAAACCACTTAAACTCTGCACCGAGACGTAACATTTTCGCTCACCACTCACAAAAACGCCTAGATTTATCCACCACACTAACGGAAAACCCAATTGGTATATTCCATATTCACGTTAGTAGCTCAAAGACCTAAAAAAAATTGCATAACGACTCCACCTTTATATCAGAACCCTTTCCGCGAAAATGTAGTTCCGCGGTGCGAAGTGGCGTAATTTTCATGATAAATACCCGCACTCAGAGGGTAATGCTAGGAAAAGTTTGGGAGCCAATGCAGGCTATGTGCCGTGAAACACCAGGGATAAAGAATATTCTAAAAGCACCACTTTATTGTTTTTAAAGTGTTGTTAACGCGTGATCAGTTGTTACGGCAGTTTGTGTCCCTTTGAAGATGATTCGCGGAAGAAATGCAAAATGTACCTGGTAGCTGTTCTAATGAATAATAACATTCACGCACCTAAGACTCGAGGAAACTACCATAGATTTTCAAGGAAACGACTAAGTTAGAAACATCCTCAACTTTTTAGTTCAATCTGGTTTAGTCAGTGCAAAATACAGGTTGATGTAAATTAGCAGCCCAATAGGTATAACGCAACTGGTCAGCACAGCATATCCAACTTAAACAAAGTAAAAATTCCGCGAAACCTAAACGAATATTTTTCCTTTTCTCCGAACACACAACGAATAAGCAACAGCGTGTACTTCCACTTCCCCACTCGCCACTTCAAGAATTCTCCCAAGTAATCGATTCTTCACTCAAACTTCTGAGAGCGCCGCTCTAAACGAGTACAACGTTCTATTTGATCGCGACAAGTTTCTCTTGGCGACTCCAACTATTCGTTCAACAAACATATACTGTTGCTTTATGAGCAAGTACTGCCAAATGAACACTTACATTATACCAACGAGACCAGACTAACTGTGGCGATAACACAAAAGTCCCGTCAGTCATACATTACAGTCTAGTCTAGTTTTACACTTCTCTCAATTACTAGAATCACGAGCGAGAAGCTTGTTTTTGTTCAAACTATAAAATTAATGCGCCAAACTTTACGTGTTTGTCGTGAGCAAAAAGACTTAGTTTCCTTCATTCTTCAGGACAGAAGCACGCTGTGAATAAATTCGTAGTTCACTGTGGTTCGTTCAGCTCGTAATGCGGCCGCCCGTGCGGTTTGTAGCGAACTTTGAACAACTTTAACTCCAATTAGTCATAAAACAGGTTACGGAACGAATCGAGGTGTTACCTCCTTACGACAGATCTGATTTATCGCTACCAACATGAACACAGCAAACTTTTCTAATATTCATTGATGTTGCGTGTTTGTGTATTAAGTAAAGTACATAAAAGATAATTAAACTTGAAACTTTGTTTGCTATACTTAATTAGAACTGATATTAAACTTTATGGACAATTTAAATTGGAAAGTTTTCTGCGCTTCGGTCTCATTACATTGAAGGGCTCCTTGAGCATAATGAGAAAACGTTTGTTACCCGAGCATGAATAAATCTGAAAAGATTAGTGGTATGGTTCTGTGTACCTAGGTATAAGATAAAATTAGAACGGTTTATTATTAGAACGAATGGCGATTGGTAGACTGGTATATTTGCTTTTGGGCCAAACAAGATGGGTTTTAACTAGTAAACTGGTCCAATAACCCCGTAAACAGGTGATAAATAACTAGGAATGAAGACGCGAGTAAACGCTAGTTATATATAATTAGTTGAGCAACTTAATCACTCACTTCGCCCACTCGACTCCCACGGTTCCTGAGGACAATGGGCACTTCTATTCCATTGTGATTGTAACTACTTGAAAGAGATCTTGTATTCGTAGAATGATGGCGTTAAAGTGCTACGCGGGCCGTAGTAGAAAGAATAAGGAATAAATCATATAATATAGTTCTCCATCTTTTTTAGCTTTTAATGTAGTTGCAAATGTATGCTGGAGTTGTCAAGGCTACAAGTCAACATTTAAGCCTAATTTTATTATATCCTTACAAGACATTTCCAGCGCAGTGGGGTAGTTGTGTAACACACTAACAGCAAGCTTTCATTTTGACAGTTCAACAACATTCATTGCGTTATTTACGTTGTTGAGCAGATAAATATTTCGAACATAATGAAGCAATGGATTAGAAGTATCCTTCAAAACGATTCAATTTGTTATTGATAATGTGCTACACAATAGGTTAGTTGCCTGGGTATAAAAATAATAACTATATTTAGTCCGTCAGTTAGATTACTTATCTAAAAATAATGGACACGTATTTTTTCTTTTGTCAATCAAACAAAAAATGACAAAGATAAAGAGCGTCAAAATTTGGGAGTGGGGGGTCGTGACGTCACTTGCTTGCAAAAGTGTCGCAAGCAAGTGACGTCACGCGGAACTTTAACGGGCGATATCTTCATCATTTTTTATATAATTGAAAGAAAAAATACGGGTTCAATATTTTTTGATAATCTAACTGACGGACTAATTAGATTTTTTTAGGAAAATAGCCAAGGAAAAACAGATTGATTAAAAAGGTTTTCAGGTTCGAAAATTCACTACTCTAATTAGGATTAGACTGACTTTCTGCAATTAAATGTGCAGTAGGCTTTAGCAAACTGTGGTTGTATGATACACACATGACTCAACCTTCGCCAGAGATAAGAGTTGTGATAGGTAACTATCCTGTATAAAACACATTTTCTAACGTATACTATACAGGGTGTCCCAGGAAGTATGGATAAAATCGAATACTAGTGTAGGCAAGGTAAAAAAAATATAGCCCTCATAGTTTTTTTTTATGATTTTTTTCATTGAGCACTATGCGAAGTGATTGAAAAAACCAAAATTGGTCATAACTTTTGAACCGTAAAAAATTGTACCAACATTCTCAGGGTATAAAAGTTTGGAAATGACCTTGCCCACGCCCCTAATCGATTTGATCCATACTTCCAGGGACACCCTGTATAGCTACCGTAGCGCGCTCGTAAGAAAACGCTTTCTATTCCCAAAAGAAATATGTAAATCCGAGACTGCTTTCTCTTGATTTCGCCAGCCAACAAATACATTTCTTTGTCAAATCAATCCTGCCTTTAACCTTAGTGACATGTTTAACATCTATGCGTAAACAGGGAAAATAAATCCTCTGAAAAACAATTTCTTTGATATCTTTGCCTCTGTTTTACTTTACTGGTATGTTTATGTGCTCATTCAGAAATGTAAGGCACCGCTGAATATTTTAGTAACGGTCTAGGAAAAATACTTGACGTTGTTTAATCATGTGCGAACGACACAGGGCCAAATTAAATTAGCTACCATAATTTGATAGACATCTGTGAAGTTTACACAATAAATATGCTGATATTTCATGTAACTACACTTCTCACACAGACACACACCGTCTGTCCACCGTCTTCTCTCTTCTCTTCTATCTTCCTCTTCTTCTCCACTTCTTCTCCTCCTGTGCTTCCTATAAGGACATTGACCCTAAAAAAAATATCGACAAAACCTTTTTAATTTGTTTTATCATGTTTGGATTTCGATGCCCATCTTGTCTTTGGAGTTTTGCTAGCTAATTTAATTTAAGCCAGTAGATTAGAAACTTAAAGAATTTTTGGTTTTTATATAAATGGACAAACAATGCTGTTTGTCCATTTATATAAAAACCAAAAATTCGTCGAGCTCACGTACGCGCACATTAGGATAGACATGAGTCTATCCTAATGTGCGCGTACGTGAGCTCGACAAATGGATGTGCGAATAACACTTGTGTGACAAAACTGTACTGCGACTCACCATAGTTCGAATGTACGCTTGTGCGACACACTGAAGCTCGACATCACGATCATTTTTATCGTGGCGATATTATCGTGGACGTCCACGTCACGGCATCACGATAAATATCCCTAATTCTCCAACTTCCCTACATTTTTGACATTGATTGGCTGAGATGAGATAACGGCTAGATTTTAAACGTTTTTAATTACTGGAATTGGCCTACTGGTCTTCGTGAACAATACTTCAATCTGGCCACCCTCGCGCCGAAACATACAACATATGAACGTACACATTTCGAATAATGCCGAAACTTTAATAAAGTAAATGAGACGTTATAATATTCGCCAACGTGCTATTCCCGAGAGTTAAATGAACTAAAATTAATTATACTAATACGAACCGCATGACTCTGGTGGAAGTAAAAGTTAAATTAGAGCTCATTTTATTCATGACAAGCTAGTTTAAATTAATTATTATCTGCATAATGGACGGCGACATGTGTCTGAACCACAGAAATGTAAATAAGACTTAGTTTCGTGTCGTCAACATTCCATAATTAAACGCCACAATTAGGTAGGTAGTAAAGTAATCCGTCTGCCAAATGGTCAATAATATACGATGTGTGCTTTTTGTAGTGAAAACATGAGTTTTATGTAGACTAACAAAAATATATATATTTAATACTAGCTGTGCCCGCGACTTCGTCCGCGTGGAATAGTGACTTTTCGGGCAGCATATTTTGAATTACATATACCGTCGTTTGGGTAGCAAAAAATTTACTTTACAGTAATGCTTCTCTGTATACGATATTTGACGTATGGCCATCGGGGATGAAAGCATACAGGCTCCTAGGATTGCTAACCCGTGACAGAACCACATACAACTGACCGTGCGAGAAACAGCTGATACTTACATCTGCTTTATTAATTGTCATCGCAAAACATAGGCTGACTGGAAACTGGACTCGTTTAAAACTAAATGGAAAATTGTTTGGAATGAGAGGAATCTGAGGAATGAAAACACTTTCACCTTTTCCACACCCTGTTAAAATCTCTGCTTCTATCAGATTTCGTTGTAAATTGGTCACTTCTAACCTGGTACCATTGCAAAGTTTTGGGGGGCTTAAATTTCTAAGAAGCATTAGGGGTTCGCAGAAGTCTCAGACTCACGCGATAGCGCGTGAGCTTCGCGAACGACAGATAAACGTGCCTTTCGTTGTTCCCTATTTCGAGTTGTCATCATTCGAGAACGATTTGAACTCAGTCGAGATTCTCGCTGAGTCGAAGTTTCTGCAGCACGAAACCTAGCCTGATGTTCCCGAGTTGCAGAAAGCCTTGCCTCACGACCTTCTTCAGATTCCTGTGATCGAACTAATCTCATCCTTTTAGCATTTTTGCTACATTGGGAGAGGTTGGATCTTCTTCGAGGCATTCTTACAATAAAATAGTACTTACTACTTAACACACAGTTATTTAGTAAACACGTACTATCGTAAACAATTATTTTAAAGAAAATTAAGAAAAAGAACTTAACCTACAAACCCTAAAATATAAATAAATGAAATATGCAGTCAGTTTTTTTTTTCCTTGAGAGGCCGTGACTACTTAACCGGACTATCCTGTGGTTGCCTAAGGAATTCTTAAAGCCTCCAGCCAGGGCTATATCTAGAATAAACTAAGCGACTTAGACTAAGCGACTGCACGCTAAAGGCGCCCCCTGTGGGGTACGAACCTTGGCTTAGGGCGTCGCTGGGAGAGGGCAGCAAGGGGACAGGCTGGATCGAATTAGTAGTATTAATGCTTTGATGAGCGCGGCGTTTCCTAGGACTATCTCTGAGAGGAAAGGCCGAAACAAACTCAGAGGTCTCAGTCGGGGAATTTAAAGCTACAGGCTCAGCTACGACGCGGGCTGGCACTTCAGCGGGCAAGGGTCAGGGGGGAGAATTTACTTGGGGGCGTCGCGAGGGACCTCGGCGGTGAGGTCGGAATGTCGGTAATTTGTGTTTGTATACTGTACTGGTTGCCCTATCGCTCTCCTGGAGGAGGGTTATGGGGTCATCGGGGTCGTCGAGAACATGCCTTGGACGGCGAATTTTACTGAGTTTGGAGGGGGTGTAGTTGGCGGCCGCGACCACCAGAGGGTTGGGGTGATTAGCGGCTGTGGCAAAGAAACGCTTGGAGAGGCGTTTCATGAACTGCTGGATAGTGGGGACCTTGAGATCAACATGGAGGATCTCATTGCTAACGAACCAAGGGGAATATGTGGCCTTGCGGAAAAATCGGTTCTGCAGGGTTTGCATCCTATGGATGTGACGGGGCTTTGCGTGAGCGAAGACTACGCAAGCGTAAGTCATTATGGGACGGATGCATGCTGTGTACAGGCGCTTTTTGCACTTGAGTGACAGCTTGCTGCGTTCATTGAGGACGGAATGAAGGCAGCCTAGAGCGAAAGAGGCGCGCGAACGGACCGTCTTTATGTGCTCTGAGAAGGTGAGGAGAAGGAGAAGAATAAAACAAAGGTATTTGGCTCGCTTTTCCCAAGGGATCGGCTTGCCGAACATGGTGATTGGTGGAGGGGGGGTGGGTTGTCGTCTGGGTCTCGAATAGAGCACCGCTTGACTCTTATCGGTGTTGACTTCGATTCGCCATTTCCTGAACCAAGCAGCCAACTTATTGACTGTGGTTTGGAGACGAAGTCGTAGTTGGATATGGCTGCGACCAGTGTAATAGATGGCTGTGTCGTCTGCGCACAGAGCCAATTGGGACTTAGCATCTTTAGGGATGTCGCTAGTGAACAGCGTAAATAAGAGAGGGGCGAGTACGGAGCCCTGAGGGACTCCTGCTCTGATGGGGGGCAGCGGCGCTGCTCTCAGCGCGCTTTATATAGCCATAGACGCACAGGCGCGAGGCCTGTACGTACTCTGATAGAATACCTTAACAAATGTTCGCCGTGATTCTTTAAATTGACATAACTTTTTTATTTATGAACCGATTGACATGAAATAAACACTAACTGTTAAGTGAAGCTTACTACAATATATTAGTGAAAACCGCATATAAATCAAATAGGCCGTTTCTGATATTAGCGTGCACAAACAAACAGACAAACAGACAAAAAAAAAATTAATTACAATTTCGGGTTCGGTATCGATATAACAACAACCCCTGCTACTTTTTTTTAATATATTTCCATTGTACAGACACCACTTTTCTACAATTTTATTATATGTATAGATGAGGACAGAATAAAAGAAATATTAAAAATAATCCTACTAATAAGTATAAACGTGAAAGTTTGTATGTATGGAAAGATGGATGTTTGTTACTCTTTCACGAAAACACTACAGAACGGATTTGGATGAAATGTGGCACACAGGTGTGGTCTATAACCAGGATTAACATATAGGATACTTTTATCCCGATATTCCCACAGGATCGAAACTTATGCGGGGCTTATGCGCCGGCTTAGCCGCCGGGGCGCAGCTAGTATATTATAAGCAAAAAAAAACGGAATGATTTTTCCTAACCGACTTCTTTCTTAAATGTGATACCTACCATAGATAAGATTTTTGACTGCCCCGTTGGTCTCGTGGTTGCAAGCGCGACTGCTGAACGTGGGGTTTGATTCCTGGTTCGGGCAGTGACATTGGGTTTTTCTGTGCCTTGGAAAGTACGTTAAGATGTATGCCCTGCGCCTGATCTCTCTCCGGTCATGTCGGATTCCCGTACCCCATCGAACTATGAGACTGAGGGAATAGAGAGTGCATCTGTGTCTGCGCATACACTTGTGCACTATAATGTCTCTCGTTCCGAAGGCTGATTCCGCTGTGATTAGTCGCTATGGCCGAAATTCAGTCTGGAGGACAATGGTCCTCCAGACCGAATTTCGGCCTCGGGAACTCAGATTGCAAATATAAATCTAATCTTATCTAATGAGATAAGATTAGATTTATATTTGCAATCCGAGTAACACAAATTAAAATTAGTTAGATAGGGACAGTAAACTTAGAGGAAGATCCCAAAATCAAACCAACAGTTATTTTCGAAATCCTGATCCCAATTCCTAATAGACGAGTAAATTAACGTTATATAAATTAGTTGTATCTTCATCAAGGCCTTCTGGGACTACTCAATGAGCAGCCCAGTATAGGAAATGGTGTTCAATCCCTTAAGGATACTGAGTAGGTATATGTATAGTTAATAAGATTTTCATGAATTACGGTAAGTAGTTAGTTTAGTTATTTCTTTTTTTTTATTTTTAGTTTCTAATTTTGTTTTCATGTAGATATGTTTTTTTTTTCAACCTTCATGTACCTACTCTATGTAAAATTATAAAACTTGAAATAATGTAAGTGCTGTGTGCACACCTTTAAGTGACAAATTCACTCTAGATTTTAAGTTCTATTGTTACAGTACCCGAAATGTACTAGTGAATAAGTCGTTGGAGTGCCACAATTAGATAAATAAATAAGTAGAGGGGCTCGTCGCCAAATGATAACAGCCGTATGGATCGATCAAAGTTTAAATTACACTTGTTGCAGTCGGTTCATGGATAGGTGACCGTCCATTACATATCGAGACCATTCCGTGCCGCGGAAAGCACGTTAAGCCGTTGGTCTCGAATGTCATTCGCAGATCTTTGGCAGTCGTTACGGGTAGTCAGAAGCCCAAAAATCTGACGACTAGTCTTACCAAGTGGTGTCGCGTTACCCAGGAACTGACTTGAGGAGATCAGATAAATAATAAATTATGGACATCTGATGTACATGTTAAAATTAGTATTTTTGTTTATTTATTTATTTACCATTTATGTACACACATATATAAACAGACATTGAAAAACAGAACAGACAAAATAGGTACAGAGGTGATGCTTATTTCATAAGAAATCTCTTCCAGCATACCTGAGATAGGACAATAGATAGGTACAGAGATGTAGACAGCGTGTGATAGAGCAAAGGAGACAAAAATAATACATAGAATAAAAAAAAACAATTCACTTAAAAACTAAACAAAAATTTAGAGAATATACTAACATACATACAAAATAAACATACATAAATACTTCTTTAAGCACAGTGGTTTTGTTAATTATTGTGACACTGTAGCACTTAAAAATATTTATATTGCTGTGCCCTAGCAGGGTTCATGTTTGAAACCTATATAATTATACTTGTAACAACTTGCAACTACATGAATGCAATAAATGATGAATCTAAATCTGATAGACAGTCGCTCCATGTAAAATACCGGTAGTCAGCTGTATTCAGTTAGACTGAAAGCCTACCCCAACATAGTTGAGACAACGCTAGGAAGATCTTTGAACCGTTTGAGCAGACCTTCTATTGACCCGTGCGGCTGTTATTATTTAGCCAAGAGGCAAAATAGTACAACACCAATAGCGGTAAGAGGTACAATCAGACAGCCTCCTCAATCCGAGAGAGTTGGCGGTGTTTAAGTACTTACATACATAAAATACTTTTATTTCCTCAGGGAATATCAGGATACAAAGTATTCTATGTGTTAATCCTGGTTATAAACTATCTCTGTGCCAACTTTCATTCAAATTCGTAGTTTTTGCGTGAAAGAGTAACAAACATCCACCCATCCTTACAAACTTTCGCGTTTATAATATTACTAGCTGCGCACCGCGGTTTCACCCACATAAGTCTCGATCTTGCAGGATTATTGGGTTAAAAAATATCCTATGTCTGTTCTAATCCAGGTTATGGTCTACCCATGTGCCAAATTTCCTCCAAATCCATTCAGCCGCTTTAGCATGAAAGCGTAACAAACAGACATACAAAACATCAGATATTTTATCTTTATTTATAACTAGCTGCGCCCCACGGTTACACCCGCATAAGTTTCGATACCGTGGGAATATCAATAGGAAGTATATAATGGTTGATAACTTCAATCGACAGTGACGTTCGCCCCATACGAGAACGTACTAAAGTCTAAATCATAAACCGATCCAGAGAAACTCTAAGATCACAAGCACTAACTACCCCACTTCGCCACTTAAACTTAGTCCAACAACTTTGTTTATCCGTTTACTGGAGATTAAGTAAGTAGGGTAAATGAAGAAATGCTTTTCAATCGGTAGGAGTCAGTCTTGAGCCCTCTCGAGACCGGCACAAAGGCGGGAATCGCAACGGGCGATCTCTAAGGACCATTTATTCAATTCTCCTTAGTCCTCGCCTCCTCGGCCAGTGATGCTTTTAGGCCGAGGCTTCGCTGCACTGACAGGTTTTCTAAGGTTTTAGTTTCAATGGAAGGTCTCACAGATAACGATTATTAGGCATAGCGTGTTTTATGGAAAGGTAACATAGCCACGTCGTGTTTCTTGACGTATACCTAAACTTTTTGATTACTAACCAGTGGTTTTATATTAATTATATATTGGAACTATACATTTCCGCCATCTTATAATATCGTACTATTTACAGCATATTATAATCTTTGGTTAACTGTCATGGGGTCAGTATAAACGGAGCCGGCCTTGCTTCTTAAATAACGTTTTTCTGGCCAAACCTAATTTTCAAAGATTTTTGGCCAATATCTATCTTTTGAAAGAAAGAAAAAACATTTATTTAGCACAGACCAAAAGACACACAATACACCAGATACATTACATCAGACAAATAAAAGAACAAATAGAAAACAGTTTATAGACCGATGTAAGAAATTAGCAGGAAAGTGTGCCTCACGGCTGCACCAAAAAGGCCCAGTTCAGCAAAAAAGAGAGAGAGTAAAAGAGTATTTTTAAGAATGCACGCGAAGTCTACATGCTACACCCAGATTACATGAACCCCTGCCATTCTTCTTTACGAGAACAACTGAAAAATTACTTGATCTTCCCTTTCCAAGTAAACACTTATCCGATCTCTGCTACATTGCAAAAACGGTCTGCAGCACGTAAAAAACAAGTCTCTATGACTGCTAATTAAAACATTTTAGGTCATTTTAACACTGGCCACTATTTCTCTGAATAATAAACTATTTCTCAAACAATGGGAAAACTGTGTTACACATTAGCATATCACTTTCGTAAGCAGCTAACCGCTAACCACTGTACACTGTAACCACCAGCTTAAAGCAACACTTGATGTAGATTTAGACACGCCTCCTGCATTAAGGCGCATTTACACGAGGAATTATTGCACTAGCTTGTTTACATTGAACTCGTTGTCTGCTTAAACACATGAGAGGGTCAGATCGCCTGGCGTTTCTTGCATACAAGTCTCCCGTGGCTGTTCTCGCCTCTTGATGGTCGAGAAACTCTCGTGTAAACGTGCCGGAAAATGATTCCAAACTCACACACCGCAGGGGAATCGACGCGCAAACTGTAACATGAATTCAACACAAATGATTCTAGACCCGAACGTAGAAATTTTCCATCGGTTATCAAAAAAAAATCTGCTGTTTCATAGAAAAGTACGCGGTCAAAATTTCCTACGGAATAATTATTAGGGTCCCGTTACCCAAAGGGTAAAAACGGGACCCTATTACTAAGACTCCACTTTCCGTCTGTCTGTCTGTCACCAGGCTGTATCTCATGAACCGTGATAGCTAGACAGTTGATCACAGATGATGTATTTCTGTTGTCGCTATACAACAAGTACTAAAGACAGACGTGATTTTTACAGATAACTAGCTACGCCCCGCGGTTTCACCCGCATAACTTTCGATCCCGTGGGAATATCGGGATAAACAGGATCCTATACAGTTAATTCTGGCTATAAACCATCTGTGTGCCAAATTCCATCCAAATCCATTCAGTAGTTTTTTGCGTGAAAGAGTAACAAACATCCATCCATCCATCAATCCATACAAACTTTCACGTTTATAATATTAGTAGGATGGTACGGAACCCTTCGTGCGCGAGTCCGTCTTGCACTTGGCCGGTTTTTTTTTTCAACTTAATTTTTTTTCGTCGTGGTTGTGCGTCGATATCCATCCACTCTGTATAGTGTAGATCGCGAAATTCAGTTTCTTTTTTTTATATATAAATTTCCTATATACAGCTCTGCATCAGATCTTATGTTGATAAAAATTTGATTCGCGATGATAATTATAATATATTTATTTGTAGCTGCTAGCTGAGAATTAATAGAGGTACACTAATTACTATATCACGAAATTTCGGGGGCTATCTCATAGCACTCGCCGTATACCAAGACTTGATGTAGAATTAGACACGCCTCCTGCATTAAGCCAGCTTCGAGAACCAGCAGTTATTGTGGCAACGTAAAACGAAGCGCCCGAGCTAATTGCAAGACGGACGTGGCAAGAATAATAGCGTTCTTCATGAGATATTGCCTAGTGTTCTTGCGCGTACGCTTTTTATTTTAGTTTCTTCTATTTTTTCAAATTGCTAGCAAGATGTGTGGTGTTTGTTAAGAGGTTTTCGGTTTAAGAGAAATGTTATATTTTAGTTTTGTTTGGCTTAGGCTTGCTTAGCTGGTCTAGAGATTCACTAAGCTATACTCTGTCCATTATGTTAACCGTTTTTGACAGCTGCCTTAGAACGTAACTATTCCAGATTACGTATAAACTAAATTTAAAATGCGGAATAAAAAAAATAAAAAAATAAATTTATCTTATTTATGGCTTCTTACAGACATAATACTACCATTAATAGTACGTGTATCAATCAATGTAATATTAAAATCTTATTGTGTGTTGCTGCAATAACTAATAGTTCCTGCATCTGTCAAAAAACGGTTTACCTTTTCGCATGACACGAAAGAGTCCATTAATAGTACGTATATCAATCAATGTAATATTAAAATCTTATTGTGTGTTGCTGCAATAACTAATAGTTCCATCTGTCAAAAAACGGTTTACCTATAATGGACAGGGTATACTGAAGAACAGATGGGGAAACGGCGAAAAGTGACGTGTGTAAAGCTTAAGATTTCCAAAACTCAACATTGCCTCATACAAATCTACGAAAGACTCACAATCAGTCAAAACGTTCCCAAAGCTGGTATAGAGGCCTCTCTGTGACAGGGAGTGTAATCCACCAAGCGGGCCCAGTGCGGATTGGTGGATGCCATATGTCTTTGAATTTTTTGGTTCTAAGACAGGCCGGCTTCCTCACGACGTTTTCCTTCCCCGTTTTGAGAACAGTGGTAATGAAATTAATTACACAAAATTAAGTGACTGCCTAAGTGATACCACTGGGTCACGGTCCACTGCTATAACAAAAGACATGCTCAGCCTCAACTTCGTAACGGACAGCGTTACGCACCAAAACTTTTCCTCCATGACGAGAAAGTATCCTAAGAAACACTAAATGTTCCCGACGCGTATCTAACAAACTATTCTACCTCCGTATAAGTTCGTCTTCGTTGTAAATTTTACGACGAGAGCGTAAAGAACTTAAACCAAGGTTATACTTGAGGAAACCTTCTAAAATGTATGCCATTTTTGTAAACTAAACTGCAACTAAGCTAACCGTAGCTTAGTTGCAGTTTAGTTTAGTCATACTACGACTACCGAGACGTAGTATGACCCACGTTGCATGTTTTGCTATTTTTATTTTTTTATTAAATAAAATTGTTGTTGATCATTTGTTTTGCTATATTTGTGTTCGCCTTCTCTGTTTGAGAGGCCTTTGCCCTGCAGTAGAACAATATAAATAGACTGGTATTATCGTAAGTAACTGGGATGCGGAGGTCAGATTGGCAATCGCTCTATATAAAATACTGGTATTCAGCTGAATCCGGTTAGACAGGAAGCCGACCCCAACCTATTGAAAAGGTTAAGCAGATTGATTGATTGATTATTGTAAGTACCTATCTATGTACAGACGCCAGCTGCAGGTCAAGCTACCCGAAACTGTCAAATTTCCCAATCCACCTTGAACCATATTGCTTTAGCGATAAAGTTGAGAATCTATTAAAGATGTTTGACAGATTGTAGTAGCTTGATGTCTGTCGTCTGTACCTTATGAAACTTTCTTGGTGTCAATTTAGCCATGTGGATTTCTCGAGCCCTTACAAACTACTTAGGTACCTACGACCTATGTATGGGCCTTATTAGAAGGATTAAAGTCACCCAAAGGGCAATGGAGAGGGCTATGCTTGGAGTTTCCCTACGTGATCGAATCAGAAATGAAGAGATCCGCAGGAGAACCAAGGTAACCGACATAGCCCGAAGAATTAAGCCAAACTTAAGTGGCAGTGGGCAGGGCACATTGCTCGCAGAACAGATGGCCGATGGGGCCGAAAGGTTCTGGAGTGGCGACCGTGTACCGGAAGACGTAACGTTGGAAGGCCTTCCACAAGGTGGACCGACGACCTTGTGAACGCAGCAGGAACCCGTTGGATGTGAGAAGCACAGAACCGGTCGAAGTGGAGGTGCTTGGGAGAGGCTTATGTCCAGCAGTGGACGTCTTTCGGCTGAATGATGATGATGATGAACAAACTACCTATACATTAGGCAGGTGATACCTACCCTAAGAAAAAAAACAACTGTCTACAAAAAACTGTCTATTATACCTAGTATCTACTTACCTAGACCTATCCATAACAAAACGGTAGGTAAGACACTACAAAAAAATCCAATGAAATTCAAGATGGGTAGGTAAGTATGGGAATAAAAATTTATCGTCCTATTTCTGTAGCATATAAATCGCAGCTGGCACAAAGCATTTGCCCAGTCCAATTTATGTCGATATTGTCGCGAAAATATTTCATTTAGTTTGTTCAGCGCACGTCGCGGAGCGCGGGCCTGAAGCTAGTCGGACCAAGGGGGCGGACCTAAATGAATTCAGAAATTCTACGTTTTGAAACCTGCAAGAGTTGTCGTAACTACACAAAGAGTGGGTATAGTTACATAGCTACTTGGAAAGTACCTAACTATTACCCTTTTTTCATAACCGTTGCTTATAGTAGTGATTAGCGACTATTTAATTTAACCATTTGACGGTTAAACGTCACTTAACTTTAACTTTAATCACCGTTTATAAAATATACGAGTACCCCCTTGTGTCGAGTCGCAGAGTTGCACAGTCGTAAGGATCTTTATCGGTACCTACAAATCGGAATTGCACACATGCCTAACGCCTGACGACCAAAAGTACAGTGACATCCAATAAGGGCTATTTTAGTCTTCTTATTGCACGACAGAATGACATTCAGCTGAATAAAAATATTTTTTTAAATTTTATATTTCTATTTCTTATCGCCCAAACCATTAAAAAGGGTTTAAGTTGATGTCCACTCGAAATGGTCAAACGTGTGTGCTATTTTGATCCTTGTAATCAAATAATTTCATAGTTTTCGCCGTAGCCGTAGTTTGTGTGCCGTAGCTTCAAAAGACTATGTGCTTAGGTGTCAAATTTGACAACTGAGGAAGATACAAGAGACTAGATAGTAGGCACCATGAAGCTAAAATAAAGAGGAGATGCTCTAATTTAATAACGCGTGACGCTTTACGGGGTGAGGGGGGTATTAGAGGGTAGCGGGACCATCCGAGAGGGTTTACCGCTGCCCTGGAACATAAAGGGCTAAGGAAGGAACACGGGTGGCTTTTAGTCAGTAAAAGTCTGACACTCCCTTCTGCTCCACCCAGAGCGGGAGGAGTCATTTGATGATTTCCCATCCTCAAAAAAAAAAAAAAAAGGGGGTATTAGATCCCGCCCACTTCTAATATTTTGGCCATTAAAGGGTCTTTAGGAATGAATGTTGAACAAACTTCAGTATTAAGATGATTAAAATATGTTAGTTCTAAGCTCTACGTACCTAAATATTTTTAGTTTCCATGACGCCAAGTGTCGCCATCTAGTGTCGGGTAGAATTGTGTTTGGAAACGCCGACGCTAAGAGATTTTTCTAGAACTATTTTAATAAATTACGCATAAAATTACTTACAAATGAAATGTGATGCCATACATAGCATCAGAACGTCTATCCGAGTATTTTTTACAAGTTATATAAAACAACACTTCTTTTTTCTTTTCCTTTAGCGCGAATAATGCTGTAAAATGAGAACGATTACAAAGTTGTGCACAGTACGAACGCCAACAATACACTGAATTAGGCCACGCCCACATGGTGACGTCAGGACCCGGTTAAGAATCACAGAGCACAGTTGCTTAGGCCGTCTCCTCTTTGTTTTAGCTTCATGGTAGGCACTTACGGCGTGGCGCCGCTCTATATATACACAGATTTGGTCCGTTTTAGAATTCCTTTGAGAAGTCCTAAGAAACCTCGCACAACATCCCACGCCAAACCGCATTAAATTGCCTGAACGATTCGGACGGTACATAACTACCTACCCAAATCCCAGACGAATACGGAGGACGTCAGGTGGTAGATGAGGTGATAGGGTGCATGATTCCATCCATAACATGCACAAAATGCTTCGATAACACTTACATTTTTCATTTTCCCCTAAGACGACCCATTAACCCACTACTTTGTTTCCCGGTGGCTATAACCTGGGAGTATTAAGGACCCGATTGATTAAATTACTCACATAACAAGCGTGATCCATCGTCAATCGGCATCATCGCTTGTTATGAGATGAGATCACTACTGGTTTTCATTAAAAACAAACTTTATTGATTCAAAACAAAAAATTCTCCCGCAATATTTTTAAATGCTGGCCTACACAAGGGAACGCAAGTATATCATAAAATCGCATTTATAATATTTGTCTAAAATAACAACATCTAAAAAAAGCCACTGCGTTTTCTTTACTTTCGAATGAAGTTGAAATATTGAATGTTTTATCTGTACCATTATTCGGTCTTTCGTTCATTTAGTACAATTTCGTTCGCGTCGTCGTTCTCTCTGTCTGTCACTTTCTCATTGTTTATGTCAAACTCGAATGCAAGTGGAAAATTATCTTGTATTTTATTTTTTTACTGAAATAAATGTAGTTTAATAATTACATCATGTATATTCATATTTATTATAAAAAGACATGATGTGAGTGTGGTCACTGTTGGATAAAGATTATTCTACTGAAGTCGAATCAATTGCAACATGGAGGGCAAGAAAATATCCTTTGGTTTTATGAAAACTAAAAAGGTTGAAAAACCATTTACACCAATAATAACTGAAGAAAAGAGGGACTATATAGAATGTGTTGAAGAGAAATCAATTAAAGTCGTGGGGTAAGTGACAAAATCCTGTTTATTTTACATCCAAACTAACCTAAAAATAGACATTTTGGCTGCTAGTAAGTTTCATTTTGTTGTACGCAAGAGCTCATCATTTTGTTTGAGTTAAGTTTAAGCACTTAATGCCATCATCATACATCATAACATTACGGAAAAAACATTTAACATATTATAGTAAACATAATCTTTTAAAATACACATCTAATATTTTTTATTAAAAATCTGTTTCAGAGGCGAAACAGTAACAGAAGATTTGCCGCTAGTAATTCCTATGAAACCAAACACTCTCATCACGGCAGAGAAACTAAAACAAATTGCCGAGAAAGTTGAAAGTGCTGTTCAGGAACCGGAAATCAAAGAGGAACCTATAATTAAAGAAGAAAAGATTGAAGAAAATGAGACCCTGGACCAGATGGCTGTTCGGGAGCTGATGCAAGAAGCTAAAAAAGATGTCAAAGTAGAAGTTCCTGATAATTTAGCTATTCCTACGCCTGCGAAGCCTGTAATGACAGGAGAGAAAGAGGTAAATGTATTTATGTTGTTGTAACTAGCTTCGTCTACAGGAAGAGTTTGAATTTTCTAGGGAAAAAGTATTTTTAACATCATTCTAATCTCTATCTCAATATCAACAAAAAACTCTAACTTCGCCTGCATTTTTGAGAAATTTTTCGGTTTAAAGAATTCTATTTAAGACAATCATCACTTACATGAGAACAATAAATCTTATTACTAATTATTATATTGTGAAGTCAAATACAAGCCAATAGTAGCTTTTACATAAAATTGGGTCAATTCTGATTTTATATTACCATATTAATGCATTATTTTGTAATATCAAATAACAGGCAAATAACTGTATGCTTTTTTTCACCAATATAATAGTGTTTCTATTACAATAATGGTGTTGCTACTATGTCTAAACATTCTTGTATGTAAATGCACTTAAATCAATTTATTTATATTGTGGATAAGTTGTTTACCATCTACCAGGTGTATTCAATAATAAACATGTCTTGTTCTAAGTTGTTCAACAGTAATTTAATGAAATCCCTCCATATTGGTGCTCAAGATACAGGCTTGCCTAATTTGGGGCCAATGTAAAACCTCTAATCTTTTGAATAAGTTAAGTAAGCAATAAACTTTTTTTTTTATGAAAATTCTTATAACAATTAATATCTTCATTACAGTCTTCCTTAGATGACTATGAGTCGGTGCCTATTCAACAGTTTGGAATGGCAATGCTTCGAGGCATGGGGTGGACACCCAGCAAAGATAATCAAGGGTATGTAGTAACATTTATTTCATTTATATTCGTGCATGGAACAGTATGGAATGGGCTCCCAGAAAATATTGTGACGGGTTCCACAGCTAACTAGCTGCTAGTGTGTCTAACCAAATAATAACTACATAAAAAACTCACACCATTTTCCCATGGGGTTAGACAGAAACTACAGACCTACCTCCTACAATCCTCATCGTATTGCTTCGTATTTTATATTCATGTGTTATATTATTATTTTAGCAAATATTATCGGCAACTGATTGATTGATTTCATTCTGCTTTGCACGAAGTTAACTATTCTCCCACATTACATACTGAAAAAAAAGAATCTAATATGTAGTTTAGGCTAGCTGCTATTAGTGCAGTTGTTGAAGCTACCATTTTCTTTTTAAAGGGTTTGTCATGTCAGACAGCCTTACTTTTTTATTTGACTAAAGAAATTCAATTCATTTGAATAAACAGCTTGAGAACATCCCGCAAGGTTGTTAAACTGTTTTGTCAAATTAATTTAAAAGAAATTAATTTTGCTTTTATTATTTGCAGGTCTAAATACAAGCAACCTGAACTCCGTCCAAAAGGCTTAGGTTTAGGAGCTGATAAAGTAATCAAAGAGAATCAGAAGAAACAATCTAAAGACAAGAAGCAAGAAGAGTTAGTTATTGTGAAGAATTCTTTTGTTAAAATCACTACTGGGAAACATAGTGGTTATTATGGCAAGGTAATTAAAAAATATATATATATATATAGTCACAGCATTTTTGCATGGGGAAACGCATGTGACTAAAAGAGTGATGAATAGAAATGTTGATAAAAGAAGAGGGAGAGGAAGGCCAAAGTAGAAAAAAAGGATATTAAAGAAAGGGGAGTGAATGATAGTGTGACTGTTGACAAAGGAGAAGAAGAAAATGTGTTGCGCTGATCCCAATCGACTTTGGACAAAGGCAGGAAGATGATAAACATTATTTTTGCATGTATATTCTATTCATTGCCAGACAGAAGAATATTCGAGTGAGGCAGTTACTTTTTGCCAATCTATCAAGAGCAAACAGGCTGTAAATGTTGCTCAGTGTTCTTGTCACTTTACAATTCACAATACAAGTAATAATTGAATTCTAGGCGTAACATGACAACATCACAGCTGTAATCCCAGGAGGGTCAGGCAGAGATGTACCTATAGTACACCCAGATTTCGCCAGTTATGTTTAAGTCCCATGTAATAGGAGACGAATCTGTTGCCATGAACAGCACCCTAATTGCGTAACACACAATCAATTGGAATCAGAATCATTTTGAAGCAAATTGCTAATCCATTGCTTCATAAGTTCGAATAATTTGTCTACTCAACACGTAAATAACACAATGAATGTTGTTGAACTGTCAAAATGAAACCGATTACGATTGATCGTGTGTTACGCAATTAGGGTGCTGGGCATCACTGGGCTGCTACTGAGAAATTTCTAATGGAAATATCACAGTTTACCCTACACGGGAATTAAACCCAGTACCTCATGGTCAGCAGTAGTGTTTTACAATAAGTACTACCCATATTAAAAGAATTGCCAGCAGGGTCATCTAACCATAGAATAGAATAGAATACTCTTTATTGTACACCATACAAATTACAAAACATAAATATATAACATTTACCATACTAAAGCCAAACATGAGCCTCCCAATACCAACTATCATGACACTGCTGTAAAATTTCTTGTCGAAAAGTTTTTACACAATATTTCTGACAAATCAGCATAGCTAAAAAAGTTCGATACGCTTCCGTGCCGAATAGGATATCAATCAATCTTATCCAAAAAACCGTTTAAAGGCACACACGCAAATGCAAGACCTGAAAATTTTGTCAGTTTAAATCTAACAGACAACCACCATTCTTCCGACAGCAATTTGTTGTTGGTGGCAATACAAATTAGTAAAAAAATCGATTCGACAACAAAACAACAAACAGTTGAAGTTCCCTTTGTTATTTTTACCATGTGTACCTAAATAATAAAATACAATAAATAAATTCTATCATTTCAGGTTGTGAGCTTAGATGAAGACAATGGCCGCGTAATGGTAGACATTGCTGTTAAGAAAGAAACAGTCAGCCTCAGTGAATTCATGATGCATGCAGTCACAAAATCAGAATATGATAAGGAATCCAAAGTTATAAGTTAGTATATGCATAAACAATAAGATAAACATTTTCATTGTCCAAATATTGCAAGTTGCAAGTATTGAACCGGGCGTTAATCTGGCACATCAAGATTTAGAAAGACGCTGTCGCAAAGGTATGAGTGCCCTATAGGACATTCTTCGAACCAGAACTTTTCCTAATACAGTATCTTTATCTCACGAACCGACGCGTGCTTTACTTGTGAATGTGTGTATTAAGTCGAGTAGCGTCAGCACATAACGCACACACACTTCCGACTTCGCTATCGTCTCGGACGGTAACGAGAGCTCCTGCACTTACACACATTCAAAGCGTGTTTGTACACTTGGTAACCACAAGTAAAGCGCGTATCGCTTCGTGAGATAAAAAATACTATATTCGATGTGCCATATAACGACCGCATACTGTAGAAACTTTAGTCAGTTAATTTCTTTACAGATGCAATTGAAGATGTCACTAACAACTTCAGATGCTATTTACACACAAACCCTGCTTTTTGAATGGGACTGCAAGATAAGACACTTACACAACCCATACGTTTTATTCATTACACTAACCATAAAATGTATTCACTACAATTTTAGACGCGGGTTCATTTGAAGAGTACAAAAAGACAGAAAAAGTCACACAAAAACCGCCCAAACAGGAAGAAAGAAGTTCGACCAGTCAAAGAAGTAATGAACTTAGTGAGAAAACTGACAGAGAGAGAAGTAATGACGATTATACACGGCATAGAGAAGACAGAGAAGAAAAATCATCAAACGGCAGAAGTAGGGACAGGACTAAGGAAAGAAGAGATTCCGCTAGCAGCGAAGATAGGGCGAGACGCAGAGAGAAAAAAGAGAAGAAAAGATATAGCAGTAATGACTCTTTGAGCTCTTCTGATGAAGATAAGAGAAGAAGGAAACACAAGTCTAAGAGCAGGAAACATAGAAGCAGTTCTGGGGATTCGCGCAAAAGAAGTTCAGAAGTAAAAAGAGATATTGATAAGAAACGCAAAGGCAAGAAGAAGAAGAGAGACAGAGATCGGTCACCTATTTATAAAAAGCATAGGAAGTAAGAATCAAGTTTAAATAAAACGTTTAAGATTTTAGAGTGTGTATATTTTAAATTTTTCTTTACCTCGCAGTTGAATATAATCCTCCATGATCGTTTAAATTGCCTAATCTCCAGTGTCTGCAAACGAATTGGTAATCGCAATGCGCGGATAAATGACCCATTGAGCAAAATTTTATAACACCCATGAGTAGATTGGGTCAAGACTAAATTAATAACATGATAAGTCGACAATGAACCCTTTTTTTCAAAAGAACAATCATTTTAGCGCCATCTGTCATAAGCCAGAAGAGTTTCTGCCACTAGATGGCACTGTTACAATAGTTATCAAAATTCAATATAGGTGGCGTTGAAATTGGTTTTGTTGTAGGGCTGCCCACAAATCGCGGTTATTAAAGAACTCAGTTTTTTGTAAGGTTAAGATAGGCCACCCTTTGCTGGCACCGACAGATGTCGCACTAAAAATCAACCAATGATGATAAATGAAGATCGGTAGCAGTGTAAGGCCCTTCGAACACACGTTTTTATTGCCGTGAAAACCTACGGCTTATTTGCCGTGTGTAGGCACGGTCGACAGTGTTGCATGGATCACTATGGAAGCTTGTTGACACGTTTTTTCTACGGCGTGGTTTTGCCATTATGTATCTACGTCTAACTGTGTAACATGATAACTTGCGAAATAAACACTTCATGGGCTAGCATGTTATTTTTTTTTCTTATTTGTATTTGTAATGATATTTACGTGATTACTAGTTTATTGATCTAGTGATTAGTAGGTAGGTATGTATTAGGTATGTTGAAACTGTGTGTACTCCCCGTCACTTCGTCCCTAAAGGTTCATTAGAAAACCAGGAACCTTTTTGGCGCAGCCGTGAGGCACACACTATTATTGTCTGAAACATTATTTTTTATTTTTGTGTTTCACGAACTGTGTCCACATAAACTTTTTTCTTTCTTTATCGATAAGGCAGTCGGTCCAGGCATGTAAAATACCAAAATTCAGCTGCATCTGCACCCTAATTGCGAAACACACTTTCAATCACAATTTGAATCACTTTGAAGGATATTGTTAATCCATTGTTTCGTATGTTCGAATGATTTGTCTGTTCAACAACGTACACACGGCTACACGTCAAGCTATACAAAACCAGTTTTTCTTGGCCTCACTTTGTATGATATTTTCACACAATGAACGGTCAGCCAATACTGGTTTTGCATAGCTTGATGTGTAGCCGTGTGTAGGTACCTAAATAACGCAAAGAATGCCGTTGAACTGTCAAAATTAAAGCCATTGCTACTATTAATGTGTTACGCAATTACCCCGCAGTATCTAACACGTTTGGTAAACCTACCAAACGTGTTAGATAACTAAGATAGATAACCTACTTATCCAATTAATAACGCCATCCATGTTCAGTGGATAAATAAATTCAAAGGAGCAATTTAAAAACTCACTGCGTTTTACATCGCTGCAAATGACAGCTCAATTAATGAGCTTTTGGAACAGACGCCAGCAGGTCAAGCTACCCGAAACTGTCAAAATATCCCAATCAACCTTGAACCTTAATAATTTAGGGATAAAGTCGAAAATCTATTAAAGAAATTTGACAGATTGTAGTAGCTTGATGTGCTGGCGTCTGTACAACCCTGTGGCGACCAATATGTGTGCATCGTAGTAGCTGCTATCTACCTACCTACTCGTATATATACACCTAAACATAACCCTACGCCCCTAGGGTAAATAGGGTGCAAATAGAGGGGTAGATAGGGTGCATATAATATATAGGTAACAGTATAACTGGCCTATAATGTTCCCACTGCTGGGACACAGACCTTCGCTTTCTGTAAGAGGGAGTGGGCCATAATCCACCACGCGGGCTCAGTGCGGGTATAAACATAGGTAGGTATCTACCTACCTTATGTATATTTGAAGTACGTGATATACCTACATAAGGTTGGTAACTTATCTGGCGAATAATATTGTTGTAGGCATAACTATTTTAAACTAGGTTGTAGGTAAGTAGGTTTACTTACCTACAACAATATTATTCGCCAGATAAGTTTTAGTCCTCTGCAATTGTGGGAAAGTTATCTAGCATAATTGGCATATGCTAATAGAATGCTAGAATGTTGCCACTGCTCGGAGACAGGTTTCCTCTGTGTGTGACCTGGCTGTCACATGCCTTTGAATTTTTTATTCTAGGTTATGTCGATTTCCTCGCGATGTATTCCTCCACCGTTTTGAGAGCAGTGGTCATGAAATTATTTAGGTACACAAAATGAAGTAAACTGCCTGGGTTTGAACTCACGACCTACAACTCGTAAGACGGGGCCGTTACCACTGGCCCACCACGGCTCTACCTACCTACAGAATTTTTGTCAAAAAAAAAAAAATAAGTTTCCTAAAATACTTAGATTTAAAATTCCTCTTACCTAATACTATGTAAGTAGTTCAAGGTGCGGCCGTCAATTTCTTGAATTTCGTTAGCTATTAACTAATCTGTACCTATTCGCGATTTATTTGCCAAAAATGTAAACACATGAGTTTATGGAAAAATAACTTTAATTCTTACACAATAAAGTTCAGTTTACGCTACAACTTCAAACATTTTTATAACTTTTTCAATAGCGCTAGTCACTCTGAAATCCACTTAATTACCAATATAATAAAGTTGATATTTGTTTAACTTGAAATAACATCAATTTGAAGCATTAGTTTGAATAGAATTTACATATATCTACAATATTCGTTACGTTGTACCTACCATAGGTAAGTGCTTACCAAAGTATAAACTACACAGCAGAAAAACCATAAAAAATATAAGTAGGTAGGTAGGTACATCAACGAACATGCATAAATAAATTACGTCCATGTTTTAAGTTCATCATATACTTACCAATATATCAAACGCCGAGGTTGATAGAAACATAAATTATTCATAACGCTGGCAGAACATCAACTTTTCGGCTACAGGTAGGTATTACCAACCTAAAAGCTCTCTAAATAATAAAAAGTAAGTATCTACCCAGGCGTAGGTTAATATGACACTAGCTTCTGCCTGCGACTTGGTGTGCGTGAAATAAGTAGGTAGGTATCTTGTTTCTGCGCGCGATTTCGTCCGCGTGAAATATCTTTTCCCCCCTATCAACCCATCGCATAGCCTGACCGTGCTATCACTTGGGTTTCCCTTATCGTTCTTTCTAACTTTTTTTCTTTTTGCTCGTCTCCTAATTGTCATAGCGTGATGTTAAATAGCCTATAGACTTCCTCAGGAATTTGGCTATCAAAAGCAAAAAGATGTTTTCAAATCTGACTGGTAGTTCCAGAGATTACCACGTTCAAACAAACAAGCTTTATTATTAGTAGTATATACGAGAGAGATAGATGACACTGCAATACTGTAGCTTCCCATTAGTGAAATATTTTTCGGAATCCGATCGGTCGTTCCGAAGATTACATACAAACTCACAAATGTTACCTCTTTATACTTAACAAGCTGCTGAAATTTCTTGTTTTCCTCACCCACTTTTTGAACCCGAGCACCATTGTTTTTGCTCGGGTCCTAGCGTAATATTAAATAGCCTACAGCCTACGCGGTAGCTGTGCCTATAACTGTAAATTTCATGACTGACTGTGACCTCTGAGTTTGTTTCGGCCTTTCTTCTCAGTGATAGTCCTAGGAAACGCCGTGCTCATCAAAGCACTAATAATAAAAATTCGATCCAGCCGAATCCCTTTTGCTGCCCTCTCTCAGTCGAGGTTCGTTCCCCACAGGGAGTGCCCTTAGCGTGTAGTCACTTAATTATTTAGTTATAAACCCTGGCCGGAGGCTTTATGTTTTCTTAAGGCAACCACAGGATAGTCCGGTTAAGTAGTCACGACCTCTCAAGGTCAACTACGAGATGCCACATTCAAAAAAAAAAAAAAAACCTTCAGAATTGGGCAATCATCAAAAATAAAGTTCCAGAGTTTAGCGCATTCAAACAAACAAACCAACTCTTCAGCTTTAATATTAGTATAGATTGAGCTTTAGAGACAGACTGTCATATTACCTACAGTATACAGTGAAAGAGACGACGTTCTAAGCAGAACTTTTTGCCATACCTAGATATACTTATACATTTTACCTAGGTACCTACTGCGGATTAAATTAAAATTAAATTATTAAATTTGATATCCTTTTCGAAGAATTTCTCATCAAAGCTCTTGCATAAAACTCAATTATTTCTTCAGCTTTTTCCTCGTCGTGCCTGCATAAAGTACCTATTTGTACAAGTACAGACGCCAGCACATCAAGCTACTACAATCTGTCAGATTTCTTTAATAGATTTTCGACTTTATTGCTATAACATTAGGTTCAATGTTGATTGGGAAAATCTGACAGTTTCGGGTAGGTTGACCTGCTGGCGTCCGTACCTACAGCTCATGCATTTGTATCTAATAATAGTCCTTCAGACCGTATTTCGGCCATAACGGCCTCACCGGAGACTAATAAAGTCTCGCAGACGCGACGCCAAACTCTGTCGTCTGACGGAATCGTCGGCTTCCAGTCTAACCGGATGCATTCTATACCAGTACCTATTTTACATGGAGTTACTGCCTATGTAGTAATAAGTAGTACACTTAGGTCCTACATGAAAACAATCTAATTTCACCTACACCCTTTCCCCCTTACATTTTGTCTAACCTAATACGTAACACAAGCTTGAAAATATCAGCTTTTACGGAACATAATTAGGTTACGGTCTATCGATGTAGGCATGGGCGAGGCAAAATAAACCTTTACTTGGCTGGCCTGACCCAATTGATGGCCCTCGAGCTCAGAGCCGATGTAAATAATTATTTCTCGGAAAACATCCCCATTTAAATGCTGTAGGTATAAAATGTCGATGATTATAATTACCTCGTACGAGGTAGGTGCCTGTTAATTTTACACGTAATAAACTGGATTTCCTGTTAAAGGCGTGAACCTGTAACATATTATTTTATTTCCAATAATTATTATACTTAAATCATTTTATTTACAGGGCTCGTGGATAAGTAATAAGTTAGTCGATTACCATACCATACGTAATACGTACAGTACAGTTCGTGGACAGTCGTTACGCGGGTCTTTAGAAGTTCAAATGTCTGACAACCAGTCGTAGCATCGTATCACCCAAGAACTGGTTGGTTGAGGTCAGAGAATACTGGTATTCAGCTGCATCGGAAAAGGCTATGATGAAAAGATTTTATTTTCCCAAAATGTTTGTTGCCCACCCAAAAAAGAAAGGCTTGCGTTCCACCGAAGCTCCGTCGTGTGGTTTTAGTTACTATTAGGACTACGTAAGTATATATATTCAAACCATGGAGGATACACACTTAGGAAAACAACAATCTTTCTGTTACGGTGGTCATACTAATCCTTATAATATAGGTAACTAGGTCTAAGTACAGACGCCAGCACATCAAGCTACTAAAATCTGTCAGATTTCTTTAATTGATTTTCAGCTTTATCGCTAAAGCATTAAGGTTCAAGGTTGATTGGGAAAATTTGACAGTTTCGGGTAGCTTGACCTGCTGGCGTCTGTACCTAAATTACTCATGTGTTTAAGAATGTTTTACCTCACGAAACGATGCGCGCTTTACTTGTGGTTACCAAGTGTACAAAAACGGTATGAATGTGTGTGTAAGCGCAGGAGCTCAAGTGTACAAACACGGTATGAATGTGTGTGTAAGCGCAGGAGCTCAAGTGTACAAACACGGTATGAATGTGTGTGTAAGCGCAGGAGCTCAAGTGTACAAACACGGTATGAATGTGTGTGTAGGTAAACGCAGGAGCTCAAGTATACAAACACGGTATGAATGTGTGTGTAAGCGCAGGAGCTCAAGTGTACAAACACGGTATGAATGTGTGTGTAAGCGCAGGAGCTCAAGTGTACAAAAACGGTATGAATGTGTGTGTAGGTAAGCGCAGGAGCTCAAGTGTACAAACACGGTATGAATGTGTGTGTAGGTAAGCGCAGGAGCTCAAGTGTACAAACACGGTATGAATGTGTGTGTAAGCGCAGGAGCTCAAGTGTACAAAAACGGTATGAATGTGTGTGTAAGCGCAGGAGCTCAAGTGTACAAAAACGGTATGAATGTGTGTGTAAGCGCAGGAGCTCAAGTGTACAAACACGGTATGAATGTGTGTGTAAGCGCAGGAGCTCTCGGGACGGTACCTTCCGAGACAATGGCGAAGTCGGAAATGTGTGTTATATGTGCTGACGCTACTCGTCTTCACGCACACATTCACAGTGTACACTTATTATCACAAGTAAAGCGCGCGTCGCTTTGTGACATAAAATACTGTATTAGCAATAGAGTCTCGCCGCTACAAAACATCACAAACACCTGCAGTGCGATTCTGTAACCATCTCACCGTGAACACCTTAGGTGAAGTGAGCTGTCATTCCAACTAATGCTAGGGATTGACACTATTGACAGCTCCCTCTAAGCTCACTTCACCTAACTTTTCACGGTGATATTTTTACAGAATCGATCGGCTGCAGCCTAATTGCGTAACACGATCTGAATCATTTTGAAGGACATGGTTAATCCATTGCTTCATATGTTCAAAAAAATTGTCTGCTCAACAACGTAAATAACGCAATGAATTTTGTTAGACCGTCAGAATGAAAGCCATTGCTACTGTTTGTGTGTTACGCAATTACCCCGCTTTCTCTTTTAAAATATTTATGCATAAAATAAAAATAAAATTGCAAACGTCGGCTTGTAGCGGGCAACCTTTTACAATCCCCTGCAGTTCACATTATAAATGCAATTTTCCATCAAGAATTTTTGCAATGCCAGGCGGTTTATCGTGCGCTAGATTCCGATGGAACGTTGTAAGAAAATAGATAGTGTAGTCTTAATAAATAATACATTCCTTTCATCTTTTTAGAAAGGTACCTGTAGGGACACATGTAAGCACGTAAGGCAGAGTGCAAGGTTAGCAAATTGTATGCGCGCGTGATCGTTCCAAAGCATACGCTTTGGAACGATCAGTTACTGCGCACTGGTTCGGGCGAACGGTTCTCTCTGGGATCACGCGAAATATATTCGGTCAACACAACCCTATTTTCATTGACCCCAAAACCCCGATACAGAAGAAGCAGTAAGTACTCGAAGTAGGGATTACCGTGGACATTCACACCTGTTGTATAATCCCTAAATACCTAAGAATTGTGGCTAGGTAGCTGAACATAACATATCTACCTACCCCTAGCATGTTAGTAGGTACACTCCACAAAGCAACTGAATGCTTTGAAACAAATAGTCTTGTAGACCTAGACAATAAGCGCCAATTACGCAAAAGCCGCCCGAAGCCTTCCTATGCATACACAACCAACGATGCTGATCAGCTCTTCTGTATTCGGTGTGACCGGGTTTTCAAGACCAAATTTGGTTTTGCTAGTCATCAGAGAGCTCACGAAAGGAAAGAGAAGTAGCCGGGGTCGCTGTCGCCGGATACGGTGAAGAGGACTATAGTAGGTACACTCCTATGATCAACTGGATTCTCCTGTTTATATTAATTAATTTCTACTTAACAAAAAAAAGGTGTCGGTTAACAAAAAAAATCTGCTGTTTCATAGAAACGTGCCATCCCTACGCATTCAAAATGGTAGGGAAAGGCCTGTTTTTATTCATAACCATCGGAAAAATTCAACACAGGTCAGAATCATGTACTGAATCCATTGTTTGCGCGTCGATATCCCTGCGAGGCTGCGACCCTGTATAATAATTTTTATGATGATCAATTCAACTTTTAAGTATTACAGAGAAATGCAAAAAAAATGTAGATGTAAGTGCAAAGTAGTTACGTTTCGGTCAAGTTTCACCAGTTTTCAGATTTGTACATCATCCCAGGACACACCTAAAAAAGAAGGAAAAGTTCAGCGTAAGCATATTCAAATTTTATTTGTTTCAAATTGACGTTATTTCAAGTTAAACTAATATCAACTTTATATTAATGAAGATTAAGTTGATTTCAGAGTGACTAGCTCTATTGAAAAAGTTATAAAAATTTTGAAGTTGTAACGTAAACTGAACTTTATTGTGTAGGAATTCAAGTTATTTTTCCATAAACTCAGGCTATTTAACACCACGCTACGACCCTAGAGCCGATCAAAAAGAAATTAAGTCAGAAAACAAACAAAAAGCGAGGGCGGGCGATAGAATGCGACGCGATGAGTCGGTGGCAGAAGCGAGTACTTTTAAGTATCAGTATCAACTTTCGTCTTTCATCGACTCCGGTGTTTCAAAGCTAAAGTCTAAAAATAATTCCAAATCTCGGACTTCAGTACCTAGTTAGTAAATCCTATCCTACTAATATTATACCTAAACGTGAAAGTTTGTATGGATGGATGGATGGATCAATGAATGGATGGATGTTTGTTACTCTTTCACGCAAAAACTACTGAACGGATTTGAATGAAATTTGGCAGATTAACATATAGGATACTTTTATCCCGATATTCTCACGGGATCGAAACTTATGCGGATGAAACCGCGGGGCGCAGCTATTCAAAGCTAAAGGTAAGTCTACAAAGTATAATTCTAAATGACAAACTTCAGTAGTTAGTAAATGACGATCCGTTTCAAACTTACTTACTTAGTTATCGCTTGCTCGTTCTCCAACAACTCTCGGGAAAGTTTCATAATAAATTTTCTGTAATGGGAATTAAAAATTACATTATGATCACTGTTATGAGTCATTGTAATTAGCTTGATTGATATATTACTGGTGTGGGACTTTTTAATCATAGCAATTGGTGGACTTACCTACCTGTTTTGTGTCGTTAGCTGCTATAATTCTGCCAGCTCATAAGCTAGAACCACACCCAGCTGGGTAGGCTAGCATAAAGATTAGACTGAATCATATTGATAACTAGTTTTCACTACCCTTAGTAGTGATCTAGTGGAAAGTATTGTTTTTCTAAGAATATGGTTCGCCACATACTTAAATCAGTGTATCTCAGGATTCTTGAACCCGTAACGTAGAATTTTTCGTTGGTTATCAAAACATAAATCAGCTGTTTCATAGAAAAGCGTTCAGAATCATTGTCCTGAATTCATAGTTACTTACAGTTTGCGCGTCGATGTCCCTATCAACCTGTATATCCACAGTGGGAACATTTTAGGCTGATTATGTATGATCTAGCAAAAATCAGAGTTCAGTGGAACGTATTTTTAAAAATCAGTGTATACGTACCCACTTCTAGAACTCAGGCGTCCTTTCTGTGAGTGAAAGTGGTGGGATCCTCGACGCGGGTCCAGTGTAAGCTGGTCGCTACGTCACGTCAAGCTAGATTCTAGCTTGACGTGACGTTGACCAACTTACACTGAACCCGCGACCTGCTAGTAATTCTACGAATCATAAGCCGGAATGTTCTAGCTGCTAGAACATTCCGGCTTATGATTCGTAGAATTACTAGCAGAGCCCAAACAAGACTGCAAGAATAATCACCCTAACCCTGTTTTACGGTATTTTTTTACTGGTGCATAAAGTTTTAGTAAATAAATCTCCCAGTATGTTCAGTCGTAATAATCATTCTACCAGCGAAAAATTACGTGAATACTCAGTGTAATCGTTTACCTCTGAATAAGGTCCCCTTAGACCGATTCAATGACCGGTCGCGAGTAGTCGTGCACTCGCCAATATTGCTATAATTGGTCCCCAGCACGTTTAATAAAAATGAGAGAAAATTACTTTACATGGAAAAAATATACAAGGAGTAATTTGTGGGGTTATTATATTATACCAGGATTATGGCGGAGCGAAAGGGGAGTGGTACGTTCTACCGGAAATTGCAGACTGTGATGAGAATAACTACTTAATAAAGTGGTTATAGTCACATAACTCTCTCTCGCTACTCGTAATAAAATGGTTTTATAAAACCATTGGGAGTATTCAAGCTGAGAATGAGTAGGTTACTTCTTCTTCTCTACTTCTTTCTCCATCGTTTACCTCATCATAACTTACCATCCATACTTTTGGCCGATATTACGGACAGTTTCTAGTCCGTATAGACTGAAAGCCGACCCCAACATAGTTGCGAAAAGGCTATGCAGGTGATGGTGATGACTTGTATTGACCGGTGAACAACATTCAGACGGGTCCGCATCTTTATTGACGGACTTGGAGAGATCTACTCTCCAAGTCCGTCAATGAAGATACAAAAATCAGCTGTTGCCTACATTGATGTTTGCATAACTCGTCAAAACACTGCACTGTCTGAACAGCAGTTTTTTTTTCGTGATTTCAGGTTTGGTCCCATAGTAAAAGTTGTTCATAATGATGATTACAATGACCCCTTAAAAGGATGCCCATGAATTCAATTTCACTCTGTATAATACTAATAGTAATTTAGACTCCTATAAAATGAAGGATTTGTCTTCTTATTTTTTACTAAGTACTTTCATTTTCAATAACTCGAATACAACACTGTACTGTAGTTGAAGGGCGGAATGTCCTAACACAAGCATTTATTTTGCTTAAAGGGTCATTCCTAAAAGTAAAAATGTAACTATTGTAAGTTATTGAAATAAACATTTTTTTTTTTATTTAATTTTTTTTTTTTATAATGGGTGTTGATGCGATTTTCACCTTCATTTACTTACAGCATTTACCTTCTTCGAAAGGTTACCTTACAGCACATTAATCTGGATGACTTGGCATGTCACCATTGCACCCGTGCAGAGAAGGCGCGCTAGTAAAATATTAAACTAGTACCAAATGAGAACCAGCGTCAGCGTCTGGCTTTTTTGCTGAACTGGGCCTATTTGGCGCACCCGCGAAGCATACTTTCCTGCTAATTTCTCACAACGCACTTTACACTTTTTTTATGTTTCTTTTTTACTTGATGTGTTGCGTGTCTTTTAGTCTGTGCTAAATAAACATACCTACCTATTTTTGGAACGAAGTTCCTTATCGCGCGTTGTGAAAGGGGGCTAGACGGAAAAAAATCTTACGAAAAGTTGTCACGACATAATCGCTACGAGTGCTACGCCGTAGCCGATGCGTAGATTATCCGCTACGCAGCTACGTCGTCGCAGAGCTACATAATATATTATCTGCTCAACAACGTAAATTGATTTATAGAAGATTTTTATTGGAACGAAGTTTTGGAACGAAGTTTTGGAACGAAGTTCCTTATCGCGCGTTGCTAGACGGAAAAAATTCTTACGAAAAGTTGTCACGACACTTTTTGCTATAGTAAGCTATTGTACGCTGTGCGGCGTCGCATGTTTCTCTGTCTGTCTGTGAACTTCGTTCCATCCGGGTGTCCCTTGACACCTCTCAAGTTTTTTTTTCTTTCTTTCAAACTCATTATTTCATTCATGATTTTCCCATCAACAATTCACCAAATACAGCCCGCCTAGCGTAGTGATTATCATCATATTGTGATTTACAATAGTGCGTGGCGACGACGTAGTTCTCGGCCTGATATTTATAACTAAGCCGTAAACTCGGCAGTCACGGAACGTAGCAACCGCATAATGGCTACTGTTTGCCATAAAGGCTCTTATCATGAACGATTTGTTACGGCTGAGGAAGATAACTGAGGTCTATAGATTTGTAAATTGGTACCAATTTTTAATATGTTTGTGTGTTGTTGTTTTATATATATAAACAACAACACACAACAAACAACTTGTTGTGTGTTGTTGTTTATATGTTTATGTTTGTGTAAAAAAAAAATGTCAATCATATTTTCCTAACTCAAACTCATCATCTGCCTAGCCTTTTCCCAACTATGTTGGGGTCGGCTTCCAGTCTAACCAGATGCAGCTGAACGCAGTGCGTCTGGAATACCAATATTTTACATGGAGTGACTGCCTATCTGACCTCCACAACCCAGTTACTGGGTAATACGATACCCCTTGGTAAGACTGGTTGTCAGACTTTCGGGCTTCTGACTACCCGTAACGACTGTCAAAGATCCACGAATGACAGCCGGGACCAACTGCTTAACGTGCTTTCCGAGGCACGGAGGGGTCTCGGTATGTAAAGATGGTCACCCATCCACAGACCAACCACGGCAAGCGTAGCTTAACCTGACCAATCGGCCTGTGCGGCTGTTATTATTTAGCCTCGGGCCCCTCCAAACAAACTCAAACTATTTATTTCAAATAAACCAATTACAGGCACTTTTGAATTGTCAAGGTCGGTCAGTCAGAAAGATGAAGCTGGTTGCCCTATAACTATATTGGGGTCGGCTTCCAGTCTAACCGGATGCAGCTGAATACCAGTTTTTTACATGGAGTGACTGCCTATCTAATCTGAGATAGGCAGTCACTCAAAAGTCCGACAGCCAGTCGGGGTCGGACTTTTGGGCGTCTGACTGTCCGTAACGATTGTCTAACATCAACGAATGATAGCCGGAACGAACTGCAGTGCGATTCTGTAACCATCTCACCGTGAAAACTTAGGTGAAGTGAGCGTGGAGTGAGCTGTCATTCCAAATAATGCTAGGGATTGACACTAGTGACAACTCACATCAAGCTCACTTCACTTGAGTTTTCACGGTGAGATTTTTACAGAATCGACCGGCAGCTTGACGTGCTTTCCAAGTCACGGACGGGTCTCGATATGGAATGGATGGTTCATTCACGATCCGACCGCGGCTAGCGTATCTGTGATCGACCCGTGCGCGATACATGTAATAGGACCAAATTAATCTTATTTTATCTATGAGTTATATTTTGTTACGTTAGTTTTATTTGGTCCGTAACATCCCACTGCAAGAAAATCTTATTGATTTCTTTATAAGTTAACTAGCTGACCCGGCAAACGTTGTTTTGCCATACAAATTATTTCTAGCTGCCCGGCGCTACTTCGTTCGCGTAGTGCCCTACCCTACTCCTACACTATTGAAAACCCTTAATTTAATACGTACTTCAATTCGAGTGGACCCGAGTCTACCGTACTGAAGGGACGATCGTCAAATGTTTGACAGGAAAGTAGGTAGAACAGTTTATATGGGAAAATGAAATTGGTGTTTTCACTATCTTCCTCGCAATTTTTCCATATTTTCTCACCGTTTAAACCTTCCCTGGACTACGATAAACATTTCAAAACTAAAATCAGCTAAATCGGCCCAGTCGCTCACGTGTTTTAGCGACTCAAACGAACAGCGATTGATTTTTATATAGAAGATAGAAATAGCAAAAAAGAAAATCAATTCGTCCCTATTACCTATGCTAGATTCGTGCACAATGCGCAGCTCATAAAATGTTGGAAATACTTGGGCCCCGCACGTGTCCTCTACGCTTGAGCTACGGCGTAGCTCACACTGCTACGAACGCGTAGCTGCGTAGCAGGTATACTTGAATAATAATTTTGGAAAGTGTTATTTATCTGTCCGAACCTCTATATTTAGTAGATTTTCAAAGGCCTGAGGGTAAATGAAATAAAATTCGTTTATAAAATCACTTTATTTTTTAGAAGAGTTTTCTGTAGAATCACACCGGAAGTAAGGTATTACAGGCAGGATATCACATTGAACATTTATCTTTTAAACACTTAATTTACTTGTGAACATTTAACTACAGAAACTTTTACACAGAAAATATATATATTAACTTTTTATAATCTTTTTGTAAAAGACATATTTTACACACTGTATCCCATTTTTGTTCTTAATATGACATACGTTTTTAACTTTTTTCTCTCTCAAGTTAGACAATTATATGGTTTCAATTTTCTGATACAAAATAACCAAAGTAACTTACGATAATTGCATGAAAAATATAACTTATTGATAGATTAATAAAATTAAGACTCATTTTATTTTAATTTTGCGCTCATTTCGTTCATATTTTGTGCATCAAATACTTAACTATAATTATTGAAAAAAACATTATTATAAAATCAATTCTGGCTTTTATCAAAGTATATTTCATTGCATGAAAATTCGAGACTTAATATACAAAAAAAAAACAATTCCAAGTGGTGTATAAAATTACATTGTAGTAGATAAGTATAAAATATTTTAGTATATAAATGATTTATATTTATTACAATAGGTAGATAGTATAAAAGTTACATAATATTATAATAGGTGTTGCAGGTAAAAATACATTTTTTACAAATTTATTTTTTAGTATAGAGTGAAGAAGGTACCTCTACCTTGTTATTGGGGAAAAAAAACAACAGTTCATAATCTACACAAAAATATATATGGTGAAAGAGTGAGTACAGATACCTAACATACATACCTAAATAACACGAAGACGCGTAATGCTTTCTTATATATTTTTTTATTACACATTAAGAAATTAAACTGGTCCTAACTGTTGTTCATTTTTGAGCTTGAAACACAGGGCTGCTGGGACATCGACGCGCAATCTGTTACCACGGATTCTGTACATGATTCTGGATCCATGCGTTAAAATTTTTGTCAGTTATTAAATAAAAAAAATTGCTGTAAAAAAAATGTTTCTTGTAGGTATTGCAATTGCGTATGAAACTACTGTTTTTTATTTTGATAACCGACTTAACATTTCTATGCTAAGAGGTTTAGAATCATGTATTGAATCACCCTGTATAATAATCTGAGTAACAAGCCTAAAGTGTTCTAAATGCTTCAGGATATTCCAACTTTCCACAACATCTAGGAGCCGACGCGTCTTCGCGATTCAAGAAAAGAGTCTTATTTAAAAGTTTTACAGCTTGTATCCAGATATTTTAACGTTATTACTAAAATACACCTTATGACTATAAGCGTAATCACACCGATCACATAACACCATGTTACACCGTTTTAGGGATACTAAATAGGAAGACTAAAGTTTTTAGGGAGAGTCACGGGCGCAGCAGGGTTTATGAGGGTCCAACAGACCCTTAAAACCGAGAGGGTTGGTTGTACATTTGCAGTAAATTGGCGTCAAAAATCTATTTGAAAATTCTCTCTTGAATAGAAAATCTTATTGAAAACCTGGCTCCGCCCATTAAAGAAGTCATCATTATAGATTTCTACGTTGTGTACTTAGAAAAAAAAAACAACCGGCTAGTAGTCATTTGTTTTTTTTTTTTTTTCTAAATACGTACGTCATGTCTGATTTGCAAGAGATTGTCTTATAATTGAATCTCTATGCAAATGATTATCGAAGTTGTAGATTCACTCCCTTATTCATAAACTGTATGTTTGGTCTGTGTTATTGCCGTCTCGTTTTATTTGAGATCACATGACAAGGATAGATTCTGAAATGATGTTTATTCAACATAGCAAATAGTTGCAGTTAAGGGAGCTTCGTTCTTCAAAATGCAAGATCCACATTTTCTTGTTTTTTTTGGTAACCATTTATACACATTTACTGGCTAAAACATCTTTGGTAAGCAGTCAACTACACAGTCAATCACATACGGATACTAGGTTTCACTCATTTTGAAGATATGTTGACTATTTTGTCAAAATAATAAAAGGAATATTCACATTAATTGCTATGATATTGGATTTATAACACTTATTCATTGACACTAAAATATATAATACATATAATGTTAATCTACAAAGTTCGAGTGTTTTGAATCAGTTTAACATTTTGCGGTCCACCCTATCTGGCAAAGGAATGAAGGCCAGAAATCCTTAACATTCATTTCAATTTTCAAATAAAGACTGAGCATCATTATTCTTTTATCCTTCATTACAATAAAGGAATTTCGCTCTTATAAAATGCTGTTAACTTAAATTGTTTCTTTGGGGCCAAATATTGTCCTAGCTCGAGGCATGCCCAAACCCCGCCTTAACAAGTTGTCAAAATCGAGCAAATAAAACACCAAAACTCGACGATCAAAGAATACCAGAGATCCAATTAAATTGTATAAAGGGGGCGAAAAATCAATAAACCTCTAATCTTTGTAATCCACAGTCCCTTTTAACTCGATATCAAATAACAAATAACTAAAGTTTGAGAGAAGGTCCGTACTACGAGTTTAAGTTCTTTACAAGTGGACTCAGAATACAGAATAAACTAGAAGGCGCACACGCGTATAAAATTAAGCAACAGAAACTACAACCATATTATGTAGAGTAGTAGTTTGACTTTTGTTTGACACTTTTATTTTAGTTAGTTTCATTCATTTCTGCGTGTGACAGAAAAGGAGAATGGTATCTCCTTTTCTGTCAGACGCAGGCACGCATGCAAGTTTCCCAGTATGGTTAAAATGTTCCCAATCTAGTCATTTATACGCGTGGGAAGTCTAACAACAAAAATCGCCCAAGTGGACGATTTTCGTTTTATTTTAATAAATAATATAAAAACAACAAACAGCTACATTATGCAATATTACAAACAGAAAAACCATAATTTATTTTTTATTAATAACTTTAACCCACAGCGCTGTTCACATATTACCCGTAATAAATAAAACAGTCACTAGGAGATAACACTTTTCATGCATGAAAACAAAAATTGAAGTAAAACCCAACGTTTTGTTGGACACATTGCGCGACAAGGAATTATGAGCGTAGTTGTATTCTGGTTTTTTCTATATTCTGAGGCCCTATGAATTCAAATTCTTGTTACATGTGCGATGTGATCGGGTTAACGCTTGGTAAACGGGTTATTGCGGGCAGTGGTGCGGGCTGCGGCGGCAGCGGTCTGCGTGCAGTTACACAGAGCGTCGAACATTCGGAGAACGAAGCCTCGCGCTCGTCCCAGTCGCCTCTTCAGATTACCTGTAACAATAGTAGGGGTAACGTTAATGGATGTGTAAACACAAAAGGCGATGTACTATGGGCAAAAAGTCCGCGTGCTCACCTTAAAGGCGATAATCGCATAGCACGGTTCACGACTCGATCGCACAATGCATGCGTTTTGACCAATAGGATGCACGAACCGTATTTTAGTCGTGTGCGTATTAGTATAATGATGTATAGAAGTGTGCGACTCTCACTAGGCGCGTGCTATGCTCACTAAATTGTTTGTGAGACGATTTCCTTAATGGGCATGGCTGGCGTGAGCTCTTCATGAATTCTTATTTTGTTATTGACTAGCTTCTGCCCGCGACTTCGTCCGCGTAGATTTCGGATTTGTGACAGGATTGCGTATATCAAAAGGAAATCAAAATAACCCATAAAGATAGAAGAGAGAGAAGTAAGAAGATGAATTTTTTAAACTTTGCGAAAATTATGAAAACTTTATAACACTATACAGATGCGATGTAAATAGTTATATTATGACTTGATTTTTGATTTTGTAAACTTATTTACCGACAATCGTAATATTTTAATTTCGCCATAACTTAAAAACCAAACGTCCAATTTTAATCATTCAAAGACCAAATATTATATACATAAACTGTACTTAGTGATGAAATAATTTATTTTGATAAGCATTAAAAGCATGAGTAAAATAAAAGCGCTTAAATGTAGTCCAAAAAAAATTCAAGATTTTTAAATAAAAAAATGGTTGTTGTGCCTCACTCGACATAGATAGGTATAGTGTGTCGCGGACTTTTTTGTGGATATTTATAAGATCTACAATTAATTTAAACATTTTATGGTTCTATCTTTTATAGTTTAGGCAGCGTACGCAAAATACGTAACTTTTCTGGTTTATTTTTTACACCTTGTCTCCGAAAAACCCAAATGTCTTACGGAACCCTATTTTTTCAAAATAAAATTTAATCTACGTTACTCGTGGATAATGTAGCTTTCGAATGGTGAAAGAATTTTTTAAATCGGTCCAGTAGTTTTGAGCTTATTCATTACAAACAAACAAAGTTTTCCTCTTTATAATATTAGTATAGACAAGAAGTAATTTTAATAGGTACTCATATCTTCTGTTTGGTTTAGACAATCGATGTATTATTGATATTGCTGTATTAAATTAGTATCAACTTTCCACAAAAATAGAATAATTTGGAATAAGAAATGTCAAACTATGTATTACAATTTACATATCTATTACATCCACTTTAATTATCTCTCTCTATCGGGGCTATAAATTTACGTTACTTATGAACACTTTCACTTGACTGTCCAATTTTCACCATATCCTATGCGATGCCGCCATACAAATCGGAGCGAATGCACATAAAGGTATTCTTTTTACTTGTGCAGTGCTATTGAAAAGTAAATAACTATATGTCTATGTGATTACACTTGGGAATACGTATATGTCAAGAAAGAAGCAAGATACGTAATTTTATTGGAAATTGACAACATATTTTGGTATCTTTTTCTTTTATTGCTCTACAAATTCGAACATATGAAGCAATGGATTAGCAATATCCTTCAAAATAATTCAGGTAGAGATGTTTTGATTGAAATAGCACAATAATTACAGTAATAATTCTTAACTAATACTTAGCGCAGTTCATACTATGTTATCAGAGCTTTTTGTTTATAGTTGCCGCAACTTTTGCCGTAATGCCAACGTATGGCCCTTGTATTAAGCCGCCCTATTGTTTAACCGGATTTCCAGACATTCCCACTAAATAACAATGGGACTTAAATGATGAACTTATTTTTATTGCAGTTGCAAAAGTTGCGGCAGCAACATAGAGCAATAAAAGAATAAAAATAAGTTCATTGTCTTAATCCCATTATTATTTAGTGACAATGTCTGGACACCCGGTTAAACAATAGGACGGCCTACGGCCATACGTTGGCGAAAAGATAACCAATTTTATTACCTTAAGATTATCTCAAATGTTTTGCAGTTGTTACTTGTATTTGGTTCAATAATTTTAACAGTTGTAATATTCGTTTTATCCATTAATTTATCACACTATTGAATTGATTGTAAATAAGCATAATAACGAGATTTCACAAATAAGGTATCTTTCTAATCAACTCGACAAGCGCGTTGCCGGCATTGCAACCTACCTATGACAAGTTTTTTTTGACAAATATAACATTCATTTAGTTCCTACGCCACGCGCTACTTTAAAATTAGGTAAATACAGCATTTTCTTATTATTACCTACTAAGTGAACAATCTTAAACTAGTTTTTTTCTAGTTTTGTTACACAATATTTTTAGAGAACATAAACAAAGAAAGACATAGCCCTCTCAAATCGACGGCACGGTTCGCGCAGTGGTTAAGCGATTGACTGCTGCGCTTCGTGTCGCGGGTTCGATTCCCACACGGAACAAATATTTGCATGGCCTACAAGTTCCGGGTCTGGCTATTTGTGTATGTGAGTTTAAATGTTTGTAAACGCACCCACGACACAGTAGAAATTCCTAGTGTGCGGCAACGTTTTAATAAAAAATAAAAAAATCGTGTCGTATATCTTGTGTTTCTTTATCTTAATAATTAACAAAAATATAACAAAAAACTAAAAAACAACAAATTCACCAAGAAAGGCAGCATGACACTAAATTGAAGACTTCGAAATCGTTGGCAATGTTTTAAACTATGACTATAGTTTAAACGGTGACATTAATCAATGAATTAGTATAATACAAATTGGAATACTGAAAATTAACCTAAAAATAGCTATACAGTGTTATTTGTAAAACGCTATTAACCTCACAGGACAAAAATACTAACACAGTCTTTCTATGTTTATGTTCTCTAAAAATATTGTGTAACAAAACTAGAAAAAAACTAGTTTAAGATTGTTCACTTAGTAGGTAATAATAAGAAAATGCCGTATTTACCTAATTTTAAAATAGCGCGTGGCGTAGGAACTAAATGAATGTTATATTTGTCAAAAAAAACTTGTCATAGGTAGGTTGCTATGCCGGCAACGCGCCTGTCGAGTTGATTAGAAAGATACCTTGTTTGTGAAATCTCGTTATTATACTTATTTACAATCAATTCAAAAGTGTGATAAATTAATGGATAAAACGAATATTACAACTGTTAAAAGTATTGAACCAAATACAAGTAACAACTGCAAAACATTTGAGATAATCTTAAGGTAATAAAATTGGTTATCTTTTCGGCGCGGCGCGGCGGTACTAACTACAAAATACAGATCTAAAAAGTGTTATTACAACAAAAACTTGAAAGTCTATTTATGGTTTTGTCAAAAGTCATAGAACAAAAGTGGTTGTTTTTGATGTTACTATTATAGTCCGGCACTCCTGCCAAGTGTTTTAAAAATAACCCTGTATAATGTAATTATACAGTACGTTAACTAACGAAAGGCTTTCCCGCTAACCCGCAATAGAATAGCGTCATGCTAAAAAAATATGACCACTCAAAAATGGTAACGGTGGTTTTTAAATGGTAATATTTATTTAGCATGTATGGACGCTATTATAGAACGCCTTTCGTTAATTAACATACTGTATGTTAAAAATTATAATTAAATTAATATTTCGTCGCTGCTCCTCTCGCATCTAAAATGAAATGTCGTAAAATTATATGGCGATAGTAATATACGGGAAGCGTCAACAATTAGCGAGATGCAAATTGCCACTGCCGCACTCTGGCTAATGACTTTGAAATTTTGTTACACGCCCTTTACTCACACAAATGCATATTGTCTCTAATTGGGCGACACCAGGAAGGGGTGTGGCTTGTCACTAGCTGCGCTTCCGCAGAAATATTTTCTTAAGTGAGCATGCTCATCTTTTGCCGATAGTACATTGTTCCCTGTCATGGGTATGAGTTGTACAAATCTGCGTGACATTCTCTTTGTCATGCCAGAGCCCACGGGTGTAAATAGGGCCCATCACATTTTAGAAGAAGACCAGTGGTGGCTCAGTGGTAACGGCCGTGACTTACGAGTTGTAGGTCGTAGGTTCGAACCCAGACAGGCATTTTACTTTGTCCGAAAATAAACCGGTATGTCCTCGAATCAAAAATTCGAAGACATGTTACATCTACCAACCCGCACTGGGCCCGCATGGTTGATTACGGCCCTCTCACCGAAGGGAGGCCTGTGTTCCAGTAGTGGGAGCATTATGGGCTTTTATTATGCTTATGCTACATTTTAGAAAAAGTTCGGGCTGTGGGTAAGGTATACGCTTACAACGCTCTGCGCGCTTAGTATAACAATGCGGTGAGGATATTGTTGGGGCTACCTCGGTTTTGTAGCGCGTCTGGCATGTTCGCTGAAGCGAGGCTAGATGATTTTTATGCCGTTATGCGCAAGCGATGTGTGAGTATGCTGAAGCGATTCAGGGGTAGCCCCAATAACATACTGGCTACACTGGCGGACAAAATTGATGGGTCTTTCATTAGGCACTGGGCAGCTAGGCATGTGCGTACTGGCGTACATGTCGCTAATTAATTTAAGCTTTTTATGTACTAACAATAGGTTAAGATTTTACTAACACTATATGAATCAATGGTTTGAAATAAATAAATTATTATTATTATTATAGAGCTTGGTCTCTGACACTCATAACTCCGTGACAAGCCTCTGTCTAAAGCAATCCTACTAATATTATAAACGTGAAAATTTGTATGGATGGATGGATGTTTTGTTACTCTTTCACGCAAAAACTACTGAACGGATTTGAATGAAATTTGGCACACAGATGGTTTATAACCATGATTAACATATAGGGTACCTACTTTTTATGACGATATTCCCAGGGGATCGAAACTTATGCGGGTGAAACCACGGGGCGCTGCTAGTATGTTTCATATTTACGATCAGCGGGGTAATTGCGTAACAGTAGCAATGGCTGTCATTTTGACAGTTCAACAACATTCATTGCGTTATTTAAGTTGTTGAACAGACTATTAAACATAATTATGAAACAATGGATTGGCAATATCTTTCAAAATGATTCAGGTTGAGATGGATAGTGTGTTACGCAATTGACGGCACGGTTGGCGCAGTGGTTAAGCGATTGACTGCTGCGCTGCGTGTCGCGGGTTCGATTCCCGCACGGAACAAATATTTGTATGGCCTACAAGTAGTTGTTCCGGGTCTGGCTGTTTGTGAATGTGAGTTTAAATGTTTGTAAACGCACTCACGACACAGGAGAAATTCCTAGTGTGGGTAACGTTTAAAAAAAACAATAATAAATTGGTACGGGTATTGAACTTTGTTTCATGTCATATTATTATAGGATGTTGCAATCGGCGTGAAAATCTTTTTCCCTAGTGGTACACCGGCGTTAAATTAAATTCCGTCAGAATCAGAATCAGAATTTTATTTTTCAAACATAGGTACATTGGGTTCTTGCATTACATATTTATATAGGTCGCCATGTTTTGCCATTACAGCATACAAATATTTTAACATAACGATTGTTTAAAATAACAATCATACTCAATTTAATTACAACACAATTAGTAATATAAAATTAAATTAGGTTTGAAAGATTATAAAAAAATACGAAATGTTATAAAAAGTAAAATAAGTGGGTACATAAAAAATCACAATAAATTTAAAAAGTCACATCAAATTGTTAAGTCATTTAGAAATTCGTCAACAGTATAATAACATTTTTCTATCAGTAAATTAGTCAGGTCCGTGGATGTGTGTTTCCTGTTTTTTTATGGCACATTGGCACGACTGCTGTAGAACTTTTACGGGCCACCTATACCTACAGACAGACTATGGAAGGACTGGTGGCATATCCAATATTGCTAATTGGATCGCTACGCAGTTCACCGGCTGTCATTCGTGGATCTTTGACAGTCGTTACAGGTCGTCAGTAGCCCGAAAGTCTGACAACCAGCCTTACCAAGGGGTATCGTATTACCCAGTCACTGGGTTGTGGAGGTCAGATAGGCAGTCGCTCCATGTAAAATACTGGTATTCAGCTGCATCCGGTTAGACTGGAAGCCGACCCCAACATAGTTGGGAAAAGGCTAGGCAGATGATGGATCGCTACGCAGTAAGTGTCACTTTTGAAATGTAAATAGTAGAATGTCCAGGTTTTGTAAGCAAAATTCAAAAGCGATTTTTTTGTGAAATAACGATTGTAGCTTTGAGATGAATAATGTTATGATTTTATGAAACAGGTATTTTCCAGACCCAAAATCGTTTCAAAAAGGTTTTGAAAAGCCTATTTTCGTAAGATCATATAATTTCTATCAATACTTTTCGAGAAAATCACTTGAAGTTCGCGTAATTGTAAAGTATTTACGCTCGTGATTGTATGTACCTAAAATATTGCCTGTAATCCGTAATAAATTAGCACTATACGTACTATAGTCAGCTAACCGCCCTCACTGGACTCTCTGTTACGAGCGCCCTGAGAGAAGCTGAGAACCAAACGAAGTGCAAGAACTTCGTCTATAAAGCCACGAAGGCCTTTCAGGGACACGATCTTCAGTAATGAAGTGCGCGACCAAGAAAAAGATACGTACTAACAGCCAGACTGGATGCAAAAGGCGGAGGACATATGGCGCAGCATGCGAGAGGCGTGTGTCCAGCAGTGGACTGCGATAGGGTAAGTTGATTGATTGATACGTACTAAACATCAGAAACCCCTAAATCGCTCACCCTTCACGTTTTACGTTTTGGAACGAAGTTCCTTATCGCGCGTTGCGAAAGGGGGCTAGACGGAAAAAATTAAGACCAAAAGTTGGAACGACACTTTTTGCTATAGGTAAGCCGTGCGGCGTGCGCGTGTTTCTCTGTCTGTCTCTCTCTCTCTCTCTCTTTGAACTTCGTTCCATCCGGGTGTCCCTTGACACCTCTCACCTCCCCTCTGTTTTTGTTATTTTACTGAATTCCTGTAAACAATATACCTACAGCATTTACACTGCAGTTATGTAACCGTTTCCATTAATACCTAGAGCTGAAGCCATTATCAAACAAGCATTGTTTGCAGTAGTACGACGACGGCTAAAATACGAGCGCATGACACGTGACGTCATCAAGGCATGACACGCGAGAAAGCACTTTGCGAGCTGTAAATAATGGTTCTGACGCTAAAACTTTTTAGTGACAAACTTGTCACTCAAAAGTTGAAGTTTTCATTGAAGTACCGAATAATGTTGTTACTTAGTTATTTTGTACTTTAAACTTTGTGGCGGCAGCGGCATCTACATCGCCACATGCGAACTACGCATCACACTGACGTCACACAAAATCCGATTTGCGCAAGCAGAGCTTACCGTGCAACTAGCATTTATATATCCCAACATCCATAGTCGGACAATAGCCCACCAGACACAACACCCGTCTGGTCGGAGGATCGTCCGTTTTCTATGGAGGATGAGTGATCTTTACACTCTGCTCCTCATACCTCTATACTTCTTGTCTTGTCTTGTTTATTGTTATGTGGAAACTTAATAATACGGATTCTCAGATTTCACATTTCCTCAGTTTCCTCAGATCAGCCGATCGATTCTGTAAAACTTTCACCGTGAAAAGTTAGGTGAAGTGAGCATAGAGTGAGCTGTCAATAGTGTCAATAGCATTAGTTGGAATGAGAGCCAACTCCACGTTCACTTCACCTATGTTTTCACGGTGATATGGTTACAGATTCGCCCTGCTGCTTCGGCATACGGTAAACTGGATCCTAGGTCCTAGGATTTCCCTTATATATACGGTCCATGAAAAAAAGGGCTATCCAAAACACTTTTTTTTTGTTAGGAGGTAGGTTTTCCAATCAGGTTTCTAGTGCACAAACATCCGAGCGTTAATCAAACAAGCCTTGTTTGACGCTCAGTTGAAATAGGAACCCTGACATGACGTCACAAGATTGTAAGTCGGTAAACATTTAGCGCTAACTCAGTGGTGGTGAGATTATAAGATTTCTTGTTCATTATGATTTTAATTACTGTGAGTAGATTAAAAGGTTAAACCCATTTAATGCCTTTCCTTTTAGTCGTGTTTATGGTGCTGGAAAAAAATGGAGTATTTTGTTTTCTTTTTCTTTTTAAGACTGTATCTTTTATCATGGAGTAAATCCAACCTCTAGTAGCAAAATTCGTAAGATATCCATTATTTCAACGGTTTACAAAATCATTTATATTGCACTAGCTTTTGCCCGCGACTTCGTCCGGGTGTTTTAAGATAAAAATAAAATACATATATGGCACTCGGCAATAGCTTATAGTTCTCTGAAAAGAATAAAAGAATTTTTGAAATCCGATGAGTTTCGGAGATTACATACATTTTTATGTAGGGCTCCGAAACTCCGAACGCGGAAGAACCCAATATTATAACAAGGTATACAGAGAAAGGTATAAGGGGTAGGGGTTACCCCCAGGCTATTATTTCGTTTTCGCTTAACTTGCTTTCTGACTTTGTTTCCTTTTGCTCGGTTCCTAAATGTTGTCGCGTGATGTTAAGTAACTTATAACATTTCTTAGGAATTAAGATTTCAAATTCTAATAGCGTTGCTGGCGTTATTATTATTTACTAGCTGCGCTCCGCGGTTTTACCCGCATAGGTTTCGATCCCGTGGGTCTATCGGGATAAACATTATCTTATATGTTAATCCTGGTTATAAATTATATGTGTGCCAAATTTCATCCAAATCCGTTTAGTAGTTTTTGCGTGAAAGAGTAACAAACATCCATCCATCCATCCATACAAACTTTCACATTTATAATATTAGTAGGAACGATTTATTATGACTTATGACCCTGTGGTGCCCCACTGCAGGGCAAAGGCCATCCTTTTGTTTTTCCACTCAACTAACACAGCAGCAACACACACAATACACAGCACAGCATAAGCATAATCAGCTTATAACGTTCCCAATTGCCACAGTAAAAATCCCTTCAATTGTGGGCCAATCCTTTAAGAAGGAGTCCAGCTCATCTCGCTATCTCTTTCTTTGCCTGTCGCGCGGTCGTTTCCTGTCATTTCAGTTGCAGAGATTAGCGTGTTTAAACAAACAAACAAACTCTTCAGCTTTTTTATTAGTAATTATTATATAGATGGCTTAAAACTTCTTCTATAACATTTTAATCCCTACAATACAAACGTTATGACGGTGACACAAGGCGGTAATCAAACAACCTTTGTTTGCGAACGATTGTAAGACGAGCGCCTGTCAACTGACGTCTGACGTCATCGCAGCGGGAACCGCTTCAAAGAAGCGAACTGTAAGTGCGAGATTATAAGATTTCAGGTTAATTTAGATTTTCATTACTTAAGATTAGGAAGGTTGAAAGGTTAAGTGGCGTGAAGCCTTTTGTTTTGTTTAGAGTTAGGGATTTATTTGTTGGTTTCTTTTTAAATGATAAATGATTTTATTTTTGTAAGTAGGTTTGTACAACCATTTTTACACGTCAATCATATTTTAAAACTAGATGAGGTCGGCGTTTCCTATCTGACTAGACTGAGAAGAAAGGCCGAAACAAACTCAGAGGTCACAGTCTCTTTTAAAGTCCAGAGAGAAAGTTTTGTTGGGTATTTTCGCGATTATAGACACGCCTTGTGTTGTGTTCCATAATACAGGTACATAGTAAATCTGATGTGGGAGGGGCCCGTGGCTAAATAAAAAAAACTTGAGAGGTGTCAAGGGACACCCGGATGGAACGAAGTATAACTGGCTTGCTTTCTATAAGAGAGAGAGAAACACATGCACGCCACACGGCTTACAACTATAGCAAAAAGTGTCGTTCCAACTTTTGGTCTTAATTTTTTCCGTCTAGCCCCCCCCTTTCGCAATGCGCGATAAGGAACTTCGTTCCAATAACAGTCGCACAGGTCGATCGATCAGGTTACCTTACCACCATCTTTACATAGCAACACCCTCCGTGCCTCGGATAACACGTTAAGCCGTTGGTCCCGGCTGTCATTCGTGGATTTTTGACGGTCGTTACGGGTAGTCAGAAGCCCGAAAATCTGACAACCAGTCTTACCAACCCAACCCAGTTACTGGATAATAGGGGTATCGTATTTATCCAGTAACTGGGTCGTGGTGGTCAGATAGGCACTCGTTCCATGTAAAATACTCGTATTCAGCTGCATCCGGTTAGACTAGAAGCCAACCGCAACATAGTTGGGAAAAGATAATGAGTAAATTTGATGTGGAATCTCATGGTAGCATTTGCGATTTTTTTTTTTACAATATACTATGTATAAACTGCTACTTACAGTTGTTGCTTATTACCTTAACATTGCCTACTAATTTAATAATTAAAGATTTATTGATTAACTAGGACTAGATTACATGGCAAAGTAAAATAATTTAAAGCACAAGCATGTAGTTTCTTAATCTAGTTAGTGGGTGCCATACTGCTCTCCTAGATAGGTTACAAAATAACCTGTGTTTAAGAGAAACAGTTCCGATCCCCGTCATAAATGGTTGACTTATAAGGCAATTTATAAAGACTTCTTGAAACAATTGCTTTTAGCGATAAGACCGCCCATTGCCACCCTATGTAAAATTTCTAAAATATCTATAATTGGTATAGTGTAGGTACATAATAAAAAGTCTTCTATTATATTCTAAAAAAAAAACAAAAAAATGTTTTATTGTTCACCCCTCATCATTTCAGCCGAAACATATCCACTGCTGGACATAAGCCTCCCTCAAGCATCTCCACTTCGACGAAAAATAGAAAATTATCATAATAAACCCCTTCATGCAGTATACCTATACACAATTTCATACAAATTAATTATGATAATTTTCACCTTCAACCCATCACTTACCTACACCTGACCTAAATACGTCATCGGCACTCTCCTACAGAACATATACCTGCATAGGTAATGTGTGCATACGTAACAGACCAACAGCAACACATTGTTATGAGTTTAATAACATGAGCCTGTAACACTGTCCTATCTATTACTTAGGAGTGTAGAATCGGAACCGACCAAACCTAAAAGTAACTTCGTAGCAGGGCGTCTACTCCGAAGTAGTATCGGCCGAATGTTCGGCCGTTTCCTGCTACGAAGTTACTATTTGGTTCGGTCGGTTCCGATCCTACACTCCTACACTCTTTCGAATATTGACTATGGTCCCGACCCAACTGATCCGATCCGAACTTTTTTCGCATTTTTCAATAATAATAATCAGCCTGTGTTGTCCCACTGCAGGGCAAAGGCCTCCCTTTTGTTTTTCCACTCAACTAACACAGCAGCAACACACACAACATCACACACACAACACACAGCACAGCATAAGCGTACTCACCTTATAACGTTCCCAATGCTGGCACACAGTAAAAAAGAGTAAGTATACTATTCCCTAAAACCTACAGTTAAACAGACCGTGAAATTGCCCGACATAAGGTAAACTTCATCTTGAAAAAAAAAGTCGCAAGACACGTGAGAGGAGCTTAGAGAAAACTAGTTTAGCATAAAATATGGTCCACATTCGCCTCACAGCTTCACCAACCAAGTAAAATCACCCAAGAGAAAAGGGACAGACTACTTCCCCTTTCCCGTAACATAGATACAGTCGTGCACGTAAGTTGGCAAGAGGCCTCTCCTTTTCCTTAACTTTCTTCTAAGCAGACATGTTTAAAAATAAATTATGACAGTAACCATAACATATTGACAAGCAATAAAAGTGTCAATTTTTATGTTGCACTATACCCTGTCAGTTAGGTTAACCGATTTTTGACAGCTGTCTTAGAACGTACATAATCCAGATTATTATTATTAGTTAATGCGTAATAAAATAAATAAATAAACTGCCTTATCTTACTGAATTATCTTACTTATGGCTTCTTCAAGACATTATAATACCGTACGTGTACACACGGCTACACGTCAAGCTATACAAAACCAGTTTGTCTTGGCCTCACTTTGTATGATATTTTCTCACAATGAACGGTCAGCTAATACTGGTTTTGCATAGCTTGATGTGTAGCCGTGTGTACAAGTTTTGACAAAGAAAAAAAAATCTAAACTAGTTCGATCTGTCAAAAAATGGTTAACCTAGTGGACAGAGTATAAAAGAAGATTTTTCAATAGTATAACTTTTATCTGAGGAATAAATATTACGGTTTAGCAGTTTTTGTATAGAAAATGTGTCAAACTTAATTATTATTCAGATCAAGATTCAAGACTATTGAAAAATCAGCCCTTAGTGTACATGCGCGAACTTACTCCTTGCTAAGTTAGGTGCCAACGACTGTACAGCCTGTTACTTATTCATTAACATTTATGCGAGCATTTCGCCGTGAAATGGACGAACTTTCTCTACATATCTGTTTATTATGCCTGAAGTTTGAAAGCCTTTACAAACGTTGGAGTCACGAATTGAGTTTCCAACACAATGTTGTCAACTAGGAGTAGAACTATGAGAAGTTGTGTATTTATTATGTGTAAACTTGTTTTTGGTTATGCTGCAGTTAACAGGCTAACGCATTCTGAAATAGTCTGAAGGTAGAAATATACGAGAAAAGAAAAAATGCAGGAAGAGTATTTTTGGCAGGTGTTGAACATAAACATTTTGTAAAAGTTCCGGAGGGGCGTCATGTCATGAACAATAAATGCGTGTTATATTTGAGAATAATTTTAGCTCCTATTTTTTCAAGCCTGCTTGACTTATACACAGCCAAGAAATAGTACAAACACTGCTTAATTATGATTTTCTTACATTTACAGAAAAAGCATCAAATACTCGTATAACCCATCTTTTAAACGAAAACGGAAACATCGAAGATATAGGAACAGTTCTCGATGAGATGATGAAAGTAGTGAATGCAACGCCGGCCTCATCTAGTTTTAAAATATGATTGACGTGTAAAAGTGTTTGTACTTACAAAAATAAAATCATTTATCATTTATCAACAGTCATGCATCCAAATGTGCAGAAACTATTGAATGATGATGCAGAAGGATTTGATGCGGTTATTGTGTACCTTCTGTTTTACAGAAAAGTGCAATACCTACGCGGTCAAAATGTATGGAACAGCAATTTTATTTTTAATAACCGACGAAAAATTTCGACGCTATGGGGTCTAAACTCATGTGCTGAATCCATGGTTACAGTTTGCGCGTCGTTGTCCCTGCCACCCTGTATATGTATTTCTAGTAATTTATTCCTGTTTAACTGCCCCAACAACCTTAAAAAGTGGCTGGGATAGACAGAATGCGGAAGGCGGAGGGCAGGGTGTAGTGGCGCAGCCTGGGAGGGACCTATTTTCAGCAATGGAAAGGACTTTAGGCTAGAACTGCTTGTTGCTGTTGATTACCTACCTACTTACTTGTCATTATTTTGACATGGAACCTTTCTTATTTCTCCTCAACTTTAACTATACATACATAAAATCACGCTTTCTTCCCACGGGGGTAGGTAGAAACTGCAGAACGCCACATGCTATGACTCTTACATATGTAGCGGTATCTAAAACGCCACATGCGAACAACGCGTCATACTGACGTCACGCAAATCCTGCATCTCGCAAGCAGAGTTTACCGCGCAATCAGCATAGATACAATTTCCCAACATCAATCGTTGGGCAATTGCCCGCCAGACACAACACCCGTCTGGTCGGTGGATCCTTCCTTTTCTATGGAGGTTGAGTGAACTTTACACCCTGTTCCTCATGCCTCCAAACATACCTACTCCTCTTGCTTCGTCTACGTTCATACATAGTGCGAGCACTACGTCCCTGACCTTTCTAAAGAACATCACCAATAAGCAACAAACCAGCAAAACCAGCAGTAATAACCATCTCGTTTAGAATTTCGTTAAAAAAAGAAACTAAACGAACCTGGTTAAATTTAATTTAGCTTTCATTTGTTCATTTATTATAACTATTATGCACAAGTAACAAAATACTGTACAAAAGGGGACTTAATTCTGGGCTTTTCCAGTTTTAATAATACTTTACTCAAACCTTTATTTCCATATGAATACTCCAATTTACTGAAATAAAATTACGCTCTCGCTAAAGTTTTAAAACTAAATATTCATGCCGGGAGAGTTCACTACCTATCTCGTTCGAAACAGCCGGCTTTTAGTAAACGATGACGCGGTTCGCTTCACATTACGACTGGGGACACTTTTTGTTCCTTTTCAAAGCGAACATGTGAACTGAATTCCTCTCTTTCTAACGTACTGGCTTTTTCGCATATACTCGTTTAATAGGTTCGTTCAATCAAATCAGAGTGCCATATTGTCAATCATCAGTTATAGTCAATCAGGAATTGTGTAAAAGTGGTGGTGTTCCACAAATAATAATAATAATAATAATATCCCTAGACATTTCACACAGCGCCACCTAGTCCCAAGCTAAGCAACCTAATGCTTGTGTTATGGTAACAAGATGGCTGATAAACTACTTATATACATTTCTTTTTTGTTGTAAATACTTACATATTATAGATAGAAAAACACCCAGATCGAAACAATTACATGTAGGTCATACAAATATTTGTTCCGTGCGGGAATCGAACCCGCGACACGCAGCGCAGCAGTCAATCGCTTAACCACTGCGCTAACCGTGTTGTCATGTCAAATGATGGAACACTTAATATCGTGTCCTGCGTGTCCTGTGGTCTGCTCGTTACAGAACCTGATAGGACGCTAGTGATGGCGCTATACACGTAGCCAAATTTTTTACTCGCCATTTAGATTGCCATCAACACGTTAAGAAGAAGAAAATCGCAGGAATTTTACAAAACCATGGCTTCCGACTTAACTTGTGTATTTCGATGTGCCAGAAAGCACCATGGCTGTAGCCAAAGCCAATTTGTTCATTCAAAATTTTGAAAAATAATTATGCAAACCCAGTCTATCCTTTCCCTACCGCCACCGACCGGCGACCGCCGAATTCTTAACAATGTTGGAATACATGTTCAATCTAGTCAGATACGGCTGCGGGCTGCCCGACATATTTTATGTGGAGAAACCGCTGTTTGACCCTTTCAGCCCAATTAATACCCAATACCGACATTCTAAAATTTGGCTCGTTATCTAATTTACTCAGTAAGTACCTACTGTACTGTAGACGCTTGTCTGCCGAAGGCAACCTTATTTGATACAGGCCGGCTATAACTTAGCGCGGGTGACATTCGAAGGTTCAAGCTAGTGTCATATATTTTAATTCGGATTTTGGTTTAGAACCGAGAGCTGTAATTTATCAATTTTGTACAGCCGCCAGCACATCAAGCTACCCGAAACTGTCAAATTTTCCCAATCAACTTTGAACTTTATGCTTTAGCGATAAAGTTGAAAATCTACAAATCTACTAAAGAAATTTTTTTTTTTTAAGAAATCCTTGCCCCACACTAGGAATTTCTCCTGTATCGTAGGTGCGTTTACAAACATTTATACTCACATACACAAACAGCCAGACCCGGAACAACTACTTGTAGGCCATACAAATATTTGTTCCGTGCGGGAATCGAACCCGCGACACGCAGCGCAGCAGTCAATCGCTTAACCACTGCGCCAACCATGCCGTCATCTTGACAGATTGTAGTAGCTTGATGTGCTGCCGTCTGTATATATACATAACACCACGCCGTTTTTCTTCGAAGGGTTAGGCAGAGCTGCACTGATAGTACACCCACATTTCGCCAGTTATTTTTTAGTCCCATGTCATAGGGGCGAGCCTATTGTCAGACCTCAGATGGCAGACTCCGGGCTGCTACTGAGGAATCCCTGGCGGATAAACCCAAATAACACATTGCCCGACCCGAGAATCGAACCACATGCTCACCAGTAGTGGTTGCGACTACTAGATCAACGAGGCAGTCCGTACATAATGATACTACGTACACACACACACGCTTCACACGTGTATAAATCAATATGGAAATATTGTTTCTATATTTAAAAGTGAAAAAAGGCGGAAATAGTCCCACTAATGGACGAACGATCCATTTGTCAAGTCATAAAAAAAAACGTGACTTGTATGGCATGGCCATTAATTATTCACACGTTGGTAACTATTTATAGTGGTTCTTTTTCTTTACATTTCTGGACTGTAAATTAATTGCACACAATGGTTTCAATTTGTTAAGCCCGTTTCGTAATAAGTACCTAGGTATTTTTCTAGTTCAAAATGGCTTTCGTGGCAAATGCGTCGATTTAAGGTTATGCTACGCTTTCCGAGGTCGGTCTGCGGATGGGTGACATTACATACCGAGACTCCTCCGAGCCTCGGAAAGCACGTTAAGCCGGTTGGTCCCGGCTGCCATTCGTAGATCTTTGACAGTCGTTATGGGTAGTCAGAAGCCCAAAGGTCTGACAACCGGTCTTAAGTTGAATTATTATAAGATACTTAAATGATACTTGTCCTCTCCAAATTGTATTCATAATATCTTTTGCTGTGCCCGACAGGGTCCACGATTGTTACCTACCAAATAAATGTTTACCACCTAAGCCTACATTGTGAAATTCAATAAAGAATTGAGTATTGAGTATTTATTTAATACTTCAAGCACCCAAATGTACAGACGCCAGCAGGTCAAGCTACCCGAAACCGTCAAATTTTCCCAATCAACCTTGAACCTTAATTCTTCAGCGATAAAGTTGAAAATCTATTAAGGAAATTTGACAGTTTGTAGTAGCTTGATGTGCTGGCGTCAGTACAGAGGCGGAATTAATGATTTGGTGTTAATTAAATCGATGCGACGCTTATTTTAAAATGTCGCAGCATCATTCTGAGATAGGAGCCTTTTGGCCTGGTACAGTACTTTCTGTTTCTATTTTTATTTTACTTTGTTTTTAGGCTTCGGTACCTCGAAAAGTCAAAACGGAACGCTTAAGTATAGGATCACTTTGTTGTTCGTCCGTCTGTCCTTCAAGACCCTTTTTCTCAGAAACGCGTGGAGGTATCAAGCTGGAATTTATATCAATTACTCAAGTCTACTGATCCTTGGAGCTGTGAAAAAATGAAACTTCTAAGCCAACGCAATCAAAAGATACAGCCGTTTATGCCGCAAATTTTCGACACTCGCAAGGGAATCAAAACCTACAGGGTACTTCGCGTGAACTCAGAATCTTAAAATTTGGTATGAAGCAGCGTCTTATAGCCAGATAAAGTAAAAATTGCGAAAACCGTAAATGTTTAGTTACATCATATACTAAAAATATTTTTAATAATTTTAAACTTACTACCTACAGGTTTGTACGGAACCTTCGGTGCGCGAGTCCGACTCGCACTTGGCCGGTTTTTTTTTAATGTTTTTATGAGTGTGTTTAGTTTAGTTTGTGATCTTCCTGTGCGAGTTCCAATAAATAGTATTTTTTTTCTTTCTTTTCCTAATGCTATAATAATTTTAAGCCTTTGTTCTATTTTATTTTTTTCTCTTTTGTTCTGTGATGCACTGATAACACTTACCATTAAGATCATGGAGGCTATGAAGGCGCTATGGTTTTGAATTCCATGGGTAGCTATGTCGGAAAAAGCATGGTTGTCGTTTGCGACTAGGGTTACCAGATGGAAAATTGAAAAGTCCTGACAAAAAGTCTGATTTCCATAGAAAAGTCCTGAGATTTTGTCGCAAACGTAATTTAAAACTCTGTGGAAAAGTTATTGGTTTTGTGCACATAAGTTGATTCCAACTCTAAAAATATGTTGATGTTAATTACGTTGATTTGTGAATACCTATGCCTATCCAAAGAAGAAACAATTATATATTTTTCTGTTGTTTCTTTCTAATTAAAAAAAAAATAAAAATCTATATGTATTTTATTGAAAATCGAAAAATCCTGAAATTTCCAAAATCCGCCCGCAATAATCCTGTTAGCAGCCTAAAAATCCTGAAATCTCAGGACAAATCCTGAGATACGGTAACCCTATTTGCGACGCCATGCCGGTGTGCAAATGGCCGCCATCGCGATCACAATTTCCCATGGTGCAATCTAAAAAATATAGTGTATCAAAGCAGGCTTCTTTGCCTATTTACCGAGTATGGAAGTTATAATTGTTAGAATAGAATTTATGTGATTATGAAAACACACCACACTGTACACAACATACCTAAAGTTGTTGCTTACTTAAAACTTATCAACTTTTGTTTTAGTTTTGTAATGGTTATAAATTATGTACTTATTCGTTTTTACACATGAATACAAATACATATTTTTCTTTATTTTATTTATAGCACACACTATGTTCAGCTAGAATATCGCTTATTTAAGCAGAAAGTTAGACTTACCCGCTATAATGTGTCGCATGGTGGGACCATGGTAGGACGTCATTACGTCTTTCGATGGGTAGTTGCTGAAAATCAGCGCTGTTGACGATAGGTTCGTCCGAAGTCACAGCATTTTTGCTGAGCAACGACCTGTTCTTGCACAGATGCGACGCACAGCTTAATTATTGTTTGTTTTGTTACAAAAGTAGTTATACTACACTAGTTATTTCGCCACTCTGCAATTGGCATTTTTGTTTTTGTTGTTTGATTATTTTTTTATTGTTATTGTTTTGTGGCCATCTGCCAATATCGTGTGTATTGTCAATGTCAAATTGACAATTAATGTGAGTTGTCATTGGTCCCTGGCCTTGACATCAACCAAAAGGCAAAAGTGTCAACATTATTTTTTCTACGCTTGACTACGAGTCTTTTAACTAAGTGTATCTTATGTTTTATTTTATTATTATTATTTTTTTTTTTTTTTTGTTACTGTGCGTTCTGTTTGTGCAGAATAAAATATTTTTCTTTCTTTCTTTCTTCTTTCTATAGGAAAAACTTTTTCGTGATGCAGTGACAAACAGTGGTAGCTATTTATGCCTATTAAAAACTATATAATTTATAGCTCAAGGCAAGAAAATAGCCAAGGCAAGAAATTTATGTGGAAAAAGAATCCTAAAATAATGGTTAGAGAAAATAATGGCAATCTTACCCAATTATTTCTTGAAAGCAATAAACGAAAATGAGGTACCTATATTTTCTAATAACGGGGCAAAATAATGTGCCATATAATATATAGGTACGAAAGAAGTTATTATTAAACAACAGAAAGTGCTCGCCGCCCGTTTAAACTTTTACTAAGCTCGTAAAAGAAAATAAAGCGTACATTCCACGGCTTAATAATCTGATACTGCCTTAATTCTATTCTTTAGAAACAAAACTTGGCAACGCCTAAACTTTTAATAACACGGAAAACTTTAAAGACCTGGATCAATGATACCGTCTGGCTTGTTGTTTGAAACAAACTATGGAAACGGTAAAAAGGAGAAGACAGAGAAAACAAATCTCATCATCGTCGGCCGAGCCTGAGATGCAGCTGCATAGGTACCAGTATTTTATATGGAGTAACTGCCTATCTGACCTCCACAACCCAGTTACTGGGTAATACGAATACCCCTTGGTAAGGTTGTCAGACTTTCGGGCTGCTGACGACCCGTAACGACTGTCAAAGATCCGCGAATGACAGCCGGGATCAACGGCTTAACGTGCAGAGAAAACAAATCTATAGGGTGTTGGTTTGTGAAAATGGTCACCCATCCACGGACCAACCGCGGCAAGCGTAGCTTAACCTGATCGATTGACCCGTGCAGCTGTTATTACTTTGCCACAAGCCCCTCACTATCAATCTCAATCTAAATCATTTAAAAGTAGGTACTTATACCTATTGCTAATCCATTGGTCGGTTCATCGGTTTCATTTTGACAGTTCAACAACATTCATTGCGTTATTTACGTGTTGAGCAGACAAATTTTTTGAACTTATGAAGCAATAGATTAGCAATTTGCTTCAAAATGATTCTGATTCCGATTGATTGTATGTTACGCAATTAGGGTGCTGGGTCAGAAACATAGAAATGTAAAAAACAGAAACTTCTTACATGGTCAGAACATAAAATACTTTTTATCCCTGTAGTACGTTTCGTGGGATAACTTCCGACTCCCACGCTGGTAAGCCGCGGGCAAAAGTTAATGATATAAAATGAGAAAAAATCAGTAAAAATAATGCTATAAAAATATGCGACATTAAATACTTAGTTATGAAAGGACATGAGAGATGAGGGGCCCGTGGCTAAATAATAACAGCCGCACAGGTCGATCCGTCAGGTTAAGCTACGCTTGCCGCGGTTGGTCTGTGGATAGGTGACCATCTTTACATACCGAGACCCCTCCGTGATTCGGAAAGCACGTTAAGTCGTTGGTCCCGGCTGGCATTCGTGGATCTTTGACAGTCGTTACGGGCAGTCAGAAGCCCGAAAGTCTGACCACCAGTCTTACCAAGGGGTATCATATTACCCAGTAACTGGGTTGTGGAGGTCAGATAGGCAGTCGCTCCATGTAAAATACTGGTATTCAGCTGCATCCAGTTAGACTGGAAGCCGACCCCAACATAGTTGGGAAAAGGCTAGGCAGATGATGATGAAAGGAGATGAGAAAAAGCAGAACAGCATGCACAGCAGCAGAACAGACAGACAGAACAGCAGCAGTTCACGAAAAACAGAACCGAATTTTCCCACAATTCGCCACTAAGTAGAACAGTATATTTCTTTCTGCTTCCATTTTGTAATTGATGGCCCATATATCTGTGTTCTAATTCTGTCGTTTAGTGCCACCACAGTAGCTATCAGTGACTCATTGTTTGGTAAATCTACTAAATCAGTAGATATGGTTGTTGCGCTCGCACGCATTGTAGCCTCCATATCAGGCCGTAAATCTGCTTTGCCATTTGTTCAGCAGTTAAGGCTCCTGCAGATAAGCGCGACGTGACTCTCTAGTAGAACAATTTTTATGAAAACTTCTTACAAATTGTTCTACCAGAATCACGTTGCACCGTCGCGTTGCGCCTGTCTGCGGGAGTATTTATCCTCAGACACGCTACAATAAACGATTCTAGGAAAACTAGGCATTATAAGTACAGACGCCAGCACATCAAGCTACTGCAATCTGTGAAATTTCTTTAATAGATGTTCAACTTTATCGCTAAGGGCTTTATCACACTAGCGAGTTGCGAGCGAGTAGAAAGCGGGCGGTGCGAGCTCGCTGCGCACTCGCCCCGCTTTCCACTCGCTCGCAACTAAAGCATTAAGGTTCAAAGTTGATTAGGAAAATTTGACAGTATCGGGTACCTTGACCTGCTGGCGTCTGTACCTAACAAGCAGAATAATCCATAAGGTATTCATAAGCCGAGACCTTGCTATCTTGACCTACGGTGTCTGTCATTGAGATATACAATACATCCTGTAAATATGTATATAGTACGTAGATCAATATGTATGGTGTAATTTGCGGCATGTCTGTGCCTCTGCATACTCTTTGATCGTCGTTTTAGTTCAGCGCGCCACCGCGCGCGTTTTACGTTTTCGGGAGTAGAGCGTTTAGCTCCGCCCACATGCACAAGGTCAGCGAGCCCTATATACACCTTAAGTATTGTATTATCAATCATTTTATTTCAAAATTTTACATTTCTTACATTGTAAGTAAATACTCTACGCTACGTTAGCCGCGGTTGGTCTGTGGATGGGTGACTATCTTTACATACCGAGACCCCTCCGTGCGTCAGAAAGCACGTTAAACCGTTGGTCCCGGCTGTCATTCGTGGATCTTTGACAGTCGTTACGGGTGGTCAGAAGCCCGAAAGTCTGACAACCAGTCTTACCAAGGGGTATCGTGTTATCCAGTTACTGGGTTGTGGAGGTCAGATAGGCAGTCGTTCCATGTAAAATACTGGAATTCAGCTGCATCCGGTTAGACTGGAAGCTGACCCCAACATTTTTGGGAAAAGGCTAGGCAGAAGATGATAACATTGTTAGTAAATATGCTTATGACTATGTTAGTAAAACTGAGTTAGTGTTTTAGTCTGCGGTAAATAAATGTATTTTCATGCTGATTGATGTTGCATCGACTGGCATCTTATTAATTTATAAAGCCAATAATAATCTCCTTCGTCGATCCGGAATACTTTATTTACTCTTTGATAATGGATAAAAATAACCATTTCCAACAAATAGGTATATAGGTTTTCAATTTTCCGATACAAATTGCTAAGGACCCTTGGTATTAGGTACAAAGAAAATTCTTACAGTATTGCAGTAGGATATTTTAACAAAACGTTGTCTATACACTTTTCTGTAGGTACTTTTCTGTACCTACTTTTGTTAAAAATTTTCTACCTTTTACAGGTTACTCAGCGAGAAAGTGGAATCCGTATTCAATAGAGCTTTTTGCCGACCGATGCCGGCTAAGAGAGGTGGTATTTTACCTCCCTTTGAAGTAGCAAAGCACAATGGATCTCTTTTGTTGAGAAATTCGCATTTTTCCACTGGACAGACGTTCCGTTTGCCACTGAATATATACAGCTATATTCAGTTAGCTGGCTACCATATTGAGGAGAAAACTCTTACAAAAACAAAGGTAAGAAAATATATTTTATCGATTTGGAGTGAGATAAAAATACGAATGAATGATAAAAAAATACCCAACCATCTATTATCAGCCTATAACGTTCCCATTGCTGGGACCCAGGCCTTCTCTAAATGATTGAGGAAGTAGGCCGTCATCCACCAGACGGGCCCAGTGTTTGTCAGTAGATGTCACATGTCTTCTAAATATTTGGTTCTAGAACACGTGTCCTCACGATGTGTTTCATCACCGTTTTAAAAGCAGTGGTGATGAAATAATTTACACAAAGGCGCCTGACTGGGTGCGAACCTAAAACCTACAACTCGTAAGTTATCACTGGGCCACCACTGCTCATACCCAACTAAGTAATGCCTAATTCGAATGAACAACATCCCTGAAAAGTTATCCAAAAAAATCTCTTTGAAGAACATAAATATTTTGCCAAACAAACAGGAGAATATAACAATTCCATATTACAGTATAACTGTATAATAAGACGTTCTCAAAGGAAACATACCTACTGCATAAATAATGGCTTGTTGCGAGGAAAACGACAAGATTAGACATGTTTACTGTACGCTTGTTAACTTAATAATATTCATGATTCATGCATTCATATAATATTCATGCCTCTGTATTTTTTTACTGACCGACCCCTTGACAGTTCCAAAAGTGCCTGTAACTGGTTTTTTTTAAAATTAATGCTCTGATTTTGAGTGTGTCTTTTTTGTTCGTCTCTAGTCAGCCTATCGCAGTCCAACGCTGGACGTAGGCCTCTCCCAAGCTGTGCCACAATACTCTGTACTCAGCTGGGTGGCGTCCCACACTACGCTTGCCGATTCGCGATATGGTCATCGACCCTACCAACTCACTTATTGATACTCGTAACTACAAATCAACAAACGATAAATCCGCACCACGCTCGACGAGCTACGGTTTCCTAAGCCAGCGGTGGCCGCCACATAACAGACGCAATGGCGGCTGTCATGATGATAGCGGGGTTTGACTTTACGGTGTCAAAAAACGGGAAACACACCAACCTACTTTTATAAATTACGTTAAGTGACGCCATTCGACGGTAAATTGCGGACGCTATGTGGCGGCCACTGCAGTCTCAGGAAACCATAGCTTAACATGCATGAACCCATGCCGCCGTAAACACTCCAAGATGGCAGAACATTGTCAGACAAAAATTGATCCGTGGAGATGGCCATTGCTATAAGCAACGAGGTGAACGACGCAAGAAGAAGACTCGTTAAACCAGTATTAAATAATAATAATACTTTCTCCTCAACATTTATTCTTATCATACAATTTTTTTTTTCTAGAATCTGCAAAAGATTATGGCTGATTAGAAAAAAGGCGTAATATATTTCAGTATGGGAACAACGTTGTAAGGAAGTACCCTCCCAGAAAATATAATTGAAGATGTTTTAGATGTTTTCAAGGCAGTGAATATGACTGTAATATGGGAATATGAGGGAATACTAAAGGCTCCGAAGAAAGTTCAAGTGCCGCAACAGAGTATTTTGGGTTGGTTGATATATTCATTATTTTCTTAAGACTAAACTTCTTTCAGCTAAACCGTATTAAGAGTGCAACATATTTAGTAACTCGCTCTCTCCTGAAACCTTAAAAATATTTTGATCCCAACAAGAATAAACTAAAAACTTTTTTAAAATTAATTTCGCTTCGGAGGTCATCAGAAGTTTAAAAAAATATCAGAGGGGCAGTTCTCGTAATTTTAAGAACGTTCACAGTCTGATGATCTCAGTCTCAATCTGTCAAAAATACCTCTAATTTCCCCACATTTTGACAAGTTTTTGACATTTGTTTGTCACTGAGATGAGACTGCGACTAGATTTTGAACGTTTTAAATTACGAGAATTGGCCTTCAGATATCTTTCTAATATTTATAAAGATTTGTAGTATTAGCAAATATATATATTGGTAACCAAAATCACCGTCAGTACCTAAACTCTGATTTATAATTTGCTAAACTAAAATGACAGCTGCGATCGACTCGCTGTAATGACAAAAAAGGCCAATTGCAGCTGTCATAATTATGTCTAGAAATTAAAAAAAAACAGAGTTTAGTTCTAACTCAAACTCAAATCATTTATTTCAATGAAACCAATTATAGGCACTTTAAAATTGTCAAACGGTCGGTCAGTCAGAAAAATGAAGCTAGTTGCCCATTCCAAAGCACGTAGGTACCTATGAAGAAGAACGGGCAAGAAACTCCACAGACACTCTTTTAAATCGTAAAATTGTTACAAAATATTTGATTACATCATTCGTGTTGAAATTATCCATCTTATTGTAAAAAACGCAATGCCTACTTTATATCCTCTTAAATAATCCTTTACCCCCTTTTCATATCACGTGGAAGAGCGGATATCAAAATTGGGTTACCCGTAATTGATTTATCCGATTTTGAGCACATCCAAATTGTGTTTTGTTCATTACGACGGGAGACCTTCAATCATTTATCGAAGCTGTTCACTTCGCCGTCCCTATTATCGGAATTCCTATATTGGAAGATCAATTCAATAACGTCGACGAAGCAGTAAATAAAGGTTTTGGTAAGAAAATAGATATTATGGATAGCCTTGAAAGCGGCCATGGATGACGTGATAAGAAATACCAAGTAAGTGAATATTACAGAGATTACTTTATGAGGGTAGCATTTAGATGAATCCATTTCGAGATTCCATTCGCCACATATTAAATGGGGTTTGGGGCTTTTCCTGGTTCAGAATTAACCTACTTATGAAGGAAATGGTCAGTCATGCAGATGATGGTGTTTGGAGTAGGTAACATATTTTATTTATGAGACAAATGAAATGAAATGATGTTTATTTCTGTAAATAGATCTTTTAAGACACTTTACACGTAAATTTTTTGGTCAATATTTAAAAACTAGAATGATGGCACCGGCTTTTCATAGTTGACTGATCCCTGAGAAAAAAAGCCGTAACTAACTCGTGAGGTCATGGTTTCTTTTAAAGTCCAAACATAATATTATTAGGGTTTTATTAAAATCTAACAACTTAGGGCCCAGGTCTGGAAGGGTCTTTTGATCAAAGAGCCATTGTAGCTTTGAGTTGTCCTGTCCCAACAGACGTATGAGCAGAGTCATCGTGTAGCTCAATCCTATTTTGACACGCGTCAACAGAGGCAATGCAGTCGTCGACAACAAGCCGCACGTTTTTATTGCAACGAAGTTCCGTATCGCAAGTTGCGAAAGGGGGCTAGACGGAAAAAATTAATAATAATGATAATAATCTTTATTTCTTCTCTCTACACAAAGGTTCACATAGCTATAAACAGGGACAAGAAATATAGCGTTTTGACTAAATGCAAAAATATGATCCTTTGTGAGAGACTGGCGTCCATACTAGGATACCCTGTGTGACGGATCACCAGGCTCTCACCCCGAATAAACCTAATTAACATTACATTACAACGGTTAATTTTATAACTCTAGACAAATTATGTAGGGGAAAAAGAAAACATGTACTTATAACTTTAAATAATTAAACAAAAGAAACAAAAAAAAAAGAACAATAATAAAAAATAAAAACAATAGGTATAGTGTAATGTGTGTGTAGTGTGCAGGTGAAGTGTGCTGAGATGTTGAATGATGGTGTTGTGAATGTGGGTGTGTAGGGTGTTAGCTACAGTAGAGTATCCGAAATGATTAAATATTACGAAGGAACTATGAGCGAATTAAGACCAAAAGTTGGAACGACACTTTTTGCTATAGTTGTAAGCCGTGCGGCGCGCGCGTGTTTCTCTGTCTGTCTCTCTCTCTCTCTTATAGAAAGCAAGCGAGTTATATTTCGTTCCATCCGGGTGTCCCTTGACACCCCTCAAGTTTTTTTTTTTTTATAAATGGTATCTCGCAGTTCAACCTATGAGGTTGTCGTCTGCTTAACCGGGCTTAACTGTGGATGCCTCAATAATTGAAAAAGCGACTACACGTTAAGGGCACCCCCTGTGGGGTACGGACGTAGCTCAGCGGCGCGGGCTGGCTCGAGCAAGGGTCGCGTCGGGGCGGATCCCGCTCGTGTAGGTATTTGAGTACAGTGCTTAAATACACAAGCAGCATGTTGTCGATGTCTGCAGTTGCCTCTGCCGTTGACGCGTGTCGCTCGTGTGTAAGGAGCAAAAAAGGGAGAAAGTTTTTTTTTATATACTTAAACTAGAGGACCCGGCAGACGTACCGGGTCAAATTGTGTTTTCAAACCATCCAGGAACCCATGTACATACGAGTACGATACTTACACACAAAATTGCATCTAAATCGGTCCAGCCCTTTAGAAGGAGTTAGGTGACAAAAACACGTACAGAAGAATTATATTGTACTAGCTGCGCCGCGCGGTTTCACCCGCATAAGTTTCGATCCCTTCGGAATATCGGGATAAAAAGTATCCTATGTGTTCCTCCAGGTTATAAACTATCTGTGTATCAAATTTCATCCAAATCAGTTTAGTAGTTTTGGTGTGAAAGAGTAACAAACATCCATACAAACTTTCGCATTTACAATATTAGTAGGTAGGATTATTATTTTATTTATCATCGCTGTATTATTTCCAACAAATTCAGTATTTTGTTATGAAATAAATGACTTATCTATGTTAAGATTGATTTTCGTGTTGGTACTCTAAGTAAGTAACATATTTCTGTATGAATAATGTAATAAACAACGGGGACTGTCGAATGGTTATATTCTTTGTACTTTCCGCTTGCAAGACCCTTAATTAAATTCACATTTTCTTTGACGTACGTACTAGCAAAAAGATACAATCGCAATATAAACGAACTCCTTATTTATACGTTTTCCAAAGTCTAATATCTTTATACCACCACCGTCCGTTCCTTTGCCGACTTCCTTTGCAGACTTCCTTTGCAAAGTCAACATGCTACAAAGTTAACTGCAAAGAAAAATAAGTATCATGGAATTCCTTTTCAAGAGGTCGCACCATATCTTCAAAGAAAAAGGAAAACAATTGAAAGACGTGTGTTTCTGATACTTTCAAAGCTTTGAGTTTTCTTGGTTCATATTTGATCCTTACATGAAGGGACTTAGGGCCGATTTTTTGATCCGTAGTTAAACTCAACCAATTGCTAAAAATAGTATCTAACTAATGGTTAAATGTTTGAAAAATGTGTTTTTTGATAAACTTTTAGTTTATGTAATGATATACCTAATATCATTTCTAATGGTCAAATAATTAACTATTAGTTAAAAAAATAACCATTACATACTCGTAAACTAAAAATTGACCAAAAAACACATTTTGCAAAAATTTAACCATTAGTTAATATTTTGGTGATTGCATAAGGATGTACGGCGCCGCTGAGCCCGGCCCAGGTAGAGATGGCGAGTCGATCAAGATGTGTACACACGGCTACACATCAAGCTATGTAAAACCAGTATTGGCTAATCGTTCATTGTGAGAAAATATCATACAAAGTGAGGCCAAGACAAACTGGTTTTGTATAGCTTGACGTGTAGCCGTGTGTACCCACCCGCAAGGGTTGGATCGAGGTGGTCCCAGAAAATAATGTTTGGAAGGATTTGGGGGAGGCCTTTGCTCATCAGTGGAACAGTATATGCAGGTAACTGTTTTTTTTTTATGTACAGTACGAGCAAAAGTATGTATACACTGGGCTTTATTCAAAAGCAATTTACTCCATTATTTTTTAATGTAATTTTTTGTTGTTACAAACATAGCATTTTCGAACCCATAGTTTTTTGTGATGTGGCGTATTTCAACGTTGCATTCGTTTTTTCACGAAAAAATCGCAATTGAAAGTGGCCGAGTGTTGACAAATTGGTGGTCGTGACTGTACACTCATCCGAGAAACGAAAACTCGAATTAAATTATGTGACACAAGATTCACCAGATTATTTTCTCGAACTGTAATTTGACAACTTGAAAGAAGCACGATTTTATGTTTGTTGAAAGAAATTAAATTAAGTAAATTATATTGTTTACCCTGTAAATAGTATATCGGAATCACTTTTACTAGATGGAATCGATCCTATCTGTTTACCCCTGAGAAGAATTGCCGAAACAAAGTCGATTATAGTATACACGAATCAACTTAATACTAAAATTAACCCCCTTTAGAAAATCGCGATTAATCGAGTCGACTATCTCTCATCGTGTAAACAATGATACTTACTTTATGTACGGTATGAAGGATAAACATAGAAAAGTAAACGTTGACGATCCTATCGAGTTATATAAACGGGATGTTTAAATGTATGTGAAATGTTTTCATAATACGCCTCCAAGTCAAGTTTGTTTATTCTTACTGATAGATTGAGTAATGTTAGGTGAGTGGTTTTATTGGACATAGATGTGACTATTTAGTTAATTGTAAATCGTAAGTATTTTATTTAATCGTAGTTACTTGGCTGTCATTTGTATATCTTTGACAGTCGTTACACAGTCAGAAACCCGAAAGTCAGATAACCAGTCTTACTAAAGGGTATTGTATGTAGTACCCAGTGTCTTGGTTGTGGTTTAATCACGATACCTTCCTTCATTTAATAATCCCTGCTACATAAATTATGTACCTTTGTATATCTCCCATTATCCAATCATGTTTCACGATAATTAGTAAACAGAGCGTACCGTAATTAAATACGCAACAATCTCTTATAAGTACGTTAATCATAACGTGAGATACTGTAACGTATAAATTACGGATAATAGCCGCCATTCATATTCATACCTATATCAACATGAATATCCGTTACTGAATTGAGGGGCTTGTGGCGAAGTAATAACAGCCGCGCGGGTCTACTGATCAGGTTAAGTTACGATTGCCGCGGTTGGTCATGGATGGCCATCTTTACATATCAAGACCCCCTCCGTGCCTCGGAAAGCACGTTAAGCCGTTGGCTGTCAATCGTGGATCTTTGGCAGTTTCGTGGATAATCGTGGATCATTGATCGTTGACAGTCATTACGGGTCGTCAGAATCCCGAAAATCTGACAACCAGTCTTACCAAGGGGTATCGTATTACCCAGTAACTGGGTTATGGAAGTAAGATCCTAGTCGTTCCATGTAAAATACTGGTATTCGGCTGCATCTGGTTAGACTGGAAGCCGACCCCAACATAGTTGGGAAAAGGCTAGGCAGATGAATAACTGCCATTCATAGTCATACCTATATCAACATGAATATTCATTATCAGAGATCGGAATAGGTATAGTGTATTTACCTAAACTTCGAGGAAGTAAGTAACATAGAGTTGGATAATACCTCAACATGACGTTTCCGGGAACCCTAAAATTTTTTATATATTATGATTCTTCAAATTAATCATTTGTAACATATCAATTATTTTTAAAGAAATAAAAATTATTTGTAACGAAGGTGCCTGGGACAGACTGGATGCGGAAGGCGGAGGACAGATAATGTGGCGCAGCCTGGGAGAGGCCTATCTCCAGCAGTGGACTGCAATAATCTGAGTTTATGCTATGTACATATGTAAAGTCCAATAAATAATTCGTGATATTTAAATCCCGGGATTAAAACATCATTATCATCAATTCGAGATATAAGAGGAGGTATTATCCACTCTGATATTACTTACTGCCAAGTTTATGTAGGCTGATCATTATGTACAAGAGTTCAAACAGCGATATAACGATAGACCGACGATTAATCTAGTTACATTCGACTCGATTACGTCTCAATGTTATTATGCCTCCATCTTGGATGGTAACCACGGTAACCACATTTCACTATTATTCATGGGATACTGTCGTCGGGTTGACAAATCAAATCTTCAGGCAGATGGATAGATATAGCCCGTATTATATAGGGAAACAATAGTACCTACCTATAAGGGTGTGCGGTCTTCGATTGAGATAAGTTAACTCCGTAATAGCAAAAACTGTCTAGTCTCCTTTTGACAGAAAACTCAGAATATAAGCCGCTCTGTATATGTATAAGTTACGTTTTATACCCACGTGAACCTAACTATATTGTAAATATTAATATGCCGCTAACGCTATTATCGGCATGTGTCCTGAAGTTTTCCATATATCAACCAACTTTGTACCGACCAAGTCCAACGAATAAATCCTTTGGGCGCATTATGTCCAATTCTCACAACGTCCAATTCGTAATTTGTCCAATTCGCAAATTGTCCAAATCGCAAATTGTCCAATTTGCAAATGGTCCAGTTCGCAAATTGTCTTTGTCTGATTTTGCATAACTGTCAATTTTACAGTGATCTTTATTCATGTTGTAATAAGGTTGCTTTTGGGATGCAGCTATCAGAGGTAAAATCCTTGTGAAAGGACTGAAGTAATGAAATGTTAAAGCACAATGATTTAAGACTTGATTTCTGTATGTAGGTTAGTACAAACAATTTTACACATCAATCATATTTTAAAAACAAGATGAGGTTGGCGTAACCTATCTGACTACTCTGAGAAGAAAGACCGAAAAAAACTCACGACGACGAGGTCAGTCTGTTTTAAAGTCCGAACACAATTTTTGTCAGATTAGGTGGACCATGTAGAATGGTGTCTGAAATGGTCTTTTGAGGAAAGAACCACACAGATTTGAGTGGACCTGTCCAGTCAGTGCACGTATATTTTGTCATTAATGACGGACCTTAGCTGAGTTCTTATACAAAAGAAAACGGAGCTTGGAAAAAAACAAATGACAGTCGCACACAGAGCGACATTTCCCCCCTTTTTGCAAAGAAAGCAAAAAATGAAGGCATAAAACACCTAGTCGTCGAAGTCACCCTAGCGTGTCTGCCTGCAATATCCCCAGTTCTCAATATTACAAAGTGTAGAACCACATCACAGCCTAGACTCTCTTTTGTCACGAACGGTCGGAGACGGTGACGAAATATCGATTTGAGCGCAAACGTCTCGTGTCTCCCGAATTCAATGCATAATTTGGGGCTTTCGGCAACCTTATTAGTCTCTTCAGATTTCGAGTAAAGTAATTGCAAATTATCGAGGTAGGTATACGAAAAAAATGTGGAGTTCGTGATTTTATTTCAAAAGTAGAAGTAATAAAGTTTTCCAGAAAATTCTTGATGAATCTTTTGAAATCTTTCGTTTTTATAATGTGTTTAGGTACCTACTTATACCAACAAATCAAAATTAAGTAACATTAATAAAGTTCAAGTCGTAAAACAAAATACAAAATCTATTTTCATAACGATGACCGTAAACGTAGGTTACGTTGGACCTTGGGACTCAAGCTCGATCGATAAGTACCTCTTACAAAAATAGGATTCCTATACAAAAATAATTAAATAGCCCGCCTTCATTTTCCCTTAGGTACGGACGCCAGCAGGTCAACCTACCCGAAACTGTCAGATTTTCCCAATCAACATTGAACCTAACACTTTGGCAATAAAGTCGAAAATCTATTAAAGAAATCTGACAGATTGTAGTAGCTTGATGTGCTGGCGACTGTACGTGAAGAAAATTATTTAATAAAAGACTTATGAACGTAGAATAATAATTGAAGAAGGTATAATAATAATAATAATATCCCTGGACATTTCACACATGGTATGGCGTAAGACAATTCAAGGCCAAATAAATTCAATACCCAATATAAATAAATTAGGATTTGAAGACTGCACCATGGATTTTTTGGTAATTTATTAGTTAGTTGAAACAATAGCTCGTCATCTATCTATATATATAAAAATTAAACCCTATTTCCCTTGGCGTGACCAAGGGAAGTAGGGTTTAATTTTTATATATAACATAACTTGAGAACGACTTTACCGACTTCATCCATCTTTTTTTTTAAGTTTTCTAATACTTTGTAGAAGATTCTTACGGAAAAAAAATAAAGAAAGTTGCGCAGAAAATTAGAAAATTTAAGAATTACGCTACAACAGCACAACGGATTTAGATGAAATTTGACACTATGGGTAGACTGGACTGGAGAAGGACATAGGTTACTTTTCATCCTGGATCGCAGACGAAGTCGCGGGCAACGGTTAGTCATAAATAAAATATACAAGCTGACATTAAAATATAAGTATGTAGCTATTATGTACAAGTAGGTACAAAAACGGGTCTCATTAGCCATCAAAATATTCGTCCGCATCGATGGGATTTCAATATCAAAATGAGAGAGACACTGGCGCCGATTCCCTTGTTCACAAACTAAACTAAATATTTAAGTTCAGTACTTTTTTTTATCTGTATTTCATTAAGAAAAGGACACAAGATAAATATTAGTTTAGTCCTGTCAAATTAGTCAGCGCCTGATGTAAACTGACGTATTTTTAGTAGTCATGTTTTTATTCTCGTCTATCTTGTCTATGGAGTATTTTAATGAAATAGAAAGAAAAAGATGCACTGAACATAAAGGTTTAGTTTGTGAACAAGGGAATCGGTGCTAATGTCCAGCAGAAGATGCAATACTACAGTATAAAGTTTTTAAAACGAATGATTTTTTCGACGCTATATTTTAGTTTGTACTTAAACAGTTTAAGTTATTTTAGGATATAATTTTGTTATTTTAGTGTTAGCTTATTATAAATTGTAATTGATACCCAATTAATAAATAAATACAGTATAAAGTAAAACAAAATTTATATTACGTACAGGTACAAAAAAATAATAATTAGCCTCATTGAGCATAAAAACTTTCGTCCGCATCACTGGGATTTCAATATCAAAATCAGAGAGACAATGTCCAGCAGAAGATGCAAATCTACAGTATAAAGTTAAAGAAAATGTAATTTAGGTACATAGTAAAATAAAAGACACCTATAACGAATAATTATATATTCACGAATAATTTTATGTCCCTGTACATGCCAAACAATGCGAGACAAACTCAAGTTCCACTTCATTTACAATTGAATAAAACCTTCATACTCGAGAGCTCTTTACGCCTGACTTATGCAGAAGCCAGCCAGTCTTATATTATGAGCCGTAAACAAAGATGGTTATCACTGAATATGCAAATAATGTGATAACGCTGGCTGGAGAGAAAGAGCAAACAGCTTGGGAAAAAACAAATGAGGCGCTGATTCGAAATTCAAGTCTCGATGAAAAGGAATTTTATAGTAATTGCGATCTTATTTATTCAACGGGTGTTTATGTTTTTTTCTTTACGTTTGCAAAATATTTATAATAGGGGATTTCATTATGAAAGTAGGAGCTGTATTGCGCAAGTTGTAGTTGTCCTATAGATATAATTGGTAAATACACTGTGTTTTATGTTTCAGTCACTTGAATCAACATTTTCAATTAATGTAAAAGATTTTCAACTCGAAAGTGGAAATCTCAACTATTCGACTGCCTCATTGGTCTATAAGTGATTGCAAGCGCTACTGCTTAGCATGAGGTCCTGGGTTCGTTTCCCAGTTCAGACACAGTGTTATTGGATTTTTTCATCTGGAATTTCTCAGTAGCAGTCCGGAGTTTGGATTTGCGCCCAGTTAATGGCCATATGCTTCGCCCCTATTACATGGGAGTTAAACAAAACGAAATGTGGCTGTCTAACCCCGCGGGAATTACATGCGTGATGTTATGGAAATCTTAAAGCTTGCTCACACTTAATTAATTAATTTATAACTGAAACAACCGTCCCATTCCAAGCTCATAATTCCGTATTTCCAATGTTAGAAATATAAAACAAAATTACTGTAGATAAAGTCTTCCATCTTTCCAGACGGTAGCTCTAGTGTGGACAAGGCTTCAGTTTACTAGACCGACTGAAGTTACTAGGAAAATAGAAGTTGTAATTTACTTTAACTATCGGTATGTTGTTGGAACTGCATCCCCTGGGGCTTTGAAGTTACAGAGCTTCTAACTTCTAAGTGATTGGATGGAAACCTGTAGTTTAAAGTTATACTATAAACTGGGTATCTCGTTATCGCAATCTAGCGCAGCGTAGCCAAACATGGAGTCTGTAATCGAAACTTTGAGTTTATATGAAATCGAGTTTGAATTTATCTAGTGAGAAGCGAGGACGATCGTCAAACGAATGGAAATTAAAATTTGTGAGATAAATCGAAAGCTAAAGTTAAGTTATTTAACTTGTCTAAGGGCTGATTTTTCAATCGATCGATAATTTTTATTCGTGGAATAAAATTAACGTCTGACAGTTTTTGTTAGGAAGAACTGTCAAAAATACAAAATAATTCCTCCGATAAAGTTATCTGACCTTGGAAAAATCAGCCCTAAATCATAGACAAGTTAAATAAATAATTTAACTCCTTTTCAATGACGCTTCATCTGTCTAATTGGTACATCTTTGCGGCTATACCGGCTATCAGGCGGCACGGTTGGCGCAGTGGTTAAGCGATTGACTGCTGCGCTGCGTGTCGCGGGTTTGATTCCCGCACGGAACAAATATTTGTATGACCTACATGTATTTGTTCCGAGTCTGGGTGTTTTTCTATCTATAATATGTATGTATTTACAAAAAAAAATGTATATAAGTAGTTTATCAGCCATCTTGTTACCATAACACAAGCATTAGGTTGCTTAGCTTGGGACTAGATGGCGCTGTGTGAAATGTCCAGGGATATTATTATTATATTATTATTATTATTATATGTATATACTTCTGAATTAAAAATAGCTTGGTTTCCGATTTAAAACACGGTAAGTATGTACAATCTTTCTTCAAATTCAAATCATTTATTTCAAATAGGCACATAAAAAGCACTTTTGAAGGCCAAAATTTACAAACAATAGAATTGAATTGATTCTAGTCGCCCCTTCCAAAAAGGTAGTTTCGTATGGAGAAGAATGGGCAAGAAACTCCACTTCTTCGTCTTTATTTCTTTGTTACTTTATATTGGTCATTCACACGGGACAGGAGCCATTGGGAGAGAATTTCCATACCAAAAAAACTGTTTACTTATAGACACAATTCATCATCATCATCATTTCAGCCAAAAGACGTCCACTGCTGGACATAAGCCTCCTCCAAGCACCGGCACTTCGACCGGTTCTGTGCTTCTCGCATCCAACGGATTCCAGCATTCCTGATACAATACATAATAAAAGCTATTTAAGGGAACTTTACAAACTCCTGTCACGTCAATCTACTAAACTTTGGAACATTTGACGGCTGTAAACTTTGATATTACCGAGACAGTAACTTTGGATGTCATTGTTACGATAATAAGTCTACGTGAGCTGTAGTACAGACGCCAGAAGGTCAACCTACCCGAAACTGTCAAATTTTCCCAATCAACCTTGAACCTTAATGCTTTAGCTATAAAGTTGAAAATCTATTAAAGAAATTCGACAGATTGTAGTGCTTGATGTGCTGGCGTCTGTGCATTAATGTTTCGCCAGTTACGATGTCCTAAGTAATAAGGAGCGAGTTTATTGCCATCAACCAGGAACAAATTCGAGATTCGGGCTGCCATTATGAAATTCCAGATGAAATAACACAAAAACACTTAAGTTGAAGATACGCAGGTACTATAGAGGTCTAGAAGAGCCTTCTGAGGTAACGGGAGGAATCAAACAACTATATAATGACGACAGGGTTGGCGCAGTGGCTGAGCGATCGACTACTGCGCCGCGTGTCGCGGGTTCCATTCCCGCACGGAACAAATATTTGTATTGCCTACACCTTGTTCCGGGTCTGGCTATTTGTGTATGTGACTTTAAATGTTTGTAAACGCACCCACGATACAGGAGTAATTCATAGTGTGGGGCAACGTTTAAAAAAAAAAATATGACTCCTTAAGATTCTATTGGCAGAACGTCTTTACATATTTCTGACTAAATTACCACTAACTGTTCCAAACAAAAATCCTAATTAAAATATAGCTGAACATGTAAAATACCTACTGCTATAAAACTATCGTTCGCTTTAAACTCCCTAAGGTCTGAAGAATATTCCAATATAAAGCAATATGTTGGAGTAAACTGCCTACACCATCAATATCGATAAGATTTTGTAGTGACGATAAACTGGATCTAAGCGAGAATAAATTGAAGCAACAGCTATATCGACTCTATCACGACGAGAAAAGCGAAAAAATAGGAAAGTAGGGCAAACCCTGCCTTTCTATTTTTTCGCTTTTCCACCAACGAATTGACTACCTCATTAGTCTAGTGCTACGGATGAGCACTACAGACTGCCTCATCAGTCTTATTATATTATACAATGTGTAAGTAGTTTGTTCAGAATCGTTTACTGAATCGATTTCTGTAATTTTTAATATAGGTAATATTGTATCCCAAAAATAATTAAAACAATGTAAATTAGGTACTGTCACACTTCCACTGTATAGTCAAAACAAACCAAAATGGATGAAATACCCACTAAGCTAGACCCTCGTACGTATGTGCCTTGCGTACATTTGTAATGTGACCATAATTTTCTCCCACAATCAGCATAACTCATCATCATCATCAGCCTAGCCTTTTCCCAACTATATTGGGGTCGGCTTCCAGTCTAACCGGATGCAGCTGAATACCAGTATTTTACATGGAGCGACTGCCTATCTGACCTCCACAACCAAGTGACTGCATGGGTAATACTATACCCCTTGGTAAAACTGGTTGTCAGACTTTCGGGCTACTGACGACCCGTAACGACTGTCAAAGATCCACGAATGAGAGCCGGGACCAACGGCTTAACGTGCTTTCCGAGGCACGGAGGGGTCTTGGTTTGTGAAAATGTTCACCCATCCACGGACCAACCGCGGCAAGCGTCGCTTAACCTGATCGATCGACCCGTGTGGCTTTTATTACTTAGCCACAAGCCCCTCACAATCAGTATAACTAATTCATTAAAAAGACTATGTTTTTTACATAATAATAAAAATTCAGTGTGTGTAAGTATTATGATTAAAACATTATTCTAATTGGGGTGTCCGGTGGTGTGCGTTAATTCCGGGACATGTTGTATACAAGGTGATTTTTTAAAGACCAGCCAAATTTAAGGATGTGGTACAGACCATCAAACTGAACAACTTTCTCCAAGGGACAAATAGCGTAATCGCGAAAATTTTATCAACTGTCCCATAGAAAACTTCAATACCTACTCGACCTAAATGTATGGGACGGCTGAATTTTTATTCGCGATTACGATGTTGGTCCCACGGAGAAAGTTGTTCAGTTTGATGGTCTGTACCACATCCTTAAATTTGGCTGGTCTTTAAAAAATCACCTTGTATAATATGTATATTGTCGGGTTGGGTAGTGTTATTGGATTTTTTCCATTTGGAATTTCTCAGTAGCAGTTCAGAGTCTGGACTCATGCACGTTTGATGGCAATAGGACCTCTAACTGGCGAAATGTGGGCGTAATATATATACACCTCTTCTTAACCGTTTGAGGAATACTTGCCTGATGTTATGTTATATCATGAATCACAAAAAATGGTAAAGAAAAAGCAACCCCTAAATAAATAAAAAATTGTATGCGAACAATATTAAGTATTAAAATACAGAAGACCCAAATGAACGAAATATGAGAATGAATGAATTCATCGAATATCACTGAAGGTTTTCTGTTTATATCATTCGTACAGAGGAAAAAAAATGGGCCCCGACCTTCGTTGCGTGATCTCTGAGAGTCTTATTTATTGCGGTCGCAGTACATAGGTACTGCCCACTAAGAATCATTAGTTTAATACTGGAAATAGAGCATGTGTGGGTAGGATTAATTAGGGCCCACGAGCAACTTTTGTCTGTGCAACTAATGTGTCTCTAGCATCAAGTCTACTTTGTACTACTACTACTACTACTTTCTACTCTAAGAAAGTGGAACGGACTTGTGTAAAGTACAATAAACACTATTCTAAGTTTTAAAATAATTATCACGTAATAAATTAAGTTAGATTAAAATAGCTTATTAGTCTTATAGGCTAGATTGTAATTAATTATTAAGAACCTGGTTCTTTTTAATAAAGGATAAAAAAAATAAAAATAAAAAGTCTACTTTGTATAAAATGCGCGCATGTAGCGAGGCGACAGCTGTGAGACTTTTTTGTCGCGGGTTTGGAGACGTAGCTAGCGAAACTTGACAGACGTTACGTGCGTGCGTGTGACGTGCGGAGTATCGCTTGCTAATTTAATTTGACCTTGTGTAAAGAATAAACACAAACGAATTACTATTCCACGTTCCATAGAACTTAGGTAGGGGATGCTCTTCAAAAAGCCCTTTCTCAGTGCAACTCTATAAGGGATATTAATATCTTCCACATCGTTTCTGTCTCCATATATCAAGGACAGCATGACGTAAGATTGTGACAGGTCAGATTAACAACATGACAAGTTAATAATAGTCCAGTGTTCCTTATCTAACACAGTTTACTACCCACTCTTGTCTCCGGTTATCTGAGACGGCGATTATAATAAGAGCATAGGTACTGATTGCTCTGTTATTTATCAAAATGAAATGGAGGGATTTGATTTTCTTTACCGAACAAGCAAGTTTGCAGCATAAAATATAATCATTGTTTTTTTTTTTGCCAAAATAGAAAACAAACTGGCAGCTGTTTCATTTTTAAAATGGAAGTAGATATTAAATATGATATTTATTTTTAAACTTCAACTTACGGTAGGTATTGCCTTATATTACAATTATCATTGAAGTGACCATTCCTAAATGCTTTTTCACATCGTCTTTCTTATTATATTTTACTAGGTACGCCCTGCGGTTTCACCCGCATAAGTCTCGATCCCGTAGGAATAACGAGATAAAAAGTATCCTATATCCTAATCCAGATCATGGTCTACTTATGTGCTGATTTCACCCAAATCCATTTAGCCGTTTTAGCGTGAAAGCGTAACAAACAAACATACAAAAATCGAATCTTTTCTCTTTATAATATTATTAGCAGCGCCCCGCGGTTTCACCCGCATAAGTTAAAAAGTATCCTATGTGTTAATCCTGGTTATAAACTATCTGTGTGCCAAATTTCATCCAATAGTTTTTGCGAGAAAGAGTTACAAACATCCATCCATCCATCTTCACAAACTTTCGCGTTTATAATATTAGTACGAAGTAGGATAGTAGGATATACTCGAAATCGATAAAAGCAGACAGTATTCCATCACAAGGATCTCCCCTAGTTTGTCTACTTATAAAACTACGGCAGTTACTGGCTGACCGTTAATTATAGTATTCAATTGGAGAGTCCGGTTCGGAGTTCGGAAGTGGGCGTTTACGAGCTATTATATATTTATTTAACAACATGAAGTAGCAGACAGATTTTTTGTACGAGTAGGTTTTATTCATAACTTTATATTGTTTTAGTATACAGAACACTAATGTCTTAGCATACACCTGCCTAGCCTGTAATGTTCCCACTGCTGTCACAAAGGCCTCCTCTCTGTGAGAGGTAGTGGGCCATAATCCACCACGCGGGCTGAGGGTTTGTGGATTTCTTCAAATTTTTGGTTTTAGTACATGCCGGTTTCCTCACGATTTTTTCCTACATCGTTTTCCAAGCAGTGGTGATGAAAATAAAGTGCCTAGCTGGGCTCGAACCTACGACTTACAAGATATGTAAGTCGCCACCGTATTGCTCTATACATAGTTATAACTTTGGTCAACGTCCACCACATTAGCAACTAGAAGCGCCACATACATTAATGTGTGTTACTTACTTAATTGCATCTATTCTTGGTGATTAAAAAAAAAGAACACTTAAAATTAACCTCCGTAGATCTACCAATAGGTATCTGCATTTAAAATACCCTGCAAAGCCACAGTCTAAGCCAATATAAACAAAAGAAACTTTAAAATACCAACGTTATTCAAATAACCACCTCATTAAAGTTATGTTAATGATCACAATTAGTAGAATTATCTTTTAAAATGACTCGTACACGTTAATTGCTTTAACTATTTTGAACTGTCGTCGACGACGAGGCATCAATTTTGTTGTTACAATGGAACATTGGACGGTCTGTGTTTGAAAGCATTAGGTATACTTTATATCTGTCGGGTATATGATATTCAATCATGGAAGATTAACCATTGTTTGTACTTACTACTTCCATGTTTTTAATTGTATCTGGCCAGTACGGTATGTCAGTGTCAGTATACTAAGTGCCAACAGAACAATGTAAATATAACATACCTACTTTTGAACGCGAGAATATTCGAAATTAGAAAACTTCAGATTTTCTTTTATTTTCAATGGTGCAGTTCTGTGCAAAGCCTTCGGCTTCCACGTTTGGAAAATAGATTGGAGATCGTCCGAGCGTGTCAGTTTGTGTTTTTACCTACCAACCAATATCACAATGGAGTCTGCCTGTGATTGTGTGATTGTTATTCAAAAATGTTGAGGAGATAAGTTTGTATGTAAATATTGTGCTATGCTGTGCACAATCGCAAAATTATTTTTGGTCATTTGTTTCTATGCCATTATCTTACTGATATATTGTTATCAAGTTATTTATTTTTGACACTCAAGATGTAGTGTGTTAGCCAGCTTCCTATTTAAAAACTTGATTTCTAATTACAATATTAATAACTATGAGCAGTTAGCAATAAACGTAAAACACTTAAATAAAGATAACATTAATTGACTAAATAATGATGTTGCTATGTATTAAAACTACTAAGTATAGTTCTTAACAATCATAACTATCATTATTTTGATTGAATTATGTGACACCAACCTAATCGTCATCTTCATAAAGAATGCAGCTCTTCTACAGGTAATAATAGTACTCCAAACCGAATTTTGGCCAAGGCGACCTATTTCAGCGGAGACTAACCATCGACGCGAGAGATATTATAGTGCACAGGTGCACTCACTCTTCCCGCTCTCTAATAATCCCATGGGACGGCAATCCGGCACGACCGAAGAGAGGTCAGGCGCACGACCAACGGCTAAACGTGCTTACCGAAGCATGGGGGTATCACACGGCCTACTTCCAAACTCCGGGCTGCTACTGGTAAGCTCAGTCTGCATTGCTATGTACCTAAGGTACGGTACGATAAGCAACTGACTGCCAATTTCACCAATGAAACAACGTGATCAGCACATCAAAGCTGCGTTCAAGAGCTGCCAGTATCAATAATCCACAATAATGATGACACTGACAGCTCTTGAACGCGGTTCAGTTGTGTTGATCGCGTGTAGTTCCTCTTTCCTCCATACTTCTCTATGTCATTTCGGTTGTCACTTCTAGTCATATCATGATTCACTCAGTCCATCCATCGTTTCTTTGGTCTTACACTATTCTTATAGCCGTCGACGTTTATACTCAAAACTTTCCTCACGACATTTTCCTCATTTCGTGACACGACATTTTCCTCATTCCACCCAAAGAAGTGAAAGCCTAGTATAATAATTATTTTCTTTGTGAAAACATCTTTCTCTAACTAAGTGAGTTTAACCCTGGTTACAGATGTTGCCAACAATTTTCATCACACTAAAAGATTTGTAAAGCGATCCTATAACATTTATTACAAAAAAGTTAAGAGCTTTGTCAAAACTTATACAATAACAACTTTTTGTATCCAGGTGGCCTTGGTTTGTTTTTGCCTTACTAAGATAAGTACCTATCTAATATTAACTTACCTAGATTAAGTTATTTGAGTAATTGTTTCTAAAGCCAGCAGAATAAGGAGAAACAATATTTTAATAAGTTTTTTTTTTAATATTATATTTTGTTATTTGCTTTTTTTTAATCAAATTTTTCTTACTTACTTCCGTTTATCTTTTGCCTGCACCAGCCATTCCGCCTGACAGGAACGAGCCCGAATTCTCAGGTCAGCGTTTCTTAGAACTGACTTAAGTTCATTAAAATATCCATATTTTTATTATTATAGCCTGTGATGTCACACTGCAGGGCAAAGGCCTCCCTACAAAATATCAATAAAGTTTTTAAAACACATAATTATTAACTGAACGTAACAACCGTCTCAGAATATTCAATGAAGAAGTTTGAATATAATTTGTCAAAGAAATGTCAAAATTGCAATATTTTTGTAACAAAAATAAGCTTCGTTGCCTCGAAAAATGATTAAAAAGTTTTTATAATAATGCTTGCTTGTAACATCCTTAATAATATTTTCGTTTAAAACAAAAGACAAACCAAAAAATATGCTTGCTTGGAAAGTATCGTACTTTGGCAAAAACAAATATTATTTATGGAATAAAAATTAGAATCCTATTCAAAATCAAATAGAACACGTAGGCATTATGTTAAAAAGAGTCTTCAGCAAAAGTACGTAAAGCATACGTAGTTTGAGGAAAAATCAAACACTAGTCTAACCAGATGCAGCTAAATACCAGTAATTTACATAGACACCTACTTATCTGACAAGAGGTATCCCTCTTAGTAAGACGGTTGTCAGACTTTCGTGCTTCTGACTACCCGTAACGACTGTCAAATCCATGAATGACAGCCGGGACCAACGGCTTAACGTACTTTCCGAGGCACGGACATATTACGATACATATATTCTCATGCGGCTCAAATAATCTTATGCTAAATTAAGTAATAAAAAAGGTATCTCCAATTCAATGGTATGACATATTATCTGAACTTTCCTTCTTGGCTGATCGACATCTTAGCCAACCTATCATTTATCATTGAAGCAAAACCTCTTTTGTGGTTACATTAGCATAATATACTTGGGAAGCATCCAGGGAATGAATAGCCTGGATTAACAATAGGAGTAATGGCACGAATGATGACGCGAGGATTTCCGAAGGAAGGATGGGAATTCTTGTAAATCGAAGCAAGGACGAAATCAGTTCGAATCCGACAGGATTTGGGAAATGAAGTGTGAAAATCTCTGGTGGAAAATACGAGTTGAAATTCTATAGAAATAATAATATAAAATAGGTCTTTTCTTTTAGACATCTATCTACCTGCCTTGCTTCTTGATTACTAACTATGTATTTTAAACTAAAATTAGATGTTTTTCACACAATTGAAGGTCAATTGAAGGGATTCCTCGTTCACAAAATTATATAGAAATGAACGTTCATTTGTTCATTTCATCTTTTTCGTCGTTCGGAGCGCGGGTAAAAAATCATTCAGTAGTAGACATCATGTTGGTAGACACAGAAGAATGCCGAAATCGAATATTGTGTGTCTTAGCGATAAGACCGCCCATTGTGTAACACTTTGTAAAAAATCTATATTTATGTCTATCTATATGTATGTAATTTATATGGTACATAATAAAGATTATTCTATTCTATTGTTCAATAATGAAAGCTCCGTGCCTCGGAAAACACGTTAAGCCGTTGGTCCCGGCTGTCATTCGTGGATCTTTGACAGTCGTTACGGGTAGTCAGAAGCCCGAAAGTCTGCCAACCAGTCTTACCAAGGGGTATCGTATTACCCAGTAACTGGGTTGTGGAGGTCAGATAGGCAGTCGCCCATGTAAAATGCTGGTATTCAGCTGCATCCGTTTAGACTGGAAGCCGACCCTAACATAGTTGGGAAAAGGCTAGGCAGATGATGATTGTTCAATAATGAATCCATTTTTCACTTTTGAATCGTTTTGCGTTCAGACGTTTTACATCAAGTAAAAGACACCGAATGAAAAAACATAAACAAAAATTGAAGCGTCTGATATAATTATTAGCTTAATAAAATACTATCTCTGGAACTTATACGCCCAAAACTAAATTACTTTCTATTTATAAAATATGACCCCAATCATTTATGAATAAGAAAGGAAAAGGCTACCAAAAAAGATCTAGGCGCTATTTTTTTGAGCAATAAAATAGCTATAAGTCACGCGAATGATCTTCAGAATAGATAGGACGCTACAAAGGTGAACTCTATTTAGGCTAGGTTAGAAGAACTTGATAGTGAGGAGTAGGTACCTATAATCTAGATTGAATAGTCTTGATTTCAAAGTATCAGTGTCGGTATAAAGACAAAAGTAAAAGTGTAAATAAAATGTATTTACATGAAAAATCTGTGTAGGTTTAAAAATCTGTTTCATTTTTTGTGTATCGGTTTCTTAAGACGATAAAACAGATTTTATCAACTCACACTTCAAGTAACAAAACTACCAGCGGGCATTGACCCCAGAAAAAAATCATCAAATCTTCTTTATTTTTATTTAGTCGTATTTAGATATCGGTATCCATAATGTTTACGGATTTTTTCTAGCTAATTTAATTTAACCCTGTATACAGGAAGGTTAGGTCAGAACAGGTAATCCTCAGATTATCATTGGTCCTTTAAAATGGTTAAAGGACCAATCTGAGGATTATCTTTCATCTGATAAGAAACAGCAGAAAAATCCTTTTGTAAAGTGCTGTGTCTCGCTATTAAAGTAAATCTACCGTCTTAATACAGAACAAAATCTAACTTTATTTCGATTTAGGCATAGTTCTTAATACAAAAGTGACAACGAATTACCGAACCAAGCTGTCATTTTTGTATAAAGAACTGCATTTCTATAAAAGTTAAATTTTTAATTCAATAACTGGCTCGGTGATTAAAACCTGAACGCCAATTCCCACCTTTCCTCCAATTTCCTTTCCACCAATTCCAACCTTGTTTTTTAATAAGCCCTCTTATGTAGCCCTCGTACCTGTAGATTATTCATATTATGGACCGTTCAGCAATACATAGCTATCAATCACAGAATCATTTTAAAATCAGTGCATGTTAAGAACAATTATGACAATGACGCGATCGTTACGATACACAAACATTGTAAAAATTACTAGCTACGAAAACCTATGAACATGTCCAGCCAACTGAAAACCTATGTAAAGACCAAATCATTGAAACGGAAAAGCATTGTGAAAGCGCAAAGCCAGTAAAATAGATGTTGTAGGCCAAATCGATATCCAGGCTTCACGGGCAACACGGGGTTGGTGTAGTGTAGGTATACTTATTATTTCAACAACGAATTAACGAGAATATTAATGAATACGGCGAATTTGAATGTTTCACTGGATAATTAGTTTATAATCTATACTAATAATATAGCTATAGAGTATGTTTGAATTCAAATCCGACTGGTGGAGTCGGATTTGAATAAATATTTTTGCCTTTGGTAGTTTTTGCGTTTTTTTGCTCATGCAGCCTGTGGGATAAGTATACGCAAAGATCGTACTGCGTTCTCCGCGTTAAATATAGTGATGCGTTTAGGATACTGGTGGGGCTGCCCCGTTTCTGTAGTGCGTCAGGGATGTTCGCAGATGCACATGTAGATTGCTTTTACGCAACAATGCGTAAAAGGTGCGCTTCCCTGGTGCGCAGGGTGTGGGGCGGCTCCAAAATTGTCTCAAGCATGATTGCGAGTCGCCTGGACTGTGTGTACGTGGGTCACTGTTGTGCCGTCTCTCATGGGATGTCGCAACGGTGACCAACCGTTATTTTTATAGTGTCTGTGCTTACTAACATAGTCGTAAGTTTTACTAACAATCTTGTTGAGTCTTTGCAGCTTGAATAAAGAAATTCTTTATATATGTCGGAGATGGTTGTCAAATTAAAATTGTGGGTAGTCAACAGAATTTGTTATGATTTGTGTTTATTATTAACTAGCTTTTGCCCGCGACTTCGTTCGCGTGGAATAGTGACTTCCGGCAGATTTTATTTACATTTTTCCGATGAATTTTCAGTACTGAATTGATGCCGACTCTTGACCAATAGATGGCGCTGTATGTCCGGAATAAATTTTATTTTATTTTTTGTAATAAAAACTATCCTATGTCCATTCTCAAGTTCCAAACTATGTCTGTACCAAATTTCACACAAATCGGTTCAGTAGTTTAGGCGTGAAGCAAAGACAGACAGACAGACAGAGTTACTTTCGCATTTATAATATTAGTTTGGATTTCAGTGATTTTTACTATCAATTATTGTCTAATAAATCGAAACATAATTTATTGAGTAGTCGCTGTACGCCCTAATTGATTTTTGGCAACTTATTTCGATAAATTGTACCCGTTGGTTTTATTCAAAACAACGGATGACGTGTTGCTTTGTTTTTAAAATGATTTACTTTGTGAAATCACCATTGTTTGTTTATGACAATTATTCTTGTATTATTTGATTACTTTATAATGCAAGTCTTATTAGATTTAGCGTATTTTAGTGTTTTGTATCAAGTAAACACTTGACGTGCGTCATTGGACAGAATTGTCGATCATCCTATAAAAGAGCGTGCACTCGTTTTGCTAGTCAGTCGGTCTTCGGATTCAGGGTATTTATGTTCTATGTTCGGATTCGACTCAATACAGAGCACCTGCTCCCGACATAACTGTCGGTTTACCTGGTACAGCGCTGCTGTATATTTACATAGCTGTGTTGGCTTGCTAAATAGCGAGTAGATACACTTTGTGTTGGGTGGCTTGGCCGCTATTCGAACTGTGACCCTACAGGGTTTTGTTCGATTAACTGTTTTTAATATTTACCCATTATTGTGTCTTTTGTATACCTAGAGAATTTTTTTGTGTACTGTAATTTTTATTACAGTTCTCTGTAACTGTTTAGACCGTCCTGTTTATCCCAATAACATGGGAACTCCAAACCCTGACGATATATACCGCTCGGCACTCCTGATCCTACATATATATATAGCTCAAATTTTGAGGAAGGCTATAGGCTGCGTAGCATCACGATAAGACATTTAGGAGCTGATCAATACAGCGCGGGCAGGCGATGCGATGCGATAGTGTGAGTCGGGAGAACAAGAGAAATCACGCGGACGAAATCGCCGGCAGAAGCTAGTGATTTATAATGACTTCAAAGTTAGAAAAGATAAGCATAGTCATCATCTGCCTAGCCTTTTCCCAAATATATTGGGGTCGGCTTCCAGTCTAACCGGATGCAGCTGAATTTTCAGTATTTTACATGGAGCGACAGCCTATCTGACCTCTACAACCCAGTTACTGGGTAATACGATACCCCTTGGTAAGACTGGTTGTCAGACTTTCGGGCTTCTGACTACCCGTAACGACTGTCAAAGATCCACGAATGAAAGCCGGGACCAACGGCTAAGAAAAGATATGGGTAGTGAGAGACACAAATACCTCGTGTACTCCACTGACTTATTTTCATGATTTTAAAGATTTTTTTGCATTTAAATTTAATGCATCCGTCTGGCTTAACTTATTTGCCAATATAATTATTGTTATTTATTTATTTATTTAAATAACATGGGAGGGACTTACAGCTAAAACAAACAGATCAAGGACAGTACATTAGTCTGAAAGCCAATTACAGAGGGGCAATTCTAATAATTTTAAGATCGTTCACAATCAGAGGGGCAATTCTCGTAATTTTAAGACCGTTCACAGTCTGATCTCAGTCTCAATCTGTCAAAAAATACTTCTAATTTCCCTACATTTTGACAAGTTTTTGACATTTGTTTGTCGCTGAGATGAGACTGCGACTAGATTTTGAACGTTTTAAATTACGAGAATTGGCCTTCTGATCTCAGTCTCAATCTGTCAAAAATACTTCTATTTTTTTTTTTTTAATTATATAAACTAATGCTTGTCTGCGATCCCGCCTGATGGAAAGTAGTGATGCAATCGTTGATGGTAAAGCGCACTAATTTATTATGAGCCTATCCACTCTAGCCTTGGCAATTTCCCTACATTTTGACAAGTTTTTGACATTTGTTTGTCGCCGAGATGAGACTGCGACTAGATTTTGAAGGTTTTAAATTACGAGAAATGACCTTCTGATCTCCACTTATAAAATAGGTACAGAGAAGAAAAAGTAAATTCTAAGGACATTCACACCAACTACTATGTACTACAGCTTACAGTTATGTGCTTGCATGTTATGAAAATTAGCACCTGTTTGAGATCACGTGCAGGTTAATGTACTACCAGACTATATACTAATAAAAAAACACTCTAAATCTCACACGTCTGTGGCTAGAATTACAGAGCAAAAATTCGGTTTTTCTTCTGTGTATTCTAAATTGTAATAAAGAAGAAAAACACGTCGCGAAAGTCGGCGCCCTAATTGCGGAATACACTACCAAACCGAATCTAAATCATTTTGAAAGATATTCCATTGTTCGAAAAAGTCTGCTCAACAACGTAAATAACCCAATGAATGTTGTTGAACTGTCAAAATTATAGCTAGTGCTATTACCCCGCGGGTCTAATCGTCAAGCGAATAAATCGCTAATGTCACGTTTATCGAGTAGGATTCTTCCATCAAATAATCATAAAACAAAAGCAGTTTTCAATGTATTAAGATTAAAGAAACTCATAACAAAAGGTATGGAAGTTAGTGCCCATATAAAGTCTGCAGCGGACTAAGGTTATCGGTTTAATATGTCTGGTAGCTCTAAAATCGCCGTAAATATACTTCGTGTGCTAACCTATAAAAGTCTTTAATTAAAATAAAAAGATATTACAAAATCTAATTTAATGTTAAAATGTACTGTGTAAAATAATATAGGTACCATCTTGTAGATAAATTTTGTTATAACAGAATAAACGTACCTAATATCGTTTTTCATCATTCAGATGTTGAATAATTCTGAAACTCTTTTTTTAGAGCCAGCGGCGGGGTAATAGCAATGATTTTCATTTTGACAGTTCAACCACATTCATTGCACTATTTACATTGTTGAGCAGACACATTTTTTGAACATATGAAGCAATGGATTAGCAATATCCTTCAAAATGATTCATGTTGTGATTGAAACTGTGTTACGCAACTAGGATGCTGGTTTTCCGTTGTTGTATCTTGAAAACTCTTTTCTCAGAGCCCGATCCTGTTTTAAAACACAGCTTTTATTTTCCAGTTAAGTAATTTTTCAGCAATTTTGGATATAAGAGAGTATCTCTTTATGACTCGTTCATATTATTTCTAAAAAAACAACATCGTAACTTATTACTTAGTAGTAATTGTTTTAAGGCATACTTTTTCATCTTGTTGGCACTAACTAAAACTAACTTGTTAAGATAATTATCAAAATCCCTTACATCTTCATTTTCATCATCACAGAAAACAAATTGGGACTATAATTAAAGGATTTAAATTGACATAAAGGGTCCCAAGATCCTAATTGGTATCGTTTGTTACATTAATGAGGGCATTCATATTTGTGTTAACATTCCCCTAAAGGGAAATAACAACATACTCAAACATAAATCTTTTGTTTGAGTATGAGTTTGGAGAATAGATTTAGGCTAAAATTCAGATGGAATCGATGGATAAGCATAAGCAGAGCCTATAATGTTCTCACTACAGGGTCACAGGCCTCCTTTCTGTGAGAGGCAGTGGGCCATAATCCACCACGAGGACCCAGTGCGGGTTGACGGAGATCACGTGTCTTAGAATTAGTTCTAGGATATCTAGGTCATCTAGGTTTTATCACGATGTTTTCAGTTACCATTTTAAGAGGGGCCCGTGGCTAAATAATAATAGCCGCACTGGTCGATCGGTCAGGTTAAGCTACGCTTGCCGCGGTTGATCTGTGGATGGGTGACCATCTTTACATACCTCCGTGCCTCGGAAAGCACATTAAGCCGTTGGTCCCGGCTGTCATTCGTGGATCTTTGACAGTCGTTACGGGTAGTCAGAAGCCCGAAAGTCTGACAACCAGTCTTACCAAGGGGTATCGTATTACCCAGTAACTGGGTTGTGGAGGTCAGACAGGCAGTCACTCCATGTAAAATACTGGTATTCAGCTGCATCCGGTTCGACTGGAAGCCGACCCCAACATAGTTGGGAAAAGGCAGGCAGATGATGGTGATGAAATAATTTACACAAATACAAAGTCGCGGCCGTTACCACTGGACCGCCACTGCTCGTCAATGGATTGATTACGTGAACGATAAAATGCATAGAAAGGGGACTAATATTGAGATGACGGTTAATAGAGTTGTATAGAAACAAGACATAGTGTAGACTGTAGACCATATCGATATCCGTGGTGTAGGCTAATAAATTGGGAAAGGCGCGGTAGGATAATGGTGAATCTTCGTGTTCTATGTATTTAAATATTAATAAAAATAAATATATTAATAAAAAAAAAAATATTATTATTTATTACTAGCTGCTGCCCGCGACGTCGTCTGCGTGAAGGCTCTACAGCACCAAAAATACCTAAGATGCCAGTGTCGCTATAGCATTATAAGTAAACAACTTTTAAAATAGCATTAAAATATAAGTTTTTTTTGCAAGCGAAGCAAGTGAAGAGAGTTATATGGGAATCCTGCTGAGTTCAGTCATAAGATGTGACTGAAGGAAACAGAGAAAATAATGCAGGAATACATTCCAGGACAAAAGAGTAAAAATACGTACAAAGGTATCATACCTTACAATACTTCCCTATAAGCTACGTTGGTAGTTATGCTGCCAGGAGCCAAAATGTAAAGAGAGTCAGGACTGGTGACGCGGGAGTAAGCGACATACAGTTGGCCGTGTGAGAAGCAACTCGTCCTGAGGTCGACACCCGCTGCCCTCAGTGTCTGCCCCTGCGACTTATTGATGGTCATCGCGAAGCAAACACTCACGGGGAACTGTACGCGCTTCAACTGGAACGGGAAGTTATGAGGTATGAGGGAAATGCGTGGTATAAATACTGCCTCGCCGATGCCACAACCCGTAAGAATTTCCGCCTCAATGGTGTGTCTGTGGAGCGAGATGACTTTAAGGCGGGTCCCGTTACACAACTTCGAAGGAGATAGGTTCCGAAGAAGCATAATCGGGACACCGACCTTCAGCTTGATGGTATGCGCTGGAAGTCCACTTGCTGACAGGGAGTTCAGAAATTCCACGGGATAATGTGTGGCGTCATCTTGCTCGACAACAGTGTTTATCGAGGTGTAGACCACTTCATTCCCCTCAATTTCCGAGAGAATGCATTCGTTAATTGCTGCAGCCTGGTCATTTTTGGGCCTAAAAATGGCCATGCTCACACACCCAAGAATTCTGCTGGTGCGGTATACGACTGATGTTCCCGTACACACAGCGAATGAGTTCTTCTAAGCTGGATTGACGCTCTAGCGAGAGACTCTGGAAGAACCACCTGTCCACCTCTCTCTTCTGGTAGAATGCCTTCGCCAAGAAGGACATCAAAGAATTCTTGAGCATTGCCGCCGAGCCGAGCTCTCATATTAATTGTCAAGCGTCGCGTACGAACTGGTGACCACAACGAAGATCGTTTCAAAGAAGTATTCACCTCATCAGCCCTCGATCCCCGCGTCACCACTGAACAGAACTGTGACACCACCCATCAAATGTTCGTTCCTGCGGATGTCCTGCAGGGTTCTGTCCACGGCCTCAACTGCCTTCCTATTGGCCATCGTACACTCATCCCATACGATCAGAGAGCAATCCTTGAGCACGTGTCCCTTATCGCTGTTACGTGACACACCACAAACAGGCATTTCGGCGCTCTCTAAATCGATGGGAATTTTAAACATGGCATGGGCGGTCTTGCCACCCGGAAGCAGTGTGGCAGCGATTCCCGACGACGCTACAGCAATAGCAATTTTGCCTTGCCTCCTGACCTCTGCAAGTATGCGAGTGGTAACAAATGTTTTTCCTGTTCCACCAGGAGCATCCAAGAAAAACATTTTACCCTGGTTTTACCCAACGCTTTAAAGGACGGTGTCGGTGTCGGTGTTTATGATACGAAATGACCATGTCGCTTTCGACATGGTCATTTCGTATGGTGGTCTGAGACAGGTGTTCAGCACGCGTTCATCAGTTACTTCGACTTCGTCTCCAGTAGCACTCCTCAAAGCTCGTAGAAAATCTTCAGACAGATGATGGCGATACTTCTCCCACAAAGCTACCGGGTTCGCGACTCCACAAAACACCAAGATAACGGCAAACAGATGACGCATGCGGCTGGGACTGTCACTGACGCTCGCCTCCGCAAGAGTGTCATCCCAATTTTGGTCACCGTCGAGAAGGTGACGTGCTACGCAGGCTGCGCGGTAAGTGGGATACTCCACGCCATTAAATGTCCTCAGAAAGGCGAAAGACGTTGGGCCTCGGACAGGGTGAAGTAACAACCGCAGAAAATAGCATTCGCCATTATTCGGATGCACGGTATAAACCCTACCCAATGCGGTGTCCTTGAAAATTCCCGGAAAACCTTTCACAGCACCTCCTCGTCGACGTCGGTTAAATACACCCCTTTGCTTGTCGTACGTGTACCTAATATGAAGGCACCTCGTCATACGTAAGGGATCTCGCAAACTGGTCGACTTCACAGAGCGTGTTTTTTTAAATTGTCTTCCTCAACTCTGCTCAAGATTTTGAGGATTTTGTTGGAACTTGAATTTGTCGAAACGATACGATACCACTTTTATGAAGAAAATGCACATTGCCATCTATGAATTTTAAGAATAACTAACTACTAACCTCGCCAACATGATCAAATTTAAATTATTAATTTTCAAAAGTGTTAACATGCAAGTTGATTTGATTTTTATGAAATCTCATAGATGGCGCTGCTTTAAAATTACTAAAAACTTACTACTAACATTCATTACACTATGTTTCTCTGCCCAAGTTACTTAAATGGCGTAGTTTTTATAGTGTAAAGCTAGATAATAGCATGGCTTACTCAAAAACAATATTTAAATATGCGTCGTTAGATTACACGCTGTCACAGAATGCGTAAGAAAAACAAAGATTCACAGCTCCTCCCCCGTAGGTGATAGCGTGATAATATGTAGAATTAATGTAAACCCGACCTCTTAGTAATATTCATGCAAAATTTGAAGTAAATCCATGCAGTACTTTTTGAGTTTAGCCCGGACATACATACAGACAAACAGACAAAAATTCTAAAATCTATATTTTTGGCTTCGATATCGATTGTAGATCACGCCCCAAGTATTCTTTTAAAAAAATATTCAATGTACAGTTTTGACTTTCCTACGATTTTATTATATGTATAGATTAAATATGTCGCATATGGAGCAGCAATACGCAAAAATCATCTGATTCCAAATAACAGGAAACGACGGCGACGTGAAATAGTGGGATGAGCTGGACCTTAAAGGATTGGCCCACAATCGCAGGATAAGTGGAAAGAGGAAAGGAACACCTTTGCCCAGCAGTGGGACCACATAGGTCTATAATAAAATGATATTTAAATCCAATTGCATCGTTGTTTCTTCTACCAAAGCAATCACAAAAGAAACCGTCTCTAACAAACTCCTCCTAAGTTAGGATCAACCCGAAATCTTCTGGCTCAGAATGAGACACTTGAACGATATCCCAACTTAAGGTACTTAACCAACCTAAGTTCCGAACTACTTAGTCTTACTTAGGCGTCCACGACAGAAGCTTTAATAAAGTAGTAGGTTTTGCCTGAAACTTCGCCTTGTGTTGAATTTGGAGCCTTCATTGTATTTCATGTTCGTTCATTGATGTACTTCATTTTGTGGCATGTCATGATGCTTAAGCAATAGAGTTCATTTCATTCATCTATACTAATATTATAAAGAGGAAAACTTTGTTTGTTTGTAATGAATAGGCTCAAAAACTACTGGACCGATTTAAAAAATTCTTTCACTATTCGAAAGCTACATTATCCCCGAGTAACATAAGCTAAATTTTATTTTAGAAAATAATAGGGTTCCGTAAGATATTTGGGTTTTTCGGACACAAGGTGTAAAAAATCAACCAAAAAAAAATTATTTTGTATCTTTATGGGTTACGAAGAGAGGAGGCCTGTGTCCCAGCAGTGGGAACATTATAGGCCGATTATGCTAGCCGAGTACTCTGAGAAGAAAGACCGAAATAAACCTAAAGGTTTTTACGTATACTGTATATATATGTATACTGGACTTTATAGTCCAGTATACATAAGCATTTCCAGCAGATGAGTCGGTTCGTATTAATTTTCAGTAGAGAAATATTCCACAATAGAACATTTACTGTAACAAGGATACACGAGTAAGAAAAACCCCTGAAGCTAAAGGATAAAAAGGAATAAGGGAAAAATCCGCAATCTCGTAATGTAATCGGCAAAGTGCGGGGGAAACAATGGTCAGTGTGGAGATGAAGTGCTTCCATTCAAACCTACGTACGTTTACAGTAAGTAAGTAGTTTTAAGTCTAACAGATAGGGCTGTGAAATCGGTTCGTTCCAGTTTTTTATAAATATTGATTTTTAGTTTTTGGCAACTTTTTTGGTTCGAGACTAAATAATAACAGCTGCACGAGTCGATCGGTTATAAGTAATAATAATAATTATTATTATTTATTTTGAACCAAATACGTGTATACATTTTATAAACCTGCCAAACTGCGTGACAGTTTGTCGGCAGGATTAGCGCTCGTCTTAAAACATACACAATCTGATCAACATCTAAGATACATAATTACAGATACATTAAATGGACGGTAAGAAGATTAGAATAAATTACAGCAGCGCAACTAATTATTAATTATTGTCGCATGTTGCGAGAATTTCATTAAGCAGTTCAGTTTTTAATTTAGTCTTTAGTGTTCGCTTACTAATTCCACCATTATCTTTTCTTAGCCAGTCGATATTATTCAAAAGTGTAGGGGTCACATACTTATTGGTTCTTTTGCCATAGTAATTTTTCACTGGTGCTCGAACAAATTTACGTTCTCTAACGCTTCTAGTATTGTAAGTGTTTTGCACATATACTTTAAAGTGGATAGGTGATAATCCATTACATATCGAGACCCTTTCGTGGCTCGGAAAGCACGTTAAGCTCTTGGTCCCAGCTGTCATTTGTAGATCTTTAACACTCGTCACGGGTAGTCAGAAGCCCAAAAGTCTGACAACCAGTCTTACCTATTGCGTTACCCAGTAAATGGATTGTGAAGGTCAGATAGGAAGTCGCTCCATGTAAAACACTGGTATTCAGCTGCATCTGGTTAGACTGGAAGCCGACCCCAACATAGGAAGACGCTGGGCAGATTGAAACATTCCACAATAATACATTTACTGAAACAAGGACAAGAAAAAGTTCTGAAGCTAAAGGATAAATGAAATAAGGGACAGATCCGCAATCTCATAACGTAATAGGCAAGCTGCGGAGGAAACAATTGTCAGTGTGGAGATGAAGTGCTTCCGTTCAAACCTACGTACATTTACTACTACATTTCATAATAAAGTCTACTGGATAGGGCTGCCTAATCGGGTCCTTCCAGTTTTTTATGAATATTGATTTTCGGTTTTTGGCAAACTACTTTTGCTACACTAGCGGAATGAAGCCGACGTTACAGAAATTGTGTAGTATAATGTAGCAAACTTATAGTCCGTATCCTCATGTGTTTTTTTTAAAGTGATCTCTTTTTGTTGCACATTACTAGTAATCCTGTGTAGTCCTCTATCTACTTAATAATAATCTTTTATTCTTTCGCTAACAGACAACGCGCACCCTTAACCGCTGCGGCTCTGTCAGTTATGCTTCTAGAAGCATGAAATCTGGCACAAGAATTGCTTACATAGCGAAAACTCAAAAGAGGTCAAATAGGGAAAAGTTGAATACCGATCGAAAGAATTTAGCTTCATAGCAAAGAATCTATAATCTTCTAAAACTAGGACTGCACAGTGTTTATTGCTAAAATCTCGTTTCTCAAGTAACAGCTGCGTACTCAACCATTTCAATCAAAAACTCAATTTCCGAAACGATAGTTTTATACCGAACAGTCGAGTCGTAAAATCTCGGGACAATTTACCGTTTCCCGGGAAGGTGACAGCCCTAGTTATCACCTGAGGCAACAGCTTTAACATTCGAAATTCGAATTATTAACGGACGGATAAAACGAGTAAAATAATTAAATGTTATTTTGTTAGCTCTTTGTTTATTAATTACGGTTATAAACTGTTTAATTATACAATTTTCAATGGTAAAGTTATGAACATGTAGGTATTGTACCTACGATTTATTATTATAAGTTTGACTGGTGTCTCTATGCGGAAGGATGTCTGTAATTTGTGGTTGGTATTGCTTTATGTTGTGATACAAAAAAAAATACATAATATATAAACTGCAATAATCCAACATATCTAAGCAACATCGGGATGGAGAGCGAGTTTTGAATTGCGCTCCCACCCCTATCACAACTTTAACCCTGTGGTTAAAGAGGAACATTATAGACTGATTATGCTAAGCCTGTGCTTAGCATAATCAGTCTATAATGTTCCCACTGTTGGGACACAGCCCTCCTCTCTTTGAGAGGGAGTGGGCTAAAATATAGCAGCAGTGCGATTCTGTAACCATCTCATCATGAAATTTTTGGTGAAGTGAGCGTGGAGTGAGCTGTCATTCCAACTAATGCTAGTGATTGACACTATTGAAAGCTCACTCTAAGCTCACTTCACCTAACTTTTTACGATGAGATTTTTACAGAAACGATCGGCTGGATGCAGCTAAATACCACGCAGTCCCCAGTGCAGGTTGGTGAATGTCACATGTATTCGAAAATTTTGTTTCTAGTATGTACATGCTGATTTACACAAGATGTTTTCTTCATCAATATAAAATGAAATACACAAAGTACCTAATGTGGCTGCCTGGGTTCGAACTCACAACCTATATACAGGGTTATTGGTAAAACATTAACAACCTCTCAGGAATAAATTACTAACATCATAAACAACATCTTTTGTTCTATGACTTATTCATCCGACTTTCGTACAAAAATATTTTAATTCAACGAATTTAAATATTCGATTTTCGGTTACGAACTCTACGCGAAACAAAAGAAAGCGCTAGTTAGGCAAACAAACTGCCGTGCCTAGTACAAAATTCAGCGGAGGGGAGCGGGGGTTAGATAGAACAACGAAATCTTAAAGGTTGGTTTTAGGTAAATGTATTATGTTTTGTAGAAAGTGATAGAACAAAACTTGTTGTTTTGTTAGTAATCCTATCCTGCAAGGTTGTTAGTGTTTTACCAATAACCCTGGATACCACTGGGCTACCAGAGCTCTATGGCTTGATGGGAGATATTAAATGGAGTACATACCTACCTATTACTTACTAAAAGAAACCACCCGAGGGCGACCACGGCACGAAGATTTAGTACCTACGGTTAAACCCTAAAGAATACGCCATTTCTTACGCCATTGAAACACTTCCACGAAATAAAAATTCTGTTACCGAGTCGGTAGTCGCTTATCTATGTAGATTCCAGCGAATAAGAATATTAGGCCCCAGGGATGAACGCCCCTATCTATGTGTAGACAAGCTCAAATAAAATGTATGCAAACAATCTTTTTCCCAGCCCGGAAGGCTAGTATTTGTGGTGATACATGAAATACTCCGTTCCTATGTTTTTATCTGCTTGAAGCTTATGGTAGGTACATTTATAAATACTGGTCCATTTATAGTGGTCGATTTTTTTTTGAGTCTATGATGTTCCATGGATTCACATAAGCGCAACATTTATGTCCGCGAAAATCAGTAGTTTAGAAGTTGTTTATCAATGATTCACAAAATCCACAGCTCTTTGAAATTTTATCTTAAATTTATTTTCTTAAAATCTCTAGTCATGTAAACCTCTCTAGATTGAAAGTTATTGTACTAAGGGCTGATTTTATCAAAGTCGTCTTTCAACCGCGGAATAAAAATGACGTCTGACAGTTCTAGTAGGTATGGAAAAACCACAGAACACAAATACCCTGGAAAAACTGTCAAAAATTAAAAAAAATATTCTTAGGATTATTATTCTAGGTATAAATGTTTTGTAAATTGATAAGTAAGTGCGAGAACCAAAAATAATAATTTGGACCATTACAAATGGGATAACCTGTATAAAATTAAATGAGTTTCCCTGTCTCTGTTTGTACAACATGCTACGAGATTCGCAAAGCCTTTATGAATGAAATATTTTTCATGAAGATTTCTTTAGGTAGAAAAATAAATGAGAATGAATTATTGTTTCAACGTTTTGCAGAGAGTACCTAATGGAAAAGTGTTTAGTGTCGAGTCTTAAGTGATCAAGTAAGAAAAAAAACCAACAAGTGCGTGTCGGGCCACGCGCTGAGTAGGGTTCCGTAGTTTTTATAACAGCCAAGTGCGGGTCGTATTCGCTGACTGATAGTAACGTACCATGCTCTAACTAAAAGCCAAACATGACTACCTACATAATTTGACTTCCTATCACCTGATCCGACAATTTTGCACGGAAAGTTTTAATTTTTTTTGAGAATTGTATAAGACTTGTCATAGCCGGTGTAGCAACTGTTTTTTTTTAATAAAACTTATTTAGAAATGAAACAATAGCGCGATACAACTGACGCTTAGCACCATCTATCAACATTTCTATGGAGTTGTTCGAAATTTTCGAGTCTAATACAATTGGTCGACTATTACTCGTAAACTTGTGAAGCCCACTTAAGTGTGATAGTTTTCCGTTATACTTCGTTATATATAGGTACTACTGCCGTGACATTTGAATTTCTAACTACAACCGTTTAGTTGGTAGAGGAGGGGGACACTTGAAAACTTGATAAGTCACGAACGGTTTACTTAATCAAAAAACGGTCTTGCCAAACCCCTAATATTTTTGAAAGACCTATCCAACGATATCCCACACTATGGGGAGGACGAAAAAAAAAAGTATCATCCCCACTTTAGATGTAGGGGAGGGACCCTAAATAATATTTTATTTATTTTACCACTTTTTCGGCGTCATTAACGTGTATACTCATGCCAAATTACAACTTTCTAGTAGGTACCAACAGTTTTTGAGCTAAACCGCGGACAGACAGACAGACGACATGGCGATACTATAAGGGTTCCTTGTTGACTACGGAAACCTAAAAAAGGGGGGCAACTACATAATATGTAGTTCAAACCTAGTGCAAATATCAATGAATGGTAACAATAAGTAGGTACCTGCAGCTACTATCGGAATTCCAATGCAGGTTATAAACGAGAGTGAAATGGTGTAGCACTTTCACTTAGAACTCTTGTGTAAAATCAACGGACAATAGATATGTGTGAAGTATAACTTTTTATTATTTTTTCTTTTTTAAAAAAACCTTGCCCCACACTAGGAATGTCTCCTATATCGTGGGTGCGTTTACAAACATGTAAACTCACATACACAAACAGCCAGACCCGGAACAACAACTTGTAGGCCATACAAATATTTGTTCCGTGCGGGAATCGAACCCGCGACACGCAGCGCAGCAGTCAATCGCTTAACCACTGCGCCAACCGTGCCGTCAAGTAACTAACTTTGTATATTAAGGACTGATTTTTCCAACACCAGATAACTACGGAGGAATAATTTTGAATTTTTGACAGTTCTTCCCAACAAAAACTGTCAGTCGTTAATTTTATTCCACGAATAAAAATTATCGGTCTATTGAAAACTCAGCCCTAAATGCATGGAAAAAAAATAGTTAGATAGAAATAATCCTTTCATGAGTGTTCGATCGCGAGTTTTCCCTTAAGCTCGATAGATGGCGTTGTACCATTTTGGGTATATTTCTGAATCGCGGTGTCGAGATTCTCCGCGTATATGGTATAAGGTCTATAACAAAATATTTTTTTTGTACTCACTTTGGAAAGACATTGTTTTATTTTGACTAATCGTCCTCGGCAGTTGTCAAGAACCGGACAATGAGCATAAAATAACGCATATTTTCACAGAACGCATAAGTAAAGGTGTAAGTATACATTTCCAACTTTCCATTTCCAAGAGAAAACGCTTTTATTTTGTGTGTATTTAAAGCCAACTCTAACATAGTTGAGAACAGGGCCTACCCTGTTCTCAAGTCTCAACTATGTTAGAGTTGGCTTACAATGTATTACAATGTTAGGGTAAAACATCATCATCTAGCCTACTAGATGATGATGTTTTACCCTAACATTGTAATACTCACAACTACGACTGCCATACATAATTTTAAATTTTAATATCGAAATTCAACGTATTTTTTTATTCATGGCAAGTATGTATAAACAAGGATTGGCCAAGCCTAAACTCTACTCCAACCCCGATGCCACTGAGAAAGATCTAACACTACTAAGAATGAAAACCTTATCTATCACATGTTTAGGCCCGGCAAAGGCAAGAACTAATAAAGCCTGGCAGAAAAACGACTAAAAAACCAAGGACGTTGTATTTACCTGTACAAGTGTCCTAGATTGATACTTACAGTGCCCCAGTGCTGGATATAGGTCATTATGTCACAGCTATTGATCACTGTACCCTTACCTACGCCAACTTCATATTGATACAGGCAGTTTACAGGAGACAACATGACGTTACACCACGCCTCTATCCCACTAGCTTCTGCCCGCGTCTTTGGCTGAGTGACATTACTTGTTTTAACATAAAATAAATAATATCCTATGACACTCGACTTCTCATTACTGAAAGAATTAACAGTAATTAACAGATCTCAGTAATTATTAGATAGTAAATGCTATAATAATTTGTATTCATCTAATCTTAAAAACTATTTATGTCCTTATTTTATTGTTAAATTAATTTAAATACCTAGTCCTTTTATTGTTATAATAGTGCTTAGTAATTATAACTTTGGTTTTTTTTTTTTGTTTTTGCTGTGCTCACAGGGTTCATATTTTTGTACCTAATAGCGTTATTCCTATTCCTTTTGCAACATCGTTTTTACAATACGGAATACAATAAATCAATATAAATATGAATTTTCGGAAACGGATCAGTAGTTCCGAAGATTGTCCCCTACATACAAACTTATAATAAAGACATACGGATATGTATAGCTACTATATGCTACACACTAGTTCGGGTCGAAATATTCGATTGGACAGTTGTATAACAACAAAGCCAGCCCAAGTCCCGACCAGCTTTTGTCTCAAAGCCAAACTCCTACTGAGAGATTCCTATCGACCCTAATCAGACCAATGAAGCCACTATATCTATGAACGAAGCAGTCACCACCAGAGGGGCAATTCTCGTTATTTTAAGAACGTTCACAGTCTGATCTCAGTCTCAATCTGTCAAAAATACTAATTTAGCTAAATTTGACAAGTTTTTGACATTAATTGTCGCTGAGATTAGATTGCGACTAGATTTTTAATATTTTTAATTACGAGAATTGGCCTTCTTCTAAATATTTCGATTAATTACAATCAAGGTTCCAGACATTTAACCTCCCGCATTTTTACCGACTCTCTCTCGAAATTCTCGAGACTCATAAGACGATTTATCAACAAAAGCCGTCATTACGCGGTCTACCTGTGCCACGATTAAGGTACCAACCCAACCTTTGTCAATGTCCTACTGAAGTGGGTACCATTACAGCATTTACAGCTATCCATTTGTACCGACTGACTTGGTAAGGTGGCGTACTCACTGGTCAATGTTTCAAAATCAAAAGTCATTTATTTAAATTAGGCTGAGAATCAGCACAAAGACAGTCCCCCAAAAACGCCCGTCCTTCACCACTTCCTAGTGCTATCGCTGGGAAGAAGAAGTGGCGCAACATACTCCCCAGTAGCACAGCTGTCTGTTCAGTTAGAAAATAGTTGATTGTACATATATACAATACTAGGTGTTAAGTACCTAATTAACATTACAAGGCACAGAACATAAAATTAAATTATTTGCCATATTATGTCAGCTAGCTTTGTTAAACGACTATCGTTTCGAGCTTTCTTCAATGGGACATGCGAAAAACAATGTGAAAACATAAAACATCACGCATTGTTTCCCCGAAGGGCCCCAAAGGGTTGAGCAGAGGACCTACAGTAGGTACACCCACATTTTGCCAGTTATGTTTAACTCCCATGTGATAGGCGAGCTTATTGCCATCGACCGGGCACGAATTCAGACTAGGAGCTGATACTGATAAATTCCAGATAGAAAAATCTAATAACACTGCTCGACCTCGAAATCGGAAACTTATGCTCAGCGGTAGCGTTTAGACCAACACTACCACTAGGTCAACATCATCTGCCTAGCCTTTTCCCAACTATGTTGGGGTCGGCTTCCAGTCTAACCGGATGCAGCTGAACACTAGTGTTTTACATGGAGCGACTGCCTATCTGACCTCCACAACCCAGTTACTGGGTAATACGATACCCCTTGGTAAGACTGGTTGTCAGACTAATGAATAGCAAAATAAGAATGTGAAACGTAATCCGCGAAAATAAATAAAACAAAACACAACCGCTCTGTTCTGATAAATATTTATGTTACAGGTTACAGTACACTACACAAATAGTAGTTCCTAAATATTTGGAAGTCATGTTAATACAAACATTGTGCTTGTTATATTACTACCAATGTTACACACACTAAAAGAAACATTATATTTAGTTCTTTGCTGTAGGTATTTGAAACAAGCAATTTGCTAGAATTTTCATCAGATATTAAAAATTCTTTTCCGTCTACAACGTTTGATATATCGTTTATTGTGGGCGTTGCCATGGTAGGGGTTAGACCCTTCCCCGAAAGCCTTATCCTTATCTTAAAGTAAAAAAAAAAACACACATCCACATTTACAGTACAAACCCCTCACAACACCATGCCTGAATTCCCCTACACCAAGGGTCAGGCAGAGATGTACTTATAGTACCCCCACATTTCACCAGATAAGTTGAAGTACAAAAAATTGCGAAATAAGTCAATGCAGTTTCATATCCCGAAAATTTTCCCTCAAATTAGTCCATTGATCTACAATTTCCAGCTATTTCATAACACCAACGGATTGTTGAACCATGCCAGATTCATATCTGGTGCCACGAAGCCCCTAGTTCTAGGAAATAAACCACTATGAAAGTTTTGCACGGAAGCCGAATATTTCACGCTCGCAACGAGGTTCTATTCACTCATGCAGCCATCCGTAATGGATTTTGTGTAACAGTTTCGGAGTCCACAGTTTGTAGTTACACAGTTACATACATTATAACTTTATCTGGGTAGTCTAAGCAAATATACGTTTGTAGGTACTGTGCTAACGTTAACTGTACTTATATAATTTTAAAGCTATCATTTAATTCCAATGATGAGCGGACGACATTTTAAGCATCGCGGATAGAACTTGGATGAGGCGAACAGGATCATGGGGATTGGCACAAGAAAAGGGTGTATGCTAAGATATAATAATAATATACTACTTAATATACTTTACCTTATGCTCAGCATTAAGTGAAGTCGGGCCGTTGATGATAGCCAAAACAATCAGAATCATATGGTGTCGTGAAACCATACACATAATTGTAGAAAGAGTGTTGGACAGAATGAAAGGATATAATTATATCCTTTACCGTATTCTCAAAATGCTGTAGGTCCATATGGACCACATCCACATAATATGGTGGATATGGCGTTGTTACATGTACTTAACGATGCTCCATTTGGAGTCGCACAGTCATATACCTACTGTGAAATTGTGGTCAATAAAAGGTTGTTTTAGCTATCTAACGAACAACTGTCAATACTAAAAGACGGATCGCAACGTGAAAATCAGGATGGGAGCTATTAATTTGACTACAAACCGATAAGCCGAGTGAAGTACGCAATATTTTTGTCCCGGCGCGATTTCACAACAGGCTGAATCCATTTTATGTCTTAAGGCAATTGCCACATCAATGTTATTTTCCTCCTCATCTCTCTAAACCGTTCCCTCAATGTAAAGGATCGTGACGTGACTCCTTGTCATTACCTACAATGAATCTCCATTTACAGTGGTCATGCAGTGACTTGATGGAAAGCCATGTTCATTGATAGATATTCTTCTTCGTGTGGCTAGCACGACTGTATTTTAGATCTTGTTGGCCCAAGACTTTGCCACTTCCAATCGATAGATCCAATTTATCTAACACCTGGCGTGACCATAGTTTTGGGCTACATGATCTATTCCCTTCTCGGTATTTCAGTTATGGGATGGCTATAAGAGTATTGGTAAGACCAGAGAAATGATGGTTGGACTGTGTGAAAGATGATTTGGCTAGAAAGGACCAACCTGTAAATCCATCATTCATTATTTAAAATTACAAAGACTATTCATTATTAGTAAGATACTCAAGGAACAAAAATGTAATATCATTGCTGCACTTTGCACTTACATTTAATGATTCTTGATTGAAGTTAGCCGTTACAATCTGCGGATAGAGATAGCAATCTTCTGGAATTGCTAGTTGGTAGGTACTGCAAATGCGTTTATATTTTTTTCATTCAACTGCTCTACAGTTGAATGAAAAAAATATAAACGCAGTTGATGTTTTGTTATTTTTATAGAGTAAATGTGTACATTTTTAAGAATGAAAATGTTCAAATTCAATTCGGAATCCTGAATCGAATCGGAATTAGGTAGAGTTTAGGGACCACCGCATATAACAAATTAGTATGATAAACTATTTTAAGGCTATAAATTGTAATAATGTTTAAATAAATTGTATTATTATTATAATCTCAGTGACAATGAATGTCACAAACTTGTCGAAAATATAGGTTTCGAGGTATTTTTGACATATTGAGATTAGAACGCGACCGTTCCTAAAAATACGGGATTTGCCCATTCGGGTTTTTGGCAAGTATGTACATTCCTTATTTGTATTTCCACCGGGGTGAGTTTCCGGTTCGAAAAACCGGATATCGACATTGAACTGTACACTATTGTGAAGACGTGACCATTATTTCCATTGAACGCTGTGTTTAGACAATATTCATCTATTCATAATTAAGATCAAACAACAAGTCACCATTGTCTTATCTTATCATTGAATTTTTGTACCGTTTGGTATAAAAATTCACTTCTTCAGCGCTTCTTTCCGCTTCCTCTGTATCACATCCTAAAAGGAAACCTGGTACAATTTTCCCCCAATTTCACGCCTTCAAACGTCTCTATTATTATTACCCATCATCTGCCTAGCCTTTTTCCCAACTATGTTGGGGTCGGCTTCCAATCTAACCGGATGCAGCTGAATACCAGTGTTTTACATGGAGCGACTGCCTATCTGACCTCCAAACAACCAGTTACTGGGTAATACGATACCAACCATAAGTGTACATTGTATGCGTGAAATTACTCCCACTATGCCAAAAAGTGGTAGGACTGGTGGTCAGACTTTCGGGCTTCTGACGACCCATAACTGTCAAATCATCCACGAATGACAGCCGGGACCAACGGCTTAACGTGCTTTTCGAGGCACAGAAGGGTCTTGGTATATGAAGATGGTCACCCAACCACGGACCAACCGCGGCAAGCGTAGCTTAACCTGATCGATCGACCCGTGCGGCTGTTATTACTGAGCCACAAACCCCTCTCTCTATTATTATTACCTATAAACGTTACATTTTGTTTCTAATGTCATTATTATTTAAGTCCTCGATGTATTTCACTCAGCGAGTCACAACCTGAATACCAAACAGTTCAGGGTTGCCGCTGTCTTGACTTGAATGTAATGTGATTTCTTTTGTATCGCGTGACTTGCGATTCATGCGAAGGTAACGTGTATTTTCCTTATAACTGGGTGATGTAAGTCTTTATGGAAAATAGAAGGTATTGAAAACTGGGTTAAAATTCTTAACAAATTGACAAAGTTTGATCTAAATCATACAAACCTGAATGATGGATTAGGCCTCCTGCCAAGAGGGTTGAAAGTCAAATAAATCGTTTGACTTCACTCAATATCTTTGATTGATGAGGATCCTCTTAGAAATCCTCTCCAATTAATTGAAGTCTTGACTTCAAAAGATGAAGGTACTTTCTCTGATCTCATTAATTAAACCTCTTCCAAAGATACGAGGATCTTAGGACGATTTCAAATAACAAAACATTGAAACTTACCCGTACCTGGATCTTGTGATTCCTGCAACAACAATATAAAAATAATAAATAAAATTGATAATAAACGAAAAATATCAGCAAAATGTTTCAAATCAACGCATAAGCTAGCAGTTCATAAAAATCTAGTGATTTGTAAAATGTCCGTGGATCGCATCGCTCTATAAAATGATAAAAGTGATAAAAACAGTGATCGTTCAAAATCAACAGTGTGTCAGATATAAGTAAATTGCAATGCGAAAACATGTGCTAATGTTAAAATGATCACTGGCGAGTAGCTAATGATCAAAGTCACGCAATCTATTCAGTAAAAGAGCTATAAAAACTAATAAGAGCATCTAAAACAAGTTACGGGTAATTACTAAACATTTTATGTTGAAGAAAATGCGCTACGTAAAGAAAATATCGTAGACATGAAGAATATTAGAGAACTTACATTCAACTTGGTTCTTAAGAGTACTTTGGAATATAAGAAAATATTAATAACGTCCAACAAACTTACGGTTGATATCGTACTGATAGTTAAGTTTATGCCAATATGAGATGTGACCTAATTCCATTGATAATTAGTCTGATTATTCTGCACAGCTAATTTTATAGATGTCCTGCCATATCCAAATGTAGAATATCGATCAAACACCAATTGGCTGCATAATAAGTACTTCACATCACTTTTTATCAGATAAACATAAAACGATTGGTCACTATAATCTCATGAACATCAACGAGGTTTTACCAAAACATATATTCTGGATTTTTTATGAGATAAATTCTTTAGTAGAGACGATGAAAGAAAAACCATTAATCAAAATCTCGATCGTATGTTTACTGAACGAGGAATTTATGAGGTTTTAATGGAAGACACGTTTAATTTATTTGCTCCGAAAATACATATATGGAAAAATGATTTCGTGTCTCTGTCGCCAAATTGTACTTGCAGCATCAGTTTAAAGATGTGAAGCTGTATCGATTAAAATATCGTTTAAAATAGATAGCTCGGTGAACGATGAGTGAAGATTTTAAATATTGAAAAGCATGCAAAAGTATATTGCTTATTGAGTTTGATGTGTTTCAAGATATACTTAATAATGATGGGATGATGATGGCTATTTGGAAAAAGCCAAACGTTGCAATCTACAGCAGCACTACGCCACTTTTAACACTTACCACCCTATCAATTCCATTTATTTCTTTTCCTTATACGTTAAATACATTGATACTTACGAATTTACTTCTGTCTTTCTCTTTTTGTTTTAATTCAGCCTCTTTCTTTGCTTGCTGTATGAGTTGGTCTACAAATTCAGTGGCTTCCCGAAGTTTCTCCGGGTCGCTCTTGAAAGCGGCAATTTGCTCGGTCAGAGCAGAGTTTTCGTTATCCTGAATCATTTTGTTCAGAATATTTTTTCCCTTGTTATTATTTTTCTTGCAGGCGTTGCAACGGCAGAAATCCTTTCAAACGTCCGTTTCACAGAACTCAAACAAACAAAACCACTATAAGAGATCGGATTCTAAAACGTCAGTCGGGAATAGCGCGCGCGTTCCGGCCATAACTTTCGTACGGAGGGTTGTCGCCCTTACTTATTTGGGGAGCCGCGTTTCGGAGGTGGTGTCAGTCATTATTTGTGCAGCCCTCTGGGAGGGATTTCTGAAAGCGAGAGACGTGCGGTAACGTCGATGTCGGCGGAGGTACTGCCGGGTGACGGTGGTCGGTGACTGGATACTCGATCATGCGCCGACGAACGGAGCGGCTCGTGTACTGCGCTCGACAGATTAGCACTAATCATAAACGCAACCGATGACCGATCTTGAGGTAATATTTACAGGTTAATAGATGACCTCATATCGTCAGCTTTACCGTTCTGAAAATAATGTTAATTTGTGTGCTACGAGATACGTATGTGACGTTGAACACGACGTGCGTGTAGCTGTAATATAATGAGAACATATAAAATATCTTGTTAAGTTACGACTTACATTTCCTACATACAATACGTAAGTATTTTACTTGAGTGTAAATGTAGACGCTGCAATTAAATGAAAACATAATTTCATTGCAGTTAGCTGCGGGTTTAAAAACACATTGTTTATTGCATTTACAGAAGCAGTTATTTTATCTCATTGCAAACGTTATCTCTAACCGCTCGATCGCTTGCGCGAAAAAAAATGGGTACCTTACTTTGCCAGTTACTTTGGACCGCTTACTGCGCGTTCTGCCCGCTGTTACTAAAACTTAATTTATGACTTGCTCGAGTGGAGTACCTAAAATGTTTTTACTGTTATGAGTAGTCCATGAGATAAGAAATAATGTGTGATCGCTTTATTTAAAAAATATGATTACAATAATATTTTACAAGTGTTTAAATTAAGAGTACCACCCATTTTAGCGACATTTTGTAAACCATAGGGGTTTTAAAAAAAATAAGATCAATAAGTATATTGTTATTTATTTTATTCTTAAACAAGGTTTATTACTATACATATTTAACAGTATTTGAAAACAATTTACATATAAGAATGTAGTACAAATATTATGTAAAACCAGGTACAGAATTCGCGGATGCGTAAAAGATCGTAACTTTTTTTAGGTATATTTTAGGCCACTTTACATTAAAACTAAAGTACATAGAACAAAAATATTACCACCTCTATAAAGGTCATTTTCTTCACTCTTAAATGAATATAATAGTTTAAATGGGTTATTCTTAAATGTTTGTCAAATTTATAAATTAAAATAAGCGGCACATATTTTTGCCAATTTGCATTGCCTACCTAAATCTTTAAATTTGTAAATATAGACCGCCAAGCAATCATATTTACTCATACAATAAATAGGTCAAATCCTGACGTTTCGAAAGCGTCATAAATCTCAAAAATAAAGTGTTTTTAACATTAATAAAAAATTAAATAAAAACGCCTACATACGTAACCTGACTGGGACTTGAGATCAAGCACTTGACGCCCGAACTGCAAAGATGGCGGCCATTCTTAGCTAGGGTTGTCAACTACTACGACTTACTGCTTAAATTAAGAGAACAACATTGTGTAAATATATCAAAAAAAAATTCTTAAAATCAAATTTTATTAGTTTTATTTATTTTTGCATACATTTTAAATAGTTTTTAACCGACTTCGAAAAATGAAGGTTATGAATTTAATTTTAAACTATCAATTTTATGCAGGACAAATAATTATTTTTTACATCTTAGCACTATTTAAAAATTATTAAAAAAAAAACATTACTAACTTAGATTTGAAAAAATTGCTTGTCACCTTTCACCAAAAAATAAAATAAAAATAAGCCAACAAAAAACACCGACCGCCAACCCTAAGCCAAAACGTATATTGCTTCGCGCAACCAAAGCGGCAATATCAAATTGAGTAGGTAAAAACTTACCGGGTGGTTTAATTTTCGCAATCTGTTACAATCTGAAGAACAATTTACACAACTTAATACCTTAAATTGAATAAATATAGTCAAATATCATTATTATTATTGTATGTTTAAGAAAAACATCGTATTTACGATAATATAGCAGTACAAAATTAAGTTTAGGACTACGACACTGCGAGTATGTTTTTAAATGACGATTTTTTTAATGTTGTCTTACAATGTACCTAAAAATATTACTTTAATATAAAGACACACACGTTAGAGATTAATTTAGTATATAAACATCAGCAGAAATCAGTAAAATAATAAACTTACGACATATTTTATCACCTCCTTGAAAACACTATAGCGTCACTTCACTCACATAAACACAACTGACGATATTTCATTATTTTTCTACCGTGATGTTGGTGATATGGGCACACGTCTATGAGAAATATATCTGTCTTTGGTTTAAATACATACTACTACGACTCTATGCGTTTGGTATAGAGACTAAATTAAATTAAAAAAACTTCGTCGCCTTGCAACCATGGTTGCACGAAGCAAAACTGACAACTTTTTCTTTGCAACCGTGGTTGCGAGAAGCGATCGAGCGGCTAAGAACAGACAATATTTATAAAGAGGAGCTGTATATTTATTTTAAGTGAATAATGGTTGATTATCTCTGCGAGACAGGTGTGAACGCTTCAGGACGACATCAAAAATGTATTCTCTCTCCTACATACAGAACCATTGCTTATATTTTTTTCATGAAAGCCAGTGTTGCGTAAAATATAATTTATGAAAATGTCGACGCAGGTATGAATTTCGTTCCGATGTTGATAGTTGATGATAAATGGTTAAATAAGGGGCTACTGTTTTGTTTATTTTGTGATAACTGTACTGATAAGTGAGATTAATGAGTTCAGTTTAATCTGCTGCCAATCATTATCAGTTCTTTAAATGTGCATCTGGATGACCACTATGTGCTGATAGCGATTTCAGTTCAGCATCACGTTTAGCATTAGGAATGGTGATTGCATTATTATTTATTTAAGTATACTTTATTGTACACCACAAAAATACATAGCATCTTTTTTTTATTTTATTTTTTATTATTGTCCCTCTCAACCAAAGCACCTGCCATCTAATCTCTTCACCACCCTTGGTTGACTGGTAGAGAATGCCTAAGGCATTAAGTCTGCCTTTGTACCTTTTTGTGCGAAAAGTTTAAATAAATACCTAAATAAAAATACATGGCACACTACAAAATATACAATGGGCGGCCTTATCGCATTACTGCGATCATTTTGTTGTAATATTCTATAATAGGTACAGCATGTATCAGAAAGGTGTGGTCATATTTAAGGGTGTGGTACAGACCATCATACTTCATCTTCTTCCTGTCGCTGGCAGGACTGAATTTTATATCTTGATGGCCCAAAACTTTGCCACTTCCACGGCGTTGTCAATGGTACCGCAGAGGTCATTTTGATTGCATTTTTTGGGACGCAGAGGGCAGGATAGGAGTTGGAGCATGGTTTGTGACATAGCTCCACAATCACACCCCACGGCCGACGCCCGTTACAAACTGTGGCAGGATACTCTTCCCATAGGGTTTATAATTTTATAACAACATGCTGTAGGAGGTATAATCTATTAGAGTAGGGAAGACACTGCTGTCCCTTCTCTTGCCTTAATGCAGGCGTTTTTTACGACAGGAGTGATAAAAATATTCTTTTGTTTTCAAGGAACGAGAACCACATAAAATATAAATTCTTCCAGCACCTAAAATGGTTGGCACGTATGTTACTGGACTACTTCAAGAAGATAGTATTAAACTAGCTAAGTTTAGTTAATTCTCGGAAACTTTCGACGTTTCTGAGGTTTAATACGTCAGAGACGTATAGAAACTCCTAGGTCGTAAAGTAAATAATAATAATATTATAACTTCATCATAAGATAAAGTGCTTATTGAAACTGAAAGTAGGTACTAACCCAAATTGAACTTAGGCGTGTGTGTGAGGGGCTTGTGGCTAAGTAACAACAGCTGCACGGGTCGATCGATCAGGTTAAGCGATTCTTGCCGCGGTTGGTCCGTGGATGGGTGACCATCTTCAAATACCAAGACCCCTCCGTGCCTCGGAAAGCACGTTGAGCAGTTGCGCGTTGGTCCTGGCTGTCATTCGTGGATATTTATTTGACAGTCGTTACAGGTCGTCAGTAGCCCGAAAGTCTGACAACCAGTCTTTCCAAGTGGTATCGTATTACCCAGTAACTGGCTTGTGGAGGTCAGATAAGCAGTCGCTCCATTTAAAATACTGTTATTCAGCTGCATCCGGTTAGACTGGAAGCCGACCCCAACATAGTTGGGAAAAGGCTAGGCAGATGATGAGGAGTGTGTAAATCATTTATTTCAAGTAGGCCCATTAAAAGGTATTTTTAAACGGTATACAAGAAAACAGAATTAATCTGATAAGCCCTTCCAAAAGGTTTGAGGTACCTACCTAGTAAGTGGGGAAGGACGACAGTTTCTTTCATGTATGTACTACTAAAGCGGACTTTGCTACACATCCTACCCATTATGATTCCTGAATAACCTACAGAAAACCATCAAAAGTTAAAAACAACGCGAAATGGGTAGTAAACCAAACAATACCCAATGAAACTCAACACCACATAATAAAACACTCATAAATATAAATAAAACATGTTATGCACGAGTCCAATGAAACAACTCACTGATTCAACCTTATAAAACTGTAACATAAACACGATGTTTTACAAAATGAATTCGATTGGTGGACATGCTGTCAACTTGATTACCATTGCAAAAGGAACACTCTCGATGGAGCACAGAGTAGTTGAAGAAAATCGAGATTTATTTTAGAAAGAGAAAGAAAATCAAAATGTATAAATATCACGTGAATGAAGTCGCGGACAGCAGCTAGTACCTACCCAATAAAAATCAGCACCACATAATAAAAGACTCATGAATAAAAAATCCATGTTATGCTCCGAAACAACTTGCCGATTCAATATTCTATGGCTGTAACGTAAACACGATGTTTTACAAAACGAATTCGATTGGTCGACATGCTGTCAACTTTATTACCATTGCAAAAGGATCGCTGTCGACGGAGCACCGTATAGAGTAGTTGATGAAAACAGAGCCTTTTTCCTGCATCTCAGTTTATGTGCTCGTAGAGGCTCGGGGTGAAGTAATAACAACTGCACGGGTCGATCATCTGGTTAAGCTACACTAGCCGCATTCGGTCCGTGGATCTTTACATACCGAGACCCCACCGTTCCTCGGAAAGCACATCAGCGTTGGTCCCGGCTGTCATTCTCCGATCCTTGACCAGCCGGTCGATTCTGTAAAAATCTCACCGTGAAAACTCAAGTGTGGTGAGCTTGATGGGAGTTGTCAGTAGTGTCAATCCCTAGCATTATTTGGAATGACAGCTCACTCCACGCTCACTTCACCTAAGTTTTCACGGCGAGATGGTTACAGAATCGCACTGCAGTTTAACCAGTCTTATTTAGGGGTATCGTATTACCCAGTAACTGGGTTCTGGAGATTTAATAGGCAAACACTCCACGTAAAATACGGTACGGTAAGGTATTCAGCTGCATCCAGTTAGACTGGACGTTAAACCCAACATAGTCGGGAAAAGGCTAGGCATGATGATGTGAAAAAACCTTCTCAAAATGCGTTGCTGTTGCAAAGCATTGGTGTTGTGTTGATCTCTATGCTTGTGATGCGATAGTGAAGCTTTCAGCCAACTTGAGATATCGCCGGCGAAGTGCCAATAACTCCTAAGTTACAAAATACAAATTTTACACAAACTGAAAAAAACGTATAAGTTCATGGTAAATTACAAACAAAACGATAAAAGTGAATTTCGTGAAAATTGTTAGGAGTAATTGGTACTTCGCCGTCGATATGGATGTTTAGCAGCATAGCATCTATAGTACACACGGCTACACGTCAAGCTATACAAAACCAGTTTGTCTTGGCCTCACTTTGTATGATATTTTCTCACAATGAACGGTGAACGGTTTTGCATAGCTTGATGTGTAGCCGTGTGTACACCCACATTGCGCCAGTTATGTGTAAGTGCCATGTAAAGGGGAGCGAGGCTACTGCCATCCACCGGAACACATCCAGACTCCAGGCTGCTAGTGAAAATTCCAGATGCAAAACCTAATAACACTTTTCCCGACCAGGAAATCGAACCCAGGACCTTATGCTCAGCAGTAACGATTGCGAGTACTAGACCAACGAGGTAGTCAGACAAATTAATGTAAACTAATCTCTTAATCGGATTATCGGATAGCTTCAACTTTCTCACTGACCGACTCTTTGACAGTTCAAAAGTGCCTAAAAGTTTAATTGAAATAAATGCTTTTGAGTTTTGAGTTCAAGTTCTGCGTGATTACCTCTATTTGTTTTTAATAAGTACTCTGTGGTGCGATGAAACGGAATTATATTGCTTCCATCTATTTATGATACAATAGGGAAAACAAAATGTATTTGGACTCATGTTCGTGATGTTACAGGCATCATGTTCTTTTCATGTATTTTGTACAAAACCGCTAGTACACTTTGCAATTTCTCAAGGACTCGATACGGTAGATTAAAAGTCTATCCACACATATCAGGGCGGTGTCCGGGACGTGACAAGGGCCGTGGCATACACAAGGCAGACACTGAAGCTCCGTCGCCGTCCCGGACACGGGACGGCGACGGAGTGTGTGTGAACGAGTTCATATTAAATGTATACACCAATATTGTTTTGAGCCCCTGACGGAGCACGGTCCGTCCACGTCCCGGGCACGGCCCTGATATATGTGGATAGACCTTTCAGCCGTTCTAACGAAATACTTAAATCCTAAAAGCTTATAAAGGTAGCTTACATATTTTCTGTATCATAAATTCGCTGAAACGGGTGGAATTCTCACAATTTTACAACTCATTTCTCAATGGAATTTTACCGATTCAACATACCTACTTATTACAAAACGTTTCAGGTAATAATTTCCACGTAAGTCTATAAAAGACCATCAGATCAAAATAGAACTTCCAAGTTTAGTAAGCCTTGAAAAAACATACGAAGACCAATTCTCGTAATTTAAAACGTTCAAAATCCAGTCGCAGTCTCATCTCAGCGACAAACAAATGTCAAAAACTTGTCAAAATGTAGGGAAATTAGAGGTATTTTTGACAGATAGAGTTAGAGATCTGAGAGGCAATTCTTGTAATTTTAAGAACGTTCACAGTCTGATCTCGGTCTCAAGCTATTAAAAATACTTACCTCTAATTTTCCTACACTTTTGACCAAGTTTTTGACATTTGTTTGTCGCTGAGATGAGACTGTGACTAGATTTTGAACGTTTTAAATTACGAGAATTGGCCTTCTTAGTCTAAGTACTCGAGAATCCTAATCTTGGGGACTTGTCCTTGCCTGGCTGCAATCTTACTCCTGTACTCCAGTTTGTACTGTAACATAACATCACGACAGGTTTCTCCAAAGGGTTAGGCAGAGGTGTGACCACATTTCGCCAGTTAAATAGGCGGGAACTGGGGACAATTTCAGACTCTAAGCTGCTGCTGAGAAATTCCTGAAATCCCAATAACTCTTTGTCCCAGGACACCCAGGACCTCTAGACCAACTAGGCAGTCAATACACAAATACACATAGCTCTCACTTTTTTCGCATGGGGTTAAGCAGAAACTATAGTTTGTGCAGGAGGTGGTCATTCATCGTGTTGAGGATGTTTGTATGGTAAGACTATGATGGAGATATACTTTGCTTTAATTATTATCGTTTACAATTATTAGTGATTTCTTAGGTAGACGTATTATAGTAGTACTTGATCGACGGTAGGTTTTTGATTGATCATTTGGTTGGGGCGCACGGTGCGCCCGCCACGCGCGCGCTGCTCGTGACGCTGTCGCCTGAACTGTCCGCTAGATGACGCTAGTTGTTCGTAAACAAGTTGTTACCTACCACTTATTTGGCATTCGATTTGGCATAGTACACCCACTTTCTTTCTTCTTTTCTCTTCTCTTTCTTTCAAAATCTTTTAAGACCCGTTCGTACTTTAAGCAAATCAAATGGAAACCACAACACTCAAAACATTCCAAATAACAAACGCGATATAATCCAAACTAATTCTATTAAGTAACATGAATAAACCATGACATCTCAGGAAGTTAAGCACTCGATACTCAGAGTAATCTTGCACCTGTCTCACCGTCGACGAGGAAGCGACTACTTAGCTATCTTAGATATGTTCTCGCTCAAGAAACGTACAGACGCCAGCACATCAAGCTACTACAATCTGTCAAATTTCTTTAATAGATTTTCTACTTTATCGCTGAAGCATTAAGGTTCAAGGTTGATTGGGAAAATTTGACAGTTTCGGGTAGCTTGACCTGCTGGCGTCTGTACAAAAGATGGTATGATATAGGATGGTCCTGCCTATCCTTTTCCCAACTATGTTGGGGTCGGCTTCCAGTCCAACCGGATTCAGCAGTATTTTACATGAAGCGACTGCTTATCTGACCTCCACAACCCAGTTACTAGGTAATACGATACCCCTTGGTAAGACTAGTTGTCAGACTTTTGGGCTTCTGACGACTCATAACGACTGCCAAAGATCTGAATGACAGCCGGGACCAACGGCTTAATGTGCACAAGTAAAAGAGATACAGGTATCTCTTTTACTTGGACTGTGACACCGCCGGCGGGTAAGTACTCGTTGGTGCTGCGACAAGAGCTATCAAAGAGAGTTCTAACTCAGCGACGGTCGCTCGGCGAGAGACTACGCTTGGTACATACGCATCATCATTTTATGTTTCCACTGCTGGGACACCGGCTTCCTTTCGGTGGTTTCCACGGGGGCCCGGTGCGGGTTGGTGGATGTCACATGTCTTCGAATTTTGGTTCTATGACATGCCAGTTTTCTCACAATGTTTCCGATATGACATGACGACATGGGGGACATGGGTGTAAAAATGAAATTTCTTTTGGTACTACGACATGCTTGTTTCCTCACGATGTTTTCCTTTACCGTTTTGAAAGCAGTGGTGTAGTAGGTAGTAATTTACACAAAAGCACGGCCCCTACCTTTGCAGGCGCTCGTCGCTGTCGCACACTCGCTGCTCGTTGCTAGCCGAATCGTTTTTAGTTGCTAGCTCAGTAGCTCTACTTGCGTTTCCTTTGTCGCTGGCGGTGGGACAGGTACCGTATCTCCATACTTATTTATGTGCCTACATAAATAATCACACCGCCCCATGATAAGTGTATACTTTTAAGGAATTAAGAACGAAGTGCAGCTGATCTAATGCCTAGCATCAGGTGGAATGACTGCTCACTTAACCTAAGTTTTCACGGTCAGATTTTAACAGAATAGATCGGCGGGTAGTCTACTTTCATCCTTTTACCTCAAAATGGTGGAGTTGTCACAAGTAAGGCTGCAGAACGTGAAGGGTTCAGTAAAATTATTGAGAAAATCTGTCGGGCTCGGGCGTAGCCCAGGGTTAGGTACCTTAGATATTTATGAGCGGTTAGTAACAATATGCTCCTAAGTACTCGGTTAGCGTTGCCAGGCGTCCGGATAAAGCCGGAGTGCCGGACATAGGTAGGCTTTTTGATTGCGTGTCCAGCCAAAATAAACGGTGTCTGGCTTGTCCGGCTTTTGTTAGGCTTTTTATATTTCGCAAACGAGCGAGCGCCGCCGCGCCGATGACTAATTATGACAATAATCAAAAAAGCTTGATTTTACATACAATTTTTTTGTCGTACCTATTAATACTGAGACACCAAATCCTCAAAAATGCAGGGTGTCCGGCCTTTCTACCCAAATGTCCGGCCAAACTGGGTGGTCTGTCCGGCTATTAGGTTGGACGACCTGGCAACTCTATACTCGGTAATATGGCTAGTAGGTACATTCGACCATTTCTACGCACAACGAAACCCTTCCGTAATGGATTCAGCATTTGACACATGGGTAGGTACAACATAATAATCAACCACTATTGGCACACAGGCGAGGCCCTTTGAGACAGTGGGACTTAATCTATTACGCGGGCCCAGTGCGGGTTGGTAGATGTCACATGTCTTCGAATTTTGGTTCTAGGACATGCCAGTTTTCTCACAATGTTACCGATATGACATGACGACATGAGGGACATGGGTGTCAAAATGAAATTATCATTGTGTCACCCATTCAGACACGTACATTACATTCACACAGGCTTTTATCCTGGTAATTGTCGAAATATGGACAATGTTACTATTGCCCCGTGTTACTATTATACGTAGGTCCCTGCCCTTGTTCCATGTTACTTGGGGTCGGCGCAACACATTGTCTTCATTCATTGTCCCCCGTCAACCGTCACGGTATCATTCACTCCCCTCTTTTTCATATCACTCACTTACACTATCCGTCCATCTTTTCTTTGGCCTTCCATGTCTTCTTTCATTCTGGGATCGTCAACCGTCACGGTATCATTCACTCCCTTCTTTTCATATCATTCAATCACATAATCCGTTCATCTTTTTTTGGCCTTCCTTTCCATAGACTACACACTATAGTTCCTTTCCCTCTTCATCCGTCATCATCAACAGATTACCGGAGAAAAACGCATTGTTACTTCAAGAAATGAAAAAACTTATTTTGCTAATGAACAAAATAAAGAGAAGTCCCCTGGAATCAAAACAAATGGAGTAGGTAGGTACGTAAACAGTAAACAACGACATGATGTTGTTTTTGTAAAACATTATTTTTGCGAAGAATTCTTGAAATTGTTTTAGAATCTTTATTTGACGCCAGCTTTTAGTCGTAAATTCTCACCAGTGCGTATAAATTGTATTTTTGGTTTGTTTGTTGTTCATAAACTTTGTTTTCATGGAATGTTGGACTTAGAACAACGCTCTACAGAAGTATAGAAAAAATCTGCGTCATGCACTTACAATTGCAATGCCATTCATTTTGACAGTTCAATAAATAACAACAGCTGCACCGGTCTGTGGTGGTCAGATAGTCAGTCGCTCAATGTAAAATACTAGTATTCAGCTGCATCCGGTGAAACTGGAAGCCGACCCCAAAAGAGTTGAGAAAAAGGCTAGGATATTGATTTCTCGATCAATCTGCCTAGCCTTCTAAAAGAGAAGTGATGAAGGTCTACGTAGTCTCCACGTAGACCTTCATTACTTTTTTTTACCGCATTCTATCAAACATATAGCCACTATTCCGACATTTTTGCAATTGAAAGTAATAAAGTTACATAGGTACACGTGTTCATCTTACATTTTGTTAAGTAGGTACCTACAGAACGATGGTTATAGGCTCTTACCCAATTTATTTTGTAGCTACGTTACTGGGTAATCGCTAACTATAGGTACCTCTAGCTCTGAGAAAATTGGTGTAGAACATGTTGGCCCTACGGAGTTGCGTTCTAAGAGATACAAAGAGCGTCAAGTATCCTACTAATATCATAAACGTGAAAGTTTGTATGGATGGATCGATGGATGGATGTTTGTTACTCTTTCACGCAAAAACTACTGAACGGATTTGGATGAAATTTGGCACACAGATGGTTTATAACCAGGATTAACATATAGGATACTTTTTATCCCGATATTCCCACGGGATCGAAACTTATGCGGGTAAAACCGCGGGGCGCAGTTAGTACTTACATATAATTTGTAGCTTTTGAACGCAGCCACAGATAATACTACGACACAGCCTTGCAGCAGCAGTCTTGCTTGCATAATATCTGTAGGTACAGACGCCAGCTGCAGCACAGTACCTTAATTATTAGGTATCATCAAGATGATGATGATGTGACTTAAACATAGTTTCGGTTTCCCAACTAGCTTTTTCCCTATGTTGGGGTCGGCTTCCAGTCTAACCGGATGCAACTGAATACATTGGTATTCAGCTGCATCCGGGTAAACTATTGAGTTTACATGAAGCCACTGCCTAACAACCAAAACCTTTATATTTATTAGCTAGCTAGGTTCTACAAGAGCCAGAACTAATTATTTTGGAACCCAAAAGAAGTATCAAGCGCAGGCCACACCGCGAGCTGGCGGGTGGACAGGCTGGCGGGCGAGCATCGTATCGTCTTTTTTATCATGACAAAATAAAGAACGACCAGAGGCCCGTAATGAACGAATACCTAATACCTATGGTTTCAAACGCTTCAAGCTTAGAACCTATTTAAGTTTCGGACATAATAAATCAGCCCAAGAAAATGTTCAAGAACGAAAAAGAACCGTTTTGAAGTAAGCGTGATTCAAAAATGTCAATTTAAGTACTGCTGGGGAGTTTATTGCGCCACTTCGTTGTAGCTAAAGTACTAGAAAGTGGTGAAGGGCGGGCGTGAAGAATGCTAATTCACAGCCTAGTTTGTATAAATGACTTTTGATTTTGATTACGGTAGAGGGCCCTTTTTGGACTGGCTATACGTCACTGGATATCATATCATACCATTGTCACATATACGTGACAAGCAAGCGCGTGCCCTGTACGCCAACGACACAAATATGTGACAAAAAATGCGGTGCACTTTATCATCGAAATAAACAATTAAGTCATTTTGGAATCCCTATTCTTTTTGTAGGTATTTGCGGTGAAATTGTGGCTTGGCGTGGAGGGCACGCGCGTGCGTTTATGCTCTGGCGTTCAAAAGGATATAGAAGAATTTCCGCAATACGCTCATATAAATATTGTATAGTCAGCCTTTACAGTACAAATATTGCAATTTGCACTAGGTAGGTAACTGTCTATTGTCAAACTGATCACTGCAGTCACTAGATTCCCTGCGGTATTACATTGTGTTTGTGCTGGCTCTTTAATACGGTTAACAACTATTCGATAATTAAATGATAGCCGAGCTGACCTTACTAGGTAGTTGCTCTGTCTATGAATCGATTTTGAAGTAAATTCCTAATCCATTGCTTCATATAGTTCATTTGTTTGAGAAATTCGTCTGCTCAACAACGTAAATAAAACAATGAATGTTGTCGAATTCTCAAAATTAATTTAGATTGCAATAAAATTGTTAGTTACGAAATAACACCGCGGATCAAGTTACCAAAGTTAAATCGTCAATTTTAATAGTTCAAAGGTTGCACAACGCGCGGTAATTTAAGAGGCTTTATTAGATAGCTAATACAACCGTTAACTAACGTAATATTGAACGCAAATATTTACCTACCTAATTAGTTTTAGGAGCTTATAATTAGGTAAACCGAAATGCGAAGTCGTGCTGGATCGAAATATACATACCATTTAGTTTCAGTTTTATGATCAAAAGGGATGAATGAAAAGAAAAACAAATTTATGTTAGTACCTACGTCTCCACATTTATACAGGGTCAAATGAAATTAGCTAGCGGAACTTCGCAGACGTGATGGATATCGATCAAAAAAATCAATCAATCTGTCGAGCCTTTTCCCAACTGTGTTGGGGTCGGCTTCCAGTCTAACCGGATGCAGCTGAATACCAGTATTTTACATGGAACGACTGCCTATCTGACCTTCCCCTTCACCTTCCCCAACACTATTAGTTTAGTATGGTAACATTATTTTTCTTTGAACTGTCAAGTTATAGAATACGATTAAAAGTCGAAGTAGGTATACCTATGCCTATTTTGTTCAGTTTATCCAAATAAGGTACGCACAACGACATATATATCAAGCTATATCCATTTCCAGTATAAGCCGACTTCTCACTGTACGAAAAGCCTAAACAATGCGAGGCCAGCTAAAACTGGAACTGTATAGCTTGATATGTCGTCGTGTGTACAGACACCGTGACGTCTGTGCCAGCACATCAAGCTACTACAATCTGTCAAATTTCTTTAATAGATTTTCAACTTTATCGCTAAAGCAATAAGGTTCAAGGTTGATTGGGAATATTTGACAGTTTCGGGTAGCTTGACCTGCTAGCGTCTGTACCCACAGAAGCGGAATATTCCCTAAATGAACACGTTAAAATAAAAAGACCTAAAGACCTAAAAGACACCTGAGTATTTAATAAATACGCTAAGTTCAATATACGAGTAGGTAACATTAGAATAACGTCGAGAAAAATATAATATCAATAACAATATTTAATTTTAAACAGTAAACTAATAACTAAAAGTACGAAATTTATTCCAAATAATAATATCTTCCGTAAAAAAAAGACTAATTTGAAAACATTTGGTTTTGATACAGACCGGCAGGTCTACAGAATAGACCGGCTGATCATGGGTCGAAGTTACCATCAGAATTAAAAGTTAAAGTACCTAGTTCGATTTGCATTTAGTAGTGCAGTCCCGGAAAAAAAGTTGACGTGACATCGAGCTTTAGAAATAGACTTGTCCGCCGGTACGGGTGAGGTGGACAAATGGTGTTCCATTTATGAACCTCAACCGTCACCGGGACGTCGAAGAGAAACGAGATTATTCGAATCGAACGTAACGTCCTGGTGATCGCGGAAGGTGGACACGCGGCCATAGTAAACGTATGTATATCTACTACGGCGCCGTCATCTTGTTCTCGATGACGTCCCGTTGACGGTATCGGTGACGGGTCGAACAAACCCCCCTTAAGTTACAGTTTCCTAGAAGAGCGGTGACCGCCCACATAGTGTCCAGAATTTAACGGTGAATAACGTCACTGAAACATTATCTATGAAAGTAAGTTGGTGGGTTTTCCTAAAGAGCGTTTTTTGGCACCGTAAAGTCAAACCCTGCTGCCCAAAAATTTAAATCGCTAGATTTTCTCTCAGCATATTAGTCACGCGAAAAAGTGTCCATAATGAGAAGAGTGAGCTGACATATTATTATAAAGCGTTTCCATGACCATCAACTCAAGTCACTGCGTCACTGTGTGCCAGAAGTGTCAAAACGAAACAGACGTGACTATCGTTTGACGCGGTAGGGCAATTTAAATCTTTGCCGCTGTCATCATTTTCATACCGCAACTTTAAGAAATTCTTTCAAAGCCGAACTATTTCTAAAACTTGACTGGATGTATCCCAAAACAAAATCTAACTCTTCTTCTTCGGGTCTTCATCCCTGCATGGTTCACAAACTTGCGGTGGCGGCGGAGGTATTACCCTTTCTACCTTGCAAGGCTCGAGTTTACAGGGCGGAACAGCACAGGGATCCACTTTTACCACAGGCCGTTCGTTCTCGGGTGGTGGACATGGACAAGGTGAAGAAGTAGGCGGCACCCAAGGCACTTTCGGAGGAAGACCGCAAGGAGTTCGAATTTCTTCTTTATAGTAACAGTGAGCGTCGAACCACCACACACACCCTGGTGTTGGTAATTCGCTCGGAAACTTCACCTACAAATGTAAGAAAAAATAAACAACATGATCAGTTGGTTTCGAAACCCTTCAATATTTTTTCGCTGCTGGCATAAAGGATAGTAATTATAGTACTGCATGCTATACATACAAACACACATACATACATATTACACACAACACATAAATACACACAACAGTAGTAAGTAACACAACCGAGCGTACACGGCCTAATAATTTCGCATGTCTGTGGATTTGACAGATACAAAATATTTACTTCCCGTACAAAAGCAATACGACATCAAAACACCTAAGGCACTATACTGGGCACACTGTACTTCAGCAGAATTTTAAAACTTGTCACAAAAGAACTTTCACATTTCACAACACACAACATCGTAATAATTATTGATCTTGGTTTAGCAAAGCACAATTACTTTGATCCATCATCTAAGAGTTACAAGGGTGCATTACTTACACCTGGTCCGGTGCTCGGTTTCTTTGGGTAACATGGATTAGATTTACCAGATTTGAAGCCTTTAGCTAAAACTGGGGCCACCACCGGAGGTTTTACAGAATTCAAGAGATCTCTGTTTCCATACCACTGGTCAGAATATTTATATTCCGGCCCACGAGGAACTTCAGGTGGGGGGACAGATCTAGGCGCAAGCACTGGTAGAAAGCGATGATGATATACAAATTTTCGACCTAATAAAAATTGACGTATTGTTTGTATGCCCGTAGACACATCCCTGAAATCCCATTTCACCATTTTACAAAAACTTTATATTACAGACTGACAAGAAAGCTGACAGTTAGAATTTCATAGTAACACTGACACATTATGAATGCCACACATTATAGATCAAGTTCGAGGGTTTATAGATCGTATACCTACGCTACAGTACCTATCTACCTCTAACTGACCTCCTTTTTTGTGATACGCGACCCGCATGTTGTGCTGGGCTTGGCTGAGCTGATCGTGCAAATCAGTGGTGCAGAACTGCAGACTAGTGCACACGCATTTCAGTGATTGATAAAGCTCAGTTCCGTTTATTGCCATATTCATTGGCCTGCATTAACATAATACTAAAATTAATATAGTTTGTTTGTCAGTCTATTTGAGTTATGGAGTGCAGGGGCACTTCAAAACTCAAGTAGCGGATGTTGGAGAAAAATCAGACAGGCTGAAGTGGGAGTGGGCTGGACACGTCTTACGAATGCATCCGGAGAGATGGGCAAAGATCACTCACTGGATGCCTAGGAGTGGACATCGCTGTCGACCACGGCGAAGGTTGTGTGACGATGTGGAGGTCGCATAAGACAGGAAGACACATTTAGAAGGAAAAAGGGGAGGCCCAATATTACTTTGCTCTTTGGGGAGGCCTTTGCCCAGCAGCGGGATACAATGCTAACAAAAAAAAAGTATCTTTGTCTCATGAGTCCTGTTTTCTTATGTCTTTCATTACTATCATGTACATTTCGTTTTCTCAAAATTTACTTAGCTAGCTACAAGTTTTATGATGATCAAAAGGCTATTTCTTGGACCGACATCATTCTGTTCAACAGTGCCGTCATAGAATGGAACGCAATGTACAGTAAGGTACGTTCTGAACATCAAATTATTTAAACGACTATGTTCTGAACTCTTCTGAACATAATAATATTTTATTTCAATACCCTTGGATAAATGAAATGTATCAATCAATGCGTTACTATTTTTACATTTGAGATTAAATAATTGAATATTAAGATGTCTAAGTACGAATTTATTTAATTATTATTATAGTTCCATGAAATATATTTAAATTATTAGTCACTTTTTGAACGTACAATGAACTCCCGCGTTTTCTCACTTCTGTCAATTACTGTCAAAAGTAAAGTTCATCGTGTTTTGTTGAGAGTATTGTATTATTTATTTTAAATTGTTTGTAAGTGTTTTGTTGCATTATAAACTTATTTAATGTTATATTATAGTTAATTTTAGCGTTTAAAGATGAAAACAAGTAAGTCGCCTGAGAATACAGAGATAACGCCGTCGAAAAAGAAGCTGAAGCAAGCGAGACTTCCCTTCAAACTTATTAGTGATGTATCTCCAAAACCGGCTGTTCCACCGACTAGGAAGCGAAAGCTTTCAGCTCCTGACACGGATTCAGTTACAAAAGTTGGGAAAATCAGTAAAGAAAACGACCTAAGTGAAGAAGCAGTTCTAATTAGTGACGATGACAGTAGAGGTAGTGGGAACCCGACAAAGGAAGAAAAATCTATGAATCCTTTTGTCAAGTTAGTGGACACAGCTTGGAAGAAGAAGCTTCAAAAGGGGAAGAAGAAGAAAAGTGGCAAGAAGAAGTCTATAAAAACTGTTAGTATTGGAACTTTGGATGTTGAAAGTGGTACTGACAGTGCTGACAATAAAGAAGCCGACACTGAGATGATGGATGTGGATGAACCTCCTTCTACAGAGGTAAATGGCTCTAACAGTGATACTGAAGACAGTGGATCCAAAAAGGAGTCCATTAAATCATCACCAAAAGATAAAATCATTGAAACAAAAGGAACTAAGGCTGATGATGAAATAGTGGTTTTAGAAGATTCAAATAACCCTGAAGATATCAAACCTACTGAGACTGACAACACTGAAAATGATGTTACTTCTAACAAAGACGAAGGTGAAAAAGATTATAAAACACAAGATCCAGATGATGAAAATACTTCAACTGTTGAAGAATCCGCAGGAGACAACAGCAAACCAAACAAGCAAGAAAAAAACACAGAACAGACAACTCCGAAACGCAGCAGTGCGCGAAATAAAGCTAAGGTTGAACCAAATAATAACTCTAAAGTTTCTCCTATTTCCAAACTCAATGATTCCGTCTGTTCTAATCCGACGACACCAAAACAGACTCCTAAGACTAGTCGGAGTTCTTCGGTTACTAACAGCCAGGAAGATGTGTCCCTGAACGAGTCTACGTCATCTGTAAACTTAACACCGAAGCAGGTAAAATTTCATTTATTTTATTAATTGTTTCTATATTAGAGTGCCTTTTAGAAAGAACCTTTTAAATTATTATACACCTATCAACTATTGAGTCTAACATTTTGATAACTATCTAAATAGAAACTGAGTAGGTAATTTAAAATGAGTTTATAATCATTTAAAACTCATTTAAATTATAATAAATCCTGTAACACAGATACCACCTAGCACAGGAGTCAGGGTTTAAAATTAAAATGTAACACCATTTTTTATGGCAATAAAACTTTATTATTAATAAAAGCCCAGTATAGTCCCTCTGCAGGGCAAAGGCCTGTTCTCAAAAAGATATAAATAATTATTTTGAGTTTATTTGCATAAAAAGTATAACTGAAAATATGTTTAACCAAATAAACATTGTGACCAGCACCCTAATTGCGTAAAACACAATCAATCGGAAGCTGTTTCATTTTGACAGTTCAAAAACATTCATTGCGTTATTTACGTGTTGAGCAGACAAATTTTTCGAACTTATGAAGCAATGGATTAGCAATTTGCTTCAAAATGATTCTGATTCCGATTGTTTGTGTGTTACGCAATTAGGGTGCAGTACTGCAATAATAATTCCTGCTACCCTCCAAAGTACTCATCTCATGCTTTTGTAGTTCTAATGGAACTACAAAACCATGAGGAGTACTTTAGTAAAAAGTTTAAAACAAAATGGTTTAAAAAAAACAAAAGTCCTCATTTTAATGGTAGTCTTTATTTCATAATAGCAATATTAAATTCCTTTCATCTACAGGCACAGAAAAAGTTGGAATTTGCCAAAAAGCGCGAGGAAAAGGAGAAAGAAAAACTGGAAAGAGAAAAGAAGAGACAACAAGAAAAAGAAGAACGAGCCAAAGTGAGACAAGAGAAGGAAGACCAGAAGAAGAAGGAACGGGAGGAAAAAGAAGAGGCTAAGAAAAAGGAAAAGGAGGAAAAAGAAGAACAGAAGAGAAAGGAGAAAGAAGAGAGGGAACGAGCAAAGGAGTTAGAGAAGAGTAAGCATTTATTTTAGTTATCTTATATTATACTATGTGTTTGTTTGAATTCCAACCAAGTTGCTATAAAGACAAAGGAGGATGCTGCAGGTACTATGGGAAATGAGATTATGCCCAAATTGGCATAATCTCTCTTGGTGAACAAACATGTGCTGATGTGCAATATAGCATAGAAAAAAGTTGCTTACTTCAATACCCACTAATAGTTAGTTGTTTGTTGAAGCTATTTGTATCTATTCTGATTAAATTATACAAAAAAAACAAACAATCAGTGGGGTAATTGTGTAACACACTAACTAGGGATGGCTTTAATTTTGACAGTTCACAACATTAATTGACTTATTTACTATGTTGAGTAGAAATATTTCATATAAGGACTTCTCAAAGTCACAGTATCTGAAAAAAGATTTAATTGTATATTACTTACATTTTCCAGAACAAAAAGAAGAGAAAGAAGAACAGAAGCGCAAGGAACGTGAAGAAAAAGAGGAACAAAGGAAAAAGGAGAAGGAAGCAAGAGAGGAAGAGAAACGCAAGAGGCAAGAGGCTTTAGAACTAGAGAAGCAAGAACAAGAACTTAAAAAGAAGAAAGCGGCAGAAGCATTCGTCAACTTCTTCGTTCCTAAACAAAAATCAGACAAGGAACAAGGTACCGAAGCTTGCATCAGCAAAACTAGCATGTTATCAAACTTCATGATCAAAAACGATATGCGTTTAGCTCCATTAGTCAGAGTGGATTTGAGCAATGACAGGAAGGAGGATTTAGTTAATTTTATAAAAACGCAAAAGGTTTCCGAGAAAGGTCTATATTTGAAGTGTTTGAAGAATGGGACGAGTAAGCCTTTGTCGAGTGGGAAGACGTGGCCGTTGAGTGATAAGGATGATGATGTTATGATTATTGGTGAGTACCACACTTGTCTAGTAAATCAGTAGGTAAATAGAAAAATTAAATTATTGAAATAAGTAAGAGACTGTGCGCGTCGATGGTTTTAATTTACCTATGATTGAAGAAGTTACGCGAGTGGGGCTTGTTGCTTATTAGTAACAGCCGCACGGGTCGATCGATCAGGTTAAGCTAGGCTTGCCGCGGTTGGTCGGTGGATGGATCAACATTTTTCATCAATGAAAGCTTGGTGATCATGGACTTACTATCGTAAATAACTGTTCTGGCCTTAAATGTGCTCTAAGTCTAGAGGAATGATAGCAGTTGCCAAAAAGGCATTCAGGCACACATTGATAGTCATTTGTCAGTCTTTGATGTTCCAAAGTAAAAAGTTTAGCTGGGGAGTTTGTTGGGCGGGTGGAGCCCCTTCTTCCCAGTACTAAAAAAGTACTGTTTCTCAGAATTTGAATAAAAGATGAGAAATACTTCTTTGCCTCCGTCCAATTGATTGGGAACGGGTACGTTTCTTAGGCGTACATTTCTGAGGGTCACACACACTCAGCCAATTTAATATATACTTCATTAATCTTCCAGAGGACGAGTTGCCAATGCCAGACGATGCCGGTGAGATCTTAACGTGCGAACCAGCTGAGCGCGAGAAGCTTAGACCCAAGCTGTTTAGTTTCCACGAGAACCGACGTCCTCCATATTGGGGTACTTGGCGTAAAAAGAGCGCCAATGTCAAGCCACGTCGACCCTTTGGGCAGGATGAGGTGTGTAAAACTGTTATTAGTTTTACTGTTATTTGTTTTTTTTTTAGTATAAGAAAAAACTAAGTTCAGTCCTAAGAACAGCATCAGACGTCGTCCTGGAACAGACAGTCTGCAGGTTGAAACAACGAGTCATGCACTTTTCTAGTCAGCTTCGCCCAATCGCCACCCGCTTTCAATGTGTCCCGGGTCGGCTACAGAGCCTTAGCAAAAACCTGTATAGGTGATGTTAAGATAAAATAAGGAAATCATGGACTGGGTTGCATATTTTTTAACCCATAATATATGCTTTTAAATATTATTAAATCTACGCCAAATGAGTTCTAGAATACTTGCTCTAACTAGTTTTTTTTTTATTTAGCAATTTTTGGGACAATGTGTGTCCCAATGCAAAGGCCTCCCCCAAATCCTTCCATGAATCCTTTTCTAGCACCACCTCGATCCAACCCTTGCGGTACACGTCTAGGTCGCCTCACCGTCTTCCTGGTCCGGCCTCGGCGGCGCCGCCCGTCCCCAGGCCCCGTGTGCAAGTGTTGCCCAGCGGTCACTGCGCATGCGGCTGACGTGATCCGCCCAAACCCATTTCAGCTTGGTAGCCTTTATGCCTACGTCTAAGATCCCTGTTTTGGAGCGCAGCGTCTGTCAGGTCGTTTAACGCCTAAAATGCTGCACTCAATTGCTCTTTGGCAAACCCCAAGGCGGAACTAACTAGTTATGTACCTACTTACTTGTTTTTGTCAGTTTGTCGAAATTTAAAGGCATTGGATTAACGTTGTTATAGAAACATGTGGACTACGAGGCAGACAGCGACGAGGAATGGGAGGAAGAACAAGAAGGCGAGAGTCTCGACGGCAGCGCTGCCGGTAGTGACGATGAACAAGACGCTGACGAATACGAAGTCGACAACGCCATGTTTGTACCGCACGGATATCTTAGCGATGAGGTTAGTATTGTACTTGTACTTGTAGATACTGAATTCAGCTTGAGCTAGTGTCAACAGAGATTGAAATATTTTTTTATGGTCATGGCAGAGAGAGATGCTATGCTATTTTTATTTGCGTTTCCCCAACTTTGTTTTTTACAAAGATGGGGAAAATAGGCGTCACATCCACGCAAAACGAACATCGTAGATGTTAATGGAATGTTAAATTATATATTGATTCAGTCAGAATTTTACATAATTTGATATAAATAACTAATTGCCAGTTTTATTCCTTTACAGGAAGCAACAATGGATGAAGACGACATGTTATCCCTCTCACCGGAAACACAAAAACAAAGACTGAAACATTTAGAAGACGAATTCGAGTCTGAAATGAAGAAGCCAACAGAAAAACTGAAACCGAGAATGTACGGCTTACTCTGGGAAACAGCTGACGGCGGGAAACCTGAGAAATGTGTTGACGCACTATGGAACTACTTCGGAAAATTGTCTATGATTATGAATGATCCAACTCCATTATTACAACCAGCCAGTGACCCTGAGGAAACAGAGAAAAAGAAAGTAAAAAAGAAGAAGCAACCAAAAGAAACAACAGCTGACGGCGAGCCAAAGCCAAAAAGCCCTAAACAAGACAAAAAGAAAAAAGCTAAAACAGAGGAAAAAGAAAGTAAAACTCCGAAATCAGAAACTAAAAAGAATGTCCCAGAAACAAAAAAGAATCAGCCCGGTATTAACATGTTCTTGACAAAATTAAAATCATCGTAAATCATTGAATCCTCTGTGTTAATTTAGGTTTATTTTAATTAGTTTGAAATTATAAAAGTAATATTGTTAAAGTTATGGCTATCGGCTTTACTTAAGACTTCTGTTTCCTAATCTCGTATATTTTATAATGGCTCTAGTACAAAATGGGACAGAGTTGTGATCTCTCAACAGTTTGTAGTACCTACTTTTTGTCGTGTCGAAAAATGGTTCGCATCTATCATCGTAACACAACGTCCAGAAAATGCATGTATGTTACAGCCCGATTCAAATTTGACGGCGGCTCTGAAGTGCGCTACTCGCTGCGCAGTACCTCACCCCTCACCCTCACTCACAGGAGAATTTGTTACCGCGCAGCCACTCACCTCATTTACCGAGCCGCCATAACGTTTGATTCGGGATGTACAGACGCCAGCACATCAAGCTACTACAATCTGTCTTTCTTTAATAGATTTTCAACTTTATCGCTAAAACATTAAGGTTCAAGATTGATTGGAATTTTTTTACAGTTTCGGGTAGCTTGACCTGCTGGCGTCTGTACACTGGCTTTCCCCATTTCGTACTAGAAATTTATTATATTTCTATGATAGTGCGATCAAATCATAGACTGATACATATAGTTCTAAATAATTATATTGTAATGATGAGTACTAAATATAAATATTTGTATTGAAATGCGTATGCTGTAAATATCAGTAGAATTCTGCTTAGTATGGACAATAGTATGTATGTTATAGATAATTATTATTCATTAAACATATTGATTTTATAGCATCTAATTCTTCAATTTTCTGGGTTTGAATCCTGCGGGGTAATTGCGTAACCCACTGACAGTACGAATAGCTTTAATTTTGACAGTTCAGCAACACTCGTGTTATTTACGTATTGAGCAGACTTTTTTGAACATAATATATGATTATGAAGCAATAAATTCTACAAATATATAAATCAATGAATTAGCTATATCCGTCAAAATGAATCTGCAGTGCGATTCTGTAACCATCTCACCGTGATAACTTAGGTGAAGTGAGTGTGGAGTGAGCTGTCATTCCAAATAATGCTAGGGATTGATTCTATTGACAGCTCACTCTATGCTCACTTCACTTAACTTTTCACGGTGATATTTTTACAGAATTGCTCGGCAGATTGTGATTGATAGTGTGTATATTGCTGGCTTGATGTACACTACTGAGTAGGTTATAATAACACACCTGTCTCAGAAACAATGTTAGCGATGTGACGAGTTGGATTTTTTTTGACTCGAGTTACTCGAGTTGATATGGGTACTGACTCGAGTCGCAACTCGAGTTGACTCGACTCGGTGTCTCCTGTAGGGAGAAAGAGGGGACTCGGGGAGCTCGAGTCAGCTCGACTCGAAGCTGATAGGTAATGATAATGATGTTGAATTGTTGGTGTGATATGGCTACTCGAGTCCATTCGCAACTAAGAAAGTTTCTGTTTTAGTAGCCGGAGCCGCTACGCTAAATACAAGGTGATACAAGCCTACACCAATGTAGCATTGGATCACTGATCAGGTTTTAATATGTTACGAAAAAAGTTTGTCAGGTATTTGAAATAAAAAATATTTAATTATTAAAGTAAGCACACTTAGAGATATGAATCACTACCAAAGCAACAAGGTCAGGTCGCGCGCGGGTCACCAACGGCCAACTAATAAAAAAACAAAATGTCAATCAAAAATTCAAAATAAACTTCCACCGCGATTTTTCATTCATGCAATTCCGTTTCCGATCCGAGCGAGCCCGACTCAGCCCGAGTTCTATTCCACTCAACTCGCATCGAGTTGACTCGTAAACTCGTAAGCCCACACGCGCGTCCGCGTCGCCGTCGTGAGGTGTGCGTTCGATAGACCGAGTTGATTCGAGTTGTTAATTCCGTTTCCGATCCTAGCCGAGCGAGCCCGACTCAGCCCGAGTTCTATTCCACTCAACTCGCATCGAGTTGACTCGTAAACTCGTAAGCCCCCACGCACGTCCGCACGCGTCGCCGTCGTGAGGTGTGCGTTCGATAGACCGAGTTGATTCGAGTTGTTAAAAACTGAACTCGGGTTGACTCGTTTACGGTTTGATTCGAGTTACTCGAATCAAATAACTCGACTCGCACATCGCTAAACAATGTCAATGAATTCTTGTTAACAACATGCTACGCCCTTAGGAGCTGAGCGAAAATAAAAGTCAGAACGAACGCTAATCGAAAGCGAAGTAATATTGCGAGTGGGCGGGCGATGCGATTCGACGCGATGGGGGCCGAGAGTTTTATAGAAATGCGCGCCTGTTATCTTACGATTTCGCGGACAGAAACTGAGAAACTAGTGTTACCTATATTATGTTTATGAGCGAAGGTTACTACTAACCCGCTTTTATACATTTACTTAAAGCTAATTGTGAAGTTTGTTAAAAAAGTTGATCCAGCTGCACGTGCAAAGCAACTAAACTGCTATGTATTGCATCCCCTAAGGCTACCCACTGACCCATCAGACTGGCGACAATACGAGGAAGGTCATTGACTTGAGGCCTAAAAAACTACAGTCTCGAGTTCTCGACGAACGCCCGGCCATTATTGTAGCATGTGAAAGGTGAAACAATTAAAAAAAAAAATGCAAGTATAACATCAACCTTTTACAGAGATTCCTTTTTCGGTTTTTACCGAACTAGCGACGGTGATGGACAAACTGGATGGAAAAACTGCAAATCTGCAAGTACCTATTTTTTGTGGAGTCACCATAATTTAATTGACTTAACTGACTGGCTGACTGACTGCACCATGTAAGATAGTGAAGACACTATCCTACATGCTGCAGTCAGTCAGCCAAGCCATTTGGTGGTATTCATAATCCTATCAAAGGCTGCCAGTAGAGCCAACTTTTAATATAGGTAGTACCTGGGAACCAGACTGCCCAATACACAAAAAAAAAAAAAAAACTGAACTGTTACTATCCTCTGTCTACGGAACTGTTGAACTAAAAATAAATGTTTATGGTCACATAGCAACAGAGATAATAACAAAAAGAAGCGGCTAAGTGCGTCATGCGTGTTGGTCGATATATAACACTACCTACATTTTTAGTGAAAAGAAACAAGTTTCTTGTATCTTCCTTTAATTTTTAACTATATTTTTATTTATTGATAAAGCGGCCATAGTAATACACACTGAAAGTTTCAAGTGTCTACTTATTACGGTTGAAAAGATACAGCCCAGTGTCAGTCGGAGGGACGGACCATGGGACGGACAGCGGAGCTTTAGCAATAGGGACCCGTTGGCACTCTTTGAGTACGGTACGATATAGATACCTCGTATTTCTTAGCACTAGTAACAACAAGAATTAATTAAAAGTACGAGCTATCACTGTATAGTTTGGGTTTTTAGCAAAATCTGGCACGAACTGCCGATAAGCAGCCGGCAATTTACTTTATTTTCGAATTATGATTTTTGTATCCATTTATCAATGATAACAATATCCTGGCAGTCCTGTCCTGACCCTATATTACGATAGGATTATGAATGTAGCGGTTACAACTACATTAATTGCTGCCTGCAAATCAGCAATGAATGTAGTTGCCTGCAAAGCAGTCACTAATTCGTTCTGCACCAACAACACAATTACGCTAAGCAGCTCTTACATTACTCAGATATACTGGTCAAACTGTAGCATAGAAATGATAGACGCCCAGTTGTTGGAATCAAAATTGATGCGATTGGCTGTTGATAAATGACTTTCAATTCCTATAAAATTACACCGACAACCGACATTTCTGCCCATAATATGGGCGAAATAAAAAAAAAATATCTATGATAGGTATTATTTTTATAGCTGTCAAACTAATTGTCATTCATTTTTATTTCATTATCTGTCGCTCGCTGTCGCTCGTTGGCTGACGTTTGACAAATTTTGGTTTTCCGATTTTCTTTATAGTTTTTCGATCGTTGTAAATTTTAATTGCGGCATTGTTTTTATTTTCTATGTAGAAGCATAACAGTATTCATTGTTTGCGTGGTTCCAAGAGGTGAAAGAAATGCAGTGACGAAGGAATAAAGTCTCTTAGTCCTGTAAGTGTGGATTCTAAATTTTTCTTGCCTACACCCTTACATTTACTCACCCCGGGGCCTGAGTCACTCTGCACTGTTATTTTTCGCCTAATTTTGGATCACAGATTCATGTTTTACTTGTTACATTTTATGGAGTAGATGTCCTCATAGTAATATCTCCCTTACGTCGATTCGTTTTGTTCATACTGCTTGTTAGCTACACGGCGAAATAAATTTCAGCCTCAATTTTGTTTTGAAACGTACGGCATGATTCAGAATCTTTGTTACTTGATTTATAAAATTAAGTTAACCGCAGCTTAAGTTTGGCTTTTATTTTGCCTGAGTCTCTTGTTTTTGTAATATTGGGCATACCAATATATTATGACATTCCTGTATTTCGAGTCCACTTTTTCATGGTTTTGATCACGTTATTGATTCCTATGTCAGTTTAGTGAACATCTTCAAAGTCATTTGTATTTTTATGAGATTTTAATGACCTTTAGTCCTTATAAAATGTCTCCCTGTTTTCCTCAAAATGTTACCTATAAATAATTTACTCATACACATTTCGAATGTTATTTAAAATCTGGCATTATGTAGGTTGCCTCATATTTGTGTAGGTATTCACACAATTTTTTGGACAAACAATACCTGATTGAAATCATTATTGACCACCATTTGTATTGATAAGTTGTCAATCCTTTTGAAGATTCCTTTAACAAAGTTGATGGCGAACCTTAATTTATTTGAGGCACCAAAAGAAGATGTCCTTCCTTTTAGTATACTGTCTCACAACAGTATTTCAGATCTTGTTGGCCCAAATTGTTGCCACTTCCATGGCATCCTTGGTGGCAGTGCAGAGGCTAATTTTGACTGCATGTTTTGGGCCATAGAGGGCAGGATAGGAGGTGGAGCATAGTGCAACATAGCTAGCTTCACATCCTAACCTTGCTGCCATTTTGTTGAGGCAGCCAACAAAAGACTATATAAATATTAATATCAATCTATCTCAAATATTCTCTCTCTTGGACTCTAATCAAAACAAACAATCTGTTTGCGGACGAAAGGTCGAAGATTTTGTTGGCATGTCAGAAATAGTGTTAGAGGGATTTATGAAAGTGTTGTTAACTTTTTACTTGATGATTTTATCTTTTATGTGTATACAAACTGTCTTTAATTTCTGTAATTGATTTTAATTAAAGAAATAAATAAATTCTAGCTACCAACTCGGAGAAAACAAGGACATTTCATGGGTTAAAGTGGTAGGCATTACTTATCCAAGATGAGTAAAATGTCGAAGAACAAGTTAAACTTGACCCTGCCACCAGGGTCAATCGACACAGCACCAGCAGTTACACCATCCAACATGACGCCACAGCTGAAGTCTGCCACAGCTACGGAGTAAGTATTAGCATTGATCTGTAAGATTTGAAGGTACTTTTAGCCATGGGAGATGATTTGATGATTGTCTCTGCATCACCTAAAAGTTGACTGGTAGAAAATGTCTATGGCATTAATTCTGCCTCTGTACAGTTGTGTGCTTGAAGCAATTAATGAAGTGTGGTCAATGATTGAAACAAGCTGATGGTTAAAATTTATTTACAACACCAGCTGTTTTGCTTATTTTAAAGATTTTTGGGTAATAGGTAAAGTAATTTTAGAATTAAGATACCTATACAAGTTATTATCATTTATATTTTAAAATCAACAGACAGGGATAGTCTGATAGACAGTCCAGTAACAATAAAAATTAAAATTAAACATAATTTTTTAAATAAAGTACAGATATTATAATAATTGTGATTAAAACAATTAACAGATTATAATACTTAATTATTTATTTCGAAACTGAGATAGCAAATACATATTGAATGTAAGTTAGGATTTGGATTCCTTCACCATATTCAAATATTACTAAAGTATTTATCTCAATTTACCAAAAAAGCCAAAAAATAATAGGTATCATCCAACTGTTGTAGGCGGCAGGGTTTAGCTGGGAAGTCCAAGACAAGCATCGAGGCCTTGACGGAGAGGCTGGAGCAGATTGAGATGGATGACACTCAGCGACGCAGGATAGAAGTGTTCCTCTGTCAAAAGGAGAAGATCGGAGAGCTTAGTGATGATGACTTTGAGAAGCTAGGAGAGTTAGGTAAGACATTATTTGGTTACAAAATGTGATGTAATATGACAGTACACTCAGTATACACCATAATTAAGAATACTGGCTTTTTGTGTCAACGGGACCATTACTAAGTGTCGACCCGTCTGTCTTTCAGTGAGCTGTATCTCATGAATCATTCAAATCATGAATTTTCACAGAGTGTATTTCTATTGCCCTTTTCTACCTATGTTTGGGTCGGCTTCCACAGCCGGGACCTACGGATTAATATGCTTTCCTCGGAAAGCATGTTAATCCGTCCGTAGGTCCCGGTTGTAATTTTATATACCAATACTCCTACGTGCCGAGGCACGTAGGTAGGAGTCTTGGTATATAAAAATGGTCACCCATCTACGGACCAACCGCAGCAAACGTAGCTTAACCTGGTCGATCGACCCGTGCGGCTGTTATTACTTAGCCACGAGCTCCTCTAAATTTCTAATTCTAAACATAATCTCATTTAAATTTTCCCAGGCCAAGGAAATGGCGGCGTTGTAATGAAAGTCCGTCACAAGTCCACAGGCCTCATAATGGCTCGCAAGCTAATCCATCTAGAAGTGAAACCAGCCATCAAGAAACAAATCATTAGAGAACTGAAAGTACTGCATGAATGTAACTTTGCTCATATTGTGGGCTTCTACGGGGCATTCTACAGTGATGGCGAAATATCGATTTGTATGGAGTACATGGATGGTGGGTCTCTGGATCTGATTTTGAAGAAGGCTGGAAGGATTCCGGAATCGATTCTAGGTAAGTTTTTTTTATTAAATTTGTGTAGGTCTTTATTAAAATTTGCCTGACATAAAAGGACCTGTTGATCCTTTTTGCCAAGTCACAAGCCCCAACCAGCTGGATAATTGTGTAACAAATTAACAGTAGCATCCGCTTTCATTTTGACAGTTCAACAACATTCATTGCGTTATTTCAAAATCAAAATTCATTTATTCAAATTAGGCTGAGAATCAGCACTTTTCGAACGTCAAAATGACAAAAGACAGACCCCCAAAAACGCCCGCCCTTCACCACTTCCTAGTGCTATATATGTAATTTACGTTGTTGAGCAGACAAATTTTGCGAACATATAATAATAATATCCCTGGACATTTCACACAGCGCCATCTAGTCCCAAGCTAAGCAACCTAATGCTTGTGTTATGGTAACAAGATGGCTGATAAACTACTTATATACATTTTTTTTTTGTAAAGCGAGCATGCAAGCAATGTATTAGCAATATCCTTCAAAATGATTTTTGATAGATTTGATTGTGATTGATAGTGCGTTACGCAATCAATTGAATTGAATTAAAAGTCAAGAAAATTAATGAGGAAATAAACAGTTATTAAAAGTTTTATTTTGATAAATGCTGCTGAGTAGGCATTTGTAGCATTTTGGGGTTAACACTTTTATACAGCACACTATGCACTATGCAGTCATTTTAACTCCATCTCAAGGCGACAAAACAATTTTCGGTTTAGCTCTGCAAGCATTGTATTTTGGTGTTGTGATGATATCAAGTTCAATTGCACGCAATGCCAGTTTTGTATTCGCGCCTGAATGCAAACGGATATACAGTCTCAATGGACGGATATTCAGGGCCCAGTCAGTCACCTCAAGATAAAGTTAATTCATTCATGACTTCATGCGTAATTTATGCATATAAGTAAAGGAAGTTTATTTTAGCATGACTCAATGAGGTGAAAAGTTTGTTATGGAACATTTTGCAGATAAAAGAATGTTCGCATATTAGTAATTAACGACCCGCCCCTGCTTCGCACGGTTTGACAAAACATCGAGTTTTCTTTATTGTATATCAGTTTAATATTAATATATTATACATAAATCTTCAGGAATAAATTGAAAACTGCATCAAAATCCGTTGCGCCGTCACAGAACAATGTGGTCACACAGACATACACGAAAAGTAACTTTAATCTAAACTCCTGAACTAATATAATAAAGAGAAAATATTTGATTTTTTGTATGTTTGTTACGCTTTCACGCTAAAACGGATCGGATTTGGATGAAATTTGGCACATGGATAGACCATGCATGACGGAGAAGGACACAGGTTACTTCTCATCCTGGATCGCAGACGAAGTCGCGAGCAACAGCTAGTTCCTTTATAATATGTATAGATGACTCAATGAGGCAAACAGTTTTATAAATTGTCAAGATAACTATTAATTTAATATTCCTTAATACTGAGTCATGTAACTTTTATAGTTCACCACACAATGTTGGCATCGTCTTTGCATAATCATGCAGTTGGTCTCTCTTCACTGAACACTGCTAAATATTTACTGAGTTTACTTGTAATCTTAAAATGGGAGTTTATATGCAAATTTGCTGCACCCAAACAAGTTTTTCTTCTTTTATATCTATGAGAATGAAGACATCATGTTTAATGCGATAAGACGCGTTGTTGTTAAAGCAAGCCATTGTTAAGTCAAAACGCTTTTTGGGCGGTCTCGTCTAATGATGTGTTTGCGATGGAAATAATTTGTATGGTTTTTCATAGTACAATTTCAAAAACCTGAGTATGTTCTGTACTTTCAGGATGTCACATGTATAAAGCCCATGCAATAGCATGCTAGCTTATTGCTATTTCCCCTCCTTTCGTAGTTTCTACATTTCTGGAAGTTGTGACCATGCAATTATTGGAAGACCTTGACTTGACGGAGCTGCTCTGGCTTTCAGAAACATGCATTAGAAAGAAAGAAAAATAGGTTTATTTGTCACAGAAACGTGTGCTTACAAAAATGTAATGAACTCGAATAATAAAAAGCACAAAATAAAAATAGTCCACAGCTGTACGATTAATTAAGTAAGTACCAATAATTGGGCACAAATTCCAATTCATTTATTTGTCCGAATATGGTACAGACAAATTAATAAATGGTCTCATCACATTCTGCCACCTGGGGCGCGCAAATATCAGGTATACAAATGCATTCAAATGCATGCAATGCATTTTTTATGTGAATAAAGCATTAATTCATTCATTCATTCAAAAATAAAAATAAAATTATTACAGTACAAAAGTAAAAATATTAGGTTAATATTGAATTGATTAAATTATATATTAATGTTACAAAATGAGGCATGTCAGTTAAAAATATTATCTAGGTTAATGTCAAAGTATTATTCAATGTCAAACTATCAAACAGAGATTTCAAAATACATACAAAAAGCTTCATAAATAGGTATACAAAGACGGTAGTGTTCAAATTTTGTGTTTTTTGAAATATGGTTCACAACTGTCCGTTATTTGTAGTCTGAACATGGCTCTGATTGATCACTTCCAGCCTCCGTTGTCATAGAATAGAATAGAACTTATTTGCAAATATGGGTAATATGTACATAAGTAGATAGTAGTAGAAATCAGAGTTCTGCCATATTTCACCATTCGGCATGCAAACATTTTCATTGAATTAATTCAATAAATAAACATTCAATAAATAAAATTATTAAAATTCAAATTGTCATTAAAACATTAACTTAATTATAACAATATACCTACATTAAATAAAATGGTTAAAAATTTAAATAAGTATGAATTTTATTAAATGATTTTTATGAATTTTAATAAGCATAAAAATCGTGGTCGAAACATAAATAAACAAACATACATTAAAACCATCAAACTTTCAAAGGGAAAAATCAAATAACACTATTCAACCAGGGGATCACACCCACAGCCTGCTCTTATCAGTCCCCTTTTACGAACATAGACTAATTTACCCAAACCATCCCCACTTTCCAGGAACAATAACATCAGCAGTACTAAAAGGCCTCAGCTACCTTCGAGACAAGCACGCCATCATGCACCGTGACGTGAAGCCTTCCAATATACTCGTGAACAGCAACGGAGAGATCAAGATCTGTGACTTCGGAGTATCCGGACAGCTGATAGATTCCATGGCCAACTCGTTTGTGGGGACTAGGAGTTATATGTCGGTAAGTAACACGATTCTTTTGGTTAAAAATCAAAATCAAAAGTCAAATTATTCAATAGTCAAAAGTAAATAGTCAATTCAAATTAGGCTGAGAATCAGCACTTTTCGAACGTCAAAATTACAAAAGACAGTCCCCCAAAAACGCCCGCCCTTCACCAGTTCCTAGTGCTATCGCTGGGAAGAAGTGGCGCAACAAACTCCCCAGCAGCACAGCTGTCTGTGTTAAAGATATAGTACCAACTAGCTTTTGTCCGCGTGGAGGCTTGAAATTGTCCTTGGAAAATTACCACCGGGATAAAATCGATTGGCCTAACGCAGGTCATGGTATACCTGCATGCCAAATTTCACCGAAGTACATTCAGCCGTTAAGGCGTGAAATGGTAACAGGCAGAGAAAGTAACTTACGCATTTATAATATTACTAGCTTCTGCCCGCGACTTCGTCCGCGTAGATTTCGGATTTGTGACAGGATTGCGTATCTCAAAAGGAAATCAAAATAACCCATAAAGATATAAAATAATTTTTTTTTGGTTGATTTTTTACACCTTTTGTCCGAAAAACCCAAATATCTTACAGACCCTATTTTTTTTCTAAAATAAAATTTAGCTTATGTTACTCGTGGATAATGTAGCTTTCGAATGGTGAAAGAATTTTTTAAATCGGTCCAGTAGTTTTTGAGCCTATTCATTACAAACAAACAAACTTTCCTCTTTATAATATTAGTATAGGTATAGATTAGTGGGATAGTATATAATATGGATTCTTTTTCTTTTCGTTGGTTTTAAACTTTATCCACACACTTTCGGGGCCGGAGCCGCCTGTTGACTATAACGTCTTACGTAGATTGCTCTGTAACAAAGAATTTTGCGTTGGTTAGCATTACCACAGTATCCTTCAAAATCCTATTAAATCTTTAGGTATTGGCTGAATGTATACAATTTTCTAGTGAAAACAAAATAGTAACTTGCTCTCATAATAAGTACGTCTTTCCCTTTACAGCCGGAGCGACTCCAAGGCACACATTACTCAGTGCAGTCAGACATCTGGTCTCTTGGGCTATCGTTAGTCGAGATGGCCATAGGAATGTATCCCATCCCGCCACCTGATGCGAAGACCTTAGCGGCTATATTCGGTGGACAGAACGAAGATCATTCTCCTGGGCAGGTTGGTGTCGAGCTATAGATTTGTTTTCATTCATGTAATTTTCAATGGTATCCCGAAATTAACAATGATTTCTGGGAAATCTTACGACGGATCTAGGATTTGCACCGAGGGTTCAAGGTGATCAACAAAAACACTTCTTAACATTACAAAGGGGTTGAAGATTTTTAAATGCCTACAGTGTCAGTGTGTGTGTAATTTTGATTTTTTTTCAATGCACGCACGATACCTATATTAATCGATAGCTGACACGGACGAGTTTCTGTTTGCATTGATGTCAAAAAAAAAACATTAAAAAAAAAATGACGGAAATATTTAGGTTTAATTCCACAATATCTAGAGAGGAATATTGATGCTGCATACTGCATCGAATCCTGGATCTAGTTATTGCGGAATATAATCTGGTTATTTTTACATAAAATTAGCTGCGCCCCGCGGTTTCACCCGCATAAGTTTCGATCCCGTGGGAATATCGGGATAAAAAGTATCCTGTGTGTTAATCCTGGTTGTAAGATAAAGATAAAGATGCATTTATTTGTCTAAACATGTGTAACATGATACATAGATATGCACATATGGATGGAAATGAGTTTAAGATTGTCAGTTCAACATGTTTTGCCATATTCGGCGTACAAAATAGTTAATAATAGTATAATATTTAATTGTTAAAATAAATAATTAAATTATAGTCACAATTTAGTCAATTCAAATCCACACAACAGTCAATAAAAAATACAGTCAACAAATAATAATAATTAAAACAATAAAATGAATAAAACTAATAAAATTATATAAGTTCAAAATTTGTCATTCAAAAACTCTGTAACATTATAATATCCCTTACTAATTAGCAATTTTTTTTTTTTTTTTTTTTTTTTTTTTTTTTTTTTTTTTTTTTTTTTTTTTTTTTTTTTTTTTTTTTTTTTTTTTTTTTTTTTTTTGTAAACTATCTGTGTGCCAGATGTCATCCAAATCCGTTCAGAAGTTTTGGCGTGAAAGAGTAATAAACATCCATTCATCCATACAAACTTTCGCGTTTATAATATTAGTAGGATCATGGATTTCCGCAAAGTAACGCCCGATTCCATAACTTATTACTAATTTCGATCATTGCTGACACTCAAATGTATCAACACACAGTGAAATGCTATTGCTGTTTTCCTTGTTTTGCGTTGCTCAATATCGTACTAACGATAAAGTTGCAAAGAGGCCCCGATTATCAGTTTCCTGTTAAAACCAGGCGCATATGAGATAACAATGCACATTTCAAATACTTCGAGATATTTTGTGTCTTTGTACAACAAATAAATGCACTTTTCAAATACTTCGATGAATATGAAAAATACATACTTATTTTGCATCTTATAAAATAAAAAAAATATGCATGAGTAACACACTATAAAAGTGTGAAAGATTGCGTTGCATATCTACGATAAGTGTTTCTATTGCATAGTTTTTTTTTTTTGTGTAAAATCTATTATTCAGTAATTATGGAAAACCGCTGAATGTTGTTCAGTTCTTTTACATAACGGAGCTGTTTTGTAAAACTGTCTGATTTGCGACATTAATAACGTTCACAGTCTGATTTCGGTCTCAATCTGTCAAAAATACTCTTATTGCGTGAATGTGACGCATGTTTACCCCCCACTTGTTATTTTTTGTGTTTTTGTTCTTTTTTATGCGTCATGTTTTCCGCAAATAAACGCATTTTCTTTGTTTCTTTATTTCCCTTCAATTTTGAACGTTATTAATCTCGAGAATTGACCTTCAGATGTCATAATGAGCTGCAGACGTAGTGTACGTGGAACCAATTTGTTTCTACCTTTAGGATATGGTTTCATTTACTTTCTGTTTTAATTTTATTTTGACTCATCCAGTACGTATTAAAATATTCCTTACCACATTCTAGTTCATAATCCTATATTACCGTAATTCCAGGCGCCAAACTCCCCGCGTCCGATGGCGATATTCGAGCTCCTAGACTACATAGTGAACGAGCCGCCTCCCAAGCTGCCGGCCGGGATCTTCTCCGACGAGTTCAAAGACTTCGTGGATCGCTGTCTCAAGAAAAACCCTGACGAACGGGCTGACTTGAAAACGTTGATGGTGAGTGTTAAATTGATAGTATTTCAACCTGCTTATTATTATATTATATTACTAGCTGCTGCCCGCGACGTCGTCTGCGTGAAGGCTCTACAGCACCAAAAATACCTAAGATGCCAGTGTCGCTATAGCATTATAAGTAAACAACTTTTAAAATAGCATTAAAATATAAGTTTTTTTTGCAAGCGAAGCAAGTGAAGAGAGTTATATGGGAATCCTGCTGAGTTCAGTCATAAGATGTGACTGAAGGAAACAGAGAAAATAATGCAGGAATACATTCCAGGACACAAAAGAGTAAAAATACGTACAACGGTATCATACCTTACAACACTTCCCTATAAACTACGTTGGTAGTTATGCTGCCAGGAGCCAAAATGTAAAAAGAGTCAGGACTGGTGACGCGGGAGCAAGCGACGTACAGTTGGCCGTGTGAGAAGCAACTCGTCCTGAGGTCGACACCCGCTGCCCTCAGTGTCTGCCCCTGCAGCTTATTGATGGTCATCGCGAAGCAAACACTCACGGGGAACTGTACGCGCTTGAACTGGAAAGGGAAGTTATGAGGTATGAGGGAAATGCGTGGTATAAATACTGCCTCGCCGACGCCACAACCCGTAAGAATTTCCGCCTCAATGGTGTGTCTGTGGAGCGAGATGACTTTAAGGCGGGTCCCGTTATACAACTTCGGAGGAGATAGGTTCCGAAGAAGCATAATCGAGACACCGACCTTCAGCTTGATGGTATGCGCTGGAAGTCCACGTGCTGACAGGGAGTTCAGAAATTCCACGGGATAATGTGTGGCGTCATCTTGCTGGACAACAGTGTTTATCGGGGTGTAGACTACTTCATTCCCCTCAATTTCCGAGAGAATGCATTCGTTAATTGCTGCAGCCTGATCATTTTTGGGCGTCAAAATGGACATGCTCACACACCCAAGAATTCTGCTGGTGCGGTATACGACTGATGTCCCCGTACACACAGCGAATAAGTTCTTCTAAGCTGGATACCACTCTACCGAGAGACTCTGGAAGAACCACCTGTCCAACTCTCTCTTCTGGTAGAGTGCCTTCGCCAAGAAGAACATCCAAAAATTCTTGAGCACGTGCATTGCCGCCGAGCCGAGCTCTCATATTAATAGTCAAGCGCAGCGTACGAACTCGTGACCACAACGAAGATCGTTTCAACGAAGCATTCACCTCGTCAGCCCTCGATCCCCGCGTCACCTCGGGAAGCGTTTGCCGGAAATCGCCACTGAACAGAACTGTGACACCACTCATCAAATGTTCGTTCCTGCGGATGTCCTGCAGGGTTCTGTCCACGGCCTCAACTGCCTTCCTATTGGCCACTCATCCCATACGATCGGAGAGCAATCCTTGAGCACGTGTCCCTTATCGCTGTTACGTGACATACCACAAACAGGCATTTCGGCGCTCTCTAAATCGATGGGAATTTTAAACATGGCATGTGCTGTCTTGCCACCCGGAAGCAGTGTGGCGGCGATTCCCGACGACGCTACAGCAATAGCATTTTGCCTTGCCTCCTGACCTCTGCAAGTATGCCAGTGGTAACAAATGTTTCTCCTGTTCCACCAGGAGCATCCAAGAAAAACATTTTACCCTGATTTTGTCCAACGCTTTCAAGGACGGTGTCATAAATTTGTTTTTGCTCTGAAGAGAACAAAGCGACATGGTCATTTCGTATGGTGGTCATTTCGCCCGGATCGTAATTTGTCTCAGCGTTATACTCCCGATTTCCACGGTCTTGATGCGGTGATGATTGGGGAGCTGGTAACCCATATTCGATCGGTGGATTGCCGCCGATAGAAATGACCACATCTCGAAGTGAACTGAGACAGGTGTTCAGCACGCGTTCATCAGTTATTTCGACTTCGTCTCCAGTAGCACGCCTCAAAGCTCGTAGAAATCTTCAGACAGATGATGGTGATACTTCTCCCACAAAGCTACACTAAGCGACTCCACAAAATACCAAGATGACGGCAAACAGATGACGCATGCGGCTGGGACTGTCACTGACGCTCGCCTCCGCGAGGGTGTCATCCCATTTGGTCACCGTTGAGAAAGTAACGTGCTACGCAGGCGCGGTAAGTGGGATACTCCACGCCATCAAATGTCCTCAGAAAGGCGAAAGACGTTGGGCCTCGGACAGAGTGAAGTAACAACCGCAGAAAATAGCATTCGCCATTATTCGGATGCATGGTATAAAGCCTACCCAATGCCGTGTCCTTGAAAATTCCCGGAAAACCTTCCACAACACCTCCTCGTCGACGTCGGTTAAATACACCCCTTTGCTTGTCGTACGTGTAATATGAAGGCACCTCGTCATACGTAAGGGATCTCGCAAACTGGTCGACTTCACAGAGCGTGTTTCTTTAAATTGTCTTCCTCAACTCTGCTCAAGATTTTGAGGGTTTTGTTGGAACTTGAATTTGTCGTAACGAACTATACGATACAACTATTATGAAGAAAATGCACATTGCCATCTATGAATTTTAAGAATAACTAACTACTCCCTCGCCAACATGATCAAATTTAAATTATTAATTTCCAAAAAGTGTTAACATGTAACTTGACTTGATTTTTATGAAATCTCATAGATGGCGCTGCTTTAAAATTGCCATTATACTACTAACATTCATTAAACTATGTTTATCTGCCCAAGTTACTTAAATGGCGTAGTTTTTATAGTGTAAAGCTAGATAATAGCATGGCTTACTCAAAAACAACATTTAAATATGCGTCGTTAGATTACACGCTGTCACAGCATGCGTAAGAAAAATAAAGATTCACAGCTCCTCCCCCGTAGGTGATAGCGTGATAATATGTAGAATTAATGTTGACCCGACCTCTTAGTAATATTCATGCAAAATTTGAAGTAAATCCATGCAGTACTTTTTGAGTTTAGCCCGGACATACATACAGACAAACAGACAAAAATTCTAAAAACTATATTTTTGGCTTCGATATCGATTGTAGATCACGCCCCAAGTATTCTTTTTAAAAAATATTCAATGTACAGTTTTGACTTTCCTACGATTTTATTATATGTATAGATATACGCCTAAACTTGCCCCTTCAGAGTTTAGACTTTATGCGGCTTACTCAAATGTCCTTTCATTGGTATTATTCGTCGATTCCTTTGGTTCCTTAAGTTCTAAGTTAAGCCACACGATTACTGACAAATACTTGCACTGGCTGGACAGGCCCACTCAAATATGTGTGGAGTGTGTGGTTCAAGACCATTTCAGACACTAATCTACACAGTCCTCACATGATCTGACCGAGATTATGTCTGGACTTTAAAAAAACCGGCCAAGTGCGAGTCGACGAATTTTTGACAAACGTATTTACGGAAAGAAAATCATTTATCAGTATATTACAAGAACTGATTTAGCCCTAAGGTCTAATTACCAAGTATTTTCCCCAGCATTTTATACATAACTCGCAAGTGATTTGGATGACACTTTACATTCTTTGTAGCTTGCTAAAAGGTGCCCTTGAGATTTGATTGACAAATAAAATAGTAGCTCTACCTTGCAGATCGATCAGGCTGTGGCATTCTTGGTAAAAAAAAAAACAATATAGGTGTCGAATAAAGCAACTAAACCGACTATTTAGATAATATAATTATAATAATATTGTCTCACTGCAGGGCAAAAGCCTCTTCTCATACAAAGTAGGCACCAGCACTGATCACCACGCTTGCTCAAGATGGGTGCCGATTTCAGACTTAAGCCACCGGCACATTACTGTGTTGTGTTGTGTGTGTCGTGACGCGGAATGCACCAATCAAACGTATCTGTTCAGGACGACGTCAAATCCCAATGAGTTTTGATTGGCTAAAAATGCGTCAGAAGGCGACACAACACAGTAATGTAAATCCGGCCTTATATTTATTTTAAGTTCAGAGGGGCAATTTTGGTAATTTTAAGAACGTTCACAGTCTGATATCAGTCTCAATCTGTCAAAAATACCTCAAATGTACCTACATTTTGACAAGTTTTTGACATTTGTTTGTCGCCGAGATGACACTGCGACTAGATTTTGAACGTTTTAAATTACGAGAATTGGCCTTCCGGTTTCCTCACGATGTTTTCCTTCACCGAAGTTGGTAATGTCCAAAACAAACTCAGAAAGAGTTTATCTTGGACATTGCCATGAGAGGCGGGGCCTTATCCACTGGGCGATCAAGACATTTCATCTCGACTCATTATCATCATCTGCCTGCATTTTCCCAATTATGTTGGGGTCAGCTTCCAGTCTAACTGGGTGCTAAATCTTCTCGACATCTCATCTCGACTCCGATAAAGCTATATAAAAATGTGTAATTATATTATTTTCCATGCAGAACCACGAGTGGATCCGCAAGGCGGACGCGGAGAAGGTGGACATAGCGGGCTGGGTGTGCAAGACCATGGACCTCATGCCCTCCACGCCTAACTCTAACGTGTCTCCTTTTTCTTCATAAGCTGCAAGAAGTGCATACTTTCATCAGCGAAAAAGGGTTAGAAATATATATTTATTGCATGCATGCTTTTTTATTTATTGCCATCATCTTATGTATGCAAAAATTGTTATAATTTTATGAATAAAAGTAAGTATATAGTAATTTATGCCTTCTCAAAGTTATAAATTTAACACGCTCCATAAATCTTTTAAAGTGCAATAGTTTTCCGATTTCAAAATCGCCATTTCCGTATTTTTAAGTACGTTCGCATTCTAATGTTAGTCTAAACCTGTCAAAAATACCACCGAAATACTCTCTCTCTCTCTTTTAATATTTTTAAACAAGCTTCTTATTTTCATGAAGCATTTGCTACAAAGAAGTCTGTCGCGATGACTTTAAATCACAAAAGACACTTAATCGAATGACGAGAGGGAGGAAACCGTCAGAGATCTATGTGGCAAAAGCATTATTATTTCTTCTTATTTATTATATGAAACTAAACTTGCAGGTCAAAACATTTCCCAAGAGAAAGCGGGCGACACAATCACTGAAGACGCTGGCGGTGAAGAATAGCTGCCCTGAGACCACGCGATGACAGAAAACAGTGTGTCAACTCTAGATACCATTGTCCAGTACCAGAATGAGCCACACAGGCAGGCGAACACTCCACATCATAGAGACGTGATCCTACTTCCTTGATACAAACCTTCATTTTAGAATTATAACTATTATTATTGATATAAACGAAAACACAACACTTGAAAACATGGAGTACTCACGAACATAAGTCACAAATAACGACAACGATTGATGTCGCGTTGACTTGTGTTCATGCAGGTGTTGTCAACATTTGAAACTCCATTTGTTAACTACTCCGTGACATTAACAAATTGTAGCTCGTTGGTACTTGATACATTCGTTATTATGCTGTACTGGAAGTTTCTTACATCTAGCGTATTTAGTAAAAGTAGATCAGATTTATTCTACATATCAGGGTCGTCACGTCTCATATCAAAATGTTTCATTAACACATTAGTAAAACTCTTCGGGAGACATCCTGTCATCGAATCGAAATTCAAAATTAATAATTTAATTTATAGAATTGGCTAAAATTTAAGGTAAAATCTGTAGGGAATTATTGAAAACAATGTGTTACGCTATCGCTACGAAGCTGCTTGAGTAGTCGACGACACAGTCAGCCTTCTATCGACATCAATGTCGATAAGAAAAAAAATAATCGAATAAATAATCGAGAACATAATCGAATTAGAGGTGTAACTGTTTCATCGGCTACACATCGAAGGTGTTTGACTTTCCTTTTCATATACAGGCTATATGATTACGAGAAAGTTGATTAATAGAAGGTAAATGTGTGTACTGTAACCAATCACGGTGTCTGATGATAGATAGGGGTATAATACTAAAACATAGTGCATTCGTGGACGAACTAATCGAGGTTTTATAACAAAAAACGACAACTAATCGATGGATGGTCAAGTAGAGTTGATTTAACTAGTCGCAAGTCGAAAAAAATGTTAGTAGTGTTTTGACATATTTTTCTTTGCTGAAAGTGCGTAATTCATGTCAGCTGGTACCTGTTATTTGAATAGATTTCGGATGCGTTTTATTCGACGCGTCCGGAGCCTTGGAATACTCAAACGGCCGCGTTGTCGCGGGCGTGGGACTGTTCCAAAGCTCGAAAGTATCATCTTATAATCTGTAAAATAGAATGCATTTTTTAGAGATTACACGAAAGATAAAAAAAAAACGAAAAAATAAAAAATCGTAGGTATGTTTTTTATATTATTGACGTGATGCACTTTTTCCGTTTGGTTTGTTGTGTTATTTGCTTCGTTTTAGTATGTCCGCCTTTTATTTACCCGCCTTTCCCAAGCACCTAGTGTAAATAGACACAGCTACTCACTAATGTAACGTGTTTGCGCTGTTGAATGTACGAGTGAATGATATAGTTCATTCTGTATTTAACAGGTTCATTCATTTCGACACGATTATTTGTTGTAAGTAGGTTGTAGTTACACTATTTGAATTCGAAAGAATCGAGCGCGCATTTATGCTGATTCGCTGCACTATTTGACATTGATTTTTAATTCCCAGCGTTTGTACACCTCCTTCGCTTTGTGATCGCTATTATTTGCCTGGTCTTCCTATAGTATTTAGAGAGTTATGTGATTTTTTGATATGTATTGTGTGTTTCAGGGTTTGCGAAGTGTTTTGCCTTTTATTATACCCAGCATTTAATATTTTTTATTATGTAATTAGATAATTTGACGGTGCTTTTATGTTATCACTGATGTTAGTGATCAATTAAAAAAAAAGTAAAAAAAAAAAAAGATTTTTGTATAAATGGTCTACTCGTGATTCATAGATAGGTTTTACATTATTTTTTTCTAAAAAAAAGTTTGTAATCATTTGTCTGTAGTCGTCGTGTTAGGTTAAGTTGATTGTATAATTATAGGTATTGTATTCCAAAATTATGTTACCTATAATGAATTTACAATGTGAATAAGTAGAATGGCGAGACCTCATTCTTAAATGAAGTAAAGTCAATTACATAGATGCGTTCTTATATACAACGCGAATATACTCCGCTCTCCACTTCGTAAAATAGTGAATAATAAATGTATGCTGGAATTTAGAACTACACTTGTGCTCTATTTAGTAGATAAAGTAAAGAGGTGACTCGTTATAATGTTTGTTTTTGTTTAGGACTGAGGTTTCTCTTATAGTATGAATATTTTATGCTATCGTGATTTCGTGAATAACAGCATGGGGTACGGTTCCCATACTGTCTTTAAGTATTAAATTAATATGAAAAAGATATCCTTCCAAAGACAAAAGATTGTTTTAAAACTTTTTTATCTGTGAACATATTTCAGACTGTGACTGTACTGTTTGTGTTTAGAATTAGACGAACTAAAAGAATGGACGAACAAAGTCTAAAATAGTTTTTACTTTTTTATAAACTAAGTATCAGCAGACTCGGTAATAAATGAACAATGGAAACACCAATATCGATTGTAACTGTAAGTGATATTTTTAGAGTTATCGATTTGATAGTTAAAAGTATTTTTTTATTTATTTATTTGACTAAACGCTTCCTTAACGAAGACGCTTTTACCTTTAGTCATTTTAAAGTTTTAAATGATTTCGAGGCACATTGTAATGAAAGTACTCGTTTTAAAATTATATCACAATCGATCTCTAAAAGTCTAGCGTTCATTGCGGCGATTATCACGAAAAATCGATTAAGAATCGATTTAAAAACCGTCTTATTCGATTTTCGGAAATCGCCTTATGAATGTGCTCGATATTATCATATCGTAAAACAATCCATGAATGTAACTCCAGTTTATTTATATAAGCTTCTTCGTAAGATACGTCTGTAGTTAGGTAGGTACTTATGTACAATTAAATGTTAATAAAAATCTGGGTGTTTAAATTCACCATCATCATTTCCACAGAAAAAAAACTTGAGAGGTGTCAAGGGACACCCGGATTGAACGAAGTTCAAAGAGAGAGAGAGAGAGAGACAGAGAAACACGCGCACGCCGCACGGCTTACAACTATAGCAAAAAGTGTCGTTCCAACTTTTGGTCTTAATTTTTTCCGTCTAGCCCCCTTTCGCAACGCGCGATAAGGAACTTCGTCCCAAAACGTCCACTACTGTACATAGGCCTCCCCCAAGCACCGCTACTTTGACCGGTTCTGTGCTTGCATCCAGCGGATTCCTTCGGCCTTTACAAGGTCATCGGCCCACCTTGTGGCAGGCCTTCCAACGCTACGTCTTTCGATACGTATTAACCACTCCAGAACCTTTCTGCTCCATCAGCCATCTGCAGTGCGATTCTCGATTCTGTAAAAATCTCGCCGTGAAAACTTAGGTGAAGTGAGCGTGGAGTGAGCTGTCATTCCAACTAAATGCTAGGGATTGACATTATTGGCAGCTCACTCTAAGCTCACTTCACCTAACTTTTCACGGTGAGATTTTTACAGAATCGATCGGATGTTCTGCGAGATGTGCCCTGCGTATTGCCACTTAAGTTTGGCAATTAATCGGGCCATGTCGGTTACTGGTGTTTAAATTAATTTACCAATTTAGTATCGAGTTAATGTTTGCAATCAACTCAATGAAAAACTTAATAGCAGAAATTATAATTACTGGCTTAATAGTAGGCGTTGAGTCGACGAAGCGGAGGTGGAAGGACGCGACCCCTGGCGTTATACATTAAAATGAAATATGCGAAGTTGAATTGCAAGGGGTGGGCTCTCCTTGCCCCTCATTATAAATGTGCGTAAATATTGTTTCTGCGGAGCGCCTTTTGTCAGGCCTCATTAAGAAGACATTACGGGTTCGTGCTTAATCTGACTGACTTTTAAATTGAATATCATAAAATGGAACGTCAACTTCGGTTCTTGTTGATGGAGCGTAAAAACGGCAAAGGTACTCGTAGCAACTGTTTTGCTATTATAGGCGCTTCATATTATTTTCTGTGTTCCCCTTCATAAACGATGGATGGACTGTGAATGCTGATATGGTTAGAAAGGGGGTGACTACTGAGATGCCGACTAATAGAGAAGTATGGAAGAAAAAAAAACATGCTGCGCCGATCTCAAATAAATTGGGCTCAGGGCAGGAGAATGATGATGATGCTTATCTATGCATATTCAGATTTGAAATAGGGCTTCTCTTTTGATTTCTTCCTGAGAGTAAATATTTAGGTTTAAATTACCCTGTATAATGCATGCAAATTCTCGATTCGATGTGAAATACCCAGTTGAGGAAAACGTGCAAAGAAATGTCCTAAAATAAGATTGTCGCTTACTCGAGCGTAGCAACGGATCTATATCGCTAGAGCGAGCATCCGGTAGGTAGGAATATTAATCGTTACCGTGTCGCTTTTATTTACTTATTTATAACTAAACAAAGAAAAAAGAAGAATACGTTTCAATCAACTCAGCCTATCGCAGACCTTCTTAAGGTCGTCGGTCCATCTAGTTGGGGGGCGACCCACACTACGCTTGCCGATACGCGGTCTTCACTCTAGGACTCGTCAGCGCTACCGGCCATCGGTCCTTCGAGACCTTCGACAAACATGGCCAGCCCACTGCCACTTCAGTTTGCGGTTAAAGTGTAAAACATGACGCAAAGAAAAACCACAAAAAATATGCGTCACATCCACGCAAAATGGTCATCGCTCAGCAAGTCAGCATAACACTGTGACACTATGCGGGACAGAGCCACAGCGCCTTCTGCGACAGCCTACGTGCAATGTGTATTTAACACGTAATCTAGATTTAAGGGTATTGATACCACACAGTTTTGTTTTTTGTAGAATTAATTCAGGTCGCATTCTATAGTTTCTGCTTGGCCCCATGGGAAAAGGGCGTGACTTAATATTCCAAAAGTTTCTGATTAAAGTGTAAACAAACCCTGTTCAAATGTAAATTCTTACGCAATCACTCACTAAACCGAATTATATCGTAGTAAAAAAAAAAACAGTTGATCCATAGACCATACATTACCTATGTCGAGTTATCTATATCTTCTATTCTATACTTATTATAAATCTGTAGAAGTGAAAATTCTGTACATTGAAAATATCCAAAAAATAAATGGCAGGGGGTGTTACTTGACCGACACCGAACCTAAAAATGTGATTAAAAAATTTTTTGTCTGTCTGTCTGTTTGTTCAGGCATCACGCAAAAACTACCGGTTCGATTACGATGAAACTTGGTATAATTATTCTTTAATATCCTGGGCACCACACTGGGTACTTTTTATCCCGGAAAAGTATATACAATAAAAAACAAACTTAATTTTGCGGTTCGATCCCTATACCCGATTACCACTGTCTGTACTGTACCAACCGCAAATACTAAGTTTGTCGTAGGTTGGGTCACCCGCAGTTGAGTTCATTTTTATTCCTTTTAGTTTTTAGAGTTATTTAGGTTTATTTTTATATGAGTCGTAGGTATAGATTTTAATTTTAAAGTATAGGTAGTATATTTGATAGTGTACGTAGTGACCGTAGGTTATTTTATAATACTGTTAGGTAGGTTTAGTCATTCGTATAGATATTAGTTTTTAGGGATTTTGCTTATTTATTGAGTTTAGATTAGTTATCATCAGAAATAGGTTTATTTAGGTAGGTAGGTATTTAATTTTCTGTTATTGAGTTTTTTTTTTTAAATTAGTTAGGTACTTAGGTAAAGATATCATATAGGTACCCTCTTAATCACCACTAATGAGACACAATTGGTTTTCTATTGTAATTAGCCACAAAGGGCCCGCGACATAGATGGCATTCTGGGGAAGCACATACATTTTATCCTGTTAGCACGTTCCCGTGGGTAAATTTCCGACATCCACGCGGGCGAAGCCGCGGGCAGAAGCTAGTACTTATAATAAATCTGTAGAAGTGAAAATTCTGTACATTGAAAATATCCAAAAAATAAATGGCAGGGGGTGTTACTTGACCGACACCGAACCCAAAAATGTGATTAAAAAAATTTTTGTCTGTCTGTCTGTTTGTTCAGGCATCACGCAAAAACTACCGGTTCGATTACGATGAAACTTGGTATAATTATTCTTTAATATCCTGGGCACCACACTGGGTACTTTTTATCCCGGAAAAGTATATACAATAAAAAACAAACTTAATTTTGCGGTTCGATCCCTATACCCGATTACCACTGTCTGTACTGTACCAACCGCAAATACTAAGTTTGTCGTAGGTTGGGTCACCCGCAGTGGAGTTCATTTTTATTCCTTTTAGTTTTTGAGAGTTATTTAAGTTTATTTTTATATAAGTCGTAGGTATAGATTTTAATTTTAAAGTATAGGTAGTATATTTGATAGTGTACGTAGTGACCGTAGGTTATTTTATAATACTGTTAGGTAGGATTAGTCATTCGTATAGATTTGGTTTTTAGGGATTTTTATTGAATTTAGATTAGTTATCATCAGAAATAGGTTTATTTAGGTAGGTAGGTATTTAATTTTCTGTTATTGAGTTTTTTTTTTAAATTAGTTAGGTACTTAGGTAAAGATATCATATAGGTACCCTCTTAATCACCACTAATGAGACACAATTGGTTTTCTATTGTAATTAGCCACAAAGGGCCCGCGACATAGATGGCATTCTGGGGAAGCACATACATTTTATCCTGTTAGCACGTTCCCGTGGGTAAATTTCCGACATCCACGCGGGCGAAGCCGCGGGCAGAAGCTAGTCCGAACATAAATTTTTTTTCAAGATTTCAGGGTTGGTCCCGTAGTAAAAGTTGTTCATAATGATGACTACCTACCTACAAAGACTAAGGATTAAAACGATCAAAATTTAACGGTGTACAGATATTTTTGGAATAGATCATAATTTATACGGGTAGATTATCGAAAAACGACGTGTTACTTACGTTACGTTACGTAGGTCACATAATCACCCTGTAATGTTCCCACTGCGCACACACCAGCGTACACAGGCCTCCTCTCTGTGGGAGGGAGTGGGCCATAATCCGCCACGCGTACCTATTCCTTCCTCACGATGTGTTCCTTCACCGTTTTGAGAGCAGTGGTGATGAAATTAAATATACAAAGTAAAGAGCCCGCCTCAGCGTCGGTTCGAACTCACGGCCTATTACTCGGTAAGTTGAGGACGATACCACTGGGCCATCCTGTATCTCGTATCTCCTTAATATTCTTAACTTAACCGTCTTTTAATCCTAGTAGGCATGGGGTTGAGTGTCGGTTTTCACAAGGTTTTCATGATAAGTGCCGAAGTTTGTTGCGAAGTTAGCGGGATTCCGGGCTTCCAGTCGTGGCTACGGCGAACTTTGACATTAGACACCCACTGTACAAAGTTTCACTGGGTTCATTAACAATTATATAAAACCCTTTGTTGGGTTGTTCGGTACCGTTTGTAAGGCCACATACCTACCTAACCGTGAAGTAATAGTGTTGTTATTGTTCACTAAAGGTATTTAGTTGCAATATTTGAACTTTGAACTGAAAATTTTATAGGAAGCTATTGGTTTTCGATATTTCAGCGTGAAATTACAGCTTTAGAACTAATCGTTCGTGAAGATGGTCGAGAAACTGTAGTTATTTTTAGAATTGGTTGCAATATTTCATATTGAAGCAGCTTTATTGTCTACCTACCTAGTTAAATTGCTATAAGACCATGAGTTGGTAATCGCAATGTTTATGTAGGTAGCTACGAGTAGGTACTCACGTCAAATGGTGAAGGAAAACATCGCGAGGAAACCGGCATGTCCTAGAATAAAAAATTCGAAGACGTGACACTGACATCTACCAACCCGCACTGGGCCCGCGTGGTGGAATACAGCCCACTCCCTCTCGAAGAGAGGAGACCTGTGTCCCAGCAGTGGGAACATTAAAGGCTGTTTATGTACTCACGTCATGTAATTTGATAAAAGACATGGGGCTGAAAACTCATACTTTTTTTGTTGATATCATGCGGGGTATTTGCGTCCATTCATTTTAGGCGATACCTACCAAAATAAATTGGGGTTAATCCTTACCCATTTATTTCACTATTACAGCATGTATGGGTTAAATGTTTGGTTATATGTTTATTGACTATTTGATTAATACTCTGACTGAAGGAAAACGCAATTGGGTTAAATTTCCTCTACAGAATTTAATTCCGAAAAGACCTGTAGATACTTTTTATATTTTTTTTCTGTAAATCTAAAATTCTAAGTAATTTAATTGCAAAATTACATTTAAAATGTGCGTAATATGTAGTTGAAAACTCTGGCTGAAAATATTTTTGATACACAGCTTAATTCATTTTTAAACAATTTTTATTTGGTTTGTCGCTTACGTTTGTTTTATTTTAGCTCCAGCAAATTTGTTGCGCTCTTTTTTTCGCATGTGGAAGTAATTGACTCTATCACTTTCTTATGCTATATATATTTTTTACGTATCACCTTAACACAATAACCGTAGCAATGGCTCATTTTGACATTTAAACGGTATTCATTGCGTTATTTACGTTGTTGAGCAGACAAAGGTCATTGGGCGTTTTGTTCGGACGTTTGACCCACGGCGTACACATATAAAATAGGTCAGACTGTGCAAATATCTATCTCTGAAACACAATGGTAAAGGTCGCATTCTTGTAAACACCGGGAGAGTCTCAGAAAAAAAATTAGAAAAAATAAAAAAAAAACATTTAAAATAATGTAGAAAATTAAAACTTGTAGGAGGATGCGTCGCGCAGATAAGCACACAGTAGTGGTGATTGTTAGAGCTGAGGCCTAGGACAGGCTTGTTGGCGTGTTTGAACAGATTGTAATCGAAAGTGTGTTACGTAATTAGGGTGCTGTCCTGTGCTGTTGGAGTTTCATAGCAAGAATATACTTAATATAATAGAATACTCTTTATGATGTACTCACGACGACATTTTAATAAGCTACCTATACGATTCCAGTACCACCACCAGATCGGACTGCTGCGCTGCGTGTCGCGGGTTCGATTCCCGCACAGAACAAATATTTGTAAGTCCTACATGTATTTGTTCTGAGTCTGGGTGTTTTTCTATCTATAATATGTATGTATTTACAAAAACAAAAATAGTATATAAGTAGTTTATCAGCCATCTTGTTACCATAACACAAGCATTAGGTTGCTTAGCTTGGGACTAGATGGCGCTGTGTGAAATGTCCAGGGATATTATTATTATTAGTATAAGCTGACTTTTCATTGTACGAAAAGCCTATATAATGCGAGGCCAGCTAGAACTGGAAATGTACAGCTTGATCATTGATGTGTCGTCGTGTGTCACCATATGAGTTACAGACTCTATTACTTAGAAAACTTTTGCAAGTTCACCATACCCCCATATACTTACCCATAATAAAACCGACATGTTTTGAAGATGGCGAAAAAAATGGGGAGTACGTACTTATTCCTGTACGCGTCAGTTGTCATCCGAATCTCTCGTGCCAGGGAGTAAGTATGGGAAGTCACGACCATAGCATAAGTAGGTCAATCGATATGCCTCGGGAGCGCTGATTATATTTATTAACAATCGTGTAATCACAACTTTTTGCTCCCCATCACTAGTTAGTTTAGATAAACAGGATGAGTATCGACAGCATAATGAATGATGTTCTTGTTATTTTCGATGTTTCTATTTTTTTTAGGGAAATCAGACATTTATTACATAGTGTGCACTGAGAAAGTCGGTATTTAATGTTTAGACCCGAAAAAATGTTTTAATTAGGGTCCGCAGGAGAAGACCTGAGGGGTAATTCTCGTAATTTTAAGAACGTTCACAGTCTGATCTCAGTCTCAATCTGTCAAAAATACGTCTAATTTCCCTACATTTTGACAAGTTTTTGACATTTGTTTGTCGCCGAGATGAGACTGCGACTAGATTTTGAACGTTTTAAATTACGGGAATACGGGCCCTGGTTATGTCACGGGAATCCGCTGCTCGGGATTGTAAATCGGCGGATGTCTTTCGGCTAAATGAAGACGAGGGAAATCTGAAAATTGATTAGTGGCCAATTGGCCATTAGCGTGCATACACACGAGAGACACGCGTTGATGACAGCCTACCGTGCTGAAATACACGAGCGACACGTCGACGACGGCAGCCGCCGACGCGTCCTCGGCTGCCGCCGACACGCGTCGACCGTTACCTCTGTCGTCGACGCATGCCGCTCGTGTGTATACACGCTTAGCCATTGACATGAGAACGTTGGATAAAGGTTCTATATTCTAGCTTAAACGACTTCTTAGGTAACGCCTGCGGCATTGAAATCAAACTAGAATGCCATAATATTATGGGGGCCATATTTTGCTAAGGGTAATGTGCTAGAACAATAACAATAAATAAGTCTGTTAATGGGGGTATATTTCAATAATGGTAGTGGCTATAAACGTACTCGTAACATCTCTCAGAAAACGCATTAAAACTATTCGAAGCAAGAGCTTGTAGCTTGGTGTATTTGAAAATCAATTTAAAAACCTTGAAATTAGTTCGAGTAAGTAGGTACCTAAAGACAAAGGGTATTAATGAGTCTACTCACGAGTAGCGTTCAGCGTAAATTACCCTGAATAAAGCTCCTTTTACAACGTGCCGATACAATGGTGACATTAATTAAACATGGCCAAGGAGGGAAGGGCTAGTATTTATAACAATGTAAAATAATTCGTAATTTGAAAACTACCCTTCCTTCAATTCGCCTTGTCTTTGAAAGTTATTCGTTTGAACTTTATTGATCGATGTTATTTTTCTTGTCTCCGGCAAATGTCCCGCGCTACTGTTATTTAAGTACAGTCACGAGCACTGGTATGTCAACACTTGGCAACTTTCAATTTAGATTTTTTCGTGAAATAAAGAATGCATCGTTGAAATACGACACATTACATAAACCTATGAGTTCGAAAATGTTATGTTCATAACAATATAAAATTTCATTAAAAAATAAATTAGTAAATCGCTTTTGAATAAAGCCGAGTGTATATATATTATAGTTTTGCTCGTGACTGCTGTACAGGTTGCTCCAAGATGCTATTTTAGAAAATTGAAAATAACTAATAACGTTTTAATGAAATTAAAACGAACACGCGAAACTGTATACGTGTTTTAAATTAATGTCGCCATTAAACCGGCACGCTGTAGGCCTAGCTGCCTACATTTACACGATGCAAGTTTCTTATTAGGAGCAGGTGGCTCAGTGGTAACGGCCGCGACTTTGATTTGTTGATCGTGGGTTCGAACCCAGACAGGCGCTTTACTTTGTGTAAATTATTTCATCACCACTGCTCTCAAAACGGTGAAGGAAAACATCGTGAGGAAACCAGCATGTCCTAGAACCAAAAATTCAAAGACATGTGACATCTACCAACCCGCACTGGGCCCGGGTGGTCGATTACAGCCCACTCCCTCTTGAAGAGAGGAGGCCTGTGTGCCAGCAGTGGGAACATTAAAGGCTGCAGATTATATAAGTTTCTTATTTGTGGTATACCTACAATAAAATTGAAGCAACTAAAAATGACTGGCATTCGTCTCAAATCTGTTTAGACGGTGCAATCTTTATTGTTGCTTCAACTTATGGTACACCACAAGAATGAATTAATGAATTGCACCGATCCCAGCGTGGTTTGACCAGACTCGATTAATCGAATGAACCCCAAGATTCGCACTAGCTCCTGTAACCTCATGTTCATGGTGCTACAGCCACCATTGCATATCAAGAAGTAGACCGGGGGGCGCGGTTTTTGTAGGGAAGACGTGCCCGTAGGAAAGGATAGGATTTAAGAGCCTACCGGATATGCATCCTAGAGTAAGCATTGGACTAGTGGAGAGATGGGTAATATTTGTCTATGGATGGGCATCTTTTAACGACGACGCGGCCAGGTGCTTCATGCTTCAACTTATGATGGTACACCACAGGTAATTAAATCTCTTCGTGTAAATCAGGATTTATTATTTAAGTTATTAACGAATGGGAGATTCACCTAAAGAGTAAATTAGCCTGGGATTAGAGCCGATCTGTAGGAAATCCGAGGACGGCTGAAAGGTGCAAAGGAGAGGGGTCTTGCGTGGATAAAGCTAGCTACACACATAGCTGCAAGCTAGTCAAGTCTTCATGAACAAAATTAACCTTGCCAAATAATAATAAAAATCATTTTAGACGAGCATGCTTAAGAGTCGGTTTAGGGCATGCAAATAAATTTTAAATAATATCATTATACGGAATTTAAAAGTAGAAACCTTATTGTTCTAATATAATTTTTGAATTAAGACAAAGTGTAAGTTACAGTAAAAATATGCGCACATAACGAAACTTTAAACTTTAAAACAACATTTTGTCTTTATGTAACATAACTTTTTTAAAAGCCATTTAAATAATTACACTTTATAAAACAAAAACTATAGGAATCTTTTTTTCTTTATGTTGCAGAAATTCCTGTAAACTATAAAAACAATTAAAACAAACTAAGCCTCGTGTAGTCAGCAGTACATCTAGCGCAGTTGTGCAAGCTTGCACAAAATGATTGTAAATGCAGGCATTGACAAGTTTCCTGCTGTGTATAGCCGTCTTAACTGGCATATCTTCTATCTGTACGTCATGTTCTGTAGCCAACGAAGCTCGAAGGTAATCTGCCGGACGGCTTTTTATTTTTTGTCAGTCGAACGTAACAGTTTCGCTTTGAGAGTTTTGCTCGAAATCCTGTCAAGAGCAATAGGGTTGTGATGGATCTCTGAGGATCGGTTGTCATTTTTTGGTATTTGTATTTGGAGATTTAACAAGACAGATTTAGGTACAAGATTGGTTTGATTTAATAGGAAACCTCTTTGACCGATGTTGATTATGGTAGCAAGCCATTTCACCCTTTGACGAAAAACTAAAAGGAACACTCATAGTAAAAGCGCGATATTATTTTATACAATAGTTGTTCATAATTTAACAAGAATGTTGTGCATGCCTATAAGTGATGTATATATAAGGTGCTATAAAAATATCTGCCACGGCTGCAGTGGGAGATAGTATTGTGTTTATAGATTACAATAGTAAAGATAAATTATTGATTATTCGTCATATTTTTTTTCATACAAAAAAATTCAAAAAAAATGTACGTATAAATTTGAATTGATTTATTAGTATAAAACCATCCCGTAGACTTGTAAGCTGTTACCGCACCGCACTGAATTCAATTAAAAAACGCCGGCGACGTTCATTCATACACTGTTGCCATTCTTATCAAACAATGCCGCCGTGCGCGGCGGCCACTCGGTCGTGAATTAACTGTTCCGGGGTACGAAAGTTCTTCACTATTGTAATCTATAAACACAATACTACCTCCCATTAAAGCCGTGGCAGATATTTTTATAGCACCTTATATACAGTACCAGCAGCGTTTGAATATCGGGATAAAAATTATCCTATGTGTTAATCCTGGTTATAAACTATCTGTGTGCCAAATTTCATCCAAATCATCCGTTGAGTAGTTTTTGCGTAAAAGAGTAACAAACATCCATCATTTATCACAAACTTTCGCGTCCTACTACTATACTATAATACTAGTATACAGGATTATAGTTTAAGAGAAGGACGTAGGATTGAAGACTCGTGATTACCTTTTGTGACCATCCTTGTAAATATGTCGTTGGGTTGTTGTGCCTTCCTTAATACATAAATACTTGTAAAATAGTTTGAAATCTCTGAAAATAAATACAAAGGTTTTCCTTTCCCCTTCTACCTAATTTTACTTTCCCGTGTTTTTCCCCTGAATAAAAAAGCTTGTTCTATGTCGCATCGGGAAGAGCTAGGTACCTTCCACTACTAAGGGTGAAAAAATATCTTATTTTTATAGAGCCTTCAAACGCGACGCGATGAATACCAAGCTTATTTTTGTCATAAGCAACTTGGGAAGATAGATTCTACACCTAAGTATTCTACACCGAAGTATTTTAACTTCATAAAAATTGATTTAAAAATCTGACATGCTTTTTATCTATCAATACATATCGCATCGTATCTCATACTAATCTACTTTGTGTAATTAATAATTTCATTACCAATGTTCTCAAAACGGTGAAGGAAAACATCGTGAGGAAACCGGTATGTCCTAGAACCAAAAATTCGAACACATGTGACGTTTACCCACCCGCACTGCGCCCGCGTGGTAGATTACAGCCCACTGCCTCTCCTCTGCTGATTATGTTACTACGGAATTGAACACATTCTACATAAGTGCCTGACTACGTGGTAATTAAGTCCTTTCTTTTTGCTACAAAGTGCTTTGTTAATAAAGTAATATTATGTGTCTCATTTTATTGTTATTTCCCTTGAGATAGGTGAGTACCTATTTTATCTACTAGCAACGAAGGACTCTATCAAAAGAGAAATAAAAATAATCTATTTTAGTATGTAGAAACTAGCACGCAATTTGAATCATTTTGAAGGATATTGCTAATCCAATACTTCTGTAGCGGTATCTACAACGCCACATGCGAACAACGCATCATACTGATGTCACGCAAATCCTGCATCTCGCAAGTAGAGTTTACCGCGCAATTAGCATAGATACAATTTCCCAACATCAATCGTTGGGCAGTTGCCCGCCAGATAAAACACCCGTCTGGTTGGAGGATCCTCCCTTTTCTATGGAGGATGAGTGAACTTTACACCCTGTTCCTCATCCCTCTATACTAACTAGTCTGCTCAACAACGTAAATAACGCAATAAATGTTGTTGAACTGTCAAAATGAAAGCTATTGCTACTGTTAGTATGGTACGCAATTACCCCACTGAGGCGAATTTCGTATCGCCTCAGAATAAAAAATGCCGTCCCATTCAAAATTAATTATCTTCCTTTTTCTTTCGTAACTTATAAATGGTGTAATTAACCCGACTATAGATATAAGTACCTACCTAATCTCCAAGAAACATTACCATGTTTTTTGGAGATTAGATCCAAACAACAAAACATTAAACAACTCAACATGTGATTCTGAGTTGTCAGTCAGTTACGTAAAACTTCCTTAATATTTGCAAATTAAAGTTTGAAAAGATGCGAGAATTTTTCGTAGGCATGTGTAAATATTTATGTTCGAAGAAGTTCCCCTTGAAATGAGGTTTGATTTCGAAATTCATGTGTTTGGATCCGGTATACTTATTCGCAGTTAGTTTGAGTGCCTACTTCTTCAGGAATTATTGACGCAAAGTTTCTGAGAAGTAAGCTCGTCTGAAATCTGAATCAAATGAAGGTCGCTTGAAATCATTAGCTTCTATAGCAAAAGTAGATAGATAGGCACCTACTTATTCTTGCGAAGTTTTTGTTCTTAATATTGGCTTATGTAAATAATCATAATAGGTAGGTTTCTATGTAGGGGGACCCTTCAAGTTTTGAAAAATTATACTGCTCTAATCATTGATAATCAATGGCTATAACATTGAATTATTTGTGTACCTTCAACCAACCCATACTGGGCCTGCATGGTGGATTATGGCCCACTCCCTCTCACAGAGACGAAGCCTGTGTCTCAGCAGTGGGAACATTATGGTCTGATTATGACTTCATTGTATACAGCATTTTATATTTTTTTGTATTACACACGGCTTCATCAATTGGGCTGAAACAACCCCAGCAAAAGACATCGACATAGTAACTGCTTTTTGATTTTTTTCAAAAACATTTTATATTTCAACAAGTAACGATACACAAGAACATTTTAGTACTGTTTGTATTCGTCTAGTTAGCTTGAGGTTTTAAGATCGCTTGAAGCGGATATAATTGCGAAGTTCAATTCCCAGATATGCAGTTTTCTTTTTAACCAACTTCACAAAAGGAGGAGGTTCTCAATTCGACTGTATTTTTTTAATGTTTGTTACCTCAGAACTTTCGACTGGGTGAACAGATTTTGATAATTCTTTTTTTATTTGAAAGCTGGTGCTTCCCGTGTTGTGACAGGACAAAGTAATATTTATCTTCTGTCCTTTTCTTAATGAAATAGAAAGAAAAAAATGCACTGAACTTAAATTACGTTTAGTTTGTGAACAAGGGAATCGGCGCCAATATCTGATGAATAATGTACTTCTAAAGTTAAGTAACAAAGTTACTTCACGGTTTCAAAGATACCAAGGAGTATTTTGAAACGCAAGAAATAATACAATTTCCTCCAAAATTATATTAACACCAAAGCAAGCTTCCCCTTACGAATAATCACACACGTGTTACTTTCCAACGGAAGTTTGTTAATTTAATTAAACAAATACAGGGCTACGTAAATCGTTCCTACCTACAGCCTACATAATATTATATATTATAACTACATAATAAATGTATAATACAGAGGGGCTTCAACCGCACGGCTCGATCGATCAGGTTAAGTTACGCTTACCGCGGTTGGTCCGTGGATGGGTGACCATTTTCACATATCAAGACCCCTCCGTGCCTCGGAAAGCACATTAAGCCATTGGTCCCGGTTGTCTTTCGTGGTTCTTTGGTAATCGTTACAAGTCGTCAGTAACCCGAAAGTCTGACAACCAATCTTACCAATGGGTATCGTATTACCCAGTAACTGGATTGTGGAGGTCAGATAGGCAGTCGCTCCATGTAAAATACTGGTATTCAGCTGCATCCTGTTAGACTGGAAGCCGACCCCAACATAGTTGGGAAAAGGCTAGGCAGATGAGGAATGATGAAAAGTAATGAAAATCAACTCACACGCTCACCCAAGTAGCTAACACCCTGTTCCCGCCACAGCATACAGTTATGTAAAGAAAAAAAATGTGATTTCATTTGACAATAAACTCGTAATTTATTCCCATCTGTGACGTAAGAGATTTATTCATACATACATACTGTACTTATATTGTTTAAATATACAGGCTGACAGGATTTATAAACGAGGGTCATGTTGAAGAAGGATATTTTAGGATTCGAATCTCGCACCAAATACGGAAAAAACTGGACACTCACATGTCGCTACATCAAAAGTAATTCCTATTAATTGAAGTTTTAGAGATAAAAGTCGATGAACAGCACGCCTTTTCAGATCTTAATTACATAACACCACTCCTGATTTCCCCGTAGGGTTAAGCAGAGGTGTACCTACAGTAGGTACACTCAGGCAGATAATGTTAATGTAATACACGAGGAAATAATAATGCACAATGAACTTTATGTCAATTGTCTAACATACAAATTAGATACGAGCTTAAGGTGGATGCTCCAAGGTAGCCCGCGAAATTCAAATTTTCTTACGTTTTGAAACGAAGTTCCTTATCGCGCGTTGCGAAAGGGGGCTAGACGGAAAAAATTAAGACCAAAAGTTGGAACGATACTTTTTGCTATAGTTGTAAGCCGTGTGGCGTGCGCGTGTTTCTCTGTCTGTCTCTCTCTCTCTCTCTCTTTGAATTTGGTTCCATCCGGGTGTGTTATTTTGCATTTTGCTGGTCAGTATTAAGTTGTACGTTGATTAAAATATGATTTGCGGCCGTAACAAAAATCTAAGATCAAGTAATCCTACTGAATGACTATTTCATGAAATCTTGACATTTTACGATTATGCTAACTTAACAAGTTGTATTACTGATTCTAATGATTATAATTCTGTAAATACATATTTGTGACAGCCGCGAATCATATTTTAATCAACTTACAACTTACTACTGACCAGCAAATTGCAAAAAACGTAAGAAAATTTGAATTTCGCGGGCTACCTTAGAGCATCCACCTTAATGATGCCGGAATCCACGAGAATGTGCGACAATTCTCCAGAAGGTGCGCGACCTGTGCGTATTTGTGTTCTAATTTGTGCGTTACACTTTTGACATAAAGTTCATTATGCTTTGTACAAAAAAAAATCGCTTCCACTCCGTTCCGCGGCAGTGTAAATTGAGCCTTAAGAAGGTTTCTCTTCAAAAAGTTCGTACGAAATGATATAATAATAATAACGTACTTATTAAAACTTGAGTTTACTACTTACAAACCATATAAACTGAAATGATAACTATGCTCGGGTAAGTACCTACCTTACAAAATACTAATTGTCCCTTTTAAAATGAAGCACTAAACTTTGTCAAACACGCACAAGTTTATTAACATTTTATGTTTCGTCCTCATTTTTCGCTAAGGACGATACTTCATTACGAAAATAATTTATACTCTGGATAGGTAATTTAAGCCTCCATAGATTATTTTCAAGATTTATTCGTTTATTTTGCGACACAAACGGTAATGACTGAAAGAGATTTTATTAAAAACAATCTTCACGGCTGCGATTGAGTTTACATTTTTCTTTCTCATTTGTTTTTCATTTCATAATAGTACGGAGATAATTGCATTCTGTATTAAAATGGCGTAAAAAGGCAAAGAAAGTCTTTGAGATGTTTACTATAATGTACTGCTGAACATGAGGTTCGATTCCCTGGTCGGGCAAAGTGTTAATGGATTTTTTCCATCTGGAACTTCTCAGAAGCAGCCTGGAGTCTGGATTGGTGTCATTTTGATGGCAATTGACTCGCCCTTTATGGGACTTTAACGTAGGTAACTGGCAAATGTAGGTGTACTAAGTGTACTTATACAAGCTGTTGTTATGCATCCTGGTCAAATTTCAGGAGGCTGTTATGAAAGACATAAATAATCAAATAAAATTACGATCCCTGCTAAATAATGAATACATACTTGTTTTTTTAGTTATTTAAGTTTGACAGTATTTCAGAATACACCACTTTCAAAGAACAGAATCGCCCCGTTGCGTATACGGCTAGCAGTGTTTTATGTGTGTGTAAAAGGGCAGTTACAGCGGCCCGCGTGAGACAGCTGTCTCACGCGGGCCGCGTTTTAAAATGTGTGCCTCACACAATCATGCTGATTTCCGAAAATTAGAAAAAAAACTTGCTTAATTTAATTATTGATTCGTGTCGAGAATCAGTAGCATAGTTACCTCCTTGAATTTGACAAGGATGCAAAACGACACCTTGTAGATACACAAAAAAGGCGTGATGCGTAACAAAATAACATCGGTTTCGGTTTTAGTATAACCACTAACCGCACACGTCATTACTAAAATATGATGTCATGTACTTAAGGCATAAATCATACAGACTACAACTGCCAACCGAAATCGATCTTTAAAAAAATGTGAATGACTTCCATGTGGGTGTAGGTACCGTAGGTTCACCCTAACCTTTCGGGATTCAAGGCGTGATGTTGTTATTTTTCTGTTTTACATAAAAAATGAAAATAAAAAACTTGAGAGGTGTCAAGGGACACCCGGATGGAACGAAGTTCACAGACAGACAGAGAAACATGCGACGCCGCACAGCTTACAATAGCTTACTATAGCAAAAAGTGAAAAAGTGTCGTGACAACTTTTCGTAAGATTTTTTTCCGTCTAGCCCCCTTTCACAACGCGCGATAAGGAACTTCGTTCCAAAACTTCGTTCCAATAAAAATCTTCTATAAATCAATTTACGTTGTTGAGCAGATAATTTATTATGTAGCTCTGCGACGACGTAGCTGCGTAGCGGATAATCTACGCATCGGCTACGGCGTAGCACGACATAATTGTCGTGACAACTTTTCGTAAGAATTTTTTCCGTCTAGCCCCCTTTCACAACGCGCGATAAGGAACTTCGTTCCAAAAAGTAAAAAATTCTAAATAGATTCTAGATTCTAGAATTTCCAATTATTTCAAAAGCGACGCTTCCGTACTTTATGAAGTACGTACAGCGTCAAAAGACCAAATAAATTGAAGTATATTGGACGGAAAAGCGCTCTTTGACGTTTCGAAACATTGTTCTAGGATTAAAATGATCACAAAGGAACGTATAACTTGTACCTGTGAAACGGGAACTGGGAGAGCTACCTTAATTTATCCGTCATTGGACGTTGTTAAAATATTGTTGAATGGCGTAAAAATGACAAGGAAAAATGGCCAAGTTATTCAGAAAATGTTGACAATTCCCTGTGCCCGTTTATTCACTGTTGTTTAAGTTTCAAATAATAATTCCCTTCATAATACAATTTTAATTTCAAATTTCCCTTATTCGCTCTTTCCAGGGTTTCTGCGAAGGGGTAAATTCAATGAAAATTAAATTTTAAATAATAAAACGTTGTTCATGAAGTTCTGAAGTCTTCAAGGGTTTATGTTAAAATATAGAATTGCGAAGGAGTTTATATTGTGACGCGTAGGTAGTTAGAATTCTTTTCGTTTTTTCTGTGAAGGATTCCTTATTCATTAACTAGCAGCGCCCCGCAGTTTCACCCGCATAAGTATCGATCCCGTGGGACTATCGGGATAAAAATTATCCTATACATGTGTACTCTACTGTAAAGTTTCATCAAAATCCGTTCAGTAAGTAGTTTTTGAGTGAAAGAGTAACAAACATCCATCCTCACAAACTTTCGCGTTTATAATATTAGTAGGATATCTACTTAATAAAGATTCCATGGACGCAATATCATTCTTCATCTTAGCGTGTCGATGGCAATCTAAATGGACTCAACCCAGAATTCGGCTATGTGTTTGGAGCCATCACTAGCGTCCATCGTTTTATTTAAATACTAGCTGACCAGTTACAGGTACCAGGGACCAGACCTGAGGGAAACGTTGTTTTGCCATATAAATTATTTCTAGCTGTCCGGCGCTACTTCGTTCGTCGTGGTGTCCTACCCCCTACCCTACCCTACTCCTACCCTACTCCTACACTACTCCTACCCTACTCCTATCCCATTCCTACCCTACTCCTACACTACCCCTACTCTACTCCTACCCTACTCCTACCCTACTTCAACCCTACTCCTACCCTACTTCTACCTTACTCCTACCCTACTCCTAACCTACTCATCCTTGATAATCCGAGTAATGTGGATATACATACACATGTATATTGTCGATTCAACACCCTTAATTTAAACAGAAGTATGAATGGTGTGGTCGAATCTTGGTCGGTATTTCTATCAATTTTTTAAATGTAAAAAGTGGTTATTGTGACATAACCATAATAGTTGGACATATGGTATCGCGAAGTTTTTTTGTTGATATTGATATGTTCTTTAATATTGTAGAACATACTTTTGTTCTATCATCAATAGTTTCCGCAGCGCATGCGACGAAAGACGTTTTAGTGCACTTTTTTACACCTTGGGTTACGTTACTTAAGTTTTAGTGAGGATCCCTAATCTATTCTAGTAATAAATATAGCCTATGCCACTCAAGGTGAATGTAGCTTTCCAATGGTGAAAGAATTTTTGAAATAGGCACAGTAGTTGTGTATTTTATTTTCTCTTCTACTCTGACACACGGTATCTACATCTCGTTACCTATTTTCTTATCGCAAACTGTATGTTGGAAGAGATTTCTTTATAAATAAACATCACCTTTGTACGTATTTTTCTGTTTCTTTCTTCTTGTCTGTTCATGTGTGTGTGTACCTAAATGGCGAAATAAATAAAGGTCGTCATTACCTATTACTTTTCTTCTGAAATTGAGTGTTCATCTATGTGAGATTGGTGTTTATGTAGCCATGTATATTACGTATAAAGCCTCGTGCCCGGTTTGTCCTATATATTTGTTAAGGTCGGCCGTTGTTCCTAATTAGTAAGAATTTCGCAATATCCGAGACGAAATAATTTCTCATGCGCTAACATTGTACCTACAATACTTGTAATTATAATTAAACAAAGTCGAGAGCTGCTAAGAAATATATGTATAAAAGAGGGTTGGAGCTTATGACCACACGACAGAAATGAGAACTTCTGGAATGAAAACGACTGGAGCCGAGTTTATGCGATTCAGCGCCGAGTATACCTACGTGATTCAGCGTTACCGACCGACTGGACCCGAGTATACCTACCCCATTCAACGTCACAGACCCGAGCGTGACAGATCAGTTTCGTTCACTGTTTAGAAAGAGTGCAAAGTGCGCCAAAGGAAGTTTTCACTTCAAAAGTTTTTATGATGTTTTGCATAGGTAGGTATCTTTGAGAATGAATGAACAATAAAATTATAAAGTTAACACCGAAAGCACAGTTCAAGAGCTTACCTACTAATTATTGTGCTGCCTCGAAAAAGAAAACATAATTTAAAAAATATGAGACCAAATTAAAGCAGCGTCGTAAGTCCTTAATTTAATTGCTTCGCTTCGACAAGCATCGTTTTGCCTTAATAAACTCCAACTGTACTAAGTCCAAACAAGTGTATAGGTATTTATAGCACCCTAAATTATTTGTATAGAAGGGAGGGCTCCAAATTCATAAATTAGAGAAGCAGTGTCAAAATAAGAGGCGCCTCAGAAACAATAAAGGTGCTTTGAGTGTGAATGAGTATGAATTAGACAAGCTTTACCATGCTGCACTCTTGACGTGTTCCTATTTACCCAACCTATATTGTAGTGCGTGCGAATACGTACGGCAACGCACGAACGAGCCCAAGTCCCTATTGGCAGCTTGTACACTGAATACGATTATACGACGCAGTCGTGCATATAGACGCGCTAAGTCGACGTCAGAAATCTGCACTTGTAGGGATTGGGATATCTTTCATTGACTAGTGTACGAAAAACACGCGCCGTCGCACATGAAAAACACGTCACTAGTCTGAGCACTCAAGCATAACCAAATGTTATACGACTGGCCTGAGATAAAAAGAAGGGCTATGTACCTACTACTTACTGAGTAAATTCTAGCAACTAGCAAATCAATTGCACACAGTCGATGTAGCTAGTAAAAGGTGATGCTGGAAATGACAAGAGGAACGGCAGCAGAAGCAACGAACCGCGAACAGGAAAAATACAAGATATTTTTCCGCAACTTCGCTATGAATAGATATTTGTTCAGACTTATCACAGTTTTTGTGAGCGGCTGGTTTGATATTACTACAGAGTGTAAGGCAAGACGCTGAAGTGACGACACGGTCGGCGCAGTGGCTGAGCGATCGACTGCTGCACTGCGTGTCGTGGGTCCGATTCCCGCACGGAACAAATATTTGTATTGCCTACAGGTAGTTGTTCCGGGTCTGGCTGTTTGTGTATGTGAGTTTAAATGTTTGTAAACGCACCCACGATACAGGAGTAATTCCTAGTGTGGGGCAACGTTTTATTTAATAAAAAAAAAAGTTTTTCTCAGCATAGTTTGTGCAATTGGTCAACATTAGTTCAACACAGAGGAATGGAAAGGAGATTTTTTATTCCCCTGTAGGGGGAAAAATATGTTATATATTTTTTTTGCAATATAGTTATAACATTGGCTTGACTTCAAAAACACTTATAGAAACGACCAGTAGTGTAAAACGTCTCTATGAGAATGGGTAAAATTATGATTTTATCTTGACTGTACATAAACGAAATAACTATAATTGTTGGATCCGCAACTAAATCAATTAGAAACTGAAATGTTATTTTTCTTCTGAAACATGTAAAATTTGACTAGAGAGCTTTATTTATGAGCTAATTCAGATAATGAAGCGTCGTCGCTTTTTAAGATGTTACATTTATGTATTTATAAAGATAATTTTATTTGTCATATTTTTATTTGTTATATTTAATATACAAGTAACAATGGGCTCAATTACGTTATTAATCCTATTTCTTAACAACTACATATGTTAGTAAACTTAACCTGACACTGCCATATAGCACATAACACAACACAACAAACACACAACATTGAAGAAAGTATTTTATCCAAGCACCGAGCTGCATTAACCAAAATATTATTCAATTCAATTAATTTATTTGAGATAAATTACAATCATTATAATTATCCATTAATATTATTAATTATATCATTAATATTATATTTAATAATCATTATTATTATTATATTTTGTTTTTTAAAGATGTAATAAGAAGAATACATGGAATACACAACAATAACAACAACATAAACAATACACAACAATAGAAACATTAGATCAGGACCGCACTACTCGTACATGTAGTTTTGTCCAATGCTTCATGAAGGAGATTTATAGACATTTCCGTGCCTATACATTTTAGAAATTGCTCTTTTTGTTAGATGTAATCGACATCTATGTTTAACTTTATCGGAAAGCAGATACCGAGATGTAACTTTGCGATCTCCATACCAAAACTTGTTACGCACACCTGTGCGTGCGCAACAAAGCAGTGCTTATCCACCTGGATAAGCACTGCTTTGTTGAGGAAGTGTTTTTGGGTGTGGCACCGGCTATTAACCCCATTTCTCATTCCATAAAAGAGGAACCAGTACCAACTTTCAAAAAGAAACTAACTACACTGCTATTGAATAAATGTTACTACTCCGTATCGGATTTTCTAGCTGAAAAAATTTTGTTGTATTAATGTCTGTATGTTTGATGATGAACTGCATTAATGTTTGCATGCCAAAATGGTAGTATGTACAAAGATTCTTTCATATTATTGTAACCACCTTATTGTAAATAGCTACATTCTGAGCAAATAAATGAACATTCTATTCTATTCACATCCATTCTCCCTGTATGAAGCAGCAGGATGCTGTATAAGTATAAATATAAAGTGCGCTCTATAACCTATGTTATTATTCAAAGGTGTATTATTACAATAGAAAGGGGTTCATTTTGAAGTTGGATAGTCACAAATCCTTTACAAGAATACGAGTTTGTTGCTGAATTTCCGCGAAGGTGATATTTATTTGGACTCCCAGCGCCCTGAAGTAAGTCCAACAAAGTTTGTGAAGATATTAAGTAAAACGGGAGTGTCTTGTTTCAACTCGTGTCTCCTACTTTTTGCTTGTAATGAGAACTGCCTTTCATAACGAATGTCAAAATGACGGAGATCTGAAGGCTAATTCTCGTAATTTTCTCGTAACGTTCAAAACCTAGTCGCAGTCTCATCTCGGCGACAAACAAATGTCAAAAACTTGTGAAAATGTAGGGAAATTAGAAGTATTTTTCGACAGATTGAGACTGAGACGAGAATTACCCCTCAGGTAACAAGCGAGGATGACAAACAAGAATGAATTAATTAAAGTCATAGAACAAAAGTTGTTGTTTGTGATGTTAGTAATATAGAGAGGTTATTAGTGAGAGGTTATTAATGTTTTACCAATACCCTGTATAGGTTTTAGAATTTTTGTCCGCTGGAATTAGGTATGTGCTGGATTGTCGCAAAAACGGCTGAACGGATTTGGATGAAATTTAGCACACAGATAGTTTATAACCATAGGGTTTAACACATTGGGGTAGTTTTAATCCCGGTAGTACGTTCCCGTGCGATATTTTAGTGTGATATAACGTAACTTTAAATATTCGCACGATCCATGCAACGGTAGGTCGTTGCATGTTGGGTTGCATGCAAGCACAATATTTTGGACGCGTTACATTGCGCTCTACCGTAAACAGTGAATTATCTCACCAAAAATAAAAGTCTCTCATCCTGTATCTCCACGTACTTAATAACTTGTAAAGTAATTACTTATTAACTTTTTGATTCACGTTACACTTTTCTTTGAAATTGATTTTCCATGGCAATTCAAGTTGTATATAAAAATATAAAAACTGCTTAAAAGATTTAATCCTTATTCAGAAAATTCTATTCAAGGCACAAACTGGTTCTTTTAAAGACTTGTTGAAAATTGAACCAGCAAAAGCATTTGACATTTTAATTACAAGCTACCAATTAGTACGTTAAATGAGAAATATCGCGAACGGAATTGATTAAATGGGAATGCTGAAATACGGAAATACTTTTAAGTATTTTGTGATCCTTCCTGGAGCTTCACTAAAAATATTCTGTGAAATCAAAACATTGCTGGATCAAAATCGTCATGTCGCTTGTTTAAATGTGTTTCAAAGAAGTTGTATTTACGAAAAGGACATGTCTAAGTGAAGCTTGGGTGACTGCCCATAGCATGTATAGGAATTTCTCACTTCCTCGTAACACTCAAAGTCTCAATACTCAATTCTTTATTGCATTCCACAATGTAGGTCTCAAATATTCATTCAATAGTTATTATGTGTTTATTATTCATCTAGGTCTGTCGTGAACTATTCAAATATTTAAAGGTTTTTTTAAATTATTTTCCCATGTTTTTTGTTTGACAAGGTAAACATAAGATTTTGACGTTTTGGATAAGCTGAAATAAACAGAATCAATTATTATATTTTTTTTTTCGCAGCAGTTTAGCCATGTCCTTTATGAAATTGAAACGGCATTTTTCGTAAAAAGCAACAATATTCTACGAATATTTCTTTTGAATTCAATTTTATTTAAGCCTTTCGAAATTGAACGATCGTTGCAATAAAAGAATTATGGCTTTATTTATTTTCAATCGTTTTGATCAATTAATACGAGTATTATTCTCTATTAAAACCAGCTGTGTTTATTTTATACCCACCCACCGCCTCCCACCTACCTAATCTAGACAGACAAGATGAAAAGAACAGAAAAAATTGTACAAAGGTGATGCTTATTTCTGAAGAAATCTCGTACAGCATCTGAAAGAGAAGTAGGTAAAAAGAGATACAAGAATAGAGCTACAGAAGAGAAAATGAAATACATTGAATAATAAAGAACAATTCACATACCTATTTAAATAATATGAGAATACAACCGGTATTAAAAGACACTTAACGAAGGAAGGAACGAAGCAGAGAGCCACTTGCACTCCCAGTCATTGTAATATTTTTTTTTGTAATGATTGAGAAAAAATTTCCCAGGTATGGTCCAGCCATACCTGGGAAATTTCTGGTTACGGAGAATATTGAAGGTCAAAATTCCAACTTTTACGCAACGTCTTTTTACGAAAACAAGTTTTTGATATTATAACACAACTTTAAATAACCCCACGACCACTTTACCGTTGCATGCACCCATAAACACAATGTTTTGCTTGTGTTACATTGCACACTACCACAAACAGCAAATTTTCATACCAAAAATAAAAATTGTTTTCCTGCAATTAGTTTTGTGCAATGTTACTTGTTTGATGTACAGAATGAGGAGTTGACGGCTATCTGGGCCCGTATTCCCGTAATTTAAAACGTTCAAAATCTAGTCGCAGTCTCATCTCGGCGACAAACAAATGTCAAAAACTTGTCAAAATGTTGACAAGTTGTTGTTGTTGTTGTGTGGAAATTAGACGTATTTTTGACAGATTGAGACTGAGATCAGACTGTGAACGTTCTTAAAAATACGAGAATTGCCCCTCAGACTGTGAATGTTCTTAAAATTACGAGAATTACCCTGCTGATGTGTCATTTTACAGCCTGTATTTACTTCTCCATAATAAAACAAATGCGGATTTAGTTTTAGTAAACCGAGCTCGTACCTCCTTTGATCACTATCTCTTTTGCCCAGGTGCTTCTGACCCTGAAATCCTTCTCAAAACTAGAATCCCCCGGGAAGTTCACCGGAATGAACATTAGGGTCACGTTAGTCGCATTTAGAAATCCATCGAGAGAATATTTATCTGAACCCAAATCAATTAAATGCTTCAATGAATTGTCTGACGCACAATACCCGTTTTGTAACAAAATCATTCTGTATAAAATATACGAGGCCTCGTTAAAAATATATTCTGGTGACCGGTAAGTATAAAATCCTTCAATATCCGATCCATAAAGATAAAATAAAAGAACCAATATTTTTTCATTCGGTATTTAAAGGTTAAATAAAGTCTCGGGATTTATGCTAAGTTTTAAAGAGTTCTACTGAATATTTAAAAAAAACTTTTTGCTGAAACCTTTTTGCATTTGAGTTTTTAATTTGGCCACGACCTTGCTTCACGAAATTGTTGTAGGTAAAAGTAAAAGTGAAACGAAATTTTTCTCTGCCCCGAAAGCGAAATCACGATGAAATTTTAATTTGATTAGGAATCTGTCGGGGTTGAAATTGTTAGGTAAGCGAGGCATCATGAAATTCTCGTCCGACAAGATGCGAATTACATTTGTTTATCAATCTCGGGTCAGCTTCAAGCTCGGAAAATGGGTTCAATTTACGACCTTTTGGTTTAGAAGCTAACCGATTGGTTTATTTTGAAGAGAGAGAAATAAATATGAGTGGTACTGAATGATGAATGAAGCAATTAGAATTTAAATTGCCTTTTGATTCGTTGTTTAATTGAGGGCTTATTGTCAAAATCGTCAGCTTTTTGATTGATTTTTCGTATATTTTTTAGTATACGGATCCAATAGGTACTGTGAGAGCTTAACGAGCTCTCAGATTATGAACAAGGAGGAATCAATTAAACTACGGTTTGTCGTATCCTAATAATATTATGAACGCGAAAGTTTGTATGGATGGATGGATAGATGTTTGATACTCTTTCACGCAAAAACTACTGAACGGATTTGGATGAAATTTGGCACACAAATAGTTTATAACCAGGATTAACACATAGGATAGTTCGCCTTACCGAATGTTAGAAATCTAGGACCCAACATCGTCTGAGATAAAGAGGTGCTTGAAACTGTAGGCTCGGCAATTTTTCTAGGACTAACAGTAGATGCCAAACTTCAGTGGGGACCTCATATATCAAGTCTAGCAGGAAGGTTCAGTTTGGCTGCCTACGCGGTCAGGAAAGTTAGAGAAATACACTGACGTTGATACACCTCGTTTAGTCTATTTCAGTTATTTTCATAGCGTTATGTCCTACGGACGTATTCTGCTGTGGGGCAAAGCTGCTGATATACAAAATATATTTTTGTCCTTCAAAAACGAGCAGTTCGAGCAATTTACCAGCTAGGCGCCAGAGTTTCTCTAAGAGATTTTTTTTAAGATACTGGTATTCTCACGATTGCATCACAATTCATCTTTGCCAACATCTTATATTAGGCAAAATTTACACTTGTACATTAAAAACAGTGGTATTCATAGTGTTAGCACTAGAAATAAGGACAAACTACGTGCCCCTTTTCACCGGCTGCATAAGGTTCATAACTCCTTTGTTGGGCTTGGTATAACCTTTTATAACAAGATACCCTCTTCTTTGCTAGACCTGCCTTTTAATGCGTTTAAAGCTCGAGTAAAATCCAACCTTTGTTCAAAGGCATACTATTCCATCAACGACTACTTACACGATAAGAATAATTGGTCGCCCTAATTTAACGCAAGACAATGTTTATGTTCTTTCTGAAGAATTAGGTTACTGACAGGTTATTGTTAATAACTTATTTATTTATTTTACTTCGAATGGTCTAAGTTTTAGTATTTGAACTTGAAAATGTATGTTACATTTTCACGCCTAAACCACTGAACTTCTGATTTGGCATAGATATAGATGGCACGTTCCCGTGGGATAACTTCCGACATCCACGCAGGCGAAGCTGCGGGCAGAAGCTAGTAGTTAATAAACTTCTTACTATAACTTTTAACTGTTTGATATTTTAGAAAATTTGGTTACATCAATAGGTGTGTTACTTATATACTTTAGTATTAGGTAGCCAACGGAATAGCTATGAAAGCCACTCAATTAGAGAATTTAGAGATAAGTGATATTTAGTGACGAATTCTGGGTTTTCAAAAAAACATGAAAATCGGTTTTTCTCGGATTCCATGAATTTTCGCCTAGGCTTTATGGGGTGTTTAATTGTTGCAAATGGGTCACACTATCACGCCCTGGAAGGAACATGTCGAGTTTCCCTGTCACCCTGTATATCAATGTAAGGGGAAATGCTAAACAAAAATATCTGCCTGCAATTATTGTCCCTGTGTAGGACAAAGGCCTCTTTTCATTAAAAAAAAAGAACGAGCATTGATCACCACGCTTGTTCAAAATAATAATTGGCAAGTTCATACTAGTACGTATCGCTTACGGACATAGTTAAACGACCGGAAAAAAGAAATTATAAAAGGGTAAAAATAAGCCCAGTCGCTCCCGCTTGTATCCAGTCCAAGTCCAGTTCTTGTTCACTTGGACTTGGACTGGACGTGGACTGGACGTGGACCGGACTTGGACTGGACTGGACTTGGACTGGACTTGGACGTGGACTGGACGTGGACCGGACTTGGACTAGACTGGACTTGGACTGGACTTGGACTGGACTTGGACTGGACTTGGACTGGACTTGGACTGGACTTGGACTGGACTTGGACTGGACTTGGACTGGACTTGGACTGGACTTGGACTGGACTTGGACTGGACTTGGACTGGACTTGGACTGGACTTGGACTGGACTTGGACTGGACTTGGACTGGACTTGGACTGGACTTGGACTGGACTTGGACTGGACTTGGACTGGACTTGGACTGGACTTGGACTGGACTTGGACTGGACTTGGACTGGACTTGGACTGGACTTGGACTGGACTTGGACTGGACTTGGACTGGACTTGGACTGGACTTGGACTGGACTTGGACTGGACTTGGACTGGACTTGGACTGGACTTGGACTGGACTTGGACTGGACTTGGACTGGACTTGGACTGGACTTGGACTGGACTTGGACTGGACTTGGACTGGACTTGGACTGGACTTGGACTGGACTTGGACTGGACCTGGACTGGACTTGGACTGGACCTGGACTGGACTTGGACTGGACTTGGACTGGACTTGGACTGGACTTGGACTGGACTTGGACTGGACTTGGACTGGACTTGGACTGGACTTGGACTGGACTTGGACTGGACTTGGACTGGACTTGGACTGGACTTGGACTGGACTTGGACTGGACTTGGACTGGACTTGGACTGGACTTGGACTGGACTTGAACTGGACTTGGACTGGACTTGGACTGGACTTGGACTGGACTTGGACTGGACTTGGACTGGACTTGGACTGGACTTGGACTGGACTTGGACTGGACTTGGACTGGACTTGGACTGGACTTGGACTGGACTTGGACTGGACTTGGACTATACTTGGACTGGACTTGGACTATACTTGGACTGGACTTGGACTGGACTTGGACTGGACTTGGACTGGACTTGGACTGGACTTGGACTGGACTTGGACTGGACTTGGACTGGACTTGGACTGGACTTGGACTGGACTTGGACTGGACTTGGACTGGACTTGGACTGGACTTGGACTGGACTTGGACTGGACTTGGACTGGACTTGGACTGGACTTGGACTGGACTTGGACTGGACTTGGACTGGACTTGGACTGGACTTGGACTGGACTTGGACTGGACTTGGACTGGACTTGGACTGGACTTGGACTGGACTTGGACTGGACTTGGACTGGACTTGGACTGGACTTGGACTGGACTTGGACTGGACTTGGACTGGACTTGGACTGGACTTGTACTGGACTTGGACTGGACTTGGACTGGACTTGGACTGGACTTGGACTGGACTTGGACTGGACTTGGACTGGACTTGGACTGGACTTGGACTGGACTTGGACTGGACTTGGACTGGACTTGGACTGGACTTGGACTGGACTTGGACTGTACTTGGACTGGACTTGGACTGGACTTGGACTGGACTTGGACTGGACTTGGACTGGACTTGGACTGGACTTGGACTGGACTTGGACTGGACTTGGACTGGACTTGGACTGGAATTGGACTGGACTTGGACTGGACTTGGACTGGACTTGGACTGGACTTGGACTGGACTTGGACTGGACTTGGACTGGACTTGGACTGGACTTGGACTGGACTTGGACTGGACTTGGACTGGACTTGGACTGGACTTGGACTGGACTTGGACTGGACTTGGACTGGACTTGGACTGGACTTGGACTGGACTTGGACTGGACTTGGACTGGACTTGGACTGGACTTGGACTGGACTTGGACTGGACTTGGACTGGACTTGGACTGGACTTGGACTGGACTTGGACTGGACTTGGACTGGACTTGGACTGGACTTGGACTGGACTTGGACTGGACTTGGACTGGACTTGGACTGGACTTGGACTGGACTTGGACTGGACTTGGACTGGACTTGGACTGGACTTGGACTGGACTTGGACTGGACTTGGACTGGACTTGGACTGGACTTGGACTGGACTTGGACTGGACTTGGACTGGACTTGGACTGGACTTGGACTGGACTTGGACTGGACTTGGACTGGACTTGGACTGGACTTGGACTGGACTTGGACTGGACTTGGACTGGACTTGGACTGGACTTGGACTGGACTTGGACTGGACTTGGACTGGACTTGGACTGGACTTGGACTGGACTTGGACTGGACTTGGACTGGACTTGGACTGGACTTGGACTGGACTTGGACTGGACTTGGACTGGACTTGGACTGGACTTGGACTGGACTTGGACTGGACTTGGACTGGACTTGGACTGGACTTGGACTGGACTTGGACTGGACTTGGACTGGACTTGGACTGGACTTGGACTGGACTTGGACTGGACTTGGACTGGACTTGGACTGGACTTGGACTGGACTTGGACTGGACTTGGACTGGACTTGGACTGGACTTGGACTGGACTTGGACTGGACTTGGACTGGACTTGGACTGGACTTGGACTGGACTTGGACTGGACTTGGACTGGACTTGGACTGGACTTGGACTGGACTTGGACTGGACTTGGACTGGACTTGGACTGGACTTGGACTGGACTTGGACTGGACTTGGACTGGACTTGGACTGGACTTGGACTGGACTTGGACTGGACTTGGACTGGACTTGGACTGGACTTGGACTGGACTTGGACTGGACTTGGACTGGACTTGGACTGGACTTGGACTGGACTTGGACTGGACTTGGACTGGACTTGGACTGGACTTGGACTGGACTTGGACTGGACTTGGACTGGACTTGGACTGGACTTGGACTGGACGGTGATTAGCTCATCAAAGTGCAAGTAATATTTATCACTTGAAAGTGTGGTCTTAACTTGCGGAGCGGAGGTAAAGGGATAACATAAACCAGTTAATTAATTCGATTATCACATCATTTTAAAATGTTTCAACAATTTTCAAATTCGACCTTTGTCAACATTATCGACTGTTTCATCGGAACCTTTTAACATTTATGAAACTTTTGTACCTCGTTGCATAGCTGATTAAATGAAGATGTTTTCCCCGTAATTTGTACGCTTAGCGTAATATTAAAATTTGGAGATAACTGGTGTCAAAGTTCGTGTACGTAGATGATTTTTGAAAATAGTTAATAAACTTCTTACTATTACTTTTGACTGTTTGATATTTTAGAAAATTTGGTTACATCAATAGGTGTGTTAAAGTATTAGGTAGCCAATGGAATAGCTATGAAAGCCACTCAATTAGAGAATTTAGAGATAAGTGATATTTAGTGACGAATTCTGGGAAATTTTCCAAAAAACATGAAAATCGGTTTTTCTCGGATTCCATGAATTTTCGCCTAGGCTTTATGGGGTGTTTAATTGTTCCAAATGGGTCACACTATCACGCCCTGGAAGGAACACGTCGAATTTCCCTGTCACCCTGTATTTGTTGGTATATTGGCGTGGCTAGCTGACATATGGCAATTTTATGTTCTGGTCTTGTAATGTTAATTATTAACATAGGTTCCTAGTATTGTATACAATCAACTATTTTCTAACTGAAAAGACAGCTGTGCTGCTGGGGAGTTTGTTGCGCCACTTCTTCTTCCCAGCGATAGCACTAGGAACTGGTGAAGGGCGGGCGTTTTTGGGGAACTGTCTTTTGTAATTTTGACGTTCGAAAAGTGCTGATTGATTGATTCTCAGCCTAATTTGACTTTTGATGTTTTGATTTTGGATACTTTTTATCCCGATATTCTCACGAGATCGAAACTTATGTGGGATAACCGCGGGGCGCAGCTAGTATGTTCAATAAAATTATTCCTAGAAATCGTTATTATTATTTTATTATTTGGTTAGACACACTAGCAGCTAATTAGCTGATGCATGTGTATCGTGTAGCTTGGAGATATTTAATTGGGAACCGTCACAACATTTCCCAGGAGCCTGAAAATGAAATATCAGTCAATAGGGTTATATGAACATAGAGGGTTCTTCATAATTATTATAATTATGTAAATACATACTTGTTACGGTCGCGAATCATATTTTGTTCAATATACATCCTGACACTGACCTGCAAATTGCAAAAACGTAAGAAAATGTGAATTTCGCGAGCTATCCTGATGCTTGCCCCTTAAGGAAAGGGTCATATAATTAATTTAGTTTACTTCCGTAATGGGGTACTTCTGACTTCATATTTGAGCTGATCTTACAATAACAAACTACCTTATTCAAATATGCCTAAACAAACGTCATGTTTCAAAATGATGAACCAGCCTAAACACACGTATGTATTCCCCCGAGGGGTAGGCAGATTTGTGTAGTACCTTTAACTACTCTCTCAACATTTTGCCTGTTACAAACGTTACTATTTACCTATGTAATATGTATTTGTCCCATGGCATATTATTTGCCTTATAAACTAATGTATGAGGAGATAAACTAAACCCACAGTATATTTATTTGGATTATCTCAGGCAAAATTACAATAAAAAGACGAAACTTTGGAATAATAGACTAATACAATAGTAAAAAGTTAATAATAAATAATATCCCTGGACATTTCACACAGCGCCATCTAGTCCCAAGCTAAGCAACCTAATGCTTGTGTTATGGTAACAAGATGGCTGATTAACTACTTATATACATTTTTTTTTTTTTTGTAAATACATAGTTATTATAGATAGAAAAACACCCAGACTCGGAACAAATACATGTAGGTCATACAAATATTTGTTCCGTGAGGGAATCGAACCCGTGACACACAGCGCAGCAGTCAATCGCTTAACCACTGCGCCAACCGTGCCGTCAAAAGTTAAATATAGGATTGAGTTCTAACTAACAGGGAAGGCTGAGAATATTTTAATGAAACTCTACGCGCGTTGTATATCGTGGTGTGCGGCCCGCTAACGACGCCAACACAGCCAAACAAACAACACACGCTAGCCCAAGTCCAGCAAAAGGCGAGGTAATCGTGACCGACCTAAGTCGATGTGGGGTTGAGGTAGAGTTTCATGAACTGATAGTGGGGATTTTGAGGTCAACATGGAGGATCTCATTTCGAACGAACCAAGGAGAATTTGCGGCCTTGCGGAGGAAGCGGTTTTGAAGGGTCTGCATCCTATGGATATGACGGGGCTTTGCGTGTGCGAAGACTACACAAGCATATGTCATTATTGGACGGATGCACGTTGTGTACAAGCGCATTTTGCACTTAAGTGACAGCTTACTGCGTGCATTGAGGACGAAGTGTAGATAGCTGAGAGCGAAAGCGGCGCGCGAATGGACCGTCTTAATGCGCTTTGAGAAGGTGAGGTTTTGGTCGAGGATAACACCTAGATATTTGACTTGCTTTTCCCAAGGGATCGGCTTGCCAAATATGGTGATAGGTGAAGGGGGGGGGGGGGGTTTGAGTCTAGGTTTCGAATAGAGAACCATTTGACTCTTTTCGGGATTGACTTCTATTCGCCATTTCCTAAACCAAGCAGCCAGTTTATTGACTGCGTTTTGGAGATGAAGCCGTAGTTGGATATGGCTGAGGCCAGTTTAATAGCTGGCTGTGTCGTCTGCGAACATAGCCATTTGGGACTTATATCTTTTGAACAGCGTGAACATAAGTGGGGCAAGAACAGAGCCCTAGGGGACTCCTGCTTGGATGGGACGTGGGGAGGAAAGCGCTCCTTCGATTTTGTAGCGGAAGGTGCGGTTCGACAGAAAGTCTCGTAGGATGGATGAGAACGAGCCAGTCTGGCACACCGAGTTGGTACAGCTTATAGTATAATAAGCCGTTGTGCCAGACTTTATCGAAAGCTTTCGCTATGTCGAAGTAGATAACACCTGTCATCATACCACGTATGAATCCTACGTGGATATGTTCGGTGATGCGGTGGAGTTGCTGAACACGAGTGTTGGGTTCGAAACCCGAGTTGCTCTTCAGGAATAAGGCCCTTTGTTTCGGCATGGTTTCTGAGACGCTTGTAAATAAGCCTCTCGTAGATCTACCAGGGGCATTGAGCAGACTGATGGGAAGGTAGCTCGTCGGTTCCGACCTGGGCTTTCCGGGCTTAGGGATGCCAATAACAGTGCTTCTTACCACGAATGTGGGAAAATGTTGTTGCCCATGGCACCATTGAAGATGGTGACCAGTAGCATTATTAGATGGGCAGGGAAGAGCTGGATTACTCTGTTGGTGATCCCGTCTGATTCGGGGGCCTTTCTGGGTTTAAGACCTTTGATGATATCCTGCACTTCGTCTGGGGTGACGGGAGGCAGAGGATTATCAGGATCTCCGACGGGCGGCATGGAGGCTCTACGTTCGACTTCCACATCCACCTTCAAGAGGTGAGCTTGGTCTACTGGTTGAGAGCTGGGTGAGCATTGAGCTTCAAGGCTGGTGGCCAGGCACTCGACCTTATTGTCGTCATCGAAAGCGATGGTTTTGTCAGGCCGTCCTGACATTCGATGACGACCAAGGGACCAAGGGTGGTATGGTGACTACTTCGCGGGATTTGAGTTTTCTTTGAAGGTCCCAGAAAGCCTGATGGGTGGGCTATAGTTCGCTTAGCAGCTTATCCCAGCTCTGAGTGGGGCTTTATGGACGGTCGTGGCCACGGCGGGGACGCGTTGCACGGGGAGGAGGAGTTGACTCGTTGGGTCGATCGGACGGCGCGGGAGCAGCGATGACGCGTTGGTATGTTCGCCGCGTTACAAACTTACTTTTTACAGTAGTGTGGGACGCCCCCCAGCTAGATGGATGAACGACCTAAAGAAGGTGGCTGGAACAGACTAGATGCGGAAGGCGGAGGACAGGGTGTTGTGGCGCAGCCTGCGAGAGGCCTATGTCCAGCAGTGGGCTGCAATAGGCTGAGTTGATTTATTAATTGACTTTTTACAAATATCAAGTATTTTACTGACCTATTGAAATTAAATGCAAATGTCTATTTAGATAGTAAACAAAATGGATTAGGCCCTTTGGTACTGATGTACGAGGTAGGTACTATATTCCCTGGGCCTATTATATGCGACCTAAAAAATGCCTGCCCAATTGGTAAAACGGCCGTAAGATATAACAAAAACAAATCGAAAATCAGCAAAATTTTGCGAACCGCATTCCTCTCAGGATTGTTCCGAAGCGTCCCTCTTTAACATTGCCGTGCCTTCTAATTCCAGCCAGAAATTTTGTGGAAACAACAACAACACAAAAATTTTAAGGGTCTATTTGAGCTGGCAAAAACGTAGGCTACAGCATCAAATTAGCCGAAGGGACCACATACCCGAAATTCCCTGTAGATCTCGTTTCACCTTACTGGCTATATTTTACTAGCTGCCCCTCGGGGTTCCTCGTAAAGGGAATTAATGAAATCCTGCCCCTTCAATAACGTAGGGGACTAATAATATAGCTTACATTAATTACTTTTGTGAAAGTAATTAATTTAAAGGTAATACCGTAAAGTTTTCATTAATATTTTGAGGCAGAACAAATCCCAGCGACTTATTTTACCTTTTAGAATTTGTAGGCGTAATTTTGATCGTATCTTTCATACTTTGTTTGAATAATGGTTGGTAAATCGTTTTGAAGATTTTCGTAATAATGAAAGTCAAATAGCGATAGAGGAAGGGTTGTTTAAACCGTTGGTTAGGGGAAACTGGGTTTACGATGACGTAAGACCGAAATAGTGAGTTAAGGCGACTACAGTGATACGTATCGGGGTTGTAAATTCAAGCCTTAACAAGTATGTAATCGGCTGTAAACTACGCTTTGAAGATTACGGTGTAATTGTAAACATGCACGAGTCACCTTCTTCATGACAATTGCTGTTTAAAGGCTCTGTGGTTTGAACAATGGCAACAGCGGGGTAGTTGCGTAATACACTATCAGTAGCAATGGCTTTAATTTTGATACTTTGATAATTCATTGCGTTATTTGCGTTGTTGAGCAGACAATTTTTTCGAACAAATGAAGTAATGGATTAGCAATATCCTTTAAAATGATTCTTATTGTATTTGATAGTGTGTTATGCAATTAGGGTGCAGGTAGATCAAGTACATACACTGCTTCTTCTTAGCATGTCGATGGCAATCTAAATAGAGTCGGCCCCTTATCACGAACGGTGTACTGCCTTAGCACGAAATTTATAGTTTCGACCGAAATTACGGGCGTTTCAAACTGCGTAAAACTTACGGACTTAAAATTAATTCGGGACCCGAACAAATAATGAATGACAAGTATGACAACACGATTTTACAGTTGTCACTAATCTGAAGGCCAATTCCCGTAGTTAAAAACGTTCAAAACCAAGGCGGAATCTCGTCTCAGCGATAATCAATGTCAAAAACTTAGCAAATGTAGGGAAATTAGAAGAATTTTTTGGCAGATTGAGCCTGAGATCAGACTGTGAACGACCTTAACATTACGAGAATTGAGGATGATGTGTTTTTGCCCGTCCGATTTTTTTTTTACTTGTCTTGACGGGTTTGGTACTTTCGGACGGGCCCATATCTTCGTTGACGGACTTACAGAGTAAATTTGGCTACGAGTTTAGCACCTTTATTACATTTTATTTTTCAATTCTTAATTTTTGATTTTTAAACCAAACAATACAATATCGATCCTGATATTTCAAATTGTTAAAAAACTCTCAAGGACTCCACGAGACAGGCTCGACCTAGTGTGGAGTCGATAAGTTAAAGTATTAAAATTATGTTTCCCTTGTAACAATAATTTTAGGAGTAGTGTATTTGAAATTTAGTTATAAGGAAATGTTAGCACACTATTTATTTGGTTAATAAACGATTTATTTATTACTAGCTTCTGCCCGCGGCTTCGCCCGCGTGGATGTCGGAAGTTATCCCACGGGAACGTGCTAACAGGATAAAATGTATGTGCTTCCCCAGAATGCCATCTATCTCGCGGGCGGAACTCTAAAAACTAAAAGGAATAAAAATGAACTCCACTGCGGGTGACCCAACCTACGACAAACTTAGTATTTGCGGTTGGTACAGTACAGACAGTGGTAATCGGGTATAGGGATCGAACCGCAAAATTAAGTTTGTTTTTTATTGTATATACTTTTCCGGGATAAAAAGTACCCAGTGTGGTGCCCAGGATATTAAAGAATAATTATACCAAGTTTCATCGTAATCGAACCGGTAGTTTTTGCGTGATGCCTGAACAAACAGACAGACAGACAGACAGACAGACCGACAAAAATTTTTTTAATCACATTTTTGGGTTCGGTGTCGGTCTAGTAATACCCCCTGTAAATTATTTTTTTGATATTTTCAATGTACAGAATTTTCACTTCTACAGATTTATTATAAGTATAGATTTAGTAGCGTCCATCAGTACACTTCTGTATTGGTATAGATAGATAATACCTGCCAGTATTTATTTATCAGGCCAAGCCGACTCACAGACAGCCGCTGAGCCCTTGCTGCCTTCGTACGTAAATCTAAATTGAACCCATTAGTTTTAAAAAAGGAATATTAATGAGCTATGCCAACATACATTTTCTTTTTCATTAATAGCAGCCGAACCTTTTGTGTGGTTTGCTTTCCTAATTGCTGTATCAGCCAGAAGTATATATAATTCCTTCTTAGGTTTATTCTTGCGTGAAAATAAAATAAAAATGTCGGTCCTATAATTATAGGAATCCATCGTGGACTTAGATTACAATATCTATCAGTATCTGTGATCGACTGATCGTAGATACAATTTATTTTGTTGTTTTTATTTTGTTTTGTCAAATGCCTATTTTTAACAATATTTAATGTTGTGTAAATTGAAAATTGTGTACTTTAATCAATTTAATGTTCAGTAATAATCTCCAATTGTATGTATAGAAAACTGTTTATTTTAATTAGCAACTTATTTTGATATATTAATATTTGCAAGCCAAAATGTAGCGAAATGTGTCATTGCACAAGAATAGTTATTTACCTCCTTTTGTATTACCGCATTTCATCATCTGCCTAGCCCTTTCCCAACTATATTGAGGTCAGCTTCCAGTCTAACCGGACGCAGCTAAAATACCAGTATTTTACATGGAGCGACTGCCTATCTGACCTCCACAACCAAGTTACTAGGTAATGCGATACCCCTTGGTAAGACATGTTGTCAGACTTTCAGGCTTCTGATTACTCGTAACGAATGTCAAAGGTCTAAAAATGACAGCCGGGACAAACGGTTTAACGTGCTTTCCGAGGCACGGAGGGGTCTCGGTATGCAAAGATGGTCACTCATCCACGGACCGACCACGGCAAGCGTAGCTTAACCTGATCGATCGACCCGTGCTGTTAATACTTAGTCACGAGTTTTCTGTACATCAGCCAGAAATGTATTCAAATTCCTGAAGATTTTCTTTGCGAAATATTCATTTGTTCCATCCAGAGGCTGATGAGATGGCTATTTATTTTATTTACGCCCTCATTTACTCTCTTGGGGCTGCAAGATAGGAAAAAACTAAATGTCTGGTGAAAATATAATGTTTGTGTTGTACAAATTGAAATGGGTAATTAGGTTAGAACCCGTTTTGTTCTTTTTTTTCTTTTGTGGTAAGTTTTACTGAGAAATAAAGTGAATCTACGCGCATCGGCAAGCGTAGTGTCATAGTGTGTAGATAGAATAAAATAGAATACTCTTTATTATGTGCACCATATTATACATTACAGACATAAATATAGAAATTTTACAAAGGGTGACACAATGGGCGCTCTTATCGCTAAGAGCGATCATTTAAAGACAACCTTTGGATGGACTAAAAAGATAGATGCTAAATGGACGGACGGCCTAAAGAAGGTGACTCAGACAGACTGGATGCGGAAGGCCGAGGACAGGGTGTTGTGGCGCAGCCTGGGAGAGGCCTATGTCCAGCATTGGACTGCGATAGGAGTTGATTGACAGTGACTCTGCATATGCCTTTAATTTCATATTCATATATTTATTTGCATTCCATAATGTTGTAGAGGTGTTACAATGGCTTAAAGCTAAGGTACAATTATGGAACCTGTAAGGCACAGCAAAAAGTATACAATTAATTATTAAAATAAAATAAATATATAAATTTAGGACACAAATTAACAATAAGCAATCTTTAAAATATGTTATTAACATTTATTCATTCATTTTGTTTTGTTTGTTGTTCATTCGTTTTATTTGCATTCGTTTGTTTGTTGTTTCAATTTCTGAAATGAATGAAAAAATAACTCACCACTGTAGTACTTTTATAGAACCTTTTTACTCTACTATATCTGTTTATTGCTTCTGTGAAGTTTTTCGTGAGAACATGACTAAATAAATAAAGTACTAAAAAAATCCTGAAATTTCTGACTATTTTCTGGTTTCATTTTCGGTTCTGTATAGCAGGATTGTAAATAAGTACCTGGTTCTCTAAATTATGTAGTCTATGATCTTGGTGCACGGTATTACCTCTAGTAACTCTTATTATGAGTTTATGTTGGAACCAACGTAAATGAATAAAATACAGTGTTCTACTGAATAAATCAATTAGAAAAAAAAAACAGGAATTCTTTATATATTTATTTTACCATTTATGTACACACATATATAAACAGACAATGGAAAACAGAACAGAAAAAATAGGTACAGAGGTGATGGAGGTGCTGGTGGTACACATACAGAATGCAATTTTTAGCAACTTTCCTTCGACTCCAGGTAGAATTTTCTCTGAAATCAAGCTCAAGATTCCTTCGACCACTTTTCTCTTTCTCAGTTTTCCCTAGAAACCCAATTAAAAACTATTTATTCTGGAAAACAGTACTGAAAAATAGTTCGTGTAATATCATCTAAGTCTTGACCGGCCAACCCTACCTAAGCCTAGGGACATGAGGCGTAACATCGGTCGCTATTAGCTACCTAATGCTGTAGTGTGTGTACCGGGCCTTAGTTTAATTGGATTATAAGGCCAAATGGTAATCTGGGCTGCGTTTATGATCGTAGTGTCTTGAAAGGAGTTTGTATAACCGGGCTCTGTTCATATCACACACAAGTTTATTTTAGAAGTATGTATGTATGTATGTGTGTAAGTAAATAGATAATAAATAAATCGTTTATTAACCAAATTGTGTTCTTCCTAATAACTTTGACGGCACGGTTGGCGCAATGGTTAAGCGATTGACTGCTGCGCTGCGTGCCGCGGGTTCGATTCCCGCACGGAACAAATATTTGTATGACCTACATGTATTTGTTCCGAGTCTGGGTGTTTTTCTATCTATAATATGTATGTATTTACAAAAAAAAAAAAATTATATAAGTAGTTTATCAGCCATCTTGTTACCATAACACAAGCATTAGGTTGCTTAGCTTGGGACTAGATGGCGCTGTGTGAAATGTCCAGGGAATTATTATTATTATTAAAAAAAAACTAGGTACAAATAAACTACTCCTAAAATTATTTTTACAAGGGAAACATAATTTTATATTTTATAACTTGTGGACTCCACACTAGTTCGAGCCTGTCTCGTGGAGAAGAAGTATATATATTCTCATAATATTTTTTTAGTTTTATTAAGTGAATTCTTTTTGATTTTATGTATTTTTTGTCTCCTTTACACACGCTGTCTACATCTCTCTGTCTACTTTCATATCGCAGGTGGTTTCATATGCTTTCATATGCGGAAGAGATTTCTTATGAAATAAGCTGATGCCTATTTTTTTAAAAACAGAACAGAAATATAGGTACAAAGGCTTTGTACCTACCTATTTTTGTGTTCTATTTTTTTTGTCTGTTTATACATATAATATGTGTGCGCATAAATGGTAAGATAAATAATATTTTTTTAAATTGTTTATTAATCAGAAAACAGTTTACAAACATTTGTTGTTAAAATAAAACAAATAAACCTTATGGTTTTATTTGATAGCCTAATTCTTGAGAAAATTTATAGGCTATTTATCATCATGCTAGGACACTTAGGTGCCACGCCTTACGGGAGTCAACAGCCGACTCCCGACCACCGTAGGCGCGGGCTTGCGGGCGGCGAGCAATAGGCAGCTCGCCGCCCGGTAAGGACCGGGCCCGGGTCGATGGCGCGTTGTGTTCCACGCGCTCCTCAAAGAGATGTCAGCACGAACTGACGGGGTCCGCTAGGGCCGATGCCTGCCAGGGCCGTGGGTTGTTCAAAAGAGATACCGTGATGGCCCCTGGCACAGGCAACTGAAGGAACACGGCTGGGTTTTAGTCAGTAGAAGTCTGAGCAGAAGGGCGTGTGCCCTTCTGCTCAGCCCAGAGCGGGAGAGGTCATTTGATGATTTCCCATCTACACATTTTGATGTCAGTAAAGAATTGATTATTATTAAAAAAAGTACGTGACTACGATGTAAATAAGACGACATCTTAAAAGCGTCCAAAGTACAGTAAAAAATAAAAAACAATTTTCTGAGAATTTCCTGGATGAGGTTTATGAGGATCCATCGTTTTCCATCAGGCGTGATCGAGGGCAGGCCCATACAGCAATAAAATAAAAAAAACCTAAATTAAATAATTAAAATAAGCCGTGGCAGCTAAGAGAGGCTGAAGTACCTATTGCCACTCGTAGATACTATTTTAAACCATATATTTTATACGTGTTCACGGCCCGGAAAACCGGTTCGGTCCGGTTTTTTAATTGGGCCGTGGCTGGCTTATTACCTGGACATCCACCGTAAAAAAATTAAAAACTGTTCCCACGAGCGGAGTCACGGTACATATTTATAATTTACCTAATCCTCAAAGCAAAAAAATGAAAAAGGTGACGAGCACGTTTTTTGTCACGTTAACCAAAGTTAATATAAAACGTGACATACATAAGCCGCACTTAGTAACGAAGTACCTACTCGTGGGTTGGTACAGTCAACCGCATGTCCATGGTTACAATTGTTTCACATGTTTTGTTATAGCAATAATAATAGTAATAATAGCGGATTTAGTAGTTTAACCGGTTGAATGCCGTAATTACAGAAAAAATTAAAAAGTCATTGTATCTCGCATCGATTCAAGATCCGCCATACGAAAGAAAGGAATTAAGTAAATAACTATTCATAACGGTCCGCAATACGAAAGGTTAAGGCTGGATTCAGTGCTCGACCGACGGTCAGCGCTGACGTCGCGTCGCGTCGGTATATGCGGGCATTTAGTGCGACGCTGAAAGAGCGACCCACCAAAATCAAAAAAGGTATTTTATTTCACATAAACTTACATGGGCACTTATGAAACGTCAGAAGCTAGGTGCACGGTTCCAATGAATGGGTCGTTTCCTTTATAGAAGAGCCGAAAAAGAAACTCCACTGTTACTTTTAAAAATAATTGGCTTTTACAATGTTTTCAAATTAGAGTGTTAACAAGTATGGGAGGAAAGTGTAGGTCTGTGAATAAGTACCGGTACTTAACGTACAAGGTACCGTTTGACATTGTTTGTCGTAGCAGTAAAAGCAGATTTCGTAGTTTAAGGCTGGATTTAGTGCTCGACCGACGGTCAGCATTGACATCGTCGAACGTAGCTATATCAATGAAAACGTTACGTGATGAATCGTTACCTCGCGCTGACAAGGATCGTCGGTCGAGATCGTCGGTCGGACTTATGTACGTCGGCGTCGGTCGACTGACGCGCTATGTCAGTATATGCGGGCATTGAGTGCGACACTGACCGAGCGACCGACCGTACGCGCGTACGCAATAACTCTTGTGAGTTCTCAGATTGCCGTCAGCTAAGCACTAAACGCTCGGTCACGCCCGATAATCAGCGCGTAACATAGGCGCTGACAGTCTGTCGACCAATAAATCCCTTACGTGCGGCTGACTGTATCGGTTTTTTGGTCCATTATATAAAGCTTTGTGGGCTGAACACTGTTTTGAATAACAATTTCATAGATTGGAAGTATGCGGTCGTAATGCGTACGCACAGGGTAGGTAATGAATGAAGAGCTATAGCACTAATTGAGCTTGGTGTATTGACGATTTGTGCACAGAAACCTCGAACAAAAGAACAATAATTTTGCCTTATAAATATGGAATATTGCCCTTCTAAATATGGAAAGAAGTTTGCCTAATTAATTCCTAAAGGGAGGACAACCGCGGGTCCTATTTGGCAATCGATCACAGTAAACTAGTAGAAGAGCGCCAGTCGATCTATTCTGTAATAATCACACCTACCTTTACCACCTAGCTTTAAGTAAGCTGTCAATCCCTAGCGTCGTCGGTTGGAACGGACAACTCCCTTCACCTGATATTTCACGGTGAAATTTTTACAGAATAGATCGACTGGTCGCTCTTCTACTAGTTTACTGTGATCGATTGCCAAATAGGACCCGCGGTTGTCCTCCCTTTAGTAATTGATTAGGCAAACTAGACTATAGATCTGCTGTTCTGGGTACGTAGAGTGTACACGCCAGCCCGAACGCTATCTTCCATTTGTTCAATACTCTCTGTTCATGATACTAAAATGGTGCTAATGCTAATCCCCGTGGATTATAATTTTGATGGCATTGTCATAAAAACGTTGAAAGAGACTTTCCTCGTTCAATTTAGGGCTACTAAATGTGGTTTCATGATTAAATTTTTGTTTTATCCATTTAATAAAGAATCAGTTATATTTTTTGTTCTGAATAAAAATAATGTGTGCATAAATAACAACGTATACTTTTTTTTTTTTTTTGAGGATGGGAAATCATCAAATGACTCCTCCCGCTCTGGGTGGAGCAGGAGGGAGTCTCAGACTCTTACTGACTAAAACCCACCCCTGTTCCTTCCTTAGCCCTTTATGTTCCAGGGCAGCGGTAAACCTTTCGGATGATCTCGCTACCCTGGCAGGCTTCGGCCCTATGGGGCCCCGTCGCTTATGCTGACATCTCTTTGAGGCGCGCGTACACGTACACGCCGTCCGGCACGGGTCTAGTCCTGATCGGACGGAGAGCTACCCATTACTCTCCGCCCGCAGGCCCGCGCTTACGGTGGCCGGGCGTCGTCACGCGGCTCCCGACGCCCGGAGCGTCTCCCGCGGCGGCTGAGGCGTGAGGTGCGCAAGGTGCGTTCCCTCGCCCACCCCGCCACCTCCTTCGCTAGCACTAACTCGTATACTTAATTAATAAATAAAAATATTATATACTAACTATTATCAAACTAAAACATGGTGTCGAAAGTCGAAAAAATACCCCCGCATCGCTGCCGACTGGTAATGATGATTGATAAATAGAATACTCTTTATTATGTACACGATGAAAATTACAGTCAATTTATGCCTGTTTAATTTTACATTAATCTATACTCGTATATATCTATATCTATAATAATAATAATATCCCTGGACATTTCACACAGCGCCATCTAGTCCCAAGCTAAGCAACCTCTATATATATATATATATAAATTAATTGTTGTTCGTTAACTCGAGAACGGCTGGGCCGATTTAGCTGATTTTGGTTTTGAAATGTTTCTCGTAGTCCAGGGAAGGTTTAAACGGTGAGAAAATATGGAAAAATGCGTGGAAGATAGTAAAAACAACAATTTCATTTTTCCATATAAACTGTTCTACCTACTTTCCTGTCAAACATTTGACGATCGTCCCTTCGGTACGGTAGACTCGGGTCCACTCGTATTGAAGCACGTATTAAATTAAGGGATTTGAATAGTGTGGGAGTAGGTTAAGAGAAGGGTAGGAGTAGGGTAGGAGTAGTGTAGGAGGAGGGTAGGAGAAGGGTAGGAGTAGGGTAGGAGTAGTGTAGGAGTAGGGTAGGGGGTAGAACACCACGCGAACGAAGTAGCGCCGGGCAGCTAGAAATAATTTATATGGCAAAACAACGTTTGCCGGGTCAGCTAGTACCTAATACTTACTTTAATAAAATATACATAGTAGACCAATGTTCTAATAGATATTCATAATTGAAATAATATTTAAATAAAAATCTTATACACTTATCAAAACTATAGGACGAACCTTAAAATAACAATTTTTCTTTATGGTGCACCGTGGTGTTCCGTATCCACGAATCCTATATGCTTTTCATAGAGAAACTCATTCAAAATGGCGTGTAAAATCCACTGTTAACGAATGCTGGTGAATAAATCAACACAGCCTTCATAAAAGCAAAAATCAACTCAAAACATAAATTGCCTCGACGAACATTTTATATGGTGTACCAGGGTAACATGAAAAACCTGTCAGTGCTTTTCTATTCAGAGGCACATATATACAGTACAAGCTTCTGCGCGTGAATTCGTCTGCGTGGACTTCAGAATTGAGTCCAGAGAGAAAGGAAAAATGTGTAGTAAAAAATTTACGGGGTTAAAAAATTCACCCATATATGTGTATGGTAGAATCGCAAAGTATACAGTGTGACAGCAACGTCGACGCGTAAACTGTAACCATGTATTCAGCACATTAGCGTGGACATTTTTCGCCAGTTATTAATAAAAAATACTGTTTCACAGAAAAGTGCATAACAGTTGTAAAGTCCTGTCATTTACCGGGATAAATCCAGGTTATAAACTATCTATGTGCCAAATTTCATCCTAATCCGTTCAGCCATTTTTGCGTGATTGAGAAACAAACATCCAAACATACAAAAAAATGTACACATTTATAATATCAGTTGTATAGCATATTCATGCAAGCCTGTTAGCAACGCCGTCATATTTTCCACAGTGCGTACTGAAATCGATTGGCTTGCTCAACCATTGAACGAAGTAAACAAATAAACAACCTTTTATGTTAGGAGAGTGCTAAAATACATCTATTCATTTTATTTACACCATTTACAAGCGTTTTGTAGGTTTTACAGCATATAGCAGCATCATTAGTTCCATTACTAAGTACGTAGACATACGAACTTTACATGCGTTGTAAACTAATTAGTTTATAGAGGTACGAGGAACAGGGTGTAAAGATCACTCATCCTCCATAGAAACTTTTCTATGGAGGGTTCTCCGACCAGACGGGTGTTGTGTCTGCCGGGCAACTGCCCGATGATTCATATCGGGCCGTTGTGTATATGCTAGTTGACTCTGCTTGCGAGATCCAGGGGGCCTACTCCGAAGTGCAAAGTGCGAATGTTCGGATCGGACCGACACATGGCCGAACCGAATATTATTGAAAAATGCGAAAAAACGTTCGGTTCGGCTCAGTTGGGTCGGGACCATAGTCAATATTCGAAAGAGTGTAGGATCGGAACCGACCGAACCAAATAGCAACTTCGTAGCAGTAAACGGCCGAACATTCGGCCGATACTACTTCGGAGTAAACCCCCAGGATTTTGTGTGACGTTAGTATGCCGTGTTGTTCGCATGAGGCGTTGTAGATACCGTTTCAAGTTTAAAAGCTAAAATTACTTATGATCTCGTTTGCGGGCAAGCACAGGTTTATTTATAGAAAAGAAAGGAAGAAAGAAAGAAAAAGCATTTATTTGCGGCAAACATGACGCATAAAAAAAAGGACAAAAACACACAAAAAAAAAACAAGTTGGGGGTAAACATGCGTCACATTCACGCAAAACGGCCATCGCTAGCTAGCTAGCGCTAGCTAAAGCTTATACACTAAATACCTAAATCTATCTTTATCTCAATTAAACAAGGAAAGCACGGCCCTATCAATTAACGTACTTGTACATATTGTTTGGCTACACAAAAATAAAAGATTTTCAGGGAGCAATCAAAAACTTTTCTTGTAAACACCGAAAAAAAAAATGGAAATCGGATTTTCGTAGAAACTAACTAATACGTGTACTAACTAGATACTAATCATTAGTCTGTTGTATGTATTCTACATGTAAGTAGCCTAGCGCCTAGTAAGTAGTAGTAACCTTACGTTTCACGTATTTTTCTGTTCCATTTTTCTTGTCTATATATAGTGTGTTTACATAAACTGTTACATAAATAAATACTTATTATTAGTCTATTGTATCCTACACGTAATTATGTTGTATCCTACATAACAGCCTGGCTCAAGAGTTTATGGTACTTACATACGAAAGTGGCGAGACAGTAATCCAGAATCTCATCTTGGGTCTCGTAACCATCCCAAACCTTACCATCGGACGGTTTCGGAGTCACGTCCCAACTTCGGAACATTTAATGATCGGTAAATAAGTACTTCGAGGTTCCGAAACAAAATAATTGTAAGTAAAGTATTTTGTTACCATTTAAGAGGGTCATCGATTTTGCGTACCCATAAAATATTGGCAAAAAACTTGGACTTATTAAGGAAAACATATTTTTCTTTTTTTGGTTAATAAATTAGGATGGTCCTACAAAAGGTTTTCCTCATTTAAAAAGTTATATAGCCTTCCTATTTTTCAACTTAAAAGTAGGCGCAGTTGTTGAAAAGAAGGACTTTTAAACATTTACATTCATCGCACTGTCTCGAATCAACAGTCAACAGTCTAATAAACTACAAAACCTCAAAAACTAAAACTCCAGTACAACAATATCCACTAACCACAGCATACATAAGTTGAGGGGATCATTAGTTTCAGGTAATATGAACCCTCCGTACACAGAGCCCTGTGATTTACGTACAAATTAAAGTAGAAAATATGTAAATCCGGAGGCCCCGAGCTTGTTGACCGTGGCCTACATCTGGCCCACACTTAGCTGACCGACTGAGGTCATTCGTTTAAAGGCTCGTTTACACGGGGACAGTTTCTCGCACGACGAAAGGCGAGAATGTTCATACGAGATTCAGCGGGTGATTTTCGCACAAAAATTCGCATACTACGATATGTCATACAACGCTCCTATGTCAAACTGTGAAAAAGAAGATACGATTTTTGTTTGCAACACGCAACACGCACGTTTTGAAATGTCTTGAATGGCAAAATGTATGGCGTTCAACTGTCAATTTTGACATTTGAGGCGTTCATCATAATTCTACTTTAAGGAGTGCTACAAGGACATTTTGGCGCCCGAATGACACACACCAACCCTGTCAGTTGGTATACATATTTGTGAAATTGTGTCACAGTAATTGTATTGACAAAACAAGATGGCGACGGTAGTTCGACGTGGCGACGGCCACGCGCAATTTTGTACCTTGGCTGTTTCTATATGGTAGGTATTGTTTGCACGACTCAACTTTATTATCTCCCTTCAATAATCTCCTATTGGAAGCGAATAACTCTCCCCGTGTAAATGTCCCATTATTCACGCCTCTTCATTTTCATTAGGGACTGATGCCCGGTAAAACCTCACGAGGGCCTCCGGTTATCCGCAAGCCTTTTTACACGTAAATGTGGACTTTGTAACGCTGGAATTAAAGATCTGAGTGGAATAACAATTAAATTATTTTGATATGAATTAGTCATTCCCCATTTTATTTGGTCGGTTTTGTTAAAAGGATTGTTAATTGTTTTCGTTTTATTTTGTGGAGGTATTATGATGCCAGAAAAAATAAGGTTATTAGCCAAGCTATCGGATTGTCGAATGCTAGATAGTAGAGGGTCAACGACCGGCTGCTTTTTAGGGCTGATTTTTTAATCATCTGATAATTTTATTCGAGGAATAATTTTGAAATTTTGACAGTTATTTCATACAAAAACTTTCAAACGTCAATTTTATTCCTCGAATAAAAGTTATCTGGCGATGGAAAAATCATCCCTTAGAAAACTGTCAGGCATATTTCACTAAGGGCTGATTTTTCCATCGCCTGATAACTTTATTCGAGGAATAATTTTGAAATTTTGGCAGTTATTTCATACAAAAACTGTCAAACGTCAATTTTATTCCTCGAATAAAACTTTACTCGAGGAACAATTTTGAATTTTTAACAGTTCTTCGATACAAAATCTGTCAGACATCAATTTTATTCCACGAATAGAAATTATCTGTCGATTGAAAAATCAGCCCTTTTTTTTTTTCATGATGGGAAATCATCAAATGACTCCTCCCGCTCTGGGTGAAGCAGAAGGGAGTGTCAGACTCTTACTGACTAAAACCCACCCGTATTCCTTCCTTAGCCCTTTATGTTCCAGGGCAGCGGTAACCCTTTCGGACGATCCCGCTACCCTATAGATAAATCCAGAGGGGCAATTCTCGTTATTTTAAGACCGCTCACAGTCTTATCTCAGTCTCAATTTGTCAAAAAAATACTTCTAATTTCCCTTAGAGATACCAAGTAGGTACCTATCTACTTTTTTGGACATAAGCTTCTGCCCACCTATAGCGAGAAATTTCTTGTTTTAACAATATGACACTCGGCAATACTGCAACTTCCCTCAATAGTGAAAGAATTTTCGGAATCGGATCAGAGTTCCGAAAATACAAACTCCATACAAACTCTCAAATGTTACCTGTTTATAATACTAGTATAGATTACAGAGTACCTATGTACATACTTCGAGAAAACTACTTCTTGTACGTTAGGTATTACTGCCCGCGCTTCAGAATATTAAAGTTTCAAAAAGCTTCCCCGAATATTTTGTAGGTGAAAAATATTTTAATATAAAGGCTACATCAGAAAATAACTGAAAACTGAGGGTTTACATCGGAACACCGATAATTCCTACCATTCGAACTATTTTGATTGATGACGAGGTCCTATATTATTTTTTACCTGCTTCATACATACCGGTATATGAAATGCATTGCCCAGAATTATTAAAAAGATATGTGAAGTATCCATTGAAAATGCTCTCGATGTCCTGAAATTTCGAAGTTCCTCGTTTTATTGAATACAAAATGTGTGTACTTCGTTACTCCGAATTTCAGCAATGATTGTTGTGTCAAATAAGTGTTAAAATGAAGACGAGTAGATAGATATTTGTCGGAGAAGGTATGTCTGTCTCTCGTTAACATCAGGCATAATTTAATTACTGTAGGTAGTATTGGTTAAAGCACAATAGAATAAAACGGTTTGCAGTTCAAATCAGATTACAATTCACAAACAAGTTAGTCACACTAGCGAATCACACACTGTAGGTACACATTTAACGATACGGAACGCGACAGTTTCTAAACACATGTTGTTCGTACGATGTCCAATGTTTCGATCATCCCGAGAGCTCCGCTCACACCGTTCTTGTAGCTGTAGCTCTCCGTCCATCCCCACGAACTCAGGCTAGACTCTGTCTAGCGCCACGAGATGGCGCTAGCGTTCCGAATAGTCAAACGAATGACTCCGACATATTTATCCATACTGAATGTTGAGACTATTATCAAATTCTTAATATTAGAATACAAGAGCACACCTACTTATGTCTTACACACTACAATAGGTAAGGTAGGGTTCGGCCATTAAACGACTAGCAGGGCCAAGGTTGTTCCTTCCCAACGCGAACGTGCCATTTTGTCAGTAGCTACATAATTCCACTTCGTCTGTAGGCCCATCCAAGCTTATATGTAATAAATACAAATGACGATCACAAATCCTCCAACCACGTGTTAAGGTCAATAACCCTCATTTTAAGTGTCCATACAGGAGATTTCGTATCCCAAAATGGCGTTGAAATCCGCCATTAACGTCCCATTGAACACATTACACCGAACGAACATTCAACAAATCTGTCTTTAGCACCATTTCGACTCAACTACACACATTCGAAGACACTTACGGAACCCATTGAAATAATTTCGTCCGAAATCAGGTTATTCGGGCAACTTACGACTGTACCTCGTAAATGTAAGTAAATTCCAATTAATAGCAATAATAATGAAGGTATATTGCGTTTTGCATAATAATAGCGATTCTAGCTGTAATTTTGATTAGTTTGAGTATTATTCTGTACCTATAGTTTGTAGGGTTCAGGGCCACACAAGTGACCTGCTATTACAATAGTGTCAGAATGGTCTATCATTGATTTCATAATTGTTGATTTTGACATGTTTGGTAATCTACTAATATAATGGCGTCATTATGACTTTCCAGTGGTCAACCACTGACACTCCATTGAAAGAAATGGCATAGAATGGTAATCTCGTACATAATGATGATAAATGGATGACTGACTTACATAAAACACTTGACTTGTATAAAACACTAATAAATAATATGTAGAAATATATATAAATGAAATCTGGCTTATATAAAGTAGTGGTAATTTTTCGAAAATCATTTCTACTAACGGGTTTTATAATAATGGCAATACGACAATGTCATTATGACACAATTCTATTACGAGACCATTGACCGACCAATGATCGCCATTAAGAATTTAGCAGATTACGAACTTTAAGCAAAATGACAATGGGATGGGAATGGAATCGTGTTGGAATGACGAATTTATAAAAATAGCAGTCTTGGGGCCCAGGAGTCGGTACTGTAAGTGGTGGCGGAGTGGTTAAATTTGAGTAACGCTATAGATTGAACTAAGAAACTGGAATAGTCTACTCCGTTCTAACTGACTTTTAAGTTCACAAGCTCGCTTAAGCCGGAACATACAGGGTTATTTTAAATTGGGTAGCTTAACTCCGGAGACGCGATGGGTATTTTATGATGTTTATATAGATATCGATACCCATCGCGTCTGAAGAGTTTAGCCAGCCAATTTAAAATAATCCTGTGTAATCAGATGTAGGAATTCTTCAAGAATTCATTGATTACTTCAAAATTAACTCCCCAAATTCACCTACTCATTCATACCCTTCAATGAGCAATCAAACTCTTCTAGCCCATAACAAATACGTTCATGTCTTTCGGCTGAAAGGAGAATGATATATGACACAGATGTCAATGACCCCAACATATGCCTTTCAAGATCTGCCAGACTAGTATACTGGAAAAGGTTTTAGTCTGTATTAGTCGACCGTGTACTATTTATTTCCTATACCCTGTCCACTAGGTTATCCGTTTTTTGACAGATCGAACTAGTGAGCAATTAATATATATTGTCAAAACTGATACACGTACGGCATTATAATGTCTGTAAGAAGTCGTAAATAAGATAATTCAATAAGATTATGCAGGTTATATATTTATTTTATTACGCATTTTAAATCTAATCTGCAATAGAAACGTTCTAAGGCAGCTGTCAAAACACGGTTAACCGAGTTGACAGAGTATAATTATTTATGTAGGTATTTTGTAGCGACCTTTTTTGTTTTTGTTTATGGAAACTTGTACATATCCTTCAGTTACAGATTGCTTAAGAAGACTGTAGTAGCTGCAAGTTTCCCGAATAATCCTACTAATATTATAAACGAAAAAGTTTGATTGAAAGGATGGATGGATGGATCGATGGATGTTTGTTACTCTTTCACGCAAAATCTACTGGACGGATTTAGATGAAATTGGCACACATACAGGGAGGCAAGGACATCGACGCGCAAACTGTAACCATGGATTCAGCACATGAGTTTAGACCCCATAGCGTCGAAATTTTTCGTAGGTTATTAAAAAAAAAATATTGCTGTTCCATACATTTTGACCGCGCACTTTTCTATGAAACAGAAGATTTTTGTTTTGATAACCGATGAAAAATTTCGACGCTATGGGGTCTAGTATCATGTGCTGAATCCATGGTTACAGTTTGCGCGTCGATGTCCCTGCCACTCTGTATAGTTTATAACCAGGATTAACACATAGGATACTTTTTATCCCAATATTTCCACGGGATCAAGACTTATGCGGGAAACCGCGGGCCGCAGCTAGTATAAAATAAAAGGACGCCATTTTTGTCTTTCGACACAATTACGCATTCTGAACACCGCCGTATTCACAATTATCGTAGCAAATGAGCTATATATCAGTGGTAGCGGTCATTAGTAGTCATTACTCGCTCACAGCCCATTAAGTCTTTAGTGGCTGTACTAAAATATACTAAAATCCACTAAATAAAAGTTTTATGGGCCTCTGATTAGATTCATTAGTGGTTGGAGCCGTGTTTAAAAAATTCGTTAGGAAGTTCCATGATTATAATTAGTACTGATTTACACATTTGGTTCAGTTTCCGGAAAATACAGAAAATAGACATACCTATTATTTTCCTTCAGTAGGTAAGTGGCGAGTTGGGGACTAAATTAAAAAAATATGATAGTACAAAAAAAAATACTTTAAAAGATTTTACGTCCATACTAGATAGATACCAAGATTATTTCAAGACTTTAAAAGAGACTGTTACCTCCGAGTTTGTGTCAGCCTTTCTTTTCAGAGTAGATAAGAAACGCGGATATCATTTAAGATTAAATAATTTCATTTTCATTTAAATATTATCACAATTTGACAATAATAATTCATGATGTAACTTTTGGATCTAGATCATGCTCTCTGATACTTATATATAAAGCAAGATTGGTTTCACTGAATGATAGGTATCAGCTTTTTCGTTTCTGCTGATAACAACATACTGTAAACACTAAACACCACTCCGTATAAAGGTCTATTCACACATATCAGGGTTGTGCCCGGGTTGTGGGCGGACGTTGCTCCGTCAGGAGCTACCGGTCTGTATATTTTATAAGAATTCGTTCACATCAGTACCTGCCCTGTATGGCGCGCCTCTGTCACGATCCGGGCACGGCCCTTATACAGGATGAAATTGAGAACTTGCACCAAATCGAAATAGTGCAACTGTAAACATATAAATTAGAGAATTAAAGTATTAATTTTAGCGCGCGCCCAATAAGCACCACATTCATCGAAAATTTTACGAAATGAAGCAAGTTGGCAACGCGTTGAACTAGCGCTTTTTACCTAATTTTGACCGTTCGTTCGAAAAAAAATAAAAATAATAAGCATCCGAATTGAGAACCTCCTCCTTTTTATGAAGTCGGTTAAAAAAGGGCGCGCGACGACATTGCGAAATCGGTCGCCTATACGCACGTATGTGCATCCCTTTCCTTAATGACATGCTTAGAGCAGAAGGATTTACTTTATAATACGTTAAATTAGATATTTTAATTTGGCGCAACTATATACCTTAACAGTAATAAGTAGCAATAATCTGCGTTGATGAAGCATCATTGCAGTGGCTCATAATGCAGGCATTCATGTGCAATACGCGACGTCTTCAGGCTTATATAATTAATTTATTGTATGGTTTGCATCTGATACCTAATATAATTACGCGTTATTAACTATTATACGCGTTCCGGAGTCAGCCAGGGATCAATCCTGGGACCGCTTCTTTTTTTGATAATGATCAACGACCTTCCTTCGGTTGTTCATCACGCCAGAAATCTATTGTATGCAGACGATCTGAAACTTTTTTCCGAAATTCGCTCTGAAGCCGATAGTCTTGCGCTGCAGCGTGATATTGAGGCGATATCTGAGTGGAGTGTTAGGAACAAAATGGAATTTAATTCTTCCAAGTGCTTCGTTGTGAGTTTTACTCGAGCACGAAATCCTATCACCTTTCCTTATAAAATGAATAGCTGTACTATTACTAGAACAACTGGAATGAAGGATCTGGGTGTCACATTTGACAACAAGCTTACGTTTCATGATCATATGGTATCGGTAGCAAAAGATTCATTTAGACGATTAGGTTTCATACTCCGCAATGCTAAAGATTTTAGCAACATCAGCGCAATTAAATCTATTTTTAATGTACTTGTTCGTAGTAAACTGGAGTCCAGTGCATGCGTCTGGAACCCGTACGAAAAGAAGTACACTTTACTCCTGGAAAAAGTACAAAAGGCTTATCTTAGGTACCTTTATAAACGTGTCAATGGTTATTATCCGTTTATGTACCCTTCAAACTTTCTTTTGGGCTGCCTAGGGTACAATTCTCTCGAGGTCAGAAGAAATCATGACCAAATTATTAATATGGTTAAGATCCTTCACGGTAAAATAGATGCTCCTGAACTGCTTGACGAGTTGTCCCATCTTTTTGCTCCGGTAAACTACAACCGTGGCAGAAGGCATAGATTGTTCGCCGTGCCTTGGAGTCGAACCGTCGCGCGAGCCCAGTCTCCTGTTCCTCGCACACTCTCTGCGCTTAACGCGCTCTTGGACGCTAAGCCTGACTGTGATGTGTTCGCGGATGGATGGAAGAAGATCTTGTCAGTATGTCTGGGGTATTGTGAGATGAGCGTATGACTGGCGAGTAGTTGTATACTTTTGTTTACTGTACTTTTAAAATGTGTTTGTGTATTTTTGTCTTTAACTAATGTAATTGGCCTTGGCCGTTTTATGTTAAATAAATTAAATAAATAAATAAATGAAATAATTATCATAATATCTGTATTAATATCCCCTGTAAACTAACGTTTGAGGTATTAATTCCCATTCCTGGTATTTATGGCATGAATAGATTTGATCCTCACTTTCATTTGATCTAAAAGCTTTGGGTATATTGTGGGTATTGGGACAATAGCCGCACCGTACCAAAGGAATTTTGACGTTCAATACGGTGTTATATCAATGCACAATGTAGTGAATATATGAGGCCTTTCGTATACAAAGCGATGTATATCATAGGCTCGCTTTGTAGGTCAGAGGACACAATCATAGTATTGGTGAAGTGTTTTTTATCCAGCTATAGATTTATTTTAGGAATTTGTTCCATTTTTTTTGTTGGTTATTTTACCCAGTCGTGAAAGTTTACAAATCATTCAAGTAAATCAATAGACATTTAGAAGGGAGAGGTTTTTTTTATACAAGGTGAATAAATATTTTTCCATTTTCTATTATTTTCGAACTGTTATTATTACTGATATTTTTGTTAATGATGAACTGGAGATGCTTCAGCTTCTTCTTTTCGGGTCGGCGGCACTTTTATTTACCTAATTTATATTGTTTGTGCCCAGTAATTGAGGGGGTTCAGGGGCTAAGTAATAACAGCCGCACGGGTCGATTGATCAGGTTAAGCTACGCTTGCCACGGTTGGTCCGTGGATGAGTTAGGATCTTTACATACCAAGACCCCTCCGTGCCTCGGGAAGCACGTTAAGCCGTTGGTCCCTGCTGTCATTCGTGGATCTTTGACAGTCGTTACGAGTAATCAGAAACCCGAAAATCTGACAACCAGTCTTATCAAGGGGTACCCATTAACTGGGTTGTGGAGGTCAGATAGGCAGTCGATCTTTATAAATTACTAGTATTCAGCTGCATCCAGACAAACTGAAAGCCGACCCCAACATAGTTGGGAAAAGGCTAGGCAGATGATGATGTGCCCATTAGTTGGCCACGTTGATAATGATACTATTCGAGTAATCTATCTACCACAAATTACAACATTCCCGAGCAAGATACCTACCACTGCTATCAAAAGGGGGAAAAAAATGTCGTGAGGAATCCGGCATCTCCTAGAACCAAAAAAAATAATAATTTGAAGACATATTGTGTGTAGGCGGGCGTTTCTGGGGGACTGTCTTTTGTAATTTTGACGTTCGAAAATTGCTAATTCTCAGCATAATTTGAATAAATGAATTTTGATTTTGTAACCAATCCGCACACGGGCTCGCGTGGTGGATTCACATAGAAATGATTATGGTTATGCCAAGCAAGATTATTACCTAAGTGAACAGAAAACTCCAATAAAAACAATCAAGAATTCAACTTGGTTTGCCAGAAGCGATGTTTAGGACGATAACATTTATGAAGGAATAATAATCTGACTACAGAGATTACTGAAGTTTGTGGAAACTTGTAGTTTACCGCCAAGTTATAGTTGTAAAGTGGATTACAGCGCGGCGTGGATAGTATACCTACTAAACATTAAGAAGAATAATAGTATGAAGGTTTCAGCTGTAACTGTTATGGATTTTCTGATGAATGAATAACGTTCACCCACCATTTATCCCTTTACATAACATAATCAGCCCACAATCAAAAATCCTTGCTTGGTGCTTAGGTGTAAAAATCCTTGCTTGGGTATATTGGGAACGCTTGTGTGAAATTTCATTTCACCCAGCTAATCTGTCATTGAAATTAAAGTTTTAATTAAGTCGATTTATGTCTTTTGAATACAGAGTTTGAATTGGATGTGCGTGGCGCAGGACCGGTCGTCGTTGCGACGATGCTTGGCCGTTGCCCAGCAATTTGCACGTCTATAACTTACTCTGTTCAATAGATAGGTGATTAATATTATTGACGTAAACATAGGTACCGATAGCTCGTTCAGAAATTATCATTATAATTTGCATTTACGCTATTCTTTCCTAATTTGTACCAATCTTAGGCCCAGCTCTTTCCGAAAATCTATCGTCGACTCATCTTTTCGTCGGTTTGTCGATTTTTCTTGATCTCTCTTTCGTTTAGATCTTGGGGCCTAAAAAGGCTACTACCTCTAAAAGCTATTCATTTTCTGAATTCCCAGCAGATCATTAGCAATTCCTCTAATTTTCGTAAACTTTCATTTCATATTTGGTGTAAACATTGCCGCATGAAAAAAATAAAAAACATCATTTTATCGGTAAATTTTTCATTACCTTACTTACATACATTAGTTTTTATTAATCAAATTGGATTTTTAATTTTTTATTTCCACAGTTTAAATCTTATTTCATTGTGATATGAATTGCACACAGATCATATTATGAATTGTCAGTTTGTGACCATTTTACGATTTTTAATATGATTCATATTAATTGTTATCCTATTATGATTCTGCCAAAGTGGCCTTTTTAGGCCCCCTTAGATCTATATGGGTTAGAATATCATCATCATTTCAGCCCGGAATCAGCCACTGCAGGGTATCGGCATCCCCTTTCTTCTCGTCATACTTCCCGGTTCTGTGCGTCTCTCATCCGGGTGTTTCCCGTGACTTCGTCAACCCAGCGCGGGGTTAGAATATTATTGATTTTCTAAAGTTTTATCAATGCATTTTGATATGATTTTTTTTTTACGAATTTATTACCTACTTATTTGAAAGGCTAGATAATTATTTACACATTCTATTCATCCCGATAGACTTATAGCTCAACAAAGAACTAACTCTGATTGGCAAAGCACCTAGATAAACCCCGTACTCAACCGTTCGGATCATGGGATAAAAGTTTCGGGTCCGCTCCCCGACTACCTGAATCACCGAGCCAGCGCTTTATTCCGAAGGATTTAGTTCAGGAGACCTGTTTTAGTTTTAAACTCTTGTAAACCCTTTCCATTGGAGTAGGAAATATTGTAGGATTTCTAGTGATTCATGATAACGTGAAGCCACTGGTATTAGTGCGCCTTTCTACATCGTTCTCATATGTATAATTTTAACATGAATGATAATATTTTGTAACTGTTTATGATTTAAAAGAGTGTCTGAGTTTCATGCCCGTTCTTCTATATAGCTAGCTACTGTACTTTGAAATGGGCAACTTGCTTCATCTTTCTGACAATTCAAAAGTGCCTGTAATTGGTTTATTTGAAATAAATGAGTTTGAGTTTTATTTGAGTAAATAATGCGAACAATTCTGTTTCTTTTCATACGGTAAGTATTTGAGCCAAACCACAAGAAAAAAAACATGAAATAAAGGAAATTCTAAGACAGTGGGCAAACTATATAGAGTAAAAACTGTTTTCTCCCGTGTCAAAATAAGTATTTCTGTACATTTTTGTCAACTTTGACGCTATCCCTCTTATCACAAAACAACGTTTTTCTTTAGATCTGAAGGGCAATTTCCGTAATTAAAAACGTTCAAAGTCTAGTCGCAATCTCATCTTAGCAGCAATGAATGTCGAAAACTTGTCAAAAATGTAGATAAATTAGAGGTATTTTTGACAGATTGAAACTGAGGTCAGACTATGAACGTTCTTAAAATTACGAGAATTGCCTCTCTTGTTTTAACTATCGAGCCAGTTATTGAATTAAGAACCTAACCTATTTCGTTTGTAAACAGTTTTAGTTAATTTAGGATATAATTTTGTTATTTTTGTTTTAGGTTGTAAATTGTAATTGGTACCCTATTAATAAATAAATACATCATTAGAACCTAACCGGGGCTAACCATTATTTTTTAGTATTATAAATTTGATGGCACGGTTGGCGCAGTGGTTAAGCGATTGACTGCTGCGCTGCGTGTCGCGGGTTCGATTTCCGCACGGAACAAATATTTGTATGACCTACATGTATTTGTTCCGAGTCTGGGTGTTTTTCTATCTATAATATGTATGTATTTACAAAAAAAAAAAATATATAAGTAGTTTATCAGCCATCTTGTTACCATAACACAAGCATTAGGTTGCTTAGCTTGGGACTAGATGGCGCTGTGTCAAATGTCCAGGTATATTATATTATATTATTATATATTTAGTATATTAATACATTATAGTAACTTTGCGTAAATCGAAATAAAGTTCATAAAACCGAAAATTTGTAAATTCTGGCTCAAAGGTTTAGGCTAGAACTAAAGTTTGATTTCATTTTGTAATAAGTAGGCATGAGACTACTTTGTTGCGAGTGCCTTAGCTTTGTTATCATTGAGCTACCGTCTTGGTTCTTGGCAAGGCTTTAGAAAATAAATTCTTGCCTTGTAAAGTAGATTTCGAAAATCATCCCCTTAGGCAGTGAGTCAAACAGGGTTGAAAGTTTATACGCGGAAACTACTTAAACAAAACATTTAGCTCTAAACATTTAGTTAGACGAAACTTTTTACTCAAAAGCTGGGCCACCAAACCTGTGACTTACTAGGGATGCATCACTTAAACTGTAGTAGGTCATCATCCGCATAGCCTTTTCCCAACTATGTTGGGGTTGGCTTCCAGTCTAACCGGATGCAGTTGAATACCAGTATTTTACATGGAGCGACTGCCTATCTGACCTCCACAACCCAGTTACTGGGTAACACGATACCCCTTAGTACGATTGGTTATCAGACTTTCTGGCTTCTTACTACCTGTAACGACTGTCAAAGATCCATGAATGACAACCGCGACCAACGGCTCAACGTGCTTTCTGGGGCACGGAGGGATCTCGGAATTGAAAGATGGTCACCTAGCCAACGGACCGACCGCAACAAGCATAGCTTAACCTGATCGATTGACACGTGCGGCTGTTATTACTTAGCCACGAGCCACTCCTCTCTGAAACTGAAACTGTAGAAGGTCTATGTCTAAAATAGCTAAACATTTGCGTTCACCAGCTAACTTGTGTTGGTGTTGCAAGGTGTAAGCCAGTCGCATTTTCTCTAAACATTTGCTTAGCCGATACGTCACTCAGGGTGGACCCACCTTTGACATACGCTGACATAGCTGCACCCTTTGGGAGGTCAATCATTAAATTCTGATTTTGTGTGTTGTGTTTTTTCTTCTGTGATGAAATGATTGATCTATCTAAACAAACTGTTACTGAATGTACTTGAAGTAACAATTGATTATTTATTGTAGTACGAAACAGGAAATATACGAATAGGGAGTTTTTGGAAAGTAGTATGAAAACGTGGGGCGCACGCGGAACAAAACTGATCAAACTGAATAGGTCGTTGTAAATCACGAGCGCCGCATCATGTGACTTTTACGTCATTGAAATAAAATTTAAAATGCAACAATTGTAACTAAACTTTGACTAGCCAACTTATAGACATATAGCCAAGATATATAGGCCAGTGGCCTAAGGCCTCTCATTAAAGTCTGGCCCGAGTCCAGGCCAGGACAATGGAGGACGCACTTAACTTGATAAATTGGCCTTGTTTGTTTGTGGACAATTATTCTAACTCGCTCTGTATGTGTATACTTATTGGTATTTAGTAGTGAATGTGTGTTATTGGCTTGTAAATTTTGTTGGTATGGGAGGAATGTGGTGCTCCTGTAATTTGCTATTTGTGTTATTGTTGAGCACCAACCCGCACTGGGCTCGCGTGGTAGATTACAGCCCCTCTCGAAGAGAGGAGACCTGTGTCCCAGCAGTGGGCACTAGCTACTACTAGTTCTTGCCAGTGACCCTTACATTCAAACTTTAATAAGTACACAGTTTGACTCATTCTGGAGTCTACTTGATGTCGTGATTTTTGACAGCTAGGAAGTTGTTTTAGGATTACCAAACCAAACGCCGGCGTTTAAAAATATATCCTTATTAATTGCATATTCTGCCTGCAGCTGTAACGATAAGCTTTTTCGCTTGTGGGTGGGTAGCCTAAAAAGGAAACCTGAATCTTTGTTGTAAAAAAATATTTTTACGAAAAGCATCCTAGATTCATTTTGCGCATTTCCGTTCAAAATCAAAATTCAAAGTATTTATTTTTCACACTAACCTACATGGGCACTTATGAAACGTCAGAAGCTAGGTGCACGGTTCCAATTGGACGTTTTCTATGGAGAAGAGCCGGCAAGAAACTCCACGGTTACTCTTTAGAAAATAATTGGCTTTTAGTATTTATTGAAATTACTGTGTTAATAGGTTTCGAAGGACAGTATAAGCCTGTCAACAAGTACCAGGTAGGTACTTAATAAAATAGAAAATGATCTACAAATCAACTGTCTACAAGGTCTACAACGTTCTCACCTTCACAAAATATAAAATAATCTTATCATAAAGATAAATTTATCTAAAAAAATAAAATATAAAACCTATTTAGACCAAATTACATGATTGCCATCTCTATCTGAACCTCCATCCCCTATTTCATACTCTGCGTCAACTGTATAACAATAGGATTATAAATCAGTTGCCTGCACGCCAGCATAGCATGTTATATGATATTGATAATAAGTAAACACACGCCATACGGGCGAGAGACGAGATGTATGGTGCAGGGTGGCCTTCTGTTGAAATTTACAGGACATTACTAGAATATAAAGAACTAAGGAAAGAAAAATAGGTTGGTTGGTGGTTGGGTTGGTTGTTGAATGGTTGGTTGTGTAGTTCCCCCCCGGTGGGTTCCCGCATTGTCGAGGCGGGGGGGCTCAGTAGCCGTGGCTTGAAGCTAGCGGCCGGCGGGTAGGTTGCGGTGCTGCTTGGGCGACATCGCAACCTACCCGAGGCGGGCCGCGATGTCGTATGGGAGACATCGCGGCTGAGGATTGAAGGCCGCGGCGGGAGAGGAGTGCCGGTATTGCGGTGCGCCGCTCTCCCTGCCTTCCGAGGCCTTGACGGGGTCGCCACCGTCGGATGGCGGACGCGGTGGGGCCGCAGGGGAAGAGGAGTGTCGGTATTACGTTGGCCGGTCTCCCTATCCTCTGCAGCCGTAGCCCCCCAACCTGGGGGCATGCGGGGCCTGCCAGCTAGGCGGGCGTGGAGGCCAACAGGCAATGGGTGCGGGGGCACCGTTGCCGGTATCGCACAGGCCTCCACCAGTGTCAGACGGGAATGGCCGGGTGTTCCCAGGTAGCCCCCCAACCTGGGGGGCATGCGGGGCACGCCAGCCCAGCTAGGCGGGCATGCACCGGGAGGGTTATGGAAGTAAGAAAACTAGAGAATTCCATAGATTAATGTCAAAACAAAAACAACACAGCAACTCAATTATGTTACTTCTTTAAAAGGTCAAGTGTAGGTTACACTCAGCCACATTTTTCCACAGAAATAAAAGATCTGCTAAATAAAATAAAATATACCGTTATTTTTATATTTAGGGGCTAAATAGATAATATCATAGCTTGTAATGCCTTAGGGCTAGGCATTAGGACAAATCTAATTACCGTTCTTCGGTTTGCCAAATCTCTTTGCTCATTTTATCCTTACAGTATTTGCTTTTATTTTGAACGAAAAGGTTAATTAATTAGATACTAAGTAAGCTTTTGGATTCAAGATGTGATGTTTTAGGTTTTAATTTTCATGTTTATTTTGTACTTTGAAAATAATGAAATTTCGTTTATACAGGCTTGAAGCAGTTATCTGAAGGCCATGAACATAATTATTTCACCACTGGGTTTAATAATTCAAAAATGTTTCTTTTTTGCTAATCTGAAGGCACCCTTGCCGCGTATCGGCAAGCGTAGTGTGGGATGCCCCCCAGCTAGATGGACTGACGACCTAAAGAAGGTTGCTGGGACGGACTGGATGCGGAAGGCGGAGGACAGGGTGTTGTGGCGCAGCCTGGGAGAGGCCTATGTCCAGCAGTGGACTGCGAAAAAGTAAAAAATGTACCAAAAGCTGATGTCAATTTTGTTGAAAATCGTTGTGCAAGTACAAAATGCTTTGAGAGGCATTGCCAAAATGTCTCTCTACGTGCGAAAGTGATTTAGTTAGTTACGATGTTTAGGTCAAATCCCTCAAGCTAATTTTAGATTACTTGTTGTAATATCTACCCACTTCATTTTATTGTTATCTCATTATCGATCCATAACTTATTTCAATATTATATTGATATAAGTAATTTGTATTATATTGACAATATACAATTAATACTTAGAAAAACACAAATTACAAAAAAAAAAAAACAACTGGCTTCAAAAAGCGAAGCAAAGCGAAAAATAATTATATTTTATTATTTTTACGGTTTTTTCGGTTTCGTCTGATGTTCCTGTCAGTCTTCTGTCGCTCAGGCTTCCTTTACCAAACGAAAAATAATCACGAAAATCAGCCCAGATCATGGAGAAATTGGTGTACAAACATTAACAACAACATTATTTAATACTAGCTTCTGCCCACGGCTTCGCCCGCGTGGTTGTCGGAAATTTACCCACGGGAACGTGCTAACAGGATAAAATGTATGTGCTTCCCCAGAATGCCATCTATGTCGCGGGCCCTTTGTAGCTAATTACAATAGAAAACCACTTGTGTCTCATTAGTGGTGATTAAGAGGGTACCTATATGATATCTTTACCTAAGTACCTAACTAATTTAAAAAAAAAAACTCAATAACAGAAAATTAAATACCTACCTACCTAAATAAACCTATTTCTGATAATAACTAATCTAAACTCAATAAATAAGCAAACTCCCTAAAAACTAATATCTATACGAATGACTAAACCTACCTAACAGTATTATAAAATAACCTACGGTCACTACGTACACTATCAAATATACTACCTATACTTTAAAATTAAAATCTATACCTACGACTCACATAAAAATAAACTAAATAACTCTAAAAACTAAAAGGAATAAAAATGAACTCCACTGCGGGTGACCCAACCTACGACAAACTTAGTATTTGCGGTTGGTACAGTACAGACAGTGGTAATCGGGTATAGGGATCGAACCGCAAAATTAAGTTTGTTTTTTATTGTATATACTTTTCCGGGATAAAAAGTACCCAGTGTGGTGCCCAGGATATTAAAGAATAATTATACCAAGTTTCATCGTAATCGAACCGGTAGTTTTTGCGTGATGCCTGAACAAACAGACAGACAGACAGACAAAAATTTTTTTAATCACATTTTTGGGTTCGGTGTCGGTCAAGTAACACCCCCTGACATTTATTTTTTGGATATTTTCAATGTACAGAATTTTCACTTCTACAGATTTATTATAAGTATAGATATTATATAGATTGTATTAACTTTGTATTTTGTGTTTCACGAGCTGTGTCCAAATAACTTTTTTCTTTCTTTCTTTAAAACAAAATACTCGCCGTGTGGATAAACTCCTGCTTTTTTTTAAGACGGTTACAAAACAAGTATGTTAATAAAAAGCTTGTAAAAACTAGTCATAAGTTGAAGTTAATAAAACATCTTTCGAAAAAACCTCACTGCCCGTCCCCCATCTCCCTACCTGAACGCACATGGTATGGCGTTGCTAAAGATGAGTCTACAGATTTTCCTATAAGATATTTCCTAATTTGATTCCACTGAATGATACGTACAACATAGTTTTATTATCTTAACTAGCTTCTGCCAGCGGCTTCGCCCGCGTGGATGTCGGAAATTATCCCACGGGAACGTGCTAACTCTATCTCTATGCCAAATCAGAAGTTCAGTGGTTTAGGCGTGAAAATGTAAAATACAGTTTCAAGTTCAAATCCTCCCCTTAAAAACTGAATTACCCCTTTTTGTCCCGTCAGTAGTAAATTTTCGACCACTTCACATACTTATTATTCATTATTGTTAATAGCTGTGCCCGCGACTCCGTCAGCGCGTAGGTAACTCCTTGTGTGTTATTAAGTTAATGTATTGGGTAGTACATGCCGTTCGCGATCAGCTGTGAGACGTAATTCCCTCTCAGTTATTTTATTATTATATTTCTCATTCTCTTGGCTTCTCTCGAATTTCTAGATAAAGATAATCGTTTTTTAGGTGGCATTGATGCAGGCAAGTGAAAATAAAGCTAAAACGTAAATTAAAATAAAACTAATATAAAAAAGTGAACGTAAATTAGCCAAAACTTACCTATCGGTATCTAAAAATCTATGCGTACCTACTACTACTTCACCTAAAAAGAAATGTAAACTATTAATAATTTGTAGGTAATTTGAACGAATATTTAAACACTACTAAAATAACTAATACCTATTTTATAAAATAACAACAAAAGAAATCTAAAAATAAATTATCAAAGACTATAAGTCGCGCTGATAAGCACGGTTTGTTAATATCAATTAAGTATTTGTCTGTCAATAAGGTCGAACGCTCTGAACGTCTATTCGCATCAACAGGCAAAAATTGTATGAAGCTCGCGTTCGCGCTCGGACGCCCCGCCTTTTTATACCTTCGGCCGCGAGACGCGTCGCGAGTGATTCAGTATTCACGCGCGATGGCTTATTATAGCGTATTTCATGTATAACTTTGGTGTTTCTATACCGATTTCTATTATTCTTTTTTATGGAATAGTTAATAATGTTAACTTTTTTAATTAGGGATGACTGAGAGTGTTATAAACGTAAGAATAGACAAATATACCTAATCAGAAAGCTTCGAACTGCTAAGCTATCGGGAGTTACACGTGTTATTATGAGTCAACCATAAAAGATAGACATATGCTGTCGTGGGATATTTTTTATATAATTTTAAGGAGAACATTTCCGTCATACATGATTTCTGTGTAGCTTTAACCATTAAGGTTGCACACGCGACGGAAGCTTAAAAAATGGAGTAACTTCTCCCGTTTTCCCAACATTTCCCTTCACTGCTCTGCTCCTATTGATTGTAGCGTGATGAAAAGTATACTATAACCAGCTCAGGAGTATGAAAAATAATTGTACCAAGTTTCGTTAAAATCCGTCGAGTAGTTTTTGTTTCTATAACGGTTATACAGACAGACAGACAGACAGACAGACAAAAATTTTACTGATTGCATTTTTGGCATCAGTATCGATCCCTAATCACCCCCTGATAGTTATTTTGGAAATATATTTCATGTACAGAATTGACCTCTCTACAGATTTATTATAAGTATATTTTTATATAATTTTAAGGAGAACATTTCCGTCATACATGATTTCTGTGTAGCTTTAACCATTAAGGTTGCACACGCGACGGAAGCTTAAAAAATGGAGTAACTTCTCCCGTTTTCCCAACATTTCCCTTCACTGCTCTGCTCCTATTGATTGTAGCGTGATGAAAAGTATACTATAACCAGCTCAGGAGTATGAAAAATAATTGTACCAAGTTTCGTTAAAATCCGTCGAGTAGTTTTTGTTTCTATAACGGTTATACAGACAGACAGACAGACAGACCGACAGACAGACAGACAGACAAAAATTTTACTGATTGCATTTTTGGCATCAGTATCGATCCCTAATCACCCCCTGATAGTTATTTTGGAAATATATTTCATGTACAGAATTGACCTCTCTACAGATTTATTATAAGTACTAGCTTCTGCCCGCGGCTTCGCCCGCGTGGATGTCGGAAATTAACCCACGGGAACGTGCTAACAGGATAAAATGTATGTGCTTCCCCAGGATGCCATCTCTCTCGCGGGCCCTTTGTGGCTAATTACAATAGAAAACCAATTGTGTCTCATTAGTGGTGATTAAGAGGGTACCTATATGATATCTTTACCTAAGTACCCACCTAATTTAAAAAAAAAAAACTCAATAACAGAAAATAAAATACCTACCTACCTAAATAAACCTATTTCTGATGATAACTAATCTAAACTCAATAAATAAGCAAAATCCCTAAAAACTAATATCTATACGAATGACTAATCCTACCTAACAGTATTATAAAATAACCTACGGTCACTACGTACACTATCAAATATACTACCTATACTTTAAAATAAAATCTATACCTACGACCTAAAAAAATAAACCTAAATAACTCTAAAAACTAAAAGGAATAAAAAGGTCGCACAGATAATACTGCGGGTGACGTAAACTACGACAAACTTATTATTTGCGGTTGTTACAGTAACCGGGTCTAGGGATCGAACCGCAAAATTAAGTTTGTTTTTTATTGTATATACTTTTCCGGGATAAAAAGTACCCAGTGTGGTGCCCAGGATATTAAAGAATAACTATACCAAGTTTCATCGTAATCGAACCGGTAGTTTTTGCGTGATGCCTGAACAAACAGACAGACAGACAGACCGACAGACAGACAGACAGACAAAAAATTTTTTAATCACATTTTTGGGTTCGGTGTCGGTCTAGTAACACCCCCTGCCATTTATTTTTTTGATATTTTCAATGTACAGAATTTTCACTTCTACAGATTTATTATAAGTATAGAATAGATTATTATAAGTATAGAAGATAGAAGATATAGAAGATAGATAGGAATTTCATTTATTTGCATTTAAAAACACAGTTATATACGACAAAACGATCCACTTAAATCTTTAATCCACTTTAGACTACTCCCAAGCTAAACAAGAACGGATGTTAATAAAATCTCCTTCAACACTTACTCACCGCATAGCCACCCTACTCTAAGAAGATCGGACACATGCCCTGAGTGGTGTGTTTCCGGAGATTACGCGGCGTTTGATGTACTACCTATTATCAGATCATGAACACTTAGCCACAAGATCCTGTACTGCCGCCGTAAGCACTTAATTACAGCTAGGAAACGCTTTCACACCTTAGTATCTAATTATTTTATAAGATAGAAGTGGGGGTTTGTTTTAATTAAGATGTAGGGATGTGTTCATTAGCTTGCGTTTTAGTATGTATGTTATCATTTATTGTTTCTACTGCTGGGATATCTGGCCTCCTCTCTTCGAGAGGGAGTGGGTTATAATCCACCACGCGGGCCCAGTGCGGGTTGGTAGATGTCACATGTCTTCGAATTTTTGGTTCTTGGACATGCCGGTTTCCTCGCGATGTTTTTCTTCACCGTTTTCAGAGTAGCAGACGTGATGAAATAATTTAAACAAAGTAAAGCGCTTATCTGGGATTGAACCTACGACCTACAACACAGTCGCGGCCGTTACCGGTATGTTATATTCATCGGTTTTTTTTTATTTTGACCGGTAGAAAAAACCTTTGAGGCAGCTTTCTTCAATAGTTTGTTTTATCTGTCCACTTCATCATCATCATCATTTCAGCCGAAAGACGTCCATCGTTGGACATAGTCCTCCCCAAGCACCGCCACTTCGACCGGTTCTGTGCTGCCCGCATCCAGCTGATTCCTGCGGCCTTCACAAGGTCTTCGGTCCACCTTGTGGGCCTATGTATCCACTTGGAAGACTTTAAATACAACAAGCAAAATGTGGGTGTGCACAATACGTACACATCTGTCTAAACCTTCGGGGGAGAACAGGCGTGATGCTTTATGACTTTTTTATTTCTGTTCAAGATGAACCACCCCTTATTATTCACTCTTCACGTGGCCAGAGGGCTGGCCTATTCTTGGCCAAAGAATCAGCAATGCCATACAACGTGGCAATGCTGCCAGCCTTTTGGACACGTTTCCTATTGACAGCGATGCGGACGAATATTTTGATGCCCTTTGATTATTTCCCGTCCTTTTTATATACTTGTACATATTATTATTTTTAGACTGTTAACTTTTAAATTATGTAAATATTTTGTTGATTAATTAAATAAATTTATATTACCCTTTATTATTGCCCTTATTATTCACCATAATTATTTCCAACCGCAAGAATCACAACTGACTCAGGCACAAACCTGTCAGAACTCAAGGATTGAATACCCAAAGTCGTGCGAAATTCCGAACAACCAATACATCGCTGAAAGGGGTCGTCACACACATTGTCATTTCGACAACGGTAACGCAACTAAATCACATACATATGCAGTCGAATTAATTTTCTTTACTGCAATGCGGCCGGCAGAGGTGCGTCATAAGTCCAAATTGAACGCAATTTACTACTGCGGATGTCCTTCTCTCATAGCAATAGACAGAGCCGAATAGGCCGAAATTCGGATAGGAACATAATTCCGTCACCGGCCTGTGTACTGGCGCATAGCGTAGCGCAACAATTAGTGGCTACGCCGGCTATTTTGACCACTGTGCGATATTGCTAATAATGGAATGGCATTCGTATTGCTAAGCGCTCTGTGGTGCCTGTATGTGCACTGTGGGGCTTCTATGCACACTTTAAGAGCGGGTTAATGTTAGCATTCGTATGGCGGAGGCTGTTGCGATGCGGTTAGGTGAATTGTTTTTTGATTGCTTGGATTTCACTGAATGTGTACGAGCGGTAAGTCGATTGCATTAGCTGTGACCGGAAATTTAAAACTAAATTCGCTCTAACGAATCATATTAAGGCACTCGCAGCTCATGAGGATATTTATGTCCTGCGTTAAGAGCTCAACTGTCACTAATGAGATAAAATTACTTTTCTATGGTTACCGACCTGTATTCAGTTCGGTAACCATAGAAAAGTAATTTTATCATATTTTAGTATCTTGTCTAACCTAACAGACGAGGGGATCTACTAAAATATCTAGGCACCAGCTGAAACTTTCATGGACTGGCTTGGAAAAAGAAAAGTTAAAAAAAATACAACTTGTCTACTTGCAAAGTATTTAATCTAATGGGACCTCAGTTAGGTACGAACTGTGGATAAGACAAAAATAAGTCTAAAAACTTTGTGTCATCGACGCTTGGCTGACATCACGAATTGCCTCGCGCTGCGGTCCTTACTTACCTACTTCTTTTATGCTATTATTAATCTCATATTCACAGTAAAACACGCTGCTCACGATCGCTCCACGCTGATATTTAAAAAAAAAACGCGACCACACAAATAGAGGAAAGAGATGTCAGAAATAAATATTTGCCATCTGACAATTTTGCGAACCGAAATGTTTGTCGAGAAAAATAAACACGAAAATGTCTATTTCTTTCCTAAAAAGGGTTGAAAGTAAACTTTTGGACTTTGTAGATACTACTCGTATTTATCTGCCTATGGCGAGGAGGATCGGCAGAGAGATGGAGGGTAAGTATTAAGTACCTTGTCGTCAATTTCCGATGTCAAAAGAATATTCATTTTGGCAAAAAGTTGTTTGAACGGTATCTGAGTTTATAAATTCAAAGTTGAATTCATTTATTTTCTTTTAAAACATTTGACTATATATTATAATATATTTAGCATTATTTTTGCCTTTCAGTTTTGGTACTTAGTACATAGTAGGCACCCTAATTTCGTACCACACTATCAATCACAAACTGAATCATTTTGAAGGATATTGCTAATACATTGCTTCATATCTTCGAAAAGTTTGTTTGCTCAACAACGTAAATAACGCAATGAATGTTGTTGAACTGTCAAAATAAAAGCTGTTGCTACTGTTAGTATGTTACGCAATTAACCCGCAGTTATCACGCAAGAGATACCATGCAGTTATTTTTTTTAATTTTTTTCTTCTCTGTGTACTATAAATATACACCGTTAAATTTTGATCGTTTTAATCCTTAAAAGGGGTCATTGTACTCATCATTATGAACAACTTTTACTATGGTACCAACCCTGAAATCGTGAAAAAAAAGAGTTGATCCATAGATTTATGTTCGCCTAACTCGACATAATGTATGGATCAACTGATTTTTTTTTCACGATTTCACGAAAAAATCGCAATTGACAGTTGCCAAGTGTTGACATATTGGTGGTCGTGACTGTATACCCTTATTTTGCTGCATATATGGAAGTGCCATACAATAAAGTAATTATGGCCAAGAACTCAAATCAAAACATTACCTATGCCGTCACACCACATTCTATAGTACGGCGACGCATCCCCTGCGTTCTGAATCGACTGCAGCAAAGGAGCCATTACCGTTAATGCAGTTTGAATAGCGCCAACACCATTAGTGTCCGTGCGAAGAGCCTTTATGGTGGGCTTCTATGTGAAGCTATGGTTTAAGGGGGAAGCACCACTGTAGATTAGGGCAGGTAATGATTGATATTTCATGAACTAGTCATTCAATAAACTATTTACACTAGATACTAAATTAAATGAATAACTAACTTACTATACAAATAATTACACAAAAGGACACACTCCGCGTTCGCCGCGCGTCCTGTTCGCACGCACGCGTAGTTACCTTAACCCCACCACGTTAATTGCTCACCATCGCTAGTAATGCCACGCCACCGTATCGATATATTATCGATATTCGATATTGTGGTTTCACCAAAATGGAAAGATTCCTAGTGAGATCGGAATCCACCGGCAATCTCAACTCCAAAAGACCTGGTGAAGATATATCCGGCCCATGGCAGTTCGCCAAACGTCCTGCGGTCTCGAGAAACTCTGAAAAGTTTGATGAAGCGCGCAGATTACCTCTGCGCAATCAGTTCAATGATCTCCCTGTGGACGACAAGAGGGAATCATCAATGAATAACCACTACAGAGATGCATCAACTGGAGTGAAGAAAAATGGACATATTCCACCTATAATATTGGAGATACAGAAAGACTGGACACATGAAACAATTAAAAACCTCATCTCCCGTTACACCAACAAGTTTCATCTTCAGTATAGAGCCAACAACAAAGTTTCAGTAAGTTGCCACTCAACAGAATCTCACCAACTTGTGAAGGAAGGTCTCCGCAAAGAAAATACAGCTTTCCTAACTTACACACGCAAAGATGAAAAAGTCCCCAAAATGGTGATAAAAGGATTACCATCCTACGTGCAAGATGAGTTATCTGCCGAGCTTGATAAACTAGGATTTCCAGGAGCATCAGTCTCAGAAATGAAGACTCAACCAGTGAGTACATTATCTTGCCCACCTTTTTTAGTAGTGCTTCCTGCTGGAGCGGACATGGCGAAATTTCGCAACATTAAATATTTATTTAACTGCGTGGTTACGATCCAAAAATTCAAGCCCAAAAAGACTGCTGGGACTCAATGCTACAGATGTCAAAGCTTTGGACACGCTTCGAGGAATTGCAATATGCCCGCTAGGTGTGTTAAATGTACGGAACCTCACGCAACGAGAGAATGTCCTAAAAAAGACCGCATTGAACCTGCACGCTGCTGTAATTGTGACCAGAACCACCCTGCTAACTTCCACAAATGCGAGACTCGTCTTGCCTACCTGAAACGAGCCCTAAGCCAGGCGTGAGAACCAGTCCAGGCCGATGCATGCCACGGTCCAATACGAGTCTGCACCTCCTACTATTTTACCACCCTCATCTAAGAAACTCTCGTATGCTGCTACTGTTAAAACCCACACCAATCATAATCCTGCTCCTAACGAGCAGTTGGATTTACCACCGGACGACCCTGTGACAAAAGAGATGTTAGAAATACTTATCTGTGTTAAAAACCTTAAACCACAATTTTCTGCATGTGAATCTATGCTAGATAAGGTTTTGTTAGTTCTGACCCATCTTGGACACTATGTTTAATAGAAATGAGTTAAGACTTTTATCTTGGAACTCCGATGGAGTTCGCTCAAAAATGCATGAATTACTTGAGTTAGTATGTGCCATATCAATTGATATAATAGCTGTCTGTGAAACCAAACTTACCTGTAATACTCCCCTATTTACACCAGGATTTAAATGCTATCGACAAGATAAACACCACAATGGGCGGGGACAAGGTGTGGCCATCCTGGTCAATGAGAGATTCGAGGTTGGACCGATCGCGGTTCCCAAAACTAAGCACATTGAAGCGGTTGCTATAGGTTTAAAGATAAGCGGGAAAAACTACGTCTTTGTGTCAGCTTACCAATCTCCGAACTTGCAGCTTGAATCGAACGACATGGATATTTTATTTTCCCTGGGGCCTCATGTTGTAATAATGGGAGACTTTAACGCCAACCACGGGTATTGGAATAGTAGTTATGTCAATACCCGTGGTAATATACTGTTTCGTCACATGCTTAACCATGATTATGTAATACATTACCCTGATTCACCAACTCAGGTCAACTATAGACCCGATCTTACCCCTACAAATCCTGATTTGATACTGGCGCTTAACGTGAATAGCATACATGAGGTTCGAGCAATACCCGCCCTTTCATCAAACCACTTTCCTATACTTTTTACAGTGAATGGTCAATGCTCTCGCAAACCTAAATCCAAACACTATCGTTATTGTGACGCTGACTGGGATAAATACCGGTCTTTTCTTGACCAAAAGATTTTGCTAAACTCGAAGGTGTTTAAATCCGAGCCGGAAATCGACTACGCCGTAAACTACTTACATCAGTGTCTTACTGCTGCCAGAGATAAATTTATTCCTAGTAAAGTACACGCAAATACTAGCATAAAACTACCTAATCACATCGCAAAAATGATCAAGTATAAAAATCAACTTCGTCGAAAGGAACAAAAAGTGTGCCTTCCGGAAAAAAGACTATTACGATCAGCTATCAATAAATTACAACATTTGATAAATTTGGCTATAACTAAACATCAAGATAAAATATGGAACACTAAACTTTCGAAGGTTGACAATCCTAGCAATGACATTTGGCGACTGGTTAAGTCTTTAAAACCTAGATCAGACTCAATACCTCCACTTAAAACACCTGAGGGCACTTTTACAACCAATATCCCTGAACAATGTGATGCTCTAGCAGATGCTTTCGAGATGAACCTAAATCTTACTCGTGACTGGATGAGCGATGGTGTCGAAAAAGACGTTCAGACAGCCAATAGTTACTTAAATGATGCAGTCATAGACGAATTACACTTATATGTGCGGCCAACTGAAGTCTGGAAAGTTTTGCGTAAACTCAAGACCAGAAAGGCTCCAGGCGATGACGGTATACACAATATTATGCTCAAAAATCTGTCACAAAAATCTGTTGTGTTTATCACAAAAATTTTCAACGGTTGCTTTAAATTAGGATATTTCCCCAATTCGTGGAAAACTGCAAAAGTTATCGCACTTAAAAAGCCTGGAAAAGACACCTCTCTACCCGTTAGTTACAGGCCTATTAGCCTTCTTCCTGTTCTGGGTAAGCTATTTGAGGTCATGATTTATAATCGCTTGCTGCGTTGCTCTGATCAGCTTGTTATGAACGAGCAATTTGGTTTTCGTTCCTCTCACTCCACGGTACAACAATTGGCTCGAGTATCTGAACACATTTCCTATCATATTAATCTCAAGCAGTCTACCGGTATGTTCCTTCTGGACATCGAAAAAGCCTTCGATACCGTTTGGCACGAGGGCCTGTTATACAAGCTTATCAGTTACGGCATTCCAATTGAGCTTGTAAAACTTATTCAATCCTATCTTAATAACCGGCAGTTTGTGGTCCACATTGGTACTGACAGGTCTTCGCCCCGAACGGTATCGGCAGGAGTTCCTCAAGGTTCGGTGCTAGGTCCCTACCTCTTCATATTATTCGTGAGTGATATTCCTGTTCAGACTCGTACTCACCTGGCCTGTTTTGCCGACGATACAGCATCGTACACAAGCGATGATGACATCGACATTATTATTAGTAGACTTCAGCTGTCGCTTGAACTACTTCAATCTTATTTTAACAAGTGGAAGCTGAAGTTGAACGAATCCAAGACTGAGGCGATACTCTTCACACGCCAACGTGCCACCCCAAAAAGAAAATTAAAAATCACTGGGCAATTGATTCCATGGAGCACTGAAGTTCGCTATCTTGGCGTTACATTAGATAAAAAGCTTAACTGGACAAAACATGTAAATAAATTACGCGTTAAAGGTGCTCAAGCACTCGGTTCTCTCAGTCCTATACTTAATCGAAAAAGTAAGCTCAGCGCTAATACCAAACTCAGGTTATACACGACTCTAATTAGACCTTGCATCACCTATTCATGTCCGGTATGGAGTAGCACTTGTCAGTCTAACTATAAATTGCTACAAATAATTCAAAATAAAGCTGTCAAAATTGCCTTTAATACTCCGTTTAAAACTAACCTTAAAGTACTACACACTAATATACAATTACCTAGCATAACAAAATTTATCCTAAAATTAACTCGTAAATTTTACAACAAAAACAAAAGTCATCAAAATACACTGATTGCTAACATTGGTCAAATTGAGTTGAAAGACTTGCTACATATCGATAGATACGGTACATACAAGCTTCCCCATCACTACGTGTTGTTCGCGCACAATACTGATAACGCGTCGTAGCTGGGCCCGCACGATGCGCCAGCGCTTCCCCGCACTCACCGTATACAGGTGAGCGTGCGGGAGGCGCGGTAGCTCGTGCGCCGCTGGCGGCCACGCGCGATCACCTGAGCGACGGTTTGTATCGGTCCCACATACGCTGAGCGCGTAGTTAAGAATTTGCTGCTACCCCCAAATTTTTATTTATTTTTTTATAAATGAAATTGTGACAAAAATTTCATCATTTAATGCAAGCTTAAATTATTAAATGCCTCATGCTGTAATAAGTTTGTAACCATCACTATTATATACTTATAAAGGTGATCCTAGCCTGTAAAAGTGTTGTTTGAAATATTGGTGTAACTGTTACTTTATTCTAAGTATTACAGGTATGTAAATGTTTTATGTTAATAAAGAATTTTTCAAAACAAACAAAACAACACAAAAGGACACTTAGGCGTCGAAGTACTCATCCCCATCGCTGTCATCCGGAAACATGCGCAGAAAACTGGCAACATTGCCAAGTTGAATGGAAATGTTAATTCTTTGGCCAAAGAACGACATCTAATAAGGTTCTATGAACTAAGAGGATTGTATTCATGATTTTACTATGTAATACAGATTGTTGTACATACCTACATCGCCTCACCAGTCCCTCACAAAGTTAGCTCTAAATTCTTAGTTATTAAGTATTAAAAATAGCATAATGAAAATTTTGTGATGGGAAAATAAATAAAAAATTATAATAAATAAAAATATTATTATTTTAAGAGCAGGCCAAGTGGTAACGGCTCCGACTTACGAGTTGTAGGTCGTGGGTTCAAACGCAGCCAGGCGCTTTAATAATAATAATAATAACTTTATTTCGGGAGGCATAGACCCATAGAAACCTTAACCTAGTACACATTACATAAACTTTTACAATTTTGCCATGACTCGCCACACCTACACACGACATGACCCACTAATTCTGAAAGGGACAGTCAAAACGTACTGCTGCTTTACTTTGTGTAAATAATTTCATCACCACTGCTCTCAAAACGGTGAAGGAAAACATCGTGAGGAAACCGGACATGTGACATTTACAAACCCGCATTGGGCACGCGTGATGGTCTCCCATGCCCACTTACCGAGAGGATGCCTGTGTCCCAGCAGTGGTAACATCACAGAAATCTTAATAATAAGGCAATTAATTAGGCTTTACATGTTATGGTCGCAAATCATATTTTGATCAACATTCAACCGAGGGACAATTCTCGTAATTTTAAGAACATTCACAGTCATAAGGCCAATTCTCGTAATTTTAAGAACGTTCACAGTCTGATCTCAGTCTCAATCTGTTAAAAAATACTTCTAATTTGCCTATATTTTGACAAGTTTTTGACATTTGCTTGTCGCCGAGATGAGACTGCGACTAGATTTTGAACGTTCAAAATAATTACGAGAATTGGCCTTTTGATCTCAGTCTCAATCTGACAAAAAATACTTCTAATTTCCCTACATTTTGACATGTTTTTGACATTTGTTTGTCACCGAGATGACACTGCGACTAGATTTTGAACGTTTTAAATTACAAGAATTGGCCTTCTGACACTGACCTGCAAATTGCAAAAAACGTAAGAAAATTTAAATTTCGCGGGCTACCCTGACGCATCCCCCTTAACACTGTTGATACTGCTCGTATTGACCTGCAGATTATGCAAGGTGTTATTGAAAGAACTGAAGATCTGAAATTGAATTTATCATTAAATAAAAAAAGCAGACCCAGCTTTTTCTTTTCGCGATTTCAGGGTTGGTCATATAGTAAAAGTTGTTTATAATGATGTCACAATGACCCCTTTAAAGTTTTCAGTTTTTTCTGTTACACCTTGTAACTTACAAGGTGTAACAGGTGTGACAGGAACAGCAAGACCCGAATAGCATACATTGTACAATAGCTTTAATCACAAGAGTAAAGGAAAAAAAAAGCGGCCAAATGCAAGTCAGACAGAACACGAAGGGTTCCGTACCACAAGGCAAAAAAATTATGAAAAAAACACATTTCTCGTATGACCCCCTTTAATTTTTATTTCAAATGTCTTAGGGTTCATGAGATACAGACAGACGGATGGACGGACGGACAGTGGAGGCTTAGAAATTGGGTCCCGCTCGCACCCTTTGGGAATGGAAATGTAAAAAGAAGAATACAATAATTAAACGAAATAATACCTACCTACATAATAATATTGCGCTGTGCAATTTATTATGATCAACTCAGCATTTAATGCAGCGACGCATCATCGATGCATTTATTTGTTTTATCACAATTGACATGTTGGCTATTAATAGGCAACTTTTTTTTTTTCCTAATTTCTTTACACATAGTTTTCTTTTTTATTGTTTGTATTTCCCGCGCGTCTCCCGAATACAATATTTTTCGTTATTTTTTTACTTGTTTCCATTCATTTCTTTCTTTCTGTCATGGTAGTTAACTAAGTGTAAGTACGTTCATGTGTTCAGACGGATTTGTAGATGTACGGTAGCTTATCCACCGAGTGAAGCCCTTTTTTCTAAACCGTTATCTAAAAGCCCGAAGGTTTTATTGCGCTATCAAAAAGTAGGACAAGGTCCATTGTAGATACCAAAGAACACTTAATTTATTGTAATTGAGAACCCGATATGAATCCCCTTCATTTCTCGCAAGTGTCCGCCCAGAAGTAATTGAGGAAAATGCGTTGGATAAAGTGGATGAAATAAACAACTTAGTGGCGTTTCACACGGTCCGGGTACCCGGGTAGCGGTTTCTGAGCATGTGAAAAACGCTCTTAAGTTTAAGATCTAGTATTTTTCACGTTCACTTATTGTAAACGCGATCTTTTTGTTGGAATGTCTTGTGGAATTAGCGGTAAATTAAAATCCATTTTTTTGTGGGAAATCAAATATCTTGTCCCGCTCTGGGCGGAGCGGAAGGGAATGTCAGACTTTTACTGACTAAAACCCACCCGTGTTCCTTCGAAAAGATCTGGCAGAATGAAGTGTTATTATTACAATAACACTTACAAGTCAGGAAAATTAATTAGTAATCAACTATTAACAAAAATGGTCCGTATGTTCCAATTAAAACTGTTATTTATTCACAACAGTATAATATGGATTTAACACTGCAAATTGCCGGTAGTGTATCCATTTGATTAACCAAAACTTCCCTGGCTGTACAGGAAGAAAAGTAGCCTCTTTAAGTTTTAAGTAGCGTTCATCGAAACACGCACTTAAATTAAAGCGGCCTCAAATAAGATAGAACTGACAGTATAAAAAATCTTTCACAAGACCTAACATAATATAAAACGGATGAATTTCTATCCAAACTACCAACTAAATGAACTACTCAAATTACTAACTCAGCTCAGCTGAGAAACCCAGAATTATTACAGAATATAATAATATCGTCGGTGGCCGCGGTGTGACGTCAGTTCCGACGCGGTGGTGACGCTATTTCCGGGTGTCAAGTCCCGCCATCAACGCTTCCGCCGGCAGGCCGCGCCTGAGTGAACAAACATTGGATTTTATTGAGATACCTCTCGTATACGGGCCGGATTGACTTTGAAAACGATTCGGTTGGTGGATTTTTTCTATTAAAATCAATTAGGTTTGTGGTATTCGATTTTGCTTGTAGCAGCTGCTGCTATTTACACTTGGAAAATAATAAAGCTTCCGAAAAACAAATTAACTTCCATCGATCTGTGGTTGACTGTAATACTAACTAAGCTGTGTTAAAATGAATTACCGAAAAGTGAATAAAAAATTAACCGACAAAAAATGTTGTATTTAACAAACAAACATGAAGCTTATTCAAATTATAATTCTACGAAAAATATTCTATACTTTCAAATAAAAAACTAAATTTCCCAAAAAATACTAAACTTCCGAAAAAAATACTAAGTTTCCGAAAAGTTATAGTTTAGTAAAATTTGCAAAGTAACACGCATATGTCTTCTTTAAATCGAAAGAGCTAGGTTAGGTTAGATGAGAACTGTGACCACATAACGCACGAGCCGAGCGAGCGAAGCGAGCAGTGCCGCGGCAGCGGCCAGCGAGTGCCAGAAACATATTTTTGAATGTAAAACCAAACCACACAGCCACAGCGCCACAGTTATAAAATGTGTAAGATTGATTCTAAATTTATAATATAAAATAGGTAAGTTACGATAAAAATGATGACCTGTATTTAGATTTCGGTAAAACGCAATTTAAGCTGGTGGAAAAATATAACGTCAGCAAATATTGTATTAATTTTTCGGAATTTTCAGCATTTTATTCGATCGTTTCTTTATTTGTATTCGCTTGTTAGTTGTCGAAAAGTTAGTATTTAAAGCAGTAAATTTCATATTTTTAGTATGCTCATATCTTAATTTTTTTTCGGAGCTTTTATTACTATAACTTTACACTTGCCTGCTGAGTAGATGTTGCTCGGTCACAGTATCGGCGAATCATAGCAGATTATAGAATATAGCAGATATCACTATCATAGGGGTCATCATCATCATCATCATTTCAGCCGAAAGACGTCCACTGCTGGAAATAGGCCTCCCCAAGCACCTCCACTTCGACCGGTTCTGTGCTTCTCGCATCCAACGGGTTTCTATCATATACTATCACGTTTACGTTTACTATCATAGGACATCATTGAAATTATCACAGGACCTTCCCATTTATTAAAAATTGCAATAATGGAGGCAGTAGTAAGATGTTGTGCTCCCCCTGGAAAGTAATGAAACAAAAATTATTCACTAGTTTTCAAAACAAATACCATAGTGAAACTACCGATTTAATAAACATATCCCAAAGGAAACCTGTGGGTCTAGCATGAACCCGCGGAGTACCAAAACGTAACGTAAATTGGAAAGTTTTCAAATCTACCTACTTGTTTCGCACATGATATTTATTTAGTTTTAAGTCTTTATTCATATGCTTGCCGTATAAACCAAAATACTGTAGGATAGTTGTACCTTCGATGAAAAATTCGTGCGAATTTATGTTGTTTTTACTTTGTGCGTTCGTAGTCTGTATTCAACACAAGCCCCAAAAACAAATGAATGCGTTTCATGCTTGGTTCTCACATATAAAACCAGCCATATTTACAATCAATCCAATCGTTTTTATCTATCAACCAACATTGTGGTCCCTCATCGATATTTGCATTGACTCGAGAACGATTTGCTTCGTCTTATTGCGTCTGAGTTCATAAGAATGTGATACGCTTGGCTCGTGCGGAGTTTATTGAAATGTGTGTGTAGTCACGCGAAAGGAGTCTCGCCAGAAGGAACTTGTTCAATTGGAGAAGAAAAGGAAATGGGATATCAATTGCCTTTAATATTGTTATTAGTAATCTATATTTGAATAAATACAACGGTCCGAGAGGCGTGCGTCCTTATGTTCATTAAACGAACCATACCTATTGATTTTAAAAAAATCCGGCTCGAAGGACCGTATGTTGGCGATTCTCTGAGGTGTTATAAATAAAATAGCGGACTGTATAAATAGATATGGTTCGTATAATGAACATAAGGACGTGCGCCTCTCGGACCGTTGTATTTGTTCAGAAGCCCGAAAGTCTGACAACCAGTCTTACCAAGGGGTTTCGTATAACCTAGTAACTGGGTTGTGGAGGTCAGATAGGTAGTCGCTCTATGTAAAATACTGGTATTCAGCTGCATCCGGTTAGACTGGAAGCCGACCCCAATATAGTTGGGAAAAGGCTAGGCAGATGATGATGACGATGTTTTCCTTCACCGTTTTGGGAACAGTAGTGATGAAATAATTTACACAAAGTAAAGTGCCTGAGACCGAGTGACCTATAACTCGTGAGTTGCGGGCCATAACTGCTCGCCCCACTGTTTTGCTTCTATTTCCTAGGAATAGCTACAAAATTCAAAAACAAACCTCACCTACATACACATAAAAAGGAATATTTATGTGCTTTCAATTTTGTAGGTCTTCCAAATAAATTCTGAGAAAATCGTCTGAAGCGGACAAAAGAAAAGTTTCACAACTAGAAATACAATATATGAATAAAAGGTATGCTGGAAGATATTTCTTATCACCTCTGTACCTATTTTTTCTGTTCTGTTTTTCATTGTCTGTTTATATATGTGTGTACATAAATGGTAAAAAAAAAAAAAAAATAATATTCAATATATGTATTTGGAAGGACTAGGCGACTGATAAAAACATTTTCGTACCCTAACAAATATCTCTACGTAATCTTATCATTCAAATCTTGTACCTAACCTTTCGACATTACCTACATATTTTGCGAGACAGAATGTTGGCCGTGTTTGACGTGACGGCGTGCCGGTAGCGTGACGGGGGCGTGACGTTGTTTGTCATAACGTCTCGTGACGAATAACAATTCAAATATGTACGTGCCAAATGTTTGTTACGATTGTTTTCAAGATACCTTCTTGATTTTTACTCCTGATTTGGAAGGATATGGCCTAATACTTTGCAACAATGGGCTATGTTATTTATTTTTTATTGAGATCATCATCATCTGCTTAGCCTTTTCCCAACTATGTTGGGGTCGGCTTACAGTCTAACCGGATGCAGCTGAATACCAGTATTTTACATGGAGCGACTGCCTATCTGACCTCCACAACCCAGTTATTGGGTAATACGATACCCCTTGGTAAGACTGGTTGTCAGACTTTCGGGCTTCTGACTACCCGTAACGACTGTCAAAGATCCACGAATGACAGCCGGGACCAACGGCTTAACGTGCTTTCCGAGGCACGGAGGGGTCTCGGTATGTAAAGATGGTCACCCATCCATAGACCAACCGCGGCAAGCGTAGCTTAACCTGACCGATCGACCTGTGCGGCTGTTATTATTTAGCCACGGGCCCCTTCTTATTTTTTTATTGAGATACACCATCTAAACCCACACGGACGTAAAAAATCGCGCACTGGATTTTCAACTCTTGGTGTTGAGCCGAGCATTGAGAAACCAATGGAGTACACCGCGTAGAAAACGACGACGACGACGTAATAAATGCATTTTTCTTTCTTTTTCTTCTAGAGCGTCAAAAAACACTGTGGGATTTTCACCTCTCGCGCTTAGCAGAGCGGTAAAACTCCAGTGCGCGAAAGAAAATCACCGCCCACCACTGCCCGTGCGAACTTGGGCTAAGAGAGCGGCGGTCGTAAATAAATAATAACAGCTGCACTGTCGATCGAAGGTTAAGCTACGCTTGCCAGGGTCGGTTCGTGGATGGGTGACTATCCATTACATATCGAGAAACCTTCGTGTCTCGGAAAGCACGTAAAGCCGTTGGGTCCCGGCTGTCATGCTTAGATCATTTATAGTTGTTACGGGTAGTCACAAGCCCATAAGGAGTATCGCGTTACCCAGTAACTGGGTTGTGAAGGTCAGATAGGTAGTTGCTCCAAGTAAAATACTGGTAATCAGCTGCATCCAGTTAAACTGGATACTGAACCAAACATTTGTAATTTGGAAAATGCTAGGCTGATTGATTGAACAATGACATCATGACATCAATGACATCGTCTTTCTATTATGACTAGATTCTGCCCCCAACTTCGTCCGTGTGAGTCGCATCGCATCGCCTGTCCGCGCTAAAACTTCCTTTCCGCTTAGCGTCCTTTCTGATTTTTTTCTTTCTACTCGGCTCCGTAGAGTCTTAGCGTAATGTTAAATAACCTTCCTTAAGAATCCGGCTATCAAATGCAAAAAAAAAAAATATTAATCCGACCGGTAGTTCCACAGATTATCGCGTTCAAACAAACAAACAAAAAAACCCTTCAGCTTTATTATTGGTATAGATTCGTACTGAAAGTTATCCCGAACCTCGTCTTATCACTCACCCTACGTAAACGTAATTTAAAACAGTGCAAACAAGCTCAAATTGTCACAGCACTCAGAAACACGGTTAAAAAAGCTAAACGTATAAAACACATTCATTCCAAATCTTACGGAATTTTCTTTACTTTGCATGTGTCATATTTTGTGAACGTGCGGAGTGTGTTTGCATTCAGTTTAACTTGACGTGCCCTGATTGTACGTTTGGATTTACTTTTTTTCTTATATTTTATTTTCTTCTTATACTTTTTGACAGTTTTCGCCTTCGAATGTTTGTAAACCTTAAGATAAATGCATATTTTTGTAAGGATTGAATGGTTTAAGAATTGATCAATAAAACAACGTAGCTCCTTACATTTGGTTATTAACAAATATTTTTTATTGTTATTGAACGGAATCGCGATTTTTGTTTGTATTTTTGTGGAATAAATATGATATAATAATATAATATTTTGCTGATTTCATTAAAACCTGTTTTGTAAAGTAGGTACACTTCATGTGCCTTTAAACCCGTATTTATTTATAAAAAATATGCATTTAAATAACGAAAACCAGATCCAAATCGGATCAGTATTTTTTGAAATTGCGGTCATACAGACTTACCTACATACATGCATACGGGTCGAATACCTCCTTGTTTAAGTCGCTTAAAAATAATTTATTTCCTTACTTCGGACCATAAATATCTACTATAAGTAGCGCCCTAATTGCGTTACACACTATGAATCACAATCTGAATCATTTTGAAGGCTATTGCTAATACATTAGACGAAAAAATGGTCTGCTTAGTAACAAAAAACGTAATGAATGTTGTTGAACTGTCAGAACGAAAACCAACCGGTAACATTCATCAAAAAAGTTAAAATATTGTCAAACAATATTTATCATAACAAAATTCAAACTTACATTGTCACATGCTTTTATCATGTCAAGCTGGAACTGGCGACAGTGGGACAGCCATTACTTTCAGTTTGCGGCACAGACGACACACTCCATACATTTCACACATACACAATATGTCGCGGACACGTCTCCGAGACGTGATCTATCGCCCCCGAGACACCACGCCCTGGTATGAGGAACTAATCAAATTATATAAAATGCATGTTGGTTTTAGCTAGAGTGACAGTTGTATAGGCTGTCTTTAAATTCATTAGCACTCACTTTTGGTGGTAAAAGTAAGGATTTAGCGATGATTCACAAACACAAATACGCTTAGCCCAACCCGAGGAGTGAACCCAGGTCTGCAGACCTCTACTGCTGGGGAGTTTGTGGCACCAGTTCTTCTTCCCAGCGAAAGCACTAGGAAGTGGTAAAAGGCGGGCGTTTTGGGGGAAAAACAATTAAAGCCATGCAATTAAATTTTCTTTCCGACATGCACGTGAACTAAGTCGCGGGCACAGCTAGTAATTAATATGTACTACTACCAACTTTTTCAGATTTATTTACAATATTTTTTTTTCTCAACAAATTACCAACTCCAAAAATTTGTTCCAAAACATCAAATTGGCCATTACCTCTGTAGACTTTCGTAATTGATTTACAACTTGTGTGGCCTGTGACCTTCGATGTGGTGGCCATTAATTTGCCACATGAAGCTTTTAGTATTACTGGCGCATTTAGTTTTGATACCGTTTGGAACCGCGCCAAGCTTGGAGGAAAATGAGCGTAAAGATAGATAGAGCTCGTGACTTATGGAGTTTCGCTTGAAATGGTTCGACCACGTTGCTTTAAGACCCACTGAGTACTTTGTATCCTTTGGTTTTATATGAGCACTTGGTTGGTTAAAAAAGGCCAATGAGTTTGTTGAGAAAGCAGAAAACGTTTTGAGTCCATAGAAAATTAAAATTATGAAATAAAGTTTGTCGCTTAGAGCATTGTTTTACACCCACTGAGTACTTTGACTCCTTTGGTTTTAAATGAGCACTTGGCTGGTTAAAAAAGGCCAATGGTTTTGTTGGGAAAGGAGAAAATATCTAAGGAGGAAAGGGAACATGTCAATATTATCAACATGAACAGGAAGATAGAGATCGATCTAATTCCTTAAGGACACATCCTTGGTGTCCCAAAGTTAGAAATTCAATCTACAAAGCAAATGTGAGTGAAAACGCTGAGAAGAGGCGCCCTAGAAGGACATATAGTGACCTTATTGGAGATTCAATGATCTTCAGAAAGGACAGGTGCGTAGTACTAGCTCGGCGCGCATGTATAACCAGATGTGCGGTCACCAAAGGAGATGTTTTCGAATAAAATAAAATAAAAATAATAGAAAACAAACAGTTCATTTATCAATTTATATTTCATTCGAAAACAGCCATCGGTTTCTTATTAAACTTCAACTATATCCGACGACCCTGGGGGCCTACTCCGAAGTGCAAAGTGCGAATGTTCGGATCAGACCGACACATGGCCGAACCGAATATTATTGAAAAATGCGAAAAAAGTTCGGATCGGCTCAGTTGAGTCGGGACCATAGTCAATATTCGAAAGAGTGTAGAAGTGTAGGATGGGAACCGACCGAATCAAATAGTAACTTTGTAGCAGGAAACGGCCGAACATTCGGCCGATACTACTTCGGAGTAGACCCCCTGGTTACTTATCTCCTTTGGCGACTGTACTAACGTAAATGAAGCAAAAGGAGTATGTGAGGAGGTGTTCTATAGTGTCTGTCTACCCCCATGGGAAAAAGGCGTGGGATTATAATAATAATAATAAATCTTAATTTTTTGACTCTAGATCCATAACACAACATACGATCATAAAACACGTTAAATAAAAATAAAAAATAAAATTAATCTAACTAAACCTAAAAAATAAAACCAAAAAATAAACCTACCTGTTGTCAACTCAAAGAAGAATTTAGCGGATGGAATTTATATTTTTCCGCTTTGCGTTGAAACAAAAAACTCTTCAAAGGACACGCCTCTCCAAAAGAAAAAACACTCATTTTATTTTTATTTTTGCGTCAGTCAACTGCCAGTTGCTTTAAAGCTTATATTTCAGTGACAGTTTTGTTAATTATGTTAATTCAGCACGCTTTAAGGTTTTCTACAGAGCTCAGAAATAATTCAGATTTACTTAATTCCTTCACAGAAAAACATGGCCTGTAGAATATTTAAAAAAAGGAAGTTTATTTTGTAACGAAATTACACAAAATCCTAAAACGATTAAACAAGATAATCTTAAATAATAAGAATAGCTTTACATTCATGAATTCCTGTTTCGCTACTTTTGTTTTTGAGGGCATCTTTTAGAGCCTTAGCACACCTCCACTGCGAAAATAATGATGGGAAACCGCTTAACGAGTTCTGCTAAGAAAGATTTTTACACTATGGCGCGATTCTAGTAGCGGAACCAGAGAAAGAGCCAGTTGAATTGTAGAAATCGGAGCAAATTGTTGTCGCTTTGGACTTGGTAAAAACAGTAGATTCTGTTTCGGTTGACCGCTTAGATTAGTTTATCCGTAAAGTCAACATCAATTTTACAAAAAATAATTGGTTCGCTTTCTAAACTAGTCGACCACAGGTACGTGCGAAACAAATGCGGCAACGCAATAAAATAGCGGGCTGAGCGTGTAACTGGCTTCCGAGCAGATCAGCGAAATCACGCGGGAAAGAGAATAATTATAAAATCTGTTCGTTAGAACAGGCAGTTTCGCTTCTGTTTCGTTAGTCGTAAAACGGACATGTCATGGCGGAACTACTGCGGTTTCGCTGCTATAGTTTCGTAGCGGAGATGTGATAGCCGCCTTAAATTTCCTAAGCGGAATATCATGCGCAAAGAGCTTTGAAGTTTGCAATAAAATATTTGTGCTACCAGTCGACAAAAGAGATAATACAACGTTACGCAATATTAAAAAGCAATTTTTAATATTGCGCAATTTTTTTTTTTTTTTTTTTAATTATTTATTTCTAGTTTAAAATGAGAGCTTACAAAGACTTCATCTTGTAAATTACTTTAAAGTGGTAAATAGAACTGACTGGTTTATAAAATTACGAATTGCTTCTTATGCTGTAACAACTTGAAAATAATTGTGACGAAGTAGGTATTTCGAAATAAGAGTTTTAAACCTACAGTATTTTTATCTCAAGAAACGACACGCGCTGTACTTGTGGTAACTAAGTGTCCAAACATGCTATGAATATGTGTGTGAAGACGAGTAGCTTTGGCACATAACACACACACTCCTGCGCTTAAACACATAACACACACACTCCTGCGCTTAAACGCACATTCACAGCATGTTCGTAAACTTGGTAAACACAAGTAAAGCGACGTGCGCTCTACAGTGACTCATTCAGTCATCAGTCTAATGGGAATGAGTCACTGTCGTACTGTCTATAATATACTACCGGACTCCTAAATCGAGCCACCGTACAATTCCAAGTAAGCTATAAAGGCCTATAACATCAAAATAATGATGAGACAAAGAAAAAGTTTTATGCAGTTTTGAAGCCGAAATACTGGCCATCATTTTCATCATTGTCTTTGCTCTGAATTTGAATTTTCGACCATTTAAATAGCTATAGACTTCTACACAAAAGGTGCAGGATGGCTCGATTTAATTGTACAGGAGTGTAGAAAAACAGAAAATCTGAAAAAAGACAGTTCTTTAACAGTAATTATTTTACGTTTGACAGTACATCACAGTGCTCACATTTTTATTTTTGTTGCTAAGTATTATGATTGCTGTCAGAGGTAAAATATTATTATTAATTAATATAATTATTATTAATTTATGTCTCACTGCAGGGCAAATGCTTCCCTACTTTCTGTCCACTTCTCTCGGTTTAAAGCTGCTAAAGACCAGTTCTTGTCGAAGAAGAGGAAAAAAAGAAGGAGGTAAAATTTTAATAAATAATAGTTACAATTAACTTATTATAAGACAGCGTCTGTATCTTTGGGACCAGAGTTGTGATACATAATGCTATCTACCACTGGAGTTTATGTAAGAATAGGTAAGTAATTGCAAACGATTGTATAAAACTAAATTAATATTGAGATCAAAGTGAAAGTGAAACTTACATCGATAAAAATAAAGCTTAATTTGCATTACAATTGTAAAGGACTTTAGGATATCCCTTTTGTTGTCAATATACAAATAAATAAATAATGATTCATTGTTACATTCCAGATTAACGTTAAAGTAAACTAACCACATCTAGAAGAAAAAAACAACACAAAAATACACATAAACACTCAAAAAAACACACACACACACATACACACATTTTAAATACATATGGACATGAAATTGTAAAACCATAAAAATTCAATCCTGTATTACATTTTTGTCGTTCATTTACTAAAATAAATTGTTTGATACTTTTTAAATTGTAAATAATATCTAGTCTTGACACAATAAACGCTCGAGTTTAAGCCAATTAGCGTGTGTAATTAATGGGTAGTACAGAATGCTTCTTTTGTTAAAATAATATATGGTAATTAAGCGGTTATTACTTTACAGGGCATGTGTATCATAACGGTAGTTGTGACAGCATCATACTCTATGGGGATTATTTATAAACGATGCTTAACGTTAAGTGACGTTCACACGTCAAAAATGTATGGTTAAACAGTCGCTAATCACTACTTGACTTAAAGCAACGTTTATGAATAAACACATAGGTCTATGTTTTGCAATTATTGCAAACTAAAAACAAGCAGTTTCTTAAAGCATCTGACTACGTAGACTAACAATAAGATTATAGCTTTTTGTTTATTATTTGCAATCGCTAGAATAAAGAAAGCATTACTCTCCTTTGCGTCGTGCAGTGTGCGCGGAGCGACTGCCTATCTGACCTCCACAACCCAGTTACTGGGTAATACGAAACCCCTTGGTAAGACTGGCTGTCAGACTTTCGGGCTTCTGACGACAATTAACGACTGTCAAAGATCCACGTATGACAGTCGGGACCAACGGCTTAGCGTGCTTTCCGAGACACGGAGGGATCTTGGTATGTAAAGACGGTCACCCATCCACGGACCAACCGCGGCAAGCGTAGCATAACCTGATCGATCGACCTGTGCGGCTGTTATTACTTAGCCACAAGCCCCTCAAAAGAAACAGGATAATCTTCAAACGTTATTTTTTTATAAAAAAAACTTGCTTACAACTGACTTCTGTAACTGTACTGTCAGTTATCAGGGCCAAATATCTGCAGACACAGAAACGAGTGCAATAGTTATTTCAAGAGAATAACTATTTCTTCTTGTAGTTAGCGACCCGCCCCTACATCGCACGGTTTTAAGACTTGATAATACATCGAGATTTCCTTATTAAGTAGTAAGTTTTATACTTAAGAAAGAAAGAAAGAAAAAGTATTTATTGCGACTCGTACAGGATCATAAACTAAACTAAACACAGTTAAAAATAAAAATAAAACAAATTGTATAGAAAGTAACGAAAGGAAAAAAAAAACAGAAAGTCCTATACGAGGCCAAAAGGCTCCTATCTCAGCATGATGCTTCGACATTTAAAAAATAAATGTCGTAGCGCTGGTATTCTGATACTTATGTATTATACACATAAACCTTTGGGAATACATTTTCTTAACGACGGTGAAAAACGCATCAAAATCTGTTGCATAGTTTAGAAGAACTACACGGTCATACCGACAGAAACGAAAAACGACTTTAATTTGTAACATTCTCTCAAAACAGTGAAGGAAAACATCACGAGGAATCCGGCATGTCCTAGAACCAAAAATTTGATGACATGTGACATCTACGAGTACCAACCCGCACTGGGCCCGCGTGGTAGATTACGGCCTACTCCCTTTCACAGAGAGGCCTGTGTCCTAGTAGTGCGAATATTATAGGTTGATTATAATGATATATTTACAGATCATTCTATGCACGGCAAAAAAAAAACAAGGACATACCTTTTTTTTTTTCGGGGGGAAACCTCAAAAGGCGCCTGGTTTTGGGGATAAAACCAGGGAGTGTGGGATTTTTACCTCACTAAAACCACCCCGGTGGTCACCATCTGCACATGGAAGGGGCACCGTTACCTCTCAAAAGACCAATCCGGAGCCCCCTCTGTGCAATGCCTTTTAGGGCACATCTCTGGGGAGACTGTAAAGGGGTCTCCCTGAAGCCCGACTGTGCAAGTGTGCAAGGCAGCACATGACCACTGTGCGCCGCATTCCCCGAGGTCACTCAATGGGCCGACAGAGTCCCCACTCTAATCGCCCGCGACCCAAAATTCCCGCCTTTGTTAGATGATGCAGGCGGGGTTTCGGCGTGTTAGGCGTCGAGGCGGTTGCCTGCTCGACGCCTTCTTCTCCGAGCGGGATCGGCTCTCTCACGATCCGCACGGGTATGTCCTAGAATCAAAAATTTGAAGACATGTGACATCTATCAACCCGCACGCGCGTTGAGGATTACGGCGCACTCCCTCTCATCGAGAGGAGGTCTGTCTCCCAGCAGTGGGAACATTACAGGCTGATTATTTATTATTATTATTATTTATTTCAACCTAAAAATACATATTTTTATTATAAATTATGATTATTATGATACATTTACAGGCAATGGTCATGGTAATCAACTTCTACTAATCTTTCCGTCTTATAATACTGTAAATGGTCAGAAATAAGTCACCATTTCGTACAAACTCACCAACAACCAAAGCGTTGCCACTACAAACATTGTCTACAATAAAGTCAATTAAAAACGACAAGGTAAATTTGTCTCCACAACCGAAGGCATGCAGTCCCTGCCGTTTCAATTTCCTACAAGCTGATAGCAATCAAGCGAGCCTTGAATCGATGGCGGTGGGTACATTGGGTACATTGCTCGGCGTCTCACATTCTCTCACGCGGCGAACGTCTTCATCTCGTCCGTTATTGGAAAATTCCACACAAAATTATTATACGCCGATGTACAGACGAACTAGGAGATTGATATACAGGCAGCTCACTTGCAACTACTAACAACTACGAACGACTACAAAGTTAAAAATAATTTTACTTTCGGAAGTCGGCAATTTGGCGATAAAATAAACAAAACCAATGGCTACAACTTCCGTTTCGAAATTATTTTTCACTTTGTAGTCGCGTTTTGTTGAAGTCGGTTGTTATTTTTTTAAACATGTGTTGAGTGTGATGAACAGGCTAATATTTTACATCACTCATTAAAGTGCGTCTTAAGCTTAAACAAAACACAAGCTGAAAGTAAACAAAACATTTAATCAAAGTCAAATGTTTAGAACACTATTTCAAACTTTTGAGTTTGATTCAATGATTTGACTTTAATTTTAAGCTTAAGCACACTTTAGTGTGCCTTAGGCCCATCGGTCAAGGGGCTATACAAAAGTAGCCAGTTATAAATTCAAATCACCAATGAGTAGCCAGAATTGTATGTAGGGTGTATATGTACACGTTACTTTGGAAGTTTGGAGTCGTGGACGAAAGTCCTTTTTTAAGCTTAAATACAAATGAATATTGAGAGTGTAGTGGAAAGATGAATATTTTTTCCTTTACACTGTTAGAGTTTGGAGTCCACAATAGGAAAATATATGAAAATACTAGCATAGGAGTATTTTGAAACTATCAAAAATCGTAATAACGAATTTAAATAAAGATTTTTTCAAACCAACTAAATAAGAGACATGTACTCGTATGACTAAAGGTTTAGCCGATATTTGACTAGCAAATAGTAATTTAACTTTTGAATTTAGACGGAATTTTTGTGTGCAGACTGGCAACGTTATTATCGAACTTATCGTCGTCTTCACACAGTATACCATACTCTTTGTTCGACTGTACATCTCCAATACATTCGATTGTTGTGACATACGAGAATCTTCACAGATTGTAGGCAAAGGTTGTGGCTTCCAATTTGTCCCCGACCTTGTTATTGTGACAATCATATTATATTTGGCTACGCTGTTTTATGGTTCGGTATTCGAGGAATTTCTTATTAACTTTTATCATAATATCTGTCACAGTATTGTCTGACCTTTATTTTGTATCGTTTCTGTTAGAAATATAAACGCGATCTATTCTTAATCTACATATTTAGCTAGCTTTTCTTTTTAAGTTGGAGAGACAGCATTTTGGCAACGATCTTAGTCCCGAATGATGAATTATTTTGTCTGATAACTGTTTTTTTTTTATGGGAAATCATCAAATGACCCCTCCCGCTCTGGGTGGTGCGGAAGGGAGTGGTGTTCCTTCCTTCTTTCCAGGGCAGCGGTAACCCTTTCGGACGATCCCGCTACCCCGGATTTTCAAGGCCTACCAATTTAATATTCTTCGTATATTCAAATCACAACTGTCGTTCTTTGACAATCTATACTAATATTATAAAGAGGTAGCGGTAATCTTTGGAACTGCCAGTTGGAAGGGAAAAATTATTTTTGCATTCGATAGCCTATTATTTTAAGATCACAAAAACGGAGAAAGAACGCTAAGCATTTCTAAGTAATAGCGCGGGCGGGCAATGCGATGCGACGGGATGAGTCGGGGTATCAAGAAATAAGCTAAGCAGAAGCTAGTATTGTATACTAGTATAAAAGGACTATATAATAACTAAAATATATAAATTACTAGCTGCGCCCCGCGGTTTCACCCGCATAAGTTTCGATCCCGTGGGAATATCGGGATATAAAGTTATATGTTAATCCTGGTTATAAAGTATATGACGTGTTCCTAACTTCATCCAAATCCGTTCAGTAGCTTTTGCGTGAAACAGTAACAAACATCCGTCCATCCATCCATACAAACTTTCACGTTTATAATATTATTAGTATATTAGTAGGAATTACTAAGCAAATTGACACAGGTCAATTTGTTTATATTTATTTATTTTATTCTTACAGAAAGCTTACAGACTAATAATACAACAAATAATCACTCATAGGCAGGAAAATTTGCTAATTACAAGCTTCCACATATATTATAATTAATTTCCTTGACTTACAATAAATCTTCTACAAGCAATGGTTTTTAGCTACAGACTACTAATTTATGGACAGACCAACACGCTCTGGGCGAGTTCTTATATCGAAATAGAGGTACAAGTATCAATAGAAACGGTATTTCTTTAAGCGTGCAAAGATTTATGGGACAGAATACGTATTAATTTACGAGCAAAGGGATCGGGGTTAGAAAATGTCGAGTAATGAAATAAAGTATTCTCGAGCCTAAAGGAATTTAAAGAATAATGTGCGGTTTTTCGTTTCTTTTTGTACTTATTCTTTTTATAGCTGAGAATGAGAAAGATATTTTCTTTTCTTAAATATTATTTTAAGATCCTTTACTGTAAGATGTCCTTCATAATTTGGACATTTTCAAACCATTTGCCATTTACTATTATTATTTTGATTGATGTATTCATTTTATATTTGAAAAATATATGGTCAGACATACATACACAAACATGGGTCTTAAACATAACTGGCGAAAAAAGGGTGTATTATGGTGTGCCGATGAGCTTATCAAGGTACCGGGAGAAAACAATTAAACCACGGTTTATCACGTATGATCAATAATTATTCCTAAAAATAATTTCTCATATTTAACATCTTTTTCGTTTTGTTTCTCAGCCAAATTTGACGCCTAATCTCTTCTCTCTTCTTCTCTCTCTTCTTCTTCATTCTTCTCTTTCTCATTCTTCTTATCTTTTCTCTTCTCTTCTTCTTCGCATTTTCTTTCTTTCTTTCTTCTTTCTTTTCTAATCTTAAACTAACTTAACATTTGTCTCGTATTTATTGCCAATGCCTTTTAACTGACTCGCGGAGGTTGCATGTAAGCAACAAATACTTAGGCTACAGTGTCTACAGTACAGTGTTGATCTTAAAGTTAGTAATTAAGTTCCCTAATACATACTCAGACCATTGACGTCATGGAAAACATTACAATATATTTAGTGCTAGAGAATAATATTGTCTTGCTCTAAATACAAGTTTCTCCGCGATTTCGTTTTTTCTGTACCCCTGCCTAACCTCTGAGAATAATAAGCGTGTGTGTGTTATCTTAACAATGGGAGCTGCCAGCTTTATAAAGTTGTCAAAAATATAAAATATTATTTGTATCGCGAGTGCGTGGCACAGTGTCACACTTTCCATATCTTATCGCTTTGTCATTTATAGGACTGACATAAAAACGATACGAGATTTTATTGCATTACCATATTAATACAATCCGTATGTTTTCCGTAGAGAGTGACCTTTTTCATCGCATTTCGAATAAAATGAATGTATTTATTTATTTAATACTTCAAGCACATACATGTACAGAGGCGGACTTAATGCCAAAGGCATTCTCTACCAGACAACCTTTGGGTGATGCACAGACAAACAGTGGTAGGTGCAATCATGAAAATTTAAGAATCATCCTAGCCCCATTCAGGAAATAAATATTTAGTTTAAAGAACCTAAAGGTTAAAAAAAATTGATCATGGTTTCTGTAGTTTGACCTACAGAGAATGTTAAAATTTTTAGTTCTGAGCTCTAGAGAGACTGCAAAGAAATCCGATGAAGGTGTCGTGCTTGTATCTGAAATAGGGGAGGCGTATTTGATCATTTGTTTTTTAAATCATCCTCTCATCTGCCTAGCCTTTTCCCAAATATGTTGGGGTCGGCTTCTAGTGTAACCGGATGCAGCTGAATACCAGTATTTTACATGGAGCGACTACCTATCTGACCCCCACAACCCAGTGACTGGGTAATACGATACCCCTTGGTAAGACTGGTTGTCAGACTTTCGGGCTACTGACGACCCGTAACGACTGTCAAAGATCCACGAATGACAGCCGGGACCAACGGCTTAACGTGCTTTCCGAGGCACGGAGGGGTCTCGGTATGTAAAGATGGTCACCCATCCACAGACCAACCGCGGCAAGCGTAGCTTAACCTGACCGATCGACCTGTGCGGCTGTTATTATTTAGCCACGGGCCCATATTTTAAATATAAAGATACGCATAAACCTATTAAAATTATCAAAATAATCTATACCTAATTACATATAAATATAAGCACAAATAATTATACATAAATACACACATTTCGTAGTTAGTGAACTTTTTAATACAAATACACAGGCAAATATGTACATATTAAGATTTTTGATGCAGCCGGTCGATTCTGTAAAAATCTCACCGTGAAAACTCAAGTGAAGTGAGCTTGATGTGAGTTGTTAGTAGTGTCAATCCCTAGCATTATTTGGAATGACAGCTCACTTCACCCAAGTTTTCACGGTGAGATGGTTACAGAATCGCACTGCTGGAAGCACAGAACCGGTCGAAGTGGAGGTGCTTGGGGGAGGCCTATGTTCAGCAGTGGACGTCTTTCTGCAGAAATGATGATGACGATGAAGATTTATCATTGTTAATGAATAATATTGGGACCTTGTAATAATTGACTGATATTTGAATTTCACTATATCAACACTTTGAAATTTTAACATTACCAATTACAATTTACAATTATTTATGTTTCTTAATCTGACATTTTATTAAACTTTATCTCTTAAACTAACATATGTATAACTTTGACATCAATTAATTAATTTGTTCCTGAGATCTTATTGTTGTTGCCGTCTACTTTGATTTTATTTTTATGAATGTACCTAATTATGTTAATAAAATTGTGCAGGTTAAAATTAAATATTTGCACACCATATGTAATGGTAGAATGTAAAGGGGCCATTATAGTTTTAAGATCATACATTGTAAACCTACATTCTGGCAAATAAATGGATTTGATTTTGATTTGATTTATAAAATTACGTGAACAACTTGTTAATCTAAGGCCTCATAGAATGGTGGTTTAGTCGATTCGCCAGAGGCTTTGACGAAAAACTTAACAATACAGTACTTGTAAATTAAATATTGTTTCATAAGGTGGAGCTAGTCGCGAGCTCGAACTCACTGGTGGGCATTTCCAAAAAGCACGCTGTCTCACCTGGCATCGTGTCCGATAGAGATAGTATCTGTGATGAGCAGTTAGACGCTAGTTTATACGCCCAACGTCTAGTTCGCACGCACACAAACACCGTTCCGTTCCGTTCGTTCGTTGATCTAAATAAGTGTAATAAAAGTGATATAAAAAACTTGAGAGGTGTCAAGGGACACCCGGATGGAACGAAGTTCAAAGAGAGAGAGAGAGACAGACAGAGAAACACGCGCACGCCGCACGGCTTACAACTACCTATAGCAAAAAGTGTCGTAACAACTTTTCGTAAGATTTTTTTCTGTCTAGCCCCCTTTCACAACGCGCGATAAGGAACTTCGTTCCAATAATTTCAAATGTTTGCATGCCGATTGGTAAAATGTGGCTGAGCTAAATGTAATCTTAAGAACTATTATGTATTACCCATATTTGCAAAATAAAATTCAATTCTATTCTATTCCGAACTGAAACGCGTAAAAAAAAACGAAAATTCCTTTGGAAAATCGAATTTCATGAAAAAACCATAGCATAAATCAATAACAAATAAAGTTTATTAAATACTTCGATAATTTAGCTTTGAAGTGCCGACTTTGTTTTGAGGATTTTACACGAGGATTTTACACTTCTTTTATTACTTATTTACACCCAAAGTTACGTTAAAATTAGCGCGTTAAATAATAAACTAAACTAAAAAATAAAAAAATAAACAAAAAAACATTTTTAGTTAACATAGGTGGAATAATTATGCAAAACCTGTCTGTTTTAATGTTGAAAATTATAATGAAGTAGGTATCATTAAAGTTTCAAATATCACAGTTTTGGTAGGTACTTATTAATAGTTCCATTATGAATGGTAAATACTTGAAATACCTGAAACATTGTTACCTCTGGTTTGGACGCTACGTAGAAAACGTAGCGTCCAAACTCGTAATTAAAAAGCTCTAGGGCTTTTACGTCAAAATTTTAAATGGCAGGTCGAGTCGTGGCAATTATACTAATTGGCTACGTATACAAAAAAGTTGGCGAAATTTCTGTACATGGTACAATTTTTTACCGTAATGATTTATTAATTTACTGTGTCGTATTTTTATAAATCCCTATCTTATTTAATTAACGCGGTATAATTTGACAACGAAATAATTTAATTCGACGACACGGTTGGCGCAGTGGCTGAGCGATCGACTGCTGCGCTGCGTGTCGCGGGTTCGATTCCCGCACGGAACAAATATTTGTATTGCCTACAGGTAGTTGTTCCGGGTCTGGCTGTTTGTGTATGTGAGTTTAAATGCGCACTCACAATACAGGAGTAATTCGTAGGGTAGGGCAATGTTTTATTAAAAAAAAAAGAAAAAAAAATTAAAGTCTTATTGGGCTTTTTCATCAGAAATTTCCCAGTTGATGAAATGTGGCTGTATTATAGGTACCTATATCTCTGCCTATCCCTTCGGGGATCGCAGGCATAAACATAATTATCATAAAACTCTTTTATCTCTCTCTCTCTATCTCTCTTTTTATCTCTCTATCTCTTTTCTCTCTCTTTTATCTCTTTTCTCTTTTTATCTCTCTTTCTTTCTCTTTTTTTCTTTCTTTTCTCTCTTTTTCTTTCATGTACACCATATAAATTACAGACACAAATATATTTTTTTTACAAAGGGTGACACAATGGGCTTTCACTCACTGTAACATTAAACACAACTAACTATGACAACTAACTAACTAAGACAACTAAGGAACTATAATAATAATAATAATATCCCTGGACATTTCACACAGCGCCATCTAGTCCCAAGCTAAGCAACCTAATGCTTGTGTTATGGTAACAAGATGACTGTTATACTACTTATATACATTTTTTTTTGTAAATACATACATATTATAGATAGAAAAACACCCAGACTCAGAACAAATACATGTAGGACTTACAAATATTTGTTGTTTGCGGGAATCGAACCCGCGACACGCAGCGCAGCAGTCCGATTGCTCAGCCACCGCGCTAACCATGTTGTCGTGTTGTCTATGTGTGACAACTAACTGACTATGACAACTAACTGACTATGACAACTAACTAACTAAGACAACTAACTAACTATGACAACTAACTGACTATGACAATTAACTAACTATGACAACTAACTATGTAAATGTCATTAAATTTCTTGATGCGAAGTTTTTTGCACACTCTACTTATATACAAGAGGTTATAAACCAGAATTCACTTACAACAAAAGTGACTTTTTCATGATTTTAGTACCTACTTATGTTATAACATTTTACCCTCCTGGTGACTTCAACGTAAAATAACTATAAAGTAAACTACACAAATACTTTTAGCGTTCAGTTTTTTATACGTCATAACTTGGTATCGCACTCTAGATAGAATTTTACGATGTTTATACTTTAGGCGGGCTCCGTACATATATGGTTTCCCTAGATTTCGCCTGATCCGGCCATACAATTGTAACGCAATTAGGTCTACTACTGACTATGTTTGCGGAATTGTCTACTCGCTGAACCGTTTATACATGGTGCGTACGTGCACTATTTAGTCGTGTGCGGACAAATAACGATTGCAAATATGCGATAAGACCGATACTATGTGGAGACAGAAATACGACAGAAAATGAAAACACAGGCAATACTAGCATAAGAGTATTTTAAAACTAAGAAAACCTTTTCTTTTTTTTTTTGGTTGGGAAATCATCAAATGACCTCTCCCGCTCTGGGCTGAGCGAAAGGGCGTGTCAGACTTTTACTGACTAAAACCCATCCGTGTTCCTTCAGTTGCCTTTGCCACGGTATCTCTTTCGAACAACCCGCAGCCCCGGCGGCATCGGCCTTAGCGGACCCCGTCAGTTCGTGCTGACATCTCTTTGAGGCAACTATGAAAACCTAACATCAAAATTAAAAAAGGGGAGTTTGTCAAACACTAAATAATGACTGATGAATGAGACTACATATATGTATGTGGTGACTAAACTATTGTATATATTTGGTTGAATTTTTTTGTTAAATGTTTTGTCTTGTCCACCATGTATAAGTACTATTATAGTACGGATTCAGAAAATACTATATTCATAACACCATAACTTTTCAATCAAAACTTTGGGAGGAAATCGCATTTGTAATTTGGTTAATGGAAACCTAAACATGCTCGTGACTGTATTATCTCCTGTTATCACAGCGCAATTGATTTCTAATAAACATCTAGTTTGTATTCTGCCTTTACGGTTCAATAAAATAGTCGCAACGAAAGTCGGCACTAATATTTGCCAGTAGTGTGTAGCAGGTCTTACACACAGTGTAACACTATGAAAGCGAAATATAATAATTGTTAATGGTATCACAAAGTAGTGGTGCTATTTTTTGTCAAGCATTATTGCATAGCTCTTCTGCTAGGTTTTATGCAACTTTTCATACTGAAGGATACTAAAGCATGGGATTTTTTTTCAATATTCAGACAGGAGCCTGAGCGATTAAGTCCGACCTCCAAGTAATGCCCCCGATCCAAGATATTATGATGATATTTAATATGGAAAAAATTAAACTGTATTCAATATTATTCCTTCTACTTGGACACACAAAGTAAACACGTTTATACTAAAAATATGTATCGTATGCAAAGTTAGGGCCACTAAAATTTGACTTGAAATTCATTTTAATTATAGTAACTATAAATCTTGATCAGGGTTTTATGCGAGCCGGCTCGGGATTCGTAGCTATGTACAACGCGCTACGTACGTCGTAGCCAGCTTGCTAGTAGTAGTAGTAGCTTGTAGCGGGCGTAGACTGGCGTAGCTGCCAGACTTTGTAGCACAAAGTTTATTTCAGAGCCAGTTTTAATAACAGTTTGTTTTACTATGAGATAAAGTGGAATAGTATAGGGAAGTTAACAGGTTTCTATCACATAGTTTAGCTGAAAATGCTTGGAAAAGTGCATTCAAAGTAAATTTTGACCTCTTGACATTGTAGGAATCGGATACGCGTTCCATGTAATATACTAGTATTCAACTGCATCCGCTTAGACTGGAAGCCAACCCCAACATAGTTGTGAAAAAGCTAGGCAGATTGTTTTATTTTTAAATAAAATATCGTACACATAACAGATTCCCTAGTAAGAAAAAAAATTACAAAGTAGATAGCAGACTGACAAACCATTTCCAAGATGGCGATTACACCGCTTTAGGTTGTTTTCATTTTCCAACATAACCACGGTCTTTTGGAAGGACACTTTTATATTCTACATTTTAAGGACTATTTTTACATTAAAAAAATAATTTCCTCTCCTCGTAATGAAAAGAAAACCGTGTTTGATATTTTCTGTTGGTTTTCGAAGTAAACGGAGGACCGTGAACGCGCTGTCAATTTAGTTATATGAAAATTGAATTAATAATTACTACCAATTATTTGTTAGTTAGTCTGTTAATGGTCTGGAATATAGAATCTCAAATAAGTTTAACTAAAAAAAAATGTGTACCTAAGTATAAGTGTTATGTTTATGATCAATTTACAAAATAGCTTGATTATATATAGCATAATATCGAGTGATATTATGCTATACATAATCAAGCTCTTTTCCACGAAGGCGTAAAAGTGATGCTACTTTTTTGTAATGGATCAACCCAAAAGCTTTCCCAACCCGGGGATTAATAATAAATAATAATAAATCGTTTAATTTATTTATACACAAAACGCCCAACCCAGTACACTTGCGCAGTAGTCCGCGTTACCCAACTGATCAACGAAGCAGAATAAAAAAAACCTTGGTTCCATTGAATAAAGTAAAGAGACATGATAAAATACGTTTTTTTTTAATTCACATACAAACAAAGAAAAGCTTTTCAGTAGCCACACAGGCCGATGTTGCAAGCGTATTTATATTTATGTTTCCCGGCTGGCCAACCTTGGTTTTCCCGTTGTTTTTTGTGTTTCTGTAAAAATAAGCATTTTAAAAAACACAAGAAACAATGGGAAAGCCTTTAGAAACCTAATAAAAATTTGGTAATATAAAAAGTTACGACTGTGGGTCCCCGCTTGATGGCAAACGACATCCCGGCAGGCCCAGACGGAGATGGCGGGATGAGATGGACTCCTTTCATAAAGATTGTTGTACTGTGCAGCTCTCAACAGAGATAGGTGAAAAGAGAGTAGGCAGGCTTTTGTCCAGCAGTGGGACATTAATGGCTAGTGAAAAAAAAAAACGAAAGGTAAAAAAAGGTAAAACAATCTCTAGTAAATCAGTTTTTCACCAGTAATAATTAAAAAACTTGAGAGGTGTGAAGGGACACCCGGATGGAACGAAGTTCCTTTCGATTCATTATTAGTGAAGGAATTGTAATAACATTTTATTTTTTTTACGTTATAATAATATTTTTTTTATTATTAACAAATAAAAAAACTTGAGAGGTGTCAAGGGACACCCGGATGGAACGAAGTATAACTGGCTTGCTTTCTATAAGAAAGAGAGGGAGACAGAGAAACACGCGCACGCCGTGCGCCGCATTGCTTAAACTATAGCAAAAAGTGTCATTCCAACTTTTGGTCTTAATTTTCTCCGTCTAGCCCCCTTTCGCCACGCGCGATAAGGAACTTCGTTCCAAAAACACAGACAAAATAAACTGGCTTGCTTGCTATAAGAGAGTGAGAGACAGAGAAACACGCGCACGCCGCACGGCTTACAACTAGGTATAGCAAAAAGTGTCGTTACAACTTTTGGTCTTAATTTTTTCCGTCTAGCCCCCTTTCGCAACGCGCGATAAGGAACTTTGTTCCAAAAACATATTCAACGTATTTCTTAGTATTTTTCTTTGTATTCTTTTCGGTAGGCATGTACCTACATACGTTTACTATCATCAAAACTTTACAGCTTTTGCACTTAAAGGAGAGCTAAAACTTAGCGCTCTGCTTAAAACTTGAAGCAACGTCGATTAGCAGCACACTTTATTGTTTTAATCATCAACATTTACTACTGTTTTACGGCTCATTTCAAATAGGTCGGTTTACTTTAAACGGAGTGTTAACTCTCATATATTTTATGTACCATAAAGCGTTACGTTGTAACAAATAGAAGTAAGAGATAAAGCCGTTATTATATTGTGACACACTGAATCTAGAACGGGGCTAGCTAGACGAAGGTATATGTCAACGTAATTAACGTTACTCAAAATGAGCTTAGATTGTTGTCTATATACCTAATAAAAGCATTTGCTCGCAGCTCCGCCCGCGAAGAGTTCAGCCGTTTTGCGGTAAACATGACGCAGAGAAAGAACACAAACAAAAAATAACAAGTTGGGGGAAAATGTGCGTCACATCCACGCAAAACGGCCATCGCTCGGCGAAATGCCATGACCCTATGCGAGACAGAGTTACAGTGCTGGGGGTCTAATCCGAAGTAGTATCGGCCGAATGTTCGGCCGTTTCCTGCAACGACGTTACTATTTGGTTCGGTCGGTTCCGATCCTACACTCCTACAGTCTTTCGAATATTGACTATGGTCCCGACCCAACTGTGCCGATCCGAACTTTTTTCGCATTTTTCAATAATATTCGGTTCGGCCGATCCGAACATTCCCACTTTGCACTTCGGAGTAGGCCCCCTGGTTTTCAGCGACTACCGGCGTTGATATTATGCGTTAACCGGTGCATTATACGATCGACGAATAAATAACACAATAAGAAATGAAATACATACACAATACCTAATTCTATAATACAAGAAGAAAGAAACGATGGATGGACTGTATGAATGATGATATGGTTAGAAAGGAGGTGATTACTGAGTTGACGACTAATAGAGAAGTATGGAAGAAAAAGACATGTTGCACCGATGTCAAATAAATTATGGGATAATGGTAAGATAATGGTGATGATGATGACCTAGTTCTATATGTATGTATAAACATAATCATATGCAATGGTTTATTTTATTTCTTGTTTTGATTGTTGTTTTTATTTATTTATGTATAATTGCATGCTGTACTGGTTATTGTCATCACGTCAACGCCGGCTGCCGCTGAAAACCAGCGCTGGGGCTCTGTCTCGTTTAACTAGCTTCAACTTTCTGACTAACTGACCGACTATTTAATTTTGACAATTCAAAAGTGCCTGTAAATGGTTTAATTGAAATAAATGATTTGAGTTTGAGTTTGAAGGTCTTAGTATTATGCTGAGCGATGGCCGTTTTGCGTGAATGTGACGCATGTTTACCCCCAACTTGTTTTGTGTGTTTATGTCCTTTTATATGCGTCATGTTTGCCGCAAATAAATACGTTTTTCTTCTTTCTTTCTATAATATCTATAAAATGGTAACATTCCGAACAACGAATCACGCGCCAACTCCGTCCTGGCGATGATCGCCAACAGACTGGATTGCCCTTATATCTGGCAATGCTACAGCAGACATTATTGCTACGTTGTGAGTGATCGTTTTTGTCTATGATTGTTATCCGGTCTGTATCCTTTTTTGTATCTGTTTATATTATATATATGAGTCTTGTTACTTGACTTAAACAATTTTTTTTTTGCCATGGGAACTTTCAACCGCGATAAAAAAGTATCCTATGGCCTAACTGAGATCCATGGTCTACCTGTGTGCCAAACACCAAAATCATTTCAACAGTTTACGCTTGAAAAAGTAACAGACAGACTGACAAACAGAGATACTTTCGTTTCGTTTCATTTATGATATTAGTATCAATTACAGTAGCATGAACCCATCGTTATTTTTTTCTTTTCTCCTTTTCAGCGACACAAAATACGGTTACGCCTGTCTGGTTCCGCCCTTATAAGGCTATGCCGGAGTGTGGGCGACAAACGACCAAATGTTTCTTTTGCCTATGAAAAGTACAACTGCTGTTTATAAAAACACATAAGAAGTGATTGAACTAATTGGTAGAGACCAGAGGGGCAATTCTCATCATTTCAGGAACATCACAGTCTGTTCTCAGTCCCAATCTGTCAAAAATACCCCTAATTTCTCTCATTTTGACAAGTTTTTGACATTTGTTTGTCGTCGAGATCAGAGGGGCAACTCTCTTAATTTTAAGAACGTTCACAGTCCAGTCTCAATCTGTCATAAATACCTCTAATTTCATTACATTTTGACATTTGTTTGTCGCCGATATGAGACTGCAACTAGTTTTTGAACGTTTTAAATTAAGAGAGTTGGCGTTCAGGGCCCGTATTCCCGTAATTTAAAACGTTCAAAATCTAGTCGCAGTGTCATCTCGGCGACAAACAAATGTCAAAACTTGTCAAAATGTAGGGAAATTAGACGTATTTTTGACAGATTGAGACTGAGATCAGACTGTGAACGTTCTTAAAATTACGAGAATTGCCCCTCAGGTCATGCAGTTTACGACAGCAGATTGCAGGTGATTTAAAAAGTCACAAGATTCCTTTCTGTCTTTCTTGCTGTGTGAAATACTTACAAATGCGACAGAACTGTTTTCACGGTTACTTTTGATAATTCTTGAAACCACCAATAGGTACTTAGACTGTGTACTCCGCGCCGCTAGCAATAAGGCCCTTTGTACACACACGGTTTTGTGAACGTGAAAAACTACGGCTTATTCACCGTGTTTAGACGTGGTTGTCAGTGTTGTATGGATCACTATAGAAGCTTGTACACACGGCTACACATCAAGCTATGCAAAACCAGTATTGGCTGACCGTTCATTGTGAGAAAATATCATACAAAGTGAAGCCAAGACAAACTGGTTTTGTATAGCTTGACGTGTAGCCGTGTGTACACGGACACGGTTTTCTACGGCGCGGTTTGTACGCCGTGTTACACGGTTATAAAAGAAAGAAAGAAAATACGTTTATTTGCGGTAAATATGACGCAAAAAAAGGACACAATAACTAAACAAGAAAACTAAAAAAAAACAAGTCAGTGTTGTCAGTGTTGTGTGTGTTGTGTGTCGTCAGAGTTGTATAGATGGCTATGGTAGCTTGTTGACAGACATGTTTTTTCTAGTACGTGTTTTTACGCCGTATCGTAACGAAACCTTGCCGTGTATTAAGGGCTTAACTCTGGATTAACTTGCAATTCTTCGCTCGTTTGACTCGCTACCTGCCGCCAGTGTGACCGGTCCTTATAAGTGTTATAGATCAAGGCGACTTTATAAAAAATAATTTTATACATTACGACGTAAGATGGCTCGTGCTGGTACCTATACTCCATTTATAATAGCATTAGAAAAAAGAGGCTCGTAGACGCAGGAATGCAAAACATTTTATTTCAAAGTTATGACAAAACAATATTTTAAGGGAGATGCGCTGCGGTAGCTGGCGGAATTCTAATTTTCTTGCGTTTTTTGCAATTTGCAGGTCAGTGTAAGGTTGTATCTTAATCAAAATAATATGATGCGCGACAATAAGAAATATCTATGTAATAATACAATTTTAATCTTAAAAATCATCAATACATTCCTTTAAGTTAGAATTGCTCCGGATTCGTCAGATTTCGCGGGCTACTGCAGCGCATCCACCTTAATTAAAATTGTTTTAACAAATATGGACGTATAATATAAACAAAATAAAAATAATATTTTAAAATTATGCTTTATTTATAGTAACGTCTTCATCACACATTACAAACTTACAACAAAATGAATGAATGAAACCACCGATCACAATGATGATTTAAAAATTAAGATTAAGTAATGGAAATAATAATATTTTATTAAAATATTTTATTTTAAATAACAACTTACAACACAATACGTTGGTGACATTTCTTCGTCTTCATCATCTAATTTAGTCACTATCATCTGATGATGAAGATGAAGAAGTTTCACCAACGTTAATTTTTAAATTCGGTAGAATTATAGTGAAACGAATAACGTTCCAGGTATTGTTCATCCCTGCTTCCTTTAGGTTTTTAGCATTGGCACTGTAATTTTAAATTGGATTTAAATAATATAATATAAATAAATGAAAGTCACATAATTTCATAAGATAAATAGTTAAAATGGTTACAAGTAAGTGTGACAACTGCTGCAAAAATAGATCATAATAAATTCGGCGTCTATCGTAATGTAACAATGTTTATTGTACTTTGGTTACAAAGTTTGCATTAAAAATATTTTTTTTAAACTTCTTTCTAATGCTATTGTAAATGGAGTATAGTTCCATATTAAAACACAAGTTTAATTACAAAGCAGTGTAAGTCTTAAATAAAGCTACACAACGTTTACTTTCCAGTGTTAAAAAAAATCTCCTCTTAGATTTATGAAGCATGTTTTTTTCGTAGTCAGGAGACCAATTAAGATTCATTCCTGAGAAAAATGTGTTAACTATATTTCTATTTGCATGACTGAGTAGGTACATTTTCAAGGAATCTCTCCGTTAATAAAGACAAGAAATCTGTCGAATCATCTTGCGATACAATAATTTACGCCGAAAAAGACGCCGAGCAAAAAAAGCAACGCTATCTTGCTCAAAATATAACAAAATCATAATAAATCACGTCTCTCTTCGTTGCCTTTCACTCAAAGCAGAAAAGTCTTTTATTTTCAAAGTGTACCCTCCAAATTGCATTTGCCGAATGATTGGCGACATTCAGACTTCAGATGTATAAAAAAAGAATGCCGATAGACAGAATCTTCGTTATTCTGACCACGTTCCTAGTATAAAAACGCGTTGCGAATACTCCTGACGTCAGACTGTGGTTGACATTCCGCTGTTCCGTACTTAGACTGCTGTGGTGGAGAGGAATTCTTATTAGAGCAGATATAATATCGTTTGAATGTTTTATTTGCATGCCGATGCTTTTATGGAAGAGATTACATAGGTGGGTTTTTAGTGCTACTATGATAAGAATGGCTGGCGTGTCGCGGGTTCGATTCCCACACGGAACAAATATTTGTATGGCCTACTAGTAGTTGTTCCGGGTCTGGCTGTTTGTGTATGTGAGTTTAAATGTTTGTAAACGCACCCACGATACAGGAGAAATTCCTAGAGTGGGGCAAAATTCTTACAAAAAAAAAAAATGGTGTTTAATGGCATTTAGTATAATCAGCCAATAATGTTCCCACTGCTAATACACAGCCACCACTCGGTGAGAGGGAGTGGCCAGTAATCCACCCCGCGGGCGCAGTGCGGGTTGGTAAGTATATGGCACATGTCTTCGAATTTTTGGTGCTAAGACACGCCGGTTTCCTCACGACATTTTCCTTCACCGTTTTGAGAGCAGTAGAATAATTTACATAAAGCAAAGTGCCTGTCTGGGTTCGAACCTACAACTACTCGTAAGTCGCGGTCGTTACCACTGGGCCATTACTGATCATGTGATAGGTGTTGAGGGAAGTTATATAAAGGATTTCAGACCAGTCACGCCTTTTGTCCTGTTTCTGCAGTATTCTTAACCGCGGTTTTTATTATCTGATTCAAGGATGTTATGGAGCTCCGTAACCGTAACCGAAACTATCGGATATCCGAAATAAAAATATATCCGTAACCGTAACCTTATCCGTTTCACATATTTCGGATAGTTTCGTATAAGGGCGGAGTCTAAAAAACGACATGTTTCGACAGGTTTTTGTAACATCTCTAAATAATTACTTACCTATATGACTGATTATAATACCAATGATAATCTAGACTATATAAAACCTATAAATAAAACCAAATTATTACATACTATTGGTGCTTATATTTAACTTCAATCTAATATCCGTAACCGAAACTATCCGAAACTAACGGATAATCAGAAATAATTACATATCCGTAACCGTATCCGAAACCGATATAATTTTATTCCTATATCCATATTTTATTTATTTATGTTTATTGATAAAAAAAAACAAGTATATATAGGTTTGACACTGGATCCCGCACTAGGATACCCTGTATCGCAGGATCCAGTCTCTTTCGACAAATACTGTGACTTAAAAAAGTTAACAAATGCAACGGTTATATCCGTATCCAGATCCGAAATATCATATCCATAACATCTCTAATCTGATTGACATATTGCATTTCTGGATACTCAGTTAAATCTCCAACTCATCATCATGCCATTCTACCTGTCCTTATCCCAATTTATTTGGGCTCGGCGCAACATGTCTTTTTCTTCCACACTTCTCTATTAGTCGCCATCTTGGCTGTCACCCCCTTTCTAACTCTATCATCATTCACACAGTCCATCCATCGTTTCTTTGGTCTTCCCCTACTCTTATAGCCATCGACATTCATACTAAAAAAAATTCCTCATTCCTCCGTAACACGTGCCCATACATTGACAACCGATTTCCACACAACTTTTCAGTTACCCGTGCCGCTTTCGGTTATCACTTATCAGTTAAAAGAAGAATTTCGTCGTAGTTTTTTGTCAAATCAATAACTTGTTTCTTTGGTCTTCCCCTACTCTTATAGCCATCGACATTCATACTAAAAAATTTCCTCATTCCTCCGTAACACGTGCCCATACATTGACAACCGATTTCCACACAACTTTTCAGTTACCCGTGCCGCTTTCAGTTATCACTTATCAGTTAAAAAAAAAAGAATTTCGTCATAGTTCTTTGTCGAATCAATAACTTGTGAGAAGCTCAAAAATTCGACTGTAGAAGAAAGAAAGAAAAAGTATTTATTGCGACTCGTACAGAATCATAAACTAAACTAAACACAGTTAAAAATAAAAATAAAACAATTTGTATAAAAAAGTAACAAAAGGAAAAAAAAAAGAAAGTCCTATACGAGGCCAAAAGGCTCCTATCTCAGCATGATGCTTCGACATTTAAAAAATAAATGTCGTAGCGCTGGTATTTTGATAGGGCCCGCTGTGATGTCACGGGCAAGTAGTAGGCCTTTTACAGATTGTAGCTCTGAGTGAAAGTATCTTTTTGGCAAGTATCTACTTAGGTACTTGCCAAAAAGACACTTTCCACTGTAAACTTATTCTAACACCAAAGAAAAATTCCACTATAACGGTCAAACTCAAAGACTCCAGTATGCATAACCAAACTCCTTCGGGATATCGATGCACCGTTTTCGGCTTATTATCTCTTGCTGCTCACGTCCCATCCGCGAACTACTTTGGCCACTTTTCACCTTTATGCCTTTAGTAATAAGGTTGAAAAGTAGACAACCACCGCTTTTCGCGATGATGTATGCGAAGACTACTAACTTTCAGTGCTGTACTTATCTAATAAAAATGCTATTGTAGCTAAAACCTGCGGGAGCCATGTTTTATGTGCTATGTTATTTAATGTTAAACATGGTAACAATCTATAAGAATAAATAAAATTGAAGTGCCTGTTTGTAATCTATACATACAAATTGTAATGTCAAAATAACAGCTTTTTACTAAATGCATGTGAAATTATATATACGGTACTTATAGAAAAAAACTTTTTTTTTGTTTTTCTGTTTGTTCCGGCGAATCTCCGAAACGACTGTACCGATTGAGAATCCTTTAAACAGTAATGGTTATTGATATCTAAAGACGATAAAACAAAAAAAAACTGTTTATCTCAACTAATACTTCAAGTAACTACACTAACAGCGCCCGATGACCCCAAAAAATAATTAATTCATATTTTTGTCGTTTCATCGTAGGTACTTATCCAGCATGTCTGCGGAGTTTCGCTAAGTAATTTAATTTGACCCCGTATAGGTGCAATGGGGTACAGGGGTATCGTATTACCCAATAACTGGGTTGTGGAGGTTGCAGATAAGCAGTCGCTCCATGTAAAATACTGGTATTCAGCTGCATCCGGTTAGACTGGAAGCCGACCTCAACATAGTTGGGAAAAGGCTAGGCAGATGATGATGATGATAGGTGCAATGGTCGGCATTAAATTTTTTATGTATCTATCACGGATACAATAAAAAAGAAAAGAGTAATTACTAACATGCATGGTTAGGAGTCTATTACAGACACATTTTTGTTAAAAGTAAACATAATAAAACCATTACCACATTCTGCAAGCTTCCTTTCTTCGCAGGTACCTCTAATAACTCTTCACTGAGAATAAGCCTTTTCTCTCAACTACTCTTGTCCCATGTGGCGAGAAACAGATGAGCAACGTTTATCTATCTCTAAGCTGGACACAGAAATATTATCTCAGGAATTAATAAAGAATATTTATATGCGAGAAGCGACACTGTTTACGTAATGAGATTACGGCATTGCAAAAATGAGCAGGGAAGTAACGGGTGCTTTTGGAAGGTGTAGGTATAGACGACAGCACATCAAGCTACTACAATCTGTCAAATTCCTTTAATAGGTTTTCAACTTTATCACTAAAGCATTACGGTTCAAGATTTATTGGGAAAAATTGTCAGTTTCGGGTAGCTTAATGTGTTGGAGTCTGTACCTCTTTGCCTGTTTTAAAAAGTTTTTTTTTCTTTTAATTTTATTTTTAACTTTTTAATTTTTTTTGATGCAATATTGCCTACGGCGTAGTTCGTAGCGCGTAGCAGTGTTTTTCCGTTATATGCGTTTACTGCACTTAAGCTACCTGTTCATCTTTAGTCCCTGGTTACCATCTAGCACCAAAGCACTCGACAAGACGAATTATACGAGCCCAAACTCGATGGGGTTGTGTCGTGTAATTACCGAGTTCCTATGGCCATCTTCCAGCTCCATCATCAGACCCTGGTCACCATCTAGCACCAAAGTACTCGTCAAGACGAATCATACGAGCCCAAACTCGATGGGGTTGTGTCGTTTAACTATCGAGTTCCTATGGCCACCTTCCGGTTCCATCATCAGATCAGCTCTATGTTATAATAATTTTGTATTGTCATCCAATTTACACATGCATGCAAAATTTCAGCTCAATCGGTTAAAGATATCTGCTTCAAAATTGAGTTGCAAGAGGTCCACCCGAACAAACATAGTTACATACATACATCGCAAGTTAAATAAAAGCTTGTAAAAAATTAAGGTTAGGTTTTGTATACTGTATTATTACTACTGTTATGAGTATTAAATCATTTATTTTTTTACTTCGATGGTCCTAGTTTATCATCTGTGACTGCAAGTGACAGCTATGGGACCAGAACCCAGCAATGCATAAATATGTAAGCTGTCACGCCCTTTATGTCTGGAGGCTTTTATTTAGGTAGTAAGTTTTTATTTTTATTTTAATTAATTATTTTTTGGCTTGAGTACGTATAGTTTTTATTATATTTGTTGGTACTTATATTGGCGTGGCTAGCTAACATATAGCAAATAATTTAAGTTTCTTGTAATGTTAATTACTGAACATAGGTTCCTAGTATTGTATTCATGCAACTACATATATTCTAACTGAACAGACAGCTGTGCTGCTGGGAAGTTTGTTGCGCCACTTCTTCTTCCCAGCGATAGCACTAGGAAGTGGTGAAGGGCGGGCGTTTTTGGGGGACTGTCTTTTAATTAAGTAATTGTGACGTTCGAAAAGTGCTGACTCTCAGCCTAATTTGAATAAATGACTTTTGATTTTGTATTTAAAAGTACCTAATTTCTATAAATACTGCAATTACTTACCTGTGTTCTAAATTCGTCATTTTGTACTTTATTTACATGCTTATTTTACAATGTGAAATGAAACTAATATATACAGGGTGACAGGGAAACTCGACGTGTTCCTTCCAGGGCGTGATAGTGTGACCCATTTGCAACAATTAAGCACCCCATAAAGCCTAGGCGAAAATTCATGGAATCCGAGAAAAACCGATTTTCATGTTTTTTTGAAAATTTTCCAGAATTCGTCACTAAATATCGCTTATCTCTAAATTCTCTAATTGAGTGGCTTTCATAGCTATTCCATTGGCTACGTAGTACTTTAATACACCTATTGATGTTACCAAATTTTTTAAAATATCAAACAGTTAAAAGTTATAGAAAGAAGTTCATTAACTATTTTCAAAAATCATCTACGTACACGAACTTTGACACCAGTTATCTCAAAATTTTGCTAAAACAATAAGCGTACAACTTACGGGGAAGACATCTTCATTTAATCAGCTATGCAATGAGGTACTACAGTTTCATAAATGTTTAAAGGTGCCGATGAAACAGTCGATAACGTTGGCAAAGGTCGAATTTGCAAATTGTAGAAATATTTTTAAATGATGTGATAATCGAATTAATTAACTGGTTTATGTTATCCCATTACCTCCTCACCACCCAGCAATCATTTCTACGTCATAAAGCTAGATCGTCGCAACCAGGTGGCAAGCTGAGACGCCACTTTCGAGTGGTTAGTATTACTCGTAGGTGATGAGCTAATCACTGATCACTAGTCGTTAAGTTCGCGTATTTTTAATTTTTTACCCTGATTTTTAAATTACTGCGCACGTATAAACTCTTAAATTTTAAACATACTTCGGTTTTTTAAGCTTTAGACAAATAATGTTTTATTTATCATGTTGTTAACCTGCAATGAGGTAGACTCTTCATATCATATTTGGTCGTTTAGAGAAAGATCAAGAAAAAGCATTGCCTTAATCTTTGACGATAGATTGATGATTGTTGTTATTAGTAGGAGTAAAGAGTTCACTGACGCAAACTTTATGCCTAAGACAACTTTTTACAAAGTAATGGTCCAACCCAATCAATTAAGTTAATCTATCGCAATTCACAGCTGGACCTTGACCTCTCCCGAGCTACTTTTTTTTTTTTTTTGGGTGGGAAATCATCATATGACCCCTCCCGCTCTGGGCGGAGCGGAAGGGAGTGTCAGACTTTTACTGACTAAAACCCACCCGTGTTCCTTCAGTTGCCTGTGCCAAGGGCCACGGTACCTCTTTCGAATATCCCGCAGCCCTGGCGGCATCGGCCCTAGAGGGCCCCGTCAGTTCGTGCTAACATCTCTTTGAGGCGCGCGTGGAACACAACGCGCCGTCGACCCGGGCCTGGTCCTTACCGGGCGGCGAGCTGCCCATTGCTCGCCGCCCGCAAGCCCGCGCCTACGGTGGCCGGGAGTCGGCTATTGACTCCCGTCCAGGGCGTCTCCTACGGCGGCTAGGGGCGTGAGGGCGCAGCGATTGCCTCTCCCTCACGCGCTCCGCCTCCTCCTTTGCGAGCATTACTGCTTCGCAGAAGGAGGTGACGGCCTCCCATTCACTCTCGCTCCGTACCATGGCCTGGACCAGGGCCGGACGCGAGAGATCGGCATGACATAAAATGATGTGCTTCACAAGCCCCTTAAGAAATTATGAATGTAGTCGCTGTTGGTTACTTAGAGCATCTTAACTCGCCTGGTACTGCTAGTGCACGTTTCAGTAAACTGTTATTTCTTTTACAGAAGTCTCAAAGTTTATGTTTATTATAGAATTAAGAGTTTGTACGTGCTCAGCCGCTTAATCACAGGCGAACCAAGCGACAAGTGATCAGTGATTAGCCCATCAACTACGAGTAATACTAACCACTCGAAAGTGGCGTCTCAGCTTGCCACCTGGTTGCGACGATCTAACTTCATGACGTAGAAATGATTGCTGGGTGGTAAGGAGGAAAAGGGATAACATAAACCAGTTAATTAATTCGATCATCACATCATTTTATAATTTTTCAACAATTTGCAAATTCGACCTTTGCAAATATTATCGACTGTTTCATCGGTACTTTTAAACATTTTTGAAACTTTAGTACCTCATTGCATAGCTGATTAAATGAAGATGTCTTCCCCGTAATTTGTACGCTTATTGTTTTAGTAAAATTTTGAGATAACTGGTGTCAAAGTTCGTGTACGTAGATGATTTTTGAAAATAGTTAATAAACTTCTTACTTTTACTTTTAACTGTTTGATATTTTAGAAAATTTGGTAACATCAATAGGTGTATTAAAGTATTACGTAGCCAATGGAATAGCTAAGAAAGCCACTCAATCAGAGAATTTAGAGATAAGCGATATTTAGTGACGAATTCTGGAAAATTTCCAAAAAAACATTAAAATCGGTTTTTCTCGGATTCCATGAATTTTCGCCTAGGCTTTATGGGGTGCTTAATTGTTGCAAATGGGTCACACTATCACGCCCTGGAAGGAACACGTCGAGTTTCCCTGTCACCCTGTATATAATATATAGATGCACAATTTATAAAGGGGAAAAAGAGGGAAGAGCTCATTGGGCATCAAAGAAATCGTCTGAATCACTGATAGTAGGAAAAGTGCCCAAAAGGCTAGAAGCATTGCCACGTTAGATGGCAATGCTGATTCTTTGACCTAAAAATACGTCAGCCCTCTGGTCAAGTGAAGGTTCGTCCCGAAATACTCGATGAGCACTCGGATTCCTTAATTGAATAATCTAAAACTAATTAAACAAAAACTTTCAACTCCCCACAACATAATCTATCTATCTATCTATATATATAAAAATGAATTGCTGTTCGTTAGTCTCACTAAAACTCGAGAACGGCTGAACGGATTTATCTTATCTTAGTCTTGAAATGTTCGTGGAGGTCTAGGGAAGGTTTAAACGGTGAGAAAATATGTAAAAATTGCGAGGAAGATAGTAAAAACAACAATTTCATTTTCCCATATAAACTGTTCTACCTACTTTCCTGTCAAACATTTGACGATCGTCCCTTCGGTACGGTAGACTCGGGTCCACTCGAATTGAAGCACGTATTAAATTAATTTTGGGGTTTTGAATAGTTTAGGAGTAGGTTAAGAGTAGGGTAGAAGTAGGGTAGGAGTAGTGTAGGAGTAGGGTAGGAGTAGTGTAGGAGTAGGGTAGGAGTAGGGTAGGAGTAGTGTAGGAGTAGGGTAGGAGTAGGGTAGGAGTAGGGTAGTAGTAGGGTAGTAGTAGTGTAGGAGTAGGGTAGTAGTAGTGTAGGAGTAGGGTAGGAGTAGTGTAGGAGTAGGGTAGGAGTAAGGTAGTAGTAGGGTAGTAGTAGTGTAGGAGTAGGGTAGGAGTAGTGTAGGAGTAGGGTAGGAGTAGGGTAGGGGTAGGGTAGGGGGTAGGACACCACGCGAACGAAGTAGCGCCGGGCAGCTAGAAATAATTTATATGGCAAAACAACGTTTGCCGGGTCAGCTAGTCGTGTATAATTTTGCAACAAAAGGACAACTAACTTTGTTACAAACAGACTTCAGTAGTATTTAATTAAACTAATAACTAAATAATCGGGAGGGTAGTCATTAAAATGTTACAGTGACAAGGGAATGTAGTTAGAAAATTTGCTTGCCATTGGAACAACTACGCTAAAAACTATTTATAGATCCACGGCTCCTGAAATTAGTTTTACTTATAGGGTTATTTTAAATTGGCTACTCCGCAGGCGCTATGGGGAACGATATCTAAAACGATAAAAAAAAAAAAGAATTGGTGTATATTTTGGGAGGTCAACGACCGTTGTTAGTGTTGTTATTTGAGGTATGAGTTGTGGAAGACTGTTTTCTTATGTTTAGATATCAGAAGATTATACAAGAAAAACAATTGTTTAAACTGATCAATTTTCATTTTTAGGGTTCCGTACCTAAAGGGTAAAAACGGGACCCTATTACTATGGCTCTGTCTGTCATCCGTCTGGCGGTCTGTCTGTCACCAGGATGTATCTCATGAACCGGGATAGCTAGACAGTTGAAATTTTCACAGATGATGTATTTCTGTTGCCACTATTACAACAAATACTATAAACCGAATAAAATCAATATTTAATTGGGGCTCCCATACAACAAACGTAGGACGGAACCCTTCGTGCGCGAGTGCTACTCGCACTTGGCTGATTTTTTATTTTTATCATATCGATTCCCATCGCACCTGCGGAGTTTAGCTGGCTAATTTAATTTAATCCTGTATATTTATTTAGTAAAAAAATGAGTGTAAATCATAGTTGCGAAGTTCATTACCGCGATGTACGTTACTGCGAAAGTTTACTATTACGACGTTCGTTGTTGCGAAAGTTAATTAGGTACTGCGAAAGTTTACTATCGCGAGGTTTGTTGTTGCGAAAGTTCATTACCGCGATGTAAGTTACTGCGAAAGTTTACTATCGCGACGTTCGTTGTTGTGAAAGTTCACTACCGCGATGTAAGTTACTGCAAAAGTTTACTATCGCGACGTTCGTTGTTGCGAAAGTTCATTACCGCGATGTACGTTACTGCAAAAGTTTACTATCGCGATGTTCGTTGTTGCGAAAGTTCTTAAAAACATATATCACAAATTACACATCCAATATTATCGACCGATAATAACGCGCCTGTGGGCTGTGACCTTTAAATTAATCATTTACACGTGTAGCAAATGAAACTATGATATAAACTTGCAAGTACCCACAGGCACGCTTACTTATGTAACAGGTAAATCTAAACTTCTATGTTTACTTAATATTACATAGAAGTAAAATATGTTTGCTTGTTTGTATGTAGGCGGTAATCTCTGGCACTACCAGTCGGATTTGAAAAAATATTTTTACATTTGATAGGCCAATTTTTGAGTAAGGCTATAGGCTATTTAACATATCGCTAGGACTTTTAGGAGCCGAGCAAAAATAAAAAGTAAAACTTGAGAGGTGTCAAGGGACACCCGGATGGAACGAAGTTCAAAGAGAGAGAGAGAGAGAGACAGAGAAACACGCGCACGCCGCACGGCTTACAACTATAGAAAAAAGTGTCGTTCCAACTTTTGGTCTTAATTTTTTCCGTCTAGCCTCCTTTCGCAACGCGCGATAAGGAACTTCGTTCCAACAAAGAACGCTAAGTGAAAACGAACGGTGAGTCGGGGGAGTAAGAAACACGCGAACGAATTCGTAGGCAGAAGCTAGTTTCATAAATAAAGTAAAACACTATTTACCATCGTAATAAAGCCAGTTAATTAAGTCGAGAAGTTCAAACTTGTTGGTAATGAAGTCGGTCGAGATTTTGTCACTAATAACTAAAGGTATGCTGAAGTTTGTTTCCCTCCATTTAGAGTGTCTCATTTATCATCATAAACAGGTATTGTGATACCGACAGGTATGCCAACGTTTCTAAACTAATATTATGAAGCAGTAACTTTTGAAACGAAGTGCTTTATCGCGGCTTGCTGTAGGAGTAAAATGGTAAAAATCGTCACGTAACGTAAAAGCGTTCATATGAGTTGTCTATTTTGACTGTTTCATCATCATCTTTAGTCTACAGCAGTTTATTGCTGAACACAGGCCTCTCCTATTGCACGCCATTCAAATCAATTTTAGGCAACTCTCATCCAGCTGCTACGAGTACCAACCATCCTGCGAAGATCGTCGGTCCACCTATCCTGGCTGTCCTACCTTACGTTTGCCGATTCATGGTCTCCACTCCAGAACACGTCTAGGTCATCGGTCTTGACTGTCTGGATTTGATTAAAAAGAAAATTCCAAGATGGCGGCTGCGAGAACTTTAAAAAATTTCATAATGGGTGTCGTTTTCATGGTTTTTGAGGATGCTAAAGTCATAAACGAGGTCAAAATTAAAATCCAAGATGTCGAAAACTTCATGAGTGCTTCTAAAAATATACTAGATGGCTCTGTATTAAAAACGCATATTAAATTCACACTTGCTCTTTCTCTCTGTCTCAGGCTTATTATATACGAGTGCGTGTGTGTGCGTACGAGTATCGCGTAAGGAACTTCATTCCTGACGAAAAAAAAACAAACTAAAAATTGTTTTTAAAACAAAAGTTTTTTTGTAAACAAATGTTTGTCATACGTAATCTCTGGAAGTACCTATTAAGCCTATTACAAAAAAAAAACATGATTATGACGTTATTACCGAGTGCGGTTGTTTTATGTTAAAACACGCGGACAAAGTCGCAGGTCGAAGCGAGTTTTGTATATGACAATAGATACTATTGTGGTCTACCTCCAAACTAGTCTGAATGTATTTTCGTTCTGCCTAATAATTGACTTTATTGTACAAGTAGGTACACGATTTTTTTTTCAAGAGGCTACGGTTTTTCACAAAAGAGATAATGTAATTTGGAGAATTAACAATGAATTGAAATAAGACATTATTCTAATCGCACGCATAGGTACCTACATAAATGGTATGAATTTGCCGTTTAACTATAAACTCAGATTTTGTACTAATCCACAAATACATCGTTACATTTTGATCGTTTTAATCCTTAAAAGGGGTACTCATCATTATGAACAACTTTTACTACGGGACCAACCCAGAAATCGTGAAAAAAAAAATCTGTTGGTCCATAGATTTATGTTCGCATAACTCGACATAATGTAGGTATGTATAAATTTTGATCGTTTTAATCCATAATAGGGGTTATCTTTTAAGGATTAAAACGATCAAAATTTAACGGTGTAAGTATATTAAATTTTTCTCCTTCGGTTTTATTCATAAGAAAAACCAAATTCTTATTGGAATCATACTATCCAAGTCATCGTCCATTATTAACATTGCCCGCGACTTCGTCCGCATGAAATTTCTTTGTTTCCCCAACCCACCCCATCGCATCGCCTGCCCGCGCTATTACCTACTACGATTTTGCTTAGCGTTCTTTATTATTATTTTTTTGCCCGGTTCCTACGGGTTTTAGCGGCCTTCCTCAAAAATTGGGTTAACAAATGCTAAAAAAATCAAATCTAACTGCTAGTTCCAAAGATTAGTGTATATACAAACGAACAAACAAACTATTCAGCTTTATTATTAGTAAGTATAGAAGATTTATCGGACCCAGCATACACGTAAATTATGTAAGAATCGAATCTTGACACAAAGGGCAGATGCTTCACCGCTCAACCATTTGGGTCAAGTGTATCCACCCGGTAACGAATCTAGTCCACTATTTGCATAACAGAGGGTGGTTAATTAACCATATTGTAGGGATAACAAAACCAGTCGAGTGTACGAAACGTCTTTAATTTCTCTCCATTCCGGGTCTAATTTTTTGTTGTTCTGTAATGAATTAGATAATTAAGCATGTCTTGTAACAGAACATGGAAAACTTTTCCTGTTAATCTTTTAGTTTCTGTATTGCGAATATATGTACCTAATTAGAATATGAGTCAAACTCAAACAAAGCATTTATTTCAAATAAACCAATTACAGGCACTTTTGAATTGTCAAGGGGTCGGTCAGTCAGAAAGACAAAGCTAGTTGCCCCTCCAAAGCGTAGTAGGTACCTATGGAGAAGAACGGGCAAGAAACTCCACGGACACTCTTTTATATCATAAAATTGTTACAAAATATTGGTTACATCATTCATGTTTTTTAAGGTCGTTGATTGTTTATGAGTTGAATATTTAGTTAAGAGATCCTGTATGATGTTGTTCTTTTATAAAACAGTGACTCGTCCCTGCTTCGCTCAGATTTTACGAATTGACAAAAATCGATATTTCTTTATAATATGTGTTTATTATGGTTGTACTTTGTTTTATAGCTAATAGTTTTATAGAATTTCGTTTCACATAAAAATTTTCTTATATTTTCGTTTTATAGAATAATCAATACGCAGAATACTTACTTTGAAGATTTTGAAATCATTGATTTTTGTTTTACATAAAGTAAGAATAATCATATCATAGAATAACAAATCAAATATTCTTTATCTTTATATTATAAAACTTATTATCTATCAAGAATAAAATTTTATCAAGTGACAGTTTCTAAACGGTTCAATTCATACCTACCGTTGATAAAATTATTATAATTATATAGGTATTATACATATACTCTGGCTGAGGTAATTTCTGTTGGGGGTCTCAGTTCTAACCAAACCTACTACTTGCATGCTGCAAGCGAGCATGCAGCATGCAGCGTGCAAGCAAGCATGCAGCGTGCAAGCAAGCATGCAGCATGGAAGCAAGCATGCAGCATGCAAGCGAGCATGAAACATGTAGCAGGCATGGTTTCTGTCACGGCTCCGGCGCTGCGGGGCTCCGGCGGTCTCACGCGAGCTTATCGTCGCAGATGGTATTCACGTTCACCACCACCTCAGTTCGAGGGACGCCTCGCCCCTCCGCGCCTTCGCGGATTTAAATTACACTCTAGGAATAGGGCAGACAAGACTACGTGGAGTTGGTTTTGCGATTCGTTTCTGTCACTAACTTTTGTAACACAACATATTCACTTTTTAAGGCAATATTTTAATTAAATTTATGAATAGCATAACTTCTATATTTATACATTTTCGTTGAAATAAAATACCATGGAAAAATACTCCGAACAAACAATATTCGTTATAAATAATTCTGCTGTTTGATAAGTTTGTAAAACAAAAGAAAAATTCATTAAAATGTGTTTCTGTGAAATATTTTTCATTCAAGTAAAAAGTCCTTGAAACAATAATATTCGAAATAAAAATACTGTGACCAAGTATTATACGAAACATTTTCTGGAAAATTAAATTCTATGAAATTTTTGTCTGCGAAACAAGGTGAACATTAATATTAAACGATGTCCGTTTAATATTAATGTATCATACATACAAAAATTCCGGAGTTAATTCTCTAAATGATGGTGAAAACCGGATGGAAATCTGTTACGCAGTTTAGAAGAACAACGCGGTCACACACACGGACAGACACGAAAAGCGACATTAATTTATAATATGTATAGGTTAAAGTGTTGCTAAGTCATATAAGGCCACAAGTGACCACTCTAGTAGGTGCGGTGTAGCGTCGAGTGACGATGACGCCACAAACTGTGCAGTCCAATTTATTTATACAATTTCTTTGATGTCTTCGCACACTTGGCACTTGAGTTGTCGTGTCCGAGCCACAAGAGAGCAGTGGTCTAGTGGCTGTGTCTAGCCACTGCTTTTTGTAGAGGAAAATGCATAGAAAAGTGACGATAACAAGTTATTACCTAAATTATCGCGTTCGAGCGACTACTCGCCGCGGGTTTCGAGTGTTGCTACACTGACTGATGTCATCAATGTCAATATTGTGAACTGATTGGATTTTTTAGTGAGAAAAGAGGAGGTGGATTTATAAAAACAGTCTCATTCTAATATCAATTTCGATCTGTCAAAAATACCTCAATCAAATTTTCTTACATTTTTGTCAAGTTTTTGACATTGATTTTCACTGAGGTGATTACGACTAGATTTTGAATGTTTTAAAATACGAGGTTAGGTGCGTTAAGGCGTCCTTTTTACTTGAACGAAACTCGGTCCAGTTGTAACAGATATATATTGGTATCACAGCACAGTATCCAAGCGCCCGTGGAAGAATATACGTACAAACACCATGACAAGAATCTTGTTAGTTAATCACACAAAGTATCGTAATATAATATGTTAGTAATGTTTACATTTACATTCCGATTCAAAATCCTAATTATTGCGTAACACACGAAGCAAAGAACAAAAGAAAGACAGCTGACAATGACAGAATGATTTTCTTTACCTGTCAATAAAATACTTGCCCTATGAACAAAACAATACTTTTTACGAAAATCATTCCTATCATTAAATCGTTAACTATTATGATTTTATGCAACAATTATGCATTTATACGTAATAATATATGAGTGTTTAATTATATTTAATGTTATTTCTATTTCTAAATAATTAATTATCATTTCGATATTTGTGTTATTTTACATATGGCAACTTCTAAATACGTAACTGCGTTTAGTTTACGATTGTATTACGTTTATTTATTAAAATCTTCTTATTGATATTATTTATTAATCCGAAGTTCTAAAAATAGTACACTTACATGAAAATAAATGGCTTAGTTGCCTTATTCAGTGGTACAAATTCTATAACAGAACAACAAAAAAAGTATGCTGTACCAAATCTGCCGTTCGCCTTTAACCACTAACATCTTAATTTGTAGCGTCCAGCCCAGGCCGGGCACGTTCGGCGGCCGGTTCGTCTCCCACCGTATCGATGACCTCCGTCCCGGATGGTGAGTGATTTTACCACTTTTGGCTAACTTATTAGTGCAAGGCATATAATTTAGTCATCATCATCGCCAGTAGTCGTCCACTGCTGGAAGCCTTTCCAATTCCGCATCCGCATCCAACCTTCTTTAAGTCGGTAAGTATAATTTAGTATGTGGTTTTATTTTAGAACCATCTGTACCTATTCGAGAACGTCGAGGACGACGTTGTTGCGTGGGAGCGATCGATCTTGGAAATGCCCGGATCGGACGTGGACGAGGACGACCTGCAGGATATGGAAGTTGGCATCGACATCCGTTCCCGCGACAGGCTCGCGTCGGAGTTTCCTGCAGATCTGGAGCACATCGATGCAGAGCTGCAGGAAGATTTGACTTTCCTCGATGCTCGCGATGATTCCGCGTTGCGGAATCTCGTGAGCAGCGAGGAAATGTTAGTTTTTCATCAGGATAGTGATATCTCCAAATTTACCGACAAGAGGGAGGTATTCACGGGGTTGTCTGGGCCAACTTTTGAGACTGACGGGATGACACCTCTGGATATTTTCGAGAGGATTTGGGATGAAAGTATCATCAATCACATGGTCGTAGAAACAAACAGGTACGCCAACCACCTGTTTGTAAACTCCAACTTCAGCCAGTCCAGGATCAAGAAGTGGACATCACATCTACAGATCTCTGGGCGTACTTCGGCATTGTGATGTGGCAATCTTTAATCCCAAATTCTGTCGAAAAAGAATATTGGCAACCATGGTATCCATACATGCGTATCGGAAACTACAACGAAATCGGGCCCTTTAAAAAATTTTGCTTGATCAAGAAATGTCTGCATTTTTTTAGACAATTCTACCCTTACGGCATCTAGCTCCAAGCTTGCCAAAATTAACCCTATTATTGACCACCTGAATCGCAAGTTCAGCAATGTATACCTTCCCGAGCAGAATATTGTGATAGATGAGTCCCTCCTTTTGTGGAAAGGTAGGCTCAGCTTCGTGCAGCTCATCGCCACTAAAGCTGCGCGGGTAGGGATAAAGAGCTATGAGCTGTGCGAGTCAAGAACGGGTTATTTATGGAGGTTTGAGATATATGCCGAAATATATGAAAGGGAAATCAAACACAATTTGTTACAGGGTGTGAAGTCGAAAGGGGTTCCAATGAGCCAGAGGGTGCAACATCCCAGATTGTGTTCAGATTGGTTCAGCCCCTGCTGAATAAAGGCCATAAACTAGTTATTAAATATGAAGACATGTGACATCTACCAACCCGCACTGGGCCCGCGTAGTAGATTATAGCCCACTCCTTCTCGAAGAGAGGAGGCCTGTGTCCCAGCAGTGGGAACAATATCGGCTGATTATGCTGACAGCTAAAGTGTGAATCTGTTTGCCAGCGTCTGTGTTCCCTTCCTCACACATTTAACCCTTGCCTGTCTTGCTTGTCTGCAATCAAAGCTAGAGAGAACGGCGTCTTCTTGGCACGCTCGTTCCATCATAGACCTCATCTATTGCTTTCTATCAGGCGTGATCGAGGTCATGAGTAGTGCGATTCAACAATAAAAAAAATTGTGATCTAGACTTGGTCTAATCTGTTTTTCATTTTACTTTGTCGTCTGTCGTGTATACAAACGCTTCACGAAACAAAGGAACGGGGAAGCAATTGTTCAGATAATTTTGACGTGAATACCTCCGGGATTCTATGGGGTGGACTGACGCTATGGACAGTTTATTTTCCACAGTAGTTCTACCGCTATTGTTGAAAACCCTTTTAGGGGGATTTGTGGGTAGAAATAATAGCGGTTGCTAATAATATGAGTTATCAGGACAGTTTTACTAATCTGGGTTGGCTTAAATATTTGGGTATGTTATTCCAGTTACCTTTTGTTCAATGCAACAAAGATGCACTGTATTTAAAGTATAGAAATAGAAAGAGAAGAGATAGAGGGAGTGTATAGTGTATTTATTTATTTATTGAGAATGAAGACAATGTTGTTTGTAAAATTCGACAAAGATCTTAAATGGATGTGTTTATTTTATTGCATAACTGAAACAAAAGTCTACACAACGATATAAATATGATTAGAAATACGTACTAGGTGTGGAAATAGGTGGGTGATAAGATAATAAAAATATTCCAAAAATGTTACCAATGCAAATATTAATTCAAAACTAAACTTATATAATTTTCCCTGTAAATCCAGTAATCAAATATTACTTAGAATCCGACCAAACTGTGGATAGTTTCGAGAGGTGTCACCTGAAACTACCACTACCTCTCGAGGCAATCTCCATAACGAGTTGGGAAGACATTTCGCTCCAAATTTACTTCCGAGTAATCCTGTAACGGACAGGACAGACGAAGTGATGACAAAGCGAGATTAACGAGACACCGACCTTCCTACCGAACACCAGTTATTTCCTTAAAAAACCCAGTTAATTGCTCAAAGATAACGCTATCGAGTAAATTAACGTCCGTTTTTAACGTTAAATATCCCGCCCGAGATTTATTTTGGGTAATTTGCACTTTTTGCGAAAGTCTGAATTAAGTCCGTTCAAAAATAAAAAGTCAGCTTAGTTTGGTTCTGACTAATTAAACGGTCATTATTTAGCTTCTTTATTTTATTTTTTTGAGTGAGTCTCTAAATGAGAGATATTTTTTGCATATTTAAGGAGGCGTGGTGTAAGACCTCCTCTCGGTGACAGGGAGTGGGCCGTAATCCACCACGCGGGCCCAGCGCGGGTTAGTAGATGTCACATGTCTTCGAATTTTTGGTTCTAGGGGTATGTCCTAGTTTTTTTCACGATGTTTTCCTTCTCCGCTTTGAGAGCAGTGGCGATTAAATATATAGTTTACACAAAGTAAATTTTCTTTATAATATTTATTTAAAACTTTTTGCCTACCGTTTGGTAGCTGCAAAGTCATTAAATAGTAGATAGCAACTAGCGAAGTTTCACTGAAAATTCACGATGAAAAACTTCGGGAAAGAGGTAAACTATTATTAAACAAAACTTATTCCGCAGCCTTATTGCTTGCTCAATGCTCAAGTTCCAAGTAAATTGGCAAAAGCGTTGCATTTCCAATGGTTTACTTTGTATTACGTACACAGCGAACTTTGGAGACCAAGTAACATAAACTGAACGGCATGTTTCAGCTATTAGGCGAGTAGGAAATGTTTTAATTAGTTTCCTTAGAAATCGTATTTAAGAGCCTGTACAACGGTCCACTAGCGCCACTCCTTTAAAAAAATATCTCGTGACTGAGAAGGAATTATGAAAATCTGCTCAATCAGCGACCTCGGAAAGTGTGTCTAGAATTGTCTAATACCTTTTATTAAGTTTCATATTATCATATACACAGTCGCCCCTGGGACCACCATGCGGGGAGCTCGATGCTCTTCCCAAAGGTGAGGAGGTACCAACGATAGTCTTGGCAAAAGAGGTCAGGGCCAAAATTAAGAATATGGTTAGAGGGAAATCCCCAGGACACGATGGGCTAAGCATCGAGCACCTACAGCATGCTGGTGTGCACTTACCACGAGTACTAGCACTATTATTTAACTTGTGTCTATCTCATTCGTACTTGCCCGCGGACATGATGCGGACTCTGGTGGTACCAGTAGTCAAGAACAAGACTGGAGACGTTTCGGACGGGTCAAATTACAGGCCAATTTCACTAGCCACCATCATAGCCAAGGTACTTGACAGCGTGCTCAACTCGCATCTAAATAGGCATGTCAAGATTCATGATGCCCAGTTCGGTTTTCGGGCAGGGCTGTCAACGGAGACGGCCATTCTTAGTCTGAAGCACGCTGTTAAGTATTATACGGATAGACAGACACCAGTCTACGCGGTTTTCCTGGATCTATCCAAGGCATTTGACCTAGTCTCCTACGATTTACTCTGGCAGAAGCTAGGAGATACAACACTGCCGCCAGAGCTCGCATCGCTCCTCAAATACTGGTACCAAAGAAACACAAGTACACCAAGAAACTCGGGTGAGATGGTCGGGGGAGCTTTCGGAGCCATGTAGGCCGGAGTGTGGGGTGAGACTGGGGGGACTATCCTCGCCCTTGCTCTTCGGTCTCTATGTGAATGCCTTGGTCGAGCGACTCAGCAGCATGCGCGTCGGCTGCTATGTGGATGGTGTTTGTTTTAATAATCTGAGCTACGCGGACGACATGGTGCTGCTGGCTCCCTCAATCAATGCTCTCCGACAGTTACTGGCTGTGTGTGAGTCGTACGCGGAGTCTCATGGGTTGATATACAATACCAAAAAGACAGAGTATATCGTCTTCAGGTCTGGTGCCAGATGTCCATCTACGGTCCCTCCTCTGTTCCTTAAAGGTCATCCAATAAACAGGGTGTATAAATTTAAATATTTGGGCCATCTGGTAACAGATACTCTGAAAGACGATTCAGATTTAGAGAGGGAACGCAGAGCGTTGTCAGTCCGGGCGAACATGCTGGCCCGCAGGTTCTCTCGATGTGCAGTCGCAGTTAAAATAGCCCTTTTTAAAGCGTATTGCACATCACTGTACTCGGGGGCCCTGTGGTTCAGATATACCCAAAGGGCTTACAACGCTCTGCGTATCCAATATAACAATGCGTTCAGGGTGCTTTTGCGACTGCCGCGCTTCTGCAGTGCGTCAGCGATGTTTGCCGACGCGCGCGCTGACAGTTTTGACGCAGTATGGCGAAAGAAATCAGCCTCGTTACTTCGCAGGTTGTGTGACAGTCCCAACATCATTCTGCATGCGATCGCTGCCCGGGAAGATAGTCCGCTTGTGTGGGCGTTAGCGGACCGAACCAGATCTGTTTTAGTTATTAAGTACTAACATAGACTAAGTAAGATTGTTACTAACACAATGGACCGCATTTGTAGTCTGAATAAATAAATGATTATTATTATATTGAGACACGAAGCAACTAAATACGACATATAGGGATGTGGCCGCTTTTCTTTAGATCGAATGCTTTTCGATGTTCAAGATTGATTGGGAGAATTTGACAGTTACGGGTAGCTTGACCTGCTGGCGTCTGTAAAAAGGGCCTTGGTCCGTCTATTAGACATACCATCGGTCTAAAAACTTTTTAAGTTTGAAATCCAAACATTTCAAAGTTATAAAAATCTTTCAAGCAAATTGGCAAAAGCGTTGCATTTCCAATGGTTTTCTTTGTATTACGTATACAGCAAACTTTGGAGATCAAGTAACATAAACTGAACGGCATGTGTTAGTTATTAGGCGAGTAGGAAATGTTTTAATTAGTTTCATTAGAGATCGTATTTAAAGGTACACGCAAACTGTTGGTCAGACAAACCATTGTTTTACATAATCAGCCTATAATGCTACCACTGCTAGGACATAGACTTCCTCTCGGTGAGAGGGAGTGGGCCGTAATCCACGACGCGTGCCCAGTGCGGGTTGGTAGATATCACATGTCTTCGAACTTTTGGTTCTAGGACATTGCTACGGTTTCTCAAAATGTTTTCTATCACCGTTTTAAGAGCAGTGGTGATGATATAATCTATAGAAAGTATAGCACCTGACTGGGTTCGAACCTACGCCATACAAATCGTAAGTCGCTACCGCCACAACTGATCAGCCATCGCTCTATGAAATCAACACATTAAAATGGCGGCAGATCCGTACCGTTTTAGGTTCTTTTGTGTTCTCTTTTTATCTGCAATCGGCTTTCTGGCCATAATCAGATGGGGTCTTTGTGTGAGATAGTAATGTATTAGCCAAGAATCTTCTAAACAGACAAGGGGACATAATCCGCTAAAAGAGATGGCAAATCCTTGGACTAGAGACGGCATTAGTACTGAACCGTTGAAGGTACCTGGATCTCACAAGGAGCCCTAAGTACAAAACCTAAAGACTTGTTCCGTCCTACAAACTCTGTGTAACAAAACTCGTCCTAGTGATTTACAATTTAACAACTTCATAAAGTCGTGATGAAGATTAATACGCCAGTTGAGCGCTACTTATTGGAATTTGAAAGAGGGTAGTCGGACGACGCGACGACGCGTTCAGTAACAAAGTTTCACTATACATTGATAAATTGCAACCACGCTTGTGGAATACGGTGACTAATAGCGCAGGCTGATATACCAAATATTATTTTAGCGTTGAGATTATTTTTTACTTTTGAAGTTGAAACTTCTTAAGGCCCTTTGTACAGACATGTTTTTCTTGCCATGAAAACCAACGGTTTATTCGCCAGCCGCTATTTCATCACCACTGCTCTCAAAACGGGAAAAGGAAATCATTGTGAGGAAAGCGGCATGCCCTAGAACCAAAAATTCGAAGATATGTAGGTATATGACATCTTAAATTCCAACCCGCACTGGGCCCGCGTGGCGCAATACGACCACAACCCATGTTCCTTACACATTCACTCGATTTGGTTCGATCAATCGTGTCAATCGTCAAACACCGAGCAAGTATGTAGCACCTGCCTGTACCTTTAGTCAATATTATTTTGAACAATATTTGCTAAGAACGTTTATTTTTTCTCTGCCTCCCCCTTTTCCTCATTCCGTCTTTCGGGTCCTCTTTCTAGTTATGACGGAACCCATCCAGCTCGTCCTGCCCTCTCCTACGTGGTTAGTCTCAGGTCACCAATTCTGTGCTATTTGGGCCCACAGTTTGACCGGCAAAAATTTTACTCATCATCAGCCTATAGCAGTCCACTGCTGGAGATAGGCATCTCCTATTGCACGCCATTCAACTCGATTTTCGGCAACTCTCCTCTAGTAAACATTTCATGCCCCATTTAAGTTGGGCAGTCTTTTGAGCCACGCCAGCTATCTTTGTTTTAGAGCGCAATATTGTGTTTCGAACACGATCCGTTAATTTAACTAATATTATGATACAATATTACTAAAGATACGATTTCAGGTGGATTTCCAAGAACTCACTAAAGCGGGTTTCGTTCAAATACTCGTATTAGCAAGTACGTAGTATACCTCGTAGCTTTTGACCTAATTACTCGTCTAATAAACAAGCTAGTTTCGGAGAAGCGATATCGAACTTGATTGAACTTGATATCTAATTGGGAATTAGTATCCCTTGGAAACGTTTGTTAAGTGTTGAATTCTGATAGTAACAGACATTTTCTTTGCTATGGCAACAAAGTTACCGACTTATGTTTTTATTTTTGTTTTCACCTATGTCACGAGCCGCACGTATTATTAACACTAGCTTCTGCCCGCGGCTTCGCCCGCGTGGATGTCGGAAATTATCCCACGGGAACGTGCTAACAGGATAAAATGTATGTGCTTCCCCAGAATGCCATCTATCTTGTGGGCCCTTTGTGGCTAATTACAATAGAAAACCAATTGTGTCTCATTAGTGGTGATTAAGAGGGTACCTATATGATATCTTTACCTAAGTACCTACCTAATTAAAAAAAAAAACTCAATAACAGAAAATTAAATACCTACCTACCTAAATAAACCTATTTCTGATGATAACTAATCTAAACTCAATAAATAAGCAAAATCCCTAAAAACTAATATCTATACGAATGACTAATCTTGCATAACAGTATTATAAAATAACCTATGGTCACTACGTACACTATCAAATATACTACCTATACTTTAAAATTAAAATCTATACCTACGACTTATATAAAAATAAACCTAAATAACTCTAAAAACTAAAAGGAATAAAAATTAACTCCACTGCGGGTGACGTAACCTACGACAAACTTATTATTTGCGGTTGGTACAGTAATCGGGTCTAGAGATCGAACCGCAAAATTAAGTTTGTTTTTTATTGTATATACTTTTCCGGGATAAAAAGTACCCAGTGTGGTGTCCAGGATATTAAAGAATAATTATACTAAGTTTCATCGTAATCGAACCGGTAGTTTTTGCGTGATGCCTGAATAAACAGACAGACAGACAGACCGACAGACAGACAGACAAAACATTTTTTAATCACATTTTTGGGTTCGTTGTCGGTCTAGTAACACGGTGCCATTTATTTTTTTGATATTATCAATGTACAGAATTTTCACTTCTACAGATTTATTATAAGTACTTATAGATTATTACAGTATCGGAGGATATATTTGGGCAAAATCTGTCGAGATTCATTCAAATGATACAATTAATTATTGAAAAAGGTCTGATATATTATAACGTTCTTGCAATTTTGCTTACATGGCAGAGGGGCAATTCTCGTAATTTTAAGCACGTTCACAGTCTGATCTCAGTCTCAATCTGTCAAAAATACCTCTGATTTCTCTACATTTTTGACAAGTTTTTGACATTTTGTTTGTCGCCGAGATGAGACTGCGACTAGTTTTAGAACGTTTTAAATTACGAGAGTTGGCCTTCTGGTGATTTTACTTTATTTTATTTTGGAACGAAGTTCCTTATCGCACGTTGCGAAAGGAGGCTAGACGGAAAAAATTAAGACCAAAAGTTGGAACGACACTTTTTGCTATAGGTAGTTGTGAAGCCGGCCCGTGCGGCGTGCGCGTGTTTCTCTGTCTGTCTCTCTCTCTCTCTTTGAACTTCGTTCCATCCGGGTGTCCCTTGACACCTCTCAAGTTTTTTGTAAAGGGATTGACATTGTGACGTCTTATAACATCACCTTGGATGACAGAATCATCCAAGGTGATGTTATAAGTCAAAGTAAAGGTGTTATAATTGTGGTTTAAATAAATAAATTTTGTGGTTTAGCTACCAAGCGGGAAAGCCTGTAGAAAAATAGAAATAATATTTAAACATCATATATAAAGTTGTTTTAAATAAGGGTATCAGAAGGGGTGGGCAGACTTGTCTAAGGTTTTATTTATTTATTTATTTTTACGGTTTGTCGTTAAACTATCATATAAATAGTATAAAAAGAAAATATTTGATTGTTTTTGTATGTTTGTTTGTTACGCTTTCACGCTAAAACGGCTGAACGGATTTGGATGAAATTTGGCACATGGGTAAACCATGACGTGGATTACGACATAGGATTTTTTTATTGGAATATTCCCACAGGATCGGGACTTATGCTAGTATACACATATAAACAGACAAGAGGAAAGGAACAGAAATATAAGTACCTACAAGTTTGATGCATATTTCTAAAGAAATCTCTTCTAGCATACCTGCGATGCATTTGAGTTTTACTGTAATCATTACTATCTCCCTTTTTTCGGAGTATTTACAGGATATTTAGCCTTATACGCTAATTCTGCCGTATCTAGAAGTCACAATCTTCCTCCGTCAGCGGGGTAATTTCGTAACATACTACTAACAGTAGGTATGGTTTTCATTTTGAAAGTTCAATAACATTAATTGCGTTATTTACGTTGTTGAGCAATGGATTAGCAATATCCATTGGAATAAATACTTTTTCACTTCTCATGCTCTGAAAGTGCTTCTTTGTGCAGGGTATAGGCTGCACAAAATCGAATTTTGTGCACAAGGGCATTAACGTATCTACTCGTAAATGTATTATATTAAGGCAAAGAAAATGAGCCATACAGCCAAATGCAATAAGAAGTTCATAGATAGAATTTGTTATTATATAATATTTACTTTAATTTATTTGCCTTAGGTATGTGTTTTTTAAGATATAATAGATATTAAAATTTTAATTCAAGTACGGTAGGTTAGTTGATTTAAGAAAATTATTATTACAAAATTAATTTAATAGTAGGCTGTATAGGTCTGCAGCCTAATATCAATGTCGTAAGATTTAAAAACAATTTCCTTCAGTATTCAAAACTGTTCTAATTTTACTTTGAATTTTAATTAAAGAAATGTTATGTTATACTACTGTTTTATTTCCTCGCAATCGAAGTGAAAAGCAGAGTTTATAACTCGTCCATAGTAATGAGGAGGAGGTTTGTTTTGTGCACTTGTTGTAAAATCTACTATTTATTTCTTTCTTTTCTATACTTTTCTATCCAAAGAAATGATTCGGATTGTGATTGATAGTATATTACGCTATTAGAATGGATATTGTTCCTATATGTCTGACTAGTCACCACCTACAGAGTAAGTACCTAACTACACAATACACGTAACATCAAAAACGTTTCAAACAAAAGACTGCGCAACGTAAAAGCAGTAATCCAGCATACAAACGATGCAATAAAACACAGTTTAGCTTGTATATTGCATCCGAAGAACAATCGTTAGTCGCACGTGTGCGCGAACCCCAGTAAAAAGGTCCTTAAGTGTACCACGTACCTAATAATATATTTCATTGAACTCTGAACTAACATTGTGCTTCTGGACATTTTGTTAGTTGAGTTTACAATTTATTTTGCCTTTGTCCTTTAGTTTTGTTTCAATAAGGGATATCATCTAGACTATAGGTTCTCAATGTGGGCGATAACGCCACCTCGTGGGCGTATGTGACTTTCAGGGGGCAGTAGAAGACCCAGAGAAAATTATATATCTTATCTTCATCATCATCATCATCAGCCTATAGCAGTCCACTTCTGGATATATGCCTCTCCTATTTAATTGCACGCACTTCAACTCGATTTTTGGCAACTCTCATCCAGCTGCTACCAGCCATCCTGCGAAGATCGTCGCACCACCTAGCCTGAGCCTGAGGGCGTTCCACCTTACGTTTGCCGATTCGCGGTCTCCAAGAACACGTCTACCCCAACGGTCATCGGTTCTAACGTATCTTAAGACTACACAATCTATATCTATTCTATACTTATAATAAATCTGTAGAAGTGAAAATTCTGTACATTGAAAATATCAAAAAAATAAATGGCAGGGGGTGTTACTAGACCGACACCGAACCCAAAAATGTGATTAAAAAAAATTTTGTCTGTCTGTCTGTCTGTCGGTCTGTCTGTCTGTCTGTCGGTCTGTCTGTCTGTCTGTCTGTCTGTCTGTTTGTTCAGGCATCACGCAAAAACTACCGGTTCGATTTCGATGAAACTTGGTATAATCATTCTTTAATGTCCTGGGCACCACACTGGGTACTTTTTATCCCGGAAAAGTATATACAATAAAAAACAAACTTAATTTTGCGGTTCGATCCCTAGACCGATTACTGTACCAGCCGCAAATAATAAGTTTGTCGTAGGTTACGTCACCCGCAGTATTATCTGTGCGACCTTTTTATTCCTTTTAGTTTTTAGAGTTATTTAGGTTTAATTTTATAAGTCGTAGGTACCTATAGATTTTAATTTTAAAATATAGGTAGTATATTTGATAGTGTACGTCGTGACCGTAGGTTATTTTATAATACTGTTAGGTAGGATTAGTCATTCGTATAGATATTAGTTTTTAGGGATTTTGCTTATTTATTGAGTTTAGATTAGTTATCATCAGAAATAGGTTTATTTAGGTAGGTAGGTACTTAAGTAAAGATATCATACAGGTACCCTCTTAATCACCACTAATGAGACACAATTGGTTTTCTATTGTAATTAGCCACAAAGGGCCCGCGAGATAGATGGCATCCTGGGGAAGCACATACATTTTATCCTGTTAGCACGTTCCCGTGGGATAATTTCCGACATCCACGCGGGCGAAGCCGCGGGCAGAAGCTAGTATTAAATAAAATCGTGGCAATGTTTCAGATTCACGACAGAAGGTAAGAAAAAAAATTGGAGGCTCTAGAAAAAAAAAAAACTCAAAATCAACGATGTGACTATACTGAGCGTTTTAGAAATGTGTGGTCATATTCAAAGGTGGGGACAGACCGTCAAACTGAACAACTTTCTCTATGGAACCAACATCGTAATCGTGTAAAAATAATCATCTGTCCCAAACATTTAGGGCAAGTTGGTCGGTACTGAAGTTGCTACACGCTGTAGTGCTAAACAAGTGCGAGTCGGACTTGCGCACCGAGGGTTCCGTACAAATTTGTAGGTATGTAACTAAAAATTTACGGTTTTCGCAATTTTTCCTTTATCTGTGCTATATGACGTTGCTTCGTACCAAATTTCAAGATTCTGAGTTCACGGGAAGTACCCTGTAGGTTTTGATTCCCTTGCGAGTGTCGAAAATTTGCGGGAATTTGCGGCATAAACGTCTGTATCTTTTGAATGCGTTGGCTTAGAAGTTGATTTTTTCACAGCTCCAAGGGACAATAGATCTGAGTATTTGATATAAATTCCAGCTTGATACATCCACGAGTTCCTCAGGAAAAGGGTCTTGATAGACAGACAGACGGACGGACGGACAACAAAGTGATCCTATAAGGGTTCCGTTTTTTCCTTTCGAGGTACGGAACCCTAAAAACATGCACCAGCTCTAAAAATACTGTGTTTGTAAACCCAAACAAATGTTTGATTTGAGCAAAACCATGACTGATCGGCCCCTGCGATTGCAAACTATCAATACACGTTTATTTAAAAGCGATTTACTCCTTTATTTTTTAATGAAATTTTATGTTGCTACGAACATAGTATTTTCAAACCCATAGGTTTTTGACAATGTGTCGTATTTCATTGTTGTTTTCGTTATTACACGCAAAAATCGCTATTGAAAGTTTCCAAGTGTTGACATATTAGTGCTCGTGACTGTACAGTCAGCAACAAAAGTCAATTAACACTGTTACTTTTACAAATCATCTAAATTGATACAAAATGATGCGATACATTGGTTTTCTCTATTTGATGTCATAGCAAAGAGTTAATTATTCTTAAATATTCTATTACTATATGTTTTTTAAGAATATTTTGCTCAATAATTAAGATTTAAACAAAAGTGTTAACCGACTTTTGTTGCTGACCGTACCTATATATTTAAATCTAGATATAAAAGTTACAACTACCCACTCTCAATTTATATATTTTTGCTTATTCAACATGTTATTTCTGGATCCCTCAGAGGCTAGAACTGGCAGACTCCCAAACTTTTTGAAAACAAAGTTAAATTAATGTTAACAGGCTCCTTACCGACGATTTAGGTCGAATTATTTTAGACTATTTATTACCACTGTCACTGCTTCTAGATTCCTAGTCATTGTTTGGATTTAGCTGGTACCTAGGTTTCTGTACCTACATTCAATGTTTGTTTTCGCACCTCTGTTAATCGTGTAGCTAAATCATTAATAAATAAAATTAGCAGCAGCAGCAAGCAAGCAGTTACAAAATAAATAGTCGACTACGTCACAAAGACAAATTGAAACTGCCCCAAATAAAATTTATGTTATACAAAAGAAATATTTACTGCATGGCAATTATTATTTTTAACCATTTGCCAAATAACATTCAAGATTTGCCATCGTCGCTGTTCAAAAGGGTGTTATTTAGACTGTTATTGGACAAAAATTATTACAGTGTTAAAGAAAATTTAGAGGATAAGTCGTTAGTAACATATTAAATAAAAATTATTCTACCATATCCCACACTAACATATCTTTAATATTATATTCTTGACATAATTATTCAATATTAATGACATGACTTATTATAAACACAATACAATTTCGATCTTTATTACAATGATATTTATATTTTATTAAGTGATTCATGTTTACTAATTCAAATATTAATAAATAAGACTTCATTTTACTAGAAATATTTGTACGCCATAGTATGGCAGGATATGCTGGAACCAAAATTGTAACATCTATTGTACCATATTCTGACAAATAAACATTTTTGATTTGATTTGATTTGATAAACTACAGTCCAGCCATCGAGAGAATGCCTTCCTGACACCAGAGGGGCAGTTCTGGTAAATTTAAGAACGTTCACAGTCTGATCTCAGTCTCAATCTATCAAAAATACGTCAAATTTCCCTACATTTTGACATGTTTTTGACATTTGTTGGTCGCCGAGATGAGACTGCGACTAGATTTTGATCGTTTTAAACTTTGATCAATAATATACTAGATTCCCGATAAGCGCTTCAAAAACGGCCCGAAAAATAAGACCACAAATAAAATCAGGTGGTCAGGAAAATTAACACAATAATAATATGAGATAAGCATTTATTAAAAATAATGACAATTAAAAGTAAAAGTTAACATTCGAAACATTGGTCCAATTATAGATAGAGAGAGTTACATTTTTGTTTGGTACATTTATTGTTGATGAGTTGATTTGAGTATTTCTCTGTTCTTGCGTCTGAGGAACTTGGCAAATTCCTAGACTAATATTTTTTTGTCGGAAAAGCAAAGGCATCAAGCTCATACGGCCTCGTCGGTTTTCGTAATTTTATTTTATTCTATTCCAACATTCGATCTTCAAAAACAGCTCAATGTCACTTGAAATTTATTCAAAAAACGAGATGGCGGCGTTAGTTCTGATTTTGGCCACGCGCCAAGATAACCATGTAGAGCTCTACCTCTATTTACTTACAATATTATTGGTCATGGTCACATGACCATCTCATCTAATCTTGCCTTTTCCCAACTATGTTGGCGTCGGCTTGCAATCTAACCGGATGCAGCTGAATACCAGTATTTAAATGGAGCGACTGCCTATCTGACCTCCACAACCCAGTTACGGGGTAAAACAATACCCCTTGGTAAGACTGGTTTGTTAGACTTTCGGGCTTCTGACTACCCGTAACGACTGTCAAATATTCACGAATGATGCAAGAACCAACAGCTTAACGTGCTTTTAATAATTGTACTCGTTTTGTTGTTATTATATTGCATTTTATTGTATTATTGTGGTGTAGTGTATTGTACAAAGAAACGAATCGAATTTTAAAGTTCGTTTTTGTACTAAAAAGAAAGCGTGAAGTTTTTGCTAGAATAAAATAGATCAAAGATTATCGCTCGGTAATATGAACGTACGTATTTGAAAAAGAATACTCGTAGTCGTCCCGCAGGACCTACCGTGATGTATCGACGCCGCAACCGACCTGTAACCGCAGCTCGCAGCTCCGCAGCTCTACGCCATTTTATTTTCCTTTGCGGGAATGTAGGCATCTGCATCCTTCGAAATAATCCCGTGGAAAGCTTGTATCGGAATTTTCAACTGATTGGGGACATATTGCGCTTAAATCTGACTGTTATTTTTTGAGTAGGTATTACTCGTAAGTAAGTTCTCCTATTTCGGTGGTATGGAGTTTTTTTTTAATCTGGAGTTTCATTGCTTTGAATATCAATAGCATAATCAACCTATAATGTTCCCACTGCTGGGAGACAGGCCTCCTCTCTTGGAGTGAGTGGGCAACGTAGGCCCAGTGCAGGTTGGTAGATGACACATGTCTTCGAATTTTTGATTCTAGGACATGCCGGTTTCCTCACGGAGTTTTCCTTCAACGTTTTGAGACTAGTGGTGATCAAATTATTTACACAAAGTAAAGTAGGAATGGGTTTGGTACCTACAACTTGTAAGTCGGGGTCCTTATATCAACTGAAATGAATAAATTGTTGTTGGCAGGTAATACTTACAGCCAGTTTTGATACTTTTTCTACGAATTCTTACCCTTCAATGTAAAAGGTGGTCGTTACTATCAAGGTTAGACTACAAAATTCACTAGAAACCAACAAAAACACTTCAAATAATTACCAAGAAAAACTAATAGAAATAAATGGTCAAAAGAAAATTAGAGCTCATGTAGGAATAAACCTTCTACAATAGTTTCGAAGGAATTCACCGCCTAGCTTGCCCACAATTTGCTTCATCACTCGGAATAATTGCTACGGACAGGCTTTCAGAATTCATACGAGAACGCCTCGCGTGGAAAGAATGTTGCTCACTACATTTTATACCCTAGTATAGGATTTATCGTTAATAGTACCGACTAATAGAATTCTTCCAAAGGCATTGTTGTCGGAGGGTTGGTGACCTCTTCATGGAACTTGTATAGCCTTGTAGGCCGCTTAGGGCATGACCTAAGCTGATAGATAATAGAACTACTATATACATACATGAATTGATGCCTTTTTTCAAAGAGGGTGAGCAGAACCTATAGAACGCCACCTGCTACGATTCTTACGTACTCCTTTTGTTTCGTTTAAGTTTGTTTATACATCTGCGGGGTAATTGCGTACCACACTATGTAGCAATGGCTTTCATTTGGCAGTTCAACAACATTCATTGCGTTATTTACGTGTTGAGCAGATAAATTTTTTGAACATATGAAGAAATGGATTAGCAATATTCTTTAAAATGATTCAGATTCACATTGATAATGTGATATGCAATTAGGGTGCTGGTCATGACCCACATCTGCGCTGTAGCTTGGTATTTCGAACTTAAGAATTTGATCAATACGATACAATACAATATTGATATACAATGTTTACCCATCGTGATTTTAAGTAAAACCTTGTAAAGCCTTTTAAATAATAAAGATTTTGTAAATAACTAAATGGGTGCATTGGTGAGCGGCCTTCAATAAAATTGTTTTCACAAAGTTTACGCGAAGCCGACGCTACCAAGCTGATAAATTAAACTTTAAATATTAATAAACCCGCCATTTTGTCAGTTTTAAGTAATTTCATGAGAATATGATAATTTCGTACATTGACGCAGTATTTCCGAGCTGTCTGGCCGATGACTCCATTAAAAATGTTCCGTATGAATATGAGGATGCACGCGAAGAATTATTTATCGACGAAATGTTTTTTTAATATTGCAATTTTTGCTGCAGAATTTTAAAACAGGCCTGATTCGCTTTTGGTATGACTTTTGCTTCATTTTGTTACAGTCAGTCCCAATTTCAGGTCATTTTAAAAATAGTTTTGGGTGGAAAAAGCTAAAAGTTTTTGTGATTGGTTTATTTATATTTCTCAGCTCATGTTTGTACCTATTTTGATATTTAAAATATGATTTCAAGTAAGATATTACTTGCCAAGAATCCTGCTAGACTCATTTCTCATTTTTCTTTTTGCTCAAGTTATTTTCTAGCTTAAAGACGAATGCCCATTAGGTTTATAGGTTCTAGACATAATTGTCTGTATTATTATGTATTGTTATAGGAAATAATCGTAAAATTTAAGGCAATTTGGAAGATGTTAAGGCTTTCAACTTCAATACATATAAAAAAATAGTGACAAACTCAAAACTGCACACTGAATACTTTTGAAACAAAAGGAATTGCTACGAGATGTGGGAACGAGTCGCCGAGATTTAGTATAGCCGAGAATATACTTTTTATATATTAAATTGCTTAGTATTGTATAATTGCATAGCACACGTGTGAGCACTATGTACTTTCTATAAAGCTACCATTTACTGGGTACGTCTTTCATTGACTTGAATGTGCCCTGGCGGCTGTGAGTATGTCATGCTCACTCTAATATCTCGCTGGTGGTGGCGTGTGTGTTGGATCATTAAGTTCCCTTCAAAATGGTTGAGCTGAATGGTGCTGATCCATACGTCATGTTCGTGAACGGGCGCCGTCAGTAGGGACATGGTCATCTTAGCTGCCACGGCTTATTTTAATTTCTGAAAAAAGGACGCTTTTAACGTGCACGTATTTCTACATCGGTCTCACATGGTTAATTTCAACACGAATGATGTAATCAAATAAATTTTGTAACAATTTTATGATTTAAAAGAGTGTCCATGGAGTTTCTTGCCCGTTCTTCTCCATAGGTACCTTCGCTTTGGAATAGGCAACTAGCTTCATCTTACTGACTGACTGTCCCTTTGACAATTCAAAAGTGCCTGTAATTGGTTTAGTTGAATTAAATTAATTGAGTTTTGAGTTTTATTATTTTTGTCCGCTTGTCTCGATTCTCGATGTACGACTTATGTTCCGGATTGCAAAACGGTTGAACGGATTCGGATGAAATTAAGCACACAGATAGTTTATAACCTGGATTAACACATAGGGTACTTTTTCCGACATCCACGCGGGCGTAGCCGCAGGCAAAAGCTACGTTGAGGCTCAGAATGTCAACTTCCCAAAATGTCTCCTGGTACCAAAATGTCAACTTCCCATAATGTCCCTTTCCCAAAATGTCCCTTTCCCAAAATGCCGCTTTCCCAAAATGTCCCCCATTCTTCGAATTAAGCGTTATAACCCAACTAAAAAATAAAAAGCAATATAATAATCAAATTTTTTATTTTAATTACTTTGTGGTATCAACTCTTTCGTCAATTTTTTATTAGAAAAGGAATTTGAAATGAAATATAGTTATATATTATTAACATATTATAAAAAACAATAAAAAATAACTTTAATTAGAACTAATACGTTCAAGTACACAGTAATTCAATAGGATTTCAATAGTCAGATACAATAGTCAGTGACTGACTATTGAAATCCTATTGAATTACTCTGTACTTGAACGTATTAGTTTTAATTAAAGTTATTTTTTATTGTTTTTTATAATATGTTGTAGTACACAGTAATTCAATAGGATTTCAATAGTCAGATACAATAGTCAGTGACTGACTATTGAAATCCTATTGAATTACTCTGTACTTGAACGTATTAGTTCTAATTAAAGTTATTTTTTATTGTTTTTTATAATATGTTGATAATATATAACTATATTTCATTTCAAATTCCTTTTCTAATAAAAAATTGACGAAAGAGTTGATACCACAAAGTAATTAAAATAAAAAATTTGATTATTATATTGTTTTTTATTTTTTAGTTGGGTTATAACGCTTAATTCTAAGAATGGGGGACATTTTGGGAAAGCGGCATTTTGGGAAAGGGACATTTTGGGAAAGGGACATTATGGGAAGTTGACATTTTGGTACCAGGAGACATTTTGGGAAGTTGACATTCTGAGCCTCAACGAAAAGCTAGTGCCGATATAAAAGCCTTGGCGAAATGTGGTTATTACCTATTCGTAGATACACTTCCCAACCAATAAATTAGAAGATTCTTGATACAATCTCCACTTCCTTTATTTATCTGGTTTGCACGAATATCGAGGCAATATCCGGTAAACATTGCGTACATAACAAGACTATTTATTGCCCATAAAACTTTGGCCATATTTCTTTGGTAATTACTGACTAGAGCCATCTTTGTGTAAACAGCTTGTATCTTAATAAAGTACTGCGTATTATCAAGGACTTGCAGATATTATGGTGGTCAACGTTTTATTGCAATTGGTCTTCCTGAAGTTGAGCAACGATCTCTGTTAGGTATTGTCCATCTAGGACTTGACATCTTGATTTGGGTGTCATTATATTAACCTATCACCTAAAGACAAAAATGGCGTCAGCAATGCTGCTTGGCAAAAAAGTGATACTGAGTGTAGTACCTATTACTTTTTCAGATGAGTTTCGTTCTCTAAGGGCTTTTCTAAACGAATCAGATCCATACTAAAATACATGCAAGGTTGAAAAAAAACTAGTCAAGTTACTCAAAAACAGTCGAAAGGTGTCGTGGGACAACCGTTTGGAATGAAATTCTTTTCGCTGAAAAATTTAAAAAAATAATTGAGTCATATACACTTTGTTCTGTCTAGCTATCATTCGCCAAGTGTACAGAGTTTAATATGCGATAAAGAACTTCATCCTAGAAACTGTTAAGACGTAAGATTAAGGCCTAGGCACACATATCTGTATCTCCCTTCATAGGTACCTTATAAGAAACCAGAACCACATATTGTATGTCACTATCACAGACAATTATATTGAGACATTTACTTAAAAAACAAAACGCAACCAACCCTTACTGCACTATTATTGTAAAGGCAATATTATCCGTTCCTTCCAATACCGACTAACACAAATCAATGTTCGACATAAACTCTATTTACTGAGCAAATGGGAGGGATCCTAATCCCTCCCACTACCTATATATCCTGAAATCAACACCCTCATTGGATTTAATGGAACTACTCGTGGACCGCTCTGTTAAGGAAGTTTCATATAAACGACAAACTTGTTTGTTGTTTTTTTTTAATCGCTTAGAGATCTTTGTCTATGGGTTGGATTATGTTTTTAGGGTGCGATCGTTTTAAATTAAACTGCTTAGTATGACTGCTAATATAGTGGGTCGATGCTTAAGTCAAAGAGCTAATGAGTTTTTGTGTTACCTATAAAATTTTAGGTTCTTTTGTCGTGAGGCCAAAATCGGAACTAACGCCGCCCTGTTTTAATACAAGCAACATTTGACAAAACAATTCCACAAATTCACGGAATAATTAGTACCTATCTATACTAATATAGATGTTAGATAATAATAAAGCCTTTGTTTCTTTGTTCGTTTGAACACTAGCCTGTGAAACTACCAGACGAATTTAGAAAATTATTTTCGTATTTCATAGCCCAATCCTTGAGGAGAGTTATAGGCTATTCAACATCACTCGGCGACCCATATGAGCCAAGCGAAAACAAAAAAATAGTCAGAACGAACGCTAAGCGGAAACGAAATAGCGCAGGCCGATATTAAATTAAACGACGGGTGAAACCGCGGGGCACAGGTAGTGTACAAAGTCTGTGTGGCATTGTCTGAATTCCCAAGGCTGTCAGCTCTACTATCAACATCGTAGACTGGTTAATATTTTCAAAATCAAAATATTTTATGTCACATGAACCTATATGGGCACTTATGAAACGTCGGTTGCACGGTTCCAATTGGTCGTTTCCTATGAAGAAGAGCCGGCAAGAAACACCACAGTTAGGTACTCTTTTAAAAATAATTGGCTTTTACGCTTTTACAATGTTTTCAAATTACAGTAGATAGGGGAGCACAGCGTAGGCCTGTGAACAAGTCATCATCATCATCTGCCCAGCCTTTTCCCAACTATGTTGGGGTCGGTTTCCAGTCTAACCGAATGCAGCTGAATACCAGTATTTTACATGGAGCGACTGCCTATCTTACCTCCACAACCTAGTTACTGGGTAATACGATACCCCTTGGTAAGACTGGTTGTCAGACTTTCGGGCTTCTGACTACCCGTAACGACTGTCAAAGATCCACGAATGACAACCGGGACCAACGGCTTAAAGTGCTTTCCGAGGCACGGAGAGGGGTCTCGGTATGTAAAGACCCATCCACAGACCAACCGCGGCAAGCGTAGCTTAACCTGACCGATCGACCTGTGCGGCTGTTATTATTTAGCCACGGGCCCCTCTAGGCCTGTCAACAAGTACCAGGTACGAAATAAAATAAAATATGGTCTACAGATCTAAAGTCTACAAAGTCCTCACCTGCTGAAGAGGCCTGTGTCCCAGCAGTGGGAACATTATAGGCTGATTAAGCTATGCACAGACGCCAGCAGGTCAAGCTACCCGAAACTGTCAAATTTTTCCAATCAACCTTGAACCTTCATGCTTTAGCGATAAAGTTGAAAATCTATTAGAGAAATTTGACGGATTGCTGGCGGCTGCCAGCACATCAAGCTACAACAATCCGTACGTACGTAGGTAAGTTTAATATTATTGCCTAGTTTAACAGCGGGGTCAGACAGACACGAAAAGCGGCTTTAATTTATGTCACTTAGATAGATAAGGACTAATTTATTATATCAACATTCTAAGCGTCTAAAGACGCAATATCTCACGTAATTTGATCCTCCATTGCTCAAATCCTTTGGCTTAGGTAAGTTTATGTTATGAGACAGGATATGATCCAGACAAACAGCTCAGTGTCATGCTAATAGTTATTAATATCTAAGTTCCTCCTATTAATAATTATAACTATGTAATGCGCTTATTATTTTGAGGTTTCTTTTTCTAAATCGCTATGGTTCATATCAACATGATTATTTTTTAAATTGTTCTCACATATAGGAGCAACAAGAATAATAATATAATAATAATAATAATATCCCTGGACATTTCACACAGCGCCATCTAGTCCCAAGCTAAGCAACCTAATGCTTGTGTTATGGTAACTAGATGGCTGATAAACTACTTACATACATTTTTTTTTTTTTGTAAATACATACATATTATAGATAGAAAAACACCCAGACTCGGAACAAATACATGTAGGACTTACAAATATTTGTTCTGTGCGGGAATCGAACCCGCGACAAGCAGCGCAGCAGTCCGATCGCTCAGCCACTGCGCTAACCGTGTTGTCAATGTACCCAGTATTTTGTAATATCTTGATTTAAAAGTCCTTGGTATTTCTTGCCCGTTCTTCTCCATGGAGATCTACGTTTTGGAATGGGCAACTAGCTACAACTTTCTGACTACTTTTGACAATTCCAAAGAGCCTTAAATGGTTTAATTGAAATAAACGGTTTGAGTCTTGTAATTGATAAAAATAATCTCTAGAGCGAATTTCGATCGCGGCCGGTATTAATGACAACACACACAGTAACCAATTATGCTGTAAATACTATACAAGGTTTTCGATATCAGAAAACAAGTTTTGGAACTCAAATGGAGTTGGGCAGGACACCAGATGGGCAATTCTCGTCATTTTAAGACCGTTCACAGTCTGATCTCAGTCTCAATCTGTCAAAAAATACTTCTAATTTCCCTACATTTTGACAAGTTTTTGACATTTGTTTGTCGCCGAGATGACACTGCGACTAGATTTTGAACGTTTTAAATTACGAGAATTGGCCTTCTGGTAAGGCACAGTAATGACAATAGAGTAAGGCAGATCTAATGGTCAAGCTGAAAGCTCGGTAAAAATTATAAAAAACATACTAAAAAAATGTAAGGAATCAAACTTTGACCTTTATAATATGTGCGTGCGACATAGGGGCACTCCCTCTTCCCTGATCCTCATTGTCCGATGGGACGGCAATGCGACACGACCGGGTGAGATCAGGCACAGGACCGACGTGTCATACGCCTGACCTCACTCACATCCCCGGAAAGCATGTAAAGCTTTGCGTACTTTCCGAGGCACTGAGAGATCACAAATCCATGAACCGACCTGGGCAAGCGCAGTCTAACCTTGCAGATATATAGATCCGAGCGACTGTTACTCAGCACGAGCCTTTCAAAATCCGTAATCATTAGGTATATATACGAGTACCAATCATTTAAGTTAACTTGCCAACAAAATGTCAGATATGAACATGACGTAACATTACTATTATCCAACAATGCCTGTCTCGCAAGCGAATTACTATAATATCGGAAGGCCAATTCCTGTAATTAAAAACGTTCAAAATCTAGTCGTAGTCTCACCTTGGCGACGGACGGTCAAATGTCAAAAACTTAACAAAAATAGAGGTATTTCTGACAGATCAGACTGTGAACGTTCTTAAAATTACGAGATTTGCCCCCGGAAGGCCACTTCCCGTAGTTAAAAACGTTCAAAATCTACCCGGTCTCACCTTGGCGACAATCAAATGTCATAGCCTTGTCAAAAATGTTCGTAAATCAGAAGTATATTTGGCAGATTGAGACTGGGATTAAAAATACGAGAATTGCCCCTCTTTTATTTACCGTCTTATTTTCAGCTAGTAGACAGTATATCCAGTATATTTAAGTCTTTCTAAGCTAAATTAACTAAACAGCACATTAGTTCAAAAGTACACAGACTAAGCCAAGTCTATTCTGCCACTCGCGCCTGCAAAGTAAAGATCAACAATTAATGAACCGTCAATCACCGACGCTAACTCGATCCATCCTAGGAATTCGAGAATTCGACTGCCGAATTCAGATAGAAACTAGAAGTCAATTACAGCTATCTATTTGAAACAATGACCTTTATTCTATGGATTATAGAGGTTATTTTAGGTCACCACAAGGCACAAGATTCTTGAAATAATGAGTTTACTTGTGCCTTTTAGTGAAATAAAATTGGTTTAGGTAACTGATACTGACATTTGTGTTGATATGAACTAAGTAGATAGGTATTTTCAAGGCTTTCAAAATGCGTTACTACGTATGGTATAGGTACAGTCAGTGACAGTCCTGACCGCAGTTGTTACTACATGGTTCATAGAAAAAAATAATGGTAGATGAGTGGTGAATACATACAGGGTCAAAGAAAACTAGCTAGCGAAACTCTGTAGACTTACACTCATCATCATCTACCTAGCCTTTTCCCAACTATGTTGGGGTCGGTTTCCTGTCTAACCGGACGCAGCTGAATACCAGACGCCAGACTACACACACGCAATAATAGCCAAAATATCTGAAAAGTCGTTAGAAGTTTTCCAATGCATATTGTACTTCCGACCACATCTAAAAAAAATATCGGAATGGTAAAAAAGATTAAAAAAGTCTACAAATATTTTGTTCTCCTATTGGGTACCTCTGAAAAGGATAGTTTCAACGCAATTCTCAAACTTCTGCAAGCTAATATAAGTTTGAAATTCATTTTTGTAAGTTTTTATTTTCCACAAACTAGTTATTGCGTTGCCGTGGTTATTTCAAACTTGGTCATATAATTATTTATGAGTGTCTCTTTGGGTTTGGTGGAAGCAAGCGGGACTGCTGAGCGTAGGTTCCTAGGTTTATTTATTATATAATAATAATAATATCCCTGGACATTTCACACAGCGCCATCTAGTCCCAAGCTAAGCAACCTAATGCTTGTGTTATGGTAACAAGATGGCTGATAAACTACTTATATACATTTTTTTTTTTGTAAATACGTACATATTATAGATAGAAAAACACCCAGACTCAGAACAAATACATGTAGGACTTACAAATATTTGTTCTGTGCGGGAATTGAACCCGCGACACGCAGCGCAGCAGTCCGATCGCTCAGCTACTGCGCTAACCGTGTTGTCCATGTATATACATGGTCAATTAAATTAGCTAGCGAAACTCTGTAGACGTCATACGTATCGCAAAGTTGTAAGTGTGTAATCCGCCGTACTACCAACTGAAAACACAATTTAAGTAGCAAATAGTTAAGGTGTTAACAGTTCAAAGTGGCACAGACAATTGATATTCTCCCCACGTAAGCTCAGAAGGCCTATAGAGCAACCCGGATATTTGCGGTGCTCGAAAACGAGATACTAGCAAGCTGTCACTATTTACGTTCACTTGTGATACTTAAGCCCCAGTGCACACTGTGTGCGGTGACAGTTTGTTGGACAAACAGGGAAATATATAGGGAGCAATATGAGGAAAGTTTTTTTCGGTATATATTAGACGTTTTTCTTTGTCCAGTAGTAATAACACTGGATTTTCCTTATCTATGATAAGGATAATTGATAAGGATAGTTTTCTTTGTTACAAATGTCATTATCTAAACTAATATTATTGTGAGAGATATTTGATCTTTTGTATGTCTGTTTGTTACGCTTTCACTCTTTAACGGCTGAATGGATTTGAATGAAATTTGCGCATGGGTAAGTAGACCATGACTCGGATTAGCATATAGTATACTTTTTATCCCGATATTCTCCAATTATTTCTTACCTACCTCTAGTTCTAGTTTGTAAATATTTATGTAAATCAATTATTTCAATAAATCAATATATATATATATAGTATCGAAAGTTATGCGGCTGAAACCGTGGGGTGCAGCTATTTATTTATACAGAATGAAATTGAAAACTTGCGCCAACTCGAAATATGAGGTGCAGTAACTGTTCAATAATTTCATCGTTACAAATTGTCATTTCCCAAATCTAAATTCTTGAAAAAACTCGTGTAATTATCGTCTTAGATAGTGCAAACTAAGTTATTGCCTTCAAGTAAACATGAATTATCGGTGATCTAGTAGAAAAAAAAACATTATCTATCAAAACAGATAAGAAAATTAAAGTATAATTTTTTTGCGTGCACTCGATATGCAATTAATCTATTCATCACAGAGTTCATAACATGAAGCAAGTTGGCAACGCGTTGAACGCGTTGAGGAACGGTCAAAATTAAGTAAATGATAGCTCATTTACCTAATTTTGACCGTTCCTACGAAAAAAAAGGGCGCCCGACGACGTTGCCAAATCATTTGCATACTCGCACATATGTGCATCCCTTTCTTTAATTACATGCTCTAAATTTTTTTTATAACACGTTGAATAAGATTATTTAATTTGGCGCACCTATTCAATTTCATCCTGTACAATAGGGATATAAACACAGAAAGATACTTGCGATTAAAATGATCGCTGGCAATAGCTTAGAGTTAACGTTCCTCAGGCATTTCTACTAATAGATTTAATAGAAGACCCAAATCAGACAAAAGACATTCCAGATGAAACGTATCAAAATACGGATGACTTATTAAACAAATTTACGAAAATAATTAAACAAATCCCCGAAGGACCTCCTGTTTGAATCGGTGAAAGGATCCAAATTTACGTGCGAACGCTTTCCTGAGCTAAGACAAAGAGCGACAATAGAATGTTTAAGTAATTATTATTTCATTAAGAGTACAATGCGCATGCCCAATTGATCACCACAATTTAATGAAAAGGTGACATTCATTCACGCAACAATTCATCAGTGTCATGTTTATAATTCATCTTCATCTAGGGCTTCCTCAATTAATTGTGGCCGGATTTTTTGGAGCGGAGGAAATTGCCTCCTTATTGCCCACTTCTACGAACAATGAGCTATTTTGTTGAAAGAATAAGTTGTCGGGAGAAAAGATCAAGGGTCGGAAATGATAGGATAATACGCATCGTATGGTTTTATGGGCTTTATTAGGGCTATTACTGGGTACGTAAAGCGATCAGCCACGGATATTATTTTCTTTGATGTTTTACGTTAGCATACTTAAAGACTTCCTATGTAATAAATGTTTTTATTATTTAAACGACTCGTCATCATCATTTGGCTAGCCTTTTCCCAACTATGTTAGGGTCAGCTTCTAGGCTAACCGGATGCAGCTGATTTATTTTACATGAAGCGATTGCCTATCTGACCTCCACAACCCAACTGAGACACAGGCATCCTCTCTTTAAGAGTGAGTGAGCTATAATCTACTACGCGGGCGGATAATGATTTAAATATGATTATTATCATAAACTTGGATACTTATTTATTTTGGGTGAACCGGATAGACCGACATTCGAATTTAATAACTCATTCATTGCCCACCTGTGCCATAATTTATTAATGAATTAATTGTTCCGTTCACTGCTCTTGGGTCAATTCATACAATGATTAATGATTCTGTAAATATGTATTCAAGTAAAATTTAATTAAGGGAGGACTACACACCGCTTTGCTGCTTTAATCGTCGATCAAAGAGTAACACCCAGAGGAAATTATCTCGTGCTTTAGAATAGTGTGTGCTAGCTTTACAGCGGGTAGTAATTGCATAGCCGGACTATAAAGTCTCTACCATCTGGCCCACACTCCGCCCCAGACAATTTGGGTCCCAGGCTGGCGTTAGAAATGTGTGAGTGTGCGTCAGATCGTTTTCACACGTTTACGAGTATCTGAAAAACGGTGCTGAACTGCTACAGAACCGTTTTATGAGCACAAATTGACTTACTGACCCTAAAACATGGACGATTTGTGAACGGACTAAGTTTCGAACCGTGGCAAATGGGTGTTTTGGGTTACAGTAATTGAAATATCGTAGTTGAGCTTAGATACTAATTCAACGGTCCAATTCGGGTTTCACAGATTGTGTATTGCGGACTAATGACCAAATAAATAACGATGAAACACGATTACAGTTTTCGTGGTTTAGGTTACGTTAGAGTTGAATTTTTCGATGTAAATAAATACATTTGGTTCGCGTAGGTACGTCTTTCTAGATTATGTCGAGATTTATTGCGAGTTTAGCCTAGAAAATGTGCCGAATATGGTTAGACTAACTGTCTTGTTTAAACCTAAGTTATGGTGGAAAGAAATGCCAATGTTGGGCAAACAGACCAAGTTATCGGTGTCATCAACTCACCAGAGTCGATGACACCTACAAAAGAGTCGTCCAATAAAAAAGGTAAATCGTTGTAAAATCGTAGAAAGCGATAAGGCCGCCCATTGTATATTTTTATTGTTCGATCAATTTTTTTTTTGTTATGTATTTTTGTGGTGTGTGTTTATAAAGTATAAATAAATAAAATGGTGTGTCTGAATAAAGGCTTATATTATAGTGCTAATGTCTTAACGTTCCATAAGTAAGTAGAAAGACTTCACAGTTAGTAGGTACTAGATCGCGAACAGGCTGGACTGCCCTTATGTCCGGCATTGTTGTGGCAGGCATGTTGCTGTTCCTATGCCGACTAGAAAGCTATAATTATTAAGTTTATTTTTGTTTTTATATTTTTATTTTTGTGACCAATAATGTAATGAATAAGTTTAATTTAATTTATTGTATGTTTGTATTGTTATTGAAATGGAGTGCCTAATAATTAGTATGAGTCTTTTGTTACTTGATTATGAATAAATAATAATATGGACTGTTGTCGCCAACAAACCTGATATAGGGATGATAGATCGATTAGTGCGCCACGCAATGATTGTCGATGTTACCATTCCACATGACGGGAACCTCGTGAATACCTACTGAGAACGATAAACAAATCAAATATCTTGACTTAGCACACTAGGTTGTTGACATGTGGAATGTGATCTCGACTGTCATTATGCCGATTATCGTATCGGCCAATAGCCTGATGGCCGAAAGCCTCGATCAACATATATCGAGGCTCTCGTTAGGCGGTTGGATCAAGGGCCTGATTCAGAAGGCAGTACTCCTCGATACGGCTTGCATTGCGAGGAGGTTTCTATCTCTGGAGCCCCCACCAGTAGCTTGGACCCTACTCCCGACACCGGTGGATCACTATTTTTTTATATATTTTTTTTTGTTCTTATACTAATATTTAAAAATGTATGAAAATAAGACAATTAAATGTACAAACGAAATAATAATTAGTAGCCTACAACATTTACCTACTCGTAAAAGAGTATACCTACAAGGATCATAGCAGGTGGCGTTCTGCAGTTTCTGCCTACTCCCATGGGAAGAAGGTGTGAGTTTATGTATGTAACATTTACCTACGACATCGACAAAATAGTGACGCGTTAGTGTCTAAATTATCGCTTTACGAGTATCTCAAGCGTATTCCTTACACAAGTATTAGCATAGAGCAGGTAATTGCGCTGAAGCAATCCCACCCTTATAGACGGGTAATTTAGCTTAAAGAGGCAACTTAATGCTATTAATCGAATACTCGTGCGTAAAGTTTAACAGATCTAGGGCATGTGATAGAAGTAATAAGGAGCAAATAGAATAGTGATGAAGTTTAGTAATCATAATGATGAATTTGAATACATGCATTATGTTTAACTTTATGTTACCCAGTACAGTTTTAGGTACCAATTATGTCTTCATCAATAGACTTCAATGTATTAAATGTCAGAAATTTTATTCAACATAGTTACATAGCTAGTGGATTTTTTAAATTGAACTACAAAAAAATTTAGTTTAATTTTAAAAATCTTCAATTTCAAAAACCTTTGTTCACAAATAGGCCACTATGGTCAAAGTAACCATCAGCTCGATTTTGGTGAAAACTTACCAGTATTTTTAAGGAAAAAAATTGTATAGTAGTAGCATCTAGTGTGTAGTACCTAAGTAGTATTTTGGAATAATATATAAGAAAATTGATAGTACGTATAATAATATTTTCAGAGCTCGTTTTCGTATCACAGAAAAATAGCGCCACATCCAGGGCGCTAAAACATTGAAGTTTATGGACTGTTCACGTGACTGCTTTCGTGTACTCAAAATGGCTGCGAACGAGGATATGTCTCTGATGCTTCATTTCCCGCCATCACACTCATGGATTGAATACATTCTAAATTTACTCTTACTGACTCAAAATATACGGATTTTAGACAATATTTTGTATGAAAAAAATGTGTACCTATTTTAATAAATTAAAAAGTTGCTGAATCGCTTACTTGACTTAAGGGTGAAGCGTAAGGGTTCTCTATAGGGCTCTTCGTTGCAGATAGCCAGTACTACTTAACATAGCAACAAATGTTGAATAGACTCATTACTTACTTATTCCCTTATACAAAATTCCTTTTCGGGGGATCGAATGTAAAGCGCCTCGGCATTTAGAAACTAATTTCAAATAGGTATTTTTATTTACATTTTAATTACTTAATTTTTTTTTAGGTTAAGTACGTATAGTTTTTATTATATTTGTTGATATATTGGCGTGGCTAGCTGACATATGGCAAATAATTTAATTTTATGTTCTGGTCTTGTAATGTTAATTACTGAACAAAGGGTACCTAGTATTGTATACAATCAAGTGTTTTCTAACTGAACAGACAGCTGTGCTGCTGGGGAGTTTGTTGCGCCACTTCTTCTTCCCAGCGATAGCACTACGAAGTGATGAAGGGCGGGCGTTTTTGGGGGACTGTCTTTTGTAATTTTGACGTTCGAAAAGTGCTGTTTCTCTTCCTATTTTGAATGAGACGGGCGGACGATATTGCGGGTAGAACCTGGATGAGGCGGGCACAGGAGCGTGGGGATTGGCACAAGAAAAGAGAGGCCCATGCTCAGAAGTAGGTGAAGTCGGTCTGCGGATAATGATGATGATGATGAGGCCTCTTTTAGAGCCATCAACCTTATGTAAAAAGCTACCATATCATTTTCAAGAGCAGCAAACGTAGGTACAGTGTGTGTGAGAGTTGGTTGATATCCCGACGAGTCGTACTCAGCGCTTCTCCTCCACGTTTATCATGCGCACAGCCAAAGTGTGGAACTCTCTGCTCTGTGGTCCCTCCCACATTTAACCCGTCTGCCTTCAAAACGAGAGTGAAGGGCATCTTCTAGGCACGCTTGTTCCATCATAGACCTCATACATCGCTTTCCATCAGGCATGGAAGGGTAGACAGGGTAGACCATGACCTGGTGAAGGACTTAGGCTTTTCATCCTGGATCACAGACTAAGTTGCGTGTGTTAGATATTTTGATATAATTATAATATTAGAATATTGTTTGTTGGATAATGGCATCTGTCACATTTAAGAAGCCTGGGACCAACGTAGAAGTACTTAATTTGACTAGATATTGTGTTTACAAAAAACAACAGTCTTAACTTGTAAAAAACACTTAAATGTTATTGCTATAAATGATTAAGTAATATTTGATTATACTTGTAGTATATCTTAGATTTTATATTGCCATTTTAATATAATAGGTTGTTTCAAACGATTGGCACACTACTGTCAGTTGATGTTGATATACTTTTTGATGATATCTAAGAATTAGTAATCAACTCCTATTAAATTGATTAATTACCTTATAATGTTTTAAAACTGTTCTACTACATAAGATTTGTTTGTTATTACCTGTGTTAGAAGATATTAAGCTAAAATATATGATAATCTGTGATTGTTTCAAAATGGAGGTAGATGTTTGACGTAAAAGACGTTGGTAGTGTATAAAAAGGATTGTAACGACGTTATCGGGTCAGTTGCTTGGCAGATGTTCAGTTGGTTAGTTCTACTGCCGTTATTATGTGGAATAGATCGACCAGTTGTCACGTAAGTTAAGTAATTTGATATTATACCTTAATTATTGCTTAAATTATTGCTTATTATGACTATGTTGTTCTGTAAGTTATATTATGGCTAATATTCCTAGCTATTGTTATTATGTTGCTATTATTTGAATTCTCTTGGACCGTTGTACAAGAGATAGAATTAATTATTTTTAAAGATAACGATAATTTATGACAACATAAGAAATGTATTGATAGAATACTTTAATACTGCTTCCATGGAGTTTCTTGTCCTTCTTCTCCATGATGACCTAGTTTTACGAACGGACGACTAGTTTTCTGATTAATTACTGACAAGCCTAAATTAAAATAAATGCTTAGCTTTGTCTATCTGTGCTTTACTTCATAAAACCCTTCCCCTACAAACCATATTCAATAATAACTTTCATACACAGTAAATAACTAACTAGTAACCATTCTGATATTCAAGCTTGTTATTTGGGTAATATTTAAGTACACATACTTCTAGTATATACTAAATAATCTAACACGTGCAACAGCTAGTCGTGTATAAAACAGAGGAGCAATTCCTTATTATTAATTTTTTTTAATCCTTTAATTCGTTATTAAGAAACTACTCTCTATTCTATTCTATTTTTCTCTATGGAAATGGTGCCGATGTCGACAATTCTGCAAACGTCAGATGTGATATGAGAAAACGTATGGAAAAAACAAAAAAAAAAACCTAAAATTCTAAATCCATTAACAAATTAGTCTGTCTCCATCTGTCAAAATTATCTTGAGTCTACCTACATTTCTGTCAAGTTTTTGTCATTGATTGTCACAGATAAGATTGCGACTAGATTTTGAACGTTTTTAATGAGGAAAATTGACCTTATAGTTTCGTGATTGTACTTGACGTTGTTTCAATCAAGTGTTCTAACTATTTGTTCAACTTTTTGTCAAGTTTTCTACAACTTTTGTATATACTTACAAGTTACAACTAGTCTTTACAACATATTTTAGGTGTACCTAAACGATAAACGGCACCACAATACGTAATTATCATGCATGTCTTATAACTTGGAATAAACGCGGGGTTAGATTATTGGCCAAAACTATCATTGTCCGACGTACAGGACACTATTCTAACCTTTTCTTTCATCTGACCTGGAGCCGACCTGTGTTGTGTGCGGTGTCACCATCAGCCTAGCCTTTTCACAACTATGCTAGGGTCGGCTTCCAGTCTAACTGGATGCAGCTGAATACTAATATTCATGGAGCGACTGCATATCTGACCTCCACAACCCAGTTACTTGGTAAAACGATACCCCTTGGTAAGAATGGTTGTCAGACATTCGGGCTTCTGACTACCCGTAACAACTGTCAAAGATCTTTAAATGACAGCCGAGGCCAACGGTTTAAAGTGCTTTCTCAACGGGGTCTCGATATGTCACCCATCCACGGACAGACCGCGGCAAGCGTAGCTTAACCTTCGATCAACCCGTGCGGCTGTTATTATTTTTCCACGAACTGTCTATATGGTGCAAAAATACAAAAAAGCGTTTTTTTTTTACTTCCTTTGTATTTGACACGTACATCGGTAGATATGCAGTAAAGCGCTATTACAGCGGTTTCCGGTCCCACATTTTGTTTCCTTTGATTCTATATAGAACACGTCAGACGAATACTGCCGTAGAAAAATCCGAGGTGGTAACGTTAGCTGAACGCAAAAAGCATTCCTCCCCACTGTCTACCTGCTTTGACACGTTTAGTCACGTTTTAGAAATCGAAATACTTACATTTGAATATTGTAGAGAACTTGATCAAAGACGTCAAACGTAGCAATAATTATACATAAGTAGGTATGTAGACTTATCTAGACCACAAAAATCGGTAAAATCAAATTAGGCAGCTCTGCCCTTTTTGCTCGGCTGTTTGGTTTTTATTTAATTTTCAATTAGCACACCGCTTATGAAATCCTTTCTAAACAAGGTCTATGATCAAAACCAAATATAAATAAAAAGTAAAACAAATAATTTGATTTAAAATTTACAATAACATACAATCACAAGCTGCGCCCCGCGGTTTCACCATAACATAAAAAGTATCCTGTATGTTAATTCTGGTTATAAACCATCTGTGTGCCAAATTTCATCCAAATCCGTTCAGTATTTTTTGCGTGAAAGAGTAACAAACATCCAACTTTCACGTTTATAATATTAGTTGGATAGGATATAAGGGATAAACCATTAAATGCTAAATGGTTTATTTTCTGTAAGTAGGTTTGTACAAACACTTTTACACGTCAATCATATTTTTTAGGGTTCCATACCTCGAAAGGAAAAAACGGAACCCTTATAGGATCACTTTGTTGTCCATTCGTCTGTCTGTCAAGACCCTTTTTCTCAGGAGCTCGTGGAGGTATCAAGCTGGAATTTATATCAAATACGAGTACTCAGGTCTACTGACCCTTGGAGCTGTGAAAAAATCAAACTTCTAAGCCAACGCAATCAAAAGATATAGCCGTTTATGCCGCAAATTTCCGCAAATTTTCGACACTTGCAAGGGAATCAAAACCTACAGGGTACTTCCCGTGAACTCGGAATCTTGAAATTTGGTACGAAGCAATGTCTTATAGCATAGATAAAGGAAAAATTGTGAAAACCGTCAATTTTTTCTTACATATCTACAAATTTGTACGGAATCCTCAGTGCGCGAGTCCGACTCGCACTTGACTGGTTTTTTTAAACTACATGGGATCATTAAGGGATTCATCAACGTTACTTAAATTTAAGTAATGAGTACCGACCGTTTAACCATACATTTTGACGTTTAAACATCTCTTAATTTTAAGCAACTTTTTTAAATTAACTAGTAAATACTTTGTTTTATAAACCCACCTTACATTGCCCTAGTTTGTTTTTTTGTCGTTGTGGTATTCAGCTGCATCCGGTTAGACTGGAAGCCAACCCCAACATAGTTGGGAAAAGGCTAGGCAGGCATAACTATGCCCTATTAAAAAAAACATTAAAGAAATTGCCCGAACAGAATGCTTGGCTGGGCCCGCATTCTGAAGGCCAATTCTCGTAATTTAAAACGTTCAAAATCTAGTCGCAGTCTCATCTCGGCGACAAACAAATGTCAAAAACTTTTCAAAATGTAGGGAAATTAGAGGTATTTTTGACAGATTGAGTCTGAGGTCAGACTGTGAACACTCTTAAAAAAATTACGAGAGTTACCCCTCTGTTCTCTCGGCTTTATTTGGGCATAACAACTAGCTAAACTGTTGACAGAGAGCCGCTAGCCCAACACAAACAAGACGGCTCCACTGCCAGCACCCTTTGTGCCAAACTTCGGACCATTAGCATAAAGGCCGGACAAGACCTTCCAGGCTTGAGTCACGACAAACAAATAATGTAGACACTACTTGCTTACTTTTCCTACCAGCTGTACATTAATTATAAATTAACGTACAGCTGGTAGGAAAAGTACTTGCTTACATTTCCTACCAGCTGTACCTTAATTATAAATTAATGTACAGTTGGTAAGAAAAGTAACCACGTAGGGTCAGAGTTTTCCAATAATACCAAAGAACGTGATGCCTGTATTCCTTGAAAGCCCGACCTTTCCGGGAATTCTGATAAGAAACGGTGAAGGAAAACATCGTGAGGCATGTCCTAGAACCAAAAATTCGACTGTGTGTGACATCTACCAACCCGAATTGGGCCCACGTGGTGGTTTATGGAATCCCTCTCACAGACGAGAGGCCTGTATCCCAACAGTGGGACCACTAAAGGTTGATTATGCTATGACATATTGCACAACCATATTTATTTATTTATTTATTGGAACGAAGTTCCTTATCGCGCGTTGCGAAAGGAGGCTAGACGGAAAAAATTAAGACCAAAAGTTGGAACGACACTTTTTGCTATAGTTGTAAGCCGTGCGGCGTGCGCGTGTTTCTCTGTCTCTCTCTCTCTCTCTCTCTTATAGAAAGCAAGCCAGTTGTTATACTTCGTTCCATCCGGGTGTCCCTTCACACCTCTCAAGTTTTTATCCTCATATTTCCTGAGTTAAATTTTATAAGAGTTGTGGCAGGTGACCATATTGTCATGGACTCAAAGACAGGTTACTTATAATGTCGTAATAGAAATAGGCAATTTCATTTTGCCCAACACCAGCTCAGAGCCAGGCTCAGCAGTCGCACTTGTAGCTACTATAAAGGGTGCGCCGCACATCGGCGAAGCACATAACCTGTTTCCATGGATTTAGTACATGATTCTGAACTTAATCCTTTTCAAGTTTCAAGCCTCGCTCTGATTCATCATCCGCCTAGCCTTTTCCCAACTATGTTGGGGTCAGCTTCCAGTATAACCGGATGCAGCTGAATACCAGTAGTGCGATTCTGTAACCATCTCACCGTGAAAACTTAGGTGAAGTAAGCGTGGAGTGAGCTGTCATTCCAAATAATGCTAGGGATTAACACTACTGACAACTCACATCAAGCTCACTTCACTTGAGTTTTCACGGTGAGATTTTTACAGAATCGACCGGCAGTATTATACATGAAGCGACTGCCTATCGGACCCACACCACCCAGTTAATGGGTAATACGATGTCCCTTGGTAAGACTGGTTGTCAGACTTTCAGGCTTCTGACGACCCGTAACGACTGTCAAAGATCCATGAATGACAGCTGGAACCAACGGCTTAACGTGCTTTCCGAGGCACGGAGGGGTCATCATTCACGGACCAACCGCGGCAAGCGTAGCTTAACCTGATCGATCGACCCGAGCGGCTGTTATTACTTAGCCACAAGTTTCTCCAAGCCTCACTCTAATTAACGGATATTAATTTCTTACTTTAATAATAATCTTTATTCATTCATTCCAACATTAGTACAACACATATGTGTCATATTACATGTAATTCAGCTTAACAAGAGAAAAAAACAATTAATCTCTGGCCCCCACTCTAGGATTCCCTGTATCGTGGGGTTTAAGTTACCATTAAGTTGTTGCGTCGTTGGTCTAGTAGACGCTAGCGCTACAGTTACTGCTGCCGGTTAACCGTCTCGTCAATGTTATGTTACGTGTATGTATACTAAAACTTTAAGTTTCCATTGATTTATAAAGTCAAAGGAATACTTACCTACAAAGCGACGTAAGCAAAGCCGCGGGCACAACTAGTCAACGAACATAACAAGATTCCCGTCCAAAAAAAGCACTCAAACATAACAATTTACGTCCATTAACTCTCTAGCGCATTCCTAATAACTTATTCGCCTCTCGAGACCAATACGTGCACTTCTCAGCATGCAAACAAAATGTAGGTGACCTATTTACGAAGGCAATTACACTAGAACTAATCTCATCACGTTTTAGTGGCTAAACTGATACCTTCGGCCTTCCCGGAGGCCTCTTTGTTGTCAATAAGTGTCTAATTAGTTCGCCTGCGGTAAATCCTTTGGAAACTTAAACATTGGGACGGAATTGTATACAAATAAGGGTTTGGTGTAAAAGTTTGAGCTAAAGTAAACTAGACTTGGTACGCGTAGTTTTCTCGGTTTGATAGTTATGGGTATCTTACTTTTTAGGGTTAACGAGACTTATAACTATGCCTTCGCTGTCCGTCCGTCCGTCCGTCCATCCAACCAGCCTTCCATCCGTCCGTCCGTCGGCCTGTCAGCGGGTTGTAACTCAAGAACCGTAATAGGTAGACAGTTGAAATTTTCACAGTGAGTATTTGGCAAATAGAAATACACACTGTCCATACAAGAACGTGCTTTTTTCGGCGTTTTTTTCCTTATGAAACAGAACCCTTCATTTGCGAGTCCGGCTCGCGCTTGGCTGGTATTTAACCGACTTCAAAAAGGAGGAGGTTCTCAATTCGACTGTATTTTTTTTGTTTGTTACCTCAGAACTCCGTTATATATAAGCAGATTTGCAAAATTCTTTTTTTATTTGTTAGGATATACTTTCAGATTGATCCCGAAATTTCATTAAAATCGGTTCAGTAGTTTGGTTTTTAAACCAAAATTAATAGTAAATATTACAACTTAGAAGTGAAAAAATAAAAACTTCTTTGGAAAAAAAAACTACCGACTTCCAAAAAAGACACTACAAAGTGAAAAATAAGTTTAATTTCGGAAGTCGGTGGCAAACAACCAAAATGTGAACCCAACGACACCGACAAACAGACACTTCAATGCTATTTATTTGTATAAATCTCCCCTCAATATATTATCTCTGACCATATTATTTCCTGCCCACTAAAGTAATTAATAGATCGTTGGTCAGTATCAACTCTAACAACAGCACTTCTTGTAATTAAACTGCAATATTTTCTTCTTAGTGCTAATAGCGCAAATTGCCAAGGTCCTCTTTCCATTTAACTCAGTTTCTGAGTCTCATTAAACTGACATTTTGAAGATTGTTTCTGAGTAATACTATTTATAATATACTGTGTAGTTTCCGGTGAAGTAGGTATTAGGTATAAGGAACCATTCTTGTGTATATCGAAAAAAAGATAGAAATATTGTTTATTCTACAAAAAAAGACATCCAGACATGGTTGGCGCAGTGGCTGAGCGATCGACTGCTGCGCTGCGTGTCGCAGGTTCGATTCCCGTAGGGAACGAATATTTGCATTGCCTACAGGCTACAGGTAGTTGTTCCGGGTCTGGCTGTTTGTGTATGTGAGTTTAAATGGCTGTAAACGCACCCACGATACAGGAGTAATTCCTAGTGTAAGGCAAAGTTTAAAAAAAAAACTTGAGAGGTGTCAAGGGACACCCGGATGGAACGAAGTATAACTGGCTTGCTTTCTATAAGAGAGAGAGAGAGAGAGAGACAGACAGAGAAACACGCGCACGCCGCACGGCTTACAACTATAACAAAAAGTGTCGTTCCAACTTTTGGTCTTAATTTTTTCCGTCTAGCCCCCTTTCGCAACGCGCGATAAGGAACTTCGTTCCAAAAACATTGCACTTCCTTAGCCCTTAGGTAATAGGTAATACGGGCTGGTGTCCGCAATTCCACGTCAATGCGCGTATTTTGCGTTCGGGTTGAAAAATCGATTATTTGATCCACCCTAGCTGCTCAAGGAACAAAGTTAGTGAAAATGTCACGAAGTGTACCTGGGTTAGCAAATTTCTTTGCCCTGTACGTGGCGATCACCGGCTGTTTAGAAGCACATGAGCTGCCAGCTGTCTCGTCGTCCTCCATGCTCTCCGAAGGCGAGTGGCGCGATGGGTTCAGGTCCCACTGGTGTCAGGCTCGACCCCCCTCTGTCATGTTCGGCGGCTGTATCCTTCCCTAGTGAACCGCTGTGTCCTTTGATTAAGAATAATTTATTAGTCCATTGTTACAAAATAAATTTCCAAAAATAATAACCTTGTATGCTTACTGTAACTAGAATATAAAACAGATATTTGAACAATGGTCCCTAAATTAGGTAGCGCCTGTAACTTGGGATTTTATGGGAAATGTAATATAAAAGGTTAGGACTGTAAGTAAGTACTGAAAATTCTCATAAAAGGTTAGGTATAAGTTTTCAAATAAAACGACTTCTTCTAGAGTTTAACTTTTTTATTAAGGCACGTAAAGATCGTAGACGTTTCGTGCCGACACAAAAACTTATGTTAACTTGTAGCCGAAGAATAACTACCGGAGTTACTCGTGGAAAGTACTTTCAAATCGTACTTTTTCTTAAGTTAGGTTGTACAGTCAGCAACAAAAGTCAAAATCATCTAAATTGGTACAAAACGATGCGATACATTGGTTTTCTTTATTCCATGTAATAGCAAAGAGTTAATTATTGTTAAATATTCTATTACTACCTGTATGTTTTTTTTAAGAATATTTTGCTTAATAATTAAGATTTAAACAACTGAAGTGTTAACCGACTTTTGTTGCTGACCATACCTACTGTTAGTAGGGTTGGCAAACACACAAACAACAGACATTTAGCAAAGGCATATATTATGTAAGAGTTAGATTTAGTCTTGATATTTCCCTTAGTTATACATAATGTTATCCTTAGCAGCTTTAACAGAGTGGAAAAAGAGTAAGAAGATTTTTGCCCTGCAGTGGAACATCACAGGCTTTTCATAATAATAATATACATAGTGTAGCATAATAGCATAGCATAATACGCCTATAATATTCCCATGCTGGGACATAGGCCGCCTCTCTGTGAGAGGGCCCACCAACCGGGCCCAGTGCTGGTTGGTAATTGTCACATGACTTCTAATTTTTGGTTCTAGGACATGCTGGTTTCCTCACGATGTTTACCTTCACCGTTTTGGAGTACCGTTAGTAAGGTACCAAAATATCTTAGGGTAAATGAACACTCTGGGCGCCTGGAACTTCGAATTTATGTATTATTATTTTTTTCACGCTGATTATGCACAGGTCATAATATAAACATATTTATAAAGTACTTTGATGACAATTCGGGAAGAACTGGGAAAAGTCTAGTTATAATTAATTTATCATTTAAAAGGTCGCTAGTTGCTGCACTTAACTCATCAACGTGCAACATGTTACCATGCATTCAGTACGATGGTATAGTAGCGATTCTGAACGGGGGTTCAGAATCGCGTTGCGTTGAAATTCTATGTCGGTTAATAAAAAAACATTTTGCTGTTCTATGATACATGTTGACCGCGTAGGTACTGCTTTTTTTATGAAACAGCTGTTTTTTTTAATAACCGACGAATAATTTCTACGTCTAGAATCACGTGCTGAATTCATGGTTAAAGTTTGCACGCTCAAGACCCTCCCACCCCGTATTTGAGTACAAGTGAAAACTTTCTGTATCAGTAGGTAACTACATCTCTACTATATTCTGTTAGTACTTACCTGTTATCAAGGCATACAACCGAAATACAGCAATGCACCTTTGCGACACTCAATGGTTAGGTGTGGCGCTAGTATATCCCAGACGAGCTTCCACAAGGACATAACAACTGCTACAAACTCTTTCGTAAAGCCAAGAATCACATAACACTGACTCGATAAGGTAACGACATTGCCACGTAAACGATTCCAAACCCTAATGCCCGAATATTTTTTGTCACCCCTCTTACCTTACCTGTCAAGGTAAATACGACCGAGATTTTTCTCACGCGCTCAACCCGTCATGTTGGAAAGCTTAACCCTTAAGCTCTGGCCGACACATATCCGAGATTACTGTTACGCTGTTGACATGTTAGTAAGTGTAGTAAGTACGACGCAACGTACAACTAGCAACTAGCTTCATCTTTCTGACTGACAGACCCACTGAAAATTCAAAAGTGCCTGTAATTGGTTTATTTGAAATAAACTTTGCGTTTGAGTTTGACATTAAAATTCCAATCAAAATTAGTACATAAATACATACATAAACTCACCCTTTCCTCTCATATGGGTAAGAAGAACTACAGAACACTACTATTACTATTATTATAATTCCCCGTAATTAAAAACGTTCAAACTCTAAGTAGCCGCAATCTCATCTCGACGACAATCAATATCAAAAATGTAGGGAAATTAGAGGTATTTTTGACTGATTGAGAGTGAGATCAGACTGTTGAACGTTCTTAATATTACGAGAATTGCCCTTCTGGTCATAGACCTACGCCAGTGACGAGTAGGTGGTTATATGTTCTTCTAGGGCCTCTCTATGCGAAGACGTTTCACTTTTGCCGATAGAACTTTTAGCTTGTGTCGTATTATTAATACGTAGGTAACGTATATTTTCCTCATAAAATAAAACTCCCATAAAATATCCCCAATTTACACTCTCTTTCTGTCCAAACCTATTTTGCTTTTATGAAAGCAGTATGTGTAGTCGCCATGAATTTGTGTATCAAGAAAATGTCGGATATCTATTCTGTCCTGTTTCTCGAGAATTTTCTCGTCCGTAAAGAAGAATAAGGAATATATTTTTCGTGAGAAAATTAAGTGAGAGTGTGGTTTTTAGGGTTTCGTACCCGAAAGGTACGTGTCAACAGAACCCTATTACTAAGCCTCCGCTGTCCGTCCGTCTGTCGATTGAAATTTTCACCGACTGTGTATTATTTCTATTGCCGCTATAACAACAAATTTAAAAATAAAATAGAGGCGACATTAAAGGGGCTCTCCATACAAGAAACGTGTTTTTTTTCGGCGTTTTTTTTCAGTGGGCTTCATTTCATGACCCGCAATAGGTAGACAGTTGAAATTTTCACAGAGTGTGTATTTCTATTGCCGCTATAACAACAAACATTAAAAATAAAATAGAGTAAAAAATTTAAGGGGTTCTCTAGAAACTTGTTTTTTTTTCCGGCGTTTTTTGCTTCGTGGTGCAGAACCCTTAGAGTGCGAGTCCGACTCGCACTTTGTCGGTTTTTGAGTTTAAGTAACGTATGTTTATTTATTAGTTGGACATATATGTGGGTTTACAAATAAACGTACTAATTTTGTGTCGGTACCTTTCACGTTCCTAGGGTTTTATTTTCATATTTATCTTCTTGCGAAAAAGTTGTTTTCGCAGCTGGCTGCTTTCGGCACGTAGATATCACTATATATTTGTACCAAGATATTTATATTCATTATTATTAGATACGTTACACTTGTACACCCACATGCCTTTATGTAGGTTGAAATCGAAGACGTCACCATGCCGACAGTTGTGAAGGCTAATAATTATGAAACCTAAATGTAGATATCACCAACGCGTAATGTTGAAGGAAACCGACCGAAGTATTGGTATATGATTCCGGGAAATTTATTTTCTTACACACACAAATATATAAGCTCACGCATTCTTGGCAGAAAGTACAGAATGCTGTCTGCTATGATCCTTATGTACTCCTTGTGCTTCGTTAACGTTCGTACATCAAAGGGGCAATACTCGTAATTTTAACAGCGTCACAGTCTGATCTCAGTCTCAATCTGTCAAAAAATACTTCTAATTTCCCTACATTTTGACAAGTTTTGTGTTTGTCGCCTAGATCAAACTCAAACTCAAACTCAAAGTATTTATTTCAATTAAACCAATTACAGGCACTTTTGAATTGTCAAAGGGTCGGTCAGTTAGAAAAATGAAGCTAGTTGCCCATTCCAAAGCGTAGGTACCTATGGAGAAGAACGGGCAAGAAACTCCATGGACACTCTTTTATATCAATATATGGTTACAAAGTATTGGTTACATCATTTATGTTATAAATTATGCATGTGAGAACGATGCAGAACGTTAAAAGCGTCCGTAATGAAAAGTTTAAAAAAATAAAAATAAGTTAAATTAAAATAAGCCATGGCAGCAAAGAGATGACCAGTCCCTACTGACGGCGCCCGTTCACGAACATGACGCGTGGATCAGCACCATTCAGCTCAACCATTTTGAAGGGAACCAAATGATCCAACACACGCGCCACCATCAGCGAGACATTTGAGTGAGCATGACATACTCTCTGCTGCCAGGGCAAATTCAAGTCAGTGAAAGACGTACACAGTATATGGTAGCTTTATAGTATGTACATAGTACTCACACATGTGCTATACAATTATACAATACTAGGAGATTGAATTTATATAATGCAAAAAAGTATTTTAAAATCTTCAGCAGCTCCAACAGTATTTTCAAATGCTAATCAATTTATTTATGCGTCCTTATGGAACAGGACCAGCGTTTAGCCAAGCATTTTTATCAGCGATGTAATCCCCTAATTTATAATATGCCTGGCTGCATAGTGTGCGTTTTATACAAGATTTAAATTTCGTTTCATTCTGTTCTATTATGTGGGGAGGTATTTTATTGTAACATTTTAAACAGTACCCCATGAAAGATGAGTCTACTTTAGCCAGCCTGAAACCTGGTTGAACTAATTGCTCCCTATTTCTAGTGATATAATTATGTCTTTCACCTCTTTTACTAAAAAGATGTAGATTTTTCCTTACGTACATAATGTTTTCATAGATATATTGACAAGGTACCGTCATGATGTTAATATCTTTAAACAATTCTCTTAGAGAGTCACGCCTGCGGAGGCTATATATGGCTCTGATGGCTCTTTTCTGCAGAATAAAAATAGACTCGATGTCTGCAGCTCGTCCCCATAGTAAAATACCGTACGACATAATACTATGAAAGTAACTAAAATAGACTAGTCTCGCGGTATCAACATCAGTAAATTGGCGGATTTTTCTCACAGCATACGCTGCTGAACTTAGTCGTCCTGCAAGGGATGTTAAATGAGGACCCCATTGAAGCCTTGAGTCGAGCGTGATCCCCAGGAAAACCGTTTCATCGACGAATTCTAGTTTCTCTTGATTCAATTCTATCTCACAATTACTACTTTTGACATTTGGTAAAGAAAATCTTATGCACTTCGTTTTTTTCCCATTTAATACTAAATTATTAGCAGTGAACCAATTTTGGATCTGCAGTAGGGCGTTATTTACGTCGTCAAGATTTGATTTGATGATTCTATTAATTTTAAAAATCAAGGAAGTATCATCAGCAAATAACACCATCTGTGGTTGAGTTTTTAACAAATGGGGTAGATCATTAATATATACTAAAAAGAGGAAAGGACCTAATATCGAGCCTTGTGGTACACCCATTTTTACTTTTAAACCGAGTGAATTGACACCATTTATTTGAACTTGCTGTTGTCTATCATTTAAATAAGATTTTACTAAACTGAGCGCAAGTTTTCCAAGTCCGTAATGCTCAAGTTTTAAAAGTAAGGTTTCATGGTCGACGCAATCAAAAGCCTTAGAGAGGTCACAAAAAATTCCTATGGCGTCTTGGGACTCTTCCCACACCGTAAAAATGTGTTTTAATAAAGTTACACCGGCATCAGTCGTACAACGTCCCTTGGTGAAACCATACTGTTGGTCGTGCAATATTTTATTGGTGTTGAAATGATTGAGCATTTGGTTCAGCATCACCTTTTCAAACACCTTGCTGAAAACCGGTAACACGGATACCGGTCTATAGTTATTAGTAACTTTACTGTCCCCCGATTTGAAAAGTGGTATCACCTTGCTGTATTTCATAAGATCCGGGAAGACTCCTTGATCCACACACAAGTTAAATATTAAAGCTAAGTACGGCGCTATAGTCTCAATAATGGAGGTACAAACTTTGATAGACATTCCCCATAGATCTTCGGTTAGTTTGATCTTGATTTGCTTGAAAGCTTTTATTACTATTGTGGGGTTTATATGCATGAATTTAAATTCAATCTGGCAGGATGAGACGTTTGCTCTTAATAAATAAATAGAACGTAAGGGCGAGGAATTTAAGATTTCAGTGGTTTTATGTGGGATACTGGTAAAGAAATTTACAAATTCATGAGCAACTTCTTTGTTAGTGCTTATGAGACCACGCGAAGTCTCTATTGTGAAATCATTATTATGTCTTTTATTCCGGTTAGTTTCGTCATTGATAATTTTCCAAACCGTCTTTATTTTATTATCGGCTGATTTGATCTTGTTGCTAATATAGAGGGCTTTAGCTACCTTGCAGGTATTTTTAAAAGTTTTAGAGTAGGTAGCAACATATTTATTAAAAGTTTCAGAGTTAATATAAGGCTTAAGGCCATATAGCTCAAACAATTTTTCCCTACTTTTCCTAATACCCTTAGTTGCCCAGTCACTGAACAAAAATCTTGGGCAAATAGTTTTGGTTTTCTTTTTTAAAGTATTATTGAACTCGGTGCGTACTACCGAAAAGAACCACTCATATAATTCATTTACATTGTTTTTAATATGGCCTGGTACATTTAACTTACTAATTAAGTTATTATTAAATCTATTTAGATTACTTGGTGTTATTTGTCTAGTTTCTATCAGAATTTTTTGTACTGGTGTATTGGATTTGAACACAACAGTTTGACCGCTGTGATCAGAAGGGAGATAATTTACTATGGCTTTATCTAAGTATTCGCAGCAACAAAAAACATTATCAATACATGTAGCAGAATTTTTAGTTATGCGGGTTGGTTCTGAAAACACATTTGACAAATTGAATGATTTAAAGAGACTCAATAATCGACTGCTATTTGAACTATTTTCTAAGATATTAATATTGAAGTCACCACAGATAATTAGCGATTTTTTACCAGTTCCAAGTTTTGCTAGAACATCTTCCATTACTGACTCAAATATGGAGTAGTTTTGATAATTAGGGGGTCTGTAAACGCACACTATAACATGCTTATCTAGCTCAACACAGGACAGTTCAATGTTATGTTCAACTGAAAGATCAACTATATCTGTACGAGTCTTAGTTTTAATAGAATTTTTAACTAAGATTAGTGAACCCCCACGCAGCATAGATTTCCGGTTAAAACAACTGCCCACACTACAATTTTCATAATTAATTAGCATTTCATAATCTTTCAACCAATGTTCAGTTAAACAAATAATTTCAAACATAGTTTTTTCTAAAAATAGCTCAATTTCTAATTGTTTGGTAGAAAAACCTTGAATATTTTGATGAAATAATTTCAAGGAATTCTGCTCAGACCCTTTTTTACACTTTACTATTTGAGAGCAAGAAGACACCTTGTTGTTGGTAGGTATAATAATATTGTTACTAGTGTCTTCTGTTGTCTTACTAACTAGTTTAAATTAACATCCAGAGTGAGCCCCAAGACTCCCAAGCCATCACCAGGCAATGATATCCCCCTACTCGTGGACCCCACATTATGAGAGATGCCACATTAGATGAGACTGCGACTAGATTTTGAACGTTTTAAATTCCGAGAATTGGCCTTCTGGTCATACACGTACACCGCTTGCGAGTTGCGAGTACTATATAGATACGCATCTGACCTTTCTGAAGAATATCACCAATAAGGTCCCTAGGTATATGTTCTAGTCACTCATTTCAGTGTGGGGACGCCCTAGAAGGCTAATGGCGGACAGAAATCTCACTACACCTACAAGGTGTAATTGAAATAACTGAAAACCTCTTAAGGGGTCCATTGTAGCGGGACCATCCGAAAGGGTTTACCGCTGCCCTGGAACACAAAGGGCTAAGGAAGGAACACGGGTGGGTTTTAGTCAGTAAAAGTCTGACACTCCCTTCTGCTCCACCCAGAGCGGGAGGGGTCATTTGATGATTTCCCATCCTCAAAAAAAAAAAAAAAAAAGGGGTCCATTGTTCTCACTATAGAGGGTATGAGGAACAGGGTGTAAAGTTCACTCATCCTCTATAGAAAAGGGAGGATCCTCCGACCAGACGGGTTTTGTGTCTGGTAGGCAATTGCCCAACGATTGATGTTGGGAAATTGTATCTATGCTAATTGCGCGGTAAACTCTGCTTGCGAAATGCAGGATTTGCGTGACGTCAGTATGAAGCGTTGTTCGCATGTGGCATTGTAGATACCGCTACATCATCATTATAAACTATTTTTGCTATGGGACCATCTCGGAAATTGCAAAAACAAAAATGGCTGCTCCATACATGTAAGTTCGCATAGGCTGCATGAAAATAGCCTCCTCGAGTGTCGTGCCCTCCGACCTTTTGTTACGAACGGCGCACCCTGGGCAAACAACTTCTGCCGCTTGGCTAATTCTTTTAACACGATGGTAACACGCACACGATGCGATGGTGCACGCTAAGAAGATGTTCGCATAACGCGAGGAACATAACATCAAACCTGTATACCCGAAAGGTTAGGCAGACGGCAGAGGTGTACCTAGTCCATCCACATTTTGCCAGCTATGTCTAAGTCCCATGTAACGGGGCGTTTTGTGAGATTCGACAAAATGTACGGAACAGCTCATTATATTTTTCACGTTTTCAGGCCTTTTAAGAGGTTTTAAGTTATTTATTTAGAATACTAGCTCTGAATTGTTATCCAATAACTGGGTGTGAAGGTCAAATAATCATTCGCTCCATGTAAAACACTGGTATTCAACTGCATCTGGTTAGACTGGAAGCCGACCCCATCATAATTGGGAAAAGGCAAGACAGATGATGGCTAGCTCTGAATCGTTACTGGTTTATAGCTCGCAACTAACTAATCATTGAAACTGGAACAAGTGTCTTTATAGGTCTCAATAGGTAATACGGGCTGGTGTCTGCAACTCCACGACAATGCACGTATTTTGCGTACGGGTGGGAAAATCGATCATTCGATCCATCCCAGCTCCTCAAGGAAGGCCAGCAATGCCTTGATGTTACTGACCGTCTCAAATAGGGTACCTGGGTTATCGAAGCACTTTGACCTGTACGTGGTGACCACCGGCCAGTTTAGCAGCACATGCGCCGCTGTCTCGTCATCCTTCATGCAGGCCCTGCACAGCGGACTGTCTGTTACTCCTATGACATAGAGGTGTTTGTTAAATGACCCATGACCAGTTAGAGCTGCAGTAACTGTACGCAGCTTTAGTTTATTTAGACGGAGAACCTGGGGGCCTACTCCGAAGTGCAAAGTGCGAATGTTCGGATCGGAACGACACATGGCCGAACCGATTATTATTGAAAAAAGCGAAAAAACTTCGAATCGGCTCAGTTAGGTCGGGACCATAGTCAATATTCGAAAGAGTGTAGGAGTGTAGGATCGTAATCGACCGAACCAAATAGTAAATTCGTAGCAGGAAACGGCCGAACTTTCGGCCGATACTATTTATATATTTTTTATATAAACAGGGGGTCTACCCTGTTTCGTGAGGCGGCCATCAATTTTGGGAAGTGCTTATCCTTGGCCTGCCTACATTCGCCCAGCTTCGTCCAAAGCTTGTCGTGTTGGTCTCTTGTGCGTTTTCTTACCAGTGTACGTATGTATCCGAAGGGTGTCACAAGTGTCTTTTAGACAAGTGTGAACAATTGTCTTTTGGCACGTCTCTGCCACCATCCACACAGCATAAACCTTGCAAGTATCTGACTTTGTTAAAAAAACAACTTGTTATGAATTAGTACGTGGTTTGAAACGAGGGCTCGTTTCAAGCCACGTTATTTCATGTTACGTCTCATTTTATCACGTTTTTCCTTCTATAATAAATAGGTTCCTTCAAATGTATAAAAAATACCGGTCAAGTGCGAGTCGGACTCGCGCATCAAGGGTTCCGTACAAATTTGTAGGTATGTAACTACAAATTTACGATTTTCAGATTTTTTCCTTTACTTTTGCTACATAACATTGCTTCTTGCCAAATTTCATGATTCTAGGTCAACTGGAAGTACCCTATAGGCTTTGGTTCCCTTGCGAGTGTCAAAATATACGGCATAAACGGTACATAAACGCTCGTATCTTTTGATTGCGTTGACTTAGAAGTTTGATTTTTTCACTGCTCCAAGGGATTGCAGCCGAGTATTTGATAAATAATTTCAACTTGATAACTCTACGTTCCTGAGAAAAAGGGTCTTGACAGACGCAGAATAAAGTGATCTTATAAGGGTTCCGTTTTTCCTCTTGAGGTACGGAACCCTAAACATTTGCTACGCACTTGACTTTTCTTATTATAATGAGTGGTTTACTCACAATCTCCTATCTACTCTTCACTGTGCAGTGGATTGCCACATACTGAAAATTAGATGCACACTTAGTTACCTATCTAGGTTCGGCGCAGCCTTGACAGATAGACGTGCTTTTATCTTAGAGTCAATTTATACTGCCGCAGAAGGGAGTGGAAGCGATTTCTTTTTGTACAAAGCCGAACGTGAACCTTATGTCAAAAGTGTAACGCACACAATTAGATACACAGATACGCATAGGTCGCGTATCTTCTGGAGAATTATCGCGCATTCTCGGGAATTCCGGCAGTAATAAGCTCGTATCTAGTTTGTACGTTAGACAATTGACATAAAGTTCAGTTTGCTATGTATAATATCGCTGCGAAAACTCGCTTCCACTCCGTTCCGAGCCTTAGGGCCTAGACAAAGTCTCTATCAGCGAGAACTATGGTGGAAAGTCGGTAATATATAGGATTCACAAAAGTAACCGGAAAGTTTTGTGAATCCTTTTGAGAGTCGTAGAAGTATAAACGCTTTGAAGCGAAAGCCACTTGGCCTAACCAAGTAGCTCTTCCTTTTTAATACCATCGAGTGGCAAAAAACAGACGATAAGTGGCACAGAATATTCAACCACATTTTACCTGAATCCTATCGTTCCATAGATGGAAGTTCAAAGGTGAATAGGAAAGATGTAGCGAACTAATCAATCAATTTAAGTTCACCCAGATTTATTGGACCTAACCCACCTGATCATATAATCAACCTATACTGTTCCCACTGCTGGGACCGAGGCCTCCTCTCTATGAGAAGGAATGGGCTGTAATCCACCACGCGGGCCCAGTGCGGGTTGGTAGGTGACTTCCTCCTCCTCCACCTGATCACGCCGATGCCTATTTAAATTACTTTACGGATTATGGTATCCAAATCCACAAAACAGTTAACTACAGAAGGCTTGCTCTATACAACGAGCCAAAATAGGTGCTCCGTCGCGAAAATAATGATGAAAACTACGTATAGAATTCCGCTAAGAAACATTACTACATTATGTCGCTATTAGAGTAGCGGAAGATCATGAGAGTCAGCTGAATTGTAGCAATTGGAGCAAAATGCGACACGTGCAAAACAAACGCGGAACTGAAAATAGAGGGCTTACCGGGTGTAACTGGCTTCCGAGCAGATCGGCAAAATCACGCGGGAAAGAGATAGAATCATAATCAAATCTGTGCGTTAGAACAAACAGTTTCGCTTATCGTACAACGGACAAGTTATGGCGGAACTATTGCGGTTTCGCTGCAATGGTTTCCGCTTAAAGGCGTCGCATGGCGATCTCAAACTATGGCAAACAAATGCCAGTCGTGAGTGCAGGGCCATAATTCACTATGGTGGTCATAGCAAATTAGGGCCCTTAACGATTCCTTACTTCGAAACCACATCAATTCCTTAGTCAATCATGACATCTGCTAGTAATGACACAATCGCGTTTGAACTGTCAAAAAATACATGTTGTCCGTCAATGATATTATAAGTAACTTTACTACTTATAATATCATTGTTGTCCGTACGGTCGACATTTCGACTCCTTGGTACGTGGTTTGCACGTGGGAAGATTTCGCGCGGAATTTTACAGAATTGGGGCCCTGCAGGTATTGTAAAGCGTGTCTATAGCGCGCGCGTAAGCGCTCGTTGTATGAAGCCGACCTTCTGCACCTACCTATTTTGTGGTAGGGTGACAGATCGGGAATTAAAGGAAATTAATTAATTATATTATTGAAACAACTCAGAGGAAATAATAATATTCAATTCGTTGCAATAATCATGAGACCGTAGCGTGCGGGATTTATTAATAAGCACACGTACTGGTTATTAAATATTAATCACGCCAATGTAATATTCAATGAGATTAAATAAACATTATTAAATATTACTCAGGCATTCATAATAAAGAATAATGTTTTTAATCATAATCATAATCATAAAGTTTATTTGTAAACATAGGTACACAATAGGTCATACATAAAAAAGTACGCTATGTTTTCTCTTAAGACATACAAATATGCAAAGTATGCATACATGCAAAGTAGTTAGGCTAAACAAAATGTCATTAATAAATAGAAACATAGTATTAATAATAAAAGAAATGTCAGATGTGAAAATTTTAAATCCAGCATTAATAATTATTATAACTCTTTATCGTTTAAAAACTCGTCTATTGTATAGTAGCATTTATCAATCAGAAGTTTCTGCAGTACGGTACAGTAAGATTTTAAATTTTGACAATGGCTACTGCCATTGTCAAAATTCTTATGGAATTAGGAATTTTATTATATATTCTAGGTGCAATTCCGAAAAAGCTTTTGTACATCAAAGCAGTCTTACATTTTATGTTACATAATTGATTTTTGTACTGAGCGTGCAATTCAGTTTTTTTGACTGCTGACAGTTTAATAAATAAATGCGGGTTCCTTTTTACAAAAAGTTCAGTTTCTAATATATATAGTGCCGGAAATGTTAACAGTTGCAATGATTTGAAGTGAGGCATACAACTGTCTGTGGATTGCAGACCACACATAGACCTAATGCAACGCTTTTGTATCCTGAATACGTTTTTGGTATTTGTTTTGTTATTGCAAATCAGGGGGGCAATTTTCGTAATTTTAAGAACGTTCACAGTCTGATCTCAGTCGCAATCTGGAAAAACACCTCTAATTTCCCTACATTTTTGATAAGTTTTTGACATTGATTGTCGCTGAGATTGATTGCGACCAAACGGTCGCAATCAATCTCAGCGAGATAAACTGAAGGAAAATTCCCGTAATTAAAAACTTAATTACGGGAATTTTCCTTCAGTTTATTTTTAATATTATTATTGTTAATAGGTCCCACTTTCGATACAATATTCATCTTCTATGTAGATAAACCCTTTATATAGTATATTGTTTATGTAAATTAATTCAGGCTGTATAATATTTCCAATACACTAAGCTTATTTTCAATTCGATTTTAGCCATATAACGAAAACCTCTCAGGATTAATCTGTGTGCTGGCGAGCCGTTCATTTAATTCTTATAACAATTATAATTAATTACCTACTACAATAATAATATCGTTTATTGCGGATTACACATAAAAATACACACAATCCATATAGTAGTGTACTAACAACGACTTAAAAACTAAGCTGGTAAAACTTACAAACTAACCTATTGGCAACTAATATTTACGTGGCTCAAGACCATGTTGGCACGTGCCTCTGCACCCAGTGCCTTATAAAGGGGTTGTCCACCTTGTCAAACAATGTCTATAAGATGCTGTTGGAGCTACCGCGCTCCCTACCCATTATTGATGCTTCTATATCTATATCATCATCTACCTAGCCATTTCCCACCTAGGCGAAGCGACTGCCTGTACAGTCACGAGCAAAAGTATGTACAGTCAACAGCAAAAGTAGATGATCAAAATCAGAAATTCAATACTAATGAACGGAGTTCGCAGCTATATGGCAGCTGTAATAGTAGTAAATGTTTGGTATAATTTACAATCACATACTTTTGAATCAGTTCGACGCCACACAGTTCTGACGCGAACTCCGTTCAATAGTGTTGAATTTCTGATTTTGATAATCTACTTTTGCTGTTGACTGTACACACTCGGCTTTATTCAAAAGCGATTTACTCCTTTATTATTTAATGAAATTTTATGTTGTTACGAACATAGCATTTCCGAACCCATAGGTTTATGTAGCATTTCCGAACCCATAGGTTTATGTAATGTGTCGTATTTCAACGTTGCATTCGTTATTTCACGAAAAAATCGCAATTGAAAGTTGCCGAGTGTTGACATATTGGTGTTCGTGACTGTACTGACTGTAATCTAATCTAACTAGCCCATGCTGTCCACTGCAGGGCAAAAAGGCCTTACTCTCACATTTCCAGACAATTCTGTCTTTTGCGAGTCATGTTATAAATTAAAGTCGCTTTTCGTTGCTGTCTCTGTGAGTAGGTTGTTCTTCTAAACTACGCAACGGATTTTGATACAGTTTTCACCATCAGTTGAAAAAATATTTTTATAAGGTTTATGTATTATGTAAACTTACATTATTGAAAAAGAAAACTCGATGTTTTGTCAAGTCTTAAAAACCTTGCGAAATAGGGGCCGGACGCTTCTGGGTACAATATTTAAAAAACTTTTTTAACACGATGATTATTCACCCCCAAACCCAAAAACAAAACCCAAGTTGATCGGATCAAAGTCAATCTTTTCAGATGGGGGCTCTCGGTGGCTCTGATCTCAAGTGCGTATGCGGCACCTCCCCACAGACAATGACCCACCTTCCACTCTGCGCCGCATGCCTTGTCACCTGTGCACTTGATTACCTATCTTATGACTGAGTCAGTGAGCGGAGTTCACGCAGCTGAATTTTGGGCCAAAAATATTTAAAATCTTTGCCATCAATACGCTAAGAAGAAGATAACTCATACATAAAAACACAAACAAAATCCCCGTTGAGTAAATACCAGCTCCTTCGTTTCCAAATAACCCCTTTTTGTCCACTTTTCGACCAATAAAACATTTTCACCTCATTAAAATGTTTTCCTGCTGACCACACTTGATTTAAAACCACTATTTGTATGTTAATTTTTTCACCTCGCAATTGCGTCACCAATTACGGAACTCTTAATGAAGTATCGGTGTTTTATCGATAAAACAAACGAGTGAACCGACCAACCTCGACATTTATAGTGTGGGTACACACAATACCCAATATACTTATAACATTATATACATCCTTATTCAATGAAAGGATATTCGGAGGAGTAAGTATTTAAGGCATATCGAACATCAAATAATTCCCATTTTGCTTACCAAAAACATGATTGAACGCTCTAATAAAACGGTTGCACGTTTTTTTTTGTTAGCCTTAAATAATTCCTATTTTCGGGTCCTAAAATACTAAATTAGATGTGAATAGAATACAACTTAGATGTACTGCTCGCCGGCCGATACTACAGAATCATTCGCTTCGCTCGCTCGGCTTGCGCGCAGTTACAGTTCTAACCTTACATAATACGTTTGGTCGGGGTGCCCTTATAGCTTGGTTAGTGCGACCAATTCGGCTTGCGCGTAGTTGTTCACAGTTCTAACCTTACCTAATCCGTTTACTCGGGGTACCCTAACTTAGTTACTTCGACCAACTGTGAGAAAATTAAAAAGAGGCTCAATTGTTTAAAAAAAATGTGCGTCACTATAAGATCAATAAGTTTTTAGAGGATTAGTTAAATAATTATCTCCCTTTATTTATATAATTAATAACACTACTTAAACGGTACCCTAATTTCGTAATACACTTGCAAACTCAATCTCAATCTGAATGATTTTGACGTATAGGTACATATTGCTAATCCATTGCTTCTTATGCTCAAAAAACATGTCTGCTTAACAACGTAAATAACACAATGAATGTTGTTGAACTGTCAAAATGAAACCCATTGTTACTAACCATCACGATTGCCACCACCTGACCAATGAGGCAGCCAATCATTTACCAATTAGATACGAAACAGTTAATGAAGTATCGATATTTTATCGATAAAACAAACGATTAAACGATAACCGATGGCTCGATAATAAATCGGGAGCTCAATCGAGTGGGCACAATGTCCAGTAGGTACATAACATTACATCACGCTTATATTCACCGAAAGGACAGGCAGACGGGTATTTAAGTATGTATTTACATACTAGACATAGACAAACCGTGTGCCCGATGGGATATCACAGCGACAAAAATGACAAACTTCCATATTTTTCCAAAAATCCATCGTTAGTGCTCAATTTCGTTAAATAAGGAATGCTTGTGCCAAATTGCATGCTTCTAGACCCAGAAGTTTAGCCTGTGCGTTGTATAGAAGATCCAATTACCCTGCCTAAACTAGGAATCGAACGTAGGACCACACTTAGTCATCGCATTGCAACCACCTGACCAATGATCAGTCAATCATTTACCAATTACGAAACAGTTAATGAAGTATTGATATTTTATCGATAAAACAAACTATTAAAAGATAACGGAAGGCCTCGATATTAAATCGCGAGCTCAATCGACTGGGCACAATATCCATTATTCGATACATTAGCTTTATTGGACAAAACGATTCTAGTGTTTACTTTGACATTGATGTTCCAAGAACGGGGTTCGATTGTGGGTTTTACTAAGCCGATATCAATGTTGTAGATAGTACTTACTAACAAAAGAGTTTTATGTGACGTTTTCATGAGAGTTTACCTACTTATGTTATGGAAAGCCTGGTTTTTTGTTACACTGCAATTGAATGGACAGCTACTAAGTATTGTACTGCTTAAATAATAATAATAATATAATAATATCCCTGGAAATTTCACACAGCGCCATCTAGTCCCAAGCTAAGCAACCTAATGCTTGTGTTATGGTAACAAGATGGCTGATAAACTACTTATATACATTTTTTTTTTGTAAATACGTACATATTATAGATAGAAAAACACCCAGACTCGGAACAAATACATGTAGGTCATACAAATATTTGTTCCGTGCGGGAATCGAACCCGCGACACGCAGAAAATGCTGAAGAGCAGTGGTGGAAAATATCGTGAGGTAACCGGAATGTCCTACCCCCAAAAATTCGAAGACATGTGACATCTACCAACTCGCGCTAGGCCCGGGTTGTGGATTACGGCCCACTGCCTCTCACCGAGTTTTAGGCTGATTATTCTTAAATGCAACCTTTATGATTACTTTGAAAAGTAGATGGCAGAAATAAGAGACAAACTTGACTTGAAATTGATTTATAAAAAGAACAGGAGAAAAAAATTCAATTGGCTGGCAATTCAATCAAACAATTTTTATGTGTCTTTTTTATTTTTGTATGTTTTTGGTGTACGATGCATCTTTGGTCTAGCAAAGGCAATGGTAGATGCAAATAAGAACTGAATAATTAGTTCTGAGCTCTCAAAGTAAAAGGAACGAGAAAAAACTCAATAAGCCCAACTTTAACTAATAAAATGAGAGGGATCTAGGAGTTCAAATGCTTTTAAAAAGTTCTGTAGTCATTGGTCATTATTATTAGTTTTTGTATTTAACCATTACAGAGGGGCCCGTGGTTAAATAATAACAGCCGCACAGGTTGATCGATCAGGTTAAGCTACGCTTGCCGTTGTTGGTCTGTGGATGGGTGACCATCTTTACATACCGAGACGCCTCCGTGCCTCGGACAGCACGTTAAGCCCTTGGTCCCAGCTGGCATTCGTGGATCTTAGACAGGCGTTACGGCTAGTCGGAAACCCGAAAGTCTGACCACCAGTCTTACCAAGGGGTATGGTATTACCCAGTAACTCGGTTGTGGAAGTCAGATAGGCAGTCGCTCCATGTAAAATACTGGTATTCAGCACCATCCGGTTACACTGGAAGCCAACCCCAACATATTTGGGAAAAGGCTAGGCAGATGAGGGGATGATTTAAGCATTACAAATGATCAAATACGCCTCCCCTATTTCAGATACAAGCACGACACCTTCATCGGATTTCTTTGTAGTCTCTCTAGAGCTCAGAACTACAATTTTTAACATTCTTTGTAGGTCAAACTACAGAAAACATGATCATTTTTTTTTAACCTTTAGATTCTTCAAACTAGGTAAATATTTATTTCGTGAATGGGTCTACCTACGAACCCCGTTGGCTAACCCACCGCCTAACACCCTGAATACTAATCCCATTACTGAGACCTCGTAAAGCTCTCACAGTTCCTATCTCTTGACTTTGTTAATAATAATAGCAATGGCAGTTGAGAATATGTCATGCTCACTTAAATGTCGCACTGGTGGTGGCGCGTGTGTTGGATCATTCGGTTCCCTACAAAAGGGTTGAGCTGGCTGGTGCTGATCCACGCGTCATGTTCGTGAACAGGCGCCGTCGGTAGAGACTGGTCATCTCTTAACTACCAGGGCTTATTTTTAATTTTATATTTTAAATTGTTTCTTTTTCACATTGTTCTCACATATAGAAGCAATAAGAATATTGTACCCAGGATTTTGTAATAATATCTTGATTTAAAAGGTTCGTTCTTCTCCATAGAGATCTACGTTTTGGAATGGGCAACAGCTTCAACTTTCTGACTAACTGACCGACTATTAAATGATTTGAGTTTGAGTTTAATTTGGATGTACTTACCTAATTTGTGAAATTATATAATTATTATTTTGATGTAATTTAAATGAAAAACATAATGGTTTTATGTTGTAACTAGCGCCTGAATACAAAAACGTAGTTTTTTTTATGAGAGAAACAAAGAAAAGTTATTTATTGTGTGACTAGTACAGGAAGATCACAAACTAAACTAAACACAGTCAAAAATAAAACACCAAATTATATAAAAAAGTAACAAAAAGGAAGTGCCATAATACCCCGTTCTCCGCCTTCCACATCCAGTCTATCCCAGTCACCTTCTTAAGGTCATCAGTCCATCTAGTTGGGGGACGTTAAGCACTACGCTTGCCGACACGCAGTCTCCATTCCTTATAGCTGGAGAGTAAGCAAGCGCTTACTCTGCAAGCTATGTCGGACACTCCAGTTCTTTACCGGATAATTTTATTCCTGAGGGGCAATTCTCGTAATTTTAAGAACGTTCACAGTCTGATCTCAGTCTCAATCTGTCAAAAAATACTTCTAATTTCCCTAAATTTTGACAAGTTTTTGACATTTGTTTGTCGCCGAGATGAGACTGCGACTAGATTTTGAACGTTTTAAATTACGAGAATTGGCCTACTGATTTTATTCTTCAAAATAACTCCGAGCATAACTCGCTCCATAGCGCGCTGAGTGACCTTGAATTTGTGGCCCTGCCCGTCATCTACATAGGTACTATTAACTGCACTTCAGTAAACAGTATGTGTAAATTGGCATCAAAGCTACATTATTCATAGGAACAGCCTGTCTTACGACTAATCCTTCAGACGCCTCTCCCGACACGAGTCCTTTTTTTGGCCAGATCATTTTATAATCGTCAAGGAAAATGTGGTATAACATTTAATTCGATAGGATAAGTATAATTAAGTAGGAAATCCTGTTACACCCTGTAACAGGATTTTATACTTTACTAGCTGCGCCCCGCGGTTTCACCTGCATAAGTTTCGATCCCGTAGGAATATCGGGATAAATAGTATCCTATATGGTAATCCTGGTTATAAACCATCTGTGTGCCAAATTTAATCCGAATCCGTTCAGTAGTTCACATTCACGTTTATAATATTAGTAGGATTATATTTAATTTATATTTACTGAGGGGCCCGTGGCTAAATAATAACAGCCGCACAGGTCGATTGATCAGGTTAAGCTACGGTTGGTCTGTGGATGGGTGACCGTACTCAAATATACCAGTGGCACGATGTCGACGAATACAGTTCCCTTGTCCGTTGACGCGTACCGCTCGTGTGGTATGAACACTAAAGACTTCCGCAGACAGGCGCGACGTGACAGCGCAACGCGACTGCGGCACGCCTGCCTGCGGGAGCCTTTAGTCGGAAGCCCGACTGTTGAGGATGGGGTCTTGGGTTACATCCTCAACTCGGGCAAAGTGTAATTAGGTTGTACCATTTGGGACTTCTCAGTTTATCAGCTCGGAGTCTCGATTTATGCCTGGATTATAGGAAAATGTGAGAACGGTGTAGGTCAAGGATTCGAACCCAGGCCGACGCTTTACTTTCTGTTATTTATTTTCATCATCCAAATGGTGAAGAAAAACATCGTGAGAATACCGATATGTCCAGGAAACGTAAATTCTAAGACATTTGTGGCCTCTACCAATTGGCCCACTCTCTCTCACAGCGAGGAGGCCTGTGTCCCAGCAGTGGGAACGTTGTAGGCTGATCATGGTTTAGGGATTTCTCAGTTTACCAGATCAGAGTCCCGATTTATGCCTGGTATAGGAAAAGGCTCACCCAAAAAAATGGTACAGCTAACCATTCAGAAAATACATGCGTGATGTTACATTTCTTGAAGTTAATTTAATGAAGGGTGAAAATAATCATAATTGAATAGACCTTTAATTAAACTCAACACCTCGTATAAAACCCGCAGCGGAATATTGGATAACAATTGAATTATTACATTAATAAATAATTTATGAGCACTTTAGAATTCACGGAACTCCCTTTTATTTAAATAATTGTTTTGTTATGTGTCAGTTACACGTAATACTTAACAGCGATAATTTCTGTTTACATTACTGAAGAACTTGAGTTCTTGAAGGTAAATAATATTACTGGTACGTTCAATTCACATATTTACTAATGCTTGTTTTCAAGACAATTTTCTCGGTTCAATCCACTCAGACTATTGCTGTCCACTGCTGGACATAGGCCTGTCCAAGGCTGCGCCACAATACCCTGTCTTCTGCCTTCCGTATCCAGAGTCTGTTCCAGCCACCTTCTTAAGGTCGTAGGTCCATCTAGCTTGGGGGCGTCCCATACTGCGCTTGCCGATACGCGGTCTCCACTGCAGGACTCGTTTGCTCCACCGGCCATCGGCTCTTCGACAAACATGGCCAGCCCACTGCCACTTCAGCTTGCTTACGCTGCAAGCTGGTTTGGCCACCTATGTAGGTTATATTAGCCGAAAACATCAGCTTTAGGGAGGAACATATCTACGGTCCAGTAAATATGGTGATCCAAATTTTTTTGAACTCATTCAAACTTTTTCCACATCACTGTGATGCCTGAAGTACTCCTTTATAAACTAACATAATTCATATTTCTTAGTTTTTAGTTTTTTTCAGTAGTGATATTTCTTTAGTTTCCCGACGAAAACTCACGCGGCACGCCACTCATGAGGTTTATATAATCGATGATTAAAGTAGTTAAACGGTCGCTAAAGTTCGTTTTTTAAACCCAGATACTAATCTGACAGTTGTAATGTCAAATTTCTATACTAGAAAACGAAAACAAAAAAGACTTAGGTAAATAAAAGATTAGAGTCTGGGATTAAAAAACAAACTATAATCACGACTTAACTTTAAGTAAAGTTTATGAATAAAGGGTTGGGGTTGATTACAAATCACGCTACCTCTCACAAAACACACCTCCTCAGTAACAACCCACAACAGGCCAAAATATCAATTGTATTCAACTCATTTTAATTTTACCCTCATTCCACCCTTAGAAGTTTCATAGTATACAAGGTAACAAACTTATTGTAATTCAAATCAGTGTCTGGTGTAGGCCATATTTGTGTCATTCAAACTGAGTTAGACTGGGTACGCAAGTGCTCAGAGATCTGGCTAACTTCCAAATAGGAAGGGTAGCATATCTGTTTTATTATTGATTTTTGCTGTATTGATAGATGAAGGTATTTTGGGCGGGTGGTATTTATAAATTGATCTTAATAAGTGTATTGGTTACAAATGAATGCAATAATTATGCAGGCTCAAAATAAATTAGTTAGCAAAACTCCGCATAATAAATATGTGATGGTATCTATGACTAAACCAGACAAAACAAAAAAAGAATTAACTTAATGATTTTTTTATGAGGTCAACGACCGCTTGTAATTCGGTTACTTGAAGTATGGGGTGATAAAATTAGTCGTTTGTTTTCTCGTGTTCAGTTTACGATACCTATCGCGTCTATGAAGTGTACACAAAATAAAAAAGTGCTGATGAACTGACGAAAATAGACTGAGTAGGTAGATTAATACCAAAGGTCGTTAACCTCAAAAAAACAAAAATTTGGTTGTCATGTTCAGATATTTAATTTTTGTATATTTTGCAAAACACCAATCAAATTGCGCAAATGTATCCTATTAAAAAAATACTATAATAAAAAGTACAGCAGTAGTGTATAGTGATATATTTCTGATTAGTTTCTATAATGAAAACTAATATAACAAATTAAGGTTGAAATAATAAACGACGAGTTTAGTTTCAAGCGAGCTGTTGCAAAGTTTTATAAAACCTAGTTATTTTAAACCTAGTTATTATACAAGATTATCTATAGAATTCCAGCATCTACTTTTAAACCAGTTGTGGATTTAAAAGTAGATGCTGGAATAAAGCCAAGTATAAATAAACCTACACGTATATCCAGCGGAAAATTCATTGACAATATCATGCATAATGTCAAAGGTGGTCGAGGAGAACTTTTAGACTTAGCTTTGTCCGATCACACAGCTCAGCTATTTAAATGTCCAGTCAAAAAGACTTGTATGATTGATCACTGACATAATTATAATTAGTCGGGACTACAGCCCTGACAACAAAGAAAATTTTGTAGTTTGCAATAGTTTGCATGCACAAACTTAGTTTTGATGATAAATACCTCATCAAAGCTAAGTTTGTGCATGCAAACTATTGCAAACTAAAAAAAAAGATAATGTCTATCCCGAAACCGCTTTTAATTCATTTCATGATTAATTTAAACTTTTCTATGACTTATGGTTTCTTACTGTAAAGAAAAAGATCTTTAGTCAGCAACCTCCCATATTGATTTCTAAAGGCATTCAAACTTGCAGTAAACGGAAAAGAGATATACTTTGGCAGCATAGAAAATCTCCTTTTAGTGAAAACAAATAATTACTAAAACAATACTCGAAACGACTCAAAAAAGTTATTTGCTTGACCCAAAAAGCACAAAACAATTATCTTATAAATAATGCTGAAAACAAAACTAATGCTACGTGGAAAGTTATAAAAAAATGCAAATCAAACTTTCCTTCCGAATCCTTGCACAAAATACATACCTACTAATGATAAAGTAATACATGAACCTATAGAAATTGCTACAGCATTTAATGATTATTATGTAGATGTAGTTGAAAAAACGATTACCACAAAAAATAACAATAGTAATGGTTTTTCAAACATCAATCACTATGCGAAATCCATGTTTATGATAACTACTGACCCGTTTGAAATATTCAAAGTTACTAATTCATTGAAAAACCTCCTCCTCAGGGAGTCACCCGATGCTCTTGATTATCTACGTATTATTCGTTACATACGTGCATAGGGTTGGCTTTCAAAATTTTCCTCTAGGGTATATACAGGTACATTGTACCAACTAAACCATCCATATTACAATTTAATCAGTAACCCGATTCCTTATCATAGGGCGCCTTTGCATTCGCGTTTCAAACTAATAACCAATCTATGATCTATTTGACTATCAACCTAACTCTCATAATATGTATATCTAATGTTACATTCTGACGTCACGTGTGAAACATTATTCATCCTGGGGTACTCAATTAGGCTAATTGGCTATTAGTCAAAATTTACATTACTTCAGCCGCGTGAAAGCATATACTTGTAATGTTTGAATATGGGCCGGTATTAGTTGAGCTTTAGATGTTTGGATGATTTATAGGGACAGGGCTCAAGTTATGCTGGTTTTGAGGTTGTAAATTGTGTGGAGATTTGGTATATTTTTTCATTCGTATTATTTGTGAAAATAATGTGTTAGTTACTGCATGTTTTATTGTACAACTCCACATATCACCTACCGTCATGCCTTTATAAATCCCGTGTCAATAATGTGGCAACACTGTTCTATAAAAATAGCTGTCTTGTCTTAACAGATTCCATCTGAACACTAATCCGCAAAATATAGGGCTAGGCCTAGTTTGGGCGTTAGGACCAATTCATTGTAATACATTCATATTCCGTGCCTCGGAAGCCGTTGGTCCCGGCTGTCATTCGTGGATCTTTGACAGTCGTTACGGGTGGTCAGAATCCTGAAAGTCTGACAACCAGTCTTACCAAGGGGTATCGTATTACCCAGTAACTGGGTAGTGGAGGTCAGATAGGCTGTCGCTCCATGTAAAATATTGGTATTCAGCTGCATCTGGTTAGATTGGAAGTCGATTGGGAAAAGGTTGGGCAGATGATGATGACAATATTGTAAGTTTATGAAAAAAATTAGTTGTAACTTTATGAAAAAAATAACTTTTTTATTATTTTTATTATAGTAATATTATAATAATAATATATTTGCATAAACTGTATCTAACTTAACAAAGTTTGAGTTCGGTTTTCTTTTAAAACTTAGTAGTCATATTTAGTTAAAAAAGGTACATATTTATACAACACATAGAATTTTAACTTGAATGATCTGTTTATGATTTGTACCCCACCTTGAAAATGTAGTTAATAAAGCCTCTAGAATGCTTGGGTTTGTCATAAGAAATGTTACCTGTTTTCGTCGCAATAAGACTAAAATTCTGCTTTATAATTGTTTGGTCCGTAGCTCGTTAGAATATTGCAGCACTGTATGGAGACCTCACTATGCCACCCACACACTAAGATTGGAAAAGGTTCAAAAGCGATTCCTGTTTGATGATTAAGCATACTCTTCCGGGATAGCTAAGAAGAAACGATCGTATAAAGAGAGACTCTTGCACTTCAAGATGATATCCCTACAGAAGAGGAGAGACTTACTGGATTCGACATTCTTATTAAAAATTTTGAGGGGTAAAATTGACTGTCCCCAATTGTTGAGCAAGATCAAAATCCGTGTACCCACGAAAAGACCACGAGCTCCTATAACCCCCTTATGTCTTCCTCTTCGCAGAACTGTTCTTGCACTCTAACTCACTTGGTAAGTTCCGAAGTATTATGTACAAAAACTTGTAAAAACATTTTGTGTAACCAATGGGATCTGGGAATTGTATTTTAAATACGGTTAAAATACAATTCCCAGATTCCATTGGTTCGGGACGGATAAATTACATTAATCCTTATTAACTTTTGAAAAGTAATAATTCATGGGGAGCAGTGGTGCGTATAAGCGTTCATAGGTGGACATGACCATTCTCTATATCCCCAAAGACCAGTAAATTTTTTGAACCTAAGAGCCTGTTCACACGTCCATTAGTGTAAACGCTAACGTAACCGCAGATGCCTCATTATATACGAAAACTGAACTGTACGGAGCGCAGCGTCATCGTAGCGTGGTCGTGTTATCAATATATTTGTGCTCGTCTGAACGATCTTTAAATTTATATAATATTAGCTGTTACCCGTGACTTCGCCTGCGTGTACTTTGTATTATATCATTTTTAGTTACCTATTAAGCACTTTTTGCATGGAACATCATTGCATTCTGTATCTGGAGAAGGGCGTTGTTAGCTGCTGCGCTACAGTTTATACTTTTGCAGCTATCATAGTTTTACTTGTTGTATTTAGTCTTGTGTTATTGTTTCGAAATAAACTTTTTAAATATTAATATTCAGGGTGAAAAGCAGCGCATATTCTTCTCCAGATTCCAGGCTAGCTATATGAAAAATTTCATAATGATCGGTTCAGTTGTTTAGGCATCAAAAGGTAACCGTCATTAGACAGTGTTACTTTCGCATTTATAATATTATATAATAAAATAATATTAATAATATAATATTAGACATATTTATTTTATACTTTTTGTTGTGCCCTACAGGGTCCATAATTGTACCTTAGCTTTAAGCCTTTGTATCACCTCTACAACATTATGGAACATTATACAAATAAATATTTATGAATATGAATAGTATGAAATTGGGGATTTTATCATTTTATAATCTACAACAATGGCTAATCTAAACAAATGTGAATCCAACTGCTAAATGTCATGATAACATAAAACCATTAGACACCTCACTATGCTTAATTAAGTTTCTGTGTGCTTTCGCGCGAAAGCCAAGTAGAGAAAATAAAAGTCGCACAAATGTTAGCACTGGAAAATGTTTCTAATTTCACCTGGAAAATACCTCAAAAATGAACCTTATTAGGTTTTGTATACGGGCCATTTGAGTTATTGAGTTCACACTATACACAAATTAAATTATTGATTGATTCGGGGAACGACATCAATCCGCCTCGCCTTTTCCTATGTTGGGGTTACCGCGATTTCCAGTCATACGGGATGCAGCTGAATGCCTGTATTTTACACGGCGACTGTGTATCCGACCTCCACAATCCAGTAACTGGGCGGTACGATACCCCTTGGTAAAACTGGTTGTCAGACTTTTGGGCTTCTGACTATCCGAACGACTGTCCGGAAAATCTACGAACGACAGTCCGGACCAACGGCATAACGTGCTTTGCCCCTTGGTAAGCGGTATCGTATTACCCAGTAACTGGGTTGTGGAGGTCAGATAGGCAGTCGTTCCATGTAAAATACTGGTATTCAGCTGCATCCGGTTAGACTGGAAGGCGACCCCAACATAGTTGGGAAAAGACTAGGCAAATGATAATTGACTCCGGGACTCCTTTAAGTAGTTTTCACTATTTCTTATAGTTTTGGAGTTAGCCATCTACGCACATTTGAAACATTTACCCTCTATTTTGTTCCTATTGAATGATGTCAATGACTCATAGAACCCTGTTCCACGAACGTTAGCTTGCCAATCATTTAATTGACTCGCTATGAAATCGGACACCGAGTCACCACATTCAATTCGTCTAATGCACCATTCGTTTTACTTCGCATTGATAGCTTTCCACTACCGTTTCTATTTGTATCCATTTCCAAAATAGACTAGTTTATTGGAAAGTCTATAAAACTGTTGGTATTGAACATTTTACTTGTTTATCTACTGAAAATGTTAAATGGATTTTTCTAGAGCGAATTTGCTGGAGTGTTTTTTTATCAAAGGAAAGTTTTGCTATGTTTTTACAAATATATGATTTGGTTTTTTAGTTTTAAAACAAGCCTCGCTAACGTATTATTTTATCGTGGTCAATAACGTTAGCGAACGGTAATGAATTATGGACTGATTATGGAATAATTATGTGTATTCTCTCCATTCTCACATATGGTGGTCAAACAGGTCAGGTCTTTGACACCAGAGGTCCAAGCTCAAGGTTTGCCATGGACTCATGGAGCCCATCCTGGGGGTTCGAATTTCTGCCCGTATAAGGAACACAATACTGTGCGCTAAAACCAAGATAACTGACGTTGCCCAGAAAGCCGCTAAACTTAAGTGGGACTGCGCCGGACATGTCTACCGCATGTCAGATGACAATTGGGCTAAGAGAACTACCGATTAGATCACAATAAACGCACGACGCCATCGCAGATGGCCGAGACGAAAATGGCGGGACGAGCTTGGCTCCTACCGGAAGGACTGGCCGGACTCGCAAAAGATTTTGTAGAAATGGGAGGCCCTGCAGTGGAATAATACAGGCTAACAACGTTTCCGAACGTTACTAACAACGTTCGGAAAACATAGTACAAAGTATGGATTTTCGAAACTGAAGTTCTCAGTATTATTGACGGTAAAGCTGTAATGCAACAATATTAATTAACGGCTCGTAAAACTTAACGATATTTTTCACACGTCAACGCTCATTAATGGGTTACTTAATTATTTCGATGAAACGTGGATTGTCCGAATTGTTGCGGGTTCAAGTAAATATAATAAAATATAGATAATTGCATGACTGTGTTCAGTGATTTTTGATAAATGAAATACAGATAAATAGGTAGATTACCAGCAAGATTATAAGTAGCATGTGCACACTGCTGAGACACAGGCCTCCTCTTTGTGAGAGGGAGCGGGCCGTAATCAACCACACAGGCCCAGTGCGGGTTGGCGGATGTCACATGTCTTAAATTTTTTTATTCTAGGACATGGCGGTTACCTAACGATGTTTTCCTTTATCATTTTGAGAGCAATGGTGATGAAATAATTTATATACAAAGTAAAGTGCCTGTCTGCAACTCGTCAGTCCACCCCTGCTCTCGATTAGATTACTTACCTGTTATGTTATTTTTAATCATCATCATAATAATTTCAGCTGAAAGAAGTCCACTGCTGAACAGAAGCATCCCCCAAGCACCTCCAGTTCGACCGGTACCGTGCTTCTCGCATCCAACTGGTTCCGGCGGCTTTAACAAGATCGGCGGTCCGTCTTGGAGGCCTTCCAACGCTACGTCTTCCGGTACGCGGTCGCCACTTCAGAACCTTTCGGCCCCATTGGCCATCTGTTCTGTGAGCAATGTGCTCTGCCCACTGCCATTTAAGTTTGTCAATTCTTCGGGCTATGTCAGTTACCTTGGTTCTCCTGCGGATCTCTTCATTTCTGATTCGATCACGCAGGGAAACTCCAAGCATAGCCCTCTCCATTGCCCTTTGGGTGACTTTAAGCCTTCTAATAAGGCCCATTGTGAGCGACCACGTTTCAGTGCCATAGGTCATCACTGGTCAGAGACTTCCGCCTTGAGAAAGTGTGGTATGTGGGACGAGAAGATACTGCGTAGCTTCCCGAAGGCTGCCCGCTGTTATTTGTAAAAAGTGCCATAATTATCTAATACTGATCAGAGATTAATAATGATAAATTAATGTAGGTATCGTTTTCTGGTCTTAACACACTTTACACGTTATAAAACTAGATGAGGTCGGTGTTTCCTGTCCGGCTACACTAAGATATCGGCAGGATCACTACAATTATGTTAAGCACCCACCTCATAAACAACCCCGTTGGTCTCGTGGTCGTAAGCGCGACTGCGAAGCGTGTGGTCCTCAGTTCGATTCCTAGGTCGGGCAAAGTGTTATTAGGTTTTTACATTAGGAATTTCTTAGTAACAGTCCGGAGTTTGGAAGTTGGTGATGTGGTACCCGCGTGCCTCGGAAAGCACGTTAAGCCGTTGGTCCTGCGCCTGATCTCTTTCCTGTCGTGTTGGATTTCGTGCCCATCGGACTATGAGAGTGAAGGAAGAGTGCACATGTGTCTTCGCAATACTTGTGAACTATAACATCTTCCGCGCCATAGGCTAGTCTCCGCTAAGATTGGCCGCCATGGCCAAAATACGTTCTGGAGGACTACATACATAAACGTAGTTACTTGAAGTTGACAAATGCGTTGATACGAGTACCATCTTGTGTCCAGAATAAGCTAGCTGCTTTAAAAATCTAATTAGTCCGTCAGTTAGATTATCAAAAAATATTGGACCCGTATTTTTTCTTTTGTCAATTATATAAAAAATGATGAAGATATCGCCCGTTAAAGTTTCGCGTGACGTCACGCCTTGCTACACTTTTTAGGATAGCGTGACGTCACGACCCCCTACTCCTAAATTTAAACGCGCTTTATCTTTTTCATTTATTGTTCGATTGACAAAAGAAAAAATACGTGTCCATTATTTTTCGATAATCTAACTGACGGACTAAATATAATAATTATAATTTTACCCAGGAATCTACCCTATTATAAGCTCAGGGCTGATTTTACAATCGACAGATAATTTTTATTCGTGGAATAAAATTGACGTCTGACAGTTTTTATATGGAAGAACTGTAAAAAATTCAAAATTATTGCTCCGATAAAATTATCTGGCGTTGGAAAAATCAGCACTTAACAAACAAAAATAGGCAATTAGACGAAGAGTTCTTGAGAAATTAATTAAACATACTGAAATTCACTTTTTCTCTTTCTGTATTTTTTTGACGAATTTGAACTGCTTGCGAAAGCAAATGCTGTCATAAGACCCTCGAACGGTTCACATAGGTGTAGTAAGTACCTTCTCAGTTCATTTCGCTCCTCGACGGGAAATAAGGCTTCGTTCAGAACGTCGGGTATCAGCAAGTTCACACCGTATTACATCATACTACCATATTTCTTCGAGATCATTTGGATTCCATTTGCGACACATGTCCTTCACATTTATTTATAGGAATGAAAATGTAGAAATCTTTCGCCTTTTTTCGTATGGTAAAGTTGTCATCGGAGAGTAATTTATTGCTAGAATTCTTGAAAGTGGTCGGTTAACTGATGTTTGGGACTTTCATCCGTTCAAAGCATATTTTTCTGTCTATTTACTTTTTCAGTAGTCGTTTCAGTTTAATACGAACCGAAGTGGAAACACGGTTTTCTTTACAACTTTTTACATTTTTATTATCCTTGTTGACTTTTAGTCTATTTAAGGCAGATTATTCAACAGTCAGATAACATTTATCTAAGAAACAAAAATTACAGTTTGATCAACTTTTGTTAAAGTTATATGAACATTGAAAAATCTGCCCTTATAATAATTTCCTTTGAAAACGCTGAACTTTATTGTTTCAGTTGATTTTGTGGAAAGGATAATATTACAACTTAGTAACATTCGAAAAATTTAAGTAAAGAGATGACGCACCATAGAGTAAAGTTCTATAAAGTTTGCCTTCAAAGCAAGAGTGAACAGCAGTGCGATTCTGTAACCATCTCACCGTGAACACTTAGATGAAGTGAGCGTGGAGTGAGCTGTCATTCCAAATAATGCTAGGGATTGACACCACAGAACAGATAAAAGAGGTTAGAAGGGCCTTGTGGGCGGGGCAGGCGCGCCGCAATGTTGATCAGACGCTCAAAGTCAACCGAAATGTGAATCACCGCTCAACAATCGCGCTCTTGTTGTGACAGCGTTCGAAACTCCGCGGAAAAATAGAATTATGCCGTCTTGCGCTATTATAACGTGTCGCAAAAGATGTCAGGAGTGTAATGTGGCCCAAGGAGGGATTTCTTATCACCGGTAAGTCCAAAAACCTTAAAATACGAGTGATATTTGTAATTATTGCAAAAGTATTATGAAGTTTGTAGACAAAAACGATAAAATCGCATTCAGATGCAAAATTATACATTGCTTGCAATACATGGGTACGATCTTGTACGACGTGAGCGGTCGCGCAATGTATTGCGTTCACTGCGAACGTCGCGTGTGTCGAGCCAAAGCATCTATTCAGGGAAATCTATGCGCATCGATAGTGTTGTGCCAAATTGTAAACAATGTCGATATTAAGTATGTGTATTATACGAATGATTATTTTCAGTAATATTACAATTAATACAACTTCGTTTTTATTAACACTAATTTTATTATTGTATAATGTGGATTATTATTATTAATTTAGTTTCTTAGCTGGTTTTTCGTCTTAAATTTGGTTTGAGGTTTACTAACCTCAAACCAAATTATGGAAAACTAAAAAAAAATTTTCATTGTAAACATTAGTTTATTTTTTTTAGTTTTCCAAGAGATCCAGATACAAGAAAACTGTGGATTGAGGCAACTAGTAGCATTCAATGGATACCTACTAAATGTAGCACAATTTGTTCGCAACATTTTGTAGAAAATGATTATGTAACAAAACAGTCAGGGAATTGACAGATTGAGACAGATCAGACTGTGAACATTTTTAAAATAAAGAGAATTGCCCCTCTTAATTAATCCTCATCCAAATAAATACGTTACTCATCACAAGTATATAATTTTGAACAAAATTGTCCTTGATTGGATTTTGGATTTCAATGAATATCTTAGGAGATATCATGGTTTTAAAATAACTCCGCAAGGCGGCCGGTCATTAGCTTACTATAGTAATGTACTAAGTGATAATCGTAAGTAATACTCTTAAAGTAATGGAATATATTATTTTAGTAGGCTTTTACCTCAAATTAATTATGACGTAAAACAGAGCTGCAACTAGCATAAAACGAAAGAAAATTTAAATTTCACGGCTGTATCGGATGTTCCCCCTTAAATTGACTTTGATTTAATTTTATTTATATGTAATTTGGATGTCCACATTATTCGTACCGTACCCGCAACTTAAAAAATTGCAAAACTTTAATTAACAAAATTACAGTAATTTTATCGATATGATTAATCGACCTTTCGGTCGCCGTAACTATTTGCTTTTACAAGTGTGTGAGTGTACGTCCAGAGCAGTATTTGCGTTAGTGTGACAACCAATAGCAAACACGCGATCTAAGTGCATGTGGTTTATTTGTGTGCGTAATGCGCGTACGTATAATGTCTTGCTTGTAGTGGAGAGACAGGAGTAGGAGACATGCGGCGACACGCGTTTTAATACAAATCAGGAACTATTTCCTTTCTAACCTCTTTTATCTGTTCTGTGATTGACACTACTGACAACTCACATCAAGGACACTTCACGGTGAGATTTTTACAGAATCGACCGGCAGGCATCTTCTGGACACGCTCGTTCTATCATGGACCTCATCCTTCGCTCTCCATCAGGCGTGATCGCGGTCAAGAGCAGGACTATTGGCAATAAAAATTAAAAAATGTTACCGTCATTAGACTAACCTGCCTCCGAAATATAAATCAATCTCGGGCCTAGCCTTTTCCCAGCTCAATTGTGATTGGTTCCCAGTCCACTGGAAGCAGCAGAATATCAATATTTTACGTGAAGAGACTGCCATTTGACTTCCACAACCCAATTACTGGGCAAAACCGACAGAATATAGTTCAATAAATCCGTGTAGATACCGAACATACTGTAGCCCTTTTGGCCGCTCGTTTGTCTAGTAGCCGCTATCGGTAATAGCACGACTTATGGTCTTGGGTTCGTTTCTGATGTCGGGTAAATTATCATTGCGGTTTTCCATCAGACATTTCTCATAGTAACAGCCTAGCCTGGAGTCTAAATAGTTTTACGCCCGACTAGGCTCGCCCTTTAAGGAAAATAATTTAAAAATAAATGGCGAAATGTGGGTGTATTCTATACAGGGTCAAATTAGATTAGCTAGCGAAACACTGCAGAAGTGGTAGGTATCGATATCTAAACACGATAAAATAATAATAGAAAAGATAGATGTTTTTTTCTTAGGGGTCAACGACCCCCTGGTTGTGTTGTTACTTGAAGTATGAGTTGAGAAAATGTGTTTTATCGTTTTTAGATATCGATACCAATCACATCTGTGAAGTTTACATAAAATAACTAATTATTTAAAGTGATATTTCAAGTAAATACACTAACAGCGGTCGATGACCCCATAAAAAAAAACATTTTTTTTTATTTATTATTATTTACTTAATCTTTTCTTACACAAAGGCAGACTTAATGACTTAGGCATTCTCTACCAGTCAACCAAGGGTGGTGAAGAGATAGTGGGAGGCAGTCACCTCCTTCTGCGAAGCAGTCTTGCTAGCGAAGGAGGTGGCGGGGTGGGCGAGGGAACGCACCTTGCGCACCTCACGCCTCAGCCGCCGCGGGAGACGCTCCGGGCGTCGGGAGTCGCGTGACGACTCCCGGCCGCGACCGTAGGCGCGGGCCTGCGGGCGGAGAGTAATGGGTAGCTCTCCGTCCGATCAGGACTAGGCCCGTGCCGGACGGCGTGTACGTGTTCCACGCGCGCCTCAAAGAGATGTCAGCAAAAGCGAAGGGGCCCCATAGGGCCGAAGCCTGCCAGGGTAGCGGGAACATCCGAAAGGGTTTACCGCTGCCCTGGAACATAAAGGGCTAAGGAAGGAACACGGGTGGGTTTTAGTCAGTAAGAGTCTGACACTCCCTTCTGTTCCACCCAGAGCGGGAGGAGTCATTTGATGATTTACCATCCTCAAAAAAAAAAAAAAATGGTGGTGAAGAGATTAGATGGGTAGAGGTGTTGAATTTATCATGTTTACATATTGATTCCCATCTTGTCTGCCGAGTTTCGCTAGCTAATTTAAGCTGACGCTGTATACACCTCTACCCTAAAAACACGCTTAATATAATGTCACTGTGGCCTTTGAAAACCTACACAAAGCTCACTTCGTTCAGTGTTGAGTTCCAATATCAAATTAAAAGTTTTTATTTTTGTTTTTACAGCGCCTCGCTTCAAGCATTTTGCTGTAAAACCGAATGCGTGACCCTTGCCGTCATAGAGGGCTTAAGTCCAGAAAATTAATTAATAAAACAACAAGTAGGACGTAATTTATTTAATTAGTTTAATTTGGCGGACCTCGCAGGGTGGAATGAAATAATTAATGTATATATTACAAAAATAAATGAAAGAGGATAGATATACATTTTATTTCGAAGGAGTTAAAGGTAGACGGTATCGTGAATTATGCTGGCAATTGGTAATTTTCCCTCACCAAATTAATTTGAGCAGTGGCCAAAGTGCCGGCCGGCCATACACGCTACGGTCTACCGAAGAGGTGTACCTGTGCAGGAGTACCTGAACAGGTAGACCGGAGCGCTTATGGGAGTGGACCTGTGCAGTTTTTTGAACCTGCGCAAGCGACCTGTGCAAATTCGAAAATCAATTCTTTCTAGTGTCACCGCACGGCCATCGCAAAAGGAACTGAAGACCGCTCAGGTAGACTGGAACGTCCGCATACACGCGGGTGGCAAACCTGCACAGGTAACCTCTCCGGTAGATGTCCGGTAGACCGTAGCGTGTATGGCCGGCCGTGACTTACGAGCTGGAGGTCGTAGGTCCGAACCCAGACAGGCGCTTTATTTTGTGTAAACATCGTGAAGAAACCAGCATGTCCTAGAAGCTAAAATTCGAAGACATGTGACATCTACCAACCAGCACCCTAATTGCGTAACACACCATCAATCGGAATCAGAATCATTTTGAAGCAAATTGCTAATCCAATGCTTCATAAGTTCGAAAAATTTGTCTGCTCAACACGTAAATAACGCAATTAATGTTGTTGAACTGTCAAAATGAAACCGATTCAGAGTGATCGTGTGTTACGCTATTAGGGTGCCGGTCTGCCTTGTAATGTTAATTACTTAACACCTAGTATTGTATACAATCAAGTGTTTTCTAACTGAACAGACAGCTGTGCTGCTGGGGAGTTTGTTGCGCCACTTTTTCTTCCCAGCGATAGCACTAGGAACTGGTGAAGGGCGGGCGTTTTTGGGGGACTGTCTTTTGTAATTTTGACGTTCGAAAAGTGCTGATTCTCAGCCTAATTTGAATAAATGACTTTTGATTTTGGTCTGAGCCCGCGTGGTGGATTACGGCCCACTCTCTCGCACCGACAATAGGCCTGTGTCCCAGCAGTGGGAATATGCTAAAGGACATCATTCATTTCGTACCCAAAAATTAAACAGCAGTAAACTTTAATTTTTGGGTATAAAATATTCGCCTTTATTTGACGATTTAAATTTAAAAAACTTGAGAGGTGTCAAGGGACACCCGGATGGAACGAAGTTCAAAGAGAGAGAGAGAGACAGACAGAGAAACACGCGCACGCCGCACGGCTTACAACTACCTATACCAAAAAGTGTCGTTCCAACTTTTGGTCTTAATTCTTTCCGTCTAGCCTCCTTTCGCAACGCGCGATAAGAAACTTCGTTCCAAAAACATATGAACACCGTGTATTTCTCTTCGTTTTGAAACGAGAGTAACACGAAAGAATCAATATCTAACTTTGTATCATTTGGTTTCAGTTTATATATCATATGGTTTCTATTAAGTACAAAATCCCGGGTCTTTTACACCAAACTATCCTTGTTATCCCGAAAGTTTTAACTACACTTTAATACAATCTTTGCAATAGATACTTCAGACATACTCCCAAATAACAGAATTCTTATTTTGTTCAGAAATGTTCTTGTTTATTTTTAAGTGTGTTATGTTTAGTTAAGTAAAGTTTATAACTCAACTAACTAACTCCGCGTTTGCGGAGTTTAGCTAGCCAATTTAAAATAACCCTGTATAGATTACTTCTAGATCACCTGTCATTATACTAAGGTAAGAGAGTTAAGTGGAGTATCCGCTTAACTCTCCACTTTTCTTTTACCAACTGTTGGATAGGCTTCTATTCAAATCAAATCAAATACTTAATTTATTTCTTTGCAAACAATGCTAATTGGTACGTAGATGTATTTTTAATTATGTCCTCCACCAGATGCGGCTGAAAAAAAAAACAAGTAATGGCCTAGACTTTCAGAATCTGAAATCCGAAAGTTTATAAACTTTGTAGCCATCAAATTAAGCCAGACTTCATTTCGGACTGTGCACTAACTGTGACTTCACATCCAATTAGCAACATAAATGTCAAGTTAGTTCATTTTAGAGTAACACGGAGTATGCAACACAATTTAGCCTCATTTATCTGCTCGGACGTGTAGCACCAGTCATATTTGCACGGAAGGAGGTATAAAAGCGGGTCAAGTAAGGAGGCACACTGAGGGTTCCGTGTAAAGAAAACTATGAAAAAATTGACTAAAACAATAAACAATTTACACAACTTGTCTTGGTTACTTATAATTATGCTTAAGAGTAAATCAGTTTAAATTGTGTCTAATTATTAGCATCTGCTGCCGAACTAGGTTTGCAGCCTGTGTTTCAGCGTAAAGCATATCAAGCCCTCGGACTGGGTATGCAAGTATGAGCTTAGTAACAATTAAGGATAATAGTTACCTTCTTTATATTTGCTGTGATAGAGTTTATAGAAACATCTATGATCTCTGAGTTTGTGTCTAGTCTTCATCTAGTTTTTAATACAGCCGGGGTGGCACGGACATCGACACGCAAACTGTAACCATGAATTCCGCACATGATTCTATAACCCCTGCCGTAGATTTTTTTTCGGTTATCATAAAAAAATCTGGTGTTTCATAGAAAAATTCACGTACGCGGTCAAAATGTAATAACTGACGATAAATTTCAACGCAGGGTGGTTCAGAATCATGTACTGAATCCATGGTAACAGGTTGTGCGTCAATGTACAAACGCCAGCACATCAAGCTACTACAATCTGTCAAATTTCTTTAATAGATTTTCAAGTTTATCGCTAAAGCATTAAGGTTCAAAGTTGATTGGGAAAATTTGACAGTTTCGGGTAGGTTGACCTGCTGGTGTCTGTACCTGCCACCCTGTATTATTATTGTACGTGTGTTTGTTAAAAATCAATTTACAGAATAAACATGTCATAATTTACCACTAATTCTGAAAATGCATGGACTGTGACTACATATTATTATGGTTAAAAAGACACAAGCCGATGACATACCTACAGACAGGAAGCGCAGGTTTTGTAATAGTTTTCCGTCGACACTGTTCGAATACGGAATCCTAAAAACGCGGGTAAAGTAAAGAGGCTAAATTAACTAGTTACATAAAAGTGAAAAACGACGCTCGCTGGGAGCCGAGCAGAACCGTGGGCTGTATTTCTCAGCAGTATTTTATAAGCGAGTTTTGCTCATCTCAGATCATTTGTCCACGTAATTGCGAACGCTTTGCCTCTCCGTGATGCGACGCCTTGTTTTAAAAGGAACCTCTTTTTGTACACCTCTGATTCTTTCCGCGACTAGATTGGATGTGAAGGGAAGTAATACGAAATGGTTGTAATTTATTCCTCTTGTTTATTTTTGTGTAATATTTCTCTTGTAAGACAAATATATTGCTACATTTTGGTGAACATATCTGTGTGTTTTCGTGGCAGTATTTCATGATTTACATACGTTTATGACGTCATTAAGGGCCTAAAAGCTGTACTTTGGGTTATATGTCTTGCTGAAATTATTCTGGTCCTATTATGAATTCCCTCAATGTATAAATTCTTTGTTTACTTGAATAGGCTCTAATACCTACCCGTGAAAAGGAAACAAAATATTATTCGTGAAAGTCATGTCCGAAATGTAAAACACATTAAGACCTGTCGTAAATAATTTTATCAAACTTTTCATATTTTTCCTTAAAACGCTTATAGAATACAAACGTCTTAAGCTTACAAGCCCCCACTTTAGCTTATTCAATTACTTTTAGAAGAACCTTTGAGAAAACTTATCTCGTCCGTAGTGACGCTAAATATTGCTGCTAATTTCTAAATTTCTATTAGTTATTACGTTGATGCCAATCATATTTTCCTAAGGGCTGATTTTTCCATCGTCAGATAACTTTTAATCGAGGAATAAAATTGACGTTTGACCACAGTCAAACGTCAATTTTATATATAATAAATACACTTATTTATTTATTTATAATAAGCACACCAACATCATGGAGTCATAGCTAGGCATAGCTAGCATGTGTGAGCCATATCTGCATTCATTAAGAAATCTATGGCTTAGTTATCATCACCATCAGCAGCAACAGAACGTAGGGCCCTCCAATCGCACACCATCTTAGGTCACTGCCTTCTCTAGCCTACCTGCGAAGATCGTGGTGGTAGGTGGTTACTTAGCCTGCCTAGGTTTGTCGATTCGCATTTCCGTCGATACCGTCTCAAGAACACGTCTACCCTAACGGTCATCGGTCGGTGGTTTACTACAGTATTTGAGTAACTACCGCGGTGGTCAACCGTTCGGTATCTTCGCTAAGATTTGATTTGATGCCACTACCGTTTTATGTGATAGTTACCTTTTACAAGCGGGGCTTGTGGCTAAGTAATAACAGCCGCACGGGTCGATCGATCAGGTTAAGCAACGCTTGCCGCGGTAGGTCCGTGGATGGGTGACCATCTTTACATACCAAGACCCCTCCGTGCATCGGGAAGCACGTTAAGCCGTTGGTCCCAGCTGTCATTCGTGGATCTTTGACAGTCGTTACGGTTCGTCAGAAGCCCGAAATTCTGACAACCAGTCTTACCAAGGGATATCGTATTACTCAGTTACTGGATTGTGGAGACCAGATAGGCTGTCGCTGCATATAAATTCAGCTTCATCCGGTGAGTCTGGCAGCTGACCCTAACATATTTGGGAATAGGCTAGGCAGATTGAACTTACCTTTTATACCAGGGTTGACGGAAACAGTGCTAATTTCAAATATTACAGTTAAAGCTCAGTCATCTATAAAACAATATTTATTTCGCCTCTAAATATAGGAATAACGTAATCCTGCGAATGTCAGAAGTCAATTTCTTAATCAGCTTTCTTTAAGTCAGGCCTTCGTCACCCTACCAGTTATTTATCAGTAATATGTTATGTCTCAGCCAGTCGCAACGCTCATCTCCCACGCTTCCAGGAGTTTGCCCACTGATCAACTTTTAGGTAATCTGTGGATATTTTTTTCCCCTCCTCCTCGGCCTAGCCTTTTCCCAACTATGTTGGGGTCGGCTCTCAGTCTAACCGGATGTAGCTGAGTACCAGTATTTTACATGGAGCGTCTATCTGACCTCCACAACCCAGGTAGGTACTGGGTAATGCGATACCTCTTGCAATTCTGGTTGTCAAAGTTTCGGGCTTCTGACGACCCGTAACGACTGTCAAAGATCCACGAATGTCAGCCGGAACCAACTGCTGAACGTGCTTTTCGAGGCACGGATCAGGACAAGAATCTGTAGGCATTGTTGAGTATTTAATTTGGGTTTTCGTTCCTAATTTTGTTCTATTCTTCCCAAGAGGCACAGAAACGTAATAAGTGTATAAAATGGGTAATCTGTCACAAGGTCAACAAACTTTATCAATTCCCCTTTGGGAAGACCCATGTCTTCGAATTGTTTATTTAATCTACTGGTCTGGTTGATAGGAACCTATTTATTTATATAGAAAATGTAGTTCGTTCGCTCGTTGGTCTAGTGGTCGAAAACGCTGCTACTGAGCAGGTCCTGGGATCGATTCCCGGGTCGGGCAAAATGTTATTGCGTTTTTTCCATCTGGAATTTATCAGTAGCAAGCCGGAGGAGTCTAAATTGATTCCCGGTTGATGGCTAAACTCAACCCTATTACATGGACTTAAACATAACTTATAACATACACCTCTGCACTCTTCGGGGGATACAGAAGTGAATTTATGTTTAAAATAGACTATTCAGTGAGAATAGCTAAACTGTGATAAGAGAATTTTCAACAAGACGTCTATTTGCTAATCCCTATATCTTTTGCGTTCGACTTTTGCTTTTGCAAAGGAGCTGCGCTGAGGGAGAATTGAAAATTGAACCCATCTTATTGGTCGACATTTTTCTAGCTTCCTTGAACAGCTCTAGTCGCGCACCCAAGGCAAATACGAAACGGAAAAGTTTTAACACAACACAGTGATCTCGAATATCGATGGGGATAGGCACTTACAATAACGAGCAGAAATACTTGCCTATGTAGGTATACATTTGACTTGAGGGGCTCGTGGCTAGATAAAAACAACCGCACGGGTCGAACTTCAAGGATAAGCAACGCTTGCCGAGGTCGGTCCGTGGATGGATGACCATTCATAACAAACTCAAAACGCAAACTCAAATCATTTATTTCAATTAAACCATTTCAGGCACTTTTGAATTATCAACATTTTAAATAGTCGGTCAGTTAGTCAGAAAGTTATAGCTAGTTGCCCATTCCAAAACGTAGATCTCTTTGAAAAGAACAGGCAAGAAACTCCAAGGACACTCTTTTAAATCAAGATATTATTACAAAATCCTGGGTAGATTATTCTTATTGCTTCTATATGTGAGAACAATGAAAAAAAGAAACAATTTAAAAACTAAAATTAAAAATAAGACCAGTCTCAACCGACGGCGCCCGTTCACGAACATGACGCGTGGATCAGCACCACACAGCTCAACCATTTTGTAGGGAACCGAATGATTCAACACACGCGCCACCACCAGTGAGACATTTAAGTGAGCATATACTCGTAATATATCGAGAATCCTCCGTGCCTCGGAAAGCACGTTAAGCTGGTTGGTCCCGGCTGCTATTTTTAAATATTTTCCGGCTAGACTGGAAACCGATCCCAACATAGCTTGGAGAAGGCTCGGCAGATCGATTGTAGGTATACAGTTGGCAAAAAATCAAGTGCTCGTGATTGTATCTAAACACTAGAACAACTTAATCACAAAAAAATAAAACTTTACAGTACACCCATCAAAAATTGCTGTAACAAAATATTTTTCTGTGTCCGAATTGCCTTTTTTTGAGAGAAGAAGAGGCCATTACTTCCCTCCATTGTTATAACGAGGTTACTTCAAGTTCGTAAGTGACACCGCGACTGCCTCCATTATGGAACGTGTCAAGGTGACGCGAATAAATAATATCAAGTACAAGTTATATTACCAAGTTCAGTGTTGAGGGTGTATTTAATATGAATAAGTTAAGTTAATGTGGTAGTGACTATGAAATATTTGGCTTAAGGGATGGATGCGAAAGTTGCTGATATTACGAGTTTGTAACTTAACGGAACTAATGTGTACAGACGCCAGCACGTCAAGCTACCTGAAACTCTCAAATTTTCTCAATCAACCTTAAACCGATAAAGTTGAAAATCTATTAAAAAATTTGACACATTGTTGCAGCTTCATGTGCTGGCGTCTGTACACACGGCTACACATCAAGCTATGAAAACCAGTATTAGCTGACCGTTCATTGTGAGAAAATATCATACAAAATGAGGCCAAGACAAACTGGTTTTGTATAGCTTGACGTGTAGCCGTGTGTACATAAAATATTAGGTAGAAATGTTTTATATCTCATATTCTTAGGGTAGGTTTTTTCACGTTCACTTGACGCACGCTTATACGTCAAAAATGGCGCTTACTATATTGTCAAACCAAAATAGCGTTGTTTCAAATTACAATTACAAAATTATGGCCTTGCCGAACGTCAAATATTTGACGTTATTATTTAAGTAGATACGTCAAGTATGTTACGTTAACCAGCCGTTTGAAACAACCGGCCCATAGCGTCTCAATGTCAAAGTCAAATCGTTTGTTTCAAATGGAAACATAAAATACACTTTTGAATGTCAAAATTTAAATAAAATTGCCCCTTTCAAAAGGTAGTTTCGTATGGCAAAGAATGGTCAAGAAACTCCACGGTAATATCTATATTGTGAACTCACCAGTGAATGCATTGGCGGTGGCGTGCATTAGTTCCTGTAACGTGAAGATACTTGAGCACGCAGGAGATGACCTTAATAAGTGTCTTATTATTTGTGGCACAGTCGCCAGCACATCAAGATACTACAATCTGTCAAATTTCTTTATTAGATTTTCAACTTTAACGCTAAAGCATTAGGTTCAAGATTGACTGGGAAAATTTGACAGTTTCGGGTAGCTTGATGTGCTGGCGACTGTACAACGCCACATTTTTACTCTAGGTCCGCAAACAGCATTGATGAAAACTTACATAAAAAGTAAAAGTAAAGTAAGGTAAAGTTTAAGTAAGGTGATGTTTTTCATTTGTCCCCTCTAGGTTTCTTGGTCCTCCATTAGCGTTATCAGCCAATCCAAAAAAAAATCATTTATTCTAAGTCAGCATCTTACCCGTTTCCAAAGCAATACACTCGATGAATCCAAGATTTCTTTTAACTTCACATTTTCTCCAGCTATTTATTTTCCGCTCCTGAAACTTGGCAAAGGTAGAATCTATACTGCAAGGAGATCTATTCATCTTGCTCCGTGCAATTTACATACAAAACAAACTTTTTTATTCGACTTCTTTACAGGATCCATCTTGGGGAACATAAAAGAACTTTATAAATCTCGGAATAACGGCTCTTTGGTCAATTTATTGGAGTTACTTTAGCAAAAATTGACACACTAATAAAAATGGATAGTTATTGTTGTGCAGTTTTTGCTGAAATATAAAATGGTCTATTTATGAAAAACCGGTAATAATATTTAGAAATAAATGGGCACTTAGATAGATACCTAAATAGGAATGTATTTGAAACAATGCATACCTGAAAACCACTAATTAGGCATACGAGTATAAAACAGTGAATTCTGCTAAAGGTAATATAATTTTGTAATATTGCTAGGCAATATTGTATTTAATTTTCTCAGACATGCTTGGAAATTCGACCATAATTTTGACATCCTTCTTTGAGATAAATCGAGATTGCTGTACTGGTTAAAAACATGCGAAGAGTGGCCGAATAAATTACTATGAAAACTCATATCTCTCGTGTAATATAAAAATGGAACGGACTTAACGAACTACTTTGAATCTTGGCAACCGACAAGGAGGTAACATAATATCAGATATTTTGTTTAAATTTCGAACTAGCTTGCAAAAACAACCGTTTAAAGTAAAAAAAAAAACAAATGAACATATTGGCGCGTGAAAAAAATTGCAGGACGCTTCAGTAATATTTTCCCAATATAGCCGTGATTTCATTTTTTTCAGCATCTGGAGCCATATTTAGAGGGATAATATCTACTATTCGTCCTCTAAAGCTGCATCCTATTCTGTACTGAAACAATTAAATGTTAAGTAAGTCAAAGCATTTATTTCAAATAGGCACATTAAAGCACTTTTATACATCAAAATTTACAATAAAATAGAATTGATTTTAATTGCCTCTTCTAAATGGTAGTTTCAAATGGAGGAGAATGGGTAAGAAACTCCATGCGTCAGCACAAATACGCACAAAAATGACGTGTCAATATTAAACGTTTTAAAAATAGTTTCTCAGGACATTTCAATGAATGTTTTTAAATAAAGTTCAATCAGCACTATAAAATGTGTAAGTATAACTTAGTATTAATTGCTCCGTCTGTAAAGTCACTATTACCAGCTCTTTTTAGTAATAATTTGCAATTAAAAAGATCCAGCGAACAGCATTTCTTGTAAAAAATACCTCATTACAGAGATGCTTCTCAGTTTCTATTTTATTTGCTTAATATTTTTTTAAGCATGTAAAATATTGTTGGCAGCTATTTGCTACAAAGGTAAGAATGCATCTCGGTTGCACAAAAATACTTTAAAAACAAAGAAAACTTTGCCGCAGTTATAAAAGCAGATAGCAAAATACTAAGTATTTAAAATATGTTCTACTTTCAACTCATAAAATATGTTTTCTGTGAATTGTTTGAAAACATATTTTATGAGTATGAGAATAAGATTTTTATGCAAAGGTGATGATATAAAACACCTGGGCCCGTATTCCCGTAATTTAAAACGTTCAAAATCTAGTCGCAGTGTCATCTCGGCGACAAACAAATGTCAAAAACTTGTCAAAATGTAAGGAAATTAGAAGTATTTTTTGACAGATTGAGACTGAGATCTGACTGTGAACGTTCTTAAAATTACGAGAATTGCCCCTCTGATCTTAAGTGATCAGTTGATCACAGTTACCGCGCGTTGTGTTGCCGATGACAAAAATAAAATATCTACATTTTTTAACATTATCATATAAATTAGGAAAGAGATTTAAGGCGTTAGAGGCTAAATAAAAACAGTTGCACGTGTCGATCGAAGGTTAAGCTACGCTTCCTGCGGTCGATTCGTGGATGGGTGACCATCCATTCCATATCGAGATTCCTCCGTGGCTCGGAAAGCACATTAAGTCGTTGGTCCCAGCTGTTGTTTGTAGATCTTTGACAGTTGTTACAGGTAGTCAGAAGCTCGAAAGTCTGAATATTAGTCTTACCAAGGGGTGCCGTATTACCCAATAACTGGGTTGTGCTGGTCAGATAGGCAGTCGCTACTGCCTATTTGCAACCGGATTCAGCTGAGTACCAAGTCAGCAGCATCCGGTTAGACTGGAAGCTGACCCCAGCATAGTTGGGAAAAGGCTTACATATATTAAATACGAAAGTAACTGTCTGTTTGTCTGTCGACCTTATCACGCCTAAACCACTAAACCGATGATTAAGAAAGACATTGTATTAAGTAGCCTGGGGCCCGGAGAAAGACATAAGCTACTTTTCATCCTGGATCGCAGACGAAGTCGTGGACAACAGCTAGTACTAGTAAAATAATCTACACCGTTAAATTTTGATCGTTTTAATCCTTAAAAGGGGTCATTGTACTCATCATTATGAACAACTTTTAAATCAGTTGATCCATAGATTTATATTCGCATAACTCGACAATGTATAGATCAACGATTGTTATTTTTTCACCGTTATTTGTCGAACACTGGACACAATTAGACAAATTGACCTGAAATAAAACAATAGAAAATAGTTTAAGGCCGGGCCTTTTACAGGTCATTCGTTTCTATGTCCGGCCACGAGCCACGAGCCACGCTGTGGTTCTAACCGCACCTATTTGCCCCAACAAATGAGTCACATTAAACGACACTAAAATTTAGCGAACATTTTAGTACGAATTAAAGCTTGGAATTTAATATTGTATTATATTTTTGTGTCAATATATTTGTGGTGGTACATAACATAACATCAAGCCTGTTATTTTCCCCGCAGGGGTAAGCAGACGTGTACCTACCTATCTACAAGGTGTCGTTTTGCATCCTCGTCAAATTCAAGGAGGTAACTATGCTACTGATTCTCGACACGAATCAATAATAAAATAAGTGGGTTTTTTTTTCTAATTTTCGGATATCGGCTTGTGTGGGACACGCATTTTAAAACGCGGCCCGTGTGAGACCGCACTGTAACTGCCCTTTTACACACACACATAAAACACTGCTTACCGCATACGCAACGGTGCGATTCTGTTCTTTGAAAGTGGTGTATTCTGAAATACTGTCAAACTTAAATAACTAAAAAGACAAGTTTGTGTTCATTATTTACCAGGGATCGTAATTTTATTTGATTAATTATGTCTTTCATAACAGCCTCCTGAAATTTGACGAGGATGCAAAACAACAGCTTGTATAGTACACCCACCTTTCGCCTGTTGTGCTTAAGTCCATGTATTACGAGTAGGTACCGTTAGTTGTACCATTTTAATTAACCCATGTTCTGCCCAGCCTTTTCCCAGCTATGTTGGGGTTGGCTTCCAGTTTAATCGGGTGCAGCTGAATACCAGTATTTTTAGTGCCTATTGCCGTCAATCGGGCACAAAATTCAGACTGCGGGCTGCCACCGAGAAATTCCTACCTTGCCACCCTTCATAATAATTCTAAATTATTGGAATAAGTTCAAGGGAAATATGATGATGAGTTTGTAGCGTACTTTATTGTATTCAATTATCAAACTGTAGGCAAGAGACCTTTTCTTTTAGACATCATTAGGTACGCTAAGTGCTCATTTACGGAGACGCGAGGCGTCGCGCGTTGCGTTGTGCGGCGCGGCCCGCACTAAATTCAAACATATGGCGTAGAAGCGATTTTAGACGCGTTTGCTTGAAATGGAGCTTTTATCGCGGTGGCGCACACAGCGGCAATTCTCAATGAAGCGATGCCCGTGGTGGAATCTTCTGCCAGTAATATTTGGAAATTGCAGAACGCAATTAATGAATAATTAATAATTAGTAATTACTAATTAATTTAATTTGCGCTCCCATCTTCCGCTAACCTAAAACTGGTCGGTTTGATTGAGTATCCCGCGTGCGCCGCAGCGTTGCTCACCGCGTGCTTTGCTACACGCTTGAGGATTCGCCACGAGCGAAGCGGCGGGCACCGCCTCGCTTCCCGCCCCGCATCTCTATGAACAACGTCTTATATTACCATACGTTTGTGTTTACGCGTGCGATGATAAGTGCCGCTTGACGCGCCGCCGTCGCCGCTCCGTAAACAGAAAAATCATATGACGCGCCGCGAGACGCCACGCCGCACGAGACGCGCGACGTCTCGCGTCTCCGTAAATGAGGCCTTAGACTTTTTTTAAACATTTTCGACTGCTCACTCACTCACTCTCATTTTAATGCTTCGTCTGCATACTTTGATGGTAGAATTTTCCTCGAATTAAAATGAAATATTTTGAGCTTTCCGATACAAATATTAATTTGTGGCACGATGTGGCGAACTTCGGAAAATAACTTTGAGCTAAATAACGGAATTTCAACCGCAAACGCCAACAAATTTATATTTAAATTTATAATAAATATTTTATTACGTAAAATATAAAACATTAATTAGCTCGGTTTTTATATAAATTACGGTACTAATTGGGTACTGCAACCACTTCCAAGAAACAAACGAGGAAAAATACAAATGTTATAAATACACTCCGTAATATTCCGCCGGTAATATTCCAAAGTATAGGTAACGTTGGAACCAATAAAAATACTGTAGTTATGGCTTATGCATACGGCGGCGTTTACGACGCACGTATACGCGCTGTAAAAGCAACTAGCACTGCTTTTTAAAGGCAGAAAACGCGCCGCAGAAAATGAAACACTTGTTTTAAATCTGTTGTATGCATAGGTCACTATAAGGTCTTTTTTTCTATTCTTGTGATGTCTCAGGCAGGCACTTTACTTATTATACTACTTTAATAGACCTCAACAGCAACTTAAATAACTAGCCATGTCGTTTTCACCTCACCAATTTCCCTAAATTCAACCAGCGAGCGGGGTAATTGCGTAACACACTAACTAAATGAATGGATGTCATTTTGACAGTTCAACAACATTCATTGCGTTGTTGAGCAGACAAATTTTTCGAACACATGAAGCAATGGATTAGCAATATCCTTCAAAATGATTCATATTCTGACTGACGCAACTAGGGTACCGGGAACCAAACACCTATTACGAATCAACTGTTATAACAACCCAATATAGCAAAATTATCATGTTAATTTGCGTAATAACTAAAATACAATTGCAAACATGTTTATACTAATTACTCGGTTCTAATTAGAAACCGTCCGTATCCCTTTGATCTGCTTAGTGGTAATTACTTTAATATGTGTCTGTTATGTAAGTCAGAAAATTATGCTTGTGCAGTGGCACGAAGGAATGAAGACGCGGAATGCTTATAGTCTTACAAATATTTGAAAGTCCTACATGTATTTGTTCCGAGTCTGGGTGTTTTTCTATCTATAATATGTATGTATTTACAAAAAAAAATGTATATAAGTAGTTTATCAGCCATCTTGTTACCATCACATCCAACACAAGCATTAGGTTGCTTAGCTTGGGACTAGATGGCGCTGTGTGAAATGTCCAGGGATATTATTATTATTATTATAAAAGCCTGTTTTTGAGAAGGACGCTCGAGAACGAATCTGCACTCAAATACAAAAGTAAAGTAAGAAGTCACAGATTCAGGTGATCCGGCAGAGGACCAAAGCTGTCAACATGGCTCACAAAATAAGCAAGCTAAGTGGCAATGGGCCGTTATATTAGCCGTAGAACCGATGACCATTGGGGTAGACGTGTTCTTGAGTGGAGACCACGAATCAGCAAACGTAAGGTAGGACGCCCTAAGCTAGATGGAGCAACAATCTTTGCAGCGTGGCTGGTAACAGCTGGATGAGAGTTGCCGAGAATTGGGCTAAATGGCGTGCAATTGGAGAGGCCTATTTCCAGCAGTGGACTGCTGCAGGCTGATGATGATTATTGGGCGTGTGACCAAAACTGGAACTAACGGCGCCATATTCTTTTGTCAATATGATTTCTGTGACACAATTTCGCAAATGTTTACCAACAGCCCCCTGTCAATGTCATCAAGGTGCCAAAATAATCCTTGTAGCATTCTAGGTCGAGATTCATACTTCAGCACCATTATGTAAGCTTAAAATCTTTATAGTGGTGTTACAGTCTATTGGCACACCGTATCAGCATATTTAACGAGCGTTGTAAGTAATGTAATGTAAAGTGTTTTTGCGATTAAAATGTGGTATGCTTTCCTAGAATTCAAGTCAATAAACTACCATTTCCGATTTGAAATTGTTAGGGTTACATTAATACATTTGTTGTTGTTGCTGACATTGGGTGTTGCTCGCCTTCACTCTAACACTCCATATGCTAGTTATTCTGTGACTTATATGAAAGTAAATAATAATTTTCTCGTGTATAAAAATCTCGCAGTAGCAAACTTAACTTTACATAAAAATCAGTAAATATTAACATTAGTAAGAGCAAAACATGTTTAAATTTTCTGCCTTTTTAGGGTTCCGTACCCAAAGGGTGCCAACGGGATCCTATTACTAAGGCTCCGCTGCTCGTCCGTCTGTCTGTCACGGGGCTGGATCTTTTGGTTCTTTTGGAAAAACGGGTCAATTTTATTATTTGCTTTTTGTGGTTAGTAAAATTAAGTTAAAAATTAAAGGGAAATCCATACAAGAAACGTGTTTTTTATTTCAAAATATGTAGTGTTAAATATTGTAAGGTGGTACGAAACCTTGCGTGCGCGAGTCCGTCTCGCACTTAGCCGAATTTATAATACTTTAATGTTAGCTTGTATAATATATTTAGATAAATAAGGGAATAAAATTCAGTTTTAAAATAGATACGAGTACGTACTGGGTGTATTTATTCTTGCTTTTTATAATAATCAAAGAGAAGGCGAGAGGGAGGGAGCAAAGAGAAGGCGAGAGGGAGGGAGGGTGGTCCGCCTCTGTACATTTGTGTGCTTAAGGTATTAAATAAATAAATAAGATATAAGGCATCTCGTTAGAAGCAGTTGCTGAATTTCTATCACATTATACTAAACTTAAATTAATGAATGTAGCAATCCTTGGCTAATTATAATGTATTTCGAAGCAAAAGCTATCGTTAGTCGAGCGCACACGTACGGTACGTGAGTGAAACGACTCGTGTAGTATAGGAAGAACGAATGAACATGGTGCAATTATTGATTTTTATAATAGAACAGACACAACTAGACAAAAAAACAACAAAGAAGAGGGGCTAGTGGCTAAGTATTAACAGCCGCACGGGGCAATCGATCAGGTTAAGCTACGCTTGCCGCATTCGGTCCGTGGATGAGTGACCATCTTTACAGACCAAGACCCCTCCCTGCCTCAGAACAGAAAGCGCATTAAGCCGTTGGTCCCGGCTGTCATTCGTGGATCTTACGGGTCGTCCGAAGCCCGACAGTCTGACAACCAGTCTTACCAAGGGGTTTCGTATTACCCAGTAACTAGGTTGTGGCAGTCGCTCCATGTAAAATACTGGTACTCAGCTGCATCCGGTTAGACTGGAAGCCGACCCCAACATACATAGGTGGGAAAAAGCTAGACAGATGATGATAATAATAGAACAGACATAACATAACATTGCGGCTATATTCCCTGAAGGGTTAGGCAGACTTGCACCCATATTTTGCCAGTTAGTCCCATAAATAATAATTTCCTCGTGTATGAAAATCTTGCAATATTTTATTACCAAACCGTAGATATCCTATCAAACCGCAGTTCTTAACTTTGCCAGTTAGTCCCATGTAACAAGAGGCGAGCCTATTGCCGGGCACAAGACCTGAGGGGCAATTCTCGTAATTTTAAGAACGTTCACAGTCTGATCTCAGTCTCAATCTGTCAAAAATACCTATAATTTCCCTACATTTTGACAAGTTTTTGACATTTGTTTATCGCTGAGATGACACTGCGACTAGATTTTGAACGTTTTAAATTACGAGAATTGGCCTTCAGATTCCAGGCTGGTACCTACTGAGAAATTCCTGATGGAAAAACCCTATAACGCTTTGCCTGACCTTATGCTCAGTTACAGCTGAGCATAAGGTCAGCAGTAGCAGCAAAATTTATCCTTTAGTTACTACATATTTTTAACAATTTTTTGAGTAAGTGGTTGAAAGAAAGAAAGAAAGAAAGAAAGAAAAGAAAGAAAGAAAGAAAAGAAAGAAAGAAAAAGTAGTAGTAGTAGTATTCAGTAGTATCAATTTTTAGTTTATTTTATGGTAACTAATGGTTATTTTTTTAACTAATAGTTATTTATTTGACCATTAGCAATGATATTATATCACTATATAAACTAAAAATTGATCAAAAAACACATTTTGCAAATATGTAACCCTACTGTTTACTATTTTTAACAATTGGGTTGAGTTCAACTAGGGAACAAAAAACCGGCCCTAACTAACTACTTTACTATACAATTATACATGCGCTTTATATAATGCAAAGAAAAAAGCACAAACACAAAAAATAAGCAAGTTAGAGGGAAATATGCGTCATTTTCACCCAACACGTTATAATCTTGCCTGAAGAGATTTTGTCACATATCTAAAAGGTGTGGTGGCATTGATCGTGTCATTTGAGATATAAGTCTCAACTGCCGCGGTTAGTTCCAAGAATGGATGATAGCCTTTACATGTTGAGTCGCGTTTATTTCCTGGAAAGCCAACCGCCATTTAATATTGTTTCCTGTTTAATACTATAACAGACATGAAGATAGAGCTCCGAACTTTTAACATTCCGTATGAGTAGTCTGAACACGACACAATATGGTGAATGATAAACCTTTTCTTAATTATGACCGTGTTTTCAGTAATGTAATTTTATAAATAATGTATAAATATACATAAAATCGAGCCTATAAATAATCCACGAAGAGTTAAACAGAGGTATACCTATATACCTACACACTTAAAAAAGTATAAAGTGTTTACTGAAATCTTAATTAAACTAATTGTTTACTAATTTATTTAGTCGATAAAACTATAGTTATGTTTTTTTCAGTGAACAGTGTATATAAAGAAATATACTGTTTACCAAAACTGGAACATTAATTAAGTAATTGCGAAAATAATTGAACCCAACATGACGGCAGCGACGAAAATCGAATCATAAAACCAAAACTCGTGTTGGTTCGGATCCAATCTTATCTGAGAATAGACAATCTTACTCCGCCACGTTAATTTAGATCGTAAACAAACCATATCAATTGAATTTGGTTTGATAGCAAGTCTAGGAAAGTATTTAAAGTCAAGCTCCTCATGTATATATTATATAAATAAAACAAAGTCGTGTTAGTTACACCAGGTATAACTCAAGAACAGCTAAACCGATTTTTATAATCTTTGATTTGTTAGATTTGTCTCCGCCCCGAATAACAGAATTACATAATCAGCCTATAATGTTCCCACTTCTGGGAAACAGGTCTCCTGTCTGCGAGACGGAGTGGGCTGTAATCCACCACGCGGGCCCAGTGCGGGTTGGTAGATACTTCGTGGAACTATAAACGCTCGGGAAAAATTCACGAAAAAAACAATAATGAAGATTCATTAACAACATTTATTGATACTGAGAAGCTAAGAAGTTCGCCGGGTCAGCTAGTCCTGATGTCTATGTTCTATGTTACGGGTTTGGTTTCCGCACTTAGTCCTTCATGTGGACTATTGTGCGTGGGCCATGGCGGCCGTCGGTGGTTATTCCAACCAGCCCACATCCCTCCAGACGTTTAAGGTCTCCTGGCGTGTTGGAAACATTTGTGTAAGATCTGGTGTCCCGAGGGTTTCTGACCTAATCTGGGTAACGCCTGTGCAAGTGCTCAAAGAGCATATGCGCGACGGTATAGAGGTATGAGGAACAGGGTGTAAAGTTCACTCATCCTCCATAGAAAAGGGAGGATCCTCCGACCAGACGGATGTTGTGTCTGGTGCCCGCTAGTCCTGATTAAAGTAAATAAATAAATCAGCATAATATTGTCCATAACCTGCCTATAATGTTCCCACTGCTGGAACACAGGCCCCCTCGCTGTGAGAGGGAGGGGGTCGCGAACCGCCACCCGGGCCCAGTGCGGGTGGAAGCAATAAATATATTGAGTGTTGTGTTGTCCCACGGCACGGCAACGGCTTCCCTTTCCTTTTTCTAATCAACTCGATCCAGCGCTAACTCCGCCATCACCAATCCCACTATCTACGCCTGGATCAGCCGTGATGCCGTTGGATGTTTTTAGGTTCCCACGTTGTGGTGGTTTAAGCCCTCAATGCATCCGACACGCAGCAAACATGTCCGATCCAAACCCACATGAGCTTTTTTTTTTTTGAGGATGGGAAATCATCAAATAACCTCTCCCGCTCTGGGTGGAGCGGAAGGGAGTGTCAGACTCTTACTGACTAAAACCCACCCGTGTTCCTTACTTAGCCCTTTACGTTCCAGGGCAGCGGTAACCCTTTCGGACACTTGAGCTTGGCTGCTTTTTGGGTGACGTCGGTGATTTTTGTTTTGGAGCACAGTATCGTGTTAGGAAGATAATTCACGGTATAGATAAAAGGATAATTCTATTTTTGGTCTTACGGTATAATCGATGAGAGAGCTGTCATGAGATTTATCGCAACTTTTGTGTGAAAAGTCGAGCAGTTTCAAAGTTTTGACTTTCCTTTACTTTGGACACTTCAGTATCATCAATAAGTCTGTCAGCCAGAAAGTTTCAAAGCGTTTATTGCCAAGGTAGGGCAGGTAAGAAATCTATACATAGCTGTTTCTCTTGCTATTACGTGATTTAATAAAGGTACGCTCGGGCGCGTTTACCCTGGGGCGTTTTTTTTTGCGCTGGGATGCTCGCTGTTGGATTTTCAATGCTCGATTCAACACCGAGAGTTGAAAATCCAGTGCGCGATAAAATCCCGCCGCGATATTTTTACGTCCGTGCGAACATGGGCTTATGATGACGGCATGTAAATCCTAAGTTACAGTACAGACGCCAGCATCAACCTTGAACCTTATGCCTTAGCGATAAAGTTGAAAATCTATTCAAGAAATTTGACAGATTGTAGTTGCTTGATGTGCTGGCGTCTGTAGATCGGAATTGATAGAGAAATATTAGGTCATGTACTCAGTGTTTGAGTGTTTCTAACCAGCGATGTAATTGTGTAACACAAAAATTACAATGCTTTTCATTTTGACAATTCAACAACATTCATTGCGTAATTTACATTATCGAGCAGGCGATTTTTTTAAATAAATGAAGCAATTGATTAGGAATTTCCTCCGAAGCACCTTCGGATTATGAAAGAAAGTGTGTTACTCAATGGGGGTGCTGAATTCCATTCCATACACGTGATGACACTGGCTTTAAACTAGAAATTAAATGCACAAAACACAAAGCCCCAATATGCTATTTTCCTAAAATAATCTAATTAGTCCGTCAGTTAGATTAGGTATCAAAAAATATTGAACCCGATTTTTTTCTTTTGTCAATTATATAAAAAACGATGAAGATATCGCCCGTAAAAGTTCCGCGTGACGTCACTTGCTTGCGACACTTTTGCAAGCCGACCCTCTCAAATTTTGACGCGCTTTATCTTTGTCATTAATTTTATGTTTGATTGACAAAAGAAAAAATACGTGTCCATTATTTATTGATAATCTAACTGACAGACTAAATATAATTTTTTTTTTGTGCAAATTACATTTTATAAAATCTTACTGAGTATCTTGAGTCAAAATTCAAGTGTAAGCATGCTGATTCGCAACTGTTTACCCTCTTATTAAATCACCATTTTTACGTCTCAGGGTCACGTAATACCTGAAATCCAATTCCTGTAAATAAAAACGTTCAAAATCTAGTCGCAATCCCATCTCAGCGACAATCAATGTAAAAAACTTGTCGAAAATGTAGGTACAGTAGCGGTCCAAAGCGGCGCGCCAGTTTCATGAAGCAATAGATTGACACTTCTGTTTAACTTACGACCTTCTTCTAATGAGTAATTCCTATACTTTATAGTATACACGCACACACACTCTATTCACACACTCAACACACACATTCTCGCATTCGTTTGCAATTACTTTGAATACTTAATCACGGTATTGACTACAGTTCACTTATTCGTAAAATTTTAGGATTATACCCACAGATATCAAAATAAATAAATTATAAGGTAGATGGATGCAGTTGACTTAAAGAGTCATTCAACCGCGGCTAAATAGAACGTTGTTCATTGTGGGTTAGCGACGTGTGTTCTATATCTATATATTAGCGGTGTTGTAGTTCCTTTTAAAATGCAAGCAAATTTGAACATTGAAATTAAAGCGAATATTATTGCGCTGCGTAAAATTGGACTTAATATAACACAAATATCTGATGAAACCGGACTGAGTGTACACTCAGATGATGAATGATTAAATTATTTTATTAAACAATTTATCTTATTAAAGTAGAACTGCTGATCCTAATTTTTTTAAAACGTTTTATAAAGTCTAAATAGAAGAAAATATAATTCCGAAGTAAATTTATTTACCTAGATTATTGAATGATGGATTAATATAACTATAAGTATTAATTCTATAAATATATGTAACATCTCTTGTCATTATAATTTTGTTTCTAAATCGTAGGTAATATTAGTATTTTGCTTAGTAGCCTAACAGTACTCCTTTTTTTTATTTTAGAGAAGTAATTCCATGGCCGGCACGACCTCCTGACCTCAGCCCCATAGAAAATCTATGGGGTTTAATCACACAGCGATGGGACGCAAGGAATGAGAGGACTGATGAGCAATTGAAGCTGCATTGCCTAGAAATCTGGGAAAATATAAGAGGAACAGACATATGTAGTAATATTGTAGGGTCGATGCGCCAGCGTTTATTTGATTGCATTGCTAATAATGGGGGTTATACGAAGTATTAAATTATAAGTTGATTATAGCAATACTAAAATTATATTGTGATATCCGTAATAAGGATTATTTTGAGGTTTAGCTTCAATCTTCTTTTCATAATGAAAATGAATACTTAAGCTATAACCGCAATAAGTCCTAATAAATACGATTTGTTAACTTTGACATTTGAGATAGGCAACTTAGGTAGGCTACTACTACTGAGTAATTTAATTGTATTGTGACAAGGAGTCCACACTTTTTTTATTTACGTGGGTAGATTTGCTAGTTGTAGTTTGTTAAAGTACTCTAACAAACTACAACCAGCAAATCTACCCACATAGTGGTAATTAAAGGACAATATTATTATATTAAATTGAATCTTTGCGACAAACACACTTCTATTTTTTCTAGTCCTTTAAACCAAATACAACCTTATTGCATTAAACATATGGTCTTAAATCGAACTGGATTCAAGTCATCGACCGACCCGTGAGTGATAACAAAAGCATTCCTGAGCGATAAGGTTTTTTTCTAAGTGGCTACGGACTAATGAGTGAATACAAATAAAATAGACTATATTACGTGCAACGAATTTACAAAACGCATAATTACGGTGAACCGCTATTACCTGCTTAACTTCAATAAATTGTTCTTTATGAGAAAATAAACTGTTTTAACTAGACGTTTATTTATTTCTAGTTTATAAAATTATAACGAATAAACAATTTGAAATTACTTATAAAACATTTTTATTTTTAACCCCATATTACAATAACAATATAATAATAACAATATAATAACTTATTATTATCGTTTATTAATCTATCGAATAATAAAAAAAAACGATAAAGATTATTGTTGGAAAAGAAAAATTAAAAGTCCCATCTCGAGATTGGAACCCAGACCTATGCGTTCGATAATCTAATACGTAAGACTACCAGCTATCGGTACTTGATGAAATGACTTCAATTTTAGCAATGGTATGAACCAAACAAAGTCATGCGTAATTACGTAGCCTATGTGCAAAAGCGACGGTATGTTTTTTGTTTCGTTCGACGCCAGCCAGTGTGCGAATTCTGAGATTCTGAGATGTGCGTTCTGTGTTGATACATCACTACACACAGACGTAGGTACGGACGTTACCGCGCGTTCACAGCAATACAGTCCTTAAGCTGGTAATCAATTAATGACTCTTGACTGTACATACATATATTTTGACTGAGGCTGAGATTGAACTGCGACCGTTCTTAATAATACGGAAATCTTCTTCTCCTTTTCGTGTCGATGCAATGGTACTCTTTCTCGTTTTTTTTTTTAACTTAATACCAGCTGCCCTTACAGACGTTTTCCTGTCTTCAACTATGAATTTATTCAATTCGATGTGGAATCCTTCCTACTATTATAAGCGTAAAGGTTTGTATGAATGGATGGATGTTTGTTACTCTTTCACGCAAAAACTACTGAACGGATTTGGATGAATTTGGCACACAGATGGTTTATAACCAGGATTAACATATAGGATACTTTTTATCTCGATATTCCCACGGGGAAACTTATGCGGGTGAAACCGCGAGGTGCAGCTAGTATATAATAAAAAAATAATTATTTAAAAAACATAGTGTTTATTTGTAATGCTTTTTGAAACACAATATTGTTAGTTTTGTTTTCTGGCGCGTAAATAAATAATGTTAATGGTTTTCCGACACGGGAAACGGCGACATATAATTGGCCATGTGAAAAAACATGGATTTTCAAGATTGATGCCACAAACACATAACGACTGCCCTTGCAATTTATTTATCGACATTACAAATGCAAGCCACACTGGAAATTGTAATCGTTTGAAGTCTAATGGCATGTCGTTCGGAATCATAGGAATGCGTGGAATCAAATCGTCTTCGCCTTTGTACTTCCCCTTCAAAATTGTGGCATCGATAACGTTGTTCATTAATTTCTTCACCGCAAGCCGTGTGCCATTACAAAGACGTGGTTGGTTTATGTTCCGCAGCATAATGATTACCGATCCTAATAATAGGGAAATTTTCTTCTTCGTTGTTTTTTTACTATATACATTGAGCCCAGTAGGTGGCCACGTTGATTGCGGCATCAGTGGCATTCTTTAGGTCATCCGAAGTGCAAGTGATTGGGTACTTAGGACACTCCAGCAAGTGGAGCATGGTCTGAACAGAAGCACCGTACTCGCACTGGGGGTTGGATGGGTCGGTAATCTCTCATTTCGACAAATTGTGTCTGCAGCGCAATCGCATCACTAAAAAAATATTTTACGTAGGTGGCGTTCGGGAACTAAAAACAGTATTGATAAATTGTTCCTCCGAACCGGACGTACAAAATTTTGTTTCAGTGCGGTTAGTGGAAGTGCTTAGGTGCGATTCGGGCAAGTGCTGTCGAAATCAGTGCTCTAAGTGGAATACCTCGATTTAGGGCTTTCCATATAGGCCACTGAATACAGACAATACGGGAACTACTCCCCTGTTTACTCATAGTAAACAAAGTTCTAGACACTTACAATCGAAGGACACTACCACCCCATAAATTGTCATTTACACCCGTGTCTATAGGACATTTTACAGAAGAATAACTGCAGCATCTTCAAGCGAACGTGTTTTAGACAAAAGAGTTCCGCATAGCCAGATTAGTTGCTGAACTGTAGGCACGTTGCAGATATCTGCATAGACGTTCGTACCTACAATTTATTATTCTTTGAACGTGCTTTGCCGTATTTCCTTACCGCTACACTGGGGGTTGAAATCTTGTAATAGAGGATTTTCTACGGGCGTGGGTCTAGAAAATCCAGTTATCCTTTGCCCAAACTACAGTCGTCCGCTGATCAAATATTCTGAAACAGAAATCAAACCGGTTTTGCTTTCGGCGCTCTTCTAGCTTACCTAAACAAAATAACATTATTAGAATTTTTAATATCCGTACCAAAGCGGTAGGTAGGCTTAGTTTTCAAAAGACTAATCTGAAATTAAAGTCCCTGCAGGTCCATTCAATGGAACATGGCACAGATAGTTTATAACCAGGATTAACACATAGGATACTTTTTATCCCGATATTTCCACGGGATCGAAACTTATGCGGGTGAAACCGCGGGGCGCAGCTAGTTTATAAAATCTGAAGATTTTAGTACTGTATAGAGATGCAACGATCACGTGGAAATATTTACGTTTATGCTTTTATTTTTTTTAAAACGTTGCCCCACACTAGGAATTTCTTCTGTATTCGTATCGTGGGTGCGTTTACAAACATTTAAACTTACATACACAAACAGCCAGACCCGGAACAACTACTTGTAGGTCATACAAATATTTGTTCCGTGCGGGAATCGAACCCACGACACGCAACGCAGCAGTCAATCGCTTAACCACTGCGCGAACCGTGTCGACTTTATATGACAGTCTTAAGTTGTATGAGTGTTGGTTGTGAAAGCAAACGGTCCCAACCCGATTTAAACATCCCATTAAGTAGATACATAAATTTCTCAGCACTAAACGCGGAAACTGAATATAGCTTAATAATTACGTACACTTATAAATAGCCGACATTGCTTTCCTGTGAGGATTCAACTATGTAAACTTTTGTTTCGGGTTTCCTCGCTTCACCTGTTTCTGAATTCAGCTTATTCGCTCCTTACTTGGATGGTACGACTCCTTCCCCTTTCAGTACAAACTTCTCCCAGAGCGCTTGTCCATTGCCGCCGACGCAAAACCGAGAAATTACATTATTTTGGACTTAGTTCGGCATGACGTAACGACATTGTGTCCATCGTCCTAGGTCCTCTACCAAATGAAAAAATAATCACGTAAATCGGTTCAGTACCTAATCATAGAGATATCGGTTTATTAACTTTGTTTGAGTAGGTTTTGAGTTAGGTTTAATCCACTCTGTGTATGTTACATAACTTCTTGTAACTGTTGTTAACATATCAAGTGGTAAACGAATTTGTGTTAGGTGGATCACAACTAATCAAATCAGCGTATCGCAGTCCACTGCTGGACATAGGCCTCTCCCAGGCTACGCTACCACAATACACTGTCCTCCACGTTCCGCATCTGGATGCGGAAGGTGGAGGTCAGAGCGACGACCCTGGTCTGCCCCAGCTCCCTTTTTAAGGTCGTGGCTCTAAGAAGTGAAAAGTAAAAAACCATTTTTTTACAAAAAAAATAAGAAACTTCCAAAAAATAGACGTCAGGAATGGATATTTTATTTTTCACTTTATTGTACGTCCATCACCATGGGTCGAGTTGGAGCGATGGCATAGACCTTACAATCTCGGTGGTCAGTTTGATGTCACCCAGATGACAGACGTTCGGTCGACATGCGTGCACTGACTGGACAGGTCGTTTCAAACTGTTTGGTTCTTTCCTTAAAAAACCACCTCAGACAACAATCTACATGGTCTTCATATGATCTGACCAAGATTATGTCTGGACTTTAAAAGAGACTGTGACCTCTGAGTTTGTTTCGGCCTTTCTTCTCAGACTAGTCAGATAGGAAACGCCGACCTCATCTAGTTTTAAAAAATGATTGACGTGTAAAAGTGTTTGTACAAACCTACTTACAAAATAAAATCATTTATCATCCAAATTGTTCCTAAAACTCGATATTCCGTTACTGTCTAAGTGTATATTCTAGTTGACGGCAACAGTGGACAAGCACCCTTACTATCCTTCCTTAAAATACGTTTATTACAGCGCTGGAACTCTGAAACATATATTTATCACTCCTGCAGGACCGTTCACAATTCTCAGTTGCATACTGAACCAGCTTCGTATAAAGTTTCAGTTTTTACTTTGTAACTTCGAGTTTGTCCAACAACAAGTTTGCGTCGAGTAGCAGTTGGGCAACAAGTTGCTATAAAACTCTGTTGTGTTATTCTTGTTCTTCTTGCTCTTTGGATACCATTGTGTGAGTAGTGTGTTGTAATTAAAATAATATTTGAGTTGGTTTTAGTTTGTTAATTTTTATAGAGTACTAGCAGCGTTCCGCGGTTTCAACCGCATACGTTTCGATCCCCTGGCAATACTCATATCGGGATAAAAAGTATTATATGTGTTAATCCTGGTTATAAACTATCTGTGTGCCAAATTTCATCCAAATCCGTTCAGTAGTTTTGGCGTGAAAGAGTAACAAACATCCATCCATACAAAATTATGTTAAAAGTAAAAAGTAGTTATTGATGTTTTTATTGGCGAGAAATTTGTGTACTATAAAGATATCTCTGGCCAGCCCTTCGGGGAAACAAAGCGTGATGTTATGTTATGAAAAGTTTACCTATCTGATACTATCCAATTTTCTCTGGAATTCTCGTAACTAAATCTCGCTTAATGATTCACCTATTAGATGTATGTAACAGCTTTTAACTAAGATGTCGAATTACCCCGAACACTCTCTTCATTGCTCAAGTACGAAATGTAGTTAATAATAATTTATTAGTGCGTGGTACACGCTTGGTAATGGTACGGAACATTTTGGTTAATTAATTGTTCAATACACATACCAGCCAAATTAGAGGGACGACGGAGCGTTGTGATGTATATTTATTCTATTATACTATGTATAGGGTTGCTGTGGAGGGTTCATGTGATTGTATACGTAGGCACCTACTCGTATATACTCGTTTATTAAGGTTTACAGCTATTGCTTTGGAAATTAAATATCGCATAACTATATCGGCTTTAATATTTTATTTAATAGTTACGTAGATAAGTGGATTTTATCTGTGTGGTTCTTTCCTCAAAAGACCATCTCAAACATCGACCTACATGGTCTTCATATGATCTGACCAAGATTATGTCTGAACTTTAAAAGAGACTGTGACGTCTGAGTTTGTTTCGGCCTTTCTTCTCAGACTAGTCAGATAGGAAACGCCGACCTCATCTAGTTTTAAAATATGATTGACGTGTAAAAGTGTTTGTACAAACCTACTTACAAAATAAAATCATTTATTATTAAGCATAATCAGTCTATATGATATATGTTCCTACTAGGATACAGGCCTTCTCTCTGTGAGAGAGAGTGGGCCACGCGAGCCCAGTACGGGTTAGTAGATGTCACATATGTCTTCGAATTTGGTTCTACGACATTTTCTCACGATGTTTTTCATCACAGTTTTGAGAACAGTGGTATTAAAATAAGTCGCGGCCGTTTCCACCACTGCTGAAGTAGGATTTGATAAAACAAAAAACCAAACAAAATAACAAAGTGGTTGTGAATGTTGGGACATTTTTTGTCTGAACACATGCGCGGGATTGATTTTCTAGAGATCAAAGATAAACAAAAAATATTTAATGACAACTTAGTCGGATCTCAGTTTCAATCTGTCAAAATACTTTTAATTTCCCTACATTTTTAACGAGTTATTGACATTTGTTTGTCGCCGGGATGAGACTGCGACTAGATTTTGAAGGTTTTAAATTACGAGAATTGGCCTTCTGATCTCAGTCTCAATCTGTCAAAAATACTTTTAATTTCCCTACATTTTTGACAAGTTTTTGACATTTATTTGTTGCCGAGATGAGACTGCGGCTAGATTACGGGAATTGGCTTTCAGACTTTTACAAAATTAGCCCCGTGGCTGTGCGTAAAGACTTGATTCTGCTGACGCAATAAAAACTCTGCACTTTATAGCCTTGCCTGCACAATAAGCATCCTTGCAATTATCCCTATCTTTTGTGTTACCCTAATTGTGCCAGTAAGTGTATTATCATAGAGTACGTCGTCCCACAGTGGGAATACTGGCATATCAGTCTACATATTTACTTCAGCACTTAGTCTAAGTACGTACTAGGTACAGTCACGAGCATAATATACCTTCAAATTACGAAAAATTCTAAAGTTTTTTTTTCATGAAATTAAAATTATAACTTTGAAATAAAAAAGCGGCCAAGTTCGAGTCGGACTCGCACTTGAAGGGTTTCGTACAACAAGGCAAAAAAACGCCGAAAAAAGTTTCTTTTATGGAAACCCCCTTTAATTTTTATTATTTTTTGTTTTAGGGGTAATAGAAATATACACACTGTGTTAAAATTTCAACTGTCTACCTTTTAAGGTTCATGAGATACCTACAGCCCGCTGACAGATAAATAGACGGACGGACAGCGGAGGCTTAGTAATAGGGTCCTGTTGGCGCCCTTTGAGTATGGAACCTTAAAAAGACTTATTTCATAATAGTTTGGTTTCAATAATACTATGTATGTTCTTTACAGCACCATAAAAAATCTATCAATACGAGTATTATACAAGCTGTTGTTTTGCATTCTCGTCAAATTTCAGGAGGCTGCTAGGAAAGACATAAATAATCAAATAAAATTACGATCCCTGGTAAATAATGAATACATACTTTTTTTTTAGTTATTTAAGATTGACAGTATTTCAAAATACACCACTTTCAAAGAACAGAATCGCGTTATCGTATCGTAAAAGCGGCCGCGTTTTTATGTGTGTGTAAAAGGGTAGTTACAGTGCGGTCTCAGATAGGCCGCGTTTTAATATGCGTGTCCCACAAACGATTCCGAAAATTTGAAAAAAAAAATACCTACTTATTTTAATATTATTGATTCATGTCGAGAATAGTTACCTCCTTGAATTTGACGAGGTTGCAAAACAACACCTTGTAGGAGAAAAGCGCCTATGAATCTTACGCTTCTTCTCCGCAGAGAAAGCAATAGGAAGTGGTAAAGGACGGGCGTTTTGGGGGACTGTCTTTTGTAATTTTGACGTTCGAAAAGTGCTGATTCTCAGCCTAATTTGAATAAATTACTTTTGATCTTGCGTAAGTATCGTAGTAGTATTTATCGTCGTGACTGTACTTAAGATGCTTATTTTACGTTATTGGAAAATCATCCATGTTTAATATCCTTAGGCAAACGTTAACTAATATTTTAATTAAAGTAAGCCACTGTTAGCTCTAGAGTGTTTTGCTCCAATGTTGCGGTTCTAATCAAGGATGCTTAAGTTTGCGATATGCTGATTTGTTTGCTTACAAAAGGTTTTCCAATATGGATTTTTAAGCTTAAACTAGACAAAGTTAAAAGTCAAAGTCAAATCATTTATTTAAAATAGGCACATAAAAGGCACTTTTTTACATTTTACACGGCGGCGTGACGTTCCGAGGCATGTGAAGATGGTCACCCATCGACCTGATCGATCGACCCGTGCGGCTGTTATTACTTAGCCACGTTTAAGCAGGTAAAGTACTTATATAGTCTCATAACTAACCGCTTATCGTTCCAAGGCCTCCGTGCCTTGAAACGATATGTAATGGGTCTCCGGGTCTCGATATGTAATGTATGGTGATTTTCGCCGGTTTTTTTATTTTCGGCGCATGCGACCCTTCACTTGTCACAACAATGCCACAGAGTGCTTCTGATACTCAGGGCATAGACAAGTAATGAGGTTACGTCTAGCGGGGATTAAAAATAAATAATATTTATTTTATTGCTAATATTTTACATAATATTATATCTATTTTATTATTTATTTATTACTGTGATTGCCCGTGACATCACAGCGGGCCCTATCAGAATACCAGCGCTTCGACATTTATTTTTTAAATGTCGAAGCATCATGCTGAGATAGGAGCCTTTTGGCCTCGTATAGGACTTTCTGTTTCATTTTTTTACTTTTGTTACCTTTTTATACAATTTGTTTTATTTTTTATTTTTAACTCTAGTTTAGTTTTATGATCCTGTACGAGTCGCAATAAATACTTTTTCTTTCTTTCTTTCTTTCTATGGTGACTTATCCACGAACTGACCGCGGTAAGCGTAGCTTAACCATCAATCGACACGTGCGGCAGTTACCATTTAGCCACGAGCCCCTCTCAAAAGTCACATAAACAATACATTGTAAAAGGATTGCATTGTAACGATGTGAAAATAGACAAACAAGCATTGGCAGCGATTCGGAATACTTCCTCCCTCTGTCCCAATCTAAAGTTGGGTGACACGCGGAAAGTTATGGAGTCTGTCTGGTTTATGGTCTAAATGAAAGGCGGTTGATGTTATATTAATATGGTATGTAATCTATACTTATAATAAATCTGTAGAAGTGAAAATTCTGTACATTGAAAATATCCAAAAAATAAATGGCAGGGGGTGTTACTAGACCGACACCGAACCCAAAAATGTGATTAAAAAATTTTTTGTCTGTCTGTCTGTCTGTCGGTCTGTCTGTCTGTCTGTCTGTCTGTTTGTTCAGGCATCACGCAAAAACTACCGGTTCGATTACGATGAAACTTGGTATAATTATTCTTTAATATCCTGGGCACCACACTGGGTACTTTTTATCCCGGAAAAGTATATACAATAAAAAACAAACTTAATTTTGCGGTTCGATCCCTATACCCGATTACCACTGTCTGTACTGTACCAACCGCAAATACTAAGTTTGTCGTAGGTTGGGTCACCCGCAGTGGAGTTCATTTTTATTCCTTTTAGTTTTTAGAGTTATTTAGGTTTATTTTTATATAAGTCGTAGGTATAGATTTTAATTTTAAAGTATAGGTAGTATATTTGATAGTGTACGTAGTGACCGTAGGTTATTTTATAATACTGTTAGGTAGGTTTAGTCATTCGTATAGATATTATTTTTTAGGGATTTCGCTTATTTATTGAGTTTAGATTAGTTATCATCAGAAATAGGTTTATTTAGGTAGGTAGGTATTTAATTTTCTGTTATTGAGTTTTTTTTTTTAATTAGTTAGGTACTTAGGTAAAGATATCATATAGGTACCCTCTTAATCACCACTAATGAGACAAAATTGGTTTTCTATTGTAATTAGCCACAAAGGGCCCGCGACATAGATGGCATTCTGGGGAAGCACATACATTTTATCCTGTTAGCACGTTCCCGTGGGTAAATTTCCGACATCCACGCGGGCGAAGCCGCGGGCAGAAGCTAGTAATAATAATAATCGTTACGGGTGACTACCCGTAACGATTAATTTTCGGGCTTCTGACTAGAAGCCCGAAAGTCTGACAACCAAACATACCAAGGGGTATCGTTTTACCCAGTAACTGGGTTGCGGAGGTCGGCTCCATGTAAAATACTGGTATTCAGATGCATACGGTTAGACTCGAAGCCGACCCCAACATACTTGGGAAAAGGCTAGGCAGATGATGATGTATTTAATCAAACATTTAATAATTTATATTTTGCATTCTTAAAAATATTATTGAACACTCTAATATAATGATTGCGCCTCTTTTTTTGAACCTCCAATAATTCCTATTTTGTGGTCGTAAAAATACTAAATAGCCAAGTATATATTTGCGACCAACTTGGATGAAGAGCTCGCCGACTGCTAACGCAGCACCGCTCGCTTCGCTCGATCGGCTCGCGCGCGGTTGGACCCAGTTCCAACCTAAACTTACCCGTTTGGTCCCTTTAAAAATTATGTGTACTCATATATAATGATTACAAACGTGGCTTATTGAATAATACTATTTTATCAATAATTTCTATGGATTCCTTGTTCGTTTCTTTAAGTATTCAATGAATTACCATGTTCTGTAAATAATTGAAACTCAATCAAATTCAGATTTAAACAAACCAAATAAACTTTGTTCTAATTTGGCTTTATATTACTTACCTACCCTTACATAAACTCACGCTTTCTTCCCTTGGGGGTAGGCTGAATCTCTAGAAAGTCACCTGCTACGATCATTACATATTCCTTATGCTCCGTTTTCGTTCATACATCCGGACATACACGCACGCCGCACCGTTTGCGAGCACTACGCACCAGACTTTTCTGAAGAACATCACCAATAACACCATACCTATACCTTCACCTATGTGTCCTTTTTTTTTGCCCCACACTAGGAATTTCTCCTGTGTCGTGGGTGCGTTTACAAACATTTAAACTCACATACACAAACAGCCAGACCCGGAACAACTACTTGTAGGTCATACAAATATTTGTTCCGTGCGGGAACCGAACCCGCGACACGCAGCGCAGCAGTCAATCGCTTAACCACTGCGCCAACCGTGACGTCAAAATTTTATGGCGTGACATACACGCGCGCCGGTTGCAAGTACTACGCACCTGACTTTTCAGAACAACGTCACCAGTATGGTCACTATTTGTCTTACTAGAGCGTCACGTCACATTTTAAAAGAGTAACGGTGGAGTTTCTTGCCCATTCTTCTCCATACGAAAACTACCTTTTGGAAGGGGCGACTAGAATTAATTTTATTTTAATTTTAATTTTGACGTTCAAAAGTGCCTTTTATGTGCCTAATTGAAATAAATGATTTGACTTTGACTTTGACTTCGTCCCCTCCCGGCGTTTCTATCTCATCTGCCTTGTAAATACTACTTTATATTTATTTCCAAGCCCACCCAGTACACAGTAATCTACATTGACTACAAGCAATTGTTATACTTACAAACTAACGCACTCATACTTGTCACAGAGTAATAAACACGAAGCAGAGCATACAACAATATAACTTTTTATGTGAGTGCTCTGTGCTAAAATAACATGTAACACTCTCTCCCAAATATATTCTTTCCCTAAACTCACGAGATCACAAGATTACCCGATGTTTCGTTATTCCATTTTACGTGATAACATAGTCAGTGAGTACAGTCATCGTGACAAGTGTTTCGTAGCCGATATCAGACGCCTCGCTCGAATGATGGTTCGTTTTTATTACCCGACTACGGCGAAGGGTTATGTTTTTAGCGGTCTATGTATGTATGCAATGTTTGTTTTAATGTATGTTCGACCGTCCGGTTTAAACTACTCTTCCGATTTTGATGAATAAGGTGTCAATAGATTCGTTATTATCGTCGGGGTGACTTAAACTACATTTTATACGAAAAAAATCATAATCAAATGGTGGATGTTACATACCTACCCGTAATCTTACTACTTACTTACTTAGTAATGATTTGCGACTCCGGTTATAAGAAAACCGAAAAAGCGATATCGATATCTTGTTTATACCTTTTTAGTTTGCGTTTTTGTTTGGTTTAAATTTGTAACTTTATTTTTTACTACCTACAATAAATGTTCACACGAAAAGAACATAATATAGAACTAAACGTTCATCTGCTCCTTTCATTAAATTTTTCCATCATTCGATAGGTGAGTGAAAGATGTCGAGTATTATTTATTTATTTTAGGATCTCCAACAAAAGGTATACACTAAATAACACAACACAAACACTACACAACACACACAAAACACAACACAACAAACAACACTAACAACAACAACAACACAACACACAACAACAAACAACACACAACACAACAACACTAATGAATTCATTCTTCACTATTGATTCACTTTGTGTTCAGACATTTCACTTCGAGTGAAAGATGCCGAATGCAAACAAAAATGAATGAAAAGTGAAGTCTCTAATATCGGTTCAACTCGCTCATCCCTTGGGACCGAAGTGTTGGATGAAATATGAATCCTTCTTGGACGTGCTTCCCGAATCACCGAATATTGGGTCTCAGCAGACTGCCTACATATATCACGACCGTTATTTATGTGCGGTATTCTCGCTTTCGAAACATTACCGTCTCGTGGGTTGGTTTTTGCGATGGATTGCATCGTAAATTGAATGCAGTAGATACTTTCCGAACTAAAAAACACTTGATCTTTCAAAGAGTCAAAAAAGCTTTGATATATGGCGGTAGAGGGGTTTTTAAGACTTCTGTTCCTGATGGTACATAAGAACTTTATTCTACTAGTGAGCAGTAGAAGCAAAACAAATTCCCCAGATAAAAGCTAATTGACAGAAGGTCTTAGGTAATGGACAGGCACTAAGGAGTATCTACGTGTTATACATACTTAGGTATTTTGTCTTTATTTAGGGCTAATTTTCCCAGTCAGATCATTATCCGTGGAATAAAATTGACATCGAGTCCTTGAAAAACTCTTAGTCATTACGATCTGAAAAGATGTGACTTTTATCAAAAACTGTCCGATCCATTAACATTACATTACTCACATTTAACATTACTCAACTTGAGTTTCTGTTAAAAGTCACCTTAACGGGTTTATAAATAAACTCTCATGCGCTATTGAAAAAAAAAAACTAAGAACAAAATAGTACTTAAGAGCTGCTTCGGTAGCAAAATAAAGATTTTTTTTACTAAATCACAATAATATTGAACCGTTCCGAACGGTTTACCGGCTTGATTGTGAAGCCCTCTCAGCGGTGAGCACGCAATCGCAGCGATTTGTTGTTACGCGGGAACGGTTCGTCTGGAGATGCTCTAAAAATACACGGAACCGTAATAGAATCATTGTCAATATTAGAAACTAGTTTGTACTAGACAAGGATGAGAGTACGGTTTGTGTAAAAAAAAAAAACGTTAGGTTTCTAGCTTTATTTGTCGAAGTGGGGGCTTACAGACCCATCCAACACCCAATGCGAGTGCGATGCTTCTGACCAGACCATGCCCCACTTGCTGGAGTGTCTTAAGTGCTCTTTCACCTGCACCTGGGATGACTTATATAATGCCACTAATGCCGCAATCTACGTGGCCTCCTACTGGGCACAAAATATATTTACATAAAACGCACACTATGCAGCCAAGCATATTAAAAGTTAGGGGATTACATCGCTGACAAAAATGCTTGGCTAAACGCTGGCTGGTCCTGCTCCACAGGACGCATTAATAAATTGATTAGCATTTGAAAATACTTCACACACGCCTACCCTACCTACATATAGGTACTGTTGGAGCTGCTGAAGATTTTAAAATACTATTTTTGCATTATATAAATTCAATCTCCTAGTATTGTATAATTGCATAGAACATATTATGTGAGTACTATGTACATACTATAAAGCTTCGCTACTATAAAGCGTCTTTCATTGACTTGAATGTGCCTTGGCGGCTGAGAGTATGTCATGCTCACTCTAATGTCTCGCTGATGGTGGGCGTGGCACATGTGTTGGATCATTTAGCTCCCTTCAAAATGGTTGAGCTGAATGGTGCTAATCTATGCGTCATGGTCGTGAACGGGCGTCGTCAGTAGGGACTGGTAAACTCTTTGCTGCCATGGCTTATTTTAATTTAATTTAATATTTGAATTGTTTTTTTTTATCTTTTCATTACGGACGCTTTTAACGTTCTGCATCGTTCTCACATGTATAATTTGAACATGAATGATGTAACCAATACTTTGTTACAATATTATTATGATCTAAAAGAGTTTCCATGGAGTTCTTGCCCGTTCTTCTCCATAGGTACCTACTACGTTTTGGAATGGGCAACTTCATCTTTTTGACTGACCGACCTTGACAATTCAAAAGTGCCTGTAATTGGTTTATTTGGAATAAATAGTTTGAATATTGAGATTTTATTTAAAAAAAAAAACAACGAGTAAGAGTAGACGCCAGCAGGTCAAGCTACCCGAAACTGACAAATTTTCCCAATCAACCTTGAAAGTTAAAGCTTTAGCGATAAAGTTGAAAATCTATTTAAGAAATTTGACAGATTGTAGTAGCTTGATGTGCTGGCGTCTGTATAATCGATACGAAAAGAAGAAGACTTACTTATCTTTGGAAATAATTTGCTCTGAGCTCAACTTGGAAAAATATTTGTATGCTTACCTGCTCTCTAATTACGTAACACACTTTCAATCCATCCATTAATTCATATGTTTGAAAAATTGGTCTACTCAGCAACCTAAATAACGCAATACATTTTGCTGAATAAATTGTCAAAAAGAAAGGCATTGAATAAGTGTGTTACGCAATTACCCCGGTGATTAGGTTCATTTCTCCATTCACAACATAAAAGTACCTACGAGTACATCACTTTCTTTATAAAGCATGGAAATCTTTTGGCTTCAGGACAATTTCTATGAGAATTATTTTTAAAGATTCCATAAAATAATTTAAAAATAAACAAGCCATGTTTTCTCTATATGACCTATATAATTGTCCTTACAAGGGTCATAAGGGAAAGACCAAATATTATGTTCCCTGCCGGTATCAATCCTACAACTTTTAGCACAGGAGCAGAATGTTTTATCACTGCGCTGTGACATCAAACCTACGTTTTCTCTTCCAAAACAATATTTTAATTTCAACCATCTTATACGTATAAACATAAAATTAAAATGGAGCTCGTAAATTCTCTGCTAATGATGCTCTTATTTTATTCATGAAGCACCAATGAAGAGCTTTAAGAGCACGTCTTGGAGTCGACTCTATCATTTCATTATGCCTTTTAGACTAATAGTTTTCTACCTTTAAGACTCCGCCATTTTGAAAATCAAAATATCTAGACGCTTGAAATGCGTTTTTGCAAAGAAAATGCTCTAAGAAAATATATATCTTCTAGATTTCTTTTGCGATTTTTTAATACCTAGACATTTTAAAGACTGGAAATGATTACGGTATGCATTTCTGAGAAAGGCAATTACTTATGCTAAGTTATTTAAAGAAAATATGCGAGTAGAAAAGGGAGTGCCATTTTCCGCCAAGAAAGGAGATCACCGCAATTTTAAATGGTAATGAGGTCTGTACACAATGGCCAAAGTTGGTGCATTTGTTACGACAGATTGATGGTGATATTAGTCTGCAATATAGCTTGCTAATGCAGATAACGCTTAAGGTCTTTAGGATTTTCACTTGAAATTACTTCCGTGATATAGTTTTTACTAAAATTAATATTGGGCAGGGGTGACGCAACAACTCGTACCTACTCGTCGCTGTACAGTCAACAGCAAAAGTAGATGATCAAAATCAGAAATTCAATACTAATGAACGGAGTTCGCAGCTATATGGCAGCTGTAATAGTAGTAAATGTTTGGTATAATTTACAATCACATATTTTGAATCACTTCGACGCCACACAGTTCTGACGCGAACTCCGTTCATTAGTATTGAATTTCTGATTTTGATCATCTACTTTTGCTGTTGACTGTACTTTGTAAAAATTGTTTTACTTATCACCGCTACTCTCGAAACGGTGAAAGAAAGCATCTTGAAGAAAGAGGCATGTCTTCAAAACCAAAATTCGAAGACATGTGACATCTACCAACCCGCACTGGGCCCGCGGGGTTCATTACGATCACCTTCCTCTCACAGAGTGGAGGTCTGCGTCCCGGCAGTGGGAACGTTATAGGCTGATTTATGCATTATGCAAAATTAATATTTATATCTCCAACCTTTAGACAAAATAAAACAATAAATATCCGGCTAAAATCCACCCAGAATAATAATTTATCACTTAGCGCAACTTTTTTATACCCGAAATTTTAAAATATGGCGACAACTTTCACAACCAGATTACACTTTTATTAAAAAAAACTCGCGAATATGAAGGTTCACAATATTAAAAAGTTCAGGAGTACGATTTACAACTGAATAAAAGGTAGCCTCGAATTCTTTTGCATATTTATCTATCTAGCTCATTTAAAAGTTTTTAGGGCGTATTTACACGATCTTTCTCATCAAGTAGAAAAAAGGCATAGTATCTTAAAAAATCTCGTTTAAGAGGGTGCTCACAGGTCCACTATCACCACTCCTTTAAAAACATATTATCTCGTGACTGAGAAGGAATTATGAAAATCTGTTCAATCAGCGACCTCGGTAAATGTGTCTAGAATTTTCTTTTATAAAATTTCATATTGAGACACGAAGCAACAAAATTCGATCTAAAGAAAAGCGGCCACATTCCTATATGTCGTATTTAGTTGCTTCGTGTCTCAATATGAAACTTAATAAAAGGTATTAGAAAATTCTAGACAACCTTCCCGAGGTCGCTGATTGAGCAGATTTTCATAATTCCTTCTCAGTCACGAGATAATATTTTTTTAAAGGAGTGGCACTAGTGGACCGTTGTACAGGCTCTTAAGTTGGATGATATCATATCAAATCAAATGACACATAAATATTAAATAACATCACGCCTGTGTTCCCCGAAGGATGGGCAGAGGTACCTGTAGTACACCCACAATTCCCCAGTTATGTTTAAGTCTCTTGTAACAGGGAGCGACCCTATTACCAACCCGGCACAAATCCAGACTCCAAAAGGAAACACCCAATAAAACTTTACCCGACTCGGGAATCGAACCCAAGGCCTCTTGTTCACCAGTAGCGTTTGCGACCACTAGACCAACGAGACACTATACAGGCTGCATCAGAAAGGTGTGGTCAAATTTATGGGTGTGGTACAGGCTATCAAACTGAACAACAATCACATGGGAACAACATCGTAATCGAGAAAAAAATATTAGCTATCCCGTACAAGACTTTAATAACTACTCGACCCAAATGTATGGGACAGCTGATATTTTTTTTCTCGATTACGATGTTGGTCCCATGGAGAAAATTGTTTAGTTTGAAGGTCTGTGGCACCCTGACGGAAGAAAGAGTCTTCTGATGCATTCTGTATACAGGGTTACTATAATAAATATTATTTTCACATTTACCTTTCACTGTTCCTGAATACAGTTTTGCCAACAGAAGCAAGCATTATAAACAGTACACTCATTTTAGTAATTTGTTAAGAAACACTCTTGAAGAAACCATAACATTTTGATCTTAATTAGTTTTCAAACAACTTAAAGATAATATTTTCAGAATAATTTCAACATTCTGAGAGACGAACAAATGTAAAGATATTTCTTTAAGAATTTCTGCCCGCAAGCCTGCAAAAGGTGCAGGTTTGCGAGTAGAAATTCTTGAAGAAATAAATGGTATTTATCTTTGTACAGACGCCAGCACATCAAGCTACTACAATCTGTCAGATTTCTTTAATAGATTTTCGACTTTATTGCTAAACCATTAGGTTCAATGTTGATTGGGAAAATCTGACAGTTTCGGGTAGGTTGACCTGCTGGCGTCCGTACTTGAGAATTGTATTGTTGAATACATAAAATTTGGGCCACAACAACGGTATCTAATCAGGGTGAATGCCGAATGTGAATTAATTTTGGAGTCTGTCCGAAATGTCGTTGAACTTTATGATTTTTTCTTCGATGAAAGGAGAAACGCCTACAAACTCATAATACGGATATTGAATGTTTAAATAAATATGTAAGCGGCCAATAAATAACTTACCTTAGGGATCATAAATATTAATTACGTAATAAATAAAACAAATAATCAAAATTACAATATTACTAAATAAATAATATACATGTCGGCGCAAGGCTAACTTAAGCTTTTAAAATATTAACTTTAAGTTGAACTTACTAGTTAAATATGTTTAAATTAGTTTAGATTAATTGATTGTTGTATTGAGTTTGCTACTTTTCAATGTAAAATGCCATGTTATGATTTCCGGTTACTATAGCAAATCATAACTGATAGTTTATACAAACTTTGGTTTAAATCACAAGTTGTCTATTGCTAAATTCATTTCCTGATTATTATGCGATATGCGCTAGTTTAATAATGGTTTTTGGTTAATTTAAGTTTAATGGAAATAGGTAGTTGGTTGAACTACTATTGGTCAAGCGGAAATACATGGAGCGTGTTTAAAAAGACGTCTAAATGTTTTAAGCAATAAAGAATTAATTCAATGTTAAAATAAAGTGCTAAAAATAGTAAAACGAATTAGCAAATTATAGTTTGTTACTCTAATTAATGTTACCTGCAATTTGTAAAACAATAAGTGTAATGACTTCGCAACGACGACGCCATGGTTGTCATAAAAAATGGCAAGCGGCTGCGAGGTCATGTTTGCAAGGAGAATTTTGTGAAAACGTGGTTTTCCATTAGAATATTTTGTGAGTACAAGCTTTATTAGTAATAAGAATAAAACGTGAGTAAATAAATTGGGTGTAATCATTTTGCAATGAGTGAGCCTAGCGGCGGAGATGGTGACGTCAACTCTGCTGACGTCACCAATTCTAAAAATCCGGATGGTCCCGGCTCCCCGTTATCAGAAGTAGGATTGACCCCCACTTCTGCTCGTCCATCTGGCTTGAACAATGATAATTTAATCGCTTCTGTTAATGGGGTACCGACGGAGTTTTTCACTCAGATGTTGCAAATGATGAAGCACATGTCCGATCGCATGGCGACACAACCAGATGCACCCAAAGTCAAAATAAATGATGTGTTTTTGCCGTCATACGATCCGGACACCAATATTGGGGTTAGAGAGTGGTGTCAACATGTGACCACAGCCATGGAAACTTATGGCCTTAGCGATTATGAAGTGAGAATGAAAGCTGGTAGTTTGCTCAAAGGTCGCGCGAGGTTATGGGTTGACAATTGGCTTGTGTCTACCACTACGTGGCATGAATTGCGTGATGTTCTGATAACTACTTTTGAACCGGAGAATAGATACTCCCGGGATATTGTGCGCTTTAAGGAACATAATTATGATAATTCCAAAGACATTGCACAGTTCTTGTCACAAGCTTGGGTATTATGGAATCGTATTACTAAGGATAAGTTATCGAATGATGACGCAGTTGAGGCAGTTATCGGTTGCATTGGAGATGAGCGGTTGAGAATCGAACTGTTGAATGCCCGGGCCAAATCAGTACCCGAACTTATTTCGGTTGCATCCTCTATACGAAGCGTTAAGCGCTTTCAGTCGGGTACATCAGGTGCACAGTCGGGTCCTGCTAAGCGATCACGTTATGATAAGCCCTCGATGTTTTGTCAAATCTGCAAAAAGACCGGTCATGATACACGTGACTGTCATTACTGTGACAAAAATGATAATTCTCAACTGCGTCAACACGATAATGAAACCTTACCTCAAAATATGGGTAAACCTACTCGTACGTGCACGTTCTGTTCAAAGACAGGCCACACTTACGAAACATGTTATAAGCGAGAACGCGCAGTGGTTTCCAACGTCAACTGCGTAGGTACATCGAAATAGAACTCGATGTGAAATGGGAATGTAACGAAAGGCATCATGAGGCTCGAAATCATGTCATAAAACAACTGTCTACTGCGCCTACCCTTATGCTATTTCAGGAAGACGCGCCAATCGAGCTCTACACAGACGCCAGCAGCATCGGCTACGGGGCGGTGCTCGTGCAGACCGTCGGCAGTCGCCAGCATCCAGAAGCATACATGAGCCAGCGTACCACCAACGCCGCGAGCCGCTACCACTCGTACGAGCTCGAGACCCTGGCGGTCGTAAGGGCAGTCGCGCATTTTTGGCATTACATATTCGGCCGAAAATTCAAGATAATAACAGACTGTAACGCCTCGAAAGCGTCCAAGAACAAAAAGGATCTTCCTCGAATCCAGAGGTGGAATCTATTCACTGAAATATCTGTCAACTTCATGATGAGAGACACTGAGTGACTGCAGATCGAGCAGCGCCGCGACGACGTGCTGCGCCCGCTTATAGACACCATGAGTGGTAATAGTCCAGGCGAAGGCTACGTCCTGAAAAAAAGGCGTGCTTAAGAAAACTCTCACGGATTCTAAACTTGGTATACATAAACCAATTGTAGTCCCTAGGTCAATCCAGTGGAGCCTGATAAACTCTTTCCATGTCGCTCTGCAACACCCTGGATGGGAGAAAACCTTACAGAAGCTGAAGGAATCGTATTGGTTCCACAAAATGAATACAATCGTCAGAAGGTTGGTGGATAATTGTGTTGTATGTAAGACCTCGAAAGGGCCGTCGGGTGCTATCTAAGCCCAGATTCATCCGCTTCAGAAGCCCACTGCAGCGTTCCAGGTCATCCATACGGATATTACTGGCAAGCTGGGTACGAGAAGTACTGAAGGACGAGATGAATATGTAATTGTTACGATTGACGCATACACCAAATACATCCTGCTTAGCTACTCAAATGACAAGAGTCCAAGCAGCTGCCTTGCAGTTTTGAAACGTGTCGTGCACCTGTTCGGAACCCCAGTGTAAGTCGTGGTAGATGGAGGTCGAGAGTTTCTTGGTGAATTCAAAGTCTATTCGGACCGTTTCGGAATCAACATACGTTCCATTACGTCAGGAGTAAGCCGAGCAAACGGACAGGTCGAACGCATTATGGGCACTTTGATAAACGCAATAACCATGATCAAAAACTACGACACTGGAGAATGCAGACGGGCGGTGCTAGAAGCTTTACAGCTCGCATTTAACTGCACTTCACATAGTGTAACGGGGGTCGCACCGCATACACTACTGACCCGCCGCCAACACGGTTGGTAAATATTAATAACGAATGCATAGTCTTTGACTTGCTTGAGCAACACGTGCAAGAGAAAATGACAGCTACGGAACAATATGACAAGCAGCGATTTGACAGGAGCAAGGCGAAAATGTTATGCGTCCGTTTCAGCGAGGAGATTACGTATCAAGAATAATCTCCGAAACCTGGACAACGACCGATAGATAGTGAAGCGTGGAACCGGCAGAGGGCATCCACGTAAGGTTGCTCACGACCAACTGCGCCGAGAACCACAACCAGGCGAGCAGGAAACCGTGTCGGCGAATAACGAAGATGATCCTCAGCAAGTGGCCGTCCGGCTGGCTGAAGACTCATCGGCGAACTTGGTCGATGACACACTACAACAAACTACATCTCAGATCATCAGTACGCCACCGTCGAAGCAGCCACAGCCGTCTACCTCCCAAGCTGCCCAGCTGCTGGATCCTTAAACTATGTGTTAAGTTCTTCCCTCTTTACTGTTATCGTGATACTAAGACATATAAGACAGCAACAACAGCAAGGAGATCCGTTATTGGTGTTTGTCTTTGTTGACTGGCCAATACCATCATAAACTACAAAACAGAAAAACTGTACAATCCGTTTTTCCCGCTTCCCTCCTATCCTATCCTTTCCTTTTAGAGCCTCTGTGGACCACGGTCAAAATAATAAGGCCTAGACCACAGCATCGTCCTTTCCCAAATCCTTTAGAGCCCCTGTGGACCACGGCGTACAAGACCGCTCAGACCACAGCATCATACCCTAACAAGCAACAAAAAAAAAAAAAAAAAAGAAGATGCTGTATAAACAGCTAAGAACTTTTTTTCCATTCCTTTTTGTTTTAGAGCCTCTGAGGACCACGGTCATAAATATAAGGCCTAGACCTCAGCATCACCCTAGTTCCCTATTCCTTTAGAGCCTCTGTGGACCACGGCGTACAAGACCGCTCAGACCACAGCATCATCCCTGTCTACGAGAAATCAAATCAAGCATGTATGCGTGGAGCATTTGCATTGATATAAATCAAATCAAGCATGTATGCGTGGAGCATTTGCATTGATATAAATCAAATCAAGCATGTATGCGTGGAGCATTTGCATTGATATAAATAAATAAACGTGTGAGTAAGCGTGTAGCGTTACAAGCACTTCAATATTTACAGCAAATCCTATTTATTTACTACTCATATGAATACACTACACACACTACACTTTTATACTCTTGTTCTTTCCATATACATGTACTTCGATATCTTTAACTTAGAATACCTAACTACATAACCTTTTGTTTGAGATTAACAAGGTATAAAAGTAATGGTTGATAACTTAGATTGTTGCGATCGAAGTTATCATTGAAAAGTTCAGCCTAAATTATGCTAAGAACCGCGACTGGTGCAGAGCACGCACACCGTCTCGCAGAATGGCCGTGTCGGCGCAAGGCTAACTTAAGCTTTTAAAATATTAACTTTAAGTTGATCTTACTAGTTAAATATGTTTAAATTAGTTTAGATTAATTGATTGTTGTATTGAGTTTGCTACTTTTCAATGTAAAATGCCATGTTATGATTTCCGGTTACTATAGCAAATCATAACTGATAGTTTATACAAACTTTGGTTTAAATCACAAGTTGTCTATTGCTAAATTCATTTCCTGATTAATAAGCGATATGCGCTAGTTTAATAATGGTTTTTGGTTAATTTAAGTTTAATGGAAATAGGTAGTTGGTTGAACTACTATTGGTCAAGCGGAAATACATGGAGCGTGTTTAAAAAGACGTCTAAATGTTTTAAGCAATAAAGAATTAATTCAATGTTAAAATAAAGTGCTAAAAATAGTAAAACGAATTAGCAAATTATAGTTTGTTACTCTAATTAATGTTACCTGCAATTTGTAAAACAATAAGTGTAATGACTTCGCAACGACGACGCCATGGTTGTCATAAAAAATGGCAAGCGGCTGCGAGGTCATGTTTGCAAGGAGAATTTTGTGAAAACGTGGTTTTCCATTAGAATATTTTGTGAGTACAAGCTTTATTAGTAATAAGAATAAAACGTGAGTAAATAAATTGGGTGTAATCATTTTGCAATGAGTGAGCCTAGCGGCGGAGATGGTGACGTCAACTCTGCTGACGTCACCAATTCTAAAAATCCGGATGGTCCCGGCTCCCCGTTATACATATAATTAAATATAATTCTGTATTAATAAAACAGTATAACTACAGAACTAATAAAAAAAATCACCACATTAAAAAAACCCAGCGTTCTTCCTCCTCTCTCCTACTTGATCTATGCTGTGCCCGACAGGGTCCATAATTGTGACTAATTTAATTATTTCCTACTAACTATGAATATAAATTATGGTACGCAATAAAGAAATGAGAATTGAGAAAAACTAACTTCAAAATTGGGGAACCTCGGAGGTTTTGACATCGATTATTCGACTATTTTACACAGTAGTACTAACACACGTTACTCACACAGTAGTCGGCAACTCGAACCCAAATAAAACGAAGCTGTTTTGGTCAGCTTTATTTTATAAGCAAACAACTAAAAGTGCTCACATTCCAGATTTAGATGTTTTTCCGTCCGTCGGGTGCAAGTTGCAGTCATGTGGGAGAATAATGTGCTGTCCAAACAATTTTGTTTATGATCATTTTGTGGGTAACTGTTGTGGTTTATGTTGATTAGTTTTAGTTTATGTACTGGAGTAGTTTATAGGTGGGACTTAAAAGAATAATAATTATGGTGTGTTTGTCTCCATGGGTGGATGTGGATTGATCGTGAATTGAAACAAAATATTTTTTAAACCATCGCAGTGCGGGCCCACATAGCACGGCATCATGCTGAGTGAACTCCTTCTTGTCACAGTCAAAAAGTGCTGCTGCCGACTACTTCTGTTATGTGCTCATAATTATGGAATCTATTTAGTTTTTCATTAAAGAAGGAACATTTAAAAAATATAGCCGTTGAAACTGCCATCTACACATATTTTGTTAAGCAACTTTTGAGGTGACATCGAGGCAGACCTAGGAGAAGATGGCGGAGCGAGCTTGACGCCTACATACAGGAATGGTATGCACTAGCTCAACGCAGAGAGAAGTGAAAAGGAGAAAGGGAGGCATTTGCCCTGAAGTGGGACAACATAGGCTAAAAATTAATAATCATAATAGTAACTTTTGAGGTCCCGTCCACAGCCTTGAGCGATGCGATCCGTACGTCACGCACAAGTCGCATCGTGGTGACTCCTAGCAAGTTCTAAACAACTTCTTTCATTGGTTTTCCCCGCAGTTACTGTCACCAGACGCGAGTCACTTGAGCGTGAAGCTCGTAACCACCAGGGTAAAGCTATGCACATACATCCGGAATGCAATAAAATAACCTCCACCACTGTCGGGGCTAAGCCTTCGTCAGGCGTACCCGGAGGAGACAGCCATGCTGCGTAGCTAATCTATTTACCACGGTATTAGATAATATTTTCGGATATTCGCGAAAACAGGAATCCAATGTTGGAAAATGCGACACTTTTAAGTAATTATTATATTACGTTACATGACACATAACACCTGTTTTCCTCGAAGGGTTAAGCGGAGGTGTACATAACTAGTACACCCACTTTTCGCCAGTTTTGTTCGAGTTCCATGAAATAGGGGCAAACCTAATGCCTTCAAACGGGCACGAAAACCGACTCCAGGAATCTGGATTTATACAATATGTTCATTCAGTAATTCCTGATATATGGAATTTATATAACATCATGAATTCGTGTTGGAATTTCATGTTAAAATTCCATGTTGTTCCTTATTATGGATGGATTTATACTTTTAATCCTGGTTCATCCTGGGTCATATTTAACACTGATATAGGTATCTTAGAAGGGCTTGTGGCTAAATGATAACAGCCGCACAGGTCGATCGATCAGGTTAAGCTACGCTTACCGCGGTTGGTCCGTGGATGGGTGACCATCTTTACATATCAAGACCTTCCGTGCCTCGGAAAGCACGTTAAGCCGTTGATCCCGACTGTCATTTGTAGATCTATGACAGTCGTTCCAAGTCGTCAGAAGCCCGAAAGTCTGACAACCAGTCTTACCAAGGGGAATCGTATTACCCAGTAACTGGGTTGGGGAGGTCAGATAGACAGTCGCTCCATGTAGAATATTGGTATTCAGCTGCATCTGGAAGCCGACCCCAACTTAGTTTCTGGGCAGATTGATTGATATACATAGGCATTTCATACAGCAAAATATATGTTATTTAACCCTGTCCTATATTCGCGAAGAGTATTGTGCATTAAGAAGAGCCATAATAAAGCACTTAATGTCGTCCCACTTAACGTTAACGACGGAACATTTCATCGCTACACATTACATTATGGGTTAATATTATGTGTTAGCTTGTAATAAACTAGGTTAGTTACGATACTTGGTCCATTTCTTATGCAAATAAATCTTACTTGGAGCCTCGGAAGGAACTAGACGTCTATATATAACCCGATTGTTTATTTTCATTTTATTTATTTTACCATTTAGGTATGTACACACATATACAAGCTGTTGTTTTGCATCCTCGTCAAATTTCAGGAGGCTGTTATGAAAGACATAAATAATCAAATAAAATTACGATCCCTGGTAAATAATGAATAAAGAACAGTATCGCGTTATGGTATAGTATAAGCGGCCGCGTTTTTATGTGTGTGTAAAAGGGCAGTTACAGCGCGGTCTCACACCAGGCCGCGTTTTAAAATGCGTGTCAAAATCAAAATTTAACGGTGTTTTCTTCAGTGTATAAGGCTGCATGTCCACCAGAGATGTGCTATGCTATGTTGCTATGGATGCGTTTGATATCCACCAATCATATTCATCGGTCCACATAGCATAGCACTGGTGAAAACGGGTTCAACTTAGCTTTGTTTTTTATATGGATGGATGGGAGCTATGGATGTGCGAGTGGTGTAGCTATGTGCAGAGCAGAGTACTCCCCGTGCCTTCCCTACTATCGATGCATTGAATAGCTCGAACTGCGCATCTTCCCCGCAGAGCTACCTCGCGGCGGCGCATCTTCATAGCACATCTTACTCGCTCCGCAACACAGCTTAGCATTAGTGGAAACGGTCGCATAGTTTCGTAGCTTAGCTTTCACATCCTCTCAGCATAGCTCCATAGCACATCTCTTGTAGAAAAGCAGCCTTATGATGGTCAGACGAGGAAAAAACCAACTGTAAAAAAAAAAGTCTCGTTAAAACCAGCCTTTAACAATTTGTACGCATTGTTTTGGTATCTACCTACATAGGCCGCCACATAGTTGTGCAAATAATAATAACAGTAACATAATATGCAGCCGTTGTTTCCCTAAAACTCGCAAAACATTGTTATAAACGCCATAAATAATGATACATGGACTGATATTTTTATATCAGATAAAAACAACACCCTGGAATTTGATGCTGTTTTGTTGTTCAGTTACGAGCACCAATAATTATGTCAACACTTGGCAACTTTCAATTGCGATTTTTTCGCTTTTATTTTCGATTTTTGTAAAAATACGACACATTACATAAACCTATGGGTTCGCAAAATGCTCTGTTCGTAACAACATAAAATTTCATTAAAAAATAAAGGAGTAAATCGCTTTCGAATAAAGCCGAGTGTATACATACTTTTGCTCGTGACTGTTCACAAAATGTATGAATGTTATATTTTATACTTTCAAACGCGCTTTGTACACGCACTGACAGCTGTTGGTGACGGTCTCAAAACTTTTTGATATGTCAAAGCGGACTTGTCAAATGCAGAGGTAGGTTTAGTAACAGTTTTTACTGGATATCACTGCGGATATCAAACTGAAAGTGCACAAAATAAAAACACATTTCATGTCTGCAAAGTTGGTCATATGGTTTTGTAAATAACGAAACGAAATATTTGGTATATTCCATTTGAAATGTGATTTAATGAAAACGATTAAAAAGTTTGTGTACCTGTAAGCTAGCAGTTTTAGTTAGATTCCCGTTATATTTTCAGAGTAATTAATCATTTTATTTTTCAAGCCAAAACTATACCTAAATAAATTTTGTAAAAAAAATAACCTTATGTAAGTAGGTAATTCGAAATGGCGGTGTTTGGGGGTCTATGTTCAGCAGTAGACGTCTTTCGGCTGAAATGATGATGGTTGATGATGATGGAGTAGCTAACTTTCTCGGAAAAAATTGAGTAGGTACTGTGTCGGTAATGTATTTACTAGAATAACAATTTTGATTAAAAAAACATACCGCATAATTTATAATCTCATAGTTACTTGTTGCTCCTTAACAGGGTGATATTCTCTTAAGTCTGAGGTTTGTCATAGTCTGTAACTTTTTGTACATTGTGCAAATAAATAAATAAAATACCCATTTAAGAAGCATTGACTTAAAAAAGGCATGAAACCTTATTCTGCTAACTTTTGCAACTGAGCCATTTTCTACCCACCCAAAGTCCTAACGAGCTTCACCGATTTTATTTCCAACTTTAAAGCCCGCATGTAACTTGTGTCAGCAACAAATATTTCAACAAAGGGTCGTGGTCCAGTTCGTTGTAATCAAAGAGAAAAGACGAAGGCCTTTACTATATTATTCAGAAGGAAAATCTTATAGTTCCTACAGGCTACAGTACAAGTTTGATACATTGCTCCCGGGTTCCGGAGTATGTAACGAGCGAAAAAGGTTGTATTTTTTTCTCAAATGCATTCTCCTTTTTTAACGTTTTATGTGTTCCATATTGCTGTGGTTTCGTTCTGCCTATTTCGCTCGAATAGCTGTATAATACTAAAGTAATAGTACAGTCCGTTCATATTTATTTTGTCTCTGACTTTGCATTATAACTGACAAAAGCACATTGATCCTTATTGTAATTGTAATAAGATTGCTGTTGGGTTGCTATAGACTGACAAGTCTATCAAAATCACAGTGACCTTTATTCTCGTTTCAATAAGGTTGCTGCTGTCTGGGGTAAAATAACTGTAAATGGACTTTTACCTAATTATTTCGTCGAAAAGAAAAATTTTCTTTTCTTCACTGTGATGAAGAATAATAGAAAGTGTTATCATTGAAGTGTTGTTAGATTCCTAGAAAATGGTATGGTACTTATTTTCACTTAGAAAGGCGCTTGAGAGTAATTTTTAGGGCAAAACCAAAAATGACTAGAAAATTTTTAGTTATCATGTCTAACGAAAAGTTAGTGTTACTTGTGGAAATGTTGAAAAATGATGGAGGTAAAAGTATAATACTTTTTCAGTTCTCACAGAGCACGTGACAAAATAGGAAAAAAAAATGAAACTTGCATGTAGGTGAGAATATTTGTCTTTTTATGAAAAACCTATTGTTGACCAAAATACCGCTGTTGGATATTCGGTGGAATTCTGTGCCGAAATAAAATACCGTCGAGATTATCTGTAAAATATTTCACTTTGTAAAATAACAACACGCCTGTAATCCAAAAAGGATTAGGCAGAGGTATGTGTTAGTACACCCAAATATTGCCTGTTTTCTCTCTATAGTTAAAAAACAGGAATCATGTTTGTTTAAAAAAAAAACTCTTTCCAGTAAAAATAGAATTTTAAAAATTATATGTACCTATGTAAAATCAACCTCAATCCATACTTATATTATAAATTCGACAGGAATTCTATGTATATACCTTTTCACGCCTAAACCACTGAACGGATTTCGATAAAATTTGGCAAAAGCTATCTATCATTTTAATGCATTTTGTACGAACACAGGCGTTCATTATCAGACCAAAATATTGCTGAGTAAACGTCAAATGTGTAGCCCTAAAATCCGTCCATTTACAAGATTTCCGATCATCCCCGGAGTGACGTTGACAGTTATTAAATAACAAAGGTACGGAGAGAACATGTCAGTACAAATTGACTAGAGATATTTTTGATATAAATTGGTTTTTTGTGGCCTCACACGCATTTTGCCAGTCTATTGTTGATCTAAGTGGTTTTTCGGGATTCTATTACTTACATTTTTTATAACTATTTATTCTTTCTATTCCACTTGACTGGCTGCTCTGCCCGCGAATTCGTCTGTGTGAAATTTCGGACGCCGACCTATCGCGTCACATCGCCTCGTATTTTTTGTATTTTTTTTTTTAAACGTTGCCCCACACTAGGAATTACTCCTGTATCGAGGGTTCGTTTACAAACATTTAAAGTCACATACACGAACAGCCAGACCCGGAACAACTACCTGTAGGCAATACAAATATTTGTTCCGTGCGGGAATCGAACCCGCGACACGCAGCGCAGCAGTCGATCGCTCAGCCACTGCGCTAACCGTGTCAGCATTATTTATGACTTTTTTATTTTTGCTTGGCTCCAGCGGGTACTTGCGTGATTACGTTTCATGAAGAATTCGGCTTAATAGCCCAATTCTTTGAGCACAAGATTTGAAAAAATATTTTTGCATCTAAGTAATGATGCTAAAATATTTTTTCATATCCGACAATCCGGCAATTCCAGAGATTAGCGCATTCAAACAAATAAACAAACTCTTCAGCTTTATTATTAGTATATAGGGTATAGATTACTTATAGATACTTAGTCTAAGAAAAAGGTTAACGGTAATAGGCTCCCTGTAACATGTGATTAGCTGATGAAATGTGGTGTGTACTACATTCCTCGACCGTAATACTCAATATCTTATACTCAATACTCAATATCTTTATTACTTTACCATAATCTATCTATAATATGTATGTATTTACAAAAAAAAAAATGTATGTCGGGGAAGGACCACCAATGTTATTTTTGGGCAAGCCTTCCTCCTCGTACAATCTTCAGAAAACAGGAAATAATACCACGAACAGATAGCGTTGGTTTTCTTTTATTGTTTCTCAAACTTTTTAAATTACGATAATCACAAATATCCGTGATGGAAAAGGATGGAGGTTGTGAGGTTATCCGCTCATGCGCACGTTCCTTGGCCGAATGCCTGACTATCACTCTCCCTTATTAAAATGTCATTAATTGACAGTGACAACTGACAGACAAGTGGAATAACCTGACATTACTTGACAGTGACAACTGACAGATGAAATAACCTCATTACCGCCATCTTGTAACAAATGTTAGAACTTTCTTAATCTATGGCCTCCTGCTGCGACACGGCCGTCCTGCGCCTCACACGTCCTTGTGTGGATTATCTGAAATAGAAAGTTCTGTGTACGTTACATTGTTTCGGCCATGCCTGACCAAGATAGGTCAGCTTAAACAGGACATCGCTTAACCAGCGACATCACTTAACCAGTGGCATCACTTAACCAGCGGCATCGCTTAACCAGCGGCATCACTTAACCAGCGGCATCGCTTAACCAGCGGCATCACTTAACCAGCGGCATCGCTTAACCAGCGGCATCGCTTAACCAGCGGCATCACTTAACCAGCGGCATCGCTTAACCAGCGGCATCACTTAACCAGCGGCATCGCTTAACCAGCGGCATCACTTAACCAGCAATAATAATAACGCTTAACCAGCGATATTAACCCACTAACGCTTAACCAGCGAAAGCACATCATAACACGCTTAACCAGCGATTCAACAGTTAACGCTTAACCAGCAAAAGCACATCATAACACGCTTAACCAGCGATTCAACAGCTAACGCTTAACCAGCGAAAGCACATCATAACACGCTTAACCAGCGATTCAACAGCTAACGCTTAACCAGCGAAAGCACCCCTACCGCTTAACCAGCGATAGCCAACATAACCAACCCGCTTAACCAGCGTTAACGTATTAGGAAAGAGTAATGTAAACAAAGTTTGATTATCTAATCATAGCGTACCTAAATCATCAACCAGAGCCATGTACCATCGTTATCCACATTAACAATCATTTCTATCACTAAGAGCCTTATACTCCTGGGAACCCACACACGAGTAAACCACTCTAACGCCACGGCTCTCCAGCCGACCAGCAATCGCATTGCTCTCACACATCCAGCGCATGGATCCGTGTGCATCACCCTGTGACGCCACACAACTTTACTACAGCCGATAGAGAACCCCTACTCGCGTGCTTCCCATAATGTAGGCTTGCTCATAACCACTGTGATCACTATCTACTTCGACTGGTACATGACCTACTGGCATCTTCCTTTACCTATCGTGAGCATACTTGTAAGTACGGTTAGAATTTAAAGTTTTTAACGTAAAGCGATCACCCGCCAAAACTTCACGGACCTTTATACTTAGGGTCAAGTTTTGTCTGATTTCTCTCTTAATTTTTCAGCAAAACAATACTATCAGATGTCATACTAACGTTAAATTCTTGGTCTAAAATCTTACGAAATATCACTTTTATGATAACTATCCGGTACAGTATGAAATGAGATCTCTAAACGCAGATTGTTATTCAACATCACAGATAAAACTTGTAGGGTACTTTGCACAATACCATAACGGATCCCTGTTATGTTGACAATATTATTTGCACGCTTGCCAATTCACTTTGACTCAACACAATCTTTGATGCATTCGATGCCAGAATCATAATAAAATGGATATGACTCACCCAGTATTCATCAATATACTGCTCGGATTGCCGACTTAGCAAACTTAAACGTGCGGCTCGCTACTCGCCGCTGCTGCAGGTGCTGACCTGGAATGAAATATGCTCGCAAAGTATCACATAGCTCAGCCACTCCTGACCACATTTAGTACAGGCAAAAACACAATGAAAATTAGAACAAACTAAAAACAGCAGAGTTCAGAGCATTACCCACTATTTGATTCCCTTGACCGTATAAAACTGAATGCATTACAAGAGCTATAAGCAACAAAAACTCTGTCGCAGACATGTCAATCGAAAAGTCTAGGTTCAATATTTCACGTACCTACTATCATAATATTACTTTGCAAGTAAATGTCGGGTAGAAATGTAATAAAATCTTAAGTTGTTGCTCGCTAATTGCAACGCTACATATGATTTGGTCTGTGCTGAATACACGCGTTTGACCAACGCAACAACGTTATTAACCCGTTTGCCACTTAATTCGGGCCGCACAACTCGCCTTTACTACTGGCATTCAGCACCAGAATCGTAAACAAAACAATACAGCTCACCTTTACGTTCTAACGTGTCTGAGGGTAGTTGTACGACGTCCACTCGCCGTTCACGACTTCCAGCACGTTGTCCACCATCCGCTTGGCTTGGCTGCCACTACTCGTGCACCCGGCTGCGATATCTCCTGGTTTCCCTCACTTGCAGAACAACATGTACCATGTTCGCGCATCCGTATCTGCTTTGTCTGGGTCGAACTTGAACAGATCCACACGATTTCAACACATGTTGCATAGTTCACATGCTTGCACTTTGTTTTTCAAATGTCAACGGTCACTTTCACATGAAGCGTTCTCATTTTGTGCATAAACCAACATGAATCCCAGTTTTGATGTCGGAGATTCATCACCCAAGCACGTGCGTCCACATCTGGTTTCTCAGGGTCGAAGTGCGGTAATCGAAAGCCATGTGACGATGTAGTAGTTGTTTTCATTGCTTGAATCAGCGACAGAAAATTGCAGTTCTGCTGTTTTATCAGACGCATCCATTTTTCGTCACTAGCATCTTCATTTTGAACACGTGGGTCGTTGAGGTCCAATCCCACTTCTGATGTCGGGGAAGGACCACCAATGTTATTTTTGGGCAAGCCTTCCTCCTCGTACAATCTTCAGAAAACAGGAAATAATACCACGAACAGATAGCGTTGGTTTTCTTTTATTGTTTCTCAAACTTTTTAAATTACGATAATCACAAATATCCGTGATGGAAAAGGATGGAGGTTGTGAGGTTATCCGCTCATGCGCACGTTCCTTGGCCGAATGCCTGACAATCACTCTCCCTTATTAAAATGTCATTAATTGACAGTGACAACTGACAGACAAGTGGAATAACCTGACATTACTTGACAGTGACAACTGACAGATGAAATAACCTCATTACCGCCATCTTGTAACAAATGTTAGAACTTTCTTAATCTATGGCCTCCTGCTGCGACATGTATATTAGTAGTTTATCAGCCATCTTGTTACCATAACACAAGCATTAGGTTGCTTAGCTTGGGACTAGATGGCGCTGTGTGAAATGTCCAGGGATATTTATTTATTATTTATTTATAATGTGTACTTAGGTGGTATACATAATTATAAATTTAGATCATTATGGACCCTGTAGGGCACAGCAAAAAGGATAGAAGAGAGGAAGCCCTGTTTTATAAGATACCGTAATTAAGTTGGTTTTGTGGGAACAAGTTTTAGTTCACATAATAAATATAACCAAAGTCAGGAGATTGCGAATTGAATCCTAACATTTCGCCTATTTATTATTTTTTCCTGCTAAAATATACCTAAATATTTTAGATTATATTTATGTCTCTGTAATTGTTGTTATGTTAAGTACTAAAATACAGGGTTATTGGTAAAACATTAGCAACCTCTCAGGACTATATTACTAACATCATAAATAACAACTTTTCTTCTATGGCTTTTATTAATTCATCAGATTTTAATTCATCAGCCTTTCATACAAAAATAAAAATATTTCAATTCAACGAATTGAAATATTCGATTTTCTGTTACGAACTCTACGCGAAGCAAAATAAAGCGATAGTTAGATAAATAAATAACCGTGTCTAGTACAAAATTTAGCGGAGGGGTGCGGGGGTTAGATAAAAAAGAGAGAGAGAGAGAGAGTTCTCTAATTGAGTGGCTTTCATAGCTATTCCATTGGCTATGTAATACTTTAACACACCTATTGATGTTACCAAATTTTCTAAAATATCAAACAGTTAAAAGTTAAAGTAAGAAGTTTACTAACTATTTTCTGGAAAATTTCCAAAATAACATTAAAATCGGTTTTTCTCGGATTCCATGAATTTTCGCCTGGGCTTAATGGCGTGCTTAATTGTTGCAAATGGGTCACTCTATCACGCCCTGGAAGGAACACATCGAGTTTCCCTGTCACCCTGTATAAAACTCTTCTCGTTCATTGTTCTACGATTTCAGTATATAATTGCCATGCTCTCTTTAATATAATATTTATTAATAAGCTACCCAGCAACGTTAGCGCTTTGCAGCATATATTTGTTTTGACGACCACTATCTCGTCTCTCACTGCGCAGAGCCCACGAGGATTTCAATTTCCTGCAGCTAAGCAGACGGTATACACTCTGGGACTGAAGCACTTCTACCTCAAGTCGCCACAATACGGGTAAATACACCAGTAGTGACGCTGAAATCACATTTGTCGACGTTAAATTCGTACATATACTGCCATATAATTATGTAGAATGACGTTCCTACTACGTTCTAAAATATTTTTCTTTTTCTTTTATAATAATAACTTTATTTCATAGAACATCCATATGTCGGAGTCATTCGTTTGACTATTCGGAACGCTAGCGCCATCTCGTGGCGCTAGACAGAGTCTAGCCTGAGTTCGTGGTGGGGGCGACCGCTACAAAGGACGGTGTAAGCAGAGCTCTCGGGATCATCGAAACATGGGACATCGTACGAACAACATGTGCTGAGAAACTGTCGCGCGTTCCATATCATTGAGTTGTGTGTGTATGTGATTCGCTAGTGTGACTAACTGGTTCGTAAATTATAATCTGATTTGAACTGCAAACCGTTTTTCTATGGTGCTAAAACCAACACTACCCATAGTATGCCCACAGTAATTAAAATATGCCTGATGGTAATGAGAGACAGACATACCTTCTCCGACACATATTTGTGTTAGTAAGTATTTAAGAGCTAAGTTTGTAAGCCACAAAAATACAAAACAAACGAAATTAAGTAGACACGTGGAGTGCGATCCAGTGTCTAAGAAAAGGACCCTCTTAAACGTCTAAACGGTCCGCTATGACTATATTAGAACTTGCTCGGATACGGTGCAATATGAAGGCCGCTCGCTTTCTCATGATGCCATAAAAACCAACAATCCGAGCCTGCGTAAACATGCCAGACGCACTACAGCATCTCGGCCATTTTATGTCTAACCAAACAATTGTTTACAGTGTTAAAATTATGTATTACTAGCCTGCTGCGCCTCGCACTTTCACCAGCCTAATTTTCGATCCCGTGGGAATATCGGGTTAAAAAGTACCTTATGTGTTAATCCTGGTTATAAACTATTTGTGTGCCAAATTTCATCTACATCCGTTCAGTGGTTTTTGCGTGAAAGAGTAACAAGCGTCCATCGATCCATCCGTCCATCCATCCATTCATACAAAGTTTCACGTTTATAGAATTTTAGTAGGATTTATAATATTAGTAGGATTAAAATCTCATCACTGAACAACTTTTATAACCACCAAATTCATACTCAAGACTTTCCTCACGGCCATGTCCTCATTCCTCGGCATTACATGAATAAATGTACATTATACAGACATGTATGTTTATCTCCTTCACGGATGACTGCACGAATGTTGCAGCAACGACGTCGACGTCGGATATCAAGTTACAGATTGACGTAATTATCAGATCGACGGTTACATGCGTCTCAGTCATTCTGTGACGTCAAGTCATTTTGTTTTGATGTTTTTTTTTTGTTGTTTGAATATAAATTGTATGTTTGTGTATGAAGGATACATCATCCTGTATGGATAACAGGATACTTATACATATTACATATTTGCACTTTTTTAACGGTGGTATAGAGAAGTTACTTTGTTCTTTTTAGGGAAGGCAAGTGAATCAAATAAATTATAGGCGTTTAGAGGGTTTGTAGTAATAACGTGATAGTTGCCGTATACCATAAAACGTTACAAGTCTACCATTCTAAAATATTGCTTAACACAGAAATTACAAATATGTAAATTGTAGACTTGTCACTACAATTTATATATTTGTAAAGTTTTTCCGTTACAGTTATGTGACTTACAGTTTTGTGGTACAAAGACACAAGTAAGATTTACAAATTTGTAAATTGTAATTGTAAAGTTTTGCCTATACCATAGTATAAAGAGAGGAAGTAGGCTATCTCCGGCACAATCCGCGACATAATTGCCTACTGTCTTAGGGTTGTCACTTTTTGTTAAATTTTAATTCAGTGCCAATAAATAGGCAACGGTCGGGATGTTGTATTTTTTACTTGTATTGTCTGGGTACCTAAACGATGATGAAACCTTTCACGAAACACTAGTTGTTTCTGTTTGACTTGAATTATTATATGAAGTTATTTCCACTTGTGTATGTTTGTCAACTTTTTTCAGATTAGGCAAATTTAAACTCGTCATACAATTTTTTTTTAGTAATTTTCTAACGCTGTTTTTCATTATGTCTTCTGGGTGGAAATGGACTTCACAAACAACATGATTGGATTTATTTATCAAATCCTCGCGGTCAATTAAGCGCAGCCGTCTGAAATGGAAAGCACATTTAACATACATTAGGTATCTATAATAAAAAAATGAATAAAGTGACTAAAATTTTATAAAAAAAAAACATCGTATAACAACATAAAAAAACTAACGCCTGTCTCTTAGACTATAATCAAATTTTTGTTCTGCTGTTATGATTCGAACTTTGCTCTATTTATCTGATTCACAATTAGTCAATTACTTATTTTTTAAGTACGATTTTATAACTGTAAGTAGGTACTTAGTTACTATACCTACAATAGGTACTGAGAAATCGGCATGACTAAACATAAACAAAGCAATAGCGCCAAATCAATTGACAGATCAAAAGTACCTAGTACATTCTAGTGGGAAATTAGGCCTACCTACTTCCTCTGTCTGATAGAAAACTAATACAACAAAAAATAAGTAAGTAGGTAGGTATCTCATCATCAAGTAAAAATGATATGCTAGAAAAAGTGACTTTCTTGCCTTTCCTGTTCAATAGGTAATTTGAACAGAGACAATTCTGGAATCGATGAATTATTAAGACACCCAAACACATAGCAATACGTTCTCCTGCGATTATCACACATTTTTCATTCATTTAGCGGTGCCGAAAAGCCGTGACGCGCGAACCTCGTGCGATGTTAGCCCCGTCTGGCGCGCTGCGAAACCTGCCGAGATTTGTGTAAGTGTGCGTGCGGCGACGCATAGATACTTTGGCGCACACATACAAGCCGCGCGTGGTGCGTTTGTATGAAGATAACGTACTTCCTTCTCTTTATACTATGCCTATACCAGAGCGGCAAATAACCTATTTTTTTATAAATTAAATCTTATATATATATATCACACAAGAAATTTATCATATTTTATTCCACTTATTTTATTTCAACTAAAACAGGATATTTACACGAGTTAAGTGAATTACCTAAATTGATGGTGGATAAATAAAGTTTCATTATTGAATAATTTAATTTTGCTCTATCCATGCTTATTGTCTGAACAAAGTGTTCAAGTAAGAACTTATTTGAAGAATTCAATGACTTCAATTACTAAGAAATTAAGAAAGTATTGGAAGCTAAAGTATTGTTCAATTAAGACGAACTCTTCACCAATTAAATATAATCAGTATTGATTACATTGTAACTGAGTAGAATTAAAATGTCTAGAATATTTTGAGAAGCTATTTGATTGATATAAATCATTATTAATATAACTAGTATAACTCAAACAAATCTTTGGCTATGGGACTGTTAATGAGAAATCTTGTGTGTTTACAATCTACTGTTATTTGTTTATACATATTTTTTTGTATAGCAAAATATTTAATAAAGAAAAAAAAATAACACTACAAATCATACAATGGGTGACCGTATCGCTTTCTGCGATCTCTTCCAGGAAACCTTTGCATGGACAGTGATTGCAAGGACATAAACATGGGGTATATTATTTTAGTGACCGCCGTTGGTCAGGAATAATCTGCGAGAATACATCAGTCATCAGTCAGTGTATCAGTGTTGTGGGAATGCAGGCGGTTATGATTTCACCAAAAAACGAAAAACGTCGCAAGCAATGGGAAATTTCTACTGATGGCTGCGGACAACTGTACGTCGTACACTCCCGCGTCACATGTCCTGACTCTCTATGTTATTTTGGCTGCTGAGACCTAAACTACAAACGTAGTAAATAAAGTTTTTTTTTAAATGTGGCAGTTCTTTCTGTATATTGTCGTGTCAACGACTTCCACACGAACGAGTCGCGGCCAGAAGCCAGTAATACAATATTTCCAAACATTGTGAATTAAAAAAGACTGCTCAATCATTTTTAGTAACATTTACTAGTACGCTGTAACCCTCCCTTGCTGTACGGTAACTCTTCCTAAAATATGGCTTCACCTGCATATTTTCATCGCTTTGAAAACTCCCAACAAAGAAAATAACGGTTGTAAAGGCTACATATTAGGGTTGATGAGGATTCCTCTTCCTCATCCTCATAATGCGGAAGTTCCTCATTTTTTAGCGATTCCGCATCCTCTTCCACATCCCCAAAATCAGGCATTAAATATTCCTCTTCCTCTTCCACATCCTCATTCATTAAGAGGAATTTATGAGGAAGTGTTGTTGACGTAACTTTTGCTCGCTGCTTTAAATAGTTACAGTGAAAAGAGGATAAAATATGAATTAGGTACTTTCACGATCAGGCATGAACGTGTTTCAACGTGTTTTAGAAATATAACACAGCACGCTATTGTGTAGTACTGTAGTGTACGTACCCAGCCCACTGTACTCTGTAGCCACTTAGCCAGTCTTAAATTTGTTTTGTTATGGGTGGTCATACGTAACTAGAACTACGTAAGTCGTAATTAGGTTTATTGTTAAGTTAACAAGTTTTTGGGATGAAGCCAACATGTAGTGCTATATTGATATATATTAGTGTATTTTAGTGAAGTGGACGTTTATAATGTTAGATGTAAAATATGTGACGATATTCAAGGAAAGGGCGCGGGACTTCGGGGTTAAGAAGTCATCTGAAGTCACGCCATGAAGTAGAATATGCCGAGTATGAACAAAAGGATACAGCACTAGCTGACCCCGGCAAACGTTGTTTTGCCATATAAATTATTTCTAGCTGCCCGGCGCTACTTCGTTCGCGTGGTGTCCTACCCCCTACCCTACTCCTTCCCTACTCCTACCCTACTCCTACACTACTCCTACCCTACTCCTATCCTAATTCTAACCTACTCCTACCCTACTCCTACACTACTCCTACCCTACTCCTACCCTACTCCTACCCTACTCCTACCCTACTTCTACCCTACTCCTACCCTACTCCTACACTACTCCTTCCCTACTCCTACCCTACTCCTACACTACTCCTACCCTACTCCTACCCTAATTCTAACCTACTCCTACCCTACTCCTACCCTACTCCTAACCTACTCCTACCCTACTCCTACTCTGCTATAAACCTCACGGAGCCCGAGACCTTTCCAAAGAATGCAAACCGTGGAAATCGGTTCGTGCGTTCTGGAGTTATAGCGTCAGGAAGGAAAACCCGACTTATTTTTATATAGTAGATTAAAAAAAGCCACAAGTACAGTCAATCGAACATGATGTTATTCAACACAATCAACACATTCATCATACCAATACCTCAACCGAGAGCCTCAACGATCAACGAGTTCTGGAGCTAACTTTTTAACAAGCAGATTTTTACAATCAATGTTATCTGAGATGCTGGCCTAAGCTCCTAGCGTCAAATCGCACCCATCGACAGATTTGTTATCCTGAAGTCACTAATAATGAATTATATTAAAGAGAAGAGAATAGGTCTTCAAGAAGACAGCCTTTTGTGGTGGAAAATGAATCCTAAATATTTTGAACTTTACAGAGCTGTGCGCCAGTATCTTTCAGCCCCCCCCATCAAGTGTCCCTGTTTGAAGGGCCCATTCGCAATCTTTCTTTTATTTAAAATTTAAATTCGAAATCACAGGTTCTATCTTCCTCTTCCGCATCCTCTTCCTCATCCTCATCCTCCTCCTCATATCCTCATCCTCATCCACTTCCTCAAAACGTATTTCTAATAGTTCCTCATCCGCATCCTCTTCCTCATAACCACTTCCTCATCAACCCTACTACATATGCCGTAGTGTACTCACTTAAGGTCAACTGCAGGCAGTTTTGTTGTAATTTATGCATCTATACACGTAAAGCGAGCTCGGAGCACACTTTATAAAGAGAGGCAGAAAATATGCACTAATATGAACAGGTACTTTATTTAACTTGTTGTGATGTATGTAGTGAGCGGCGTGTGCTCTGAAATCAAATCAAATCATTTATTGGTTTTTTGTTTCCAAACATGAGTATTTAGTACATATATGTTTTATTATAAGAGTCCTCCATGCTCTACCGTCACATGGACATGTAAAACATATTATTATTTAATTTACACAAAATATATTATAATTTTAAATAACAATTAGTAGAATAAAATTATGCAAATTAATGTCAAATCGTTTGAATTACAGTAAAAATGTCACAGTAATACAATAATGGCATGTAACAGTTGTATGATCCCTTGCTAGACCATACATTACTTTTAGATGAGAGATGAATGGAATAAAAGAAGGTAAGTATTAAAATACTACTGTATTGTCCCAAAGGTACTTAAAGGTAAAATGAGCTTAATGGACTGATGGTGTGGAAATGAAGTGAGTGACGCGGCCCTTGTTGGCTGTAACGAGAACGCCTGGCTGACTTGATAGCCCAACGCGAACTGAACTAATTATTATGAGTTGAAATGAATGTGTGGCGTGAACTGCTGAATTGCAGAATGTGCGGTTGCACTGTACAACAGTAATACAGTAAAAATGTCACAGTAAAACAGTAAAAATGACACAGTAATACAGTAAAAATGTCATCTAGGTTACAATAAAAATAAAAAGTCAAATGATATAATATCATGTCAATCAGTCAGTGTTCCTCATTAAGGAAGTCGTCAATTGTGTAATAACTTTTTTCAATTAATATTTCGATTTGTGCAAGCAATTGGTATAGAGACTTAGTTGCAGGTAAGGTACTTATATAGTCTCATAATCACCTATAATGTTCTACACTGCTAAGACAGGCCTCCTATCTTCGATAACGAGTGGCCTATAATCTACCACGCGGGTCCAGTGTGCGTTTGTAGATGTCACATGTCTTCGAATTTCTAGTTCTAGGGCTTTTCCGGTTCCCTCACGATGTTTTCCTTCACCGTTTTAAGAGCATGGTGATGCGCCTGGGTTTGAAGTCGGGGCCTGCCGTTAAATCTGGGCCACCACTGCTCTCCTCTATGGTCTCGGTAATGTTCAAAGCCTTAATTAAACGGGTATAGACCCGTGGAGGGGCCCGTGGCTAAATAATAACAGCCGCACAGGTCGATCGGTCAGGTTAAGCTACGCTTGCCGCGGTTGGTCTGTGGATGGGTGACCATCTTTACATACCGAGACCCCTCCGTGCCTCGGAAAGCACGTTAAGCCGTTGGTCCCGGCTGTCATTCGCGGATCTTTGACAGTCGTTACGGGCAGTCAGAAGCCCGAAAGTCTGACAACCAGTCTTACCAAGGGGTATCGTATTACCCAGTAACTGGGTTGTGGAGGACAGATAGGCAGTAGATCCATGTAAAATACTGGTATTCAGCTGCATCTGGTTACACTGGAAGCCAACCCCAACATAGTTGGGAAAAGGCTAGGCAGATGAGACGATTTGAGACTACAACTTGAGGTGTTGTGAAAAACTTATCTTGAGGCTTAGTATCAAGTGGTACCAACGTTGGCACTGGCCGTTTGACACCCGTTTGGCAACAAAAATATCTAGTGCTAGCAAATAGTAATCGCAAACCGAAAGGGTGAAGTTAGGCGAAAGATTTCCCAGTAAAGAATTCTTGTGAGTGTATCTCACACGCCAAAGATTGCTCGAAGTTGTGAGTAGAGATGATACTTGGTCATAGTAGTCAGGAGAGATGAGATTTGCTCGTTGCCTAGATAAATAAATTGTAATTATTTACTTCCTTAACAAAACGATAGTTTATTTACATGTTTAAACTTTTCGCACACAAAAAAGGTACAAAATGCAAAAGGTATTAATGCCTTACCCGTCAATCAAGGGTGGTGAAGATATTAGATAGGAGGTGCTGTGTTGATAGGAGCAGTGATATTTTTAAAAATACAAAATTGATAAATAAAGTAAATAAGTACATAAATAGGTTATAAACTTATAATACACATAGTTTAGTACTGTGTTTTGTTAATACTAAAAAGGTTTTTGGCTAAACGCCTAATATTTTAGCTCTGAACTGAATTCTAAACATCTGTGACATAAACACACCGAAACGACAGCGCAAGAGATGGCGGGATGAGCTGGACTCCTTCTTAAAGGATTGGCCCACAATCGCAGTAGACCAGGAAATGTGGAAGGAGGGAAGGAATGCCTTTGCCCTGTAGTGGGACAACACAGGCTTATAATAATAAAATAACACACTCCCTTACAAATATTTTTTCTCCAGAAACACCAGGCGACATTATTTGATAACATAAAGGTAACTTGGTAAAATGTATTATTTGTTTACGGTAACGGTAACTTTGTTAGCAACACTCCTAGGCTTGTTACTTCGTGCCAACACATTACTTAGAAAGGAGGTCATTGCTTTTATTATTTTTGTTTATATGGTGTTGTTTTTAATGTTTGTAATTGAAAAAGTTCTCCCATATATCGATACACGTCATGGTCAATTTGTCTCTAAGTGCAAATGTAATTTTGGTATCGTAAAAATTTTTATTTTTATTTTCTGAAACTACAACATGTGACTGTTTCTAAATTACCCCAGGCTAATAAAATTTTAGTTTTTCCTAATATTTTTATTTATCATCATCTGCCTAGCCTTTTCCCAACTATGTTGGGGTCAGCTTCCAGTCTAACCGGATGCAGCTGAATACCAGTATTTTACACGGAGCTACTGCCTATCTGTCCTCTATATCCGTTACTGGGTAAAACGATACCCCTTGGTAAGACTGGTTGTTGGAAAAAGGCTAGGCAGATGATGATGATCGGCGGTAAATTTCAACGCTGGAGGGGCGCAGAGTCATGTACTGACTCCATGGTAACAGGTTACGCGTCGATGTCCTGCCACTCTGTATAATAGCCAAGAAAAATATCGCAAAGAAAAATCCAGTAACTGCATTAAAATTGCATAAAAACAATACCTTTTAAGTGCAATCTTGACTATTTCCCCGTACTAATATTTTCTGTTTATATCTTGAACAAACAACGTAATAAGACCAAATAAACTGTGCATTTATCGTCTTAATGCGAAGTTATTTCCTTCCGTGTTGCGGACGGAACTTCATTTGCTGTAAGCACAACATCCCCATTACCTAAGGTTCTTAATTGTTTTATGTCGCACTATGTAGGACGTAGGTACCATTTTGCTGAAACTCAGATGTGTCTTCTCGACATCCGTGTGTCACTAACGGGATGCAGCAGAATACCAGCGTCAGGTATTGTACCTGGCATATGCTGAGCTGGACTCCCATTTGGTGCAACCATGAGACGCACACCGCCCAATAGTGATCGACCGTTATAGATTTACTTATACGAAGTGTCTATGGGTCAATTTATCTTTTTTATTGTTATTTTTTTTTTGTTTCAGCTTTTTGATGTCTTTTTTTTATTATTTGTATTGTGTCTTTTATTGCACTGAATAAACGTTTTATCTATCTATCTATCTTATGGTGTAAGTACACTGTTTTATAAACATCAATATGTAAAAAAAACTGTAATCGTTGGTCTAGTGGTCGCTACAAGCGCTACTGCTGGCCATGAGATCCTGGGTTTGATTCTCAGGTCGGGCTAGGTGTTATTGAAGTAACAGCCCGGAGTCTGGATTTGTGCCTGGTTGATGGCAATAGGGTCACCCCCTATTACATAAGACTTGAAACATAACTGGCGAAATGTGTATGTGTTGAGGTACACTTCTGCCCCATCCTGTGGAGAATATTGGCGTGACGTTATGATAAAACAACATCACGCATTACTTAACTATTGTTAAGTAGAAAAAAATAATAAGAGGAAGTAGATAGACTAGCAAAAGGCTTGACTTCCTACTTCCTACTAATATTATAAACGTGAAAGTTTCTATGGATGGATGGATGGATATTTGTAACTCTTTCACGCAAAAACGACTGAACGGATTTGGATGAAATTTGGCACACAGATGGTTTATAACTAGGATTAACATATAGAATAGTTTTTATCCCGATATTCCCACGGGATTGAAACTTATGCGGGTGAAACCGCGGGGCGCAGCTAGTCTAATATAAATGAGAGTAAAAAAATAACTGGCAATGTAACGTGTACTATACAATTCTAACTACCACTACACGAAACACTAGCGTGATGTTATTGGTTAAAAAGGAACACTAACAAACAATGGATGAAAATATGCGATGTTTGTTGCCAATAACTAACAAAGTTTTGAGATCTCGACCGAAACGCATGTAGTGCTACGCCGTAGCTAGCGTAGCAATATAGCTACGACGTAGCAAAGTTGTAGCAGATTTATCGATGGAGTTCGTTTTTAACGTGAATTTAACTTTTTTTAGGTTATACCTATCATGCTTGGGCATGTTGCGTTGGGTAAAGTTCCTCGGTTTTCTCCCTAGTTAATAATCAAAAGTCATTTATTCAAATTAGGCTTAGAATCAGCACTTTTTGAACGTCAAGACAAATTGTCCGCAGTCCGCGGTTTTTGACTTTTTTCCGTCGGTAAAATTGTTTATATTTTCACCCTTTTTAATATGTGCACTTTATAAAGACTCGCACTGTATAAGTTACAACAATGTAAAAATAATTTACGTAAAAACATATTGTCATCTGTCAGGAACAAAATATTGCTTTTGAAGTCTGAAAATTAAACTCAACCTGCCATACCACAGAGCACATTAGTACGCAAACCCAAAGTCCGAATTCAGGCCTAGTCATGTAGATTTTCAGCCTTTGATAAATGGTATGTCCCGGCCACAGGCGGTTATGACTGATGGCCACTTCTTGCATGGCTTCATCAACTTTTTACCCAACGCCGAAGTTGGAAGGAGGGTCATGTTTTTCATGAGTTATGTTTGACACCTGACCTGATTTGACGCAGTGGAGTTTCGGGGAAATGTAGGGATGCGTGTGTGTGTTGTGTGTTTATAATTTGACCACAATTTTCTCCCACAATCAGTATAACAAAAATAAATAAACAATGTTTTATACATAATAGATTATGAATGTTCTATTAAAATTCAGTGTATGTATTATGATATATATTATGAATATTCTAATTGGGGTGTTTGGAGCTGTGCGTTAATACAGGGACATGTTGAATAATTGTGGATACAAAATTATGTGAAACGTGACATGTAACATACTTCAAAACATAGTCGCGTAACTGTTGTGTTACATTTCATATGGCATATATTTGGACGGCACGTTCGTTTCAACGTATGTTACATAAGGCATAAGTCGGAAGGTACAGAACAACTTCCTATAAGGGTTTCTATTCATCTCTCGTAACGTTGGAAGGCGTCCCACAAGGTGGATCGACGACCTTGTGAAGGCCGCAGGAACCCGTTGGATGTGAGAAGCACAGAACCGATCGAAGGCTTGGAGGCCGCCTGTGTCGAAAGATGTCCAGCTGTGGACGTCTTTCGACTGAAATGATGAAGTTCACTATACTTATTTGAACAAACGAACTCACAACTAACTCTAAACCTCAAACCTCAATCTCAATATTATAAATGTGTCAGTTTGTATGTTTGTTACTGAATCACGCAGAAACGACTGAACGGATTTGGATTAAAGGCATAAAGATATTTATATCCTGGATTAAAATATAGGATACTTTTAACTCCAGTAGTACGTTCCCGTGGGATATTTTCCGACAACCTCGCGAGCGAAGCCGCTGGCAAAAGCTCGTCATCTACCTAGCCTTTTTCCAACTATGTTGGAGTCAGCTACCAGTCTAGCCGGATGCCGCTGAATACCAGTATTTTATATGGAGCGGCTGCCTATCTCACCCTGTCAAAACCCAGGTAATGGGTAATATGACCCCTTGGTGCTGGTTGTCAAACTTTCGGGGTTGTGACGACCCTTAACGACTGTCAAAGATCCAAAACATGACAGCCGGGACCAACGGCTTTACGTGCTTTCCGAGACACGAAGGGTCTCGGTATGTAAAGATGGTCACCCATCCACGGTCCGACCGCGGCAAGCGTAGCTTAACTTGATCGATCGACCCGCACGGCTGTTATTACTTAGCCATGAACCGCTCCTATTAGCCATTACATTGCCTCCTATGGCCCATTATATTTAAATAGTATGTTTATACTATTTAAATATTATATTCTAACCTTATGTTTATAAGGTTCGAAATAAACAAACTAGCCGAGATCCTTCAGTCATTTTGAATTGCTGCGAGTATGTAAACAGCTGATATATTATATCTTTCCTACATGACAAACTGTGAACATATACTTCACAAATACAATATTTATTTAAAGTATTGTAAACGGACCCAACCTAAACAAACTGATGACAAATTATATTTTGGTTTACCAACCGACCTGAACATATTATGTTTATTTTAGCCTATTTCAGCCGTATAGGTACGTTCAAAAATGAAAATATATCTTAAAGCAACCATGCTGTTTATTTCCTCTCATAACACTATACTATATTTAAAAAATTCCAATGAATAAAGAAATATCAATATTTCTTATTCACTTGTTTTTGACATATCTCGGGACCCTAAAGCCTCGGGCCTTTGGAATGCGTAACAGGGGCCGGAGCCAACCCCCAGAGGCCCTTTTGATAATTTTAAATGATGAGGAGACACCAACCGACGATTATCCTTGTATGCACCATGCAAATGCACCCAAGGACAACCCCGGTTGATGCAGAACTATTGCAGAACATGGAAACAAAATATATTGGGCTTTATGTATTCACAGTACTAGTATTCACAATACTACTATATACTCACAGATAAAATGGAAGGGGGTAACTTGCACACTGAATCATTATTATTATGGTTTGTAAAAACGTAATTTCAGTGTAAAAGCCACACGAGTATGTTATGTTTGTGTGCCTTTCACCAATTTTATATTATAAAATTATGATAGTAAAATAACCTTCGGTTATCCTATAACTCTATTACTTAAAAATATTTTTAATTTTATTTTGTGGCCTGACTATCGAAGGAGTTAAGGGTAATGTTTAATCACTATCTTTCTCAAACTTCGAAATATTGCCTTCTGGACTGTTGCCTCTTAACTGCACTGTTTTAACCACATATACTTTCTATATAGACTACCCTCAGTACATCCCACTGTTTATATCTCATTAACCCTACATAACAACGTCCTATTATTCTGCCCACACCACAATAGTTTGCAGCACAGAATATAAACAATGGCCCCGATGTTCACGAATATAGATTGAGGTGATGTTAGCTGGCAGCAGGTTGGGACGTGCAAGTTGGATCTATGCAGATGTTAAAGGGTTATCGCTACTTGTATGGTCCTGTATAAGTACCAATAATTCTTCCGGTGGCCATGAGCTACATGCTCAAGCGACACGGGTCTTGTGACGGCGACTGCGGAGAAAACAAATGAAAGAATTTATTTAGAACATGCCACGAGTTACCGTAACGCGACTTGCGGAGTGACGGACAGAGAAGCATCATAATTACGTAACACAATTTCAATTTGAATAATTTTGACGGATATTGCTAATCCATTGCTTCATATTATGTTCGAAAAATTTGTCGGAACAACAACGTAAATAAATGAAAGGTTATGGATGACAGACACAACAATCTCACTGAAATATGTTTTGTAGCGGTTTCTATAGTAACTTGTCTTAACTTGTCGTTTGACATCGAACCTGCCTGTTCTCACTTTGAATTATAATGATCAACTCGTTGTAACGAGTTGTCTGCTCCCATGACAGTTTAGATAGTGTAATTTTACTTTGTGGAGGAGATATTTAAGGATATTGTGGCTGAGGTAATACAAAATGCTGGTTTTAAACCACAAGGAATTTTCTTGAAAGCAATTAATGCTTTGCTTTGTGCTACCGATGGGGCGTAGTGAGTTCCTTACTTAAAAGGTTACTGAAATATAAGGTAAAATAAAAAGTTTTTTTTTTAAAGAAAATCGTTACCCCACGCTAGGAATTTCTCCTGTATCGTGGGTGCGTCTACAAACATTTAAAACTCACATACACAAACAGCCAGACCCGGAACAACTACTTGTAGGCCATACAAATATTTTTTCTGTGCAGGAATCGAACCCGCGACACGCAGCGCAACAGTCAATCGCTTAACCACTGCGCCAACCGTGCCGTCAGTGTATTACTTATCACATAATCACCCTATAAGGTACCCACTGTAGGGACACAGCCCTTCTCTCTTCGAGAAGGAGTTGGCTGTAATTTACCACGCGAGCCCAGTGCGGGTTGGATGATGTCACATGTCTTTGAATTTTTGCTAGCGAAAAATTCCAACTAGCGTTTTGTTTCTGTCATTTGCATATCTTTGACAGTCGTTACGGGTAGTCAGGAGTCTGAAACTCTGACTACCAGTCTTACGAAGGGGTATCGTATTACACAGTAACTAGGTTGTGGAGATTACATAGGGCGTCCCTCCATATTAAATACTGATATTCAGCTTCTGAAAAAGGTACAGTAATATCTAGGTGATGTGTTAAACCACCAACTAATGTGCAACCTGTAATGTGTACTGGAATCCGACCCCAAAATTATGTAGTTGGAAAGAGGCTAGGCAGATGATGATGTATATTCGCAGTCACATCACATGTCACGTCAATATACTTTGATTGTACCGTCCAAAGATACATGTAAAAGTGAGGGTAGAAGTGGTCGAAAAGAGAATGGTAACTATCGTATAAGCAATAAACAAGATCCTCCACATTCTGTCGCCAAGTTTGGAAAAAATATTGGGCACACAACAGCAACCCAACCAAATTACATAGACCCCTAGTTCTGAAGGAAACATACCAAGTCCAAGTGTCATCTTAACCTGGAAGCTGTAAAAACCTCGTATGGTAAATATTTACAGAAATGTAATACTGCCCTTAGGCTCGGTATTACGAAAAGTCAATTTATGCTAATATAAAACTTTTGTGGGATACATCGTACACTATATGAGCTCGAAAATTGGCATGTGCTATATTTATCTACGTTATATAAAAAGGGAAAAATTCTCGTATATTAGTTACAGCTAGTTCTATCTTATCTAACCGCACGGGTATGTAATAATTTTGGGTAGGGTTGCCCCGTGCGAGTTTAACTGGACATATTAAATATTTCCTTTCCCGCCTTCGTCTGCCTAGCACATTTCTCTTTAGGTGTTTAGCTGGAGACAGCGGTCTCGTGAAATTCGCATACTTTTATGAAAGAATGTTTTTGTAAAAGAATGTGAAAGAACTGTGTTCAGTCTGTTTAATTTGATTTACTGGGTTTAGTTTACTGTTTTGTGAAACTAGTTAGGGACCAATTGGCTACACGATTACTGATAAATGCAATTTAATATCAGACAGTATTAAAACCTTACCAGCTAATAAAACAAAGTGTCTAATAGTATGGTTAAGGGGGATGTGCTAGGTAGTCCCCGAAATTTAAATTTTCTTACGTTTTTTGAAATTTGCAGGTCACTGTCAGGATGTGTTGAACACGAATGATTCGCGAGCGTAACAAGTATGTATTTGCAATCAATTATGAGTTAATGTAATTAAGTAATAATACCTATTTGATAACTGCGTGCTCTAAAGGGTAAGTCATAATTTGAAATAAATTGTTTCCTGTTTTGTTTGCATAGATATTTGGCCAAGTAAGTTATTGTTTCCACAACGACTAATTTTTTAAAAATTTTGTTGGTAGGTATTTGTTTTACGGTTTATTTTTCAATCAACAGATAACATTATTCGAGGAATAATTTTAAAATTTCGAGTTAGGTATTTCATACAAAAACTGTCAAACGTCAATTTTATTCCTCGAATAAAAGTTATCTGGCGATGGAAAAGTCAGCATTAAATTATTTTTCAAAATTATTCCTCGAATTAAGTTATCCGATGATTGAAAAATCAGCCCTTACATTTAAATAAACAATGTAGAGTGTTAAATATACTTCCTTCATGAATTTGGTTTGGCAACCCTATCAACTTCTCTCCCTGAGTTTATTAGGTAGGTGTATTTATTACATGTATACTTATTCCGAATATAACAATCCTATTACAGAACTTATCTTTTAACTGGCAACCGTAGATATATAGAATACTCCTTATTATGTAGGTACACCATAAAAAATAAAGATATAAATATATAAATTTTACAAGGGGTGACACAATGAGCGGTCTTATCGCTAAAAGCTATATTTTAAAGACAACATTTGGATGGATTAAGGGCGAAGGAGGGACAATACTGAAGGTATATACCTAAAACATATTATACTTATCTTTAAAAATATACAATGATAATCATAAAACAAGTGCAAAAAAATATGGTGTTTAAAGAGACAGATAGTAAAGACTATTCAGAATTAACATTTATACTTAACTAGCTGACTCGAAAGATGTTGGTTTGTCCTTACAAAAGTTCATACAAAAATCCCATAGAAAAAAGGACGTTTAGTTGTTCCTGAATTTGAAAAATTTCCAATTTTTCTTTCCATAAAAACCTCAACGTAACGTAACCTCAACCTTCAGAGTATTACGAATATTTTAAAACAAAACAAACGAACAGCATTTCATTTTTATTTATATAGAAGATATACAGATCTATCATATATTTATGATCCAAACCTACATCAGTTACAATATGTCTAATTTTAACGTGGTAATGTTTTTTTTTAGTCTTAACATAAGTTTCTTAGCATAATAAGCCTTTAATGTTCCCACTGCTGGGACGCAGGCCTCCTTTCTTCGACAGGGAGTGGGTTGTAATCTACCACGTGGGCCCAGTGCGGGTTGGTTGATGTCACATGTATTCGATTTTGCTTTCGTTCTGGGACGTGCCGGTTTCCTCACGATGTTTTCCTTCTCCGTTTTGAGAGCAGTGGTATTTATACAAAGTAAAACTCCTCGCTGGATTTGAACCCACAACCAAGTCGGGGATACCACTGGCCCACCATTGCTCATAAGTTTCTTAACCGAAATAAAATTTTATTTAGGAGCCCATTTGTCTCGATAAGAATGATTAACTATTCATATACATATTCCACATACCTACATGTTCTCCTACCTATCCTCTACGGGCCTAACCGGCTCTATGCATATATTCAACAACTTTATCGACGAATTATTCCAGGGATGATATGCAATAGATAGCCGTGGACCCAAAAATCGCCGTTAGGTAAAAAACGGCCGTAAAACGCTCGTAATGCCTCATCTATATACCCTTTATTATACTGTCTGTCAATAACCACTAGCGGTAAAAATAGACTATCAAGAGGGTTTTTGTGGGGACCCGTCTCTCTGTGACCTCTTAGTGGGCTCGGGAATCTGATAGGTATTTATTTTCGATCGATGTGGATGGCTATAATTTGGGAGCGCCGAGTACTCGTTTATCTTGGTAGTCGGTATACGCGGCCATTTTGGTAGTACCCGTTATTGGCCCAAGAACTCGGTTTGACTGCCGAGGTACTCGAAACGAACTCACAAACTTATAACCCACAATACAATATTAATGTAGACTAGCTGCGCCCCGCGGTTTCACCGGCATAAGTTTCGATCCCGTGGGAATATCGGGATAAAAAGTATTCTATATGTTATTTCTGGTTATAAACTATCTGTGTGCCAAATTTGATCTAAATCCGTTCAGTACTTTTTGCGTGAAAGAGTAACAAACATCCATCCATCCATTTATCCATCCATCCTTACAAACTTTCGCATTATAATAATATAGTAGGATATTAGTAGGATTAGTCATTGTCATAAAAATCACGAGAAAAAAACGAAAATATTTTATTAAATAAATCAGTCTCTCGTAGTAGTAAATTTTGGCTTAAATATTGGTCTAACTCTATAGCCCTTTCACTTTTCAGATCTTCACGCTTATGATGCGGATGCTAATTCCTCGTAGCAATGAACTTGCATGGCATTCTTCTATAATATTTGAAGCGTTTTGTACGTTCCCAAAACTTGTGTTAGCTAAACCGAGTTACTTCGCAGGGTATTCGGTTTCGAAAGCATAATTATCGAGCAATACTCGGCATTTGGTTACTCCGTAAAACTTGGTGCATTTCTAGCTATATCTAAGAGTAGGGGAAGATCAAAGCAACGAGGGATGGACTGTATGAAAGATGATATGGTTAGAAAAGGGGGTGACTACCGAGATGACGACTAATAGAGAAATAGGTAACCCAAATAAATTGTGATAAAGGCAACAGAATGACAATGATGAAGCTCAAGTAATATTAATTTAACACACTGGAAGAGATTGACAAAAGTGATAAGGCATTGTATATTTTGTAGTGTTCGATCTTTTTTTTGTTATGTATTTTTGTGGTGTACAATAATCGGCTCGCGAAGTTGTCGACATATGGCATGTGGATTCAGCAATCATTGTGCCGATAGTCGTGACAGCCAATGGCTTAATAGCCAAGAGCCTCGAACAACACCTGAGGAGGCTCTCGTTGGGCAGCTGGATCAAGGGCTTGATTCAGAAAGCCGTATTTCTGAACAAGGTTCGCACTGCCAGGAGGTTCCTCTCTCTGGAGCCCTAACCGCCGATAACTTGGACCCTGTTGCCGATACTAGTGAGCTACTATATTTTATATATTTTTTTTTATTGTTATATTTTGTTTATAAAAATATTTAAAAATGTAATTTATAAGAATTTAAGTGAAATAAAGGAGATATTTATATAAATAAATAAATACTTGCCTACGAGTTTTGGAAATAAAACAAAAAACAGACTTTCAAATTCTGCTTTCCAATTCAAATTGGAGGATTGGAAAAGTGTCAGAAAAAGTTTAACAAAAGAAAATTAGCACCAAGGCCGATTGAAGCCAGTATTATTTGATTTTATAAACACTACCCACTCTTCAACTTGTATTACAATACGCCATTGAACTACTTTTAAAACGATGAAACTAATACATTCCACAATCGATTTACAAAATGGGCATCACACATATGTTTAAAAAAAAGGCTTTATTAATTCTACACAATCTAATAACATTTAAAATCCAACTAATATTATAAATGTGAAAGTTTGTGTGGATGGATGGATGTTTATTACTCTTTCACGCAAAAACGACTAAACGGATTTGGATTAAATTTGGCACACAGATAGTTTATAACCAGGATTAACATATAGAATACTATTTATCCCGATATTACCACGGGATCGAAACTTATGCGGGTGAATGCGGGTTATAAATAACATTAAAAACGAACAACAAATCAAATTGTTTATTCTTAGTAGTGCAGTTAGATTTACAGTTACTTAAAATCATTTAAACTAATTTTAAAAATCATGCATTTTAATATTTATAAATTGATTGATAAAATAATTGTAGTTAAAATTACATAATTATTTATTGAATTCCTAAACAGTCTCGTTCCGAATTCGCAAAAATCTCGTCCTGTTCTATTTCTGGTACTTCATTGAACATTCCCAGGGTTAATGGATGAACACCAAGAAAAGGCTTGTTATAAGGATTTATATAATACGTTTATTATCCTTTTATATTTATATACTAGCTGTGCCCGCGACTTCGTCCGCGTGGAATAGTGACTTTTCGGGCAGCATATTTTGAATTACATATACCGTCGTTTGGGTAGCTAAAAATGTACTTTACAGTAATGCTTCTCTGTATACATACAGGGATGAAAGCATACAGGCTCCTAGGATTGCTAACCCGTGACAGAGCCACATACAACTGACCGTGCGAGAAACAGCTGATACTTAGATCTACACCCACAACTTTAAGCTTTTTAGCGTCTAACCTTGGGCTTTATTAATTGTCATCGCAAAACATAGGCTGACTGGAAACTGGACTCGTTTAAAACTAAATGGAAAATTGTTTGGAATGAGAGGAATCCGAGGAATGAAAACACTTTCACCTTTTCCACACCCTGTTAAAATCTCTGCTTCTATCAGATTTCGTTGTAAATTGGTCACTTTTAACTTGGTGCATTTGCAAAGTTTTGGGGGGCTTAAATTTCTAAGAAGGATAATGGGTTCGCAGAAGTATCAGACTCACGCGATAGCGCGTGAGCTTCGCGATCGACAGATAAACGTGCCTTTCGTTGTTCCCCGTTTTCCCTATTTCGAGTTGTCATCATTCGAGAACGATTTGAACTCAGTCGAGATTCTCGCTGAGTCGAAGTTTCTGCAGCACGAAACCTAGCCTGATGTTCCCGAATTGCAGAGAGCCTTGCCTCACGACCTTCATCAGATTCCTATGATCGAACTAATTTCATCCTTTTAGCATTTCTGTTGCATTGGGAGAGGTTGGATCTTCTTCGAGGCATTCTTACAATAAAATAGTACATACTACCTAACACACAGTTATTTAGTAAACACGTATCGTAAACAATTAAATTATAAATACTTACAGATTATTATACAGTCTAAAATTATCACAGTTTAAGTAATAAGTGTTAAGACGTGTAAACCAAACGTACTAACTTTATAAAACAAAAGAATTGCTAGAAAAAATTATTACTAACCTGAGCTAATGAACTTATACTTAATAAAGAAAATCAAGAAAAGAAATGCCTAACCTATACCAAATACTTATAATATTTATATACAAACCCTAAATACAAATTAAGATAAGTATACCGAAAATCAATGAAAGAAATGCCTAACCTATAACAAATCTATACATATAATAAATATACATATAATAAATTTGTAGAAAAGTGGTGTCTGTACAATGGAAATATATAAAAAAAAAGTAGCAGAGGTTGTTATTATATCGATGCCGAACCCGAAATTGCAATTAATTTTTTTTTTGTCTGTTTGTCTGTTTGTCTGTGTGTTTGTGCACGCTAATATCAGAAACGGCTTATTCGATTTAGATGCGGTTTTCACCAATATATTGTAGTAAGCTTCACTTAACATTTAGTGTTTATTTCATGTCAATCGGTTCATAAATAAAAAAGTTATGTCAATTTAAAGAATCACGGCGAACATTTTTGTTAAGGTATTCTATCAGAGTACGTACACGCCTCGCGCCTGCGTGTCCGTGGCTATAAAGCGCGCTGAGAGCCGCGCCGCTGACCCACCGACCCTTGCCCGCTGAAGTGCCAGCCCGCGCCGTAGCTGAGCCTGTAGCTTTAAATTCCCCGACTGAGACCTCTGAGTTTGTTTCGGCCTTTCTTCTCAGAGATAGTCCTAGGAAACGCCGCGCTCATCAAAGCATTAATAATACTAATTCGGTCCAGCCTGTCCCCTTGCTGCCCTCTCCCAGCGACGCCCTAAGCCGAGGTTCGTACCCCACAGGGGGTGCCCTTAGCGTGCAGTCGCTTAGTTTTAATCTAGATGTAGCCCTGGCTGGAGGCTTTAAGAATTCTTAAGGCAACCACAGGATAGTCCGGTTGTAGTCACGACCTCTCAAGGTCAACAACGTGATGCCATTCATAAAAAAAAAAAAAACGCTCCGCTGCCATAAGGACTCAGTTATTCGTAGCGATCGCACGTATCCTGGAGAGTATAGACGAATAGTTGCATTCGATTATTGCGATTCACTTGAATACTGACTGTTTGCATATTTCATTTATTTATATTTTAGGGTTTGTAGGTAAGGTTATTTTTCTTGATTTTCTTTAAAATTTTGTAAATAAATATTGTAAGCATTTGTTATAAGGTTAGGCATTTCTTTCCTTGATTTTCGGTATACTTATCTTAATTTGTATTTAGGGTTTGTATATAAATATTATAAGTATTTGGTATAGGTTAGGCATTTCTTTTCTTGATTTTCTTTATTAAGTATAAGTTCATTAGCTCAGGTTAGTAATAAATTTTGTCTAGCAATTCTTTTGTTTTATAAAGTTAGTACACACGGCTACACATCAAGCTATGCAAAACCAGTATTGGCTGACCGTTCATTGTGAGAAAATATCATACAAAGTGAGGCCAAGACAAACTGGTTTGGTTTACACGTCTTAATAACACTTATTACTTAAACTGTGATAATTTTAGATTGTATAATAATCTGTAAGTATTTATAATTTAATTATAATATAACTGTGTGTTAAGTAGTAAGTACTATTTTATTGTAAGAATGCCTCGAAGAAGATCCAACCTCTCCCAATTTAGCAGAAATGCTAAAAGGATGAAATTAGTTCGATCACAGGAATCTGAGGAAGGTCGTGAGGCAAGGCTCTCTACAACTCGGGAACATCGGACTAGGTTTCATGCTGCAGAAACTTCGACTCAGCGAGAATCTCGACTGAGTTCAAATCGTTCTCGAATGATGACAACTCGAAATGGGGAAAACGGGGAACAACGAAAGGCACCTTTATCTGTCGATCGTGAAGCTCACACGCTATCGCGTGAGTCTGAGACTTCTGCGAACCCATAATGCTTCTTAGAAATTTAAGCCCCCCAAAACTTTGCAATGGCACCAGGTTAAAAGTGACCAATTTACAACGAAATCTGATAGAAGCAGAGATTTTAACAGGGTGTGGAAAAGGTGAAAGTGTTTTCATTCCTCGGATTCCTCTCATTCCAAACAATTTTCCATTTAGTTTTAAACGAGTCCAGTTTCCAGTCAGCCTATGTTTTACGATGACAAATAATAAAGCCCAAGGTCAGACGCTGAAAGTTGTGGGTGTAGATCTAAGTATCAGCTGTTTCTCGCATGGTCAGTTGTATGTGGCTCTGTCACGGGTTTGCAATCCTAGGAGCCTGTATGCTTTCATCCCCGATGGCCATACGTCAAATATCGTATACAGAGAAGCATTACTGTAAAGTAAATTTTTAGCTACCCAAACGACGGTATATGTAATTCAAAATATGCTGCCCGAAAAGTCACTATTCCACGCGGACGAAGTCGCGGGCACAGCTATCCATACTAATATTATAAATGCGAAAGTAACTCTGTCTGTCTGTGTTACGCAATCATGCCTAAACTACTGAACGGATTTCAATGAAATTTGGTATAGAGATAGTCTAGACTTCTAGAGCCTGAAAAAGGACATAGATACTTTTTAATGCGAAAAAAGGGCTGTAAGAGGTTGAAATAAGGGATGAATGTTTGTATGGAAATTACGTCATTTTTAAATCTAGAAGCTTGAAACTTATTTTTTTGGCCCCTAAAAGGGGTAAAAACAGGGGATGAAAGTTTTTGTGTGATGACGTCGGCAAAAAAGCTTACGGCTAAGAAAATAAAAATATAGAAGAAAATACAGAGAATAACGGTGTCATTACAAAATGTGAAACTGAAATAAACGCAAGTAAGAAACTTTGCAAGCGCCGCGCGCCATGTACAATGAACCTGCAACGCCGCCGGTAAAAATTTGGTTAGGTCATTAAATAATGTTTTCTTTAATTTTTGTTTAGAGTTAGATTAGAATTATTTTAGAATTTTTTAGATTCGTTTAGAATTAGATTTTTGTTTAGAATCATACGTATTGTTTTCGTTAATTTAAAAGAGTGCAGTTTCCCTTGAACCATTTGCAATTACAATAAATAAAGCTTAAGGCATCTGCAACTTTAAGGGTCTTCAGGCGTTCATTTAGAAAAAAAAATGTTTTTCCCATGGGCAACTCTATGTGGCATGCTCACTGTATTAAACCCGCAAAATCTTTATGTTTTGGCAAAAGATGGAAAAACGTAAGTACTTAAATAAGCTATTATCTGTAAAATACTAATAAATAGCTTATTTTTATGTATGTGTGTGTTTTATTTGCAAAATAATTCGCCTAAAAAATAAAAAATGCTGCCGAAAGTCACTATTCCACGCGGACGAAGTCGCGGGCACAGCTAGTGCTTACTATATTTATTTACAAACCCTAAATAAAAATTAAGATAAGTAAATACCCAAAAATCAAGGAAAAAACCGCCTAACCTATACCAAATACTTACAATATTTATTTACAAAATTTTAAAGAAAATTAAGAAAAAGAACCTAACCTACAAACCCTAAAATATAAATAAATGAAATATGCAAGATATATATATTATTGCGATTCAAGTGAATCGCAATAATCGAATGCAACTATTCGTCTATACTCTCCAGGATACGTGCGTTCGCTACGAATAACTGAATCCTTATGGCAGCGGCGCGCCTTTTTTTTATGAATTTCATCTCGTAGTTGACCTTGAGAGGTCGTGACTACAACCGGAATATCCTGTGGTTGCCTTAAGAATTCTTAAAGCCTCCAGCCAGGGCTACATCTAGATTAATACTAAGCGACTGCACGCTAAGGGCACCCCCTGTGGGGTACGAACCTCGGCTTAGGGCGTCGCTGGGAGAGGGCAGCAAGGGGACAGGCTGGATCGAATTAGTATTATTAATGCTTTGATGAGCGAGGCGTTTCCTAGGACTATCTCTGAGAAGAAAGGCCGAAACAAACTCAGAGGTCTCAGTCGGGGAATTTAAAGCTACAGGCTCAGCTACGGCGCGGGCTGGCACTTCAGCAGGCAAGGGTCTGGGGGTCAGCGGCGCGGCTCTCAGCGCGCTTTATATAGCCACGGACACGCAGGCGCGAGGCGTGTACGTACTCTGATAGAATATGTACCTTAACAAATGTTCGCCGTGAATCTTTAAATTGACATAACTTTTTTATTTATGAACCGATTGACATGAAATAAACACTAACTGTTAAGTGAAGCTTACTACAATATATTAGTGAAAACCGCATCTAAATCGAATAAGCCGTTTCTGATATTAGCGTGCACAAACACACAGACAAACAGACAAACAGACAAAAAAAAAATTAATTACAATTTCGGGTTCGGCATCGATATAATAACAACCCCTGCTACTTTTTTTTTATATATTTCCATTGTACAGACACCACTTTTCTACAATTTTATTATATGTATAGATTGGAAGGTGTGTTTACTAATATGAGTGAAACTACACGGACAATGCGGTGTCCCAACGCAATGCCGCTTACTGCGACGTCGTAACGGGTGATGACCTTTCTCCTCAAGTTCCCCAAAAAGATTTTTCATAAATTCATTCCCAACGTGCCCAAACTATAAGCGCAAAAACACGTTTTGATACTTATTTCCCTCTCATTCGCACTCATTATTACGTCAGTTATACAGAACAATGCCTCGCCCGCCGCACGTCGATGCAACGCTCCGTGTGGCATATCACTGTGGTTTGTATGTAGAATGACGTAGCGTCGTCGCTCAGGCATCACAATGCGCCGGCAACGCATCGTATGGGTTCGCTCTTAGGTAACTCTTAGGTAGTTAGTATAAGGATCATTTTAAACTTAGCATCTGAAGGCCAATTCCCATAGTTAAAAACATATTAAAATCTAGTCGCAATCTCATCTCAGCGACAATCAATGTCAAAAACTCGTCAAAAATGTAGGAAAATTAGAGGTATTTTTGACAGATTGAGACTGAGATCAGACTCTGAACGTTCTTAAAATTACGAGAATTGCCTCTCAGGTGAAGGTAGTTACCTAAATTCATTTGTTTTTGTTTTTTACAAAAACGCGGCGCGGCGTCACAGATTACTAAATAGTTACTACGTGGCGTGGCGTGGCGTGGCTTCTAGCGTTGAGTGTACGTTTAGGTAGAACAGCTGTAAAAAATCACCTTCAAGAATACAATAGGGCCATAAACGGACGTTACGCGTAGTGGACGTAACGCGACACCCTCAAAAAGACGAGCTGCGCCGACACCAAATAGATTCAGATGATGATAGTGTTTTAAGAAAATGAATGGGTATACTTTTTATTGTTCTGTACCCAAAGGGCGGAGCTTAGTAATAGGGCCCCGTATAAAAATAAAACAATCTCCATACTTACAAGAAACTTTTACGGCGCTTTTTGGAACGGAACCCTTCGCATGCGAGTCCTACTAGCACTTGGCCCCTTTTTTGCCACAAAAGGCATTTCTGAGGCTATATCCAAATTAATAACATTGGTGAACTGTAGAACATTTCTAACAAAAGTTATCAATCTCTCTCTAACTCCTTCAAAGTAGCCTTACTTGTGAGATTTCTGAACAAAAGTTATTAATCTTGATTATTTCGCTTTATTATTGTCACGGTATCGAAGTAGCGGGTCTTGAAACTTCCATGGATTCGATTGGTGTGAGAATAAACTGAATAATTGATTCAAAATAATCCCTTTTCTCGAATGATTTTCCGTGACACCAGCTGAGGGCATTTTGAAGCAGATTATTTATTAAAATTCTACGTACAATACCGCACAAACAAGGCAGATTCCAGACTTAGAATAGAATAGAATACTATTTATTGTACAGTCACGAGCAAAAGTATGTATACACTCTGCTTTATTTAAAAGCGATTCACTCCTTTATTTTTTAATGAAATTTTATGATGTTACGAACATAGCATTTTCGAACCCATAGGTTTATGTAATGTATCGTATTTCAATGTTGCATTCGTTATATCACGATAAAATCGAAATTTAAGTTGCCAAGCGTTGACATATTGGTGCTCGTGACTGTACACCATACAAATTACAGAACATAAATATATACAATTTTACAAAGGGTGACACAATGGGCGGTCTTATCGCTAAGAGACTTCTTAGAAGGCCAATTCCCGTAATAAAAAACGTTCAAAGTTTAGCAATCTCATCTCAGCGACAATAAATGTCAATGTCAAATACTCGTATGTAGGGTAGAGGATTTTTTGGCAGATTGACACTGAGATCAGACTGTGAACGTTCTTAAAATTACGAGAATTGCCCCTCAGGTGAAGGTAGTTACCTAAATATATTTGTTTTTGTTTTTTACATTGTTCTCACATAATTATAGAAGCAACAAAAATAATGTACCCAGGATTTTGTAATATCTTGATTTAAAAGAGTGGAGTTTCTTACCCGTTCTTCTCCATAGAGATCTACGTTTTGGAATGGACAACTAGCTTCAACTTCTTGACTAACTGACCGACTATTTAATTTTGACAATTCAAAAGTGCATGTAAATGGTTTAATTTAAATAAATGCTTTGAGTTTGAAATCTTTGCTAAGCTCGTCATTGAGTTAATAACTGTGTCTTCCATCTATTATTCTTGCTACGTGTGTGTTGTTGAACGATAATAAAAACAGAATAAAAGATTTCACCTTCCCTACATCACAATAATAAAACTTACAACATGACAGAAAAACTGAAATTATCTCGCGCCACACGCAAAAGGGAGTAACATAAATTTTCATAAAAGACGGTGAATATGCAAATAAGCCGTAACATTTATTTACAAACGCGTTATTGCCAGTATTACACGGTATTGCACGTTCACCAGATTTTATTTATTTGAATATATGAGCTTTTACCCCTTTACACAATCAGAGGGTTTCTGTTATGATGTCGGTTAGATATATGATGTTTGAATGTTTAATAAATATTATCTGTGGTTGGTGGTTTGTTATTCTTTTACGGTTCCTAACCCTAGCTTTAGTACCAACCGCACTTTAAGACTAATAATAATGTACCAAATCGTAAAAGTACAGATTCAATAATAACCTGAAAATATGCACTCGTATATCTATATCTATACTTAAATACTAATAAATCTGTAGAAGTGAAAATTCTGTACATTGAAAATATCAAAAAAATAAATGGCAGGGGGTGTTACTAGACCGACACTGAACCCAAAAATGTGATTAAAAAATTTTTTGTCCGTCTGTCTGTCTGTCTGTCTGTTTGTTCAGGCATCACGCAAAAACTACCGGTTCGATTACGATGAAACTTGGTATAATTATTTTTTAATATCCTGGGCACCACACTGGGTACTTTTTATCCCGGAAAAGTATATACAATAAAAAACAAACTTAATTTTGCGGTTCGATCCCTAGACCGATTACTGTACCAACCGCAAATAATAAGTTTGTCGTAGGTTACGTCACCCGCAGTACGTAGTGATCGTAGGTTATTTTATAATACTGTTAGGTAGGATTAGTCATTCGTATAGATATTAGTTTTTAGGGATTTTGCTTATTTATTGAGTTTAGATTAGTTATCATCAGAAATAGGTTTATTTAGGTAGGTTATTTTTTTTAATTAGGTGTTTTTTTTTTTTTGAGGATGGGAAATCATCAAATGACTCCTCCCGCTCTGGGTGGAGCAAAAGGGAGTGTCAGACTTTTACTGACTAAAACCCACCCGTGTTCCTTCCTTAGCCCTTTATGTTCCAGGGCAGCGGTAAACCCTTTCGGATGGTCCCGCTACCCTGGCAGGCTTCGGCCCTATGGGGCCCCGTCTCTTTTGCTGACATCTCTTTGAGGCGCGCGTGGAACACGTACACGCCGTCCGGCACGGGCCTAGTCCTGATCGGACGGAGAGCTATTAGGTAGGTACTTAGGTAAAGATATCATATAGGTACCTACCCTCAAGTCCTGCAAGGATTCAGCCAGTATAACGATGTCATCTGCAAATCTCTTGTGTGAGATGTACTCGCCGTTAATGTTAATACTGCGTCCTGCCCAGTTCAGCGTCTTAAACACATCCTCCAACGCGTCAGAGAACATCATTTCGGGGAAATTACGTCCCCTTGTCTCACCCCTCGACGCAGGGGGATATGTTCAGTTCGCTGGTCCTCAGTTTGGACGGTCATTGTCGCGTTTTCATAAAGACATCTCAGCACTTGCATGTATCGCCAGTCGACTTGGCATCGCTGCAGAGACTGAAACAGACCAGGTCTCGATAGGGGTCGATTGGGGTATTTATGAGCACGTAAATTTGTATATTTTATCTGACATAATTATATACAAATTCAAGTACTTATCACACAAGTGTCTTAGGGGCAATGTCGACTCTCTCTCCATTTAACTTGATAACAGACGATTTGATGAAAAAGTTTCCAATTCTAACTAAAAAGCGGTCAAATGCGAGTCGGACTCGCATACAAAGGGTTCCGTAGGTGCCACTGTGCAATATTTAACAATACATATTTTGGAAATATACTTTAGTAAAAAACAACAACATGTTATTTTATTTTTTTGTTAAAGCGGCTTTATTAATCTGTGAAAATTTCAAGTACGACCTACCTACAGGGTTCAAAAGATACAGTCCTGTGACAGACAAACGGACGGACCGACAGCGGAGCGTTCGTAATAGGGTCCCGTTGGAACCCTTTGGGCACGGAACCCAAGAAATTTGTATAGTTTTTTCACGAATCTAAATCAGAAGACTATATTTACACACATAATAAAACTATCATAACTATATTTCTACAGTTGAAACGATTTTGCACGTACGATTCACGAGCACCAATATCTCAACACTTGGCAACTTTCAATTGCGATTTTTTCGTGAAATAACGAATGCAACGACACATTGCATAAACTTATAGGTTCGAAAATGCTATGTTCGTAACAACATAAAATTTCATTAAAAAATATAAAGGAGTAAATCGCTTTTGAATAAAGCCGAGTGTATACCTATATAATTTTGCTCGTGACTGTACTTGTAAATCCTCTAGGAGTGTAGACGTATTTATTTGGAGATTATCGATAAGAAGATTTTTGCTGTATCACCACCAGACCATTAACACAAAACCAGACCACCACTAAAACTAAATCCTATCTCTAATCCCACGTACAGAAAATCCGTACACCAAGCGAAAAAGCAATTACTCAAAAATTGGCTGAAACAGCAAATATGACTGGTTAGATAAACACCGTGGCATCGGTCCAAGTCCACAGTACAGTCACGAGCACCAATATGTCAACACTTGGGAACTTTCAATTGCGATTTTTTGGTGAAATAACGAATGCAACGTTGAAATACGACACATTACCTAAACCTATGGGTTCGAAAATTCTATGTTCGTTGCAACATAAAATTTCATTAAAAAATAAAGGAGTAAATCGCTTTTGAATAAAGCCAAGTGTATACATATTTATGCTCGTGACTGTACATCATAGACGCACATCGGACGTGCCCAATCGGGCCGACGGATCTCAGATCACAACGGACCCGTCTTAAATCGGATCGTCCTACTTAATCTGGAGAAGGGCTATGGGAACGCCATTTTAAGGCCGTCGACTTTTTGTAGGCATTCGATTTCGTTGTCTGATTTGAAATTGGAGATAGAATCATGGGTTGACATCACGTAGAAATTCACTAACTTAATAACATAAGGGCTGGTTCGACGTAGCGCGGGAAAAGAGTTCCTGAAAAAAGTTGGGGAAGGCCTTTCCCCAGCAGTGTGACAGAAAAAGTTAACAAAAAAAAAACGTAACGTAAATTTAACGTTTTTATTATTTTTGATGACTTTATGAATTTACTTTGCGTAGGTATAAAATGTGCTGACGACAGTACGATAATAAATGAAAACAGTGGCTATACAACTAGTTCTTAGGATTATTTTGGAATTATGAAATGAATCATAACATCTAAATAAAAAAATGTGATTATTTCAAACAAACTAAATAGTAGTGCTGGGCCGGCTATGGGGTTTGGCAATGTTTGACTACCTATTGACTACCTTGTGACTAAACTATCGTACGTATTTACGATAGTTATGTCATTAAATATACAAAGTTTAATTTATTTTCGTCTCCACCTGTATTAATAATGTTCACGGCCCTTAATCTTATATATAAAATTCTCGTGTCACAATGTAAGTTACCATACTCCTCCGAAACGGCTTGACCGATTTTTATGAAATCTGCTACTATCTATTTTTCATACCCCTAAGTGATAAGGGTTGTCCACCCCTAACATTTATTTTTTATTCTTTGGACAATTTTTATATATTAATTCTTTGGATAATTTGGCATTGAAAATACATACAACCCTAAATTTTCACCCTTATATCACCAACCCCTATTTTTAATTGCGATTTTTATATTATTTTGTTCCATCCACAGATCCGCAAGATGGTAATTCATGTATAGTTCTATCAATCAATCAGCGTTTTAGTTATAGGAGTAGAGTAGGAGTAGTGTAGGAGTAGGGAAGGAGTAGGGTAGTAGTAAGTTAGGAGTAGAGTAGGAGTAGTGTAAGAGTAGGGTAGGAGTAGGATAAGAGTAGTGTAGGAGTCGGGAAGGAGTAGGGTAGGGGTAGGGTAGGGGGTAGGACACCACGCGAACGAAGTAGCGCCGGGCAGCTAGAAATAATTTATATGGCAAAACAACGTTTGCCGGGTCAGCTAGTTTATTTTTTCAAAAATCCTTTCTGATATTGAATACCTTTATTGCATGGGTTGCGTATTTTGTCCAAAATCTACATATGTAAAAATCAACATACACGTGTTTTATTTTGTACGCACGGCTACTCATCAGGCTATACTAGAAAAACCTATACAATGCGAGGTCACCTAACACTGGAAATGTACATAGGTATACATAGATTGATGTGTTATGTAGCCGTGTGTGTCCAAAAATTACTCTGAATTTTTATTCACATGTTTATCCATTGCAAATAAAATGCGAACGGTATATACAAGGTGTTGTTTTGCAACCTCGTCAAATTTAAGGAGGTAACTATGCTACTGATTCTCGACATGAATCAATAATAAAATAAGTAGGTATTTTTTTTTCAAATTTTCTGAAACCTTTGTGGGACACGCATATTAAAACGCGGCCTGTCTGAGACTGCACTGTAACTGCCCTTTTACACACACATAAAAACGCGGCCGCTTTTACGATACAATAACGCGATTTTGTTCTTTGAAAGTGGTGTATTTTGAAATACTGTCAAACTTAAATAACTAAAAAAAAAGTATTTATTCATTATTTACCAGGGATCGTAATTTTATTTGATTATTTATGCCTGTCCTAGCAGCCTCCTGAAATTTGACGAGGATGCAAAACAACAGCTTGTATAATCACTGGAAAACACCGCATAAGATTACATATACAATGTACAAAATAAAAGGCGTATCAATGACATGAGTATTCTGGTGTTAAATATATTGCCTGTCTTTTTGTGTGTAGGTAACTTAAAAAAATATATCGAAAAAAAGGTACTTATGTTACTTACTAGGTCCTTATGTTGCAAAATCAACATAAGTACCTATCGCTAACTTGGCTGTGTGACTTTGGTCGTCAGTAAAAAATAATAACGGTCACAAATAAATTCCTGAATCAAATACGAAGACCAATCTGAGCTTTGAGTACACTATAATCATAAAATAATACTCGTAAATATATTAAGTAGTTTCCTTTTATGCGTGACACAAGTGTGTCACAAACTTTATTCCGAACGTAAGCATTGAACTAGTGTTACAACTTGATTGGGGTCACTTCGGAAGGCTTCGGCATGCCTCGGCACTCATTCGTGAAATAGGTCAAGAGACGGATGAACAGTTCCGCGACGATTTGTCATTGTCGCCGACTTTCACATAAAAAAGAGAAATTGCTCTCGTGAAAGCCCGAAGGATCCTTGTTTGGTCTGTTTTTGAAATGTGTTCGGCGTATCCGTTGACCACAGGCTTCATACACAGATGTCCTCATATGATATTGTTGAGATTTCAGCGTTATTCTACGTATATAGAAAAAATATTGGTAAAATGTGATAGTTTTCAGAAAATCATTTTTCTTCGTGTTGCTGGCACGACAGCGGACTAACAATAATAATTATAATAATATCCCTGGACATTTCACACAGTGCCATCTAGTCCCAAGCTAAGCAACCTAATACTTGTGTTATGGTAACAAAATGGCTGATAAACTACTTATATACATTTTTTTTTTTTTTTGTAAATATGTATATGTTTTTTGTACATATTATAGATAGAAAAACACCCAGACTCGGAACAAATACATGTAGGACTTACAAATATTTGTTCTGTGCGGGAATCGAACCCGCGACACGTAGCGCAGCAGTCCGATCGCTCAGCCACTGCGCTAACCGTGTTGTCGACGGAACAATTCCACGGAGTTATCGCTGGCATCGCAGAGGTCACTTTGGCTGCATGTTGTTGAGCACAAAGAGCAGGAACATGTCGAACATGGTGTTCAGGAAATCATGAAATTGATGCATTTATCTGTTCTGTGCATTAAGTATACCATTGTTTTGTAAGCTTTGAACCAGGAAAAGAATCCAACCACAAGCTTTTCATTAATGTTTTCTTTCTGAAATGTCTATTTCTTAATATGCCCTTCAAAAATTATCCTGAGTACTTAAATGGAACTGTACCATGGCTATGGAAAAGAACCGGAGTTACCGAAATAGCTTGCAGAGTAAGCAAACTGAAGTGGCAGTGGGCTGGCCATGTTTATCCGAGACCGATGGGCGGTGAAGCAGGCGAGTCTTGGAGAGGAGACCTCGCATCGGCAAGCGTAGTGTGGGACACCCCCCAGCTAGATGGACCGACGACCTAGGCTTCTTCTGGGCAAGCTCGTTCCACCGTAGATCTCATCCCTGCCTCTAGGCTGGATTGAGGTCAAGAGTGAGCCCATTGTCAATAAAAAAAAAAGAAGGTGATTGGAAAAGACTGGATGCGGAAGGCGGAAGACAGGGTGTTGTGGTGAAGCCTGGGAGAGGCCTATGTCCAGCAGTGGACTGCGATAGACTGAGCTGGCTACTTTTGATTAATTTATGACCGAATAAGCTTTCAAAATCAAAAAAATACCGACACACAAACAGACAACTGTTGCACATAACTTGGATATAAATTAATTTGTATTAATTTCAGTGCAACATATTGCACAATTAGTCCCAAGTTAAGTTCAAAATGCTAAGGGAAACAGTCGGTTCAGGTAACTAGGTATGTTATGTGCCTCGTAACTTTCACACGATCTTGTTTATGCAACTTAGGACATACATACACTGAAGTCAATACCTTGTTATCAGAAAGTTTCGCATATCTATATTAATATTGTAATTTGACGCCTAAGTGACGAAAAAGAGAAGGATTTCTTGTATGTATTTGTATATTTAGTACTAGCTGCGCCCCGCGGTTTCACCCGCATAAGTTTTGATCCCGTGGGAAGATCGGAATCAAAAGTATTCTATATGTTAATCCTAGTCATAAACCATCTGTGTGCCAAATTTCATCCAAATCCATTCAATAGTTTTTGCGTGAAAGAGTAACAAATATCCATTTTTTTATTGTTTGTTTTGTCTGATGTATGTATCTGGTGTATTGTGTGTCTTTTAGTTTGTGCCAAATAAATGTATTTTCTTTCTTTCTTTCATTCATCCATCCTCACAAACTTTCACATTTATAATAGTAGTAGGATTAGTAGGAAGTTAGGCATTTAATTTAGTACCAAGTGAAAATAGTAAGAGGATGGTGGGGACATCGACGCGCAACCTGTTACTGTTATTCAGCACATGATTCTGAAATTATAAAAAAATTGCTCTTCCATACATTTTGACCGCGTAGGTTCCACTTTGATCACTTTTCTTTGAAACAGCAGCCTTTTTTTTTCGTTAACCGATGTAAAATTTCTACCCCATAGGCTCTAGAACAGGGGTTCCCAACCTTTTCTTGGTCAGGGACCACTTTTATATTATTCTTGTTAGCAGGGACCACTATGTAGGTATAATAAAAATAAACTGTAATAATCCAACTGAAACTTTCATTAAAAACTTAATAAGAATTACATACGGCGGCGGCCCGACGTATCGCCCCCTCCACCCGCGCTCTTCTCACGGCGACCAACGGCTCACCGCCCGCTAAATTTAAAATCGTTCGCGGACCACATTTTGGCTTCTGCGGACCACTGGTGGTCCACGGACCACTGGTTGGGAACCACTGCTCTAGAATCATGTGCTGAATTAATGGTTACAGTTAGCTGAGTTAGCGCGTTGATGTCCCTGCCACCCTGTATGTAGTAATATTGTAAATCGCAACACATCTATCTACCCAAAAATTTAAGTCATTAGGCTTCGTCGGCTATTATTTAGGTTAGTTTTGATTACATTTTTAATTAGATTTTTTTCTTGAGTTTTCATTGTGTTTGTTGCTAGCTGACATATGACAAATAATTTAATTTAAGGTTCTGTGTCTTGTAATGTTAATTACTTTGCATACCCTACTCATGCATACACTGAAGATCTGAAAGACAATTGCGACATTGAAAGGGAACGTAGGTCGCTGGCTGTCCGTTGTAACATGCTGGCCCGCAGGTTTGCGCGATGTACAAAACCAATTAAAGTTACACTATTCAAAGCTTACTGTCAGTCCTTCTACACGTGCGGCCTGTGGGTCAACTTCACTCAGCGAGCATACAGCGACCTACGCGTTCAATATAATAATGCACAGAGAGTACTGTTGCGGTTGCCGTGGCGTTGTAGTGCGTCAGGAATGTTTGCGGATAATAATATTAATGGTTTTGCCGCCATTATAAGGAGTAGATTCCCATCCCTGATGACGCGTGTTCGCGGCAACACCAACAGTATTCTCAGTGTGTTCGCAGGTCGGTGGGATTCCCCGATGTTGCGGAGGTGGATGCAGCTCCACGCTGAGTTTTAATTGTATGTACATACTACATCTGTGTCTGTAACCTTCTAACACTAGAAGTTAAGTAAAATTGTTACTAACCCTATGGAGTCCTGTTTGAAATAAAAGTTTTCTATTCATGGTTTGGGTATTTTCCGATTCGAAATGTGACAAAATGTTTCAGATTACACGTTGCCGTCACAAATAGAGTCATAGTCACGAGCACCAATATGTCAAGACTTGGCAACATTCAATTGCGATTTTTTTGTGAAATAACGAACGCAACGTTGAACTATGACACATTACACAAACCTATGGGTTCGAAAACGCTATGTTCGTAACAACATAAAATTTCATTCAAAAATAAAGGAGTAAATCGCTTTTGAATAAAGCCGAGTGTATACATACTTTTGCTCGTGACTGTACCCTGCGGGGTAATTGCGTAACGCACTAACAGTAGGAATGGCTTTCATTTTGACATTTCAACAATTTTGATTACGTTATTTACGTTGCTGAGCAGACAATTTTTTCGAACATATGATGCAATGAATTCGCTTGTGATTGATAGTGTTTTACTCAACTCATCATCATCATCATCCACAGGCTGACTTCTCCCACGGCCGGGCATACGCCTCTCTTTTCTTGCGCCAATCCCCACGTTCCTGTGCCAGCCTCATCCAGGCTCTACCCACGATGGTAACAATGTCGCCGGCCATTTGGGAAAGGGACATTCTGGGAAAGGGACATTATGGGAAGGGGAAATTTCGAGAAAGGGACGTTTTGAAACCAAGGGACATTTTGGCACCGGATGACCAACAGCTCATCTTCCAGTCCTTGGACGCCACTCAGTCACTGCCTTACTCCACCTGTCGTCACTGCGCCTTGCCACGTGTCCTACCCAACTCCATTGGAGTTCCATAACTTGTTTTCCGATATCGAAAACCTTCATACGTCTGCGGATCTCGGCGTTTGGAACTCGTTCTATAAGCTTTATGCAAAGCTTTTACGCATTTAGGATGCTGTAATGTAAGTACGTGTGGACCAGGATTTAGAATCGTCGTTCTCGTTCACAAAAGCGACTGCTCTTGCACTAGAAGTCATGTTTGTGTGATATGTTAAGCGTTACGTTCTATGTTCCTATTACTTACGGTTCAAAGTGGTCTCCAAACAATTCTAGAGGAGAAACGTGAACACGTTCAAGACGTTACGTTCGAGACTGAGAACGTTTAAAGCACTTTCTAATTGGTCGGTGTGGGAAAGCTTAGCTTCGTATCCCTTGCACGTAACATCAAGCAAATAGGTGCACTCACCGTTATTGATACGCCTTCAATACAATCTTGTAGAGAAATTCTAACGGTAGCATAAACATTAAATTTCATCATCAGCCTAGCCTTTTCCCAACTATGTTGGGGTCGGCTTCCAGTCTAACCGGATGCAACTGAATACCAGTATTTGACATGGAGCAACTGACTATCTGACCTCCACAACCCAGTTACTGGATAATACGATACCCTTTGGTAAGACTGGTTGTCAGATTTTCGGGCTTCTGCACTCTGCCTTCAATAAAATCTTGTAAAGAAATTGTAACTGTACCATAAACAATTAGAATAATCAGCCTGTAATGTTCCCACTGCTGGGACACAGGCCTCCTATCGGTGAGAGGGAGTGGGCTCTAATCCACCAAGCGGGCTCAGTGCCGTTGGTAGATTTCACATGTTCTCGAATTTTTTGGTTCTAGGACATGCCGGTTTCCTCACGATGTTTTCCTTCATCGTTTTGCTTTAGGATAACACTTAAAAAAAATTATTGGTGACAGTCTGCACAAGATATTGTGTTGTTAAAGATGTTTTTTTTTTATATATATATGGCATCTCGCGTGAAGCTAGGAAGTTGTAGGCTGCTTAAACGGGCTTGCCTGTAGTTGCCTCAATAAAAATGGTCTTCAGCCAGGGCCTAAAAACTTAGCGAGAATGAGAGCTCCCTGTGAAAATAAAGATCACTGGCAGACTTGTCAGTGGCAGTAACTCAACAATTACCTACCTTAGCATATTGAAAATAAAGGTCACTGAGATTTTCACAGTGATACAAAATCAGAGGTAAAATGACTGAGAAAGGGCTCTAAGACGTCTTTATCTACGTCTAGCATGAACAAAGAGTCCATGTTTACATGTCCATGCTCTAACTTGAGTCACTAAATGTCACACTTAAAAATAAGGTTGCGAACTCGTATTAGAATTACGAAGCACTAACGTAAGCTCAATTGCTATTTATTTTTTTAAACGTTTCTGAAAACATACCGTTGATGTGTTAAAGAATTGCTCCTAAATTATTAACCTGCCCTATATAGTCTGTTTAGTCGAATTTAAAAAGGTTAAAACGTTCTGAATAAAACATGCAACACGTTTCTATCCTAAAATCATTTATCGGTGTGAATAATAAAAATCTAATCCCATAGTGTATCTAGCTCGGGGCTGAGATCGATTCGAGTTGTTTACGATTTCATTTTGAAATGCATTCGACTTACCTGATCGATTAGCGGTAATAAACCACCTATTTGTTTTATGTTCCTTTGTTTACATTCAGTGTATGCTGAAATGAATTGGTTTTCAATTTAAATGACTACTTTAGGTCTCTAGATTACCTACATGTACACAGTTAATTTTTTTCACACAGTAAAACAAACAATCGTGAAATCGTAAAAAAAAAATCAGTTGATCCATAGGTACATTATGTCGAGTTATGCGAACATAAATCTATGGATCAACTGATTTTTTTTTCACGATTTCAGGGTTGGTCCCGTAGTAAAAGTTGTTTATAATGATGAGTACAATGACCCCTTTTATGGATTAAAATGATCAAAATTTAACGGTGTATAAACTCACGCTTTTCAAGAATCATCATCAGCTTACAGCAGTCCACATCAGCTGGACATAGGCCTCTCCTATTGCACGCCATTCAACTCGATTTTCGGCAACTTTTAAGCTACCAATAATTTGTGTTTACAAATTATAGCTATTCTCGAGACTAAGCATTTAATCGCTTTAAAAACTTGTTATAAATTGTGCTTTACTTACTTCGCGTTATTAATGAAAACTGAGAAAAAAAATAAAACATACATTTACGTGCTTATTGTTGGTTACACTGAGCAGCACCCTAATTTTATTGTGCAACACTATCAATCAGAATCTGAATCATTTCGAAGGATAGTTGCTAATCCATAGCTTCATATGTTCGATAAGTATGTCTGCTCAACAACGTAAATAACGCAATGAATATTTTTGATCTGTCAAAATTAAAGCCATTCCTACTATTAGTGTGTTACGCATTTACCCCACAGGCTAGTTCATAAACTAACGCTATCAGAACGACATATACCTTTGAAATGAGGTATATGACGTTATTGGAGGAGTTTTGTATTTTCTACTATTAGAGGAATAATAATACCAAATTACAGGCTAAAATAGGTTTAATAATCAAGAACGAATGATATAGTTTCCTACAGCATATCGTATTGTTTATTCGCTATTGATAGCCAACCATTGAAACGCCACGCCAGCATCTCAGTCTGCATACTATTTCCTACAGTTCCTTGTATCCAACTCAAATGCTTTTGACCTATTTACATTCCTGTTACTGGAATGTCTTTTGCGGCATACAAGGCATTATGCCGTTAGCCTGTTACTGATGGCACAATGCCTTCAAGTGGCTTAAAAAAAAAGTTGGATCTAACTACAACACGCCACGCGACGGGGCGCAGATAACACGCCCATGCACGTGAATTTTTTACATTCAAATTCAATAAAAACGCGTTTCAGTGCGAGGAATTTGGCTTCATTTCCCGCGCCCCGTCGCGTGGCGCGTTGTAGTGTGTAATTTGCCTTATGACAAAGCAACAAGCCTGTGTATAGGATTAATGTTATTGTAGACTGATATCAATTATATTCAAATCTCAGTTACGAGAGTGCAATTTCAATATCCATTTTGGAAACATATTTATAAATACATATCCAAAACTCACTTTGGCTTAGTTTTAGTTGACGTTGACTCCCATTAATGGACAAACTGGGTAAGCAAATTAGCAAAATATACCAGTTGACTACATAAACGAAGGACATGCCTACTAAAATTGTTAAAATAATATATTATATACCTAACAAAGAAAACCTTTGGATTTCAATCAACTCAGCCTATTGCAGTCCACGGCTGGATATAGGCCTCTCCTAGGCTGTGCCACAACACCTCCGCCTTCCGCATCCAGTCTGTCCCAGCCACCTTCTTTAGGTAGTCCGTCTGCGTTTGAATTTAGTTTTGTACATTTGCAAAGTGCAACACAGACAGGGTTGGATCGAGGTGACTCTAGAAGGATTTGGGGGAGGCCTTTGCTCTTTTCAAATTTCAAACTGGGTTCAGAACATACGAATATTCAAACCTAGTTATTTATAAAAAATATTCATAGAAAATAAAGTATGTACGGACTTTTTTTGTAGGTAACGATTAAAGTAAGGACGGGTTATTTCACGTCCACTAGACGCACGAGTACACGTCAGAAATGGCGCTAACTAACGTCAAACCAAAAAAAGCGTTGTTTCAAACTACAATTACAAAATTATGGCTTTGACTTGCGTTAAATAATTAGGATCACGTACTCGTAAATCGTTAATATTTGACGTACGTACGTAAGTCAAATATTAACGATAAATTACTGGTGTTAAAGCGTCACTTTAAACCATCCAGCAATTGTTAGATTATAAGATTTTTAGCTAAAAGATTTTTATCAGGCGTTAATGGTCACTCTTACTGACTAAAACCCACCCGTGTTCCTTCCATAGCCCTTTATGTTCCAGGGCAGCGGTGACCCTTTCGGACGATCCCGCTACCCTGGCAGGCTTCGGCCCTATCGGGCGGTTAATTTTTTTTTTGTCCCTGACCGTTTAATTTTTTGAATGTCATATGAGGCTGCCAAATAAAACAGCACACTGCAAGCTACGATCCTAAGTTTTTTTAATTCCCAAAATTCCTGCGAAGTTCCTACAATTTTATACAACTGGTGTTTCCTGTAATTATGATATTTTTTTTTTGTGCTGGACCACCTTCTATTATGGAAATATTTCAGGTCAAAGTTCAAAAAACAAGTTTTAAATAACTTGTTTTCGTAAAAAAACGTAAAAGAAAGAAAGCTAAAACTTCTTTTTCTACTCTCACAATCCGTACTGTTGCATGCTCCCATAAACAAAATATTTTGTGTGCGTTACATTGCGCACCATCGTAAACAGCTAATTCTTCACCAAAAAGAAAAGTCATTTCCCAGAAATAATTTTTGCACCAAGTTGCCTACTTAGTTTGTACAGAATTCGTAGATGACGGTTTCGTGAAGGGTCTTTTTAGAACGCGGCGTTTTTTTAAATCGAAACGAGAATGGAACACTGAATACTTCTTCATCATGTCCTTAGCGCAGTGGTGACGACCGTGACTTACGAATTGCAGGTCCTAGGTTAGAACCCTGACAAGCGCTTTACTATGTGTAAATTGTTTCATCACCACTGCTCTCAAAACGGTGAAGGAAAACATCGTGAAAACCGGCATGTCCCAAAACTAAAAATTTAAAGACATGTGACATCTACCAACCCGCACTGGGCTCGCGTCGTGGATTACGACCCATCCCTCTCACCGGGAGGAGGCCTGTGTCCCAACAGTGGGAACATTAAGTATAGGCTGTTTATACTATGTCCTTTGTTTAACCAATCACCCTGTATGCGTAGTGTGTTTATTTATTCAACTGTGGGACCTGCATGGCGGATATAAAAGCAGTAAGCGGATGTCTGCCAAAGTGGATCTATTTCGTGATTGATGCTGATAGAGGGATGCCTTTGAGTTTAGCACATTATGTAAACGTAAGTATGTGAATGTATGTAGATGTTGGTAATGCAGAGAGTGAATGAGGAAGATTGGAGAAGAAGCATTAAGGTGAAGTACCTAATTGCGTAACACACCACTTGGGGTTTGATTTTGACAGTTCAACAACATTCATTGCGTTATTTACATTGTTGAGCAGACACATTGTTCGAATAATATGAAGCAATGGATTCACAATATCCTTCAAAATGATTCAGATTGTGATTGATAGCGTGTTACTCAATTAGGATGCAGGATGGATATTTCCATGAAGAATGAAGTGTTTAAGGCATTAAATGCCACCGGAGTCCGCCAACAATAGATTTTCTATTGTGTCTGTTGTCTGGCCGTCAACGTGTTAAAGTCACAATTGTTTATTTTTCCACGACATATCATAACATCACGCCAGGAATCCCCGAAGGTTGGCAGAGGTGTACATGTAGTACACCCATATTTCGTCAGTTATTTTTAAGTCCCATATAAAAGGGGCCAGTCTATAGCCATCAATCGAGCATAGATCCCGACTCCGGACTGCTACTGATAAATTTCTAATTGATAACCTGGGACTCGAACGCTGCACCTCATACCCAGCAATAGCACTTGCAATCACTAGATCAACAAGGCAGTATTTTTTTCCTTTCTTCAAAATCAAATTAGAAAGCTGATAGTTGCTGCATTCATAAATGAAGTTATCACACCTTCGACAGTGGACACAAAAACATTCAATAAAGCTTGAACACACAATCAGTGTAAAAATGAAGTGATGTAATAAAAATGTAAAACGCTCCGTATGATTGTAGCTACAAACACGACAACTTTGCACAGGAAATTTCATTTAAAATTAAATGGTACATTAATTTTAAACGCCTCAAAATTCATGTTACATAAAAATGTATTCATTCATTTAACAATAAATGACCGGAACCGAATGTTCCAATTTGCTTTTCCAATTGTATATATTCATATGACGAGTAACTTTGTATACGAGTGTGGCTCGACAAACGGACATTTCGGCGACCACACGAGACACGTGCGACCACAGCGCGCGACCGCCGACCACACAGCAGAATCTGCAACCACGACCAACATGGCTGACATTTTCTATTTTATTTCGCGCCAACTATTTAATGACACGGGATACGCAATTTTGTGGCGGTAAAACCATTAAAACTTAATTTAAGGACTGTATAGCTTTTATACATAAAAATTCGTTGTGTGATATAAAATATATATTTTTTATTATTATTTGGGCCTTCTCTGTAGCTAAGTAGTTCTTGTAGCTAAGTAATAACAGCCACACAGGTCGATCGATCAGGTTAAGCTACGCTTGCCGCGTATGGTCCGTGGATGGGACCATCTTTACATACCAAGACCCCTTCGTGCTTCGGAAAACACGTTAAGCCGTTAGTCTGACTTCGCTCACGCTTGATGGAAAGCAATGGATGAGGTCTATGATGGAAGAAGCGGGCCAGATGCCTGCTTTAAATGTGTAAGGGAACACAGACACTGGCAGAGAAAGTGTGGAACACACTTTGGCTGTGCGCATATTACATAAATGTGGAGGAGACCCGCTGAGTGCAACTGGTCAGGATATCAACCAAGTGCGGATGGCACCCTGCAGCCCAATATAAAATAAATTCGAGTTACACGTATTTGAAAATACGTTAAAAATTTAGCGTTTTGGTACATGAATTACTCGGTGGATTTAATGTAAACGTCGACTGTATATTGTGAAAGCTGATATTAGAACCATGAATACAATGTTGGAGTGGACTGAAAGAAAAACATGCTGCTAGGAAATAAACTACTACCTACTGTATTTCATTTTGCTGAAAACCGGATGTTGAATTCTATTTGCAAATACTGTGACAAAAGGTTTTGAAATCGTAGCTTTGTTCAGTTTTAATTTTTGGGTCCTTTCGAGCTAAAAGTTACTATTTTGACGCGTACATTGAAAACAAATATTCGATACATTATACTTACTTTTCAGCATTTCATGTATATGTATATGCAACAGCTAAGAGTTCATACTCCTTTTTAATATTAGTTTTGATTTTTTATTAATATTTTGTTCAATAATTAAGATTTAAGTTAGACATAGGTACCTATATATTATATACAGGGTTATTTGTAAAACACCAGCAACCTCTTAAGAGGTCATTGTACTCATCATTATGAACAGCTTATACTATGGGACCAAAACTGAAATCGCGAAAAAAAAATCAGCTGTTCCCTACATTTATGTTCGCATAACTCGTCAAAATGTAGGGAGCAGCTGATTTTTTTTCGCGATTTCAGGTTTGGTCCTATAGTAAAAGTTGTTCATAATGATGAGTACAATGACCTCTTAAGAGGTTGCTGGTGTTTTACAAATAACCCTGTATAATAATTACTAGCTTCTTCCCGCGACTTCATCCGCGTGAAAGTGGTTTGAAGATTTTTTACATGGAGTCTAGCATACTTACTGTCACGCCTACCTACCTACGATCACGTGACTCAATCATCAACTTTGAACGTTAATAACTCGGAAACGTTACCCTTTACGGGGTTTGATCTTTTTATGTTTTCTGTTTGTATTGATGTCAGCTATCGATTTATATAAAAATCATGCGTGGCCGCCATTTTCAAAATCTCGCGACAGTAGATATGCCATGGATCTTCATTCCTACCCCTTTCTATGTAGTTCCCCCGATTCACCTCGAAGCATCGCATCGTCTGTCCGCGCTTTAACTTCGCTTAGAGTTTTTACACTGACTTTTTTCTTTTTGTTCGGCTTCTACGAGTTCTAGCGATGATGTTAAATATCATATAGTCTTCCTCAAGAATTAGGCTACCAAATGCAAAAAAAAATAATCCAACTGGTACTTTCAGAGATTCGCGCGTTCAAACAAATTCTTCAGCTTTATTATTAATACAGATTACTCTTTTAATAGTTAGTCTCTTCGAAAAAGTTCATATTCAACAGATTCAGTGCCAGTTTAACGCAATAACCAACGTACGAAGCAATAATCTTATGCCATATTGTGTCATACGAACATATTGTAGACCCGGAAGATACTTTAACCGCGATATGAGCACGGGTACCCGGGAATGCAATAACTATTTGACATAACGGTAACAAGTCGGCTACAAAGATGATAACTACAATATTGCATGCCGTCTACCCTCAAAATGGGAGACCCAAAACAATTTGGGGACGCTTATTAAAAAAGTAACGGTTATTTTTAAGCTAACACAATGTAAATGCCTATTTGTTGATAAAATAACAAAAATGCTTTACGTTACAGAAGAGAGAGAATACAAACCTAGTTCCGAAATTAAAACTTTTTTGAAGTTTATTTGTTTAGTGGATTTTTGTACACGTGTGACGATGTCAATCCCACAGTCCCATAGTACAAAAGTAATATTTAACCAAACTGAAAATAACTTAATCTAAATTGAGATGAATTCGTCACAACATACAACGTCCCCAAAGGTTCGCTTCTGTCTGGACGCGATAAACTCAAAAACTACTAACCGGATTTTCATCAATTCATTAAATTTCATCACCATTGCTCTGAAAACGGTGAAGGAAAACATCGTGAGGAAACTGGCATGACCTAGAACCAAACGTTCGAAGACATGTGACATCTACCAACACGCACTGGGCCCGCGTGGTGGATTACGGCCCACTCCCTCTCACTGAGAGGAGGCCTGTGTCCCAGCAGTGGGATCGCTATAGATTGATTATGCGTATACTCGAACCAATGGACGGAGTGATTTATGACGAAGGTTTAAGTATATAATTGATTAAGGTGTGTAAATTGGCTGAAACACATATGATGATTGTTGAAGATGTCGGAAAAAATCATGCCGACTGGGAGCTTTAGTGGTTTGCACAGCGTAAACCAATACAGTTATATGTATGAAAATAATGTATTACCTACGGAATTATTCCACTTTAAAAAATCTAGGGTAGTACTACAGCATATATATTTTCCGACCACCACGCGGGTCAAACCGCGGAAAATAAAACAATAACATTAAAAGCAACTTTATAATGCATTTTATAAACAAATCGGCTGAAAAGAAAGAAAGAACAGGACAGAACAAATTGGTAACAGGAGATATTCCTAGTGTGGGGCAACGTTTTAATAAAAAAAAAAGAAAAATGCGTTTACTGGCATTGCAGCAAAAAAAAATACACCCTAAAACTATAATAAACAGAAAACAATGATTATAATTTAATACCTAATGGTTCTCAGCTCAGCATAATGTTAGACGACAACACAAGGTACCACCTGACGCTGATTTTCAGCTGCAACCCACGAGTGCCATACCTAAGCTAGAATAATAAAGTAAACACACAGGAAAGTGTGTGTCCGTAATAATAAATTAAGAGAATAAATTAAAGATGATAATGTAAAAAAACTTGATACAAAAAGAAATGAAATGTTGTTTGACCGCGTTTTGCCATCACGCTCACATGCGTACGGTGTATTGGAAAATTACTAAAACTTATTACTATTAAAGAAGGTATTGTGTTGGTACCCGTTACAAAGCTGTAGTTACGTAGGTAGCTTATCACTCCAACATATGCGAAATCCGAACTGTTAGCGAGAGAGTGCAGATCAGATTAGGTTCCGAGCCGTTGAGTGGTTGACATCCCTATCCGTGAATAGTACGTTTGATCTATACGGTGTTGTTGAGATATGTATGGTACTCTACAGTCTACGTATGCGAACTGAATACAGCGGAATTTCTGGCAAGAGTGTCGTCACAGCATGAACTTTACTTGATTAGTTACTTTACATAAAGCATTGAATTTCTTATTAAACGACTAACTGTGCCGCGCGGTTTCACCCGCGCAAGTCTCAATCTCGTGGGAATATTGGGATAAAAATATCCTATGTCATAAATTCATAATCCAGATCATGGTCTATCCATGTGCTAAATTTCATCCAAATTCATGAAAGCGTAATAAACAAACATAGGTACATAAAATCAAATCTTTTCTCTTTATAATTTTAGTTTGGATAGCAAATTTATTAATGCCTGTCCATGAGGTCTCTTTTGCAACAGGAATTTATTGTTGTATTTTTTACTTACTATTCTATTGTAGGTATTCTATTTTTGCAGGCTATTCCCGAAGACTGTATTTATTTTAGTCTGTTCGGGAAACTTACAGCAGTTGAGGGCCGTTTACAAGTTTCCGCTCATAAACACTCAAATGAAAACGAAAAGGTCGATACTAAATACCTTTAACATAAATTAGAAAGTCAAATTGTCATACAGAGAAAGCAATCTTGCTCGATTCGTGTGGATGATTCTTGTCCCGAATATCTGACGATATTTTCCTTCCTCGTTATTCAGCGATGTGTAAATCGCATTACTGCTGGCATTTTCTGTAAAATCTCATCGTTGGAACTTTGGTGAAGTGAGCTATCATTACACCCACAGTATGATTACACCTAAGGGTAATTACATGCCGTAGATGCTCGCGGCTGCGGTTGCTATCTCGATACCTCGATGCCGATACTCGCTATTTCTACATGGATGGATGTGAGAACACGTCGGTTCAGTCACACCTGGTTGCTCAGTTGCCCAGTCCTGTGCTGTTTGTACTGTACTCTACCTACTGCAGAAGAACCAATTTGACCAAACACGACGAGCTAGATCACATCGATGCTTGCCGTCAAGCGGGATGTATAAACCAAATATTTTGTTTTCACGTAGGCATCGAGGTAAACCCCCAAGCAGCCCGCGATGTAGCGCTGTGTGGTATCCTTTAGCATGCGTGCGTGTCTATAAGCATTCATGTGTTTTACATGGAGGTGACATGGAGGAAGCGAGCTAAACCGCAACCGCGAGGTGTCATCTTCGGCATGTATTTATTCTAGGGATTCGTGTTCATATCACGTCAGGGTCACCAGTATAGAGGTATGAGGAACTCTGTAAAAAAGGGAGGATCCTCCTACCAGACGGGTGTTGTGTCTGGCGGGTGAATCATGTCGGACTGTTGTATATACATATGCTAATTGCGCGGTAAACTCTGCTTGCGCGATGTAGGATTTTGCGTGACGTCAGTATGACGCGTCGTTTGCATGTGACGTTGTAGATACCGCTACAACACTATTTACAGCTCACTTCACCTAATTTTAAACAGTAACCTTTTTACAGCATGGATCAGCAAGTTTCGATCTTAGAACATTGTGCTTGAGAAGCGTAGTCCTTTAAGCGCCCGGCCAACACGTTTTCCTTCCGTAAAATTTCCATACGATTACCTAGAGGTTTAGCAACTCAGCTTACCTCGTGGGAACGTTATGGTGCCAATGTACTTGCCCACTTATTTAACTAGACCAGAACGTCTCGACGGGACTACAGACGACGATCTAAGTTTGCGTGGAAAAAATCTGCATAGAAAGAACTTGCTTTTTTCTACACTGTGGCCAATTCCTGTGAGATTTCTACCGGGGAATGTTTTAATTTTGTGTAATGAGAACTAACAAACAGCCGATGAGTTTTCTAAGGAGAAAATGTAAGAAACTGTTGGCCGTATTTTAAAATGATGCTCAGTACCTAGAAGAATCTTGTTTTTTAAGAACCAAAACTATTTCATTTGGTACACGCACAGGAAATACAAACAATAAAAAAGAACATTAATTAATCTAACAAAAAATCATGAAAACAATATAAAATAAAAAAAAGATCATTGAAACTTTTAAGTTTATATTATATATAATATCCAATAAAGATTAAAACGAACAAATTATTGAAAAAAAAAACCGGCCAAGTGCGAGTCGGACTCGCGCTCGAAGGGTTCCGTATCATTATCTATAAAAATGAGCTAGCTAGATATGTATCAACTGAGTATTTTGAGAATATTTCAAGTGCCTACCTGTTGCCATTATTGATATTGAGCAAAAAAGTGCAAAAAAATGGCGTTTGTTGTATGGGAGCCCCACTTAAATATATTTTTTTTTAGTATTTGTTGTTATAGCGGCAACAGAAATACATAATTTGTGAAAATTTCAACTGCCTAGCTATCGCGGTTCTTGAGATACAGCCTGTTGACAGACAGACTGACGGACAGACAGCAAAGTGAAAAAAATGTAACAAAATGCTTTTGATACATACTCGTATAAATTTTTTCCGCGTAAAAAAATTCGTAGCGCAAGCTTATCGTAAGCCGTTTGAAATACAGTTTGAATAGTTCAGTGGGCCTAGCAAGTAAACGTAACGCAAATTCGAACGATTTTACAATTGAAAATACTCGTTTCGCACTTAGTATTAAGACTTTATGCTTAACTATGGGAGATTTTTTTTCTAATCAAAATTCAACGTCATTTATTCAAATTAGACTGAGAATCATCACTTTTCGAACATATAATTCCATATGATAGTCCTCCAAAGCGCCCGCCTTTCACCATTTCCTAGAGCGTATTTTAATATCAAAAATCGTTTAAATTTACGATACGTTTATGTAAGTACATCACGCTTTCGTGCTAGAGCTTCTGAAATAAGTCTTTAACGGGCGTTAAAATATGTAACATCGCCTTTTAGCAAGAGAAACTTTTTTCCAGGACGTCATGGTGTGAATGTCACGCGAAAGGAATACGCCAAACTACAGTCAACCAAACTTCAGCGATAATAGTTTAAAATACGAAATCCGCCCTTCCTGCTACGACATAAAGGCGATATCAATACCAAATTGTTACCACGTACGTCGGGTTTATTGTATGTACAATCTGGCTTGCATAATTCATCACTAAATTAGTTCTCGCGAGGCGACACACGGAAGTTGTGGATACCACGCATCAGGTGCTTCCCTTCTAATGGATTAATTCACTCATGTATTAAATTTATGGATATGCGGGAGGATACGAACTTTGGATATTGAATTAAAAGATTTTTCGTGTGCTGGCCTAAATGAATATCTGGTCTGTCTGCGCAATTGGCAGGTTCCGTGTGGTTGACATGAATTTTTGGTAGTTTACGAACCCACGTAAACTAAGGTAAAAATGTATTATTTTTAACTGACGTTTATTATGTTTAGTGAGGCAGTCTCTGAGTTGATTTAAAAGCTAACCCTACATTATTTTTATGACTTTGATGGGCAATTCTCGTAATTTTAAGAACGTTCACAGTCTGATCTCAGTCTCAATCTGTCAAAAATGCCTCTAATTTCCCTACATTTTGACAAGTTTTTGACATTTGTTTGTCGCCGAGATGAGACTGCGACTAGACTTTGAACGTTTTTATTTACGAGAGTTGGCCTTCAGGTATTCCGAAAAAAAAATCCCTCAGAGCAATTCGCTGAAAAATGAGAAAAAAATTTAAGACAGATTTATTCATAACAATAAGTAACTTTAACAATGGTGACGTTAAAAATTAAAACTTTTTACTCTCTACAAAAAGTAAGAAGTACCTATCTAAAAAAGAATAATCACTCCATCTTAGCTCGTCTACATAACTTTCAAGGCGAACTAAAAAGAGAGTTATGAAAACTATTAATTAGCTAAGAGTTTGCAACAAATAATTAGGTTCTATCATGGCTATCGGCAATATAAATAAAGTTTATCTCGTTATCAAGAAAAATAAAAAAATTAGATAGACTGTTGAGAAAAGCAATTTTATAAAGAAACTGAGTAAAGTGGCATAAATATGCATCCACGATCTGCCTAGCCTTTCCCCAACTAAGTTGGGGTCGGCTTCTAGTCTAACTGGATGCAGCTGAATACCAGTATTTTACATGGAGCGACTGCCTACCTGACCCCCACAACCCAGTTACTGGGTAATACGATACCCCTTTTTTTTTCAAGATGGGAAATCATCAAATGACCCCTCCCGCTCTGGGTGGGACAGAAGGGAGTGTCAGACTCTTACTGACTAAAACTCACCCGTGTTCCTTCCTTAGCCCTTTATGTTCCAGGGCAGCGGTAACCCTTTCGGACGATCCCGATACCCTGGCAGGCTTCGGCCCTATCGGGCCCGGTCACTCGTGCTGACATCTCTTTGAGGCGCGCGTGGAACGCATACGCGACGTCCGGCACGGGCCTGGTCCTGATCGGACGGTGAGTTACCCATTACTCTCCGCCCGCAGGCCCGCGCCTACGGTGGCCGGGAGTCGTCACGCGGCTCCCGACGCCCGGAGCGTCTCCCGCGGCGGCTGAGGTGTGACGATCTCTCCCTCATCCACTCCGCCACCTCCTTCGCTAGCATGACTGCTTCGCAGAAGGAGGTGACTGCCTCCCACTCCCTCTCGCCACAGACCATGGCTTGAACCAGGGTCGGACGCGAGAGGTCGCCGCCGATACGATACCCCTTGGTCAGACTGTTTGTCAGATTTTCGGGCTTTCTAACTACCTGTAACGACAGTGAAAGGTCCGCGAATGACAGCCGGGACCAACGGCTTAACGAGCTTTCCGAGACATGGAGGGGTCTCGATATGTAAAGATATGGTCACCCATCCACAGACCAACCGCGGCAAGCGTAGCTTAACCTGATCGATCGACCTGTGCGGCTGTTATTATTCCGCCACGGGCCCTTCAAGTATTTACACCCATCCCTTGGAAATGCCGGACTGTAAGCGCGTCTACACGCGACATGTTTTTTGTAGGTCCTACAATCGGTCAGATATTTTTTTTTGTATGATCTACATTTTGTAGACAGCAGTGGTTGGCCCAGTGGAATAGGCCCCGACTTACGAATTGTCGGTCGCGGGTTCGAACCTAGACAGGCGCTTTACTTTGAGAAAATTATTCATTACCACTGCTTTCAAAACGGTGAAGGAAAACATCGTGAGGAAACCGGCATGTCTTAGAAACAAAGATTCGGAGCCCATGTGACATCTACCAACCCGCACTGGGCTCGCGTGGTGGATTATGGCCCATTCCCTCTCGTAGAGAGGATGCTGGTGTCCCAGGAGTAGGAACAATTAAAGGCTGATTATGCTTACACTACATTTTGTAGAAAAAATCGGCCAACGATTGTATACAGTTGGCAAACGCTCTCAAGTCGCTCTAACCAGTCCGTGACGACAGATAGGTAATCGTTCTGTTCAAAGTGTCATAGCTTGTATATTTAATTAACTGAAGCTGTTCGCACATACTAAGGAACAATTTGTAATTTTTTTCTGTCGCAACTAGATACCACAGTTGTCTAACATAAAAATATCGTCGCTACGCGTCGTTTCGTGAGCGAAGCGACGCTCGCTTTACTTGTGGTAACCAAGTGTATAAACACGCTCGGCTGTGAATGTGAATGTGTGCGTGAAGAAGCGTAGCTCTTACGCTTACACACACACCCCTGTTTGTACAGACACCCTTACGAGGACCTTGTTAGTCCTAGAACGAACCGAGGACCCTCCAAAAAACTGGTTTAAATACCTCGTAGGCCTTTTAGAGTAAGATAGAAAGAGACAGGTGAGTAAATCTATAGTGATGAGCTTATTGGGATAATGCTATCTCAACATTTTTCTGTATGAATTTCGGCTATCATACCGAGGACCTGAAATACACTGCTAAATGTGACCAGCGATGCACATACGAGGACTTTGTGTAAGCCAACCGAGGACCTCTGACGTATGCCCTGCGACGCCCTTCCGAGGACGTATTTTTACACAATATTTCTTATAGCTTGTACAAAGTGCGGACGTTGTGTTAGACTTTATATCACTAAACCGAGGACAGTTTTCCGCGTAGAACTTGTACAAACCGAGGACCTGGAAAATCTACCTACCTAAAACATTTTTCGTGTAAGATAATAATTGTATCAATGTTAGTAGAATGTTCCGATTTACTTCTTACACACTTTTTCTAAAACGAAGTACCAAGCGAGGACGAGTCGATGTCTTTACGTTTGTCGTTGATGCGGACCGCGAATAAGATGGGTATAATCACTGTGGAGGAAAGGTAAGTTTTTAACTTTATATAAACAACTTTAAAATGAGTATATTATTATAGTATCAGATGCTGAAGCCAGTGTCGTCTCTACATGACGGTACTCCTCAGCACTTGATAGCATCGTCTTCAAAATTGGCATACGCATTATCGCATTATCTAGTAACACTAAAATAATTACCAGTTTGTGCTGATGCTGCAGCTAGGGTCGTTTCTTCATGAGGGAAGTCCTTAACAGTTAATAGCATTGTATTCAAATCTGGAATACGCGTTAGGTTTATGTAGTAAAACTAAAATAATTACCAGTTTGTGCTGATGCTGCAGCCAAGGTTGTTTCTTCATAAGGGAACTCCTCAAGTCTATCTAGTAACACCAAAATAATTACCTGTTTGTGCTGATGCTGCAGCCAGGGTCATTTCTTCATGAGAGAACTCCTCAACAGTTGATAGCAGCGTCTTCAAATTTAGCATACGCGTTAGGTTTAAGTTGTAAAACTAAAATAATTACCGGTTTGTGCTGATGCTGCAGCCAGGGTCGTTTCTTTATGGGGGAACTCGTCAATAGTTGGTAACTTACGAAAATGATAGGTATTCAATACAATATCAAGTTATTAGGTATTTCGTTTCTTTCAGATAAGCCGGGTTAAAGAAGAGACGATTCTAGATCTCAAAGATGCTGGTATTGATTATTCCAAAGAATGTTTGCTATTTTGTTTTATTAAACGTGATGTAACTAATAGTGTTGATTATACCAAAGATAATTATTTCTTTAAGGTACATGTCACATGTCAGCTCACCTGCCTTTTTTCTTTTCTTGCGTTTTTCGCTACTTACAACTAATAAATACGTTGATCAAAACTGATGATACAACAATTAATCCTTTTTATTATCAGTTTCCATGATCCCGCATTGTGTTATTTAGCGAAAAAAGCAATAACTTTAGAATTTCACAAGCCGTTGACATGAATGATTTATCTTTAATCATTTTATAACTAGTTATTAAGTTTCATGCTTCCCAAATTATTTTGATCTCACTTGATAATATTTCTTTGATAATAATACTAATGGCGTCTGACAAACGTCGATATTGAGTCTGCGTGGACGTCAACCAGGTCGCTGCGTTTTTTTATCAGCTTGCACATTTTTCTAAGGTTATAGAAAAAATTATTTATAGCTCTGTTAATAATTTCCTATCCAAATATAATGTTTTAAGTGCGGAACAAAAGGGTTTCAGAAAAAATAAGGGTATAGATACAGCGGTTTACGTAATAAATGTCATATTGCAAAATGTGGATAAATAAGTACCAGTTTGCGCAATTTTCACGGTCATGACAAGGGCATTTGATTGTGTTGATCATGAAATTATTACAACAAAGCTAGACTTCATAGGCATCAGAGGAAATGTACAGACGCCAGCAGGTCAAGCTCCCCGAAACTCTCAAATTTTCCCAATCAACCTTGAACCTTAATGCTTTAGCGATAAAGCTGAAAATCTATCAAAGAAATTTGACAGATTGTAGTAGCTGGACGTGCTGGCGTCTGTACTTAATCTCTTAAAATCATACCTTAACAATCGTAAGCAGCACACAGAAATATCTAGAATATGTTTAAAAAGTAAGCACGAAGAAAAATATTTATCTAAAGCAAGAATTATTAGGTACGACGCACCACAGGGCAGTGTCCTGGGCCCTTTATTATTTTTGCTATATGTTAATGTTTTACCTCGCCACATTGAACATCCTATGGTCTTATTCGCTGATGATAGTAGTGCCTTAATTAAATATATTTACAAAAAAAAAAACATACGAACATGATATAAATGAAACGTTAATAAACATTATACGCCGGCTTGACCAAAATAATTTAATGATTAATATACCAAAGACTAATGTAATGCATTTTTATCAATGGATTCCACCAGAAGTCTTACATTTACACTATAATGGACAAAAAGTTGACCAAGTACTACATAGTTGCCAAATTCCTTGGCATTATGATAGATAGCCAATTAACTTAGAAACCATAAGCAGAAGAAATATGCAAAAAACTTAGTGTAGATGCGTATGTACTTTTTAACCTAACGCTGTATGTGTGCAATTTAATAGTAACAGATAGCTGCGTACGTATTTAAGTCCCTAAAATTATTAACATTCCCATCACTTTATACTATTGAGGTGGCCGTTTTTGTTTAATAAAGTGTCCGCAAATAGAAACCGGACAATCAGGAGACAATATAAAAATTTGCTAATTGTTAGTGGTTCCGATACCGCCCTATTAAAGAAAAGTATTTAATGTATGTGTCCGATCATTTTTAGCTAAAACTGTTTGCGTGCCCTAGTTAAGGTAGTTTAAACTTAACATCTGTAACTTGTACCTACTTTCTGTGCAAATAAAGATCTATTCTATTCATTTTAAAATAAACTTACTTCTATTTCAGTAAAGTTTATGTTGTTTTCTTTAGTACGTTCATATTCTTTATTTCTTTGTACTTTTTGTTTGCTTCAAATCTTGCTGCTGACATTTCGCCTTGGAAGACATTTACTTTAGGTTCTTTATGAAGAGCACACGTATTCAGCTCCTGCCAATATAATATTTTATGGTGCAAATCATAATGTTGTATAATCTAAGCAGGCCTAGGTACTTAGCACATACTGCAGAAGAAGCCTGATTATTCCTCGTGCACCTAGTAGCTACTAACGATTTGTTTAAGGATTCAGTCTACCTTCGCTTTTCTCCTTCATAATTTTATTTAAATGATAGCACTCGTCTTCTACACACGAGGAAAATTGTCGAAACGAGGACTAGAATACACACTGTTCGGAAAATCTAGCAAACCGAGGTCTTAAATACACATTGTGTGGAAAAGCTACCTAACCGAGGACTTTTGTGTTAAAGTTAACACATAGGTCCTCGGATAATACAACAAACGTGAAATGAGTGTAAAGAGCCTGTGTATGAGGCGAGAGTGGCACCATCTGGTGGATACACAATGTTTGTGTATGCGTATGAATATTTTTGATCAAACCGAGGTTCAGACAACTTTTTCGTAATAAGTATATAGAAAGACTCAAAATCGCTTGCAGAATACGAATCTTTGGTCAAGTCAAACCGAGGACCCTCGAAAAGGTCCTCGCTTTGAAAAGGTCCTCGGTCGTGCCTTGTGTATTCATACGCACGTCCTCGGATGGTACTTAAAACAAACACATTAACAGCGTGTTTGTACACTTGGTAACCACAAGTAAAACGCGCGTTGCATCGTGAAATAAAAATACTATACCGAATCATAATGTTATTTTTTTTAAGCAATATATTTCCTATTTAGTTTGCAATCTCTATTATAGCCATGTTAATACTCCTATTTCAATTATCATTATGTACTCCACAATGAAGCCTTGTCCATAGAACATAGAGTTAGTTTCAAATTCAGCTTTAGTAAATCCTGTTCAAAAGCAACTAAAACCACTTCCAGTTTACAATGGGACGTTATTGTATCGGCTTTCTGTAGCGTTGTATAGCGTGTGGTGCCGACAGCCTTATCTATTTGCATCAGGATCGAGTCTTGTTGTCGAAATAGGGTAGTTGCCTGGGTAAAAAATGATTATTAAATTTAATCCGTCAGTTAGGTTATCGAAAAATAATGGACACGTATTTTTTCTTTTGTCAATCAAACAAAAAATGACAAAGATATAGCGCGTCAAAATTTGGGAGTAGGGGGTCGTGACGTCACGCCTTGCTAAAAAGTGTAGCAAGGCGTGACGAAATACTTTTATGAGAAATACTTCAGTGAAATACTTTTATGAGAAGAGCTAAGAAAAAATAAGAAAGCAACGACACATGGAATTATTTTTCAAAAGAAACATGATTGTGCTGAAAATAACGAATACAATTAAATGATAAATTATTTAAATGATAAATGATTTATTTTCTGTGAGTAGGTTTTTACGAACACTTTTAAAAGTCAATCATATTTTTTTAAACTAGATGAGGTCGGCGTTTCCTACATGACTACTCTGAGAAGAAAAGCCGAAACAAACTCAGTAGGTAAGTAATTAACACTCTCCAACTTCTGAGGCTAAATCTAACCCTTAAATGCGTATGCGGCTAAGAATCGATACGCTAAGAAGAAGAAAACCTACTTTTTTTAACCCAAATTCGATACCCAGGCTGAGCAAAGTGTATTGGACATTTTCCGGACATTTTCCGAGCGACACGGTTGGCGCAGTGGTTAAGCGATTGACGGCCGCGGATTCGATTCCCGCACGGAACAAATATTTATATGACCTACAAGTAGTTGTTCCGGGTCTGGTTGTTTGTGTATGTGAATTTAAATGTTTGTAAACGCACCCACGATACAGGAGAAATTCCTAGTATGGGGCAAGGTAAAAAAAAAAAAACTATGCCGACACATCAGACATGGCTCAAGAGAGTTCAAATAACATTTCCACCAGAAATTTCTTTGTAGCAACCCATTCCCAGTCTCCTTTTGTGCCTGGTCAATAAGAATAGGCTCTCTCCATATTACTTGGGAGTTAAACCAGTGAAAATGGGTGTAATAAGCCTGCCTAACCTTTTAAGGACTACAGGTGTGATGTAAAGCGCACTACACACCAAAGCCCGGCGGCATATGTTGGCAACATTTTGCCGGCGGGCTAGGTTGGCGGCTTCAGTCATTGCAAGTCGTAAAACTAACTTTAACGTCGGCGGCTCGACATCAGAAACTTATTTGGTTGGCAGTTAGTAATTGCCTACTCACTGAGTCACTACAGCTCAAATGTCGCCGGGCAACTGAGCGCTTGCGTACGCTAGCCGACATGCTTCTTTCAACATAAGCCGCCGGGTTGTGTCGGCGCGGGCTGTGTCGGCGGGTCGGCGGCTTTGGTGTGTAGTGCGCTTTATGTATCAATATCTCACACGAATGTCACATGCATCACTGTAACACCGCGGCATATTGCGTGGTCCCGGCATCGCTGTCAGTCGACCACAGCACAATTATATAATCATAAACTAGGCTGAGTTAATGCCCATTCGGGACCACAACGCGTATACCTGGGTAACGTGGGATTGCAATTAGCGAGCGGTTATTAGTACGACATAAATTCTTTTTACGTTGCCTGTATTTGGCAACTAAATTTTACTATATGGTAGCCAGCGGTCGTGTTATCTTTTTATTGTTTGGCAGCAAAAACCTCTATGAGAAGTTAATGCTTTTTTATGTTACATATACTAGTGACATACCCCTGCTTCGCATGGCAACAGGTCAAAATACCGAGATTTCAGTGCTGTATATAAGTTGAATTTTAACTGTTATACACATTCCGGAATGCTCTAAATTACGGTGAAAACCCCACTGAAATCTATTTTGTAGTTTAGAAGATCTAAATGGCCACACAGACAGACACGAAATAGGACATTTTTAAACATTTTGAATTTTTGAAATTTTTACCAAACCAACTAATGTTGGGGTCGGCTTCCAGTCTAACTGGATGCAGCTGAATACCAGAATTTTACATGAAGCGACTGCCTATCTGTCCTCCACAACCCAGTTACTGGGTAATACGATACCCCTTGGTAAGACTGGTTGTCAGACTTTCGGGCTTCTGACTCCCCGTAACGACTGTCCAAGATCCGCGATTGACAGCCGGGACCAACGGCTTAACGAGCTTTTTAATACTATGTTTAGATGTTGCTAAACAAAGAAAATACCCACATAATGGAAATTCGGCTTTTACATACAACAATTAATATGCGTCCAACGATATCACCGCGAAAGTCAACATGTCATTTTTCCATTAATTTTTCTGTCACATTAGGCACCTGGCCTTGACAGAAAAATTAATGAAAAAATAACTGAGGAACTGAAAGCTAACAGTTTATAAATACATGTTTGTTATGAATTATGATAATATGCAAGCGATGCTTCGCCTGTACTAAAGCTACACACCGCCCTTCGGGGATTACAGGCCTGATGTTATGTTGTAGTTGATGTTGTTGTTGTTTAGTTTAGTTTATGATCCTGTATGAGTCGCAATAAATACTTTTGGAACGAAGTTCCTTATCGCGCGTTGTGAAAGGGGGCTAGACGGAAAAAATTCTTACGAAAAGTTGTCACGACACAATCGCTACGAGTGCTACGCCGTAGCCGATGCGTAGATTATCCGCTACGCAGCTACGTCGTCGCAGAGCTACATAATAAATTATCTGCTCAACAACGTAAATTGATTTATAGAAGATTTTTATTGGAACGAAGTTTTGGAACGAAGTTCCTTATCACGCGTTGTGAAAGGGGGCTAGACGGAAAAAATTCTTACGAAAAGTTGTCACGACACTTTTTGCTATAGTAAGCTATTGTAAGCTGTGCGGCGTCGCATGTTTCTCTGTCTGTCTGTGAACTTCGTTCCATCCGGGTGTCCCTTGACACCTCTCAAGTTTTTTCTTTCTTTCTTTCTTACATTATTTACCTGATTTCTATTCCCAAATTTAGCTCGAAGGTCGTCATAGTACTTATGCCGTAACTTATTAAACCTATCTGGTTTATAACCGCCGTTCGGCGTTTAGACCTCGCCTGGGAATTCTACGCATCTGTCATAGAGCTCTTTGCACTGTCCTTAGAACGGCCACACTCCTGGGACCTAATTAATTTCTTGTTCATATTTGAAAGTTGTAAGGACAAAAGCTTTAGAGGACTCGGGAATACACAGGTATAACGAATGAGAAATACGTTTCAGCACTAGTTTATTTAATACATTATTTTCTTGCTGAAATTCGCTAGTTTTTAATGGAAAATAAAATATATAAACGTTATTCTACTTACAAATATTTTCATTAAACCAGGCATTTCATCAAATTGAATTAAACCTGCTATTATTTTTGAAGTAACTGTAACGTTTTTTAAATAACGTTTTCTTGAAGTGCTCTTAAAGAATAAAAAAGATTGTTCTTGACGTCACATTGGGCCACATACAACACCGCGATCGCGAGCTTCCCTACTCCTGCCACTCATTCGCCGACAATTTGAGCGTGCGCACACAATCGGTCGTCCCCATTATTATTTTGTAATCAGCATCCAAAAATACAGTCATTGTAACACATCGTAGTACATCATCACTACTACATCGTAGTAGTTTTATTACCAAGTCAAGACCACTAGCAGCACACCTTGAGCTTGATACTCAACATAGATCAATAAAAATGTATAATTTAATCAACAATGATTAAACATACATAAACCCGCAGCACCTAACTTAGCAGCCCCGGATCTTCAATTTTTTTTAGGCGGGGCAAAAACTGAAAAATGCCGTCCCCACCCACTTACATTTACTTTTACCTTTATCATCCATATAATTTCAGCTATCAGATGTCCACTAATTGATTGAAATTTGGACATAGCCTACATAGGCCTTCCGGAAATAATGCATTTATCGCTGTTCTTTCTGTTAAGCCTATTTATTTACAGATATATGTATAGACATAAACGTGTAGGCTATATATTTTATACACAGCACAGGATAGGATTTAAAATAAAAATATGTATAATAAAAATCAAATATATTATTGCACTAGCTTCTGCCCGCGGCTCCGCCCGCGTGGATGTCGGAAATTATCCCACGGGAACATGCTACCAGGATAAAAACTATGTCCTTCCCCAGGATGCCTTATATCTCTTTGCCAAATCAGAAGTTCAGTGGTTTAGGTGTGAAAATGTGACATACAGTTTCAAGTTCAAATCCTCCCCTTAAAAAACGAATTACCCCTTTTTGCCCCGTCAGGGGTCAATTTATCCCACAGATGCGGCCCCAGGACCGATCCCTGTGGGACACCGCACGACATCTCTCGCCGGTTACGGTACCAAACGCCTGCTGCAGGAGGCTCTATGCGGGGGTCGTGCGGTCCATGGCCCTTTACGGGGCACCGGTGTGGGCGCGTTCCCTAAAGCGGTGACCAGCCCGCCGGTTGAACGCGTCCCAAAGGGTCATGGCTGTCCAGTTGATCCGAGGATACCGCACGGTCTCCGCTGAGGCAGCGAGCCTCCTTGCCGGATTACCGCCATGGGATCTGGAGGCCAAAGTCCTCGCCCACATATGGGAGTGGCGAGAGGAGGCAAAACGTCGGGGCGTAACTCCGCTGCCGCGAGAAATCACGGTACAGCGGACAGAGCTCCGGCGGGATCTCATAGCGGCATGGAGAGTGTGATTGTCGTAACCCAGGGCTGGGCACGCCACAATAGCGGCGATAAGTCCCCTCTTTGAGGAGTGGCTAGAGAGGCGCCGCGGCGCCCTCACCTTCCACCTGACGCAGGTCCTCATCGGACACGGTTGTTTCGGGAGGTTCCTGTTCAGGATAAGGCGGGAGAAAACGCCAGGGTGTCACCACTGTGTGGATTGCCCGGAGGACACGGTGGAGCATACGGTGGAGGTCTGCCCGGCTTGGGCGGGGCACCGCCGTGTCCTCGTGGCGGCGATCGGCGGCGATCGGCGGCGGCGATCTCTCGCGTCCGGCCCTGGTCCAGGCCATGGTACGGAGCGAGAGTGAATGGGAGGCCGTTACCTCCTTCTGCGAAGCAGTAATGCTCGCGAAGGAGGAGGCGGAGCGCGTGAGGGAGAGGCAATCTCTACGCCCACACGCCCCTAGCCGCCGCAGGAGACGCCCTGGACGGGAGTCAACAGCCGACTCCCGGCCACCGAAGGCGCGGGCTTGCGGGCGGCGAGCAATGGGCAGCTCGCCGCCCGGTAAGGACCAGGCCCGGGTCGACGGCGCGTTGTGTTCCACGCACGCCTCAAAGAGATGTCAGCAGGAACTGACGGGGTCCGCTAGGGCCGATGCCGCCGAGGCTGCGGGTTGTTCGAAAGAGATACCGTGGCCCAGGGGCCACGGTATTTCCCGATAGCTCGGGTTGTTCACGGTAACAACCCGAGCACAGGCAACTGAATGAACACAGGTTTAAGTCAGTAAAAGTCTGACACGCCCTTCCGCTCAGCCCAGAGCGGGAGAGGTCATTTGACGATTTCCCACCCAAAAAAAGGGGTCAATTTATTAATTATTTTCTGTCAAAAGTATTAATACGAAGTTTCGAATTAATTGGACCGCGCATTCAATTACTTCCACACAATCTTCAACACCCCTATATACTACCCCTATATATGTTTTGAAAAACTTATAATAATAAACTTTATTACTTACTTAGGCGAGTATTCTTGCCAAGTTTCAAGTTTATTAACGAATAAGATTTTTCATATAAACTGTATCCCCGCTTTTCATCCACACAGGGGTGGAGTTAAAAAAAAACATTTGGGATGTATTCATAACTTGACTCAAAGATTATTTATACTAATATTCGAGTTAATCAAGCCAAGCAGTAAAATCCTCCCCTGTAAAATTGACTACCCCTTTTCAACCCGTTAGGGGTAGATCTTCGAACATGACATGTTATTCTTTTTTTTGGTCTTAAGTATAAACACTGAGTTTCGAGTTATTCGGACCGCGCGTTAAAATTCTTCCAAAAAAACTTCCAACACCCCTATATTTCAAAACTACCCCTCAAAGGGTTGAGGGGTAGTTTTGAAAAACTTATAATAATAAACTTTACTACTTACTTAGGCGAGTATTCTTGCCAAGTTTCAAGTTATTAACCTCTGGAAGAAGATTTTTCATATAATCTGTATCCCCGCTTTTCACTCCACAGGAGGTGGAATTTAAAAAAATCGTTTGGGGTGTATTCATGACTCAAAGATTATTTAAACTAATTTTCGAGTTAATCAAGTTTTCGAATTGGAGTTTTCGAATATAGCTTCATCACTTTCGCATGCACGGTAACCAGACGCGTGCTGCCGCGATCTGCGATTCCTGCGGGCGGGCGGGCGCGTATTTTGAACTATGCCTACGCGCCTCGCGAATAATAAATGTTCGTGCAGCACGTCTCACTCCACGCTCTGGGTATCGGTCGAGTTGATATGGCCATGAAATTTCTGTACTTGTACTATTATTTATTCCGTGGTAAAAGTTAAGTAAATGATGAGTTGTGTATTCGTCTGTAAAGTGTGAATTTCGCCGCCCTCTGAACTTGCCGCCCGGGGCATAGGCCCCGGCTTGCCCCCCCCTAGATCCGGGGCTGTAACTTAGCAACAAGATCAACATGAGCCGACAACATCCGATCAATTCCGAACCAAAACGAATAGAGGACGGACAGATTGCATTAACCATTCGGCATAATTCCCTTTCCTCGCCTCACAAACGGGAATTAATCGAAAACTAGCCTTTTGCGCGTACAAAGCGAGCGCACCAGCAACAGAGTCTTATTTCCGTCTATCCTGCATGCAAGATTAGTCTCAAGATAGTAATTGATAGTCAGTTTTCTAATAGAAAGACTTGTAGGTACTTAATTCGTTTTTAATACAGTTCCATTTGTTATTTTAGGTTCAGCACAGATAGAGTAAATAATTTGTCATTGATAAATTAATAATGACTTAATACTTTCTGAGTTCAGGGGCTCGTGACTAAGTAAGCACGGGTCGCTCGATCAGGTTAAGCTGTGCTTGTCGAGGTTGGTCCGTGTTTGGGTGACCATCTATACACACCGAGAGCCCTTCATGCCTCGGAAAGTATGTTAAGCCAGCGATCGCTTTACGACCGAATTCGGACGCAAAGTCCCTGATTGACAGGTGCACTGTATGGAGTGACAGGACTTTGCGATCGAATTCGGTCGTAAAGCGATCGCTATGAATGTCGAGAATGCAGCCCCAGAAGACCAAAAAGTCTGACAACCAGTCTTACCAAGGAGAATCGTATTACCCAGACACTGGGTTGTGGAGGTCACATGGGCAGTCGCTCCAAGTAAAATAATGGTATTCAACTGCATCCGGTTAGACTAGAAGCCGACCCCAACATAGTTGGAAAAAGGCCAGACAGACTGATTTTTACTTTCCGAGTTCATTTTGGAATAAACTGACATCATTCTGTGAAGGAATACCACGTGAGGAAACCAGGACTTTAGTCTAAAATCGCCAACCCGTCTTGAACAAGCGTGGTGCTCAACGTGTGGCCTTTGTTATGCAGAAAGACAATAATAGACTGGTGTTATTACTAAATTGACAATGAACTAAATGGCAACTGAAATAGAGTTCAAAATAACGTGCAAAAGCTGAATTTATGCGGCGTGTGTTCGTGTATGCTCGAGCATATTATCACTTAAAAGCAAAAGGCCAATAATTCTCGTAATTTAAAACGTTCAAAATTTAATCGCAGTCTCATCTTGGCGACAGACATTATGTTAAAAATAAAATAAAACTACGCCAAAACCTTGCCAAGTTACGTGCCGGCTATATGAAAAGTGGCCTTTTGTTTTTTCTAACAGATTTATTCTCAAGCGTCATATACGTCGTGTACTAGTTGTAGGATTGAAGATACATATTTCTAGTCTTCATATATTAATAATCTCAGTTGACCTATTAAAATTCCGCTGTTTACTTCTAGCTGTTTTCCATCAAAATGAAACCATTAATAAAGTAGGAATAAATATTCTGAGTACTACTTTACTAAATGTCAGTTGTTATGAATACCTAAGAACAAGTTTCTAATGTAAAAAAGAGTATTCGTTTCACTCAGAGAATCACAGCCGATTATTTCTATCGAAAAACGATTTCGTTAGCATAATCGATTCACGAACTATCGCTTTTTATTCGATAGTGTTGTTGTCACAGAATAATTTCAGCAATCGCGATTCCGGGCAGTTAGTGAACCAATCAATCAGTTGCTTCTTGATTGCACTGTTTGTGAACTTCATCCTTCGATCAATGATAGTACTAGATTAAGGATCAGCCGGTCGATTCTGTAACCATCTCACCGTGAAAACTTAGGTGAAGTGAGCGTGGAGTGAGCTGTCATTCCAAATAATGCTAGGGATTGACACTACTGACAACTCGCACCAAGCTCACTTCACCTGAGTTTTCACGGTGAGATTTTTACAGAATCGACCGGCTGATCCTTAATCTAGTACTATCATTGATCGAAGGATGAAGTTCACAAACAGTGCAATCAAGAAGCAACTTCAAGAAGCAACTTGAGAATAAATCTGTTAGAAAAAAACAAAATGCCACTTTTCATATAGCCGGCACGTAACTTGGCAAGGTTTTGGCGTAGTGGGGGCAAGTTCGCGCATATACAGTGCAACAAAAAAATGGTCACTCTTATTGCTTGCCATTATTATAAGGTTATTGCTATAATTTATTCAAACTCAAACTATTTATTTCCACTAAACCAATTACAGGCACTTTTGAATTGTCAAGGGTCGGTCAGTCAAAAAGATGAAGATAGTGGCCCATTCCAAAGCGTATAGGTAGGTACCCATGGAAAAGAACGGGCAAGAAACTCCATGGACACTCTTTTAAATCACAATAATATGGTTACAAAGTATTGGTTACATCATTCATGTTAAAAATTATACATGTGAGAACGATGCAGAACGTTAAAAGCGTCCGTAATGAAAAGATAAAAAGAAAATAATTCAAATATTAAATTAAATCAAAATATGCAGCAAAGAGTTAACCAGTCCCTACTGATGGCGCCCGTTCACGATCATGACGCATAGATTAGCACCATTCAGCTCAACCATGCATTTTGTAGGGAGCTAAATGATCCAACACATGCGCCACCATTAGCGAGATATTAGAGTGAGCATGATATACCTACTCTCAGCCGCCAAGGCACATTCAAGTCAATGAAAGACGTACCCAGTAAATGGTAGCTTTATAGTATGTACAGTTAGCGTCATAGTAAAGGTACCACTCCAATACTTAAAGATTATCGCCCGAGCGACGGCGGGCGCGTCACGTGACTCTGGCCCCGAGTAGCTCCCTCCCCCGCCGCCGCACCTGCCCGAGCATCCACCGATCCCATTCAAATATTATTTGCATGTTTTTAATAATATGGTATTTTTTCGGTTTCTGGCCGAACCGTATACCAAGAATAACTTACAAAAAGACACTTACGTACGGTTGAGGATACGAACCCGCATCATCAGACGCCTGCCGATCATTTAGACCGTGCCTTATACCACTAGGCTATTGGCTCAGTTAACAATCTCAACGAAAATTCGATTAGCATTACTCCTTTTATCGAACAAGGTTGATAACGGTCTAATCTTCGAGATATTAAGGTTTAAATTTCAACTTCCACGTGACTCCTCAATTAACTAAAAGATAAGGTTGAAATTAGCATAGATATCTTGTTTGGTTGAATAGAATGTGCTTGATTCCGATTGTTGCACTACCGTCATTTTACTTCAGAAACTTAACTGCTGTATGAACTGCGAGTTAAGGTTGAATTTAGAATACTTCTTCGCCTTATTAACTAAACTGTGATTGAGGGTATAAATACTTTACAAGTCGTTTCGTTTTCGTGCCGATCCGCTTGTGTGTAATAACTTCATCGTAATATTATCCGATTTATTAAGTTTTTGAACAGTTGATTTTATTAACCGAAAGTATGGTGCGATTAACAACTTTTTTGAAGGCCAAAATTGTTGTTCTCTGGGAACAGGAACAAAACACAAAGAAAATAGCACGAGATATGGGTATAACGGTAAGATTTATTGCACTATTACCTACTTTACAAGTTGATTTTTTTTATGTATTTCTAATATTATCATTTTCATTACAGAGAAAAACATTTCGTAGATGGATAGTAATGGATACAAAGGTATCAAGCGACGGGTGATGTGAAAAGTGATCGCCAAGGCCCTCGCCCAATTGCTTATACTAATGAGTCCGAGCGACACCGTAACATTGTGGAAGTTCACTCGTTGGAACCCTTCAAAACTACGCGTTCAAGTGCTGAAACTTTTGGAGTGTCGCTTAGCACTGTTCGGCGACATCTACACGCTGCGAACATCCATAATTATAAACCAGCCAGAAAAATTAAGCTAAGGATAAGTTAAGTTAAGGTCAGATAAGGATGGACGAAAAATTTTATGGAGAAGACATGGGCAGAGATTTAACCCTAAAAACGTATTAGACTTGAAAACAAGCGGGCGGTTAACACTAGGTTAATAACATTCTTATTGAAATTATGTTTATTTCTAATTATTTTAAGTGTGCAAGCAAGTGTTAATAATTCCCAATATTTGTGGGATCATTATTAGTTAATCAAAAATAAACAACCTTTATTATTATCAATCCAGTTACTCCTGTTTACAAGTAAGTAGTCTTATAATGTGTTAACGACGATATAACCTCACATATTTTTCTAATCTTGTGTTAAAAGGGTTATCAGAAAATGTGATAAAAGAGAAAGATGTATATTGCTATACTGTATAGTTTAGCATGTTGGTTCTTCCTCTGTAATTGACAGGCACAAATGACAACTTTTCATTTTTTTAACAAGGGTTTTTGTCCTTTTTGAAATGTTTTCACAACTTTAAATAAATAAATACTGTAGTTTTGTTTCTAGAAATATCTATAAACGAACCGTTATCTAATGGTAAACGTTCTAAACCTCACCGAGGGTATCTATTTTGTATTTAGTTAATATTCTAAGTAAATAACCCCAATTTAACACAGAGAGAAAACTGTATACTCAACCAGGAAGTGGATTCCATGAAGTCCTAGATGTGTGAAATGTCTACCAGGTAAATAAATAAATACTGTAGTTTTGTTTCTAGAAATATCTATAAACGAACCGTTATCTAATGTTAAACGTTCTAAACCTCACCGAGGGTATCTATTTTGTGTTTAGTTAATATTTTAAGTAAATAACCCCAATTTAACACAGAGAGAAAACTGTATACTCAACCAGGAAGTGGATTCCATAAAGTCCTAGATGTGTGAAATGTCCTAGAAATAAATGAATATTGTTTATGCAACATGCCTAGCTTTTATTACAAACCTCATACCTAATTTAACTTCTAAAATAATGATTAACGGAAATCACCTAATAAAAAAAAAAAACAAAAAAAAAAAACGATAATAATAATAAATAAAGAACTTAAAAAAAAGGAAAAATAAAGAATCATCTCATTTGCGGATTTGAACTCGTGAACATCACATTGCTAAGCCCCGTCTTAACGACTAGAACCAACGCGCCATCTACGATATATCACAAAATACTTAAACGGTTTGATGTCATTAACAAAGGGGGGTCCTTTACTCTGAAGCTGATTGTACATAGTACTCACATATGTATGTGCTATGCAATTATACAATACTAGGAGATTGAATTTATATAATGCAAAAATAGTATTTTAAAATCTTCAGCAGCTCCAACAGTACGAGAATGTAGGTAGGGTAGGCGTGTGTGAAATATTTTCAAATGCTAATCAATTTATTTATGCGTCCTGTGGAGCAGGACCAGCGTTTAGCCAAGCATTTTTGTCAGCGATGTAATCCCCCAACTTATAATATGCTTGGCTGCATAGTGTGCGTTTTATGTAAGATTTGAATTTCGTTTCATTGAGTTAGAGGTGGGGAGGTATTTTATTGTAACATTTTAAGCAGTACCCCATGAAGGAAGAATCTACTTTAGCCAGCCTGAAACCTGGTTGAACTAATTGGTCCCTATTTCTAGTTCTATATGTGTGTCTGTCACCTGTTTTACTGAAAATATTAAAAAAATTCCTTACGTAGGTACATGATGTTTTCATAGATATATTAACAAGGTAACTGTCATGATATTAAAATATTTAAACAGTTCCCTTGGAGAATCGCGCAATATATTGCTCTGATCGCTCTTTTCTGCAGAATAAAAATAAACAGATACAATCACTACTTTTAACATTCGGTAAAGCAAATCTTATGCATTTAGTTTTTTTCCCATTTATTACTAAATTATTAGCAGTGAACCAATTTTGCACTTGCAGTAGGGCGTTATTTACGACGTCAAGATTTGATGTACGTCTATTTATCTTCAAAATTAAGGAAGTATCGTCAGCAAATAACACCATTTGCGGTTGGTTTTTTAATAAATGGGGTAGGTCATTTATGTATACTAAAAAGAGGAAAGGACCTTATATCGAGCCTTGTGGAACACCCATTTTTACTTGTAAACCAAGTGAATTGACACCATTTATTTAAACTTTTTGTAGTCTATCATGTAAATGTAAAAACAGGTTTAGAATAAAATCAAAGAAAGGAAAAAACTTATTACAACAACAAAAACGCATCTAACGACTCTTGCCAAGCTACGTAAGTACATTGAAGAAACTATAGTTCGTACTAGCTGTGCCCGCGACTTCGTCCGCGTGGAATAGTGACTTTTCGGGCAGCATATTTTGAATTACATATACCGTCGTTTGGGTAGCTAAAAATTTACTTTACAGTAATGCTTCTCTGTATACGATATCTAACGTATGGCCATCGGGGATGAAAGCATACAGGCTCCTAGGATTGCTAACCCGTGACAGAGCCACATACAACTGACCGTGCGAGAAACAGCTGATACTTAGATCTACACCCACAACTTTCAGCGTCTGACCTTGGGCTTTATTAATTGTCATCGCAAAACATAGGCTGACTGGAAACTGGACTCGTTTAAAACTAAATGGAAAATTGTTTGGAATGAGAGGAATCCGAGGAATGAAAACACTTTCACCTTTTCCACACCCTGTTAAAATCTCTGCTTCTATCAGATTTCGTTGTAAATTGATCACTTTTAATCTGGTGCCATTGCAAAGTTTTGGGGGGCTTATATTTCTAAGAAGCATTATGGGTTCGCAGAAGTCTCAGACTCACGCGATAGCGCGTGAGCTTCGCGATCGACAGATAAACGTGCCTTTCGTTGTTCCCCGTTTTCCCTATTTCGAGTTGTCATCATTCGAGAACGATTTGAACTCAGTCGAGATTCTCGCTGAGTCGAAGTTTTTGCAGCACGAAACCTAGCCTGATGTTCCCGAGTTGCAGAGAGCCTTGCCTTCACGACCTTCCTTAGATTCCTGTGATCGAACTAATTTCATCCTTTTAGCATTTCTGCTACATTGGGAGAGGTTGGATCTTCTTCGAGGCATTCTTACAATAAAATAGTACCTACTTACTACTTAACACACAGTTATTTAGTAAACACGTACTATCGTAAACAATTAAATTATAAATACTTACAGATTATTATACAGTCTAAAATTATCACAGTTTAAGTAATAAGTGTTAAGACGTGTAAACCAAACGTACTAACTTTATAAAACAAAAGAATTGCTAGAAAAATTTATTACTAACCTGAGCTAATGAACTTATACTTAATAAAGAAAATCAAGAAAAAAATGCCTAACCTATACCAAATACTTATAATATTTATATACAAACCCTAAATACAAATTAAGATAAGTATACCGAAAATCAATGAAAGAAATGCCTAACCTTATAACAAATGCTTACAATATTTATTTACAAACCCTAAATAAAAATTAAGATAAGTAAATACCCAAAAATCAAGGAAATAACCGCCTAACCTATACCAAATACTTACAAAATTTTAAAGAAAATTAAGAAAAAGAACCTAACCTACAAACTCTAAAATCTAAATAAATGAAATATGCAAACAGTCAGTATTCAAGTGAATCGCAATAATCAAATGCAACTATTCGTCTATACTCTCCAGGATACGTGCGTTCGCTACGAATAACTGAATCCTTATGGCAGCGGCGCGTTTTTTTTTTTATGAATGGCATCTCGTAGTTGACCTTGAGAGGTCGTGACTACAACTGGACTATCCTGTGGTTGCCTTAAGAATTCTTAAAGCCTCCAGCCAGGGCTACATCTAGATTAAAACTAAGTGACTGCACGCTAAGAGCGCCCCCTGTGGGGTACGAACCTCGGCTTAGGGCGTCGCTGGGAGAGGGCAGCAAGGGGACAGGCTGGATCGAATTAGTATTATTAATGCTTTGATGAGCGCGGCGTTTCCTAGGACTATCTCTGAGAAGAAAGGCAGAAAACAAACTCAGAGGTCTCAGTCGGGGAATTTAAAGCTACAGGCTCAGCTACGGCGCGGGCTGGCACTTCAGCGGGCAAGGGTCGGTCGGGGGGTCAGCGGCGCGGCTCTCAGCGCGCTTTATATAGCCACGGACACGCAGGCGCGAGGCGTGTACGTACTCTGATAGAATACCTTAACAAATGTTCGCCGTGATTCTTTAAATTGACATAACTTTTTTATTTATGAACCGATTGACATGAAATAAACACTAACTATTAAGTGAAGCTTACTACAATATATTAGTGAAAACCGCATCTAAATCGAATAAGCCGTTTCAGATATTAGCGTGCACAAACACACAGACAAACAGACAAACCGACAAACAGACAAAAAAAAAATTAATTACAATTTCGGGTTCGGCATCGATATAATAACAACCCCTGCTACTTTTTTTTTATATATTTCTATTGTACAGACACCACTTTTCTGCAATTTTATTATATGTATAGATTATACACGAATTTCTTGTAATTTTTCCCGTCGGCATAAATAACGAACTTCCATCCAAACTGGTATAACCCATTTAGGCGATTAATTTAAAAAAATAATTTCTTCGTGCTCGCTTGCAATATTAAAGAGACTCTTACGCAAAATTTCATGCTTCAAAACCCAGCCGTTTAGGCTGTGCGTTGTCTATCAGTGAATTAATAATTGAAGTCAATATTTAATTGAATCGATATTTTTCTTCAGTATAAGTTCATGGTCAGCACAAGTCTTAGATGAAATAACGCCATTAAAATCATATTGGTATATTATGTGACATAGAAAGTACGTGTGTCTCGTTATCATCAACCATATTTTAATTACTGTGGGCGTACTATGGGTAATGTTAGTTATTGCGCAATAGAAAAGCCGTTTACAGTTCAAATAAAATTATAATTTTACGAACAAATTAATCACATTAGCGGATTACACACTGTACATAGGTCTGTACGTGACACAACGATACGGAACGCGAGTCAGTTTCTAATCAGTTGTCCGTACGATGTCCAATGGTCAAGAGATGCTGCACACCACTACTGTAGCTCTCTCGTCGACTCCCACAGACTCAGGCTAGACTCTGTCGGGTGCCGCTTGGTGGCACTGGCGTCCCGAATAGTCAAACGACAGAACAACGCATTTCCGACATATGTATGTTTCGAACCCTCAAACGAGAGCCTAAGAAATTCCAAGGAAGACGTTCCACATAGCGTAAAAAATAAAACACACGTCATTATCCTCACATTATTTCGAAGCCTTCTAAAGCGCTTTTGTGGTTGTTCGCGTCTTTTTCGCAAGTTAAGAGTAATGCTTAATGTAGCTGAAAATCATCGTATGGCGGTAGTGACAATTTGATGGCCCATTACCTACTCCAATGTTATATCATACATTATTCTGTCTATTGTAAAGATTTAGAGGAGCTCGAGGCTAAACGATAACAGCAAATCGGGTCGATCGAAAGTCAATAGGTTCGGGGATGGGTAAGCATAATAACATACATCGTGTCTTGTTTCCCTGAAGGGTTGGGCAGAGCTGGTGTACATATAGTATACCCACATATCGCCAGTATGTTTGAGTCCCATGTAATTGGAGACGAGCCTATTGCCATCAACAGGGCACAAATCCAGGATCTGGGCTGCTACTGAGAAATTCCAGACAGAAAAACTCAATAACGAGGTCTTGGGTTCGATGCCCAGGTCTTGCAGTTGTAGCGGTATCCACAACGCCACATGCGAACAACGCGTCATACTGACGTCACGCAAATCCTGCATCACGTCGGGGTCACCAGTTTAGAGGGATGAGAAACAGGGTGTAAAGTTCACTCAACCTCCATAGAAAAGGGAGGATCCTCCGACCAAACGGGTGCTGGGTCTGGCGGGCAATTGCCCAACGATTGATGTTGGAAAATTGTATCGAAGCTAATTGCGCGGTAAACTCTGCTTGCGAAATGCAGGATTTGCGTGACGTTAGTATGACGCTTGTTCGCATGTGGCGTTGTAGATACCACTACAACTGCAAGCCAGGTCTTGCAGTTGTAGCGGTATCTACAACGCATCCAACCCAAGACCTCATGCTCAACAGAAGTGAGTACTGGGTTGTGGAGGTCATATAAGAAGTCGAATCCATATAAAATACTGGTATTCAGCTGCATCCAGCTTATATAGCCAGTATTGAGAGCAGTGGTGGCCCAGTGGTAACGGCCGTGACGAGTTGTAGGTCTTAGGTTCGAACCGAGACAGGCGCTTTACTTTGTGTAAAATATTTCATCACCAATGCTCTCAAAACGGTGAAGGAAAACACCGTGGCGAAACCGGCATGTCCTAGACCCAAAAATTCGAAGATATGTGATATCTACCCCGCACTGGGCCCGCGTGGTGGATTACGACCCACTCCGTCTCTCTGAGAGGAGGCCTGTGTCCCAGCAGTGGGAACATTATAGGCTGATTATGCATTCAGCTTCATCCGGTTAGACTGGAAGCCAACTCCATCATAGCTGGCAGCTGTGATTCAGAGTAAACGTTTAAGTGTACTTTTAAGGCTCAATTAGCTAAGCTAGACATTGATGGTAAAGATTTAGAAACCATTTGAGAAATTGAAGCAAGTATCCATGATAAATTGTGCGCATTTCTTATAATATTTTTTGGCTAGTATACCTAAGCTTGGAACGATAATAAACTGGTAGTTCTAGAAAATATTGGTGCACTCCGCATAAGTGGGGTGCACTTTATTTTCTGTCAATATTTAGTTCTTAGATTGTTGGCAAACAGTTGAAATGTTTTACCATTTTGAGAAGCGTTAATAATACTTTTACTAGCGGATGATAATATTAATGGTTTTGCCGCTATTATTACTTGTTTTTTTATCTTTTATATTTGTAAACTTACCTTATAATGCATGCCATAATTATAACGAATCTCATTTTTGTGTATCGCGCTTCTATATCATCTACATCTATACTTATAATAAATCTGTAGAAGTGAAAATACTGTACATTGAAAATATCAAAAAAATAAATGGCAGGGGCTGTTACTAGACCGACACCGAACCCAAAAATGTGATTAAAAAAATTTTTGTCTGTCTCTCTGTCTGTTTGTTCAGGCATCACGCAAAAACTACCGGTTCGATTACGATGAAACTTGGTACAATTATTTTTTAATATCCTGTGCACCACACTGGGTACTTTTTTCCCGGAAAAGTATATACAATAAAAAACAAACTTAATTTTGCGGTTCGATCCCTAGACCCGATTACTGTACCAACCGCAAATAATAAGTTTGTCGTAGGTTACGTCACCCGCAGTATTATCTGTGCGACCTTTTTAGTTTTTAGAGTTATTTAGGTTTATTTTTATATAAGTCGTAGGTATAGATTTTAATTTTAATGTATAGGTAGTATATTTGATAGTGTACGTAGTGACCGTAGGTTATTTTATAATACTGTTTGGTAGGATTAGTCATTCGCATAGATATTAGTTTTTAGGGGTTTTACTTATTTATTGAGTTTAGATTAGTTATCACCAGAAATAGGTTTAATTAGGTAGGTAGGTATTTTATTTTCTGTTATTGAGTTTTTTTTTATTAGGTAGGTACTTAGGTAAATATATCATATAGGTACCCTGTTAATCACCACTAATGAGACACAATTGTTTTTCTATTGTAAGTAGCCACAAAGGGCCCGCGAGATAGATGGCATTCTGGGAAGCACATACATTTTATCCTGTTAGCACGTTCCCGTGGGATAATTTCCGACATCAACGCGGGCGAAGCCGCGGGCGGAGCCGCGGGCGAAGCCGCGGGCGAAGCCGCGGGCGAAGCCGCGGGCGAAAGCTAGTAGGTATTCTAATATAATTGCATGCTGCACTGGGTAACGTCATCACGTCAGCGCCGGCTGCCGCTGAAAACCAGCGCTGGGGCTCTGTCTCGTATAGGGTCTTAGCATTATGCTGAGCGATGGCCATTTTGCGTGAATGTGAGGCATGGTTACCCCCAACTTGTTTTTTATTTTGGGTATGTTTTTATGCATCATGTTTGCCGCAAATAAATGCATTTTCTTTCTTTCTATTGTCTGTCAATTGAGAGGTCTGGCTCTTGTGACACAGGACCTCCTAGTACAAGAGCCAGGGCTACACTGATGTTTTTGTCTTGAAGTGAAAATAAATAAATAATAATTATTATTAGGAGTAGATGCGCATCCCTGACGACGAGTATTGGCGACGACACCAACAGTATTCTCAGTATATTCGCAGATCGGTGGGATTCCCCGATATTGCGGAACTGGATGTAACTCCACGCTGAGTTTTAATTGTATGTACAGTCACGAGCACCAATATGTCAACACTTGGCAACTTTCAAATGCGATTTTTTTATGAACTATCGAATGCATCGTTGAAATACGATACATTAAATAAACCTACGGGTTCAAAAATGCTATGTTCGTAACAACATGAAATTTCAATAAACATACTTTTGTTCGTGACTGTACACACGGCTACACGTCAAGCTATACAAAACCAGTTTGTCTTGGCCTCACTTTGTATGATATTTTCTCACAATGAACGGTCAGCTAATACTAGTTTTGCATAGCTTGATGTGTAGCCGTGTGTACCTACATCTGTGTCTGTAAACTTATTCTATTAGTGCAACTGAAAACAAAATAATGTCCTTCCGATTTGAATAATACGTAACACATCATATTACATCGAGCCTGATTTTCTACCACTCTCATTTCGTCAGGTAGTAGGTACCTATTTATGAAAGAAAAAAACTTGAGAGGTGTCAAGGGACACCCGGACGGAACGAAGTTCAAACATAACATAGGATAGTGTGTTTAATAACTTTAATAAGGTTTCTGTGCGCCTGGTACTTTTAATGAAATTTTTTTTACGGCACACAACTATAGCAAAAAGTGTCGTTACCACTTTTGGTCTTAATTTTTTCCGTCTTTGGAACTTCGTTCCAAAAAGAAAGAAAAAGTATTTATTGCGACTCGTACAGGAACTCCGCAAACTAAACTAAACATAGTTATAAATAAAAATAAAAAAACAAAATTATAAGTCCCATTTAATCAGATCCAAGTCCAGATCCAGGCTCCGGCTGCAACTGAGTAATTCCTGACACTTTGACTTTTAACAACATCATCATCATCGTTTATTTATTTTCAGATCATAAAATCCAGTTTGTTAGTACTTACATACACAACTTAAACACACTAGTGTTAGTACATCCATAACAATTGTTAGTTACGAAGGTCTTAAAACGATGTTAGTATTAAACTACAGACTAAGGGCTGATTTAACAATCATCTGATAACTGTATTCGAGGAATAATTTTTTAATTTTGACAGTTATTTCATACAGAAACATTCAAACGTCAATTTGATTCCTCGAATAAAAGCTATCTCACGATGCAATAGAAAAATCAGCCCTAAGGTTAACAAAACTATCGATCAGTTACTTAAAAAACTCCAAACAATGAGACCAAGTTGATAACATAGGGCACTCTTTGAAAATATAACAACAATATATCAAATTCTTCTCTTGTTCTCACACAGTATTGTCTACATTTCTTTTTAATTTCTCCTTTCGAAGGCCTGCTGGAAGAAATTTCTTAAGAAATAAGTAGCCTTTGTATTCAATACAAATATGTCGCATCTGTATCCATTTTTAATGTGTGTACATAAATCCTACTAATACTATAAACGTGATGTTTGTTACTCTTTCACGCAAAAGCTACTGTACGAATTTGGATGAAATTTGGCACACAGATAGTTTATAACCTGGATTAACACATAGAATGCTGTTTATCCCGATATTCCTACGGGATCGAAACTAATGCGGGTGAAACCGTTAGTTGCTGCTAGTAATAAAATAAATAAATAAATAACAATATTAAAAAAGTAATATAAAAATAATAATTCTCATATTCACAACAAAACCTTTGCATTCAAAGCCCCATTTCTCGACCCCAAAAACGATAATCGGGACAAAACCGCAGCAACCAATTTCTCACAATCGAGAATCTTCACAAACACCGTAAGATCGATGACAATTTAAATCGGCGACTAGCTCGCGCCGCGGCGTGGCCCGCAAGCGATACCGAGGGGAAATTTACATTAATTCGCTATATTTTTGTTGCTACTCGTAGTACTCGTTCGTCGTAATCCCCGTCGTATTATGCAAACTGTTCACCGTGACCTGCTTTTAAACGGGCAAACAATTCAGTTGTAGGAACATAATAGGAACCCTATTGTTACTGATGTTAGTTTGTAATTGAATTTAATTGGACACTTAACTTCGTCTGGAATACTTATATAAAGGTATGGTGAGTTCGTGGGTAGTTGGTTTTTTTTTGTCTAAAAAAGCGAGCAGTCTGGGTTGGACGATTAAACTATTTAATTTTTAATCTCGGTTTATTTATTTCAGTTATTGATAGAAGATAAGATAATATTTCAGGTTACAGACTTTAAATAATAATAATAATATGTACATGTATAAAAAGAGAGGAAAGAAAAAAAGTCGTCCGCACGTCGTTTCGCACGAATTTACTTTTTCCATAGGCAACTCGCACGAAGTTAACTTATTTGTAGGCGAGTCGAACTCCAGTATTAGGCAATTGGCACATTTTAAATTTTATGCAATAAAGTGTAGAAAAGGTACACGATTATAATACACGTACAGTAGCGGTCCAAAGCGGCGCGCCAGTTTCACGAAGCAATAGATTGACACTTCTGTTTAACTTACGACCTTCTTCTAATGAGTAATTCCTATACTTTATAGTATACACACACACACTCTATTCACACACTCAACACACACATTGAATACTTAATCACGCTATTGACTACAGTTACTTATTCGTAAAATTTTAGGATTATACCCACAGAAATCAAAATAAATAAATTATAAGGTAGATGGATGCAGTTAACTTAAAGAGTCATTCAATCGCGACTAAATAGAACGTTGTTCATTGTGGGTTAGCGACGTGTGTTCTATATCTATATATTAGCGGTGTTGTAGTTCCTTTTAAAATGCAAGCAAATTTGAACATTGAAATGAAAGCGAATATTATTGCGCTGCGTAAAATTGGACTTAACATAACACAAATATCTGATGAAACCGGACTGAGTGTAAGTGTAATGATTAAATTATTTTATTAAACAATTTATCTTATTAAAGTAGAACTGCTGATCCTTAATTTTTTAAAACGTTTTATAAAGTCTAAATAGAAGAAAATATAATTCCGAAGTAAATTTATTTACCTAGATTATTGAATGATGGATTAATATAACTATATTAATTCTATAAATATATGTAACATATCTATTGTCATTATAATTTTGTTTCTAAATCGTAGGTAATATTAGTATTTTGCTTAGTAGCCTAACAGTACTCCTTTTTTTATTTTAGAGAAGTAATTCCATGGCCGGCACGACCTCCTGATGACCTCAACCCCATAGAAAATCTATGGGGTTTAATCACACAGCGATGGGACGCAAGGAATGAGAGGACTGATGAGCAATTGAAGCTGCATTGCCTAGAAATCTGGGAAAATATAAGAGGAATAGACATATGTAGTAATATTGTAGGGTCGATGCGCCAGCGTTTATTTGATTGCATTGCTAATAATGGGGGTTATATGAAGTATTAAATTATAAGTTGATTATAGCAATACTAAAATTATATTGTGATATCCGTAATAAGGATTATTTTGAGGTTTAGCTTCAATCTTCTTTTCATAATGAAAATGAATACTTAAGCTATAACCGCAATAAGTCCTAATAAATACGATTTGTTAACTTTGACATTTGAGATAGGCAACTTAGGTAGGCTACTACTACTGAGTAATTTAATTGTATTGTGACAAGGAGTCCGCACTTTTTTTATTTACGTGGGTAGATTTGCTAGTTGTAGTTTGTTAAAGTACTCTAACAAACTACAACTAGCAAATCTACCCACATAGTGGTAATTAAAGGACAATATTATTATATTAAATTGAATCTTTGCGACAAACACACTTCTATTATTTCTAGTCCTTTAAACCAAATACAACCTTATTGCATTAAACATATGGTCTTAAATCGAACTGGATTCAAGTCATCGACCGGCCCGTGAGTGAGAACAAAAGCATTCCTGAGCGATAAGAATTTTTTCTAAGTGGTTACGGACTAATGAGTGAATACAAATAAAATAGACTATATTACGTGCAACGAATTTACAAAACGCATAATTACGGTGAACCGCTATTACCTGCTTAACTTCAATAAATTGTTCTTTATGAGAAAATAAACTGTTTTAACTAGACGTTTATTTATTTCTAGTTTATAAAATTATAACGAATAAACAATTTGAAATTACTTATAAAACATTTTTATTTTTAACCCCATATTACAATAACAATATAATAATAACAATATAATAACTTATTATTATCGTTTATTAATCTATCGAATAATAAAAAAAACCGATAAAGATTATTGTTGGAAAAGAAAAATTAAAAGTCCCATCTCGAGATTGGAACCCAGACCTATGCGTTCGACAATCTAATACGTAAAACTACCAGCTATCGGTACTTGATGAAATGACTTCAATTTTAGCAATGGTATGAACCAACCAAAGTCATGCGTAATTACGTAGCCTATGTGCAAAAGCGACGGTATGTTTTTTATTTCGTTCGACGCCAGCCAGTGTGCGAATTCTGAGATGTGCGTTCTGTGTTGTACATCACTACACACAGACGTAGGTACAGACTTTACTGCGCGTTCACAGCAATACAGTCCTTAAGCTGGTAATCAATTAATGACTCTTGATTGTACACGATTATAATATTTAAAACTACTTACATATCTAACCTACTACCCACCCACCCCAAAAATCAATAGATAGTCATATTCAATAGATATCTACTGATCAATGTTATTCTAAAGGTGCTCCTACACAGCAGTTATATAACGTTAGAGAATGTTGCATAATATTTGTAGTCTAACTTTTTTTAACAAATTGTAACAAAAGTTATAAATTGTTAGTGATGTTAAAGTTGTCAAAAAATAAAAGGCCCGTTTTGACATTGACTGTTCTAGTAGTTAATAAAGATCAAATTCGCAAAACACGTATTCGTTTGTATGAAACTAACAGGTGTCAAGAACGCATTCTCAAATGTCAAAACAACTTCAACTTCGTAACAATATGTTCTCTATTCTCTCGCTTTCAGAGTTCGATGCATCCAGCCAGTAAGAGCACCTTTTCGTTTGTTTTCTCAAACAAAACATTAAAACCAGGCCAAAAAGCACTTTTTCCATTTAGAGCCACTACCAGCTTCCTCGAAAGGCAGACCCAAACTGATGGTTACAGAATGTCATACAATGTTATACAACGAGTTGAACCAGTGCGGAGCGTTTATAACATAACATTCTTAACATGTTGTAGCAAAATGTTACACACTGTTATAAAATGTTATCGTGCTACACAATGTTTTATAACGTTACATAACTGCTGTGTGGGAGCACCTTAAGATCCTCAAATCGAATTCAATGCGAGAACTTTTCGTTTTGAATTGCCTCTTCTAGCTAATACACATAAATATGTTTATATGACCAACGAACCCCTTATCCGTCTTCAAGGATTCTTTTCTAACCACTTTCCTCAAGTATCGTAACAAGCAACTTAAGAATGATAGAGGGACATTCGGAGTTATGAATAATTCATGACAATATGATTATATCTATTGCGGCCACAAATTCACTGAAAGAGATACCAGTGGGATATTGCCTTTGGTACGGTCGTTGGCTAAAAAATATCAGTTTAAATAGTCTTAGGCTGATTTTTTCATCGCTAGATAACTTTTATTCGAGGAATAAAATTGACGTCTGACAGTTTTCGTATGGTAGAACTGTCAAAAATTCAAAATTATTATCTGGCGTTGGAAAAATCAGCCCATAAGGGGAGAATGTACAGACGCCAGCAGGTCAAGCTACCCGCAACTGTCAAATTTTCCCAATCAACCTTGAACCTTAACAATTTAGCGATAAATTGCATTTCAATGTCCCCCAGAGATCAGTTAGATTTAATCCACCTATCTCCATTCCTTTTTCCTCCTCCAACTATAGGCAAAACTCATACATGGTGCGAGCGAGCAAAGACTATAATATTCTATGTAAGGAGTTCTTTTTTGACCCATTTATCACCAAAGCCCATTCTGCACGCACTCGGCTGAATGCCAACTTTTTAACAGCGCGTAATATTTTATTTTTTATTTTTAAGTTCAGTTTTTCCCCATGTCACTAATGCCTAACATGGCGTCTGAATGTATTTGATACTTACTGCTTGTTTTTAATTCATTTTATTTGTACTTTTATCGTGCTTGCTACTTAGTTGTTAGTGATCCTAAGATTTCTATTACCTTCTCTGTGTCTACTCGTGAGAACCTGTAATTGGCTCTGTGTCGCTACAATATTGTTATTAATTTGGTTTAGCTGTTGGTTCTCCTACTTTTAAATAAATAAATAAATAAAGTTGAAAATCTATTAGAGAAATTTGACAGATTGTAGTAGCTTGATGTGCTGGCGTCAGTACGTCAGTGAAGGTCTTAAAACTGACATGACATTAGTATTTAGTTCGGCATACATTCCTATTAGGGAATTGAGAACCAGTAAGAGTGAGAGAATGGCACAGGAGCGTGGAGATTAATTTATTGGTCTATCACAATCGTTTCACTGTTCAACCAAATTAACACGAGCAAACGTACAAGCCAAGTACACAGCATGCAAAAACAATCATCAACTGCATAGCCTTTTCGCAACTATGTTGGGTTCGGCTTCCTGACTGCCTATCTGACCTTCACAACCCAGTTACTAGGTAATATGATAACCATTGGTCAGACTGGTTGTCAGACTTTCGGGCTTCTGACTACCCATAACGACTGTCAAAGATCCACGAATGACAGTCGGGGCCAACGGCTTAACGTGTTTTCCGAGGTACGGAGGGGTCTCGGTATGTAAAGATGGTCACCCATCCACAGACCAACCGCGGCAAGCGTAGCTTAACCTGACCGATCGATCTGTGCAGCTGTTATTATTTAGCCACGGGCCCCTCGCAAAACAATAAGTAATAATGTAAAAAATTTTAACACGGATAGTTGACGTCACGCAAATCCTGCATCTCGCAAGCAGAGTTTACCGCGCAATTAGCATAGATACAATTTCCCAACATCAATCGTTGGGCAATTGCCCGCCAGACACAACACCCGTCTGGTCGGAGGATCCTCCCTTTTCTATGGAGGATGAGTGAACTTTACACCCTGTTCCTCATACCTCTAAACTGGTGACCCCGAACATGAACGTCAGCGCAGCCTTCGTGCACATACATCAGCGTGACGTCATCATCATCACTCCCGCAAGCTTCAGCGGCGAGTCACCCAGCCAGCCAGCATCCACGGCTTCAACGGGTATCCTGACCACCAGCATGCAGCGTTCGTGAATACCTGGTCATCACCTTCAGCCTCATCAGCAACCTTGGCACAGCACACTGCACCTTCGGCCGGTCAACAAGCAGAGCACCCTCTCCTGGTCGACGCAGCAGCCAGCCTCAAAAAAACCGGCGCTGTACGACATCCGACGCACTGGAGTATAACGCAGCGCCACCCCGACTCACTGGGGACATCTCCGCAGACAGTTCCGACTCACCGTGAACTATGCGGCAACCGGTTCCGACTCACTAGAACCTCAGCTGGCCTGGCAAGCATCGTAAGATACAAGACTCAGCCCACTATCGACCTCCGGTCTCCGGAAGGGAGTGATGTAGCGGTATCTACAACGCCACATGCGAACAACGCGTCATACTGACGTCACGCAAATCCTGCATCTCGCAAGCAGAGTTTACCGCGCAATTAGCATAGATACAATTTCCCAACATCAATCGTTAGACTGGAAACACAACCAGCCGCCAGACACAACACCCGTCTGGTCGGAGGATCCTCCCTTTTCTATGGAGGATGAGTGAACTTTACACCCTGTTCCTCATACCTCTAAACGTATAATGGTTATCTATTATATTTTGGTGAACTTGGCACTTGAATTTTTGAAGTGAAGTTGAAGAAGTTGAAGCAACAAATATCGATCCCTACATCACAATTGTCAAGAAGTCTGCAAAGTCGATTGGCAAAAAAAAAGAGAGGCTTATGCTCAGCATTGGGGGAAGTCGGGGTGTGGATGGATGATGAAGAGTGAGAGTGAATTTTGTCTTATGCCCTTCCGATTCGTTTTTTTCCAAAGGAATTGGCACTTGAAATAGTAAAAGAACAATAAAATTGTAAGTGCTATTCTGACGATAGCTACCAAACTATCTTCTGCAATTCAGTCTTATCAATAATAAGACCAAACTTAGACTTATGCCTATAAACCAGAAAACATTTCCATAAACCAGTTTTTATATCACTGAACTTATTCCTTTTCAATTCCATGATCCCGACTCCGAGAAAGAAGTTCTAACAAGCCTCAGCGAAAGTAAGGCTATACATGAGGAATACATCATAATAAACAGGGAGCACATATCCGACCGATCGGATCTCGTGTGTAGCCGACGTCATAAAATAGATAGGTACAGAAGGTCGACTCCATACGATTAGGGAAAACTCACACCGGACTACGGACGGCGATCTCAAACTCATGCTTCATCATCATTACGTCCACTTCTTAACAAAAGCCTTCACTTCGACCAGTGTCTACCCTAGCGTCACCACATCGACCAGTTCTATGCTTTTCGGATCCAGGGGATACCCGCAATCTTTGACTATCTGAAACGAATGCCACTCTTGAGTATGCTGTATGTAAAGTGTGTCTATGGTCTGTGCCAAAAGTATCTGATGAATTGTAAACAAATGGATCAGAAAACGTACCTGTGCAATCAATTTGTAGTGCGTAGTCATGTAATTGATTACTTTGATTTGATAATTTACTTAAACCCAAAATTCGAATTACCCCTTAAATATGTTTTTCATTTGACAATTAAGCTTAATTAGTTTATAATCTCAATTTCTGTTGATGATTTTTCAATTAAAACTTAAAAGTATTATTCAAACAATCACTGTTGTTAAAACTGGTGATTTATAACGTTGAAACCTAAATACAGATGAATGTAGTAATTCTTAATAAATAAAAGAATTTAACCCGAACAGGGTTTGTTTACACTTTCATGAGATACTTTTGGAACAGATAATATGTATGATTATATGAGTTCTGTACGTATCTGTTTTGCGGCAAGGATTTACGATGTTCTTCAGGAAATGAGACGATCAATGGGGGAGCCACGACACTTTGACATAGTTCTCATTGTGTGACAAGATTAAGTGTATCATGTTCGAGTTAATGTCAGCAACTTAGATCTTATTGGCAGCTGCGGTATGTTCAAGTCATTATAACTTAAGCGGTGTAAGGAGGATCGTATGATTAAGGTTTTGAATAAGTTCTTAAACTGCCGATCGATTCTGTAAAAAACTCACAGTGAAAAGTTAGGTGAAGTGAGCTTAGAGTGAGCTGTCACTAGTGTCAATCCCTAGCATTAGTTGGAATGACAGCTCACTCCACGTTCACTTTACGTAAGTTTTCACGGTGATTTGGTTACAGAATCGCACTGCTGAACAAAATTTGAATATTTCTATTTTTTTTTTATACTAGTACGCTGGCTACGTATACTATACGAAATGACAGTTGTTCTTTGTGCCGATTCAAAGCGCTCGAGCTTCTCAGGAACTAAAATTGACTCTGTGCCATAAATGGCCGTCGTTTTGTTTTGGTATGTCTCTGATGATTTAGGTGTAAATCGTGGAATAAGACTTTTTTTGTCATGAGAGTAGGTATGCGCATCTTATAAAACTCGTTCCACGGATGCTCACGTTGCTGTCAGCGCCAAAATGGCGAAAATCAAATGTCTTCATTTTATCATGGTTAGTATGAAGTCCAGCGTACTTGTTTATACCAGAGGAATATACCAGACTTACGAAACTTAAAAGGTACCTAATAGGCTCCCAAAAGGGTCTTTGGTTAAATGGGTACCTCTAATATTTTGAGTTATAAGTATTCAAGTCATAACTATAAATAAAACAAGGTAATATTAAAATTCGGCCCTTTCTAAATTGCCTCTAATCGGCAAACTGTTGCTAACCTTTCGAAGATTTAAATAATGTTATTCCTTAATTAACCCTTGAAAGGATTAAATGTTTTCCATAGGTACTAAAGTTATTTTAGCACTTCCTCTTTCCTTAAACATCATCATTATATTTTCTTTGCTCCTGTTTCATGTTTATTAAAATTTAGAGTATAAGGAACAGGGTGTAAAGTTCACTCATACTCCATAGAAAAGGGAGGATCCTCCGACCAGAAGGGTGTTGTGTCTGGCGGGCAACTGCCCAACGATTGATGTTGGGAAGTTTGTATATATGCTAATTGTGCGGAAAACTCTGCTTGCGAGATGCAGGATTTGCGTGACGGCAGTATGACGAGTTGTTCGCATGTGGCGTTGTAGATACCGCTACAATAAGTAATATTATAAGTATTATTATATATTTATTTAGATTAGTATAATATACTTTAAGTATGTATTTATTATATTATATAAATGGTACCTACACCACAGACTACCTACAGTATTTGTCTCTCTTTCTCCTTTTTAATCCATCCCAAGGTTGTCTTTATAAGATCGCCTTTAGCGATAAGACCGCCCATTCTGTCACCCTTTGTATCATTTATATATTTATATTTGTTATGTATAATATGGTATACATAATAAAGAGTATTCTATTCTGTTATTTCCCTTCTTTATTATTCGGAACGTATAATTTGCCAGTTCGACGGGTAATTATACAAAAATCTGTATCGATCCCAAACTCGGAAAGTGTTTATAAAAAGTCGTCTCACCTATATTTTATGCGGATACGAAATATCGCATTAAAATGTCGTTAGAAGCTATCCCAGTGGGTTATTGATGCGATTTTTTTACCAAGTCCGCAGGTGGAGTATCCCATCCTAATGATCACCCGTTGTGCCAACAATTGCCTACGATTTTATGAACTTTTGTATTTTATTTTGAAGCTCGTCTTTTTTATATTTCTCCCGATATCATCTATATCTATCTATGGATACAATGTGCAAATTATACCCCACCACATATTACCATAAGCGGTACAAATTTGTACCAGCTCGTCCCTGAGAGGTAGTCGCTTTCCGTGTCTGTCTGTGTGACCGCATTGTTCTTCTAAACTACGCATCAAATTTTGATGCGGTTTGCACAAACATGTGGGAATTTATAATTTTTTTTTCGTAAGGTTTTTATGTATTACAATTATATTAAACTTACAAAAAATACAGAAATATCGATGTTTTAAAAACCGTGAAAGGAAGGGGCGGGTCGCCATAAATTGGTGTTTAAAAACAAATGTTCACTTCCAGTTGTAGCGAATTGACATGAAAAGCATTTCGTCGATTCAAAAGTCATTAAGTTCCACTTGAAATGATATTGCAAGGAAATTAAGTTATACATTTTGTGTAAACTTAATTTAAATTTTGATTGAGCGAGAAAATTGACTTCACAAACTAAGTTATTCATTTTAGAAACTCTATTAAGGGTCCTTTAAAACAAGTCTTCTAAACTAAACGAATTTGATTTAATGAAAACAAAAATACATCAAAGTATTGTATGATTCCGAAAGGTTACAGTGTAACTTACTACATTGGCGTCGTGGTCATTCGTAGTGTACAGAGTACAGACGTGCCCGTTAGCAATATTTAATTATCGTCTACTTTAAAAATAGTGACCTCCTTTAGCGCATTACCAACGTAATGCAAGTAAATTTGCTTAGTGTGTAGTTTCAGTGAATAATGGACACGAATTAGTAAAAATTACAAAATGGATAACAGCCCCTCTTCGCCGTCGAAGACGACGTCGCGGAAGCCAGCCCTTGAGTCGGTCACGGCTGATGTTGTTTCAACGCCCGAGATTCAAAAATGGATGTCAGCCATTGAACAGCACATAAATGAAATTTGCGCTATTGCCGCGGATGGCAAACTCAACTCGGAGCAGAAAATGAAAATTTCTACCCTGTGCCGTAAAGTAGGATCTGGAACTTCACAAATGGCAGTCCTATACCACTCACTCAAGCAGAAAGGCATTCATGCGTATAACGCGGTTGATGCCCTTCAGGAAAAGCGCAACCTGACGGAACATATTTCGGAGCTCAAGCAGACAATTAAGGACTCTGGTTCTGCAGGAAATGCTTCGTTTGCCGATATGGTGAAGAAGGGAGCCAACGATTTCATTCGACCTAACAATTTAAGCTCTGTAGCTATTTATCCTAACGATAAATTTAAGTCAAGTGACGAAACAAAAGACCTCGTGCAAAAAATCATTCGCCCTGATCAAATGAAGCTGCATGTACTTACATGGTGTCCGAAAGACCAAAAATGGAAGCGTTATTATTAGTACAGAGACCAAACATGATGCTGACAAACTCAAGCACGCAGTCCAGCTCTCTATATCCGGACTTACCGCCGACGAACCAAGCAAGCGCAAACCTCGGATCGTGGATGTACCTGAAAACTTCAGTTTCAGCCAAAGTAGTCCTTTGGCTGAAACTGAAGTTTTCAAGTGCATTTATGAACAGAACGTAGCCGACAATTTTCCAGCAATGCCTATGGAGTCCTTTTTGAGCGTGGTTAAATTAAGCCACAAATCTGGGAAATTGACGCGTCGACCTGTAACTACGTCATTGAAGTTGCAGCTAATATACGTAAAGCCCTATTATCCCAATCAAGGCTATTTATAAATTGGACGTCATGCCCTGTTATGGACTTCACCCTGGTTACCAGATGCTACAAATGCCAACAATATGGTCATGCAGAAAAAACATGCAGAGAGCTGAAATCTACTTGTGGTCACTGCGCAGAGAAAGTTGACACACCAAATTATGCGACTTGCTCTCGCTTTAAAAAGCCCAATGACCACAAAACGGGAGATGCTGTGTGCCCTGCTAAGAAAATAGCGGAATACAGGTACATCAACTCTATCGACTACGAGGGCGCCTAGAGCGTCATGCTTAAGGCCAGACTTTCGTGATTAATGCGTGCTGCTGACTCAGCTAAACACTGCACTGACCTACAAACAATCGATTTTTTTATATTTAAGCACATTACTCGTGCGCAGCAAAACTCGAATAAACACTATTGCCTCGAACGTGATTTAATTTTGTGCAACGTTGACTTTAGCCCACTTACCAATTCCTGCTGACGTAAAATCATACATGGGTGAGGCTAGGTTATAGAGTGCAAGAAACTATTTTACGCAAACTAAATAATTACGTTTATTTTTGTTATTTTGATCTTTAAGCTAAATATTATTTACTTAAACTAGGTACAAAATAACTAACTAATTCATTTTTGTCATTATATCAAGACTTCTAATGTTAAATATTGTTAAGAATTTTATTGTCCTACAATTACCATAAAGTATGCTCATGCCGCCTGTGATACAGGTTTAGTACCTAGTACAGGCATCTAACATTATTATACCTTTGTAAGTTATTTCTAAGAATTTATGTAAATATTTTACCAATTTAATACTGAATAAAATATTATTATTATTACTTGTTCAGTGAACGACGAATTTCGTTTAGTTTATATAATTCTTAAATATCTAGAATGCGTTCAAAAATACATTTGACGTTTGAGAGCTTTGGTTCGTGTTGGCTAGGCTGGGTACTTTATCGATAAATGATTCTATTTTTGTAATGTAGGTTAGTACAATCACTTTTACACCTCAATCATATTTATTAAAACTAGATGAGGTCGATATTTCCTATCTGACTACTCTGAGAAGAAAGGCCGAAACAGTCTCTCTCAGTTTGTTTCAACCTTTCTTCTCACAGCCTCTTTTAAAGTCCAGACATAATCTTGGTCCGATCATATGAAGTGTGTAGATTGGTGTCTGAAATGGTATTTTACGGAAAGAACCATATAGATTGAGTGGATCTGTCCAGTCAGTGCACGCATTTGTCAGAAATCGGATATCAACAGTTGTTAATTTCATTTAAACTTCAATATCCTGTTCATAATTTTATCCCTAAAATATAGTTTAATTCCCACTTCTTAGTCTTAGTTTAGACGGTTTTGTCCGTCAGTCAATCACGAAGCTATTTTATTCGTGAAGAACAGGTTTCTTATTGACTCTACGACTTTATATCGATTTAAAGAAATTTTATTTAATATTTTCATAACGTGCGGTTTTAGCAAGTGACTCGCCGTACTTACTGATTTAAAAGATATTTCACGGCGGTAGGTTTTTTCAATATATAGGCACAGACCCATCGTGTTTTAGGCTTACAGGCATTTAACTATGGAGGCAGTAAGCCGAGTTTACATACGCTCAACAAACTACTTTTACTGATATACATTGTTACCAACAATTTTAGTTCAAATTATGCAAATAATATTCCTGAATTATCAGTACTCATGAGGTATCATTACTCTATTCCATATATCAATTCCATATTCAATGTGACATTATGTTACACAAACATTTGTCCGAAAAGGCATTAAAATGTATACACATCGTTTGCATAATTAGATTATTATTATCAACCTATTCGCTGTCACGAACAACGGGAATGGCGTCGTATCATTATTTCAGAGGATAGTTTCAAATATATTTCTCTATTTTGGCAACTGTAAATACCCCATCATGATATCAATAGATAATTTAACTTCTGTGAACCGTTTCCAATTAACCCTACAATGGCGGCATTGGCTTCTGAAATAGTATTTTATGGGCTAATAGTAGGTATAATGATAGTAACTAGCTACCTAATTGATAGTGGCAACGATTTGCTTGTTCACCAAATAATCTTAAATTAGAGTGTTTGCAGTGGTAGCCAAGGACGTACCTAAGGGGGGGAGGGCAAGGGTGGGCAATTCCCAATGCTCCATAAGGGATCTCTTCGTTGTCCGTCAGTCTGTCTGTCAGACAGACCTGATTCTCAAGAACGAGTGGAGGTACAAAGTTGAAATTAATATTAAACACGTAAGGAATTATAAAAAGAACATGTTTGTGGTGGGATTATTTAGGTATTACTAGGCGTCATATTTTATAAGACCTCTGATTAATTGACTGGTAAGTTCAGCTGGTAAATTGCCCCCCTAGACAATATCCCTAGCTACGCCAATGGTGTTGGCCAGTGGCACTTACGAGCTGTAAGTCATAGGTTCGAACCAAGACAGGAGCTTTACCTTGTGTAAAAACGGTGAAGAAAAACATCGCAAGGAAACCGGGACATTTAGAGTCAAAAATTCGAAGACAAGTGACATCTACCAACTCGCACAGGGTTGCTAGAGTATTTCAATCTTTTGCGAACAGACAACGCGAAAAACTGACAGCGACCGTTTAACGACGTTTTAGAGTTGTCAAATTAGTTTAGCGGCAACAGGATGTTTTGGCGCCTGAATGACATTAACAGGGCGGCGTTGTTGGTAAGATATCTGTGAAATTGACACAAAAATAATTGTATTTCACAAAACAAGATGGCGGCGTTAGTTCCGACTTCGGCCACGCGCCAAAATAACCTTTTAGCGTTGCATAGAAAGAAAGAAAGAAAAATTTATTATCCTGCACAAACAAAACGCAAAATGTATGTGTTGTATGTGATAAACTTCAGCGTGTTTTAAAAAAAATGCATGGAAATAGCTCAACTCTGACAGCTCGTGTTTACTTCTGTCTCTTTCTTGTATAATGGGGGATAAAAATATAGTAATAGCTGAAATAATGTTTAGTTGGTTCGTAACAGAATCAGCCCTATATTGTTTAATAAAAAGATGGATGAAATATTGAACTTAAGTACATCTTGTTGCATAGATGTTTGATTTTTAAACATTCAGAGTGATTATTTCAAAGTAACATCGGCGTGGCAGCCATTTTGAAGAAAAAACAAAATGGCGGGCAGGTAGGTATGCCACGTACATTTAAAGGCCTCTAATTCTCGTGTTTGAGTAACCCAATAAAGTCTTGTTTACACAAAAACATTGTTTATGTACTGATTGGCCCTCTACAGAGATAATTACATTCTCAGTTTTCATAACAAAATTTGGCCTTTAATGAAGCGTCTAATAACATAGGTCTACATAAAATCAAAGGTTCTTATTACTAATTAGAAACTCAACAAATTACTTGGTGAAATAAAGCCGTTTGTTCTAGTCTAGGTATTTTACTAACGAACTCTCTCAAAGTGTACGAGATCAAGTCTATTAGAAGATGAGGATTTTTCATTTTCCTTTGTTTGTGAAGTAGACTGTGCGAGTTCATAAAAAGCTAATTAATTTGATATTGTTGTTGGTAGAATCTTGCTTAAGTTAATGGGTATCTACAAATTAATTAAAAATGTCTGTTTACAGAACATAAAAGTCAAACTAATTTACACGTTGGACTCAAGTTTATAAGGAAATGTTTTATTTATTTACAATTTCGAATTCGATGTATCGAAAGTACCATTAAGTAATGTCACAAAAATGTAGGTATTTTATGTAAGTATTTTATTTACCCGAGTCCCAAACGTCGAAATCCGCAGACGTACGAAGGTTTCATGTATCGGACAAAAGTTATGGAACTCAAATGGAGTTGGGCAGGATACCTGGCAAGGCGCAGTGATGACAGGTGGCGTAAGGCAATGACCGAGTGACGTCCAAGGACTGGAAGGCGAAATGTCGGTCATCCGGCGATGAGATGAGCGGACGACATTGTTACCATCACGGGTAGAGCCTGTATTTGGCTGGCACAAGGGCGTGGGGAATGGCACTTGAAAAGACAGACCTATGCATAGCAGTGGGTAAAGTCGGGCTGTAGATGATGATGATGATGATGATTTTATTTTCTCTTCTACTCTTACACTCGGCGTCAACTTCTCTTTTCATCAAACTCAAACTCAAATCATCTAATTCAACTAAACCAATTACAGGTACTTTTGAATTGTCAAAGGGTCGGTCAGTCAGAAAGATGAAGCTAGTTGCCCATTCCAAAGCGTAGTAGGTACCTATGGAGAAGAACGGGCAAGAAACTCCATGGACACTCTTTTAAATCATAAAATTGTTACAAAATATTTGATTACATCATTCGTGTTGAAATTAACCATGTGAGAACGATGTAGAAATACGTGCACGTTAAAAGCGTCCACAAAAACAATTCAGAAATTAAAAATTAAAATAAGCCGAGGCAGCTAAGAGATGACCATCTACTTTGCTACCGCAGATATGCTGGATTTCTTTAGAAATAAGCATCACCTTTGTACCTACATATTTTTCTCTTCTTGTCTGTTGTAACATAAATGGTTAAATAAAATAAAAATTAAATATTTATGTATATGCCTTGGCTCCAGTTGCAAAACACGTACCTAATGTAGGGCTGCCATCCGTCCAAGTTTTCCCGGGTTTGTCCAAGTTTTCTGGGCTTCCGGGGAGCGTCCGGGCGGGGTTTTTCTGTGTTAGGGGAAATCCGACTTTGAATGATTTGCAATAAATTAAAGCATAAATCGTGCGCTCGTGACAATTCATAATTTGCTTTTGATTTACATTTTTTTGTTTGAAATGTTCATTGTTGCCAAGTAGAAGCACATTCATAATTATTTTTGTTACCAGAATACCTCTCACATAGAGAAGAGTGCATAATTGATTAGCAAATTAAGCGTTTCATTTGTATTGTTGAGGAATTTCTATAAAAAAGAAAAAATTATATGATTTTTATTTTGTTGCAATTTTTTTTTTCGAAGCAGTCCGGGGAAATACTTTATTACTTATACCCACATGTCCGGGGATTTTGAAGTTTTTATCCGGGGTCTGTAACTTAGGTGATGACAGCCCTAACATAATAGGACTTAACTGGAGGAGGCTTTATATTTTGAATATTTAGCGAATAATTTCATCTACCCTAACTACTAAGTTGAGTTGTGTTGTTGTTGACTTGAGTTGATGGCCCTTGAAATATGTAGATTGGAGCCATATTTAGATGAGCTACGGTATATAATATAGACATTTAACTTAATTCACTACAGAATGCGTTGGTGTACTTTCTGGGCATCTGTATTTTTCTATTTTAAAAGTAAGTAGGTACCTATAGTTTTTTACCAAGATAAAGCTCCCTAAATAAAGACTGACTTAATATGCTAGAGGCAGTACTGTCTGTCGTTCTGTTTGTTTCTATGTCTAGAATTTTCTAATACCTTTTATAAAATTTCATATTGAGACACGAAGCAACAAAATTCGATCTAAAGAAAAGCGGCCACATTCCTATATGTCGTATTTAGTAGCTTCGTGTCTCAATATGAAACTTAATAAAAGGTATTAGAAAATTCTAGACACACTTACCGAGGTCGCTGATTGAGCAGATTTTCATAATTCCTTCTCTCACGAGATAATATTTTTTTTAAAGGAGTGGCGCTAGTGGACCGTTGTGCAGGCTCTTAAGTCAGGGAAATAAATTATCAGGAAAAGTGACTACAGTCCGTCCTCTGACAGCAACAACCCAACATCAACTTAACTGAAACGGGAATACAGAACACTGTGATATTGACAAACTTGTTAGTGGCAGCAACAATTCTAACGAGAATAAGGATCACTATGACTTGGACAGTGATGTAAAATTAGAGGTAACTGTGCCTACCAACTTGAGTGTCCGTTTATTCAAATCACAACTGTCATACTTTGAGAGTAGGTTGTCAATTTGCTGAACGTTTATTTAAATTCCCTGACTGTATTACATAATTTGATACTGTTAATTATGAAATTTAACAAACAATATACAAACAGATTTTCATTTGTATCACTGTTTCCAGCAAAGCTCCTAATGATTACACGAGTACATTCAAGGTAGAACTAAATGTATTTTTCTCAAACGAGGACTGCATTTGCGGTGGACGTGACCAGAAAGCGTGGAACAGTCTCGTGGTTCAGGCGCAACAAATTCAAAGCTAAAACTGCTTGTGTAAGAATAATAAAAAGGACTTCTTATTTTTACTGTTTCATTGCTGTAGTGGTTATTACAGAGATTTTAGAATTACTTACATAATCAGCCTTTAGTGTTCCCACTGCTGGGACTCAGGCCTCTTCTCTTCGAGAGGGAGTGGGCTGTATCCACCACGCGGGCCCAGTGCTGGTTGGTAGTCAGGACATGCCGGTTTCTTCACAATGTTTAATTCAGGGTTATGAGCAGATTCTGAAAGCCCACTACTGGGAATAGATATTTTTGTGTCCGCTAAACCACATTTCCATCTTCCAGTGGACTTTTTTTATTGTTTGTAGACAGAGGAAGCTACAAGTCAACCCCTTGATGTGACCTCTTAAGGATCCCTTGGTCGATTTTTTGAGTGGTTATTTACAGGGACTAAGTATTCAATGAAAACTACTGAATGCAAACTAGACAAACGATCACTACCATGAGCGTAGGTAAAGTAGGGCAGGGGTGGGCAATGCCTGTCCTAGAAATTTCTTTACCCACCCTGGAAAAATCGACAGTGTTGAAGAATTACTTACTGTTTAATCGCTTTTTATTAGGATTTTTATTAGAGCCGTACATTTTGACCAAGATGCCTTTTGGCCAAGATGGTTTTTAGAGATAGGGGCTTGGCTCTACATTAGATCTGATAGCTTTTTAACAGTGAAAGCGTTATTTAAGTCTTTGGCAACACACGTTACATGAAATGGTTTTGGTGGGATTATTTATTACGCGGCGTCATTTATGATATCTCATCAGATGACTGTGGTTAGTTCAGCTGGACACCTGCCCCCATAGACAAAATCCCTAGCCACGCCAATGATCACTACCTTACAAAGAAAAACTTTGGTATAACAAAAGTTGTTCTCTGAAACTGGTAGTTTTACACAAAAAAATCACTAGTCGCTTAAAATAACATAACGTTCGCTGAGGATATCAGTTTTGAGCTTCACCAACTATAGCAGACTTTTGAGAGCACTCGAGTCAGATCCGCAGCATTTTCAATTGTTTCGGTCGACTCGCAGCCAATGAGCCGAACGTTGAGTGATGTCGACCATTGTCTGGTACTTGAAAATATTGCATGAAATCAAAGTGAAGGGCAGGAAATGTAATTGTTAAGCTAATTGGACTACCAGCTTAAATCGTCCGTATATTCAAACCTGTGTCATACATATTCTAGTCTAGAGGTATGAGGAGCAGAGTGTAAAGTACACTCAACCTGTATAGAAAAGGGAGGATCCTCCGACCATACGGGTGGTGTGTCTAGTGGGCACATGGCCAGCGTGTGATGCCAGGACGTTATTATATATATATATATACTAGTTGTTGTATTATAGTTGCGCGGTAAACTCTGCTTGCGCGATGCAGGATTTTGCGTGACGTCAGTATAATGCGTATCTAGCATGTGGCGGTGTAGATGGCGCTACAATATTATACTATTGTCATAGAATGACCGTTGTATAAAATGGTTAAAAAACGTAGCTCTCAAAGTGTACTTCATGAGATAACGAGGGTTGATTTGACAGTCACTGTCACAAAATCAAAAGTCATTTATTCAAATTAGGCTGAGAATCAGCACTTTTCAAACGTCAAAATTACAAAAGACGGTCCCCCCAAAAAAGCCCTCCCTTCACCACTTCCTAGTGCTATCGCTGGGAAGAAGAAGTGGCGCAACAAACTCTCCAGCAGCAAAAAAACACAGTCACAAAATATTACAAAGAAATCGTACCGTGATAGGCGTTTTTGTTGGGTCCCAGTTGTGGTTAGGTGTTTAATTGTGATAGTTAACCACTAGGGTCAGAAAAAGTTTGCATACGCGAAGGAGGTAGAAAAAATATCTTCTGTCTCACACACACATGGATCTTTGTGACTGAACAGTACGTGGACAATCTTGATTTGCCGTGCACGTGAGGACTGTACTCTAGGTGCCCTAATTAAATAAATAAATAAAAATAAATAAAATGTTTATTGAAGAAAAGCCTAAGTACATTAAAAGCAATGTTATAATTATAATTGAGTGGCTATGCTAAGCACAATACATTGAAACCCTGATCTCCAAACTAGGGGTGACCCTGTATCTTAGAGATCAGTGTCCCTCCGCAGCAAAGTCACAAGCCAATATTTGTAACTCATTGGCACTAGACAAGTATTTTTAAAAAAAGTTAAATAAAAAGAAATAATTAAAAAAAAAATATGTATATAAAAACAAAACGAAATAAAATATTTACTTATATTATTCTCATTTCACAATTTTGTGTAAGTGTGTAGTAAAAATGTGTTTGTGTGTGTGTGTGGGGGGGGGTAGGTTTGTGTGTATGTATGCGCGTGCGCGCGTGTGCGTGAATGGTGAGTGGGTGTGAGGGAATGTGTGCAAGTGCAACTTGTATGAATAAATTTAAGGTAGATGGCCTAAAAAAAGATCCTCAGTTTTTTGATGAGTCAGTTTTGACAAGTATTTATTTAATACGACTTTGCATTCATATTTTGTTTTTGAAAATAGTTTTAATTCCTTATTCAAATGATTATACACTTTAATGCTGTTGATATAAAACTGGCGTCTGGCAAAAGATGTTCTGTGAGGTTCCAGTAGGAAAATCTTATGCCTATGTATTGTTCTACCAGCCGGCTCAGCAAGGGGGCAGGAAGAGTGCTTTCGGATTATCATGTGGTACACGTAAAGTTGCCTGACAGTCAGCAGGTCACACTCAGCATAAAGCTGTAAAGTGGGATACCTGCGTGGACGCGACCGCATAACCTTTATGACCGCTCGTTGTGCACGCTCAAGCCTAATAAACACGTTTAAAGTTGCCCCTCCCCAAACTGGAATACAATAAGATAAAACCGACTGGCACAGTGCAAAATAGACTAGTCTCAGGGTATTACTATCGGCAGATCTACGCAGTTTTTTTAGTACATAGATCAGTTTGCGGATTCTGCCTGAGAGTATGTCTACTTGCTTATGCCAGTTCAGGTTTTGATCTATGTGAACGCCGAGATATTTTACACCACTAGACCTGGTTATGTTGAGGCAGTCACATTCGGTAGGGGACACATATGTACAGATATGGGCTTTGACTACAAATGATAGCGGTGGGGAAAAGTTAGACCTAATAGTAAAGGGAACATATACGGTTTTTTTAACGTTTAGGGTAAGCAAATTAATTGTTAACCACTTCATAATTTGTTGCAGAGCTTTGTCAGCATTGGAATAGCATTGGCCCCAATCCACTCCATCTATTACCAGTGCTGTGTCATCAGCATACGTAAATATTTTGCAATGTTGAATAGGCATATTACACAGCTCATTTATGTAGATGAGAAATAATGTGGGACCCAATACGCTGCCTTGGGGCACGCCGTATGTTATCGGTAATACTTCACTCTCATATTGACTCATTTTAACATATTGAGTACGTCCTTTCAGGTAATCTGAAAAAATATCCAGAACGGGACCGCGAATTCCAATTCTCTCCATCTTCCCCAGCAAGGCAGGCGTAGAAACAGTATCAAAGGCCTTTGATAAATCGAGAAAAATACCCAGACATTTTAACCTCTTATCAAGGCTCCTAGCTACATGTTCAGACAGGCCCATAACCGCATCTTCAGTGCTCATGCTTTTTCTAAAACCGAATTGGTTATGAGCTAGGATATCATTTGCTTCCAGGAAGCTGATGAGGCTATTATTCAGAATACGTTCCAAGATCTTTGATAAAGCAGTAAGTATCGAGATTGGCCGGTAATTATTGATGTCATCTCTGCTCCCAGATTTGTGAACCGGATGAACAACAGCTTTTTTAAAAGCATCAGGGAAAATTCCAGATGAAATTGAAACATTACAAATATGTGTAATTACTGGAGCCAGTACATCTCTTGTACATTTAATTATTTGAGCCGGAATACCATCCCAACCCACAGCACATTCAGACTTAAGGCTCATGATTATGTCTTCCACATCTTTTTCATTCACCTCAAGAAGGACCATTGAACCACTAGGGTTCAATATGGGCACGTTAGGGGCTATGGAAGTCGGGGTTAATTTTGATGCCAGATTTCTACCAATATTGGCAAAATAATTATTAACCATATTCAATGAGGATTTGGGTGAATCAGAAAGGTTCAGTAGATCAGTGGGAGTAACTCGGCTAGACTGTATATCGGATACTTTCTTAATCACCTTCCAGGTTGCCTTTATATCATTTTTGGCCTTAGAAAATTCCTGCCTTTCATAAGCATTTTTTAGCTTGCTTAGCAATGAGTTACAGTGATTTCGGTAACGGGTATATGTGATTTTAAGTATTTCATTATCTTTATCAGTTTTAAGTTTAGCATTCAAACTATCACGATGGCGAATGCAACGCAACAATCCGGGAGTAATCCAAGGCTTAAGGATTCTTTGTTTTCTGGGTATAGTATATTCCCGCGTGTGCTTGTTAATAATAGAAGACAGGTTTTCTATAAGGGTATCCGTCGCTTCATTGGGATCCAGAGTTTCACAGATGGGTAACCAATCACAGTTTCTTATATCATCTATAACCGAGTCGTAGTTTATTTTACGAGTAGTTTGTGGTGGTTTTTTATACTTGCCTTTATTTTGCAAAAATAGGACTAGTGGATCGTGATCAGTTATAGATGACTCAACAACGACCGTCACTGCGGCCTTATTCGTTTTGAGAAGGACGTGATCTAAGCAGTTAGACAGACGAGTGGGAAAAAGATGAGCAGGAAGAAGCCCATTCGCTGCAGCGCAGGATAAATACTCGTCAGAGTTCCCGTCACAATTACCGTCCTTGATATCTATATTTATATCACCGATCAAGACTATAGTTTGAGAGGGTACCCTAAGAACATGATCCAAACTTTCAATGAAGTTGCCAATATCTTTAAAAGAGGGAGACCGATATAGAGCAATAATCGAAATATCGCCTATGTGGCACATTAAGCAATTTGCATCCACAAATTGTGGCTCCTGAACTTCACATATGATTGAGGATTTAACGTATATAGCACATCCATCATTTTGGTTGTAATTATTTTTTGTACAGTAGGAATTATAGTCGTCTAAGATTGGCAAATTCGCCAGTTTGCTCAGCCAGCATTCAGATAATACTATAACATCACACTGAAAACCTAGAAGCTTCATCAGAACTGAAATTTCGTCAAAGTTTTTGTTTAAACTTCGTATATTAATATGTAAGATTTTTAAACCGTTGTTAGGTTGTGTAATATATTGCAAACAGGTTTGAGGTTGGCATTTAAAAGATTTAGATATGCTCAGTGAATCTATTTCATTGTTAATAATATTTAAATTAGCCATTGATTATAAAGGTGTAATGTATGGCATAGGATTTTACAAACATTGTTATAATATTTAACATGGATTCATAATCTAAATAACCGCAATAACATACTATAGACAAAGTATTGATAATATTAATGCTCGTGTGACTGGAAGAAACTGTAGGTATACACTTGCACAAATTACTACGTTTGGAATTAAAATTGTTATTTGTTGGTGGGTATGGTAGAGCATTTGTGTGGAAATTGTGTGAAATTTGGCACAGAATGAGAATAATAATGAGAATAATAAAGCGTCTACAAAAATTATTAAAATTAAGAAAAATGAAAAAGTAAGTTAAATTGAAGCTGAACAGGATTATTGAACTGAGAATTTTTAAAAATGATATAATACATAGTCATTGTTGTGTATTTATGTTAGATAGACACTGTTCTGACTTAATAAGAATTTGCTTATTGCCAACTTCTTTGCGGATGAAAATATTACCATTCGATACCCAGCAAAACTTATAAGTATTTTCTTTTGCGAAGTTCCGTGCCAGGTAGAAGATTCTTCTTGAAGAAGGCGGTAAGTACTCGGCAACATAGACAGGTTGGCGGTTTCCAGTAATACCAATTGTCTCAGTATTCAATTTTTCAACTGCGCTTTTGTTTTTATTATAATTTATGACTGAACTGAGGAATGTAGATTTTTTATTTACGGTGGAGAACTCAGCGACAATACTCCTGTTCATTCCTTTTTTCCCTGGCAGTCTGTACACGTCTCTCAAATCATTTGATGAGATGTCAAATTTAATCGCCGAGCTTATACCAGTTACGACAGACGTTAGCTCAGTTATGGATTCATTATCTTTAATAGGAATATTTCTTATTTCTATACTAGAATTGCGTGACATAAACTGAATATCCTGTATCTTCTTCTCCAATCCTAAGATGCAGACATGCAGATTCTTCTTTTCCCTCTCAAAGTCCTCCATTTTCTTTCTCATATCTTCGTAGTTACTGTTCATAAAGCGGATGGACTCAACAATCTCAGCATTAGAGTCCTTGATGCTTTCGTTTTGTATTTTGAGCTCAGCCACCTCAGCTACTATTTTCTTTAAAATGGTCTCTTGTTCGGTCTTCCATGACACGATCGTTGACCTCAATTGTTCAAATTGGCTCGCATCACAACACGAGTCTTCTACTCGCATACGCTTTCGGGTGTTTACGTTTAGCGAGTTATCAGTGAGCCCGGTAAGGTCGGGTTCAGACTGCACTTCAATCAATGCGTCTGCTTTCGGTGGAGTGCGCACTGGGCGCGGCATTTTATCACTCAAAATGTATAGGTACCAAGGACCACCAAAGATAAAAAGGGCGGTGTAATGTGCGTAGAATAGTAATATTAGAAGTATATCACTCACCCAAGCGTCAACAATATTTACTTTGCGTAGGAGATGAGTCACCGAGCGATAAAATTTAAACTTCGTTTCGTCCGTGAGCGGCGTCGATTACTTGACCTTGAAGCTGCTTTGTGTGCGTAGGCCCGTTGTCGCGCGCGCCGCACAAGCTTTACTTAATTTATTGTTGCTTTGATATCTTATTATTGTGTTTAGTCGTAACTATCTTAGTGGTTTAAAAAATAAAATGATTGTACCAGAAAGCCTGTTGTCTGGACAATACACCGATAAAAGTTTCTAAACTAAAAATAATACTTTTAGCACAATTAGCGATTAAAACTTGAGAGCACAAAGATTTCACGTTTACTCGCGTTACGTCCGCGGAGGAAGAGAAGAATTTCCCCACTGCGGCTATTTTTCCCTAGTCAGCGAGCTGAAAGTTATCACTATTTTCCATCATTGTACAGACGCCAGCACATCAAGCTACTACAATCTGTCAAATTTCTTTAATAGATCTTCAACTTTATCGCTAAAGCATTAAGGTTCAAGATTGATTGGGAAAATTTGACAGTTTCGGGTAGCTTGACCTGCTGGCGTCTGTACACTGTTATGTTTGTGATCTACTCGTAGATACAGGGTTTTTTTTTTGTTATGTTAGGAAAGATTTCAACGCTGGGGGTGTAGAATATTATGTTGAATTCATGGTTTACGCGTCGATGTCTCTTACAGTCTGACTATACCGCCACATACGGACTACACTGTCGTATTCTACATCGCGAATTCGCGATATCAAAGTTACCGCGCGATTAACACATACTTAGATATTCCTACAGAATTCCAACTGCAATCGTTGGGCAGTAACTCTCCAGATACACGTCGAACGATTCACCCTTTTTTATAGAGAATAAGGAACTTGCCACCCTGTTTGTTTTACCTGTAAATGACAAAAACCCAATTGAGCGTCCCAATAAATTCTGCTACCTGAACGCAGGAACGATTTCGTGAGTAACTGTTGACTGCAAACAGCGTGGATTCTCGCACGTTCATTTGTTTTGTACAATTCATTTGTTTTGCCCGGAGGAAACTAGTGACTCGCCCCCGCTTTGCACGGTTTTTAGGACTTGATAAAACGTAAGTTTAACATTAATGTGGTATTCACATTAAACCTGCCGAAATTCTCTAGATGATAGTGAAACCTGCATCAAAATCGTTTTAGAAGTTTAGAAGAACAACGCGGTCACACGGAGAATAATAACCCGTTGTTGCCCGCGACTTAGTCTGTAATCCAGGATGAAAAGTAGCCTGTGTTCTTCTCCAGGTTACCCATGTGCCTAATTTCATCCAAATCCGTTCAGCCGTTTTGGCGTCAAAACGTAACAAACAAACTTACTTTCGCATTTATAATAATAGTTAGGATTAAATATGTACATCCATGAAGTATTTACTTCGTGAAATGGACCTAATTCGTAATAATATTATGTACTTACCTACTTTAAGTGGTAATATGTGCCTACTTACACGTAAATTCTAAAGAAAATTGAAGATGTACGACAGGAAATTGCCAGGAAATATATATTTTATTGGCATTTTTTCCTTAAGTTTATTTGATCGTATTAATTTGATGGGATTTATTCGAGCATTAAATATTGAGAACCAGTAGTCATTTCTTGTCTTATATAGCCTTTTTCTCCCTTCATGGAAGTTGTGGAAAAGATTTTTTAATTTTTCTTTTATTTGTTTGGCCATAGTTCTAGATAACCAGTCCACTTTAGCCATCCAAACACATATTCCATACACACACTTATTCACTTCACATAATTGTTTACATATGTAGCAATATATGCATATACGACCTTTTGTTTGTCATAGCAATGCCACAGAGCGCCTCTGCCACTCAAGGCATAGATAGACGCCAGGGTAGCGGGATCGTCCGAAAGGGTTACCGCTGCCCTGGAACATAAAGGGCTAAGGAAGGAACACGTGTGGGTTTTAGTCAGTAAGAATCTGACACTCCCTTCCGCTCCACCCAGAGCGGGTGGGGTCATTTTATGATTTCCCATCCTGAAAAAAAAAAAAAAAAAGGCATAGATAGACAAGTAATGAAGTTACGTCTGGCGCGGAATATGTGAATATTTTACTTTATTTTCTAATATTTTACATGTATCTATTTTATTATTTATTTATTTCTGTAACTGCCCGTGACATCACAGCGGGCCCTAACAGAATACCAGCGCTGCGACATTATTTTTTTTAATGTTGGCGGTGTGTTTTTGGTGATTGCCGACCCAATGGACTATGAGACTGAGGGAAGATGGAGTGCACCTGTGTCTGCGCACACACTTATGCAATATAATCGGGTAACCACTGAAAATCAGCGCTGTGCTGTGGGCCCCTATAGCACAGCATCATGCTGAGTGGAAGCCTTCTTGCCACAGTCGTGACGTGCAGCCGTCGACTATTTCTGCTTTGTGCTCGTGATTAGAGATATATTTTGTTTTTATTTTTCCTTATTATTAGAATTAATTATCTTAGAGGGGCCCGTACCTAAATAATAACAGCCGCACAGGTCGATTGGTCAGGTTAAGCTACGCTTGCCGCGGTTGGTTTGTGGATGGGTGACCATCTTTACATACCGAGACCCCTCCGTGTCTCGGAAAGCACGTTAAGCCGTTGGTCCCGGCTGTCATTCGTGGATCTTTGACAGTCGTTACGGGTAGTCAGAAGCCCGAAAGTCTGACAACCAGTCTTACCAAGGGGTATCGTATTACCCAGTCACTGGGTTGTGGAGATCAGATAGGCAGTCGCTCCATTTAAAATACTGGTATTCAGCTGCATCCGGTTAGACTGGAAGCCGACCCCAACATAGTTGGGAAAAGGCTAGGCAGATGATGATGATGTGTGTATTTTTATGTTTGATCCGCAATAAATGATATATGTATTGTTATTATTGTATATCTAGATTGTCCTTCAAATCATTTCCAACAATATGCCCTATATGTATAAATATGTATAATTTCATCGCAAACCAGATTTTCATAACACAGCAAAAATAACAGTTAACCATAACTCGAAACAGCATTAAAACATTTCGTATCGTCGTATTTCATCGTGAATACGCTCAAAGATACCTATTTGAGCACAAAGGAACGTTAAACGCAACATTTTTCATAATATATTTCGTACTAAATCTTCCAGCTTTGCGCAGACATATTGAGAATTTGATAACAATTTTACCGACATTTTTAATATCCGTTTAAAGTCGGTTCCCACAAAATCACGGTTCTTTGTGTGTATCTTTTATAATATATTTTATTCTGTGATGGACACAATACAGGGTAACACCTCCGTTATTCAAGTTTGTGTGAATAAATCTTCGCTTTATGAAACTTCAGTCGACGGACAATGAATGCTATTTTTCTGCATGCTGTTTTTTTTCTGCTGTAAAGTGCAATGGTTATTAGTTCAGAGACGGGTTCATTTGCATTTGTTTTTCTATTGGACTAATAAGTAATTTTGTTCCTTTTTTATCTTGTCTGTTTTAATATGTGTGTACATAAATGGTTAAATAAATAAGCTATGTACACATATTTCCTTAAACATTCTTCAAAGGCGATCGACCCATTACTAAATTTGGTAAAGCAACTTTGTTGTTGCAAGTTGTGTTCCTAAGTTTCAAAAAGAAAAAGGCAAAGTCTAACTTGTATCTAACACTATGTAATAACTTGCTCTAATAATATAATCGCTGAAATACAAATATTACCTAATAATAAAACTCGTTTTGTGATCTTGAAAAGATTTTGAGATCTTTTCAAGATCTCAAAACCTTTTCAGTTTTTTTTATCACTCAAGGTTAAAATAAAACTTATTACTAACTACATAACTACCCAATTTATCATAAACGTAGATCATAAAAAAACTTTTTAGCAAAAAAATACAATCGACTTCCAAAAATGCTACTATTAAGTGAAAAATAACTTTAATTTCGGAAATCGGTGTCTTTGGTTTTCTGTTTTCGTAATTTGCTTTCGACTTTCTCCACAATAATAAAAAATAATCACATAAATCAGCCAATAAAAAACCTTTCCCAATGTATAACCTCCTCCTTATTTTGAAGTCGTTTAAAAATATAAACCCTGACGAAGAAAAAAACTCTTGCACTGAAAAGTGCTTAAAATCTTGGCAATGCAATATAAAAAAGAATCACGTAAAACGGCCAAGAAAAAAAGAAACAACTTCGCCTTATGCATACTCTCCTCCTTATTTTGAAGTCGTTTAAAAATATAACCCTTGACGAAGCAAACATTCCCAAAACGCCTTTTGCCAACAAAGGACAAATCTACTTCTAGTACATAAACAGCCAACTCTCCCATCTAAAACCACCGTTTCAACTGAACGTTTAACTAACGAAGGTAATAGCAGTACTCTCTAACTAGCCGTTAATGTCAAACGCCAGGTGCAATATGTACCCGAGATAGTTTAATTAAATAGCATTGTGTAAGCTCGGGCTTCGCTTAGGACCGCCCTTACGTCTCGATCTAGACCAACTGGAGTTTCACTAGTAAAATACATCGTTATTTTAGTACTCAAGTAAGAATATTAAAGTATTATTAGTAAACACACCTTATATAATAAAATTGATTCTTGGATCTTTGACAGTCGTTACGGGTCGTCAGAAGCCCGAAAGTATGACAACCAGTCTTACCAAGGGGTATCGTATTACCCAGTAGCTGGGTTGTGGAGGTCAGATAGGCAGTCGCTCCATATAAAATACTGGTATTCAGCTGCATCCGGTTAGACTGGAAGCCGACCTCAGCATAATTATGTAGTTGGGAAAATGCTTGGCAGATATTATGTACCATAAATAAATAAAAGGATAATAAACGTATTATTGAAATCCTTAGAAAGGGCCATTCCTTCACAGTTCCTCCTTTAACCTTAACAGGTTAAGTATTTTATTCTCTAAAAAATGTGATTTCAAAATGTTACTTTGTTATTTTTAAAGAATTTCTTCAACTACCAATTATTACTCATGTAGTTTATATCTGAAATGCTAATAGGTAAGTAAGTATTATTTTAAGCTTATAGTTTATATCTGAAATGCTAATAGGTAAGTAAGTATTATTTTAAGCTTAAAACAGAATTGCAATTACATGATTTATTAAAATATTTCTCTACTTTGAATAAATAGTGTTCTCTATATTCGTAACGCGATATTCGATATTCGCTACAAAATATGCATTACAGCGTAAAAAAATAACGCCTCAGACTACAAAAAATCTCCAGGAACAAGCTGGTAAAACAAAGGAAAACGAACATCCAAGAAAGACTGCACTAAAATGAAATGATGCAGTAACATGGTGTAAGTTCAAGCGATAAGTATAGGTAACTTTGAAATGGGTGTTTGGCACGCGATGCATTCACGTCCGTACGATACATCATGTTTTCATGTCCGTGGAAAGCTCAGAACGCTTGACGGAGGAGGTTTATTTCACTGCTTGATACTACTGAATGATTGATAATGCTGTGGTAGAACTTTCGTAATGTTTTTTTGTCTAAATACATATTTATATTTTGGCCTAGGCCCGTCTAGATGATGCCATCCACCCGTCTTCAGGTTGTCGTTGTGTAAAAACATGGTCATGTCATGACGATTGGGAGTATTATTGACAAATTGTCAAAATATGTACAAGTGACAGCTGTGGAAGTCCTACCTTTGGCAGAGGGACAGAACAATACCCTAATTGCGTAACATCAATCAAAATCTGAATCATTTTGAAGGATATTGCTAATACATTGCTTCATATCTTCGAAAAATTTGTCTGCTCGGCAACGTAAAAAAACCGGCCAAGTGCGAGTCGGACTCGCGCACGAGGGTTCCGTACCATTATCTATAAAAATCAATCATGAGTTGATTGAATGAAAGGTAAATTGCGGTTTACGATTTATGACGTATTAAAAAAAACTACTTACTAGATCTCGTTCAAACTAATTTTCGGTGGAAGTTTACATGGTAATGTACATCATAATATATTTTTTTAGTTTTATCATTCTCTTATTTTAGAAATTACAGGGGTGACATACATTTTACCACTTTGGAAGTCTCTCGCGCAAACTATTCAGTTCAGAACAAAATGATATTAGAAACCTCAATATCATTTTTGAAGACCTATCCATAGATACCAGGTTGAAAAAAAAGATTTACAGATGCGTCATCTTCGACATAATTTTTAAAATCATATGAAAAGTAGGCAGATATTGATACTTAATGCTTGATTTTGTGTAACTCACCAAAGAGCTTGGATTATATATTTCTGTCTATAAATAAATACAGTGTGTCTTTATAAAGTGCACATATTAAAAAGGGTGAAAATATAAACTATAAATTAAAAAAAAAACTAAAAAAAAAAAAATATGGACTTTTAATTTTTTTTTACTCTCGTCTTGGTACCCCATGCAAACAAACTGTTACTAATTTTAAACTAAATGTGATATTAAAACAAAACAAAATTAATAATGATCTCTAATAATAGGCCGAGCTAATAAAGACATCATTTTTTGAAAAATAATCCTCATAAATTAATTATTAATGATTTTTTGAAGAAAATTTACCATTTTCCACCAATTTTTGCAATAAATGTAAAATTTATCAAAAAAATGTCAGTCTACAGTTTGTTTGCATGGGGTAGGTACCAAGACGAGAGTAAAAAACAAAAAGTCCATATTTTTTTTTTTTTTTTTGACATTTTTTCCGTCGATAAAATTGTTTATATTTTCACCCTTTTTAATATGTGCACTTTATAAAGACTCACACTGTATATGTTTCCCTTACTTGAATTGCTAATGACAACAGCCTTCAAACGCTCAATGCGTAAGGAGCTGGCCTATTTATCTTGGTGTATTCGGCTTTACAAAAGGATACTACTTATAGGAAATTAAGGAACCTACTTATCGATAGCCCAGTAAAAGCAAATAAAAAGAGAAATGTGAAAATCAATACCTTGCCCACGTCCGGCAGAAAGACAATACCACTGGTTGCAAATACAACAACTTTAAGATTAATTGTAATTCAGGGTTGAATTGTTAATTCAACACATTCTGGACCTTCACGTTACGGGTCGTCAGAAGCCCGAAAGTCTGACAACCAGTCTAGCAAGGGGTTTCGTTTTACCCAGTAACTGGGTTGTGGAGGTCAGGTGAGTAGTCGTGTCGTGTATTCAGTTGCATCCGGTTAGACTCGAAGCCGACCCCAACATATAGCTGGGAAAAGGCTAGGCAGATGATGAAGTGATTAAATGATATTTACAATAGATTTAAAAAAAACAACTGACTTCCTAAAACGACACTACAAAGTGAAAAATAACTTTATTTTCGGAAGTCGGTGTCGTTGGGCCTGCATTTTCATTGTTTGCCACCGACTTCCGAAATTAAAGTTATTTTTCACTTTGTAGTGTCGTTTTTGGAAGTCGGTTTCTTTTTACTTTTAAGTTGTAATTTTTACCAGTAATTAATTTTGGTTTAAAACCCAAACTACTGAACCGTTTTTGATGAAACTTCTATGTGACCATTTGGGAAGTACTTATACCGTTTCCAAAAAAAAAAAGAATTTTTCAAATCGGTTGGCAAGCGACGAAGTTTTGCGCGAACAAACATAAAAAAAAATACAAACATCCGAATTGAGAACCTCCTCCTTTTTTAGAATTCGGTTAAAAATACAGTCAGTCGAAGCATAAGAGTAAGTATGTAAGGATCGTAGCAAAGGGCGTTTTTTTAGTTTCTGCCAACTCCCAAGGGAAAAAGGTGTGAGTGTATGTATGTAAGTACCTATGTCTGCAAATATATCGTTCTATTATTCTTCACATCACCACATTAAGCCACGAGCATCATAGCTTTCTATCTTCATATTTCCATTCGTGTCTGGAACGGTTGCTTGGCACGCGATGCATCCTGCACGTTGCAGAGATACATCATGTGTCCCTCCAGCAAAATGAAGGTTCCTCTCGTTATGTACCGCTAATGTTATGAACAAGCTTTCCTGTGGTGTTTCCACTGCGTGATATATTGGCTGGTTGTAGAGACTGATGTGGTCTATTATGTTGTGTTAATATTTAGAGAAGAATTTTGCTTTTTGGGTAGTTTATCATTTATTTAAGTAACTAATTAAAAATGTAAAACTGACACTGACCTAAAACTACAGTCCTTTTATTCGTCACAACACCACATCAACATATGAACAGCAGGCCTATTCTGTAAGAAACCGGCCAAGTGCGAGTCCCACTCGCACACGAAGGGTACCGTACCACAAGGCAAATAACGCCGAAAAATAACACGGTTCTTATATGGAAACCCCCTGTAATTTTTTACTTTATTTTATTTTTAATATTTGTTGTTATAGCGGCAATAGAAACCACAATCAAAAACACAATCTGTGAAAATGTCAACTGTCTAACTATAACGGTTCGTGAGATACAGCCCGCTGACAGACAGACTGACTGATGGACGGACGGACGGACAGCGGAGGCTTAGTAATAGGGTCTCGTTGGCACCCTTTAGGTCAAGTGAGCTGTCAATAGTGTAAATATTTAGCATTAGTAGTGCAATTCTGTAACCATCTCACCGTGAAAACTCAGGTGAAGTGAGCGTGGAGTTAGCTGTAATTCCAACTAATACTAGGGATTGACACTATTGACAGCTCACTCTAAGCTCACTTCACCTAACTTTTCACGGTGAGATTTATACAGAATCGATCGACTGGTGGAATAAAAACACTTTAACCAAGTTTTCACGGTGAGATTTTTGCAGAATAGATCCGCTGTATACTTCCGTATCTTCATCCTTCAACTCCTGACTAGAACGGACTCTTGGCACGCGAAGCATTCACGTCGCAGAGATACATCATTTCACGGCACGGTTGGCGCAGTGGTTAAGCGATTGACTGCTGCGCTGCGTGTCGCGGGTTCGATTCCCGCACGGAACAAATATTTGTATGACCTACATGTATTTGTTCCGAGTCTGGGTGTTTTTCTATCTATAATATGTATGTATTTACAAAAAAAAAAATGTATATAAGTACCTAGTTTATCAGCCATCTTGTTACCATAACACAAGCATTAGGTTGCTTAGCTTGGGACTAGATGGCGCTGTGTGAAATGTCTAGGGATATTATTATTATTATTTGTGCCTCTAGTAAAATTAAGGCTCTTCGCGTTACGTACTGCTAATGTTATGAATGAGCTTTCCTGCAGTGTTTCATCTGTGTGATATATGGCTTAGATTTTGCATGTTGCATAAATATTTAGGGTAGTTCATTACCTTTTTGGAGATGTTTAGTATCAACTTATTTGTATACTAATATCTCTTTATTATAACAATACATTAAGTAGGTACTTATAAAAACTCAAAACATTACTCTGAATTATCACACTAGTTAAGTATTCATAATATTCTTACAAGATGACCGATATATCATCATTTGCATATAGTTATCTAGATAGAAAGAACGAATAGAATTTATTTGGCAACGAAACGAAAAAAAAAAGAACGTGAAACAACACACACACCGCCACACACCACACACCACCACACACCCCTACACACCACCACACACCCCAACACCATCACATCTAAATAAGTTTTCCCCGCCTATTACCACCAATGTAAAAAAAATCATTTCATCCCTGTTTCTGAAACTCCAGTAAATTACTTATGACTTGTCATTAGTATGAAGAGTCTAACAAAGATTAGGATCAACATTCTAAAACAGTTACCAACTGACGTAATTCTAGACTCAGACAGTTCCAGAATTAGCATGCACTCCAGGGAATTCGATACTTTTAGCCGCTACATCCTAATGTATTTTCCTAGTCAGTCCAACTTCAGTTAGGTAGACTTAACTTTTTAATTGAGTTGGCAATACGAATACCTTTAGAGTGTGACTTTCGAATGCTACAGAACAGTTACAAGACGGGCCTTTATTGCTCTTTGTTGCCAAGTCCCAACAGACCCCCGATCGAGTTATCCGTAATGTTATTACCTGTAATAACTATGAATTCTAATAATAGACTCGTTTCGTTGCGATAGGAACTTAATGGGTTACTGAACTGCCGGTAGCAATAACTTTAAACAAACGAAACGGTGTAGGAAGTTGTTTAAGGACGGACTTTATCATAAGGCTTGGTTTGTCCTTAATTATTGTTGGCATTGTGGCTTCTTGGCTTAGGTACCGGTTGGATAGGATAAATTAATAGTAATAGAATTTAGAATATTGTGTGGAGGTACATGAGAAAAAAAAAAAAAAAACAAGCAAAAGAATCATAGGGCATCAAAAAATTCGTCCGCATCGCTGTCAACAGGAACAGTGCCCAAAAGGCTGGCGGCATTGCCACGTTGTATGGCGATGCTAATTCTTTGGCCAAGAAACAGGCCAGCCCTCTGGTCACGTGAAGAGTCGACTAAGCGCTTGGCGATATCTCGATAAACCAAGTGGGCACGTGTGGAGGTATAATAATAATATAATAAAAACTTTTCAACATAATTACCGCATTTTTCAACACGTACAAATGCCAGCAGGTCAAGCTATCGGAAACTGTCAAATTTTCCCAATCAAACTTGAACCTTAATGCTTTAAAGATATAGTTGAAAATCTATAAAAAAAAATTGACAGATTGTAGTAGCTTGATGTGCTGGCGTCTGTACCTTAACATAAGCATAATCAGGCTACAATATTCCCACACTTCCCACTGCTGGGACTCACTGTTGGGGCCATAATCAACCTCGCAGGGACATGGACATACCGGTTACCTCACGATGTTTTCCTTTACCGTTTTGAGAGCAATCAAGTGGTGATGAAATAATTTATACAAAGAAAAGTGCCTACTCGGGTTCGACCACCGCGACCTACATACAACTCGTAAGTCGCGGCCCTTACCATTTGGTCCAGCAGTGCTCTCATCCATACTTTAATTTGACAAAATTATCAAATATTTTAAGTATAATTATTATTTTTATCCATTTGAACAGTAATGTAAAGTATTTTTTTTTTAATAGACGTTGATCTCCGTGGGATTGATAGGGGCTTGTGGCTAAGTAATAACAGCTGCACGGTTCGATCGATCGGGTTAAGCTACGCTTGCCGTCTGTGGATGGGTGACCCTCTTCACATACCAAGACCCCTCCGTGCCTCGGAAAGCACGTTAAGCCGTTGGTGCCGGCTGTCATTCGTGGATCTTTGACAGTAGTTACGGGTCATCAGTAGCCCGAAAGTCTGACAACCAGTCTTACCAAGGGGTATCGTATTACCCAGTAACTGGGTTATGGAGGTCAGATAGGCAGTCGTCGCTCCATATAAAATACGGTATTCTTCTGCATTCGGTTAGACTGCAAGCCGATTCCAACATAGTTGGGAAAAAGCTAGGCAGAAGATGAAACGTTGATTACTTGATTTCCTTCATAATGTTTTCTCGTTTCCTAAACACGGAAGATTGCGCCTGTATTTATTTTATAGGTCGCCAATTTTAACTCAGCGATGTAACCAATAAAGGCTCGAATGTCTAAATTGCTAACAAGATGCCAATCCTATTTGCATAATGCAAGCATTTCTATCTCTCCTTAACAACGAAAATTCTGTTTTAGGCAAATTGAAGCCTCGAAATTGGGCGATTTAATGAGGTTCAAAACTTTGAAGGTTTTCTTTAGGAAGTGGGTCTAATTTGAAATAACATATTCAAGCAGGGAAAATTTAACAATGAACTAGCCTAAGTGATAAGTGAATTACTTGAAGTGGGGGAACGATGAGTGTTTGCACATGCGTGTTCTTCGCCTTCGTGTCGCTGGCACGACTGTATTTTATTTATTTATTTATCACATGAAATGTTTCCTTTGCCATTGCAGATAAATCGAATGCAACAAAATAACTTAAACTATACCTACTTAACTAAACCTTACATGCTACACAGTTCGTGGTCCTTGTGAACTCATCCAGTGTACAGCAGTGCGATTCTGTAATCATCTCACCGTGAAAACTTAGGTGAAGTGAGCGTGGAGTGAGCTGTCATTCCAAATAATGCTAGGGATTGACACTACTGACAACTCACATCAAGCTCACTTCACTTGAGTTTTCACGGTGAGATTTTTACAGAATCGACCGGCAGGTGAATAAGTCTATGGCATCCGCCACCGTGTTGAGAGTGCGCAGCGCACGAATCACCGGTGCGCGCTCCAGCAGGTTAGTGCGCGCACTTGGCACCAGCAGCTACGTACCTATCCGGTAAATTAAACCCTATTTCTAACAGTATACCTTTAAATCTTGTTTTTTAACTTTGCCACTTCCACGGCGTTGTCGGTGGCAGTGCAGAGGTCGCTTTGACTGCATGTTTTGGGACACAGAGGGCAGGATAGGAGGTGGAGCATGGTTTGTGACATAGCTCCACAATCACACCCTACTGCCGTTCCGTCAAGGTAGCCCCACTTTACCAGGTTGGACGTACATCTTACCACTTGTGGACGTAGGAGGTGTTTATCTGAAAAAGGAGCTTCTGTTTGGAGTGCTAGTATTTTTGATCAAAATAATATTAATTTGTTTTGTCTAGTCATAATGGATCGTATTGAAATGTTTTGGATTTCGTCTCGCCAGAGACGTAAATACGACAGTAAATTAAACTTAGTCGGCCTTATTACAAAACAAGGTTTATCTTTAGACCAAGGTTTAAACCATCGAGCCATTTTTAAATTTCGAAGTATAATCCGATTAAGTTAAAGTTCCTAAAACGAAAACTGACGTTAATAGTATAAGTTGTAAATGTTGCATTAAGAACTTTACGTTTGTCGGAATAAAGTTCAAAATATAGTAACTGGCTCGAAAGTTTAGGCTAGGCTTAAAGTTAGAACTCGTTTTGTAATATGACGGAGAGTAACAATTTCTTTTCTAAATATAGCCTTGCTGAGAAACATAATATCAGTATCACTTATAATATAATCTAATCTTATTTTTTACATACTTCTTTGACATAATCTTTTTATTATTTGACATTATGTACAGACAATTCTAGCTTCAACTCTTTATTAGTGGTTGTAATGGCAGTCATGGTTCTAATAGTTCACACTTGGTTCTAATAGATTTTTATATGTTATCTGTCCTTTTGATGGATTCTTCTATATTTTGTAAATGTGAGGACTTTGTAGACCTTGTAGACTTTAGATCTGTAGACCATTTTTTATTTTATCAAGTACCTGGTACTTGTTGACAGGCCTACGCCTGTCTCCCATACCTACTGTAATTTGAAAACATTGTAAAAGCCAATTATTTTTAAAAGAGTTACCGTGGAGTTTCTTGCTCTTCTCCATAGGAAACGACCAATTGGAACCGTGCACCTAGCTTCTGACGTTTCATAAGTGCCCATGTTGGTTTATGTGAAATAAAATATTTTTATTTTTCATTTTGAATCTTTCTTAGGGCTGAGTTTTCAATCGACGAATAACTCTTTTTGTAGAATAAAATTGACGTCTAAGGTATTGTATGGAAGAACTGTCAAAAATTCAAAACTATTCCTAGATAAAATTAACTAGCGTCGGAAAAATCAGCCCTTATGCAGTACCTATTAACAGTTAGTACAGTCAGATAACTTTTTATCTGAGGAATAAATACTGCGGTTTGACACTTTTTGTATAGGAATACCTATGTCAAACCATCATAATTATTCTTTAGATAAAAGTTATCTGACTATTGAAAAATCAGCCCTAACTACTGTAAAAAAAAAATCAGAAAGAAAAAATAAAGCCAAAGAATCAGTAGCTTCATCAGCAGTAAGCACTTCAATTGCTGAAAATTTTGGGGTTCAAACACTTCGGTAGTAAGTACTACAGGATTGCGCCAGTTCTCCAGCCTCTTATCCACTGCCACCTCATCACGGTGTATACCCACTTCGCCTTAAAAAATATTCTCTGAGATTGCACACCTCGCGGTTGTGGAGGGTCTTCGCGTTTAAAAAGCCTCGACCCCTGGTTTGCGGTCAGCAGTGTACGGACCCTTCTATACAGGGCATCGAGTTCGGCATACTCATGACCCAACCATTGAAGGCGCGAACCTTGTTTCTGCCTAAAAGAAGGCTAATTAACACCGGGTCGAGGCGACTAAAGAAGCGCTCCTTCGACGCTTGCTTCATGTCAGCAACATTGATGCCTGCGTTGATGTTGTTGCCACGATGCGCAAGCGGTGCGCGTCTCTGGTGCGCAGGGTGCGGGGTAACGAACGTCAACTCCGTCCTGGCGATGATCGCCAGCAGCAGTCTGTTGGCAATCCAGTGATTGCCCTTATATCCGGCAATGTTGCAGCGAATACATTGCTAGCTTGTGAGTATTCGTTTTTGTCTGTGCTTGTTGGAGGAGAGAGATCTAAGGTGTATGGAATCCGAGAGATCGCGAGAATCCTTCGGATTCCATAATCTCCCCTCGCTTTACATGAATGACTGCAAATTTTTCCACACTAAATGAACTGAAAGTTTCAGTAGCGCCATCAGGATGGAAATAATAAGATACAATGATTACAATCATTGTTATTTTAATTTTATTTTTAGCAATGGAATGAAAATGGGTTTTCAGTAAAGCGGAGTTAGTTCATGAGTCCTTTATGACATTGAATAAATAACTAGTTTTCATGTAGCGCTCAATGATTTAGAAAATGAATTGAATAGTAGGTAGGTGGTAGAAGCCAACATATTTTGCTTATTTTATTACTAAACTAGCTTTTGCCCGCGACTTCGTTCGCGTGGAATAGTGACTTCACCAATAGCGCTGTATGTCCGGAATAAATTTTATTTTTTATTTTTTGTAATAAAAACTATCCTATGTCCATTCTCAAGTTCCAAACTATGTCTGTACCAAATTTCACACAAATCGGTTCAGTAGTTTAGGCGTGAAGCAAAGACAGACAGACAGACAGACAGAGTTACTTTCGCATTTATAATATTAGTTTGGATAGTTTGGATGAATGGGTATGACTTACTTACCTACGTTCTAGAATTCTTTATCATGAAAATGTGTGAACTTAGTATAATATCAATCTGCCTTTTCCCAACTAAGTTGGCGTCGGCTTCCAGTCTAACCGGATGTAGCTGAATACCAGTATTTTACATGAATCAACTACCTATCTGACCTCCATAATCCAGTTACTGGGTAACACGATACCCCTTGGTAAGACTGGTTGTCAGACTTTTGGGCTTCTGACGACGAATGACTGTCAAAGATCCAAGAATGACAGCCGGGACCAACAGCTTAACGTGCTTTCCGAGGCACGGAGGAGTCTCGGTATGTAAAGATGGTCACCCATCCACGGAACGACCGCAGCAAGGGTAGCTTAACCTGATTGATCGACCGTGCCGCTGTCATTACTTAGCCACGAGCCCTTTCTGAACTTAGTATATGTACATTTTTAAATTCTCCATTCCTTGTTAAATTAAATACAAATATCTGGATAACTTTTTCCTTGTACCTATTTTCATTACCGGAATGGTAATGAAAATACAAGGAAAAGGTAGTTTTTCTGGAAGTATATTAATTATTTTTTAAAGAACACAGACCAAGCACAATTACTTTTCCACATCACTACTCTTCCAAACATCTCGGAACCGTTCACAAATCACTGTTATACCTACCTACCCAACTCCGCAATAGAAGGCCGCTATAATAAATAACTCGGGTTCCGTACTGGACTACTGGTCAATTAACTTGACTTGTTTAAAGCGAGTATCTTTTTTTATTTTAAATAAAAGTGCTTCCAACACACAACTCTGTATTTACTCCAACTCCACTGTGGAGGCCTAGTGATAACGGCTCCGATGAGTTGTAAGTCGTGGGTTCGAACCCATGCAGGCACATTTGAACATTGTGTAAGTTTTTTTCATTACCAGTGCTTACGAAACGGTGAAAGAAGATACAGTAAGGAAATAGGTATGTCCTAGAACCAAAAATTCGAAGAAATGTGACATCTACCAATCCTGGTAGCTACCAATCCTGGTAGCTACCAATCGTTGGGCCCGTGTGGTGGATTCCAACGCACTCCCTTTTCAAGACCTGGGTCCCAGCAGTACGAAGTTACGAACATTATATTTACGCTGATGATGCTATAATAAATAACTCGGGTTCCGTACTGCAGTGCGATTCTGTAACCATCTCACCGTGAAAACTTAGGTGAAGTGAGCGTGGAGTGAGCTGTCTCACTCACTCCAAATAATGCTAAGGGATTAACACTATTGACAGCTCACTCTAAGCTCACTTCACCTAACTTTTCACGGTGAGATTTTTACAGATTCGGTCGGCTGTGCTCCTAGTGAATTATCGTTACTTGTTTAGTCAGCAAAAGCGACGGGGCCCCATAGGGCCGAAGCCTGCCAGGGTAGCGGGAACATCCGAAAGGGTTTACCGCTGCCCTGGAACATAAAGGGCTAAGGAAGGAACACGGGTGGGTTTTAGTCAGTAAGAGTCTGACACTCCCTTCTGCTCCACCCAAAGCGGGAGGAGTCATTTCATGATTTCCCATCCCCAAAAAAAAAAAAAAGGGAGCATCTACCAATCTTGGTAGCTACCAATCGTTGGGCCCGTGTGGTGGATTCCAACGCACTCCCTCTCACAAACAGGAGACATGGGTCCCAGCAGTACGAAGTTACGAACATTATATTTACGCTGATGATGCTATAATAAATAACTCGGGTTCCGTACTGGACTCCTAGTGAATTATCGTTACTTGTTTAAAGGGAGTTCTTTTTATTATTTTTTTTTAAATAAAGGTGCTTCCAAACACAACTCCGTAATTACTGGAACTTTTTCAGAATATGGTGAGGCGAAATTAGTTTGCGTACACGTGAAATTTTCGGCGAAAGTTCCAGGAATATTTTTTATTTCGTTTTCTTTTGCTAGCTGTAATTATCGAGCAATTTGGAAGTGGGTTTTTTATTTTGTTTGCGCGTGTATCATTATTTTTTATTTAAATAGCTACGTGATGTTTAATTTGGACTTTCAGCGGGAGGATTTTTTTTTGTTTTTCTGTTCATTTATTTTTACTAGTCCTTAATGTGACTTTAATGTTTGCCAAATTCATGATACCTTCTGTTTTAAACGTGGTCCTACAGTAGTATTTTTCGTTAATAGTGGATATAGGCACGAATCTGCCAAAAAAAAAATATATCTACACACCACGTATCGTTCATTTGCAGATATGCCCAAAAAAGTATTCATTTTTAATTTCCGTTACCTAAGCGCTAGTTCAAGGCAGATATCACCACGATATTTAATCGAAGTCGGGTCCGTTCCTTAATCATGGATACTGGCACAAATCTGACAAAAAAAAACATACATACTTCAAAACTACGGCTTATTGTTCATTTGCAGGCATGGCGGGCTGATATCAGTCGGGGCCGGGGTGCGGCGAATGTACAAGTATGTCCCGGTCCCCCGACTCATCGTACTAGAAGGAACAGTGGGGTTTTAGTCGGTAGGAATTCGACATAAACCTCCATTCTTCTCAGACGTAGGGTATGCATGAGGACTTCCACACAAAAAAAAGTTATGCCGAAAAAGTATTTCGTTTTAATTTCCGTTTTGAAAACAAAAGTACCTCAACCTTAGTTCAGGGTAGGTTGCACCACGATATTTCATCGAAATCAGAGGGGAAATTCTCGTAATTTTAAGACCGTTCACAGTCTGATCTCAGTTTCAATCTGTCAAAAAATACTTGTAATTTCCCTACATTTTGACAAGTTTTTGACATTTTGTTTGTCGCTGAGATGAGACTGCGACTAGATTTTGAACGTTTTAAATTACGAGAATTGGCCTTCTGTTCAACGATTAAGGAGACAATGAAAACTTTCGCATTCTTTTTATTCATAAGAGGATCTGACATATCCAGCCTTAGCGCGTTTTTTGACAGGACATAAAAAGTGACATCGTGACAAATTCACAGTGGCGCTCGCTCAGCGGGATGCCTCCCTAATAGGATCTGTGAGGGCTCCATAAATAATGCCCTCTTGAGTTTACAGGGACACGGCTACAAAGTTCGGAGAAATGATTATTTAAATTATACCTACTTACATATTTATTTTGTTTACAAGCAGACTTTTCTATTTTAGCAAAACGACAGCGGTGATGAAAAAAAAAATCAGCTGTTCCCTACATTTATGTTCGTATAACTCGTCAAAATGTAGGGAACACCAGATTTTTGTTTCGCGATTTCGGGTTTGGTCCCATTGTAAAAGTTGTTCATAATGATGAGTACAATAACCCCCTAGAGTTATGGGATATAAAAAAAAAAACACGTTGTATATATTATTAGGGGTTAAAATATGAAATTGCCGATTTGTACTGAAAAATTGAAATTCGTTTATTTTTAATTTAACATATTTATTTAATCAATATTGATTATCTATACATTGCTGCCATCTAATAGGAAGGTCATTTATGCCTTTGCGATAGAACTTTCGTGATCTAGATTCGACAAACTGTGTGAAAGCATTTTGTACTGCCTTCTGAGAAGAAAACTTTTTATCGTGTAGAAAATTGTCCAAATCACGAAAAAAATGGTAGTCCGTTGGAGCAAAGTCTGGCGAATACGGAGGGTGACGAATGGTTTCTAATTGCAGTTCCTGTAGAGTTAAAACGGTTTCTCGTGCTGTATGAGGTCTCGCGTTATTATGGAGTAATAATGGTGTAGATCGATTCATGAGTCGGGGCTGTTTTACTGCTAGTTTTGCTATCATTGTTCGGAGTTTAGCACAGTTATCGTTATTGCTTGACCAGATCGGAGAAAGCTATAGTGAATAACACTATGCTGAGACCACCAAACAGTTACCATTACCTTTTTATTGGTAAGCTTTGCTTTAGGACACTGTTGCGGCGTTAGACCTGGGATCAGCCATTGCATTTTTCGCTTACGGTTGTCGTAAAGAATCCACTTTTCATCACATGTCACAATTCGATCCAATATTCATTCATTTCTGTATCGATTCAGCAAGGCAACACAAGTTTTAACACGCGATTCTTTCTGCAGATCAGTCAAATCATGAGGCACCCATTTCTCATATTTTTTTATTTTATTGACTTGACGCAAATGAGTCAATATTGTTGGCAAGGTAACGTTAAACCATGCCGCTAATTCCTGGGTAGTTTGGCTCGGATCCGCTTCCACCATCTCTTTCAATTCATTGTTATTCACCTGTGTGGGCGGTCTTCCTCGTGGTTCGTTCTTCAAAGAGTTTCCATCACGAAAGCGTTTGAACCAAAATCGCACGGTGCGTTCATTAGCAGTCGCCTTTCCAAACGCAACATTGATATTGCGAGCTGTTTCTGCCGCGTTAGTTCCGCGTCGGAACTCGTGTTCAAAAATAACTCGATGTTTCGAAGTATCCATCTTTCTTGTCTAAGCTGAATAAAAAAAACAACTGAAAGTCGATAATCGAATGTTGCAATTTTTTTTAAAAAGTTTCACTCAAAAATCTCAAACCATGAAGGTTCTATGTCAATTCGAAGTACCTATTACAATAAAACGGAATTCTAATAAATAATTCTAAAAAAATAAAATAATAAATTCTAATAAATAATTCTTTTTCAGAATTTTTTTAATAATTCTGTCTGTGTAGTCTTGACATTTTAGGATTATGCTAACTTAACAAGTTTGTTAAGTTATCATAATCCTAAAATGTCAAGATTTCATGAAATAGTCATTCAGTAGGATTACTTGATCTTAGAGAGTTGTGGTGATGACTTTAATGATTATAATTCTGTAAATACATATTTGTTACGGCCGCGAATCATATTTTAATCAACGTACAACTTAGTACTGACCAGCAAATTGCAAAAAACGTAAGAAAATTTGAATTTCGCGGGCTACCTGGGAGCATGGATCCACCTTAATTGACTTGCTTTTAAAAATGGGGTTATGAAATACAAAGAGAATTTTTCAAATCCAGAGATTAGCGCGTCCAAGCAAACAAACTTTTCAGCTTTATTATTAGTATAGATATAGAAATATAGATCTATATGACATCTCTTCTATTTAGATCAGGGGTTCCCAACCTTTTCTTGGTCAGGGACCACTTTTATATTATTCTTGTTGGCAGGGACCACTATGTAGGTATAATAAAAATAAACTGTAATAATCCAACTGACACTTTCATTAAAAACTTAATAGGAATTAATATAATAATATCCCTGGACATTTCACACAGCGCCATCTAGTCCCAAGCTAAGCAACCTAATGCTTGTGTTATGGTAACAAATTATATACGGCGGCCCGACGTACCGCCCCCTCCACCCGCGCTCTTCTCACTCACTGCTCGGCGACCAACGGCTCACCGCCCGCTAAATTTAAAATCGTTCGCGGACCACATTTTGGCTTCTGCGGACCACTGGTGGTCCACGGACCACTGGTTGGGAACCACTGATTTAGATAGATGGGAGACGACCTTTGTTAAGCACCAGTCCCACCAATGACCTATGCTGACCGGTCAGAGGGGCGGTCATAGACGGGCTACACTTACATACGAGATTGATGTTTGGGTACGTTATTTTTAGCAGAAAGTAATACGTTATTTTTGGTCCCCTTCTTTGCGTAAAAACATTGCTTCCATCCGACTAATATTATTATTTATATCAGATAATCGGATAACAGAGATCCGTAGTGTTAGTAAAGTACCTCATACCTAGTGTTAGTATATACATAAATTAAAATAACAAACTGGGTATGAGTCAACTTGTAAAGAAGACGAAACCAGTTTCTCAACCGGTCATCTTCTCCACAAAATGCCTCATAAAAGGGGAAAACACATTCTCAGTCATATTAAAAACGTGATGGTTTGTTTGGATGGATGGATGGATTTTTGTTACTCTTTCACGCAAAAACTACTGAACAGATTTGGATGAAATTTAGCACACAGATACTTTATAACCAGAATTAACACAATAGAATATTTTTTATTCCGATATTCCCACGGGCTCGAAACTTAGGTGAAAGCTCGGGGCGCTGCCAGTAAACAATAAAATAAAAATGAAGCAAGGTTACGCCGATAAAGCCTTATCTTTGTATTGGGTTTGGGAAACAAGAGCCATGAGAAGTATTAATTTAAGTCAACTTTTTAATTTTGTAAGTATAATAATTACAAAGAAATCAACAAATCAAAATTATAGGTGGTAACTGGTACTCATTACCAAAAGTAATGAGTACCACCATAATACTTTATCGGGGTCGCGAGTTCGATCCCCAGACAAATTCAGATTGGAATAAGCTATTCGCAACAGTGGATTTTGATACCAAGACTTTCGTGCTAGCGTACCATTCAAACAGTTTTTCGAAATAGCGTGCGTCGCTATAACGTCATTCGATATAACAGTTTTCGACCCAATGTGTTTTCGAACTGGCGTACCACTCGTAAAGTTTTTCGAAATAGCGTGCGTCGCAATAACGTCATTCGAATCTTCATATCACTCCCTACCTCTTTAGGTAGGGAGTGATATGAAGATTCGAATGACGTTCGATATTTAGGATGGTGTAATAAGCTCTTTAGCTTATTACACCATCCTAAATATCGGAGCCGATATTTAGTCGTTCCTAAATTCAGGATAGTTAAATCGCATTTAGGAAGGAAGGATCCGATTTAAGATCCGATTTAGGACAAGAATGGTTTCCGACGTCCTAAATCTATATCGTATCCTAAATCGGAAGGGTGTAATCACATTTAGGACGCTCAGTCGCCCTTAAGGGTATATTATGTTCTGTGCTCAGTCGCCGCTCGCCTGCCGTCTCGAGCGCATGTTTTTCGTTGATTGTATGCATAGGTAATAAGTACGCAAAACAAGCAAGCTCTTAACACAGAATCCAGGATCTCGTTGGTAGATGGCGTCGGTGGCGTTAGCAGGATATATAGGAGAAACCTTTGCCCAGCAGTGGGGCAATATAGATTATCGAAAAAATAATAATTATATAATTCATTCTATAGGTTTAAAGAACTTTTATTGTAATTATGTATGACCTCATACCTCATATACCCCATATTCAAACAAATAGATTATTTAATTTGGATTCAAGCAGTATAGCATCAGATAACGTTGTGGCGTAACCTGAAATAGTCCTTTGTCGAGCACTGGACTGCGATAGATTGAGTTGATTGATAGAATCATTGCTGCCAGATTTGCCATGATGTCTTCATTCAATACTCAAATCTTTATTGCATTTCATACGATTGTGTTAGATACATGGTATTACAAGGTAAAAAATCAAGATGGACCCTGTCGGGCACAGCAAAAATTATAGTTATCTAAAGGGCTGGTTGAGTTGAGTTCGATACCCAATATAGGCAATATCTTCATACGTTATCTCTATAGGAATTCTAAACAGCCTACAGTGTAGAATATTACCTCCAAAATCTGTCAGACAAACTTTAGCGTAATTTGGTACCTTCCCAAATAGTTCCATCAAGACTTGATACGCATACATAAACCCCGTGATCTTCTAAAGGTCATTAGCTTTCCGAACTCAACATACAAAGGCCCAAACTTCGGTTAAATTCTCGAATAATTAGGACTACATAACTTGCTCAAAGTGCGCCTAACATCAAGCAAATCAGTTCCTCTTCAGTTTAAAATCGATCTAACTAGACTTTAACTTAGACTTCAATAGTTAAATGAACTTGTGAACTCCAGCGGAAAATTGCTGGCATTTAGTTAAATTTTAGATTTAAATTGTGTTGAATAATTAGTAAAGATATTATGGCAGCTATGTGGTTTTGAGTCTTCAATCTTGCTTAGGTTTGATGTTGTAGAATGTTTTAGCCCGTAATTTATCTTCGGGTTCAGTAAATCTTCTGTTGGAAGTTTGTAGACGGTTTAATGAATGAGATAAAGTTCTATATAACCGGAATTCTGTATTTGGTTATTATGATTGATTTTATTGGGTGTTTTGCAGGTAACGGAGTGGTGCGAAGATGGAAGTGCTGTCTTTCTTTCTGATTCATCATCCGCTTGTAGATACCTATTTCACGGATAGTCATGGGCCCCGCCAATCGCTTACCATTTAACTAAGGGCTGATTTTCCAATGGACAAATGATTTTTAATCGTGGAATAAAATTGACGTCAAACAGTTTTTCTATGTAAGAATTATCGAAAATTCAAAATTATTCCTTCAATAAAATTATCTGGCCTTAGAAAAATCATCCCTTTAGAAACATAAACTATACAAATAAATAATTGAAGTGTCTGTTTGAAATGTCAAAATGCTTCTTACTAAATGCTTAAGAAAGTCTATACGATACTTATAACAAAAGCACTATTTTTACAATTTTTGTCTGTTTGTTCCGGTTAATCTCCGAAACGGCTGGACAGATTTTGACGGGTCTTTCACTGGCAGATTTTTATTTTTATTAGCTATTAACATCCCACTGCTGGAGAAGGGCCTTCTAACTGTCTTCTTCACCTCAAAAGTAGCACTTTTATTTTATTAAAGAAAAAATCAAAAAGTCTTAAGACATTAATACTTTTCGATTTTTTGACTTCGTTCGCGTGACAACGCGAACGAAGCCCCGGGCAGCAGTTAGTTCATAAATATAAATACTTTAAAAACATAGGTTTTAAAAAGAACAGCACACTGCTACAAAAAACCTGTATTGTGGCATTTGTGGCACAGTTTACATGCCATAAGTTCGGCCTTCACCTGATAGATGGCGCTGCAAGTCACTTTCAACATTCGCGGAGTACCGCCTACTAACACCGAGACGCTGATCGGCCTAGATTTCAAGTGTCCCTAAGTATTTTGGCACAAATTCACACCTTAATCATTTCGAGCATTAGGTACGTGTAGGACTCACCGTTTTACAAACTACATATTTTGGGCACACCGAAGGTTTGCAAGTTCGGTAGGTGCAGCTAAGATTGGATTGATGTGCTGGAACCAGCACCCTGCTTTCATAACAGACTATCAATCTCAATCTGAATAATTTTTAAGACAATTTTCATTCCTATGAAGCAATGGAAATTGCCATATTGAAAAATTTGTCTGCTCAACAACGTAAATAATACAATGAATGTTGTTGAACTATCAAAATGTAAGCCATTGCTACTGATAAATACAGCAGGGTAATTGCGTAACACAATATTTGTGTTACGTAATTACCCTGCTGTATTTACCATAATATTATGTGAATAGTATCCCACGGCTACTACACAAGTCAACTACACAAGTCTTCCTTGTAGCCGTGCACCCCTCAAGAATATCAGGGGCTGCATGAATATTGAGACTACAGCCTCAGGAATTCAATGCTAGCGTTCCTAGATACACGTGAACTTCCCTCTCCTCCAATATTTTTTGGAACGAAGTTCCTTATCGCGCGTTGCGAAAGGGGGCTAGACGGAAAAAATTAAGACCAAGAGTTGGAACGACACTTTTTGCTATAGTTGTAAGCCGTGCGGCGTGCGCGTGTTTCTCTGTCTGTCTCTCTCTCTCTTATAGAAAGCAAGCCAGTTGTTATACTTCGTTCCATCCGGGTGTCCCTTCACACCTCTCAAGTTTTTTATAATTTTGTTGCGGATACCATGACAGTTGAATAATTTCTTTTGTGACCTTCAAATTTCCATCGTCTGCTTTTCTGATTAGTCGTCGTGCAACCTTTGGGTGCTGCTGAGACAAACAGTGGTAAGTGCAATCAGGAAAATTGAGGAATCAATATTTTAAATAAAAAGATACGCATAAACCTATTAAAACTATAAATCCAATATATACCTAATTACATAAAAATATAAGCACAAATAAATATACTAAGAATAAATAAGACAAACAATGAAAAAATATTACCGTTGTGATGATACTGCCAGTTATTTTCGGTGAAGACATGACATGTATTGTGTGTCACAGCCCGTTCTGTAATCTCTTCGTACCGACAATCCCCATGTTTTGTACCATAATTAACTACCTACGAGTATACAATTTACAAAGGTTGTTGACGCTCATTATTTATTAAAGCAGAACCTACAAAAAACATTTTTTATGTAACAACGTAGTCACATGTTTTCCCAATTAGCTATCCAGAAAGATGTTCTTATTAAGAAAGATATAATCTCAGCTTATGAAAAGAACCTTGATTAGGGATGAGAATACAAGTTTTATTACTATAATCCCTAATTTTTTCTCGGAAGTACGTAGGCACATAATATATATTTATATGTACATGTAAAGGAACTACCTTTACCTACATGTAGATATTATGTCCTACTCAAATATAATGAATAACGTTTTCCATAATACAATACGAATAACATTTTACTACACGTGGAAACTTGTAATTGGCCTTATTTTTGTATAATCTATTACTTACTGTATCTGTATATCTGTAAGTTTTCCTAAAAATAAATAAATACTAAGGAGAAGTAATAATATCACGTCATACAGGTAGACGATATTAATATGGTATGAAGTAGGTAGGTGAGTTTCCTACTTTAAGTAAAGAATATTTCTATATTCGAAGCAATCAAATTGTGAATGAATACCTATTACGAATTTGTAGCTTTATGACTTAGTTAGTCATTACCAAGAATGACAAGCACAAATAATACTTGGCCCGACGACCCGCCTACCCTTGGCTACCGTAGCGGCCAAGGCCACGGTGAGGCAAGAGGAGAAGAATCCCCGGAATAGAAGCACAAAACCGATCTAACTGTAGGTGCTTGGGGCAGTGGATGTCTTTCAGCTGAAATGATGAAGATGAGTCATTACCAAGGGCTAGGTATTGTGTTACCCAGTTAAGGTTGTGGAAGTCAGATAGACAGTCGTACCATGTAAAATACTGGTATTTGGATGCAAATTAATACCAGTATTTTGCATGGAGCGAAAAGAAGTCAACCTTAACATAGTTGAGAAAAGGCTCGGCAGATGATGATACTCTTTGCAAATATAAGTTTGACATAAGGAACAGAAACAGAGGGGCAATTCGCGTAATTTTAAGAACGTTTACAGTCTGATCTCAGTCTCAATCTGTCAAAAATACTTCTAATTCTTGTTTTTCATTTTGACAAGTTTTTGACATTTGTTTGTCGCCGAGATGAGACTGCGATTTTGAACATTTTAAATTACGTAAATTGGCCTTCTGGTGAAAATCTTCGACAAAATGTAGAGGTTGCTCGGTTCATTCCTTTTGCCAAACGCTAAGAATGATTTCTTTGCAACTTTATGATATTATTTTGAGCCTACTTGCTGACTTACCTACGTTAACAATTATATAAAGGTTTTCTCTGAAAATACTATATCCAATTCTGTCGCCAAGCGACACAGCCTTTCCGGTTTTGTTTTTGCTTATGCATGATTAATTATAGGGAAAGAAATATTCCAACTCTCTTCCAGCATCTGTGTTCCCTTCCACATTTAACCCTTCTTTGCCTTCAAAGCAAAAGTGAGCTGGCATTTTGACGGCACGGTTGGCGCAGTGGTTAAGCGATTGACTGCTGCGCTGCGTGTCGCGGGTTCGATTCCCGCACGGAACAAATATTTGTATGACCTACATTTACTTGTTCCGAGTGTGGGTGTTTTTCTATCTATAATATGTATGTATTTACAAAAAAAAAAAAAAATGTATATAAGTAGTTTATCAGCCATCTTGTTACCATAACACAAGCATTAGGTTGCTTAGCTTGGGACTAGATGGCGCTGTGTGAAATGTCCAGGGATATAATAAAAAAAAAAAAAATTTTAAGGGTGCACTTTTTATTGTTAATAAAAATTCAAAATAATAAAAAACCTTTGTCCCGGAAGTTGCCAAAATGGCAACTGCAGTGCGATTCTGTAACCATCTCACCGTGAAAACTTAGGTGAAGTGAGCGTGGAGTGAGCTGTCATTCCAAATAATGCTAGGGATTGACACTACTGACAACTCACATCAAGCTCACTTCACTTGAGTTTTCACGGTGAGATTTTTACAGAATCGACCGGCTGTATGTGAAGTCAGAGAAATTATTATTTAAACTAATTGACTCTACTGAATCTACCTAACCTTTTGCCGACTACTCGTATATTGAGGTCGGCTTTCAGTGTAGCCAGATGCAGTTGAATTTTGTATTTCCCATGTAGCGACCGCCTATCTGACCTAAATGCTTAATGGACTAAGGGCTGATTTCACCAAAGTCAAATATCTTTTATCCGTGGAATAAAATTGACGTCTGAGAGTTCTAGTACGAAATTCAGCACATGAGTTTAGACCCCATAGCGTCGAAATTTTTCGTCGGTTATTAAAAAAAAAATATTGCTGTTCCATACATTTTGACCGCGTAGGTATTGCACTTTTCTATGAAACAGAAGTTTTTTTTTTTTTGATAATCGATGAAAATTTTCGACGCTATGGGGTCTAAACTCATGTGCTGAATCCATGATTACAGTTTGCGCGTCGTTGTCCCTGCCACACTGTATTCATGTTCGTTTTACTTACAAAGCTAGTTTTAATGTTCTTCGCTGGCTGCGTACATTCAGAGCCTGCTTCTATTATGTGGGACCAACTTATAAGTTATGTGTACGATACGCGGATAGTAACTTACTTATTTAATGTTGTTATTACATAATGCATGTATGTTTGTTTATGTGAATTAATTTAAAATTAACTTCAAACAGTGCATTCCTGTAGTCGGTGTATTTATAAATTTTCAGACGCAGAGACAAGTCAAACACTCGGCACCACATGTGACTGTTCCTAAATTACCCTAGGCTGATAAAATTTTCGTTTTTCCTAATTATGTGAAATTTCACAGTTAAGATCGGCTCTCCCTTTATAATTGTTATTAAGTGCTACTGCTAAACATGACCATGAATATGAGAGCAGCAGGACCCAGTGGTAACGGCCGAAGTTTTAACCCAGACAATCACTTTCATCATTTCAGCCAAAAGACGTCCACTGTTGGTTACGCGCTTTACTTTGTGTAAATTATTTCATCACCACTGCTCTCAAAATGGTGAAGGAAAACATCGTGAGGAAACAGGCATATCCTAGGAACAAAAAAACTTGAGAGGTGTCAAGGGGCACCCAGATGGAACGAAGTTCCTTTCGATTAATTAGTGAAGGAATAAAATATATTTTTTTTTAAGTTATAATAATATATTTTTTTAATATTTACAAATAAAAAAACTCAGACAAAAAAAACTGGCTTGCTTTCTATAAGAGAGAGAGAGAGAGAGACACAGAGAAACACGCGCACGCCGCACGGCTTACAACTATAGCAAAAAGTGTCGATATAACTTTTGGTCTTAATTTTTTCCGTCTAGCCCCCTTTCACAACACGCGATAAGGAACTTCGTTCCAAATATCATAAACGTGACATCTACCAACCCGCACTGGCCCGCTCCCTTTCTCTGAGAGGAGGCCTGTGTCCCAGCAGTGGCGACATTATATAGGCTAATTATGCTGAACATGAGGTCCTAGGTTGGATTCCCGGGTTGGGCAAAGTGTTATTGGGTTCTTCCATCTGAAATATCTTAGTAGCAGCCTGGAGTCTGGATTTATGCCAGGTTGATGGCAACAGGCTCGCCTGGCCAGGATCATCATCTGCCTAGCCTTTTCCCAACTATGTTGGGGTCGGCTTCCAGTCTAACCGGATGCAACTGAATACCAGTATTTTACATGGAGCGACTGCCTATCTGACCTCCACAACCCAGTGACTGGGTAATACGATACCCCTTGGTAAGACTGGTTGTCAGACTTTCGGGCTACTGACGATCCGTAACGACTATCAAAGATCCACGAATGACAGCCGGGACCAACGGCTTAACGTGCTTTCCGAGGCACGAAGGGGTCTTGGTTTGTGAAAATGGTCACCAAATAAATGGCCACGGACCAACCGCGGCAAGCGTAGCTTAACCTGATCGATCGACCCGAGCGGCTGTTATTACTTAGCCACAAGCCCCTCTCGCCCCTATTATATCGGACTTAAATATAAGTAACAAAATCTGTAACCTAACCTAACCCTTTAGGAAATTACAGGATGTTATGTTATGTTACAATTTTTTTTTACCTAAAGTCATGAAATAAAGCCAAGGTATGCATCTATAGCAGTTCAGGATGAGATATACCTATTTTTTCCGTGGGGTTAATCCTTATGGATACCCACGTCTGACAAGAACGGAGGAACGGACTCCTACCATTAAAACCTCACTGTCCCTTCTATTACCATAAGTTGGGGGCCCGGGAGATACATGTATCTCCCGGGCCCCCAACTTTCACCACACCAACGAAAGACGAGATAACCTAATAGGAATAAGATTATATCCAATAGGTTGGTAATACATTCGCTTTCGTATTTATTTACATATCTGTCCTCCCTACTTCTCGCGACCTACATACGCATCCCAGTATCTTAGATCTTTTGGCAACTATTTATGTATTAAACATAAATTGCCAGGATAAAACTTCGCGTTCCCGCATGGCCTTCCTTCCAACCTTGAGAAAAAACAAAAGAATTTGTATTTTTCTTTTGTCTTATTCCTAAAAATATTCTCCAGAGAACACAAGAAAAAAAAAACGAGAAATCAAGAGCACTAGACACGGCTAATTGAATTTGAATCCATCAAGGAAGTCTACTGCCAGTAAATAAATAAATCCTACACGTGAATTTTATTCAGAATTTTTCTGAGAATACTTTTCACGATGAACTAAGTTTTGTTTATTCCCAGTATCGCAGCGTTATCCATCATCTAAGCATCTAAAATCCGACAGAACCTCTTTTCAGATAAATTTGTCGAAAAGGAAAGGCTTTGCCTAAGTAGATACCTACCTACCTTACTTAGGCAAAAACTTGCCTAACAAAGAGCTATTTACAAAATAATATAGGTAATATAAGTAGGTATATAAATCTATCAATTCAAGACGTAAATAAAAATGTTTTCTTTCTTCTTTCAGTTACCAAAATTTTTTCAACTACCTACAAGTTTGCGTCAGATGCAGCAACACATCTAAATTTTAGTTGAAGTGGCTGTCATCACTCCGTCGTTCTTAACTCACCTTCTGAGGAAAAGGTAAGGCGAATCACCCACTACAACGCGCCACGCGATAGGTCGCAGATACAGCGCGCGCATGATTTTTTACACACAAATTCAATAAAAACGCGAATTTGGCTCCGTTTCCGCAAGGCACATTGCAGTGTGTGATCCGCTTTACCTACTAATCTTCTTATATTAAACACCACCACATCAGACCCAATATGCTTCGAAGGAGTCGGCAGAAAGACGTGCTAATAGCTTTCAGTATAGCGCAACCCCTATTAGAGTCAACTCCCCGCACTTCTAGAGTTCGTCGTGTGCCGGCCAGCACCCTAAGAGTAGGGTAGGAGTAGGATAGGAGTAGGTTAAGAGTAGGGTAGAAGTAGGGTAGGAGTAGGTTAAGAGTAGGGTAGAAGTAGGGTAGGAGTAGGTTTGGAGCAGGGTAGGAGTAGGGTAGGAGTAGGGTAGGAGTAGGGTAGGAGTAGGGTAGGAGTAGGTTAGGAGTAGGTTAAGAGTAGGGTAGAAGTAGGGTAGGAGTAGGTTAAGAGTAGGGTAGAAGTAGGGTAGGAGTAGGTTTGGAGCAGGGTAGGAGTAGGGTAGGAGTAGAGTAGGAGTAGGTTAGGAGTAGGGTAGAAGTAGGGTAGGAGTAGGTTTGGAGCAGGGTAGGAGTAGGGTAGGAGTAGGGTAGGAGTAGGGTAGGAGTAGGGTAAGAGTAGGGTAGGAGTAGGGTAGGAGTTGGATAGGAGTAGGTTAAGAGTAGGGTAGAAGTAGGGTAGGAGTAGGTTTGGAGCAGGGTAGGAGTAGGGTAGGAGTAGGTTAGGAGTAGGGTAGAAGTAGAATAGGAGTAGGGTAGGAGTAGGGTAAGGGGTAGGACACCACGCGAACGAAGTAGCGCCGGGCAGCTAGAAATAATGTATATGGCACAACAATAGATATATGTATCATAAGTTTTGCTACTCCCTCTTACTACATAGTTTATACCTAAGAACTAAAAACAAAAATCAAAATCCACAGTTTCAAATAAAATATTTTTATGTCACGTTGAATCTTCCCCGTGATTTCTGCTAAACGAAGCAAAAAGCGATAAAAACTGCACACACAAGCCGCTTGGCCGCCGTTTCTGGCACCAGCTAAAATTTATCGGAGCAAGATTTAATGTGAAATTTTTACTATAAAATATCGTTGCAAGCGAATAATAACATCCTATTGGTTATTGTAAAGAGGGTACTGGTAAAAAGCCCAGATTCCACTTGATGTAGGAGATTAAACACATCTTTGGAAATGTTTTACTGTAAGTAAAAGGATATGAGCAAGTTAGAAGATGAGAACTGCCAGTAATCCATTCGTAGGTCAATCTCTACAGTCAATGACCTACAATATCCACTAGTCGCATAACAGAATAATCAGCCTAAAATTTTCCCACTGCTGGGACACAGGCCTTCACTCGGAGAGAGGGAATGGGCCATAAACCACCGCGCGGGCCCAGTGCGTTTTGGTAGATGTCACATGACACAGATGACATCTTTATTCAGCTTGTAAAATTCTGATATAAGAACTTCACTTTTCAAGTTCGATTCTCACCATAATTGAGAGTTATGCTGTTATTGTCAAACCGAAGGACGCCTTTGTTCATGTATGCCCTACGATTTAAAGGTTTTTTAGAGAATCAAAAACTTCGATCAAAATCAATATGCTATCCATGTAATCTAGATAGATCCAGCACAGTTCGCAATATAAACTGCCTGACCGTGCATTTTAATTTCCTCTATCGTTCGCTGTGTTTACTTTAGAAAACGAATAAAACCAATCTATTAGCCCTAGTACAGTCAGCCCCAAAAAGGTGTATACACGGACAAGGAACCATTTTATCGTCTACAACTTTTGTTCCATAAAATTGTATTCATCGTATTGGTACAAAACAAAGTATATATAAAATTTATTTTACCAAAACAAAGTTAAACATTTTGTCCCAAAACATCTATGTAGGTATATGTCACCGCACACTGGCTTATTTGTTTTGTTTTTTTTAAATGAACTAACGCTATTAGCGATCGAAGTCATTTGACTTAACTGTCTAGCCTAAATGAGTTAACGAGTTATGAGTTAGTGAGCTAGTTACTGAATGGCTAATTGAGGCCATGAGAGCCACAGTGGTCTAACTGTCATTTTTTAAATACTTACTGACTTTATTTGAAAAAACTGCTCTAAACTGCAAAAGTTATAGCGCCACAGTGGCCTAAAAATTAGTTAATTTTTTTTCAGTTAGGCCACTGTGGCTCTGCTCTAAACTGTAAAAGTCATAGCGCCACAGTGGCCTAAAAATTAGTTATTTTTTTTTCAGTTAGGCTAATTGGCTGCGACATATACACCCTGTGACCAAAACAATGTTCACAGTGATAGTTCCAGAACAAGAGATACGCGAGACTTACAAAGATACACAAAGTCGGTCGATATCGGCTATGAGTGATTGGATCCGTAGGCTAAGTACCTAACTAAGTGAGCGAAGTAGTTGTAAGCTGTACAGCTTACAAAGTGGTGTGTACTGATATACACCACTTTGTTGATCGGATCAAAAGTTCGCCTGTGTTTACATACTATGAAAGCAGGTCAGTGTTAGTAGTGTTCAGATAAGGCAAATAACACACGGTTTAGCAGGGCGTCACCTGCTGTCGCAGTTCGCGGTTGTAAGGATCAAAATCTTCGAATACCACAGGTATTCATAAGCCCAAGACTCTACAGATTACCTACAATGTTCGCCAAGATTTTGAACCACCCGACCGCACACCGCCGCGTCTGGCGGCGCCGCAAAGTTCCGTGTTTTATTGTCCTTAGTTTTATCCGCACAGACTGTAGACTAAGTACCTATATGTGTCAATCTAGGACCCTTGTCTATTGGTATAAACAAGGGTCGATTGATATCTTTATAGATCGGATAGGTTAAGTCTTATCAGCTCTTTGGTCCAAATCTAATGGCTGTCTGGGGAATTTCGACTGAGAAATCTAAATCTATGTAGTTTTTTTGCTATGTAACATATTTTGAACACTTGCTTTTTGACAAAGTTCTGTCATGTCTCTCGATTTAAATACAATGGTTGAGTCCCGATTCAAATCTATACTAAAATTATACAGAGGTAAAATTTGTGAGTTTGTACGATTATGTAGGGACAATCTTCAGAACTGCTGTTCCGATTCCGAAAACTCTTTCACTAAATGGGAAGCTACAGTATTGCCGAGGGCCATAGGATTGTAATGAAATTCCGCGCGAAAACGAAGTCGCGGCCAGAAGCTAGTTGACAATAATTCTAAGAACTCAAAATTATTTATTTCAATTAAACCACTTACTTTCTCAATTGTCAAAGAGTCGGTCAGTTAGTTAGAATGTTGAAGCTAAAAAAAGCTTAGCAGCATCGTAAAGTACGGGTCTCATAACGAAGGTATTAATACACGACAGTTTTTGTACATCTAAACATTAAGTACCCCTTAAAGATTAAACACCTAAAACCAAACCTAAATGACTGTCACGTACATATGCAATGAACATGTTTGAATGGAGCTTTTAAATCCTGATCGATGTATAGAGCGTACCTACGAGTACTTCATATTGAACCTATGCAATGCCGAGTCCATTTGGGCAGTGATCACCGTATTCAAATACACTCGGCCTCGAAATTTATTGCTAATCCCCGGTCCGTATGTCCACGTATTGATTTATTTACATATGGCAACTACCTACGAATTGCAATGCCTATGGTGTTATGAAGAGTCAATTGTATTACATACACATTTGTTTATCGACACCATAAGACACTGTTTTTAAAACAGCAAGACGGGATAAAGATGTGCGATATAATATTATGTGTTTAATTTTTGTGCACTGCATGCTCAAATACCCGTGCCACACGTTGCAACTTTGTATTTGCAGTATGTATTAGGTACACACGGCTACACGTCATGCTATACAAAACCAGTTTGTCTTGGCCTCACTTTGTATGATATTTTGTCACAATGAGCGGTCAGCCAATACTGGTTTTGCATAGCTTGATGTGTAGCCGTGTGTACTAACATTTTGGTTAGTACATACCTAATACATACGGCAAGTGTATAGTAATCGTAACGTAGATTCGAACGATTTAAACATTTAAAATACTCGTTTCACACATAATATTTATTCAGTTTACATAATCCTTTAGCATAAACAGCCTATAATGTTCCCACTGCTGGGACGCAGGCTTCCACTCTGTGAGAGGGAGTAGGTAGGCCGTAATCCACCACGCGGGCCCAGTGCGGGTCGGTAGATGCCACATGACTTCCAATTTTTGGGTACGTTTAAGTGGTACTAATTGTACAGACGCCAGCAGGTCAAGCTACCCGAAACTGTCAAATTTTCCCAATCAATTTTGAACCTTGACGCTATAGCGATAAAGTTGAAAATATATTAAAGAAATTTGACAGATTGTAGTAGCTTGATGTGCTGGCGTCTGTACTTGTCGCAAACTTTTAAACTGGGCCCGTATTCCCGTAATTTAAAACGTTCAAAATCTAGTCGCAGTCTCATCTCGGCGACAAACAAATGTCAAAAACTTGTCAAAATGTAGGGAAATTAGAGGCATTTTTGACAGATTGAGACTGATATCAGACTGTGAACGTTCTTAAAATTACGAAAATTACCCTGCTGAAATGCTACAGGATAGTAGTATTTTCAAAAAAATAAATTCTTTGTGCTGGGGCCTCATATCGATGTTTTAACCAATATTGGTTAGACGCAGGAACCGTTGGTAATGTAGCCAGCAATCAATGAGATGAGGAAGATGACTGTACTCGAAACTCATTCGATTCAAAAGCTATTGTTTCAGCAACATTTCAATATTCATTTGTTTTCCACCAACATTGAGACCTATTGTGTTCATTCCCATTAATGTGATTATTTGAGCATAATATTTTGTATGAAACTGCGGAAATGCGGAAGCCGACTCGATTATTTACATTACTGTATAATTTTTTTGTTTGTTTTATAAAGAATAGGTACGATTACATATTATAATGCTTTTATAATTATTGCAATGTATCGGAAATGTTACCATGGTGTTTGTTGAATATATTTATATTTGTATGTAGGTATATTTATATAGTCAAAATATGACTACGACAAATGATTGGTTTTCTTGAAGACGGAGTTAAACGATTAACTAATTCATGTCGTGGTGTAAAGTATAACCAGCCAGTAAGTTTGGTAGCTAAGCTAGCTGCCAACGCTACATCGGATGACGAAAGCATCATCACTCGTCACGGCTCTTTTAATGCACTCCCATCCTTGAAACATACCATACCGTAAAATAAAATAAAGAAACTCGTGTATTTAAATACGAAAAAATATTTTCCAAGTGTAACGAAGCGTTCATCTGCAGGCACGTATTAGAAAAAATCTTTTCCCTACAACGGTAACGATATGCCAGTCAGTACGAATCTCGTATGTAAACTACTTTCCCTTTTGACTTGCAGACTTCAGTTGTATTTGAAAAGATCTCGATAGCTGAGATTGGATCGTTCGTTTAGTTTTCCCAGTCGACCAGCCAATACTCGATAAAAAGCGTAAAAGCCTCTGACTACAGATAGGTTCACATGGTTTGTTTTATAACTCAGTGGAGGCGTAACACAGTGGACAAACACAGTTTACGAGCTGTTAACGTTATCATGGAGTGAGATGTGATGTACCGACGTTCCCCGTCTCACTTACTATGATTTTATATGAGGAAAAAGAATTGGGTCATGTGGTTGACACGTTTTTAGAACGCGAGGGAGCTTTGAAACCAATCCTCATTCGATTATTGGTATTAAACGAGATGGAAGGGATGCGAAAGGTTCGGATCTAATTATATCTCTTTTTACATTATTTACGACATCGCCGGTATAATGTTCACACGTTTCTATTATAATATTATTTCTGTTATGAACTTTCTGGGAGATTGTATCCAATTTGCGACAATATTATCTGATACAAAAAATGTTCAGAACTTTTGAATGGAAAATTAAGGCTCATTAGATCGGAATTAAATTCGACGTCGAGAGAGTTGGAAGTTTGCGAAATTCACAAACATTAAAGAGAACTAAAGAAACGAAAAGTTCGTGGGGAATGTTTTTTTTTTTTTGTTTAATGAAAATGCGATCCATTTAAGCGGAATAATAAATTGGACCGCGCACAATGGGCGGTATTATCGAACTTAGACGATGGGGAATCGGTACATAAGTACGACATAAGCGATGTGTGAGGGTGAAATGAAAATATATTATATTTTCTCCCCTCTATGCAATTATTGGTATTTTGGGATGAATCTTGAGTCACCTCGTGACAACAGCACGGGGGTTAGGCGTTGATGTAGTTTGTTTACTGGAAACGACTTGAATTAGTTGCATTCTTGGTGTTTCATCAAAAACAAATCTGTTACATGTTTCTCAACAATCAACCTAGAAAAACCAATACTTAGATTTGTTACTATGACCACAAAGTGCTCATATACACGAGCGACATGCGTCAACAGCAGAGGCAACTGGCACCGACACGCGTCAACGGCAGTGACAACTGGCACCGACACGCGCCGACGGCAGAGGCAACTGGCACCAACACGCGTCAACGGCAGTGACAACTGGCACCGACACGCGTCAACGGCAGTGGCAACTGGCACCGACACGCGTCGACGGCAGTGACAACTGGCACCGACACGCGTCGACGGCAGAGGCAACTGGCACCGACACCCGTCGACGGCAGAGGCAACTGGCACCAACACGCGTCAACAGCAGTGACAACTGGCACCGACACGCGTCAACGGCAGTGGCAACTGGCACCGACACGCGTCGACGGCAGTGACAACTGGCACCGACACGCGTCGACGGCAGAGGCAACTGGCACCGACACCCGTCGACGGCAGAGGCAACTGGCACCGACACGCGTCGACGGCAGAGGCAACTGGCACCGACACGCGTCGACGGCAGAGGCAACTGGCACCGACACGCGTCGACGGCAGAGGCAACTGGCACCGACACGCGTCGACGGCAGTGACAACTGGCACCGACACGCGTCGACGGCAGTGACAACTGGCACCGACACGCGCCGACGGCAGAGGCAACTGGCACCAACACGCGTCAACGGCAGTGACAACTGGCACCGACACGCGTCAACGGCAGTGGCAACTGGCACCGACACGCGTCGACGGCAGTGACAACTGGCACCGACACGCGTCGACGGCAGAGGCAACTGGCACCGACACCCGTCGACGGCAGAGGCAACTGGCACCGACACGCGTCGACGGCAGAGGCAACTGGCACCGACACGCGTCGACGGCAGAGGCAACTGGCACCGACACGCGTCGACGGCAGAGGCAACTGGCACCGACACGCGTCGACGGGAGAGGCAACTGGCACCGACACGCGTCAACGGCAGTGGCAACTGGCACCGACACGCGTCGACGGCAGCCGTCGACCCTCGTCAACGGTTGTAGTTGCCTTCGCCGTTGACGCGTGTCGCTCGTGTGTGTGCACCAAGGCCAAAAATTGATATTTTCCTACATTTTTACCTAAAGGCGCTGCCCAGCGCCTCGCAGCACTACGCGCCCAAAGGCTGTCTAGACTTCAAAAGACCCCATGACCTTCTTAGTTTGTTTTAGCCTTTAATCAGAAACCTAGATAGGATCTCGCTATCATTTATTTACGCAAAAGATCATTCATTTCATTACTATTTATGAATAAAGTCAAGACTTTTTCATAAACCAATGATACCTTTGTACGTATTTTTACTCTTTTGTGTCCTGGAATGTATTCCGCATTATTTTCTCTATTTCCTTCAGTCACATCTTATGACTGAACTCAGCAGGATTCCCATATAACTCTCTTCACTTGCTTCCCTTGCAAAAAACTCATATTTTAATGCTATTTTAAAAGTTGTTTACTTATAATGCTATAGCGTATTTTTTGTGCTGTAGAGCCTTCACGCAGACGACGTCGCGGGCAGCAGCTAGTTTATGAATAAAGTCAAGACTTTTTCATAAACAAATGTTACTGACCGTAGGCCACCCTCCGCCGCACGACAAAATAAGTACCTAAAAGTTGGAAAGAATTGCTGCAATCGTTATTAAAAAAAAACGCTTCGAAGCTTTTTGACTGTCAAAGCAAACCATAGCGTACCTAACAGAACTGTTGACTGAAAAAAAAATTGTTTATTGTTTACGGTTTTGTGTTCTTGTTCTGTTTGTTAAAGTTTAGTAGGTATTTAGTTTATAGTTAGTGGATTCGTTTTTATTTTTGTAACTTTTACATACATGCCTGCTGATCTATTCAAATGTATGTTTCCAATTATTGTTATTTCAAGTTAAACAAATATCAAAATTATTTTAGTAGTAATTAAGTTTATTTTAGAGTGACTAATACTATTTAAAAAGTTATAAAAATAATGAAGTTGTAGCGTAAACTGAACTTTATAGAGTGGGTATTAAAGTTATTTTTCCAAATACTCATATTTGTATACATGTTTGGCAAATAAATCGCGAACGGTGATTATGTACTTCTCATATTTTCAAAATAAAATATCTTTTACCTTTATCTTGGCAGTGGCAACAAAACCAGTACAAGCTGGTTTCTTATTCTATTAAAACTTCGTACTACGCTAGGCCAGCTCAAGGTCGAAAGGTTACCACACTTACCACAGACGTGCGGCGCGACTGTACCTAATATTGGTCTTACCTTTCAACCTCTCTTCATATAAAACAAATAGACTAGCTCCCTATTGTTGCTAGCCAAAGCCCTCAAGGACATATTCTGAAGCCCAATATTTGTATTAGTTAGTACCCTAAAGGCATCGTGGTAACAGTTACAAGGACCGTCTCCATGATATAGGGTAGCTTGGTTTTGATACTGGCACCTTAGTGAGGGCTTATATTAGACAATATATTAGGTTTATTGATCGTTCGACGGACGCGCTTATTTCGAGGGATCTCCGTAATAATGGTGTGGGTCTGTGGGAAATATATCATCTTGGTTGTTTTGTTTTGATAGTAAGGATGTTGTTATTATAATGGTCATGGTGTGTCAGTATTGATAGCCAATTTAAATCATATTATCATCGAAGCAATTTTTTTTGAACCAAGGTTTTTCTGGGTTCGATTTCCAGATCTGTCAAATAAATATTGGGTTTTTCTGGAATTTCTAAATATTTCTGAATGTTGATGACAATAGGCTCGTCCCCTATTACATGCGACTTAAACATAACTGGCGAAATGTAATAATAATAATAATATCCCTGGAAATGTAGGTGTACAGACGCCAGCTGCATGTCAAGCTACCCGAAACTGTCAAATTTTCCCAATCAACCTTGAACCTTAATGCTTTACCGATAACGTTGAAAATCTATTACAGAAATTTGACAGATTGTAGTAGTTTGATGTGCTGGCGTCTGTACTATTACCTACAGGTAGGTACACCTCTGCCTATCCCTTCGGTAAATACAGGCGTGATGTTATATTTTTCTGGTGTTTACAAAACTTATGTTTTGCATTTTTATTTTTTTGTGAAGGTTTTTTTGGCCCTTAAAGCAGAAGTAAACCACTTTTCCGTTAAACATTTTCCGCTGCATTCTGAAATTCAAATAGTATACTTCATAATCATCTGCTCATACTTACTTTCCCAACTTCACTTAAAGCGTAGGTAATCAAACATCCACTCCCCATGCATTGCATAGTTTAACAAGAGTTGTAGAAAGCGTTTTAATAAAACACCATATGAAAATAGGAACTCATTTATTTACATTACAAATATTTACACAGTACCAAACGGGCTTGGTACATACACAAACAGAATGGCATCTTGAGCAAATACACCTAAGCTAATATTATGCGATTATTGTGACGATCTCACGAATATAAAGAAAATATAACTAAACCATCGAAATTAAAATTATTTTGAGTCTCTTTGAGCGAATCTCAAGCCTTACAAACTAAGTTAGAAAAGAAAATAAAGAGAAATAAGTATGATTTTGAGCAAATTAAATTATTTCAATTTACGAAATATCGCCATCTTGACGGGGGTGAATTGTCGCCCCTTTTAGAAATAATAATAGCGTCTCCAAGCCCCGAATGTCCGAAGGCCATGGGGATCGAAAATAATTTTAAGGATCATAAGATTTTATCATTATTTTTTGAATGGAATGTTTCATAATACTCTATTTTGCTTCATACCCTAAATTAATTAAGAAAAAAAGAAAAATCAAATATAAAATACAAATAAAAAAATAGACACAACCAATATTCATAAAGAACTGCGTGTAAAGAAACCCGAAAAGGTAAAAGAACAGAATTAGAATAACGTTCAAAAGTTGTAACAGCTCTTTGGAATAATTTCAAAATAACCTCAATGTTTGTACGAATTAAAATCTCATTGAACTAATACTAACATTCTTAACAAACTAAAAAATTGTGACAACCGAATGATAAATATCACAACACGAGCCCTGCATCTGTTTTGGAATTCTCTAATCACTAACGGTCATATGTTCGATGAGTTCATAATACTTAGGTTGGAATGTTAACAATTGCTATAAATCCAAGTCGTCATCTGTCTCGCTCTCACTATCATCCTTTAAGGCCTTATGTATCTCTTCCTCGACCTCCATCGCACTCTGCGATTTATCATCAACAGCCAACTTATTATAGACTACATTTGGTTTGTAATACCCGCTGCAACAGTACCTCTTCGCGACACACGATAACATGAAGTACAAACAGGCAGAACTGACTACGAACAAGACGACAACAAGAGCAACGTTCAGCCTATAATGCCAATTAGCGTCGTTTATTTGCGACACTACCGTTTTCTGGTAACAGTAGTATTTAGGTTCGGTGTCTGTTAAGTTGAAAAGTTGAGCGTCGTCTAAACACGACAGACATTGATTGTTGTGAGGGCCCACGCAGGAGGCGCATGTGTAATGACACGGGAGGCACGTGAGTGGGGGCTTAGCGTCGCTCTCGTTAGCTGCAGACTCCATATCTAAAGCTTCTAACGCGGTCTGCTTAGGGGCGTCGGCGTACTGTCTTTTCATTATGGCCCCCTCGGAATAATAAGTTAGGTTACGTCTTCTTGAGCTCCTTTCCATTGTAATCTCACTGGCATACGTACCGTCTGGACAACGTTTGTAGCATCGACCGGAGTACAAATGCAAGCCCTTCGCGCACTCTAATGAAAGAAAGAGAACAAAGGTATTTAATTACATGAAACAAAAGAGCGACAGTCCTTCACCACCCAGCACCTTTTCCAGCGTCCATGCAGCTTGCGATCTCCTGCCAAATGATGCTGATGCGCGTCCGAGAGACTCGATGTCAGTTCACAGAGGGAAGCAAGTTTTGGAAAACTTAGGAAAGGTAACATAGAATCTTGTCACTGATCTCAAATAATTTTGGTCATACATACTTTGTCGGATCATACAGTTGATGAAAACAAACGAATGTTAAAATAGAAGTAAACATGCAAAGAGACGTGCACAAAATTAAATGAAATCAGACAGAAAAATAAAGTTTAATTTCATGTGACGAAAATGAAAGGTGAAAATAGATTAAAAATGTTTTGTCAAAATTGTGCCAGTGCATAACTAAATTGACATGTGAAATAAATTAAGCGTGGTTTGCGGTGCTAACAGATAAAAGCAAGCTTAGTCTAAGCAAAGCGAAACGTGCAATAAACAAATGTAATAAAAATAAACAAAATATATCTAATGAAACACAGTTTGTTTTCTTATAACAACACGTAATGCGACTAACTGCTTATTCGTTATGAACTATCATCAGAGACAAGACACTATACAATATCTATGTTAAAATGAAAACCTTAATAAATTTTGTAATAAAAGATTGTTTTTATTATTTCCCGTTCACATTAGATTCAATATATACAAATTATGCTTCAACATTTACATTACAGTTCATTGGGCTGCTACTTAACTTCGAAATCGGTGAACAATTTTACATTTTACACAACTATTATAAAAATGAGCCTTTTTGATGATTTCTAGTCAATCGAGCAGTAAACCAACATTCTTTTCGACTTTGGTATCTGTAGAAAATGAAGGGTTAGAAGTGATGATGGAGAAGTATTCTAGATACTTATCTATTATATTAAAATTACGATAATTTTCCTACCAGTCGATGAGAAATCATGAACGTTCAGTCGTTTTCAATTTACAGGTTTGTGAGCAAATTTGTACAAGTCTCCAAATTTATTTATATCGATACATACCTACTTATTATTTACAATTATCTTTATATTCTTCTATGCTATATGGATTGGCAATCTTTGCTATGATCACAACCACAATATGCAATTATGTTAAACCTACAAGTTACGTCCAAATACATGAAAACTACATTCATTTTATGTAGTGTTTATCGTAGCATATTACCTTTAAAAGCCGACCGGACTCTTCCATTAAAATCAAAGCGAGGGGGTGGAAACTATGAAGTAAAATGGAATACATTCCAATAATCGGCTTTAATTTATTGCGATCAAAGGAAAAATTAATAACGCAACATCAAGTAATAATTTTCGTATAAACCCGACACATAACCTGACACGTACACCTTCATTATCGCTTATTAAATTCAATGTTAGACTCTAATCACAATCATGTTCCCGACGTGTCTAAACGCTTTGATAATCATGATCGGTGGCGTGACAGATCCTAATTATGCTACGACAAACACGTCGATGAGAATAAGGACAATTTAAACACGAAACTTATTATAACAGATATGTATTCCTGTTCAAACATACGTAAAGGCGATTTTTTCATTTCAACAAATACTGGGTGGCAAACTGTAACCATTAATTCAGCATAATGATTCTAGATCTAGAAGCATCAAAATTTATATTCGGTTATTTAAAAAAAAGATTGCTGCTCCATGAATTTTTGACCACGTATGTATCACACTTTCTATGAAACAGCAGATTATTTGTTATGCTAGCCGACAATTTTTTTTTACACTATAATCATGTGCTGAATTTGTTAAAAAGTTACAGTTTGCGCGTCGCTGTCCCTGCCACCTTGTTTATAAATGTATTTTGTATTAATTATGAAAGTAGGTATTTCAAAATATTCATTTGTTTTTCGATGAATAACAAAATAGAAATAGCTGCAAATAACTCTACAACATGATAAAGCAATAATTCACTGAAAAATATCGCCAAAACGATGCCTAAAATAAATCAGAACATGATTTACGTCTAAAATAAATTTATTCTATTACTTTATTATCTAAATATATTCATTAATAAATAAATTATGTTATAAACAAGTGAAGGGCTATAGTAAATGCGCTAACATTTGGTATAATTTTCATAGTCCAACGTAGACCGATACGTTTTCAGTGAAAATTCGAGTTGCACAGTGAACTAGGGAGAATATGACAAAAAAAAAATAATAGCTACACGCTTTCAGACTGCAAAAAATGTACTGTGAGTAATTTAAATATCAAAAAGTAATATCTAAATTAATAAAATATTGGTCACAGTGCAAAATAAGTACGTAAAATGGGCTTAAGTTTATAACACCACATAGATATTAGGGTAAGGCTGCGTACACACCAAACGCATAATCAGCTGCGGGCTGTGAGAATGTACGAAAAACAAAACACTGTCAATCGGCAGCTGAAGGTGTTTTTTTATAATGTTGAACTAGACGCTCACAGTCCATGGCTGACTATACGTTTTGGTGTGAAAGCAGACTCACACGTATTGATTTTAGGAAAACTTTATACATTGTTCACTCATATTCAATTACTCTTTGCAATTACTCGTGAAAAATGGACGTTCTCGACTTGATATCGTAATTATACATTATTATACGTAATTGCACTTGTTCACTAGCTCTTCATTTAATATTTTTGCCAATAAAGTGATGGATTTTTATACAAATGAACATACTTAAATAGTAACACCTAGAGAATTACATTTATTTCATTTTAGCTGTCCATTTGAAAGTTTGTTGTTATTGTCCCCATGTTTTTAGGGAGAAGTGTTAAAATATCAAGTCCAGACGCAAAAAACAACAATTTCCAGTATTTAAGTTTACGCTAAATACAAATTATCCATGTAACCTTTCCCTTGTTCCACGTTTTCTCAAAGCATCAATTTTATATGTTGTCAAATAACATGTCAAGTGCTTTGATCGGCTGTTGTTGTTTGGATCCACCAATCATAATACAAATATTGAGATTTGATCAGGCTCCCGATTTTCGAGAGCCTGATCAAATCTCAATATCTGTATTTAGTTACTGAATACATCGATCTTTGAAAAATATCGGAAGTAGGGAAGTAATAGAGAACCCAGAACGTTTGGTCTTTCCGTCTGGTCCTTATTGTTATCAAGTTTATATTATACTTGACTTTTTGGTTTCATTATCCCTACTTGTATGTCGGTAATAGTTTTCTGAACTACTCGAGAAAAGGCTAGACAATGATGAGTTGTTCTCTCAAACGTTTGGACTTAACATAGTAACAGCAACTGTTAACTAGTACAATAGATCCTTAACGAACAGTACGTAAACCTTAAGTACGAAGTCTATGTATGTAGGTACGAGACGCGGTATTATTTGCTAACTATTGGTAAACATTCTAACATAAATTGGGCCGTATGCACGTCGCTTTTGTCTGGTTGTCTAAGCACGTTAGTTTTTAGAATATAGATCGAGACTTTAAGAAAGGTTTGAACTTAAATGTTGTTATATCCCTTGAATGTTGATCAGTTGAGCTTGAATAGTTAAGAGAAGAATGGAAAACATTAAGCAGTATCTATATCCTAAAACCAGAATTGGTGAGGAGGCTCTATATTAGCATAATCAGCCTATAATGTTCCCACTGCTGGGACACAGGCCTCCTTTCTTTGAGAGGGAGTAGACGGCCCAGCGCGGGTTGATAGATATCACATGTCTTCGAATTTTTTGTTATAGGACATGCCGGTTTCCTCACGATGTTTTCCTTCACCGTTTTGAGAGCAGTGGTGATGACATTATTTACACAACGACCTACAAATCGTAAGTACGTTACGTTGCCACTGGGTCACCGCTGCTCTCAGTCTATATTAGTAGCTGTGAATATAATAGACAGCCTTTTAACAAGTAATCAGTCAAACCTGCACGGATTAAGACTTAGCCAATAGCCAAACAATATTATGGAATTTCCAATACCGTCAAAGCTGCATGGCCGTGTAGCTGCCTGTATAGCCGCATACCTTTGATTACTGCCAAAGCTGTACAGCTTTTGAAAGCTGGTCCTTTTGGAAGCTATACGCGGATCAAAGCAACGATCAATCAAAGTTTTTGATTGGTTTAGCTGTCAGAATTTTTATTCTTGTATGGTGTCGATGGCACATGTAATATTTTATTAGCTGCATTTATTTCAAGGAACGAGAAAATTATGAAAAAAAAAAACAGGAATTTGTTGACGTTGTTACAGTTTTGGTCAATTTGTACCAAGGCCATTGAAAGTTTTACTTTACTTGAACTTATAAACCTAACATCTGACCTAATTCATGTGGACAAAGATAGACCCAGACAAAATCGGTGCACATAGGACAGCGCTACTTCCCACATTGTGATCGGACAGGCTGCAGCATAACCGAAACTTAAAACAAACATATCAATAATAACAGCTTGTACTTATATATAAACCCGGTAAATTTAACTAAAATCACAATGCCATAGGCGCGGTACTAGGGACCCAGCGTGGTTACAGAGCTCGGAGTTAGGCGCTGCAAGCAGGGCGCGCGCGCCGGCCGCGCCCCCAGCCACGCGCGCCTCAACACGCGGACCTCTAACCTACCGCTAGCAGTTAGTGCACAATCGCGATTACTTACTCTATGGGGCTGTCTGCGTTGAGAACTGATACTGGAGGATTGTAAGCGCAACGCGTCGGCCGCTGACATTAACATGATGATGAATAGGCACAAACCTAGGCAGTGTAGTGAGTGTGGCGCGTGCGTGGCGCAACCCGACGCGTTTCCTGTGTACTGTCCCGCGCTGCCAGAGTCCACCGACTCGGGGGGACTATCTTCGCTTATCTAGTCAAAAAAAAAAACAACATTAGTTCTATAAAGAAAAAACAGTCTCTTTTGGAAGTTAAATGAAATACGGTTTCTTTCACGAGATACTATGATAAATAAGATAAGTACAAATTAGATTATATTAGAGTTGTGTGCTACGAAGTGAAGTCTGGTTATAGCGGCTAGCTTAAATTAAATAAATCACATTACTAAAAATATATTTCAGAACTAACATTAACATTGTGCTTAAAGTTTTAAATAAATAAATAAAACAATTTTATACAAAATATTCTAAGAATATTAAATTATTTCAATTAACTTTTTACAAACAGAACTACATCAAGTTGGTTCAAAACTAATAATCTTCAAATGTTACGATTTTAATTACAAAATAAATACGAATCAAACGAATTTTAATATTTTGTTATAAACATACACTTTTCATACATTAAACTTTACCGAATTCTTCGTTGATTTTCACCATGATCCATATATCTATGTCGAACGGAAAGATACTATATTGAAGCCATTATTTGCGGACCTAAACAATGGATATGTTTTAACATAAACTTGACATCACACCTATTTTCGCCGTAGGGCAGAATATAGGGTGATATTTTTTATTGTGCTAATTATGATATCATACCATACACGATGACTTAACAAGGGTCCATAATATAAGATGCTCTCTCTTTAATATTAAAATTAAAAAACACTAGAGTTAACCAAATTTGTTGGGTGCACCCTTTTATCTATTTATTTAAAATACCTTAAACCATTGTGCAAACAAATCCTTGATGAATTACTAAAAGACTTTAATTGTACAATTTCTCTGAGACACAACATACACAAAATGGATGGTACACGAACTAAATTCCTAATATTTTCACTCAGACAGACTCGTCTGGTCCTTGCTGCCATTTGTTCTAGAAAATATCTTTCATGTACAATAAAGAGTACAACAATCTCCATAAAGTTTCTCATTTCATCATCGTATCTCGTCTATCAAATAACGTAAAAACTGTATATCTAGGTACCAGCTTTTGCCTTCGGCTTCTCCCGCGTGGATGTCGAAAGATATCCCAGGAGGTCGTACTACCGGCATTAAAAGTATCCTATGTGTAAATCCAGGTTATAAACTATCTGTGTGCCAAATTTCATCCAAATCCGATCAGCCGTTTTTATTCCAATCCGTAACATACATCCAGGCAAACAGACAAACGAACAAAAAGTCAAAAAAACTATATTTTCGGCATCAGACTCGTTCCTACATCTCGTAGCAATTTTTGCTTTTACTATATTATTTATATATGAAAGAATTTTAGTATAAACATCAGGTTTTATGGCGAGCATAGGGGATGGCAATGTCTTGATGAGTTCAGACTGGTGTTTCTGTAATAGCGTGGGGCGTAAATTTCTGAATCGCGTGACGGTATTAGCCTAGATACAAACGCAGCAGTTACCTACCTAATAAATAACCTAGGACTATTAATCTTCAAAGTAGAAATAAATCATAACAGCAGTAATTTAAAGTAGTGGTGTTTATCATAGAGACTCGAAGGGCTTCGCTGGTCAGCTCTATCTTTTAGAGTGCCAACGGAACCCTATTACTAAGCCTACGCTGTCTGTTCGTCTGTCTGTCAGCGGGCTGAATCTCATGAACCGTAATACGTGACAGATTAAATTTTTTCAGAGTTTATATTTCTATTGCCGCTATAATACACATCATCATAAAAATAATACACAACGTTAATGAAAACTAAATGGGCTTTCCATACGAGAAACGTGTTTTTTTTCGGCGTTGTTTGCCGTATGGTACGAAACCCTTCGTGTGCGATTCAGACTCGCAATTGGCAGGTTTTTCAAAGGTAGCTCAGATGTTTCACAAAATTCATTATCTGGCGATATTTTATTTAAATTGGAATTCAGTATCTCATTATTTTGAAGACTTAGATAGTTGTCTTGGATTAGAGGGATGAAGAAAAAAAAGGGATCTAGTCCCTTTCTATTTTCTTTTCTTAGAATCTAATACCCGACGAGCTTGGAAACCTGCGTCTGAAGTAAAGTGATCGGATATTTTAATGATCAAAGACGTGTTTTGTACACAGTTTTCACAGAAAAAGGTCACGATTTATTTGTTTTGACGTTGCGAACATTAGCTAAAAACAAATGATCGAATAAGAATCGTTCCCCCATGGGGGGCTTTGGGGGCTGTAAGTCTCTAAGTGACAATGGGGAGAAAACTTCAGGGAAATGGCCGGAAAATTGTTTTGTGTCAACCTGAATAAATTAGTTTACTTAGCACCTTTGTTTCCTCTCGGCAACATCTAATCATTACGTCATTACCTTACTAATTTAATTTGTCTTTTTATTTTCTGTAAGATATCCAACATCAGCAGTCTAACAAATAAAAGATGCCCGAGCGATTCTTAAATAGCATAATCAGCGTATAATGTTCCCACTGCTGGGACACAGGCCTCCTCTCTTCAAGTGACAGTGGACTATAATCTACCACGCGAGCCTAGTGCTGGTTGGTAGATGTCACATATCTTCGAATTTTTGGTTCTAGGACATGCCCGTTTCCCCAGTTTTTGATGAGAGCATTGGTGATGAAATTATTAACACAAAGTAAAGCCTGAGTTCGCACCCAAGACCTAACTTATACGTCGGGGACGTTACCACTGGGCAACCACCGATATGAGATAAAGTATTTATTTATTTTATTATTTATTTACAAACAGTAAAATACAAATTGATGTGACCTAATCATAATATGAGTACAAAGGTACTGCTTATTTCTTAAGAAATTTCTTCCAGCAGACCTGCGAAAGGAGAAGTAAAAAAAGAAATGTAGACAATAGTGTGTGAGAACAAGAAGAAGTTTATAGCCCGGATTTACACATAGGATACTTTTTATCCCGATATTCTTACGGGATCGAAACTTATGCGGAAGAAAACGCGGGGCGCTGCTAGTATATAAATAAATTTCGCACGTATTTTCTGCTTATCTTGGTATTCCTCTATTAATAATATAGTCTCAGACAAGGGCTTGAATACAAGGTAGCTGTTGCCTTTTGGTGAATGGGTGTCAAGGGAACAACAGCCTTCGCACTTCCATTTTAGTCCTAAATATGCGGTGTTTCGGTTAAAGGAAACTGTCAGCTCCACGTTCTATTTATTATGTCGCAGATGATTGGAGCGCCTAAAGCTATGACTAGATTAATACTTTCTTGGTTTCTGCTTCCTATTCGACGAATTTTTAAATGAAGACAAGCTCCTTTGGATTGTGGAGGTCTGATGGTAGGAATATGACGTATGGAAACTCAGAACTCATCTGGTTATCTACTAGAGTCAACATTGATGGTAAAAAGAGGAGGGTCATGTATGACATCAAACAATTTGTTCGTTAATATTAAATTCGCAGTCAAATCAATCTAACTAGCCTTTTCCCAACTATATTGGGGTCGGCTTCCATTCTAACTGGATGCAGTAGTTTACCAGTATTTTACATGGAGCGACATGGCCTATCTGACCTCCACAACCCAGATACAGCTGGGCTAATACCCCTTGGTGAGACTTTTGGTAAGAGTTTTGGCCTTCTGACTACCCGTTACGACTGTCAAAGATCCACGAATGACAGCCGGGACCAATGCGAGGCACGGATAGGTCTCGATATGTAATGTATGGTCCAGGAACCGACCGCGGCAAGCGTAGCTCAACCATCCATTGACCCGTGCGGCTATTATTATTTACACGCCCCTTCGTCTCGTAGTATGTTCAAATATTTGCCAATCAAAACCCTCAAATTTTCGACGCGGTTAAAAGGTTTTTCGCAACGTTAATTCCGCTTGTTGTCCAATTAACTTGTCGATTTAAAAATGTAGAAGCAGCAGTACTAATTGGCGAATAGAATCAACCGTTAAATTAGGCCGATAACACACTGCTGCATTAGCAAATCTAACGCCCGCAGCAAGGATACATTAGCCAATTAGTCGAGCCGATGGGCAGTCACGGTACAGCGGACTTAGCCACGACATGCTTGCCTGTTATGTTCTGTGGTTCTGTCTCAAATACTGATATCGCGTTGAAATTCTGTAAAGGTGAAGTAAGCTTAAAATGAGCTATCAATCCCTAGCATCATTTGAGAGACTTGTTATGCTTCCTTCTAGGGCAAATCGCTACCATAATAGCGACAACCCCTTTCATTTTGAGTCTTCAAAAATAACTTAATTCACCTAAGTTTACAGAATTTCAACGCAGAATTTTATTAAATTCAAACGGTTTTTCATTGGCAGTATGTTACGAAAGCATTTGTTGCTCCAGTCTTTTTAATAGGCATTTCGAAAGCGCAAAGTATTTATAATCCTCCCATTCTGTTATTGTAAAAAATGGTGTTTGGCTAAGAGGATTTACCTAACTCCAAAAATGAAGACCTCATTCAGACCCATTTTCACGCCAACTTTTGACCATTGTTGTTCTTCGCCATTTCTATAGCGAAGATTTGTATTGTGTTCAAATGTGTGTAAATGGTTTTTTTTACTGTCTATACTCTTGTAAGAGACACATTTTGTTAGCGAATAAAATTTTATTTCATTTGACTGTATTGCAAACGGTCTGTGATAACAGTTTTTAGTGTTGTAAAGACATTGGCATTTATTTTAAGTTTGAATACTCTTAGAGTATAAATGAGTACTCTATTTTCATTTCTTGGAATTTATATTGAGCTCAAGCCCACGGCGATGATATTTAGGATACCTAAGTACCTAGAGACTTATTTTTTCATTTTGAAGATGGAATTTCTATTTTCATTTTTGTGCCCAAGACGTATTGGGGTTTGTTTTATACATAAATAAGATTGATTTTAAATAGAATAAAGTATTTTTAGCCTCGACTTTTGATCTAAGCGGTGAACGGAGTTTGTATTTAGCCGGTCTAATTCAATCAGGTGTTTTCACAGTGGCACACAGGTGTTTAAAACAATAATACCACACATCGCCATTGTCTTGTTATTGACATAAGTCCAAATGTTTGAACACGGTATAACAATAATATAAGGACAATGCAGTGTGTCATCATATGAATGGGTATAGGTACCTATCTCTACAGTAGGTACTCTATAACAAAGATAAATTCGATATTACGATTCATGTTGTTTGTTTTACATAATCTTTCATAATAATTGGTCCCAAGATCCGAATTTCAATAATATTTACTTGTCCGTTAACGAATTTGTAATTTCTATTATGTACTGCAAAATACGCTACTGTAGCTCCGAAACAAACTTTGTTGCCGTAGTGTACTCAAACAAAAGAAACAAAATATGATTCAAGGATTTGTTTGCACAGATTAAACAACAAACTGAGTTCAGACTCACCGTGTGCGAATGCCAGACGAGCGTGAGGTCGTCGTCGATCTGATTCTGTCGCACTTCTTCCACGGACTCGGCAGGCTCGTTCGCTCCACTCCATGACGTCACGCCTCCTCCACCAGATGGTACCTCTGGCGGTGTCAACACCCCGCCCGCTGCCGCTCCGCCATTCAGTGAGTTCGTCTCGGGAGACGCGTCATACTCTTGAGGCGGCGTTTCCGTACCGTAGAATATCAGCTCCCATTGGGTCAGTGGACCCGCTGCAGAAATTGTGTCATTTTAATAGGTAGGAATTTTGAATAACGTTTCAGTACTGATGGTGTTCTACAGTTAAAGCTCTAATTGTTATTATTACGCAGTTATACACAAAGCGTGAATACGATACTAGCAAAGGAAAAAAATAATATTGGCTTGATGGACAATAACGACTACAACAGTAAAAAAATAAACTCAAAAATTCACACAAAGGAAAATAACCATCAGTCTACGTCATGAAAAATACAATTAATAATTTAATAGAAAATAAAATTCAATTCAAACCGAAACTGTTTCATTAAGTAAAGTTCCGCTACAAAATAACAAATGTAAATAATGCAAAAACACGACATGCAAAGAGCGGCGAAGAGTCTGGAACAAAGGTAATTGACGTGCAGGTTCAAATTAGGCGGCCAAAATAAACTGTCGGGGCAAAACACGGACACGACATGCATGGCGGTACCGTGGGCTTGTAGCGGCGCGGGGTATATGCGCTGTATCTTGGGGTACTGCTCGAACAGGCTCGACATCTTGCGCCCGCGCGCGTCCGCCAGCGGGTCCCCTAAGTCCGCGCGCAGGTTCAGACTCAGGTCCGCCGCAGTCGAAGTCGTCACCTTCGCCGTCGTGCTCTCTATCGGCGAACGCGTCGCCGGCCGGCTCTGTTTCGACTTCTGCGAATTCCTATTCGGATTCTTCGAGTTCTTATTCTTTTTCCGTTTCACCAGCCCCACGGTGTAGGTAGGAACGATCGGCACGGGTTTCCCTCTATTGTTTTTGCGGCCCGACTGCACCACTATGGGTCGGGTTGCGTTGCCCTTGTTGCGTATAATTGGATTCCGGAACGGTATGGGATCATTTTTAGCTGCAGGCGTGCTAGTTCCATATAAAGTTAAAGACCAATCTTGCAACGTTGCTCGCCCTATGACGTGGAATTGAACAAACAGATATTGATTCACATTTTATTTGTGTTTCAGGTACCGAGGATAAGTGAAATCTTTTCGCTCAATAGAATGATAAGTAGTGGAGCTGAATAAACAATCTCTTAAGCTGTCGTCTTAAGCATTTCTCGGGCCTTTATAATTTCCAGGCCGCCGACTTTTGTGACAAGCCATTCGTTATAAATGCGGTCATAAAAACTTTGCGGATTAAATTCAGAGTTTCTGCTATTCAAGATTAATTAAAGCATATACCTACTATAGTAGGTTTCTCCCTGCATAGGCATACAGGATGAATATTTAAATCTAAGTTAGGTTAGCACGATGATTGGGTTAGTACCATAATTCCCCTGTCAAATTTCGTCCTTGGTGAAAACATACAGCCTGTATATTGTCATTTAGCTTACCCATATATCGTCCCTCGTTGGTGACTTCTAGCCGCCAGAAGCCCAGCGGCGACTCGCCCCACATGTGCACAGACATGAAAGGCCACGAGTTGAAGCCGGCGCGGGACGAGTCGTGCGGCCTGCCGGAAAATTAACCGTCTAATTACACCCAGTGCGAGCGCTAGTTAGCGTTTCGTGTCGGCTTTAATAAAGTGAACAACCAACAACACACTGTACATCATTAATTGTGCAGCCTGAAAGTACTTTGTTGGGAAGAGAAACGGAATATTTTTGACTAATTGAGTAAATGAAAAATAGCAAAAAATATTTATTTAACACAATTACCTTAGATTTTAGCTTTAATAACGTTTTTCACGAACACATAAGGTCGTGTATTGAAAACTAGGAAGGTAAACAATGATGGACGTAGCAAAACATTATCACGTCTATTTTAAACGGAATAGATGGCACATTTTGTATTTGCGGTCACGTTGTTCCATGTCACAGCACATCATAGCGTCCTGCATTAGCTTTGAGAGGGTAGTACATGTTTAAACAGTAGGTTAACTCTGAATAGTTCAGAGAAAATTAAAAAATTTTTGTGTTCTAGAAATTTCCCGAATAAGAAGAATTAAGGTATTTTTCAATGTAATTATAATCTATCGCAACTTACATTAGTGATATTACTTAAATACAAAGTGTATTGAACTATTAGGATGAAAATAAAATATCATACTCGTCATTATTTTGAAGATTCACTTTAGTCCCTGAAACCTTGTCCTTGTAAAATCTCACAGTCACAATATTTAAGTGAAGTAAGCTGTCAATCGCTAGCATTAGACGAAATGACAGCATTTCAAGCTCACTTCACCCTAAGTTGTCACGTTGAGATTTTTAGAGCAGACGACTCGTCTACCTAGTATTTTCCCAACTATGTAGGGGTCAGCTTCCAGTCTAACCGGACTTTGACATTTTATTTTAACGACCAGATAGACCGTCTGAAATTACTTAGTAATCCAACTACAAAAGCAGTATCCAATAACAAAGGTCGTTTCATGCTTTGACAAACGATTCCCGGTAGCCGTTCGATAAACGTTTGGCTTCAGTACCAATACTACTCATAGCTTTGAAACACATTAAAGAGACAGAGTGCGAGGTCAAAATCGAATCTAAGAGATATTTAGAAAACTAGACTACAATTCCACTGTTTGGAAAACCACAAGGTTTAGAAGGAATAGAAACTGACCTTTTCGCCAGAAATACCGGTCAGTATTTTTCCATCAAGCGACTTTTCCTTATAAAGATTAAATCCAGCGGGGTAATTGCGACAGTTCAATAACATTCATTCCGTTATTTACGTTGTTGAGCGGACAGACTTTTCGAGCACATGAAGCAATGGATTAGCAATATCCTTCAAAATGATTCAGATTGTAATTGAAAGTGTGATACGCAATTGGGGTGCTGCACTAGGAAAGTCAAAGATAATTGCAAATTCCGATTTACTTTTAATTAGATATTAGCTGTGCTCCCGTTTCTCATGTTACAACATATTTTGGCACAAAAATAGAAGAAATTAATCATCCTCCGTAAATTATGATTATTAACCGACTTCTAAAAAGGAGGTTCTACTCGTATATTCGAACTACGTGTGCATTTGTATGCTGGCGATTCTTTTTTTCAACTATTCAATTTGCTATACTTATGTCTTCATCATCATTTCCAAACTTACGACCTAATGGGGCCCTCTTAATGGCCCAGACGGAGATAGCGAGATGAGCTGGACTCCTTCAATAAGAACTGGTCCCTGACAGCTTTGCACAGAGAGAAGTGGAAAGAGACTAGAGAGGCATCACAGGCTGATAATAATATCTCTTCTTCGTAATCGAGCATTCCCTTTGACAAATTTTCTCAATTCCACACATTTCCAGTTGTAGCCGTACACTCCCATTTCAAAGAGTCACCTTGTAAATTCTACACCGACGTCCCTACATCTTGCCCGTTCAATGGCCGCTGTAAAGCTGCCAATCCGAGAGCCATTGTGTACTGGAACCATTATACCTCAATTACTGTCGGAGCTGCGATCTATACATATAGAAACGACACTTATGTCGAACGAACTGGACCAAAGCGAATGTTGCTATGGTGGGTTAAGAAGTGATTTAGGTACTTTTGTTTCGACATTCCGGCCCGTTTGCACCACAAATCATTAAAATGCGTCTTTGAACGTATTTAAAACATCGTCCTGTCTCCATCTTCGTCAAACGAATGACGGAAATAGAACGATTTTTTAAATGCGTTTAGCGCTAAATGTATTTAGTGGCGTAAACGGGCCTCAGTGCCCTTTTGGTTATTTTATGATAATTTTAAAGAAAGGCTTTTAATGTGATATTAACTCCAGAAAGTGTCAATATAGGAGTTAAGAATTTGTGATACCGAACAACGGAAGGGAGTCGTTTTATGTCCCCACAAGAAGGAAGATCACAAAACACCAGTTTTTTCTTAAAAATCCTTCAAATTCCTACTCTAAACCGTGTGCGGTTGCGGTGCGGTGTACCAAAGCGATTGGTCGCGTAAAGACGCAATCAATGCGTTCATATGTCACACTTTTGTTTGGAAAATCGGAAGGCGCCCTCTGTCGGCGTGGGTGGACCAAATGATCGATTTTTTCCACCCGTATGCAAAATACACGCTTCGAAGTGGAGTTCGGTTTGGACGACTTTCTACTCGGTCGGCGCGACGACGACTACTCGGTAGCGTGTTTGCACGACAATGACTGGTAAAATCCCTAAGTTATTATTTTTCAACTGTATGAAAGTACGATAGTAATTTTATTTTCAAAGTGAGGTACTAGGAAATGGACTTTCATGTTTTTCTTCCTCAGTTTTTAGAACACAAAGTTTTGTTGATTTCGACTTAACTTAGGCAGAGATATAAAAGAAAAAAAGTATTTTTTTACTTAATACAGGCGATTTTGTCTTGATACATCCATCAATACTGCGTGCCACTTTAATGGCGACATGAATGTAACACACGTACACGGTTTCGCGTTTACGTTTAATGAACATCTTTTTAATTCCATTAAGCGATATTATTTATTTTCAATTTTCTAAAATAGCACCTTGGAGCAACCTGTACTTAAAGAACTGTAGCGTAGGGGTCATTTGCCGGGGTCACGGATCATAACATCGCATCAACGAAATTAAAACGAATAACGTGAAAGAGTAGGCGAATTGAAGGAAAGCGAGAGAGCCCTATGTCGGCGAACGGCGCAGGCGGTAGTTTTCAAATTACGAATTATTTTATGTTGCTATAATTTTTATGATTACTGGCCACTAGCCTTACCCGTGTTTTAAATTAATGACGCCATTGTAGCGGCATGTTGTGTAGGTACAGTAAGGAAAATTAAGCTACCACCAAAATCATTTCATACACCTGTCAAATAATGACAGTTGTGACTTGAATAATAATAATAATATCCCTGGACATTTCACACAGCGCCATCTAGTCCCAAGCTAAGCAACCTAATGCTTGTGTTATGGTAACAAGATGGCTGATAAACTACTTATATACATTTTTTTTTTTGTAAATGCATACATATTATAGATAGAAAAACACCCAGACTCGGAACAAATACATGTAGGTCATACAAATATTTGTCCCGTGCGGGAATCGAACCCGCGACACGCAGCGCAGCAGTCAATCGCTTAACCACTGCGCCAACCGTGCCGTCGAATATAGGTATATAGGTACGATTTCCATAACAATTACTTTACCTATCACCAACCCACCATACCATTGTATACATACCTGGGCGCAAGCAGAGTGACTTTTGTCCCTGCAGGCGAGGTCAGCACGATGCGCAAGTCTCCTCGTCTTGCAGCAGACAACGACACGCGTGCTTGTACATGTTCCAAATAGTTGACGCCTGGACACGCTCCAACATCCAGCTGGAATAAAAAGGATGGTTAGATGGCAATAGTAAAAGGATCGAGGTAATAGGGGAATAATAATAATAGATAATAGCTCGTATACCGCATGCACAAAGATTGATAAGGGGTTTCGTAGATTTTTAGGATGTAAAACTGCATTAATATGTATGAACCCGCATGTTCAAGAAACGTTAATGATATTAAAAAATCGTAACAAAATATTAGATGTGAGAAAGCAGCTTTATAAGCTTTAAAATGCGATGCAGGTAAATCTTGAATTTTCAATATACGCTGCCTTGTATTTTTTGCACATGCAAAACAAACTCCATTCGCTAGCTCGGTTGTAGACATCACTTCATTCGGGAGATGGGCTAAAATGCAATAAGCTGAAAACACATTTCGCTCCGTGCATACGTTCGTATAAACGTACAATGACATGCAACTGCCGACAAACGAGAATTTCACTCAAGATACATTTCGGGACTAAATTGTCGCAACACTAGTTGGAAGTTTGAAATACTAGATATTTTAATGACGCCCATACATTCGTTGATTTACTGAATTTAATATGACAGTGGACTTGTGTAATGAATGTACCGCACACAGATGCGAATGGTTATGTATGGTAATGTGTGTGAACGCTTTTCCGACTCCATTAGCATAAACTGGCGAACTCCGATAGTGATACTAAAAGGCTTCGTAGTGCACAATATCACTTATTTCGAGTTTTCAGTGCAATTGTTAATGACGGCCAATGTTCAGCGTTTAAAAAGCAATTAAAAATAATTATTACGAAAGTTCCGAGTCTTTAGCGTTCCTTATCGGGCAATTAAACTTCGGAAATGTAGTAAGTTTTGAATTTATATTAAAATTTCTGGAGTGCCGTATCTTTATGAGGTTTGAATGAAATGGTGTTACACAGGAGTTAATTCGGCTTATCCGGTTGTCTCATTAATTTAAGCGTGTAATATGACAGAGGCTTTTACCAACATTACTCACCACGACTTTGGTGTCAGCCACATTTGTGTGCGCGCCATCATTCCTGTCACGAGTTCACGCCCGATCACTCACCATCGATTATATTTATGTGGTACGACTGCTTTATAAATAGATATTATGCGCAGGTAGATTCATGAATCTACATAATGCCTTTATTATGAGTAGTAGTAAGTAGGACGAACTGGCGACTGTCTACCATGCAGTCGTATCAAGGTTTTTTTGGAATCGGCCTTCGGGAATATCTCTACAAGCTATCCATATTACACAGACACCTCAGAACAGAACATCATGAATTGTTTGAATTTAACCCTGCATCAAACATAAATGATCTTACCTATAGTGTTGTAACACTATAGGTAAGATCATGATCAAATGTATTTAGATTACGCTCTTGGCAGCAAGTCGTGGCCAGTCGAAACATGCCAGGGGCTATGGTGTGCCATAGCCTACAAAAGAACTAACTTGCAGTGTAACAGAACCCCGTGGTCTGGCATGGTCTGGGTAACTGGTCGTTACAGTCTCGGCGCTGCAAGTTCGCACATCCTCTGTGGCAGCAAAATCCGCCATGTTTTCACTGGACACACCATGCCTAGTGGCATCATTAACCCTTACCCTAATAGAACACACCACAGCCTATAGAAGAACTAGCCTGCAGTGTAACAGAAGTCCTTGGTGGTACTGGTCGTTGCGGTCTCGGCGCCGCACGTTCACACCTCCTCTGTGGCGGCACAATCCGCCATGTTTTGGCTAGACGCACCATGCCATTAGCATCAAGACACCCTTACCCTATAGTACCATACCACAGCCTCAAAGAACTAACCTGCAAAGTTACAGAAGCCCTTGGTGGTACTGGTCGTTGCGGTCTCGGTGCCGCAAGTTCACACCTCCTCTGTGGCGGCACAGTCCGCCAAGTCTTGGCCAGTCGCACCATGCCAGTGGCATCAAGTAGCCCGTAGCCGAAGGAATGCGAGACGTTGCGGCCGACTCCGTTCACTCGCCATTCGCCACCGATGCTGAGACGTTCGGGGCGAGCCGTGCGAACCACTGTTGAGAAAAGGGACAATTTATATTTTATTTACGTATTGCAGTTATATAACTTAGGGTAACTGCTGGGTTCGTATGGCCAAAAACTGAAGGTCAGTTTTTAGAGAGCTGTAAACACAAACGCACTGAAATCTTACTTTATCCGTCAGTGAGTTTGAGATTTAAGTAGAAGATTATAAACATCACTCTCCTGTCCTTATTCCAATTTATTTGTGGTCGGCGCAACATAATATTTTTCTACCATAGTTCTATATAAGTCGTCATCACGGTAGTCATCCCCTTTCTAACCATATTATCATTCACAGGTCCATCCATAGTTTTTTTGGTCTTCCCCAATTCTTATAAGTTATAGCCATCGACATTCACACTCAAAACTTTCCTCACAACATTTTCCTCATTCCTCCGTATCACAAGCCTATACCATGTCCACACAACTTTTCAGTTACCGGTGCCACTTTCAGACTTCCTTAAAATGTATTCATTTTTTAAAGTAGTGTTTGCTTTTAAAGGAAACATTAATCATTATTACTATCTTAAAACATAAAACCGGAGAGCAGTGGTGGCCCAGTGGTAACGACCACGACTTGCCGAGTTGTAGGTCGTAGGTTCGAACCCAAACAGGCGCTTTACTTTGTATAAATCATTTCATCACCACTGCTCTCAAAACGGTGAAGGAAAACATCGTGAGGGAACCGGCACGTCCTAGAACCAAACTTTCGAAGACATGTAAAATCTACAAACCCGCACTGGGCCCGCGTGGTGGATTATGGCCCACTCCCACTCACCGAGAGGAGGCCTGTGTCCCAGCAGTGGGGAAATTATGGTTGATTATGATTATGCAGAGCATAACACCAAAACATACAAAGTTAGAATCTCAAACAAATATTATTTACCAAGATACAAATTAAACAAAACGATGTACCCAAACAATTCCGAAAGTAGATCAGACCTATTCTGGTAACTTGCAAGTCAGAGATTCTATTCTAAGTCGGTTTATTCCATTTACTTGTTCCATTGGTCTATTATTAGTTTAATATAGTTTAGACTAAGTCTAAGGGCCAGATAAGACTGATTATACGCGTCCAAATAGTCTAAGTTTACCAATCCGCTTAGTATCCATTTATAAATAGGTCATCAAGGGTGTACTACTTAGTTCTGTACTGAATGATAACATCATCGTTTGCTACTATCCTACCATTTTCTTTCATAGTTGTGGTTAATTTAAAGCCAGTTTCAGAACAACATTTAGTGAGAACTGTTTGTATATTAATTGAATCATCATCTGCCTAGCCTTTTCCCAACTATGTTGGGGTCGGCTTCCAGTCTAACCGGATGCAGCTGAATACCAGCATTTTACATGGAGCGACTGCCTATCTGACCTCCACAACCCAGTTACTGGGTAATACGATACCCCTTGGTTATACTGGTTGTCAGATTTTCGGGCTTCTGACTACCCGTAACGACTGTCAAAGATCTACGAATGACAGCCGGGACCAACGGCTTAACGTGCTTTCCGAGGCACGGAGGGGTCTCGGTATGGTTAAGATTTTTTTCCTGTTTTTTGTTGTTGTTTATGTGTGACTATTGTGTGCCTTACTTAACCTGGGTCAAATAAACTTATTTTCTTTCTTTCTTTCTAAAATGTGGAGCAAAGGCATCTTCACCGAAATAGGATGCCAAATAAAAACAAAAGCAGTTCAGAAACTACGTTATGTAAAATATCCGCTTCAGTTTAACTCGTCGTGGACATCCGAAAACTTGGGCCTTCAATAGGCTTTACGAAACAAAAGTTCTTTTTACACACTTATTGAACGGTTTAGGCAGAATTCCCAAGACAATTTGCCTCTAAACGTGGATGATCCAGATGAACGGAGTATTAAATGGAGTAGGTACTTGTTAACGCAACGAAAAAAACGTTGGAATCGGCTTGTAAATAAAACCTCATACATAAATGATTGTGTAGCGTTCTACTGAGCTTCGATATAGGGAGCACAAAAACACTCGTATTTTCATATTGTCTATGTTAATTCTGAATTATCATTACCCAATGGAAAATAATTTGGTTCAGTGATTCTACTTACATGTAATTAAATCTGAATCAACATTATTAAACTTGTGAATGTGCGTTTCAGTTATTTATTTACCCACTGTATTATGCATGCAAGTTACAATTTTTTATTATTAATCTTAAAAATGAAATGCTGTTAGTTAGTAAGCGCATCGCTTTAGAACAGCTTGACTGATTTGGCTATTTTTTTATTTTAAAATGTTCGTAATAATCTGAATTAAGCTTTCCGTATGGAATAAATGGAAAAGTTATCCAGAAAATTGGAAAATTCTTGACTAAATCCGAACGTCCATTTTTCAATAGATTTTTTTTATGAACTCAAGACCATATTGAGATGTTGACAGGTCAACGTCTGTCAGGTCAGCTAGTTAAATATAATATAAATAACATTAAGTTTTCCGAAAAACATGTGAATAACCCTTATGACGTTACATTTGAATAGAAGTCAGCAATCTCGTAACGTAACCTTTTCGTACCTTTCATTTTATAAAGAATCAAATAAAATTAGGGATTTCCTGAAGAGATTTCGTCCCTTTTATGAGATGTATATAGGCAGCAAACTTTGTTATTAGAATGTATTTCTTTTTGACTACTATTACGCCTGTGTTTTCTAAGCGGTTCGGCAGAGGTGTTGAGAACACATTTCAAGGCAATGCCCGGTCAAAAATCCAGACTCCAGCCCGCCACTGAGAAAAGTCTGATGGAAAAACTAATAACACTGTTACCGACCTGGGAATCGAACCCAGGACCTCAGAACCTGCAGTTGTTCTTGCAACCCCTAGAGCAACGGCACAGGAATTATTTCAGACTACCATGGCAAAAATTAAGGGTGTTTAAGGGTGGATGCAATACAGGGTGGCAGGGACATCGCCGCGCCACCTGTTCACGATGGATTCAGTACATGATCCTGAACCTATTCCATACATTTTGTCCGTGTAGGTAGTACACTTTTCTATGAAATAGCAGATTTATTTTTTGATAACCGAAATATTTCAACGCTAGGTCTAGCATCATGTGCTGAATTCAAGGTTTGCGCGTCAAGAGTCTTGTGGATAAGTAATAACAGCTGTACGGGCCGATCGATCAAGTTAAGCTACGCTTGCCACGGTTGGTCCGTGGATGGATGACCATGTTCACATAGCAAAACCCCTCCGTGTCTTGGCAAGCACGTTAAGCCGTTGGTCTCGGATGACATTCGTGGATCTTTGACACCCGTTACGGGTCGTCAATAGCCCTAAAGTCTGACAACCAGTCTTACCAAGGGGTATCGTATTAACTGGGTCGTGGAGGTCAGATAGGCAGTCGCTCCATGTAAAATACTGGTATTCAACTGCATCCGGGTAGACTGGAAGCCGACCCCAATATAGTAGTCAATGTCCGTGCAACCCTGTATTATTTTAGGGACTTGAAATATTTGATCGTCACTTATTTAACGATATCATAGTAACAATAACAAGGATCGGGCTATTTGTCGTGTTTCATTCGAAATCCAAAGCCGAACGGTCGGAAAAATTGCGCAGTAAGTCGTAACGAAAATTGCCAACTAAAGGATCGCGAGAATTATTGCTAGGCCGGGTTAGGAATTCGCACAGATCATTGGTTTTACGTCCACATACTTAATGTTTTATTATTTGTACTATAACACATTATTGGCTTTGCTTGGTTTAATAAAAAAATCTGTAAATATGTGAAGAGCACGTGTATTGCCTCTTTCAGTAAATTGGGTTTAATATTATGTGAAGTCGGCTGTTAAGTTTAAAGCTAAGAGTAAATATGGCGTAGACACTTCGAGTATAAAGTTTTCACAACTCAATCTATCATCCTTATCGCAGATTTATTCGTCGTCGTAACCTTCTGTTTTATGAACATCAAGTAAATCTACATTGAAAGTACCATTTTACTTTTTTCCTGTTGTCCCTTCGAGTTACTAGAGTATCGAATGAATAAATGTATACGCACACTCGAGTTATCAACATGATTTACACAACATTCGCTATTTAGTTTCCAAACAAGTAAACAAGAAGGGTGAAAAAAAAGTTTGAAATAACGAAAAGTCATTAAAAAATTAAGGTACGCACGGCTACACGCTAAACATAACCAGAATAAGCTGACTTCTCATTGTACGAAAAACATATACAATGCGAGGTCAGCTATAACTGGAAACGTATAGCTTGATGACAAATCATTTTTAATCTGAGTTTTCGAAAGTATGTATCCTAAAATCAACTAACTTAACACTAGTAAGTGGAAACAAATAACATCAACTGGAAACATCATCATTTGCCTAGCCTTTACAACTATATTGGGGTCGGTTTCCAGTCTAACCGGATGCATCTAAATACCAGTATTTTACATAGAGCAACTGCCTATCTGAACTCCACAACCCAGTTACTGGGTAATACAATACCCGTTGTTAAGACTGGTTGTCAGACTTTCGGGCTACTGACGACACGTAACGACTGTCAAAGATCCATGAATGACAGCAAGGACCAACGGCTTAACGTGCTTTCCGACACACGGAGGGGTCTTGGTATGTGAAGATGGTCACCCATCCACGGACAACCGCGGCAAGCGTAGCTTAACCTGATCGATCAATAACATCAACTGGAAACACCAGATTTGAATACACCTTACCTACATAGCAGATGCCTTAGTTCGTACGCGCCTAACGAGCTGCTCGCTTGAGAAAATAGATCGGCACTGCCTGTTAGACATCTTGGTCGCTCTAAGACCTTAGTTCAATTCGTGCAACAATAGGACAGTGTTATATTCATACATAATTGGAACTTCAAACTATTCCTGGGCAAGGCTTGTGGGGCTTTTGATATTAAAGGCTGATATCCTCAGTGGGGCTCCCTGAGACAGTATAGCATCTTGGAAGCTCTTTGGTCTGGAATTTCAAAATAATCATGCAAGCATTTACCGAAATTGGGTCTGCATGCAGCTCGAATACCTACTGGATATAACCCGTGTTCCGTTATAACTGACTAAACTTATATTTAAATTAAGGGCTGATTTTACCAAAATCAGATATCTTATCTGTGGAATAAAATTGACGTTTGACAGTTCAAGTATGGAAAAACTGTCAAAAACTCAAAATTTATTTTTAGGATAAGACCTATTCTACGTATAATAGGTTAGTGAAATTCGCCCTTTACCGAATTATTTTCCTATGTGCTGTCAAATTATAATCCAGATTTCTTTATTCCTATCACTAATATCAAGTCGTGGGTAAACCGCTTTTTTTTTTTCAAAACTTATCCATTCATCCGAACACACACACATCATCCTCTCCCCTGTGGCAAACCTTTCTGATCTATGTCAATCGTATCCAAGTCTTTTTTACGATCACTTTTATGCAACCATTTATCGTCGAAATTATCTAATAGTAAAGCTAAGCGTACATTGCAGCCGCACCGGGTCGTAACGCATTGCGTTTCAATGGTAAAAAGCGCGGTGCGGCCCGTCTGTAGTCTCCGATGGCAGTACGTAAAAATTAACGAAAGTATCGCAGGCATACGACTTTTGCAATAGGCCCAAATCTACGTCGGCCGTATAAGTCAGGAGTAAGGAGTCACAACAATATGAATAAATATAATGGAACTTACCAATATGCTGCATATCCCTCCAGGTCAGGTCCCTGTTAGCTTGCAAGGTTAGTGCACAGATACCGGCGGCAAGCGGCGCAGACGCCGACGTTCCGGTGTGTCCCGCGGTGCAGGAGTGATGCAGGTCTGTTGTTACCACCTGGACAAAAAGTATGGGGCGTTAAATGAAGATTCTGTAATTCAGAAGTTTGGCACCCTAGATACAGACTTGCCTAATTCGGGGTCAATGAAAAAAAACTTGGGGACAAAACAAGGGACACCCGGATGGAACGAAGTTCAAAGAGAGAGAGAGAAATACGCGCACGCCGCATGGCTTACAACTACCTATAGCAAAAAGTATCGTTCCAACTTTTGGTCTTAATTTTTTCCGTCTAGCCTCCTTTCACAACGCGCGATAAGGAACTTCGTTCCAAAACCCTTGTAAGTTTTTTGGCAACAATTTATTTATTACTTTTAATAAGGGCTTATTTTTCAATCGACAGATAATTTTTATTCGTGGAATAAAATTGACGCCTGACATATTTTGTATGAGAGAACTGTCAAAAATTCTAAACTATTCCTGGGATAAATTGTCTGGCATTGGAAAAATCAGCCCTAAGTATGTAAAACTCATAGATTTAAAAGAAAATAAACGTCTTCGAGACAGTTATTTCTCTTCTGCTATCATTCTGTAAATAAATTCCAGGCTGTTCATTAATGTAGAAAGAACAACTAAATACAAAAACAAATAAAGTAATTTCTCTGAGAGGTGTCTACTGTGTCACTTATAAAATGTATTCTCGTTTCGCTTCCAAGTAAATTAAATACTCAATGAAAAGGTCAAGTAGGTCCTTATTGCTATTGTTGGTAAATTAAAATTACATTATTATTGCTACAGAACTTTCCCATTTCAATTACTAAGGCAAAAACAAAACAACCAATCCCAATGAAGCCCTACAAGTCCTCAAACTGACACCAGTCTGATTTATATCTATTTTTATCGAAATCCTTGTTACCACAAATTGAATCCTCAATTTGTCTGACTTCCGAACAACTAAAAAGAAAAACCCCCAAGAATAATAGTATCAATACCTACCTACAAGAGGAATTCAAAGGAAGAGGAAGGTTTATATTATATACTAGCTGCTGCCCGCGACGTCGTCTGCGTGAAGGCTCTACAGCACCAAAAACACCTAAGATGCCAGTGTCGCTATAGCATTATAATATGTAGTTTTAATGTTGACCCGACCTCTTAGTAATATTCATGCAAAATTTGAAGTAAATCCATGCAGTACTTTTTGAGTTTAGCCCGTACATACATACAGACAAAAATTCTAAAAACTATATTTTTGGCTTCGATATCGATTGTAGATCACGCCCCAAGTATTCTTTTAAAAAAATATTCAATGTACAGTTTTGACTTTCCTACGATTTTATTATATGTATAGATAAATAAAAAAAAAACTTGAGAGGTGTCAAGGGACACCCGGATGGAACGAAGTATAACTGGCTTGCTTTCTATAAGAGAGAGAGAGAGAGAGAGAGAGACAGACAGAGAAACACGCGCAGTTAGTACCCCATAAATAATAGTATAACAATACCTACAAGAAGAATTGAAGGTAAAAGCAATCTCGCTGTATAGTACTAGTTTTTGCCCGCGACTTCGTCTGCGTGAAATTTGTTGTTCCTTGTTGTCCACGCGCCATTACTTGGTATTCGCTTAGCGTTCGTTCTGAAGTTATTCGATTTGCTCGGCTCCTATGTGACTTAGCGTGACATTAAGTAGCCTATAGCCTCCTTCATGAATTCGGCCATTAAATACAAAAAGAATTTTTCAAATCCGATTGATAGTTCCAGAGATAAGCGCGTTCAGACAAACTCTTCAGCTTTATTATTTAGTATAGATACAGGTTGTTTTAAAAATAACACGAACTTGAATACGAATTTTCTTGCTACCACAAACAACTGTGTCGTGTTAACACAGTCCGAATAAAATATATCCTTTATAAACTTTGTCGGGTATTTTGTTTTTGTAGCTGCGAAGTCTGTATACAAAAAACAAGTCCTGTTTTTTAAAGTACACGTTTTTAGATTGAACTGGCGACAAAAGAGGAATATTTTGTTAACCCGCATTCGGAAGCAGAAAAAGCTTTTTACCTAATACAAAGAATTCGCATTTTTTTTCATTGACAACGTTTTCATAGCGAATGAGTCAATATTATTTTGCTCTATTCTACTTTGAAATAATACAAAGGAATTTGCATATTTGTTATGTCAACCTGAAAAGGTTCGAATTTGAATACTTAATTGTATATTTTAAACTAATATTCCAAACAATCACTTTCATGAATAGTTTATTTCAATTGCCTTCATACATGTGACCCTTCGAAGGTATATAGCTATAACTTTTCAGGAATTCCATCTTGATATGAGGCCCTAACAAATCGGTTGAATAAGTATCCAACGGCTACTATTCGACCCAATAGTTTATCTATTCGGAACAATTTCATTTGACCCAAAAGTTTACACAACTTTGATTGACTAAGCACGTCCCTTGTATTGTAACTAAGGTTCACAAAAAGTTCAAAAGCATCCTACGCGTAGAATTAACGAGAACAACCTCATAATTTACATTGGAATGACATAATTTTATTTACTTCGTAACCTGTGTTAAAAGGGCAAACGCTGTCGTGTAGGCATTCTGTGTAAAGCTGTGTAGGGACGGACGTAACTACTTTAAGGGTAAGTGGGATCGAGGGCCGAAATACGTAAAAAGGTAAAACCCTCAGTAAAAAGATAATAACAGCGAGTATCTTTTCGAAATCCGAGGGAGTGAATGGATATATTTCGTGTAGCTGCTAGTAAAAATATTTTTACACCTACTTTTAGATGTGCTATAAACAATAGTTAAGCTTTCGAATTACGAAAACGAATCAAAGAAAACAACGCATTTAGCTTGAGATGTGTAGTCATAACAAAGTGGGTTAATAAAAACATGCTGGAAATAGAAAACGTGTCATTGATCTTGGCCATCCCAAGTTGGATGTCAGTTTTAATAGAGATCAAACAAAATGTTTAACGGCACTCCAACTTCAGGACTTCTTATTTGGTCGAAATTAAATCTTGCAAACGAGAAATGCTATTTCTGGTGCTAATTTAATTTTATACGACGGAGTAATATGTTGTTGTGTTACTCTCTGGTGTATTTTCAGAATCTTAAAATGATTTAAAATGGCGAAGGAAAATATCGTGAGGAAACCGGCGTGTCCTAGAACCAATTATTCGAAGAGATGTAATGCCCGCGTGGTGGCTTACGGCCCACTCCCTCTCACAGAGAGGAGGCCTGTGTCCCAGCAGAGGGGAACATTATAGGCTCATTATGCAAACTGAATCCTATCGAACATAACTAAGGGCAAGATTCACAGACTGCACTTTGACTTTACTCTGCTAAGTGAGCGTTACATTCAAATATATACATTATTAGATAACAATTTATTAATTAATTATGTTTTTATTCGTATGAAACGCTTGCTCACGTTCACATAAACGAATATAAACATTATACACATAAAAATAAAGTTCATATTTGTATGAAGCGCTTACTTTACCTACTTAGCAACGTAAAGTCAAAGTGTTAACCTAATCTAACTTTCGGACTAACTTTACTGATGGATTTAGGTACACGAAACCAAAAAGTTTTGACCTAGCTATCTATTTCTGCTACCATCCAGACAGTTCTGATTTTGACAAATGATACTTGACTTCGATTTGTCTTAATGAAACGCCTGTCGTAAGTTATTAGTCACTTCTATTAATAGCTCGATGGGGCTAGATTATTTATCTTACTCACAAAGTATTGGAACAGGGTAAAATATTTCGAGAAAACTCCAAACAAAACTGTTCTTGAGATTACTTAAGACTCTGAAGGGTAGGATAACAACTAAAATCTTATTTACATGCGATCATTGCAGGACAAGGAAAACATTTCTAAAACCATTCCTTTCTTTTCCGTTTCATTAAAAAACAGGAAAATCCAACCATAAAGAGAATAAACCCTGATTCTCACGGAGTGATTTAATTCCCCGTGGCATACCATAAGTTGAAGCAACGTTGCTAGTAGAGTCCAACCAAATTTCGTTTTATGGCTGAAACATCCTATTTCGGCAAAAAAAAATGTGCCAGCAGATAAATACTTTAAATACATTTATTTAAAAAAAAAACAACGGGTTGCACTCCGGGAGTGCCGGCAGATGTGAAAACTTGAATCAAAATCAAAAGTCATTTATTCAAATTAGGCTGAGAATCAGTACTTTTCGAACGTCAAAATTACAAAAGACAGTCCCCCAAAAACGCCTGCCCTTCACCACTTCCTAGTGCTATCGCTGGGAAGAAGAAGTGGCGCAACAAACTTCCCAGCAGCACAGCTGTCTGTTCAGTTAGAATATAGTTGCATGTATACAATACTAGTAGGAACCTAGAATATTAACTTTGTGCATTTTTGATATTTTGGAATGCGGTCTACTCTCCCTCCGTCTTACGAATTTTCGATCAGTTCACGTGTCCTGACGCGAGCTCCATCTCACGGATTTTCGATCAGGTCACGTGTCCTGACGCGAGTTTAACATTTTTTACCCATCAACAAAAGTGCACAACGGCCGCTAAAGAAGTTTTCACTTCAAAAAACTATAGTTACGACTAAACGCACAATACATAACTGTGAAAATGATTTCAGTTTTGAACGTTTAAATACGAGTATAATGTTTAAAAGAAACCAAAGAAAAAAACTAAAAAAAAAATTAACGGTTTTCGGCCAAACATACAAATCGATTTCGGACAATAAATATATCCACTTTCGGTCGGACTCGAGTTGCAACTCATTCGTTACACACAGGACTGAATGAAAATAGCATCATGTGGGGCTTAAAGATAGCTTACCTGCTTCTCATTAATAGCCCCGCTGCTGTAAGTTGCTGCTAAGGTTGAACTGCACATTTCCGAGTACCAAGGCACCTCTCCTCGCTCCGTAGCTGAAGATATTGATAGCGTCCATATAGAGTTGGTATAGCCGTCGCAATTGCAGTTATCATGCTCTCGTCCGCCATTTCCTGAGGCCCATACGAAAATGGAACCTTTGCCGTTACGACCCTGTAACGGAAATAGAGGCATTAGTCTAGTCAGATGAGATACTTTTTCTTTCAACGTTGTTATGTACAGTCACGGTGACCAGGGTTATCGGATATAGTTGAAGTAAAGTAAGAAACTGTTTTTTTTTTTTTAATAAAATTTAATTTTGTTAATAGAAAACAAACAGTTCATTTATCAAATTAAATTTCATTCCTAAACATCCATCGGTTTCTTACTAAAAAAAACAACCGACTTCCAAAAACGACACTACAAAGTGAAAAATAACTAATTTCGGAAGTCGGTGTCGTTGAGTTCACATTTTCGTTGTTTGCCACCGACTTCCGAAATTAAAGTTAATTTTTAGTATGTAGTATCGTTTTTGGAAGTCGGTTGTTTTTATTTTTCACTTTTTAGTTGTACCTAACCCACACAAATTCGTATATACTTACAAGATTAGAGGTACCCCAATAACAACTTTGACAGAAATGAGGGTTTACCGTGGTATATTGAACACATCTGCGTACCCCTTTAGAGCGTACAGGCGTGACGTTATGTTGTGTGATTGCGTAAACAATATCTACATAAGCGATAACAGCAATAGCCGTTAATTTGCTGACATTTATTGAAGAGTTCCATTGTCTGTCTCCGAAACTCATCATCAGATGTTGTCGAAATTTCTATGGGACCATTTGGGAAGTATATCCTTTCCAACAACAAAAGAATTTTTCAAATCGGTTGGCAAGCGACGGAGTTATGCGCGAACAAAAATAAAAAAAAATAAAAAAATACAAACATCCGAATTGAGAACCTCCTCCTTTTTTAGAAGTCGGTTAAAAATTCAACAACATCCGATGACCCTAGTTACTTATCTCTTTTGGTGACTGTGCAGTCAGGTCAGGGAGCTGTATTGTTAAGCACATTGATACACAATCATATAAATGATAAAGAATGACAGTTGTAATTTAAATAAATGTTTACCTAAACTTAGTTGATAGTCAGTTTGTTGAACAATTCGTTTTTCTGACTGTACTAGTCATTTCTTTCATATATTTAACACAATTCATAAGAATGATAAAGAATGACAGTTTGATTGAAAACACTGTCATTTAAGTTGATATTAATTCAATTTGCTGAACAATCGTTTTCCCTTACTTTATGCAGACATTTCTATTAGAAAGTTTATTTGATAAAATAGGACATTTGTGGAAGTATCAATGTACCTAATAATATTTCTCAGTGTATTTCAAAGTCGTTTCATCGGGGAAATAGGGCATTTGGAGAAACATGACTCATGGCTGGAGCTAGGTAGATTTATCATATTTGTGTTAGTTCATGTCCGAGTTAATAGGTGGCGCTACGTGCTGGTTTTGGCAAGGCATTTCTCTTTGACGTCGTGGAACAGGGACAGTTATGATAGATTAAGACTTACAAACAATCGATTTGTTGTCTTGTGTGATATTATTATAACCGATAGTATTGAGAAAGTTTGGGTTTTGCTTTTAAATTATAGCCGCAGGCGTATGTTCAAAGAAAATTTAAAAATTTTATACGCAATCTATGGGCGTTGGCTCAGTGTATTATTATATATTATTTTGGAAATATGAATTGAAGAGTATAAAATAAAGGTTTTTTGAACACAATATACAATATTTTTTCTAAGAATAAAAATTGGCAAATTAATGGCGTGTTATTACCAACCTGCGATACAGCAAAACATGAACAAACGAGATAAACGAATTAATTACGCTTTTCCGATGAATTTCACATTCAAAAAAGGGGCTTTCACGTTAAAATTCTATTCACATATTTTTATATAAAACAAAATGTTGTTATTTGTAACAAAAGGATATAGCCGGAAAAATCTACCGGCATTTTTATCCCCATGGGCGTCCGCATCGGCTGCCAGCACAGAAAATTTTTTCGATACAAAGTTCCATCCATAGCGAACCAGATATATCATAGAACAATTTTTGATTCCAATCACTAGGTTTGTATTTATCTGTACACGCATGAATGATTGGTGTGACGTAGTGCGGCACGGCATAAATGAACAGCCATTTTTTTTAAATAGTAGCTTCATGAAGCGGAAACGTCACAGGCGGGCGTGGCAAACGACGTTCCAACAACGACCATATAGCCGCCTACAGATGATCATATTCAAATGTCATGTCATTTGCCATTGCCAACGTATACGACTGCATGATGGTTTTATAACACAGCCGTACCATAGATTCATTCAACTCATTGAGCGAATTCCCCATCGACAATCTACATAGCATTTACATAAAGTCGATTTGTGTAAACGCACAATTCAGCGATCAAAAGGGTCAATTAAAAGTTTTCAGGAATAAAACCGTGTTACAGCTAAAGTCTGGCTTCACAGTATGTTAGAATAAAACCCGCAGAACCGAGTAAAAGACACTTGAAAATACAAGCGTCTTTTAATTCGTTTCACTGGACCCGCATTTTGTGACGACAACTTAGTAATCTTGACGGAGACGGATCGAAATATGGGTGAACAAATATATTAGATTTGTTAATACAACTGCCTAGATGTTTTAGTCATCGTAAGCTACCTACTGCTGTACATAAGGCTCTGGGTTCGATTCCCGAATCCGGAAAAGCGTTATTTGGGATTCCTCTGTAGTAGCCCCGTGTCTGGTTCATGACAAGAGGCTTGCCCCCCAAATACATGGGAATTAAACGTAACTAGCGAACGTGGGTGTACTATAGTTACTGTGGGGCTCTCTATAAGCTTCACGGTACCGGATGGAATAAAATCAAACTACGGTTTATCTCGTATGTTCAGTAATTATTCCTATAAAATATACTACCTATTTTACATGTTAATTCTTTTGCTTGTCAGCCTAATCTGACGTCTAAACTCTTCTAACATACTTAATGTTTGTCTCGATTTCATGCCAATTTTAAGTTTGTCTCGTATTTTATGGCTCTGCCCAACCCTCCGAGGTCTACAGGTGTGATGTTATGTTTTGTTATTAATACGATATGTTGGATGTTGAGACGTATCTCGTTAGCGTGTAATTACCTACATAATTAGTAGCTGTGTCGTGTGATTGGCAGCTAAACAGTCATTGACATCGGTCTGCTTCGTCCCGTGAGCTGCACAATTGAACGTGACCCGTTGGATCAATACTGAAGTATTAACGGTGATAATTTAGATTCGCAGAATGATTCGATGTGGAAAAATGATTGTTATTATTGGTATCTGTTGAACCAATTAGATTATAATCATTAGTCTGTTTTTTTATGAAACGTGTCCTTTATTTGTGAATAATAAAATATAAGCTATGATCCGCATGCTAGTTCAAATGTGGACTGTATTTTTATAGTCGCTTTTTATAGTCCTTTTAGAGTCGCTGACACAACTGATTTTGGCAACATGTAAAAAGAGTCAAATCCCATAAATATATTTAAAAAGGTCGCAACCAGGGTTCGCTGATATATCAGTGGAGATATATCATGATATATATCAGTGGAGATATTTATTGTAAAACTAGAAATTTTGCAAATTCAAAGTTTACCCTGACAACACTTGACCAAAAACTACAGTTTAACGTGCCATACTGAAATAAAAAACTATGAACAGCCACTAAAAATAATGTAAATTTTTTTATTTGTGTTGTTTAAGTAAGACTGGTGATAAGGGGTATCGTGTTACCCAGTAACTGGGTTGTGGAGGTCAGATAGGCAGTCGCTACATATAAAATACTGGTATTCAGCTGCATCCGGTTAGACTGGAAGCCGACCCCAACATAGTTGGGAAAAGGCTAGGCAGATGATGATGATGATGATGAAGTAAGACTGATGATTTATTATTATTCATCAAAGACAATTTGTTGATCACTTTTATCATAACAACCTCAAATTACATTAAAAAAAAGATTTCGCCTACAACAACATTCTGTAAGTGCCTAGAACACGTCTAGGCCACTTACAGAATGAAAATCGCATATTTTTATTATACACGTATTACTTATCGAATATCGATATTTATTATAAATATCGGATTTTTACGAACCCTGGTCGCAACACACATTACAAAACTTATCAACCTGAAACTTGACTGACTACTTACTTGAGATTTATATTTACCTACTTTTATTTACGAAGAAAAACAAGTAAGTGATGTGTGACTTTTTATACGCACAAGTCTCATTCTCTCTCATTTGCTATTCCCGACCCATTTACCACGATACTCCGCACTTGAAAGTTTAAATAAAAGTCACATAAAAACTTGCGACGCAGGTGTATAAGGCGCAAACGCAAAGTTTTTTCTTCGACTACTTTACTCGTTCTATTTAAATTCGAAACCCGAAAAAACCGCAGGAGGTAATAAAAAAGCGTTAGCAAGAAAACTTTTAAACGCACTTCTTTTATACAAAAAACAACCTTCAGTCTGTTTAGGGTTAAAAAACGGGAAAAACTTTATGTAAATTGTATACTCTGTGAACACTTGACCATATAGTGTGGGAAATAGAGTGTGAGAGAGAGAGAGAAAATAATTGCATCATTACAGAAATTGCTTTAGCAGTGTCGCTTGCCTGCTCGGGTACCCTTCACTAACTTAGTTACAAAATCGCCGCGGATTACAAAAGGAGTGAAAAGAAACCTTAGGATTGACAAAATAAGTGCCAATGTCACATGTCAGTGAAAATTTACGAATTAAAGTTCAGGATTTAACAGAGCTGGTGTTGTGAGTTTTCATTAAGACTGTTCCTACAGCATTGTAGGTAGGTACAGACAGCATCGTACGTAAGTACAGATAACATTGTAGGTACAGATAACATTTGAGGTATTGTAGGTACAGACGCGCAGAAAATTGTTGGGTGAATCTGAAATCTTATTTATCCAGTAATTTCGTTTATGCCTGAGATTCAGTATTCAGTACGCGATGACAAGTATATTCGCGAGGGGAGTTCTTACATAAATATTATGTAAATCAAGTGATGTTGAAGATACAAATATAGATGTATTTGTGCTCTCTACAAGAAAACGAATGTTATAATTTATTCGCGGAAAATGAAACTCTACTTTGATCTACCTACCTTTTCCCTACAGGTTTCGTTAAAGTTAATATTTTAAGACAAATTACTACTAGGTAGGTACGCACGGCGACATGTCAAGCTACACATTTCCAGTATAAGCCAACTTCTCATTGTACGAAAAGCCTATACAATGCGATGTCACCTGAAACTGGAAATGTATAGCTTGACATGTCGTCGTGTGTACAGATTATAAAAAAGGTCTTGAAGTTGGAAAAAAAGGGAAATTAAATACCTCCTCCAATTCTTTCTGACATACGTTTTAAAGACCAGAGGGCTAGCTCGTTTTTTGGCCAACAAATTAGAATTGCCATTCAGCGTGGCAATGCTGCCAGTCATCTGGGCACGTTTCCGGATGACAGCGATGCGGACGAGTTCTTCGACGCTTAGGTGTTCTTTTGTTTTTGTATTAATTTGTTTAGCTGATTTTTGAATCGACCAAAATATTTTTTCTTCGTGGAATTAAATTGACGTCTGACAGTTTTTGTACGGAAGAACTGTCAAAAATTTAAAATTATTCCTCGGATAAAGTTCCCTTAGATCTAATGTAAATAGTTTTTTGTGTAATAATCAAATTGTATATGGATAATTTATTCATTAAAAACAAAATGCTTGGTCGATAGCTGTCCTGAAATATAGAAATAACAATAATAACGTTTAATTGTAACCCTTCTTATTATATTTGAAGCGCTCTTGTTTTATTATTTTATACTAGACTTCGACAACGAAATTAGACAAACAATGCCGAGCAAGTAGGTAAGTACCTGAAAACGAAAACATTCGTTATTTTTAATCATCAAAGTATTCGATTGTTTTTTGATATTATTAATTAATATCACAGTAGGTAGTCCTATAAAAGGAAATTAAAATCGTTACTAAAAACATCAAACTAAATGTTTCATACTTTTGATCGTAACAACAGTTAATTTGTATAAATAATTGAAAACAGGCACACTTTTATATTTAAAAAAAAACTGTTGAAAATTGTGAAAAGGTAATTATTATTTTTACGTACACATGGACAAAATTTTCATATTTTTTTCTTTAATTAAATAATTCTATTTCTTTTGACCCCGAATTTGAATACAAAAGCCCCTTAAAACTTAAGGAAAACCAAACGTTAGGTATTAAACAGCTTTTAGCCAATAGCAATATAAGTGGGTACTAGGGGCATTAGGTAGTTATAGAATTAGATGGTCAGTCAAACTCAAGCGCGTTTGTGGTCTTTGAGTCCGACACGTTTCCGTGGCTTTGATGTGAGCATAAGCACGTTTGGCGTTAACGTCAGTTACATAATACTAAAGCGCAGGGCACACTGGGAACGAAGCTTAGTGTAGCTACCGGGTGTTTGTATATTTCGGTTCACACTGCGAACTATGAACCAAAGTATGAGAAGATGCGGTAGTGCTACGGCTAATTATCACGATAACGTGAACACACAGTTCGAGCACTCTCAGTTGCACAGCGAGACGTCAAACGGTGTGCGAGGAAGAGCGCAGGGATCGGTTCGGGGATCCACCAAAGAACATGAACAACACCGAAGCTACACGAACGAATTTCGTTCCAAGTGTGGCCTGCGCTTAAGATGTGGCTTTAGGCGTGCTTAACGTAATGGCCACAATATACGGTTCAATCAAATCGAGTCGGAAATCAATCACAAAATCAGGTGCGGATATTAAAGGTCTGTGACCTACTTCTATGTTAACACAATTCTATTTGGTTGCTTTATCCCACAGAGCACGAGACACCTCAGCACCCACTGCTATAGGCGGCATCGTCAACACTTTCAATACGTGCGTTTCTTTCATGCGTGTCACCGTTTACACGCACTGCGACACAAATGATGTATGGAAACTGTCGGCTTTGGAGGCGCTCCGTGACAGAAGGTCAACGCAGTTTCGGTACCAAAAATTTTGTTAGCCTTATAGAGGTATGAGAAACAGGGTATAAAGTTCACTCATCTTTCATAGAAAAGAGAGGATCCTCCCGAGACGGGAGCTGTGTCTGGTGAGGTTGATGTTAGGACGTTGTAGGTATAAGTATAATTATGCCATTCGCGCGTTAAACGCTGCTTGCGCGATGCAGGATTTTGCGTGACATCAGTATGATGCGTAGTTCGCATGTTGCGATGTAGATGCCGCCACAGTCTCTAGACAGTGCCTGCTGATTCCATGCTTGCTTCATACATATTGAAAGGCTAAATTGAACCTTGTCTTATTCCCATAAGATTAACAAATTGGGTACAGAGCTACATTGCCGTAGTTAGTTCATCGTATAGCATGGGCACTAACAACTTCAAGCTGTTGTCGTCGTTTCGTTAGCTATCAAAATGCCTTGCCAGGAAGTATGTATTTTATTGGGTCCTTTGCCCAGGGGGATAATAATATAAACTTTAGTAGTAGCATGGTCTGTAGTAGTAACACAATCTGTATTTAGAAGTTTACAACTTTCTATCTCACCACTATTACCACCAATTTTATTGTTCGAGTAAAATTATTAAATTGTTATTGAAAAATTAACCTCAATCGTCAAATGAAACCATCTTTACTGTTCTTTTTTTTATTACTAAAGGGGCCTGCTTTTGACTTCGATCACGCCTGATGGAAAGCGATGTGATTTCTAATTAGACTTCCGGGTTAAAGTGTTCATAATGATCAAATTAAAGTAAGTGACACTATAAATTGGCATCCGCAGGTACATTTTCTTATTCATTTGTTTACATTTTTATGTATAGAGCTCTTTGAAACATCTTTTCCGAAGTAGAAGTATTGTCACCACCATACTTTTGAATGCCGCTGTGATTATAGTCTTGGACAGACACAGAGCATACAGACATCCAAACAGATGTCCAAAAGCATTGGTAACCACTTATCATTAGTGATATAAGTATAAAGTCTTATAACTAAGATAATAGTAATAACGAAACGAGTATTTTCAATTTTAAAATCGTTCAGATTTACTTTACGTGTACTCTGGTGTTTGTACACACGGCTACACATCAAGCTATGCAAAACCAGTATTGGCTGACCGTTCATTGTGAGAAAATATCATACAAAGTGAGGCCAAGACAAACTGGTTTTGTATAGCTTGACGTGTAGCCGTGTGTACAGACGCCAGCACACGCCACGATGCAGGAGTAATTCCTAGTGTGGGGCAACGTTTTATTAAAAAAAACTTGAGAGGTGTCAAGGGACACCCGGATGGAACGAAGTTCAAAGAGAGAGAGAGAGAGACAGACAGACAGATAAACACGCGCACGCCGCACGGCTTACAACTATAGCAAAAAGTGTCGTTCCAACTTTTGGTCTTAATTTTTTCCGTCTAGCCCCCTTTCGCAACGCGCGATAAGGAACTTCGTTCCAAAAAGAAAGAAATGCTATAGGATAGTTTTATTTTCAATTTCGTTCGAATTTAACAATTTGCGGGAAACTAAACGCCCCTCGACGTGTCTTGTGTCTCCTTCAATAGATTAAATTACGTTTACTTAGCCCTTAGTGCTCATGGACTGCGACTGAGGCTGTCGACAACATGCTAGTCGTGTATTTGAGCACCATACTCAAACTCACGAGTGGCACGTTTTCGACGGCAGCCGCCGATGCGTCGTCGGATGTCGACGGCTGTAGTTGCTTCTGCCATTGACGCGTGCCGCTCGTGTGTATACAGACTTATGGGCCGTCTGCTAACGCGGTGTCCTGCGTGAGCGACGAATACGTCGCGACACGATGCAATACGACGCGACGTCATGCGACGCGGTGCTACACGCGACAAATGTCCTACGTGGTTTTGGTCATTACTTCTCGAATCATGGAGAAGTACAGTACAGTTTTGCTCGTAGTTCGTGGTGACGCGTCTGGTCGCCCTCAAAACAAGTACGCGTTACGTCGCGTGTCGCCGCAGACTGTCATATAGGCCGCAAGCAGGGTATGCCGTTGAGTTGATCGCGTTCGTCGTGTTCGCACCGTCGCGTCGCGTCGTATTCGTCGCTCACGCAGGACACCGCGTTACTATAAGTTTTAAGATACCTATTCAAATCTTCGTTCATACCTTAGTAACACCTTCAATGAACGCCCGAGTGGCCAGTTCCCCTGGTCCATCGACAGTCTTGCCGTCATCATCCGGGCCCCAGGACGCGCTGTAGATGTCCACGTGTTGAGGGTTAAGGCTCAAGGAACGGGCTTCCACTGCATCTGTGACGTCACCATCCAGCATTCGAACTCCTGAGAAAAGATAACCTTGATTAGTAAAAAAGATGATGCTGTATGTAGGTCATCTTTGCGTCGGTTTAAAAGAAGATGTTTAATATAATAGACAGTACATAATATAGAATTTTATTTATAACAAACTGTGCACCTGCACCCTAATTGCGTATTAATATTGCTAATCCATTGCTTCATATGTTCAAAAAATGTGTCTACTAAACAACGTAAATAACGCAATGAATATTGTTGAACAGTCAAAGTCAAAGATCTTTATTGAGACAGTGGGTACAGAGTTGTTATTATGTTAATTGATGTGCTTTTGCTGATATTTTGTGGGCATGCCGACGGGAGTGCAGGTTACCAAACTTTTCCCTATTGGTTTTTACGAATGTAGCGACCTCATAGATGTAGAGGGCAAGAAAGATTAAAATCTTAAGCTGTTCAAAACATGGTACACAGCTATCTGGGGCACGTATGCCACAAACAGTTCTGTCAAGCTATGTCAAATCGAAACCCATTGCTACTGATAGTGACGCACGGCAAAAATTACGGACTTCCAAACAAAGTTTCATTTCCTATTTAACCCATATAACGGTATCGGGGTAGTCGTGTCTTAGAATGTACCATTCCTACATAGTGTGATGACAGGGCATTTCATTAAACATATTACATAAGTACTAGAAACTACACTCTTTTTAAAAAACGTTGCCCCACACTAGGAATTTCTCCTATGTCGTAGGTGCGTTTTCAAACATTTAAACTCACATACACAAACAGCCAGACCCGGAACAACTACTTGTAGGCCATGCAAATATTTGTTCGGTGCGGGAATCGAACGCGCGACACGCAGCGCTGCAGTCAATCGCTTAACCACTGCACCAACCGTGCCGTCTATGCAAATGAACTATGAAAATTAAATAAAAACTGAACAAAAATTTGTATTTATACATATTTTTGCACGCCGCATTGGAAAACTAAGGCACTCTACTGGGTTATTCAAACTTGAAGCCTAAAAGTTAAACCTTAGTTAGTTAGGCACTCGTGTGTTTTTTAAATTCACAAGGACGTACGTGGGAGCGTATTTGGACAAAAGTGTAATTAGCATAAAATGCAAAAGTCCCTGACAAAAGATAAATGTTAAAATCCCAACAAAAACTTGTTTTGTTATACCGTGTGTAGCTGTAATTCGTGTTAATTTAGAGTTCCGGGGATGTCAGCTTGAGTAATTTAAATCAGCTCATCCCAAAGGCCGCTGTTTTGAAACATTCAGATGTAAAGCTTCTAATGGCATAAAACGTGACATTTCCCGAATAATGAATTATATCAGAAAGGGAATCTTATCATTTTATTTCGCCTCCGCTTGTGCGATGAACATAAACTGGTTTATAACCACATAAACGCTCCCTGCGTTGGTATCAAAACATAGTAAGCATGTAACTGGATCTGGGAAATTTTCAGAATTTCGTCTAGCTGCCTTTGATCCAACGTTTGTTATAAATTACAATTAGACAGTCCTTTACAGTGGATTTTACGTTCCTAATAACACTCCCGGACCCCTAAATAAATCACCCTGCACTTTTTTTAGAGAATAAAAACTTTTTTTTTGACTCATCATTATTTTGATGTTTATGCCTTTATACCTTACATGGTAATTAACGATGTTTTTTTTGAGATTCAGGAACCTGGAATCTAGAGGGGATCCCGTCTTTATACATTCCAGGATTTCTGAATCCCTTTGTAAATATAAAAGACTAGCTGTGCCCCGCGGTTTCACCCGCATAAGGTTCGATCCCGTGGGAATATCGGGATAAAAATCCTATTATGTGTTAATCTTGGTTATAAACTATTTGTGTGCCGAATTTCATCAAAATCCGTTCAGTAGTTTCACGCAAAAATTACTGAACGGATAACAAACATCCATATCCATCCATCCATACAAACTTTCACGTTTATAATATTAGTAGGATAGTATGATCTAGCAGACTATTACGATAAATATTCAACTATGAACAAATAACAAACAAAGAGTATTTGCGATGAAATCCTGAATTTATGCACCGAGACACGTTTGCATTGCAGATGGCAAAGATAAACGCAATATCATCATAATACTTGTTTGTAAGTAATGTTTACATTAGGGTGGCGATTGCGATAAACTTTCAAGTTATATTGCGTAGAAAGGGACAAGTTAAACAGTGTTTGTAAGCAAGTTACACGAACGAATATACTTCGTAGCTTCGCAGAGTTGCTAATAACTTTATATCCTGAAGCGTTTTCATATCGCTACACAGCGAACTGACAGTGAAAAGGTCACGTTGTTTTCATATTTGTACAAACATTTCGCTAAAACACATTTAGAAGAACTTTTTCAACGTCAGTTTGGTAAAAGATATGGCTGAATATTTAACAAAGGTATAAATGGTATGAAAAAGGTATGAATGAATTAGCGGCTAGCTTTTGTAAATAAATTATAAGCCAAAACATTTTTTTTTTGTATTGAAGATTTTTTTTAAAATAATTAATTCTGTTTATACACATGAGTTTCGTATCCGAAATAATTATTTCACACCATGTTGTAGTGATATACAGTGATATACACACAATACCGATCGGTTTTTGTAAACAAACATGAAATTAAATATTTCACTTTTATCCGTTGTGTATCTCCGATATTGTTAAATTAATATTCAGCACAAAACCGACTTGTATCTACCCGTTTTATCGGCATTTTACAACCCACATTATATACCAGCTGTTTATATAAAGTCTAATAAAAACTTACGACGAGACATAAAAACATGCATACGGCGTAACAGTAAACTTGAAAAAATATTTTTTGTTTCTTTGTCTTTTCTAAATACAATGCTTTGGTGGGTTGCAGCGAATTTCTTTCAGCGAACAGTTTTTATTGGTCGTTTTACGTGACGTGGTGTGCTTAGGTGAAAGTATCTCCTACATTTATTAGAAAATTAAATGTACAGAGCCGGTATACCAGATAATGGCTAATATTCTTTAGTGGGATGGTAACTTACACACGATATTCTACTGGAAAAAACAGTTACTCTTATAGGATAGAATAGAAATCTTTATTTGCAAAGAAAAAATCCGTTTTTACAGCTGTGAGGAATCCATGAACATTCTACCTCTTCATATTCAGCCATAGATTTAGAATGTTTTTTACATTTCTATGTATGATTACATAGGCTGATGCCTATGGCTAAATAATGGAGGGGCCCGTGGCTAAATAATAACAGCCGCACAGGTCGATCGGTCAGGTTAAGCTACGCTTTCCGCGGTTGGTCTGTGGATGGGTGACCATCTTTACATACCGAGACCCCTCCGTACCTCGGAAAGCACGTTAAGTCGTTGGTCCCGGCTGTCATTCGTGGATCTTTGACAGTCGTTACGGATAGTCAGAAGCCCGAAAGTCTGACAACCAGTCTTACCAAGGGGTATCGTATTACCCAGTAACTGGGTTGTGGAGGTCAGATAGGCAGTCGCTCCATGTAAAATACTGGTATTCAGCTGCATCCGGTTAGACTGGAAGGCGACCCCAACATGTTGGGAAAAGGCTAGGCAGATGATGTAATCAGCCTATAATGTCCCCATTGCTGGGACACAGGCCTCCTCTCGGTGAGAGGGCGTGGGCCGCAATCTACCACCCAGGCCCAGTGCGGGTTGATAGATGTTACATGACTTTTTTTCAATTCTAGGACTGATCAGCTTAAAATACTAATCTCGTGTATAAGATCTCTTGCTGTATTATTGTATAGCTAGCCGTAAAAACCTTTAATTGGCTTCATGTTTCTTATTCCAGTATATCTATTGTATTTATGTAAAGCTGTTGGTTTTCCATGTGATAAATAAATAAAATAAATAAATTTCAATGATAAAATAGCACTATTGCCATAATTGTGTAGTTCCAAGGCTTTTATACGCCCAATTGCGAAGATTTTAAGTATTATTCTTGCCCATGTGTATAGATACAAAAATGTATTCTAATTCAATATCTAGTGGACTATGAGGCATCGATAACGCTACTCAAGTAAAATAAATCTATCGTAATTAAACACGACCGATTGGGCCAACCCGCACTGTGCCCGCGTGGTGGATTACGGCCCACTCCCTCTCACAGAGAGGAGGCCTGAGTCCCAGCAGTGGGAACATTATAGGCTGATTATGTATGTATGTGTGTATGATTGGATAAAGTCCCATAAACTTTATTTTTATAAGTGAACAAAATATCCAAGCAAGCAAATCAAACACTTATTAAGCAGATTCTAGTCCATCTATCTTACTTAATATTTCTTGTGTATCAAATACATTACGTCAGCCAGAACTATTCTTTATTACGCATAAATAAAACATCGAAGTTATCTATCTTATTTTATCTTGTAGTCTGTAATCCTTTGGGATATTATAGATGACGTCACGTTTTTTGAACGACAGTAAGCTATGAGAATATCAATTGGTAAGCTAGGGATGTTTTTATAGACTCGAATATTTTTGCCAAAAAAAAAAATGTTACGACTCCTTCAGCATTAGGGACATGGAACACAAAATGTTTAAACATATCCGTCTGTGTATCACATTACTAACGTCAGCCTATTGCAGTTCACAACTGGTCCATACACAAACCAACACTGAGCTCACGTGGTGGATTATGGCCCACTCCCTCTCACAAAGCGGAGGCCTGTGTCCCTGCAGTGGGAACGTTATAAGCTCATAGATCATTGCACGCTACTGAGTTGATCTTCCGTCTCTCTCATCCATTATTCCATCCATGACCAATCAACCCGATAAAATCTCATCTGTACCTAAAATAACTTAAGGCGTCTTAATATACTGTCTTTTTGGCTATGAATATTGTCGCAATCGTAAAGAAATTAAATCATTTATTCTGTGAATAGGATATCGGAATTATTGATTGGTGCTCAAATGAGAATACATTTGGTGTTCAATGCATAGGTGCCCAAAAAATAGGTGCTCAAACGGGAATACTTTTTACTAGCAGCCGTCATTTTTTTTTAAATAATTTAGAAGAAATAGCAAAACAAATTCAGGGGTCAATCATTATTATTTGTCTCGTAAGTTCCACACTAAGCATAAAAACAATACATAGGTACTCCATATAAATTTACAGTTTGCACTTAAAACCTAAGGAGTCTTAAGACAAATCTCGACAACGCACTCTCAGAGCACATCAGTCGTGTAAAGTGTGAGTCTTGGAGCACTTGTGCACTCGTGAGGACAATAGGTCGTGTTTGTCACACTTTAACAAACATTAAATGAGCTACATGAAGAGATGCTAGACACTGTGGTTGTTAATTTTAGTATTTTCAATGAGGATACACTATGTGCAATATGTTTTGGGGGATAATATTGGTAGATTAACATTTGAAAAATAAAGTGCTTAAAGTTGTCAAAAAATAAAAGGCCCACATGACATTGACATTGACAGTTCTAGTAGTTAATAAAGATCAAATTCGCAAAATACGTATTCGTTTGTATGAAACTGACAGGTGTCAAGAACGTATTCTCAAATGTCAAAACGGGCCTTTTATTTTTTGACAACTTAAAGCATCACAAAGAAGAATGAACGCGAAAAAAATTAAGAAAAGAAACTACAAGTAGGCACTCATGAATGCTAACCAGACGAAAAGGAATCGTTTTGGACACTACATTGATTTTTCGCTCTTTCGGAGCCGCGATTGGCTAACCCATCGCAATTCATTTATCTACTTAACTATAGCTTCTGTACGCGACTTCGTCCGCGTTAAATCTCTTGATCCCCCGACCCATCCCGTCGCAACACATAGCCTACCCTCGCTATTAAATCGTTTTCGCTTACAGTTCTTTGCGATTTTTTTTTTCGCTTGGCTTCTAAGCTTAGTGTCTTAGCGTGATGTTATGTTAAGTAGCCTATAGCCTTCTTCAAGAATAGGCTAGATGCCTAAAAAAATTTAATTAGTCCGTCAGTTAGATTATCAAAAAATATTGGACCCGTATTTTTTCTTTTGTCAATTATATAAAAAAATTATGAAGATATCGCCCGTAAAAGTTCCGCGTGACGTCATGCCTTGCTACACTTTTTAGCAAGGCGTGACGTCGCGACCCCCTACTCCCAAATTTTGACGCGCTTTATCTTTGTCATTTTTTGTTTGATTGACAAAAGAAAAAATACGTGTCCATTATTTTTCGATAATCTAACTGACGGACTAAATATAATAATCATTTTTTTACCCAGGCAACTACTCTATTGGGCTATCAAATACAAAAATATTTAATCAAATCCGATTGGTAGTTCCTGACATTATCTCGTTCAAACAAATAAACTCTTCAGCTTTATTATTACTAAAGAAGTATAGACAACATTTTTGAATTCATTCACTGACAGACATCGCACAGACTAATAAACCACTGGCTCTACAAACATACAATTTTGCACAAAAGATTTCTGAAAATTACAGGGAAATCCAATCGGACACAAAGCTTGTAACTAAATAAAAATGTTTCTTACCTCCAACACTAGCCCCATACGCGACGCCTACAGCACACAGTGAGTTGTTAGCAGTAGCTGCGACTTCACCCGCGCATCTCGTGCCGTGGCGGTTCGAGTCGATCATGTCGTACCGCGGCTGAGGGTCCGAATCGTGTGAGTTCACGTCGTATGATGCCATGGGATCCTGGTGGACAGAAAATGGTTATTATATATGACTACGTACAGTGCTACAAGCCTTTTTAGGAATGACGTTCACAGAGTGGCGCTACCGGTAAACATTTGTAAAATGGTCACTGAAATCGTATTCACAAAACAAGATGGCGACGTTAGTTATATAACAATTATAACTATGGGACGCCTGCATTATTATCCCGTTTCTAAGATATTTTAATGCATGAAGAGTAAAAAATCAACTGCTGGTCGAATTGCGAACAAAAAACTAACTACCGGCAAAGTGCTCGTTATTAATCCACAGTTACCAATCTGCTTGACTTCAAAGACGGCTTGTTCAGGAAAAGCTTTTCAAGTCTAATTGACCTTATTGTAAATTGAAAAGCTTTAAACGAAGCCTTATAAAATATCTTGAAGCTAAAAGATCAGTTGAAGAGTTTAATACAACCGTGTAAATTAATTGTCGAAACAAAAGTCCCAGTTTAAGTCTTATCATATAAATTCAGCAGTAAGATTTGGTAATCTACCAACTTTTCATACAATACATTTGTACTCTCCGTTAGAAAGTCTATGAGCCGCTTACGTCTTTAGCAGTTTCAGGTTTCATTCGTAATTACGTACATGAAAACAATGCACGATGTTTCGGTACTAATCCCCGCGTATGGGTGCAATCAGACCACGGGCGATCGCCATCGAAGGTTGCCACGAAATATATCTATATGATGGATCATCAGGATGGTTCGAGCTACGATCAGCCATCAGGCGGGTTTATGTGGGTATCGTGCAAAGAAATAACAATTACTCAGGCAAATAATCACTTTACACTTAAATAACTTGTTACAATCAACTACTATTAGACGGATTTAATAACAGGCTGGTATGATAGTGATGGTTTCAATAAAACATAGGACAATTCCGAAGCGTCTTCACTGCTCGATCACCAGGATAAGGAATGTCCGACCTGGCGCGTTCCCTTCAACCTCGAAACAAGGGTACTTCTCTTCGTAGTCTGTGCTCGAAACTGAGAAGAAACGCCACTGAAACGCCAAGAAACGACTCTGTCAAAGCACGTCAATTCTAGTCTTGACAGTTGCCGCTAGGTGGCGTGCTTTGTTTTGTTGTAAACGTCCTCTGCCGGATGCGACATATACATTTTAAAAAAAATTAAAAAGAAGTCTAAGTAAGGAGGTCAAAAAGTATATAGGTACTCCGTGCGTGTGATCGTAAAATATCTCTAGGACTCAATGCAATGTTCTCTTCCACGTAAGTACATGCGGATCGTGGTGGATGGTTAGTTTGCTGGTAATTGTTTGGTTTTCCGTCTTCCACGCGGACGCAATCGCAGGTAGAAGCTAGTATATTCATAAGACTCTAATGACATCGATCTACCTCGGCCTGGTTGTTCCCTAAGGCGAGGCCCTTACTTTCGTCGCACATAAATCGCCTAGGTATACCCGCGACCCAATTACCCATTTTTTTTTCCGAACGCCAACAGTGGAATTAAAGCCGCACGAGCGAGATGAATCGCGTAATTTGAAACTCCGAAGCTTTTGTTCCGAACACAGATGTCACTCTACGCCCTTTTATCGCGAAAGCGTGGATCCCCCGCGTATTCGCTCCCGTTCTGATTTCATCGGTGTTTTTCAAACACTTCCTCCTAACATACGTGGAAACTGCTTCTCTTATTTCCCAATGAAGATTTGAGTGCAAAGTACAAAGGGAGCAACAAAAGTACCGACGTCATAAAACATACAATGAGACAATTTCGGAGAAATTTATTCGAAATGTCGTGAGACGTAATCGAGAACATGTTGTTTTATAACGTGAACCAATCGACTTCCTACAAGTTTGTGTTTAATTTAAAGCAAGTGAGGAGTAATGAAGAACAGTGTGTACTTTTTTTTTTTTTTGAGGATGGGGAATCATCAAAAGACTCCTCCCGCTCTGGGTGGAGCAGGAGGGAGTGTCAGACTCTTACTGACTAAAACCCACCCGTGTTCCTTCCTTAGCCCTTTATGTTCCAGGGCAGCGGTAAACCCTTTCGGATGTTCCCGCTATCCTGGCAGGCTTCGGCCCTATGGGGCCCCGTCGCTTTTGCTGACATCTCTTTGAGGCGCGCGTGGAACACGTACACGCCGTCCGGCACGGGCCTAGTCCTGATCGGACGGAGAGCTACAGTGTAACAGTGTGTACTTACGTAATTAGCAACTAGGTCGGGGTGATCGGTCTCCAGGCCATCGTCGAGGATGGTCACCACTACGCCACGGCCTGTGATGCCTTCCCGCCATGCTGGTATCACGTTCATGTCTAAACCACCTCCTCGGTTCTAAATAAAACATAAAAACAAGATTAATACACAAACAAAGATAGCTGACGTGGCTCAAAAGGCTGCCCAATTTAAATGGGACTGAGCAGGACATGTCTGCCGCATGCATGCCGGACGAACTGTGGGTCCAAATAGCACAGTCGGTCGATTCTGTAAAAATCTCACCGTGAAAACTCAAGTGAAGTGAGCTTGATGTGAGTTGTCAGTAGTGTCAATCCCTAGCATTATTTGGAATGACAGCTCACTCCACGCTCACTTCACCTAAGTTTTCACGGTGAGATGGTTACAGAATCGCACTGCAGAACTGGTGCCCTGAGACAGTGAGCCGGGGTCGCGGCAGACCATGTAGGAGATGGCGGGACGGGCTGGATAGGTTCCGTCAAACCTGTAAGAAGGACGCGTGGGCTCGTGAAAGATGGAAGGAGTGGAGGGAGGCCGTTGCCCAGCAGTGGGAGACAATATTCTGGTAAAAAAAAACGAAGAGATTAATGTATCCATTTTTGCCAAATGGATACATTAATCTCTTCGTTTCTTTTTTTTTAAATAAATTTGTAGTAAACTACTCCTATTATCATTTAGCACATGATTTATGGAATGGCTTGGCAAAACATCTACAAACAAGAAGTAATAAAATGAAATCAATGACCCACTTAATCTTCGGCGGTCGTAAAATCATGAAACGTACCACAAAAATGAAATGTACGAGTAAAACCAATTACTCAACCTCCATCAGAGTAGACTTTTTAATTTACAAAATTGTTACTAAAACGAATTTGTAGAAATATATTTGCAACAGTAGCAGAGCCGGATGAAAATGAAATTTCCGCCGTAACACGAGCGACCACTGGAAATTTGCATTGACGGATTGTTTCACTGATATCTATACGAAATTGGTTTTTATATCAACTATTTCGGATCGCTGGAATAACAAAAGTGAACAAAGTCTAACAACGAATTCTAAATTGGAATTACTTTTGTTCATTGATTGACGAGCATATATCTATGTATCTTCGTGTGTGATCGGTGCGTGTTTTATATTGACAAGTTTATACAAATTGTGGTTGGAAAATTTGGTCTGATTGATCGTTAAGTAAACCAAAATAATCTGTATTTTGTACCTACTAGAAATTGAACCAAAGTTTACACAAAACATGTTACACAAATAAAATAATCTGTAAGTATATTGTACCTACTAGAAATTTAACCAATGCAGCAATGTTTACACAAAACATGTTACACAAATTAATTTACTTGAGCCTCCCTAATAGGCACGAGCTGTCTAAAGATATGGAATCAAAAACATCTCAACCCTCATTACTTTGGTTGAAGCGATTTTATGTAAGAATTAGGCAAATTTCTCGCGATACCTTAATAAAACTCAAATTTTTGGCTTCTACTTCAATATTTAAGAAGAGCGTTATAAACTTCACCCAAAGAAAATTAAACTTCTCTCTCGGCTCGGTTGGATTGCTAAAGAAAACAAAAACGACGCGAATCGAGTGCTTACACAGTGTAAACTTTACAACTTTTTGGGAAACTCAACAATATTCTGGTTCTTAATTGAATGACACCTGTGCAATTATAATAATGTCAATACCAATTACAAATTGGTTGCAAACTCGTTCATTATTCTCCTTTCATTATTAAAACAGTCATCCAATATCTTCTTAAACTTTTATATTTATACGTTGGTATTAAACTGTGTTAAACCTAACAAAAGGTATAATTACCTTAATATAAAAGTTAGCTAAGCACTCGTTAAATAACACTGGCTTTGTATTTGAGATTAACTTCCCTCGCTTTTATATTTAGTAAAACACAGTACTTTTAGGTTATTTTTATAAAACATTCTTATTTATTTACTTTTGTAAAAACGTTTGCAAACGTTTTCAACTGTGAAAAGTGATCCTTTGAGCCTTTTTGGTAGGTACCTACTATATTTCATTTTTGGTTTTGCCAAAGGGCCAGAACTCAGCTTCCATACTAATCGCATTGGCACTCCTCAAAGTCACTCTTTAGTCTGGGCACTCAGAGTAAAGTGCCTGGCTTTTACAACTGTGAATATATAGTAATAATATAAAGGAAGTGTTAGATCTAAAGAGCTCTTGCACATCGATTGATAGACGTTGCATCGATGATAGATTCAATCAGTGACCCGATTTTAAACGTAAAGACCTCTTTGTATATCGTAGAGTAAGTGTTGTTCGAGGCGGCCATTTGTGTCATCATACGACTATTCACCAAATATACAGGGTGGCAGGGATATCGACGCGCAAACTGTGACCGCGAGTTTAGTGAGTTTAGATCCCATAGCGTCGAAATTTTTCGTCGGTTATTAAAAAAAAATCTTCTGTTTCATAGAAAAGTGCAATACCTACGCGGTCAAAATTCATGGAACAGCAATATTTTTTTTTTAATAACCGACGAAAAATTTCGACGCTATGGGGTCTAAACTCATGTGCTGAATCCATGGTTATAATTTGCGCGTCGATATCCCTGCCACCCTGTATAAACATGCAAGTCTACCCTAGCTGTACCAACCTAAAGATTCGTTACGTAGCCGTATTTTTCCTTGATGCAGAACCAAAATCAACAGCTTATTAACAGTCCATAGCTTGGCATAGGCCTCTCCCAAGCTGCAATATCAAACCCGGTGATCCGCCTTCCTCATTCATTCCCCGCTGCGTTTTTAGGGACCAATCTGTCAAAATCAGCACATACTGGTGTGATTTTGACAAATCAAAGTTTACGCTTAGATATATCTCTGTATCTTACCTTAAGTGTCTAACATACTCTGCCAGATTATCCACGACTTGCATTAAAAAGTTTCATGAACCTTCCAAGGCCAAAATACTTAAAAAATACTTACTAAATACCACATATGAGGCCACTTTGGGTCGTTAAGTTGAAACTTGGAGTCTGCAGCTCTTGGCCGTCCCTTCACCCGTGACGGTTGGAGCTCTCGTTTCGAATTAGTGTCGCGCTTCGACGCGGCTGACGGCGCCGGCGCATCCGATGACGTCGTCTCAGCTAAGACAGAAAAAAATAAGTCACTCTTCAAATCTGGGATAGTGTGTCGGTGTAAACGTTCTGTGGCATAATTTATTGACAGGTAAAATCTTTACAGTGACTGAGATTTGCGGTGTAGTTGCTCATTGGCATGTTCTACTAGCACATAGGTCAATCATAAAGGATAAGTCTATTTCATTTCTATTTAATAATTTTTAGAGCCATACCATTGAGTGAATGGTATCAATCGTTTGACAAACAGAAATTAGAGATAGCAGAAGCAAAAGCCATTGTTCTCTATTGGAACACTGATGATGGATTAATCATCAATGATCATCGATTTTCTTACGGTTAGCGACCTAATACTGAAATATTAGTCTAACAAACCAGCAGCACCCATCTTATCATCCAGGGGTGATAAATGTAGATATCACTTACCAGATACCACTTTTACAGTACAGCACGTAACTTGGCAAGGTTTTGTCGTGGTGAGAGTAAGTTCGCGCATTTAGTCACAAAGAGATACCAGGGGGTCTATTCCGAAGTAGTATCGGCCGAATGTTCGGCCGTTTCCTGCTACGAAGTTACCATTTGGTTCGGTCGGTTCCGATCCTACACTCCTACACTCTTTCGAATATTGACTATATGGTCCCGACCCAACTGAGCCGATCCGAACTTTTTTCGCAATTTTCAATATTATTCGGTTCGGCCATATGTCGGTCCGATCCGAACATTCGCACTTTGGACTTCGGAGTAGGCCCCCAGGGCCGTCGGATATAGTTGAAGTTTAGTGAGAAACCAATGGCTGTTTTCGCATGAAATTTAATTTTATAAATGAACTGTTTGTTTTCCATTAATTTTATTTTATTTTATTCGAAAATATCCATCAGTTTCTTACAAAACTTCAACTACATATATCCGACGGCCCTGCAATAAAAAAAATGGTCACTTTGATAGCTTGTCATGATTCTATGGTTATTGCCATAATTTATTTTTAAATATGTCTGTGTAGAAGAAATTTTAAGAAAGGAAAAACGCATCTAAGGACTCTTGCCAAGCTATTACCGATTTCATAAAGAAAAACATCAAATGTACATAGTTACCTGTAGAATGATATGAATCTGGTACAGTCTGGAAGTCTCTCTTCTTTCTCGAGAGAGCGCGCTGCTGCTTCGCCCATCGTACTCGGTTGTCTCCTTCTAGCATGCCATGGTGCTCGTGTGCTGGCGTGATGGACCGCTTCACGATGGCACTGTGGTGAAAGTGGTAGTGGTTGTCGAAGATCTGAGGAAGATAGAGAAGAATATGTTAGAAAAGCTGGAGAGACTGATGTAAATTGAGTCGATGAGAGAAGATCACGCAATGAGGGAAACAATGCCACTGTTGAACAGGGGCTTGTTATATTTCGAAAAAAAAAACAGTCGCTAAAATTGTCTAGAGTATAGATTTCGTTTTCCGCGAATGGTAAGTCTATATTTCACACACAATACAGAGGGGCAATCCTCGTAATTTTAAGAACGTGCACAGTCTGATCTCAGTCTCAATCTATCAAAAATACCTCACACCACACATCACTCTGGACTTAGGTACCAATGTACCTAAGTTCCAATGGATTTCTATTAGGTACCAATTCTAATAGGAGCGAGACTGTCATTCATTACCTAGTCATCATCTACCTAGCCTTTGGGGTCGGCTTCCAGTCTAACCGGATGCAGCTGAATACCAGTATTTTGCATGAAGTGACAGCCTATCTGACCTCCACAACCCAGCTACTGGGTAATACAATATCCTATACATTACCAAGTATTCTGGTATAATTGAGTATACATATTTATTGAAAAAAAACCAGTAACATCAGAACTAAGGATCCAAAAGATTTATAATTATAAACAGCCGGCAGAAATACAAAGCCGTCCGTCCGAAGTCCTGTCTAATGATGCAGCTAAAGATAGCGTATTTCCCCAGTGTAATAAACGTAAATGTACTAATTAATGTTAATTTGCAAGCTTAATTATAATAATAATCCAATTTCAATTCAAAGTACAGAACGAAATATTTATGAAAGCACCACTACGCGTCTACGTGACCGCTTTCAAATTAACTTTGTTTTATCTAATTCTTTATCAGGACCATCCTACTTTATGGACGCGGAACTTCAAATATAATCTGTAGGGATGGCTATGTTGCATTTTGCAGGCATTTAAACTTTTTTTTTACTCTTAAAACGACCTCAGAATCGAGGTAATTGCGTAACACAATAATTCATTGCGTTATATACCTACGTTGTTGAGCAGAAAATTTTTTCGAACATATATTATGAAGCAATGGTTTAGTAATATTATACTCGTATTTCAAAATGATTCAGATAGTGATTGCTAGCGTGTTATTTAGTTATTATTTATTTAATGTTTTTGTAAAGAGCTTTTAATTAAACATGAATAGGCTCAAAACGGACTAATAACAAATTCAACAATAGAATGACACAAAAAATATCGACTTTTTATCGATGTCGATACTAACACACCCATTGATACGCTTTTTACAACGAAACACGCTTCCCTATTCATGACTACATTTTCATTTCAATTCGTATTTTTGTTACAAATTGCTATGGATTTTAATTACGAATTTTAATTGCAACTTCCACGATATTGAATCGATTACAAAAAAAAAGAAAACTTTGCAATTGCCAAGCCGATCCAGTTGAACGCAGAAATATATTTTTATTAATTTCAATCAGGAATTTATTTTTTTCTCAACATTGCTGGAAAGTCCTTCAGTTCAACTAATGACGTTAATTTTCAGTTCAATAGAACCGAGTTCAGTCAGTCAGCTAGGTTTGAAATGTGTTTTGAAATAACCCGAGCTTGAAGTGACCAGTGACCCGGGCTGCGCTGTGTACTCGTGCGTAGTAATAGTTGTATGGGATGCCAGCTCGACACTTGCATGAATCTAAAAATCCTAAACAAAGAGAAATGCGTGAAAAATTCATTGAATTGTTCAGTGGAAAATGTTTTTAATTTTACGCAACACTTCAGTAAGTAACGTGTCGCATAATGAAAAAACATTTCATTGAATGTATAATTTATTTTGCGCAAAGTCAAATTCCGTTTTAAAGTAATTTAAAGTTGCAATAAATATGCTGAAACATAAATATAAAATTTCCCTCAGTTTCAATACAATTTATAACGTTTTCCATATTTCAGTTTTTCGCCTTGACATATAAAATTTATGAAAAGACGCTCACAGTCTCTAGAGCAGTGGTTCCCAACCAGTGGTCCGTGGACCACCAGTGGCCAAAATGTGGTCCGCGAACGATTTTAAATTTAGCGGGCGGTGAGCCGTTGGTCGCCGTGCAGTGAGTGAGAAGATCGCGGGTGGAGGGGGCGGTACGTCGGGCCACCGTATGTAATTTCCTATTACGTTTTTAATTAAAGTTTCAGTTTGATTTTTATTATACCTACTTAATGGTCCCTGCTAACAAGAATAATATAAAAGTGGTCCCTGACCAAGAAAAGGTTGGGAACCCCTGCTCTAGAGTATGAGTGGCCTGTTGAAAAAAGGCCCTAATGAATATTCTATTTGTCTAGTTTTAAGTTCTTTTAATTCCAGTTTTAGTGAAAACTCATATTTATTCTTCCCTGCTTTACGACATGAGTAATGATTTTAAGCTACTTGAAAAATCGAGGTTTGTCGGAAATTTTTGGCAAAGCCGTCGTTCTACATGACGGCGATTGCTGAAATTTTCATATAACTGCCATCTCTGCATTGCGGTGTCGTACTGATAATAATATGTTATTTGAATTTTATTACATAATTCAGAATAATGCGTGATGATATTTTATTTCGAATTACGAGTGATGTAAGTACTTACGTGAAAATTCATTACGATCGTAACATGATATTTTTGGGATACGAATATCTGTTTTCGAAGTTATTAATTTATTGCCAACTCGAATTTACTTTACGGATACAATCCTAAATAATATTACGCGAAAGTAACTTTGTTACCTTTTCACGCCTAAACTACTGAACCGTAGGTACATCCTGAAATTTTGCATATAATATGTTGTCAGGTATTATACACAGAAACGGACATAGGGTACCTTTCATCCCGAAAAAAGTAAAACTTCTGTTCCCGAGGAAAACAACAATAACTTTATTATAATACTAGATGGCGCCACGTGTCTTTCGAATCATAATTAATTAATCAAGATTCACGCCGACGAAGTCGCGGGCTGAAGCTAGTTTCGAATAAAACAAGCTAAAAATATTATTTGGCGCGTTTAGTCGTTCCATTTCAAATTCGGATTGGGGTAAAACCATCCATTCTGGAAACGTTCAGCTTTATTTGATTATTCAATTAATTTTAAAGTTTATTTTCCTCGGGTGGTGTGCTGACTTTTTTTCCACCAGTACCCGTGGGACAGACACGGGACCATCCTGAGAGGCCATAAATATTTTTGGCTTGCGAATGGGTTTTTGGCGTAGTAACCTTTTTCGTGGAAAATAAAATATTAGATAGCAGATAAAAGTTGAATTTGGAACAAGAGACGTTGTTTTTTTTTCTTTGTTCAGGTTTCATTCATTCAAGCTTAAGCTTCATTTAAGTTTACGTGAACATTAAAAAATCATCTATGAGCAAATACTGAAAGAAATTAATATTCATTTTCAAGATCTTTTGTCTCAAAGGTTTCATTGTGAATTTTCCTAAACGAAAATTTGTGTTTCAGTATCTAATGGTTATGAAACACCTACTTTTCACAGTATGAAGTATAAGGAAAATATTTTTTTTTACTGATTTCTTTCAGTGTTTTCTCAGAGAAAATATTTAATTTATTATAAGTACCTACTTACTTATAGTAAAAATTCAAAGAACACACTCCAGAAAGCAAACAAGTACCTACGTAACTATTGTTTGAAAAAGTACTACCTACCTCAAAAGATTTTCTTTCAAAACTATGTTGTTTAAATGCTCACTCATGCCCTTTACAAACTTTACAGTTTGTTTTCTGTTTTCCTTTTATGTAACTCAACACGACGTATTTTAAAGCAGTCTTTACGGTCAACGAGACACGGGTGTATAGCAAGGGATCCTGGGTGAGAGTGCCTCCGGGCGCCGCGCTCGCCGTATTTATGAACTCGCGTGGAAAAAGGGATTTCATGCAGCCAACCCAATACAATATGCAAAGAGTGCTCCGATGTCTTAGGTACTTGAAAATTTGGCAGCTTACCTGCTTTAAACAAAGGATTGTATGCCTCAAACGCGATGTCGAAGACTGGTGGTAATTAATTTTGATGTACAGACGCCAGCACATCAAGCTACTACAATCTGTCAAAGGAGATGTTTCATTTTTGTATGGGACTCAGGCCATAACATGTACCTTTTAGAAAAGCTGGGAAACTAACCCCTGAATAGAATAAAGTAACATGTTTTTCGTAATATCAAATGATTTTTATGCACATAGTAAAAATTAAAAATGTTTGACGTTTGTCGTGAGTTTGACAGCCATGACAGGTTGTAGAAATGACGTTTACTTAACCTAGAAATTGATGCCAATCCAAGAATGAGCAGATATCACAAAACCGTTATACAAAGCCAAAGTCGTAGGAGATAAAAAATAAATGAGAAAACGTGAAAGAACACCCAAAGCCACGAAACGAAAGTTGAGACGAACGAAACTGACTCACTGACACTGACGTGACACTCAACTAAAGCCAAAATGTCATTTTGAATATTTCGTTCAGAAGTACACCTCAGAAAAGTAGAATAAATATTTATTTATTTTTTAACGATGAAATCGTCACACTTGCTTATTATTAGTTGGAAAAGATGTTTATGAGAATAATAATTATTATTAATAGTACAGGAACACATAACTTTCATATTTAACGTTTACGTGATATTATTTTTTCATGTGACATGATTTTAGAACGAAAGCAGTCAATGCTGACGCCTTGTTGCATAGAATAATATGGCAATAACTTGAAAAACTATTACTCTTTGCGCACAACAAATCAGGCTTAAATGCAAGAAAGAATATTTTTCTTCAATTCCTGGTATTTTTTCCTATTTTTCGATAAATGTACATCTTATGGCCGAAAATGAAACACCTCCTTTCTTTAAGATTTTCATCTTTATCGTTAAAGCATTTAAGTTTAAGGTTGATTGGAAACAATTGACAGTTTCTGGTAGCTTGATGTGCTGGCGTCTGTACTTTATCGCAGTAAAAATAATTTAGGCTTTTATTTTAGAACATTTTTCATATTAGTAAAAACTATTTTTAATCCACTAAACACATACCTACAAACGAACCGTTTCAATATTCTATTTGTGATGAATCCACTTCAAATCATTCTAAAACGTATAAATCGTGAAAATCGAGCACTGTTCAATGTGCATACTAGGGTTTTGTATGCAGCAAAGCCGTAGGCAGGTCGCCTGCGTAATAAAAATGTCAAACATTTTACAAAAATGTTCATAGAACCTTCAAAATTGATTGAACATTCAAAAAAATACTGTTAAATAAATAAGTCAAGCATGAATTTTATATTTTCTGGCAAAGCAAAACACACAGGCAAAAAAACTCATAGCTAAAATAAAGTATAGCTACATCCGTAACTGAAATCCATTTGCATTTGTTTTTGATGCAACCATCTATCTGCAAGCTGCTTTGGGGCTGACTTTCTAATCGGAAGGTAATTTTTATTTGTGGAATAGTATTTTCGTCTACAGATTTTGCATGGAAGTACTGTCAAAAATACAAAATTATTTCGCGGATTTAATTACCTGGCGTTGAAAAAATCAACCCTAAATCTTCTAATATTACATGTAGAAGATACAAAGCTATATACTTATATTAGCTACTTATGCATAATCAATGTACAAATGTTCCCACTGCTGGGAAACAGGCCTCCTCTCGGTGAGAGGTAGTGGGCCGTAATCAACCACGCGGGCCCTTTGCGGGTTGGTTATGTCACATTTCTTAAAATTTTTGGTTCTAGGACATGACGGTTTCCTCACGATGTTTCCAATCACCGTATTAGCTACTTAATTTTAGCTATTTCCTTCATTTGGTACTTGGCCTTCGCCCGTGTATTACACCTATTTTAAAATACCCTCTATTACCTAAACCCAAACGATGTCCAATATTTATCGTCATCTTGCTATTAAATAATGGAAGGACTTTTTTCTGCTACAAAATTTTCGAGGGAAAAAAGGGGTAATTTCGTGTCAGTGCACACGGTCCTTAGAAAACGTTTCACCCTTAGGGGGAATCGTGACCTGTGCCGACTTAACGGGGGAGAGTGGTGACAAATGACACGGACACCTTTGTGTGATATTCATCCTTCTTGCTTATCTTTAGAGCGTTAAATTGACGAAAATATGAATTTTCAATGTTGACTTTAGATAGCTTTATTGCTTGTCAAGTTTCAGTCAAATCACTATGGATTTTATTAGGATAAAGCACTTCCGTTTGTTGTCAGGTTTATAGTTCTCTCCTCCGTAAAGAAAACTCCAGATATTGTAAGATATGATGACACAGTTTGCAATATAAGGAGTAGGTATAAATATTTATCAATATTGTACGTATTTTTGCCAAACAAAACATCTGCTATTGTTACAATGAGAAAATATTTGATTTTTGTATGTTTGTTTGTAACGCTTTCACGCTAAAAAGGCTAATCGGATTTAGATGAAATTTGGCACGTGGGTAGAGCATGACCTGGATTAGGACATAGGATACTTTTTATCCCGATATTCCCACGTGATCTTATGCGGGTCTCGTGAGACTTATGCGGATGAAACCGCTAGTCGCATCTAAGGCTCAATTTACACTGCCGTGGAGTGGAAGCGCTTTTTTTTTTGTACAAAGCCTAATGAACTTTATGTCAAAAGAGTAACGCACAAATTAGGTACACACATATGCACAGGTCGCGCATCTTCTGGAGAATTATCGCGCATTCTCGGGAATGCCGCAATAATAAGCTCGTATCTAGTTTGTACGTTAGACAATTGACATAAAGTTCATTTTGCTATGTATAATATCGCTACCAAAACTCGCTTCCACTCCGTTCCGCGGCAGTATAAATTGAGTCTTAAAGATATTTTAAAAAAATCTCTCGTGCAAAATAAAACCTAGTCTTTTGATACAAATTCTATGTCCCTTAGTTAGGGCTTCTTTTTAAGATTTTCTTTTATTAAAACTGTTCACACTAAGCTGTCTAAAGGCTTACGCGAAGAGTGTGGCGAAAGATTGCGAACATACCTATATTTATTCACTGTGTAATCCCTTCATATTCTATAAACGAGGACTCCTGAAGTAAGCCCGATAGTGACGGCGCGGCGGAGGGATTAGGTATACAGATTAGACCCTTTAGAGTAGAAAATGTTGTTATACCTACTTACTTTCAATTTATAATATTTTCTTTGTAGTTCTTAGTGTTTGAATAGAATATTCAGACCGATATTATTCTATTAGCTCATAAGAAAACAAATAAATAAAATTGAAGTGTCTGTTTGTAATGTCAAAATGAAAAATACAGCGTTTTACTAACTGCATATTAAAGTATATATACGGTAATTATAAGGACAAAAAAAAATTCTTATTGCTTTTGTCTGTGGTTTGTTACGGCTAATCTGCGAAACGGCTGGATGGATTTTGACGGGTTTTTGTTATAAGGAGGAGCATAGGCTACTTTTTGTCCCGGTAGCACGTTCCCGTGGGATTATTTCTGATATCCACACGAGCGAAACCGCTGGCAGCAGCTAGTTTTTATCCTGTAGCGTAATTTTTTTATGAATGTGAAAATCGGATCAAAAGTTTAAAAGCTTAGTAAAAACCAGTAAAACTACAATTGTTAGATTCACGAAACTTCACAACGACGCTCATTGCTCTCTTTGGATTCGCGCACCGAAAAACCTTTCAGAATTACATTCGTCATCCGTAATTTTTTTTTTCAATCAGACCAGTCTACACTCAATGTTTTCATCTCTTTTTTTTCTCTTTTTCAATTGCAATCGGGAACGACGTGCAACCACAGGCTGCCACTCAGTCATGTTTCAGTTTTCGAACGCATCCAATAAATTCGGGCTGCGTAGTTTTTCTTTCTGTATTTTTAAATAAGCGAATGAAAATGGCGTACCTAATGCCTTTGAGTAAGAACTTTATCTGTGCCTTTTATCTAGTGGAAAATATATATCGTGTGCTCGCCTAGAGCAACTATATAAACCGCGAACTAATTATGGTAAAAAGTATATTTTGTATCAAGGAGGACAGATCTACAACTCTTTACCTAAGCATATAAAAGACACTACGTCAATATCTTTATTTAAAAAGTTATTAAAACGACATATTTTCAAAAGCATCACCAAAAAGTTAATCTGTCCGATTCCAACATTATTATCGTACCCACTCCATGTAAACCGTCCCTTTTATCTGCTCAAAAACTGTCGCCCAATGACAAAGTTAATTGAAATTACCTACCAATACAGAAATGTAATTTTGTTTCTTTTTTAAGAATACCGTCTATGCGCATCTGTACTTTAAATTGCTTATGTTTTGTTTTATATCTTGTTTCTCCTCGTAAGTGATTTGTAATCTTTGAGAAATAAAGAATTTTTAAACCGTAAAACATTGTAGAGTAAGCGTCCATAGGGGAATACTAGGTTTCTTGTTTGAAAATAGCAACTGGCTTCAAAGTATTTTGTATGTATGAAGAGAGTAGGGTTCCTAGCAATCACATTTACAACAAAGCTGTTGTTTTAAGAGTTGTTGAACAACTTTTGTACCGCATTTTCATGCAGAAGAAATCTTGGTACAGTCAACAGCAAAAGTAGATGATCAAAATCAGAAATTTAATACTAATGAACGGAGTTCGCGTCAGAACTGTGTGGCGTCGAAGTGATTCAAAAGTATGTGATTGTAAATTATACCAAACATTTACTACTAGTACAGCTGCCATATAGCTGCGAACTCCGTTCATTAGTATTGAATTTCTGATTTTGATCATCTACTTTTGCTGTTGACTGTACAAGCTTTTGTTTAGCGTAAGCTGAGATACATCCGTCACCTTATACATCAGATTCAATTGAAAACTAGCGTCAGGCACTAGCTGTCTGGCATTTTTGCTGAACTGAGCCTTTTAGGTGCAGCCGTGAGGCACACTTTCCTATTATTTTCTTACATCGGACTTTACACTTTCTATTTGATTTTTATTTATTGCTATCTGATGTATGTATCTGGTGTATGGTGTATCTTTTAGTCTGTGCTAAATAAATGTATTTTCTTTCTCTTAAATAAGTAGGTAAACAAGACCAATCGGTTCCTGTATTTTGTCGATCATTATGATGGCTAATATCAATGAACCGGAACAATACTGGCCAATGAACATTTTTGCTTTATTTATAGGTCATGGAAGCTAATAAAATATGTCAATTACAAAAAAGAGCAAGACTACCAATTTTTTTTTTTTGTTAATATGCAATTAGAAAGGTAATTTCTACAGAAAATTTGTATCATTTTTATCCTGGAATGCTAAAAAGTACCCAGCTAGCAAAAAAATAATTCAAGCTGGTTTTGACTACGTGCAAATGACATGTTAACGATGTCAATTTCCGTACATGCCATGTCCATTTCTTCGACATCTCTTTTGAGGCTAAATTAACCTGTACCCTTGCACCAGAAAGTACCAGCAATAACCAAATTTATTTATTTATTCAGTAGTACACATACATTTTAAATTGGTGAACATAAACTTATTAGAGTTTTACCGTGCAACAAAATCATTGACTACATAAATAAGGGCTGATTTTTCAATCATCAGATAACTTTACTCGAGGAATAATTTTGAGATTTTGACAATTATTTCATGCAAAAACTGTTAAACGTCAATTTTATTCCTCGAATAAAAGTTATCTGGTGATGGAACAATCAGCCCTTAATGAATTAAGACCACTTAAGTAGGTACTTAGTTAAAAAGAAAAAATAAATAAAATTACATCCTTTTCCCAAATATGTTGGAGTTGGTTTCCAGTCTAACCGGATGCAGCTGAATACCAGTATAGAATCGATTGCCTATCTGAAGGCCAATTCTCGTAATTTAAAACGACCAAAATCTAGTCGCAGTCTCATCTCGGCGATTTGGCGACAAACACATGTCAAAAACTTGTCAAAAATGTAGGGATATTAAAGGGTCTTCCAATAGGGACTTCCGAACTTTGACAGTTGATAGCGACCATATTGTTGAAGCTACATCTGTCAAATTGGCTGTAATTTATTCTGTCTGTTTTACCAAATCACCATGGACGGATATAGTGTTCAAAAACACGTGCAAATGATAAAATTGTTATATCAAAATGGGTGTTCTATTCGGGCAGCGTTCCGCGCGCTTCGCCCATTTTACAGTCACCATAATCGTCCTACAGAGAGGACTATTTGCAGTTTGGTGGATAAATTTGAGTCCACTGGTGCTGATACCAATCTACATGAGATCCAAGAGCGTCCAATGCATACCGAAAAAGTCACTGTTTGGTGTGGATTTTGGTCTGGCGGCGTCATCGGTCCATATTTCTTTGAAAACGACGTTGGCCAGGCCATTACTCCACGGCGAGCGCTGTAGGTTGATGGTTACCAACTTTTTTGGTCTGAATTGGATGATATGGACACCAACGACATGTGGTTTCAACAGGTCGGCGCTATGTACCACCATGCCACACAGCTCATGCCACATTGGACATTCTGCACGAACGATTTGAGAGCATGGTCGTCCCACGTGGAGATGATGTGAACTGGCCACCGAGATCATGCGATTTGACGCCGTTAGACTTTTTCTTGTGGGATTTCCTAAAGTCGCAGGTCTATGCAAATAAGCCACAAACCACAGCGGCCCTCAAAGCGAACATAACCCATGCCATTGGTCAAATTCAGCAAGATTTATGCGCTAGAATCATGGAAAATTTAACATTAAGGATGCACGCCACCCAGCGAAGCCACGGCGGACATTTGAACGATGATTGACATTTGATATTCCATACATAATGGCATCGATAGGCCTTTCAAACAAATAAAAAAAAATCGATGATATCTCACACACACTTAGTTTTATTTAAATTTAAAGATGGGAAGCGCTTATTGAAAGGCCCTATAGATGAATTTTTGACAAATTGAGACTGAGATCAGACTGAACGCTCTCAAAATTACGAGAATTGCCCCTAGGGTTGTAGAGGGGCAATTCTTGTCAGTTTGGGCAAAATTACAACGGGTACAAGCGGAATATTATCTAATAACGAGCGAACATTGGTGACCAATAGGGCTGTCCATACTTAAAACAAAAGTGGTGGTCAAATAAGCTTACATTTCAATTTTAAACGGCTTTGGACGAAAAAATATCCGTTTTGAAATGAGAGCTGTGATTACTTCAAGGGCCTAATTCCCATATCGGATTAGCTGTACTAATAATTGTGTTTTATTAGAAAACTTTCTCTTAATTCAGTTCGAAGTCGGATTTATTCGTGTAAACGTACAAAAAATGTGGTCCTTAGTCCCAAGTTTAATTTAGGAAAGATTTAAGATTAAAGAACTTGATAAATCTTTGGGGATCCCAAACTAGATTTATTAAGTTCTTAAGAATCTTGTATATAATGTAAGATTCAGTAATAACATATTTCATTCGTGGTGTTGACTTAATAAATGCTCACTAATTATTTATCAGCAATTTCTATGAATCATTAGGTAACAGTACCCTAATCGCCTCACAGACTATCAAATTGAATCTAAATAATTTTTAAGGATACTGCTAATCCATTGCTTCATATGTTCTAAAAATGTGCGCTCAACAACGTAAAGAACGCAATGAATGTTGTAATGAAACCCATTTCTACTGATAGTGTGTTACGAAATTATACGGTGATATATACTAGAACAGGAAACTATCTTTCATACCATTAAAAAAGAAACTTCCATGAAACAGTAAAACTTCTATAAAACCTGCGTTTATTTTAACTTATGACCTAAGTTACAAAGTATTACCGGAATATACAATGTGTGTAACTGCAGAGAACCTTACTGAAAGAAGAATGAATTTAATTCACATAGCGTATATAACACACTACTTTCTACAATAAGAGATTATAGAGTAAAAACTTATAAAACTCTGTCCTCTCGCTCGCAAATGGGAAAATACAAAATCTACCTAAAACTTTATATTTTTTGAAAATCCCAGGTACAAATCCATCACATACGCAAACAAATAGGAAAAAGGATTCAGCGAGCAAACTTTTTCCAGAAAACGAAAAACGTACTTCAAAGTGAAAAATACATAATCTTGTTTAACGAATCCCTGTACAGGTAGCGTGCGTCCCGTTTCCATGGAAACCACGGGAAACTCGGAGCACCTCCACCAAAAACGGATCATTGAAGCTCCCCCGCCATAACATAAATATCCGAGCCCTCCAACTTGTGTCGCGCACAGAGTTAAGAAACAACATTTTTATTTTTGTTTAAAAAATCAAGTTGTTTTTACTTACATATTTTTAAGTAAGGAGTGGTTTAGTAGAAAATATTTTGACTTTTTAACCAATTTGAAAAAAAAAGTAGGAAATGTACTTGAATTGCATTAGTGCGTCTATGTACAGTGGCTTCCAAAAGTTAGTTGAAATTTTTCCACTTCAGCTGTGATGATATGATGTAAAATTTAAAAAAAACAGGTACTTCTAAGAGGTTGCTTGATTATTTTTTATGATAATTCAAAGGTAGTTGAATTAGTCATTAAAGACATTATTAGCAGTTCGAACATTTGGATCACTAGAATTTCAAATCATAGCGAGGTGTGTCACTGCTGAAGTGGATAAATGCAACAAACTTTTGGAGGCCACTGTAGGCACTTCGTATGTCGGTAACCATACAAAATACTTGGATACAGTTTTTTCCCTAAGTACATTTAAAAAACCATGTAAACTAAAGTGGTATAAATTGATTTCTAATAATTTTTATAGAAATCATAATTTTTATAAGTAGTTAAAAATATTTATTTTTTATTCAAATCAGCCAACCCTAGACTACCGCGTAAAATAAAAAGCGAGCCGAACCGTTGTTAGTTATTAACGTTCGACAAAAGCGGCTAGTGCAAAAACTTTACTATGTATCCAACGTGTTCTCCTTTATTCACACGTACGGAAACTTTCGACGTGAATGGTGGAGTTCGTCAAATAAATTATGACTGTTAGTGTCGGTATTCAGAAATAGTTAGCTACTTGGTTTTTTTTCCTTGTTTTAAAAGGTGCAGACATTTTCCTTGTTGTATGACATGAATTGACAAAAATACGTAGGTACAGCTACCCGAAACTGTAAAATTTTCCCAATCAACCTTGAACCTAATGCCTTAGCGATAAAGTTGAAATTCTCTTAAAGAAATTTGACAGATTGTAGTAGCTTGATGTGCTGGCGTCTGTACATCTTATCTACCTACATAAATTAAAATTCATCAAACAACTGTTTCGGCATTTTTTTTTTTGTGTTTCATGTTCTTTTTTGCGTCATGTTTACCGCAAATAAAAGTATCTTCTTTCTTTCTAAATTAACACAAGCCAAGTGCAAAACTTAATTAAATAGCATACCATAAATAAGAAGCAACAATACAAGTTGCACAGTCTGAACAGTGTTTACACGATGCAAGTCATTTCTTGCTTGATTTGTATTGTAAGTAGGCATATGTAGGTATTACCCAGTAACTGGGTTTTGGAGATCAGATAGCTGCCTATGGAGCGACTGCTCGCTCCATGTAATATGTTGGTACTCAGCTGCATCCGGTTAAACTGGATGCCGACCCCAACATAGTTGGGAAAAGGCTCGGCAAGATAATGATGAGGTATGTCAAAGGCAAGAAACTTGAATCGTGTAAATGGGGCTTTATACACAAAGGAACTATCTTCAAAGTTTTTATTATAGCTTCAACAACTGGACTAGTTCAAATAATAAATATAACTTTAGATCTGTAAAAAGAAGTAGCTCTTTGTCTGGGTGGCAGCACTGGCAGCTAAGTCGCCAGTTGTCACTCGTAAAAATTCTGATTTAAAAAATAGTCACGTGCGAAATGGAGTTGAGTAAAATTGTTGAGTATCATAGTTTTAATGAAGTTAGTAACTAGTTCATATTTTAAGTCCATTTGTATGTGTAGTAGTGACTCTCTCTCTACAAGTTATAAGTAGGTACTTTAAAAATAACTTTTCAGTGTACGTAGCATTCTGTTAGCGTTTATCTGTATCGTAAATTTGGGGGTTTTGTACTGTATATAAGAGCTATATTAGTACAATTTTACTAAGGTCTGTTTTAGAAAGACAAATGTCACATAAACCGAAAAAGGAGGATAAAGGAGATAGTTTTTTTGTTTTTTTCGGCGTTTAGGCCCACCAGAAATTGTGGCGTCTACTAATGAAAATCATGTTGATTTATTCCTTATGATCTCTAGATTACAGTGGTAGTAATAATTATACTTCATCTATAGTGAATACTGAGAAAAACGATCATAACCTAAAAAAACACTAAGTAAAGTATTTATAAAGATCACAAACCTATCATATCCCTGTATGTAATAAGTATTCCCACAAAGCCAAAAACAAATTCAATGTTTTCATCATTTGCCTCTTGTGAGCTCTCTCAGAAAACCTCAAAGATATTGCGTCTCCCAAATATTATCATGAGCACTCACAAGTGCCTCTTTTTCTAATAATATAACAGGACACAAACAAAAGGAAAACAGGCGGAAGTAGTCGCGACAGTTGCCATGACAACGAGCGAAGTTATTACACAAACAATACAAAACATTTTTAAATTATACTTATGTACAGTAGCGGTCCAAAGCGGCGCGCCAGTTTCACGAAGCAATAGATTGACACTTCTGCTTAACTTACGACCTTCTTCTAATGAGTAATTCCTATACTTTATAGTATACACACACACACTCTATTCACACACTCAACACACCCCTGTTTGTACAGACACCCTTACGAGGACCTTGTTATTCCTAGAACGAACCGAGGACCCTCCAAAAAACTGGTTTAAATACCTCGTTGGCCTTTTAGAGTAAGATAGAAAGAGACAGGTGAAAAAATCTATAGTGATGAGCTTATTGGGATAATGCTATCTCAACATTTTTCTGTATGAATTTCGGCTATCATACCGAGGACCTGAAATACACTGCTAAATGTGACCAGCGATGCACATACGAGGACTTTGTGTAAGCCAACCGAGGACCTCTGACGTATGCCCTGCGACGCCCTTCCGAGGACGTATTTTTACACAATATTTCTTATAGCTTGTACAAAGTGCGGACGTTGTGTTAGACTTTATATCACTAAACCGAGGACAGTTTTTCGCGTAGAACTTGTACAAACCGAGGACCTGGAAAATCTACCTACCTAAAACATTTTACGTGTAAGATAATAATTATATCAATGTTAGTAGAATGTTCCGATTTATTTCTTACACACTTTTTCTAAAACGAAGTACCAAGCGAGGACAAGTCGATGTCTTTACGTTTGTCGTTGATGCGGACCGCGAATAAGATGGGTATAATCACTGTGAAGGAAAGGTAAGTTTTTAATTTTATATGTATAAACAACTTTAAAATGAGTATATTATTATAGTATCAGATGCTGCAGTCAGTGTCGTCTCTACATGACGGTACTCCTCAGCACTTGATAGCATCGTCTTCAAAATTGGCATACGCGTTAGGTTTATGTAGTAAAACTAAAATAATTACCAGTTTGTGCTGATGCTGCAGCCAAGGTTGTTTCTTCATAAAGGAACTCCTCAAGTTTATCTAGTAACACCAAAATAATTACCAGTTTGTGCTGATGCTGCAGTCAGGGTCATTTCTTCATGAGAGAACTCCTCAACAGTTGATAGCAGCGTCTTCAAATTTAGCATACGCGTTAGGTTTAAGTTGTAAAACTAAAATAATTACCAGTTTGTGCTGATGCTGCAGCCAGGGTCGTTTCTTTATGGCGGAACTCCTCAATAGTTGGTAGCATCGTCTTCAATATAGCTTACAAAAATAAAGTAAAACTAGAATTCAGGTTTTAAATGAGTAGATAAATCAGAATTCGGAAACTTCAGTTTCATGATAGGTATTCAATACAATATCAAGTTATTAGGTATTTCGTTTCTTTCACATAGGTAAGCCGGGTTAAAGAAAAGACAACTGAAGTCTAAATTCTAGATCTCAAAGATGCTGGTATTGATTATTCCAAAGAATGTTTTCCATTTTGTTTTATTAAACGTGATGTAACTAATAGTGTTGACTATACCAAAGATCGTTATTTCTTTAAGGTACATGTCACATATCAGCTCACCTGCCTTTTTTTCTTTTCTTGCGTTTTTCGCTATTTACTACGATGATCGACGATAAATACGATGATCAAAACTGATGATACAACAATAAATTAATCCATTTTATTATCAGTTTCCATGATCCCGCATTGTGTTATTTAGCGAAAAAGCAATAACTTTTGAATTTAACAGGCCGTTGACATGAATGATTTATCTTTAATCATTTTATAGCAAGTTATTAAGTTTTCAGGCTTCCCAAATTATTTTGATCTCACTTGATAATATTTCTTTGTTGTTTTTTAACTAAGCATTGTGTTAAGTAATGTTATGTTAAGTTTTTAGCCCAAATTATGTTGATCTCTTATAATTATGGTTTCTATAAGTCGTTTTGTTTGACTCGTTTTCTAATAACTGTTATGTAAGTTTTGTAATCATGCTTCTCAAAGGTATTGTTGCAACTTGATGATTATTTCTATAAGTAGATCGTTGGTAAAAGTTTGTTAAATAATTTGTTTCATATAAAGTTCAAAATAGTACCATTACTAATCCGACAGACGTTGCAAACGCTTTTAATAACTATTTTATTAAACAGACATAAAATAACATGACGAAACCACCGGACACTACGAATTTGACAAGTAACCCTAACTAAATGTTAATGCATCTAGTATTACCGCAAGATATTATGAGAGCGATACAATGATTAAAAAATAAAAGTAGCACTGAATATGATGGTACATGAACAAAGGCTGTAAAATTCGTACCAGGCGACATCGCCTTGCATCTGTGTCTTAACTTATGTATCAGTACTGGAGTATTTCTGGATAGTTTAAAAACAATTATAATGAAGCCACTTTAGAATTTTTTTAAAGAAGATCTAGCAAATTATAGAGCAATTGCTTTAATACCCATTTTTTCTAAGGTTATAGATAAAATGATTTATAACTCTGTTAATAATTTCCTATCCAAATATAATGTTTTAAGTGCAGAACCAAAGGGTTTCAGAAAAAAATAAGGGTATAAATACAGCAGTTTACGATTTAATAAATGTCATATTGCAAAATGTGGATAAAAAAAGTACCAGTTTGCGCAATTTTCACGGTCATGACGAGAGCATTTGATTGTGTTAATCATGAAATTATTACAAAAAAGCTAGACATCATAGGCATCAGAGGAAATGTACTTAATCTCTTAAAATCATACCTTAACAATCGTAAGCAGCACACAGAAATATCTAGAATATGTCCAAAAAGTAAGCACGAAGAAAAATATTTATCTAAGGCAAGAATTATTAGGTATAGCCACAGACTTATATTGGCATGGCGCACCACAGGGCAGTGTCCTGGGCCCTTTACTATTTTTGCTATATATTAATGATTTACCTCGCCACATTGAACATCATATGGTCTTATTCGCTGACGATAGTAGTGCCTTAATTGAATGTATTTACAAAAAAATATACGAACATGACATAAATGAAACGTTAATAATCATTATACGCTGGCTTGAACAAAAAAACTTAGTGTAGATGCGTATGTACTTTTTAACCTAACGCTGTATGTGTGCAATTTAATAGTAACGCGTACGTATTTAAGTCCCTAAAATTATTAACATTCCCATCACTTTATACTATTGAGGTGGCTGTTTTTGTTTAATAAAGTGTCCGCACATAGAAACCGGACAATCAGGAGACAATATAAAAATTTGCGTGCCCTAGTTAAGGTAGTTAGTATAAGGATCATTTTAAACTTAACATCTGTAACTTGTACCTACTTTCTGTGCAAATAAAGATCTATTCTATTCATTTTAAAATAAACTTACTTCTATTTCAGTAAAGTTTATGTTGTTTTCTTTAGTACGTTCATATTCTTTATTTCTTTGTACTTTTTGCTTGCTTCAAATCTTGCTGCTGAGATGTCGCCTTGGAAGACATTTACTTTAGGTTCTTTATGAAGAGCACACGTATTCAGCTCCTGCCAATATAATATTTTATGGTGCAAATCATAATGTTGTATAATCTAAGCAGGCCTAGGTACTTAGCACATACTGCAGAAGAAGCCTGATTATTCCTCGTGCACCTAGTAGCTAACGATTTGTTTAAGGATTCAGTCTACCTTCGCTTTTCTCCTTCATAATTTTATTTAAATGATAGCACATAACTCGTCTTCTACACACGAGGAAAATTGTCGAAACGAGGACTAGAATACACACTGTTCGGAAAATCTAGCAAACCGAGGTCTTAAATACACATTGTGTGGAAAAGCTACCTAACCGAGGACTTTTGTGTTAAAGTTAACACATAGGTCCTCGGATAATACAACAAACGTGAAATGAGTGTAAAGAGCCTGTGTATGAGTCGAGAGTGGCACCATCTGGTGGATACACAATGTCTGTGTATGCATATGAATATTTTTGATCAAACCGAGGTTCAGACAACTTTTTCGTGATAAGTATATATAAAGACTCAAAATCGCTTGCAGAATACGAATCTTTGGTCAAGTCAAACCGAGGACCCTCGAAAAGGTCCTCGCTTTGAAAAGGTCCTCGGTCGTGCCTTGTGTATTCATACGCACGTCCTCGGATGGTACTTAAAACAAACACACACATTCTCGCATTCGTTTGCAATTACTTTGAATACTTAATCACGGTATTGACTACAGTTCACTTATTCGTAAAATTTTAGGATTATACCCACAGATATCAAAATAAATAAATTATAAGGTAGATGGATGCAGTTAACTTAAAGACTCATTCAACCGCGACTAAATAGAACGTTGTTCATTGTGGGTTAGCGACGTGTGTTCTATATCTAAATATTAGCAGTGTTGTAGTTCCTTTTAAAATGCAAGCAAATTTGAACATTGAAATTAAAGCGAATATTATTGCGCTGCGTAAAATTGGACTTAATATAACACAAATATCTGATGAAACCGGACTGAGTGTAAGTATAATGATTAAATTATTTTATTAAACAATTTATCTTATTAAATTAGAACTGCTGATCCTTATTTTTTTAAAACGTTTTATAAAGTCTAAATAGAAGAAAATATAATTCCGAAGTAAATTTATTTACCTAGATTATTGAATGATGGATTAATATAACTATATTAATTCTATAAATATATGTAACATCTCTTGTCATTATAATTTTGTTTCTAAATCGTAGGTAATATTAGTATTTTGCTTAGTAGCCTAACAGTACTCCTTTTTTTTATTTTAGAGAAGTAATTCCATGGCCGGCACGACCTCCTGACCTCAACCCCATAGAAAATCTATGGGGTTTAATCACACAGCGATGGGACGCAAGGAATGAGAGGACTGATGAGCAATTGAAGCTGCATTGCCTAGAAATCTGGGAAAATATAAGAGGAACAGACATAATTATGTAGTAATATTGTAGGGTCGATGCGCCAGCGTTTATTTGATTGCATTGCTAATAATGGGGGTAATATACGAAGTATTAAATTATAAGTTGATTATAGCAATACTAAAATTATATTGTGATATCCGTAATAAGGATTATTTTGAGGTTTAGCTTCAATCTTCTTTTCATAATGAAAATGAATACTTAAGCTATAACCGCAATAAGTCCTAATAAATACGATTTGTTTACTTTGACAATTGAGATAGGCAACTTAGGTAGGCTACTACTACTGAGTAATTTAATTGTATTGTGACAAGGAGTCCGCACTTTTTTTATTTACGTGGGTAGATTTGCTAGTTGTAGTTTGTTAAAGTACTCTAACAAACTACAACCAGCACATCTACCCACACAGTGGTAATTAAAGGACAATATTATTATATTAAATTGAATCTTTACGACAAACACACTTCTATTTTTTCTAGTCCTTTAAACCAAATACAACCTTATTGCATTAAACGTATGGTCTTAAATCGAACTGGATTCAAGTCAAAGTGAGAACAAAAGCATTCCTGAGCGATAAGGTTTTTTTCTAAGTGGGTTACGGACTAATGAGTGAATACAAATAAAATAGACTATATTACGTGCAACGAATTTACAAAACGCATAATTACGGTGAACCGCTATTACCTGCTTAACTTCAATAAATTGTTCTTTATGAGAAAATAAACTGTTTTAACTAGACGTTTATTTATTTCTAGTTTATAAAATTATAACGAATAAACAATTTGAAATTACTTATAAAACATTTTTATTTTTAACCCCATATTACAATAACAATATAATAACTTATTATTATCGTTTATTAATCTATCGAATAATAAAAAAAACCGATAAAGATTATTGTTGGAAAAGAAAAATTAAAAGTCCCATCTCGAGATTGGAACTCAGACCTATGCGTTCGATAATCTAATACGTAAGACTACCAGCTATCGGTACTTGATGAAATGACTTCAATTTTAGCAATGGTATGAACCAACCAAAGTCATGCGTAATTACGTAGCCTATGTGCAAAAGCGACGGTATGTTTTTTGTTTCGTTCGACGCCAGCCAGTGTGCGAATTCTGAGATGTGCGTTCTGTGTTGATACATCACTACACACAGACGTAGGTACGGACGTTACCGCGCGTTCACAGCAATACAGTCCTTAAGCTGGTAATCAATTAATGACTCTTGACTGTACATTCAACCCTTCCTGTTTGTTTTTGTTTCATGTATAAATCAATGACATCGGTATCCCTTCACTAGGATAAGGCTGCTTTTCCACTAGAGATGTGCTATGCTACGTTGCTATGGATGCGTTTGATATCCACCAATCATATTCATTGGTCCACATAGCATTGCACTGGTGGAAACGGGTTCAACTAAGCTATGTTTTTATACGGAAGGATGCGTACTATGGATGGGAGCTATGGATGCGCGAGTGGTGTAGCTATGCGCAGAGCAGAGTACTCCCCTTGCTTTCCCTACTATTGATGCATCGCATAGCTCGAGCTGCGCATCTTCCCCGCAGAGCTACCTCGCGGCGGCGCATCTTCATAGCACATCTTACTCGCTCCGCTACACAGCTTAGTACCTATTAGTGGAAATAGTCGCATAGTTTCGTAGCTTAGCTTTCACATCCTCGCAGCATATCTGCATAGCACATGTCTGGTGGAAAAACAGCCTAAAAGTAACGTTAGAATTAACTTCTCAATAAAATTGAATGTTCCAAGGTATTTCAGAAAAAACAATTTGGGTACCTACCTACTTTATCCATTCTACGCAGCCGGCCGCAATCATAATAAATTAAACTGAGTAAATCACTTTGGGGAAAGACTTAAAACCTGGCTGAATGCTGGCTGACTTGAATAAAATTTTAACATTTTGATTTATATTTAAACTTGAAAATACTATTTTCCCGCGTTCTCCGCCATAGCCGTATCGAAGCCAACTCGATAGCTCATTTGTTTTTTTTTTGTTGCATTATTATAACTGGCACGCGAAACTGCTTTCTGCTTACTTTTATTTTTTGGTGGAACAGAGGCATATTGCCAGTCATATTTATTCATCAGATTCAATGCATTCGAAAAACGTTGTCGTATTTTAAAAATATGGTTTAACTATGTATGTTACATAGGTACTGCATATGTTGATTTCATAAATAAATGTACTACGTGTAATATTAATGGAATTTTGCCACAGAATTAGCAACACATTTCGAAATACGAATCGCATAATATTCAAACTACCACACCAGTGGAATTAATAAGCATTGTGGGCCCTAATAATTTCCGCATAATATATTCGAAGCGATTCAAAGGTCTTATGTGTGAAACAACGCGTTTAAGCTTTCGGGCAAGAGAATTATACCTATGTAAGTATTAGTATTTGTACAGCGTAAATAAAAACGTTTGGTTTATCCACAGGTTTTTTCAGAATAAATACCTACCTGATAATTATTACGATCTTCTTCTTCGTATCGCTGGTACGACTGAATTTTAAATCTGAAGGCCAATTCTCGTAATTTAAAACGTTCAATATCTAGTCGCTGTCTCATGTTAGCGACAAACATTTATGTCAAAAATGTTGGGAAAACAGAAGGTATTTGTGACAGATTGAGACTGATATCAGACTGTGAACGTTCTTAAAATTACGAGAATTGGCTGGCCCAAAACTTATTACGATGATGTCATTATTTTACCGTTATGAAACTTCAAAAAACTAATAGATCTGTTCTCGTTGCATGACAGGGATACCTTTTGATTACGACGCCATTTATAAAATAAATGATGCCTATCTTTCCCTAGTACACGATAGGGTCAGCTGCTGCAGTCAAGCATCTATCTTATATGTTTGAAGGCGTACTTAAAAGATATGATCTTTGCCTTTACAAACATTAATCCTAGAGGTGTTTAACCATAAACCATACCATAAACTAAACGAATGGCGCAAGACACATGTTATTGCCTGTTGCTGCTGGCTTGCCATAATAATACGAAAGCCAATACAAATGTCAAATAGATACAGTCAGGGAAATTAATTAACTATCAAATTAACAGTCTACGTCAATTTGCCGAGTAAATAGCTATTGCATACAAGTGTCAAAGAATGACAGCTGTGATTTGAATATACGAGCAATTAATTTTGCTAACTTTACCTTCCTTCCGCAATTAATAGTATTCCAGAAATAACTTTACAAATATATATATGAAACATCTTCCTTACAATTTCAAGTAACGTTCATTTTTCTCAGATTTCTTTCATTATTTCAAAGAAGCACAATGGAAGTTTCGCAATAAAATACGGAGTTATTTACTCTCCCGGGAACATTTGCTGCAGTCGATGCACCAATATTGATGTAAGAGTGGTTTCCACTGAGATTTTCAATTGATACCTGAAGTTTGAATGGAGAAAAGATGGTTCGGAGAATGTTCTGGTTGTTGCGGTAAATTCAATTCACAATTGTATTCAAAAATTATTATTCACGGGTTTTATATTTATAGTCAACTTTAGATGAATGAATACACAGGTAGGTTAACTGTATAAATTGGTGGAAAATACTTCACAATTTTCTGGGTTAATCTTTGAGACAGTGAAAGAAAATATCGTGAGGAAATTGTTCATACAATCGTCTGAAATCGCCAAGATAGAGTGAGAAAGCGGGACAATAATTACGGAGAGAACAGATAAGTTACAAACAAAACAATACTGCAATTGTATAAGTTGTGTAACTTCTAAATTTTTTGGTTGACCGTACTTTCCCAAGACATACTTTGTTTATTTTATTTGTGGTCCCAAAATACCACTCAAAATAATTATTATATTTATAGGGGGAATCCGGGACCGCGGTCCCGGTCCCTAAAGCCCCCCGACCCAGTTTGTTAGGCAAGCTTATTAAGTTCGGTAACAATAGAAAAAGTAGATATGTGCCTCATTGGTGACAGTTGAGCTCTTAATTATTCAAGTATTGAAATTCCGTCGATATCTAATCATCTGTATACCATAAACAGCACCCTAATTTCGTAACACCCTATCAATCTCAATGTGAATCATTTTGAAGGATGTTACTAATCCATTACTTCATATGTTCGAAAAATGTGTCTGCTCTACAATTTATATAACGCAATGAATGTTGTTGAACTTTAAAAGTGAAACCCATTGATAGTGTGTCACGCAAATACCCCGCAGAAACTACTAGAATAATGGATTACTTATTTGTAACTGGAAACACATACAAACGAAGCTAATCAATAGAAAATGTTGTCAAAATATGCACAGTTTTTTCCAGGAAATAATTCCGTCATCACAGACCTGCATAAAGGCTAAAGCTAGCTTTTTCAATAAACGCAACATATTCCAAGCACAAAGGGCCGTTAGCTGCAGATCCAATATCGACTTAATAAGCTTTTCCCTTCCGCCATCCATTATGAATTTAAAAAACAGGATTAAAACGACGAGAAACGGCTGTTTTTGCTCTAGCCTGGCGATTATCCATCCTTGTTCAGATAAATAACATCATTGAATTGTGGCCTAAGTTAGGTAGCCTGGTAGCCTACTGTCAGATAGGCAGTCGCTCCATGACAAAAACTGGTATTCAGCTGCATCCGGTTAGACGGGAAGCTGATCCTACATCATTGGAAAAAGATTAGGTAGACGATGATAAGGCAGACAGCAATTATTTTACTGCTGATTATTTTTTCCCCACATAGAGGATATGCAGTTTGAGCAAGTTTGTGTCCTCACAGGAGGTCTGCAAAGCATGTTCTTCTTAAAGGACTCGACAAAGGCCTGCCTAAACTTGGCATCGGCGAAAGTTCCATATTGGTTAAGTTAGGCTATAAACATACGTACGTTCTAAAAAAAACATTTTATTTATTTATGGTACACCAATAGCTTCTTTGTATAATGTAACTTTCAAGTGTCAACAACAACAACTTGCATATTCTAATAGCAATAGAGTAAACCTACTTAACCAGTTAAATTGTAAATTTATCTCCAGAAAACCTTACAACAGATGTCAGTTCCTCACTGTACTCCTCAACAGTATCAGGGAACAACACAATAGCCCAAACGTCCATTGTGAATGCATAAAAGTAACAGTTCCGATACGGCACAATAGTCGCCACATCGGCGAGCAGTGACGACACGGTCGCAGTCAGTCGTGACGATGGTAGCACTGATTTCAGTGCCGACAGAAATTCATTGGAAATAAGATCGGAGCAAACGCAATGTAGTGAAAACGTGCGCTATTGTGGGAGGCGAGGCTTTTACGGCTACACACCCCTCCCCTCCCTTGCTTCGTCTCGACGGCACCCCCTACAGCTGATCCCTCCCCACTTTTAGCAGACGGCGTGGCGCTACACCCCATTGTAAGTACACTTTCCTTCGACTTGCATCGCTTTCCTTAATCATCTTTAATTAACGGCCCACTATTGTTAACTCCAGCGTTGTAAATGTTTTAATTTTTTCTTCAGAAGTGTTTGTTTCAAACGTAATAAATGGGTAATGGGAAAAGTATGGTGCTTATCGTAACTTAGGGGAGGTGCTTATGGGAACTATCGATTCATTTGTAGATAAAAATGATGGGATATAGTAAGTTACTAGAATCGAAGTAGTAAAGTGACGACACTTAATATAATTTAGTGACCGTAAAAGGGACGTAAAGATAGAGCAAGTAGATTCAGTTTATTACTCCAGAGATGTTGATAAAGTACCTTCTAAAATATCATGCGAATACATTACAGTTTACCGTAAAGTTCAGTTTATGGATGGGCGATATGACTTGTCTGTAGATGTCTTAATACTTAGCTAGGTAACTTGGAGCAAATTTCCCCAATGAAACTGAACGCGCTCAGCACATCTAATGGTCGATGGCTATAATTTACGCACCGTTCATCATCTGCGTAGCCTTTTCCCAACTATGTTGAGGTCGGCTTCCAGTCTAACCGGATGCAGAATACCAGTATTTTACATGGAGCGACTGCCTATCTGACCTCCACAACCCAGTTACTGGGTAATACGATACCCCTTGGTAGGACTGGTTTTCAGACTTTCGGGCTTCTGACTACCCGTAACGACTGTCAAAGATCCACGAATGACAGCCGGGACCAACGGCTTAACGTGCTTTCCGAGGCACGGACGGGTCTCGGTATGTAAAGACGGTCACCCATCCACAGACCAACCGCGGCAAGCATAGCTTAACCTGACCGATCGACCTGTGCGGCTGTTATTAATTACGCACCGTTATTGATTACAATTAAGACTCTTGTATCTTTACCAATAATTAACCATAGTTCCATAGACGACTCCGCCTTGTACTGTAAATGCGGTGCTGTTCCACAAGCGATGATGTCCTATGTGTCCTGCCGCACGTTACAGGAACTGATAGACGAGCCGATGGGCCGAGTCCATTTAGATCGCCTTCGACATGCTAAGTAGAAGATTAAGCAAAGACCTCATAGCTTTGCATAGTAGGCACATATTATGGAAGAAGCATCAAAGGTAATAATCGAATCTATCTCTTGTTACGCTCAGTTTGGCAATAAAAAATGATACCATTGGTAAGGAAAACGATTAGTTTTTGCTTATAGGAACCGAGCATTAGCCATGTTCAAGAGCTGTCAGTGTTCAAATGCGTAGATGTGCCCATCGCGTCCAGAAGCCCAATTCTCGTACTTAAAAAACGTTAAAACTCAAGTCGCAATCTCATCTCAGCGAAAATCAATGTCAAAAACTTGTCAAAAATGAACGTTAAAAAAAAAAGTATGTTCATAAAAATATAGAAATTGTCTTTCAGTTTCGTTCGTGAAATTCGCCCTAAGTTAGAAGTTGTAAATAGTTAGAAACTTGCATACATACGAGGTTCCTTTAGGTAAAATGGCAGGAGCTTTCAAGGAACAAGAAACTTGATAAATCATGGATGAAGGAACTAGTTCGGTAATCAACCGTCTTTCCTTCCGCCAAGCCACCGACCGCGATGTACTGGATAAACTGGATTTAGTTACTAGCTTACTAAGTTCTAGGGTTTGGAATACTAAAGTAAATGCCAAAATGAACTTGTCTTTGGCAGAATGAGCTGGGATCATTAGGGTAATGTATCTACTCATTGATGAATCCAAACTTCTCATCACAAGTGACTTCTAAGGCAGCCATGTTTCGACAACCGGAGTATCGCTGTACAATACCTGAAGGCCAGTTTAATTCGGCGACAATCAATGTCAAAAACCAGTCGTACGGACAGCGAAGGCTTTGTCATACGATCCCACACTGAGATTAGAATGCGAACGTTCTTAAAATAAAGAAACTGACAAACATTCATGAACTCTGAAAACATAAGATTCCTTTTTTGGACAGTCGTGTAAATAAATACTAGAATTGCTCTTCAGGTAGGCAGGCATTATATCTCGACTTTTAATCTTTTTCTTTTTTTGTCAGTAACTTGACAGTTGAAGGGTTACCAGGTTTTGACAAAAAAAGGGTAGTGAGGTGGTGCAAGAATGAACACAATTGAATGAACTAAAATAATGTACTTAAATGCAAACTTTTGTTTTTATAACGTCCTAACTAACTCGTTACAAACTATAAAAAATTGGAGAGTTTGTTATATATTTTGTTTCTCAGTAGTTCAACTTAGTTAGCATGTATTGATCATTATTATTATTCAGCCTCTCTTGAATGTCTTTATCATTCGTTCTTTACGCCAAATCGTTCACTACCCCAACACTATAGTTTTAATATGGTAACATTATTTATCTTTCAACTGTCAAGTTACTGAATACGATGTTTAATCGTATTCAGTAACTTGAGTCGGAATATAGATGGGTCTAATGTAAGTGACAGATCCATTTAAAAAAAGAACACCACTGCAATGCTTTTCGAGAAATACAGGATGTTGTTTTAAATCCGATTCTAAATAACAAAGAGGTAAGGGAGCGTAAAGTCGGGATAACGCTACAACGAAAAGGTTTTTCTTAAACGTAGGTAAGATAATGTAAAATGTATGAGAGAGATTCAAGCACCGCGCCTGAGGTTGCTAATTATAATGGATTTCAGCTTCCGGGTTGCGGTATCGGTTAACATAGTTTAAACCAACTCGTTTATCATAAATTTTCGTGTTTAATTTGACGAAAGACTGTGGGTGCGCAACAAAATGTACGATGTGTAAATAGGTAGGTATCACGTTTCGAGGCGGTAGTAGCAGAAGCACATCACCATGCGCTTTGGCTTTTAAAGTTTAATTAACTTAACATTCATGTCATGACAAAAGAGGGGCTTGAGGGTCTTGTGGCTAAGTAATAACAGCCGCACGGGTCGATCGATCAGGTTAAGCTACGCTTGCCGCGGTTGGTCCGTGGATGGGTGACCATCTTTACATACCAAGACCTCTACGTGCCACGGAAAGCATGTCATTCGTGGATCTTTGACTGTCGTTACGGGTCGTCAGAAGCTCGAAAGTCTGACGACCAGTCTTACCAAGGGGTTTCGTATTACCCAGTAACTAACTAGACATAGGCTACTTTTGTCTCGGTAGCACATTGGCGTGGCATAATACCGACATCCACACGGGCGAAGCCGCGTGGAGAAGCTAGTGAATTCTTCAGTTGCCTCCTCATTAGGTCAAAGACCCCGTTGCACTGTCGTTCCAAAATCTTGCAACAGTGATAAATCATGTACGGAATTTAATGTTATCGCTAATTAAGCCAAGTTACAACAAGATAACGCTTGGTCTGGTCTTACGAAAGGTAATTCCTTGTTGCGGGTAAAATCGTTTTAATCCAGAAGACGATGTCGTGTTTTCCCTCGACGAGGTTATCATTTACGTGACGGATATTACATGCCTATAATAAATGGTGTACCCTTTTATCGTACAAGATAAATATAGCATACAACAATCGATCTTGTTGTTTTGAATTGTTATTTTAAGTACCGAAAATAATAATTATGATACAGCGTTTGTAATTGCAAATGACATGAATAAACAGAAGGCCGATTCTCGTAATTAAAAACAATCAAAATCTAGTCACAATCTCATCTCAGCGACAATCGATGTAAAAAAATTGTCAAAAATGTAGGGAAATTAGAGGTATTTTTGACAGATTGAGACTGAGATCAGACTGTGAACGTTCTTAAAATTACAAGAATTGCCCATCAGGATCTTATTCGGTTTTTGAATTAATTCTGTCCTATAATAAATGTATGTACCTACCTAATTAGTTGCTCGCTACACTTGGCAGAATGTCATGACAGCCGCACGGATCGATTGATCAGGTTAAGCTACGCTTGCCGCGGTTAGTCCGTGGATGGATGACCATCTTTACATACCAAGACGACCAACGGCTTAACGTGCTTTCAGAGGCGGAGGGGTCCGTGCCTCGGATAACACGTTCAGCCGTTAGTCCCGGCGGTCATATTAATATGTTGTAAATTAGTTCATGAATTGTTAATTAACTACACTACCGAATTAGGATACTGTAACTGTTGCGTATGTAAATCCTACTATCTTACTAATATGTATTATAAACGCGAAAGTTTGTGAAGATGCATAGATGGATGTTTGTTACTTCAGGCAAAAACTACTGAACGGATTTTGATGAAACTTCACAGCTTATACATCAAAATAACACATAGGATACTTTTTATCCCGATACTCCCGCGGGACCGGCACTTATGCGGGTGAAACCGCGGGTCGCTGATAGTAAATAAATAAATGTAACCTTTTTCTTTTCTAACAACCTAGTTTTCAACTATTTTCCGTAATAATTGACTAGTTAACTAGTTCATTAGTAAACTCAAGACTGGAAAATCTGTTTGCCGTTCAAAGGCAGTCATTTTCCAAGCGGTTGGTCTTCTATAGCTACTTTACAAAGTTATTGTAAGATGGCGCCGCCATTGATATTGAACTTAAGGTTGTATTGTAACTAGTTTACGTAACAATGTTGTGTCTGAGACTTAATAAAATGACAGTTTGTTTGACTATGGGCTGAATTTTCAATCATCTGATAATTTTATTCGAAGAATAATTTTGAAATTTTGACAGTTAAGTATTTCATTTGAAAACTGTCAAACGTCAATTTTATTCCTAAAATAAAAGTTATCTGGCGATGGGATAAACAGCCCTATGTAAAGCATACGTTCTAAAGTACGTACGTACGTACGTACGTAAGTACGTTGTAAAGTTACGTCCCGGGGTGGGGTGGTCGTGGCGGTGTCACTCGACATCGCCAACGCGTTCAACACCCTGCCCTGGAGCTGCATTGGGGAGGCACTCCGGTATCACCGGGTGCCGACCTACCTCCGTCGAGTAGTCGGGGCGTATTTGACGGACAGAGCCGTCATCTACCCCGGTCGCGACGGGAACTGGAACCGGCGAGAGATGTCGTGCGGTGTCCCACAGGGATCGGTTCTGGGGCCGCTCCTGTGGGACATCGGTTACGACTGGGTGCTGCGGGCCGACCTCCCTGAAGGCGTCAGCGTAGTTTGCTACGCTGACGACACGCTGGTCCTGGCGCAGGGGAGGTCGCATCAGGCGGCGGCCGACGCGATGACACGCGGGGTTGCGATAGTCGTGGAAAGGATCCGGCGGTTGGGTCTCGAGGTGGCATTGCACAAGTCTGAGGCCATGTCCTTTCATGGGCCTCGGTACGGGCCACCTCCGGGATCCCAACTAGTGGTAGGAGGGGTTCACATCGGCGTCGAGACCACGATGAGGTACCTGGGTCTCGTCCTCGACAGTCGATGGAACTTCGTCGAGCACTTCCGACGTTTGGCCCCCAAACTGGAACGGGCCGGGGCCGCCCTAAAGCGGCTCTTGCCCAACCTGAGGGGGCCAAACGCCTCCTGCCGGAGGCTTTACGCGGGGGTCGTGCGGTCCATGGCCCTATATGGGGCCCCGGTATGGGCGCGTTCACTGCGGCTTCGAGCCGCACACTACCTGAACGCGCCCCAAAAGGTGGTAGCCGTAAGGCTGATCCGGGGCTACCGCACGATCTCGGGCGAGGCAGCAAGCCTCCTTGCCGGACTGCCACCATGGGATCTGGAGGCGATAGTCCTCGCGCGCCTATATGATTGGCGCGCGGAGGCACTACGCCGGGGGGAAACTCCGCATCCGCGGCAAACCGCGGCGGAGCGGACGAACCTCCGGCGCGATCTCATGGTGGCATGGAAGGAGCGACTATCGCAACCCAGCGCAGGGCACGCCACGATAGCGGCGGTAAGACCCCTCTTTGAGGAGTGGCTAGAGAGACGTCACGGCGTTCTCACCTACCGCCTGACGCAGGTCCTCTCCGGACACGGATGTTTCGGGAGGTTCCTGCACATCATCAGGCGGGAGGAGACGCCCGGGTGTCACCACTGTCAGGATCGCCCAGAGGACACGGTGGAGCATACGGTGGAGGTCTGCCCTGCTTGGGCAGAGCACCGCCGTGTCCTCGTAGAGGCGATTGGCAGCGGCGGCGACCTCTCGCGCCCGGCCCTGGTTCAAGCCATGGTCCGGGGTGAGAGGGAGTGGGAGGCAGTCACCTCCTTCTGCGAAGCAGTCATGCTAGCGAAGGAGGTGGCGGGGTGGGCGAGGGAACGCGCCTTGCGCACCTCACGCCTCAGCCGCCGCGGGAGACGCTCCGGGCGTCGGGAGCCGCGTGACGACTCCCGGCCACCGTAGGCGCGGGCCTGCGGGCGGAGAGTAATGGGTAGCTCTCCGTCCGATCAGGACTAGGCCCGTGCCGGACGGCGTGTTCGTGTTCCACGCGCGCCTCAAAGAGATGTCAGCAAAGTGACGGGGCCCCACAGGGCCGAAGCCTGCCAGGGTAGCGGGACCATCCGAAAGGGTTTACCGCTGCCCTGGAACATAAAGGGCTAAGGAAGGAACACGGGTGGGTTTTAGTCAGTAAAAGTCTGACACTCCCTTCTGCTCCACCCAGAGCGGGAGGAGTCATTTGATGATTTCCCATCCTCAAAAAAAAAAAAAAAAAAGCATACGTTCTCAACTTTATTTTGCACATGGCCCACAGTTTTTTTTTTCTAGAGCCCCCCATTTTTTTTTCATCTGTCGCGAATCTGAATACAGCAGCTCATCATAATCTGCCTAGTTTTTCCCAACCATGTTGGGGTCGGCTTCCAGTCAAACCGGATGCAGCTGAGTACCAGTATTTTAAATGGAGCGACTGCCTATCTGACCTCCAGAACCCAGTTACTAAATCCGAAACAGCTATTGCCACGATTATATTTAAACGTGTAATATTTTATGGTTGTAAGATAGGATATATAATTTTCTCTGGGTCTTCTACTGCCGGGCGCGTCATCGCTTACATTGAGAACCTATGATGTAAAGCTACAGTTTCCTAAAAGAGAGATTCTGTCATTATAACAGTCGTCATGAAAATCTGTCATTTTCCCCAGTATTTGACATTAACTGACAAAAACTGACTGTCAGTTTTTGTAAGGACTTTAACTTTGTCGGATTATATGTAGTTCGAAATTTAAAAACGGCTCGATGGTTTAAACCTAGGTCTAATGATATACCTGGTTTTGTAATAAGGACGCAAGTGTCTGATGATACGATAAAGTAAATATTAAAAAAAAAACTAAATAAAACATTCAAACTTGTTAATTGAGTCCTAAAGCTTCATAATTTAATAATAATAAATCAAATGAGACAGAATAAACGAGTTTTTTGGTTAAATAATTCAAATTGTGTGCTCAATTTACCCAAGAAACAACATTCATCACAAAATTTGAATAATTAAACCATTCATTAAAACCGTTATAATGCAGCTCGACTTTTAACGCTAGAAAATAAACTTGCCTGAACTAAAATACGGGTCTCTTACTTTCGGAAACTTTCGATTTAATTTGCTAAAGTTCTGTGCTTGGCGTAAATTCAGTGGTCGGCGACCTTTCAGCTATGTAACCGGGACGTTAGCAGGCTGCACAATGGTAAGAGCAGACACAATATGGAGACAACAAAAGGTCTATTTCGACAAAAGCTATTCCAAAACAGGAGGTTTCAAAGAGGTTATGAACTTGGCAAACTGTTTGCTTAGGTAGGTACCGAAAGACTGGCGCTTTTGCCGTCACCGTACTGGGTCATTGTTTCTGGCTCGCAGTGTAAAGTTAGTCCATTGCAGGTTGAACAGTGTGTTGATGTTGACATATGGAGAAGTTGGATGATGTGCACTTACTGAAAGCACGTTAAGCCGTTGGTCTCGGCTGTCATTCGTAGATCTTTGACCATCGTTACGGGCAGTTACAAACCCAAAAGTCTGATAACTTGTCTTACCAAGGGGTATCGTGTTACCCAGTAACTGGGTTGTGGAGGTCAGGTAGGCAGTTGCTCCATTTAAATTACTGGTATTCAGCTGCATCCGGTAAGAGTGGAAGCCGAACGCAACATAGTTGGGAAAAGGTTAGACAGATTGTTGTGCACTTTCTGGGTGATTAATAGGGAACATCATTTCCGTTAAGTAACTTCCATCACAACTACGTAACTAAGGGCTCTTAATAGAAATGCGGTCCCCAGGTCAAGTGTTTCTTATTTAGCTCCTAAGTCCTTTATAACGTGGTTTTTCTGTATATACGTTGTGTTGCACTCCCAGTAACTATATTAACACGGCGCATATCCCGGGAGCAACATTTTCCTTCCACACAACAAAGTCCATAGATTCAGTGTTTGCTAGAAGTTCTATGCAAACACAACTCCCGCCTCTCGCCTTTCTATTTTCCTCTGTGCAGTCTGTGCAAATTGAATGTTTACTCGGCAAATAATACATTTTGCTTTTACTATGTGTCTATTAACGAGTATTCATGTACAGAGCTGTGATGATGGCCCAGAGGTAACGGTACCCCTACTTATGATTATGAGTCGTGAGATCGAACCCAGCCAGGTACATTACTTTGAGTAAATAATTTCATCACCACTGCTCTCAAAACGGTAAAGGAAAACATCGTGAGGAAACCGGCATGTCCTACCTAGAATCAAAAATTCGAAGACATGTGATATCTACCAACCCGCTCTGGGCCCGCGTGGTAGATTACAGCCCACTCCCACTAGGAGAGAGGCCTGTGTCCCAGTAGTGGGAAAACATCAGTGATAGACATTTTTGAAATGGTAATGAAAAAATCAAGATGGCGGCGTTAGTTCCGATTTAGGCCACGCGCCAAAAGATCATCTATAACTATATTTTTGATCGGATATCCCTGAAAGTACTGTACAATAAAAATAAATGGTATATGAAATTCGTCAGAGCGCGGTAACATAATAGTTTTGGCCGTCGAAAACCAAATAAAATGAACTGAAACCTTTTTCCAGCTGAAATAACCTTTCATATCGAATTTCTTGACTACTGTTGTGGGGATATTTGATATGCAAGGTTATTTTTATTTAGGTCCACATTGGTTGACCTAATAGCAGAGATTTTCGATATTTCTCACATTGGCCTAGAGTTCGCAAACGCGAGTGCATATGAACGTCATTCCGCGTTCGATCCCCAGCTTATGCAATAAGATATTGGGTTTTCCATAAGGAATTTATCCGAAGCCGCAGAGACTCTGTATCCTCCATCAATGGCAATAAACTAGCCCCAGATTACATAAGACTTAAATATAATTGACGAAATGTGGGTGTAGGTACAAACATACATTTGGACAGTTCAGCTATGTTCAAATTTTATTTATGTTTCAAATTGACGTTATTTCAAGTTAAACTGATATCAACTTTATTTTTATGTTAATTAAGTTGATTTCAGAGTGACTAGCACTATTGAAAAAGAAGAAAAATTTGAATAACACGCTTCTGTCTCTTCTAGTTCCCGTTAGAACGTGTCGGATTTATATTTTAGCACCTTAGTCGCCTGCGCGTGTTCACTTCGTTAGTTAGTCAACCTCGCCTGTTAAGAGAAATACTGGCGGATGTTTACTGAAAACTTGTACTATACTGTACTTAATATAACACTAAATAAACGTGGCATATGCAGGCACGCACCTCCGAACGCTACATAAAAACATTAATTAAAATTATGACAAGCGTCAAAAATGTATTGTTAAACTGACGATAATCATAAGTTAACGTTTTTAAATCATCATCTGCTTAACCTTTTCCCAACTATGTTGGAGTCAGCTTCCAATCTAACTGGATACAGCTGAATACTAGTATTTTACATGGAGCGACTGCCTCTCTGACATCCACAACCCAGTGACTTGGTAAAACCAAACCGCAAAACCCGCAGATAAAACTAGCGGGAACACCAAAAGGGGGTAAACGGAGCCGGTCGAAACCCAACAAGGTTTTGAGTAGGCAGGGTCCAGAGAAGGACACGTGCGACAAGGATGGTTTCATCAAGGTGGAGAAGAAGAAGAAGAAGAAGCCTCCTTGTCAGAACCAGTGCGGCACCGCGCCGGCAGGACCCAACATGCTGCTGCGTCCAGCAATCCTGACGACGCAGCTGTACGTGTCCAGACTGTACCACTCCACGAAGGTTGAGGAGATCGTGGAGTACATGCGTGTGAAGACCAACTGGACTTTGAGGGTCGAGAAGTTGGAGTCGCGTCACAACACTAACTTCAAGTCGTTCGTGGTACGTGTTCCGACACATCATCTCGAGAAGTTCCTCAAGGAAGAGTTCTGGCCGAAGGGTGTTGTGTACCGCCGGTTTCGTGGCCGGCTACATGACACCAGTAAGCGAAACACGACGCAGACACTTCGTGTGTGTTAGTTAGTTCTTCGTGTGTGTAATATTATAATGTTGTATGTATTTATAGTATATTTTTAAGTTATATTAATATTGTATTGTATGTGTTTGTATGGCCTTGTTGCCTGAAATAAATGGATAAATAAATAAAAATAAAACGATACCCCTTGGTAAGACTGGTTGTCAGATTTTCGGACTTCTGACGAACGTAACGACTGTCAAAGATCCACGAATGACAGCCCGGACCAATGGCTAAACGTGCTTTCCGAGGAATGGAGGGATTTTGGTATGTATAGATGGTCACCCATCTACGGACCAACCGCGGCAAGCATAGCTTAACCTGATTGATCGACCAGAGTGGCTGTTATTACTTAGCCCTATTTTAAGTAAAGGACCAAATGTTGAAGTGAAAGACTGATGGAAAAGATGAATTTAAATAAAATGTTCTCGCATTTTAAGAAAATTTCAACATGTCCGCTAAAGTTAGAGAAGGTTTATGAGGACTGCTTTCAACAAGATTCATGTCTGAGCTGGACCTCATTTCGCAAAGACCTCATTTGAATGCAAAATGCGATCGCTACATTACGCGTATTACGTATGTCCGTAGTCTGTAGGTACTCCACATTCTTCATTTAAAGTAGAATTTATTTCTCGGACTAGCTGAACAGAATTTGTTAGAAAATAAGCCACTTTAGAACAAAAATAAACTTTAGCAATTTTTGTTGTTTTGTTTTAACCCGCGCACTTAACAAAGGGCATTAAAAGTTATAGGTAGATAACCCAAAACGAACCCTTCGTCATATTTATTTTGAACTCAAAATAGACATTAAGAGTCCATTAATTTAACGGTTCCAAAGTTAATAAAATTCGCGCACTTCGTTCGGTTAAATGTGCAAATAAAACATCAGAGAAACAAACCGGTGCGAATTAACGGCCTCAAAATAAAACATGGTACATTTGTTACGTTAATAGGCATCCCGTCTGTATAAAGGATGTACTAAATACCGTGAATTTACACGAAAATATTAGCGTACCGATGATAATTGGTCTCTAGGGGCGCTAATAAAACTGTGGCATAGAATGCCGGTGAATTGAAATGACAAATATCGATAAATATGGCGAACAAGTCGTTCTGGCGGTGATCTGTCAAGTTGACAGGTGAAGGACCGATCCTTTATGGCCACAGCTAACAATGGGTCATGCATGGAATTCGTATGTACTATATGTTTATGTTATGATGGCATGTCAACGCGTATTGTTAGATGGATTGTTTCTCGAAATATTGTAAATATATACTTACATAATCATAATTAGCCTATAATGTTCCCACTGTTGGGACACAGGCCTCCTCTCGGTGAGAGGCAGTGGGCCTTAATCCACCACGCGGGCCCAGTGCGGGTTGGCAGATGTCACATGTCTTCGAATTTTTGGTTCTAGGACATGCCGGTTTCCTCACGATGTTTTCCTTCACCGTTTTGAGAGCAGTGGAGGCGAAATAATTTACACAAAGAAAAAAGATATATGAATGTCAGTAACGCCGTTTAGAAATCCTATAACATCTATATGTTATAGGATTTCTAAAGTTGAAGCAGACAGCTTAAAACAACGTGCTTCAATAAAATTCTACAAACTACGACATTTTCATGAAAACATTAAAGAATAAATCATAATAAAGTTATGATTTATTCTTTAACATCAAAGATGAAAACGTAATTTAGAAACTTCGTTAAGAAATATATAAGCACGAACAAGACAGGTTTAAAAACAAATACATTATACTTTAATGGCATAATATCTCCCCAAAATCTGAATAATAAGGATTCATTACCATACAAATAAGGGCTGGTCTCCCTGCGGCCAAATACGTGACGATTTTATAAAATTACGTAGTAGGTTTATGTAGTAAAATCTGTCGGCCTATTCTGTATACGCCCTTACATGTTGATCGTTTTAATCCTTAAAAGGGGTCATTGTACTCATCATTATGAACAACTTTTACTACGGGACCAACCCTGAAATCGTGAAAAAAAATCAGTTGATCCATACATTTTGTCTGTCGAGTTCACCTAAGTGTGAAAACTTAGGTAAAGTGAGCTGTCAATACAGTGAATCGGTGATCGACTACCCTTAGAGCGATGAAACGCGATTTAGCAATATACTAAATATTCTTTCGAGGGACGTATGTCATTGATAAGCCCACTGCCACCACTGCCACTATGAAAAGGAAATTATGTTCGAGTTAGCGACTTATGGTCTTGACCCTAATTGTTGACTTATGTTTTGGTACCTGTATCGGGGGGAACGGTATGGATTGATGTTCGTAAAATTTTTGATGGATTTCAATCACTGGGAGGGCTGATTTTTCAATCTTCAAATAACTTTTATCTGAAGAATCAAAATTGCGGCTTGACAGCTTTTGTATAGGAAATATGTAAACTGACGTTTTTATTTTTCATTTTAGATTCAAGTTATCTGACGATTGAAAAATCGGCCCTTACATTTTTATTCTGTCAACGTGCTGGATACTGGCCAGTATTTCATATTCAATGAAAACTTTATGCTTGGAAAGTACAACTCTTCACGCATGACTGTGCACTCGTATCTTCATCTGCTTCGCTTTGTCATCTTCTACGAAACTACAACAACTTTGTGGGACTCCAAATAACTACTGCATCTAACTATTTTTCTAGGATTATGATGATCTCAGTCAAACTACATTTGAATAGAACCCAGCATATAGAAAAACATTCATTCAACGTTGAAACTGCAAGTCGTTTAATTTCCGTATTTTTCAACGCAACTCCGTATAACAGAACGTTTTTACTTTATTTTTTTTGACTCTCACACCCAGATAGACAGCGATAGACATCTAAATCGATTGTGTGGCTCTCGGAATTAGTTTACACACACGTACGGGACTTTATTTATACTGCCAGTGATATACAGGGGCACATTGGAGGCTGACGTGACAGCCCGACTTATTGCTCGCTCGACAAGCACTGTTTTATGGCCATGAAAAACGGGCGATATACATATTGGCTAAATTATAGCGTACAGGTGCCAGATAGATAGTATTGAGGAGTTTTTTAGGATCGTATTGTTTGGGACTGGGGGAAATTTTAAGGCACGGTTCTTGTTATTCGAAGCACGTCAGGTCGCACGTCTGATTGATGATATTAGGCTGCCTATAGGTAGGGCACGCCACGATAGCGGCGGTAAGACCCCTCTTTGAGGAGTGGCTAGAGAGACGTCACGGCGTTCTCATCTACCGCCTGACGCAGGTCCTCTCCGGACACGGATGTTTCGGGAGGTTCCTGCACATCATCAGGCGGGAGGAGACGCCCGGGTGTCACCACTGTCAGGATCGCCCAGAGGACACGGTGGAGCATACGGTGGAGGTCTGCCCTGCTTGGGCAGAGCACCGCCGTGTCCTCATAGAGGCGATTGGCAGCGGCGGCGACCTCTCGCGTCCGGCCCTGGTTCAAGCCATGGTCCGGGGTGAGAGGGAGTGGGAGGCAGTCACCTCCTTCTGCGAAGCAGTCATGCTAGCGAAGGAGGTGGCGGGGTGGGCGAGGGAACGCACTTTGCGCACCTCACGCCTCAGCCGCCGCGGGAGACGCTCCGGGCGTCGGGAGCCGCGTGACGACTCCCGGCCACCGTAGGCGCGGGCCTGCGGGCGGAGAGTAATGGGTAGCTCTCCGTCCGATCAGGACTAGGCCCGTGCCGGACGGCGTGTACGTGTTCCACGCGCGCCTCAAAGAGATGTCAGCAAAAGAGACGGGGCCCCATAGGGCCGAAGCCTGCCAGGGTAGCGGGACCATCCGAAAGGGTTTACCCCTGCCCTGGAACATAAAGGGCTAAGGAAGGAACACGGGTGGGTTTTAGTCAGTAAAAGTCTGACACTCCCTTCTGCTCCACCCAGAGCGGGAGGGGTCATTTGATGATTTCCCATCCTCAAAAAAAAAAAAAAAAAAAGGCTGCCTATAGGTAGCTGTGGGTGTACAAGGATGTTTTTGGCGTGTGGCAAGAATCGGAACCGCCATCTTTGTTTTTCCAATACATTCCACAAAACAATTGCACATTTTTTTTACCAAAAGCGCCCCCCTTTCAACAACAATCGATCGCCAAAAGATATTTACGTAAAAATAGTTTTGTCAGCTGTGGTACTGGCCTGCAACAAACACAATCGGAATCATTTTGAAGCATATTGCTAATCATTGCTTCATATGTTCAAAAAAATATCTACCTAACAACGTAAATAACGCAATGAATGTTGTTGAACTGTCAAAATGAAAACTATTGTTACCGATAGTGTCTTACATTTACCCCTCTGTTTTAAAATGGAAGTTCTCTAGTCAAAGCGTATGAATTATGTCATATTCTTTTTAAAAACTACTGAACCAATTTCGATGACTTTTCCGTAACGTAATGGTGGTCATACTGAGTTTAGAATACATTTTTTACATAAGTTATGTAAGGAATGACTAACCAAACCCAACTTTGAACCTACAACTTAATAGATCTATCTATACCTAAACAAATAATTATTAGTCTAAGGGCCAATTCTTCCTGCCAGGGTAGCGGGATCACCATGGGATCTGGAGGCGATAGTCCTCGCGCGCCTATATGATTGGCGCGCGGAGGCACTACGCCGGGGGGAAACTCCGCATCCGCGGCAAACCGCGGCGGAGCGGACGAACCTCCGGCGCGATCTCATGGTGGCATGGAAGGAGCGACTATCGCAACCCAGCGCAGGGCACGCCACGATAGCGGCGGTAAGACCCCTCTTTGAGGAGTGGCTAGAGAGACGTCACGGCGTTCTCACCTACCGCCTGACGCAGGTCCTCTCCGGACACGGATGTTTCGGGAGGTTCCTGCACATCATCAGGCGGGAGGAGACGCCCGGGTGTCACCACTGTCAGGATCGCCCAGAGGACACGGTGGAGCATACGGTGGAGGTCTGCCCTGCTTGGGCAGAGCACCGCCGTGCCCTCGTAGAGGCGATTGGCAGCGGCGGCGACCTCTCGCGCCCGGCCCTGGTTCAAGCCATGGTCCGGGGTGAGAGGGAGTGGGAGGCAGTCACCTCCTTCTGCGAAGCAGTCATGCTAGCGAAGGAGGTGGCGGGGTGGGCGAGGGAACGCGCCTTGCGCACCTCACGCCTCAGCCGCCGCGGGAGACGCTCCGGGCGTCGGGAGCCGCGTGACGACTCCCGGCCACCGTAGGCGCGGGCCTGCGGGCGGAGAGTAATGGGTAGCTCTCCGTCCGATCAGGACTAGGCCCGTGCCGGACGGCGTGTTCGTCGGACGGGGCCCCACAGGGCCGTAGCCTGCCAGGGTAACGGGACCATCCGAAAGGGTTTACCGCTGCCCTGGAACATAAAGGGCTAAGGAAGGAACACGGGTGGGTTTTAGTCAGTAAAAGTCTGACACTCCCTTCTGCTCCACCCAGAGCGGGAGGAGTCATTTGATGATTTCCCATCCTCAAAAAAAAAAAAAAAAAAAAAAAGGGTAGCGGGATCATCCGAAAGTGTTTACCGCTGCCCTGGAACATAAAGGGCTAACGAAGGAACACGGGTGGGTTTTAGTCAGTAAGAGTCTGACACTCCCTTCTGCTCCACCCAGAGCGGGAGGAGTCATTTGATGATTTCCCATCCTGAAAAAAAAAAGGGTCAATTCTTCAACCGACAGATAATTTTTGTTCGTGGAATAAAATTGACGTCTGACAGTTTTTGTATGGAAGAACTGTCAAAAATTTAAAATTATTCCTCCGATAAAATTATCCGGCCTTGGAAAAGTCAGCCCTAAATTGAAAATGCTCAAGCAGTTTCATTTTCATCTACCTATTAAAAACAAAATTGAAATATCTCTCTTAGAGCTGAGTTTTCAATCATGTGATAACTTTATTCGAGGAATAATTTTGAAATTTTGACAGTTATTTCATACAAAAACTGTCAACGTCAATTTTATTCCTCGAAAAAATGTTATCTGGCGATGGAAAAATCAGCGCTTAGATGAATATTAAACTTAGTAAACACACGTGTACGTAATATCAAAGAACTGCTTTGACGTGTCGCTCATATATAAATGACATTATACAGGGCGTTCATATAGAGGGTGATATTATTAAATTGTAATCTAGGTCAAAGTTCGAGGTCGGAAAATGCTAATGCAGAGTGTTATTAATACCACTATAAATGGTGTACGACGGTTTAGCACGCCATGTATTAATAGTCGCTTTGATGTTGATAGATAAATCACGTAATTACCTAAGTATTAGCTAGTCAATGTCTTTTGTATAATTTGTACTATTGTATAATGTAGGTAAAATGAGGGGCTTGTGGCTAAGTAATAACAGCCGCACGGGTCGATCGCGGTGTCGCGGTTGGTCCAAGGCCATGTTTACATACCAAGACCCCTTCGTGCCTCGGAAAGCACGTTAAGCCGTTGGTCCCGGCTGTCATTCGTGGATCTTTGCCAGTCGTTACGGGTAGTCAGAAGCCCGAAAATCTGACAACATCACTTGTAAGTGATGTTTTCTTCACCAATGTCAGTGATCCTACTAATATTATAAACGTGAAAGTTTGTATGGATGGATGGATGGATGTTTGTTACTTTTTTACGCAAAAACTACTGAACGGATTTGGATAAAATTTGGCACAAAGCAATCCTGGTTTGTGCCACATTTCATCCAAATCCGGTCAGTAGTTTTTTAGTAGTTTTAAAAGTATCCTATATGTTAATCCTAATATATAGGATACTTTTTAGCCCGATATTCCCACGGGATCGAAACTTATGCGGATGAACCACGGGGCGCAGCTAGTATAACATAACATCACGCCTGCAATCCCCGAAAGGTTAGGCAGAGGTGTATCTATGGTACATCGACCTTACGTAAGTTATGTTTGAGTCCTGTGTAATAGGGGCTGACTCTATTGCCCTCAACCGGGAACAAATCCAGATATATGATATAAGTCAGTAGGTAATATCCAAGATAAAGTCAGAAAGTAGGTACATATTATGAATTGTAAAAGTCAGCCCGGATAGGAAACCACAACCTCATCCAACCACAATTTCCAATTAGCTTAATTAAATTAAAAGGCGTTTTTCAGCACTGTGTAGAATCACATTATCATATAAATAGAAATATTTCACAATTTCAACAATGTAAAGTTTTCGCACGTGTAGGTAGGTACTCCTGATGTCTCTCAAAATAATAATTAACTTTTCGTTAATTAAACACTTGAAACTTCGTTCAATTATCTTTTATGTAGGTACTCGAGAACTTTATAGTACCTACCTAATAACTTCTTCAGCTGTAATTTAAAGACTTAATTTTAAACTTTAAATTTATTGCTGAAAGATCATGAACATCAGTACCTACCTAATGCAATAAAAAAATATGACGTTTAAATTGAGATACCTATAATAAGTGCATGAGAATAATTAATTTCTTATTCACTCATGTTCGACATGCAGTCCTGATAACCATAAAATTTTTATTTTATTTATTTGGAAATTCAACCGCTCATAATTAATTTACATGAGTTATGAATGTTCACCCCTTTATCAATGAACAGCTCACTGTAGTTGCGTCAAAGTTACAGCATCTTACAGTCTGTATACACTGCTCTGTGATAGCGAGATGATGACAATTATCACTTAAGCCAATAAAAGACTTTCACGGCATTGATAAAGCTAGGTTAACTAGAAAGTAGCGAAAGAAAACTAAAGAAAAAACTTAAACATGTATAGCTATCAATAATAGGTAAAATGCGATTTTTGACACATTACTCACATTAAATTAAAGTTAAAAGTATGTACAGTCAGCGTCAATAATATCGGGACGAACAGACTGTTCAAAATGATCTAAGCAAATATGAAAATGAAAAATATTAACTCAATGACACAAGGAATGTTTCAGAATGAAGACAGTACACGACAACTGTCGTTCTGACCAGAATTTTCTCCAATTGAGACAAAGTTTAATTTTCTTAGTTATTGAGATCATTTTGAACAGTCTGTTCATCCCGATATTTTTGACGCTGACTGTACCTAGATACTATGACTATAATAATTAACAAAAGGAAAAAGAAAAACTAAATATTTTAATAATCAGCTTATAATGTCCCCACTGCTGGCACACAGGCCTCCTCTCTATGTGAGGGAGTGAGCCGTAATCCACCACGCGGGTCCAGTGCGGGTTAGTAGATGTCACATGTCTTCGAATTGTTGGTTCTAGGACATGCCGGTTCCTTCACGATGTTCTTTTCCTTCACCGTTTTGAGAGCAGTGGTGATGAAATAAATTACGCAATGTAAAACACCTGGCTGAGTTCAAACCTATGACTTACAACTCGTAAGTCGGAGCCGCTAACTCTGTGCCACTAGTGCTATACAGTCGTCTCAACCCAATTCACAAAATAAAACTGCAAAACAAATTGGATACTTCGATAATCTCCAGATAGATGACGTCATACCTATATAGGTAAGAAAACTTACACTTATACTAAAACGATTGCAGTACGACGTGGTTCCATTTCCCAGCACTCAATTTCCAGAGAATTTTTATTAAGAAGCCTTGGGACACACTAACTGAAAACATGCATCGAGTTAATGGAATATCTGACTCGATAAGTTTTCCTCGCCTTTTCATAAAATAAAATGGTTCAGTCACAAAGAAGTTTACTCTGTATGGGGTGTTTTTAAGTCGGTTTAAATTTATTTTATGCTAGCGGAAACTTTTGGGTGGATTGATAAACTGGAGCTTCAGACAGCGATATTCAAAATGGACAGAATCAAAAAAACACTTTTTTAGTTCCGTAATTGGAATCATAAGTGTTGGAAACAAAGCTAAAGTAGGTTCTATAATCTATACCTACTAAGTTGATTTTAATTCAAACACAAAAACAAACATTTCGAAACAATTCTTCTTTTTAGGGATAGTTTAGCGGTTTTTACCTTCTTTATTGTGAAACAGAAAATACCTCCACCACAGCAAACCCAAAACAACTCAGTCGAAGTATAACACAATAAGAATCTTAACATCGCACCATACACGGCAGAACAATATCCCTAAACACAGCAACTCACAAAAGTTTGCATGTCGCTGTGTAATAAACACAAATACTCACATTTAACTTTTAACTTAACTTACAGCCCGACCCTATACGGTATGGTGTTAAGAAACATTGCACGAGTAATGGCTTTTAAGAAACGACAAAGCACTCACAAGTAACATTTGTAGTTTCTCTGTAAACGAAATCAGTTCAACGAGCGCATAAATGTATGATGTAAATGAGCCACAATATCGTCAGACGAACTCTAGATAATAGGATTTCGGCGCCTTTATGAACCTAAATAATTGCAGTTACTCAGTTTTGGCAAGTTTAGTAGTTCGCGATGTCAGTGAAAGTACAAGTGAACGCTGAACTTACGAAGTAATATGCGTCGCGTACTTGACTACTTTATTAAACGTTAAAGTGTTAAGTTTTGAAGTTACTTGTAAGGCTATATTAAGGCGCAAGCGTCAGGGTTACACGCGAAAATCTGATTTTCTTACGTTTTTTTTTTTATATTGGCAGGTCAGTATCAAGTTGTTATGATGATCTAAATATGATTCGCGGCCGTAACAAATATTTATTTATTGATTTATTATCATAAAAAGTTAATATTAGGCCAATTGAATGACTATTTCATGAAATCATGATATTTGAGTCCAATTCTAACTTAAGGAGTTGTATAAATTGCTGATTCTATTAGAATTCTGTAAAGTCATAATTGTTACGGTCGCGAAACATATTTTAATAAACATACAACACTGACCTGCAAATTACGAAAGAAAATTTCATGGGCTACCTTAGCACATCCCCCTTTTTTTTTGCGGATGGGAATTAAATCATCAAATAACCCCTCCCGCTCTGGGTGGAGCGGAAGGGAGTGTCAGACTCTTACTGACTAAAACCCACCCGTGTTCCTTCCTTAGCCCTTTATGTTCCAGGGCAGCGGTAACCCTTTCGGACGATCCCGCTATCCCAGTAGGCTTCGGCCCTATCGGGCCCCGTCAGTAGCACATCCCCCTTAAGTTTGAAAGTTACTTGTAAGACTAACTTAAATGCGAGGGAAACTAGCTGAAACTGTGCTAAAGTATTTTATACTTTCGTAATTAAACAACAGATTGGGTTCGGGTTTACTCCCAAATTGTACGTGACTGCGTGGACTTTTCAAAATAAGTGCTTTTCATTTTCATATCTATTACGTGGTCATTCGAACGTGATGTAAACCCACTGTTTTAAAATGGCCAATGTTTTAAATGTATTCGCGATTTAAAAGGCATTTTAACTGTTGGGACTTTCGAGAGTATTCCTCTCTTTAGTACAAAATTGTTACAACGGTAAATATATACATGTGAAGTTTATTTTAGTGTCTGACGTTCAGAATAAATAAGGCATTTTCCCAACTGACGTAAACCTCTTAAATCTACCAATTGTAATTACTGGGCCGCAATCCCATTTTATCCAGGTCATCGAATCCTCTTCGTCGTCTTCAAATATATCCGACCCTCTTCATTCACATCAGACATTCCAGGATAATTTTTGCAAGGAAACACACTTTCCCACTTACCTATGTGAATTTACGCTTGAGAAACTTTCGCCATCTTGTTCTAAGTGATTGTACAGAAACTGAAGTAGTGTCTATATCTACACTAATAAAATAAAGCTGATGAGTTTGTTTATTTGAACGCGCTAATCTCTGGTACTGCCATGCCAGTAGGATTTGGAAAATTATGTAAAGTAGGATTTTAAAAAAAGTCAGAAGTAAGAGCGAAGGCGGGCGATACGGGGAGCAAGCAATTTCACGCGGACGAAGTCGCAAGCAGAAGCTAGTCGAGAAATAAAATTGTATCGGATACTTACGGTTGGCAGAGTAAGTTTAAAGTTAAGAAGTAGTTTGATATGAGCGAAGTTTAAACTTTTGAAATACATACAGTTGGCTTTGATTTTTTTGTCTGCCAGTGTCATTTACAATTTTTAGCTTGCAACAGTGTCCGATATGTTATGCGCTCACTGTAGCGCGGGGCGTCATTAAATATGCACGCCACTTGCATCTACGAGATGATAAATATTGCTCGTCTGTTGCCACTTCACCGGCTGGTACTAAGTATTACGCAAACATTTTCAATATTTGCTGCTGGAAAAATTTTAGCTCTATTTTTGCCCCATTTTGAGACAAAATATTTTTCAGAAAAAACTCAACTCACTCAAACTCGAGTGTTTTTTGTAATAATGTTGTTTTTTACCTCTCCCTTCTTTCTACCTACGTACCGTTTATTAATTTGACATAACAAACCTCTATGAAGTAAGTAGAGTACGAACGGTCTGTCCAAAAATATCTTTGGGACTTTTTGACATTTGCATGACAGCGGTTTTCACTTAACCGGTCACTTTCGTCCTAAACCCCGACTAAGGTAGACCCTACGGGTAGACCGCATTATAATATCAAAATATGATTAACCTTTGACATGGAGCCGGGAAATGGATGGGACGCGGCTGTCAAAGGTTTAGAGCAAGGGACTCAAAAAATCACGCACCACTCCCGTAAAAAGGGTTCCCATCAAAAAGCTTTTAGCCTCCTAGATATTTTCGACGTTGTGTTGTAATAACCGCACAAACCCTGCGGTCATACTTGGGCGATCAGAGAGATTATTAATAATGACTGGCTTATGTCTAGTGGTAACATTTTAATGAAATTACATGAAAACATAGTTTGGGACGCCCCCCAGGTAGATGGACTGACGACTTTAAAAAGCTGGCTGGGACAGACTGGATGCGGAAGGCGGAGGACAGGGTCTTGTGACGCACCCTGAGAGAGGCTTATGTGCAGCAGGTGACTGCGACAGGCTGAATGGATTTGAACATGAAAAAGGTAAGTACCGAGATAACCTCAATTAGGTTATCTGGGTACTTACCTTTTTCATGTTCAGCTGGGCTATTAAAGTAGAAAAACTTTCCAACACGCATTCAAAGAAACAGTCTTCAGTTACAGATTCTTTGAAACAAAGAAAGAGGATCTTCAATGATCCGTATCGTTAAGCCCAATCAGCCATTATTTCTTCCCAAAATTTTCCGATAAAAGTTTTTAAGTTATAAAACAATTTACAACCCCGAACCATTAAGCCTCAGTCACATTTTTTTGTTTGTCACAGCAGATATAAAAACTCATTTTGATATTCTCTGAACTAAGAAAAGTCGAGATGGGGATCATGTTTTTTTTAAATCAAAGTTTCATTGCCCCGAATTTGAATTTGAAATATCGCTGTCTTACATTTAAGATTAATTCATAAAGTCGGCCTTACTCAAACAGGCACAATTGCTAAACTTTTTGACAAGTAAAGCGTTGGAAATTAACGTTGTACTAAGTTTTGCCAAAGTTCGTGTGAATTGTTTGCGAATTTGAGATCCGCACGAGACATAGCCCTGGCGACAAAAAAAAACCCGGTCACATTTGAATTTGGAATTCGGTGTTGGCATGGCGGCTTATTGGTCGATTTGCACGAATTTACTCGCCCGAAACGCGCGAATCGTCACTTTTAAATAATACTATTTTTTCTATAGGCGACTCTTGGCATATTTTGGATGGTATGCAATAAAGTACACAAGCGCACAGGAGTGATAAGAGTTAAATATTATAAAACGTGTTCTTTTTTCCTTAACTTCATGGAATAAAATTCAACTTGCCCACAAATAAATTAACTTCGTGCGAATCGCGTAGAAAAAATAATATTACTTAAAAGTGACGATTCGCACGTTTTGGGCGAGTAAATTCGTGCAAAGCTGCCATAACTCTCGCAGCTATTGTCTCGTTGCGTTCAGTAGCCGCTTTTTGTGTTCGTATTCCAATGAGGAATGACCTTGTCAGCGGGTATCATGCCGGTCATCACAATTTATAAAATCGTGTTTTTGTATCACCTAAAACCTAAATGAATGCCCAATCTCTCAGAATACATTTTGGAACAGTATTATGTATCATAAATTTTGTAAACTTAAAGGGCAGTCGTGACTCGTGAGGTTCTAATGGCTATCGATTTTAATTCTCTGTTTTTTATGGCATCGTAGTTTTATTGCTGGTACGGCTAAGATTTCCTTTTTTTTTTAAGCTGATTAATAAATAAGCTCAAAGTGAGCCGCTTAAAGAACATGACATTACGAATATCAAAAACATGAAAGGTTGGAAATGCTTAAGGAGCAATTGATGACTCTCAAGATACAGGATCTCCTAGTTTGGGAGTCAGGGTTACTCTATATGTATTACCTTTAATTCAATGATCATGTGACCTAGTCTTTAAACAATGTTGAAGGTTTTCGTATAAATAAAGATTTTTATTATTATTATTATTAATTGAAAACTCATGCCATGCCTATGCCTGTGCAAATTACCATAAGATAACGCCTGTGTTTCCCGCAGGGTAAGGCAGAGATGCACCTATAGTACACCTACATTTCGCCAGTTTTGTTAAAGTCCCATGTACACACGGCTACACGTCAAGCTATACAAAACCAGTTTGTCTTGGCCTCACTTTGTATGATATTTTCTCACAATGAACGGTCAGCCAATACTGGTTAGGCATAGCTTGATGTGTAGCCGTGTGTACCTAATAGGGGGCGAGACTATTACCATCAACCGGATACAAATCCAGACTCCGAACTGTTTCTGAGAAATTCCAGATGAAAAAAAACCAGTTTTCCCGACTCGGGAATTGAACCCAGGACCACATGCCCTGCATTTACGCTTGCGACCACTAGAGCTACGAGGCAGTTTATGGGTACACAAACTAAATAGATTTAAACGAACTTTTCATAGGAACTTTTCTTTGAAGTTCATTAAACTTACTGCGAACATTATAAGCTTGCGAATAATAATAATTTAACTGTCAAGGAAAGCTTTAGTTAAGATAAGCAATTTATTCTGGCAACGATAACATCTTTAGCAGACGACTACAACTCTTGAATACCAAGAACCTGATTACGCCAGTGCAACTAGTAAGAGCTATCCTACACAAATAGAACGAGACATAAAATTGCACAAAGTTACAATGTTTTATGTCCAGAGGTCAGCTAATGACGTCATCTATGAGGATTTTGTTGCAGCTAAAGCACTAGGCACTGGTGGAGGACGGGCGTTTTGGGGGACTATCTTAAGTGATACATAAGAAAGTCCTCCAAAACGCGCTAAAAATATTAGTTTAAATAAATTACTTTTGGTTTTTGACTTTATTCAATTATGTAATAAGTATTAAAAAGGTGTCGTCATATTATAAGTAGGCTTTATATGGCTTCAAGAACCAATGTAGTTGAAATCATGACAAGCTCTACCACACATTAATTTTCCAATCGCCCGCAGTTACAACTCTCAATCACACTTAGTAAAATAAAGTGGTCGCAGATACTCTTAAATAGGACGGAAAGGGATCAATTAACAACAGTTTGGAAAGTAATTTAAGGAAGGGTCTCCACCCATTTATCAACTTGCCACCAGAAACTTTTGAGCCAACTTTTGGCTCTTTACATTATCACTGTCATTTGAAATCACATAGCAACACAAAACTATAGTTTGACCGAAACTGCTGTACCGCGCCTTAGGAATGCGCGGCGAGGCGGGGGGCGGGACGCCGTGAGCGATGACCAATGAGCGGCCTGAACTGCCCCCCCCCCCGTCCCCCCCGTCCCCGTCTCGTCGCGCACATACTGAAGGCGCGGTACAGCGGTTTTGGTCAAACTATAGTTTGTGATTTATTTATCGTAAAAGACCCAGCGGGGTCCTTCCTTTCATTCTGACAGATCAACAACTTTCAGTGCGTTATTTTCGTTATAAGCAGACAAATTTTTCGAACATATGAAGCAATGGATTAGCGATATCCTTCAAAATGATCCAGATTGTGAGAGATAGTGTGTTACGCAATTAAGGTGCAGGTTATATCGAGATGAGATGTAATAATAATATACATTTATTTCAGAAATGTCAATTCCATATAATGTTGGTAACAGAGGTCCTAAAAACTATGTTAGTAATTGCAGCATTCTCGAATACATTTCAACTATAAAATAGATAAAAACAAAAAATAAACACAATCAATCAATTTAGAAAATCAAATTAAAAATAACAATACAATTTAATCTAATTTATTTCATTATATTTAGTCTAATTTAATTTACCCTAAACTTAACTACTAAATACTTTTATATTTTTCACTAATTTGAATATTTTTCCTCAGCACCGGGCCCGCAGCTATGCCTACGGGACCAGTGCATCAGAAGAGGGCAGTCTGGCCTCTCCACAATAACCTTCAGGATGCTGTTGGAGCTTCCACGTATCCTACGCATTAGGGATGCCGTTCTTTTGCGCATGACAGAAATATATAAGTAATTATGATAGATTTACAGATTTTTTAGATTAGATATAATTATGATGACATGCTTGCTGAAGAATTAGACTACAACAGTAAGAAGTCGAAATAAATAAGAATTCACCCAGTAATGGGTCAGCCTCGACTCATAAAATAGTAATACCAACTACAAGATATTTTATATCTTTACAAAGATAACAATAAAATGAAATTTAATATCCTTCAGATCTTAAAGGCTCGTAAGCGCATAAAATTATACTCCCGACAGACAAGTCAACTTTAAATGTTTTGTTTGCAAAAACAAAATGTCAGCCGTCTCAGAATAAATTACAAGCTACAGATAATAAGGAAAACATGGCACAGAAACGGATATTGCTCGATTAAATTATTAAGAAAATAAAAGGGACATTTTAACGCGTCTGTCTGCCGTGACAACTGACATTTAGAAATATCTCAGTCTTTGATAACAGGGGAAATTATTATAAACAAAGTATCTTGGAAATCGGGACGTCGACGATGTCTCAAGTTTATATCTTGGCAACATCAACACCTCATTAAATTGTTGTAGAACGTTATAATTGGACGCTCATAAAATATCATTAATCTGTCTTTATTTTAGGCTATATTTGTAATTTTAAAGTCGTCTCTTTTAGATAGCAGATAGATAAATCATTTATTTGGGTGCATACAAAAGACAGCACAACCTACAAAAGCACGGTTAAATAATAACAAATTACATGAATACTAAGAAAGTATCTACAAAGTGACAATAAATAAAAAATAAGAGAAAAAAAGACATAATTATTTTAAAGACTATTTGGCTATGACACCGATTGTCTCCTCCAGCGGGCTATCAGTAGCAATAGGTTTCATTTTGACAGTTCAACAACATACATTGCGTTGTTTACGTTGTTCAGCAGACACATTTTTCGAACATACGAAGTAATGAATGAGCAATATCCTTCAAAATTATTCAGATTTAGATTAATAGTGTGTTACGTAATTAGGGTGCTGAACACGTTCATGCGTCTTTTTCGATTCCCATTAAAACGGGAAATAGGTACTTTAATAACCATTACCCTTTACATTGCAAACGATTCGAATTCCAACCTAAAATTTTATCGTAATCGATAACGAGCCTCATCCAGATCTCTATTTGCTCTTATCTGCGGAACCCTTTTAAATGACCCACTGGATATGACCTATAAACGCCGTAAGCTAATGACCAGTGGAGTCGTCCATAAAATATGATCCACATACGAGAAAATGCTCACGTTAAAGCCACCGACTACATAATGCAAGCTGTTATCGGAACCGTGTCCGCATGTGGGATAATGAATGGCCAGTTTTATACGGCCATTGTGCATTTAAATTTAATTCTCTCAATAGAATTAATTCAGAACGGCACTGCCAAGAAAACTGTTCGTGTAACAAAATCGATAGTTATCTCTTAGTAGAATTTGTAGAGTGCACTGCAGAGGTTCTAGGAGAAAATAACTTTAAAATACCAGCTAAAAATATACGAGTAATAAACGGTTAAATAAATTAAAGTGTCGCCGACGTAGCGCATCCGCTTGCATACGTTTTTAAAATATAAAGAACCTAATCCCTGTCGCCACATAAGATATGATAAATATATAGCAGCAATGCAATTTCTCGCACGCTCTCCGTTTAATAATTTTAGTGGAACGACCTTAGGACCCTGGCCTTTTTCCAGCACAGGCGACCGACTGGCACAGAAACTCCTATGTCATAAACGTTTCCTAACGTATAAGATGAAAAAGGCGTAGGTATTTTAACACAGGAAAAATATGGTACCTAACGAAGTTGTTAAAAATACTAAGGAAATTTTGCTGCGAGAAGGACTAGGTAAGAAATTAGATGGAGCTATTAATTACACAACGTAAGCATCTGATAATCGAGGCGTGGAATCGGTCTTTTTCAAGATGGGACACTTAAATAATGATCAGCGGAAACAAAAAGTGCTTTGTATATTCTTCAACACAACTTTCAATCTATCAGCCGATTGATTGACGTCCCTTCATACTTTGCACAAAATTGGGTCAAAACCAGTCAACAACTTTGCGTATAATTCTCTTAAAATTTCTTCAAGATCGGCAGGCCGTTGACCGAAATAAAAATGATAAAGAAAAGTATAGTAACTAAGTGCCTATAGAAACTCAATCAATAGGCTATTGAGGACAACGACTACTATTGAATGAGAATAAGAAATACGACAATTAAGCTATCAAAGTAAGTGAACATGAACCTTGGGAATGTTTCTTTAACACTTGACTTATCAAGATAAAAGTTAATATCTACTGCAGACGGACTAATCGATAATGAGCTTCATTTTTATTGTGTCGCCAAAGAAATATGTTCGTAATTTAATTACAATCATGTTGATTCACGTGACAACCAAAACTCTTGAAGCGTGTAATCGCATACATAAAAAGAAACATAAATATGAAACAAAAAAGATAAAGAATCATAACGCCCGCGCCATGACGTTCTATATATATAGGCCCCTATAGAAAATAATCACGATACAAAAAAGGAAAATGTTTTTAGAAATACCCGAGTTCTAGATACCCGCAGTGATAGATAGCGTTGTCATGTTGAATAATTAGCCAGTGCCAAGCCGGGTAATTAAGACTGATCTAGCTATTGAACTGAACTCTGATTAACCTCCTGACTTGTGGGAAAACATAGAAGGATATGAATGTATACGTGGATTCAGAGCATGGAATCATTGTTTACCGTTCCAGTGTAGTGTTTTTTGTGTCATACTATGTCATGATTATGATCCCCGGTCAGCTTAATTACAATTAGCAACAATGCAGTTGGTGAAGCCATACATGCATTGATATTGTGAAATTGCAATTTGATATTCTAATGTATCAGGACCATGGGATGATAGAATCAGGGAATTTCTTGTTAAGAACCTCTACGTGCCCGTCTAGAAGCCAATATAAAAGATCCTATATTGCATAAAGAGCTGACACGTAGATATTCTCGAAGTTCCAATTTAGCGAGGAAGTAATTTAGCTCGAAATTGTTAAAAGTAATTTAGGCATATTATAACTTTGTCACGTAAGCGAGAAACTGGCTTGCCTCTTAAGTTTGGCAGAAATGGCGATGGAATCCTCTGGCGTAAGGCCAAGCACATATCGACCGCGCCTCTACTATAATTCCAACGCACCGATTTTGACTGAATGCAATCGGAACGACGAAAAGTAAGCATTTGCTTTGAGACGTAAGCAAACAAACAAACATACAATTACATTGTGATTGTAGTTCCAATTTGAGTAATCGATTTTAGTGGTAATGTAGAAATGGGGGAAAATTTGGCGGTTGTGGCAATTAACTAATTGAGAATATGGGGTCATAAGCACGACCCATAGGTAATACAATGAAATGAAAAAAAAAAAACATCCATTACTGGATTGGGTGTCGTTGACTTTAGTTTGACGGCCTAGTTTATCAACTATCGAGGTTTTTTCTACATCGTGTAAAAACATGTGATCGTGTAAAATCATTAACATTAATCAAAAAATGTGGTAACAGATTAATCTTTAGAATCAAGACTACATGCCTATTTCAAGTATTCTCTTCTCAGTCAACATTCACACTTGAAACTGTTGCAATATTATCAATACTTTCAACGATATTTTAACTATAAAGTCTTGTTCAAATAGTTTGCTTCGTGTTTTCTCAGTAAAGGCTGCCAAGTTTACTAACTAAACAATGTAATACTAATAATATACAATTACAATAGAACAGTCTTGAATTTTGAAAGTCTTATTTACATTTTAAGTTTGCAATATCTAGCATCTCTACTGCTTTTATAGCAAGCATATTTAGAGTCGGTATATATCGTCGAAATATACCTGAGTTTCATAACAGGCGACTATGGGATAATAATGAAGAGGATGAGCAGAAGTATTCTCAACTGTGGTAATTTGGGGAGATAACCTGATTTCATTGCCTCTTTCTGCAAGGTCAATGTCTGTAACTTCGCTGCTATATGTGGAATCCGGCTATCATCAAGTGTTTTAAACATTCTTTTTAGCGAGTCAATGGAATTTCAAATTATGTCATCCCAGAACTTATCCATGGGAATGGCATTGTCAGTTCCGTCAATAAATTCCTCCATCGTGTAGATATTAGGCCACGCAGGACATAATTATATAAATATAATGTGCCCCACAGTTTGAACATTTGACTATCATTAGTAAAGCAGAAAACGGTAACAGTGAATTATTGAAGTCTACAGAATGAAGTAACTACCAGGGTAGGGATAATGCCGTATATCCCGTAAAATCGTCCTCTGTAGCCATCGGAAGGCCCACGTTTAGCAATGAACATTTATGAGCTGATACGATGAAATTCAAACGCCAAATAGCTCCCGACAATGTCTGGAATGTTGCTACTATCGCCGATTTCATTCCAGTAGACGAAACAGCAAACATTGCTGACGCTATATCTAAGTACGCAAGTCCTAATTTAGCGTGCGTTTCTACAAAAAACGTATCTATTTCATCCATTATTGAAATTAAATAGACCGTATTGAAAACAAATGGAACAAGTCTAGCTCTATTTTGTTTTGTTCGCGTTAAATAAAATCGAAACCGCATCGGCTCTAGACTTCGTTTATTATTTAAACGAGGTCTGACTATTTGGGGGAGGTCTACAATATTTATGAGTAAGTTAAAACTTAGTTGAATATTTGGATGAAACATTCCTGAAGGCTGATTCCCGTACCTAATTAAAAACGTTCAAAATCGAGTCGCAATCTCATCTCAGCGAAAATCAATGGCAAAAACTTGTCAAAAATGTAGGGAAATTAGAGGTAATTTTGATAGATTGAGACTGAGATCAGACTCTGAACGTTCTTAAAATTACAAGAATTGCCCCTAATAGAATTGTAGTAACTTTTAACCATAAAAAAGTGAACTACACGTTAATCCGAGTGATTAGTTAGACGCAACATCGATACATCGGGCATTCCCAATCGGCACCATCATTGACAATCGATTAATTATCTCGCCTTTGTCTGTTTCACCCGATTGCGTCGCTATTACGATATTAGCGAGATGAAACAAGTCACGCTTGAGTTCCTGAAGAGATAGGCGGAGATGTATCTACTTTAGTTTTTGTTGATTAATAATTTTTGATCCTTAATAATTATTGCCCTAACCTTCTATCTCTTCTCTCTTTTCTTCTTCACTTTCTTTGATTTCGTAAGTGTCTGGGTTGTTATTTTTTTTTCAATTCGAGTTATGTTTTTGTCTATATTTCTGTGACAAATAAACCTATTTTTTCTTTCTTTCAACAAAAAGGGTCTCATCACATTAACAGACAGAGTCGGAAGACGACCAACATTTATTTCTAGGTTAGTTCAGTTTTAGCATGTTGATTCTGGCGTTGTTTATATTATTATGAAAAACAATACCTAGAATTTTCATTTACGATTCAATCTTAAAAACTTATTTACGATTAAAGTATATGACCAGTGTTGATAACACTTTTTGGTCTATCCCAGTCATTCGACGATTCGTAGCGTGTTATGATAAATATTTAACAACTTGCATTATCTCTGACCCTGATTGCGGTAGCTATAGACTTAAAAATCACAGTAATAGGTACATAGGCTACTTCTTTATTTTCAATGACCTAATTTAGTCATTTAAGATGTACACCTACAGTTACTGTATACTTAAATAAACTATGACTACGTTACTACCAATCAGTTTATTTTTCATAACCACCTCAACATTATTATATCTTGCTTCAGTAGGTAGGACAGTAAGATGTGAGCTATCAGCTTGTGGCATCAAGCACATGTGCATGGATCTCTCTTGGAAGTAGGACATTGTATGGCCAGAAATTGCATCGAAAATCTTCAATGGGTAGGACATAAACTACAGCAATGGGAATAGAATCGACTTAGGAGAAATTTAGACCGATTTTTTTATTTGTGACTTTTAGCAAATGATACTTTAAACTTGACTAAACTTGTTCAGACTTGTTCCCAACTCTCCCATTCAATTGCGACTCAGTAGCAATGTATAACGTTTATTATCTTATCAAATGTTTTACTCACAAGCGTGAGTTCAGAGTTATGTCTCTTATCACGAGTTTTCGAACGAATATCGCTCATCTTGGTTCTAATAAACTTAAATTTGGAATACCTATAAAGTTTAATACGCACTTTTAGTCTGAAGTAAGCCCAGATGAGCCACTTAAGTCAGTAAGTGTGTCATTGTCATGCCCAGCTACAGACAGTAAAATTGACAGTTTACTTAATACATCTTGTACAGGAGGTTGTTGAGGAACGTTTTAATACTGATTCCGTGGATAATGGAGTTTAAATTACAGTCTTTATATTTTATGTTTTCTACAGTATCGCTTTACTTTGTGTAGATCATATCATCGCCACACACGGAAACCGGCATGTCCTAGAACCAAAATTTCGAAGACATATGACATCTGCCAACCCGTACTGGGCCCGTGTTGTGGATTACGGCCAACCCCCTCTCACAGAAAGGAGGCCTGTTTCCCAGCAGTGGGAACATTTTAGGCTGATTTATGCTTATGCTACAGTACCGACTCTACCGACGATATCCATTGCGCCGTATGTTATAATGTTCACGATAACGCAATGAATGTAATTGACAATGCAAAAGATTGTCATTAGGACTGCGTATAAATCAGGGTGCTGACTGCTAAGTACGGCGAACTTCAACAAAGGGATTCAAGCAAAAAGTAAGGGATATCAACCATTGGTAATATTTCTGAGTAATTAATAACAGATAGCGTTATCAAGGGGTCAACGCCGCAGCTACGCCACAGGCGCAACACTATGAGCCAACACTATATTGACTTGCCCTATACACCTTTGAACATTTAAATATGTGCTCGTAAGCTGCGCTATTTAGATCTTCTATCTACTTCCACCATATTCTTGCAATCTTTTTAGTGGTGAAAGTAGGGAATTGAATCTTATTGTAGTATAGGCATTATCAGCCTATAATGTTCCCACTGCTGGGACACAGGCCTCCTCTTTTCGAGAGGGAGTGGGCTGTAATCTACCATGTGGGCCCAGTGTGGGTTAGTAGATGTCTCATGTGTTTCGAATTTTTGGTCCTAAAGGTATGTAGAAGCAAGTTTGGGGCTGAAATAAGAATCAAATACGATGCGTACGAATCAAATTCTCGTCTAATTTGTCAATATTTTGTAATGTTAATAACATTGTTTTCTATGCCATTTTATTCTGTGTGTATACAATGTTGTCAGCACTTAATTATTGTCAAATTAGCCGGGACTATGAGAATATGGTCTTACCACAGCGCCAAACTTACCCCACCACTCTACCTAAGATTTGTAAATGACGAACTCACGACTTTGTCCTCGTCAGTTTTCTAGTTACTTACAACATACGCGAAAGAGATAAGTAGGTGCATGCAGTCACGTACTCAATTATAGTCAAGATATTATAATTAATTATGTCCGTTGAATTTAATCATAACTCCCATCCGCTCCATATAAAATAATATTCAGTTTCATCCGATTACACTGAGAACCGACCCCAACATACGAAATACGAAAAGAAGTGTTTCTTGATAGAAAAACGAATCATTCTAAAATTACGTACCACAAAATCTTGAAAATCCTAACAAAAAGCAGTGACGTCCAACACTAAAGAAGATACCGTTAGGTACAAACTCAGCGAGTTAGAGGCTCGTGAGTTACACGTAAAACACGACAATACAGTACCTACAAGGAGACGGGTCGGGTCGCAAGCCGTTATCATGAACACGGCAAACCCTGACCGTCCCTTTGCTGACCCTTACAACAGGTGCGGAATAAATGAGGTATACATTCTGTTGCTTCTTATTTATTAATCACAAGATAAAGGTATACGGAACAACACATCTATATTCTGTATGTGTTATAGCTGCCTTTTATGTACCTTTTTGAAATAAATGCTTTGATCTTCACTTTGAGCTGAGGAGTTGGAGCCTATTTAAAAACTGATGATTGAATGTTGTTTTTCCGTTGCATTTTTAGTCCCAGATATTAATCTGATATTTAAGTCTTTTGTGTATGCATTTTTTTTTATAGAAGTTCGACATTACACCTGTCAATTGGGTTTAAAAACCGAACTTTAGTTTGAACTTTTTTTATGTTAACCAAACTCAACTAAATCCTAATTAATATCATAAATGCGAAAGTAAGTTTGCTTTGTTCATTTGTTACGCATTCGCGCTCAAACGGTTGAACGGATTGGCACATGGGTAGACCATGACCTGGATTAGGAAATGGGATGCTGAAGATGCTGCAGAAGCTGGTAATTAGATAAACTTCTGATGGGAATACGATCATTATAATATTACCTGGTCGGGTGGGAACTCCCTTCTGTTTGCACACCATAGTTCAACATCAGAAACTGCAATTTTCAACCTAATATATCCAGGAAAACCTATTCTGGACCCTAATTTACTATGACTACTCAATGATGTTTTTTGTGTTTAGTATAAAATAATGTAATGTGTGTTGTTTATGGACCTGGTCTGAAATAAATTTATTTTTAATATTATGTTTTTTTTTATTTATTTTCTCAGATTCTTAGAACCTGGTATTTATTAAAATCTCACGGGTGTAAACCAAGGTGAGATTTTAAGTTTCAGCAGATTAGTTGTTTTGTACTGCATTGAGATTATTGTCTAAATCTAATTGTAGGAATTTCCGAACTATGCGACATGTGTTTAATATAGCTGCTTATAGGTACGTATATTTGGAAAGATTGATTGCATTTAAACTGATAGATAGTTGTTTCGGGATGATACCAGTCGTTGATACCACTATTGGGACTATTGTTACTATTATTATGATTCGCGAGCGAATCACGCCAACTTCGCGTTCATTTCGCGCGGTTTCGTTCAATGTGTCATAGAAAATATTGGCTCTGGACTTTTACCGTTTTAGGCTCTGCCAATCTAAGCTTAAGCTATATATTTATATTATGAGGCCTTAATATTTAAACCTATTACAAAATTCACACAAATTCTTAAATTGGACCTATATCGTACTTAAAAACAAAGTCTATTTAACTTCCCTACTGCGTACACGTCATTTCTTCTGCAAATGACAGCCATAAAACCAACATCTAGAAACTTAAAGTCGCCTGTCCCATTTCAGACGTGAAAATGAACCAAAGTTCTCTTGCAAATGTGCCTTACATTTTATTTATTCTGAAGTATGTCGACACTTATGTACCTGATGCCGGCGCTCGCGTTAAGTGCACTGTGTTCAGAACTAAATTAATAAATAACATTATTTTTTATGGGATTATCTTACAGCGGTTGTTATATTATGAGAATAGGGTTTTCTACCTGAGTCAATATGCCTAGCCTTTTCCAAACTATGTTGGGGTCGGCTTCCCGACTCAGAACTAGATGCGGTTAAATACCAGTATTTTATATGGAGCGACAGCCTATTTGACCTCCACAACCCAGTTACTGGATCCCGTGGTAAGACTGGTTGCAGACTTTAGGGCTTATGCTTACCAATAACGACTGTCAATGATCTACGAATGACAGCCGGGACCAACGGCTTAATGTGCTTTCCGAGCCACGGCGCCCCTTCGTGCCTCGAAAAGCACTCGGTATGTACAGATCACCCATCCAAGGACCCACCGCCGCAAGCGAAGCTTAAACTTTTCGATCGATCAGTGCGACTGTTATTACTCAGCCACGAGGCCCTTACCTTAGTAGGCTCCATAATTCTTATATTTAGAAAGACCTGTATTTTATGACTAGTGACGTCATTTCTTTATGATCTTGTGCGGGCTGCTGTTTCATAGTAGGTTAGGTACCTACGTGACCCCTGCAATGTCAGCTAATTTTTAAACAGTAATCTTAACTTCGTATCATAAAAATATTCGCCTTTGAGCGTTCCGATTATTACTTTTTTATATTTTAAACAGAGGATATATGATATAATTAATTTAAAAAACTTAATTATCATATACAATACAAATAATTATTATACCTAAGTACAATCTCGATAAGAAGTACTTTAAATGCGTAATTTGTTAACAGTAGCGCAAAGACATAAACGTTTATAGATAAGACGAGAATATTATTAGCACCACTAGCTACAATGTTGCCAGCAATATGAAGACGTATTACCACAGAAAAATTATAAAAATACCTAAAATAAAAAAGAAGTGTGCCTGTGTGTGGTGTTTTTAGTATTCGATTTTTGGAACGAAGTTCCTTATCGCGCGTTGCGAAAGGGGGCTAGACGGAAAAAATTAAGACCAAAAGTTGGAACGACACTTTTTGCTATAGTTGTAAGCCGTGCGGCGTGCGCGTGTTTCTCTCTCTCTCTATCTCTCTCTCTTATAGAAAGCAAACCAGTTATACTTCGTTCCATCCGGGTGTCCCTTGACACCTCTCAAGTTTTTTTATTTTTATTATGTATTTTGTGGTGTACAATAAAGTATATACAGGGTTATTAGTGAAACATTAACAACCTTGCAGGACTGGATTACTAACATTATAAACAACAACTTTTGTTCTATGACTTTTTAAAAAACATAATAATTTAGCAAAAACAAACCTTTAAGATTTCGTTGTTCTATCTAACCCCCGCTAAGCGGAGGGGTCCGCTGAATGTTGTAGGTACTAGACACGGTTGTTTATTTACCGAACTAGTGCTTTCTTTTGCTTCGGGTAGAGTTCGTAATAGCAAATCGAATATTTCAATTCGTTGAATTGATTAATTGGACTAATTTGTTTGTATAGAACAAAAAAAAAGAAAAAGTTTCTATGGTACAAAATGATTTATTGATTTAATCCACTTCTTATACCTACATAGTGTATATTGATCATTGAATAACATATTATTTTGTGTATTTACAGGACAAAAATCACGACTCCTGTACCGCCACAATGTGTTTATCGTGAAGATTACTGGAAACAAATACCCACCAGAAAAGCACTTAACGTCTTTACTTTTTTTATATTGAATGTTGCCAAGTTATCTTCCTAAATACATTTGACAAGACTTATGGGGTGCGAATTCATGTTTTATCATAAGGGATTAAGGTGCATATTGAAACAATCAAGTGTTGGATGACAGAGTATGCTGGAGTAAGTGACCCGGAAGCTTTTAAATTACGCCTGTTGAATATTTTATTTGGCAAAGAACGATGTTTCAATATTTCCGAAGCTTGGAAAATGTTTTTTTTTTTTTTGGTGTACTTAGGTACCTACTTATCTTAAGTAAAAAATAAGTATTCTTTTGGTTTTCCAAATTAGGGAAATTGCCTTAGAGGAGATGATTGAAAATACCGACTGGAGGTTTTCGAGAAGATTTTGCATAGAAACAACTTGAGTTTTCGACAAAAAGTAAGTTAAGTAGATTTTTGCGTCTTCCAAAGTAATGATCTTTCTAATAAAAAGGTTCAAGGTTGATTGCGAAAATTTGATAGTTTCAGGTAGCTTGATGTGTTGCCAGTCTGAACCTACTTAAATTAAACCTTGTTTTATTTTTAACATCGTCTAAAAATGAACATGTTTATGTTAAAGTTGGTTTACGAATAACCGAGTAAATAAAATATGTTGGTAATCTTACGTTGAATTAATATTTTTGCTTTGTTAACTGTTTTTTTTTGTTTTTTCTCTTTATGTTACTTACCTATTTGTAATTTATAATGTAAGGGAAGAGCGAATGCCTTCAACTACAGGCATTGCTATGCCTAAATGGAGACTCCTCGACATGCAATGTAATCCAAAATGATATGTAAAAAACTTATTTTTTTTTTTTTAACTGCCTCTTTGGTCTATGTGCCGAAAGCGCTAGTATTGAGCATGAGGTCTTGGGTTCGTTCCCGGGTCGGGCAAAGTGCTTTTGAGCCGGTGTCTGGCTTTGTGCCCGGTATATGGCAAAAGACTCGCCTCCTGTTACATAAGACTTAAACATAACTGAAATGGGGTGTACTATGGGTGCACTTCTGCCTAACCCCCCTTTGGGGAAATAAATGCGTTGCGTCAAGTAGTATATTACGATACGCATTAATAGACCACTTAACGGCACTGACCATTGACGGCACGGTTGGCGCAGTGGTTAAGCGATTGACTGCTGCGCTGCGTGTCGCGGGTTCGATTCCCGCACGGGACAAATATTTGTATGACCTACATGTATTTGTTCCGAGTCTGGGTGTTTTTCTATCTATAATATGTATGTATTTACAAAAAAAAATTTATATAAGTAGTTTATCAGCCATCTTGTTACCATAACACAAGCATTAGGTTGCTTAGCTTGGGACTAGATCGCGCTGTGTGAAATGTCCAGGGATATTATTATTATTACTTAAGTCACGCTTTTCTGTGTAAAAATGGACTACTTAAGTCACAGAAAAACATGACTTAAGTGCGGGCTTAAGTCACAGTGCTACAAATATTTTTAACTCAAAAATGCTTGCTAGCCAAAAAAATATGTTTACTTTACCACAAACACTAACTTCGTAGAACTTTGTAACACAGCTTTTTCAGCGTCTTACCTGAAAAGAAAGAAATAAAAATTAATTCAGGAAACAGTCATTTAATTAAAATTCTTTGAAACGAAATTTCTTTTTGTTTTGTTTGTACAATCAAAACAAAGCGTAAGTTGGGAAATCATTATTTATTGGAGTTCCTTAAAAAACTCATATTAAAAAAGGTGGAAATTATATTTAGGGTAGCAAAGACAAGGAACTACGTTTAACTGAAAACTAGAAAGAAGTTTTTAAAGAAGGTTTAAATCCTCTTAAAATATAATGTCTCTGGGCGACACAACGTTTCCAAAAACGGTTTTTCAATGTTGTATTTTTTTTTTTCTTAAACGAAAAGAAACTTTTTTCAAACAAAATTTAATATCATCATAATCATAATTAGCCTATAATGTTCCCACTGCTGGGACACAGGCCTCCTCTCGGTGAGAGGGAGTGGGCCGTAATCTCTCGTAATCTTACCAATGGGCCCAATGCGGGTTGGTAGATGTCACATGTCTTCGAATTCCTCACGATGTTTTCCTTCGCCGTTTTACATTACTTTAATAAACACTAACCTAAAATGCTTCATCAAACATAAACAGTTTAGCATAAACGTTAGCTAGCAATTAAATCAAAATACTTAGAAACTCCGACTTAACAACATCAAGTCACACTTGACCGCCTTCCCTCGTGTCTTCAAGTGTCGTCTGTTATTATTTAAAGGCGTCCATTAAATAATGAAACGCTTCTTAAAAGCCATTACGTAGATTATTGGAAACACGGAAAAGTACCTTAAGCCCAGGTGCACATGGGAGTATTTTTATCGCGGCGATTTTTTTCGGGCACTCGAGTTTCAACGTTCTTTTTACCGCCGAGAGTTGAAAATCGAACAAGTTTTCTTGACGCGCTGGGATTTGGATTCTCAATGCTTGGTTCAATACAGAGAGTTAAACCAGTGCGTGAAAAAAATCGCTACGACAAACCAATCGCCCGTGCGCACCTGGGCTTAAGTACTTTTAGCAAGAAAAAATAAAGGAACAAAATGTTAAGACGGCTTAGCAGAAAATTTCGAAGGCACATTAATGTTTGGGAAAAGACGAATTCGGTAAATTTTGAGACTTTGAGAGTTTCTTTTACTTAATGTATAAGATGTTTAAGAACTGTTTAGAAATGAATTGTAAATACTGGCTGCTAATATATGCGACAGTAAACTAAATGAAAATTTAACCAATAGTTCTTCAAACTCAACAGTAATCCGTTTTCGTCAAATTCTACGACATTCTCGGATTGGAACTGAGATTTACGCAAAAGTTTAGACTTTACGCCAAAATGTCGTGTGTGACAAGGAGAGCTAAACTTTAAAGTTAAAGATAAAATGAAATTAAAGAAAGGGAGGTAGAAAACAATTAAAGATATATTTACAAGAAAAGGATGGAGATGGAATGGCAGTGGTGTGTATAATGTGGAGGTGGGGTGTATGCGTGACGATGCGTGATAGGTGGGTTGAGGAGGCTGAGGTGGAGATACAGCTGGAGCTAGGAGGTAGACACGAGGCAGGTGCTGGTGACAGGTGCAGGTACAGATACAGATTTACAGTCTTACCAAGGGGTATCGTATTACCCAGTCACTGGATTGTGGGGGTCATATAGGCAGTCACTCCATATAAAATACTGGTATTCAGCTGCATCCGGTTAGACTGGAAGCCGACCCCAACATAGTTGGGAAAAGGCTAGGCAGATGATGAACTGAGATTTACGCAAAAGTGTGTTACACAATTAGGTTAAAGGTTGTTATAAGACACTGTACAGTATTAACAATTGTTGGCGCCGCGGATCGCCAATATGTCGCTGTCAATGTCAAAGAAACGTCAAAGCAACCGCGAGCCGGCGTGTCTTCCCAAAAGTGAGAGACTGACTTGAACTCGTTGCCGTGCGATACAAATTTCGACAAGGATAATTTACTCATTGTAAAAATAATGATTAAACAACAATAATTTCAAAAGGTTTAATCATCAATCATCAGGTTCAATCAATCAGGTTCAATCATTTTAACTCCCAAACAACAATAATGCTTTTATCGTTTCACGCAAGGCGCACCTACCGCTTTCTAAACTAGTTTGCGTAATAAACAATAAAGATAGGTACCCACATATCAACTAATAGGATATCTAAATGAAATAGCACCACTCCTAGACGTCCCCAAGGATTGCCTCCACTTGTTTGCCCGCCAGTTCTAAATGAACTGACCTCGCTTATGAAAAACGGGACGTGCAGTGCATAATACAAACATCTGTTTCAACAAGAGACTACAAGTTTCAATGTTGTAACGGTTGTAACGTTGTGAAAGTTTCAATGTTTTCTTGGAAAACATTGAAACTTTCACCGTTACAATGGGATCTGGACCAAACAAATCCGTGCCGTTTAAGAGAAACCGCGAAAAAAAGATTAAGAGACCTTACCAGCAAAAAATGTAACTCATTCAATTTGCCTTTTAAATAAAGGACGTACTCGTATATAAGACTTCGTGGGACAGTCTCAAAACTTCACTCGGATGCGGTTTATTAACGAAGTCTCCGTAGAGAGAGCATGAAACTTCCGAACAGCTTGCACCAGCTTACTCGACGATCGAAATGACTAGCCCGTTGAAATGTCCGTCGATTTCAAAACTTTTGAAACTGACGATCGTGTTAAATCCAAAATTGGAATTTATATTGAAACTTTGGGAGAACGTGTAATTTCAAAGAACGAGGAAGTTCATATATTGTTGGAATTTCATATTACTTACTTAAACTTGGAATGGAAAGAAAACACCTAGCAGGGAGTTTTCTTTTTGAAGTCGTAGACTGTGACTTGATCTTTATCAACTTGGGTAAAACGAGCCTTCCGTAGAGGTAGACTCTACGGAAGGCTCGTTTTACCCAAGGAGAAATACGAAATAATCAGAGATACCATTTTTCAACAGCTAACGAACCGAAAAAACCTTATCCACCTGATGAAAACTAAATGGAAATATATTCTGCAAGCTTTACATAGTCCGATGGGAAAAATAAGAGCAAACGCATGTAAACTCCGAACCACAGCATCCAACGTCATTGATATGCAACAGGAGTACTTTTAGGATGCTAACAGCTGTTGACAATGAATTGTGCGAACACACAGGGGACGAAACGGTGTAAAGTTGCAAATTCGCAATCTTGTGGCGATTGGCGATGTCCGGAAGGAAACCAAATGAAGGGCCAACTTGGAACTTGCAAGCAGGATAACTTGGTCCGGAATGCGAGAGTCGCGGGATGAGCTAAGTTAAATAGGGGAGCATTGAGAGCGCCGACTCAACGCATTTTGGAGCCAGTAATCAGGACATTTGCCGAGACAAAAGCAGCTTTATTTTTTCACTCCAAAAGATTTGCAAACTTTATCGACGACGCTGATGAGTTCGAACTTCGTAATACAGTTTACATATTGATGTTACATTTTCTGCGATTGGAGAGTTTGATGAATATTTCAGTATCTGCCTCTTCTGAAACTGTCATAAATCAAAACTTGAAGAGATTCGTCTGGTGAATAGCTAAGTGAAACACAACTGGTTAATGTGGGAGCCAGACTAAGCAATCTATTTGCAAGTTTCTTAATTATGTTAACTTTGCAACTCGTAGTTGCTGCGCGCTGTTTTAATTCAGCATTGTCGCTGGGGAGTGCTGATATTGCTTCTTCACCTATTTTCATTATTAAATCGTTTAAGAGTCTTCAGCGCATGTGAATATAAATGTTAATGTATGGAGAAGATGAGGAAGGCCAAAAAAAGTGGATGGATTTTGTGAGGAATGATATGAAAGAGAAGGTAGTGAATGACGCTTGACAGGGGAGAATAGAAGAAAAAAACACATGTGACAAGAACAGGAAGATAATGATGAGGTTTCCGCTCTTACGCACTTAAATGCATAACATAAATCGCTCACTACATGATGCGACCGTAATCTTTGCTTTAAATTCCTTTTGCTTTAAAAGTTTTTTTTTCTGGAATGATTTTGAGTATCAAGAATTCTGTGAGCAATTCTACAAGAAATGCCGTATTTTGTATTGAATGGTGAGTTGACGTAGCGTATAGAAGCAGTGATATCACTACAGACAAGTTAAGTCGAGAGCGACACGGTCGCAGATGTTCGCAGGAGGCACCCGACTAAATTGGGTCACAGTCGAGCTGAACTAAGCGGTGCATAATTAATAGCATCATCCATTCGCAATCTCTTAAACCTCTCAGATATCGCTTACAATCGCTCACCAGCATAAAATAATAAATGTGTCAACGCTGTAACTGAGCCTGGAGATATTTCTACTGTTCAAGTTACAAGAGATTTACTTATTGAATACTTACTAGCTCGTCGCTGCTGCGTCGGAAGACATCAAGATTTTTATTATATTGTAGTTTAATGTTAAATTTATCTATCAAATTTACCAGTACGTGGATCCCAGAAAACGTCCGGCGACATCGAGGCAAACCCAAAAGAAGATGGCGGGATGAGCTTGACGCCTACAGACAGGATAAGTCCACAGTAGCTCAAGACAGAGGGGAGTGAAAAGGAGGTAGGGAGGCATTTGCCCTGCAGCGGGATAACATCATCTGCCTAGCCTTTTCCCAACTATATTGGGGTCGGCTTCCAGTATAACCGGATGCAGCTGAATACCAGTATTTTACATGGAGCGACTGCCTATCTGACCTCCACAACCCAGTTACTGGGTAATACGATACCCCTTGGTAAGACTGGTTGTCAGACTTTCGGGCTTCTCACTACCCGTAACGACTGTCAATGATCCACGAATGACAGCCGGGACCAACGGCTTAACGTGCTTTCCGAGGCACGGAGGGGTCTCGGTATGTAAAGATGGTCACCCATCCACAGACCAACCGCGGCAAGCGTAGCTTAACCTGGCCGACCGACCTGTGCGGCTGTTATTATTTAGCCACGGGCCCCTCACATAGCCTAAATAGACTAAAAATAATAGTTTAATATGAATCTATCCATCTATTACTAATAATAAAGCTGAAGAGTTTGTTGGTTTGAAAGCGCTAATCTCTTGAACTACCAGTCATTAGGCTCTCATAGGCTATTTAAAATCACGCCCCGACTCTTAGGAATCGAGCAAAAAGAAAAAAAAGAGAAATAATGATAAGCGAAAATAAGACAATAGCGCAGTGACGCAGTGGATCGAAGTTGCAGTTTAAACACACATTATCAATGGTAATTTTGACATTATTAGTAGTTATTTCCATAATGTGCCAAATATACTCAAGTACTAACACTAGTGTTTAAGATGTGCATGTTACTACTAACAAATTGGATTGTATGATCTGTTTAGAGGTATGAGGAACAGGGTGGAAAGTTCACTCATCGTCCATTGAAAACGGAGGATCCTCCGACCAGACGGGTGTTGTGTCTGGTGGGCAACTGCCCAACGATTGATGTTGGGAAATTGTATCTATGCTAATTGCGCGGTAAACTCTGCTTGCGAGATGCAGGATTTGCGTGACGTCAGTATGACGCGTTGTTCGCATGTGGCGTTGTAGATACCGCTACAATCTGAATAAATAAATAAATTATTATTATTATTAAAAAAAATGTTGCTGTAATATCAGTGTATCTTACGACTTTCAAGCCCAGTCAAGCCAAGTTGGGGACAGCCCGTCCTTGCTGTGACTTGAGAATACATCAAGATACAAGAGATTATATAGTAGTTTAATATGAATGTATTATACACATAAACCTTCCGAAATAGATGGTGAAAACCGCAACAAAATCTATTGTGCAATTTAGAAAAACTAAGCGGTCACACAAACAAACACTAATTTTTTTTTTTATGTATGGCGTCACGCAGTTCAACCTACGAGGTCGTGCCGTCTGCTTAACCGGGTTTGCCTGTGGATGCCTCAATAAATTAAGGCCTCCAGCCAGGGCTTAAAAAACGTAAAATCTAAGCGACTAAGGGTACTCCCTGTGGGGTACAGACCTCGACTTAGAGCGTCACTGGGAGAGGGCAGCAAGGGACACGCTGGATCGGAATTATTTAGGGACGGATTTAAAATTACAGGCTCAGCGGCGCGGGCTGGCTCGAGCAACACCAAAAGCGACCTTGTTTTATACTATTTATAGATTATAGATATTGAGACAATAGGCTAGATGCCTGAAAAAATCTAATTAGTCCGTCAGTTAGATTATCAAAAAATATTGGACCCGTATTTTTTCTTTTGTCAATTATATAAAAAATGATGAAGATATCGCCCGTTAAAGTTCCGCATGAAGTCACGCCTTGCTACACTTTTTAGCAAGGCGTGACGTTACGACCCCCTACTCCCAAATTTTGACGCGCTTTATCTTTGTCATTTTTTGTTTGATTGACAAAAGAAAAAATACGTGTCCATTATTTTTCGATAATCTAACTGACGGACGAAATATAGTAATATTTTTTTTACCCTGGCAACTACCCTATTATCTTCTAATGGCTGGTTAATAAGGCTAATATTATTTATCAGTTTTAATTCTAGTCCCCTTTGGCGAATTACCAAAGTTAATTTAATTCAAAAGTTTATCAACAATCACTTGGAACTCTGAAACCGCTCAACTGAAAGCCTTGCAAATTAGGTCAGCATAATTATTACACGAGAAAATAAATAAACAATTTATTGATATTTCTGCGTATTTTATTTTACTCATATTAAAGGTATTTTTTTTAATATTGTAAAACTGATTGAAAATACAGATATTCATGTTATGAGGCATAAAGCTACTTACTGTTGCGGCTGCCGTGGCGTTGTAGTGCATCAGGGATGTTTGCGGATAGTAATATTATTGGTTTTATCGCCATTATTAGGAATAGATGCGCATCCCTGATGGCCCGTGTTCGCGGCAGCACCAACAGTATTCTCAGTGTGTTCGCAGGTTGGTGGGATTCCCAAATGTTGCGGAGGTGGATGCAGTTCCACGCTGAGTTTTAATTGTATATACTCGTATATCTGTGTCTGTAACCTACTAACACTAGAAGTTAATTAAAATTGTTACTAACCCTATGGACTCCTGTCTGAAATAAAAGTTTTCTATTCTACTCTATAAACATAGGTACTTCTAGCAGGTACAGTAAGGAAGTCAACGAAGTATATTCAAGTATCCTTTCCTGCTTTCGATACCAATACTTCTTAGAATAAAAATTGCTCTTCGGATAACGTCACATATTTTACGAAAGTACCTATATATATATATACCCAGCGTTATGGATTCAGAAACTTTACGAATATTTCAATACACATGACATTTTTACGATATTCGGAATTTACCCTACATGAATATGTATATAGAATAACTCGATCGTCTTATTGAGCTATTCACTCAAGCGCGGCTCCGAACCTCTAACCCCGCATTCACGAGACTGAATAAAAAAAAACTTTTATTCATTAGATTCAAATAAAGCTCTTACATATAGTCGAAAACTCGAAACTCCACATTCCATTCCCAGGTCGGTTAAAGTTTAATTGGGTTTTTCTCTTATTCATGTACACACGGCTACACATCAAGCTATGCAAAACCAGTATTAGCTGACCGTTCATTGTGAGAAAATATCATACAAAGTGAGGCCAAGACAAACTGGTTTTGTATAGCTTGACGTGTAGCCGTGTGTACATGTGCAGTCTGAGGATTGAACTTTGGCTCCAGTCGCTGATGCCTTCGCTCATTACGAGTATTACAGAACAAGTGTTGTGGCTGACCATTTAGTTTATTGCACTCTGTTCATAACGTTTATTTATGACGATTAATAATAACGGGTGTGGAGGGGCTTGTGGGTAAGTTATAACAGCCGCACAGGCCGATCGATCGGGTTCAACTATGTTCGCTTGCTCGCTTGCTTGCTATGATCACCGATCCACGGACCAACCGCGGCAAGTTGCCGTGGTTGGTCCGTGGATCGGTGATCATCTTTACATATCAATACACCTCCGTGCCTCGGAAAGCACGTTAAGCCGCTGGTCCCGGCTGTCACTCGTAGATCTTTGGTTGTCGTTACTGGTTGTTAGAAGCCCAAAAGTCTTAAGGGCGCGTTCACATTTAACGTCCGTTTTACAGGTCCGTTAAAACGTGTATGTTATTAGCATATGTAGTTGTATGAGCGAGTTCACACATAATACAGTATTCCGGATCCAGTAGAAAATACCGATCCGACAAAATAAGCAGCAATCCGTTTTACAGGTCCGTTTAAACGTATGTGTTATTAGCGTATGTAGTTGTATGAGCCAGTTCACACATAGTACAGTATTTCGGATCCAGTATACTGATCCGATCTCTTAAAATCAGTCCTGTGTGAATACTATCTCCAGTAGCGACGGATCAGTTAAAAAGGATCCTATAAATGTTGTGTGAATACTATCTCCAGTAGCGATGGATCCGTTAAAAAGAATCCTGTAAAAACGTAAGTATATGTGAACGCGCCCTAACGCAGCAGGTGCTTGAAGACGGTGCTGACGGTGGACTCTTTTTTGACCGATTGACCAGAGAAGTCAACAACAACAAAGAAAGAGACATGGAAAGCTGTAGAAGATACCTTTGCCTAGCATAAGCATAGATTTTTTTAAATAAAACACTTGCTAAATGCTAGAACTGAGGAATGAGATTTCACACATTTAAAAAAAGCTATATGAAGATGGCAAGAGTCGACTCTTGCTTATTTTTTAAACTTTCAAAAAACTGCCGATCAAGGTTTTATGGCGTAAGCTAAGTAAAAAAAAAAGTATAAGGTTATGTTTTTCTATTCGTCATAATTATCAATCATCATAAAATAAACAAAGTTTGAGGGCCAGTTCAGCTACCATAAACGTACCAAAATAAAACAATTTATGGCCTACGGTCATACTAAACCGGAGTAGTGTCAGAGATTCGGTCGGCGACATCGCCCTCTGAGCGCCTCATTAGCCGCGTATCGACCGAAACAGTCCTCAGTCGGGAGCCATTTACCAGCCAAATCTTAAAAGCATCATACGCCAGTATCGCCAAATGACGGTATTACGTAGGATGATGTTTGCACTCCTCGAGCCAAAGATTGCAGGGTTAACGATTATTTGTGTGCCACCAATTATACTCTATCTATATCATCTGCCTGTCTTTTCCTACCTAATCTGAATTTGCGATATATTCGCCAAAAATGTAAACAAATATAAGTTTATGGAAAAATAACTTTAATTACTACACAATAAAGTTCAGTTCACGCTACAACTTCAAACATTTTTATAACTTTTTCAATAGTGCTAGTCACTCTGAAATCCACTTAATTACTATTAAAATATTTTTTTTCATATTTTTTTAACTTGAATTAACGTCAATTTGAAACATAAATAAAATTTGAATATACGAGTATATATAGGCTAACGATATGCAGCTGAATACCAGTATTTTACATAGAGACTGTTGATCGCAGCAGTCGCTCCATGACAACCAGTCTTACCAAAGGGTATCGTATTACCCAGTAACTGTACTGGGTGATACGATCTGGGTCTGGATCTGGATCTGGGTCTGGATGTGGGTCTTACTAAGGGGTATCGTGTTACCCAGTAACAGTACTGGGTAATACGATACCCCTTGGTAGTCGTTACGGGTCGTCAGAAGCTCGAAAGTGTAACAACCAGTGTTAGACTTTCGGGCTTCTGACGACCCGTAACGACTGTCAAAGAACCACGAATGACAGCAGAGTCCAACGTCTTAACGTGCTTTCCGAGGCACGAAGAACATCGGTATGTGAAGATGATCATCCATCCACGCACCGAATTGGGCCAGAGTAGCTTAACCTGATCGATCAACCCCGGCTGTTATTACTTACCACGAACTCCTCCAATTAAGCTCTAATTCTCAATTATAATGACGTGTCGGCTAAAATATGTGTGTTCAGCAATTGTCAGTTCTGGAACTGGGTCACAGACGTCCCGGAGTGAGCCGCATACTTAATTTCATTGCACGACTCTAAAACCGTGTGGGAGATTTAATTTTTCTGAAGTTTGTACTCCAGAATCCTGGTTTTTGTTTTGTGTGCATGGTAAACATTATGACCCAATGTTGTTGTTTGTTTTTGGGGTCTTTGCTGCCCATGTAATTAATATTGACCTGCTTTGTTTATTTTTCAAATTGTTTAATTGGTTATTCATTACTTCTACCGTGTTGTTAGAGGGGAATTATTTTTGTTAGAAATAAATACAGGGTGGCAGGGAGGTCGACGCGCAAACTGGAACCATAGAAATTTATCGTCAGTTATCAAAAACAAAAAAAAAATACCTATCTGCTTCATAGAAAACCTGCGCGTTCAAAATGTATGGAACAGCTAATATGTTTTGAATAACCCACGAATAATTTCAACGGTTTAGAATCATGTACTGAATCCAAGGTACCTGGTTGCGCGTCGGTGTCCCTGCCATCCTGAAAACTCTGTAAAAGTCTTCAGAACTTACTTCAGAAGCCGCTTCACTGAAATGTAGATTTAATGCTCAACTGTCACTAATGAGACACAATGACTTTTTCTATTGTTACCGAAGTTAATAAGCTTACCTAACAAGTGAATATGTTGTCATAATCAATACATCAAAGAGTTCAATATTAAGAAATATTTGGTCTTAATATTCCGTCTTGATGGTCCCAATCTTTAAAGCTTTTCAAATTAGAATGCCTAAATGTGCCTATCAACAACAACATTCAACGTTTTTTTATGACTGAGAACGAGTTTTTTGACTATGTGTATCTTATGTCTTTTTTTTTTACTATTATTATTTTTTTTAGTTGTAATTGTGCGTTTTGTTTGTGCAGAATAAAATATTTTTCTTTCTTTCTTTTCTTTTCTTTCTTTCTTTTCTATAGATTTTCTCGAATTTTGACAGTCGTTCGTCAAAAATCGAGCAAATCTGTGATCAAAAAATTTCCAGTAAATTTATGAACTACAGACGATCGACAAGGTATTTTTGCGGAACCCCGCTGTGCAACTTCGCATCATAATAGGCCAATAATGTACCCACTGCTGGGACACAGGCCTCCTCTCTTCAAGAGGGAGTGGGCGAGCGAGCCCAGTGCGGGTTGGTAGATGTGATAGATGTCACATGTCTTCTAATTTTTGATTCTAGGTCATGCCGGTTTCCTCACGATGTTTTCCTTCACCGTTTTGAGAGCAGTGGTAATGAAATAGTTTCCACGAAGTAAAGTGTCTGTCTGGGTTCGAACCTACAACCTGTAAGTCGGGGCCCTTGCTACTGGGCCAACACTGCTCAATCATCGTGCATCGTTTTTATCGATATCGATAAATCAATTAGTGAAGCTCGATTGTAACCTTGATACTTATCGATACTTCACTGGCGACAGTAACGATTGAAAAAATCGAGCAAAGTAACCACCTTTAGTCGCCTTCCAACAAATTACAGTCACATTTCGGTGGCCGAGAAAAAACAGTATCAATATCTAAGATAAAGGAAGAAGTAAAAGGTGTATCCTATCACATATTCCACTCTAAATATAAACACCATGATATTATTCATCTGCAACAAAGCACATCTTCAAGTTTGACAGTAGAACTTTAAATTGAGTTTAACACGGTGACGTCATCCATGTCAGGCAAGGTAGCCTCCCCGGCCAAGTGAAGCTATACAAAGTTTATTCATCAGACTTTGGCGAGTTTACAACGGAAATACAAAAAGAAATTGAGATGTTTTTCCTTTTTACTGCATATTTGAATATCATTTCATGTGTACGAGTGAGGTGTTGATTGTATGTATACGCAGTGCGATTCTGTAACCATCTCACCGTGAAAACTTAGGTGAAGTGAGCGTGGAGTGAGCTGTCATTCCAAATAATGCTAGGAATTGATACCTACTACTGACAACTCACATCAAGCTCACTTCACTTGAGTTTTCACGGTGAGATTTTTACAGAATCGACCGGCAGGGTGGCAGGGACTTCGACGCGCAATCATGGATTCAGCACATGATTCTGAACCTCTCTCTGATAAAATTTTTTGTTGGTTATGAAAAAAATCTGTGTTTAATACATTTTGGCCGCGTATGTATTGCAATTCTCTTTGCCAGCTGATTTTTTTTTTATAACCGACGAAATATTTCTGCGCTAGGAATAGTTTCGTGTGCTGAATTCATGGTTACAGTTTGCTCGTCGATGTCCGTGCCAGCCTGTATAATTTTTTTTTTATCTCTAAGTTCTTGAACCTATCCATTTATACATTACTTTGCCAATGTTACTTTTTGATCTAACTAAGTAGGTATATTGTGTTAGCAAAAATAACTTCGTTTCACATGCTCACTTCTGAGACATGAAAAGAAAGAAATAAGTACTAAATTTTCAAAGCTTTGCATAGACTTTGGAAAATACCAGAATATATGAATCTCAATACAGAAAAATGGTAAGACATTAAGTCACTCAATAATCAATTATTTCTCAATTTCTATTCATAGTTACCTCAATGGAAATTATAAACAAAAGAACAAAGCAAAGAAACCAATAAACCACCAATACCCTCAGATCTTTTTCAAAACGCATTCATTTCTTGATAATCGCAGCAAAAATTGAGGTTACCATCATAAACAGCGACACAGCGTTCCAGTTCATGTGAAATTGAAAGATTTCGTATGAAGTAGGTCACTATTGACTTTGAAGCATACTTACTACCAAGCATTGTAAGGAGAAAAGATTTCAATGGAACTGCACCCTAATTGCGTAACACACGATTAATCGTAATCGGTTTCATTTTGACAGTTCAACAACATTCATTGCGATATTTACGTGTTGAGCAGACAAATTTTTCGAACATATGAAGTAATGGATTAGCCATATACTTCAAAATGATTCTGATTCCGATTGATTGTGTGTTACGCAATTAGGGTGCTGGTATTCGACTTTGAGTAAGACTCTAAGGGCGTTTTCCCACCGCCACGTCAACGGGACGAACGGGCAAGAAACTGCACGGCCTTTAAATCATAAAATGACGATTGCGGATGATGATGGCGGGTGGATAAACAGTGTAAGGGCCTGCGCACATTGGCTACATGGCATGACTAGGGATTTTATGCGACACGAAAAGGAATTTAACCTAACAGTATGACTATAAAATAAAAATTTCAATGATAAACATAGTAGGTACAAAACAATACTAATGCTTAGGCATGCCGTGTCATTGAAATTTCAATTTTATTGTCATACTGTTACTCGTAAGTTATATTCCCTAAGATAGAAGGATGCATAAAACATTTTATAGTTGCAATGGAGGGAACAGCTAAATGTTTGCTTGAAAGAAAAGTTTTGCGACGAAAAGCAGCGATAAGTATAATAAAATTGCGGTTCAGTATTTTTATAAGCCTTTACTTTTGCTTGACTTTTTTGCGGTTGGAATAAAGAATTCATTGGGATGTATTTTATACCTACTTCTCATTTTCAACTTCATCTCCTGCCTTCAATATCCAACTGTGTCTATTGCATTGGGTCACTTGCCTCGCTTCCATGCCAATCGCATCCAAGTTTTTCAATGTCATTTTTTTGTGTTTCTTTGTAATAACTTCAGCACCATAATTTAGCTCCGCCCAGAGAGGGAGAAGTTTATTTTATAATATCCCACATAAAAAAGTGTGTTACGCAAATACACTGGTTTTATTGGCAAAAATCTAGATAAGTTTTTATCGTTTCAGAAGCAAATGCCTACGTCCTGTACAAACTTGAATAACTTCACCTACTTACAATTTGGTAATGGATATCTAATATTTAACATAGTGATCCAAAAATAGATATAGAATTCGCTAACACTGACTCTTTAGCGAAGGCAGAAAATTCAAACACCGCTGTTTGGTCGGAAATTGAGGCATAAAATATGTATGATTTTTCATAACATAATCAGCATATAATGTTCCCACTGCTAGGACAAAGGTCTCCTCTCTTCTAGAGGGAGTAGGCCGTAATCTACCACGCGGGCCCAGTGCGGGTCGGTAGATGTCACATGTCTGGGAACATTTGGTTCTAGGACATGCCGGTTTCCTCACGATGTTTTCCTTCACCGTTTTGAAGGCAGTGATGATGACTCTTTAGCTAAGGCAGAAAATTCAAACATCCGCATGGTCGGAAATTGAGGCATCAAATATTTATGGTTGTTCATTTAATGAAAAATCTACATGTTAACATGGTACAGAGCCACAATATTACTGCTAACATTTCACGCGGTGTTGTTTATGCATTCGCATTTTGAGATAATCGCCTAAGCGTCGTGTGTTTATCTTACAAAGTGGCGCATCTGTTAACTCATATCTACGAATATAAACTCGTATTGAGAATGTTTGTTGATGTAATCTCTAGATTTGTATGCTCTGCTATGAGGGGAATCCTCAAAGTTAAGTTACGTAATCAGCCGTTCGTAATCAGCCCAATGTTCCAACTGCTGGGACACAAGCCTCTCTTCGAGGGGGTGTGAACTATGCGGACCCAGTGCGGGTTGGTAGACGTCACATGTCTTCGAATTTTGAAACGAAGTTCCTTATCGCGCGTTGCGAAAGGGGGCTAGACGGAAAAAATTAAGACCAAAAGTTGGAACGACACTTTTTGCTATAGTTGTAAGCCGTGTGGCGTGCGCGTGTTTCTCTGTCTGTCTCTCTCTCTCTCTCTTTGAACTTCGTTCCATCCGGGTGTCCCTTGACACCTCTCAAGTTTTTTGATTCTAGGACATGCCGGTTTCCTCATTATGTTTTCCTTTACTTGCCTCAGTTCAGAGCTACGACCTACCACTTGTAAATCGGGGCCTTTATCACTGGGCCACTGGGCACTGGGCTAATTATTTTAAAACATGCTACTATTCTCTATTTTATAAAATTGTTGTACCCGAGTCCATATTATGAACTTTGTAACTATTATTAAGATCTTGAAAAAACATATAATATGCATATGCATATTATATGTTTTTTCAAGATCTTATGTGTTCATTCAAATCTTATATGCATATGCATATAAGATTTGAATGAACACATAAACAAGTGAAAAATCTCTTGACACTATCTATATCTACAATAATATGTACGACTGCATGTGTCTGTTTCTGTTACAATTAATTTGTCTTTCTTTCTTTTCTTTAGTTGCTTCTCATTAAAACCTTTTAAATTTATTTCGTCCATGTTTCTACTAGCAAAAAAATACATAAAGTATTATTCGTTATAGAGTAAAAAACATCTCTTTTGTTTTACAATTTCGTTTTATACAATTCCTTTATCTAGATTAGGTACACCGACAGCTTCATTGTCGTCTGTAACCCAATTCTCAACAACAGATTTAAGAACAACAAGATTTCAGTCCATTTGTATAATTAAATGTAAATTAAAGACAGCTTCTAATTAGAATGAAGCTTACCTCGAGAGCGGAGGTTTAATAAGTTAAGATATGTATATAACGTTATAGCCATGCAACCCGTATGCACTTTGAATGTGACTCTGTGCTATTTTGCTGTCATTTGCATTTAAACTTCACAAACACACATACATACAAAGATACGAACGGAACGGTTCTCTACAGAAATCCCAGAATGCATCCAAGCTTTAGCCTCAATGCTAATTGAGAGAAAAATGAAAATATTTCCAACGAAGACGCAAAAATTAATTTGCAAGCACTCCTTTGTTAGCCACTTGGCAATGTGAAGACCTCGGCAAAAGATAATCCACCGTCTTTCATTTTGAGTATCATAAAGCACGCCTAAGGGATTATGCCAAGGGGATTGGCAGGCTCCTTCAGAATACTGATCATGCTGCTATCGCTAATCTGCCTGCCAAACGTGGTGATTAAGAAATGATCCTCCAAAGATTGCTCGATCCAAACACATTTATTAGGCCGTTGGGACCAACTTACCCAGCGTTATGTTTTGCACGTGATATTTCCCAGTAAAATTAGTATTTCGAAACACTGTTTGGCAACATTTGATCCCTTATTGACATTTGGCGTCCTCCTTTAGTTCATTCTACTCTTAATTCCCTTCTAAAAGATTATAAGGGACGACAAACAACTGCCCAAATTCGTATTACTTAGGATTACTTAACGTTCTCTCTTAAAGTTTTAAGAAAATCCCACTGGCATACATATAGTCGATACCTTTTATTCTGGGAAATAAAAGGTATCGGAGCCTCAAAGGACCGGAGAAATAGGATTATAAGAACAAATGCTTTAACGGCACCGAGAAGGATGGTCTTAGCAGCCGTGTTCGTCCTTATTCCTCTTTTCATATTATTCGATATCTATAATTCTGTGTATGCATGCTGTTCTGTACCGATCTGTGGATAAAGTTAATAATTGAAAATTTCCTTGGCGGTATTATTGAGAAAGTTTAGCGAGTCGATTCACAATTTCTCGATAGTGAACTGGAGACGGCAGCCGACACTGCGTAAATTGGTTTCTGAAATTATGTTTTTATTGAGTTCTTCTCTACATATCGGTTTTATATTATATCGAATTCACGAAACGTAATCTCGCGCTAAGCTATTAAGGCGGGGTTTCTTAGAGTATTTTGAAAGGGTTTTGTTTTCCCTTTGAAGGTGCCTTGGAGACCTTAATATATTCGTAGAATATATTACCACGTAAGATAAGCGGTTTTTTATTTCTAACACTTCTTTACTAGACACGGTAGTAAATAAATATGAACTTTAACATACTTTAACCTAATAAGCTTATAGCATAATCAGTCGTTAATTTTCCCACTGCTGGGACACAGACCTTCTATCTGAGAGGGAATGGGCCATAATCCACCACGCGGGCCCAGTGTGGGTTTGTGGATGTCACGTCTTCGAATTTTTGGTTCTAGGACATGCCGGTTTCCTCACGATGTTCTCCTTCACCGTTTTGAGAGTAGTGGTGATGAAATAGATTACACAAAGTTCATGTCTGTGTTCGACCTCACGGCCTACAACTCATTAGATGGGGCCGATAGCACTGAGCCATCACTGCCTCCCAGAAACTGTATACTAAAAACTAAATGGAATACCGGTAAAACGGGGTGAATAGGGATGCAGGGGTGAATCGGGACGAAACTTTAAAATGGATTTGTAGTTTAAAATAATAATTAGTTTGTTGCTAACAAGGATACTTAATCTTTAATTAAAAAGCTGTAAACACATATATTATTTCAATATTAAAACGCATTTTGAAGTTTCGTCCCGATTCACCCCTGCATCCCTATTCACCCCGTTTTACGGTACGTAGAAAATAGGTACTACATCCAATTTACGGAAGCCATCTATGAAGTCATTAGTATCTACTCGGACGTTAAATAAGTCATTAACATTAACTACCTCCATTGTCTATTAGAATAACAATAACGCAGTAAAGGAAACAACTTAATTAAAAGGCTGGTCTTAGGAGGCGTCCTCCGTTCCTAGTGAAACAGCTCATTTACGTGCGAAAATGCAAATTCTTGTAAATTCCAAATTGAAATGAATTTTTTGTGGCGTTGCTGTTAGTCAACTTGATTTATTTCACAGGGCTACCATGTCTGTGGGGCTGTTATTGAGGGGCTGTTCGTCCCTTTTACCTAAGCCCCCGGGAAAAAAATTACACCTTCGCTTCTCGCCTAAATATAATGTATGTATGTATGTGCTTTACTCCTAGTTCCGGCTGCGTGATAAAGAATTCCTTAAATATTGATGCAACATAAAGCGAGCCGAGGGAAAATGGGAATGAACGACTGAATGATAAATTGCTGTACAATGCTTTGTTTAGGGGAAACGTTTTGTTTGTGTTCATGCATGTGGTCCTTGCACAACGTTTTTCCTCGCAAACGAATTCTAAGCGGTGTGGACGCTACGTAAATATTATTTCAACCATAAGGTAATAAAAACGTAATCTATATTAGTAAAAATGAAAAGTGGTTCGTTGGTAAGCGCATCACTTAACAGCGGCTGGACCGAATTAACTATTTTTTTTTTTGTTTTAAAATGTTCGCAATAGTCCGCATTAGGTTTTAAAAAAAATCCCGGGAAAATGTTAAAATTCGGGAAAAACTGAACGTTATTGTATGAACTGAAAACCATATTGAAGTTTTCACAAGACAACGTCTGTACTATCGGCTAGTTTTTTAATAAAAGCAACCTTGAGGGCCACTTGCACCACAAACAGCTAAATACACTTACAGTCACGAGCAAAAGTATGTATACACTTGGCTTTATTGAAAAGCGATTTACTCCTTTATTTTTTAATGAAACTTTATGTTGTTACGAACATAGCATTTTCGAATCCATAGGTTTATGTAATGTGTAGTATTTCGAAGTTGCATTCGTTATTTCACGAAAAAATCGCATTTGAAAGTTGCCAAGTGTTGACATATTGGTGCTCGTGACTGTACAACTACACGCATTTAAAACAACGCTCTGAAATCATATCGTATCAACTGTTTGAAAATTACAGAGACAGAATGATGTTTGAAACATCAATCAATCAATGAATTCAGCCTATCGCAGTCCACTGCTGGACATATGCCTCTCCCATGCTGCGAATTCCACATCCAGTTTAAAACATGTTTAGCTCTAAACGCATACGCAAACGAAGTGATTCGTGGAGCGAGCGAACTTTGAAATTACCCATTTTAATTAAAGTCGGGAACCCAAAATAGCGTACTCTGTAAAATAAATAGAATCTAAACTTGTAACTTTCTTCTATTTCTGGATACACCGGAAACCGACCGCAACATAGTTGGGGTAAAAGCTAAGAAACTTGGGGCACCCTATCTTCTCCCAGGGGTGTCGTAAAAGCGACTAAAGAACTATACTCGTATCAAGGACACTACATCTAATTACACACTGCGAAAACATAATTTCTCTTGGGACGGTAGTTAAAACAAGGAAGACCTTGGAAAGATAACTGTAGGTTGGAAATAGATCGGTGGCTGTGACGTCAGGATCACTAAAACCATTACTTAGAGTTCAAATAATTTAGGAATGATTAATATCGTGGGATGACAGACGGGTAAAACGCGTTGTATATGAAGGGTGGCAGGGACATCGACGCGCAACCTGTAACCATGAATTAACCACATAATTTTAGACCCCCTAGTGTAGACATTTTCTGTCGGTTAACAAAAAAAAAATCTGCAGTTTCATAGGAAAATGCGCGGTCAAAATGTATAGAACATCTAACTTTTTTTTTAAGCACTGATGAAATCTACCGACGTGAGGGTGTTTAGAATCATGTGCTGAATCTATGGTAACAACAAATTAAGTGTGTAATAGTCAAATTTCTTACTACCTATCTAATCATTAATAATTGAGGCTAATGTAATATTCAGAAATGATGTAGGTAACTATCCATGTTATGCTATCTCAGGATAATTACGAAACGAAGACCATAAAAACCCAGAAACTTGCAAATGACCATTCCAATATTCATAAACTCGAGATAAATCAAAAGAATCAAATTATGTCCGAACAATAATCCAATTAAAACCAATCCAACATCTGAGGGTAAGCGAACTGGCGAACACTTGGATTCAATTATTCAGAACGATAAAAAAAGTATTAACGAGCGAACTCAAGCCACAAAGAACAATTCCAAAGGAACGCATTACACCCTGCATGTGGCAGATTAGTCCATCTTTGTTTACATCATTAATAACAAAAAGAACAATAAAATTCCTTCACCCTCTGTAAAATGTCTACGAAAAGCAATAATGCTTCAATTGTTAGATACGTCGAAGACGACGGTCGGAACGCGGTATCCATACAAACATTTATTTTGTCCTGGCAACACCTCCCGAAACAATATGGAGGCTATAAAGAATGGTGTACGGGAAGACGAGGGTGCCTCGAAGAATAATGAGAAATATTCCCCTACACACATATAACTTGCACCTACCGTTAATTTGAAGCACATTCCGCATTGCAAACGGTTTTTTTTTCGGAAGGCGAAATTAATTCCGCTAGATAAATTGTTTTGGTATAAATTGTTTGATTAAAATTCCAATAGCTTGACGTAGGTACTTTTTACGAGAATGTTCTCGTAAAAAGTACCTACGTCTTATTTTTTTATTATTTTTAAGGAAGAATTTCTACGTCTACGATTAGCCAAGGGGGTCGGCGCCGGCGTGTCAGAGGAAATCTTATAAATCAAATTTCCTGCCGCGGTCGTCGTCCCCATATCGACTTAACTTCATGAGAAGTGTCAGGATGATACAAATCAAAAATAAAATTTTGATGCATCAGATTACGGCTAATATTTTGAAATATTTTCAGAGGAATTTCTATGAATTAAATGGCAACCCAGTGTTCGGTCAACGCTCCGCAGCCAGTTATTTATACCATGTGCGACATCTCTGCATATCATATATCAAACCACTGGACATCCACGATCTCATCACAAAGTATAAAGTAACGACCACTCTTAAGCTGTTTACACACTTAATTCAATCCCTAATGACGAAATTCCAAAACACGTTAAGTAAATAAACTGAGGACAGACTTCATAAGCAGCAGCTTCATTAAATATCAGCATTTTCTATGGTTTAATGCCTGGGTTACATGAGGCTAGATTCAAGCTTGGATAGCAAGATTGCGCTAGTAAGTTAGTAAGCTAAACATGCCTCATGTAGGTATCCAAAACTATACCAGTTTTAGGCTAATAAGCTAGTGAGATACTTTAACAGGATAGGGTTCTTTTTTGAGCTAGTAGCGCCCCCACACTGATACTGATTTTACCATCCTTACTTGTACTAGTCTCGTGTGTCTGGCGAAGCTAGTATACAATCAAATCATTTTAACTCTACTTAACGGCTTAAATTTTCCTAGCATCGTGTAAACAAACTTGCACTTCCTTGCTTGGCATCTGCCAAGCGAGGATAGTAAGCCAGGATTTTACTTGCTTACTTGCTATCATATATTGGCGAAACATGTAAGATGTCTACTATGTTTTAAAGCAAATAAATATATTCTTTTCTATCCTAGCTTCATAAACTAGCCTCGTGTAACCTGGACACTGACCCTTCCTATGTTAAGAGGAGATTTACGCACGAATAGCAACAAGGAATTGCAAAATAGTTTGTTAAAAAGTAGTTGTAGAATAGTTAATATAAAAGTTATCTAATTTACTTTCTTGCTTCTAAAGCAAAAGTAAAAATATCAAAGTTCCCTTCGAAATAAACTCGTCAGGTTTTGTTCTTGGATAATAAACTTCGGTTCGGTTAGAAACTATAAGAAGTTTCGCGTTTAAATTGCAATCCGCTAAAATCTGTATCAGTGAATACAATCTGGTAATGGTTAAAATGTTGCCGTTTTCCTTATCATTCGTGACGTGTACCCAGACCACGTAATGTGCTAACACATTGTGCAGGGGCCGCACAGTAAACCGGCGTGACTTGCATTTCACGCTTGACTGACAGCGTGACATCATATTAATAAATTGCATTAACATTTGCTGTTTTGTCAGCCTCTGAGAATATACGATTATAGCTGCAACTCTGCAAGTTTATGTTGTCTCGAGCATATAAAACCATTACAACTATTCTAAAAGGATCCCTGCAGAGATAAGTAAAGCCACTATCGTAGAGTATTCACCATATTGGTCCCAAGGTGACAAGGGGCGAGCCTATCTCCATTTATCAGGCATAGTTCTAATCTCGGGCTGTAGAAACACATCTTCTTGGTGAAAAAACCTATTACATTTCAGTCGAAATCGAACCGTAGGACCAAAGGGCTTGTGTCCCAAAAGCCCTAGCTAAGTTTGTGATACATGGTTCTGAACCCCTGCGTTGAAATTTTTCATTGGTTATTAAAATAAAAATTTGCTGTTCCATACATTTTAACCACAGATTTCTTTTTGATACCCTTAGACAGGCCTAGAACCATATGTGCGAGGCGATGTCTCTGGCACTCAACCAACTTGCTTTGATACCCTTTGCAGAACTCCTACGTACCTGGAACAAATAAGATTGTTGTTATTTAAATGTTAGCTATATACAATATATGTATATACTAATAATAAAGCTGACAAGTGTTTTGTTTGAACGTGCTATTCTCTAGAACTAACCAGTCGGTCTTTTTGCATTAGGTGGCCGAATTCTTGAGGACGGCAATAGGCTATTTAATAACATCATGTTCGGACTCAAAGTAAGAAAGATCGCTAAGCGAAAACGAAATAAAAGCGCGGGCTGGCAATACGATGCGACACGGTGGATCGGGGAAACATGAAATATCTATCAGAGACTGCGTTCAAGCTTGACAAGGGATTCCCATACTTGTCTAAAAACTCTTCGCCGGCAATCGATTAGAGGATGCCAGACGCATAAATGCTTTCACCTTGTCATTTCAAGCGCTATCCCGCAAACGATAAGTCGCGGAAGGGCAGAAGTTGAACCGCACTACTTTTTTGTACTTAGTCATAGAACAAAAAAGCAGTGCAGTTCAACTTTTGCCCTGCTATAAGAGCTGGTGGTAAGCCCCCAGAAGCTAGTAGACTAATAGACTGTACAGTAACAGAAGCTATCCACAATAAAGACGTAGGTAATCATGAAGCCCAACCAAACACTGTCTACATTTGCCTCTGTTTGCTTCAAATCTATTTAGACAAAGTTGTATTAGACTCAAACTGAACCTAGTGCACTGTGTGTGCAAACAAAACTTGGACCTCGGCATCTGGGTGCACAGTTTCATGTTGATTTCTGTTAGCTCTTCTATTAAAACTAGATTCAAAACAAGTCATCATCATTATGACCGTTTTCCGACCGTGTCTATTTTGTTCTCTTTCTCTGTTATTTTTAATGTTGTTCTGGCAGTTTGAGTACGTTTTGCGGCCTACCCAAATGTTCTGTCTTTGGTATTGTTCGTCGAGTCGTTGAGCTCCTCAAGTTCTGACTTAAGATTCACCATTACTGACAAATGCTTGCACTGACTTGACTGGTCCACTCAAATCTGTGTGTGTTCATCAAAAGACCATTTCAGGCACTAAAATACTTTTTCTTTGAAGATTATGTCTGGACTTTAAAAGAGACTTTGAACCTTGAGTTTGTTTCGCCATTTTTTCTATAATCTCTAAGGGGTAATCAGATAGGAAATGTCGAATCCATCTAGCTTATTTTTTTTAATAACATGACGTGTAAAAATGGTTTCGATATCCTATTTACAGAATAAACAAATCATTTTATTTCCAACCACGTTGGGCCGACAGTACAGTGTTTTCCCAAAGTTGCCGTGTGATTTCTTTGTCCCCATAATTTGGGAGATATTGATAGTGTTAATTGTTTTTTCATAAGGAATTTCTCAGGTGCAGCCCTCAGTCCGGTTCTGTGCCCGGTTGATTGTCTAGACACGGTACTCGTGTTTAGATGAAAAAATGGTATAATCAAGTTGATCCATAAAATAAACCTGCCATTTATATGAAAAATAAAATGTAAACTACTATGAAATTCGATTATTTCTTAGAAATTGAGAATAAATAAAACGCTCAAAAACCAATAAAATACATATAAGTAGATACATTAGGTTTATTAGATATTTTTTATAACAGGCTGTTTATTTCATTTCTAACTGGTACGTAAATGTATCTACAAATTTCTTTGAAATGTATCGCAAATAATTCCCAATAACCATCTTTTTCTCTTTGTAACAAGTCTGGCGTATAATTGTAAAATGTATTGAGCCTTAGGAGAATTGAAGAAAAACATTATTATACTGTTCAAAGTATCTATCTACACGTAAAAGCCAACGTTCATGGCAGCCGCGGTCATGAAACGAGGGAGCGAAGCGACATGAGATTCTGTATGTAGTTTAAAAAATTCCGTACTCTATATTCACCGTCCTTCTCGCACGTTTTATGACCAGAACTGCCGAGTCGAGTTTTCAGTATAGTGTTAACATTGCTTGTCTTTAGTTAAAAGTTACATAGTGTTTGTGACAGGAAAGTAATTTATCTTAGTTTGTTTGCTGTTAATTGTTTCTGCATAATGTGGTGGAACACGCAACGCATTATCGGAGCTGGTATTAGGGTCAGTCCTTGAAACGGAAAGTTATTATCGTTTACATTCGTAATAAGGGTAGGTACCTATGTATAAGTAAACGTCAGCGATAATAGCTGCGGTCATGAAACGAGGGAGCGAGACAATACTAAACATTGTATAGACTTTTTAGAAAACCTGTACCCTATATGCTCCGTCCTACTCCCACGTTTTAGGACCGCGATAACTATTAGTCTTGATGCTTAGCATAGAGTAAAAGCTTGTTGTCTTTAGTTAAAAGTTACTTGGTGTTTGTGACAGAAAAGTAATTTATTTTAGCAAGTTTGCTATTAAATTGTTTCCTTATACTTAATGTGTTAGAACACGCAACGCATTATCGGATCGAATAATGGGGTCACTCCTTGAAACGTTTGGCTATAATCGTTTACACCCTGTATTTTGTAAGGGTACCTTGGCTTTATGTTTGATAAGTACCGTAACGCCCTTCTTACTTGCGGGATCAGCAAACAACGTAGAAATTCAAAGATTATATTATTACTAGCTGTTGCCCGCGACTTTGTCTGCGATCCAGGATGAAAAGTCTATGTCCTTACCCAGGTAATGGTCTATCTGTGTGCTAAATTTCATTCAAATCTGTACAGCCGTTTTAGCGTGAAACCGTAACAAACAAACTTACTTTCGCATTTATAATATTAAGTTAGGATTAGTTCACAGCAACGACATAATATGAATCTTTTAATCTCCTTGGTTTAGCTATCACACATGTGACTTTTATTCAAAAGTAGTAAGTACTAAATATTTTGGTACATTTTTTTGAAACAACAAATACCATTGCAATTGCAAAAAACTTGAATTTCGTGGATTACCTTGGAGCATCCACCATAAGGAATATACATAGTACATTTATATGGTCCCCCATTCTTTTAGATAGTCACCCAATCTTTTAGATAGTCGCCCATTCTTTGAGATAGTCACCCATTATTTTAGATAATCGCTCATTCTTTTAGATAGTCACCCATTCTTTGAGATAGTCACCCATTCTTTGAGATACCCACCCATTATTTTAGACAGTTACCCATTATTTTAGATAGTCACCCATTAAATGGTCCTTTAAATTTCCCTATTATGTGTTAGTACGTACCAGATTCTGATTTGCCAACTATTGTCCGCTAAGTCATTGCAATAGACAATCGGACACATCCTTTAAACGACCGCCTGTACATTTCAATGACATCGTGACTACGATATATCGTCGGAATAACTTCGACCATAGAATATGAAATCCGCAAAGAAGCGAAACTCATGTAAAGTCGAGCAAATTAATTGTTGGTCAAATGGACACCCCATATTAATTTGTTGCATTATAGCCATATTTGCAACAGTCAAAGAAAAGAATAGAATACCCTTTATTATGTAAGTACACCATATAAATTACCACATAAGTAGGTAAATGTTGAAATTTTACAAACGGTGTCGCAATGGGCGGTTTTATCGTTCAAACCGATCTTTTAAGGACAACCTTTGAATAATGACAGTTGTGATACACACGGACAATTTATCTTGGTAGTAAGTTTTGCTACACAATTAATTTCCCTGATTTTATTTTTATCATACGTGTGCCGAAATTCTCACGATCCACGATAATACACGATATTTGACGGAATGAGTACTTGCGCAGAGAGCGCGTAGCTTGGGAGCCCCACTAGCAATGATACAAGCCTCACCATTGAACATATCATACGCCCCGATACTAGCCATCTAGAAAGCTATGAAGAATAGGACCCTACTCTAAAAGAGACAGGCGATAATCCGACCATTTTCTTTCATAAATTTCCTGCTGCATTAAACATCACCTATCGTGTAAGTGTCAATTTTAACATTTTCTGACAAATATATCGCATTGTCTGAAACAGGAAATACGGGCCAGGTGGTTCGTTTCTACGGCTTATTAGTTGATTCGCACGAATTTACTCGCCTGAAATGGGCGAATCGTCACTTTAATTTCTTTTTTTATTGGCGACTCGCTCGTTATTAATATATTTGCGGGCGAGTCGATATCATCTGCCTAGCCTTTTCCCAACTATGTTGGGATCGGCTTCCAATCTAATCGGTTGCAGCTGAATACCAGTATTTTACATGGAGCGACTGCCTATCTGACCTCCAGAACACAGTTACTGAGTAAGACGAAACCCCTTAGTAAGACTGGTTGTCAGACTTTCAGGCTTCTGTCGACCCGTTGCGGGCAAGAAGATAACTTCAGAAATATGTACACAATATATTACCCACAAATAAATTAACTTCATGCGAGTCGCCTATAGAAAAAATAATATCATTTAAAAGCGACGATTCGCCAATTCGGGCAATAAAGTCGTGCAAATTTATTAACAAGCCGTTTCTACGCATACTTATTCTATGTTCGACATAGTTATGGTTAGCAACTCATATGAATGGGCTAGTAATCAACGATACAATAGAGAAAGGTGTGGGAATGACGACGAAATATCAAAGTTAGCCAAGTTAACTTCTGACCAAACTATGAAAGGTTATTATAATAGTAATTACCGTAATTGGCATATGACCGCGGAGTATTAAACAATCTTGACACAGATATGTTCCGAGAAAACCGAACTTTGGTGTTATTGAACGGTTATTGTGTTTACATTGTTTTGATATTCAAATAGTTTGTAGTTAGGAACGAGATTGAACAATTTGGTAAACAAAATATCACGCCTGTGTTCCCCGAAAAGTTAGGCAGAGCCGCACCTATAGTACAGTCACGAACAAAAGTATGTATACATTCGGCTTTATTCAAAAGCGATTTACTCCTTTATTTTTGAATGAAATTTTATGTTGTTACGAACATAGTATTTTCGAAGTTCGAACCCATAAGTTTATGTAATGTATAATCGTATTTCAACGTTGCATTCGTTATTTCACGAAAAAATTACAATTGAAAGTTGCCAAGTGTTGACATATTGGTGCTCGTGACTGTACACCCTCATTTCGCCAGTCATGTTTAAGTACCAGGTGATAGGGAGCAAGCCTATTGTCATCAACCGGGCACATATCCATTCTACAGGCTGCTACTGAGAAATTCCAGATGGAAAACTGCAATAACACTTTGCCCGACCCGGGAATCGAACCCAGGAGCTCAGCAGTAATGCTTGCGACCACTAAAATTATTATAATCATTCATCATCATCATCTGCCTAGCCTTTTCCCAACTATGTTGGGGTCGGCTTCCAGTCTAACCGCATGCAGCTGAATACCAGTATTTTACATGGAGCGACTGCCTATCTGACCTCCACAACCCAGTTAGGGTTGTGGAGGTCAGATAGGCAGTCGCTCCTAGCTAGGGTAATTCTATTATATATTATTATTATTTCCTTTATTTCAGTGTAAACATATAAATTATATTTTTAAATATTAGAATATAAAAAGTTTATAAACATTTAAAAATAGTAGCCCATCGGTATCGGGAACAGGGTCCAAGCTACCGGTGGTCAGGGCTCCAGAGAGAGGAACCTCCTGACAATGCGAGCCGTGTCCAGGAGTAGGTACCGCTTTCTGAATCAAGCCCTTGATCCAGCTGCCCAACGAGAGCCTCCTCAAGTGTTGGTCAAGGCTCTTAGCTATTAAGCCATTGGCTGTCACGACTATCGGCACAATGATTAATATAATCATTATCGAATGAAAATTAAGGAAGATATGTATGTAGCTATAGACTGTACGAAAACAATTGGTTTCTATGTTTACAGGATTTGATACTATTTAGTAGGCATTACGGCACCTATTTTACAAAGATTATTTTCTGAAAAAGTTATTTATTTCAACAGAATAATTCGAGCCATCGTTTGGAAAAGTTTCAAAGGTTGTTTTCGACAATTTTCCAATAACATCGAATCGGTTGTTATTTCAAATACCAATGAATCCACAAAAAGTTTCAGAACTTCTAATTATTGTTGAAAAAGTCAACAGACAGCTTATCAAGTTATTAGAAATTGTTTCATTTTATTATGAAAACGATACTTGTAACAAAATTTGGTTTTGCGAAAACACGGGGTTTTTTTTAGCAGTGGTGGCTTTTTGGTTCGAACCCAAGCAGGCGATTTACTTTGTGTAAATAATTTCATCATCACTGCTTTCAAAACGGTGAAGTAAAACATTGTGAGGAAACCGGCATGTCCTATAACCAAAAATTTTAAGACGAATGTGACATCTTCCGCACTGGGCCCGCGTGGTAGTTTACAGCTCACTCCCTCTCAAAGAGACGAGGCATGTGTCCCTGTAGTGGGAACATTAAAGCTGATTATGCTTATGCTTATACTACGTTGATTTTATTGATCTTTATATTTATGAATTAGTATTGTTGGTAACATAATAAGAGGGGCAGTATGGCTGTCTGTGGATCTTTGACAGTCGTTACGGGTCGTCCGAAGCCCGAAAGTCTGACTCTGACAACCAGTCTTACCAAGGGATATCGTATTACCCAGTAACTGGGTTGTGGAGGTCAGATAGGCAGTCGCTCCATGTAAAATATTGGTATTCAGCTGCATCCGGTTAGACTGGAAGCCGACCTCAACATAGTTGGGAAAAGGCTAGGCAGATGATGATTGTTGGTAACATAATGTACAGACGCCAGCACATCAAGCTACTACAATCTGTCAAATTTCTTTAATAGATTTTCAACTTTATCATTAAAGCATTAAGGTTCAAGGTTGATTGGGAAAATTTGACAGTTTCGGGTAACTTGAAATGCTGGCGTCTGTACGTTGAAAACACAGCCGCAAATTTTACTTTGTGAAAACAAAACCAAACAGAGCGGTTTCTGTGGCATGACATTTTGGTAACAAAATAAATTCTGCATAAAATTCATGTACTGCAAATGCGGCTTTAAATGCATTAACGTTAGCTTTTGTCGTTGATAAAAGAATTTAAACCGAATAACGTAAAAATTCTGCTTCGCAACAACAACCAATTATGAACAGGCCGACAGGTTCATACCTATTTATTTTGATATGTTTGACAACTGAAAACAAAGCTGAAATATTGAAATTTATTATAAGCGCAATTTATGATAAGTAACGAAATATGGAAATACATATTTAATAAGGTAATGTAAAGCCACCTAATCTAACTATGATGAGCTAAAAATGTAGTTCATACAAATATTTTTAAAAACCATTATATTAAATAAGGGCTATGATCTAGTTTGGGCAACAGACTATCAGTAGCAATGGCTTTCATTTTGACAGTTCAACAACATTCATTGCGTTATTTACGCTGTTGAGCAAACAAATTTATCGAACATATGAAGCAATGAAAAAAAAAATCTAAAATTCTTCAAAATGATTATTTTTATATTAAGGTGCAGATATTGGTCTTCGTTGTTTCCACAAATAGGTATACCAAATTATTTCTCTCTTGAACTTACTTTTGACTAAATATCACATGTGAATGCTACGAACCAAAAAGATCTTGTTGAGCAGACAAAAACAGCAATGGATTAGCAACATCCTTCAAAATTATTCAGTATTTTTTTTTTTTCTGTATTAATAAGAACTAAAGTTCTTAGTAATGGATTACAATCTACCCTGACAGACTAATAAGCAATTTAACTCTAACTTAATATTTTACGAGATAGATTATGTTATAACTAAAATTATTCAGTATGAGATTGACATTGTGTTGCTAAGTTAGGGTGCTGCTTAGTTGTAAGTTACCCCTACCCTATTAAACACTGGCTTATTTTATAGGTAGGTATCTAAGATTATATTTTAGTACAAAGAACAAACAAACACTAACTTACTTGAAATTCCGTTTACAAACAACAATAGCAGCGAAACAATATACCTAAAGATAATGTCATGGCAACATATTTTCCGAAGCGCTATCTAGTCTTATTTCAAGCACGATTCTTTGTACAAAGTGGCTAATATTGCACGGTAACACCCCCGGGGGGGTTATCAAATGGGGTGTAAGCGACAACACACCTGGGGGACATTCGGGGTAATCACCGGTTTTAAAACGAACGGTTTTACGGGTACAGTCACGTGTTGAAATATGTTTAAACTTAAGTACTTAAATAATTCACGATTGTTTTCCAGAATCATGAGGCGTTGCTGTGTTGTCAACAGTTCACAGTCTACTGCTGGATGTATCCAGTAGTGGACTGTGGATTGTTCACAAACCTCGGGACTAAACTATGCCACAACACCCGGTTGGTCTGCCTTATGAAAACGGTGAAACGTAACACAAATCAGCTGTGTTATTTATGCAATGCAACATGAAATGTAACACAACTAGGTGAATTTGTTTCAATGAGTGTTACATTTCAAGTTTCCGGCAAAAAGAATCCCTGCACAATAATCAACATATTATAGCATCTTCGAACATATCAAATGAACTGTTTTATATGCCACTATTTGTATCAAGACTGTACACGAAAATCGCTTTTCATCTGTGACTGTACGCACGACGACACATCTAATCAAGATTTCCAGTATAAGCTGACTTCTCATTGCACGAAAAGCCTTTAAATGCGAGGCCAGCTAAAACTGGAAATGTATAGCTTGATGTGTCGTCGTGTACATGTTTCAAAACACATATCATAAGAATAAAATGCAATTACTTTCAGTAGGGACTTAGGTGATCATAAATTATTGTCATGAATGAAATTTCGAGTGACACATGAAATGTGGTTGCAAATGAGCGTTTTTGTCACATTTGGAATGAACAGGATTAGTTGCTCGGTCTGTGGTCGTTTTTATGAAAATAATCGTAGCATTTTATAAGGGTAAACGTAAGCAATATCAACGTGCGTTTGTTTTTATCACCCCCTTTTTAAAGACACCCCTGTGCAAACGTTACGTAAATGGTTTTTATTTAATACAACAATAAGCCGTCCTGGTCTCAATGTGTATTTACAAGAAACACTGCCGGTTTCTGAAAACCTATTAAAATAACAACTAAAAATTAATGACAGATAATTTGATTGCCTTTTGTTGGAATGACAAAAGCCGATCAAACTATTTATCAACCAATCGTAGCAGTTGACACGACACGTTATATGGTTGATGTTAAATGGTCTAACTTAGGGTATATGTCGTCTCCTTAGTAGTCCTCTCTTTTTAGGACAGCTATCACCTGTGTAGAGCAGTGGTGACCAAGTGGTAAAGGCCGCGACTAATGAGTGTAGGTCGTATGTTCGAACCCAGTCAGGCGCTTTACTTTGTGTAATTTATTTCATTACCATTGCTCTTACAGGCGGCGAAGGAATACATCATGAGATAAGTTATAAGTCATTTATTTCAAAACAATATACATTGTGTAGAAATTTTACTAGAGATATGATGTCATTTAATCTGTAATGTATTGTAATCATGTCTTATGGAGAAACCGGCATGTCTTAGTCTTGTAATTTTTACCAGTAATTTTGGTTTAAAAACCAAACTACGGAACCGTTTTTGATGAAATTTCTATGGCACCATTTGGGAAGTATACCCTTTCTAAACAAAAAAGAATTTTTCAAATCGTTTGGCAAACGACGGGCGGTATGCGCGAACAAACAAAAAAAAACAAACATCCGAATGGAGAACTTCCTCCTTTTTTAGAAGTCGGTTAAAAAATCGAAGACATGTGACATCTACCAACCTGCACTGTGCCCGCGTGAGGATTACGGCCCACTCCTTCTCACCGAGAGGAGGCCTGTGTCCCAGCAGTGGGAACATTATAGGCTGATTAGGATCACAGTATGTTAATTTTTAACGCTAAGAAAATTAAATCAAATCTAATTTAGATTCTTCATCAGACATTAGGTTCAAATTCTTTGGCACTAACATCTTGCCGACAGTTTAAGATGCAGATTGTGAAATACGAAAATTTATTTACCACCAAGACCTCGTTGAGAGACGAAGAAAAATACATCGAACTGCACCTTAGCGATAAATTCTAAACTTGTTCAATACACTTAGTGCGACAACTGGCAACTGTCACGACAGCGTGAAGAACTGGCGTGAATAGTGAACAGAACATTTATCACGTTGAGTCACGCTATATTTTGTGCCGATAACCTTACCGTCACGCCTGTATTTCCTGAAGAGGAGTGAAATACACCTACATTTCGCCAGTTATGATTATTCATCCATGTAATATTGTGGCTAGCATAGGAGCATGGAGAGAAAAAGTGAAAATGAAAAGAGAGGCCTAGCTATGCTCAACGGTGGGTGAAGTCGGGCTGTGGATGGTGATGATGATGATGAATATTGAGCGAGCATTATTGTCATCCATCAACCAATAAGGGCCGACATACACGGACTGCTTGAAGCAGTCAGGATGGACTGCTTCAAGCTGGGACTGCATAGTGAACTACAGTCTTCTACGTACACACATAATGCTATACCTACATGACTAATCGCCGAGTATGGCCTAACACTGTCTCCTAAGATACAGGACTACCTAGTTTAGGAGGCACGGTTACATAATCCGTGTAGATTTATGTAGATATAGGTACCTATGTTATTTTGTACATCTGTTCTTGTATATCATGAATCTTGTGTATATTATAATAAAGATTATTATACACGAAACCGCTCGAGCAGTTGCAACTGCTTCGGGCGGTCGTGCGGTCAAGCAGTCGCCAGGCATACACTGACTGCTCGAGCTGTTGACTGCTCTCGCGCAGTTACCTGATTTGAATGACGAGCAGTTGGTATTAACTGCTCCAGCAGTTATCAATGGCAGCTTCAAGCTGTTGACTATGACTGCAAGAGCCGTCCGTCTATGTTGATCAATCGCTAACTGCTCGAGCAGTCCGTGTATGTCGGCCCTAACCAGACACGAATCCAATCAGAAATCTCTAATGAATATAATATGTACTACCCGACCTGGGTACGAAATCTGCACCCCAATTCCACATACTCTCAATCACAATAATAATATGAATGTTTTTTAAGGAAATAATGCACTGCTTCTTATGTTTGAAAGATTCGTCTGCATGGCAGCGTAAATAACGCAATGGATATTGTTGAATTGTCAAAACCAAATGTCTTGACATTGCAAGAGTTTTACGTGATTACCCTGCAGGACCCCATGCTCAGTAGTCGTGCTTGCAAAAGACCTACGAGGCCGTCAACCAGTACGATAACCTTATGAACTTAACTGAAAATAGCACTAACTCATGATGCAAGCGTGAGTAATACGCAATCAATTTTGTACGTCATTCATTTATGCTAATAGGTACATTTGTGGTTAAAGCTAAAACACGTTCCAGTTTTAATGGCGTTGACAAACGAAACTTTAGTGTGTTTCATAATGGTGCCGATTCCCTTGTTCACAAACTAAACTAAAGGTAATTGCTCTGCGCCCATACATTTTTCGCCCTGGAACCAAGAGCATCGGAAAGTTATGTGTTGTATTGTCGATCATTAGTAAACTCCTATAAGATCTTATTTGTTTATCGAACTAGCTGCAGAATAGATATATTTCATAAAAAGTATCAGATTTTGAGGTTATAATCGAACCATAACAACGAATATTAGGTATAGTTTTTCATAGCTCCGACTGATTTTAAAAAAACTAAAAAACAATAACATACCTAATACATTTAGCTATTTTTTGTACCTATCTAGATAATTAGGTACCTATCTATGCAATTTTTTTCTAAATTCTAAATGTATGTGCAACGTTTAAATGCATAGAATCTAATTAACATAGGTACCTGTATTCTTAACATTGGTTTTGGAATGAGATAAAATGTTTGTGTGTATTATAATTAATGTAAAAAAATGCAGTCTTGTTAGTTGATAGCGGTGAAGTAGCGCGGTAGATAGATGGCTCTTGAGTGAATGTTCTAGTGATTCAGATTCAAAACATGCAACAATTCGATCGATCGATTGCAATCGCTTGGGCATGCCTAATCTTTTTCGATACTACTTGACGTTTGGCGAAGATGGCGGCAATTAATGCTATTAGTCGCGTAAATTACTTACTGCTACGGCACATGCTTCCTCTCTGAGAGAGAGTGGGCCATAATCCACCACACGGGGCCCAGTGCGGGTTTGCGGATGTCACACAACTTCGAATTTTTGGTTCTAGGACATGCCGGTTTTCCGATCATTTCCTTCACCGTTTTGAGAGCAGTGGTGATGAAATAATTTACCTGCTTGGGTTCGGACTCACGATCTATGAACCTTCAGAATTTAAATCTAGTATCCAACTTATTTTAATGATGAAGATTAGCCACATACAGCAGTAGACAGGTATCAGTGAAAAGAGGAAAGGGAGGTCATTGCCCTACACAAACGGCTTTGTAATAATAATATCAACGTTATTTGACACAAGTGCAAGGATTTCTAGATATACTACAATTGATATAGCCTCCACGACTAGCAACGATATTTTTAAAAGTCCAGCACACCCTGTGCATTCAGTCTGACTATAAAACTTGCTGCTAATAATAATTTCAGCTTGGTTTGAGCTATGTCGTATACTCGTACATCGTGTCGATATGAGAGAAAAAGTGAAAACAAACAAACGAGTGAATAAAATAACTTATATACTATACCTAAATACACAAAACATATATATATATACATAGTTATAACCCAATTAAGCACATGTAATAATATTTAATTGTCTGAATTGCCACTTAGCTCTCTTCCTCTCTCCTAAATTTTTGCTGTACCCGACAGGGTCCATATTGATCTTTTACCTTGTACATACCATTTATGTAACACATGGAATGCAATAAAGATTTGAGTATTGAGTATTGAAAACGAATAACTGTTCTTAGCACATTATTAAATACAAGTAGGTCATCATTATCATCATCATTTTAGCTGAAAAACGTCCACCGCTGGACATAGGCCTTCCTCAAGCACCGCCACTTCAAACGGTTCTGCACTTCTCGCATCCAGCGGATTCCTGCAGCCTTCACCAGGTACCTAAGTATATATTATAAAACCATAAGACTATAAAAAGGAAACACTCCGGCACCGCGTGTTTCGGCTCTAATTTTTCAAGGAAATAAGAATTTCCACAAGGAAATTGATTCTCAGATCCGAGTCAAGATTCTTGGAAAAATATCTTGTCATCCCACGACTGTAGGTACCTATATAAAAGTAAATGTAAATATAATTGTACTGATCTTTATGGAAGAATACTGATTCACTATGACATAAAATATGTTGTGTTGATAAAATGATACCACAAAACAATCATAATATAATATTTGTATGACCTACATGTATTTGTTCCGAGTCTGGGTGTTTTTCTATCTATGATATGTACGCATTTACAACAAAAAAAATGTATATAAGTAGTTTATCAGCCATCTTGTTACCATAACACAAGCATTAGGTTGCTTAGCTTGGGACTAGATGGCGCTGTGTGAAATGTCCAAGGATATTTATTTATTTATTATTTATAATGACGTCTACGACGCAAAGGATTTCCCTGTGTATGAGTTATAAGTGAAATTAAAAACAAATGACAAACTGTTGGTAGAAGATAAAGCAGTATCAACAGTGCTGTACTAATATTATAAACGCGAAAGTTTGTGAGGATGGTTGGATGGATGTTTGTTTGTGTTTCACGCAAAAACTACTGAATGGATTTGGATACAATTTCGCACACAGATAGTTTACAACCAGGATAAACACATACGATACTTTTTATCCCAGTATTTCCACGGGATCGAAACTTATGCGGGTGAAACCGCGGGGCGCTGATAGTAAAGTCATATAATGTTTAATGTCTAGACGCACTCCAGATGGTTTAGTCCATGTTCAACCACCACAATCTTTACCAATCACCCAGTAGAATCAACAATGGCAACATATACAGGGTCAAATTTAATTAGCTAGCAAAACTCCGAGAACGTGTTGGGTATCGAAATCTAAACATGATTAAAAAAAAGAAATTAATTTGATGTTTTTTTTGTGGGGTCATTGACCGCAATTCGTGGTTTCATTTTTTTTTTATGTGTGTGTGTGTGTGTGTATGTAAACTTCACAAACGTGATGGAAAAAACAGATTTTCTCAACTCATACTTCGAGTAACAGTACTAACAGCGGTCGTTGATCCTTAGGAAAAAACAACAAATATTTTTGTTTTATCGTGTTTAAATGTCGATACCCATTACGTCTGCAGAGTTTAGCTAGCTAAGTAATTTAATTTGGCCCTGTATACATGTGCTTTAGTGTTGGTTATAGATTATTTCCAACATTGTACTGCAAAAGCATTCTTGCTTCATTACTTCAAAAATCTTAAAATCATCTTTCTGAAAGAGAATCTGTAATTGTGTAACACTAACGGTAGCAATGGCCTACATTTTGACAGTTCAACAACATTCATTGCCTTATTTACATTGTTGAGCTGACAATTTTTTCGAATATATGATGCAACTAGCTGCGCCGCGCGGTTTCAACCGCATAAGTTTCGATCCCGTGGGAATATCGGGATAAAAAGGTTTTAAACCATCTGTGTGGAAAATTTCATCCAAATCCGTTCAGTAGTTTTTGCGTGAAAGAGTAACAAACATCCATCCATCTATACAAATTTTCACATTTATTATATTAGTAGGATGGATTCAAATCGTGATTTAAGTATAGCGTGTTACGTAATTAGGGAGCTGACGCAACGTTCAAGTTCATGCTCCTATCATCAAAACCCAAATCTCCTCCTACATAATTTCGATCACCACCATTATTTCCGCGAATCCGTTGTACCAGCTAAAGGAAATAGCTGAGACGAGTTCGATATTTATCCAGTTACGTTGAAAATACGATTGAAGCTCAGATTTCTTAGCCGAGATTAAGGACCGTTGTAGTGAACGAATCGGGTTTCTAATAAGTCTGCTATTTGTTGCTGGATTAATGTTTTCATGAGAATGGATGAATATCTACCCTGGGCTTTAATCTGTTTGGATTGGAAAGTAATATAAGTGTAGGTTTTCTTCGTCTAAAGCTCGTCTCGTCCTTTTTGGGAATCTGAGGCGCTATTATTACTAGCTCCATTTCAAAGTGCTTCTTTAATAACCCTTCTTTCAAGGACGTTAAAATATTGGCTTATATCGGACCTTATTTCTGCGGGGTAATTGCGTAACACACTAAAAGTATGAATAGCTTTCATTTATTCAGTACAACAACATTCATTGCGTTATTTACTTACGTTGTTGAGCAGACAAATTTTTCAAACTTATGAAGCAATGGATTAGCAGTATCCATCAAAATGATTGAGATTGTGTTTGATAGTATGTATGTTACGCAATCATTTACCCCCACAGTATTATCAACCTCTAATGTTGCCACTGCTGGAACACAGGCATCCTCAATGTCAGAGAGATGGTTAGTGATCCACTAGGCGGACCCAGTGCGGGTTGGATGTCACATGTCATCGAATTTTTCGTTCTAGAAGGGTTTCCTCACGATTTCTTTACCGTTGTGGGTTGTGGAGGTCAGATAGGCAGTCGCTCCATGTAAAATACTGGTACTCAGCTGCATCTGGTTAGACTGGAAACCGACCCCAACATAGTTGAGAAAAAGCTAGGCAGACGATATTCCTTCACCGTTTTGAGAACAGTAATGTGATAAATTGCATAAAGTGCCATCCTACAATAAAACTCCGATTTTTGCCTCTAATGCACAAGCAGGTATCTGTTTTGTGTTTCCTACTTCAAGGAACTACTTCTTAGGTTTAGCCAAACCAGTTATAGCGAGACTAACGGCCATAAGGGCCGTGCTCAGTAATGAAATATCCAACATAATTTATTCCTCTCTCTAAGTGAGAATTGCAAACCAATCAAGCGTTAATGGTTGCGTGCATATCTGTGCAAATTGTTACAAGCCATGGAGAAGATATATTGCAGTAATAAATAACAAATAAGAATTAGATATCCGTTACTTTACTGCGACTCCACACGATATGATTATGCTTATCTCGGTATGTAAATATTTCAATTATAAAACTTTTAGGACTTGATACCTGAAGTATATAGGAAAAGACACATATCTCCCTTGGGTTGTCATGAAATCACGTCAGCACGCGAAGCATAACCACATCTATATTTTCTTTACGAAGAATAGACATAATATATCATTTTCTATACCAAGTGTCATTTCTTTTCTTTTGACATGGCGCCCTAGAAATCTTTCTACAATTTGTCATTTTGTGTTTCGTTTCTGCTGGAGTCATGGTACACACGGTTACACGTCAAGCTATACAAAACCAGTTTGTCTTGGCCTCACTTTGTATAATATTTTCTCACAATGAACGGTCAGCCAATACTGGTTTTGCATAGCTTGATGTGTAGCCGTGTGTACGCGTGCAGAATGGCTAAAAATAAATCTAGATAAATAGATTCAGAGTTCAACTATTAGTAGGCATTGCTAATGGAGTACAGACGCCAGCACATCAAGTTACTACAATCTGTCAAATTTCTTTAATCTATTTACAACGTTATCACTGGTTATCACTAAAGCATTAGGTTCAAAGTTAATTGGAAAAATTTGACAGTTGCAGGTAGCTTGATGTGCTGGCGCGTCTCTACACAAAGTAAATGATTTCATTATACCAAAATTAATAAACACAATTAATTTCGCAATATTCTGAACAAGTAATTATAATGTTCACGTTTAACATTACATATAATTATAATCAATACAGTAGAACTGGGGAGAAATTAATCCTCACCGCTCATAATTATGGAGTCAAACTTAGTAATTTCTAAAAGCAGATTGCAGGATTAGTAAATTATTGTGAAATTATATCATTAACAGAATTTCACAAGAGTAATGCCACAGGTAAAAACTAGTATACTTCAAGTTATTAATATTTCCCAGAAGCTTCTCGTAATTTTACCGGAGAACTTATATTACCGCCTTCTCTAAGTTTCCGTTTGAAACTAGTGGTGTACCTACTTGTATAAGGCTTTATTTTACGCCTGTACACTTCACTTTGGTGCCTTCAAAAGTGAAACTTTAGATTAAGACCTAGTCCACACATGATCCAGTAAATCAATCCTGTTAAATTGACAATCGACGGTGTAGTTCCGTAACATACTGCTAGAATGAACGGCTCTCATTTTGACAGTTCGACAACATTAATTGCGTTATTTACGTTGCTGAGGAGATAAATTTTTCAACCATATGAAGCAATGGATTAGCTATATCCTTCAAAATGATTTAGATTGTGATTTATAGTGTGTTGCGCAATAAGGGGACGCAGGGTGCTGGTCTGGAATTTTACTTATTATATTTGTTACTCAATCACGCCACAACGGCTGAAAGAATTTAGAAGATATTTGTAAGACCGGTACATTATAAACTGTATTAAAATATAGGGTATTATTTGTTCAGCGGGTACATGTAGTAGTTTTGCTAGGATGTGAGTGAAACAGAGGGCAAAAAATAGTTTTAAATGTATAAAACGGTTTCGGTATGGAGTGCATTGAATACTCATTTCATGTAATCATCATGTATTACAAAAGTATGGCCTAATAATCCCTTTCCTATTAATAATAGCTATAGAACAAATAATATTAAGAATTTAACATAAAAATCGTACACGTTATCATAATATACATAGCAAAAACTAATCTAAAATCCGTTATAATGAAGGTTTCTTATCGGTAATTGTCACGGTTATATTATAAAACAAAGGCCGCGGAACGTGACGTCTGAATTGAGTAACATAACATCATAACATCACGCGTGTAATCCCCAAAGGGTTAGTCAGATTTTTCGCTAGTTATGTTTTAGTTCCACGTAATGTAATAGGGAGAGTCTATTGTCATCTGCCAGGCACAAATCCAGACTCCGAGCTGTTACTGAGAAATTCCAGATCGAAAACCCAACAACAATATGTAAGAAAGAAAGAAAAAACTTTATTTGGACACAGTTCGTCAAACACAAAATACAAAATTAATAAAATAAAAAATAATGTTTGTTTATTTGTATGTAGGTATGTAAGTATATTCTCATAATATTTGATTAGTTTAAATATGATTTTATGTATTTTTTTTGTCTCCTTTACTCTTTCACACGCTGTCTACATCTCTCTATCTATTGTCCTATCTCAGGTATGCTGGAAGAGATTTCTTATGAATTATGCATCACCTCTTTACCTATTTTTCTGTTCTGTCTTTTTTCTTGTCTTTTTTATATATGTGTGTACATAAATGGTTAAATAAATAACACTGCCCGATCTGGTAACGAAACCAGGACCTCATGCTCAGAAGTCACTAGACCAATGAGGCAGTCTAAACTGAGTATATATGAGTATTCTAGAAATACGCTAACTTAATTCTGATAACAGTATCATTGAATGCAATTAGTATTTAAATATCATTTCTATTTTAGGTTATGATTGAAAACTTACGCAAGAACAGTCGATAATGTCAGTTACTGACCTTTATTAATACGTTATGAACTGTACAGACCCATTGTTTACGCGTATTATTAGTATCTAGACTCAAATGTAGCCTAGACCTAAATTATAAATTGACGATCGTAATACGAGCGCGATTGAAAACAGGTCATTTTTATTTTATTTAACCAATTTAACCATTCGTTTCAATTAACTCACACTAGTACTTATAGTTTTTTTTTTCTCACAAATAATGAACATTAATTTTGCACTTGGGAACAGCTGCAGAGGCGTGGCGACTTCGGGACAGCTAACTACCAACTGAAGTTAAAATTGCCACGATTATCGAGCCTGGAGGCTCATTAAGCTCTAAATCCGTAGTTTCGGTCAAAGTCCGAGCGATTCCTACTCCGGATCACATACGCACGTAAATTAATTTGGGGCCCAACCTACGAGTAAGAATGAATGACACCACTATTGGACAATTGTCCCCACTCCCATTGTGTTTACACATGCCCAAAAAGTAAATAAATCGTTTGTAGGGATCACTCCGAAGTTTCCAACTTCTTTCTGAAGGGACCCGTATCTTCGTTAACAGACTTAGAGAATATAGTCCACAGATAATATAAGAAAGAATTATAATGTTTCCGAATCTAGGTTCACCGAAGCAAGGAAAACCTGTTCAGGTGGAGATTCAGTGTAAATGTGGTGCTGTTTGACAAGCGATGGGACACTTTTTATCATGTCTTACATGTCCTGTCAGCTGCACGTTACGGAAACTGATGGACGCTAGTGATGGCGCCAAACGTAGCCGAGGCCAGAGTTCATTAAGATTGCCATCGACACGCTAAGAAAATATGAAAGATATTTTTATATTTCTATGGTAGGCACCCAGCGCCCGCGACTTGGACGTGAACAAGTACTAACACAAAGCAAACTCGTTAATACGTAAATTAGCTCAAGAATAAGCACTGGATACACATTAAAGAAATTGATGGTCCTTTTTTTTTGAGGATGGGAAATCATCAAATGACCTCCCCCGCTCTGGTTGGAGCGGAAGGGAGTGTCAGACTCTTACTGACTAAAACCCACCCGTGTTCCTTCCTTAGCCCTTTATGTTCCAGGGCAGCGGTAACCCTTTCGAACGATCCCGCTACCCTGGAGATTGATGGTCCTTTGTTCTTATTTATCGGAATCCATACTTAGGGCTGATTTTTCAATCGACCGATAATTTTTATTCGTGGAATAAAATGGACGTCTGACAGTTTTTGTATGGAAGAACTGTCAAAAATTCAAAATTATTCCCCCGATAAAGTTGGAAAAATATTATAAATGCAAATGTAACTCTATCTGTCTGCCTGTTACTTTTTCACGCCTGAACGAGTTTCGATAAAAATTGGCACACAGGTAGACCTGTGTTAGGATATAGGATACTTTTATCCAGGTAGTGCGCACCCGTGGGATATAATTTTCGACCTTCACTACACCACGCAAAAATTGCTAAACGGATTTAGATGAAATTTGGCACATAGAAGGTTTGCCAGGATTAACATATAGGATACTTTTTATCCCGATATTCTTACGGGATCGAGACTTGTGCGGGTGAAACCGCGGGGCGCAGCTAGTATCTCTATATGTATGTTAGGGCTTGCCAACAGTTCCAACAGTCGAAAGCCATTGTTGATCAAGAGATGAGCATACCTTAGCTTAGCAGTTCGTAGTTCTTAGTCAAACTGTGAAGAACTTGGTAGTATTAGGAAGTTTCACACACCAGGTGCGCAGGTAGATAGAATTAATTATCGGTAAGGTGGTTCGTACACAAAGCTACGTCAATATTTGATAGTACGTTGAAGATCAAAAGATAATTTTTATGTAGCGGTATAGGAAGTATAACCGAACGCTGTGTCACAACGAGAAGAAGAAGATAGACGTTCTGGATATGTGGTGCTGGAGAAGAATGCTTGGGGTATCGTGGACTGAGTTTTGCACCAACACCTCCCTTGTCGTGCAGGGTAGGATGAAGGGCACTAGACCACGCGGACGCCCACCCGTGAGATGGACTGACATCAAATCCGCAGTGAGCGATCCCTTGTATGAGTGCACAAAAAATACCAGAAATCGGAGTAGGTAGCGAGAAATCGTAAGGTCACATCAGCCCCTAGACAGGAAACTACATGAGGACTACGACCGCTCTGACAAAGAGTGTTACGAAGAAGAAGAAAGTATAACCTAGCTATAAGTTAAATATGCGCCTGAGTTGTACTCATTAGTAACCTATTAATAGCCTGTAACTGTGTGTATATTGCGCGATATATGAATAAATCAAAAAAATAAATAAAAATAAAAAATAATAAAAAAATCAATCTATATACTTAATAATAAAGTTCAAGAGTTCGCTTGTTTGTTCAAACGCGCTTACTTTCAGAAATAAAAAAAAAATTGAATAATTATTTTTGCATTTAATAGACCAACTCTTGAGGAAGGCTATAGCTATTATATGTACATATCGTCATAGTATGACCCTTAGGACCCGAAAAAAAAAAGTCACAAACAACGCTACGTGAAAAAGAAGTAATGGCGCGGCCAGGCGATGCGATGTGACGGGTGGATCGGGAGACCATGAAATATATATAAGAGACTACGTTGAAGCTTGACAAGGGATAATCGATCATAGGATTCCAGTCGCATAAACGCTTTCACCTTGTCATTTCAAGCGCTATCCCGCAAATGATAAGCTGAAATTCTAAACTATGCATTTAAAATAGCTGAAATCCTCTCACATCTTCACATTAACACAAGTATTTTCTTATGTGATCGGTTAAATCAATTTTCATTGATTTAACTCATTCAAATAACCCTTCGCGTAAAGCTCAAGATTCACAGAAAAAAAAAGAACAAGTTGGGAGAGAATATGCGTCCACGCAAAACGCCCATTGCTCAGCACAACAATTTACTTTCGTTAGTAATTCCATTTTCATTGACTTAACTTATTCAAATAACATAACCCCTTCGTACAAAGCGCAGGATTTCCTCCATAGTGAAAGATGTGACACTGCCAACTAATATTTCTCAGTGATTTAAACTTTACAAGTTTTGCCACTTCCGCGTAGTTATGCTCCGAATTGCTGTTGTACATGTGCAATGGAAACTTTAACTGCCCGTTCACGATCTAAACTCGTTAATCCTAATTAAGGCTGCGACATTGGAAGCCCAAAACTAGGGTAATAGCTGCAAATTATTGTGCTTCGGGAATTAGGAACTGCTGGATTGAGAGGAAATGTCTTATTCGGAGTACGTTGAGGCGTTTAGGACTTGGAGGTTAGAAAGTTTAGGTAGGTAGTGGTTTTTGGGTCGTGAGTCACGACCCAAAAACCACTACCTAAACTTTCTACGACCACCACGACGACCACGACCCAAAAACCACTCGTGACTTGGACTTTCTGGTGGACTATGGGAAAAATAATTTCCCATAGTCCACCAAAGTGTACTAGGCGGGTGGACCATGGACAACATTCGGTGGTGTCTAGTTCTGGGAGTAAATAACAACTACCCAATTAAATCATAAAAATAATAAAATTATATCCTAACTTAGCTAAATCTATTCACAAACTACTCTCAATACGATGAAGGAAAACATCGTGAGGAAACTGGCATGTCTCTGAACCAATAATTCGAAGGCATGTGACATACTACCAATTATGTCAAATGTCTTCGAATTTTAGGTTGACCTGCACTGGGCCCACATGATGGGTTACGACCCACTCCCTCTCACAGAGAGGAGGCCTGTGTCCCAGCAGTCGGAACATTATAGGGTGACTATGCTGCGTTCATAAACAGTATCATTACAATCTACACGACTGAAATAATATGCGGTTAAATCTCAGAACATTTTACCACAACAACTCGAAGATAAATCACGAAACTACCAACCGACTCTAAAATAGATCGAAACGTAAATAGTCCCATTAAAAGGCATTGTTTCACAAGCTTCGCCTCAAAGGTCGCTGGCGATAGGAAAAATCGGCTTTACCGAGGATTGCACGTCACCGATCGTTTCTTATTTATTGTTCCATTAAAAAATAGTTTAACAACCTTATTTCCCGGTGCTTTGTCGGGTTCCTTCGTCTAGTCGAGCTACTAAATCTCATTTGCTCGGTCTCACCGCCGGTGTGATAAATTTCCTGTAATTTATCTGTAATATTATTCCGTATAAAATGTTTTACAAGTACTTTTAATATACGAGAGTACTTTTCGTTTTAAGGTTCACTAGCGGACACAGAAGGTGAAAGAAGTTGTTTTTTGAGTAAGTAAGACTGTTGACTTTCATTCATAATTCCACTTATAAGTCTGCTTCTTCGATAGTGAAAAGTAAGGCACATAACAACATTAACATTTTCCTCCGTGAATATTTCTACAAGATTGCAAAGAAAAAGCAGCAGCGACGGCTTTTCAAATTAAAAAATCAGGTGGTGTTGTGACGGGCTCGCTAACGACCCTCGTGCAAGCGAGAGCACTTGCGGGAATAACCGGGAATTACCGTCTTTAGCTCTAAACAACGCACGCCCCCGTGTTAGAGCGAATCAACTAGCTTGTTTTCATAATAATGCAATATATGTGTGCTTTCATTCATTTCCATTCATTCAGCGTATATTATGTCGTGGTAAAAAGTTCGCTGTTGTTACTTTCATGCGCTTTTACACAGCTTTTCCATTTATTCACTGTTTATTATGTGCCTATTAATAAAATTTGCAGTCAAAACTATTATCCCGTTCAATGAATGTTAATTGCAATTTACATATTTAAGGTCAACGCTTTCGACACTGACGCTAGAAATTGTTTTACCCAACCCCAATTGTTAATATCCGACATAGGTGCGTTTATTTTCATTAGTAACGCTCTCGCTATTCACATCTCCGCAGGGGAAAACGCGAATTACGACTTCATCGATTCCCCACAAATTGTAATTATACCCTAACTTCGAGTATATTTACCGAGTAACATAAATATTCATTGATACCGCACCTAATTCACATGGAATGTGAATATACTACGAAAATAACTGCCCTATATTAAGCGAAGAACCATTAAGAAAATGGGGGAAATGGAGTCGTCAAAATTTATCGATGTCGTTACAAGCCAACACGCTACCACAGGAACTAATAAAGATCCCGTCACCTCGAATGTAACTAATTAACTGTTCAGAGGAAACAATCACTAAGAAGAACTAACGAAGTTGCTTGATGGAACAAGACAAATGAAAGTTGCAAAGGTCAAACCAACCGGCGGGGAATTATAAACAGTGACGCTGCGGAGCGGAAGAACTTAATCTGAACTTCGTAACTCTGCGTTATTACCTGTTAACTGCAGACTACGTATATCTACAGAACTGCCTTAAGTAACACACGAGGTATACAAACAGAGACGCTGAAACCCCCAAACGGAATTATTGCAGCAAATTCCAGTTCTTTTACATTTCGCGATGCGAAAAGAGATTCATTGTCAGCAGAAGTATTATGGACAGAAGTAGCGTAAACTTCCTCTGAAGTGACTTAATCCGATTAACTGCTCCGACTAGATTATAGGACACTGAAGTTTTCATCGGCTCTGCAGTAGTTAGTGATTTTTCTGTTACATCACCAACTTCACAAAGACAATTGCAATAAAACTTGGAAAGAAAAACTGTCTATGTTCGAACTGTACCCAGCCTTTGTGACGTAATGTTATTTTCAAGAAACGGAATATCCAGACATAAATAGGTCTACTTAGGACGAAGTTGAAGTAAGATCATAACGTTTATTGTCGCCCGCTCTTAGTCACGTCGTAAGTTTTATTCAGGTTTTATTTATGATACACAAATAAAATTATCAAAATATTTGGAGTTGTGTCCATCTTTAACAGACTTTAGTTCTGTTTGGACGAAAAAGGCATCAAAATGTATTTATACAACATGTGTTATATATATGCATACGAATTCTAATTGCGTGCATGCTTGCCGGAGCATATTGTACCAATTTATCAATTGTGGTCCCGTAATTAGTGGGTACTGCGCAGGTAACTAATATATTAGTGCAATTAAACGTATCCTGGTCATCAGCCAGGTTATAACGAACGTAATTGTGGCGAATTAAGCTCATCAGTTTGTTACCCAGCTAAACGTTCCGCTCAATTGACTGGGTGGAATATTAAATGACACCCACACGAAATACTAATCAAACGTCTAGTGAGACGCGTCTAAGTAGACGCAATAGAATTTATCCAATTTATGTGGTAGCCGTCTGGAGCGATTGTAGCATTGTCTTTATTGATTCTTGTACACAACAGAAAAACACTCTTCATCTATAATCTGCTAAATATTCCAAAATACAATTTGATTTACAAACCGCAAATGAGCGATTCAAACTCAAAGCTCCAAGTCAAAGATATTGTTAAAAACTAAATACCTTTGTGTTTTCCCATCCACTTAAAAGCCACCCTTCAAAATATAGTCAGCAAAAATATAAGGAAAAACAAATCGAATTCCCACTGACAAAAATTTTCATCCTCAATATTTTTCTTCAACACAAACGAATGCTCCCCAGCCTCTCCTAAATACAATATTCTTGTCAGATATGAAACAAAAATAATTTGTATTTCCTTGGGAATTACAACCAAATGGATTTATTGTAACATAAAAACAAAAGATCGGCGTTGTAAAAGGAAATTCGCCAATATCACAGAAAATAAGCCAAGGGTGCAATTTCCTTTTGGTAACAATCACTCAAATTGGGTCAAGTATGTAGGTGAACATTTTACACCCGCTGTGTTTGATGCCAAGAATATAATTATTACGATGTAACCTAATTTTGCCATTTGGCATGACGAGGGACAAAATACATGGTTCTTGAGTCGAAACGGTGTCCTAATTTGGTCGAGATCACACTGATCGGATTATATTAAACAGACTTCAATGTCAGACAGAAAATTGACGACGAAGATGGCATACAGTTTGAATTACGAATGCCTCTATTTGGAAAAGTTGTGTAACGTCACAACCAATAAAAAACGGCGTCGTCTTTTGTTCAGAGACCCAGACAGCGAGCGGTGCCAAAACGGCAAAACCTCCTTTAGATGTAGGCATAATTACAGTTAACCTAAAGTCGATATCTTTCAGAAGCTTCAGGCAGTCGAAAGCCCAACAATATGCTTGCGGCCACCCTGAACTCACGAGAGGTATAAAGCCACTCAGTGCTTCTAATATCTCGAACCGGGGTGGCTGAGCACATAGTCGTTTCGATCGAACTATGTTTACCACAGTTTTAGTGGTAAATGGAATATAAAATCGACGATCCCATAGAATTGTATAATTCTGCGAATCGAAAAATGTAGAGTGCTGTTAGAAAGATATTTCAAACGTTTTTTTGAATGGGTGTGGTTTTTAAACGTTTTGTGTGTATAAAGTGTTTGCTTTGCTAGTGCAATGAACACACACCACATATGAAAACTAAAGTAAATATACAAACATAATTACTTGGGAATTCACAATTAATCTACTCATTAATATCGTTATTATTTACTCTAATCAGACAGAATTAAATTCCAATATGAAAATTACTCCGTGAAAACTTATCACATAGACAAATATTAGCTATTTATTTTGAAATACAACAAACTGCAGTACGGTTTGAGTCTAAAATCATATTGGTAAGATCTTATTGTTGAGCCAGTCGATATCAACCGTGGCATGGTGCCAACATCGGTGGCTACATCTCATTGGAGCTGAACTGTTACCCTTTAAGCGACGCTGAAAAGAGTCGAGCCTCAAGTCAGCCGTCTTCACAAACAGATGTTACTCAGCGGATTTTGTGCGAAACAAAAAAGTCTCGTTTCTTTGTAAATCCGTGGCCATTCTACATATCTGTGAAGAGTTGAGGCAGGCTTGAGTGCTCTTTGGATCGCCCGCGTAGGATTTAACGATGTCAGACTTATCGATAAGCTCTATACGAGGACTTCGAACAGAGGTTTAACTACAGATATATCGCCTACCTGCGAGAAGTTTCAAGTCCTTTTAGTTTAGCGAACTTTACAGACAACACTGTCAGCTTATGTTACCTACCGATAAGTACTGAGGGGCAATTCTCATAATTTAAGAACATTTACAGTCTGATCTCGGTTTCAATATGTCAATAATACCTCTCATTTCCTTAAATTTTTGACAAGTTTTTGACATTGAATGTCGCTAACATTAGATTGCGCCCAGATTTTGAACGTTTTTAATTGGTCTTCTGATATCTGTAACTGTAACGTATAAGCAAAAAATATAATTGTCGATATCATATTAAAATTACGTGATATATTAATATGATTGTTTTAATAAGCAAAAACCTATTTTCAATTAATTGAGCATTAAATAAATAATTGTGTTCTAATTTTATGTGCATTGTGTTTGTGTCCTTTGTGTTCTATTTACAATTTGATGAACAGAAATGAATGAAATTAAAACATGAATTTAGTGAAATTACACATTTAGATTGGTTACGGATTGGTTGCGGTTTATGATCGGATCGGTTAGGGATCGATCATCTATTATTATCTATTTATCTATCTATCTACCTAGCCTTTTCCCAACTATGTTGGGGTTGGTTTCCAGTCTAACCGGATGCAGCTGAATACCAGTATTTTACATGGAGCGACTGCCTATCTGACCTCCACAACCCAGTTACTAGGTAATACGATACCCCTTGGTAAGACTGGTTGTCAGACTTTCGGGCTACTGACGACCAATAAAGACTGTCAAAGATTCACGAATGACAGCCGGGACCAACGGCTTAACGTGCTTTCCAAAGCACGGAAGGGTCTTGGTATGTGTAGATGGTCACCTATCCAAGGACCAACCGCGGCAAGCGTAGCTTAACGTGATCGGTCGACCCGTACGGCTGTTATTACTTAGCCACAAGCCCCCTAGGTTTATGTATCGATATCACATTTAAATTTGTATATGGTAGGACACGGAAAAATTCAGAAGGGCGGAAAAATCAACGCAATTTCATCCCTTGTTTGATAGATAAGATAGATAATGGTTTTTTGCCAAAAACAGTGCTTTATATTTCTTTATAGCTAGTTTTACATAAAAAAAAGTCAAAAATAAGACCCAAGAGAAGGATTTTGCTATACTGATGGATTGTTACAGTCGAGAAGCACATGAAAAAGTGTTATTATTTTAAAGTAATTAAAACCTTGGAACATTGTCTACAACAGTGAAATTAAAACAAAACAGGAAAAAAATCAAATTCAAAGGAATTTGAATTTTTCCTTTATTGTTTTATTTCATTTCTTTCACACTGTCATTTGATGTTCAAAACAGAATTCTGTCTTCCACTTGAATAGTCTGAAGTGACATAGGGCAACATTGCCCAGTTTTGACAACATGCCCAAAGGAACCATACACTTGTTTGTTTGAAGAGATATTTTCGGAAACCACTTTACTACGAGTAGCAGTGAAGAACTTTTGATCTTACGAACCTGACTGATGTGTTTTGTTTTTCACTTTGTTTCAATTTTCTTTATGTTCTTGTTTCATATTAAGTAGATACTTACAGAAAGAGACAGATGTTTCTACCTAATTTCACCTCGCCATTTGAAGGTTCACTTTTGTTTCAGCATAATCCTAGCCATATTAAACCATAATCCACTACGCGGGCCCAGTGCGGGTTGGTGGATGGCACGTGTCTTCGAATTTTTGGTTCTAGGACATGCCAGTTTCCTCAAGATGTTTTCCTTCACCGTTTAGAGAGCAGCACTTTTGTTTACTTTACTCAAATTGATTTAGTTGCCAGAGGCGTAAAATAAATGTTAAACAAAACAAAACTGTTTCGAATCAACCGTTGTTCATTTGTTTTACAAATTAAACAAACATGTAAACGATACTTTAATTTGAAAGATTGTTTAAAATTCGATCTCATTTTGACGGTCCTCTTTTAGGAATGCAGCCTGGCAACATTGGCCGTTAAGTGTGTACACAGTGGGCCACAAGGCCACGCGGAACTGGTCGATTTGCAAGTGACATTAAACAGCCGATCGCCTTCAGATCACTTACACTCACTAGCATACCACGCCATCAGGAAGATTAATGCCAACTAGCTTTGTTGCCCTTTGTAAAACTCGTACATACCTGGAACAAAAAAGATTGTTGCTATTTAAATGTTATCTATACATATAATAAAGTTGCAGAGTTTGTTTGTTTTTTTGAACGCGCTAATCTCTGGATCTACCAGTCAGATTTTGAAAAATATTTTTGCATTTCATAGCCCAATTCGATGAGGAAGGCTACATCACGCCAGGACCGGTATTAGCCGAGTAGAAACCAAAAAAAGTCGGGAAGAATGCTGAACGCAAACGCAGTAATAGCGCAGGCGGGCGATGCGATATGACGGGGTGGGTCAGGGGAACGAGAAATTTCACGCGGACGAAGTCCCGGACAGAAACTAGCTTGTTGTATTTTTTGTTCTAAATGACATCTTTTTATCTACGATTTTTCCTGATTTACGAGGAATAACCGTTTTAGTCTTTAAAAGGGGTCATTGTACTCATCAATATGAACAACTTTTACTACGGGAACAACCCTGATATCGTGAAAAAAAATCAGTTGATCTATAGATTTTTATGTTCGCATAACTCGACATAATGTATGGATCAACCGATTTTTATTTTACGATTTCAGAGTTGGTCCCGTAGTAAAAGTTGTTCATAATAATGAGTACAATGACCCCTTTTAAGGATCAAAAAGATCAAAATATAACGGTGTATACCTGTACCTAACATATACATATATATTTTTAAAGTAACTTGCCAATAAATTCCCGGTAAAAAATTTAAAAACAACTGGTTGTATTTTATCCTCGATAAACTTGACCCATGTTGCCTCTAAGTTGCGATTAAAATACCAGACACATTAAAAAACTAGGTCAGGCCCATTAGAGTCTAAAGCCAACAATTTAACTTAAAATACCTGCGAAGTTATAAACATGAACTGGAACTCTATTGTCTTTAAATGTTAGCAGAATGACCCAACATATGTTTTTTTTTCCTCCTCTCATGGATGAGGTTGTGGGTTCAGATCCGGGCAAGGTCCAATGTTACCTTTTTAATTCATATACACCTTGTTCTTCACGTTATTCCTAAACTGTGGCGAACGCTTCTATAGCTTTTACAAATCAAATCTAACAAAGGAAGTAGTACTTAAAAAGCTGCGTTACAAAGATAATTGTAATTTAATTTAATTGGACTATGCAGTAAGAAAGGACCTTAAGTTAGCCTATATTGCCGCTTAATGCAATTAAAATGATAAATCTATCAAATGCTTTAGATAAAGAGATAAAGAAACGTGCATATCGGGTTATTTACGTCAAGGTATTTAGTTTGCATGGAAATTAACAAAAAATAAGAATTCATTAATGTGACCATAATGAAAAATGCTTATTTCCATGGTCTGAACTTCTAGTCGAAGTTTATTTATACCATCCGAAACACGCTGTATAGTTTCTAAGTTTATCTTGGACATCATTGACATCGGTGAAGGAAAACATCGTGAGAAACCTGGAGAGATAGTTAATATAAAAATGTCTGAAATCGCCAACCCGTCTTGCTCCAGCATGGTGATCAATGCTCTTGCCTTATCTGTATGAGAAAAGGTATTTACCTTGTACCACTTGGGGCAATAATAGGCTGGTATTACAAACATACCCTCACGCCATCTTCCTATGTGGATAGGCAGAAACTACAGAACGCCACTTGCTCCTATTATTTAGTACTTAATCTTGTTTTAGCCACCCTGGCTTTGCGAACTTCTCTAGAAGTAACAGGACGGAAAACCTCCAAGGTTTTCGTTTTTATCCGCTCCTTAGCAACACGGATAACTAAGTAACCCTTAAGCGGGAAACGCCAGGGTAGCACCCTCCTTCTATGTATTATATCTAGTGATTTATATTTCATTAAATAGTCATTCAATACGGTTATATGAACTTAGAGAATTTATAGAGGTATAATCATTAAAATCATCAATACATGATTTTAATGATTATACCTCTATCTCGGTCGTGAATCATATTTTGATCAACATTCAACCTGAGGGCGCGTTCACATTTAACGTCCGTTTTACAGGTCCGTTAAAACGTGTATGTTATTAGCATATGTAGTTGTATGAGCGAGTTCACACATAACACAGTATTTCGGATCCAGTATACTGATCCGATCTCTTAAAATCAGTCCTGTGTGAATACTATCTCCAGTAGCGACGGATCCGTTAAAAAAGATCCTGTAAAAACGTACGTATATGTGAACGCGGCCTGAGACTGACCAGCAAATTGCAAAAAATGTAAGAAAATTTGAATATCTCGGGCTATCATGCCGCTTCCAGCCTAACTATCAAAACTTTCCTCAAAGATAAATTATAACTTCGTTAAACTTCAACTGAAAACGTACTCACTAGAGTCAGTTAAATATTTTTGTTCGGTAGAACTTATTTACAACTCTATTTAGAAGTCAACTTAAATGGACTTTAGAAACTTTAAAGTCCAATGCATTTTACTTCGATACAATGAAAAAACATCGAAGGAATTTGCATTGCAACCTGCCCGATGCTGTAAAGCAAGTTTTGCAAGTTTATTGATATATGTATAGTATGAAGTTATTGAATGAAATATTGTTATGATAACGTTTTTGACATCTAACAACCAGTCTTACCAAGGGGTTTCGTATTACCCAGTAACTAGGTTGTGGAAGTCAGATAAAATACTGGTATTCAGCTGCATCCGGTTATACTGGAAGCCGACCCCAACATAGTTGGGAAAAGGCTAGGCAGATGATGAAAGTTTTTGACATCTCTAGGTAATATAAGAATATCTACCTATCACATTTTCTCTAGTATCACTCACTTTATATATTTTTTTTTCCTACCGTCATGCCAATTTATTTGGAGTCGGTGCAGAATATTTTCTTGTTCCATCGATCTCTATTAGACGTACCCCGACCCTCTTTCTAGCCATATTAACTTTCACACAGTCAATCCATCGTTAATTTGGCTATACCGAGATCTTATTGCCATTCCCATTATGGACAAAACTTTGGTCACGAAATAACCCTGATTTGTCTTTATCGCAAACACCTACATACATTATATAAACATCCAAATTTTAATACACCACTACAGCTAAAACATAAACACACACACACACAGGCACACACATGCATAAAAAACTATTTCAATAAATTCACCTCCTCAATTTTTACTGGCTCAAAAAAAAGCAGAGATCCACAAACAATGCATACAACTCAAATACCAACAATTCACATGGGAACACGACTAGAACGATCAATCAATGAACCAATGAAAGGTAAAACTCCAAACTTCTGCTTTACCGCGGGAGCAGGAACTTTTAAATTGAACTTGTTGTTTTAAAAGAACCAATACAGTGTTTTCTGATGCCACGCGAGACCTTCGATCGGTGCGAAGCTTGCTAATCATTACCTACCTATTGGGCAGGAAGGTTTAGGGATGCGACTTTTAAAATGAAAACGATAAGACATTAAGTCAGAAACAGAATCTTCTGAAACTAAACTGCATCTACACCACATAGGGTAGATTCGACAATGTGGTTTATTTTTAACACACAGGTACCGCACGCAATTAAAACCCACATTAGTGTCAAACGATGATGTCATGCAATTCAATGGCACTGTTGCAACGCATGATACGCAGAACAAAAAAACAAGTGACACACGATTACTGAGAAACTTTCTAAATTAAGAATGAATTGCTAATTTTAACATGCAGTGGCAGTGATGCAGTACGCAGTAATGGCCTAGTTATATACTTTGTAGCCGTTATAAAGGTAGCAAGAGAGATACTGGCAAGGTATATGTCGTTATTTGTATTTTGATTGCATGTGATTTTAATTATGATTGTGATTTTAATTTGGAATTTGGTTGAAAAAACAATTATGTTCTGAGAGTAAATGAACTCACTCGATATCAATCGACAAATATGTAATGCATGATGTGCTTACCTGTAAGAAATTGGTACACTATTCTAAAAGTCTATTGGATGTATCTCATATCTTTGTATATTACCTACCTATTGGGCAGGAAGGTTTAGGGATGCGACTTTTAAAATGAAAACGATAAGACATTAAGTCAGAAACAGAATCTTCTGAAACTAAACTGCATCTACACCACATAGGGTAGATTCGACAATGTGGTTTATTTTTAACACACAGGTACCGCACGCAATTAAAACCCACATTAGTGTCAAACGATGATGTCATGCAATTCAATGGCACTGTTGCAACGCATGATACGCAGAACAAAAAAACAAGTGACACACGATTACTGAGAAACTTTCTAAATTAAGAATGAATTGCTAATTTTAACATGCAGTGGCAGTGATGCAGTACGCAGTAATGGCCTAGTTATATACTTTGTAGCCGTTATAAAGGTAGCAAGAGAGATACTGGCAAGGTATATGTCGTTATTTGTATTTTGATTGCATGTGATTTTAATTATGATTGTGATTTTAATTTGGAATTTGGTTGAAAAAACAATTATGTTCTGAGAGTAAATGAACTCACTCGATATCAATCGACAAATATGTAATGCATGATGTGCTTACCTGTAAGAAATTGGTACACTATTCTAAAAGTCTATTGGATGTATCTCATATCTTTGTATCAGTGTATTCAATTGTTGGTGAGCCAAATAAATAAATTAACAATCAATCTGCCGAGCCTTTTCCCAACCATGTTGGGGTCGGCTTCCAGTCTAACCGGATGCAGCTGAATACCAGTATCTTACATGGAGCGACTGCCTATCTGACATCCACAACCCAGCTACTGCCGATCGATTCTGAAAAATTCTCACCGTGAAAAGTTAAGTGAAGTGAGCTTAGAGTGAGCTGTCAAAGGTGTCAATCACGCACACTTCACGTAAGTTTTCACGGTGAGATGGTTACAGAATCGCACTGCTGGTTAACAGTCATTCCCCTTAGTAAGACTGGTTGTCAGATTTTTTGGGCTTCTGACTACCCATAACGAACGTCGTTAATTTTGAAGATTATTCTATGGAAGATGTGACAAAATTCACGACATCTATTATATGATCATCATCATCAGCTTACAGCAGTCCACTGCTGGACATAGGGCACTACAATTGCACGCCATTCAACTCAATTTTCGGCAACTCTCAGCCAGCTGCTACCAGCTACCCTGCGAAGATCGCCATCCACCTATCCTGAGGGCGTCCTGACTTACGTATGCAGTCACGGTCTCCACTCAAGACACGTCTACCCCAACGATCATCGGTTCTACGGCTAATATGGCCGGCCCATTGTCACTTCAACTTACTTATTCTGTGAGCTATATTGTCAATTTTTGTTTCCCTGACGGATCACTTCGTTCCGCCATAGCCAGAAAATATGCCACAAGTGATATCACAAATACTCCAACATAAAATACACGAATATCAACTTCAGAATAAGAAGTAATATCATAGTTTTTGACACGTTCTCATATTGTGTTAAACCTTTTCCCTTTTCTTCAAGTATTTGCTTTCCAAATGTCTCGAGGCGATACTTGCCACAAGGTCAGATTATATTATTGTTGGCACTCGTTCATTTTTGAGGATATTTGCCCTTAGAATACAGAAGAACTGCACGATAATACATTTTGAATTAAGGAAGTTCCGTTACATGATATAGTTCCTACATATTTATGTTGATACTAGCTTCCGCCCGCGTGGTATGTCGATAGAAAGTAGGGTTCAAAGTATCCCCATACCAAATATCATCAAAATCAGATCAGCCGTTTCGGAGATAAGCCGGAACAAACAGACTGACAAACAAAAACTGGATTTTTTGTTATAAGTAGGTACCGAATATACTTTCATAATTATACGCATTTAGTAAAGAGCTGTTATTTTGACATTACAAACAGACACATCAATTTTATTTATTTGTATGTATGTAGTAATTTGTATATTATAGAAAATTAGGATTATGAAGCCGCTGTTGCTGACTTTCCTCTCGATAGAATCCCTCCATAGGGACATAAAAGATTAAAATCAAAGTCGATACCATAGGTAGGTACCTCGTTTACTCCGTAAACAAAAACGTGAAGAAGTCTGCAAGGAGCCTTTGAGAGCTTACGCGGTTACATAATAATACTTTTGGTATCTCAAGGAAATTATGTTTTCCTTTCTTGAAAGTGTGGGCGTTAAAATCTTCAATAGTCTTTAGAAAGTCTAATAATATTCTATTCCAAATCAAGATTTTCATTTTTATTCTCATTACGCTTTGCTTCGCTTCGCTTTGGGGGAGCAGTGATAATGGACCCGACTTACGAGTCGTAGGTCGTGAGTTCGAACCCAGGCAGGCACTTTACTTTGTGTAAATTATTTCATCACCACTGCTCTCAAAACGGTGAAGGAAAACATCGTGAGTTTCCTCACGATGTTTTCCTTCACTGTTTCTGCATGTCCTAGAACCACAAATTCAAAGACACGCGTGGTGGATTATGGCCCACTCCCTCTCACAGAGAGGAGGCCTGTGTCCCAGCAGTGGGAACATTATAGGCTGATTTGATTATGTACGCTTTGCTATATCTACTAATATCTATACTAATAATAAGGTGAAGAGTGCTTATATTATTATGTTTGTTTTTTTGTTCGAACGCGCTGGTCTCTGGAACTAAAATTCGTGTTTGAAATTGTTTTTTTGCATTTGATAGCCTAATTATTTATTATTCCTAGTGTGGGGCAACGATTTTATAAAAAAAAAAAAATTAAGAAAAATCTTGAGAACGGGTATCACGCAACGACCGTTAGGATCCGAGTAAAAAGAAAAAAAAGTCAGAAAACGAAGTAATATCGCGTGCGGGCGATACGATGCGACACGGTGGGTCGAGGGCCGAAATTTAACGCGGACAAAGTCGCGGGTATAAGCTAGTGTATGATAAGGGTGAACGAACAAAAAAAAAACGTATTTCCTTGATTTTTGTCAATGGCAAATGAGATTACAGTTTTGACTGACGGACGGTCTTTTAACCTTATATCCTATTTAAAGAACCATGAATATAAAGAGCCATGTACTGTTCAATATGTTAGATTCATAATATATTCACATACATTTCCTATATCCATAAGTACATATTATGCTTTAATCGGAAGAACACCCAATTTACATGGGAAGATATACATTTTTTATCTATTTTTACAAACATCGAAGCAACTCCTTCGACTTCACATGATCGGATACAGGAGCGAAAATAACAAATATCAATTTAGCTTGATTCGAATGAACGCCCAATTTACGAGGATAGATGTAACTTATTTTTTTACTATTTTTATAAACATCGAAGCAACGCCTTCGAGTTCACATGACAACACGATATAAATATGAAAGATCTGAAGATCATTCGTCACTTAACTTTGAATTGTGAACACTCTCAGCATATATGAATATTTTATAAAAATAGAAATCTCATATTAAACAATAGCAGCGCCCCGCGGTTTCACCCGCATAAGTTTCAATCCTGTGAAAATATCGGGATAAAAGTACCTATCCTATGTGTTAATCTTGGTTATAAACTACTGGGTGCAATATTTCATCCATATCCGATCTGTAGCTTTTGCGTGAAAGAGTAACAAACATCCAGCCATCCATCCTCACAAACTTTCGCATTTATAATATTACTAGCAGCGCCCCGCGGTTACATTCGCATAAATTTCGATCCCGTGGGAATATCAGGATAAAAAGTAGCCTGTATGTTAATCCTGGTTATAAACCATCTGTGTGCTAAATTTCATCCAAATCCGTTCAGTAGTTTTTGCGTAAAAGAGTAACAAACATCCATCCATCTAGTATGTTTTATCATTATCCAGTAGGATTAATAGGATAGTTAAACTATATTGTAGGTACCCCACATAACACAAAAAGGACAAACATATTTAAAACTAATTGCGCCATGTAGTTTCACCTGCGTAAGTCTCGATCCTGTGGGAATATCGGGATAAAAAGTCCTATGTCCTAAACCAGGTCATAGGACTCACTCATGTGCCAAATTTCATCCAAATCCGGTCAGACGTTGAAATCGTAACAAACAAACATCAAAAAAAAAATTTTCTTCTCTTAATAACAATATTAGTTTAGACTACCTAGGTATCCAATCAGTGGTCTTATTGCACAAGATAATCTCTTATAGACAACCTTTGGAGGGACTGAAATAATGAGATACATTTTGGTCCCTCAGTGTACCAAAAAGACGCATATATAATAGTACTTAGACATAACACCCAGACTTGGAACAAATGTTTGTATGACCTACATGTATTTGTTCCGAGTCTGGGTGTTTTTCTATCTATAATATGTATGTATTTACAAAAAAAAAATGTATATAAGTAATTTATCAGCCATCTTGTTACCATAACACAAGCATTAGCTTGCTTAGCTTGGGACTAGATGGCGCTGTGTGAAATGTCCAGGGATATTTATTTATTTATAACAATAAAAACTGTCCATAATTTTTAGAACCAGCGGAGTAATTCTGTAACACACTTTAAGTAGCTAGTGTTTAATATGAGATTTCAAGCAATATCGAATACCAACAGTTTTTAATTTCATTTAAACTTCAATATCCAGTGGGGTAATTGCGTAACACAATCAGGAGCAGTGGCTTTCATTTTGGCAGTTCAACAACATTCATTGGGTGATTACGTTGTTGAGCAGACAATTTTTTCGAACATATGAACCTTTCCCTAGTAAAACAAAACATTGCGGTTTAGACAAGAACGGTGCAGTAAACCAGAAACTAAACACGTTGCAAATAAAAGGAGCCTTAATAAAACCCAGACAGTCGTAAGATGGATTTCTTTAAGCGAAGCTATCGAAAAACAAAAAACTAAAGGAACCACATTTATCTCTACGCGATTTAAAAATACACTGCATCTAAAGCCTTCAAATAGGAACGCACGTACATTTTCTTTCCGACAATATTCAACATATGCGGTGAATATATCGAGAGAAAAGCTCCAAAGTGCTTCAGAATGGTAGACGGTATTACTGGTTTTACTATAGCCGTATTAGGGATAACTTGCGGTACGAATGTAACACCTAACGTATTGGTAAAGACGAGGCTATGAAATTTACACACACATAACATCGCGCCTGTGTTCCCCGAAGGGATAGGCAGAAATTTATACTCACAGTACAATTGGCTAGTTATATTAAGTCCCCATGTAATAGGGGGCCAGCTATTGCCATTAACCTGACAGAAATCAAGGGCCGTTACTGAGAAATAAATAGAATAGAATTTAATAAAAAATAATAAAAAAGCCATTTATTTAAACTAGGCTGAGAATCAGCACTTTTTGAAAGTCAAAATTACATAAGACAGTCCCCCAAAAACCCCGTCATTCACTACTTCCTAGTGCTTTAACTGGGAAGAAGAAGTGGCGCAACAATCTGCCCAGCAGCACAGCCAATATTTTTAGGTCTATCTGTCAAGACCCTTTTTCTCAGGAACGCGTGGAGGTATCAAGCTGGAATTTATATCAAATACTCGGGTCTACTGACCCTTGGAGCTGTGAAAAAATCAAACTTCTAAGTCAACGCAATCAAAAGATACAGCCGTTTATGCCGCAAATTTTCGACACTCGCAAAGGAATCAAAACCTACAGGGTACTTCCCGTGAACTCAGAATCTTGAAATTTGGTACGAAGCAACGTCTTATACCACAGGTAAAGGAAAAATGGCGAAAGCCATAAATTTTTAGTTACATACCTACAAATTTGTGCGGAACCCTGGGTGCGCGAGTCCGACTCGCACTTGACCGTTTTTTTTTTTTACTAGTCTACTCTGTCCCACTACTGAGCAAAGGCTTCCCTCCACTCTTTTCATATTTCGCGAGCACACGCGTCCTCCTATCCAGCTCGTTGGATCATTATGTTACACAATAGTTATTAAAAAATATGTTAGTAAATACTGTTACTATGTCTATTGTAAGACGACTAGCAAACATATTTGATCACAGACATCGTTGTAATTAATTATTACAATTTGAAGATTGAATAGAAAATCGTATTTAGTATTAGAAATACCAATTTATTTGTTCTCTGTGTTATTGGGCATTTTCAGAACGTTTCTATAATATGTACATTTTACTTACTTTGCTTTAGTAAATTATTTCTATTATTCGCATTATTTTCAATTACGTGAAGTTATTGGATTTTTGTCTGTCTAAAATTAATGAAGAACTATTTATAACTTCGAAATAAACTTTCTAGGAGACTCAGTTGACATAACGTCTTGTTAAGAAATAAATGTATCGAAGATATCATTTACTTTTGTGAGACTTTTCAAGTGACTACGAATAATTGTTAAAAAGAGAAAGTTCCATTGAATGTTCGAACAAATTAGACCGATAAATACGCGTAACAACTTTCGATGTCAGAAGAAAGAATATAGAAGAAAAAAAAACATTTTTGCTTTCTTCGGATTTCTAAAGGACATACAACTCTCGTAGGCTGTAAAGGTTTATATAAGCATTACATAAAGATCACCCCTATAGTCCCCAAAGACTAAGTTAGAGGTGTACTTATCCCACATTAGTTGGTTGGGGTTGGTTGGTTGTTGGTTGGTTGGATTGGTTGGGTGGTTTGGTTGGTTAGTGGGTAGTTTGGTTATCATCTAATAGTGTACTTTTGTGTGTTGTGCTGTCTTTTTTGCGTGTGCCATATAAATGGTTTATCTATCTATCTCTATCCACATTTCCACATTCCGCCAGTTAAATTCACAAGTAATAGCAAGTGTATTGCCACCAACCAGGCACAAATTCAGACTCCAGGCTGCTACTCAGGGCTACTTTTCACCCTAGCTATTTGTATGAAAGAACCAGCAGCGCCCCGCGGTTTCACCCGCATAAGTTTCGATCCCGTGGGAGTATCGGGATAAAATGTATATATCAGGATAACCTGTGTGCCAAATTTCATCCAAATTCGTTCAGTAGCTTTTGCGTGAAAGAGTAACAAACATCCATCCATCCATCCATAGAAACTTTCACGCTTATAATATTAGTAGGAGTAGAATTTTGATTTTATCTATAAAAAAAAACAATTGCCAATCAAACTTTCTTAAGTTGCAGTGTGCGCGCCGGAGAAGGTTCCTAACAATGAAAAACGCATTACAGCGCATTAGCTACTTTGTAATACATATGCGTTGAGTTTATGTTTGATAAACTCTAGCTAATTAATATCAAACACTATTTATGTACCTATTCTAGTTTAGACAATGGTACTATATTTTCAATTTGTTATTGTATAAAATGATTGTTCTTTTGTTACTTAATCAAATTAAGTATGTACTCCAGCATTGTATAACAATAATAAATCAATCATAATAGCTGAAAGATTTTGTTTTTCAAACAATCGTCATTATTTTGTAACGCGTACCCTAAGGCATCCTATCCATACGTCCGTGTGGCGTGATTTGATATACAATGTGGGGAGAACAATAGGACAATAAATGAAAACACCGACAGTACTGATGCGTAAGAGTATTTTGGGACTATCAAATAAATCCTAGCATCGAAATAAACGTTTCGCAAATTTTCGACACTCTCAACCTGCCTGCAAATTTGTACGGAACCCTCGGTGCGCGAGTCCGACTCACACTTGACCAGTTTTTAGTATAGAAATTCGACGTTGCCCCTGGCAAATTATTGTCTGGGTTTAAAAAAGGAACTTTAGTAGCAGTAGTTAGACTTGACTAGTATGCAGACTGGGAACGTCATTATAAATTATTATACAGGGTGACTTGAATCTAATTTGACCTTTTCCTAAAACGACGTGGTAGTGTGACCCATTTGCACCAATTTAGCACCTCATAAAGCCTAGGCGAAAATTCAAGGGATTCGAAAAACCCAATTTTTTTATGTTTCCCAGAATTCGTTACTAAATAACAGTTCTCTTTAAAGTCTCATATTATGGTCTTCATTGATATTTCATAGGATATTCACGAACGCTAGACTTATCAAAATTGCGGTGCAAGACTGCCGTTCAAACGTAAAGAGCTCTTATTTCAAAAAAGCAATTTTATTCCAAGAAAACGGATACAAAGTAAGAAAGTCTAGAGAAACAACTCATGTTTAAAGTTTCAATGGACCCCTTTACACTTCAATAAACTGAAAATGACTTTAGCACGACTCCATTCACCCGTAACTATGTTACTGTAATTGATTTTAAAGGGTTCACGATGTTCTTGGTATACCCTTCTATCCTATCAATAAGGTATATCCTTGTTTAGCACGAAAGTTAAAACACTTTTCAATCAAATTATGCAATATTTTGGGTGCGTGTTTTTAGTATGATAAACTCTTTGGCACGGAATGTTTACGTCTTTGTTTCCATGTCGAAACAAAATATGGATTGATAAAAATAAGAAGGCCAATTCACACAATAATTAAAAACGTTCCAAATCTAGTCACAATCTCATCTCAGCGACAATCAATGTCAAAAATGTTGGGAAATTAGAGGTATTTACAGATTGAGACTGAGATCAGACTGTGAACGTTCTTAAAATACGAGAATTACCCCTAAGATTATTAAGAAAAGAGATTTTATTTGTATGATTGCATATGACTCAAATCTGAATAAGATGACATCATTATTGTTATTGCAACCAACAAACTTCTTAGCGCTAACTAATCTGAAACACAAATAAAATACGTCACCAATCATACAACAATAACTCAAATACCGCATTACACAGCCAGACCTATTAAGAAAATGAATAGCTACTTACGCATTAATGGTATAAACATTTAATTTATATTATAATGCAAACGACAATACAGCAGACACCAACTCATTTCTCATAACGCTCCCGCTGCGATTCAGGACAGCACGAAATTAAGTAAGCCTGGACGTGGACTGCACTATAAACCCTAGACAGTTATTCCACTATGTTAGAAAGAGGCAGCACTATTCGAACTCAATAATCATATCTCATTCACTTATCTTCGACACTACATACGATGATCTTAAGGTCGTCTATAATATGGGCAATATGCAAGCGAAACGCTGCAGGAATTGCGTTGTCTACGCAAACGGTTAGATAACCCGGTCGCTTCGTTACGTCCGAGAGCTCATAATAGTAAATTATAACATGATTCCCTTTCACATACGAGCAGTAACGTGAGACTGTTCCGGGAAAGATATATCTGTCGAACATTCAAGTTCGCGTGATTCCCACCACTATTCTGTGGTAAAAGAAGATGGCTGAATTTATCGGTTGACTCCGACCGGCCATTCGCACCCAATGCGATACGGATTGGGAACACGATACATTTATAGATTTGCTATTTGAAGGTATCCTTTGGACAGATATAGTTTTGTGTCTGTTTGGAGACTGTTGGACGTAAGACAGTGGTGATGTGGAACAAAAGAATTGAAATGAAAATAGAAGATAATTTAGGCTTCCGAGGTCCGCACCCCCTTAGCGTGTAGTCGCTTAGTTTTTAAGTTTTAAGGCACCACAGAAAAGTCTGGCTTAGCAGCCGACGAATTCATAGGGTGATCTGGTGATCTGCAAGATATATATATCTAAAATTAATATTCAGGCTTCATAAATTTTGTACCAGAGGTACTCAAAAACGAAAACGTCTTAAAAAAAGTCGTCAAAATACAAAGTCGAAACCTTCTAAATACAGATAAATGTGTTCCTAATTCCCTTTAGTGAGTGATTACGTAAGAATTTGACCTGAACAGGGTTTGTTTACACTTTCATATGCTACTTTTAGAACAGACCATACTTACTTTGGCATCACTAAGCCATTCAATTGAAATCAACTCGGATAAATCTCGTGAGATTTCTAACTGTATCTGTGATTGCCCATAATGTTCACGATTATCGTGGGAGAGGCGCTTAAAAACTTCAACAAAACATAAAAATGGGCTTATTGTTATTATGACTTGATAGACGATATCATCAGTCACAACGTATTGTCACAACGAACCAATGCAGCGTGGAAATAACACACATTTACATATTAATTGAAAAATCCCACTCGGTTTACGTTCCAAAGCCCGTAATCCGCATAAAAGAAACCATTTTTGATTTCTGTTTATTTTAAGGATCGATTAGTTTGCGTGCACGATGCTGATATGGACGCCATGTTTGCTTTCCATTTTAACGGTACAGCTTATTTTAATTACAAGAGTAATGAAGGGAGAGCCATAAAAATAACATCGTTCAGTAGCCAACTCATAAAGTTGATCAACCTCGAGATATGTACGTTTGTCAGTTTTAATGTCCGCGTTAACAGCATATCGCATTACATTATCTTCTAATTTATTCCGAACATCAATTATGTAAATGACATAACATAAAGCAAATATTTCTTAATCTTTTCGGAATATAGGTAATTGATGATTATTATACAAGCGCGAGGGTCTGCACGTGGAAGGAAAGTTTAAGCGAGTGACCCTGACAGTTCACCTTCAGAGTTTAAATCAACATTCGATGGAATGGAATAGCTCCTTGTATGGAACCGTTAAGTATTCATGCTAATCTGAAGGAGCTATACAAACTGTACGATTAATATTCACACATGAAATGGGGCCTCAGAGGGAAAGTTAGCAATGTTGCCCGTGGGAAATACAGCCGCAACGTCTCATAATTTCACTCAACATTTTACATCTCACAATTTATATTTCAATCTTGTTCTTCATTCGTTTTCTCGCCCTATCGTAAAAGTTCGGTCTACTTCAAGGAATCATCCGAAACATGGCACGTTTTTAGTGTCTGCAGCGTGATTGGTGTTTGACCTCTTCGACCTTTAGGAAAAACTGATTTACACTGCATGATATTTTGGGTATAACTGGCGAAATGTGAGTGTTCTATGGCACCTCTGCCCTGGAATTGTTTTTTTTTTTTTTTTGTGCAGTTGTGGTCCCGGTGTTGACGACGCCGTCTTACGAATTGTAGATTGTGGGTTCGTACCCAAACAGGCGCTTTACTTTAGGTAAATAATTTCATCACCACTGCTCTTAAAACGATGAAGGAAAACATCGTGAGGAAACCGGCATGTCCTAGAACCAAAAATTCGAAGACATGTGACATCTATCAAACCCCACTGGGCCCGCGTGGCAGATTATAGTCTACTCCCTTTCGAAGAGAGGAGGCCTGTGTCACAGCATTATGAACTTTATAGGCTGAGTTTTAGACTGGTAACTGCAGATATCACAGAAGATCAATATTTCATTCCCTGTTCACAAGTCATCAACTCGGTAGAATAGGCTGCCAGGCTGTTGTATATTTTTTGGACAGATAATAAAACATTGTCAAATTAAATTCCCAAATGAATATAACAGAAATACTCGTAAAGCCGAAGAATATGACATAATAACAATTTACAGCTGGTTCACAACGGCCATGTTTTCCGTTAAAGATAATAGCTGAAACTCGACAGAAATGCAAACTGCCGAACATTGCGACCCAGTTCTGGGTCTCCCGCCAAAAACTAATCACAAGAATACATCCGGCTGCTTTTAATGTGGCCTTCATTATTAAGCTCTGTTCACTTCGTGATTAAATTGAAGCGTTATTTGATATTGTTAATTCATTTTACTTGCTCTCAACGTGAAATCTATACATACATACAGTATATATAGATCATTATCATCATCTGCCTAGCCTTTTCCCAACTATGCTGGGGTCGGCTTCCAGTCTAACCGGATGCAGCTGAATACCAGTATTTTACATGGAGCGACTGTCTATATGACCTCCACAACCCAGTTACTGGGTAATACGATACCGCTTCGTAAGACTGGTTGTCAGATTTTCGGACTTCTGACGCCCCATAACGATTGTCAAAGATCTACGAATGACAGCCGGGACCAAAACGGCTTAATGTGCTTTCCGAGGCAACATACATACAAATAAATAAAATTAATTAATCATTATAAAGTAAATATTTAATTATAATAAAGTTTGTTTGTAATGTCAAAATAACAGCTTTTTACTAAGTGTATGAAAGTGGGTCTACCCTTTATAGCAGAACTTTTTATGTCATAATATTGTTTTGCATAACAGCGGATAGCATAAACTTAATTTCGCAGAAAATCGTTTGGCAGACAGTCATTTATCATACATGAAAAATTCATAATTTTGTAAGTCAGAATCATCTTTAGGCATAAATTTCAATTCCATAATAATTAAAAAGTAGAACCATCATATCGCAGAAAGTTCACAGTCAGAATCGTCTTTTGGCATACATTTCATATCGATAGTCATTAAAAGGCAGAACTATCATATCTCAGAAATTTTAGAGTTAGAATCATCTTTTGGCATACATTTTATATCCATAATCATTACAGAAAATTCATTCATTCATTCACCATGCATGCAGCATGCAAACAAGCATACACCATGCATGCAGCAATCATGCAGCATGCAAGCAAGCATGCAGCATGCAAGCGAGCATGCAAACATGCAAACAAGCATACACCATGCATGCAGCATGCAAGCAAGCATGCAAACAAGCATACACCATGCATGCAGCAAGCATGCAGCATGCAAGCAAGCATGCAGCATGCAAGCGAGCATGCAAACATGCAAGCAAGCATACACCATGCATGCAGCAAGCATGCAGCATACAAGCAAGCATGCAAGCATGCAACATGCAGCAGGCATGGTTTCTGTCACGGCTCCGGCGCTGCGGGGCTCCGGCGGTCCCACGCGAGCTTATCGTCGCAGATGGTTTTAAGGCTCACCATCGCAGCTTCGGCTTGCTGGCCGGCTTTGCCGGCCAGCCTCAGCTGCGGCGGCGAGCATTAATACCACCTGCTCCTCAGCTCGCGGGCCGCCTCGCCCCTCCGCGCCTACGCGGGCTTAAATTACACTCTAGGGATAGGGCAGACAAGACTACGTGGAGTCGGTTTTGCAGCGATTCGTTTCTGTCACTAACTTTTGTAGCACAACATATCATTGACTTTTCACGACAATGTTTCAATTTAAGGTTAAAAATGCTATTGTATAGAAATGTCAATATGCCTAATAAAATTATTCCAAACGAAATTCTGCCATTTTCATAAGTATGCGAAGTGAACGTTATGCTAAACGAAATTATGCGAAATTTTAACTTTGCCAAAGGTAATTATGCCAAATAAAATTCTGCTATCTTAAAACTATGCCATTGTAAATTCGCTCATATAAACATTCGGCCAAACAATAATTATATTAAATCATTTTTATGCCTTAAAAATATTCGCTTAAAGAAGATTATGCCAAGTGTGTTATGCCAAATAAATTTCGGAGCATCAAGATTCTGCCAGATAGAGGGAACCCGTATGAAAGTATATACAGTAGGTGCTTATAACAAAAAAACAAATTTTAACATTTTTTTTGTCTGTCTGTTCTCTTTGTTTCGGGTAGCCTCCGAAACAGCTTGACCCATTTTGACAGGACTTTCACTGGCAGATAGCTGATGTTAAAAGGAAGGACTAAGGCTACTTTTATTTTTGAAAAAGAATTAATAAAGAGACACATTATACTTTTCCGACATACAGGCGAACGAAGTCGTGGGCACAGCTTATAAGGAATAATGTTGTGAACTGCCATCTCGCTCTCGCAGGTAAAGAAATGCGCACGTCATATTTTATGGGGTTGCCATAAAAAATAATGTTGCCAGCAATTACGGCAGGGCGAGTCCTAGATGAGTTTTACAGTCCCCCTTAAAACATCCCCTGGACGATATTAAATTGGTGTGTTAAAAATTGGACGGATGAAGGTTTCAATTTCCCTGTCCCATTGGGAACCCTAAATTGTGGTATGCTCATGTTATTAAATGAAATTGAAACCGAAGTGTTAAATATGAAATGCAACCCTCTATTCTCCCCCAAAAAGTTTTAAAAGCATAGGTACATTGTATACGAACTTTCTCAATCCCCGACCGTTGGTCTAGTAATATAAAAAACCTTAACATATGGTAACGGTATAACGTCTCTGGAGAAAATCAAAGGTCATAGCAATTCCGAAGCCTAGTAAAGCAACGGACGATCCAAAAAACTTTCGTCCAATATCTCTGCTCTGCCATACATACAAATTGTTTGAGAGACTGCTGCTGAGCCAACTAACGAGTGTTATTGATCCGAAGTTCATCCCGGAGCAAGCTGGTTTCAGACCCATCAAGTATTGCTGCAACCAGACCCTCAAATTTGTTCAACACATTGAGGATGGTTTCGAGACAGGAATGGTCACAGGCGTTGTTTTTGTGGACCTGTCAGCTGCCTACGATACAGTCAACCTCAAACGGTTGCTGTGGAAGGTGGAGACACTGATCAGCGACCAGAACTTTGTTCCAACTCCGAGAACTCCTCCACAATTGTAGGTTTCAGGTACACTTTCTCTCGGAAAGAAGTCGTTGGAGAGCGCAGAAAAACGGCCTGCCTCAAGGTAGTGTCCTGGCACCGCTACTTTTTTATGTCTAAACTAACAACCAACCGTACAGCCCGAACACGTCTCGCTTCCTCTATGCAGACGACCTTGCCCTCACGTCCCAAGCCCCTTTGAGGAGGTTGAGGCCCACCTGTCAGACGCTCTTGGTGACTTAGCCACTTATTACTTCTCTAACTCACTCAAGCCCAATCCGAGCAAAACCCAGTCTTGCATTATTTCATCTCCGCAATTGAGGGCGGGTCGTAAACTTAACATCGTTGAGATGAGGTGTCCATCGAGCACAGCAACTCCCCTAAACATCTTGGTGTCACCGTGGACAGTCTTTAACATTCGGCAAAAACAGCAAGAATATCAAGAAGAAGGTGCACACTCGAAACAGTCATCTCCGTCGACAAGTCTCATCGAAGTGGGGTGCTTCGCCTGACGTTATGCAGACTGCTGGACTGGTGCTATCTTTTTCTGCAGGAGAATTCGAGTGCCCCGTGTGGAGTCGGTCCGCCCATGCAAAGTTAGTGGATACAGCTTTACCCCGGTACAAACATTACAAACATTCCGACCCCGGTACAAACGCGGTATCCACTGGTAGGAATAGCGCCACCAGTGATTCATGGAGCAGTGGCAAGCTCCAGCGAAAGAGCCAAAATGGTTTCCGACACACGACACCCTTTTCACGTCGGATTGTCTTGTCGAATCAGTTTTTTAAAGTGTCTCGTCCCACTCACTGGCGAACAATCGCAAGAAAGACTGCAGCTGTGGCGAAACTGTGCTTCCTTAACCAAACCTTTCGTCCCACCCGTTGAAGACCTCCTATCTGGACACGAGTTGCCTTGGGTAACCTGGAAGTCTTTAAATAGACTCCGGACCCAGGTTAGCCGAAGCTAGGAAAACCTGTTCAGGTGGAAATTCATAGACGACTCCCCCTTGGAGTGTAGATGTGGTGCTGTTCCGCAAACGATGGGACACTTAATATCGTGTCCTGTGTGTCCTGTCAGCGTTACAGGAACTGATGGACGCTGGTGACGGCGCCAAACAAGTGGCCGAATTCTGGGCCGAGTCCATTTAGATTGTTATTGACACGCAAAGAAGAAGACCTTAAAAATTGAAAATAATGATCAATGATATTCGTAAGCACAGAACTGGTCGAAGTGGAGGTGCTTGGGGGGAGGCCTATGTCCAGCAGTGGACGTCTTTCGGCTGAAATAATGATGATGATGTTCGCAAAACTAATATCTTATATTCATACTTGAGTAAACATAGAAATACGCACCTACCTGTATAGATAACAGATATGAACAGGTGTTGAACACAAGTTAATTGTAATATGCTGGAGCTGCCATTATAAATACATCGTAATCATAGAGTATGTACCTACTTACATTATGTAGGTACTTATGTCAAAGGCATTCTAATCTAGTCATCAAAGTCTGCGAATGTCGAGCACATACTAGAGTCACTTAGGGCGTTCAATTATAATATTAAACGGTAGGAACATTGAGGTTACAAACATAGCTCTCAAATCGTCAAAGAGTTATTAACATAAATTACACAACAATCTAAATTATAAGTCATTCAAATTAATAATTAATATTATTAAAATGAATACTTAGTTAATATTATTAAATTACATATTTTGTACCACTCATCTCGAGACATTACAAGTAAAGATACTAATAAGTACGATTAATAGGTCGAAGACCTTTTGTCATCCACAGCTGAAGGTAAAAACGATATTATGAAAGAACCAAAGATTATGGCTGTAAGGGATGACACAAACTTGTTCGGGTCGGCACTATTTGTTGAAGAACAAAACCGTCCCGAAGCAACTACATAATATTCAGCTAAATCCGTTCGGTATCTACCCTCGCTGAATCATATTCGGGTCGCTCGGCACAATTTGAGCAAATCTGAGCGGCTTTTCGCGAGCATATCTTAGGTAGTCAATTTTGCTGCCCGGCTGTGCCGAAACAGGCCGAGCCAAAAAAGTTTGTAATACGCCCCAAAAGATATGATATCAAATAAATTGAACAAATTGCTAGATGCTTACTCGCCAAGAACGGACGCCTATTAAAAATTCCAATCATTTTAATTTGCGCTTTGCCGACAGGACATAAATCCGATATTGTCTGTGAAATTAATGAAGTTCGGTGCCGAAGCTGACAACGGAGAAAAGGGTATTAGAACTTTTTCCTTTTTGCGTTAATACGAGTCAGCTCTAATGTATGAGGGACATGACAGATTTTTGGAGGGCACTGACGTCGTGAAGCCACTGCTTTATTAAAAAAACAAAGGACCACTATTCCCTTGCTCTTTGCTCTTATTGAATTCGTACTTTCGAAAATTCCATTATATATACTGGGTAGTCAGAAGCCCAAAAGTCTGACAATCATTCTTACTAAGGGGTATCGGGTAACTGGGTTGTGGAGGTCAGATAGGCAGTCGCTTTATGTAAAATACTGCTATTCAGCTGCATCCAGTTAGACTGGAAGCCGACCCCAACATAGTCGAAAAAAGGCTAGACAGATGATGATACTCCTAGATACGGAATCTGCATTAATTTTATTGTTAAATCTTAATGATGTTCCTATATTGTGTAGATAATAACTTCACTATGATATCACAAAGATAATTTTATTCATATTTCAGGTTACCTTTTTTTCCCCATGCAACGTTTAACTTCAATACATTTTCTAAAATTCTAGATTTCAGAATTTTGAATATTGCCATTCCTAGTTTTGTATTTGACATTTCATTGATTAGGGATTAATTAAATAGTATACCCTAACCCATAAGTTGAATCATGAATAGTATTAGTAGCCTACGACGTACTTAAATCATATCTAGATGCAATTTCTTCCTAAAGTATATTTATCTCACGAAGCGACACGCGCTTAATTTGTGGTTACCAAATATACAAACACGCTGTGAATTTCTGTGTAACCGCAGGAGCTCTCGGTCCCGTCAATGAAAATGACGAAATTTGTGTGTGTGTGTGTGTTATGTGCTAATGCTACTCGTCTTCTCGCATACAGTCACAGCGTGTTTGTACACTTGGTTACCACAACTAAACCGCGTGTCGCTTCGTGAGACAAAAATACTGTACATAATAGTAGAAAGTGTCATGGTAAGTAATGTCAAGGTAAGATAGCCAGTCATCAATGTTAATGGCAGGGTTAACGACCCCAGGTGCTCCGAACGTTTAAGTATATTCGCTCGAGAAGACCCTTCATTCACTGATTAATTGTAATTAATTAGCGAAACAACAGACAGCGTCTTCAAAGCTTTTCAAATACAAATAATATAATCCATTGAACAGCATTTAGACGTAAACCCACGTAATCAATCACAGTACCAATTTTTGGTGATTAATTTTGTAGCATTCATGCACAAATCCAGTTTAATCCAGAGCTTAAAAGTGTACCCATTTTCCGGACCTATCCGCCGAGAGAGACGTCAACGTAATCCCGTCAAATTAAAGTATAAACAACACGTTACCCCTTTGACTGTTAAAAGGTTTAACCCCTAAAAGCTAGACTTTTGGACGTTGGACGGCTGGACCTTTCACTCTTGATCTAAGCGGACAAGCCCTTCGTTAGTCGCTCTAGTTTTGCACGAAATTTTTAATAAACAGAGTTTGGTTGCCGAAAATAAAACACAGTTTGAGAGACAAAATTGCGTTTTTTGTTTTATATTGGACCTAGGAAATCCTTCGTGAAATAGAAAATCTGAATGGTTCATTAAGTATGGTTATTGTTTTTTATTTTCAAAATATACTTATAATAACCTAAACTGTAAGTTGATCGAAAATTCCACAAAAGAGCAACTGGAACCCATTTCTCTCATACTTTTAAGCTTTTGCTTTTATTTTCGTTCTAATTTTTGTTTTCAAATTACGTATATTAATTTTGTTATCTCAAGTTCATATGCGGAACCTCCCCACAGACATTGGCCCATCTTCCATCCTGCGTTGCCCTGTCACCTGCGCACTTGATGACCTTATGATAGCGTCAGTGAACGGAGTTCGCGCAGCTGAATTTAGGGCCAAAGATGTTTGAACTTTTTGCCATCGATACGCTAAGAAGAAGAATCTAATGTCATTTTATTTTTTTATTAGCCGTTAATGTCCCACTGCTGGGCAAAGGCCCTACTCTCTTTCCACCTATCTCTGTCCAGATGAGAGTCCAGCTCATCCCGCGATCTCCGTCGTCGTATCAAATATCTATCACGTTACGAAACTATGGAAACTAAAAACTGCGAACTATAATACATTAGTAGATTTAAAAAATCAATAATTTCAAAGCAAATCGAATAAGTCATAGAAGAAACGGAAAAAGTTACTGAAAACTAATTTATATATGATGAATTGCCATAGTTCGTTGGGTACCTACTTTTGTTGGGTATTTTTAATAATATAAAAATAGGAAAACCACCAAACCTAATAAAACTTTATATAGACAATATGTACGTACGTAACAATGCGAGTACATTCGAAACGATGGTACCTATCCCTTTCTGCGTACCTACTTACCCCTATAGGGAAAAGGACAGATTGTGGTAGCTTGATGTGCTGGCGTCTGTACAAATAGGTTGTAAAAATAATAATAATATAATAATATCCCTGGACATTTCACACAGCGCCATCTAGTCCCAAGCTAAGCAACCTAATGCTTGTGTTATGGTAACAAGATGGCTGATAAACTACTTATATACATTTTTTTTTTGTAAGTACATACATATTATAGATAGAAAAACACCCAGACTCGGAACAAATACATGTAGGTCATACAAATATTTGTTCCGTGCGGGAATCGAACCCGCGACACGCAGCAAGATCCATAACATTAAATATCTCCATAACCAGAGGCTTCCCAGGCATGGACCAGTACAAAAAAAAAGTTAAGTGACTTTTTACACCCGTTATGTGTGGCTACGTACATATACTATTTATTACATCGATTTATTAATCACTGAACTTATTCCAATAAAATTAATTAATCGAAGCATTTAATCATACAGCGTCCCGTTAATTATAAAGGGCATTGACATAGTAAATACGCGAGCTAAGTAAAGCTGGATTATATGCAGTAAATTATTCGAAAACACGTCAACTTTAATACATAGGCGATAAGAACTAAATTCATAGAACTGACACATTTGCTTTCTCCGTGTATGAATCAAATCTATGTGCTTGCCTCATAAGTGGTATGTGTTTGCATTTCCCAAGTACATATGTAATTACTGACAGATATGTACACTTACTAAGCAATTGGGGAAAGCAGCTAGGTAGGCTAAGTAGGATGCTCGGACTTCAGGTACAAATACAGTTCAAGACAGAATAAGCTGGTCACATTATTAAAAATATATTGTATTCTCTAGCACAACTATAAAGGGCAACTTGCCTAATGGCTAAGGGTTTACTCGATCGATGACGATCAAACAAAACAAGTCAATTCTGAAAAAAGTGAATTTGTGTAAGCTATAGACGATCGACATCGTATTTTGTCGATCGCTACCATATCGCTACTCCAAAGGAGATAGGTAACCAGGGCCGTTGGATATATGTAGTTGAACTTTAGTAAAAAACCGATAGATGTTTTCGAATAAAACTTAATTTAATTAATAGACCGCAAATAGTCAATTTATCAAATTAAATTTCATTCAAAAACATCCCTCGGTTTCTTACTAAATTTCAACTATATCCAACGGCCCTCGTTACTTATCTTCCTGTACATGGCCAATTTTAAAGACATTTGTTTATAAATTTATAAAATCGAGCAAATCTGTAAGAATCTGAAAGATCCCATTGATCGTCAAAACACAGCATATCGAGCAAACCTGTAGGCAGTAACGAATTAAAAAACAATGCGATAAAAAGGAACAATTGTAAGGCACAGAACACACTATATCAGTTTTATTCGGACAGACAGTCATATTATTGTAAACATTTACAATACTAATAAACTGTGACGACGAGTGCTGAAAGATTTTGAATAAGAAATAAGTACTAACAAGCACAATAGTTTCCTGAATAAATTTACACCGCTTTGAGAATATCAACCGTATAATATAAAACGATATATTACAATCAAAGTCGGAACTGTTTATATAAACGCTACAACATCAACAGGAGAAACGACACAAAGATTTTCAAAGGAATGTTTATTTTATGCTTTAAAATATACGGCTATCTGGAAGGGCAACTATTAAAATACCTTCACAAACTCACCTCATTAATTTGTCACCCTTTATTTGTACGGCCGCAATTTCATAGGCATAAACTAACAGACTGCGCATACTTCGATAATTTTACAATCCTACTAATCCAACTTATTTATTATTATAATTTATATTTATAATGTTTCTATTTATAAAAATATTATAAACGTGAAAGTTTGTATGGATGGATGGATGGATGATTACTCTTTCACGCAAAAACTACTGAACGCATTTGGATGAAATTTGGCACACAGATGGTTTATAAGCAGGATTAACATATAGGATACTTTTTATCCCGATATTCCTACGGGATCGGAACTTATGCGGGTGAAACCGCGGGGCGCAGCTAATAATAAATAAATGTTGAAAATATTTTCCTTTAATCAAACAACGTTAATTACTAAAATATTGTATTATTAGGGAACATGTTAATATTTTGAACTGGATAAATTGAAAGGCTTTTCATCGTAATATTGGAAAATATACACGGTATATTGTTAATAAAGTCTGTACAATAATGAGAAATATAATTCCAAGTTTAATTAGAATTTATGAGACACATCACTTTGTTGTCTTCTGTACCTACTTACACGAAGATGAAGCAGTAAACACGATATTACATATTATTACTCCACCGTTCGCTAAATGCTACTTAATTATTCAAGTGTTTGGTGTCGAAGATACATAAATTAGCTCCTCTATTCGAATTATACAGGCCATCATGTCATAATGTATTGCTCTGTAATAAGTTACAGTGAACTCATGCACAAAACTGTACTATTGTTCAGAATCGTGAATGAAACAGTTTTCACCCATTCCGGAATATTAGATTATGCTTCAGCTAGATAAATTTCACTGTAATTTGTAGGGTTGGCACAGGGAAGTTTTACACATTGTGACATGTTTAAACTGTAAACAAAACATGGCATAATAAACTGTACTGCTTGGGAGTTTGTTGCGCCAATTCTTCTTCCCAGCGAAAACACTAGCAAGTGTTGAAAGGCGGGATTTTAGGGGAAAGTCTTAAAGTGCTGATTCTCAACCTAATTTGAATGAATTACTTTTATTTTGATTTTTGAAATAACTTTATAACATATTCAGTTATTTATAGCCACTTGCAATGCCTTTTTTTGTAAGGTTTACTCCTCCGGCGCGCGCACAACAACCGAACTTCATATCGCCTCAGAATACAAAATGTATGAGAAAATGAATTATCTGCATATATTTATTTTTATTTTGTAAATGTTTCCCAAGTTTGAATAGTTAATCTGATATTCGGAACGGAGACAAATCGTAAAAATCGGTCCAGCCGATCTTGAGTTATACATCGTGTAACTAAGTAACCCGACTTTGTTTTATTTACATAGACTTGTAATAACAATAACTCTGTAATACCCCAATACCGATAACTACGTTTTTCCCTAAACCATAAACAGGATGTAATATCAATTTTAGAAATAAACTAACATAATAACTACCTTCTAGTACTAGTGGGTACTAGTACTAATAACTACCTACTACCTACTAGTATTAAACCAAATAGTAGTTCAAATATTAATTTTACCTTAGTCCGTTGACTCAGCAAAATGATTACAGAATCACCTGTGTATGAAACGTTACGCTAAATCACGGATCGAGAAGAATTAATAGCATGTTGGCCTACAGTTGATTGGTTTTCTCTGATAAAGTAAAACAACGAACCTTCGAAGCGAAAACGTAATTAATTGGGAAAACTTAGCAAATACGACGTCGATATTCCATTCAACGAACGCAATCAGATTAGAGTTAATTAGCGGAGTTTGAATGGAAAGCTGGCAACCCTAGGCAGTAAAGTATTCGGTGTGTGCGAGCGATCGTGTGCTGGCGTGCATTGTGCGAGGGCGCGAGATTGAAGCGTGCGGTTTGCATCCGGAATAACACAATGGCCGTTTCGATTAGTATCGCGATGCGATCTGTGGACGGCACAGCGACGGCCATTACACATCCTGGAAACGGTGTTTGCCTACCTGTGCCTGCTACCCGCCTGGCTGCCTCCCCGACGCGCCGATCATTCAAATTTCTATTTAGCAACATCCGATAACGCCGCCATTCAATTTATACGTTCCCTGTTTCACGAATCAGTCACGTCGTTCCTGTTATAGCGCTGTCCAATTGTTTTCTCATTTTGGAAAAGAAAACTGTTTTTCCCATTTCATCCTAAACTTATTTATGGTCCAATTCGTAACTTGTAAAAGCAATCGAGTCGTTGAGATAGTAAATTACAGAAAGCAAATCAAGAAAGAGACATTTTTTAAACAAACTGGCGTCGTATAACAAGTTTGCAGACGCCGCGGAGAAGGTGATATAAGGAGAAAAGTTTAAATTTGTATCAAGATCACGTGGCTCGTGGCTCGAGCTCGAGATGTCTCACTCTATCGCGTACTGCTATAAACTCGAGCCATCTCCAATAAAACTTTGACTCGTTTGCACTTACAAGAAAATAATACTGCTTGCTTACTTTCCGATTCGATTCGCCGACGTGAACGTGAAGACTGAACTGTTTTGGTGCTATTTAATTTACTGAACTTGTTTCTACGAGTTAAACTTGAGTGGAAACTGGGTATGACGAATTTAGAGGATCGATTTCAAGATATGTGCCTCGTTCGTCTAGTGGTTGCAAGCGCTACTGCTAAGCACGAGGTCTTGGGTTTGATTCCCAGGTCGGACAGTGTTATTGAGTTTTTCTATCTGGAAATTCTCAGTAGCAGCCCTGCACCCTAATTGCGTACCACACTCTCAATCACAATCTGAATCATTTTGAAGGATATTGCTAATCAATTTTTATTTTTTGACATCACGGTTGTTGCAATGGTTAAACGATTGACTGCTGCGCTGCGTGTCGCAGGTTCGATTCCCGCACGGAACAAATATTTGTATGACCTACAAGTAGTTGTTCCGGGTCTGGCTGTTTGTGTATGTGAGTTTAACTGTTTGTAAACGCACCCACGATACAGGAGTAATTCCTAGTGTGGGGCGACGTTTAAACAAAATCCATTGCTTCATATTAAGTTCGAAAAATGTGTCTGCTCAACCACATAAACAACGCAATGAATGTTGTTATAATTTCAAGATAAGTTAAAGAACACAATCTTACTCATAGTACCTAAATCTAAATGATTCCTAGGCTGGGTAAGTATTTACAGAAGCTAAACGATAGTATCATTGTTCTTTGCCTACATTAGGGAAATAGGTGTCTTTTGCGAAGATTTTAATCAATTCAACATTTTTTTTTTGTACATTTTTCATATAACAAACAATGTTAGAAAAATTAAATCGTTCTTACCTACACGGTTTTCCTTAGCTGTACTTTCACCTATCAGTAGTTAATTTAAAGAAGCTAATAATACAAGTTCCTTTAAGCGACAATAATTATTAACATTAGTCTCTAGGCGGTGGACTAATGGCAAAATAATCAATTATATGCTTCGTTAAACCATATCTGAAATACATGCGTACACATACTTCCATAAGAAATTCTGAATACAGCCAAACCATACTTAATACCACTAGTCGGTAAAAAAAACTTGAGAGGTGTCAAGGGACACCCGGATGGAACGAAGTTCAAAGAGAGAGAGAGAGACAGACAGAGAAACACGCGCACGCCACACGGCTTACAACTATAGCAAAAAGTGTCGTTCCAACTTTTGGTCTTAATTTTTTCCGTCTAGCCCCCTTTCGCAACGCGCGATAAGGAACTTCGTTCCAAAATATTAAAAATTCAGGAACTAAAATCTTGTGATGTGATTCTTATCGGCTTTAGTTTGCCGAGTCCAAATCTGGATACAGATTTATGCTAACACTTCTAGTTTTCGAGATACTATAATTGAAATAAAATACCGGAATTGTTAAGCAACATGTCTTTGGCAACCAGCTTTTGTCTCTTTCATCAATTTCCAAACCAAAATAACATAGGTAAGCCTTTTTTATTATAGGTGTTAAGCTGCGATGTAAGGCTACTCTACAAAATCACCACAAATATAACAAAAATTGGTTGGTGAATTTTTACATGAACGTGGCATTGTCTTGAATCTAAAACAATTTAAATTGAAGGTATTCTAATGTTTTATATTCAATAAATAGTATATAATGGTAATTTGTTCAATAATTATAATATAGTTAAAACAAACTTACCAAAACCTCAATGAAAACAAGCAAATAACTCTTTTGTTTAAAAAGAATCACTGCGCTTGCGCATAATAGCTTGCTATCTCTTTCTAATACAGAGATACATACAGAAAACAAAGAAATTCACGAATACCGTTGCCTGCAACGAAATATGACGAATTTTAGTGAAATCCACAGATGCTCACTGCATCAAAATTTGACGTGCTGGATAAATTTATGACTACATATTTCAATTTACCGTGTCTATATGTATCGAGTTCACATATACACATTTTTGATCTTATTTTGGTGCCGACCAGTAAAAAAAAATGTTTATTGAAGAAAAGCCTAAGTAAGTAGTAAAGCAATGTTATATAACTGAGTGGCTATGACAAGCACTATACATTGAAACCCTGATCTCCACACTAGGGGTGTCCCTGTATCTTAGAGATCAGTATCCCTCCGCAGCAAAGTCACAAGCCAATATTTGTAACTTATTGGCATTTGATAAAGTATTTTTTACATAGTTAAATAAAAAGAGTAATAAAAAAATAGAATATAAAAAACAAAACGAAATAAAATATTTACTTATATTATTCTCATTTAAAATTTTGTGTGAGTGTGGAGTAAGGAGTAACTGTGTTTGTGTGGGGGGATAATTAGCCAATAATGTTCCCACTAATGAAACACAGGCCTTCTATCTTCGAGAGGGAATTGGCTGTAATCTACCACGCGAGCCTAGCGCGGGTTGATAGTTGTTTCCTTACGATGTTTTCCCTCACCGTTTTGAAAGTAGTGGTGATGAAATTATTTACACAATGTAAAGCGCCTGTAAAGGTTCGAACCCACGATCTACAACTCAGTCATTCTCAAATCAACTCTCCATTACCACTGGGCCACCACTGCTCTCAATTTAGCCAAAATAATTTCGCTCGTCTCGATAAATGTAATAATAATTGGGTACCCGAAATATATACCATATAATGTATGTAGAAGGGGAATATTTTAGACGATATAATGGGAGCATATATGTTGTGTCCTGAGGGTTGAACAAAGCTCCTTTTAACAGAAAATTACAAATTGTTTTCTGTTTCTTAGCAGCGTTCAAGACTTCAGCTACAAAGGAATACTATCATACTTGAAATTACTTTCATATCTATATCTATACTTATAATAAATCTGTAGAAGTGAAAATTCTGTACATTGAAAATATCAAAAAAATAATTTACAGGGGGTGTTACTAGACCGACACCGAACCCAAAAATGTGATTAAAAAAATTTTTGTCTGTCTGTCGGTCGGTCTGTCTGTCTGTCTGTCTGTTTGTTCAGGCATCATGCAAAAACTACCGGTTCGATTACGATGAAACTTGGTATAATTATTCTTTAATATCCTGGGCACCACACTGGGTACTTTTTATCCCGGAAAAGTATATACAATAAAAAACAAACTTAATTTTGCGGTTTGATCCCTATACCCGATTACCACTGTCTGTACTGTACCAACCGCAAATACTAAGTTTGTCGTAGGTTGGATCACCCGCAGTGGAGTTCATTTTTATTCCTTTTAGTTTTTAGAGTTATTTAGGTTTATTTTTATATGAGTCGTAAGTATAGATTTTAATTTTAAAGTATAGGTAGTATATTTGATAGTTTACGTATAATACTGTTAAGTAGGATTAGTCATTCGTATAGATATTAGTTTTTAGGGATTTTGCTTATTTATTGAGTTTAGATTAGTTATCATCAGAAATAGGTTTATTTAGGTAGGTATTTAATTTTCTGTTATTGAGTTTTTTTTTTTAATTAGGTAGGTACTTAGGTAAAGATATCATATAGGTACCCTCTTAATCACCACTAATGAGACACAATTGGTTTTCTACTGTAATTAGCCACAAAGGGCCCGCGAGATAGATGGCATTCTGGGGAAGCACATACATTTTATCCTGTTAGCACGTTCCCGTGGGATAACTTCCGACATCCACGCGGGCGAAGCCGCGGGCAGAAGCTAGTACAAAATAAAAATGAATCCCTATTTCCCTTGGTCACGCCATAACTTGAGAACGACTTTACCGATTTCATCCACCTTTTTTTATATGTTTTCTAATACTTTGTAGACAATTGTAGAAGGTCCTTACGGAAAAAAAATTTGAGAAATTTGCTTCACGCGGACGAAGTCGCGGGCAGACGCTAGTTCCAAATAAAAGTTGCATTCGTTTTGAAAGTACACACAACCTACAAGTTGCGCCAACCAAGAACAACCAACAACTCGTGTTTTTTTTCCATTTTGCCTAATCATCGAGCATCCGTATCGTTATTTATCTAGCATCAATAGGTAATTCCCAACAACTCATCATTCATCTATGCTTATCCCAATTTATTTAAAGTCGGCACAACATCGTCGCTGATACTGCAATACCGCGTAACGAACAACAGACAATACCGCGTAACTTCGATATGGCAAATTTAACAGGAGAGCGAAACAACTCAGCCAATCGGCATCGTTAGCTCACTGCCGCGAAATCTAAAATTTGATACTTTCGTACTTCCGCGGTATTATCCACTGTTAGTTACGCGGTATTGCAGTATCAGCGACGACATGTCTTTTTCTTCCATACTTGTCTATTAGTCTCCATCTCCGTAGTCACTCCCCTTCTAGACTCTCATCTTTCACACAGTCCATCCACCTTTTCTTTATTTATTTATTTATTCAGCCATTTCTGTCCCACTGCAGGGCAAAAGCCTCCCTTCCCTCCTTCCACTTATCCCTATCCAGTGCTGTTAAACGCCAATCCTTGTGGAAAGAGTCGAGCTCGTCCCGCCATCTCATTCTGGTCCTGCCACGTTGTCGTTTGCTGCTGTTTGGGACCCATTGTGTGGTTACTTTAGCCCTTAGCTCCTCCTGCATGCAACAGACTAACATTCTATGGATTTCAAAATGCCTGAATTAAAAAGATTTTTTTTTGGTCTTCCACATGTAGCCATTCACATTCATGCTCAAAACTTTCCTGACGACATTTTCCTCATTCCTCCGCATCATATTCCCATGCCCGGAAGACGTAGTGTTGGAAGGCATCGTACCAGGTAGACCGATGACCTGAAGGCCTATTCTCGTACTTAAAAAAAGTTAAAATTCAAGTCGCCAACAATCAGTGTCAGAAACTTGTCAAAAATGTAGGTAAATTAGAGGTATTTTTGACAGATTGAGACTGAGATCAAACTGTAAACGTCCTTAAATTGCCCTTCTGGTATAGGCCGCAGGAATCCGCTGGATGCGAGAAACATAGAGGCTTATATCCACCAGTGAATGTATTTCCGCTGAAATTATGATGATGATAGTATGCCAATAACATGACAACCGATTTCCACACCACCTAATATGTATTTAAAATCAAGTAACAAAGATGACACATAAAGAAAGATAATAATATCCCAGTTTTCACGTGCAGCCTAGTGTTTAATTTAATTCAGCATCGTCTGCGGGCCTAGTTGGCACCTCGTCAACTGCACTCGCATTCCGGCGCGACTGTGTTTATACACAACCGTATTTCAACGTGCCAAAATCTGGATAAAACAGCGTTTTTAATGCGAAAATCTTGTATGAACAAACATTAAAACCGAGAGTTTACAATGAAAGATTTAAAACCACGTAAATCAACATCTTTAGGGAGCTTAAATTGGAACTCACATTACTCGTAAATGCACAAGTTTCGGCGCAAGCGGACATTGAACCGATTTCCGTCATTAATTTGTGAATAAACGTATAAAGCGGTCAAACCAGTTCACTGGCGAATTCTGCTGTTGCTAAGGAGTAATACAATTTGCTTGTAATTCCATTCAAACTAGTTGTTTGAATCAACAATAGTTTGGAGGTGCCTATTTGCATACGCTGAGCATTGTTCGAGTACTCGCTAACATGAGGGACATGGGCTCTATTGTTATTTAGGAATACTTAGGAACTAATGTTTCTAAAGAGTAGCTCTGTCAAAACTCCATTTACCTATGAATACAGGGTGAATTTTTTATATTGGGCTACAGGATAAAAAAGTGGAACTACATAGAGAAATCAAACAAACCACGACCTCGATTTTAGAGAACTAACTTGGTCAAAGTAAGCTAGTAGTATGTCCCTCTAGGATAGGCAGCATCATCCTGTCTTCTAACAATAACACATTGCCATCAATCCGTTTGCAGAGCGTGGTAATTGTGGCAATATTTCTTATGGCCGTTTATAGTAACATCTATTGGGTTCATGGTTAACAGGGGACATCTCTCATCTCTGTCACGTGTGATTAGAGCTAGACACAGCCAACAAATGTTGTTAAGTTATTTTGGTATTATAATTTCTGTCTGGAATAATTTACGACTGCTTTAAACAAGTAGGTACGTACGAAAATAAAGTAATTATTAATAAAAATATAATACAGCACAATATAAAACGAAGTGAAACGTGGTCGCTCACAATAAACCTTAAAGGGCCTTAGGCTTAAAGTCACCCAACGAGCAATAGAGAGAGCTATGCTTGGAGTGTGCCTGCGTGATCGAATAATCAGAAATGAAGAGATCCGCAGGAGAACCAAGGTAACCGACATAGCCCGAAGAATTGCCAAACTTAAGTGGCAGTGGGCAGGGCACATTGCTCAAAGAACAGATGGCCGATGGAGCCGAAAAGTTCTGGAGTGGCGACCGCGTACCGGATAACATAGCGTTGGAAGGCCTCCCACAGGGTGGACCGAAGACCTTGTGAAGTCCGCAGGAACCCGTTGGACGCGAGAAGCACAGAACCGGTCGAAGTGGAGGTGCTTGGGGGAGGCCTATGTCCAGCAGTGGACGTCTTTCGGCTGAAATTATGATGATGATGACAATACAAAACAGTTTCATCATCATTATCATCACTGGCAGCCTTGTTCCACCCGCTGCTTAGAATAGCCCCCTCTTATTTGTGCCATAAAAACTAACAGCTTATTATCATAAAAATCCGCACTATCAGTTATTCTATTTAATTTTAATACATCAAGAACACAAAAATGAAAAAAAAAAGAATTACTTATATATTTTTTTTATTATAAATTTCAATATTTGGCTGTCATTTATATGGTGTACATAATAAAGAGTATTCTATTCTATTCTAAATGTGAACTTAAATATTTTTAAAGGCACGTGTAACGGCACTTTCTCATGCCTACGATGACAATTCCCCTTAATGACTTCTTTGAATGTAATCTCAAACCTTTGTCCTGCGCATTGTCTCGTTGACTCAATGATAAGCATTTCATGAATTTATTGTTGGCACATATTATCGCTTTTTATGTCGACCGTTACTTTGTAAAAAGGGTTTAAGTAAATAACTTATAACCTTGGCGCCATGTGGCAGACAGGACAATGATCACTTAGCTAGTTATATAGACTATAACTAGCTAAGTGATCTGTCCTTCCCACGTCTCCATAGACGAAAAAAATCTTTTACAAACTATAGGAGGCCATCCTCCTACAGTTTGTAAAAGATTTTTTTGGATGATGCTATTAGAATAATCAGCCTATAAGGCGCCGTCAATAAAATTAAATTTAAAGTATTAAAACTCTAAACTATAACTCCAAAACATAATACCAAAGAAGAAGGCGTCAGTTTATGTATGTATGTGTGTGTGTGTATCAATCTTATAAGGTTTATTTAACATTGCAAAATATGTGACGTCACACCAGGGTCACACAAATATAATAATATCTGTGACAACGACAGACTGGTCACCAAAACTCATGAAATTTCTGTGGCATTCCCACTGCTGGGACACAGGCCCTCTCTTGAGAGAGAGTGGGCCATAACCGTAATTCACCATGGACCAATGGACGTGGGTCCGGATTGGTGGATATCACATGTTTTCAAATATTTGGTTCTAGGATTTGCCGGTTTCCTCACGATGTTTTCGTTCACCGTTTCGTGAGCTTAACGCTAGTTTTGTAAATCTTTAAAGGAGTGTGATACAGGGAGTTGTATTTTGAGCTCCTTGTAACCAAGTTCTTATTTGTAATTTGTTATGGTATACAATAAAAAGTATTCTAGCTAAAACTGAAACTACAAAAGTATGATAAAAAGAACAAGGTGATCACAGAAACCACGACCTCGATTTTAGAGAACTTTGTCAAAGTAAAGCTAGTAGCAAATACCTGTAACCTTTCTCCTACCTAATTAACCTTCAAGACTTCTCTTGATATTTAGTTACTTACGAGCTCTCAGCTAAGACAAAACAGATGCTGAAACTAAACGTAAACAACAGTAGATAATTGCTACTGTCTTTCGCATCGCATCGCACCTCATTACAAACAGTACCTTAGATACAAGCAAGCACACCCAAGTTTTTATTTATTACAAAACTTATCCGACTTTGGATTACAGCTGTTTGCACGTTGTTCCAAGGTTTATATACTGTATGTAGTACTTACTTAGATTCGTTCTCGGAGGGGCTCATGGATAAATACTACCAGCGAAAGCTACGCTTGCCGCGGTTGGTTCATGGTGACCAGTGACCATCCATAACATTTCCAGGCCAATCCGTGCCTCGGAAAGTACGTTAAGCCGTTCGTAGATCTTTGACAATCGATAAGGGTAATCCAAAGCCCAAAGTTCCGACAGCCAGTCTTCGCAAGGGATATCGTGTTACCAGTAACTGGGTTGCGAAGGTCGGATAGGGAGTGGCTTCATGTAAAATGCTGGTATTTGTGTGAAACTTGTGTAACTATGTTAGGGTTTACCAACATAGTTGGAAAAAAGCCACCTAGGTAGATTGATTGTAGTAGGTACTTACTTAGATGAAGTTCTCTTCAAGCAAAACTTGGGGACATAAGTATCCATCAACCGAAATGCGTAACGAGCTCATAAAAAACTCTATTCCTTCAAGCAACAACGTTATTTCGTAAAACTTTATACTGCCTGATATTTCATAAAAATGAGGCTCCGTAAACAAATATAAAAACATCATTTACTTTATGGCGTTCGTTACTGGTGGGTTATATTGGACTTTTTAAGACTCAATTATATTTTTTATCTAAAAAAAAAGCATGGCCGCAATTAATTTAGATAATGTTTAATGAGTGTAGTAAAACCTGTAGGTTAGTTAATGAAGTCCGTAAGTTTCCTAGAATAACGGTGGCCACCACATAGCGTGCGCAATTTAGCGGCGAATGACGTCACTGAAACGTTAAATAACGTTTCAGTGACGTCATTCGCCGGTAAATTGATGACGCCCAATGAGCTCTTCCCTCTTTTTCCCCTTTATATATTGTGCATTTATATATAATATATGTATATATTAGTTTCACATTGTAAAATAAACATGTAAATAAAGTACTAAATGACGAATTTAGAACACAGGTAAGTAATTGCAGCATTTATAGAAATTAGGTACTTTTAATTTTATGAAACTAAGAAGGTGTCTTTTACCAGTAGTGCTATATTATATATCTCAGTCGTAATCTGTCAAAAATACCTCTAATTTCGCTATATTTTTGACATTGATTGTCGCTGAGATGAGATTGCGACTGGATTTTGAACGTTTTAAATTATGGGAATTAGCCTTCAGCTTCAACATACACACATAATTATGTACTAAGTGCTTTATTTCCAATAACATAAATAGGTGTATATTCCGAAATTGTATAACAGAGAATCTCTTTTTTTTCGGTGCGTAAACCAGTTGACGGACGTCACACAACAACACAACGAATTGGTCGAGCGGAGTATGGCGGGAGCGTTTCGAAATAGGTTCGCATTATACAGCTTAAATACGGGATCGACAGGATTCTACAATCATGAACAGTGACACTAAAAATAATTCATTTAAAGTTAGTATCACAGCAAACGCAAGATCTTTTACCAAACTAAGAGTTGTTCTAATGAATTTGATACCACGAGACAAAAAAGAATGTGGGTATTTAGCGTCAGACTGTCAGAACACATAAGCCTTCTGTCTGCGACGGCTAATGAAACCCTCAAAGTCAGACCCTTCACTATTCACCTTTTGACCTGTAGGTCAATAACTAAGTACTCTTTTCGAGTTAAATGAATAGAGTAATATAATAACTTTGTTTTCAGATTTTATAATATTTTGGCAATTTATTATTTCTCTGCAGTATTTTTACTTTTAGGTTCAGGTTTTTTTTCTTAGACAAAATATACTTAACTTGTTAGGTATATTTTTAACGTTGCGTACATAATGTTAGCGTACAGTCAACATTGAAAACATTAAACCTACACAAAGGTCAACAAATGGAAATTGCTTTTAATATTGTTATATACTTACAATATCTGTAGACACAGATTATTTATTCTCTAGAAAAGGTAAAATTACAAGTAATATTAGTTTACGCCATTATCGATAAAAACTTTGCGGAAGCCTACAAATAGAATTTGTTTTTAACAAATTAATTACGTTTTATGTGAACACAAGCGTAATTCGGGAATAAACCACGGGTCACAGGACAGAAACAATAGAAAGTCGACTTCATACAACGAACGAAAACGCACGCACAGCGTACAGCGAGTGCAAGCGCACGCGACTGGCAATGTTCAGTCTCTCTCAGCCGTATGTAGTCGGGCAAGATTTACAAAAAGCACTTTGACTCTACTTTGCCCAGTAGGTACCTGAAGTAAGCGTTTCGTACGAATGTGAACTTTATTCCCATGAAATTAATGTTGATATTCGTACGGAACACTTGCCTATATTCGCTTATACAAATAGGTGAATCAAATGCATAAGAATAATTTTCGTATTTGCACGAAACGCTTACCTTCCTTATCAAAGTAAAGTCAAAGTGAGATCTTTCAATGTTGCCCTCTGTGTGCGTGCACCTGTTTTCGCTAGTCGTGAGGAAAGTTTTGAGTATGAATGAATAATGTGAAGGGCTATAAGAGTAGGGGAAGACCAAATAAACGGTGGATGGAATATTAGAAAGATGATACGGCAAGAAAGGGGATGACTACCGAGATGACGATTAATGGAGAAGTATGGAAGAAAAATAAATGTTGCCCAGACACCAAATAAATTGGGATAAATCGAGGAGGCCTAATCCCTAAGCACCAAATTCGTTGTTCCGACTGAAGTTACGGGCAATACCTACTCCGTATCACCTACGGACATAAGACTAGTTTAGGGCCTGATCTAAGAATGATTGACACCATGGTTTGACATCTGTCTCTACTCCCAATCTGTTTTTGCACGGCCGAAAAAGTAGGTTTCACTCCGAAGTTTCGAAATACGGACTTAGAAAATCGGCCCCAAACACAGGAGAATGATGATGAAATGTATGGAGTCGACCTTCTGTACTATGTCTGTGTATCTTTGGCTGAGCTAAGCGCCATCTTTAAATAAATAGCCACCCGCTTCAAACAACAGCCTAGTGTGATGAAAGAAAACAGCAGTCCTTAATTAGATAAGTTAATGTGGGCTACAAATCACCCCTAACCTAATAGGTACATTGCTCTAATTATAAGAGATTAAATTGCCTACCAGGAAACAAAAAATAGTTAGAATCACAAGTGTTTGTTTAACATTAACATGATTGTTATTTATGACGTTGTCTGAAATAAGAGGAGACAATTGGTTAGAATATTTCTTCGTAATACTCGTACATACATACATGATAGTGATACAGCAATTTACGTTACTTGAGACAAACATTGTTTTTGTAACATTAGAGATTCGATTGAATAATAATTCGTAATTAAACATTTGAGTAATGTGAAATGGTCCCAAGATACAGGCTCCGAATAGTCTGGGGACCGCCATAAAGATCCAACAGATGATCGCTAACGGTAACAGGTCGATGTTGAGGTGCTCCAAGGTAGCCCGCGAAATTCAAATTTTCTTACGTTTTTTGCAATTTGCCGGTCAGTACTAAGTTGTACGTTGATTGAAATATGATTCGCGGCCGTAACAAATATGTATTTACAGAATTATAATCATTAAAGTCATCAACACAACTCTCTAAGATCAAGTAATCCTACTGAATGACTATTTCATGAAATCTTGACATTTTAGGATTATGCTAACTTAACAAGTTGTATTACTGATTCTAATGATTATAATTCTGTATATACATATTTGTTACGGCCGCGAATCATATTATAATCAACGTACAACTTAGTACTGACCAGCAAATTGCAAAAAACGTAAGAAAATTTGAATTTCGCGGGCTACCTTGGAGCATCCACCTTAAGTTAAGTTAATTTTAAGCTAATAACTGTAACATTGGTTCAATAAATTTATTATTATTATTACAGATTATTATTATTACGCCTGTATGGACCACATGCTCATCAGTAGCGCATGCGACCACTAAACCAACGAGGCATTGTAATGTTTGAATATTATAATTGACAAATATTTTGAAAGAACTGAGGAAAAAAGCACTTCAAATGCCATTGTATTAAGCAAACAATGTATAGGAAACGGATTCAGACAGCGGAACAGCTAAATCACAGCCTCTTCGAATGTCTGACGCAGCTGACCATGCATGCAAGCTGTCAAACACATTATCTACCTCCTAATTCATCCTAGCCATCACACGACCAAAATTAATAGCTACAACTCCATTAGCAAGTTAGGTTATTTTACGCCCCTCATAATAAAACGAGAACCATGCAAGTTTTAGGTGTTCATAGCAACGGACAAGAAGCCCATTCATTTCGACAAGCACATAACTATAAAACGCGTCTTCACCACGGTGAAAATACAAGTTGGGTAAGTTAAAGTTTCTCCTTTTATTACTACTTATGTTCTAACATACGTTCAAACTATGTATTTACTAGGTGTAGCTAGTCATGCGTGGGCACATCACGTGACCCTTAGCATAATCAGCCCACTGCTGGGATACAGGCCTCCTCTCTGTGAGAGGGCCGTAATCCACCACGCGTGCCCATTGCGGGCGTGTAGAAATCACATGTCTTCGAATTTTTGGTTCTAGGACATACCGGTTTCCTCACTATGTTTTCCTTCACCGTTTTAAAAGTGATGATGAAATAATTTACTCATAGTTAAGCACCTCTAGGTTCGAACCTACGATCCTCGTAAGTCGCGGTCGTTACCCCAGCCGGTCGATTCTGTAAATATCTCACCGTGAAAACTCAAGTGAAGTGAGCTTGATGTGAGTTGACAGTAGTGTCAATCCTTAGCATTATTTGGAACGACAGCTCACTCCACGCTCACTTCACCTAAGTTTTCACGGTGAGATGGTTACAGAATCGCACTGCTGCTCTGGAGTGGCCACGTGGCCCTTAAACTACATAATCCTATACACAATCTCTTGTTCCGGATAAAAGTCCCCCGCTCTCAAAATCTTCGATTCCGGAACATGTAGGTAACAGAACGCTGTAAAAGCACCTATTTGTGGTTGCAGCAAATCGTTGTTTAACTCTTTCGTACAGTTTACGATCGCCATAAAAGGAGTAAATTTACCGTGCCACTATTAAAATCTATTCTCGTAGGTGCAAACGTTAGGGCCGAGTGGGAAGGAGAATATCTTCGGCTATATAGGGCGGTGCTATCGCAGTAAATCACCATTGCCTTCGTGAAACAGGTCTTTACGTCAGCCAACTTGGATAATTAAAGTACGTTTGAGAAACAACGTAAACAAACAAGTTTATGTGACTTCTTTATAGATGTTCAAGTGAGGTCTAGCGCGGCGAATTATGACGGACGTTAATGACCATGTTACAGTTCGTTTTAGCCTATGCTCTTAATTATGTCCAAGCCATGAAACATGTCTAAAATGAGAGAGTGACGCTTGCACAGATGGCAAGAATAAGAGCCAATAAAGACAATTTGATTCGAACATGTTACTTGGAACTCTGCGAAGAGCTCTGTTTGTGTTGAGCTTATGTGCTGAGGAAACTATCTCTGTTGCGATACAATAATAAAGCTTCTAGGAAACTAAGCTCCGTACTAGGATATGAGTTTAGTTCGGTTTATCTTACTAATTCCTAATTTCCCTACCTATCTTTACGAGCAATATAAACGTAAATGACAAGTTCGTGGGGGATGGTCTGGAACGAAATCGTATCGAGCGTGGATTAAAATTCTATTTTTAGTACTGCAAAAGATTGTCTATGCGATTCGTAGGTACTAAGAAGATTTGTTCAACCATTTTAACGTGGGTTTCTTGAAAATTAAAAAAAAGTTTACGAGAAAAGGTTGTATTTGTATCTTTCTGTCCGCCTCCTCCCAGTCAATACGGACCACCAAGCGAGCCTCTTCCCGAAGGGTCCAACCTTCTGTTACCACTTGGAAGTCTCTGAACCGCCTCCAAAGTAAAGTGGGAAGATGCAACTACTACCTACCTCGCAAAGCGGGACTGTCTCGATGGTACGGCAGCAGGATGTGGAAACTGTATCCTACCTCCTATCCTGCCCTCTGAACCCCGAAAAATGCCTTAGCGACCTCTGCCACCGATGATGCCGTGGAAGATGCGATTTTTTAGGCCAACATTTAATACAGATACATGGCCAACATTTAATACAGATACAGGAGCCCGTGGCTAAATAATAACAGCCGCACAGGGCGATCGGTCTGGTTAAGCTACGCTTGCCGCGGTTGGTCTGCGGATGGGTGACCATCTTTACATACTTTATTCGTGGATCTTTGACAGTCGTTACGGGTCGTCAGTAGCCCGAAAGTCTGACAACCAGTCTTACCAAGGGGTATCGTATTACCCAGTAACTGGGTTGTGGAGGTCAGATAGGCAGTCGCTCCATGTAAAAATACTGGTATTCAGCTGCATCCGGTTAGACTGGAAGCCGACCCCAACATAGTTGGGAAAAGGCTAGGCAGGTGATGATTTAATACAGTACACGACGAAGAAAAATGCTAAAAAGTTTCCAAAGCTTACAGCATAGCGTTCTATGAAGGATGCAAATGTGCTTTGTATCCTCCATATCATAGCAAAATAGACACAGGATGATTAAAGATGACGGATGTAGGATGCTACCGATCATTTGCTTACAATATCATTATTGAACAGACACAAAATACTATCTACTTATGATATTTGTAATCCATTCGGGTTTTTTTTTGTCATCCTGTTTTGAAGATTGTTTTATTTACATTTTGATTCGGACGTGACCAAACATTAAAGTTGCATCATTTTTAATTATAAAGCACTACTTATGCTAGTGCCTATATAGGTAGGTATGGTCGATTTCGTAAGAGCTTTACCACTTTTTTTTTTTTTTTGAGGATGGGAAATCATCAAATGACTCCCGCTCTGGATGGAGCAGAAGGGAGTGTCAGACTTTTACTGACTAAAACCCACCCGTGTTCCTTCCTTAGCCCTTTGTGTTCCAGGGCAGCGGTAAACCCTTTCGGATGGTCCCGCTACCCTGGCAGGCTTCGGCCCTATGGGGCCCCGTCTCTTTTGCTGACATCTCTGAGCTTTACCACTTAAGACAACAATGCCCAGTAAATTGAAACTTCACTAAGGCTGAAACTATCTAATTGCCGCATACACAAATAGACCTTGTCGTACCAACCTTAGGACTTCCTAACCAAGGCCCAGGGCGACCAGGGGTTGGCTTTTTTTTAGGCTAAACATTGTCATACAACGTGGTAATACTGCCAGTCTCTTGGGTAAATTACCAGTCGAAAATGATGCGGAGGAATTTTCGACGCCATATCACAGTTTTTAATAGTTTTAGTTAAGTTAGGATAGGATAATGATTAAAAATTATGATGTATGGACGCTAGCAACTACAATCTGTCAAATTTCTGTAATAGATTTTCAACTTTAACTGTAATATTTTAAGGTTCAAGGTTGATTGGGAAAATTTGACAGTTTCGGATAGCTTGACCTGCTGGCGTCTGTGCCTAAGGATGGTACCTAGCACAGATGGAGATGATTTAAAAAAATGCGTTTGCCATAAGCGTTCGAGTTTTTTTTTTTTTGTATTACTAACAGTACCTATATGGACTTCGTCTGAAATAAATTTCTTATTATTATTATAAGACAGCACGCCCCTCCACTTTTTCTATACAAACATTTGAAAAGTGTATGCAACAAGCAGTGGAGGGGCTTGCAATTTTAAAGTAAACAATGTCTAAAGTAATTACGAGGTTTACCTCGTAACTGCTTTAGACATTGTTTACTTTCAGCCGTCACTGAAAATGACATTATTGTATTTATACAATAATGTCATTTTCAGTGACCCTGGCCGGCTGGAAGATTAAGGAGGTCAACATCGTATGACAACAAAGGGATATGTCCCTATACACAGAGGAGCAATTCTCGTAATTTTAAGAACGTTCACAGTCTGATCTTAGTCTCAATCTGTCAAAAATACCTCTAATTTCCCTACATTTTGACAAGTATTTGACATTTGTTTGTCGCCGACATGAGACTGCGACTAGATTTTGAGCGTTTTAAATTTTTTTTTAAGCACCGATGAAATCTACCGACGTGAGGGTGTTTAGAATCATGTGCTGAATCCATGGTAACAGGTTGCGCGTCGATGTCCCTGCCACCCTGTATATTCATACTATTATAATATTATTCATGCGAAAGTAACTCTGTCTGTCTGTTACACTTTAACGGCTGACTGAATTATGACGCACACAAGAAGACCATTACCTGTGTTAGAACATAGGATACTTTTTATCCCTGTTGTTATATGTTCCCATAGTATAATTTACGATATCCACGCGAGCGACGCCAACGCCGCCGCTGCGTCGTGTGTAAAAGCTAGTACTAATAATTTAAAAAAAAGTATGCGCTTGTTTTTTGGACATGCACCCTACATAATCAGTCAAGAATTTTAGTATAGATATATTTACTTCTATCCAGGTAGTTTGAGTAAATAAAACGATAAGTGATTAAGTGTTAGGTACCTAGAGGTATATGATTGTTATCAACAGGGGGCCTACTCCGAAGTGCAAAGTGCGAATGTTCGGATCGGACCGACACATGGCCGAACCGAATATTATTGAAAAATGCGAAAAAAGTTCCATAGTCAATATTCAAAAGAGTAGGATCGGAACCGACCGAACCAAATAGTAACTTCGTAGCAGGAAACGGCCGAACATTCGGCCGATACTACTTCGGAGTAGACCCCCAGGTGTTGCAATGTCGTTTAACTTTATATTCATAGGTAGGGTCAATGTTTAATCATAACAAATTATCTTGTACGGGAAATATTGTAAACATAACTTTCGAAACTTCAAGTTAAGCGTCAGAAATAATACGTCATCGGGATTTTGTTAAGTCATCATCATCCATCGCCCGACTTCGCCCACTGGTGGGCATAGGTCTCTCTTGTCTTGTGTGAATCCCCACACTCCTGTGCCAGCCTCATCCAGTTTTTGTCCCCATTTTGTTAAGTAGGGACATAAAAATTATAACCAACAAAAGAACTGTTCAGTCGCAAGTGCCCAGCATGAAAGCGAATTTATAACAGTTCCAAAAAAATCAAAAGGAACGATGTAACGCGATAACTGGCAGCGTGTCGCAACATGGAATCGCATCAGTCTTTTGTCACGACACTATCCGATTCAACACGAATTTCGATCATTCACCGTTTGTTTGCCATAGAAGAACAGGTGTTCCGGCCCTCTGAGTTATTGCTCACTCCATACGTGAATAATAGCGGAACTGTTACAACGAACATTTGCACTTTTTTTACTGTATACCGTTGATATGCGAATGGCCGCTCATTCGATAACTTGAAATTGGTCCCTAGAACGTTCAACGGGGCAATTGCTTTAACACACTAACACCTAACAGTAGCAATGTCTTTCATTTTGACAGTTCAACAACATTCATTTTACAATGGCGAGTAGACAAATGTTTCGAACATATGAAGCAATGGATTAGCAACATCCTTCAAAATTATTCAGATAGTGATTGCAAAGTGCAGTTAGGGTGCAATTAGGGTTCAGGTAGCTGCGATACTTATTTTATTATCTGCCAGTAAATGGACTGTATTGCGAATTTAGTTCTGTCCTATTTTTAGGTCTTTGTTACATTGTTTTCCACCTAACGCTGAAAGGATTTTGCTGTGATGCAAAGCAACGAGCATCCAAAAAAAAAAACAGAATTCACACGGGAATGTGTGGAAAATTGAAAATATTTTCACAAAAGGAAACTGATAATAGTTAAAAGGTGTTTGGTCGCGGTAATTAACGTCTGGAGAGCAAACAAAACCTTCTAAATAATGTTGTTGGTTGAAAACTTAGAAATACAAAACAAATGAAATAATTTTGAATGAGACCATGATTTTTACTGGAGCCTATTATTATTCAGTAGCAAGGTGACTGACATTAACTACGTGGTTCTCTAAAGGTAAGATCATATGTTAGGAGGGGCTCATGACTAAATAATATCAGCCGCACTGGTCGTGGTCGAAGGTTAAGCTACTCTTGCCGCGGTTGGCTCGTGGATGGGTGACCAATTGACCATCCATTACATAATATCGAGACCCTTCCGTGTCTCGGAAAGCAATTCGTAAATCTTTAACAGTCGTTACGGGTAGTCAGAAACCCATAAATCTGACAACCAGTCTTACCAAGGGGTATTGTGTTACCCAGTAACTGGGTTTTGGAGGTCAGATAGGCAAACGCACCATATAAAATACTGGCACAGAGCTGCAACTGTTTAGAATGGAAGCCGTCCCCAACATAGTTGGACTAGGTAGATCGATTGAAGGTTTCAATAATTCTGCCAGAATTAAATTTTTTTTTAAGGCTCATTTAGCTAATTGGTGTACGATGTCCAGGTACACACGGCTACACATCAAGCTATGCTAAACCAGTACTAGCTGACCGTTCATTGTGAGAAAATATCATACAAAGTGAGGCCAAGACAAACTGGTTTTGTATAGCTTGACGTGTAGCCGTGTGTACACACGACGACATATCAAGCTGTACATTTCCAGTTTAAGCTCACCCCGCATTTTATAGGCTATTCGTACAGTGAGAAGTCAGTTTAAACTGGACATGTACCGCTTGATATGTCGTAGTGCGTACTTGTCTAGACACAATGAAAATATTAATTATTCAGTTTGTGTCAAGTAAAACAAATATTTTTGACTTTAACCAAGCTTCTTCTCAGAATTAAGATCAGTAGCCTAAAATCCTGACTAATCTGCTAGACTTAATGCCAGTTGTTATTGCTTTTAATTAACTATGCACAATCAATCTTAATTTCATTCATATTCATCTACTAGCTTCTGCCCGCGGCTTCGCCCGCGTGGATGTCGGAAATTATCCCACGGGAACGTGCTAACAGGATAAAATGTACGTGCTTCCCCAGAATGCCATCTATCCCGCGGGCCCTTTGTGGCTAATTACAATAGAAAACCAATTGTGTATCATTAGTGGTGATTAAGAAGGTACCTATATGATATCTTTACCTAAGTACCTACCTAATTTAAAAAAAAAACTCAATAACAGAAAATAAAATACCCACCTACCTAAATAAACCTATTTCTGATGATAACTAATCTAAACTCAATAAATAAGCAAAATCTCTAAAAACTAATATCTATACGAATGACTAATACTACCTAACAGTATTATAAAATAACCTACGGTCACTACGTACACTATCAAATGTACTACCTATACTTTAAAATTAAAGTCTATACCTATGACTTATATAAACATAAACCTAAATAACTCTAAAAACTAAAAGGAATAAAAATGAACTCCACTGCAGGTGACGTAACCTACGACAAACTTATTATTTGCGGTTGGTACAGTACACAGTACAGTTATCGGGTCTAGGGATCGAACCGCAAAATTAAGTTTGTTTTTTATTGTATATACTTTTCCGGGATAAAAAGTACCCAGTGTGGTGCCCAGGATATTAAAGAATAATTATACCAAGTTTCATCGTAATCGGACCGGTAGTTTTTGCGTGATGCCTGAACAAACAGACAGACAGACAAAAATTTTTTAAATTACGTTTTTGGGTTTGGTGTCGGTCTAGTAACACCCCCTGCCATTTATTTTTTTGATATTTTCAATGTACAGAATTTTCACTTTACAGATTTATTATAAGTATAGATAAATAGAATAGAAACACAGGTAAAAAATCTCTCGCAAATTTTCGATGAGACTTCAACGCAGATTTTTTGCGCTTAACATTTCAGGCAAAGACATAAAGTCCGTAAGGTAAAAGTAAAACGCTTAAAATTCGACACACTGCTTTCAAAACACCAAATTAATGTTTTGAGTGCAAGCGTTATAATTCCTTAATAAAACGTACCTACATACCTACCGTCAGCTAGCAAACTTTCATGTATGTAAATATATATATTTGTAACCCGCAACCTGCATCTGACGTAATAGAATGAAAATATTTTACAAATCGCGAGTATTCGCGACGCATTCTTAATCCTGACCTGAACACGATCAAATGAAATTGAATTTTATACATTACTAGCTGCGCTCCGCAGTTTCACCCGCAGAAGTTTCGATCCCGTGGGAAAATCGGGATAAAAAGTATTCTATATGTTAATCCTGGTTATAAACCAACTGTGTGCCAAATTTCATCCAAATCCGTTCAGTAGTTTTTGCGTGAAAGAATAACAAACATCCATCCATCCATCCATACAAACTTTCACGTTTATAATATGAGTAGGATTGCAAGGACTATACAGCATAGGTAGGTATATCAGAAAGGTGTGGTCCAGACCATCAAACTGAAAACTTTCTCCATGGGACCAACATAGTAATTTTAATATAGAAAAAGAAAAAAATCGGTTCCGTTTGAGAGCTACGATGGCGCAGACAGACACTGATACACACGTTGAACTTATAACACCCCTTTGTTTCTGTCGGGTTTAAAAAATAGGCCTAAATACCTATCCAGCAGCTCAGATAAATATGGAGTATATTAGGGAGTAAGTCCTAATGAAGTACTACAGAGGCGACACCCGGAAATGGGATATTAAGGCCTGTAGATAAGGACAAGCCATTCTATTCTGTAAAAATCTCAACTTGATAACTTAGGTGAAGTGAACTTGAGTGAGCTGTCAAATGCATCAATCCATCGCATCGTCATCGCGTCGGGTGGAATAACTGCTCACTTCAAGCTCTCTTCACCTAAGTTTTCAGGGTGAGATTTTAAAAGAATAGACCGTATCTTCTTATTCGCAGCAATCTTGTCAGAGCGGTTGTGGTCCTCATGTAGTTTCTTTTTTAGGGGCTAATGTGATTCGCCTCACGATTTTTCGCGGATTACTCCATAGATCGTCTAGTCAGGTCCAAAAATTCGCGGCATTATATCACCAAGCGTCAATTATTGGCAGCTCGTTACTAACATCAACACTGTTGATTTTAATAGGTAATTAAAAATAACAACACGATACTGTAATTATTAAATGTAGCGGTATTTTACATTATGAGCTAAAACATTGGTTATGCGGTTTTAATGTTTACAGTTATGAGTAATTCTGACCAAAGGCAACGCTTAATCCAACAGTTGATGGTTCACAAAAATAATTATGAAAACCACACCAGCATACCTATTTGAGTTCGATACGTTTTCGTGTCGAATCGAACATCAATCAATGTTATCAAAAGAGTCCTGTATAGGCTGTTAACAAATCCACTACCCGAAAATGTTGACAGTTTACACCAAATATAAGACGGCTATTCTTAGTTTGATCTCACGCTGATGGCAATGCATATTCTAAGTTCTTTGATTTTATTTGATCAATTTTAGTTTAGTTAAATTTTAGTTTTTGTTTTCCTATCTTGCAATAATCACTATGTATGTAATACACTTTGAAAATGCCGCAACTCTGACTACCAAGATACAGGCCTAGGCATTTGCCTGTATCTTGGGAGTTGAGTATCGGGGTCGTCGCGCCGTCGTATTCTTGTACAAATTGTGATTAATAAATATTTTATTTTTTATTAATCTATTATTTTATCTAGCTGTTTGCAGTTGGGGTCGAAAATGTGTAATTTTCGATTCGGAAGCTATGCTGGTTACTCCCGACTCCTGTGTGACCTTATTGTTAAAACCTTGTTAAAACTGACGATCCTTCTCGGAATCTATTCTTGAGTCCGACCAAGTGTTATTGAGATTTTCTATTACAAAATTGATTCTTATTAGTAGCCCGTACACTGAATTTGGGCTTCCGTTAATTACAATAGGCTCGCCCCTTTTACTTGGAACTTCATAATCGGTAAAATGTAACGTGAACGTCCTTATACACCGCTGTCGACCTCCTCAAGGAATATCATATTCTTCAATTTCGATGTTGGTAAACGAATCTTTGAAATAAAAATGTTTGTTCGTAAATGTTAGGTTCACTAACAGCATTCTTCTCAATAGTCCCAATTTCTATCTCTCATCAACTCATCCTTACGCAATACCAACTCAAGAACAACGAGCAATCGATTCTTGAGCTTATATCATCCACTTGCCCTTATATCCCGATTTATTTAGAGCATTGCAACATGTCTTCTTCTACCATACATTTCTATCAACCGTCATCTTAGCATTCCCTCCTTCTCCGAACATCATCTTCCACAAATTCAACGTACAGACCCAGCCAGTATATCTCCTCAAAGCCCTAAAGACATTCATCTTCTTTCATACATCTCAACAGAGTTGTACGTATAAAAAGGAGTGAATGAAATGACGGGTTTTTCGATCATAGCATCTTTCACATAACCCTCCCCCCAAAACAGAATCGTAACTCTCAAATCAGCAAAGACGTTAACATAACAATGCCATAATCAGCCTATAATGTTCCCACTGCTGGGACACAGGCCTCCTCTCGGTGAGAGGGAGTGGGCTGTAATCCACGACGCGGGCCCAGTGCGGGTTGACAAAGACATTAATAAAATCAATATCAAAGGAGCCGCCTCCATCACGAATTGCAAAACATACTTTGCAAAACAGCAACAATGATACAGGCGCGTGCCGCGACACAGTGCGATTGTTTGTTGGCCAATGTGCTCATCACAATGATTGGGGAGCATTGTTTCCAATTACGTAATACAAACCAGGCGAGTTGATCTCATTAGGAAATGGGACGGAGTGTTACCAGTAATGAGATTTCCTTTCAACTTTTGTCATGAGATTAAATAATCTCATGACAAAAGTTGAAAGGAAATCGTTTGGCTTAGTATGGCCATATGATGAAGAGGGAGGAAACGCATGTGACTAAAAGAGTGATGAATATAAATGTTGAGGTATGGAGAGGGAGAGGAAGGCCAAAGAAAATATGGATAGATTGTGTGACGAATGATATGAAAGAGAAGGGAGTGAATGATAGCGTGCCGGTTGACAGGCGAGAATCAATTTCCTTTCAACTTTTGTCATGAGATTAAATAATCTTATGGCAAAAGTTGAAAGGAAATCGTTTGGCTTAGTATGGCCATATGATGAAGAGGGAGGAAACGCATGTGACTAAAAGAGTGATGAATATATAAATGTTGAGGTATGGAGAAGGAGAGGAAGGCCAAAGAAAATATGGATAGATTGTGTGACGAATGATATGAAAGAGAAGGGAGTGAATGATAGCGTGCCGGTTGACAGGTGAGAATCAATTTCCTTTCAACTTTTGTCATGAGATTAAATAATCTTATGGCAAAAGTTGAAAGGAAATCGTTTGGCTTAGTATGGCCATATGATGAAGAGGGAGGAAACGCATGTGACTAAAAGAGTGATGAATATATAAATGTTGAGGTATGGAGAAGGAGAGGAAGGCCAAAGAAAATATGGATAGATTGTGTGACGAATGATATGAAAGAGAAGGGAGTGAATGATAGCGTGCCGGTTGACAGGTGAGAATCAATTTCCTTTCAACTTTTGTCATGAGATTAAATAATCTCATGGCAAAAGTTGAAAGGAAATCGTTTGGCTTAGTATGGCCATATGATGAAGAGGGAGGAAACGCATGTGACTAAAAGAGTGATGAATATAAATGTTGACGTATAGAGAGGAAGGCCAAAGAAAAGATGGATGGATTATGTGAGGAATGATATGAAAGAGAAGGGAGTGAATGATAGCATGACGGTTGACAGGCGAGAATCAATGAATCAACTCAGCCTATCGCAGTCCACTGCTAGGCATATGCCTCTCCCAGACTGCGCCACAACACCCACACAGAACAGGAGAGAATGGAAGATAAAAACATGTTGCGCCGGCCCCAAGTAACATAGAACATGGTAAAGCCTTTGTTGATGATGATGGTGATGTACAATGTGTCTATGGGTCAATTTAGTTTTTTAATCTTTGTTTTTTTTTTACGCTTCGCCTTTTTTTGATGTTTTTTCTATTTTATTACTTGTATTGTGTATTTTGTTGCACTGAATACACGTATTATCTATCTATCTATCTTTATGTATGATATTGAGGTACCTACTCGATTCCCTGAATTCTCTAACAAAACTTTTAGATGTTCTTAAAAGTATTTCTGCTGCTATAATACTCCTTGACGAAACAAGGATAACGGCGACTTAGAATTGAGTTGCGTTTAGCATTCGACCGTAATCTACTTGTCGCATCCGGAAATTGACGTTTACAACAAAACAAGGCACGCCACCTAGCGGCAACTATCAGGACTAGGATTGGCGCGCTTTGACAGAGTCGGGGCGTTTCCGGTCGGTTACGAGGTTGAGGAGAACGCGCCAAGTTGGCATTCTTGATCCTGGTGATCGAGCAGTGAAGACGCTTCGGAACTGTCCTACGTTTTGTTGATCCATCATCCTTATTGCCTGCCATTGTCTCACAGCAGGGTAAAAGCCATAAGAGTTGTTGATTGTGTTGTAATGATTAATTAAAGTGATCATTTTGTTATTTATTTGCACGATACCCACATACACCCACCTGATGGCTGATCGTAGCTCAAGTGGCTCAAACCATCCTGACCATCCGTCATCAGAACTGGGATTCAGTCGTGTAAATGAATCGACAAACGGTGTGAGTAACAGTGATACACAATGGCGTCTACTTATCGAATTACAAAACTGTCCAAGTTCGACCCAGACAATGCCGATAATGATGCGCGAGCATAGGACATGTTATTTTGGGCATAGGCTGTATGCAGAAATACCTTTTACGAGTGACGCGACTGTTGCGCCTACCGCCATGTTTGAGAAAAAAAAGAATAACGGGCGTTTGAGTTCGCCGTTCCCGTGTTTAGAACACACAATCTAAGGCGTGTGCAAACGTAACATAACATAACAGTGCACAACAGCTGATTTGTGTTTTGCCGAAAATTCACTGCAAGGTCAACTTGTTGTGACCATCAATAAGACGTACAAAGGAGCAGCATCAACGTGACTATCGCAAATAGCATACCAAGGAATGACATGGAGTGAGTTTAAGAATGGAGTCAAGGAGCCCCGCAGCCGTCAGTGAAGCCTTTCGTGTGCTACAAGTGAGGGAAACCAGGACATATCGCAGCCGGCTGCACGAGCAGTAGCAGCCAAGCCAAGTGGATGGTGGACAACGTGCTGGAAGTCGTGAACGGCGAGTGGACGTCGTACAACTACGCTTAGAGTTAGAACATAAAGGTGAGCTGTATTGTTTTGTTTACGATTCTGGTGCTGAATGCTCGTTAGTAAAGGCGAGTTGTGCAGCCAAATTAAGTGGCAAACGAGTTAATAACGTTGTTGCATTGACTTTTAGCTCTTGTAATAAATTCAGTTTTTAACGGTCAACAACAGAAAGCTAGATTTGATAGAACAAAGGCAGCTATAACAAAATGTTCGGTTGACGATTTCGTGTTATTAGAAAACGAAGAGTGAAGTCAGATTATAAGACTAAGTTAGATCCGAAGTTTTCTAACCTTACAAGTATGCTCACCATAGGTAAAGAAAGATGCCAGTAGGTCATGTACCAGTCGAAGTAGATAGTGATCACAGTGGTGATGAATAAGCCTACATTATGGGAAGCACGCGAGTAGGGGTTCTCTATCGGCCGTAGTAAAGTTGTGTGGTGTCACAGGGTGATGCACACGGATCCATGCGCTGGATGTGTGAGAGCAATGCGATTGCTGGTCGGCTGGAGAGCCGTGGCGTTAGAGTGGTTTACTCGTGTGTGGGTTTCCAGGTGTCTAAGGCTCATAATGATAAAAATGATTGTTAATGTGGATAACGATGGTACATAGCTCTGGTTGATGATTTACGCTATGATTAGAAAATCAAAGTTTGTTTACATTACTCTGGTTGAATCTTTTGTTGTCGATGATAGTTTGGATCAAAGTATTACTAACGAATTTGAGGATAGTGATAGTTTTGTTGATGAAACAGAGTAGAGATTTAGTTGTGTGTGTTGTGTGGGGTTTCGTGAGGAACCATAAAGTCCAGTAGTGACTTGACGATCCGAGGGCGATGCGCAAATGAATTTGACGAGTTGAATAACTGCAGGTTACTAGATAGTATGTGACACATGCATCTTAATTGATTATTTTTATCGTAACCTTGAGATTTGAGAATCAAATAGTGGATAATGCTTTGAACTCTGCTATTTTTAGTTTTTTCGAGTTTTCATTGTTTTTGCCTGTACCTACCGAATGTGGTCAGGAGTGACCGAGCTATGTGATACTTTCCGGGAATGTTTCTTTACAGAATTAACACACGTGGACATGGAAGAATACTACAGCAGGCCGGTGCTTATCGAAAGTTTCGCATCAAGGAAGTGCATTGATGATAACCTTGGGCAAGATGTCCACGAAGCAATTATGGAGGCGCCTGCACGGCGAGTGGCCCAGGCGGTACCGGGCCAGCGCCTGCAGCAGCGGCTAATAGCGAGCGACGCGCTTAAGTTTGCTATGTCAGCAATCCGAGCAGTGTACCTACTGATGAATACTGGGTGAGTCATATCCAGTTTATTGCGATTTTGGCATCAAAAGATTGTGTTAAGTCAAAGTGTACAAAGTACCCTACAATTTTTATCAGATTTTGATTAATAATCTGCACTTAGAGATGTCATTTCATGTTGTACCGGTTATCTTAAAAAGATAATTTAACTGGCCGTAAGCTATTAGATCAAGGATTTAACGTTAGTATGGCATCTGATAGTATTGTTTTGCGTAATCACAACAGGTTAGGTTGTTAGATTATGTAAAGTTTCAAACGCTTGTTTTCAAGTTAATTTCGATAAAGTGAACACTGACGTATACTGACGTTCGGGCAGAGTTCGTTCCCAGATTAATTGATCTTTTGTTAGAATACCGTCTTATTTTTCTGGTGGTATGTCTAGATCCCGTGTTACATGAGGACAGTTGTAAATTCAACTTTTAGATCGTTGTATTACTGTTAATCGTCTGCCTTATAGGCTTAGTTTAGTGACGACTGATGACGATGTGACTGATATTAACATAGACGAGATAATAGAGTACGTGACACAGGAATGATAATAAAAAGGCCAAGTACATTGAGGTTGTTGAGGAAGACGAGATAGTAGAAGTAAAGTCGAATTGAATTGTTTGTGTTAGATGCACAGGTTCTCGATTCGTTGGGTCGGAGACCGTACCAGAGTATCGTAGCCATAGCCCGTTAGAAATCGGCATCTACATGTTAGACCGTGGGTACGTGGTACGCGGTAGCTCTGGGTAGTATGGTCGGGTCTAGCCTCGAAGCCAAGACCGTAGAGTCAAGGACGACTCGGCATTCCTGCGGGAAGTGCGTATGTGACAAATGTGATGCAGCTATGTTATAGCTGTGATCGTTGACCGCGAATGAGATACCTGGGGCTTTGTTAATTGGTTAATAACTTTGGGTCAATTCCTAAATTATCAGTGTACCTTATCCTCAATAGTACGTGGACTCTGATTGATTGTCACATTGCTTATTTAATTGTTATCTCTGCCTACTACTTGACTTGTTACTTAATTGTTTGGCAATTGTTTTAAATTGATTTTGCTATTTGGGAAGTTAATAGAATAATGTTAGAAATATGATGTAATTGTTAGTTAAATAAACAAACTTTACAGTCCAAATTTCTTTAATTGAAAGCAAGCAGATAGCAACATAAACTTTGAATCGATGCCAGGCATAGCCGAACGTATACTGTGCTGTTGTAATATTGTTTCAGATTAAGGCGCAGATTTCTCGAAAACGGTCAAAAAGTGGTTTTTTAAAGCAGTGTATCTCTTAAACCGTAAATAATTAGGACCTAAAAAAAAAGTATGATATTTTCAAGTCTTATTTTAATACAGTGATCGAGCCCAAATCATAATTAAACATACATTAATGCATCAAAAAAATCTTCAAACAAACCTCTTCTTTGTCTTTAAAAGCAGTTTATCTCTTTATTAACAACAATAATTATAATAAAAAATATACCATAAAATTTCTAATGCCAAACTGCATCCAGTGATCGAGTAGTTTTTAATAAATAGTTAATATCTAATTTTATACGATTTTATAAACGTTTTTACGACATACGCTTGCTCATTTCCTTGCTGCCTGCACCGCGCCAGTGTTCCTTGGAACGTTGTTGAGAACGGACCTGTGTCGCTTTGCTCCGCAGTGGAATTTTTACGTTTTGTACCGTGAAAATAAAAATGGGAAATAAATATAATAGTGGGAAGAGATGGAAAGCTGGTCGTCGAAAGCGTTTACTCCAGAGTGTGCAGAATATAGCACGAAGACTGTAAGAAACTTTATTACATGTACCTACCTAAATAAAGAATGATAAAAATAAATATATTTCTCGTGAATTTAATACTTCTAACTTAGTAATTAATAATGCCTATAGATGTAGAGTACACTATATTATAGGCATTGTTACTAAGTTGAAATTATTTTCCGAATCATATCATCACCTGAGTGACTTGAGACTCACCGAAGGCCACAGAGTAAGTACCTACAGTAGGGTCAGCTGTGCTTCCAATTGTATTTCAATGATTTTATTATTTTAGATTGGCGAATAAGCAAATTGCTACTCAAGAACTGGATGATACTGCTTCTCGATTGGATGTTGAGTAAGTACCTACCTACTCATTACAATAGAATGCTTCCTTGGTTTAGTGGTGAAAGGGATATCTTCTCGATCGCGGGTTCGATTCCCACGGGGAATAACAACTTTAGGTGTTGTTTCTAGTTGGGCTAGGACTTTTTTGGGGTCATCCACCGTCGGTAGTGTAGTCAATTAAAATATCCGTTTTTTTTTTTTGTTTACTTTACAGACGGGTGTCGATATCTCAACACGATAAAACAGATTTTATCAACTTACACTTCAAGTAACAACAATAACAGCGGTCTCAGGTCAGTGGGGTCAATGACCCCAAAAATCATAATTTTTTTATTTTGTCTCAAGACATGATGGGTATCGATATCTACTAAACACGACAAAATAAAAAAAAATGTTTTGTTTGGGGTCAATGACCGCTGTTATTGTTGTTACTTGAAGTGTAAGTTGATAAAATCTGTTTTATCGTGTTGAAATATTATATAGTTTCGCTAGCTAATTTAATTTCACTCTGTATTATTGTTTTATTACTCATAACTACCAGACTGTTAAATACGGGGTAATAATATTAGGCCGGCCACATACAGTCGGAATTCCGTTTCGAAATATCGGTTCGGTTTTTTTTTTTTTTTTTTTGACTTACCTACGTATACCTTTTATACGTTCACGTGGATGAATTCGCGGGCATAAGCTAGTGTATATTAAATCAATATTGTATTTTTCCAGTTCTACTATTGAAAAGCCATCATCATCTATTGTTCACAATATTCAAGCAAATCAAAAGGCATTTCAAGAAGAAAACGGAATTTTTCGAATTTCGTATTATTGTTCTAGTCCTGTGGGATTTAGTGATCTATCACTACAACATCTTGATTAAGACATTATAGGGTTTAATGAAATATTTAGTGATCAATCTATTGAATAAAATCTGAACTTAGTATCCGACAACAAATGACAAAGTAATAGATATAAACATACCTATCATAGAATACATTGTATTATTTTCAAAAATAATTGTTGTTTTTTTGCAGTCCTCCTACTGAAAAGCCATCATCATTTATTGAATTCGATGTCATCATCAAAGTAAAGTGTTCATCAAGTAAAATTCAACCTTTGTTCAAAGGCTTACTATTCCATCAACGACTACTTACACGATAAGAATAGTTGGTCGCCCTAATTAACTCAAGACAATGTTCATGTTCTTTCTCCAGAATTGGCTTACTGACAGGTTATTGTTATTAGTATTAACTTATTTATTTATTTTACTTCGATGGTCCTAGTTTATCATCTGTGACTTGAAGTGACAGCTATGTGACCAGAACCCAGCAATGCGTAAATATGTAAGCAGTCACGCCCTTTATACCTGGAGGCTTTTATTTAGGTAGTAAGTTTTTATTTACATTTTAATTTTAATTAATTATTTTATGAGTACCTATGTATAGTTTTTATTATATTTGTTGGTATATTGGCATGGCTAGCTGACATATGGCAAATAATTTAATTTTATGTTCTGTGCCTTATAATGTTAATTACTTAACACCCAGTATTGTATACAATCAAGTATTTTCTAACTGAACAGACAGCTGTGCTGCTGGGGGTTTGTTGCGCCACTTTTTCCTCCCAGCGATAGTACTAGGAAGTGGTGAAGGGCGGGCGTTTTTGGGGGACTGTCTTTTGTAATTTTTTACGTTTGAAAAGTGCTGATTCTCAGCCTTATTTGAATAAATGACTTTTGATTGTGATTTTGATTTCGATGTAAATTTACACGAAGAACTAGATCAAACGACCTATGAAGCTGAAAGGTAGTTTTCAACATTGTGGATTTTGTTTGATCAAAACCTGCCTGTTTGAATATTATATATATTTCTAAGCCGTCAGTACTTCAACTGAATTTTATATTTTACTTTGTTTTAGGGAAACTGAAAAATTATCGATTGGTGGACGTAAAGTAAACATCAGTAATTTTTTTAAATCACTCCAAGAAATATCAAGCCGGACCTTTAGACTGCGGCTTAAAGTCAATTGAAATCGTATCTGCACGTTTGTCAGGTTGATGACTAAATTCGAATCGGGAATCGGCGCCAATGTTCGCTTACCTGAACAAAATTAATCCCTACATCAATCTTAGTATAGTTTTTAGTATCTTTGATGGTATATTGGCGTGGCTAACTGACATGTGGCAAATAATTTAATTTAATGTTCTGTGTCTTGTAATGTTAATTTATTTAACATACCTATTATTGTATAAGTATTTTTGAACTGAACAGAGCTGTGCGTGAAGAAGTGGCGCAACAATCTCCCCAGCAGAGTTTGTTGCGCCACTTCTTCTTCCCAGCGATAGCACTAGCAAGTGGTGAAGGGCGGGCGTTTTTGGGGGACTGTCTTTTGTAATTTTGGCATTCGAAAAGTGCTGATTCTCAGACTAATTTGAATAAATGACTTTCATTTTGATTTTTTTTCTTTCTCACTTTCACAATTTTTTTCACTTTCTCTCTCACTCTCGCTCTCTTTCTCTTTTTCTTTCATTACAAACTAAAAATTGGACCCTGTATAGTCTTTACACGGCTGGCAAAATCGGAATTCCGTTCAGAAATATCGATTCGGATTTTCGAAGGCAGCAAATCCATACAAAATAAATTCGAAGGCAGAAAATTTCGAATGGAGAACTATTGTAAGTACGTGTGAGGTAGTTCCTTGATTTTGTATGAATTCGTTGCCTTCGAAAATGCCGAATCGATATTTTGAAACGGAATTCCGTCCGTATGTGGCCGGCCTTATTGAACTAAAAAGTTTCGAGCCCACGACCGCTTGTGGCTTCTAGATAAACTTCTGGATAATAAATTAAATTGGGGGTCACGGGTTATACACGGGTCCCACAAACCATAATTCCATACATCGGGGCTCAAAGGGCGTATATATAGCACATTTTGGCCAATTAGAGTTATTTACACCATCTTGTTCAGTTTTTTTTTCTCTATCGATTTATTGGATTTCGTGAAAAGTCGTGTTCATCCTTTGAGCCCCGAGGTATCGATATAGGGCGCATTGTGGTTCATGGGCTCCATGAACCCAATATGGCATTTGATCTTCGGCCGGCAGATATGTATATTGCTCAGAATTTCCAGTCGATCTATTCTGCGTAAAAAAAAAGTAAGTAGGTACTAACTTATTCACTTTTATTTGTGAGCGAAATTGTAGGGAAAAGCTAATTTAATAATAACTGTCTAAATTCTGCCGCCCGGTTACATTGATAATATTTTCTATTTTATTAATATTACGAGTTCTTTGTTTGTAAAAAAATATAAATATACACCACTGCTCTGCAATAAATGCTGTTAGCTACCTATATGTGAGCGTCGCGCGTCTGACACTATGGCAGCTAGCCCTACCAAATAGAAACTTCGTGACTGCTTCGCGCGTAAGTACGATGAGGGGCGCGCGGGGCATTTTCAGCGGTAACGCCCATTTGAGCAAGGTTAACGGCATAATACCGGGCCTTAACACACGAGGACGTGTGTCCTCGTAGGATGGCCGTGTCGCATCCGGAAATTGACGTTTACAACAAAACAAGGCACGCCACCTAGCGGCAACTATCAGGACTAGGATTGGCGCGCTTTGACAGAGTCGGGGCGTTTCCGGTCGGTTACGAGGTTGAGGAGAACGCGCCAAGTTGGCATTCTTGATCCTGGTGATCGAGCAGTGAAGACGCTTCGGAACTGTCCTACGTTTTGTTGATCCATCATCCTTATTGCCTGCCATTGTCTCACAGCAGGGTAAAAGCCATAAGAGTTGTTGATTGTGTTGTAATGATTAATTAAAGTGATCATTTTGTTATTTATTTGCACGATACCCACATACACCCACCTGATGGCTGATCGTAGCTCAAGTGGCTCAAACCATCCTGACCATCCGTCATACTTAAATTAATCGTAGGATATCGGTATTCCTAATTGGCTTTCCGAGGTTTGAAGCAGTTCATCCGTGTATCAGATCGAGTACTGATAGCCTATAGGTAGGTATTTAGTTACCTTAGAAGCCGTTCTCAAGATATTTTAAAACATTGTAAAGTTTCTTGCCGGCTCTTCTCCATAGGAAACGACCAATTGGAACCATGCATCTAGCTTCTGACGTTTGTGCCCATTTAGGTTTAAGTGAAATAAAATATTTTGATTTTGATTGAGTTTTTGACAATAATTTGATATTTAGTTCCAAAACTTACATGAACTCGAAGAGACAGAAAATCCTTTCTATATATTTTTTGTACTCGATAAAATCATATTTCCGGACCGCAAACATACCTGAAACAAAAAACAAAACAATTATAATAAAGTAGCAGTTAATGGGTAGTTATAACAGTGGCTATATTTTATCTTTGTTTTGGTTAAATTCACTGCTACCACCCCTATTTCAGACGTTTTAATTTCGTAAACAACAGATACATAAATTCAGTGCCAGAGAAATAAGGAAAAAATTCAAAAGAAGAAGATATTTATGATGCATGGGGAAGTAAAGTAGTTGAGTTTAACACGCAAGAAAGTAGTGCTGCACCCTAATCCGAATCATTTTAAAAGATAACATTTTTTGGATTGCGAAAACATTTGCAACAAAACTATTTTGATACAATAAAAATCTGTCATTTCTATGGCAGGCAAAGCTAGTTTTGTTCAAAACTTTTCGACTGTGGTGACGTGCGTACGTTCAACATCATCTGTCAGCTTTTTCGAACGGCAGCATCTTTGTTTGCTTGTTTTAATTATTTCTCTTTTTCTGAGGGAAGTATTTTTATGTTCTGGCAACATTTTGAATTTTATCTCTGCCCAAAACAGTCTTAACTCGAAGATTATTTTTGGCCAGACTATTGCTCTTTGGCGAAAACGTTTCAAACAAAACTGTTTTACACAATATAAAACTGTCTTGTCCGTGACAGTCAAAAGTCAAAATTAGTTCAAAATGAATTTAACACTGCAAAACATACAATGGGCGGCCTTATCGCTTTTTGCTATCTCTTCCAGGCAACCTTGGAATGGACCGTGATTGCGTGGACATAAAATGGGGTTGTCATTGGTACATTATTACATCATTTTGGTCTCTACCGACAAGAGATAGAATTTGAAATTGAGCGACAGAAATTCTCGCACGTGTTTTTTTTTTCGCCGTTTGGCGACCTTCAAAAATGTTTATGTCTTTGCTTTAAGGCTCCGTGCACGAAAAAACCCTCTTTTGTCAATTTCTTATCGAGTTGTCAGAAAGCTTGAAATAATTGAAACATAGTCTGTATGACTAGGTATAAAAGTACAGTTTCCATGGCGCTACACCATTCGTGTCAGTCATCGCACCTGTTAATAGTTTCATCACTTTTGCACTCTCTAAAATATTGTTTATTTCGCATTTGATTTACTTAATGAAGAAATTGTATTATTATAAAATATAATTTAGATTTTATTTTAAGGATAGCTGAAGACTAAAAAGTGATTTTTAAATTACTTGAAATGGTTTGCTAATTAATAGGTAAAAATATATTACCGACTGGTTTAAAAAGAAAAAGTTTTCTTTGTGATATTTTTAATGTCCAAAAGCAGTTTCTTGTAAAAAGATGATCAAACCTCAAATCTCGGGTAATTATTCGGAAAACTTGTTGCGAATACCAGTGATTTTCCATGAATAATTAATTTGTTCGAAAAATCCCTTCCATCCACATGCAAAAAAAACGAATTCAACTTTTCAACTTTTCAAATCACAAATCATTTTGTTTAAATTATTTTCCCTTTCTCACAAAGAATGAACAAAATTGGGCAAAATCAGTTGATTTCGTGCGCGTTCTCTTACTTAAAATAGAAAGTCTCTTCCATTCAAGTAGCGATCGCATAATTCTAAAACAATATTATATAGCCATCTATAGGGCTGTCATTTGTGAGTCTCAAAGCGTTCTGTCCGCCGTCCTCATGACAATGATCTCTTTTAAAGACGTTTTTATTCAAACGATGCTAAGCTCTGACTCATTTCCTTAGAATTTTACCAATGATTCATGGTTATATAAATACATTATTCTTAATAATTATGCAGTTTTAGAACAAGCATTATTACTTAATGGTAGCCTAGGGACAAGGGACCTAAGATGAGGATAATTTATGTAAAATTAATGAGGAAGGAAAACTTTACAATGAAATACCTGATAATGTGTTTAACAGCAACAGATGGTATACATATATATAAAAAAACCCTAGAAGAATACCTACGCTAGAACGAAGAACTAACACCGAATGTCACCTATTCAATCTTTTAACTCTGTTGTTTTGTATAACTGTATGTGATCACAGAGATTGTGAATATGTAGATATTCACAATCTCTGTGATCACATACAGTTCTCAGTATGTAAGTATTTCTATACTTTTCTCAATATGTAAGCAAACCGTAAAGTTTTTTTTTTTTTGAGAAATAAATGTCGTTAAACGGAAAAATAAATAAACACGTTTGTTTTAAGCTACTTGGCGAACACATTTAAATTTATATTACAGACTATTCTTATTTAACTTGGAAAGTTTTCTGTTCAGAGTTCTAGATTAGCCATTTTTCATGCGAGAGCAGAGGCTAAAGCACAAAATGGCGGACATAGTTGTAAGTAGTGACTCACAGTTTTAACGACAGCGATTACTTGCCTACTTAAAGTCATTATTCGACCTAACTGCTCTATGCAGTTTGCAAATGATTGTGATTTTAATCATTTTTTTTTCTTTGAAAGACAATGCAGCTGTTGGGTGTACAGTCAGCAACAAAAGTCGGTTAACACTTTAGTTGTTTAAATCTTAATTAAAGAGAAAAATATTCTTAAAAATCATATAGTAATAGAATATTTAAGAATAATTAACTCTTTGCTATTACATGAAATAGAGAAAACCAATGTATCGCATCATTTTGTATCAATTTAGATGATTTGTAAAAGTAACAGTGTTAATGGACTTTTGTTGCCGACTGTACCAATAGATTTATCATCATCATCATTTCAGCTTAAAAACGTCCACTGCTGGACATAGGCCTCCAAGCAGATTATTGTAACAAATTATGTATATTTTTAGACTTAGGGCTGTATTTTCCAACGCCAGATAATTTTTATTCGTGGAATAAAATTGCCATCTGACAGAGTTTTCATGGAAGAACTGTCCAAAATTCAAAATGACTCCTCGAATAAAATTATCTGGCGTTGGAAAAATCAGCCTCATAGAAAGAAAGAAAGAAAGAAAATACATTTATTCGGCACAAACTAAAAGACACACAATACACCAGATACATACATCAGATAAAACAAACAATAAAAAAAAATAAGAGATTAGGTAAAAAGTGTGAAGTCCGATGTAAGAAAATCGCAGGAAAGTGTGCCTCACGGCTGCGCCAAAAAGGCCCAGTTCAGCAAAAATGCCAGACAGCTAGTGCCTGACGCTGGTTTTCAACTGGACCTGATGTGTGAGGTGACAGATGTAAATCAGCTTTATACTGCAACGTGACGTGTGAGCCTCATCAGTCAATCAACATTTTTTCAATAGTCAGATAACTTTTATCTGAAGAATAAATATGATGTATACATACATAATCCCTATAATGTGCCCACTGCTGGGACACAGGCCTAAATAAGACAGTTTGACATATTTTCTATACAAAACCTGCCAAACCGCAATATTTACTCTTCAGTTAAGAGATATCTGACTATTAAAAAACTGCCCAAAAGTATATAAAATACCGAAGATAAAGAGAGTGACTAACCTGGCTACCGAAACACATCAAAAACAATATTTACACACTTACTCAAACAAACAAAGATGAAAAAAAAAGATTATCTGATATTGACTCTTAAATCCCTTTGAAATCTCAATAGAGGAACGCTTACAAGAATTTTTTCAACAATCTGAATAACAATAATAAAATTACTGAGTCATATAAAAAGGCGATCAAAGGATCAAGGAAGGTGGCCTCGAGTTGAACGCTACACAAAGGGAGTAAAAAGTACCAACTGCGGGACTGCGAGCATCCAGCGAGGACATCATTCATCATCTCACGACAATCGCTCCACAATCGAGGCCGACGTTGTGTCGACAACAGGACAAAATGGAATGAAAAACGAAATAGAAAATATCACGTTTTCGCATCAAAAATAACTAGAAGAGCGGCCTAATGGTGACTTCCCTAAAGATAAAAATAGCATAGATAACATCAAATCAAAAAAACATCAAATCTAGACTCCGGGCTGTTACCGAGAAATTCACGATGAATAAACCAATAACACTTTGCCCGACCAGGATCGAACCCAAGAACCTCATGCTCACCAGTAACGATTGCTGCCACTAGAGCATGGAAGCAGTCAAAATAAACATGGCGTCTTTGAACGAAGAAAACTACCGTTTGAGACGCACCTGTGTTGTCAGCCTTTACGCACTTTTTTACCTTTTTCCCTGACTCCTTGATATTCCAGGGGTAAGGAGTATCTGGGGAGAAAATGACGATGTCCATTTTCCACAAATGGCCACCCGGAATTATACTCGTTCGATGTAATCGTCCAGTCAGCCGCGGTCGTTTACTTTTATTACTCTAAATATTATTCGCATCAATTTTTTTTTTTTTTATTTTTTTATTTATTTATTTCAACAAAAGAATACACTGATGGGAATACACAGTTCTTCTGCCAAACTGCAGGACAGTTTGTCGGCAGTGTTCTCGTGGACACAGCTCTTTTTCTTAAAACTATAACACAGACATACGCATCACACCACGCCTAACTGCACACATACGAGTACTCAAGCTGCCCAGTGTTTATTTACTTAAAAAGACACTTAGGTGCCTACGTAAGTACACTGTTCTACAGCCCGACTACCCGTACATGTACACTGGCGTCTACACATCGGCTCATATGGCTCGCTTGCCCACGCGCGGCGAAAGCACATGCTCCTAGCGTCCCGACCACCGCCGCAGTCGTCCCCCCCCCGGTGGGAGACAAGCTACCCAGCGTGAGTGAGACACCACAGCGGCCGCCCGATCGCCAGCAGCACATCGCGCGCGCATGTGATAACCAATATGTACACTTCACCCGACGTACCCGCACTGACACTCGCACGAACTAAGCTATACTCTCCATACAGCAAGTGACTCGAGTCTCCGGACAAATACGCCAAGCGAAGCGACATCTTAACAATTTTGGCTCCAGCGCTAGGGACACAAACCCAAATAGTGCTTACGCAGGATATTTTTTAAGGCACTTTTAGACACTGTTTCGGTAGAAATTTCCCTGGGCAATTCGTTTAACAATGTCGGAACTAGCCATTGTCTCGTCCTTTGACCAAAATAATTCTTAACCTGAGGGACCGAATAATTATTTCTCTTTGTCACTTTACGGATTGGTCGGTTATACACTTTCTTTACTTTATGTTCCATTTTGTTGTGCTGTTCTAAAATTATTGTTGTCTTTACTTTTTTCTGTATGGGTAATATTCTACAAATTTTAAATAATTTTTCGTACTCCTTATTAACACTATCTTTAGTTGCCCTGTTAACTAGTAATTTTAATAATCGAATTTGTAATAGCTTAATTTTATTTAAATGTACCGGAAACGTCAGTCCATAACCACCCAAACCGTAGTTTATTGTTGCCTCTGCAAGTGCATGGTAAAGAATATACAGTAACCGCCTACTAACTATATATTTCAAATTATTAAGTTTCCCCAGAACGGAGCGCAGTCTGTTACACACAGTGTCTACGTGTGCGTCCCAAGTAAATCGTTCATCAATTAATAATCCTAGATATTTGTATTTCGCCACACGCTCAATACACTCACATTGGCAGTGAAATTGTGTATTATGGAACATTACAACCATTTGACTATAGAGACATGTACTAGCCGTCTATAATCCTACTAATATTATATGTATAAACGCGAAAGTTTGTATGGATGGATGGATGGGTGGATGTTTGTTACCCTTTCACGCAAAAACTACTAAACAGATGAAATGAAATTTGGCACACAGATAGTTTATTACCAGGATTAACACATAGGATACATTTAATCCCGATATTCCCACGGGATCGAAACTCATGCGGGTGAAACCGCGGGGCGTAGGTAGTAATATAATAAAGCTTAAGAGTTTCTTTGTTTGACCGCGATAATCTCCGGAACTTCCAATCGGATTTCAAAAATTATTCAAGCATTTGTTAGATAACCCAATTCTTGAGGAAGTTGAAATGATTTTTTACATTACGCTACGGCCTTTTGGAGCCGAGCAAAAAGAAAACAAACGCAAAAATGAAGTAATAACGCGAGTGGGCGATGCGATGCTATAGGATACATTATTAAACAAGATATATCACGCGGGCAGAAGCTAGTTACCAATATGGCTGCACTTAAATCCTATCATAAATAGTTATAACTATTGGATTTTAATAGATAGGGGAATATTTATTACTCATTTGCGGCTTAGACACGCGCCTCAATTTCAAGGAAGGAAGAACAATAAAAAAATCGCATATAAAACAAATGCAGGCCATGCCATTGTCTCAAAATATCGCTTCCCCTCAATTACATCGCACAGGTGGTTGCGTAAATCTCCAATAATCGACGTACATTGCCGTGTCACGACACGCTACACGAAAAATCTGTCACATCAAAAGCGTTATAGAATATTGCGTTTGCGGTGCCGTCGTGAATTCTTCCTACCTCTGATTTGCGATGTGTTCACTGGGATTATCATATTCATGTGTCGAACCTGGAGTGGGAATAAGTCTTCCATATTGGGAAAACAGCGAACTATAATATCTTTTGCGAGTTTATTGAAAGTTTTGTATCCGAGTAGCGAATATTTTGCTCTCAGTGTTTCAATATTTAATATAATATCAAGTCTCGCTCCGGTCGAATGGACAGGTAAACGTTTATTTCTGCGAAATAAAATGCTCTCCTGGAACGTTTATTTTATTGAAACGGCAAAATATAAACATTACTATCACAAACTCAATTCTATTGACGAGTTGTACACAAGAACTTGCTATGTAACTGCCCCAATTGCCGAATTTAACAAGAATATTGAAAATTAAATGACCAAATTATCACGAGAATGTTATATGCATACGTCAGAACTGTTAAAGTGGCAGAATTAGCCATAACTTGGGCAGATATCCAACACAAGATAGGCATTTATCTTCATAACACACATGACCTATTAACCCAAGAGTTAACAAATTGTGGAGCAATATACTCACAATATAGATGCATGGGTAATAATATATATGTATGGGCGATGATATAGACAATGATATAGATGCAACGGTTCATAGAATACTCTATCTCGTGGTCTATTATGGACATGCCGTCCGGTATTAATTGGCCTCGTAAAGTTACGGAGCCCTTAAATCCGGCATGACGGCGATAGCCGAGACTAGGCCACTGATGTACCGCAATGTTGAGCTTTATTAAACTCTGGCAAAATTTATGCTACGACAACTTGATGAGTCCCTAACGAACTAGATTTATAGTTCTGCTTGAATAGTTTAAGATACCATAGAATACAAACATACACGTTTCCGGATGACAGCGATACGATGTATTTAATTGTTTAAGTAGTTAGTTAGTCATTTCATTTAGTACCTCGTGTAAATGGTTAGTTATCTATAAATACAATAATAACAGATACCATAGTACCTCGTCATATCCCACATGGGATGTATATGAAAGTTTGTATGGATGGATGGAAGTTTGTTACTCTTTCACGCAAAAACTACTAAATGGATTTGGATGAAAGGCACACAGATGGTTTATTACCAGAATTAACATAAAGGATACTTTTTATTCCGATATTCCCACGGGATCGAAACTTATGCGGGTGAAACCGCGGGTCGCAGCTAGTAATATTATAAACGTGAAACTTTGTATGGATGGATGGGTGTTTGTTACTCTTTCACGCAAAAACTGCTAAACGGATTTGGATGAAATTTGGCACACAAATAGTTTATAACCTGTATTAACATACAAGTATAGGATACTTTTTATCCCGATCTCACGGGATCGAAACTTATGCGGGTGAAACCGCGAGGCGCAGCTAGTAAATATTATATCTTACTCATCAAGTTAACAATGTTTTGTAACAAAAATACAAAATAAGAAAGCAGCAAAAATACACTTCGGATTAAACAAAATATTCACTCATTCAATTAGCAAATTACTCCCTCGACGCTTATGATAAAAATGAGTGTTTTATTTGAATGCTCGTCGACTAATTATTGTAATTATTGTTGCCAATTTACACAGCAAATTAGCCAATGTTTTGTCTGATAAGGACGAACAGCGTCAATAACGTTATCTTTACAGGCAATAAGATGTAAAACAGCCATCGTCAACTTGGACCCTGTCAGTTTTTTCTACCTCATCTGCACAAATTACCATTGTGCCCAAGTAATCCCAGACGCTATTACAAAAAATTAGAACTCGAATTGAATAATTAAAGTTTTTGTTGGTTCTTTTTTTTCTATTTTGCTGAGAACGTTCGCATTTCGCCATTGGGAATAGCTCCGGTATTAGTTGATTGCGCTCTAGCTAACAACAAACACAAAACTGCGCCAATATCAAAAGCTTTCAATTTACAAGCTGCCGAAGCATGCCGAAAACGATTCCAATCAACGTTCGAAGCATTTATAACACCAACATTTTCTGTGAGTCATCGTTACTTTTATCTTTCAAAGTTTTCACTAATATTTTTTTAGCATGACTAAGTTAAAGGTCTAACGCGATCTCGGATATTCAGCGAGCTGAAAAGCTTCTATTTCAGCTAAAAAGATTTTCTTTAGCGTTTCCCGAATCTTGACAATGCTGTCCTTTCTATCAAAGGCTTCAAAATGTATGCGAAAAGACACGACAAGACCGAATCACAGTTCGTGGAACATGTGATACGAAATTTAGAGACGGATTTCAAATATGTTGTGAATCTAAAGCAACATTTGTATACATTGCGTTCATGCGAAGGAGCTCGTTGCTGGGGAGTGCCCTCTACGGGACCGTTTGAAAAGCCACGTTACCTTACCATGGCTGGGTTGGCGTCCTTTGACGACACTTGAGAACACTTCGTTAGTTCACCGCTATGGGTAACAGTGTTATGATCCCGCACGTCTGAGGTTCGCTTCAAGTGCTCTTTTTGAGAAATAAGAAAAAACAAAAACCGACCAAGACGATCGTAATGGATGCATGTGGCGTGTTCTTACGATACAAGTGTGCATTTTTGTTACAACGTAATAAAAGAAATGTCAGCTGAAGTCTGCATGAGGAAAACGTAACATACCTATATGTATGTATATATGTGACGTTTTCCTCATGATTTCGATGACTCCGTTCAGTTAGTAACAACGACTAATCAAAAACCCATGGTAATTTTTTTTTTATTTATTTTTGTTTTATTAGTATATTACTGTATGTTGTTACTACATACCTACTTTATGTATTAAATATTTGCATGCCTTCATAACATGGCGGCGTAGGGAATGTGTCTTTGCACTACAATTTTATATAATTATCATCTTTTGTACAGACGCCAGCACATCAAGCTACTACAATCTGTCAAATTTCTTTGATAGATTTTCAACTTTATCGCTAAAGCATTAAGGTTCAAGGTCATTTGGGAAAATTTGACAGTTTCGGGTAGCTTGACCTGCTGGCGTTTGTACCTACCAATTTTATGCAAAAAAACGAATTTGATTTGAAGTACTAAACACTAGACTAGTTAATATTGTTGCCGTTTTATAAGCATAATCAGCCTATAATGTTCCCACTGCTGGGACACAGGCCTCCTCTCAGTGAGAGGGAGTGGGCCGCAATCCGCCCAGGTGCGTGTTCGTAGATGTCACAGTCATGTCCTCTAATTTTTTGTTCTAAGACATGCCGGTTTCGTTTCCTCACGATGTGTTCCTTCGCCGTTTTGAGAGCAGTTATGATGATGAAATAGATGAAATAATTTACACAAAGTAAAGCGCCTGTCTAGGTTCGAACCTGCGACCTACAACTCGTAAGTCGCGACCACCACAGCTATTGCCGTTTTACAAGAATCGTGGAAATTACTCATTTGTTTATTTTATAGCAAGCATGCAATAAAAGTCTATGATTATTATAATTGAGTAATTAACGATCGTGACCTAAAAAGCTGATAAAGGCGGATTTTTAGAGGTCAGAGCGAGGAAACGGTTCCAACCATGAAACATATTAGTTTGTGTCCTTATTTATAACTTGTCTAGTATATAATATTATATATATACTCGTATATATAGATGGGGAGCGTATTTTGTCATAACCGATGAAAAATTTCAACGCAGTATTACTAAATAATCATGTACTAAATAAATCCATGATAACATGTTGTGTGTCGATGTCTGATGAGGAATATTCAGGGTGGCCTAATATATTCCGATTTCAGCTACGGTGACTATTTCTGTTTTTGACGGCTATAGGTTACTAGCGTGTGCTCTTTTGTGACTAATGTACCCTATCTTGGCTGTGGAGGTACTTGCACAGTGCAAACACGTTAGAATACCATTTTGGTAATGGCAATGTATACGTGGTGTGTGGCGGTCGAAGTGGAGGTGCTTGTGGGAGGCCTATGTCCAGCTGTGGACGTCTTTCGGCTAAAATTATGATGATGATGATGAATGGCAATGTATGTTGACAGGTCTCTCTCATATTCTGTAGTACAGAACAATTAAATACCTCACTATACTTTCAGGCTACACTCTAAAGGTATAATTCAAAAATAAATCTGAACACAGACGAGAGCGGACAGACGGGATTACTGTACGGAACCCACTCACTTCAAAAAAGACTTTACGCTTTAATCTAATTACGTATTTGAATTTGAAACAATCCTTTGTGATCCTTTTCCAGTTACTAAACTTTATCTTGTTCGACTTACAAACAGTCAGGAGCTCGTTAGAGTGCGGTCATGCATAAGGAAGGCGCCCACGAGCAACTTAGTTGCCCAGCAACTTTTTTGTCTCTGTCACTGTCTCCTCGCCGAGATTAGGACGAAGCGCACACGGGAGCGACAGCAACACTACTTTTTTGTAAAATTTTCAGTTGAACGGCAGCTGGCTAGCCGGCAACTTTTTTGTCGCCGTGTGCGTACTTGCATTGAAAAATAGACGGGCGACGGTTGCGTCCAAACCCGCGGACAAAAATGTCTCCCAGCTCACGCGTCAATACATGCGCCCACTTTCATACAAACCAGTAGACGTGATGTGAGAGACAAACTAGTGGCGGAGACAAAAGTTGCTCGTGGACGCCCTCGAAAACCAGGTAAGTATTAAAATAATTTAATTATCACTTTAACTTTTCGATTGAACCCTAGTGAAAACTTCCACTAGATCTAATAACGATGTTATAAGCGAACGATGTCTATTTCAATTAAACTTTCGAAATAGGAAAAGGTTAAATTGAAATTAGGATCTGTTTCAATTTGGCCTCCTTCAAGTTAGATTAACATCGGAAAAATTAAAGGGAAAACTTTTTAGGGAAATAATTGGACCTTTTATGTACAATAATATTAGGTATTCCTTACAATATTGGTTTAAAATGTAATAAAAATGTTTGAAAGTACAAAACAGAAGTACTTACCTACCTACGTCATCAAAGTAGATAGCCACATAGGTAAGCACATAATGTATACCTGTTTTTCTTCTTAGCGTGTAAATGGCAAAAATAACACGAAAATATATATTAAGTATATCGTTTTATTTTCATTTGTTTGACCCAAAATTCAGCAACGTGAATTAGAACTTAATGCCTACGTCAGCGAACGGTTGCTGTCGAAGCTATTAGGTAGGGAAAAGACCTCGCGGCCGGTCCCCTAACCGCTGATCAGGCCAAGTAACCGCTGATCAGGCCAAGTAACCGCCCTCACTGGACTCTCTGTTACGACCCTGAGAGAAGCCGAGAACCGAACGAAGTCGATGAACATCATATTGCCACGAAGGTCTTTCAGGGACACCACCTTCAGTTCTGAAGTAAGTGACCACGAAGAGAGATTGTTATAACAACGCTTTCCGATAACGCATCTAGCGTTATCGAATTATCACTTTTAAGCATTAAAGAGCTATTACAAGCTATCAAAATAATAATGTCATAAAGTGTGTGTGTACAAGAGTCAAGTTGTAATTTTTAATCCTTACTGAACGGATTTGGATGAAATTTGGCACACAGATAGTTTATAATCAGGATTAACACATAGGATTTTATCCCGATATTCCCACGGGATCGAAACTTATGCGGATGAAACCGCGGGGCGCAGCTAGTGTTACATATTTCTAACATACGTTTACATTTTTTTTTTTAATACAGGAAAATTATGGGTTTTTACTTGCGACCAGCGTTATCGTTTGGAGCATTGATCCTATATTATCTACAATACCTAAATTACTGTTTTATATTTGGTATAAAAACTAGATAGCACGAATTTAAACGAATATTTATGTTGTAAGGAAAGTTTCGAAAAAACTAAGTATACGAGGACTAGGTAGACTAAAGAAACGATGGGTGCACTGTGTGAAAGATGATAATGTGGCTAGAAAGGATGTGAAGACTGTGATGACGGTTGATAGAGAATGGAAGAAGATAATATGCTGCGCCGACACCAAATAAATTGGGATAAGGGCATGAAGTAAGTAAGTACGTACGTTTTTGGAAGGACTTGGGGAGAGGGTTTTGGCCAGCATTGGGACAGTACAGGCTAAACAAAAAAAAAACCTGCTGGTTCTACGATCTCCTGTAGAACTCTTTTAAGTATAATGACGAGAACATAGTGAAGGATGATGATAATAATAATACAGAATGATATTAGATAGTACGGATGACTGACTTGACTGCTTTTCTTTAAGGACCACAAATCATGTATCAAGAAGTTAAGTTAATTCGAACAGACGACTTCTATTTTGTTTTCAGGGAAACTTATTAAAGGCTCGTTGATTCTTCGACGCATTTCTGTGATTTCCCGCGGGTTTTTACTATGAAATCTTTCGGGAATTCCTCGGTTTACATCGGAATACTTTTTGTTAGGACAGCGATAGGCACTTAAATAATAGAAGTTTTCTCTTGGATTTCATATTAATCTGATTTTATCAATGATTCTTGCTCGTAGAAAATATCCGTGAATTTACGAACAACGGAAAAATAGTCACGTTTCATTTTCCAAGGTAGGGAAGTAACATGATGTATATTTTATCGTACTTTATAGAACGCAATAAATGAATGAATATAAATGTGAAAAGGCTATTTTCATCGGTAGAACGGTAAACCAAAATACACCCTTTTGAAAATTTTGCTGCACTGCTCTCAAAACAGTAAAGGAAAACATCGTGAGGAAACCGGCATTCCTAGAACCAAAAATTCAAAGAAATGTGACATCTACCAACCCGGACTGGGCCCTCATGGTGGATAACGGCCCCCAGCCCCTCACCAAGAGGAGGCCTGCTGTGGGAACATTAATTTTTTTATTTTGTGTCATAGTTTTTACCGAATCTAACATACGCGTAGAAGCATATCTGCTTCGTAGTTCGCATTTTTCTCGTATCTAACGCAATCTATTGCATCCTCCTTGGTAAGTTTATTGAGTCTCATATTGGTTTTTACAACATCCCGCCTCTCTGCGGGGCTGAGGACTCGCTTGCATATAGGTGCCTACCTACTGAAATATAAATTGAGTTCTGCTGCGACATCAAGGCTAAAGTACTTCCTGAGTCCCTGTAATGTGGCCCTGTTCTAGCTTTAGAAGTATAACTTGTTCGTATAAGTATACTCATGGTGAATCGTACGTTAAGTTGGCTTCATATTTGATGGAGGTTGTATACAATTTAGGACTGATTTTTCAATCATCTGATAACTTTATTCGAGGAATAATTTTGAAATTTTGACAGTTATTATGATATACAAAAACTGTCAAACGTCAATTTTATTCCTCGAATAAAAGGGCAAAAAAATCGCGTTTGTTGTATGGGAGCCCCCCTTAAATATTAATTTTATTTTGTTTTTAGTATTTGTTGTTATAGCGGCAACAGAAATACATAATTTGTGAAAATTTTAACTGTCTAGCTATCGTGGTTCTTGAGATACAGCCTGGTGACAGACACACGAACGGACAGACAGCGAAGTCTTAGTAATAGGGTCCCGTTTTTACCCTTTGGGTACGGAACCCTAAAAAAGGACTCCCTAGTGGATCTAGCAGTCGCAAACGCTACTTCTGAGCACGAGGTCCTGGATTCGAATCCCGGGTCGTGGGTTTTTCCATCAGGAATTTCTCAGTAGCAGCTGGAGTCTGGATTTGTGTCCTTTTAATGGCAATAGGCTCGCCTATTACATGAGACTTAAAAATAACTGGTGATATGTGGGTGTGCTATATGTACAGACGCCAGCACATCAAGTTACTACAATCTGTCAAATTTCTTTCATAGATTTTCAACTTTATTACTGAAATATTAAGGTTCAAGATTGATCGGGAAAATTTGACAGTTTCGGGTAGCTTAACCTGCTGGCGTCTGTACACCTCTACTTAACCCTTCGAAGATTACAGGCGCGATGTCATGTTATGTTACGTGTATAGATAAAAAAGTTTTCCTATCCACTCAACATACACTAATCTTAACTCATTAAGTAAATCGTAATCCAGCTATGTATATGTTTTGGGATATTAATTAACTCTTAACACCATGCGTGTCGCAGATATGATTACTAATTAAAATGTAAATGAAAGTCGACCCAACACAGCTTAAATTATTAAAAGGTTTCGTCAGATAAGAAGACACAATTTGACGAAGTGGGGGATAGGCTATTTTTCTAAAAAAATCAAATTAGTCCGTCAGTTAGTTTATCAAAAAATATTGAACCTGTATTTCTTCTTTTGTCAATTATATGAAAAATGATGAAGATATCGCCCGTCATTTTTTGTTTGATTGACAAAAGAAAAAATACGTGTTCATTATTTTTCGATAATCTAACTGACGGACTAAATATTTTTTATTTTTACCTAGTGTGAGTGCGGTGCTTCTGATCAGATCATGCCCTACTTGATGGATGTTTGGCACACAGATGGTTTATAACCAGGATTAACATATAGGATACTTTTTATACGGATATTCCCACGGGATCGAAACTTATGCTGGTGAAACCACGGGGCGCAGCTAGTAATATTATAAATGCGATAGTAAGTTTGTTTGTTACGCTTTCACGCTAAAACGGCTTAAGTGATTTGGTTGAAATTTGGCACATGGGTAGACCATGACCTGGAGAAGGACATAGGCTACTTTTATTTCTGGATCGCAGACGAAGTCACGGGCAACAGCTGGTTATCTTCATAAAAAGTTAGATGGACAGCGATTTTCCTTAACACGTTGACTGCCAGACAACAGACAGACACAATAGAAAATCTATTATTGAACACCGGTGACGGCAGTCTGACAGTCGTTACGGGTAGTCAGAAGCCCGAAAGTCATACCAAGGGGTATCGTATTACCCAGTAACTGGGTTGTGGAGGTCAGATAGGCAGTCGCTCCATGTAAAATACTGGTATTCAGCTGCATCCGGCTAGACTGGAAGCTGACCCCAACATAACTCTGTTGGGGTCAGCTTCCAGTATCTGCCTGCAGCATCTGCCTAGCCTTTTCCCAACTGGGAAAAGGCTAGGCAGATGATGGTAATCGCGGTGGCAGATTTTTTATTTTTTGGGAAGGTTATAGAGCAATATGATATGGCTAGAAAGGGGAAGAATACTACTGACAATGTGATGACGGCTGATAGAGATTTGGAAAAGAAGATAAGCTGCCCTAAATGTACGGTTTCCTAGAAGAGCGTACCACATGCGGCCGTAATGTCTGAATACAGAGCGTTTTTGACACCTTGATGAAATGATGACAAATAAGTACTGGTGAAAATGACAGATATTCATGACGTCAGTTAGAATAATGACGGAATCGCTTTTCAAGTAAACCGTAGTCATTGTGATAAGGTCCAGAGGATGATCCTACCCTCTACAAACAAAACAAAGTACTTGTTTTATAAGATGATCGTAGTTGATTATCCAAGAAGGTTTCACTCAAAAATATCGTAAGTACTAGGAGTAGGATATTGCATTCTGTATTCACAGATGTTCGGAACAATTAAAACATGAAGCCATTGCAAGGACAAAATAAACGACATTAATTAATTTTGTTGTTGATTTAGGAGACAAGTGGGACCACTTATTATGTGCAGCAGAATTGCAAGCAGAAATGTTCAAGGGTAGACATATTCTCTCTTCCTCGTGAATGTTAATTTAATTTGCAAATAGAGTATACGGTTTTATAATATGTTTATATTTCATTACTTGTAAGCGGTGTCTTTCAAATATGTATACTTTTTAGATAGTCGTTTCAAATAGCTGTTGTAATGGATTTGATTTGTCCTGTGGATTTGGAATTTATATTTCGTCTGAAAAGCTAGCTTTACATTTGTATGAAATTGAAGACTTCTTTCATAACTGGTTGGCTGTCTTTCAAAGATTTCTTTCATTTAGATTAAGTACCGGTCCAAAGAGCATGCCATTGGATTTGTCAGTAATGTTCAGTTTGAATAGCTTACTTTTCCAAAAAGTCTACATCAACATGAAAATAAAGAATTCTTTCATAACTTGTAGGATGTGTCTTTCAAACATGGATCCTACGCCTATTCTTTAGATTGCCGATGCAAAGAGTATACGGGATTTGTCAGTTAACTTTATCTTGAAGTCTACATTAACATGATAATTAAGACTTCTTAACTATTGACCTACCAACCTGCACAAGGCTCGCATGGTAGATTATATCACTACCTCTCGATGAAAGAAGGCCTATGTCCCAGCAGTGGGAACATTATAGGCTTAGTATCCTAACTTTTCCTTAAATATAACGGTGGAGGTATGTGATTCGCTTCAAACATAAAGATGCTATAAAAAGGTTCTAACTACAAGTTAATCTATATTAAAAATAGAATAATCTACCGCCAACAGTCGGAAATAGGAAAGGTCCGTAGTATACAAAGTCGTTGCTCCAAACGGCATATTAACATTAACCCATCCCAGATCAATTCCCAATCATTTGTTGATGGAATTTAGGCCACATACAGATTACGACTACTGAACTGTGATGTTGCTTAGCAACTGCGGGATTCAATTACATATCGTAAGTATGAATACAGTTTAACCAGAATTTCAGATATTGTATCTACTTGTATGCTGATATTTCGTGATTTGATTACTAAGAAGCCTTAACACGTAACAAGAGCCTTGATACAGTCCGATGATTATGTCCAGACGCCAGCACATCAAGCTACTACAATCTGTCAAATATCTCTAATAGTTTTTCAACTTTATCGCTAAAGCATGAAGGTTCAAGGTTGATTGGAAAAATTTGACAGTTTCGGGTAGCTTGACCTGCTGGCGTCTGTACTATGTCGGTACATAGCAACTGTATGAGTCGATCGATTACTTCGTCGTTCCCTCAATGCTACAATCGCAATCACGTACGACGCGTCTCCAAGTTATGCAGTCTTCTGCAGTGTAGAACGCCCGGTACACGTTAGCGCGGAAGAAAACTTAAAATCAACGCTTTTCAGGTTAACAGTTGCGAAAGCGAACACCCGTTCTTTACAAATTGAGACCGATAAGTGCTTTGGAGAAAAATGACCATGACTCGAACCCACCGATCTCGGTTGTCATTCGATTATCTCCGACCTCCGTCGTCACGCGCAGTCAGAATTTCGACATCTGTCCACCCAACACCAGTCTGACTTTAGGATCATTCGCTATTTAATTAGTCCTCCATGCAGACCGTATAAAATAACGACCGTGTTGGCACGAGCTATTCAGGATAAGCTTATGTCGTGGTAGAGGATTAGCTAGTAAGCATTTTTGGATGCAGAGCTGAAATTCCCGACTAGCCGGACGTACGTAAGCATCTCAACAGGCTCTTCTAATGCTAATTAGGTCCAGCCGCAGGATCCATTAGAAATAATAATAATAATATCCCTGGACATTTCACACAGCGCCATCTAGTCCCAAGCTAAGCAACCTAATGCTTGTGTTATGGTAACAAGATGGCTGATAAACTACTTATATACATTTTTTTGTTGTTGTAAATACATACATATTATAGATAGAAAAACACCCAGACTCAGAACAAATACATGTAGGACTTACAAATATTTGTTCTGTGCGGGATTCGAACCCGCGACACGCAGCGCAGCAGTCCGATCGCTCAGCCACTGCGCTAACCGTGTTGTCAAAGAAGACTAGCATAACATAACATTACGCTTGTATTCCTTGATGGAGTCGACAGAAGTGTATCGATATTCGTCAGACTATCACAATGTTTCTGAGGCTAATATGGGTGGCCCATTGCACTTACTTATGTACCTTGCTTATTATGTCTCATAATATCTATATAAAATTAATATTGGTATATATAATAATATGAGATTGACAAAACTCCAAACACTGTTTGACCGATCAGTAGATATGAAAGTTGTCATTTATGTATTTTTCCATGTAGGTGTTGGCGGTTTTTGCAGCGGCCTGTATCTTGGGAATCGTAATAGGCAGACAGTTTAAATTTTCACAGAGTGTGTATTACGATTGCCCCTATAATATAATAAGAAATAATAAAAATGAAATAAAGGTAATAATAGTTAAAGGGAGTGTCCATACAAGAAACGTGCTTTTTTCGGTTTTTTTGCCTTATGGTACGGAGGCCCTACGTGTGCGAGGTCGACTCGCACTAAGCTGGTTTTTTATTCCGACCTCCACGCGAGTAACGCCACGGGAAAAAGCTAGCACGTGTGTATAAAAATCCTTAAAAGACGTAGTTTCCATCAAAAGCTCACTTCATCATTCTTTTGTCACGTTAGTGCGTGCTACCCAGACTGTAATAAGTTCTGTAATGCGTGACGCATATTGTTCGCTCGTAGTAGATTAACAATGGCGTCGTTAACACGTGCTATATTCGCACAGATTCACAATACGTATACAGTTTTACACTTTCATTACAGTGAATGTGAGGTAAATGGGTCTCTTTCTCGATACTTTCTTTCAATAAGAAGAAACATTGAAGAAAAATTTAATATTAAAAGAATCGAATATAATAAAAAACTTTCGCAATCATATTTTCTAAGCCGTGAAAGTCATTACAAAAGGCAAGGCCAAGTGTGAGTCGGACTAGCACACGAAGGGTTCCATGCCACAAGGCAAAAAATTCCGAAAAAACACGTTTCTTGCATGGAGACCATAATAAAAATAAACAAATTTAAACGAAACAAATACCTAATAAAAATAAACAAATTTGAAAATTAAAACGGGGGCCTTAATTTTTAAATTTGTTTATTTTTATTATTTGTTGATACAGCGGCAATAAAAATACATACTGTGAAAATTTCAACTGTGTACCTATTACGGTTCATGAGATACAGCCCGCAACGGACGGACGGACGGATGGACGGACAGTGGAGGCTTAGTAATAAGGTCCCTTTGGCATCCTTTGAGTACGAAACCCTAAAAAGTACTAAGGTAGAAGTCAAATTATTATATTGCTGGTAAAAACTTCAGGACAGTATAACTTTCTATAATCCTGTAATTTTTTTAACTAAGTAGGTAGTTAGAGTCAATGCTCTATCAAATAGTATCCTCTTCTTCTTTTTAGCTTATTGATGGCAAAAAGTGTGGAGACTGTCTTTGCTCCGGCAGACTTAGGTTCGAAGTGTACTTAGAGATTTCAAGTCTGCCACTGAAGACTCAGATGGTTCGATAAAATAGACAGGGGGTTTATATAGCTCCCGCCATAGATTGTACCGAGAAATGGCTATTGAAACTAATCATCACTAGGTAACCCGTAATGGTCACCTATACCTACTGAGTCCATCTGACCGCAGGGAATAATGCAATAAACTAGATTACATCTTTGTTCTGAATGACAAACGGTGTCCACTATCAATAGCCATAAGTGCATTGAAATGTCATCAACGTAAGTTATGAAGCAATTAAACTAATTAGGCTTTGAACAATCAAATATAACCGTCATTTGTTTATCTCTAATGAAGTGAATTTGGTTCACAGTTCCGAGAGTATTCGATACTGCCACCCATTTGATTCGCGTGAAATTTAATTGAGGAATGAAGGAAGGCGATGCGATGCGACGGTGTGCCGGTGATGCGATGCGACGGGGTGCCGTCGCATCGCATCGCCTGCCCGTGGTTAAGTAGTCCATAGCCTTCCTCGAAAATTGAGCTAATAAATGCTAAAAGAATTTATCAAATGCAACTGGTAGTTCCAGAATTTTATTATTAGTATAGATAGATACAGTTAGGACCAACTTGCTGCAGTTACCGATCCGATAAATTGTTCCACCCGGTAGAATTAATCTATTTATCACAAAAACCGGATATGACAATGCGTTGATAGAGCTATTTATCAGGAATCTGAATACCTGCGCGATATATCAGTAGACATGCATAAAACAGATTAATCGGATGTGTGGGAGCAACTTGCGGTAACTGTGATTGCTTACTCAGCGATAAATTTAACTGCAGGTGACGTTATACTACTAATCAAACTTGGTAGTATCAATTTGCAACTGGAAACTCATTGATAACTATCGCTTGTGTATGGCGATGCTCACATCACGTTGATTCATGTTATCAGATTCGATGATAGACACGTCTAAATAGTCCGACGTACACGTGCGAAAGAGACTCGCAACCTAATATATAGCACGCTTGTGTTCCCCGAAAGAGTAGGTAGAAGTTCAACTTTGTGTATTCAATGTGGGTGTACTATTTTATCATACTTCCTGCACCCATATTTCGCCAGTTCTGTTTAGAGTCCAATGAAGTGGAAGCGATCATATTGCAATCCAGACTGCAGGCTGCTTCTGAGAAATTCCTAACCAATAAGAGGGTGGTTATGACCACGCGATAGAAGTGAAAACTTACGACTGGAGGCGAGCTTATACGATTCAGCACCGAGTATATACGGTTCAGCGTCACCGACCAACTAGCACCGAGTATACACGATTCAGCTTCACCGTCCTGGCGAAACGGTTCAGTTCGTTCACTGTTCGGAAAGATCGCATATGCGCCTACAGAAATTTTCACTTCTTTATGGGTCAAATCCAGAAACCCACACAAAGCAGACGCGCTTGTAACCGCTACCAACATAAAGAGACTCAAATTCTACGAATTTAAAAACTCTCTCTCTCTCTCTTGTTTGAAATATTATTCAAACAAAACACTTATACATGCGTATGTGAACAGCAACATTCCTCGAGTCATCTTAAACAAAGATCCTAAGTACGAATGCCGCTAACAGTTTAATTCATTAGATGACAAACGGACTCACGAAGTAATTACGTAGGTGTACAACCCGCAGTCCCGCTGAACCACTAGATGGCGACATTACAGAGATGGCGAACCTTTGGCACGCGAGTGAAAATTCTGGCCGCGGCAATGATTTTGCGCTTTTATAATCTCTAAAATTCTAATGTGATGACATTTTTGTGGTCGTCCACGTCCATAAAGTGTATGGATACATACAGTATATGCACGATATAACGTTATCATGGGCAAGCGTCTTCGTATATTTCCATACATTTAATATTTCTGTGTTATCGTGATGCCGTGAAGTGGAGGTAATATCATCACGTTAGAAATTATTACATTTGATTACCTACAATCAAATGTAATAATTTCTAACAGTCCGCGGCCGTAAATATTGCGCATTGAGTTTGAGAAACGTTGCAGTGTTTATTGAGTGTTGTCTCTGTCACTTCACTTCACATCACCTGTGCCTAAAGTTGTCAAAAAATAAAAGGCCCGTTTTTACATTGACAGTTCTAGCAGTCAATAAAGATCAAATTCGCAAAACACGTATTCGTTTGTATGAAACTGACAGGTGTCAGGAATGCATTCTCAAATGTCAAAACGGGCCTTTTATTTTTTGACAACTTTACGTGCTTTTTTGGCAACTTTTTGTGTGTGTACAGTCCACTTCTAAGCTCGATGTGTCTTATTTAAAATGACAAATAGATGTTTTTAATACCTTAGATACACTGCACTATATATATTAAAATTAAATAATTATTGGTTGTAATTTTTGTTCTATTTTTGCCAATCATATCTCAGATAAACAGTAGCACATCTAAGCCACAAAAAATATTGGTATACCTATACTACAAAGATCTTTTGGCGCCCGAATAACGTTAACAGGGGCGACGCTGATGGTGCATATCTGTGCATTTTTTTTAATGCCACTTGAAATGTATTCAAAAACAAGATGGCGGCGTTAGTTTCGAATTTGGCCACGCGCCAAAATAACCGTGTAGCGCTAGAAAATAACACTCCAATTCAAAAAGGTTCGCCACCCCTGAACTACAAGTCGCGAGCATATTGCAGAGCACAGATAATTAATTAGCGGTACCACAGGTTCATAGACAACGGGTCTGTCTCACGCACGTGCCGATGTCAAGCTTCATATTATTAAAACTCCAAGACAAACTGAACTGCAATGTAGTTACTGAAGAAATTGTATTACAAGAATAACAAAGGCATGGATCGGTATTGTGTTGAATAGATTCTTTAGTGAAGAGTTTTAATTAGGTTCGATTGTTTAAAGTATAGATAATAATTAAAAAAGCCAATAGGTACTCAAACAATGTAATTTTGTGATGTCTGAAGAATAGACAGTTTCTTCAGACATCACAACTTTATATTGTTAGGATTAGGATCGATTGGAACCTTTCAATTAGGTGGGCCTTCTAATGTTGCTTATTCATAAGATAAAATCAAATATAGTTACGCTTAAATAGCAACTAAAACGAATTACTTGCATAGGTACATAACGTACATACATCATCAGCCTTTAATGTTCCCACTGCTGGGACACAGGCCTCCTCTCTGTGAGAGGAAGTCGGCCGTAATCTACCATGCCAGTCATGTCTTCGAATTTTTGGTTCTAGGACATGCCGGTGTCCTCACGATGTGTTAAAGTACAAGTAGTTGTTCCGGGTCTGGCTGTTTGTGTTTGTGAGTTTAAATGTTTGTAAACGCACCCACGATACAGGAGAAATTCCTAGTGTGGGGCAAAGTTTTTTACAAAAAAATAAAATAATAATAATAAAATAATCCCTGCACACTTCCCGAACAAAAGATGCAATTTTAAAGATAAATGTCACTTTCCACGAGTCGTGTCTTCGTGAATAATTCTGGATTTAAAGTTAATGCCTGTACAAACGTTTCGCAGGATATTCGGAGCTGAAAATGCATCCATATCTAAAGCCCCGGCTTTTCTTGTTACTCCACTGTTCGTTCTGACAGTGAGGCGAGCATTGTCTGCTCAGAAATCTGACTATCTGACGCTCTCTGACGTCACACTGTATTTCAGATTAAGGAAATCCAATTTGACTTTAATAAGGTTAGTACTTCATTATTTTGTTTGTTCCAACGCTTGGGACGAACGTAATTTATCAAAATCATCTTGTAATAAGGCCCCTCGCTTATAGATAATTTGGTCGTGGGAGTTACTAAAGTTACTTAAAGTTAAAACAAAAATACTCTATCTAATTTAAAAACTGCCTGTCTTAATTTGTTTTAATTTATTTATAACAATATGAAAGCCTAGCCTACCTACTCCGGAAATTAGTCCGTAGATAAATGTTAGTGGATAAATACCTACCTACTCACTTGGGATGAATATTTTAGTTTAGAATCATTTTTCACTGTCATCATCATCTGCAGCTTTCTCAACTATGTTGAGGTCGGCTTCCAGTCTAACCGCATGCAGCTGAACACCAGTATTTTATATGGAGCGACTGTCTATCTGACCTCAACAAACCAGCTATTAGGTAATACCCCTTGGCATTTTTCACTGTATGAGAACGAATCCAACTCATCGGCTTAACTTCCTACACCTTTATAATTAATTACCTTTATAATTATAACTCCCAATGATAGCTGCCATAATCAAGAATTTAATCCCCAAAGCCACGGAAGCACAATCCGTCCTTTGTGATGGAGCCCACTTTTAACTTTGATCAAAAGTTTAATTAATTTCCTATCAGAAAATATGCAAACTACGTGTTTTAATTAATGCTCCGTACTTGTTTATAATGAGGTGTGAGATGGCTGAATGATTTAATATCTAGCGTTGGGACATAACTATGTGCCGATCCAATTAAAATTATTTCAAAGATTCCTAGACTAGAATTTAATTACGTTTTTGTTTAGTAATAAATTGCGGAAAAGTATGGACGTTATGGAAGAGTATAGCGTCAGATATAATAATAAAGATATAGTTAAACAGACGGAAACAGAAACTACTGAACATGTAAAGTGGGATACCGAATGTGTAGAAAACTTATATTAGTTTTTGCAAACCAGCATACCTACATTGAGCTAATTAGCACAAAAAAATGTACAAAACACAGGAGGACATACATAAATAAACAAATAAAAGTAAAAAAACCGAAACCGCCGCATCGAGCAAAATTAAACCAGCTGGACATAGTGCACCTAGTGATAAAAATCGTATAAAATAAAAGGCAGGAGGCGGTCAAAACGAAGAAAAAGAACGAGTCGGCCACAGCGGACTAAAGCAAATAAAAGAGATGGAGGCAGATTGTTTCAAATGGACTTATTATTATGTCGGCGTACGACCTACCGCGAGCGCATGGGCCGGGACCACGTACCGACCACTAATCCTTTTTCAAAACAAAAACAAAAACTACGTAGATAATTAATTACCTTTTTTCATGCACGACGATGAAGAGCAACAATATTAATGCTTTGAAAGAGCAAAAAACGGTTGATTTTATACCTGAACATGTTAATGATGATATTATAACAGAAATTCTAGATCATGTTAAAATAGGTAGAAAAGAACATAACCAAGACTTAATTTTATTAAATTGTTCTTCAACACAAGAAGCTTTTAAAACGAAAAACAAAGAAAAAATTGCAAAACTTGATTGCAAAGCTTATTCAGCCAGAACCATTTTGCGGGAGACACAAAAAAGGGAATAGTTCTCAAATGGTCCGCCATTTACTGATTACCTTTGTAATGTATGACTCAACATCCGGCAAAGGTAATAATTTGTCTGTTCCCAACATCGACCTTCATTAGGACAACGGCAGGTACAAGTTTTTTCATTTCGAACCAATGTCGGACCACCTTATTATCGACTCGTAATCGCTCCCCTAACATACTGACAACAGGACTGGCCTTTTTATTACTTACCTTCCTCTCGATTATTTGTTCCTTTCGATTATTGTTTTGTTTTGCTTTCGAATGAAATATGATGATGATTCTATGCCTTCAGAAAGCCTACAGAAGAACAACGATTTTTGATGTAGAATCTATACAAGATGTAACAGTCAAACAATCTTTACTATAAACTTTCAGTAGTTAGATAGTATAGAAGATAAAACTACATATCTCCGTTTTGAGAAAGTGTTGTGTTCATTGTTTGAGTAGTTAGTAACTATGTATACTTAATAATAACTATAGCCCGTATTTGGTAAGCAACTACCGTCTGACCTTCAAAATGTTCGGGGAACCCAAACCAGTTCTTTTTACAACATGAAGTTATTCGTGTTGGACGGGCCACGAATCAAACAGCGTATAATGATGATCTATGTATACGCAAAACGATAAACAAATCCGTAGTTTCGGCATGAAAACTAACTTATAACCCATAGGGGTCAAATTTTGTTAGTCATAAGACAAACAAGAGTTTATCGGTACAAGTAAAGCCAGATTTATGATCAATTCTATAAAAACAAGATCCTCCTAGCTTGAATAATAACGTTTGTATGAAATTTAATAAACAATACGCTAGTCTGATAGCAGACAGTAAATCACTTTATGCGACAACATTTTGACTTAAGCCGAAACACTCAGAGAGGAATATGAAAAGCTTTATTGAACCCCTTTGATTTGACTTCTTTGTGAGATTTGCTGGGAGGTTCCCATTTTCGTTCCAAATCCTGGGACCGAATGAAAACTCGTTTGCATAATATAAGACAAGCCCAGTATCGGGACTAAACGCAAATAAATGGTTCCCTCAAGTTAAGACGACAATTTACCGGGTCAACGGAGCCAAGATAAATTTGAGACCAGACCTTACCAAATACAAAATCTGTCGCTTGCTCTTTTTTGATAAAAGACTACATAATAAAGAATTGTTTTTGTCAAAAGATTTGTAGGCTTACCTTAGGCTTGCCTACCTGCTTTGTTACGTAACCTAATATTAGATGCGGTACCTTTATTTAGAAAAATGTTTTCCAAATATTCTACCGCGAGAAGACGTCATCATTTATTTTCGTATTTTTTATTACGTATAAATAAAAAAATTGTAAGAACTTATGAAGATGAATCTTGTTCCCTTGTAGGAGATGTTTTTCATCCAAGTAAATTGGGAAACAAAGGTTAGCTACGCTAATTTGTAGCGACCACAGGTAGCGACAGACTATTTTATATCAGTCCTTCTGGCCATAGTCCACTTTAGAGATCAGATTCTTGTTGTTCTACTCGACGTTACCCTTCATCATACGACACGTGTCGATTGTCGTCTTCTCTCTTGACGGTTTTAGAAAAAAAAATTATGTCCTTTTCGATTACGTCCTAATCATAGAGCAGTGGTGGCTACAAGTTGTAGGTCGTAGGTTCGAACCAATGGACAGGCGCTTTACTTTGTGTAAATTATTTCATCACCACAGCTCTCTAAACGGTGAAGGTAAGCAATATGAGGAAACCGATGTCCTAAAACCAAAAATTCTAAGACATGTGACATCTACCGACCCGCACTGGGCCCGCGTGGTGGATTAAGACCCACTTCCTCTCACTGAGAGGAGGCCTGTGTCCCAATAGTAGGAACGCTATAGGCTGATTATGCTTTGCAGTAGGTACAATGAACCTCATAATTTAGTTTTAGCCACTTTTAACAATAACTCCCAGTAAATTTATACTTCACAAAGGTTGAAACTGTCTAACTGTCACGTTGGTATCAAAGCAAAAATTAACTTTGACGTTTTATGACGTAAAATTCGTGCAAGTAAAATTCAACCTCAATAAAGTCGACTATTCCTTGACAAAAAGGTCCAGTAACCCAATTGCGTAACACACTACCTAAATAATTTTGAAGGATATTGCTAATCCATTGCTTTATGTGTTCTAAAAAAAATTCTACTCAACAATTTAAACAACGCAATAAATGTTTTTGAACTGGCAAAATAAAAGCCATTGCTAGTGATAATGTCTTATGGAATTAACCTGCCGATCCACAGAAATCTGAGGGGCAATTCTCGTAATGTTAAGACCGTTCACAGTCTGATCTCAGTCTCAATCTGTCAAAAAATACTTCTAATTTCCCTAAATTTTGACAAGTTTTTGACATTTGTTTGTCGCTGAGATGAGACTGTGACTAGATTTTGAACGTTTTAAATGACGAGAATTGGCCTTCAGAATTGGATTTTTTTATAAGAATTAAGAGTTCAAGAGAGATAAACTTGATAATACATCTTAGATTCAAAGGACACGTCTAGTCTAATAAAACTAACTTTAGGTAATAAATCGCAATACTAAAACTTTTCACTGATTTCATCTATCTCACGATAAGTTTGTTTGTTTCGTAAGCACTTAGGAGAGATAAAACTGAAACAAGCAAAGAGGCGAGACATCTAATGAAGCAATCAAAGGATACGTTCATTAGTGGAGCCGTGTGTTTGTGATTGTTCAAGAGCCGCAGTTTTACTGGCCAATTGGAATTGCCGCCATTTGCAAAATGCAAAAAAACGGGAAATATTTAATAGATCCTCTGTACTTTTATTGACCTTGTAATCTTCTTATTCTTAGCGTGTCAATAAATAAATATAATAAATAACACGAAAAAATAAATATCATTTTTAAATTTGTTTGACCCAAAATTCAGCAACGCTGTACCTTCTAATGATGGGAGACTTTTTAAATTAATGAACCTTTAAAAACTTTTTGCGCTTAATGATGCAATTTTTTTTAATAATTCAGCCCCTTTTTCATCTTCTGGCCCTTTCTCTCAGTTGGTCGCAGTTAATCGCAGATATGGGTTAGGTTAGGATAGGTTAGAACTGTGACCAACCGCGTTGCTCTACATCCAAGTTGGTCACAGTTACTTGGCTAATAAGTATTTTTAGGACTCCAAAATCGGAACTATTTGAGGTTTACCAAAAAGCGAGGCAAGATGGACGGAATACCTAAAGAAGGTGGCTGGGACGGACTGGATGCGGAAGGCGGAGGACAGGGTGTTGTGGCGCAGCCTGGTGGGGCCTATGTCCAGCAGTGGACTGCGCTAGACTGAGTTGAAAAACGAGGCGATGATTATTTAGTGTGTTCAATGATATTTTAGAAGCGTTAAATGGAAATTACTAGAGGGTTGATAAAATATCTATCTATTACTTATAATAAATCTGTAGAAGTGAAAATTCTGTACATTGAAAATATCCAAAAAATAAATGGCAGGGGGTGTTACTTGACCGACACCGAACCCAAAAATGTGATTTAAAAAATTTTTGTCTGTCTGTTTGTTCAGGCATCACGCAAAAACTACCGGTTCGATTACGATGAAACTTGGTATAATTATTCTTTAATATCCTGGGCACCACACTGGGTACTTTTTATCCCGGAAAAGTATATACAATAAAAAACAAACTTAATTTTGCGGTTCGATCCCTAGACCTGATTACTGAACAACCGCAAATAATAAGTTTGTCGTAGGTTACGTAGGGTGCCGCGGTATTATCTGTGCGACCTTTTTATTCCTTTTAGTTTTTAGAGTTATTTAGGTTTAATTTTATAAGTCGTAGGTATAGATTTTAATTTTAAAGTATAGGTAGTATATTTTATAGTGTACGTAGTGACCGTAGGTTATTTTATAATACTGTTAGGTAGGATTAGTCATTCGTATAGATATTGGTTTTTAGGGATTTTGCTTATTTATATAGTTTAGATTAGTTATCATCAGAAATAGGTTTATTTAGGTAGGTAGGTATTTTATTTTCTGTTATTGAGTTTTTTTTTTTAATTAGGTAGGTACTTAGGTAAAGATATCATATAGGTACCCTCTTAATCACCACTAATGAGACAACCTGGGGAAGCACATACATTTTATCCTGTTAGCACGTTCCCGTGGGATAATTTCCGACATCCACGCGGGCGAAGCCGCGGGCAGAAGCTAGTATAATAATAAATATATGCCATAAAAACCTCCTTGTCATATCAAAAAATACTCTATGCTCTCTCCATTCTCTCTCTCTAATATTTTTATTTCTTTCTTTTCTTTCTATGGTCCTTAACTCTAAAGGTCTTGCCATTAATTAACCATACCCAATACTGAAGTCCGGTACTTTAAATTAATCTTTGTAAGTACATAATTACTTAGGAACTCCTAATAATCTATTAATTAACTCCAAAACCTATCTAATCTTCGTCCAGTCTCTTAGTTGAATACATTATTCAATTGCAAAAGGAAGATTCGAATGGCGCGACCCTGTTCTCTCTAAATTAAATTTTAACACCATTAATCTATGTTAATTGAAGGCCTAGCTCATCTGATTGAATGTGCGAACCCATATCAATGTTAGAAGGAAATGGATTCATTGAAGTACCAATTAATTAAACTGTATTCACTCAAACGTTTTTTGCTTCTTTATGAGTAACTCGCTTTGTCCGCGCGAAATTTCTTGTTCCCTCGTCGCGTCGCATCGCCTGCCTTTTACTAAGCGTTCTTTCTGGCTTTTTTGCTTTTTGCTCGGCTCTGGATCATAGTGTGTTGTTAAATCGATACACGCAATGCAAAAAGAACTTTTTAAATCCGACTGGTAGTTCTAGAGATTACCCCCGACATACAAACTTACAATACCTCTTTATAATATTAGTATGGAAAAAGGCAGTTCATTCTTAGTGTCATTGTCTCATACTCAGAATCACTTAATTTCTTGACTATTAATTTATATGTATTACTGCAACAACTCCCAACAAAAATGGGAACAGTTCCATTACCGAATTAAATGTCACTTTTGTAAAAAAAATAAAAGCAATTTCCAGTTTTGAAAATTCGAACTTGTTTTCTACTCAACTTCGGTCCTAACGACGATAGATTCGTTTTAAATTAAATTACTGTCACTGATTTTGATGGAAAGCAAAATAAACTTTTGGTTTGTAGCAATATCTTTTGTGATTCGCCGATGCGGAGCAGTTATTTCTTAGTAGAGTTAATGCAATCGGTTTAACGGAGGCTGGGGCCGGGTATTGTAGACTGTGTTTGTGGCTGCTTGGAGATAAAGCCGCAGACACACAAAAGCAGATGCCCCTCCGCCCCTTGTACCTCCCCCTCTACCCTCCAGCTAGGGAGAACGTTTAAGGCAACGACGATTGCCCCTTACAAAAGGCAGTCGAGACACCCGCCCGTCCTCACCCCGCATTCGACTGCAGAATGGATTCGAAAGAAAACCAAATCTCATTCCGTACCGCGGCTCATTGTTTGAGAATCTTTCACAATTGCTTTTTGAATTTTACAATCTTCTTGAAGTATTCCTTGTTAGTTTGGCGATTTATCAACCGTCTCAATAGTATCTTAACCTACTTATGTTATTCGAACTTTACCCATAATACTACATATTAGGTGCTTGTAGACTTCATTAAAATATTTGTCGCGTGCGTGTCTCGTATTTCGGTGACGCTACTCACGCAATCGGCACGATTTGTGAATCAAATTTCAGTAGACTCGTCTACCGATTACATCATTTAAATCAAGGATGTTTTATTAGTGTAATGATAATATCATAACAACGCATCTGCGATGATTTCGGCGCTATTGTTTCTAGCCTACAAAGTCGCAGGCGCTTCACAAAACATCGCCTGAAAACTAGCACACGCTAAAGAAACAATATATGTTTTCTTAACAGCTACTCAAAACATAAAATTCGCGAGAGCGTTGACATACACATCCTAATTACCTAAAAAGTATTTAAAAGCGTCGGAGTGAATGACTCGCACAATAAAGGCGGTGGTCCATTTCCGCGGCTTGCGCTGAACATGTCGCCGTCTGTCGGCGCCAACGCATTTTGGCAACCGGCCGACAGTTTGATGAGTGCACGTTCCGGCTTCTGTAATTCTGTATGAACGGAAGCGGGCGACGATGAAACAAACAATAATGAACTCCAACATAAAGAAAACATTAAGAGCTCAAGTAAGGTATCTCCTCCGCAGATTTGTAGAGTAGATTTATTTACTTGAGTTGCGTTGCACGGTTTTAACGACTTGACAAAGCATTGGGTCTTCTTTATTATATGTAATTTTAATATTAATGTATTACATTACATAAATCTTTCCAAATCAATTCTCTAAATTATGGTGAAAACCGTGACTTAATAGTTTAGAAAAACAACGCGGTCACACAAACAGACACGAAAAGCAACTTGAATTTAAACATGGGAATAGAGTAGTTAAAAAAAATCTCCACGAAAAAATAGAATTGTGATGTAGGTAAGAAGGTACACTCATACAGCCTTTTGACGTATTAATTTTGGAAATACCGTTAAATGTAAAAGGGTGTGGTCCTGCCTGCCGTACCCTTCCGCTATCGTTGGTTAGCACGTGGCATTCCTTTGCAGCGGTAATTCCCATTCTTTGATAGGGTACGGTTGAATGGCGAAACGAATGTAGAACGTGTTTCTTATTATTTAATTTGATGTAAACTACTTCCTGTTGAAAGTTGCGTTTGCTTTCATGTAAACATAACAAAGGATAGTGTTTCTTTGGCAATTTATAAAATATAAAACCAGTATTTTCAATATTATCAGTTCATATCAGTTTAACTTTGCTTCATGTTTTGAGAAAAGCATAATTTTCTTAAATTGAGAAAAACCTGAGAACATGATTTTTTGTAGTGCATTAGGGGCAATTACGATAATAGTTATATTTCGATTGATGATTATTTCTACCAACAATATTAATAGCAACATAATTATTAGACGCCATTTTATCGCCTGTTATTTAAACTATATATTCATTTTGAGAAAAGCTTATTTTGAGGATAACAATTATTATTATGAGAACGAATGTAAAATCAGAGTAACTACCCGCTGTCGCTGACACCTCTATCGTGAACACAAAGAAGCATCTCCTAGTCTACACGAAACAAGAAAGAAGTATTTCGGTTTAATGTAAACAGTCCGCATGCGACACTAGACCGATAAATACCAACGTCTCAAAACTTGGGATACACTCGAATCTTTCTCACCACCAACTCGCATAAATCTTCTACACGTCTTCACAAATAGTTTTCAGTCCATTACGATTACTCCCAAATGTTGCCATACATTTGACTCAAAGAATTCACCATTACCGAAGTATTCCTTTATTGCTAATGATAATGAAACACTTTAAATACTTAAAGGACGAAATATATTGCCATTTAATTAATGGAAATTTTCTAATGCATTAACTTGCAGAGGCATTTTATTAATCAAATGCCTTTACCAAATCTACAGACAGAGGGACAAACAAAGTGACCAGTAAAACCTTCCGTCCAACAAAATGTATTTACTTAGGTTGTCAAGCATATGTAGGTGAATTTCATAAGTACACAAAGATATTTGGAGTATTTTACAGCGGTTGTAAAACGCAAATAGTAGCAGACGATGATAAACATACATACGTATGTACACAGAGTCTGTCTGTCGCATCTCGTCTGCCAGCTGAACAATGCAACACGGCAGCATCAGAGACGTATAGTTACCTGTGTGATTCTATCAGATATTCCAATTCTAGAAAATATTCTTTGAATGTACCGACTGTTGGGTAATATAATAGGAATTGAAAATAATAGGACTCGGAATGTAAGTTGGAAAACCAACAGTTGGTGATATGGCTGGAAAGCTAAATTGTAAAGATAATAATGAAAAACTTGATTAATATAAGCTAAGTTTAAATTAAGCAGCAATAAAATATAATTTAATCCAAATGATTGGAGTACCGAAAGCATATCATTCAGTGTAAACAACTTTAATGCAACCCATTCTAGATAACGCTAAGAAAATAAAGCTATTAATCAATATGTCGGTACTTTTCTGCAACTTGTTTGCGTATGTGATAAACCTATAAATAGATCATAACGTGTTATAAAACTTTACGACGTAGTTCACCTTTGTGTTAAAACATAAGAAATTATCTTTATCGACGAATATTTCTCAGAAAGCTGTAAACAAAGCAGTAACTTGTTTGCAGAACACGGTTCATTATGCATAATGGACGAAAATATAATCACTAAATTACTACAAAGGTTACCAATATCGGAACACAATAGGACATAAGTACAAATAAAGCAAAGTAATAATAAAATACATGATTTTATTATATCGAGGGTATAGTGTTAAAAGTTAAAACCCAATAAGTGTCAAAAAATCAAAAATCGTTTTATTAGTACAACAATAAAACAAATTGTATAAAAAAGAAACAAAGGAAAAAAAAATGAAAAAAAGTCCTATACGAGGCCAAAAGGCTCATATCTTCTTTTTTACCCTCGATATTAGTGGCCTCCCGAAACTGCTTTGGTTATATTATTATGATAAAACGATGTCCCAAATCTTACATATTATGAGGCACATGAACTCGCTAACGATCTCCGCTTGATCGCCCAAGCAAGGCAGGCTAAACAAAGACCAACATCCTGCACTCACATGGTGCTTTATTACAGAAAATTCGGCAGACGTTATCGTTAAGCATAAGATCCATTTTCGCGAAAATTTTCAATACAGCCCATGACGTCAGATGTGCCAGTATTGTATCTGTGAACGTGTGACGTCACCCAGGTCTGGCACCAACGACAGCATTTTGTTATCGGAAACATGGAAGCGATGGCTCGAGTGACAGCCCCCTTTTGTCCTCAGCTCAGTGTGCCTCAAAGCTCCTATTCTTCCCTCTGGCATCACACAAACGTGTTTCACTTACAATAATACTAGCACAGTATCATCAGGCTTTTGTTAAGATTGTATTAAATAAATACCGGAGGTACAGTCAAATCTTCAAGAAACCACAAGGTATACGCCACGCAATCCTCTAAATTTCTCAGGAATTATTCGTACTTTAGTTACTTAATATTGTAATTAGAGTGACGACTTATGTCTGGCTTCTTCAATGTCTTTAGATATGTTACTCGGAGGAACAGCTTCAGCATAATATGTATGTATAAATAGACATCCATAAGTAGAAGAAATTCCAAATGAAGATGTCGCTTTAAATAAATAACTGTGCTCACTTAAATTTCCTGTTTATTTTTGTCCCCCCGCGCAAGCACGCGAGTGCTTTCTAAACATGGAGTTGGATGTTTTGGGAGATTTAATATTTTAAAATTTAAAGAATCTCTTTGCACCTCGTTGAATTATTATCTTTAAGGGCATACAATTATTGAGATCACTCAATTACTTGTTTGTATTGACTTTGTTTGTATTGACTCATAACTTCATAAGGAATTTAGCTCCCAGACAATGATAGTGTCTTGTAAGAAATCCATTATGGTGTCCCTTTAAATTTTGCTATATTGAGGATTTCGGAGCTTATTACAGAATTTGTTAAAGCGTCTTAATTTGTCGAGCCAAGGGAAGATACATTAAGAACAGAGTTCTAAAATGTATTCTCGTCCCAGGCATGCAAAATATTTGGATTTTACACGTAGGTATTTAACAATTAATCTGCATGTTTAAACAAAGTGTTTATGAAGATGTTGAAAGCTCGTGAATTGTGGCGAAGTGGGCGGCAATGTTAAATGGAACATTTCCTGAAATCTGTTGTTACAACGCATGAGTTTGCAACATTTGCCTCGGAATAACACACTAATTTTATCTCAGTGCAGTGTTAACGATGCGGTTCACTTGTTACATGACCCGCAACTCACTTCTAGCAATTTGTTACGATCACCTTGCTAATAGTTTCAGCAAAATACTGTCCAACTCCCAGAAATAAGTAATTGGATTTCGTGTTTCGCCATACGATAGAAGAGTAATGGAAAGGGTCAATGCCATATTCTGAATGGGTTTTATTGGCTATTGTAATTTTTCACACAATACAAGTACACCACGGCGCCCATACAAAACAATGGTACCTAATTGTAGTAGCTTAGTAAGTTTATTTACCATACATTAATTAGGTACTCGGTCAATGTCAAAAAATGGTCATTAAGTAATTGACTCTAAACATTAACGCAGCTTTGATTGTTTTTAAAAAAACAATAGCAGAACACACCATTGATTTTTGATATGAAATGAACCACTCAAGGTTAGATCTGTAAACTCGTAACCTGGCAATGACCATTTTAAACGGAGTACGGAATAGTGGGGCTCGAATCCGGTTCTATTTCATTGACATGATAACCCACACTTTATGTATTACCAATTATACCATTATTCTTGCGCAGAGCATACTTCCCGTAATAGATAGATAGGAATTCAGCTGCATTAGATTAAATTAGAAGCTCACCCAAATTCTCATATTCTTGAAGAAAATTTGGAATCATGATGACTATTAACGGCCCAGTCAACAGTGCATAGGTTTGTCTCAACTATTGCAAAATCCTCACTGCGTGGCCCGAAAAATTTAATCTGCCGCCGAGTTAATGGGTTTCAGAATGAAACCAACTGGTTTAACGGCACCTTTCAAGTCAAAACCATAAACGAATGTAGCATAGAAACAAGCATAATTATTTCTATTTGTGCGTAAGACCACCCAAGTCCGGATTTCCTTGATTAGAATAGCAACAAATGCTAACGCGATGCTAAAATGTCCTAGAATTTGTGTCTTTTGTATTCTTGCAAAAGCGAGTCTTGGCAACGTCGAGAGGTTGCTTTTGAAGAAAAGGTTTAATGAGCAGAATATTTAATATTTGGTAAGTTGTAATGGAAATGACTTAACATATACATATATATACTCGTACATATATACATACCGCTACACTTCTCTACCTCGCTGTCTACATCCTCTATCTATTGTCCTATCGCAGATATGCTGGAAGAGATTTCTAATGAAATAAGGATTACCTTTGTACATACCTATTTTTCTGTTGTGTTTTTTTTAAAACGGGTAAATAAATCAATATATCAAAACTAGATAATATGAAACAAAAGTCATTAATGATGAAGGATAGTTATAGGAGCATCATACAATACTAGTATCTTACCTCTCCTAAGTTGACGAACCCGTGGTCGTTGGCCACAGCATCGGCAGCGTCCTTCCCCTCCGGTATGTGGACGGCCCATGTAGGCGTATAGTGCGCAAACGTTGACTCCAATAATGATAAAATTGATACCAAGATGGTCGACGATAACACGGCACCCCGCGCCATCGCACGCACTCTCACACACTCACCAGCTAGTACTTATCAGCATTTCACACACACTTTCCAAAGAGTTTCTTGTTTCAACCAAGTCTCGAATTTAATATGCTACTATATACTTGTAATTGTAACGTAGGGATTGTTGCTATCTTTGATCATACGGCTCCGCACATGGCTATCTACTGGAAATTAATGTGTTAATTAGTTGTTTGGGCTTCTTGGTCATGAGAAGACTTGCTAATGAAGCTAGATACAACCGTAATCTCAAATTAAGCTTCAAAGGCGATTCTGATTAGATATCTTCGACGTGGGCTGCATTAAAAAAAGTCCCAGCTGGAGGCCATAAAAGCGATAGAAAAAACTTGATTAAACCCACAATCCACATCCATCAAAATCCGACATAAAACGTGGTAAGACTAAGTTTGCCAATCACAGTGGTTATATGGCTATTTATTTGATGACCTAGGGACTAGAATTTCCAAACATGTCTGTGCAAGAAAATTAGCAATCAATCGGAAATCGGTTTCCGCCGAATTAAAACTTGGGCGAGCGTACGGCCTTTGGCAATACTTCCCCAATAAGTGGGTCAAGTATATATGAAGGACAAAAGTGTAGGCTCCGACAGAGTTCCCTGTTATGCTGTTCTTTATTATCGTATCACCGGACAACCATTAATCACAGTGCGTTTCATCGGGTCTACTTCAACCTACTTTGGCGAGAGCATTGTTATGTCTGACGTTTGCCTTTTCTGGATAAACAAGGCATGGATCATTTTCGCGAATCTGGACGGGTTTCCTATTCCCTTTTTGAAAGTAATTTAGTATATAACTTGATTCATGCTATTGGCAGTTTGTTTTTTTTTTTCTTTTGTAAGCTGTGGGTGGAATGGTATTGTGGTTTGTATCATGGCTTTTGTTGGTCCATATAGTAGCTGCGTGTTGCGCCCCTACAAAGAGGATTGGTTACTTTGTTTTTATTAACAACGCATATACCTAGTTCATTTTGCGACCAACAGTAGTAAGCATTAAACATTGATGTTTAATTACTTCTTTTTCAAACAATAATAATTATAATTACATTTTCCTGTTCGGTAATTTGGTAAGGTCTGAGTAATTTGCCTTTTTCCCTTATTTTACATTACACACGGATTTTAATTGGAACTAAAGCAGGAAAATATCTTTTAAAGTATCTCTCTAAAAATTTATTTACAGCGACTAATTTGATAAATGTCACGCATTTTTCCTGCATTGTTTCAAGACTGTATATAGCAGTTTGTAATGCACAAACGAGAATTCATTAAATCACTTGTTGTTAGGAAATGTCTACTATTTACATAGGAAGATAACCTCATTGAAGTACAATAGATATTTCATACAAATGCTTGTTATTGTATGCTTGTTGAGAGATGATATTAGTTATTCCTTGATAGATATTTGTGTTGTGTTTATCATATTATCTCTATGCACCTTCTCTATTATTGAATCGATTATGTTTACATCTTTGTTATTTGGTAGGTTTAACATTTTATATATCTGTTGTTGATATGTAATTGTGGACTCTACCAATATACAGGGTAATTCAATTTATAAATATTTTACCAGTATTCGCTACAGCCTTGCCAGAAGGAAGCCTTATCAGAAGGAAGGGACATAATAAAAGAACATAATTTTAAAACTACCGATCAGTTTGGTGGAAATTTATTGTGATGATAAAAAATTATCATATATATCTAATAGAGACTATGCTACTAGTACTAAGCTAGCAAGTAAATAAACCAGAAAATGGCACAATTGAAAATAATTTATATGTTGTTCAAAACACAGTAGGTAAGACAAAAGTAGCTGAGCAACTTGTACGTTTGTCGTCAATAATTAGCTCGTTTTATTATTTGCATTTTTAAAAAGTAGGCCACTCATACCTTTAGCTTGCGCGTTTACCTGCCTGAGTTATTTACAGTTAGCATCGACAATAATTTATCAAGCAAACGCATGCCAAACTAGCTCGTAATTTCCATAGTTATTTGGACACAAAAACATTCGGACCACTAAAGACAATCTACTATCAAGACATGTTTTTATCTTATCTGTTTCCATTGGATCGCTATGTAAACATTCGGTTTTTGTGACTAATCGCCGTCGTAAGTATTTCGCGTGCAGCCCACGTCGAAAGGCGGATGCTTCATCGATGGAATCCGATGGGAAGGACCAAGATTCCGTGGCACTTAGACAATAGTAGCCGGTGAGAGTCGGCGCCGCTGTGACGAGCGTTCACCTCTCGCATCCCGCCTCCCTGTTATCACTTTACGCTTTCCTAAATGCGTTTTTATGACAAATTCCTCACTTGTATATTGGCAGCAACGATCACTACGTTACACTATGATGCACTATAGTCATTACAGGACACGGCATAACTGTCAAATGGCGCGTGAATAATCCGTCGGCTCGGCACAAAACACAGCCGTCACGTCCGCGCACGTGATGCTGACTGGTTCGTTTGCTACTTTGCTCTCGGGCGCTCGCCGCGATTGGAGCCCGAGACGATCGCTAACTTGCCACACTCGGGGAATTTACCCAGAAATGGGGAAAATTACTCGACAGCTGTTAAATGAGTGTAAATAATTTAAGTCGCCAAAATAGTTAAACGGGACGGGTTTTTGGTTTGGAGTTGACCTAATTAGCACTAGTGCTATAATCGATAGGACAGTACGACTGTCCGGTTCAGCGAACTGTGCTAAGTTAGGTAACTCGCACTGACAATGTACAGTTACTTGAGTCTCGTATTTATTTACTTCTATTCTGTTACTATACTCTTTTTATAGGCGCTAAAAACGTCTATATATTTTTATTTGTCTATATATTTCGGAAATAAATCTTTATTTATCTGTGTAGAGCCCCAGTGTTTTATCTATACCCATTGAACGCGAAATGAATAATTTATTGAAAGTACTTATTGGTCAAGGCCGCACTGTGGCACACAAAAAATACTTTGGACATTATTTTGTTAACCAAACTTTTTTCATTCGACCGATAGAAAAAATTACTTAGGTACCTGCCTAGGTATTTGTCGATGTGGTATTTAGTCTTGCTATAAAAAAAAATATTTGAACTTGTAAATAACTCGAGATCTATTGATTTTGGATACAAAAGAGTAGGTAGGTGCTAAAAGGAATTGAGCTCCTTCCAATATTACATTAATATAGGGGTCCGAAAATAAATATTGTGTTCACAAAAGCTACTCCTGCCTACCGTAGTTAACTCAATTCCTCTAACGTTGGGGACAAAATAGTAGGGTGAAATAATCAATAGCCGATGATCAATCTTAATTTGTGGCAATTTGGGTAATTTAACCTTCTAAAAGCTACTTACAAGGAGACATGACTCTCTTTTTTAATCAATACATATAGTAAAATCGTAACTGGTCGCTGCGGGGTTTTATTAAAATTGAAACTAAACCTGTATCTCAGGCATCTCATTCAAGTGCTTATACATAAGTATTATCTAAAATTCCTACAAATAGTAAATTATTTATCTACTTTAATTATGGTTCTATTCAAATTGAGCAAAATAGTAGATATGCTACGTTTTTGCATCATCGTAAGACATTTTTGCAACCATTTTCTATTATGATTTTTGCAATGTTACATTTTTAATACGGTCGCGTTTACTTTGTCATAGAGAAAAATTTGCCGTGTCAATAAAATATTAAAATTGCATGTTTACTTATAATATAAATTGTAAAAACTAAAATTAATTTTACGGATTATAACTTATAACTAGTAAAAGACAAAATAAGAATAATTATACAGGGTGGCAGGGACATCGACGCGCAAACTGTATCCATGGACATGCACATGAGTTTAGACCCCATAGCGTCGAAATTTTTCGACGGTTATTAAAAAAAAATATTGCTGTTCCATAAATTTTGACCGCGTAGGTATTGCACTTTTCTATGAAACAGAAGATTTTTTTTTTAATAACCGTCGTCGTCGTTTTTTTTTTAATAAATCTTTCCTCAGTCTGAGTGCCATTTTCTATGGTCACTAACTCTGTGCGACCTTCTGAAGATATGCCAGCCCATACATGTACACTGCGTCCACCGTACTGGAATCTTTCTGAGAAGCAGTCTTGAAGGTATCGCTCACCAGGCCGCCTGTAGACACTCCGCCTTCCATCAGAAGTGTAAAGTGAGAATCGAGACTCATCTGTGAACAAAATTATTGACCACTCTTGTTCATCCCACTGTATGTGTTCACGGGCGTATCGTAGTCTCGCTACTCGATGCTCTCTCTCGAGTTTGGGGCCACTCGCTGGTCTTCGGAGTTTCAGATTTGCTTCAGCAAGTCGTCTTCTCACTGTACTGTCACTAATGTAGTGCCTTCGGGTCTGAAGAAGCTGTTGCTGGACTTCAACTGCGTTAAGGTGGCGGTTTCAACACAGTGGAAATAATATAACAGTCTTCTCGGGCACTAGTACACCTAGGTCTGCCATTACAAGGTCTCCTCAGAGAGTTTCCAGTCTCTTCGTACCTTTGCTTCACCTTCTGGACCGTTCGTAACGTCACACCAACCATTCTTGCAGTATGATGCATACTGATGCCTAGTTCCAGAAAAGTCATGATCCTAGCATATTCTTCAGGTGAAAGAGGCATGATAAATAAAATTTATTTGCTGTTGTTTAACTTAGCTTTTATAACAAGACTTATCGCTCAAGAAAAAAATTGAAACAGAAACAATGAAATGAATGGTAAAATTGTAATTCGAAAAGGATTATTTTTGTTTTTAAAGCTCTTTTCAGCCATTTCTTAAAAGAAGGTTCTCGACTATGAAGTTTTTATATATAAAATTAAACTCTTTTTCGAGTCCTTTTTATTTCGAAAGTATATCTTGTGTACATAAAGTTATTCCAATTTTAAAAGTGTGATATTTAGTTTTGCAGGCCAGTGTATGTTGGGGTCGGCTTCCAGTATTTTCACCAATATTTCTTTTTGTTTTGTATGTTTAACTCAGTAGGTATGTACAGTCAAGAGTCATTAATTGATTACCAGCTTAAGGACTGTATTGCTGTGAACGCGCGGTAACGTCCGTACCTACGTCTGTGTGTAGTGATGTATCAACACAGAACGCACATCTCAGAATTCGCACACTGGCTGGCGTCGAACGAAACAAAAAACATACCGTCGCTTTTGCACATAGGCTACGTAATTACGCATGACTTTGGTTGGTTCATACCATTGCTAAAATTGAAGTCATTTCATCAAGTACCGATAGCTGGTAGTCTTACGTATTAGATTATCGAACGCATAGGTCTGGGTTCCAATCTCGAGATGGGACTTTTAATTTTTCTTTTCCAACAATAATCTTTATCGGTTTTTTTTTATTATTCGATAGATTAATAAACGATAATAATAAGTTATTATATTGTTATTATTATATTGTTATTGTAATATGGGGTTAAAAATAAAAATGTTTTATAAGTAATTTCAAATTGTTTATTCGTTATAATTTTATAAACTAGAAATAAATAAACGTCTAGTTAAAACAGTTTATTTTGTCATAAAGAACAATTTATTGAAGTTAAGCAGGTAATAGCGGTTCACCGTAATTATGCGTTTTGTAAATTCGTTGCACGTAATATAGTCTATTTTATTTGTATTCACTCATTAGTCCGTAACCACTTAGAAAAAATCCTTATCGCTCAGGAATGCTTTTGTTCTCACTCTAATGCAATAAGGTTGTATTTGGTTTAAAGGACTAGAAAAAATAGAAGTGTGTTTGTCGCAAAGATTCAATTTAATATAATAATATTGTCCTTTAATTACCACTGTGTGGGTAGATTTGCTGGTTGTAGTTTGTTAGAGTACTTTAACAAACTACAACTAGCAAATCTACCCACGTAAATAAAAAAAGTGCGGACTCCTTGTCACAATACAATTAAATTACTCAGTAGTAGTAGCCTACCTAAGTTGCCTATCTCAAATGTCAAAGTTAACAAATCGTATTTATTAGGACTTATTGCGGTTATAGCTTAAGTATTCATTTTCATTATGAAAAGAAGATTGAAGCTAAACCTCAAAATAATCCTTATTACGGATATCACAATATAATTTTAGTATTGCTATAATCAACTTATAATATAGTACTTCGTATAACCCCCATTATTAGCAATGCAATCAAATAAACGCTGGCGCATCGACCCTACAATATTACTACATATGTCTGTTCCTCTTATATTTTCCCAGATTTCTAGGCAATGCAGCTTCAATTGCTCATCAGTCCTCTCATTCCTTGCGTCCCATCGCTGTGTGATTAAACCCCATAGATTTTCTATGGGGTTGAGGTCAGGAGGTCGTGCCGGCCATGGAATTACTTCTCTAAAATAAAAAAAAGGAGTACTGTTAGGCTACTAAGCAAAATACTAATATTACCTACGATTTAGAAACTAAATTATAATGACAAGAGATGTTACATATATTAATAGAATTAATATAGTTATATTAATCCATCATTCAATAATCTAGGTAAATAAATTTACTTCGGAATTATATTTTCTTCTATTTAGACTTTATAAAACGTTTTAAAAAAATAAGGATCAGCAGTTCTACTTTAATAAGATAAATTGTTTAATAAAATAATTTAATCATTACACTTACACTCAGTCCGGTTCATCAGATATTTGTGTTATATTAAGTCCAATTTTACGCAGCGCAATAATATTCGCTTTAATTTCAATGTTCAAATTTGCTTGCATTTTAAAAGGGACTACAACACCGCTAATATTTAGATAAAGAACACACGTCGCTAACCCACAATGAACAACGTTCTATTTAGTCGCGGTTGAATGACTCTTTAAGTTAACTGCATCCATCTACCTTATAATTTATTTATTTTGATATCTGTGGGTATAATCCTAAAATTTTACGAATAAGTGAACTGTAGTCAATACCGTGATTAAGTATTCAAAGTAATTGCAAACGAATGCGAGAATGTGTGTGTTGAGTGTGTGAATAGAGTGTGTGTGTGTATACTATAAAGTATAGGAATTACTCATTAGAAGAAGGTCGTAAGTTAAACAGAAGTGTCAATCTATTGCTTCGTGAAACTGGCGCGCCGCTTTGGACCGCTACTGTACGTGTACATACGTAGATTATTAGACGTACATTATTTAACCAGACTTATTTAAATGCGGTCACTCGTCTAGACTAGATTAGGGCAGTCTATTATTAAACTAATTAAAATGCCGAGTAAAAATATAATAAGTAAATTCGGAATTTTTACCTATGCTAATATCTTTTTAAGATTTTTAATTTTAATAATGAAGGTACAGAATAACAAATTCATTATAAAACCAGTTTTATTTAAAAATATATTTTTAAGCAGGTTCGCGGAGGGACATATTCTGTGCCTCGGTAAACACGTTAAGCCGTTGGTCCCGGCTGTCATTTGTGGATCTTTGGAAGTCGTTACGGGTAGTCAGAAGCCCGAAAGTCTGACAACCAGTCTTACCAAGGGGTATCTTATTGACCAGTAACTAGGTTGTGGAGGTCAGATAGAGGCAGTCGCTCCATGTAAAATACTGGTATTCAGCTGCATCCAGTTAGGCTAAGCAAATGATGGACGCGGTGGGAGATATATTATATAATATGTAAATGTAAGGGCGTTGGTTTTTATGTTATTCCTAGAAAACATAGCATTTTGTTTTTCATACCTACTTAAGTTCTATCCACACATTATCAGCACCCTAATTGCGTAAAAACTTTAATCAAAATCTGAATAATTTTGAAGGATATTGCTAATCTATTGCTTCATATGTTCGAAAAATGTGTCTGCTCAACGACGTATAAAACGCAATGAATGTTGTTGAACTTTCAAAATGAAACCCATTGCGATCAATTGTCATTTAATGTGTGTTACGCAATTATCCCGCAGGGCCGTACCCGGGACTTGGACAGACCTTGCGCCTTCAGGGGTTCAAAAATATATAGGTGTGTACATTTTATATGAACTTGTTCACACACGCCCGTGACCAGGGCCCCAAGTCTGCTATTTTTATAAATTCGTCATTCCAACAGATCCCATTCCCATCCCATTGTCATTTTGCTTAAAAAGTTCGTAATCTGCTAAATTCTTAATGGCGATCATTGGTCGGTCAATGGTCTCGTAATAGAATTGTGTCATAAGGATAAAATTATTACAAAACTCGTTAGTAGAAATGATTTTCGAAAAACTACCACTACTTTATTTATGCCAGATTTCATTTATATATATTTTTACATATTATTTATTAGTGTTTTATACAAGTCAAGTGTTTTATGTAAGTCAGTCATTCATTTATCATTTTGTACGAGATTACCATTCTATGCCATTTCTTTCAATGGAGTGTCAGTGGTTGACCACTGGAAAGTCATAATGACGCCATTATGTCAGTAGATTACCAAACTTGTCAAAATCAACAATTATGAAATCAATGATAGACCATTCTGACACTATTGTAATAGCAGACTTGGGGCCCTGGCCGGCGACGGGGCTTCAGGATAGGCGTGGATAGAGACCTTTAATCACTTGAACATCCGACGCCGGATTAATTTACTGCGTTATCCAATGAATATTATCGACATTAATTTATCCCACAACTAATTATATGTCCAAATCGAAAGAGCAAATGTCTGATTGTCTGTGATGATTTTATACAGTAATTTTAAGTTCTGTTTTTGTTAGGTACCTATTTAATTAAGATGGTTAAAATGTTTTTTATTATTAAGGTTTGTCCAAATTAAAAGGCCGAATGTCTGATTGCCTGTGATGATTTTAAACACTTAAACAAATAAAAACAAATAATTTTTGCCTAAACAACTGTTTTTCTCTTGACTGTACTTACCTGTCAAAAAGAGGTAAGTACTCTTTTTGTAAGGGGATCAGACCGTAACGACAAAGTTTATAGTGGATCAGACAGGAATTAAAACATAATAATAACCAGCAGGGAATCAGATCAGGGGAACATTTTGTTTCAGTGCGGTTAGTGGAAGTGCTTAGGTGGGGTTCGGGCAAGTGCTGTTGAAATCAGTGCTCTAAGTGGAATACCTCATCCGACCGGAATAACTGAATTAATCAAACAATCAAATCAAAAAAGTCATTTATTCAAATTAGGCTGAGAATCAGCACTTTTCGAACGTCAAAATTACAAAAGACAGTCCCCCAAAAACGCCCACCCTTCACACTGTCTAAAGAAAAGAAGCTCGTCTGCGTTACCACGTATAACCCATCAGCTTCTTAACACCATCTTCTTCTTCATGGGCTGCTCGTTCCATCACAGACCTCAATCATCGCTTTCCACCAGGCAAGATCGAGGTCAAGAGGTGGCCCATTTTGCATTAACAAAAAAAACCTACCCCAAAGATAAATAAAGGTCAGGTTAGATTTGTGAAATAGAATATTTCTGCCTAACTTTCCCTTGAGAGCCCTAAAATGTTAACGCAACTCTTTCTTACATAACGCAAAAAGGTTCTCCTGACTTAGAACAAAAAAAAAGTAAAACCCTATTTTGCCCTATAAATATTAAAACTAGATATATTGCTTTGGGATCTGTATGAGAAGAACTCGTTAGTACACAACGTTAAAAGAAAAGTTTTGACAACTTTGATATACTTCGACTTTTAATTGTATTCAGTAACTTCTGTCAAGTTACTGAATACTATTAAAAGTCGAAGTATTGGTCAAGCTACCCAAAACTGTCAAATTTTCCTAATCAATCTTGAACCTTAATGCTTTAGAGATAAAGTTGAAATTCTATTGTAGTAGCTTGATGTGCTGACGTCTGTACATATAAGTTACAGACGAACTTAATAAACGGTGAAGTATCGTTGGAACTTTATGCTTTAGAATTGGCATTGTCTGCATGACATACGATAAAAAGACACGCCTCAACAAGTTATACTGAAAAGAACGAATTTCTGATGAAATAGGAATTTGTTAACCGGGACACACACACAGACAGCCCCCCACACGCGCACACACACACGCTTATACTTACAATTGATCGTATTTTCTTTTTTTTTTCTCTTTTTGTTATTTACATATTTGTATGTTTATAATGTAAGGGAAGAGCGGCCTTCAACTACAGGCATGTTCTATGATCTTTTTCTTTTAATTGTAACTGTGGAGCGCAACAATCGTAACATATTCGCAGAGCACCGCCGTGTCCTCGTAGAGGCGATTGGCAGCGGCGGCGACCTCTCGCGTCCAGCCCTGGTTCAAGCCATGGTTCGGGGTTTCTGCGAAGCAGTCATGCTAGAAGGAGGTGGTGGGGTGGGCGAGGGAACGCACCTTGCGCACCTCATGCCTCAGCCGCCGCGGGAGACGCTCCGGGCGTCGGGAGCCGCGTGACGACTCCCGGCCACCGTAGGCGCGGGCCTGCGGGCGGAGAGTAATGGGTAGCTCTCCGTCCGATCAGGACTAGGCCCGTGCCGGACGGCGTGTACGTGTTCCACGCGCGCCTCAAAGAGATGTCAGCAAAAGTGACGGGGCCCCATAGGGCCGAAGCCTGCCAGGGTAGCGGGAACATCCGAAAGGGTTTACCGCTGCCCTGGAACATAAAGGGCTAAGGAAGGAACACGGGTGGGTTTTAGTCAGTAAGAGTCTGACACTCCCTTCTGCTCCACCCAGAGCCGGAGGAGTCATTTGATGATTTCCCATCCTCAAAAAAAAAAAAAAAGGGAAGAGCGGCCTTCAACTACAGACATGTTCTATGATATTTTTCTTTTAATTGTAGGTAACTGTGGAGCGCAACAATTGTAACATATTATAATACCATCCTATTAGTGATCAACTGCGGGACAAAGGGCTCTTCTCATACACAGAGGGCATTTAGAGGAGCATTGATCACAACGCTTGCTTAGAACGGGTTGCCGATTTCAGACTTATATTAACTATTAGTCCAGGAGGGGCTCGTGGCTAAATAACAACTGCCGCACAGGTCGATCGATCACGTTACGCTACGCTTGCCGCGGTTTGTCTGTGGATGGGTGACCATCTTTACATATCGAGACCCCTCCGTGCCTCGGAAGCTGTTTGTCCGACTGTCATTCGTGGTTCTTTGACAGATGTTACGGGTAGTCAGGACCCCGAAAGTCTGACAATCCAGTAACTGGGTTGTGGAGGTCAGATAGGCAGTCGCTCCATGTAAAATACTAGCTAGTATTCAGCTGCATCCGGTTAGACTGGAAGCCGACCCCAAAATAATTAGGAAAAGGTTCAGCAGATGATTATCTATTAGTCCAGGTTTCCTAACGATGTTTTCCTTTACCGATGTCAGTAAAGACCAAGATAAACATGGAAAGTGCATATAAATTAAACAAGTCACATTGGTACTTCTCCGGATTTGAACCCACAATCTCATGCATGACAAGGGTAGGCCCTAACCACAGGGCCATCACGACAGTCGTTACACAGGCACCTCTATATTTATGTGAATGTTTTTCATAATTTACGCAACATTAGTTATTAATTTGCCAACACAAAGAAAACCGGAGATCCACCCACACGCGTAAATAATAAATTCTAAGCATGTATCGCCTTGAGCATATTCTAGTAGATAGTTTCATATACCATATAGGTCATGAATACAGACGCAATGTGGTTGAACTACGTGCCAAGTTGTTGGCCACGATGACCAAAATTTAATTAAACACATACTTCTGAGCTCCGATACAATAGAAACCGACTGATGTATAGAGTATTGCGGTTTAACAAACCTAACTAAATTATGAATCATGTTCGCGTCATTATACTTGAAATTAGGTACTAGGTACTTACTTCTCTTAGTCTTGTATTACAGAACATCACTCAAGACTCAAACCATTACGTAAAACTAATTTCAACCAATGAAATGGCTCTAAACTAGTTTTAAATAATAATAATATCCCTGGACATTTCACACAGCGCCATCTAGTCCCAAGCTAAGCAACCTAATGCTTGTGTTATGGTAACAAGATGGCTGATAAACTACTTATATACATTTTTTTTTTGTAAATACATACATATTATAGATAGAAAAACACCCAGACTCGGAACAAATACATGTAGGTCATACAAATATTTGTTCCGTGCGGGAATTGAACCCGCGACACGCAGCGCAGCAGTTAATCGCTTAACCACTGCGCCAACCGTGCCGTCAAAGTAATGCTTGTGTCTTGAGTGAGGTTCTGTAATACGGGCCTTAGTCTCTAAGGACTGGTCCTACAGGAGACCGTAGAACAAGTAATGGCTTTCGGCCATGGCGGCAAAACTCTCAGCGGAGACTAGCTTTCGGCGCGGGAGTTAGTATAGTGCACAGGTGTGTACGCAGACACAGGTGCACCCTCTCTTGCCTCACTCTCATAGTCCGATGGGACGGCAAACCCGACCGGCACCCTTATTGCATAATATACTATCAATCTTAATCTGAATCATTTTGGACGACGTTGAAAAATGTGTCTGCTCAACATCGCAATGAATTGTTGTTGAACACGTTGTTGAACTGCCAAAATGAAACCCATTGCTACTGATAGTGTTTTACGCAATTACCTCGCTGGTAGAGATCAGGGCCCCAAGTCTGCTATTTTTATAAATTCGTCATTCCAACACGATCCCATTCCCATCCCATTGTCATTTTGCTTAAAGTTCGTAATATGCTAAATTCTTAATGACGATCATTGGTCGGCCAATGGTCTCGTAATAGAATTGTGTCATAATGACATTGTCGTATTGCCTTTATTATAAAACCCGTTAGTAGAAATGATTTTCGAAAAACTACCACTACTTTATTTATGCCAGATTTCATTTATATATATTTTTACATATTATATATTAGTGTTTTATACAAGTCGAGTGTTTTATGTAAGTCAGTCGTTTCATTTATCATTATGTACGAGATTACCATTCTATGCCATTTCTTTCAATGGAGTGGCAGTGGTTGACCACTGGAAAGTCATAATGACGCCATTATATTAGTAGATTACCAAACTTGTCAAAATCAACAATTATGAAATCAATGATAGACCATTCCGACACTATTGTAATAGCAGACTTGAGGCCCAGGAGGAGCACCCTAACTGCGTAACACACAATCAATCGTAATCTGAATCATTTTAAGTATGAAAAATTTGTCTGCTCAACACGTAAATAATGCAATGACTGTTGTTGTTGAACCGATTTCGATTGATTGTGTGTTACGCAATTAGGGTGCTGGACCAACGGCTTAACATGCTTTCCGAGTCACGGGGGTATCAAACCACCAACTTTCAAGTTCCGGGCTGTTACTAAGAAATTCCCCGACCTTCGAATCGCGTCAAATAATTTAAAACTCTACGGATACTTAGTTGTTAACGAATTCAGTGCTAGCGTGTGGTACAGATGCCAGCACATCAAGCTACTACATTTTGTCAAATTTCTTTAATAGTTTTCCAACTTTATCGCTGAAGCATTAAGGTTCAAGGTTGATTGGAAAATTATGACAGTTTCGGGTAGATTGACCTGCTGGCGTCTGTGCCTAGATATCTACTACACATTTCACGATTTGCCGAAGATCTGTTAACGAAAGTTTAAAACCGATTGGATAACTTTCAGTTTCCCGATTCATGTTTTAACTTTCGGGAAATGCATTTTGTATTGTATCACGTACTTACTTCCATGTAAAAAGTATATTTATTTCTGTTATTCAGACGCCATGTAGGTACAATGCTGGCATACCACAAGGAGGCAACGACCTCAGCAGTTAAATCCTTCAAAAATGCTTACAAAAAACGTACATAAAAACCAACCATAGTAGAGATACACAGCGATATATTCTTGTTTAGCAAACCGTTAACACCGTTATGTAGACCACTTGAGGCAAGAGTTAGGTTACTTACCTACGCAAGTAGGATATTTCAAGTCTTTTTTTTATGAAGAAAAGGTACACTACATACTTATACGGAATATTTTGAGCTAATAATTATTTTTCAAAAGGAGGTCAGATAGGCAGTAGCTCTATGTAAAATACTGGTTGGGAACAACATACTTAGTTGGGAAAAGGTTAGGCAGATGAATTATTTTTATAAAAGTAAGGTTTTTAGGCGTCACACAAATCTCTGAAAATATGTGTCAAGCATGTGTATTTTAACAATTTTTTAATTATTTATGTTCCTTTGTTGATTTAGTTAACTACTTTATTAGTATACTAGCTTCTGCCCGCGGCTTCGCCCGCGTGGATGTCGGAAATTATCCCACAGGAACGTGCTAACAGGATAAAATGTATGTGCTTCCCCAGAATGCCATCTATCTCGCGGGCCCTTTGTGGCTAATTACAATAGAAAACCAATTGTGTCTCATTAGTGGTGATTAAGAGGGTACCTATATGATATATTTACCTAAGTACCTAATTAAAAAAAAATAAACTCAATAGCAGAAAATTAAATACCTACCTACCTAAGTAAACCTATTTCTGATGATAACTAAAACTAATATCTATACGAATGACTAATCCTACCTAACAGTATTATAAAATAACCTACGGTCACTACGTACACTATCAAATATACTACCTATACTTTAAAATTAAAATCTATACCTACGACTTAAATAAAAATAAACCTCTAAAAAAATAACTCTAAAAACTAAAAGGAATAAAAATGACTCCACTACGGCCCGGGTGACGTAACCTACGACAAACTTATTATTTGCGGTTGGTACAGTATCGGGTCTAGGGATCGAACCGCAAAATTAAGTTTGTTTTTTATAGTATATACTTTTCCGGGATAAAAAGTACCCAGTGTGGTGCCCAGGATATTAAAGAATAATTATACCAAGTTTCATCGTAATCGAACCGGTAGTTTTTGCGTGATGCCTGAACAAACAGACAGACAGACAGACAGACAGACAGACCGACAGACAGACAGACAAAAATTTTTTTAATCACATTTTTGGGTTCGGGTTCGGTCTAGTAACACCCCCTGCCATTTATTTTTTTGATATTTTCAATGTACAGAATTTTCACTTCTACAGATTTATTATAAGTATAGATATAGATTACTGCATGTTACTACTTATATTTATTTATTTATTTATTTGGGCAAACAAACAGTAATACTATATATACTTACTTTAATATTTGCATGCCATCATTACATGGCGGTTTGTATCTTTGCACTCAAATATTATATATCATCTTTTGTACACTACCACATTTGACAACCGGGCAGGACGACGTCTGCCGGGTCTGCTAGTAATATATATAATTCTTCTGTACGTGTGTTTGTCACCTAACTCCTCCTAAACGGCTAGACCGATTTGGATGATTTTTTTCTGTGTATATTTCAATGCGTTCCCAGATGGTTTGAAAACACAGTTGAACCCGGTAGGTGTACTCTTCCGGGCAGGACGACGCGCGACGTCTGCTGGGTCCGCTAGTATGTAGATAATTTTTAAAAAACATTTTTACTTTTCTGTGACCCATTTTACTTTGTCTCTAGAATTTTCCAGAACACTTCTATGATTTCCGAACACTTTTATCACATAGCCACTGTGTCCAAGCTTTTGATCCGCAAAAGAAGAAAATGTAAGTGTGCAACACGAGTGCGAATTTCAATGTTTACTTTTCAGATGCATGGAAGTTTTCTTGTTTTGTTTGAGTGCGCTCTTTTCTAACATTTATTATTCAACACTGAATTGGGCTTTGGGTTTTGTGCTTCAATATTCTTCTTGCGTTATAAATGTTATAATAATAATACCAGCCTATATTACTGTCCAATATTATAAAGAGGTATTTGTTTGTTTGTATGTAGTCTCATATAAATAAGCATGGGCGTAGCTATGGGGCAAGGGTGGTCAATATGCTTACAATAGAAACTAAATTGCCAAACCTAAAAAAAAAATTCGGTAAACATATTTGACCACGTGACGGTCGAACATTTGAGAAAAAATATTCTCACCATTTCGACGGTCGAACTAATGAATAGAACTAGTGAGAACAAACGATTGACAGTATTGAAGAATGATAGAGCCGTACATTTTGACCAAGGGCGCAATTCTCGTAATTTTAAGAACGTTCACAGTCTGATCTCAGTCTCAATCTGTCAAAAAATTCAATTTCCCTACAGTTTGACATTTGTTTATCACTGAGATGAGACTGCGACTAGATTTTGAACGTTTTAAATTACGAGAATTGGCCTTCAGGATGTAAGGTTTGGAGAGTAAGGCTTGGTAAAGTTAGCTAGGGGCTTGGCTCTACATTAGATCAGAGTGGCAATCACAGTCTGATCTCAGTCTCAATCTATCAAAAATACCTCTAATTTCCCTACATTTTGACAAGTTTTTGACATTTGTTTGTCGCCGAGATGAGACTGCGACTAGACTTAGAACGTTTTAAATTAGGAGAATTGGCCTACTGATAACTGTTTGACAGTGAAAGCGTTATTTAAGTCTTGGCATCCCACATTATATGAAATGTTTTTGGTGGGATTATTTATTACGCGGCGTCATTTATGATCACTCATTAAATGACTGTGGTAAGTTCAGCTGGAAGGCTGTAAGTTCCCCCCAGGACAAAATCCCTAATCCCGCCAATGTAAATAAAGCACGAGAATTTTCCTCTTGCGTTTGGTAATGAAGTACGCGAACAAGAAGAGATAATACATTAATATTAAACTTACTTAAAATGAATAAATCTCCATGTTTTGTCTAACCGTAAAAAACTGTGTGAAGCGTGGGCGGGTCGCTAGTTTACTATAAATGCATAATTATCAAACCTAGTAACCCTATGGCTAAAGAGCCATGATACATAATTCCGAGATAGTTCATATCCATCTACCTAAAGAAAGGACATCGATATCCATTTAGATACTTTTGCATACAAAAAATACCAATCCAAGACGAACCCTACATCTTGCCACGTGCCATTTAATATCCTTACTATGATTTATTACATTATTTTACACATAACCCGATTTCTGTGTTTACAAACCTCACTTAAGAAAATATACATCGTCATACTGGTTTGCCCGGTCTATTGTCACGGTTCGCATCGCATAAAGGAAACTGGTCGTGTAAATAAACTTCTTAAATGCGAGTATAAAGTGTGCTACACTCAAGACTATCTTTTCATCGTGTCTCCCACTAATGGAACCTGTTACTGTGGCATAAAAGGACGCACAAAAGACCCCTTCAAGGTTTAGAGAAAAATTGGACCACTATCTCCTGCCTATTGCCTATATTAAAGGATTTTTTGTAGAGCAACCCTCCACAGTCATTACTCGCGGTTATAATAGTCAAAGGTCACAGGATTCTTTGATATTGAGGGGATGAAAAAATCGTAAAAACAATACATACCTCTATGACTTATAGGTACGAGTATCTACAATGTCATAACGCTCCTAACATAAAAAGAAAGAAAATTCAATATAAAGGTGACGGTCAAAAAAGTGTCAAACTAAGTTTTTAATTAAAAGTTGATATTAGCTATATACTAGAACATTTTTGCTTGCTCTTTGGCGGAATTCTGGAGGGTGACACCCTGTGTATGACTTGTGACATTAGGTACTTGTTATTACAAAACAAAATCTAACTTTAGTAAACCTTTGAGCCAGTATTTGTATTTCGATTTAAGCAAAGTTCAATGGCAATGTAGCACCGATCTAACCTGCCATTTTTGTATAAAGAACTGCATTTCTATAACAGTGAGATTCTTAATTCAATAACTGGTTCGGTGGTTTAAACCTCATCTAAAGAAAAACCTTGTTTACAAAATAAGGTGTGTCAGTATTATAAACATGTAAGTTTAAAAACATTTAATTTTTGTTGGTGCTGGTGTTTAATTAGTTTTTGGGTGACGTCTCTGAGTGTGTAAATTATGAAGTCATTGTTGTATCCCGCCTGTAAAAACAAACGTAAATAAACAATAATACCTAAACGTTAGTCCAAATTAACCTGCTTATGCTTACATTCAAAATGACGTTGCTAGGGAAATGGTGATGAACTGATGAATGAAATTATCAAGCACTTAAGACGAGGGCAATAAGAGGTAGGGAGCTATGGGCTATCACCACTGTCTGTGCAACCAAAATTGTAGGATTTGTAGGTATTACAAGCTATTCTATTCTAGCACACGCACAAACGCCAATATACCCTACGTAAGGGGTGAGTCGATGCGTCTTCCACACCGATAACACGTGCTCCACGGCTGTGGCGAGCGTGGGAAGCTGTCCTACATACCAACTTACGTACACCTGTGTTCATACGGGAACATTAGCCTGAAACAAAAGAAGTATGTAAGGATCGTAGCAAGTGGCGTTCGGTAATTTCTGCCTATCTCCATGCGAAGAATGCGTGCGTTTAAATGTATGTGTATACAGGGTGACATCCCGACATCGACACGCAAACTACGAACTACGCAAACTCGTATAGCCATGAATCATGGGCTGAATTCAAATTTAGCTCATGATTCTAGACCCTAACGTAGAAAGTTGCTGTTCTATACATGTTGACAGCGTAGGTAAGTATTGCACTTTTCTATGAATCAGCAGATTTTTTTTTTTAATAACTGACGAAATATTTCTACTCTAGAAGGTCTAAAATCATGAGCTGAATTCATGGTTACAGTTTGCGCGTCGATGACCCTGCCACCCTGTATTATTAGCCTGAAATACGAAATGATAACTATAATATAATATTACTACTAGTTACTTGTGTAGTTTCAAATCATCTTTTCATTCATACCGTTCAAACTTACAACGGCTACGACTACTAATCTCATCAATTAGCTTTTATAACGAAACCATTATGTAGGTATGGTACCTGAGGTTGGACGGCGCCGCCGAGGCCGGCCCAGAAAGAGGTGGCAAGACCACCTAGACGAGAACCGCGTGGGCTGGTTCGCGGTGGCGCGGTTCTCGTTCCTAGAAGAATTTAGGACAGGCCTTTAAACAATGTCATAGTACGGGCTAGAAAAACAACTTTTGAAACTGTGGGCTGTGATGTTTTTATTTGTTAAACTTAAATTAGGTAGGTAGGTACATAAATATTTATCCAACACCCACCTTTGGCTGAAAATGCCAGAGACGCAGGAGTATTCTCTAGTTTGATAGGTTGTTTTTAAAAGATCGCTTTTAGCGATAAAACCGCCCCATTGATAAACTTTTGTGTCATCCTATTTATTTAATTATATTAGGGGTTAAAGTATGAAATTGCTGATTTGTACTGAAAAATTGAAATTCGTTTTTTTTTTAATTTAATATATTTATTTCATCAAAATAATTACCATTATTATCTATACATTGTTGCCATCTAATAGGAAGGTAATTTATGCCTTTGCGATAGAACTCTCATGATCTAGATTCGACAAACTGTGTGAAAGCATTTTGTACTGCCTCCTGAGAAGAAAACTTTTTATCACGTAGAAAATTGTCCAAACAAAAAAAAAATGGTAGTCCGTTGGAGCAAGGTCTGGTGAATACGGAGGGTTACGAATAGTTTCTAATTGCAGTTCCTGTAGAGTTAAAACGGTTTCTCGTACTGTAAGTATGAGGTCGCGCGTTGTCATGGAGCAATAATGGTGAAGATCGATTCATGAGTCTGTTTCACTGCTAGTTTTGCTATCATTGTTCGGAGTTCGGCACAGTAGACATCTGCCGTTACTGCTTGACCAGATCGGAGAAAGCTATAGTGAATAACACCATGCTGAGACCACCAAACAGTTACCATTTCCTTTTTATTGGTAAGCTTTGCTTTAGGACACTGTTTGTTTTTGGTCAGCCATTGCATTTTTCGCTTAGCTACGGTTATCGTAATGAATCCACTTTTCATCACATGTCACAATTCGGTCCAATATTCCTTCATTTCTGTATCGATTTAACAAGAAGATTTAACAACAAGTTTCAACACGCGTTTCTTTCTGCAGATCAGTCAAATCATGAGGCACCCATTTGTCATATTTTTTTATTTTATTGATTTGACGCAAATGAGTCAATATTATTGGTAAGGCAACGTTAAACCTTGCCGCTAATTCCTGAGTAGTTTGGCTCGGATCGGTTTCCACCATCTCTTTCAATTCATTTTTATTCACCTGTGTGGGTGGTCTCCCACGTGGTTCGTTCTTCAAATCAAAGTTTCCATCACGAAAGCGTTTAAACCAAAATCGCACGGTGCGTTCATTAGCAGTCCCCTCTCCAAACGCAACATTGATATTGATATCGAGCGGTTTCTGCTGCGTTAGTTCCGCGTCGGAACTCGTATAAAAAAATAACTCGAATTTTCAAAGTATCCATCTTTCTTGTCTAAGATAATCGAATGTTGCAGAGAAGTTTTTGTTTTTGAAGTGTTTTTTGTTTTTTAAAAGAAGAACTTCATAGGCATCATGTGAAAAAAGTTTCACTCAAAAATCTCAAACCATGAAGGTTCTATGTCAATTCGAAGTACCTACCTATTACAATAAAACGGCAATTAGACAACACGGTTAGCGCAGTGGCTGAGCGATCGGACTGCTGCGCTGCGTGTCGCGGGTTCGATTCCCGCACGGAACAAATATTTGTATGACCTACATGTATTTGTTCCGAGTCTGGGTGTTTTTCTATCTGTAATATGTATGTATTTACAAAAAAAAATGTATATAAGTAGTTTATCAGCGATCTTGTTACCATAACACAAGCATTAGGTTGCTTAGCTTGGGACTAGATGGCGCTGTGTGAAATGTCCAGGGATATTATTATGATGTCCTTTAGTTCATTTCATTTCATACTTCCCCTATTATTTATCCTTTATGTACACACATAAAGAGATAAAAAGAAAAGAACAGAAAAATATGTACCTAGGTACAAATACAAAGGCCATGCTTAAAAAAAAAGAAAAGTAAATAAATTTATTTATAGGTAGGAAAGTAAGTGTGTACTTTATAAAAAAAAGAAAATGTAGACAGTAGAAAATAAAATACGTAAAATCCAAAACAATTTTAAAACATAAGAATGATAATATACTTTTGGTCTAGGTCGCAAGCGCTACTGTTGAGCATGAGGTGCTGGGTTCGATTTCCAGGTCGGACAGTGTGTGTTATTGGATTTTTCCATCAGGAATTTCTCAGTAACCCTGTAGTCCGGATTTGTACCCGGTTGATGGCAATAGGCCTGCCACCTCTGTCTGCCTAAGTGCCTAACCCTTCGGGGAGGGATTACAGGCGGCAGCTTCGCCCGCGTGGATGTCGGAAATTATCCCACGAGAACTTGCTACCGGGACAAAAAGTACCCTATGTCTTTCCCCAGGATACCTTCTATGTCCTTGCCAAATTTTATCGAAATCCGTCCATTGGTTTAGGCGTGAAAAGGTAATATAATACACAGACAGAGTTACTTTTGAATTTATAACATTAGATATACTAAGAATGTATTTTAATTTCATTTAAAATAATAAACACATACGCAACTATGACGAAGTGAGAAGATAATGGAAGATATAAAATTCCTACAAATTATATTAAAATGTATATTTCACGAATAGCACACATTTCATTTTGCATTTGCCGCCATAATTTGTGTCAAAACGTTATGTTATTCATCGATGGCAATAAATTAAGCTTTTTATTATTTTCTCACAATGCGAAAAAAACAACATTTTGTAATCGCTTTGACCTAAATAGTAACATCACTTTATTTGTGTTGGCTGTATAGGAAATTTAAAAGTGATAATTAACCTTAAAAATATAAATCAATAAATACGAACGTTGCGTGTAAGAGCAGTAAACTAAACGTTTCACTAGTGCTGAAACTGTCTAATAGATGGTGCTGTACGCTATGTGTACTGTTTTATCATAGGAGCGACCAATCAAATATTGATAAGTGTCCCACTTTCATGACGTCATTATTTCCACGTTGGAAGTTGGGAGGAAATGTCATGTCGCTTTTTATTTTGTAAACTGATGTTTGTAAATTAAAAAATTAATAAAATGTTGTAAATGCAAAACGTAACTTCTCAATTCCACAGTGTGTAATGAACTAAATAAATTTGTGCCGGTAATTGCAGCAGTTCGTAACGATGACCTCAATGTGGATCTTGTCCTATCAAAATGACTCTCCACAATGACGAAGTGAACAGGATTCTGGATTATCTTACTAGAAATGACCACGAGCTTGACGAAGTGAATAAGAAGTCAAATAAAATGGATAACTTTCAGCAGGACGGTCTAATGGTACGTATCTTACACATTTAGTCGGTACATAATCTAAGCTGAATACTGATAAGCTATCGCTCCGTGCAGATATTGTGATGAACCGGGTCGCTAGAATGTACGCGCGGTGTCGTAGACGTGCGGTGAAGTAATAGTGATCGGCCGGCGATTGTCGAACCTCGTTGAGCAGCTTTCGTGAACTCACGCTCCCACTTTTACCGTTGTACGTTCATTTGGTTTCGTGAACGGACGTAGCTCACTCGCGGTCTCACCAACTTAACATTCCCGTGTCTTCCTTATCTAATTAGTTAATTCCCGCTAATTAGAGCGAGGGTTTCCCCTAACGAGCGTGTTGTGTTGTGGTAATCTTTAGTTAGGGCAGTGCGTCACGGAGTTGCGACGCGCCGGTCGTACGCCGCGTAAACAAGTTGTACTTTGCCAGCTAGGCACCATGCGGTTGCTATCACTTCCATATGCCGCCTAAGTTTTAATAAATATTCGCTGGTGGACTTCCCAGCTTCATGGTTACCAAATACAGGAATAAACAGTGTATTATTTGAAGTGCTCCGAGACAATCTTCAGTGATATTTTTCCTCAAAAGAACAGTTTTTTGTGAATCACCAATGTTAATAGTGTTGATGTAACATCCATGCAAACGAGAAGTGTTTAAAATGGATAGAAAACTAGATTTAATGTCTCTCTTTGAGGTAATTTTCATTTTTTTAATAATTAATTGTATAAAATTGTAATTTGTTTTGAGGGTAGTTACTCATATTTATTGTTATTTGACAAGGCCATTGGGAAAAAGTTATCTGTCTTGACTATGTAAATGATCTTCCTTATCATTAAATAGTTACGCTAATATCTAAATCAAGTAAAAGATAACAGATACACTTATAGGAACTGAATGTACAATACTTACTTAAAAACCTGATAAGAAGCACTTGTTTTGTTCATTTCTACAAGCTGTGTAGTGAAAAGATAAAAAGGTATGTTACAAATATGAAACTTTTGAATGAGAAATGAAATTCCTTTCACTAAAGAAGGCTTCAGTGAATCGAGAAAATGAAAGTCATATTATCAAGTTAAATGCAAAGTGCGGAACTAACTCACACATCTTCATGTATTTATCTTGTTGGGCCTTGGGGAATATAAGATTTACTGAAATCTTTCTAATAAGTATGAAAAACCTTCAGGGTCTAGTATTTTATTAAGTATCGCTTGATAGCTAAAAAGTATTGTTCGGATTTGGGGATTCTTGTATACTAATTCTATAAAAATTATAATGAAAAAAAAACTGAAATCTTTCTAATAAAAACAAGTTAGAGTTCAGTATTTGGTTTGGGTTTAGAATAATAACTTAAAATTGTATATTTTATACCGACGGAATGTTTATTGTTACATTGCTTAAATTAAAAGCTAATTTAGAAATTATGCAAAATGAAAGTATGATAACTGTTACCTGTACAGTAAAAAGAAATTAAGTCATTTATTATCACGGAAATGCCCTCAAATTAAATTGCCATTGATATCAGTAAGATTTGCATGCATTGCATCAGTCAAAAGGTAGTTTGTTTTTCACATTGCACAATAATATCTTTAGATTACAGACATACACTTTATCCTCTATCTCTGGGCTTGAGAAAGCCGCATGAAGGCTTCAATTATAAGATATTCAGTTTAATCTTATGGTAGCTACCTGTTATTCTTTTTTGACAAGAGATTCAATAAAACTAGCTTCATCTTTCTGACTGACCGACCCTTTGATAATTCAAAAGTGCCTGTAATTGGTTTAATTGAAATAAATGCTTTTGAAAGAATCATCCATCACTTTATAACCATCATAAGAACTTAATAATGAAATAATGCATTAGTATAACAGTTTTTTTCAGTTTCACATTATTAATAATAATAGCATTTTGTTATACAAAATTGCAGTTGTGAAGTATTTGTTTACCTAATGTCAAATGTATGCTTCCATTACACACCATTTCTGATCTACATTTTCACAGCTTTTTTAGCTATGTCATCAGCCCACTGTGACTACATTTCTATAAGAACTCAATAGAAAGGTGACTGAATTTTACCTTCCTACCTTCAATATTGTCTGTCCTTCTCCCTTAATCCATCCCAGGGTTGTCTAAAAGTTGACATTTAGCAATAAGACCGCCCATTGTGTCACCCATGTAAAATTTCTACATTTATATCTGTAATTTTTATGGTGTACATAATAATGAGTATTCTATCTACCTATATTTTGAATAAAATAAGCAATCATCTAACAACTAATTATATATAATTAAACCTAAATGAGTTCACTAAATGCATAATTATATAAATTGAATGCAACATTCCAATTATATACAGACCCCTATTAATACTAACTAATTGAAACTAGTACATTCTCCAATAAGAAATAATTATCATTAACTAATGAATATGACATACATAATTAAGACTATTCAATAATGTTTCCATATTATATAATAGAAACATAACCAATCCACTATAGCCACCCAAACCCATAGCCCAGTATATTTTGTTTTGTTTCCATGTTCTGCCATAATCCTGCACCAACCGGGGGTTGTGTTTGGGTGCACTGGCATGGTGCATACAATCAAATCAATAATCGTGGGTTAGTGCCTCCTCATCATTTAGAATTGTGTAAAGGGCCTCTGCGAGTTGTCTTCGGCCCCTAGTACGCCTTTCAAAGGACTTTACGGGCACGACCACATGGCCAAGACAAGATATGTCAAAGACAATTAAAATGTTTCCATATTAGGTATACTAAATTAAATAAAACTTTATTTCATCTTTGGACCATAGTCCATAGTTCATATTATTTTGTTAGTTTTGATGTTAGTGACAATAGTGCTTAGGAATTATTACATGGGACTTAGGTTTTTTTTTTTTTTTTAAACTGGCGAAACGTGGCGTTACTCTAGGTACACCTCTGCCTTACCCTTCGGGAAACACAGGTGTGATGTTATTTTTATGGGTTCTAGTAATATATTTACAAATGTGAATAATTAGTGGACTAACTTTACATGGTCAGGCGCGGATACTGGTTGAAATTGCTTTGTTTCGCCCCTTTCACAGTCTTCCATGTAAAATTGAAACAAATTTGGTACCTAACTTTTAAGTTTCTTACATAAGCCATTCATAATAGACAACAATGAATCAGTGAATTAGTCACCGTGTTGCAATACAATGTGGCACTTTAGTCACCTGCATCCGTCAAGGTGATTTTACCCGTCATACTAAACAACTTTCCCTATGAAACTTATATGCGACTTAGGGAAGGAACTAAGAAGGAAAAGAACAAATTCCTATACAACAGCTATAGGCAGACTATTTTGATGCACGTATGTTTTTTTTTGCGAATCTTGTGTGAGTATTATAGCGAAAGTTGTTCAGTATGTCCCCTCAGGTAGAATCACCCCCTTGAATGGTCATGACAGGGTGACGGTTTAGTCACCTGCATCCTGCCGGTGAGTAAATCGTCACCATGTATAAATAATTGATAAATTACTTCAAATTTATCTATTATATAGGCAAAATAAAATTCGTTGGCGAAACTTCACAACATTTAATAATAATGTAGGTATCATTATCACAGTTCTGATGAACGCCTTTCTTTACAGTCGGACTCCTGGCCGACGTCAGACGACCTGCTGGAGAACATATTCTCCTTGGAGCAAGGTTCCCTCAACTTCCTCGAGGATGCTATGCCCGACTTCAATCTCTGCGAAAACGTGTCGCAACCTTCGGAAGCTATCAGCAGCTCTTGCTCTGACAGTGGACTGTCAAGCGACCAGGCCGAATTGTAAGTTATTTTTATATGTTACTAGCTGCGCCCAGTGGTTTTACCCGCATAAGTTTTGATCCCGTGGAAAAATCGGAATAAAAAGTATCCTATGTGTTAATCCTGGTTATAAACTATCTGTGTGCCAAATTTCATCCAAATCCGTGTAGTAGTTTTTGCGTGAAAGAGTAACAAACATCCATCCATACAAACTTTCTCGTTTATAATATTAGTAGGATTTGACGGCAAATTAGAAAGGGCTGACTATTGAGATGATGGCTAACAGATATGTATGGAAGAAGACATGCTACACCGTCCAAAAATAATTGATAAATGATTTTAATTCTATAATTAGGCTTGTACAAACACTTACACGTCAATCATATTTTAAAAACTAGATGAGGTCGGCGTTCCCTATCTGCCCTACTCTGAGAAGAACGTCACGAAGAACTCAGAGGTCACTGTCTCTTTTCAAGTCCAGACGTCTTGGTCAGATCATGTGAAGACCATGTAGATTTATTTGATTAAATCAGGTTCACAGCAGGAGGATTCATAGGATGGGTGAAAAACTAGTCGACAGCCTACTTGAAACGGGTCACCGCCATTTTTAGACTTGACAATGCGTTGCCATTCCGCCGCTCCGACGAAAGCTAATGTCTCATGTGCAACCTTAGCCTTCTATCAACCACATTACCACGTTCATGTTACTTTTACTAAGCTATTGGGGTCGCCGAGCCGTATCTTAGCAACAATTGCATAAAACCCCTCAACATAATGAATCAGCATCTATGTCAATCTGCCTAGCTTTTCCCAACTATGTTGGGGTCAGCTTCCAGTCTAACCGGATGCAGCTGAATACCAGTATTTACCCTTGGGGCGACTGCCTTCCTGACCTCCACAACTGACTGGGTACCTCTTAGTAAGACTGGATATCAGACTTTTGGGCTTCTAACTACTCGTAACGACTGTCAAAGATCCACGAATGACAAGGGGTCAGCTTAACGTGCTTTTCGAGACACGGAATAATGAATCAGCATCTGTATAATCAATTTTCGTTGTTGCCTTTCAAATTGCTTAGACAGATGGTTTTGATTAGTTTACTGCCAAGGACTCTTTATCGCACGAGTTGTTGGAATTCTATAAGAATTTAATTTAAAATGTATGTTGCTTGATAACTTGATAAGTGTTCACGATGTTACGTAACATTATTAAGCTGCTTGCAGAGAGAATTGTATCTTCTTATAGTCTTATGTAACAAAACCGGTACAGTTTCTGCAATTGTACCTTGGACTCTGCCATTGAACATTGGTCTCTATGAATTGCTAGGAATTATCTTGCAAGGTGTAACAGTATATCTACACAGCAGGTTCAGGGCTTTCTTAATCTATCACGTAAACTAATAAGTTATAGTTAAATTGTCTATTGGGATAGATTATAATCAATTATATTAAGGACTTTAAAAAAGGGCTTTCTGGACACCGAGCCGAAAGTCTTCCGCAGCTAGCTCTGACGTAAAAAAAAACCCTGACGCCTCCTAAGACAGGTGGATTATGATATGGTGTGTATGGAGATATGGTGGAGGTAGGTGGCTACCAAGAACACTTCAACCAAACGGAGAGTGAATGCGCCCCGCCAAACCTCGGTTATAAATTCTGGAATAGTAACTTCTCTTGGCTTGAAATAGGGTTCGCCATTTTATTGCATTCAGTGTCTAGACTAGCATAAAACTACTATTACGAAATTAAACCTCGCGTGCGAACAACTCAAAGAAATTAGTTGACTTAAACAACGGGTTTTAAATTCAATTACCTGGTGGTATTACCTACTGAAAAAACTAGCCTTGCGGACTGTTGAAAACAATGATACAAAACCGGCTAGAATTATCTTTGTACATAAATGCAGAATTAGAGTTTGTAATTTGCGCTTCGAACACGTCATGACAGATAACTTGGTAACAGAAACTTCCTCTAGTGCAATGCTCGTTTTATGAAAACTAATTTAAATTACATAGCTATTTGGATAGAGCAGTGGTGGGTGCCCCAGTAGCACTTTACTTTGTGTAAATTATTTCATCACCACTGCTCTCAAAACGGTGAAGGAAAACATCGTGAGGAAACCGGCATGTCCAAGAACCAAAAATTCGAACACTTGTGACATCCGCCAACCCGCACTGGACCCGCGTGGTAGATCATGGCCCGCTCCATCTCACAGAGAGGAGGCATGTGTACCAGCAGTGGGAACATTGTAGGCTGGTTATGCTACACTACTAGTTTAATTGGACGTCTTTTCGGCGCAATAATGTCGCACAACAACAGTTTTTCTCCTGTATCGTGTAACTAGGGTGTACCTTAGTTAGACAGAAGTGTAGCTCTGCCTGCCTTTGCGGAATACAGGCGTGATGTTATATTGTTATATTCTATCATCGTATCACCGAGCATGCGCACTTTAATCTCTGAACAATTCTGCGGCCCTACAGTTGCAGTATAAGCCTTAGCCCGGATTTGGCCCACGCATAAGGTTAGAGGCGTGGCAAGAATGCAGGATCCGAATTGGGCCAAGTTTAAAATTCAATTAGTGTAAGGCGCTTAACTATCCACTTGATTGTATTATTACAAAATATTTGTAATAGTCACGTAGCCCCATGATATAAGAAAGACGTAGTAAAGTGAATCTCGGCAAACACATTAATATTCGTCGTAAGTCAAGTTCAAGGAACTTTATTGCTGTATAATAAAGGCCATTTTAGCGCGACGCTAATGAGTATGACTATTATCAAATCGTGAAGTCGTCGGACGAGTCCACCCTATTCTCAGGTTAATGAACAAGGCTTCGAATACCTGTGAGACAACTTTACTTTTGGTAAACATGTTAGTTTTGAGGTTTTGAATATTGCAAAGGATGTCATCATTGTGTAGGCGGGCAGCCTGTTGCGTTTGAACCTTTTCGTATGACTCAATATTTCTCCAATTTCTTTTAAAGCATCTTGATTTGGCTGAGATATTTCTCTAATATCTTTTAAAGCCTTTTGGTATGACTCTGATATTTCTCTTATTTCTTTTAAACCCTTGGTATGACTTAGATATTTCTCTAATTTATTTTAAAGCCTTTTGGGATGACTCAAATATTTCTCTACTATCTTTTAAATGAATGTCGCCACAACGCAGAGCTCTGGTGATATGACTAATTGGCATAGGAATTCGGCATAACATTCTTAAAAGCTCCTTAACCTTAACCACAAACAAGATCTTCCGTCTAATAAGAGCCGGCCATGTTGTTTTATTGGCATAATTTTCACGAAGCAAGAAACGCTACCGATAGTAAATTTTATCTATTACTTCCAATCATAGGTCCGTTAAGAAGGCAATGACTTACGCGTTGATGCAATTGGAACGCGTGTGACCAATTTATTGTTGTAAAGTGTAAAACGTTAGTGACACTTGGTGTTTAGTATTCTAATCAGTGCCGACGACGAAACGGCACGCGATAAGAATTAATTTTTTTGTAGCAGGTGGAGGGTATACAGATCATAATTATAATTATGAGGATGCGCGCCTATAAAATTGTGTAGCAGGTTCTTGTAGTTTTTAAACAATGTTGCTGTTACCAGCCAGTATTTTTTAATGTCTTCATGGAGATAATGGCCTTCGTGTATTATTAAAGTAGGGTTTGTTACATAAGTTTATGGATTTGTGTAATTTAATTTTGCAGAATGGTGCAGTGTTAGTCGTCAGTGGGTGTTTAGTTTGTTAGGTGACTTTTCTTTTTAATGATGGACCCTGTTAGGGCTCAGCGCAGCAAAAGGATTAAATTATCCTAGCAGCTGTCCTTTCCATGTTATCGTTTTATGATTAATTAACTCTAACTCATTAAATAAGTAAATGAGGATGTATAAATAATGTACCTACAGCAGGTTCTTTTTTTAGTTTTGCTGTTTCTATCCAGTATTTGTTTAATGTCTGAATTTATGGGGTCTTTAATAGTCTGCATGTATTGAACATAAATACTTGTGCATCGAATTATAATAATATATTTTCCTGTTCGCATTTTATGTTTCTTTATATTTTTCTGGGTGTTTATCCAGGTAGGATTATTCTGTTAGATTCCTTATAGCGTACTACACCCTAATTACGTAACACTATCGATATCATCTGAATAATTTTGAAGGATATTGCTAATCCATTGCATCATATGTTTGAAAAATTTGTCTGCTCAACAACGTAAATAACGCAATGAATGTTGTTAAACTATCAAAGTGAGAGCCATTGTTACTGATAGTATGTTACGTAATTATACGGAAATTAAATATGGAGTAGGTATTGTTGTAAAGTTAGTAAATAATATGAAGATGTGCTAATATTTTTAAAGTAGTTTTTGTTTTATTCTAGGTTCTGCTACTGTCACAGCCTGTTAGACTGAACCGTACCCACTTATCAGTATCTTATCAATATAAACAGTTACACACGTTTATAATAAACTGATACCATAATCACTTGCTCTCATATACTTACTTATTAAATAGAAAACAAAGTAAAAAGGTTGAACTACATTCGAAGCATTGAGGTCAACACGTGTGGCAACCTATCTAAGTAAATAAGTAAATACATAGATGTACTATATCAATAACTTATTATACAATGGCCCGTGTAAGCGGTTCAAGACACGCCATTGAAATACGCTGTGGTGCTTAAACAACGGTAAAGGTTGACTGAGGACAATTCTAGGTTAAATAACATTTTATCTTTGTGTTCAAATGACGCATATTTCCTGTGATCGGGAAAGTGATGAGTTTTGGTTGAAATATGCAGGAAAAAGTTTATTGTTTTGCAAAACTATTTTGGGTTACCTTTCTGAATATTTTTTGACTAGGTAAGTCTTCGATCAATAATAGTACCTACTAGATTCCCGATAAGCGCTTCAAAAACGGTCCGAAAAATAAGACCACAAGACCACAAATACTTTTGTGGTCTTATTACTTAGACTTTAAGTTTCATTTTAGATTAAATGACTGAAAATTTAAAAATAGAATGATTTTATTTTCAAACGACATTTTAAATATATTTTGCAATGGTAATTAAACTGTATGTTTAAGCATTAAGGTTTATAATAAACTGAAGTTGTTAATATTATTAAACTTTTTTCTAAGAAATGTAGATGTTTACGTGTGTGCAAACGTGGCCACTTGAGCGACTGATTTTTGTTCCTGATCCTTAATCTAGTACTATTATTGATCGAAGAGGTAAGTAGCTTCTTTCTGCCTGCGACTTCGTCTGCGCGAAATTTTTTGTTTCCCCAACTCTGTAGTCGCATTGCTTAGTTCGCTTTCGCTTAACGTTCTTTCTGACTTGTGTTTTTCTTTTTGCTCGGCTTCTAAGGATTCTAGCGCGGTGTTTAGTAGCCTATAGCTTTCCTCAAGAATTGGGCTATCAAATGTAAAAATCTTTTTTTTTTTACCGACTGGTAGTTTCACAGATTAGAGCGTTCAAACAAACAAACTCTTCAGCTAAATACCTACTTAACTCCGTGATCATCATCATTCTCTTGCTCTCATCCCAAAATTATTTAGGGTCGGCGCAAGATGTCGAAAACAACGATTTTGAACGGATGCAAAATCGTTGTTTTTTATGGACAAAAGCTGAACAGAGCTGAATAATTTGGTTAGTCCCTTATAGTCGTCATCTCCTCAGTAGTCACCTTCTTTACAGCCATATATCCAAGTTCACACGGTCCATCCATCGTTTCCTAGGTCTTACCCATACTCTGCAACTCTGCATTTTATTTCATCAGTCGTCTTTTGTGACCTTGCTGATAGAATAGGGGCGACATTTTTTACCAGATTATGTCGCAACAAAAGACTATATAAGACATCCTTCTATTGCATTAAATAAATATGCTGACGAGGTGGCCATTAACAGTAAGAAAAATAATGATACTTACAAATTATTACTCTCATAAATGGAATCGATACAAATACAAGGCTCACTTTGGCGTGGGAGGACTACGTTTTTCTACTTCTATAATAACAGTATCGACGAGTCACTTTAAGTAATGACTTTTATATTATGTCTTTCTATAGTAACAACAACGCTTAATGTAAGATTTACTGCGACACTTATCATTTAGGTACCTACTCGTGGAGATAAAATCCATGATTGTTTGCGCACTCTAAAGATGGTATGAAGAAAAAAGTTGTATTGCCCTTTACTTGACCTTTGAATGGGTTGATGTCCTTTACTCAGGGTTAACCAATATATTACTTAAAAGTAGGTATTATAGTAATCATGGGTATATTACTTACCATTTTTATTATTTCCGCAGGCAAACCTTGGATAAAGATAGCAATATCTTTCATTATTGCGTAGTTACTGATATTCAGAAAGTATCTACCTACTACAGATTAAATATTAAATCGTAGCAGATTACCTACATTTTAATTCATTAATTATAACTTTGACATAAATCGAAAATAACAGTTATCGACGCAATACTTTTGATAACCTAAACACACGAAAGTGCATTCGTCGATTGTTCCAAATTATCGCGCTATATACATACTATCTAAATAATTAAGCAAGTGGGGCATAAATGCAGACATAAGTTGCTGATTCACTTTGTCGTGAGCATTCTGGAAAGCCAATAAAGCCTTTGAACGGTGCCTACGTGTAACTGAAATGTTATATTTGCCTTTCACTTACCGACAGGCCTGTCAAAATTCGAGAGCAGCCCCCAGACGCTGACTAACGATTAAGTATCAAGTTTTTTGCCTACAGTGAACGGTGAATGGGTATTTCACTTAATTTAAATACTAGATTATAAACCTGTAGTTACCTGCTTAGTACTTTTTCTGATTGCGTTCGATTATTACCCAGCTCAATGCCGTGCGTAATTCGTTGATAAGCAAGAAAAAATGTTATTGAAACACGCACATTTTTCGTCATTAGTCACGGTATATTATAGTAAAATTTTCTAAGAGTAAGTTTAGAAACTTCATGGTTACATAGAAGCATAAAGTTACTTTCATACCCACAATTATTTCTTGGAGAAAAGTAAAACTAGTTAATGTAGGCACTTATTTCTTTATTTATTGGAAACAGCCAGGTTTTCATTACGTATTAAAATTTACATAATTAATGTGCCGTTATAATATAATACTATCATGACATCTACATTTAGCTCACCTAGTATTTTAGTAAGTACTGTACATTTTGAGTCCAACAATAGTTCGTTACATAGGCCGTACGCCACACCCCTTGACATCCCCATTTACCCCCATTTGAAGGAGACGTCGTAACCTACATATTTCTATCGATACTTATCTCACAAGTAGGGTGACATTCATCTGTTATTTCCGCTTATTTTCTTACTTTTTCCTCTCGAATGAAATGCCTGATTTTTAATACCTGGCAATCTTCCAGATCGATTTTGGAACCGTTTATTTAAGGCTGGTTGTATCGAACAGCGTTCTGAATTATTGTTATGACCGTTTTGCCTAAAATAGGTCGCCAAATCTCCTTCAAAACTGTCAATAAACGGGTTACAAAGGGGATTATGTTAGATTAATAAGCAAGTATCCACCTGAACACAGTTTTGGTCAATTCGATTGTTTGTTTGAGTTAATAATTTGCAAAATACAACCTATTGTCAACGACCAAACTCATAATCTCATTGATTTACATCAATTGGCAGTAAACGTTTGTATTTGGCACAAAGGGTGCTACATAAACCCGAAATGTATGTCAAGTGGATAAGAAATCGATAGCCATCATAGACGACTTATCCATTTATTGAAGACGGAAATACCCAGAACCCTAATTGCGTAACACACTATCAAACTCAATCGTTTTGAAGGATATTGCTAATCTATTGCTTTATATGTTCGAAGAATTTGTCTGCTTAACAATGGCAACGTAAAGAACGCAAAGAATGTTGTTGACCTGTCAAAATGAAACGCATTGCTACTGATAGTGTCTTATGTTAGCTATTACCCCGCAGTATCAGTGGCCAAAGCAAAATATGCTACCAAAATATTGTCTTCTGTCATAATATCTTTTTTTTTTCTAGTGAACGAAGATATGATAAGGATGTAGACAGACGTGTTTGTGCGTAACAAGTTCGTGTAGGTGTTACACGTTCCATGTCATAGGTCCCCGTGATATTTTCCACGTAATCTCGATACGTAGAACGACCGTTTCAAAGTAACTCTCTGGGGTGTAGCGTGTGTTTAGCCATTATTTCCATGCGTGGAGAGTCTAGGAAAAGGCCTACTTTAGTAATATTGTTTTAATGTAATAACCCGGTATAACGTGTAATGAAAAAAAACCCTTTTTTTGCACCTGTTTGTTAGGTGTATTTGTAACTCGTCTCGCTTAACCATTGCTATCGATTTAGAATTGTGGTGATACGGTATTTAATTTGTGACCTTGCGGCAAAAAGCAAGGTCATGGGCGACTATAATGCGTATTGAACTAGTGTGACCGATACGATAACATAGCGTTCCTCTTTCGTATTATAATTCTAAAAAAGAAAATGAATCTTTTATCGGTAGAGAACTTCTTGTGGAAGAGTTTGCCTGGATATAACATTGCTGGGTTCTGGTTTAAAGGTCTCATATAACTTTGAATCCTGAACACAGTGTCAATAAATATAGAAGCTCATGACTCATTTCCTCCTTATCTCTAAGAATGGCAACGTATTGGGAAATCCCATGGGATGTAGAAATCGTAGTAAACACTTCCCATCAGGTAGACAATTGACCAGAATTCGACCTATCCTATAAAGAAAAGAAACCTCAAGCAACACAGCTAATTCTCATCTCTCTTTACAGCGACTTCGAGCAGCAACTTTCCCCATTCCTGATCCAGAACTCTTGCGATGAAGACGCCGGCGCTTCCCCGGTGGGTCTGGAGCCGACCAGCCCCGGGAACGTGCAGGATGTCATCATACAAGACCACAATGATGGCTCCAACTCCTCGAGCGAAGTCGTCGACGATACCTTTGACATGTTGAACTTCGAGCAGAATGTTGTCCCTGGATTCCTTAACAAAAATACATTCCAAAGTCCTGGTGAGTTATTTTTTTTAACATAACATAACTTATTCATTCAACAACATATATTTTTTTTGGTTATCTGTAGTATGGGTTACAGTTACTTATATGTAAATGTTCCTATGGTTTTTAGCTGCTGGTCTGAAAAAGTATTTATTAGGTACCTTTTATGAAAAGCCACGGTAAACAAACCTTTGAATTGTTTTTCTGCGTCATGTTTACCGCAAATAAACGAATTTCTTTCTTTTTTTTTTCTTTCATGTTTTATTATTTATTAATGATATTAAGGGATTTAATATTACAGTATAATTTTATTCCACGGGTGACATTGAATTAAATTATCATATTTTTATAATTACGTGTCAGAGTTTGAAAAACGTAAAAATAAACGCTGAAGTATTAAATATTTGTACGCTTTATGGTGTTCACGATTAGCAACACGTGAACACTTATTGAAATAATGTATAAAGCCTTCAACCGGCGTAGCCAATGTAGGTATGTTAATACGTGCTAGCATGTCGGTAAAAAGGTACTTCAATATTTTATAGCAGTCGGAAAAAGGAATTGTTGTCGGTGACCATTTTGCAAAAAAAAAACTTCCCATAAGATACTTTGGTATGAATGATCTATCTTCTACTAATAATAAAGCTGAAGAGTTTGTTTGAACACACGGTTACACATCAAGCTATGCAAAACCAGTATTGGCTGACCGTTCATTGTGAGAAAATATCATACAAAGTGAGGCCAAGACAAACTGGTTTTGTATAGCTTGACGTGTAGCCGTGTATACACGCTAATCTGTGGAACTGCCGGTCGGATATGAAAAAAATATTTTTGCATTTGGTAGCTCAGTTTTTGAGGAAGACTATAGGCTATTTAATACCGCACTACGACCCTTAAAAGCCGAGGAAAAAGAAAAAATAGCGCGGGCGGGATATGCAGCTGTTAATTGGTATATTGTGGTGTCCACGCGAAGGAAGACTCCAGACTTCCACGCGAACAAAATCGCAGGCAAAAACTAGTAGCAAATAATACTCAAATTGGTTAAAAAAAAAACGCAGCGTAAATACCAGTTTATTACGCAGATTTATTACGAAGTCGAGCTCACTTCATACGGAGTATGTAGATATGAACTGAGCTCGACTTATGTAAATATCCAATAACACGTGGCCCGACCACTTCTCGCGAAACGGAATAACACGCCCATTATACAAGAACTAGGCACTCTTATCTAAGACTTCTCATCAAGCTTTTTACATAATTTCAATATAAAAGATACCTATTACATTATCCGTTATTTCGTTTATCGAATTTCAACTGCGACCTTCAGATATTAAAATATTTTGTTACTTTTGTCCTCCCCGTTTTGAACACGACACTTAAGTCAATATTTAATGTCATGAAGAATTTTTCGTAATTGTATCACAAAAGGAAATATTTTATAATGGACGATTTATTGAATTCAAATTCCGATGTTCGATGTTAGGTAGGTTTCAATGGTCAATGCTCTCAATCTGCGCACTTATTTCTAGACCGCTGAGTCACATGTCTGATGCGATTACTACTAATGAGGCTGACAGTACTTATCAGAAATAAAGACTACGGCTAATTCAACAACTACTATTACAAAAACAATAACAAGAATCTTCTTCCTAGGTAAAGGCAACAGAAAACGTCGTCTATCACAAACGCCACAAGTGGCTGTGCAACCAAAAGTCCAGAAACCCACAATCAGGATTGCAGCAACTAGCACCCCGAAACCGCAGCTGGTTGTAAAGGCACAGCCCCAGAAACCCGTCAAAATGGCTAACATACAAGTCTTGAACCCACAAACCAAGGTGTATTCCAAGCCGGTTGAAAGCGTCGCCCCGCAAAGGCGAGTGATCCGTGTAGCTCCTATGGCAGGAAACCCTCGTTCCATCCTCCTTCCAGTTACGATAAAAGACATGAAAGATCTCAAATCTATAAAGATCATTAACGCGGCGGATTTGAAGAATGCTTCGAACATTAAGTTGGCGGCTGCGAACTTGTTCTCGCAGAGCAAACTGCATGATTTGAAAGTGGAAGCTAGGGACTACGATTATGACCACAGCGGAAATAACGGTGAGATGCGTTTGATTATTTATATCTAATTGTAGTTTTCATACATCTCTAATGGTGTTGTGTAGTGCTTAATTATGGTATCAAATGTGAAAAGGAATGCATCCTGTGCGTTGAATTCCAATTTCCGCGCTGTTCCGTTGTTTTACACATCTTGTGTATTGCATCTTTATTAAATCAGTGTTTAAATTACCTACGTGGTACAATATACTTTCTACCTATCCACACGGGTCGGGATGTTCTATCATAATGTATTTAAATCAAAAAGTCGGTCGAAACTATTGTTTCTCAACGATTGCATAAAATTGTCTCCACTGAAATCAAGCATCATTTGCGAAGATGTCGCAAATGAAAGACCAAATATCGTTCCATGTTAATGTTCAGTGAATTTTCGGTCATCTCGTTGTGGTTGATTGGTAGCAATTGTACGGACTTTGTGACATAACGCAACCAACCGGTTGGCCTGGTCATTGGACTCGTTAAATATTTACTTTCTTTAATGCTGTCGTACGGAAATGACTATCAAATGTGTCTCAAACTAAAGTTAGAACTATCGCCTTAACAAATAGATAGTCGGTGATAAAGCGCAGTTTATTCAATAACTTGACGTTTATTCTTCAAAAGTTCAGACAAACTTAACGTTGAAATGAGGCCAAGGCTACTTATTTCCAAATGAGATCCATTCATGGAGTTACATTGTTCAAACCTCATTCACGTACAGTCACGAGCAAAAGTATGTATACACTCGACTTTATTCAAAAGCGATTTACTCCTTTATTTTTTAATGAAATTTTATGTTGCTACGAACATAGCATTTTTGAACCCATAGGTTTATGTAATGTGTCGTATTTCAACGTTGCATTCGTTATTTCACGAAAAAATTGCAATTGAAAGTTGCCAAGTGTTGACATATTGGTGCTCGTGACTGCATGCCTCATTGCTGGTAATGACTGATTTGTCTTTTTTTTTACTTACTTAAGTGCAGTATAGAATCGCCTTTTAGTATTGTGATTTTGTAATTAAAACCAATATATATCGTCATTATGGGAATATACTTTGAATATATTAACTTAAAAGCATCCTGTTAGGATGGCCTAGTTCAATAGGTTCAATGTTTAGATTTCCTCTAATTATTTAACCCTTTATCCCTATACGATACAAACCTTACTTTATTCCCTCATACAGATGACTCAGGCAGTGACCGCAGTGATGACGACGATGATCATAAAGACGTGGTTCCCGACGGCAAGAACGGCTATCCCCGTCTCGTTCTAACAGCCGAGGAAAGGCGACTGTTGGCGAAGGAAGGCATCACACTACCCACCAGCTATCCTCTTACTAAACACGAGGAGAGAGAACTGAAGAGGATCCGACGCAAAATCAGAAATAAGATCTCAGCTCAAGATTCCCGTAAGAGGAAGAAGGAGTATGTTGACGGGCTTGAGGACAGGTAATTAATCAATTTATTTATTTTGCAAAATACAGTACAAGTTCCAAGTTTTCGGTAGTTGGAGGTAGGCTCGCCTAACACTTCGAGAAATAGGTACAGGCGTCATGTTATGTTATGTTTAGTTCTAAGTTAAAAAATTATAATGAACATTGCATCACTTATTATTTTATCAGCCATATCAAGGCTCGGTCAGGGCTCTATATAACTTAAGATATTATTGGGAAGTTCCAGATTACGTAGGAAAAGAGGATCTGGAAATACCTCTCCTATAGCTGGGCATGGGGAGTCCCATTCCCACTATTGTGATTATCAACTAAATTCGCGCAATTTAACTACAAATGTTTGTTTTCAGTAGCTTTTCAGTATCTTTCCTAGTAGGTAGTCTACAAGCCAGAGCCATTACTAATTTACCGGATTAGATTAGATATTATTATCATTTATTATTTCTCGTAAACAAATTTTAACGCGCGCAAAAGATGTCCGTGGGAGATATAAAGCTATAAATAAAAAATATCGAATCAATTTTAATTTCTGTGAAGCTATATGCCGCACGCTATGCCTGTAGAAGGCTGCAACGGAAAATTGCGAAAAATCATGCAAACATGTTACACGGAAGGTAGTAGTTACCAGATACCTAAATTATTTAAAAATACTTTTTAGGCCGCTACTAATGAATATTACAATGTATTACAAATGTCCTTGAGACAAATCCATTCTGAATAACACACTCATTGCTTATTCAGATGCAGAACTTACAATACATTACTGAATATTACAATATGTCTGTCCATAGTTTGTATTATGTATTAACCTAGCTACAACAAAAAGTCTTGACATTTAATAGACGCTTTGAAAATTATACCTATCTTTGTCTATTTGATATCAGTAAAGTGAGAAAGCAATAGTCTAGTAGTGGATGTGTGTGTAAGCGCAGGAGGTCTCGATACCATCTGATACAATGAAGAAGAAGGAAGTGCGTTATGTGCTAAAGCTGAGTCGTCTTCACGCACACATTCACAACGTGTTTTTACACTTGGTTACCACAAGTAAAACTTGTATAACTATGGATTTAATCGTTTGGTAAGACAACAGCTATAAATAAGACTACGGTATATTCATTTACAACAAACCTCGACCTTTATCTTTGTCGCTTAAGGAAAATACACAATATAATTCATTGTTTCAGAGTAAAACAGTGCACAGCGGAAAACCAGACTCTTATAAGGAGGATAAAGATTCTGCAATCACAGAACCAATCTCTGACTGCTCAACTGAAGAGATTACAGGTAATTTTTGATATTTATAGAAATCATGTTGCTTTATTTATTGTCTAGTGTCTGCATAGTCATAGTCATTTATTCATCATCAATCATTTTTATCTGAATTCACACAAATAAATTAAATTAAACATTACACACAAAACAAGAACAAACAACATTGATTTTACAAAATGAATACGATTACATAACTCTTATAATAATAACTCGAAATTCTGACAACCAGTCTTGTCATTATGGAGGTCAGATAGGCAGTCGCTCCATGTAAAATACTGGTATTCAGCTGCATCCGGTTAGACTGGAAAACGACCCCAACATAGTTGGGAAAAGGCTAGGCAGATGATGAACTCATATAATAATTCTAAGTAATACAATAATCAGATAGGAACTACAAATCTTCAATGGCATATAGATATTTGTTCAATAGGAAATCGTTTAGTTTTGTTTTAAAAGAAATAGTCCCCGACCTGCCCCTGCTTCGCACGGGTACAATGGCGGCATGTCAAAACATTGAGATTTCTGAACGATATCTAAGGCCGTGTCTCCTGCGCGTTTTTTCGAAACTTGACACAAAGAACCTTAACATTTGTTTTCATACTTATGCTGTCTCCCGCGTATTAAAATTATTTTAGAGTAGTGTCAACTATTCACAAGACAATATAACCTCAAAACCTGTATCAGTTGGAATAAGCTTTCAAAATGCAAAATGTACGCGGTGCGCGTGGCAGTTGAAAATGTAAAAACCCTTCCGCCTTTCACCCGTGCGGGGAATATTTTCCATGCAGCTCGGACAGCAAAAACATCGTGTTTTCATACACAAATGTGTATGGCCTCGCCTCTTTGTTTTGATGTTTTTGTGTGATGTTTCAAAAACACGCGCAGGAGACACGGCTTAAGTATTATACACATAAATCTTCCGGAATAAATTCTCTCAATGATATTGAAAGCCTTACCAAATCCATTCTGAAGTTTAGAAGATGTAGGCGATCACACAGACAGATCCGAAAACGACTTTGTTTTATTTTATACTGTGAATAGATACAAGTGTAGCCATTGTTGATGTTAATGGTGTCTTAGTCAAAACCTTGCTATTGTCTTGGTCTGTAGGTGCTGGCCAATAAATGGAGTATTTCTTACCTGACCATGTCGTAAAAGATGACGCTGTAGTAGCGACAAGAGGATAACCGCAGGATTTTCGTGTCTGCTAAGGAACAGGCCACTCATGTGCGGTTATTATGGCAATTTACGATGTGTCTGTACTTAAATAAAGCCGTAATTGGCCTGCAAGCAAAGAACATTTTTATATGCTGAAGATATTATCTTTTAGTATGCGAGTTGAAAATACTGAATTTCAGCAAAGAGAACGTAGCAAAAGCGAAACGTCTAATTGTTACTAATTTCAGACAATAGCCTGACAAAAGAGTCATAAGCACACATTCGCTAAAACAATGTATTTAGAAATGGCCAGTATTCGCCTTTCACTTTCATATCATGTGTGAGAATGAGAGGCAAATATCGATAACAATAGTCGCGCCGCCATTTTTAATCTCGAAACTCGTTGACCGATTACTATTTCTATTGCATAACTAGTTCGCCGAAATTTCTAGCTCTGATTGTCAATGTAAGTGACAAGTAAAATTTTGCTCTATTGAAATACAGTCGAGCGTTTAGGTCAACGCAAACTGGTTTCTATTATAATGACGGCATAAAGGCCGCTAATTTCACTTTAATTGCAATGGTAGTAAAAACCGTCGGCACCATATCGATACCTTTGGGTAGAAAGGTCGTATAAACCATTTTGGCCAAATTGAGATAAATATACCTACCATTTTTCTCAGAATTTTTTTCTCTATCGATCTGTATATACGAAATGCAGAAATTCGCACAAAAATGGTTAATACGACCCAGAAATTTTCGGTCATAGCCTCTTAAAAAAGGTAAATTTTCAATGTAAAGGCCGAATGTTTTTTTTTTGTACTTTTGTTATGATGTAATGACCATAATTTATATTAACTCAGGGCGTAAAAATAGTCGTTAATTGTAAATGGTTTATACGCCCTAACGTGTAATAATAATTAAAATAATTTATAGTAACAATTCATAAATAATTTTAAACTAATTATGAATACAAATTTATATCATAAATAAGTTACTTTTTAGTACATAAGTTAGTTACGTTTAGTGCTTGATCGTTTTTTTTTATTATTTCGTTCCAATTCAATAAATTACTTAGTAAGTAAGCCTTAGTACAATTTATTGAATTAAGTACATTTAAATATGTACAAAAATTAAAAAAAAACGATCAAGTCATAATTTTATAAGTGATTAAAATGCCTGATTACTTTAATTTAGAAGAAGTTTGAATAATTTTTGTTTTTATATGACTAAGTAGATTTTTTTATTTCACTTTTCAGTTAAGTTGTTATAATTATTTTTACAATTTAAAAATGTTAAACCTGTTAGGTATGTTGTACGATTATTGAAATAATAGTAAATGGTGATTAGAAGGCATTATAATACTTATAAATGTTGATTTCGTATTTCAGGTAGTTTTATTTTATTTGAATCGACCATTATTGGGTATTAGAATAATAATAATTGAGTTCCTACTAATTCTGAGAGTAACAGGATTGTTTATTAGTCAGAATTCAATTGATCTATGATTATAAATGGTTTTTATTACAAAAAAAAACTACACATATGGGTTTTTACGACAGTAAATGTGACCATAAGCTTACGAAAAATGAATATACGACCTATACAGTTTTTTTTAAGTACATTTTCATGGGGTGTATTAACCAAGAATTGATTTTTTCTTAGACGTAAATCCAAACTAACTTTAAAACTAAAGAAGATAGATAGATTTTGATGATTTAACCTTTTTCATTTGCAAATTGTAAGAACCTTTCTCATAGATCATTTTTTTATAACTTCAAAAACAAAAAAGTTATGAATTTTTATGTAAAAAAAAAATAGTTTTTCTGCTCTCCTGAAAAGTCGGGTTTTGGTTTATACGACCTTTCTACCCAAAGGTATCGATATATATACATATTTTGCGAGAGTGAATAGGCTTCTTCTGGGCAAGCTCGTTCCACCGTAGATCTCATCCCTGCCTCTGGGCTGGATTGAGGTCAAGAGTGAGCCCACTGTCAATAAAAAAAATAAAAAAAACTATTATGCGCGAAATATTAAAGTATTTGGTACTATACAGAGTATAAAAACACCCTTAAGGAACTCGAGAGTTACTTGTTTTTCCCGTTATTATGATAATTTTTTTTCTGGTTATGGATACATTGAGGGTTCCTACCTTTTTTTTTTTACGAAACTATAACTAGTTTTAAATGCTATACTTAACTTTAAATACTCGCACGATCCATACACTCAGCCAAAAGCACAATGTTTTGCTGCAAGCTTTCACACCAAAAATAAAAGTAGTTTCTCAGCAATTATTTTTGCACCAAGTTCGTGAAGGGTCTTTTTACACGATATATAGTTTAGTCTTCAGCACAAACACTCGCGAATTTGATGAGTATATTTCATGGGCTATATTACTATATTGGCCAGTCAACTAGGTGTCAAATGGGGCCAATTTGCCAGACTTAGATTTAAGTACACCACACGTGTAGACTATTTAATTTAATCGTTTGTAACCCAATATCGAAATCAAGCCCTATTGAAACTACCAGTAAATATTAATAGATGAACTAATTAGTTCATATTTCCATAATATTTAGGTCAGGTACTTTAACACTGTTGATCTATCAGCAGTTCAATAAAGTCTATTAATAGCCAATTGCCTGCAATCATGATCTTGTTCTACTAATGATAGCAATATTAACAGTCAACGGCTCGCTGTATGAAAGAATCATTCAGTACCGAGCAGCGTTTATGCGATTATATCTTTACTAAGAGGTAGAATTTGTTTGTTTGTATGTAGGAAGTAATCTCCGGAACGACCAGTCGGATTTGAAAAAATGCTTTTGGTTTTGATAGCCCAATTCTTGAGGAAGGTTGTTAACATTACGGTACGACCCTTAGGAACCGAACTATATGAAAAAAGTCAGAAAGAACGGTATGCGAAACAAAGTAGTAGCACGGGCGAGGGATTGGGATGCGACGCGATTGGTCGACGGCCGATATATCACGCGGACGAAGTCGCGAGCAGAAGCTGGTCAATTATTGGCGCTAAGTCGACAACACGTACCTACACGGCACCCTCTAGCGTCGAGTAAACGGAGGCTCGGCGGAAGAGGAGTGAGCGAGAGCGGCGCACGGGCAGCGCTGATTGGTCGTCGCCGAAGAACTTTTGAGAACGTTTGGTTCCTTCGTTCCACGGATCAACAGTTCATTCGAAACACAAGAAAATGAAAAAGGATGGTAGTCGGTCCACCATCACAATTTTTTTATATTTCTCATAATTATAGCAAACCCCTAAAACCAGTATAAATAAAACGAAGTTCATGGAAGAAGCCTGACCCTCAAATCGCCAAAACATTATGTATGTGTTTCTGTGTTGCTCCTTATTAAATACTGATTTACAGTATCTTTGACCGTTTTTAACTTTCTAAGAACATTGCTCTAATCGTCCTATGAATCAACACGAATGAAATCTGGATGATAACTCCTAATTTATGTTATGCTTTAGATACCCATTTTTATAATCATACGGCAACTTCATCTCAGCGACAATCAATCTCAAAAACTTGTCAATAATGTAGGGAAATTAGAGGCACGTTTGACAGATTGAGACAGATCTGGCTGTGAACGTTTTTAAAATTACGGGAATTACCCATAGCACGCCGGTTGCGACTACGCACCCGACCTTTCTGAAGAACATCACCAATAAGGTCACTATATCCTTCTAGGCCGTAGGGTAGGGGTTTGTGGCTAATAACAGCCGCACGGGTCGATCAATCAGGTATATATATATGCTACGCTTGCCGCGGTTGGTCCGTGGATGGGTGACCATCTTCACAAACCGAGGCCCCTCCATGCCTCGGCAGCCTCGCACGTTAAGCCGTTGGTCCCGGCAGTCATTCGTGGAACTTTGACAGTCGTTACGGGTCGCCAGTAGCCCGAAAGCCTGACAACCAGTCTTACTAAGGGATATCGTATTACCCAGCAACTGTGTTGTGGAGGTCAGATAGGCAGTCGTTCCATGTAATATACTGGTATTCAGCTGCATCCGGTTAGACTGGAAGCCGACCCCAACATAGTTGGGAAAAGGCTAGGCAGATGATGATCCTCCTAAGCCGTACGCTCACGGCGTTTCCACTCACATCTACTTTGTAAACACCTTTTGTTAGTCACCTTTCATTCATCCTCTAGTCACTCTTTATAAAAAAATTGATTTACAGTATCATTGACCGTTCTTAACTTCCAAACGTTGTAAAAAGCCAAGCAGCTATGCTGATGATATGACTAACAATATTTCGCCGTCACTATTTTTTATAGCTCCTACCTGTAATAATTTATTATCTTCGATAGTTCATTGACTCCTCGCTCCGTTATAGTATAGTAAGAAATCATTACTTCTAATAAACTCATTCTCCTATGTTAAAACAGCGATACTTTACTGCTCAGGTGGTAAGTTGGTCAGATATATTGTCTATAAAATAGAAATAAGTAAATAAAATTGAAATAGCAGCTTTTTACTAAATGCATAATAATATGAAAGTTGTATACGGTACTTATACCAAAAAATCTTTTATTTTTTATTTTTGTGTCTGTTCCGGCTAATCTCCGAAACGGCTGGACCGATTTTAACGGGACTCACTGGCAGATAGCTGATGTTATAATGAGTAGCATAGGCTACGTGAAGACGTAGCGTCAGCACATAACACACACACTTCCGACTTCGCCGTTGTGTCGGATGATACCGAGAGATCCTGCGATTACACACATACACAGCGTCTTTTTTTTTTCTTTTTTAAAAACGTTGCCCCCACACTAGGAATTACTCCTGTATCGTGGGTGCGTTCACAAACATTTAAACTCACATACACAAACAGCCAGACCCGGAACAACTATTTTTATTGCCTACGGGTATGTAGGCAATACAAATACTTGTTCCGTGCGGGAATCGAACCCGTAACACGCAGCGCAGCAGTTGATCGTTCAGCCACTGCGCCAACGGTGTCGTCGTTTGTACACTTGGTAACCACAAGAAAAGCGCGCGTCGCTTTGTGAGATAAATACTGTAATAATAAGAGATTTTTATTATTGTTTGATTTCATGAGAGCTACCCCACCTTAATCTTATAATGTGTATGATTTCTTTTCCTCTGTTTGATGTACAAAATATTCTATCGATCTACCTGTAAGTCAACTCTGAAGCCGTCTATTATAGGTAGATTGAATATAGTTTCACATTTTCGGTCTCATATAACAGACCAGCACCCTAATTGCGTAACACAATATTCATCTCAATATGAATCATGTTGCTAATACATTGCTTCATATCTTGGAAAAATTTGTCTGCTCAGCAACGTAAATACGCAATGAATGTTGTTGAATTGTCAAAATGAAAGTGTGTTACGCAATTACCCCGCTGCATTAGGATCGCTCTGTTAAATGTACCTTTGTCTCCTTTAAACCTCTTAGTTAATTCTTGATTTTACCTAAAATAACCTTTTCTATCTTTACAGAACGTCCTTACAGGCGTCACAGGCGGCTCCACAAACAAGTCAGCACAGCCCGCCACCTGCCTGCTGGTACTACTGCTGTCGGTCGCGTTGGTAGCGCTCCCGTCTATGCGCGAAGAGATCAGGCCGCGAGCTTCCGATACGCCGGCCAACTCGCCCGCTGTTACTAGAGCGCTGCTCTCAGCTTCCAATAGTGAGTATATTTATTTGTTCAGCATCTCTCAACAAAAGATATAAATAAATACAATCGCCAAAATCTATATCTGACCACCGTAAGGACTATTCCTGCTTGCAGCGCATATTATTACTCGGCCTCAAAAGGATCCTCTTTTGTTTTATTTACGGACGCAGCTGTGGTCATCATTTGCGCGGGATTTTGTTTTCAAAATGGTGAGATATAGGTTTTGGCTATAGTACATAATACATAAATAATGGGCAACATCAAAAGGGAATTGCCGTAATTTTAAGAACATTCAGTCTGATTTCAGTCTCAATCTGTCAAAAATACGTCTAATTTCCCTAAATTTTTGAAAAGTTTTAGACATTGTCGCTGAGATGAGATTGCTATTAGATTTTGGCAGTTTTTAATTACAGGATTTGGCCTTCAGGTATGCTTAAGTCTAGTAGGTGTACTTCTTATAGGAGACTACACAGCATGCACAATAAAGTTTACAATTAACCTAACAAAGCTAATATAGCTTTGTATGTTAGTTGTCGGTGACACGAGATATAAAGGAATGTCTTATGTCATAGATCAGATAGATTGATAATAGGCTTTATTTATTGTTCACCAAAATATTATAGCCATAGTGCAAATATTTGTCAGTTATGGATGACTGCCCCGAGTGCACTACTGTGTATTCTAGGAAAGTCTCTTACTAAACTACATAAATGATGCTATATACGTTAGCGGTAAGGAAATCCTTATGAACTATAGAAAGAAACAAGAAAGACGCATAAAAAAGAACACAAACGCACAAAAAAAAAATAACAAACTGGGGGTAAATATCCACTATTCTTTCACTCGCTCAAAGAGCCAGTTCTTAACCCAAAAACTCAATCATTTAATTGTTTGCAGAGTTCGCCATGAATACAAAAATATTTCTTGATTATATAAATAATTAATTAATATTTCAAATCAATTTTAAACTGAAATTGAAATAAGCTACACATAACGTTAGTTGCTAAACACGCTTAGTGAAACGTGAAACCATTACAAAATAACCCAGTATTTTTGTCGGACTACCCGAAAGATAGGGGCATTTACGCGGTCGTGAATTTTTTTAATAAATAGTGAGAGCTCATTAATTCTGATTACATAATAAAGTACCTATTTAGTGTTTTTCTACTGAACTCAATACGCAATAATATCGTTTATCTCAAATCTCATTAGCAGGTCAAATTGTATAACAAACAATTTTACGATTACAAACAGGATTCAAGACCATCTTCTATACAATACAAATCTTTATAATTTGTAATGTCAAAATTACATATAAATAAAAAACAATTAAAAAAAATTGGCTGTCTGTTCCGGCTAATCTCCGAAACGGCTGGACCGATTTTGACGGGACTTTCACTGGTAGATAGCTAATGTTATAAGGAGTCACTTAGAATATTTATATTTTATTTTAAAAAAAGGTATTAACGTCACGGGAACGAAGTCGCGGGCGGCAGCGAGTACAATATTATAAAATTAGTTAAACCTGTAAACTAAAAATAGTTCAAGTTTTGACGGCCAGTCGGTCACCAACTGCTGTGCAAATAATTTGTGCGTGTCTATAAAAAGAAATTGAGCACCTTGTATTTATAATTGGACCGCGACAGAAAGATAACAAATTATCGCTTTCTATGCTGTATAGATAACAGACCAAAACGTATCTCAATCGTGACTAAGGTCAAATAATATGATAATACTACATTTCGTGCGACTCGAAAGTACAATTTTTTCAGCGATTGACAACTGTTTATTACAATTTAAAAGTTATATAACATTTTTATCTTCAATTTATTTTACGTATATTTTGATGTTCGTTATGGTCGAATTCACGAATCAACTTTCTCATTACATCGTTTCGAAAACCATGTAAAATCGGCTGCACTACTTTTGGGTTTAAATTAATTCTTTATGTAACGCGATGCACTTTTGAAAGTTAAATAGCAAAAAATTGTTTCAACTTATTGCATTGAATAGGTAATCGTTTTACAGATTTCTTTTCACTTTGTTGCAACAGTTTCTAAATGTTTCCGTTTTTTTTTCAACAGAAATGGCGCTCGACGAGACAGTAATAGACGATGGGGAATTCAATATGGATGAACTGATCACGTTCAACCGCCCACACTCCGACCATGACTACCAGGTCGTGAAGAGCACAGAGACGCACAAGGTGCTCGCCGGCGGCTACGTGGACCTGCCCATCGATGAGGACTGGCCCCCCAACCTCAAGAAACGCATGAAAAAGCACGAGCTGGACTACAATGACGGCGCGTACATGCCGCCCGTCGTCAAAGAGGAGAACTACGAACACTTCTACAAAAAGTTCAAAACTGAAGACGACAGCGACATGACCATCAACGACAAAGGCTTCCTCACCAACACACTGATATCTACCGGCCGGAAACTCGGAGAACTACTCGATCTACTACCCCCCATACCCGTGAAGACAGAGGAATTAGTCATTGAGGAGATATCCGACTATGACTCTAGAAATACCACTGAAGTAAAGAGTTTCGTAGTCAACGGCACCCTAACCGAGTACTAGTTTAGCACAGATTCTATATTTGCTATTCCTTTATAATTCCTTGTTGTTTCCTTTCAGATAACTATTTTACTATTATTTTACACAGAATGTATTTTTTACGATTATAGTTTCATTGAAATTATTCCTCGCGCGTAGTTGGATCGGAATTTGACTGTATTTCGACGATAGGTCGTGATGAGCTGACTCGATGTTTGGAGTCACGCTAACTACCCTGGGAATTAGCCTCTAGTTTATACATAATAATTATGTTTATGTTAGTGAGAACGCTATGAATGATTTTATTTAGTTTTAAGTATTATTCAAACAAGTACGGTAATATGTCACGTTTCTGGGAATGAAAGTTGTTGAATATTTATTTGAGAAAATCAAAATTAATATATTATTAAATCAAGATATATTTTTATTTACGAATCATACTGTAGGACTTGAGTATAAGTTATTTACTAAGCATTTTCTCTGTTACGACTTGGTGCAATTATATTAGTAACTGACGTATCAGTTTTAGCTAGAATTTGATTTTAAGTACTTCATTTGCATTAGTTATAGCTCGTTTTACCTACTTACCATATAAGAGTTTAAATAAAATGGACTACAATGAGAACGCTGGTTCGAATAAATTGTGTAAGAATATTCGTTTTTTAATTGTTAAACCCCAACTCTGAATTTAATCAGATAAGGAAACCGTGCTGTCCGATGCAGCATGGCGCGCTGATGTTTCATTGGTATATACAGGCTGACAGGGAAACTGGACGTGTTCCTTCCAGGGCGTGATAGAGTGACCCATTTGCAACAATTAAGCACCCCATAAAGCCTAGGCGAAAATTCATTGAATCCGAGAAAAACCGATTTTAATGTTTTTTTGGAAATTTTCCAGAATTCGTCACAAAATATCGCTTATCTCTAAATTCTCTAATTGATTGGCTTTCATAGCTATGCCATTGGCTACGTAATACTTTAACACACCTATTGATGTTACCAAATTTTCTAAAATATCAAACTGTTAAAAGTTAAAGTAAAAAGTTTTATTAACTATTTTCAAAAATCATCTACATACACGAACTTTGACACCAGTTATCTCAAAATTTTACTAAAACAATAAGCGTACAAATTACGGGGAAGACATCTTCATTTAATCAGCTATGCAATGAGGTACTAAAGTTTCATAAATGTTTGAAGGAGCCGACGAAACAGTCGATAATGTTGGCAAAGGTCGAATTTGCAAATTGTTGAAATATTTTAAAATGCTGTGATAATTGAATGAATTAATTGGTTTATGTTATCTCTTTACCTCCTCACAACCCAGCAATCATTTCTACGTCATGGAGCTAGATCGTCGCAACCAGGTGGCAAGCTGAGACGCCACTTTCGAGTGGTTATAGTAGTATTACTCGTAGATCAACTACGAGTAATACTAACCACTCGGAAGTGGCGTCTAAGTAACCAACAGCAACTACATTCATAATTTCGCACGGTTAAACCAATAGTGTCACTATCCAAAAAACTTAACTTTTCAGTAGAGCCAAAAAACGTTTTTTGTGGTGTGAACATGAATGATACGTTAGCATTCATGCACAATTTAGTTATTCTTTGATACAGAAAATATGGGTAAATATTGTATCTCAAATATGAAAACAAAAAATAATTGATTTCGTTGTATATAATTTATATTTTTTCGTTATTTATTTTAAAGTGTCACTTTTGCTTTCAAGTCCACAGTGTCACTAAGACGAAATAAAGTAAAATACTTTATTTCGTCTTAGTGACACTGTGGACTTACTTTTCAATAAAAATAAATAAATAAAAAAAGCTTTAAAACTATTTTTTTATTACCAAAAATGGTTTTAGTTACTTTTACAGTGATAAAATATATATACTTACTATCACAAGGTAAAAAAAGAAACATTTTGTTCAGATACAAATTTATTTAAATAAATCTGGAATATCCGTTTACCAAACATAAAATTCTGTTAGTTTACATTAACTAACGCAAACAAAAAACACGTACTTTTTCGTTGAAGGTCAGTGTTCCTCTGAGGAGAGGGGAATATTTTGTTTAGTGACGAAGCGGACCACTGCCATCTAGCGGTTATTTCTTTTACTTTTAGACTAGTGTAAGTGCGATTACGCGTAGTTCCACGTTTCCCAACGGATGGCATTAAAAAGTCGATTTGGCAAAATTTTGGATAGTGACAGTATTGGATTAAGCGTGCGATTTCTTAAGGGGCTTGTGAAGCACATCATTTTATGTCATGCAAGTAGCTGGGGAGAGGTCAAGGTCCAGCTGTGAATTGCGATGGATTAACTTAATTGATTGGGTTGGACCATTACTTTGTAAAAAGTTGTCTTAGGCATAAAGTTGGCAGCAGCAAACTCTTTACCAGGGCTCTGAACCGGTTTGAAAAGAGCGGTTAATTTCGATTAAATACCGGTAAATATATCGTTCCTTCATTAACCGGTTAAACAAGTGAACTGTTCTAATGTAACCCAAATGATAAAGGTTACCGGTTACATAAGCACAAACGGTTTTGACACCTAAATAAACCGGTTAATTCCGTAATTCGTAAATATTTTTCGTCTACTTTTTTAACACTTCCAACAAATTATAGTGAGATTAGTACCCCAGAAAATATTAGGAAAAAAAATGTTTGATCTGAGGACGTCTAATACCACCGGAGAACTTAAATGGTGCGGGTAGATTCATGTTTCGACTTGCTTAGTTCTTTGCGCGCCAGCAAACAAAGCGTCGAGGAAACTTACGCCAGTCGCTACTCACTCCTCGTTCATTGCGTTTGTTTGACCTTTCTTAATCTCACAGAGTCACAGCGGAGATATAACTATTTTTATTATTGTGGTGAATGTGATAGTGATAGCTAAGTAGATACCTATTTATTATGGGGAGAAAAAAAGTGAACAGAATCTATTCCATGTTTACGTACGACGAAGAAAACAAAAAATCCAAGTGTCTAATGGAGGGCTGTAATGCAACCATCAAAGTAAGTGATTTTCTCTATTCTAATCTTTATAAATATTAATATCATAATTGCTTGGTACCTATTTTGTTATACTAAGTATATTTACAGCTATGGTAAACGTGTAGCATAGTATAAAGAGAGGAAGTAGGCTATCTCCGGCACAATCCGCGACATAATTGCCTACTGTCTTAGGGTTGTCACTTTTTGTTAAATTTTAATTCAGTGCCAATAAATGGGCAACGGTCGGGATGTATTTTTTACTTGTATTGTCTGGGTACCTAAACGATGATGAAACCTTTCACGAAGCACTAGTTGTTTCTGTTTGACTTGAATTATTATATGAAGTTATTTCCACTTGTGTATGTTTGTCAACTTTTTTCAGATTAGGCAAATTTAAACTCGGCATACAATTTTTTTTGTAGTAATTTTCTAACGCTGTTTTTCATTATGTCTTCTGGGTGGAAGTGGACTTCACAAACAACATGATTGGATTTATTTATCAAATCCTCGCGGTCAATTAAGCGCAGCCACTGAAGGCGTCTGAAATGGAAAGCACATTTAATATACATTAGGTATCTATAATAAAAAAATGAATAAAGTGACTAAAATTTTATAAAAAAAAAACATCGTAAAACAACATAAAAAAACTAACGCCTGTCTCTTAGGTTATAATCAAATTTTTGTTCTGCTGTTATGATTCGAACTTTGCTCTATTTATCTGATTCACAATTAGTCAATTACTTATTTTTTAAGTACGATTTTATAACTGTAAGTAGGTACTTAGTTACTATACCTACAATAGGTACTGAGAAATCGGCATGACTAAACATAAACAAAGCAATAGCGCCAAATCAATTGACAGATCAAAAGTACCTAGTACATTCTAGTGGGAAATTAGGCCTACCTACTTCCTCTGTCTGATAGAAAACTAATACAACAAAAATTAAGTAAGTAGGTAGGTATCTCATCATCAAGTAAAAATGATATGCTAGAAAAAGTGACTTTCTTGCCTTTCCTGTTCAATAGGTAATTTGAACAGAGACAATTCTGGAATCGATGAATTATTAAGACACCCAAACACACAGCAATACGTTCTCCTGCGATTATCACACATTTTTCATTCATTTAGCGGTGCCGAAAAGCCGTGACGCGCGAACCTCGTGCGATGTTAGCCCCGTCTGGCGCGCTGCGAAACCCGCCGAGATTTGTGTAAGTGTGCGTGCGGCGACGCATAGATACTTTGACGCACACATACCTACAAGCCGCGCGCGGTGCGTTTGTATGAAGATAACGTACTTCCTTCTCTTTATACTATGCGTGTAGTCACATAACAAAGTACTTACGTACTTTTTGACTGGCCACGGACCTACCGATTTCGAACCGAACCGACAGAAAAGAATTGAAATCGGAAGGCTAGGATGTTACACAAAATCCGTCACATACCTACCAATCCGACCTATTCGTATCGGTATGTGGAGCTTGGTACATTTTGTATTGCATTCTAATCTTTCGATTTCTCGGGCCTAGGTAGGTATGTGGCCAGTCTTAAACGAAACGAAAATACTCATTGTTAATTTTTTTTTAATGCTACTTCAATCCAGTGCAGATATTTTCATATTAATTGACAATCACGTAATTGGAAGTGAAAAATCATTAAAATAATACTTATAACTACCTTTTAGGTATATGCGCATTATTTACATAGTGTTTATGTTTTTAGGGAAACCATGGTGCAAACTTATTACGTCATTTTTATTCTCAACATAGAGCAAAATACGAGGAAATTCACAATATAAATTTGGCAGCTAAAGAAAACATGCCGCCGGAAACCTCTAACGCCACCAAAAGTGTAATGCAGTGCTGCACGAGACTTGTAACAGATCATGGACGTCCATTTAGCTTAATTGAAGACAAAGCTTTCAAAGACCTTCTTAAGTTAATACCAGGGGTGACTCAAAACCAGCAACAAGCCATAAATATAAGAAATGTACGATCCACGATACAAGATATGGCTCACGAAATTCGTGGAAAGATTAGTACCGAAATAAAAAATAATCTACTTGCACTTAAAGTAGACGTTGCATCTATTAAGTTGCGAAGATTTCTGGGACTAAATATACAGTATGTTGTGGGTAAGTACGTTCAGGATGATTTTCAGACTATTTTGGATAAAATCTCCATTACAGGACATCGATTTGTAAGTTCATTTTTTTTTTGTAGATAGTACTCATAAATAAAAAGCTTTTTACAAATTTTCAATAAGCGGAGACCCACGGTTTACGAGATTTACTTAATTCTTTGAAGTTTCCATACAAATTAGAAAATAGCACGCCATTTGCAAATTTTTAGGTTGTTTAAATTTTCATGGTAGACATCAAAGTTGACATTTCACGTTCCGTTGACGGTAGAAGTGTATTTTATTCTAGTTTATGTCATGTTTTTTACATAAATATAATTTTATTTTTACGTATTCACATACTTTTGGTGTGTGTAATAAATGAGCACAATAATTGATTGCTTTATTATGCAATAGGCAATGTTACTACTGCTACTAGGAGAATTTGGATGCAAGAGCGAGCGAAACGAGCTCGGGGGTCACCCCGACGTAGGTTAGTTAGGTTCCTTTAAACCTTGCAGACAGAAATAGGAGCAGCGCGTAACGGGGCTCCATCGACTAGGTACACTTTTTAGCGAATAAAAGTGTTTTGAGGTTAGGTTAGGTTATTAGTTTTTCTCAAGAACGGTGCGTCGCATTTACATGGGAGTGGTGCCAGGGCACTGGGGGCACCTTCCTCCTCCCTCCTCCTGCCAAACGATACTGAATGTTTACCCCTTTTCATTGTAATAACTAAATAGCGCTATTCTAACCTCAAACTTTAACCATGGATATCTCCATAACCACGGGGCTCCACGGGGTGGAGGTGGTACAGGGGTAGCCCCCTCAACCTTTTTTTTTTCTTTTTAAAAATTGTCGCCCCATACTAGGAATTTCGCCTGTATCGTGAGTGCGTTTCAACATGAAATATCACATACACAAACATCCAGACTCGGGACAAACATCTGCGGAGAACCCTTTTTTGTCTCGTGCGGGAATCGAACCCGCAACCTTTAGCGCAGCAGTCCAATTGCTTAGCCACTGTGCCAAAACTACTATTACTACTAACTATATAGTTTAAATATAAATATATATATTTTTAACTTTATTTGAAATTTAATTTCAGATGGGAAGATTGTCCTTCGAAATGTAAGCACCATAGAATTGCACGATAGAAATACAGGACAGTATTTAAAGGACAATGTAGCCGATTGTCTTAGCAGGTACGGCATAGATCTAAACCAAATACAAACTATCACTACTGACAATGGATCAAATATGATAAGTATGACTAACCAAATAAACGAGGCAGCCAGGGAGTCAATGAACCAGTCACTAACTGAATCATTTAATGAATTGGACATTGAAATGGACGGCGAATACAACGAGGAGGACTCTGCTTTTATTCAACAGACTGAGTTAGAGATTAGCTCAGGTAGCACATCTGGTACAGTTCGCACCGTTACAAGCGTACGATGTGCTGCGCACTGTCTACAGCTTGCCATCAAAGATGCCTGCCAAGAAATAGAGGAATTTCTTGGGCATTGCCGAAGAATTGCTCGTAATTTACGTACGCCAAATATGGCAATGCGTTTAAAACGACTACAACTGCAAAATGCAGTGATTGATACTCCCATTCGATGGGATTCTACCGCAGATATGCTAGAAAGACTGCATAAACTAAAAGATTTTTGCATCGCTAACTTAGATTCGGAACCAGAAGTCATTTGGGATTCTATTGAAAATTATTTAAATGTCTTACAGCCGTGCAGGATTTTATCAAAAACATTGCAAAAGCAACAACTGACTTTTGGCGATTTCTACATTGCTCCCTACCTTTCCACATTCCCTTTTGCACGGAGTTTGCTGTCCTGTTTAAGAAGTCGTCAAGAAGCGCTTTTCAGCAATGAATACTTTCTCGCAGCTATTTACCTCGACCCGAGAGTAAATGCTACACTTACGACTACACAACAAAACTGCGCAAGGGCTGTGTTAGTTGAAACATATAAAAGGTTAACTAACTTGAAAAGAAGAACGACTGCAGAAGCGACTTTAGAACCTTCCAGTCCAGGTGTTAACGATAGCGTTGTTCCAGGAACTTCTGCAGAACTTGATTCATTTAATGAAAATATAAATTTTGACAGCTACCTTCGCCAACATTTTGTTACCAACAGAGATATAAATATAGATCAATAGAATTTACAATCATTAGAAAGCGAAATTAATTTTAAGTTACTTGCTTTTTTACAAGAACCAGTTTTACCATCGAAAAGCAGCATTTTAGAGTACTGGGAGCAGAAAAAAATGACGGATCCATATTTATACAACCTGGCAATAGTAGTTTTGGCGACACCACCGACAAGTGTTAGTGTTGAGAGGCTCTTTTCGTCTTTGAAATTTGTCCTTAACAATTTACGTATGTCATTGAATGACTTAATAATTGATGATGTTTTAGTAGTCAGAAATAATCACTTATTTTCGTTGGAGTAATATTTTAATGTAGTATGAAGGGGTGTCAACTACTTTTTAACTTGTTCTTTAAATAGGGAATATGTATGTATTTTTTTCTTCACTTAAATCAACATAGTACAGTACTATCAACCCAAGAAAATAATTAAAAGTTAAGTTCAACGACTGCTTGTAACCAGGTAACAGAACAAGATTATAACTTTGTGATTTTTCATGATACAGTTTTGAAATTTTGTACATAGATTCTTAACAACACGTGGTTCTGGTTTCGCATATACCAAAACTAATGTTGAATACTTTTTAAACAGTAGTCAACTACCCTATTAGATTACCTTTATAAAACCCTTAGTCGAGTAAAATAGAAGTCTGAAGGGCACGATCAGTACCTACCTACATAAAAAACAGAATGATACAATATTTTACCTAGTTACCTTGAATTTATATTTTCTATTAATTTAGACAGAGTGGATACAACCTAAGAGATTTACTTTGAAATACTGCTTCTGCCCATACAAATGAACAACTTTTTCCAAGAAAGTAATAGTCTAGTCCCAAAAAAAAATGGCTTACCATATAAATTTATCATAAGCAGCAGTGCGATTCTGTAACCATCTCACCGTGAAAACTTAGGTGAAGTGAGCGTGGAGTGAGCTGTCATTCCAAATAATGCTAGGGATTGACACTACTGGCTACTCGTATCAAGCTCACTTCACTTGAGTTTTCACGGTGAGATTTTTACAGAATCGACCGGCTGATCAAAATTAGTACGGTAGGTACATCATTTTTTTCGGAATAGACTATTACTTTCTTGGAAAAGTTGTTCACTTCTATCATAGTAAAAGCAAACAAGTACGACATCTTCATACATTCGCACCGCGCACGGTTTGTATGTGAGCGCGCTCGTACGTATGCGTCGTCGCACGCACACACTGACAAAATTTATCGCTGCTAAAGGTGCGCCAGTCATGGCTGTGACGCCGGTAATATCGCCCGCGCCCGCGCACGCTTCGCCGCTGCCCTGCTGCTCGTAATAAATAATTTGTACGTGTACCTACCTACCTCCTTTAACTACAAAGACTTCATAATCATTTCATTTTATTTGAATAAATACATGATTCAGTAAAACCACGTTTTTATTAGTCATATTTCGATCGTAATTTTTCAAATAACTAAACAGATAAGATGACGTAGGCAATGAAAAAAATGTAGTCGGCTTCTGGTCTATGTACTTACACACGGCTACACGTCAAGCTATACAAAACCAGTTTGTCTTGGCCTCACTTTGTATGATATTTTCTCACAATGAACGGTCAGCTAATACTGGTTTTGCATAGCTTGATGTGTAGCCGTGTGTAGAAAAAATAATTTAAAAAAACTTTGTATTAAAGGTCCCTGATGCTTCCCCTACAGGGGAACATTGTTTTGTATAGAGATTGACTATGCATTTTTGACGATTGAATAAAGTTTAAGTGACAGCCCTACGAGTTTAGGCTATTATCGCTCGCTCGGGGCTTGAGTTGGCCTACTTGTTTGCTTTTATTATGCTTCTATGTTCAAAAGCAGTAGGTATTTCAAAGGAAATCTCATAGGTCGTATCCACCCTGTATACAGGGTGAAATTAAATTCATGGGCATCCTTCTAAGGGGTCGTTGTACTCATCATTATGAACAACTTTTACTATGGGACCAAACCTGAAATCGCGAAAAAAAAATCAGCTGTTCCCTACATTTATGTTCGCACAACTCGTTAAAATGTAGGGAACAGCTGTTTTTTTTTCGCGATTTCAGGTTTGGTCCCATAGTAAAAGTTGTTCATAATGATGATTATAATGACCTCTTAAAAGGATGCCCATGAATTCAATTTCACCCTGTATATGTATGTAGTTAGATATTTATAAGTATATTTATCAGTTGTCTGGTTGACATAATACAGGCTATGTCTAGTTTGGGGGATCAGATGGCCGTGTGTGAGTTGTACCAAAATATTATTATTATTAATTTCTTGATTATGAATCGTTGGTAATTCAAATTCAATAAAAGTTTTTTTTCATCCCTAAAAGTTAAATTTTTGTGTACAGACGCCAGCACATTAAGCTACTATCTGTCAAATTTCTTTAATCGATTTTTAACTTTATTTGCTAAAGCATAAGGTTCAAAGTTGATTGGGAAAATTTGACAGTTTTGGGTAGCTTGACCTGCTGGCATCTGTACAAAAGAATGAAGCCTGTCATTTAGAACTCCAAGCCCTCCGAATAACATCAAGATTATTATGGGTACTTGCGGAATAATTTATTGATTATTATTTTGTTTTTGTTATTTAAAAAAATCTTGAAAAATACTATTTTCAGTGTGATTTATATTAAGCATATAATTAGGAGTCGTGGTGGCATTGTTTACTGATTGAGTACAGAAATAAAACAATTTTATTAATTATACCTATAGTTTATTTAAAACAGAAACCTTAATGACTTAAATTTTTTCAGTATCAGTCGCTTCAATTTGGTCTGTATGATAACCTTTTACATTGTTCAAAAGATTTAATATTTTTACGTAACATCTTGTACGCATACACGGTGAGATATAATTTAATTCCTCTTTAATGAGGTCTGCAAAATGGTCATTCCTTTGGTCTACTTCTACTTTTGAATGTTTTGAACAAGACAAACATATTTTATTTTCTTGTTTGGACACTTCTACTTTAACATTCTTTTTTTTCGACGTACCTACTCATGTTTGGCTTTAACAAAGACGGAGATGAAGGGCGCTCCAATTCGTCATCTTCTGAGTCTAAAGGAAATGGTGAATTGCTTCGCTTTAATCCTGGAAAGAATAAGTAAATTAAGTACCTACAGAAAAGACGAAAGCTAATTCAGAGTCAACGCTAGTAATTCAAATAAAACTCACTTCTGTTATTCATCCTTCTTTGCGTATATACAGTCCTTGTTTCAACTGCAGTATGAAGTTACGAAATTTGGTGAAGGAAGACGGTGGCGGCGACGTTGTGATTGCAAACTTGCATGCGACTATTTTGTAACTAAATGACATCGCACCGTCCAGACCGTGCTTGCGAGTTACGAGAGTGGTGGGGTCCGCGGGGGTTCAAATTTCGTTTTAACCGGTTAATTTTCACGATCAAAACCAAAATTCATGAAAAACCGGTATCCCGCAAAAACCGGTTAAAACCGGTAAAGTGCAACCTTTAACCTAAATCGATTTCGGTTTAGGGTCAATGACCGTAACCGGTTAAGAATTTTAACCGGTTTCAGAGCCCTGCTCTTTACTCCTACTAATAACAACAATTATCAATCTGTCATCAAAGATTAAGGCAATGCTTCTTCTTGATCTTTCTCTAAACGACCAAATATTATGTGAAGAGTCTACCACATTGCAGGTTAATGACATGATAAATAAAAGATTATTTGTCTAAAGCTTAAAAAACCGAAGTATGTTTAAAATTTAAATTTACACGTGCGCAGTAATCACGAACTTAGCGACAAGTGATCGGTGATTAGCTCATCGACTGCGAGTAATACTTACCACTTGAAAGTGTGGTCTTAACTTGCGGAGCGGAGGTAAAGGGATAACATAAACCAGTTAATTAATTCGATTATCACATCATTTTAAAATATTTCAACAATTTGCAGGCAAAATCAGGGTAAAATACGCGAACTTAACGACAAGTGATCAGCGATTAGCTCATCAACTACGAGTAATACTAACCACTCGAAAGTGGCGCCTCAGCTTGCCACCTGGTTGCGACGATCTAGCTCCATGACGTAGAAATGATTGCTGGGTGGTGAGAAGGTAAAGAGATAACATAAACCAGTTAATTAATTCGATTATCACAGCATTTTAAAATATTTCAACAATTTGCAAATTCGGCCTTTGCCAACATTATCGACTGTTTCATCGGCATCTTTAAACATTTATGAAACTTTAGTACCTCATTGCATAGCTGATTAAATGAAGATGTCTTTCCCGTAATTTGTACGCTTATTGTTTTAATAAAATTTTGAGATAACTGGTGTCAAATGTCGTGTACGTAGATGATTTTTGAAAATCTATACTTATAATAAATCTGTAGAAGTGAAAATTCTGTACATTGAAAATATCAAAAAAATAATTTACAGGGGGTGTTACTAGACCGACACCGAACCCAAAAATGTGATTAAAAAAATTTTTGTCTGTCTGTCGGTCTGTCTGTCTGTCTGTTTGTTCAGGCATCACGCAAAAACTACCGGTTCGATTACGATGAAACTTGGTATAATTATTCTTTAATATCCTGGGCACCACACTGGGTACTTTTTATCCCGGAAAAGTATATACAATAAAAAACAAACTTAATTTTGCGGTTCGATCCCTATACCCGATTACCACTGTCTGTACTGTACCAACCGCAAATACTAAGTTTGTCGTAGGTTGGGTCACCCGCAGTGGAGTTCATTTTTATTCCTTTTAGTTTTTAGAGTTATTTAGGTTTATTTTTTTATATGAGTCGTAGGTATAGATTTTAATTTTAAAGTATAGGTAGTATATTTGATGGTGTACGTAGTGACCGTAGGTTATTTTATAATACTGTTAAGTAGGATTAGTCATTCGTATAGATATTAGTTTTTAGGGATTTTGCTTATTTATTGAGTTTAGATTAGTTATCATCAGAAATAGGTTTATTTAGGTAGGTATTTAAGTTTTTTTTTTAATTAGGTAGGTACTTAGGTAAAGATATCATATAGGTACCCTCTTAATCACCACTAATGAGACACAATTGGTTTTCTACTGTAATTAGCCACAAAGGGCCCGCGAGATAGATGGCATTCTGGGGAAGCACATACATTTTATCCTGTTAGCACGTTCCCGTGGGATAACTTCCGACATCCACGCGGGCGAAGCCGCGGGCAGAAGCTAGTAGTTAATAAACTTCTTACTTTAACTTTTAACTGTTTGATATTTTAGAAAATTTGGTAACATCAATAGGTGTGTTAAAGTATTACGTAGCCAATGGAATAGCTATGAAAGCCACTCAATTAGAGAATTTAGAGATAAGCGATATTTAGTGACGAATTCTAGCAAATTTTCAAAAAAACATGAAAATCGGTTTTTCTCGGATCCCATGAATTTTCGCCTAGGCTTTATGGGGTGTTAAAGAGTAAAAAACCATAAAATATTTAGAAAGGTCGCAACAATGAGCTTAACAAAACAGATGTGGGCCCAGTTAACCATTATCAATTTTTAAAAGGGGTAACTGGTCCGCGGTCCCAGTTCCATAGTGGGCCGAATGACCCCTAACCCCCCTGTGAGCGTCCACATTTCAGCACCGTACATCATGGTGGGCAGAACACACTGGTTGTAGAGGCAAAACTTCTCAGGCATTGTGGAATTTTGGCTAATTTTGAATATCGTCCAACAGTACGTAAGAGGTTCCTCTAGCAAATATGAGATTTGTGGTACGCGCAGCATACCTGAATTTGGTGCCGGTACTGGTCCGGAACCGATACCCAGGTACCGAATGGTAGGTACCGGTACAGGACCTGTTCTTACCGGTTCCAAGCCCTGCATGCCAATAGTTACGAGGACAACCAAAATTGATGCACAGTGTGCAATTTCGATAGAACAAAAACGGAGAAAAAAAATAAAACGATTATCTTATAATAAGCTTTATTTAATTATGAATTAACAAATATTTTCGTAATTTCGAACAAGGTTTGTGACATTAACTGAATACATATCCCATATTTACCATCTTACAGAAAAATAAACACAGAATTGTTTCTATGAATATGATTTTTATTTTTTATACTTACTTTTACAGTCAATTCTGTTGGAAAAGCATGTATAATACATAAAAGTTATTAACTACAATTCATAAATCTTCCTCGTGCGTCCACAAGCCGACTGAACATGACTTACTTAGTAAGCGAAATTTTTAAATTAAATTAACTACAGTGATTATCCACGAGAGCTGAAGGACGAGGCGCGCGCAGCTCGGATCGCGTCGCTGACACACCTAACCTACGTTTTTGGTGCAGCCTTCATAATAAATAATCATGTTATGTTTATTTTTTACATAGCAGAAATTTAAGTCGAAGAATGCAATAAAATAAAAATAAATGTGCATTATAACGTAGTTATTTATTATTTTCGAATACATTTTAGTCACGAAAGTAGTTGTGAATGTTTAAGCAGTCGACAGTTCACACTTCACACCTCGACGTACCAATACGATAATTTACAATGCTCCCAGCAATGATACGGCGACATGAAGCGTTGTCCGCTACTGTCCACCTCGTGGTGCACTAACAAACTTCTGTTTACTCAACAATTTATAACATTCACTATACACACACGAAGAGCTCGTTCGTTCACCTCTGCAGATCACACATCTCCACTTCGATTTTAATACCCAATCTAATTTGATTATTCTATCTAGCAAATAGAAAGTAACAATTAGGTACAATTATGGTATTAATCATGTATTTAAGACTTACAAGGTTTAGTAGGTACACTCGATTATACTGCAATGGTTGTACGATAAGTATTAACGATCCATTTAACGAGAAGAATACTTCAATTTGTTTACAATAATTTATCAAAAACCATTATTTAAAGAATTGATTTAAAAATTTCCTTTTACATATCGACAATATTCGCATTAACTATACTTTTCTAAAAAATATGAAAACGACACAACAAGATGTTTATTTTTTTATGTTATAAAAACTTCAAACGTACTTAGCCAAATGAATAACTTCTAATGCATTGGATACAATTTTGTGATGACTACATATCCGTGACTAATTCAAAATACCTTACGACGATGTCAGTGCAACCAGCGCAGTGCCACAACTTACTTTTGTTATAAAATATGTACCTATAGTAGTATCAGAACATACGATTACATGAAAACAATTCGGTATATTGCTGCGGCGTTGCGCTGATGACAATGACACCTACAATATCTTACTCCTATGCAAATCACGCTTGTCGAAACCTTGCCGCTTCCAGTCCAAGCAAAAATATACAAATGTTTTTTTTTTAAAGCTGTACAATTTATACACCATCATCTTAGCGACCGCCCTAGTCGTGTGGCCACATATCTCGTGACGTAGACATCGTATATAATATTTAACAAGTGATAGTCTGTCAGCTCCACGTGGCGGCGGTAAGGACGCGCGCTACCCATGATCTCAGTCTCGTCGCAATTCGACTCCTAAAAATAAATCACCGTGTGATCGGTACAGTGAGCCTGGCCTGCAGCCCCGGCCGCCGTGCGCGAACTACAACAAATGACTAAACATACCCCACAGAGTGTTGTGTACCGAACGACGAATACTTTGGAATGCCACCCGCGACCGCGGCTGCAGCCTCATGGCCGATAACTCTCCCACTGACTATTCATTACAAGTATCAATTAGTCTATTCAAAAATGATATATACTTCCGTCGTAAGACTAACAATCAAACAAAAGTGAATCGCAATAATACAAATTGACATGAGCCCAGAGCCACGTGTTTGTACACAAGGTGAAATGTTTCATTCAGTCTTGTAGGAATATAGAGCCAGTTCACTCGGGACTCGACGGGGTACACCGATTGAAACAAATTACGTTTTAACACTATTGTATTGATTTTCTATATAAATTATTGCACACTTAATAATAACATTTATCGAATTAACCAATCGTCAATATGGTCATGTTTGTCACAAAAGCATGTATTGAAAAAGTAAATAGTTACTTACATTTTTATCACTTATTTTAATAAATTTCTGGTTATCTGTTAAAAAACTATAATAATAGATATAAATAAAGATAGGAAATGATGTGGCGTCACTATAGGAACGGAGCCAATTTAAATATTATTATATTCGTTTCCGTACAAATCGAACTTAGGTAAACAATGACTAAATAAAGTTATAATCTAAAGTACTCATACAAGCAGCAGGTTGAATGAACCCCACTCAGGCCTTCAATGATGGATGAGATAGTTCAACAGCCCGTAGCTGTAGCAATAGATAAAATTAAACCTAGGAAGAAATTATTATATTTCAAGAAAAACGGTTCCGAACCAGTTCCTTGCACGAATAGTATCACTCTGCAACGTAGCCGTAACATTTAATACTTCATCAATATACACTTATTGATCATCTAGTCAAGAATCACAACCTGCGCGGGACAGAAGGCGAGAGTGCGCAACATTCAACCCACAGCGGGCGAAAGACGAACTTCATCAACACACAAACTTATTATAAAGTCACAATATTGGCTGTTTATCCACTACTCATGTATCAAGACAACCACAATAGTAATGAACGCAAACAACGTACAAAAATAATATTTCAATGCTTCATTAATAACGGAACAAAGCGATATACAACTACTCGGTAAGTTTTTTTTTACTCTACGGGTGTCGATGGATCATGAACGAACGACCTAATGCACAAATCTGTGATTTGTTCGAACTATGTGCTGGAATGGACATCATCGATGCGAGTGAGTGGCCATGAACATAATGCAAGTGATGTCGATGAGGTAAAGTAAATCTCACGTCTCAGAGAGACAACATACAATTTACAAGTTTGGGTGAAAATTAAACGTAATTCACTACGGACGGGAACACAAAAATAAACGTTCTGCCAACCGCACAAGGCTTAGAATTCAAATTTATTTATTGCTAATATAAAACGCCCGTTTCAACGTTTCATCTGTATGATTAACTTGGGACCTAATGTTGTTAGGTATGAACCGTGGATCAATAACTATTAAATTGACATCAGTTTTAACAACCTGACAGGAAGGCGCTCGAATGTCTTAGTTCGAAACTACAGAAAGAACACAATATCAAAAATTCAGCGACAGCTCAAAAGAATGCCGCACCTCGGACATCCGTTAGAATGTATGATTTATCTAAGTTCCAGAATAACTAACACAAACTATCCATTTCCTAGTAATCTCCTATGACCGCATTTATTTTTGACTGTTGACGAGTACTATTTCTTGTACAATGTCAATAGTAGTGACAACAGAAAATTGTAATGTTTGTTATTCAATGCATCGAGTATCTAAATGGAAGTGTTCTCTATTTATTAACAATTAACGTAATAAATGTATATAACTGGTACATACGGCTATAACGTTTTGTATAGGTACTATATTCTGAAATATATGATTGCCAACCACTCATTTTTTATGCACCTTTGTTACGCGTAAGGTCAAAATGAAACTAAAACTTATGATAGCTTCGTATAATGAGTTAGCATTATGGATTACTCAAAATTACAAAATCTAAAATTATATTGAATAAAAATTCTGATAATTGAGGATTGGGTAGCATACGATTGTTAAAATAAATCGGCAATATATTGTTCATACATTTAAACCCAGTTGCTCGATATATTTCGGTTAAATTATAGTGCGACGCAAGTATATACCTATTAACTTTACAACTAATAACAACTCATCAACTATCTCTCTTTTTATTGCCTTAAAACTTCTGTTAACAATTACACTATATAACAAAAATATGTCAATCACCAAAGAATGTTCTACATTATTTTAATCGCTCTCTTCGCATCGTCACTATAATTTTTGAACCATCAATAAATACGAGTCTTAATCTCAATTTATGGCTTATTCATTATTTAGCCTTTAAAAGTTTTCCCTTGAAAATTCAATAACTTATCTTAGTCTAGCGTGTTACTTACCGCGTTAGAAGGAATACGCCTAGCGTGTACCGGCCGCACACGCTAAGCGTATTCTAGGCATTCAACGTAACGTATTTAGGAGTTAAATTTAACTGTCACTTAATTCCATACCATCAAAAAACGGTCCAGAAACGAATGACCTAGCCACCTAGGTATATAGGTAAGTACATTGCTGTATAATACAGGTACGTATAGACAATGTATGTGGGAGCAACTGGGTGTAATGTGTGGAGGGACATGCGGCTATATGCGGGCGTATGTTCTTTGCGTGCGGGCTGCGGGCGGGCGTGCGGCGGGCGGGGAGGGGGCGGGTCACGTGCACTCGCGTCACTTGCCGGCCCGGGCCGCACACTTCTTCTTTTTGCGCTTGAAGAAACAACAGCATCTGGAATACACAGATTGCCTGCATGACGATTTACAGAGTCTGTCAGGTAACTAGCTGATATGGTGGGACACATTCGCTGCGAAAGGGACGCTCAGGACTGTTCCTACCAGGGCGCGCTTATACAGGCTCACATTCAATTAGCCAGCGAAACTTCAGAGACGTGATGGATATCTTAATGAATATCTTAACACGATAAAATGAGAGAAAAAAATATTTTCCCAACACATACTTCAAGTGACCACTGGTGTCGACGGCCGCGGGTGGTGTAGTTAGAGTTACTTAAAATTATGAATTTAGAAAAGTTTTTTTTTTACTGAAATTTTGGATATACAATATATCTATCACATCATTATTTATTTCTTCACTAACAATAATTGGTATCTGAATTTACATAAAATTAAAAGTCTCTCTCATCTCAAGTTTCGCCAGCTAATTTAATTTGACCCTGTTTTTTTTTTCAAATCCGGCTCGAAGAATCGTTTATAAACGATTCGGTAGTCGGCTAGGCACCCTTACCATGCTTTCTATTATAGTATGCAAGTGTTTCGTCTTTGAAAGTACCCTGAGCATGTTTGCATAAGAATTGGTTATCTTAGTCCCTTTCGCAGCGAAAGTGTAAAGATGACTATGAATAAGATGATGTAAGTATGTTTTGAAATACAACATTACAACATCAAAAGTGAGGATCACAATAAATGGGACGTGATTGTAACAGTGAACAGTTAATGGGGCCATTTAACGTGAAATGTTTCATGGTAATGAAAATGTATGACGGGCTGAATGCCATTCCATATTTTGTTGACTGACGTCGAAACACTATTTGACGTCGTTGCTGTTCGATATTTCTTCAGTGCGTAGTTTGTTAAATATTGTTTTTAGACGTAGCTCCATTCTATTAAATCTTGCTGCTTCGTCGGTATCGAATGTGTAGTATTTTTTTTACTAGCCTACACTATCTCACTCCTGCGCAAAGGCCTCCCTTCACTCCTTCCATTTTGTGCGAACCCGCGCGTCCTCCTTCTATTTTTGCTGGGATATTATGTAGTTGATACAAATATTAATTGATCCGTGCGGGAATCGAACCCCCAAAATGTAGCGTAGCAGCCAATCGGCAACATGTCGTCATATTACTGACCAACATCAGCACAACGTATAGATATTTGTGATGATGGTGACATGATGACACATAAATGTATCGGTGATTTGTAGTGTCAAGGATCTTTTGACGCTTAATGTCATTGACAGGGGGGCGTTGTTGGTAAAACAAGATGGCGTCGTTGAAAGAGCAACTATGGAGTTTCTTCTCCATACGAAACTACCTTTTTGAAGGGGCAACTAGAATCAATGATATTTTCATATAAATTTTGCCGTTCAAAAGTGCCTATAATGTATCTAGGGGCAAAATTTTCAATCGACAGATAATTTTTATTCGTGAAGTAAAATTGATGTGTGACAGATTTAGTAGAACTGTCAAAAATTCAAAATTATTCCTCGGACAAAATTATCTGGCGTTTAAAAAATCAGCCCTTAGGGCAAATTTTTAAATAGTCAGATATATTTTATGCGAAGAATAAATATGACAGTTTGGCATATTTCTTATACTAAAGCTGTCAAACAACCATATTTATTCTTCAGTTAAAAGTTATCTGATTATTGAAAAATCAGCCATTATTGAAATAAATGGTTTGGCTTTGACTTTCGAGTTCTGAGTTTGGACGCGTCAAAAGATCCTTGTACAACTTCAGATGATGATGTAATGCCAACCACCAAGCATGTTTAACTAAAAATAGGTAAAAATAAAATAAAAAGGAATGCATACAGTTGGAACACTGACTTGGTGTCGTCAACCACGTCAACCTCGTGATGTGGCTGTGTTATCGGCGTGTTGCTGTGCCCGGCTGTCGGGTCATCCGCCCCTAACTCGCCGTTCGTTGAACTAACCACCTGGAGAGTAATATGGATAATTGCTTGATAAGTTATACATATTTGAATTGGTGTTTTTATCATAACTGTATTTACTACAAATTTGTAAGTATTTATATTATAACCCAAACATTTTTTTTTTAATGATAACTGTATTTATTTTACCAAGGTTTAGGTTCTATTTTGAGAGAATATTTTGCGAGGTATTTGTATGTAGTCTCTATGCGGTCCCGTTTAATGATGATTCCATAGACTCTTCCCCTGTATGACCCCTAACTCAGACCCTCCAAAGATCTTTGGGTTTATCATTAACCAGACCCTTTTAACTTTATTAATTTAAGCTTTTATAATTATTTATTTTTAGGGGGATTGTTGTTCTTAATCAAAATAATAATTATAATTGTGTTGCATTCCAATCTAGAAAAACATACGTTGACCAAGGTCTCACCTCTGCAACCCAATTTTATTCCAATTTTATGTCAATTATTATAAGTAATAATAACTACTTAGATATACTATTAATGGGTATTTACAATCTTACACCTTTTCCACAACATAGATCATGTTCCTATCTACAATAGCCCTTTTCTAACATTTAGTCCTAACTACTATGGGGCGTGTGGTTTATTAACTATAGTTTATGGTTTAGAGAGTGTGTGAGTTCCAAATTCACATGTAATAAAAAATAAAACATTGATTTCTATTGGATTAAGTAAGAAGCTGTCAGTCGCCTGATAATGCAAGTGTCTACAGTAAAATCCCGTAGGAAGATCAAAAATATTTTAAAATTGTATTATTTTTTGGGACAACTTTTTTATAATTTCTTTTTTCTAACTAGGATAGCGGTGAGCAGAACCAACCCGCAAGGAGCCAAACCAACCAGAAAGTGAGTGCATTTAGGATATTTCTTATAAGTTGAAGCAATTCAAAAGTGCCTGTAATTGGTTTAGTTCAATTAAATGATTTGAGTTTGAGAAGTTGAAGAATCTTACATTATCCAGGGGACATAATATTTACAAGTCAAAAAAAAGCAATAAAACTTCTGTGAAAACGAAAAATACTGGTTGCAAAGAAATGCGTGCAGTGTCACGGAAACATAAAATTAAATAAAAAATAGCGTCCTAATTAGAAGCTCAATCGTGTACAATACTTTATGAATGAATATTGGCAGTGCTTGGTTTAAAGCTTTTACAGTTTGGCCAGGCTACATGGAGTAAAATATTTCCCTCTTAGGTATCAATTAACTTATAAATTCCCTTTTGACTACGTTAGTTTCGTTACTGAGAAAAAGTGCAATTTTTGTAAAGATAGTTTGTGTCTAAAAAAATATTTTTTATAAAATAAAACTATGTTGTTTACAAATTCAAGGAACATTCAAGTACTTTGTTTCGGACAAGGAATTCATTTTCTTTTCATTTACGAATAAGAGCCTGTTTTCTTATTTTTACTAATTATGAACCCATCCTTACTTAACATAAGAGGAAAATATTCAATTATTGTAGCGGCCTCACTCAGCACATTATAAGCGACATGCAGACAGTCACACAAGGATTGCCGCAAATATGTTTCAAAACTGACCGTGGAAATCGATCCGGGAAATTTCACATACCGAAAATGTTTATTCTTCAATAGCTAAAAAATAAATACACCAATATACATTCACAATTCACGTATAAAATAATAATAATAATGCAAAAATAATATAGTAAAGACATGCAATAGTGTGTTTGTGTATTTTATTGAAGTGCCTACAGTTATTGGACTTTAGTGGGTACTAAATACATTGTGAATACTTGGATGGGCACACTTTAGAAATACTTAAATAGATTAAAATATTTAAGTCAGTAAATAATATACTTATAAAGAAAATAATAAATATGAAAATAGCCCTGTAATCTCCTGCTATGATTAAGTCAAGTAACATAATTTTTCTTCTATCGCAAGAGACGAGAAAGCGATATAATATGTAAAAATTATTGCTGTTTATTTTGTATCGAAACTCCAGATAGGGCAGTTAGATGAATGATTTTCCCTATCGCTTCATCAGAATATCAAATAGTGGTAAAATACTTAAATTCCACCAATCAACTTGAAAGCTGCTAACTTCTCTATTGTAGACACCATACTGAGCCACTTAATAATGAGCTGTTTAACGTCATACAGGTTGAAACAAATAATTAAATCTTCCCACACTTTAGCATAATTTGCCTACAATGGTCCCACTGCTGGGACAAAGGCCTCCTCTCAGTGAGAGGGTGTGGGCCGTAATCCAACACGCTGGCCCAGTGCGGGTTGGTAGATGCCACATGTCTTAAAATTTTCGGTTCTATGACATGCCGGTTTCCTCACGATGTTTTCCTGCACCGTTTTGAGAGCAGTAGTGATGATATAAACTACACAAAGTAAAGCGCCTGTCTGGGTTCTTACCCACGACCAACAACTCGGTAAGTCGGAGCCGCTACCACTGAGTCACCATAGAATAGAATAGAATACTCTCCACCATTGCTCACCATTGCATTTTCACCATTGCTCCTAAATTCAAATTATATTATGGACGTACAGAGAATAAATTATTATTAATTAACAAGCCGCTATAATCCAATTTTTTCCATAATATCTGACCTGCACAGATCCATGTCTGTCCGCGGGTGTAAGGTGTCCGGTATTAAGCGGCGTAGCCTTCCCGCTGTGAGGCCAATTACCGCCCGTGTTCGCCGTACCGCCGGTACCGAAATCCTTCGTCTTTGCCAACGCTGCCATCTAGGGATAGGCGGAAAATGAGCTTAGAAACTACGTGAGTAAGTCACAGATTTGGTTGTTTGACAGATACTTGACTTTGCGAACTGCAGTCTAAGTACGCACAGGCCTTCAATGTTGCAGTCCTGCGCGTTCTTAGGCTGCAGTTTAGCTCGTGGTCATGGTGCAAGAGTGAAGGAGCATTACGGATATTTACAAGCAACATTGACTTGTCTTGATCAGACTGTGTTATTGGAACCGGGTTGCGATTAATTTATATGTCAAAAACAACTAACTTTAGCGAGGGTCAAAGGAGGTTGGGTAAAGAAGGCAAATATCTGTTCAAAATATAATCTGTGATATTGATGTTTTCAAAAATCATAGGTAATGAAAAGTAGTTTTGTCTATTAACTTAGTAAGATAAACATTTAAACAAAAATGTAATATACCACGTATAAATATATTAATTTTTTTTACACTAGTTGAAAGCATAGTAATCAATACTTTTCAAAGAGTAGTAAATAAAATATGTAGCCGGTTGGACGGACTTTTAAAACAGTACTATGTATAAAAATATTGTTTAAATTAAAATCAATCAACAAAACCTATAATATCCTGTATTGTAAGCTATCAGTCGATTTTAGCCAAACTTTGGGATCACAAACAAACACATGGAAAGTCACAAGTTTCAGTGTAGGGGTAGGTCAAAGGAAAAATGAGATATCACTCGTTTCAAACGGTACACAATATCACTCATTTCAAACTGTACACATAAAACAAAGAATGAGTTCAGGAGACTACCACAAAACACATACAATAATTATTGATATCCTTCAAATAAAATATTGTGTAAAACACTCGCGCCCCCGGTTACTGAAAGCGCAGTGGCTAAATCAGATTTTCAGAAGCCGGGTGGCACTATAATGTAAAAAAAAATCTTCGTATAACGCCGATATCGATACGTTTTGATGTAATTTTGTATTTAGAGAAGTATCGGTGCTGTCAATATAATGAAACGTAAGAGTATAGAGATAAGGCAGCAATATCGGTACTATAATTTGAATAATTATGTTTTTTTAATCAATAAGATGGTTGTAGTAGACCTCCTGAAAACGGTAAAAGACAAGATACAACGCTAACAGTTGTATAAAACCATTTGGAATGATAGCATTCTTGAAAATCCACACAAAAACACAGTCTTGTCTGTTAGAAAGAATCTAGCGATGAAAACCCTAAAGCACTAAGCAAGTGATAAAACGAACATCGAATTGAGTTTTATTTTTACATTTATTTTGAGCTCAATCCTTGGGGTCTACTCCGAAGTAGTATCGGCTGAACGTTCGGCCGTTTCCTGCTACGAAGTTACTATTTGGTTCGGTCGGTTCCGATCCCACACTCGTACACTCTTGCGTATATTGACTATGGTCCCGCCCGACCCAACCGAGCCAATCCGAACTTTTTTGCATTTTTCAATATTATTCGGTTCGGCCATGTGTCGGTCCGATCCGAACATTCGCACTTTGCACTTCGGAGTAGGCTTGATTATCACGACATGATTTAAATTTACCAGTCAGTACACAGAAATAAAAAAAAAACTCAAGCACAACCATACTATAGTGTTAAAGCCGTCATTGGTCCCTTGCGAAAAAGAGATGGCACAGCCATGTTTAGTTCCATCTCCCTTACGCACTAGAACCAAGACGGCTTTAATACTTCATAGCAAGGCTCCTGTGAGAACAAAATATGTAAAAATAAAACATTTAGGGTAGAAAAAACAGCACAGGGTCACAATAAAATCAATACTTATCAGAGCAACACTGAACACAATTGGACTTGGGTAACTGAAAAATTCAGCAAAACATTTTATGGAGAGGAATTGAGGCGAGCGTCAAGGGCAGCGGTTATTAAGAAAAACGATTGTGAAAGCGGATCAAACCTCTCCAGATATAAGCGCCGCCTCATCGTCCTCAACCAAACCAACCATATAATCACACAAATCATCCTGCACCGACAAAAAAGCTGTATCAGAGGCCGTACAGTGAATGTTAAAGCCAATATTGTGTTGTGAAGATGGCGCTATTCGTCCTGCCGGGCTAACATGCGAAGTGAAAAGATAATGGGCAAAATATCCACCAGTAACGAGGCCTATGGAACTAAATAGTCTCATTAAATACAGAGTAACTTTTACTAAGACACCAATAAACTGTCGGTACATAGTTAGAACCAAATTAAAGTTAGGTTTTTTTTTTAGATTTTTCTTGTGTCAGTGGATTATATACGGATATACCGGATTTGAAAAAAAAAAAACCAACATGGCGGATTTTAGCCACCATAAATAATTATGTAAGTATTCATTATTTAATAGATCTCAGTAGTAGTGGACATTTGTTTTTTTTTTGTCGTTTCGGTCGCGCCAAAACGAGACATGACTATGCGAAAACATGCTCATATATCGTTTCGGCGCAAGTATTTTGTCACGCTGTACATGCTAGCCCGGCTAGTAGATCAATTTATTTCTCGTACTAAAAACTTGAGAGGTCTCAAGAGACACCCGGATGGAACGAAGTTCAAAGAGAGAGAGAGAGAGACAGACAGAGAAACACGCGCACGCCGCACGGCTTACAACTACCTATAGCAAAAAGTGTCGTTCCAACTTTTGGTCTTTATTTTTTCCGTCTAGCCCCCTTTCGCAACGCGCGATAAGGAACTTCGTTCCAATAAAAAATGGCTCTAACACTTAGTACGGCCCTAGTTAGGCCTATGAGCACTGCTCATGCAACCCAATGCACAAGAATATTTTCCGTTATTTCAAAAATGAGATTAAACGTGGCGCTCGCACACAATGCCAGAAACAAATAGTAGTTCCAATAGTAATCCCATTATATTCACTACATAACCAGCCTATAATATCCCCCTGCTGGGACACAGGCCTCCTCTCTGTGAGAGGGAGTGGGCATTAATCCACCACGCGGGCCCAGTGCGGGTTGGTAGATGTCACATGTCTTCGAATTTTTGGTTCTGTGACATTCCGGTTTCCTCAAGATGTTTTCCTTCACCGTTTTGAGAGCAGTGGTGATGAAATTATTTACACAAAGTAAAACGCTTGTCTGGGTTCGAACCTAAGACCTACAACTCGTAAGTCACGGCCGTTACCACTGAGCCACCACTGCTCCCATTATATTCATTTCAATTTTAAATAAGTTGAGTTATGATTTCAGATAAGAATGATGGCAAGTATATTACATGGTACATTATTTTATAACATAAAAGTGTTTCAGATAATAGTAGGTAATAGTAATAGTATTTTGACGAGTTATGCGAACATAAATGTATGGAACAACTGACTTTTTTTTCGCGGTTTCATGTTTATTCCCGTAGTAAAAGTTGTTCATAATGATAAGTAGGTACAATGACCCCTTAAGAGGTTATCCATTAATTACCGGACACCCTGTATAAATAAAAAATAAATGGTATTCGTTGGTAAGCGCATCACTTGAGAATGGCTGGACCGACTTCGAATTAGGTTTTTATGGAAAGAAAATTCTGGAAAAACTGAACTTTTTTTTTTATAAACTTTTGCTCAAGACAACGTCTGTTGGGTCAAGTATATTACAATATAAAGAAACTTGAAATAATGTACTATTTACCTTGTGGAAGGGTTGATGGCTGTCACGATTGGGTGAGACAACGATTTCCTGTCCAGTCTGGATCGAACCCACCGGGGTAGACTGAAATCATACCAAAATCATTTTCAAAATAATATGTTAATGACTAAATAGCCTCAATTTCTTCTAACTAATGTTACAACGAGATACAATTTAATACAGATACAGAATACCAAGGTACTGCGAGTCCATTTGACTGCCGCGACCATGGTCGCTGCAACCATGCGACCAGTATTTTACACTATATTAATCACCGCGACTGGTCGTGACTCGTAATCGTGATATAGGCGGTATTTAATACAATATAGAAATATAACCAGGTCAAAGCGACCATGGTCGCAGTCGCTAAATGGGTTTTATAGTTTCGCATGTAGACTTTAAAAGACATTCTGTCAAGTGCATTCGTGTTAGTTCAAAATGGAGAAGATTGAACAAAGAAGTGTTACAAAAATATTTGCATCCCAAAAGCAATAACACAATACATATAACATGCCAATACTTAATTTTAATACAGTTCAAAAATGGGCTATCATTTATTGCCCTAATATTTCACCATAATAGTAAGCCGTCACCACTAACCTTGTCGGACTTATTCCTAACCACATTGGAGGGCGGTGCGTTGCGCAAGATTCGCATCACGTGAATATTCGTAGGCTGTCCACCAGCAACGAACAAAAGCGGTAAGCATGCATGCAACACCAACGTTAATGAACGAATGACCACAGACCACGGTAATGTAGCAAGAACTTCTTTTTTGGCTTCATCGAGTGTTTAAAGGGATTTCAACTTAGTTACAAAGGGCTAAAGCCCAAAATAAGAAGTTCTTCAGTTATGACATTCGTTGATGTGGCGAACCGTTGCAAAATAAAAACTAATTTGAGAATACGCCTCTCAATCATGCTTATATTAAGCAAGAAATCAATGAAAAAAAATCTATACAATCTCTACACAAAAACACACTGATACGGGCATAAAATTTTTATTTTATTAAACAAATATAATAAATTATGCAACTTCTACCATTAGCGATGTTATCTAAGGAAATATAATTCAAACAATTATTTTAATTCATTAATTATTTAGACCATCATCCGTTAAGGTACGATAGAAAAAAAAAATATTAACAAAAATTAATGTCCAAACAACAAATTATGAAAAAAGATGCTTTTTGATGATGTCGAGCCACGTTACGACATTAAACACAGTTTAAGAAATAAGGCAGACAAAGAGAAAGCAGTACAAAAACTTAGAGAACTAAGAATCAGTGAAAAAAAAAAGGTGCAAAAGTTGACATGTACAGAACCATGATTTTATATTTACATAACCTTCCTTTGGCAGTAAATGACGATCACAATTGGCGCATGCGTTTTGACTTGTCCGAAGCACTTGCAGGTTTAAATGGCGAAAAACAAGTGTACTTATGTCAACTTTTGCAGGGGGATAAAAGCCAGGGAATACAAAATATTCAAGTCAGTGTTGAGATAAATACAGTTTGTGCGTTGTGACTTAGAAGGATAATAAGGGAATGGTCGAATCACAAGTGTATCATGCCCTATCGCGCTCCAGGATATTGTCAGGAGCAAGGGATTTTATTATTAATGGGGCTCATAACAAAGTGCTTGTAGAATTTTAGAAAGTGATTTTATAAAACGTTTCTAAAAGGCGCGATAAGGCAAATACGTTTAACTCAGGGGCCGCCTCCACGAGCGAGAGAATCGCGGCGATATTATCGTCGTGCCACGTATTTCTATACACTCTCTTAGAACGTGTCTCTACACGGCGATATCATCGCGGCGAGAATTTGATGGCACGGCGAGACTATCGCCGCGATTCTCTCGCCCGTGGAGATGGCGCCTTAGGCTTTTACGTGGGTGGTACGGACTTAGGAGCTGTCCTAGCGTAGTACGCGATTTCAATGTCTATTGAAATCCCGTAAGAGGCCAGCTTTTACTATTTTTACGGTTAGCGGTTAGCTTTTACGGTTTTGTTACCAGTGCTATGCGACCTACTGTATCGTATATATAGAGATTCAGTAATCTCTATTTTCAGCCAATTATGCTTGGAATTAGTCTTGAAAAAGCATTGTCATAACGCCAATAAAACTATTGATAGAAAGATTCTACAAAACGGCTTACTGGATTTTAAAATATGTGATTTTACTCAAAAAGCTTAAATTTAAGAAGCCATTAAGTAGAATGTATATATATGGTGGCTTTAAACAATGTAGTACATACAGAGGGTCGTATAAGCATAGCTCGTGCAAGGCCAACCTTTGAAGGAATACGACGAGTATGAACTAGGTTTCTGGATAGATTAACATCACCATACATTTTCGAATCTCGTGATGAAAGTTTGCTATCAAGAAGTCAGATCAAAGTAGCGTCCGCTTTCAAGTAAGAATAAAACTTAGTTGAAAGCTGATTATTGTTACAAGCTAGGATTCACCAGACTGAGCACAGTTAATGAAGCGATACACACATTACAATTATTAATAAAACATAACCCGTCCTTCTTAGAAGTCGGGTGTGAAAGTAACTCATACAGGCGATTCTTGTGTGCGATGTAATTTCTGAAATTCTAATTTTAATATCTAAACAGCTCCCGAATTACGAAAACATCCTTAGTGTATCGATATAGTGCGTTGCAGCGGCGAGATGGGCAGATTACATTGTTTCTATCGCGGACAAAACCTGGATGAGGCTGGTACACACGGCTACACGTCAAACTATACAAAACCAGTTTGTCTTGGCCTCACTTTGTATGATATTTTCTCACAATGAACGGTCAGCCAATACTGGTTTTGCATAGCTTGATGTGTAGCCGTGTGTACAAGAGCGTGGGAATTTTTCGACTACACTGAAATGTCTTAGCATTTTCGACCAGTAAAAACAGTCTTTACGGAGGAAAATAAGAGTTGGAAAAATGCTGTCTCGGTAAAAATTGGAATGTATGTCGAACAAACGATAACAGTTTCAAGTTGAATGTGATTTAGACCGATAAGTCTTGATATCAAGATAACATTGCAATTTTAGTCAGATTATTTCGACACGAAGAAAGACTTATTTTTATAGAGCCTAAATGGTGATTTTGCTATCTGGGTCAGTAAGCCGCTACTGTTCAATGGGGTTTTCAATTCTGAAAAACTTAGTAAGTTAACACAGTGAAAAGTCTTTGAATGAAGGAACAAAAGCATCGGAGGTATTTAATGTAAAGGGGTGGGTTGACGCTGAAAGTGTTAAGTTTTTAGTATCAAGTCTTAAATTTATTTTGCGACTCATTTATTGTGTAATATCCAAGATACAAGAATTTAAAATATAGCTAAACGCTATATATTTTACTTTCTTGTATCGTTATCAAAACTGTCAAATTACTTATCTTTTAGACTGACAGGGACTGTTTTTATTTTACCATACACGATAAAATCGCTACTTACGATTTAATTATCATTTCAGATACCAAGAATCGCGTGTATGATTGTCAAGGAGCGCGTCCACTTATCGGCAAGAATGCAAATACTTCACATATCGGTATTAGTAAGGACGCGGTATGAGCGTGAATTTCAAGAGCCACGGACTTTGCCTATAAGTGAACGAAAGCAGGGGCGTAGCCCGATATCTAAAAACTATAAAATCAAGTCAAGACTAAGTTGACAGGATTTTTTCTTCGTCATGCCAGGTTATAACGCTTTGGTTGCTAACGTTAACAATTGCGACGGTGCCGGATTTGCCTGTGAAAATTGCTAATGTATTATTATAATACTAAAGGCTATATTCCCCATCCAGCCGATCGATTCTGTAAAATTCTCACCGTGAAAAGTTAGGTGAGGTGAGCTTAGAGTGAGCTGTCAATAGTGTCAATCCCTAGCATTAGTTGGAATCACAGCCACTCCACACTCACTTCACCTGAGTTTTCACGGTGAGATGGTTACAGAATCGCACTGCAGATTCGAGTTAGCAACCCTAGCCTCTACGCCCAAGAACGTATGATATAATAAAAGGAGCATACAAGTCAAGGTTGTCATGCTACGGAATTGTTTACCATAGTCTTGCCGGTCCAGTCGAACTCGCCGTCGTCTACGTAGCCGCGGCGATCGAACAGGTCGCGGAACATCCGCCGCAGCTGGTCGTAGTCCGGCGTCTCGAAGAAATCGAGCCGGCGCACGTAGCGTAAGTACGTCGCTAGCTCCTCGGGGTGGCCTTCGCATAGCACCTGAGGATAAACAGAACCTTACCAACAATCGAAAACACTTCATTCTCCTGCCTGGTCGGCGCAACGTGTCTTTTTGTTACATACTTCTCTATTAGTCGTCATCTTGGGAGTCACCCTCTTTCTAACCATATCATCTTTCACACAGTCCATCCATCGTTTCTTTGGTCATCCCTTATTCTTATAACCATTCACATTCATACTCAAAACTTTCCTTAAGACATTTTCGTCATTCCTCTGCTTCACATCCCCCAACATGAAAACCGATTAACCGAGACGAGATCAGCACCCTAATTGCGTAACACACAGTCAATCGGAATCAGAATCATTTTGAAGCAAAGTGCTAATCCATTGCTTCATGAGTTCGAAAAATTTGTCTGCTCAACACGTAAATAACGCAATGAATGATGTTGAACTGTCAAAATGAAACCGATTACGATTTATCGTGTGTTACGCAATTAGGGTGCAGTTGGTCTTTAAGCTTGTGGGTTAATGCTGTGTATGTATTTAGTTGGTAAGCGTTTGTATACCATAATATAAATAAATAATAAAAAAATAAACCTCTCGATTAGGAACGATTTTCTACACATGAAACCGAGGACATTGAGTCATAATCTGATAGGTAAGTATTTTGTACCTTCATTACTTCACCATGTCCTTGACAAAAGCATTGTAAATGACATTATTTCATCGATATTAATAAACGACGTGGAAGCCGTAGCCGAAGTTTTGGGCGGACAAAATTTAATACACTGTTGTGCTATCGACACGACGAAAAAGATAAACGAACTAACAAATAAGTTCTTGACGAGTATTTCAACAACTCCTAAAATAATCTATTTCAAGAGCTGCGCTACAAAAATCAATCCGCGTCATAAATATCACTAGCTTGGCTATTGCAAGAATCGAACTTACGTCCTTCAAAAAGTATTCTCAGTAGAACAAAAGTCGTTTAGCAGACATTGATTACGTCGAACAATTCTTACTCATCATGCTGATAATTTTATGCATATCTTTCTGTTTTTTTAACGATTAATTAAATGTTTTTTTTTATAGTTCTTATCTCTGATTATACGTAGATTGGCTGCTTAAATATATTACTGCAGGAAGTCCCACTTCGTCATTATAATCATCACAATTAGCCCTTGAAACATTGGAATAGCTTCCAAGAGTAGCGATACTTGGGAGTGATATACACTTGTTCGATTCGGCAGTATTTGTTGAACAATAACGCCGGCCCAAAGCAATTACTAGAATTACTATAGGTACCTACATATTCGGCTTTCATTCGGGTTGTACCGATCGGCTAAACAGACTTACGGCCGAACCTAATAACCTATTTTCAGTTCAAGACAGATCGCTACTGATGGTAGCCAGTATAGTCACAACTGCCAGTATAATAATTATAATCATACAGATCGCTACTGATATTGATTATTTTGACGTTAAAACCAGAGATAGACAGGTTTTTCTAGCTCCAGTATGCCAAAACTGGTGATAGATAGGTAATTGGGTTCGGCCATTAGCATCTACCCTCACTGAATCATGTTTCGGGTGGCCTCGGCACAATTCGAGATTTTTCCGGAACATAAATATCTAGGTGCAGATATTCGATTTTAGCGGCCCGCCTTAGAAATACGCTTGTCAGACCTATTACCGCCTTGTTTATTGGAGGTCATATTTTGACTACGCCTGCCCCAGCAGTCTCGACATTCATAGCGATCGCTTTACAACCGAATTTTGTCCCAAAGACCCGGATTGACAGGTGAAATGTATAGAGTGACAAGACTTTGCGACCGAATTCGGTCGTAAAGCGATCGCTATGAATGTCGAGACTGCTGGGGCTGAGCTATTCTATTGAGAGAAAAGACCAGCCGGTCGATTCTGTAAAAATCTCACCGTGAAAACTCAAGTGAAGTGAGTTATCAGTAGTGTTAATCCCTAGCATTGTTTGAAATGACAGCTCACTCCACTCTCAATTCACCTAAGTTTTCACGGTGAGATGGTTACAGAATTGCACTGCTGTACTGTTTATAAGAAGTATTACATAGAAGAATGCTGCTTGCTATACTCCAACTTACTTTTTTCTCGCCGATACAAGGAACAACAGAACAAAAACATCTTCAGATACTTAAAAAAAATCATATTCGGCACTCAAGGAAGAATAATGATGTAATTTTCCTCATTCGATAAAGGAAACTAGCACACAACTAGATTATAACTGTCTTAACATTTCTAAGACTGAGCAAGGACGGAGCTACGGAGCGCCCTAAAAACTTAATCTTGAACTCAATGCAATAACAATGTAAATAAATGAATTCGCCTCAATAATTTAGTGACGTTTCATTTAGCTACCGATAGTGGGTGTTCTTACTATATTGTGACGTAGTATTGTAAGTGGCATGACTTTGTATAAAACAAATGGGGGGCAAGTCTACTAATTTACAAACACTGCAATGCTCTCCAAAATTTGTCAAAAATTCACAATGGCGAAACCTTTGTAAAATTTGTAAATTAGAAGATTTAGACCACTGTCCACGTTTACTCTCGAGGAAAAAAAGGTAAAGCAATTCTCCAAAACATTGGCACTGCGTAGTTAGAAACATATCCACACACATAGACAGTGCAAGTATAAACAGACCTAAAGGTCCTTAACCCGATCATTCCTGGAATGTAAGACGGCACCAATGTTGTCTGCGATTTATGTCATCTGCCTAGCCTTTTTCCTACTATGCTGGGGTCGGCTTCCAGTCTAACCGGATGCAGCTGAATACCAGTATTTTACATGGAGCGACTGCCTATCTGACCTCCAGAACCCAGTTACTGGGTAATACGATAGATACTTGGTAAGACTGGCTGTCAGACTTTCGGGCTTCTGACTACCGGTAACGACTGTCAAAGATCCACGAATGACAGCTGGGACCAACGGCTTAACGTGCTTTCCGAGGCACGGAGGGGTCTCGGTATGTAAAGACCCATCCACAGACCAACCGCGGCAAGCGTAGCTTAACCTGACCGATCGACCTGTGCGGCTGTTATTATTTAGCCACGGGCCCCTCGCGATATGTACAGTGCAATTTTTATTTTTCTATGTTTCATAATAATTCTTCTACCCTTATTGGGGTCGGCGCAACATGTCTTATTTTACCATACTTCCCTATTAGTCATCTTTCACACAGTCCATTCATCGTTTTTTTTTTTTTTTTTTTTTATATTTAGTCTGTGTTCTTCCTATGACAGTCCCAATAAATAGTATTTCTTTCTTTATACGAAATCATAACGGCCCAACGGTGCAGTTTCTTTTAAGCTTAGGTTCTACGTGTAGGTCAATCAAAATGTAATTGGTATTATCTGCCGTGTGATCGTATTGATAAACAGCGATAAGTTCGCGCCATCGATAGCCCAATACCGTCATCGGTGAACTATTTATGTATAATACAGTGCAACCTCGATATAACAAATCGGAAGGGAGCAAGTAAATATTCGTTTTATCAAGTAATTCGTTAAACTGAGGTTTGTTATATTGAGGTTAGGTTGGTCTAAAATTTGTTATAAAGGTAAAACGTGTCAAAACCTAGGTTAGGTTAGTCTAAAATTTGTTATAAAGGTAAAATGTGTCAAAACCTGTCGCGACTGAATCACATACTATTAGGAACGATAAAGGTTTCGGGTTGACAAAATTCGTTAATTATAGGTTTAGGCCTTCGCCACACTTGGCGGAAATTCCATCGCGGATCTTCCGCGTCGGAACGCCAATACATGCATTTAAATGAATAATAACGGACACACTACGCGGAAGATCGGTTCTTTCCGTCACGGACCGCTCGCACTCTGCGTCTGTTCCGTCCTCCGCGCACCGATCTTCCGTCGGCGTAAGATCGGCAACGTCGATTTCCAGGTATTATATTGTATCGCGCCACATTCGGCGGATAACTCGCGGCGACGGCGCACGCACAGGATGTTTGACACCGAAAGATTTATTTTAGAAGTGCAAGCTAGTTTGCCTTTGGGACTCTGGAGAAAAGCCAGATAGAACGGCAAAGAAACGAGCATGGGAAGAGGAGAGAGAGATATAGCGGGGAGATATCTTAGAGTATTTATGGGATGAATCCAATATTTTCTTCTTCTTTCTTGTTTTAAAGCTTCATAAATAGCTATCAGTTCTATCGGATCCATTACGACCACACCGTGTAAGACTTGGAAGTCGCCTGATACTCTACCACGGAATATTCAATGTGGCTGCAATGTTTAATAACGGAATTACCGCAACGGAAGTTCGGCGTCGGAATTTCCGTCAAGTGTGGCGAAGGCCTTACACTTTTTTTTTTTTTGATAGTTGAAAATTCGTTATAAAGAGGTTGTTCGCAAAAAATCTTCGCAATGTAAATGTAAAGGTATATTTTACATTGACTCTTATGGACAATTCAAGGGGATTACGAAGAATTCGTTATGTTGAGGTACGTTATATTAAGGTTGAACTGTAATAATAATATCTTAGTCTTTATTCGTATTTATACTGGGACATAATTATCTTAATAATATTAAATGTATTTATCGGTGCGTGACAGATTTGGGGACTTTTTCTATCGATATAAGATACTAGCTTTTGCCTACGACTTGCGTGAAATGGCGACTGGCCTCTGCCCCCAACCCAGACGTCTCGCCGCGCCCGTCCGCGCTATTATAATTCTTTTTAGTTTTTCGCTTATAAAGAGTTCTTTCGACTTTTATTCTTTTTGCTCGACTGCTTAGCTGCGTAGCGTGATATTAAATAGCCTATTACCTTCCTCAAGAACTAGGCAAATACAATAAGATTTTTTCAAATCCGACTGTTAGGTCCAGAGATTAGCGCGCTCAAAAGAACAAACTCTTCAGCTTTATTACATTAGTATAAAGCCAACACGCACTTTTCCCAATAGTATTGTGGTGAATGATCTACTAGAATCCGTATTTTCGATAACGAAACGAATCGATTAACCGTGGTAAGATAATTACTCATACTTTACCATGACAATGATTCGTAATCTTATGGCATGACGTCGAAGTCGATTCGTCTGTAATAAAACTTCGTCAAGTCGACATCAGAGGGGCAATTCTCGTAATTTTAAGCACGTTCACAGTCTGATCTCAGTCTCAATCTGTCAAAAAAACCTCAAATTTCCCTACATTTTAACAAGTTTTTGACATTTGTTTGTCGCTGAGATAAAAATCAAAAGTCATTTATTCAAATTAGGCTGAGAATCAGCACTTTTCCGACAAAGACAGTCCCCCAAAAACGCCCGCCCTTCAACACTTCCTAGTGCTATCGCTGGGAAGAAGAAGTGGCGCAAGAAACTCCCCAGCAGCACAGCTGTCTGATGAGACTGCGACTAGATTTTGAACGTTTTACGAGAATTGGCCTTCTGGTGAAACTATCAAAAAAGCACTATACCGAATCGTAGAATAGATGGCTACGTATGTTACAGAGGCCTATAATGTTCCCACTGCTGGGACACAGGCCTCCTCTCTGTGAGAGGGAGTGAGCCGTACCTCCAAAACGCGGGCCCAGTGCGGGTTGGTAGATGTTGCATCTCCTGTTTGTTACAGAGGGTTAGTCTAATATTGTCAGTATATGTAATCATCACCAACATCATTCTCTTGCCCATCATTATCATCTGCCAAGCCTTTTCCCAACTATGTTGGAGTCGGCTTCCAGTCTAACCGGATGCAACTCGATACCAGTATTTTATATGGAGCGACTATCTAACCTCCATAGCCCAGTTACTGGCTAATACAATCCCCTTGGTGAGACTGGTTGCCAGACTTTCGGGATTCTGACGAGCCGTAACGACTGTCAAAGATCCACGAATGACAGCCGGAACCAACGGCCTAACGTGCTTTCCGAGGCACGGAGGGGTCTTGGTATATAAAGATGGTCACCCACGGACCAACCGCGGCAAATGCAGATTGAGACCTGATTGATGGACTCATGCAGCTGTTATTACATAGCCACAACTCCCTCTAATTCTCTTGCCCATATCTCTTCTCTATCAGTCGTCATCTCGATAGTCACCCCTCTCTAGCCATATCATCTTTCATACAGTACTCTTATAGCCATGCACATCAACCACATCTAACTGTAATATCGTCAACAATCAACTCAGTGCATCACAGTCCACTGCTGAATATAGGCCTCTCCCAAGTTGCGTCAACACCCGGTTTTCGGCATTCCGAATCCAGTCTGTGCTAGCAATCTTTACAACAACGCAATTTGAGAATGCGGGTGGTCGTGTACCCTTCTAGTTATTATCGTAAACTTGTTGTTGCCCGCGATGTCTCCGTATATTGGACTACATCACTTTTTAATATCCGGGATGAACTATGTCCAGGTCCCAGGCTACCTATTTGTCGAATTTCATAACGAATGGGAGACAAACAGTTTCTTTCGCATCTATACTAATTATAAAGCTGAAGAAAAAAGAATCCGTAAGAATGCTAAGCAAACACGAAGTAACGGGGCACAGATAGCTATAGGATATATTCTGTTAAAGTTGTCAAAAAATAAAAGGCCCGTTTTGACATTGACAGTTCTAGTAGTTATAAAGATCAAATTCGCAAAACACGTATTCGTTTGTATGAAACTGACAGGTGTCAAGAACGCATTCTCAAATGTCAAAACGGGCCTTTTATTTTTTGACAACTTTAAAACAAGAAATTTCATGCGGACGAAGTCGCGGTCAGAACCTAGTTTATAAAATTAGTGTGGATGTATGAATACATACCTCTATAGGCGTCGCTCGTTTGGTGTCACCAATTTTTTGGTATCGCTCTTTAAGTGTATCAGCTTTTAAACCCTGCCAGGGTAAGGAACCACGTAAAAAATACATAAACATATGCCCAAGAGCCTCTAGGTCGTCGCGTCTAGATTGTTCTGAAAAATATAAAGGGACATGTTGGTTTAAGTATGAATTATTGTATGAAGTTGCATGTTGAATACAAATTAGAGCATATTCCACGAACTATTTGAGTGTACAGAATGTACTATACAATGTTTAAATGTCATTAAACTTTACCAAGGTTAAAAGGGTGATTTACACATCCTTGTATCCATTTATAATATTACGGGTTTTACTCAGTCTATAATGTTTCCACTGCTGGGACACATGCTTCCTCTCTTGTGAGAGAGCGGGCCATGATCGACCACGCGGGCCCAGTGCGTGTTCGTGGATGTCACATGTCTTCGAATGTTGGGCTCGAGGACATGCCGGTTTCCTCACGACGTTTTCCTTCACCGTTTTTATAGTATACGTTATAACATGATACATTACCTTTTCCTAAATGTGTGTTTATTGACATGTATCTTGCAGTCCCGGTAAGTGACTTGTGTTCCCGATATGGAATATGTTTGTTTGTCTCTAAGTCTATATATTCTTTGGCCAAACCAAAATCTGAAAAACAACAGACATATCGATTAACTTAATTATTTGTCGACATAAAAAGATATATAGGTACACAACATGAACGAGCGGCTATACAAAAAGGTGGCTATAAATAATTGCCACTACTGCAAAGACCGCTAAATTCATTGACCTCGTAATGACGTTCATTTTATCAGTTTAAGAATATGTATTCAATACATCAACGGTTCGATCGATGACTGCTCAGTGTTCATTGTCAGATTTGTAATCCAATCACACGATTTTAACTTAGTACCTACTGACTGACATACTTCTGAAAATTGATTCATAAATATTTAAATCCAGAAATATTATACATGGAAAAAGAAGCGAATGCCATCTAGGGAAAGTACCTATCTTAAATAATGCAGATAGCTCTTTTAATTCAAGGTCGCCTTCATTTTTATTTTTTGTGAGTCGGCACAACATCTCCTTTACTATTTCACACGTTGTCTACATCTGTATCTATTGTACTGTCTCGGGTGTGCTGGAAGAGATTTCTTGTGAAATAAGCATCACCTCTGTACCTATTTTTTCTTGACTGTTTATATATGTGTGTACAACTGTACATAAATGGTAAAAATAAAAAAATAACATCTTTCTTTTTTTGTCTACCTAACTTGAACTATGAGTCGAAATACAGTAGTTTCTCTCTGATGTTGGTTTATTCCACGCAATGCATAATATGAACATACATGTAGCATAGAAAAAACCAGTACAATTCTTACTAGAACACGAGTAGTAAACCACAGACCTCGTCCTAAGATTGTGTTACTTCACTATTGTTATATCTCATTACCTAATCGCTCTGACGTGATCATGAATGAGACCTTATCACTTAGCAGAACGGGCCTATGCCTCTGGTAATGCTTCATTACACAAATGACTCTCGTTGACACTGCCCATTATAATTGGCGTGACTTCTGTATTAACACCGGCGTGGGTTTTACTGCCGGCCATCATTATTTTTGTGTGTAATAAAATTCGCTTCTAGTTTATGAGGAGTTTGAGGTCAATTCTTGGACTTGACTTTTGTAGTTCAGTTAATACTAATGTATAAAGTTATTTCAGAGGGGCAATTCTCGTAATTTTAAGAACGTTCACAGCCTGATCTCAGTCTCAATCTGTCAAAAAATACCTCTAATTTCCCTACATTTTGACAAGTTTTTGACATTTGTTTGTCGCCGAGATGAGACTGCGACTAGATTTTGAACATTTTAAATTACGAGAATTGGCCTTCTGGTCTAACTTCAGGATTCACTGTGGTTCAGATCAAAAGGAAACCATAAAATAACTGTGATTTCCCATTCTTCTCTATAACAAACTACCTTTTGGAAAAAGCAATTAGAATCAATCCTACTTTCTTGTAAATTTTGACGTTCAAAAGTGCCTTTTTATGTGTCTATCTGAAAGATGGCCTAACTGCATAGGTAAGGCTTTTTAATCTCTTCAAAGATCATATCGGTACGTGAACACAGTCATAATAATGTAGACAGCCAGTATCTAGAATTATCGTGTTATCAACAGTCATAATCACGCTATGAACGGACTAATATAAGCACTGTATAGTCTACTAGAATAATATTGTCGTTCCAAGAACTGCTAATATTTTAACTAACCACTGCCCACTAGCTATTAGTGAAATGGCATAGATTAAAAAAATAATTGAAGTTTCAATGGCAGAATTCAAGCACTTCGCTAGATTTTTTTTGTCAGGACTATTCTGTGGCAGACGTGTGAGCTATGACATAGGAAAATGTTGCGTGTAATAAATATTAGGAAAATCGCAAAGCAATGGACTATTGCAGATTTTATTATGCATTTCGATCTCATATCTAAAGCAAAACAAGGAAATCGTCGGGGTAATTAAACGGGCCAGTTAACAAACGACCGTTGTACGCAAACTTTCATTTTTAAATACTCATGACTCAATCCGATAATCATGACAACGTAATTTGAATAATCAATTAGGCGTATAATTACACGAAACAAAATTATGACAAATATGGTACAGTTGCGAATGTAAACATTGGCACAGTTTCAATTTTCTAATAGAGCCGTGATAATATATGACTATGTTCATTTTTCAGGCCTCATCCTCATATATTTCGTTCTCACACTTTAATTCTAACTCTGTCAGGCTTAGAACGATCGAACACGGTATACTTTTGGTAGGTCCTACAATCGAACAGTTTTTTTTTTTTTGTATGTTTTGCGTTTTTGGTTTCCGTACCTAAAGTAATAGGGCGCCAACGGAACCCTATTACTAAGCCTCCGTTGTTCCTTCGTACGTCTGTCAGCGGGTTGTATCTCATGAACCGATGTACGATGTCTTAGCTGGTTTTTTAGGACGTGTGCGTACATTTGATGTTTCATTTAGCTCCTACATAAGATCGGCCACCGACCGTATGCCGTCTGCGGACGATCTTAAGCATAGGCATCAAGTTACAATCGTTAGTAACAAAATAGACTTCTAAAGAACTCATAACTTAGGATCAAAAGCCTTGAAATATGACATATTTGTGGCTTTACGGCCCAATGTTGGCGGAAACAATCATATTTGACACATTACTGTGCTACATAAAGCTGTAGTAACAGTAAATATTTACTACGGGTGAGTCATTGACCTCTTTACCACATACATTGATGAGTAATAAAGATTTTCGATCCGAGGTATTTTCTTCCCCTTTTACTTGAGTGCTAGGTTTGACCTGATTTGACTGCAAAGCAGGGTTCGCTGATATATACATATATATTGATATTGGATATTTAGGCGTCGAAGTACTCATCCGCATCGCTGTCATCCGGAATCGTAATATATATTGATATCAATTTATATTTATGTGGTTGTATTTATTGTCAAAACCAGAAATTATTCAGATTCAAAGTTTACCCTAGCAACACTTGACAAAACACTACAATTTGGATTACCGTTACCGAAGTGGCAATCTAATCATAAGTTTCGGGGATTCACCAAATAACAGTCAGTTGATTAAGTAAGGCTGATTATATACAGCAGAGACTATTTTTTGTGCTTCTTATGTTTGATTATTTTTCGTTTTAATATAAAAAAAGGAAAAATAATCAAACACAAACTTTTATTCTAGAACAAAAACACATATAAGTAACGAGTTACAGAATTAAAATTGCTTCTTTTATTAAAACACGATTTATTATAGTGACTGATCCTAACATACCGTAGGCCGAAAAAAATTTGGTTTTTCCTAATTATGTTAATATAAGTGTAAGTATCCGATATGATTGTATCGGATATAATTATATCAATTAACGAATATTTTGACATTTGTTATAAATGTCGCATATTTACGAACCCTGCTACAAAGCCAGCTCCTAGGTATAAAATGACGCATTTTTCCGAGAATACATTATGGATGGGTAATTCCTTTTTTGCGCACAAACAAGTTAGCGCAAAGACATTCATGATAAGCTTATAATGTTCCCACTGCTGGGACACAGATCTCCTCTCTTCGAGAGGGAGAGTGAGCTATAAATGCTATAATCCACCATGACGCGGGCCCAGTGCGGGTTGGTAGATGTCACATGTCTTCGAATTTTTGGTTCTAGGACATGCCGGTTTCCTCACGATGTTTTCCTTCACTGTTTTGAGAGCAAAAGCATTAATATTAGTAAATCGTGACTTACCAATGATGTGAATGATTTTTTCCCTTTTTGTTGCAGTTCTACCTATTAAAAAATTCTCCGGTTTAACATCTCTGTATATTAGGTGTCTCGTATGGACATACTCGATACGATGTAACTGAAACAGACATGGAACAAGATTAGTTTATGCCATCGCTTGTCACAATCAATTGACGACGGCACAAATCATTACATTGAAGGGCATATCATTATATAATCGAATATTGACGCATCAAATCAGTTTAGTACAATATGTGGTCAATTTGTCAATCGATACTCGAAGCAAATGTTTTTAAATTGTTCAGTATTAACTTTAATGTGGATTTTTTTAATGTTTATTTATAAAATTTATCAACTGTAAGGTACATGAACAGTCCTTCAGTCACTTAAAAATCAAGATTTAATCAACTGATATACGTTTTTCTTTCCAATTATTATGTAGAGTATTTTCCCGCAAAGTAAAATATATGTCTGCGATATGAATCTACTCGTGCCACTTTTACAATCTCTCCTTACCCCAGGGATCGAGTTACGGGACCGCTTGAAGAGCTCACATTTCATTAAAAGCGTAGGCCCGGGACATTTTCCTCAAATTGCGTACGATATTGCCAATTTAATATAAATATCTAAGCTCTAATTCGCCCATTACTGATTTGCTTATCAATGCCAGCGTTTGTTCGTCGCATTGCATCAGTTACGTCACAATAGTCTACCAGTTAAAGCGCTCTCTACAATCATATTTCTTTACCGCTCTTGCAAGTCCGTGCTGTTATTGAAGTTCAATGACTTTTATAAATTGATTTCAGCTAAAGTAATGGTTGAGAGATAAAAAAGACATAATAATACGTACGAAAATCTGAGATTTGATTTCAATATTATGCTTGAGTGTGCAAAATATATAGAATAGAAAACACATATTGACTTACCAACTGCATAGCGATCATTAATACAGTCTTTAGAGAGAATCGACGGCCACAGAGATCGAACAGATCCTCCAGCGATGGGCCCAGCAGTTCCATCACCAGTGCGTTGTATTTACCGCAAGGGCCGAAGTAATACACCTCCGGTATGCCCTCCGCAGTCGACGGCGCTACAGGAGCCACGGGAATTAAGGGGAAGGAGGGGGAGGAGACAGACCGAATACCATTTAGTACTTACTCACATTTCAATACACGAGCATTGCTCTCGCACGCACCTGTACGACACAACACTGTAGCCGATATTTACAAATTACATCATCAAACACGACAGGACACGCGAGAGCATTGCTACGTGTTTAGCCTAATACAGTAACATAATAAAATAAAAATAAAACACATTTAGACGGGCCGTTACAGCGACCATGATCACGACGTGCGAACCCTCGGATGAATGACAAAGATTTGGATATCGGTTACGGTGCTGTGTCAAGAGACAATCACCTATCTACCGGAGAATTGACACGGGACTTACGAGCTGCATAGCAATCATAAGGACCGTCTTGAGTCTGAACCTCCGGCCGCAATGTACGAACAGGTCTTCCAGCGAGGGCCCTAACAACTCCATGACCATGGCGTTGTAGCGGCCGCCACATGTTCCCAAGTAGTACACTTTTGGTACGCCCTCTGGGTAAATTTTATATCGTGTCAGCTAGATTATTGACTAACTAATCTACGAATGATTCTAGTATTTATTAAGTTAATGAGACAATGATCGTATGGGGATAGCTTACTGTTGGTGCCGACAGTTATTTAGGTAGTCGCGCTATTAATTTCCATATACCAGCCATAATACAGATAACATTCTATTAAATACATAAGGCTCATGTTTATAAAAACCATTTTGAGCACAAAACTAAGGCTACAATTGGTGCACATAATATTGCTCGTAGATTAGTCACATCTCTTCGTTTTGCAATGTTCGTGATTCACCATTTAAAAATTGCTGGTGGCCCGATGTTAAGCTTAAATCAGTACCTACTATCGCAGTCTGACTCTGTAAAGAATTTTCGTAACATCATGCTGTATATAATTATTCATACAATTAGAGTAAAACTCACCATGCGTGCCTAATAACTTGTAAAATCGGTATTCTAGATGCAATTGTGGAGCCTTTGACTTCATAGGCTCCATCTTAATCGCTACATGTTCATTGTTGTAGAGATTTTTTCCTGCAAGAGAAAATTCAATTTGAGTAAAGCTAAGTGCAATAAAAATATGGCCTATAAACAAAGTGTCATGAATGTCGACCGTCCGTATTTCGTAAAAGTCTTCGTATTTTTCTGACACAGTTACTTTTGGACAGTCTTTTGTAAACAGTTTAAAAATAAAAACAACTCTGATTTTATTCAATGCTCTGAAAAGTCTGCTCACTAAAACATTTCAAAGTTATTGTCAACGTCACCAACTTGAGTTATCGGTGTTATCATCGATCATAAACATCGTCATAGTTTCGTATCAACATAGAATTAGATCTCAATAATCAATATCTTATCGGGCGGACCAATTAAATGGAACAACAATGTTCGCTGTTGTTCTAAAGCTTGAGTGACGCGGTGACACAGAAATTAAATTAGGTAACGCAAATGACGCTACCTCACGTTCGGTAATAAGAAAGTCGGGAGCCGACTAATGACATTTTGAAGACTGAAATCCTGATTATGTTCGATACATTATCTTCCATTATTGCTGTTCATTATGAGCGAGTAGTTCGATAAAACGAAATCCAGACATAACTCATGAACGTTGTCGGTTCTATCAAAATCACCTAGTAACCAACGACTCCAATTATTTTATGAAACACACTGCAACAACACGATCTACCCCGAAAATAGAAAAATTTAGTAGAATCTGTCGACTCCACAAACAAAATCAATGAAGATTATCAATACATTTTTGAAAATCTTCGGGAAAACCAGTAACTACTTAAAACAATCGATTCTGTAATGAGTACGAATGCGATATAAGCACTAATGACCTAACAAGATGCTATTAATTCTAATTGCTCTTTAGATTACAATCGTTACGGTAAAATTTTAAATGGAGGAAACAATTAAATAACCCACACAGGAAACTAACCAGGAGTAGCCAGTTTCTTTTTATTCGTTGGATTTTTAGCTTGATTAATTCCACCATGAGTGTTACATTTTTAAAAACACAGTTCGGAAAGTAAATAATGTATGTATCGGCTTAATCACCACACGCACGTGTCCGCAATAATGTTATTTTCAGTGACGCGAGGTTGAATCCAATTCTCATCCGCACGCAGCCATATAATCTCCCAGACAACACCCATATGAAACCTTACTGCCTAGAAAATAAGGCTCACGACCTCGTGTTAAGCCCTGACATTCAAAAAAAAGTATGATATTCTACCTAACTACTTTGTTTAAAAGTTTTCGTGGTCGTTGTAAAGTGATCATATTGTATGGCACGTGTGAACGGTGGCTGAGGCTCATTTGAAAGAGCGTTTACGAATATTGACAGTGAAAGAATGAGTCATAAGTCTTCCATTCTTACAGAGGTCCTTTGTTACGTTGCTTGCCTTCTACCTGCTGGATGAATATTTTAAGTTTATAGGCTGTGCATGAAATAACGTTATACTGACGTATAGATAGCATAACAATTACACCCATGACGTATAAAAGCAGATATTTTGTTCTTTTCAAAACATTGATTGAATAGGAAACATTATCTTATTTAACTATACTACAACATAAATTAAGTTTCCCACTAAAAACAAGTCAGTAAGCATTGATCGAGGGTTTTATTTTCGCCTCAGTTCCTACGACATCGCAAAATATTTCCGTAAGCAATATACTTACTTACACTTCGCAAACATTAGTTTCGCTTTCTCCGCCTGAAGATAACGGATCTCCAGACACCATCAAAATAAAAATGTTTTTGTATCGCATAAAGCAACGTGCAACAATAATATTTATGTGTATGCTGTGATGGAAAGCTTGCTAGCCTTTCGAATACAGACAGCATAGTGACCTATTTTCCCTCAGCTGGCTCTTACAATAGGGACATTTACATTCGATTCACTCTGTTTCCTATCAGTTCAAGATCTTCATGACAATGATAAGTTGACCTCACAAAAAGTATTTTGCCAATGTTGTTCAAAGATCTGTATCCACTATCAATGACATTCGCAAAATTATATCAAGCTAACAATATTATTTCTTACAGAAAAATCTCATTTCCGTCGTCTCCACGGCCACGCAATCAGTCCAATAAATGAGCAGCCAGGTACTTATTACAGTCAGGGCTGGCCATAATAAATATCGCATCTTTACGCATGACGAAATTATATACGGAGAAACTGTACAGCAAAATGTGCCGGTTGTAAAATCCAGATGTTTAACTTCCACATAAATCTAAGAAACATTTCGGAAAGTGACTATTACGTCTTGCTAAAAATGAGTGCAACAGCGAAAGGAATGTATTTGTTTTTATTAGGCAGTTCTGAAGACTGACAAGGACATTACTGGACTCTTAGTTGGAATTGGAACATAGGGTGTGTCTAAAATAGTTACTATTAATAGCTTTACATATTTCAGTAAGCGTGCAAGGTCGGCAAGACGCGTTGTTATGAGCATGTCATTGAGAGACTTAAGTACATTAGCTGTACAGCCAATGTTAACATGAGAAGGATAATGTTAAAAGACATGGCGTCTTCTTTTGAACATAACTACTTATTACCTACTAACAGCCCACAGGATAAGCTGCTTCGTTTTTTTTGTGGTCCGAACTCTCATTCTATGCGTCATCACTCAACGCAATTTCGAAGGAGTAGAAAACCAATCACTTATGATTCATCGTATCAAAGTTCGTTGATTAGAATCACGTTGTGAGTTCTTGTTTTTATAATTTGGTGTTAAAAATAGATTGTTTTCCAAACCTAGTGATAAACACGTGCCAATTTGAACGAAAACCCTTTAGATTCCGATCTACCTGCAGGGTTATTCACTGACCGACTAACACAAAAACCCTTTTCGATTCGAGATTAGACATTGTCTGCATAAATATTACCTTCAAAACATTTCCATTGAACCCACTCGAGGTATTCACAAGCAGATCTCGAAAAAGGCAACATTCCCAGAAGGCAGAAATCCTTTTTCGCAAACGTACTAAAAATAGGAAACTCCTTTGTTTGTGGAATGAAGAGTTTCACACAAACGTAGATTGCTGTATGATCGAGGACGTTGATTTCAAAAGAGTATTTTATAAAAACCAGCGGAGTAATTGCATAATACACTAGCGGTAGGAATGGCTTCCATTTTGACAGTTCCACAACGTTCATTGCGTTATTTACGTTGTTGAGCAAACGAATTTTTCGAACATATGAAGCAATGGATTAGCAACCTTCAAAATGATCGATACTGATAGCGTGTTACGCAATAAGGGTGCAGTTGCCAGACTATTCTTCAACGAATAGTAAAGATATGGATTCACTTACCGAGCCTAAGTTCACCGAAGTTACCGCAGCCGATCTTCTTGCCGACGCGGAAATTAGGCCCCACCATAAGAACGCCCGAAGACGAGGTGACGGAGTGCCTCGAGGTATGCATCGCGCTGCTGCCCACACCACGCCCGCCCACCGCACCGGCTGCGCTGCAATAGTGTAAACACAGCTTTAGATCATGTAGGAACAGGATAACAGGAGACAAAAGGGATAGGGTTTCCCAAATCAGATATTTTTCCATCTCAACTTTATGTGTGAACTTATGAAGAGTGACGGAATTGGTAGGTACTGTAAACACAGGGGCAGTTCTCGTATATTTACGAACGTTCGCATTGTAATCTTAGCCTCAATCTGTCAAAATACATTTTCAATGAGTTTTTTATATTGATTGGTGCTGAGATGAAATTGCGACCAGATTTTTAACGTTTCTAATTTAGGGGAAGCGGGGTTTAGCTTAAATCTATCAAAAACGGTTCTATATGACAAATTATATTCCAGTTTATAAAGCACCCGGATTCATGGACGATATTATCAGTAAGGTTAGCGATATTTGTATAGCAATGCAGTATCGACGTTCATTGATTATATTATAAGAATGACAATGTTATCTCTTGTATTGACACAACTTTTACCGTTTATCCGATATCTTCGTACTAAGTTCAGATAAGGATGGTTTACTTAAATTATGCAAATATCTAATTATCATTTTCATTAGAAAATCTTCATTTAAGTTCGAAAATTACCTACATATCGATCGACGGTTACGGTCTCGGCAAAAATAATTATTTTAAAAAAAATCTCTCACGGCACTTGGGCTAATTATAATTAGCCCAAGTGTCGTGAGAGGATTTTTTCACGTCCTTTTATTGTAGCAAGTAAGTAACCCTACTTACTTTTTGTTAGAATTAAGATCGGCCCACGTTCAACAGCCAGCAATTTATATCATTTTAATAAACAAAGTAGGTAACATGACATGCCTAGAAAGGGAGTGACAACCGAGCTGACGACTAATACAGAAGTATGTATGGAAGAAAAAGACATGTTGCGTCGACCCCAAATAAATTGGGATAAAGGCTGGAGAATGATGTTGAACCAGTGCATCAGCCACCTGACTTTCAGACAGGCCGTTCTGCATTACAGTTAATAAATAGTGTCTTCCCATGATGACTAAGTATCGTCGGCAAATTCATTTCGAACATATTATTATTTGAACAATGAATGACGTAGAATTTTGGCCGAGTTTAATAAAGTCTCGTTTACAGGAAGCAATTTCAAATGGCCTGTTGAATGAAATAAGTAGAAGTCGAGTGTTTTAAGAGTTTCAATAAATATATATGTACATATAACAAAGCGATAAAATATCACGGCTATCTGATAAACTAGTGAATAATAGTAACTACCGGTAGATAATTATAAATTATTAACCCTCATTCTAGAAATTATAATTATTAAAGCTACATTATTACATTTACCGACATTTTATACAAATGGGTTAGTGAATGCAATAAAAATCAGTTCCTCACGCGACTGTAAACACTGAAAGGTACTCGATTACGCGGAAAATAATCAAATGTTTAGGTTAATTCAGTCACCTTCTATTTTTGTAGTATTGGGTGAGGAACCACCAACAACAACTACTACAATGTAGTGACTGTCGATATTATGAACCAGACCCGTTTGGTTGGGCCCCAATGAACGCTAGACAACTCCGTGGTAGACCAAGGTGAAGATGGCAGAACGACTCCTACCGTGAGGATCAGCTCCAAACAGACTGAGGCAATCTATATAGTTAAGTCGAAGAAGCATCTACATCTACACATATGAAGTGGCACAAAACGGTAGATAGGTAGATTAAAAGAAAAATTTTACGTCCTTTGCGCACGGAATGGATTTTGAATTGTGTATCTGGATTTCTGAACTTTCTATGGCGCTAACCTACATGGATTAGCCACATTTAGTAGAGAACAGTTATGCCACATGCCTACTCTTCAAAACAAATACAGCGAAATACCCGCCGATGTGTAAGTACTGCTACAGGAAAACCCCCATACGACCCCATAGAAACTTGGGTGATTCTGGTTTGCAAACTTTACGCTATGATTGGTTTATTTCCACGAGCGGAAAAATAGTGCGTGATATCTTTTAAGATATTTAGAAAACAATTGAAGCACATCTTTTCGACGTAGCGCTGGAACGACCTGATCCATTATGATGAAAACAACAATCTTGATCGTTTACGATGTGGACAGTGTTGTGACGTAACTCGGGAACGATCTTTAGTACATATTTTTTTATTATTGAATGACTACATCCTTGCATCTTGCTTGCTTTTTCGAGTACTTTATGGAAAACTGCAATACCTTTCTTGGACGAGACCAATATTTTTTTCCCATGCACAAATGGTGCTGAAACCAGTCAACAATGAAGCGTCCGAGCCAAATAAGTCTAGCAAGAATATTTCAGAGATTTTTTTATTAATTGGTGGGTAACAGCTCTTGACCTCGATTTCGCCTGGTAGAAAGGGCAGGAGGGGTAGTACGATGGATTTAGTTTAGTAGGTGCAACTTTGAGAACGAGAATTAAAACTGGCCACTGCATAGCAATCCAGTATCCACGGAAGTTCTTGAATCAATAAGATCCGTGAGGAGATAATTCGGAAAAATCGACATTTTAGTGACAAAACTCTTTACATAGTTCGAGCAGGTGAACAAAAACGTTTACGGTTTTCTAGTAGAGATAATATAAAACAATAGATACTACACAACACATTGCATTATTTAGTTCTGCAAGCCTACAACAATGCTATAGGAAAATCAGATTTGCATTTATGTTATGAAATATGTAAGTAATGACAAGAAGATAAACATCTCGTCTTTTATTTGAAATACTGTTTATCATAGAGGTGTGACAAAATACTGTTATTATGGGACGTAATCGAGAGGAATAGGTCTTTGAAAAAAAAGGTGCCAAGATTTTGCTTTTCTTCACTAATTACTTAATGCATAATGTTCGGGGGTTTGTCTTTAATTGCGTAATAAGAAGTTCCACAGTATTTAAGGCTCTAAGTGCGATTGAGGTAATCGGGGTACCGGGTGTTATAGTACGAACGCGACAGATGGCAAGACTGCATTCTTTTCATAAAAAATCTTTCTGTAGAAACGCTGCCTTATGATGGGACACGAATTACGCGGGCTTAGATTGGATTTAGCTGTTAATAAGTTCTGTGTTATAAGGTTGCAACACCGGCAATAGAGGGCTGGGACCATAAAGTTACTCTTCAGTAACATTTGTTTCTTTGCGCCATGTTTACTGCAAATAAACGTATTTTCTTTTTTTCTTTAGTTACTTCGTGGCTAGGATTCATCATAGCCAGTAGGTATGGCCCATAAGTCGTCTATTCTTGTTTATTTTCGCGTAGAAATAATTAAGTACTCGCGATTAAAATCGATTATAGGTAGGTAATTCTAATTTGTTAACTTGGATGAACCTTCCTTTTACATACAATGTTAATTGAATAGTAATGGTTAAAACAAAACCACAAATGATATCAGCATCTATTCCAGCATTTCCAGGTAGGTATTGAGGAAATAGGATGAAGGAATGTATGAGTGTTATTATTAGTGAGTTGTGTATAATTTTAATTAAGTGCTTCCCAAGTTCATATTTTTTACGTAGGTAAGTATTTTATTAAATAGGAAAACATTTGCATTGTTTACAAAATACATGTTTTAATAATAAAATATTCATTCAGTTTTTCCTAATGTATGGAAACCATTCAAAAGTAGCTGGCCCTAGATGAAACTAGCACAATATAAGGTCAAGGCAGCCAAAAGTGGATGCCAAAAAAAGTCACCTTGTGTCTTAATCTAGTCAGTTATTACTAGAAAAAAATTGCACCAATGTCCAGCCAAACAAATCTTAGTAAATCGACTGAAGAAGCTCACCAATTCATAAGCTCTTTAAAGATATGTACTTGAGGAGTTAAATACTTAATCTGAACTATAATCCTGTTAGTTTTTCACATGTTACAGCTTTATTTTATTAGTAGTTTGTATGTGCACTGAAAAATATGATAATATTTTGTATAGGTATCTTTTTTATTTTATGAAAAGAGAGTTTAAAAGGTACCTATGTGATGGGTTACTTTCCCATGGTTTTGAAAAACAGGTAAGAGTTGGTAACAATACCAGAATGAAGAATCCTTGATTGAATTGAATTGAATCCTTGTGACAATAAGTAAACATAGAAATTATTCTCTGTTGGTAGGTAAATCTAAATAATACAATTTCGATATGTTTGACCGGACGGCGTTTAGATGGCGCCGGCATTTCCTGACCGACAATCTCTGAGAATAATTGCAGAAAAATAAAACTTGATCTCATTTGAAGTCTACACTATGGTAGGATTATACACATCTACAAAGGTGGCTGTATTCTATTCCCATGATGATTCCTTGGCGAAACTGTCCAAGCAACCACAGCCACCTACCTCCTACCAGATGGGAATGTATGGTTGTATTGGTCATAGCTGTAAAATAGTTGTGACTTGTGACCACAGTCTACACAGAATAAAAGATCAATGTTTCTAATTTCTTGTTTGTTTTTTTTAATGTTCAACTTAAAATGATAATAAATTATTATCTAGCTGTAAGTGATAACTAAATAACCTGCATAATTAGTAATTATACAGGTTATCAATTGATAGACAGATAATAACTAGATACTTGTGATTAAAAACGAAACATGAATTAAAATGATCATTAAACTCTTAAGTTAAAACACTTAAGAATTTAATGATCATTTTAATTTGTATTCGTAAGAAATGGAAAACGTCAGTGTTTCTCTATCAATCATTCAAATATTATGATTTTAATTAATGAGTAATATTAACGCACAATTTTTAATTTAGCCTACAATACAAACTAAGATTTGGCCTTCACATTTTTAAAATATTTTTGTAAGCACATAACTTTAAATCCATTCTCAAAGTAATTATTTAAGGAAGCAACTTTTTTATTTCATTAAATTGAAAAATAAATCAATTAACAATTTATAAGATGCTTCATACGCTGGATCAAAATGTACAGCAGCTATAGTGAATCATACCAACCGTTATTGGCATTGAGTCTAAAAGTGAAAGTTACAATGCACTTCCAACCACCGAAAGCATGGAAGGAGACAATTATCTAGCCGTGCAAGCTACCACTGGGTAACATGCACACTTTTTAATCCAAAATTGCATTTTCAATTCAAATTGGTCCATAATTTGCATACAATTTCTGTCAAACCTGTTTTAAGTACAATCACTTTGCAGTTTTATTGGCATTAAATGTTACAAGATAATAGGTAGAAATCTGTGTTTTATAGCCAGTGAATAGAGCCATAAATATAATGTGAACCTCTGGAATAAACATACTAGATGCAATATTATTGTTGATTTATTCTTCAATTTGTTACCATGCTCAAACAACCATAGAATTGATTCATCAATACCAATTCATGTGAAAACCAAATAGCATTTTCATTTTTACATTTATTCAGTTTTCTCAGTAACAAATTATGTTATTTTATAATTTGAACATATCTTCTTGCATACTCACAATTTCCTATGCATTGTGGCATGTATTTGAATGAATACAATAACAGTCACTTTGAATATTCATAATTAATATAAAAAATATTAGTCACTATACCGCAGACAGTTTACTTGTCAATTTTGAGTGACATACCACCAAAGCACTCTTGATTTCTGTTGAAAACTGACTAAGTTGGTCAAGTTAGTAGTTAGTTACGAAATGTCACTGTTTTAACAATGCTAGTTAGTGTAACAAATAAAATAAATGTTCTTCAAGAAAACAGCACAAGACTTACATATTTTTTATGAGACCTAAATGAAGGTTTTATTGAATCAATTCAAACAATAAACAATGCATAACTGGACACAGATTGTGGCCATTATGTTTGATAAGTTAATGTTTTCATTAAGAACATGTTATCAACTGTGAGTATTGTGTGAGATATACCAAGATGTTTACGGCTCATGATTCATCAGTACTGCAGCAATACTTAGGTATTGTGATAGCTTATGTTTGTGACATAATAAAGCTCAATTACTTAAGCAATTCATTTCCTAACAAACAGGTTGTTATCCTTTATAATAATTATGTATTAATGCAAATTAATTTATGTAAGATTTTGCCTATGGCTACAACATATTGAATTTCTCTTGACATCTGTGTCCTATTAACCTTGTTTTTGGTTATTATTTTAGTTTACAAACATGTTATATATGTTTAATTGAAACTATACTGCATAATAGCTGTATCAGTCAGTGTATTTTTCACTTTTCTAGCCTAATGGTCTTTGAATTCAAGTCATAATGGTGACTGAACAGCAAAGTGAATTTAAAGTATATATTATCACTCTGAATCTTGATTGTTTTCAAGGAGATAAGATAATACTATGGATGGCCCTTACAGCACAATAGAAATTGACTAAAGTAATTTATGTAATGTTGGCTATGTAGTTTCCTGTAACTAAGAACTCCTTCTACAGTACTATTTTAAAAGTCTGCAGTAATTCTCAGATATAGCAATAATGGGCTGAATCAGATGATAACTAAACAATCATTTCAATTTAAGATAAGATCAAGATTATAAACACTGTTAAAAAAACTACAATTCTTTATCCAAAAGTCAAGTTTATTAACTAAAATACTGGTCCATTTTATAGTAATTGGTATTATTTCTGTAAATTTCTTTTAACAAACATGTTTACTCAACAAAAAATTATACTTTCAAAATTTCATGAGGTTTGTAACATGCTTCCATCTAAGTCAAATTGAAGCAGTTAATATAAATTATAATTCTCTTTGCATGGGTTAATGAATGCTACAACACCTTCATTAGAAACATGTGACTAAACTACAAAAACTGTGTTTACATTCACATACTATAAATCTAACAGATTGTTAGATCATTGACTTAGTGTTAGCAATTGAGTTTTTCTCCATTTACTTGCATTTTAGAAGGTACTGTAATGAGTTAAAATTACATTTTCTATTCCACAACTACTGTTAAAGATAGTAAATTATCTTTTTAAGGTTATATGGCATTAATGAGTTTGAAATTATCTTCCTTGTGAGTCATAATTTTATTGACTGTGTAAATCACCTAAATATCTAGTCATACAATATATTTAGGTTATTATAAATAATATGCAAGTTTAAACCTGTAAGTAGTGGCCGAGTTCATAGAGGAATGTTTATTTAAAGTACCTAGTTTTATTTTTTTTATTAAGTTAGGTAGGTATGTGGTGAGACAGAAAGATTCATTAGCTTTTAAACTTAATTCATTGAACTGTAACTTATAAAAGACATAGTGTTCAAATAAGTTGGGTTAATGTTAATAAACTTGTTGCAATATGGGAACAAGTTACTAGCCCATCATAATTATTATTATAAGCCAGTGTAGGAACATTCCCACCTTAACCTCTTCACTTTTCAAAATGTATGGCATGCATAGCCAGTTTTTACTAGAACAATTTTATATTTTAAATATGCAACGTTAAATGCAAAGTTTAAGACGTGATTTTCTTTATTTTACAGTGCAGTTGCTCATGATTCAAGCATGACTAATATATGGATGGAAAGACTGTGGAGGCTGATACTGTACAAATGGGAGGAATTTGGAACTAGAACCAACAGCATGGCACCGTGGCATGAAACACGGTTAACAAAATTGCTGATGGTGTTGGCAGCTTGAAGAGCAAGAATAGTAAATCAAGGTGCTTACGATGTTCTTTTTTCTTCGCTCTGTCGTTCTTTATCCTTGCTATTATCACGCTTATTCATAATACAAGACTTGTTGTGCAGGCGCAATGCCCAGCACTCAGCTCACTCCCTGTGTCCAGCGTCTGTCGGGGCCGCAGCGCAGCCCATGTCACCACAGCTTCCACGACACCAGCCAGCGACGCGTCGCCATAACACAATCCAACACAACAACACTTTTGTCACTCCTTTTTAATATGATTATTGCTATTTTTTTCTTCTCTGCGATACTATTACCACTGCACTATTATACAATTTATCTCAAAATCATTTTTGTTACACTGCAAACACAATTTGAACGTGAAGACGGAGTGTTTCGGCGACACCTGACGAATCGTATCGGAAATCTCAAAATGATAACTGTCCTTTCTACAGTGTTAATTGATTATTTTATGCGATTTTAGTCGGAAAGGGAGCGAGAGTGAATAGAGGTCGCCGTGCCAATGTTGTTCATTGAAGAGTAACAACAAGCGATGTGGGTGTCCAACTTATTCAAATTACCAAAATCATCATGCAGTCACCATATCTTCTAGCAATCAACGTTAAATGTGTAGAGCTAATTAATATTTAATGATAAAAGAAATGAATGTATCGAAAAAATGTAACAATTGACAGTTCCTTGTGAGAAGTCAACCCCAATAATTGTCGGTCGGCACAAAACGTTTTGAAATAATTTACAACAAGGATTCTCAATACTGGAGGTCAGAGCACTGTGAGAAACTTAACTGTAAGAAATAGAAGCACAATTCGTGATTTTTAGTTAGCTTTTCGTAGGATTAGTCACAACGTCGCCGAAACATCAAATGGACATTTGTTCTGATAAAAAAGTTTAGGTTTTGTAATGGCCACCAATGTTACACTTTTATCACTTCATAAATTGCGCTAAAAGAGATGTATTACTAAAAGTTTTAATCTAAATTAATTTATAAATTACACGTTTACATAAATATATTACCAATTAACGATAAAATTTCTTATTTATAAAATATTTAACTCAAAGAATAGTCACTGATTCGCCATTCGGCGCATGCGCAAACTTGCAGCAGTTTGTGTTGTCAGAGTAGTTAAATGTTTTTTGTTAATCAAAGTCTTCATCAAGAGTGGTTGTTATTTTTTTATTTTAGTTCAATTTAATCACATCACTGAAATTATCTATCATTGAGTATATTTCAAATAATATACTCGAGGATAAGTCGATATAAAATTCAAAAGTCAGTTCTGGAAATACCATTTTTTTCTTTGGCAACATAAACATTAAAAATAAAAATATAGATTGCGTTCCTAGAGAATGGTTTTTGGTCAAACGTGCTTTAGTGCAAAATACATTTTTGAAATTAAAAAAAGAAATTGATGATTGATTGGTGATTCTTGCAATAAATGTTTAAAGGTTGTGAATTTTTCTAAATCCTATCGTTTAGAGTCTTTTCTTATTGGTCATAATTTTGGAATATATGACGCATTTTAATTGGTTAATACTTGACGTTTGAAACATGTGTGATATTGGCGCCAAATTTGAATTACTGAATTTGTGTAGTGAAGACGGGTGAGACGGGTGTTGTGTAAAGTTATCGAAAAACTCAGGTAAATATACTTACATTTATCATTTTATCAGAAGAAGAATACAGCCTGTATTCCCTTTCTGTTCTCACTTGTGAGAAAAAAATAAAGGGTCAGCAAAATGGGTGTGTAAACAACCTCGGCGTTATTACGGTAGCTTTCTGTCTGTCTGCAGTTCTGTGGTTGTTTCTGAATAAATTCTGGTACTAGACCTAAGAATATTTAGGACACGACAGCAGTTTGAGATAGAAGATAAGACGTATCTAGTATTTAATGAGCATGTTATCCCTTTTTTGGGAAACTTAATTTCCTTTAAAATGGTTCGAACTGTAATTTTATTGCGACAATCTTCCTTTTGTTTGGACTTGTCTGGCTATAGGGCCGGACGTTATCGTACTTTTTTACGGAGGACTTTTTTCTAAAAATTAAGTGTTGACTGACTATTGAAAAAACAAAGGTTAAAAATTCCAATAAAATGTCCAGCTTTTAGTCGATCTGGCTAAAAGCTGGATATTTTATTGGAATTTTTACATTGTAAAATATAAATTTAAGTAGTTTTGTATTATGTACTAAAATAAAACCTTTTAGTTTTATGTATATTATGTTATTGCGTTACATGCTTTTTTATTACCTACAGGTAGTAAAAAATCTAATTTAACATACAAATAATACCTAATACCTGTAGAAATCCATGACGAATCTTGTTGACCTTGCGCTTCCATGATAAAAAAATAGATAACAGTAGTGCCGGATCTAGTTTCATGAGGCGAAAAAAAATGCAAGACACGGAAACCAGCTTCTTCAAGCGTCACACTCGGCCTTCACCTGTAAAAAGCTGTACGCCGCTTGTTCACCGACCATGTTGCTGCCTTATTTATCCAAGCAAAGGATTAAAATAAAACAAATTGTTGATGTCGTTGATGAACAACTTTATCTAAATTAATAATTCCCTTGCTATGAGAATGTCCATGGAAAGGAGATCAAAAACACTCCAAATACGAAAGGGACGGAAGTATTTATTTTTTGAGTAGGTAGGTAGTTGGGGTAGCCTATTCTGCCAGTCGATTCTGTAAAAATCTCACCGTGAAAACTCAAGTGAAGTGAGCTTGATGTGAGTTGTCACTAGTGTCCATCCCTAGCATTATTTGGAATGACAGCTCACTCCATGCTCACTTCACCTAAGTTTTCACGGTGAAATGGTTACAGAATCGCACTGCTGTTCTACTACTGGACAAAGGCCTCCCCCATGTTCTTCCGGGAACTCGTTTCCCGCGCCACTTCAAACCAGCCATCGTGGTACGCGTCCAGATTATCTGGCCACCTATTTTTAGGCTATCCTCGGCGGCGCCATCCATCTTAGGCACCCATTGTTTAGAAGCTTCTCCCCAGTATTCAGCGTGCATGCGAGAGAATAAAGAGAATGCAAGAGCGAGCGAAGCGAGCTCGAACCTTTGAGTCTCCTGACTCCTGACAATTCTGCAACAGCTGAGTATTGGACCGCGCCTGTAGCTTGAAGCTTTAGTAAGCTATAAAAAAAGTTAATTTCCGGTTTTTTAATTAGGTGTTCATTCATTATCGGCCTCTTACGATTTACAATTTGAGGATTTTGGGGCCTCCGTACTTAAGCTTTAGCTTTTATTCAACTGCAGACTGCGGTAGCCTGATGATGATCGCCATTGCTCAATTGAACTTCCTGTTGGAATCTTAACATCAGTAGGAATGTGTAAAGGATTTCTGTACAATTGGAAAACGTGTAGCTGTAGTTCTATTACGTACTGTGCAGTAAAAGGTATTTCAATAAGAATAGATCATTGTTAAGTACTTCACATCTGTTTTGATAAAGATCGTCTGTTGACCTATGAGAGTTGGCAGTGACTAATCTGTCTCGATAGTAATAAATGGGCGCTACTAAGATTATGATATGTGTTATGGTCTTATGGTCAAGGTCCTCTTTGAAGTTTGTGGGTCCTTGAAGACCAAATCCTGCAGTTCTTGGAGCCATACCTACGTAATTCTGTTATGAATTTGAGGCTGAATCAATGTCATTCTAACTTAGGAATCCTGTAAAATCAGTTTTAGTGTCCCGTTTCATGTTTACAGTGCCACAATAAATACTAACGAAAAGACATGGACTGTGATATCTATATTTAGCCAGGCATTGACCAATAAGTGAAGCTAGTGAAGCTTTCATGGATTGGATAGTGTAAGGCTAAATTCAAGAGCACCTACAAGTTTTATAATAAGGATCAAATAACTATTTATTAGCATTGATGATGCTGTCCTCCTTGATATATCCAAAGAACCTTGTCAACTCCGGAAATAAGAGCAAAGATGGCATAACCAAATTGCACTATGCTCGATTGACAGTTGCGGGAGTCGGTCTGCACCCTCCTATTCAATGCTCTGTGGTCTGCACTGCACCTATTCATACCGTGTGCATTATGATTATGCTCTTGCGCCGGCTGTGTAGTAGTGATCGTTCATTTGACAGTTTTTCGCGTATCAACGCTCATGGTTGTTCCGTTTCTAAAGGCCAACACAGTCTCCAGTGTATAAGCGTGCGCGCTGCTATCGCGACGTGTTTTTAGCCAGTCTGCTATTTTTATACGGTGACAAACTGATAATCCTTGTTAGTTGACAGCTGAGTGATCAAAAGTAAGTTTTATTTGTTAGTTATTTTCTTTCTTTCTTCTTTCTTTTCTGTGTTCACTTTTGTAGATCGATTTATGGGTTCATTTGAAAACATTTCTATACAAATTATGTTATGGTTTGTTTTAAGTTTACCTACTACCAAATCGTTGTTGTCATGTTGGACTGACTGATTTTTCTTGTGGAAACACGTACTTCACACCTTTTAATAGGTAATATTTAGATGGTTTCCAAACTTTGTATTTAAATGTTTGGCATGTTAAAAAATAATTCATGTAGGTAGGTAGGTGTGGTGTAAAATAATTCATGGTGTACATAAGAAAGTATGTATTAAAGCGCCTTTGAATAATAAATTAAGTACTAGGTACAGACGCCAGCAGGTCAAGTTACCCGAAACTGACAAATTTTCCCAAATAACCTTGAACCTTAATGCTTTAGCGATAAAGTTGAAAATCTATTAAAGAAATTTGACAGATTGTAGTAGCTTGATGTGCTGGCGTCTGTACATAGGAAGATTGGCACAAACAGAGAGATGCAGTGGGTAACATTAACATCAGGCTCTATTTAGTTGATGATGATGATGACGATGGTATAAATGGCTACGATAATTTGGCTCCCAAGTTTTTTTACTTACGTACCTTTAAGGTCAATGGTTGATCATCCATCACTACAACGATTTCCTATTGCCAGTCTGCCATCAAAAGGTGTTTAATTAGCTATTAGAAGGTAGGTACTTCTACCTATAGACGAAAGGGAATTTCCCACTTCGTGAGTTTTTTTCCCTGTAGTCTGATGGTAGGTAAACAAAGAAACATAACATAAAACACAAAAAAAACATTTTCTATTCCATTCTATTTCAAGGTTCAAATTAAATTACCTAGCGAAACTGCAGACGTATCGATATCAAAACACGATAAAATAAAAAAAATTTTTGGGGGGTAGCGTAATATTGTTGTTACTTGAAGTATGAGTTGAGCACATATTTTATTTTGTTTTATCGTGTTTAATATCGATACCTATCCTGTCTGAAGTTTACACATAAAAAACTGGTTTTTTAAACTGATATTTTAATTGACTACGGTAACTGCGGTCGATGACCCCACTAAAAACATCTAATTATGTAATTTGTTTTATCACGTTTAGATAACGATTCCTATCACGTATGTGAAGTTTCACAAGCTAATTTAATTTTGTATTTTGAACAATAAAGTCCTTCAAATTAAGGAGCTATTTAGCTGTAAGTACCTAATCAAAATTATTTAAAAATGTAATTTATAAGTATTTAAATGAAATAAAGAAGATATTATATGAAACCCGTTTGTTAGGGTGAGTCCGTGAAGTTCGGACTTACGGGAAAAAAAAAGAACAAGGTTCTACCATATTCTGTTTTTCCTTTTTTTTTTTAATTACAATACCTACATCGAAGAATCATGGCCAGTATGATTGTATGAACATAGGCTCTCCGAACTTCTGCGCATATTCTGTCATTCACGATGTCACTATTTGGTTCCTAAAAAATTTAATTGCGCAGCCTTCTGCGCAAAGTTTTAACCGGCCATGATTCATCAGCCGTATTGTACAAACAAGCCCAAAAAATTGTCTAGGTAGGTATCTACCTGGTAGATTATTGGGCTTGTTTACTATGTAGCGGTACCTACTACCGTAGGTATTAAACAAACCCAAAAAAGTAGGTCTACTCGCTTACAATAGTCTGGTAAGTAGGCACGCACGGCTACACATCAATCTAAGTATACCAAACCAGTATAAGCTGACTTCTGATTGTACGAAAAACCTATATAATGCGAGGTCAGCTAAAACTGAAAACGTATAGCTTGATGTGTAGGCAGTACGTATAATGGTGGTGCCTTACCTGATAAGTTGACAAAATAAGTACCTATTGTTGACCTAATTTGGGTTTTGCCAATACAAAAAGTAGTAAGTACAGACGCCAGCAGGTCAAACTACCCTACATTTAAAAAAAATCCCAATCAACCTTGAAACTTAATGCCTTAGTGATAAAGTAAGAAATTTGGCAGATTGTAGTATGATGGTGCTTGATGTGCTGGCGTCTGTACATACATAAGAATACTTATATATGTACAGACGCCTGTACATCAAGCACCGACTAGACTGCCCGCGACTTCGTTCGCCTGAATTCTTGTTCCTCCGACCCACCCCATCGCATCGTCTTAGCCATAGCCACTATAATAATTATGGGAGTCTTAGGGTTCTGTCTGACTTTTTTTCTGATTGGCAGGTGCCAACCATAGATAATACCGACGTAGGTAGAGGTACCTGTAATACTTAAGAAATCTCTATCTTTTAAAAAATTCTGAATTAATTGTCTTTCCTAGATAATTATAAATTTTTCCAACTACATAAGGCCCAGAAACGGTACAGTCACGTCCGCAACACCTTGATATCTGTAATAAAGCATTATAATTTGAGATGAAGGTCGCTCTATGCGTCTATGCAGTTTCTTTATTTAATAACTAGGTTACTTGCAACTTTAAGTAGGTAAGTACTTACCCTAGGTACGTACGTAACGAAGAGGAAAAACGCAACGCAAAAATCATGTGATCTTTATGGAATCGGAGATTAATCCGTGTTTAGTATTATTATGAACTAGCTTCTGCCCGCGGCTTCGCCCGCGTGGATGTCGGAAATTATCACACGGGAACGTGCTTACAGGATAAAATGCATGTGCTTCCCCAGGATGCCATCTATCTCTATGCCAAATCAGAAGTTCAGTGGTTTAGGCGTGAAAAATGTAACATACAGTTTCAAGTTCAAATCCTCCCCTTAAAAACTGAATTACCCCTTTTTGTCCCATCAGTGGTAAATTTTCGACAACTTTACATAGGTACTTATTATTAATTATTTTCTGTCAAAAGTATCAATACTGAGTTTCGAGTTACTCGGACCGCGCATTCAATTTCTTCGACACAAACTTAACACCCCTATATCCCCCTTTGAGGGGTAGTTTTGAAAAACTTATAATGGTAAACTTTATTACTTACTTAAGCGAGTATTCTTGAAAAGTTTCAAGTTTATTAACCTAATGAAGAAGATTTCTCATATAAACAGTATCCCCGCTTCTCACCCCCACAGGGGTGGAATTAAAAAAAAATGGTTTGGGATGTATTCATAACTTGACTCAAAGATTATTTATACAAATTTTCGAGTTAATCAAGCCATGCAGTAAAATCCTCCCCTGAATAATTGACTACCCCATTTCAGCCCGTTAGGGGTAGATTTTCAAAAAACCCTGATACACATTATTCTTTACTTTCAATATTAGGTATAAATACTGAGTTTCGAGTAAATCGGACTGCGCGCTAAAATTCTTCCATACAAACTTTGAAACCCCCCAATCCCTTATTAGGGGGTAGTTTAGAAGAAAAAAAAAAGACGATCTTCATCATTTATTTAGATAAGTATTCGTGCCAAGTTTCAAGTTTATTAACTCAAGGAATAAGATTTTTCATACAAACGAATTCCCCCCTTTTCACCCTCTTAGGGGTGGAATTTCGAAAAATCCTTTCTTAGTGGATGCCTACTCTTCACGAAGAACACACCCTCCAAATTTCATGTCTCTAGGACCAGCGGTTTAGGCTGTGCGTTGATCTATCAGTCAGTCAGTCAGTCAGTCAGTCAGTCAGTCAGTCAGTCAGTCAGTCAGTCAGTCAGGACTTTGAATTTTATATATATAGATTCAAAGTCCTGACTGACATATAGATAGTTTACAACAAGCTATTTTTACTTAGTCTACATATTTATGTAGACTAAGTAAAAATAGCTATATAGGTACTAGGGAATGGTCCCGGGAAATCCCGGTCCCGAAAATCCCGGGAAATCCCGGGATTTTTGTATAGACTAAAGAACCGGGACGATCAGACCTCGTCCCGGGACTTTCGGGACCTTCGGGACTTAGTTGAAAAGTATAAACTTAAATTAAGAATTTGAGTTTCCCCATTCAGATATCATAATAAAAGGTTTCTTACTAAGATTTTATTTAAAACTAGAGGTCCGCCTAGCGGTTTCACCCGCTGCTACACGTTTTTCCGAGCGAATGAGGTCAAAAGTAGCCTTTGTTACTTAGGGATCTTGTAGCTTTTTATTGGTGAAAGAATTTTTAAAATATAATCAGTAGTTTTTGACTTTATTGGTTACGTACGTAGAATACCTACAAAAAAAAACAAATCTTTCCTCTTTGTAATACCTAACCTAATAGTGTAGAATCTACACTGTACTTAGACAGTGGTTCGCTCATCGGTTTACCCGGTGCTTGCTACTGCTGCCCGTTTTCCCGTCAAAATAAGGCGTTTTCCCGCGGTAAAATAGTCTATGTCACTCATACTCAGAGTTAAAAAACACGCACAAATAGCGTTTCTTCGATAGCTGTTCATCTACCTGAAGAGTCTTCATCACAAAATCAAATGATCTGCACAGAGATGCTATATTAACAAAAAAAGATGAGCTTAATACTGAACTACTGAGTGCTACCAAAAATGTACGAGTTCGAAGCGATCAAGAAGATTTAAACACTACAATTAGAATATAAATGGCTCTTTTTGAGAAAGGTGGTGATCGTGGCCGTTTTCTGTCGTTAGCTTATGATCACCTTCTGACGATCCCTCCGACCAGCGTGGAGCCCGAGAGGATATTCTCTGCAGCAGGATTACTGTGCAACAAAATAAGATCACGCTTAAGTGATAAAAGCTTAGACGTACTTATTTTTTTAAGAACCCATTATAATGAGCAAGACAGTACTAAATAATTGAAAGTTTTCATATTTTGTTAATTTCATTCCTCTATAACTTTTTATTATTTTATACTAGCTTCTGCCCGCGGCTTCGCCCGCGTGGATGTCGGAAATTTACCCACGGGAACGTGCTAACAGGATAAAATGTATGTGCTTCCCCAGAATGCCATCTATGTCGCGGGCCCTTTGTGGCTAATTACAATAGAAAACCAATTGTGTCTCATTAGTGGTGATTAAGAGGGTACCTATATGATATCTTTCCCTAAGTACCTAACTAATTTAAAAAAAAAACTCAATAACAGAAAATTAAATACCTACCTACCTAAATAAACCTATTTCTGATGATAACTAATCTAAACTCAATAAATAAGCAAACTCCCTAAAAACTAATATCTATACGAATGACTAAACCTACCTAACAGTATTATAAAATAACCTACGGTCACTACGTACACTATCAAATATACTACCTATACTTTAAAATTAAAATCTATACCTACGACTCATATAAAAATAAACCTAAATAACTCTAAAAACTAAAAGGAATAAAAATGAACTCCACTGCGGGTGACCCAACCTACGACAAACTTAGTATTTGCGGTTGGTACAGTACAGACAGTGGTAATCGGGTATAGGGATCGAACCGCAAAATTAAGTTTGTTTTTTATTGTATATACTTTTCCGGGATAAAAAGTACCCAGTGTGCTGCCCAGGATATTAAAGAATAATTATACCAAGTTTCATCGTAATCGAACCGGTAGTTTTTGCGTGATGCCTGAACAAACAGACAGACAGACAGACAGACAGACAGACAAAAATTTTTTAATCACATTTTTGGGTTCGGTGTCGGTCTAGTAACACCCCCTGTAAATTATTTTTTTGATATTTTCAATGTACAGAATTTTCACTTCTACAGATTTATTATAAGTATAGATTCCTTAAAGATAAGCGTCTCTGTGATATGATAACTGCTGAATGCTGATGACGACTTGGTTTATATTAGAATTAAGAAAAGGATATATGTTTTATTTTGTTTTATGGAAAGTAACTATGTTTTTGTTGATTGATATTGGTAAATAATTTATAATAATAGCGAGCGTTAAATGCTGATTTGACTTGTTGTTTTCTTCTGTTGGTTATTTTATCAAAGAATAGTAAATGGTTCTGTTTTCGTTGATTTTTAAAAATATAATTATATCTTTAATTAATACAATGTAGTTTTCATTACCTACGTACATACATAAATACTAAAGACCTATTAAAATAAAAATACCAGCAGTAGGTAAAAAAAATACCCAAAAGTCCCGAAAATCCCGGTTCTCCCGGTTCCTTCAACAAGTAATCCCGAAAATCCCGGGACGCAAGAAGAGCACCGGTTCTTCATTCCCTAATAGGTACATACCAAGACCCTTCCGTGCCTCGAAAAGCACGATAAGCTGTTGGTCCCGGCTGTCATTCGGAGGTATTCCTCGTAGCGCTCCCGTTTTGAAACACTCCCATCTAAGCGCTCCCGTTTTGTTCCTCGAAGCGCTCCCAAAAGGAGCGCTTCGAGGAACGATTAAAAATATTAAAATATATTTCCTCGAAGCGCTCCCACGTTTAAAAATAGGGAAAAGCATGAAGTAATGAATTATATCGATAATTTTTAAAAACTCATGTGTGCATCATCGACATCGAAGTTGCTTAACCAAATTACGAAATTGAGAGAATAATATCTTTTTGCTTTCGGCACTCTTATGTGTATATAAGGACCAATGTTATTGTGTAGGTATTCAAAGAGGATGTTATAAATAAAACGCATAGATTTTTTTTTTTTTTTATATCCCTGGACATTATTAATAGTTAAAACATAATCACAGTTCTCAATAACATAAACACAAAAAGTTATGTTAAATTAATTTTATCGAAGAGCAGCCCTGCGATTGCTGTGGGATCGCTCGGTGCGAAGCAATTACAACTGTACGCTTAAGTATTTAAGCACATTTAAGCATGCAGTGGTTGCTGACGCGACGGAGTAGGCTAATATAGCAGTAGGTTTTATAAATTTTCTATGGAGTGAAGTATCTGTACGTAATCTGTGCTAGAGCATAGATTAATGTGACTCTAAAGGGCAAGGCATCAAATAAAATATACATATTTTTATATTAATTACTTACTTGCACATCTGTTAGACATTTCCCAAACAAACGCTTAACTCCAAAACTTTTATTTCTTTTATTATAAAGTCCAGTTTTAATATTTTCACGTTTTAATGTTTTAACCATTTTATCAATTGCATAGGTAGCATCACCGTTGAGCGCAATACGTTACTGGATCCCGGCTCAGAGCAGGTGATTTTAGTCAGTAGGTGGTTTTAGTCAGTAAGAGTCTGACACTCTCTCGCCCCGCCTAGGACAAGGAAAGTCATTTCTACCATTGACGTAAACGATAGACACCTCATTGCCTTATTTCTACGAAAAACTTCCGAAAAAAAACATTGAGGTGTGCGGGGAAGGGGGTAGTAATGGGAAACATAATGGAGAGAAATCATAAGCTTTCTAAACAATAAAAAATATGAATAGGTACATATGTCGGTAGATTATATTCATCTATTTGGTGGACTAAAGGATTTACAATAAAACAAAAAAAATAATTAATTACCAAACCCGTGCGAAGCCGGGACGGGCCGCTAGTTGTATATTATAACAATGTGTTCTACTTATTATCGATAATTTCAGTTAGTATAGTCCCATCTCTATCCGAAAGTTAATCATGGGAGCGCTTCGAGGAAATAAATTTTAATATTTTTAATCGTTCCTCGAAGCGCTCTTTTTGGGAGCGCTTGGAGGAACAAAACGGGGGCGCTTAGATGGGAGCGTTTCAAAACGGGAGCGCTACGAGGAATACCTCGTCATTCGTGGATCTTTGACAATCGTTACGGGTCGTCAGAAGCCCGAAAGTCTCACAACCAGTCTTACTAAGGGGTATCGTATTACCCAGTAACTAGGTTGTGGAGGTCAGATAGGCAGTCGCTCCATGTAAAATACTGGTATTCAGCTGCATGTGGTTAGACTGGAAGCCGACCCCAACATACATAGTTGGGTAAAGGCTAGGCAGATGATGAGGTATGGATTCAAGTCATCTCTATCATCTTTGACCGCGGAAGGCTCGGTAATATAATCATGTTCAATGCTGAATTGCTGATCAATTATTCTAACATTATCATTTAGCTCCTTTGCATATTTTACTAGTAAACAAATTACTCACGATTTGCAACGTACTTATGTACATAATCGTGTTTTATTTTATAGCTGGGAAAATGTGATGTTTACGACACCTGACTGAAGATTGTTTGTCAATATTATCGTAAAATGTTGCAGCCAATATGATAAACACAACTGAAATTAAATACTTCAGCTCCTTTCTACCTACCCGTGTCAGTAACTCATGATAACTTATTTTGTCGTTGGCAATCGATAGATACATAATCTATGTAACTTATCCAGTACTAGTAGCGCCCCGCGATTTCACTCGCATAAGGGTCGATCTTGGGGAACAGCGGTATAAAAAGTATCCTACGTGGTAATCCTGGTTATAAACTATCTGTGTGCCAAATTTCATTCAAATCCGTTCTGTAGCTTTTGCATGAAAGAGTAACAATCATCCATCCATCCATCTTCACAAACTTTCGAGTTTATAATATTAGTAGGATTTTGAACTCAGCCTATCGCAGTCCACAGCTGGACATAGGCCTCTCCCAGGCTGCGCCACAACACCCTGTCCTCCACCTTCCGTATCCAGTATGTCCCAGCCATCTTTTTGAGGTCGTCTAGGTCCATCTAGCTGGTATCTATAACATAACATCACGCTTATCTAGGTATTACCGAAGGTAGGCAAAGGTGGTATGTGGTACAGTACAGTCACCACCATATCACAAGTTATGGTAAGCATTTAGAGTCTCATTCATTGCTACAGTCAAATCCACCATACGCATAGGTATATTTCATAAAGGGTTTATCTTTTTTTTTAAATTGTTTACCTATTCACAGTTTAAAAAAAATATCCTAAACTAACTAAAACTATTAAAAAACTAAAATATTGCGTCGAAATATTCCTTTGCATCGCCGCGCTGTCGACTGGTAATGTACCCAAGAGACTGGCGGCATTGCCACGTTGTATGGCAATGCTTAGCCTCTGGCCAAGGTAAAAGCCAGCCCTTGGGTCACGGGAAGTGTCAACCAGTCCTTTAGAGATTTCATTGAACGAGCAATGAGCACTCGGACCCCACGGCCCGAGAGTTTCAACCCCAAATCAGTTTATTGTAAGAGTATTCTAAGACAGAAAGAAAGAAAGAAAATGCATTTATTTGCGGTAAACTGAAACATGACGCATAAAAAAAGGACATAAACACACAAAAAAAAAACAAGTTGGGGGTAAACATGCGTCACATTCACGCAAAACGGCCATCGCTCAGCATAATGCTAGGACCCTATACGAGACAGAGCCCCAGCGCTGGTTTTCAGCGGCAGCCGGCGTTGACGTGATGACGTTAACCAGTGCAGCATTCTTATATAAATAAAAACAACAATCAAAACAAGAAATAAAATATTGATCAATAGTGACCTATATTTATATCGTTGAGGTTGAGAATAAGAATCATGTACCAGTATGCATAGCAACAAAGAGGATTGTCAGATGGCAACATTACAAACTAACAACTCATTTCCTTCGACCAAGTTCACTATACATACGGAAATACATAACGTAGCTAGTTGAATTACGGGTAGGTAGGTACAGACGACTGATACCATCTATTCTCTTAGATAAGTTTGCTATATTCTACCACGTGTATAAAAATCTACAATTTATTCATAGTTTTAATGAGTGTAGGTAGCTACTTCTAGTTCTTTGAGGATAATTAAAATAATAATCTAGCCACTTTTGAAAAATATATTTAAAAAATTACATTACATTGTGTAGGAAAATACCTAAAGATGTTTGGAAAATTCTAAAATTGCTACTTGTTAAGAGATAAATTACATAAATAACAACATAATGAACAGATAGCCACAGTTTTGGCTGTTATGTGGGAAAACGTTGAATGTTATTCCTCCTCAGCCTCAAGACACATTATGTAAAATGTTCGTTTTACATAATTCAAAAAAGCAGTATACCTAGTATTTAATAAATGCTGGAAATAATTAATGCAACATTAATTTAGGTATTTATTTTATTTATTTACTAAGTCACAAAGTCTCAATATACAAATCACAATTATACATAAAGTCAAATCATTTATTTCAAATAGGCACATAAAAGTCACTTTTGAACGTCAAAAATAAAATTATAATAAAATCGATTCCAGTCGCCCCTTCCAAAAGGTAGTTTTCGTATGGAGAAGAATGGGCAAGAAACTCCACCGTTACTCTTTTAAAATGTTTTACAATATTTTGCATACATTATTTATATAATTATATGTGAAGAAGATGCACCTAAAAATAAAATTATTATACTACAATAGGTAGAAGAATTAAAATGGATGAATGAAACCATGACATAAATTAACTATGTGATAGATACATGGTGCTCACATATTTACAAACATTCCAAAAGTAGACGATTTTCATAAATAATTATGAAGTATAAGCCCGGTGTGACTTTAAGTAATTACAGAATGTAAATCAATGTCAAAGAACAAAAAAGAAAAGAATAAATTATACAATTACATTAGCAACTAGTTTGATTTTGTCTAGACTCTAGCTAGAGATTGTCCTATGGAGCAGGACCAGCATGTTTCCAAGCATTCTTATCTTGGATATAATCCTCTAATTTATCCTTGCTTACAAAGTTTAATTTTAATATAAGTATTTCTTTCATTTAATTACAATATTTCACAAGGTATTTTGTTGTAACATTTAACACAGTAGGTACCCCATAAAAGATGTAGGAATGTATGTACTTTAGATAATCTGAAAAAAGGTTGATCTAATTTATCTTTATTTCTAGTATTAAAATTATGTCTATCACTTATTTTATTAAAAAGATGTTGAGTTTTTCTTACATACTTACCTACATAATATTTTCATAAATGCAAGTAATTTCCCACCCAAAAAAAAAGTTACCGTCATAATATTAACCCTTTTAAATAGTTCCCTAAGAGATTCGCGGCGACGTGGATTGTAAATGGCTCTGACAACTCTCTTTTGCAAAATAAAAATGGATTCAATGTCAGCAGCCCTACCCCACAGTAAAATGCCATAATTATGATGATATGACACATAAAATTCATTAAGTGCAATCACTAAAATAAAACAAGTGTAACTTTGTTTATTTAATTCAATGCTTATCTGTCGTTGGTAGCTGTAGGTAAGTACATAAATATTTCATAATACCTAATCTTATGATTATTTCCTGTTATTATCAAAGAATAAAAAATACGTCGAAATACCTAATAGGTAGTTATTGAATAGATTAGATATAAGATGATCAAGTAAAAATAGTAGACAATAAATATTACAAAGCCAAGGTTGCATGTACCTACTGGTCGCACGGTTTAGTATTCAAAGAGTAGCACTAACTAAACCATTGTTTTCATTGTCACTTAGGCATTTCATTTCTAACTAGAGACACGCGCGTCGCACAGCTTTTACGACTTGACAAAACATGGAGATTTCATTATTAGGTATAATCAGCCCATAATGTTCCACTGTTGAGACAGGCCTATTATCGGTGAGAGGGAGTGGGCTGTAGTCCTCCACGCGGGCCCAGTGCGGGTTGATATGATAGTAAGTTATTATAATATGTAACTTCCCGGAATAAAGTCTCTAAAAAACAAAAAAACAAAACCGCATCAAAATCTGTTGCGTAGTTTGGAAGATCAACGCGGTCACACAGACAGACACAAAATGCGACTTTATTTTTATAATATGTAAGTATACTTAGATATAGATATAGGTTTAAGTAGGTAGTAGATTCCGTGCAAATTGCAGCAGAGAGCTACTTACCTACCTACCTATCGCCGCAAATTTTTCATCTTGATTAGCAGCAAAACAGGAAACTGTAACTTCATTAAGTATAATTAACTGCATTTTAACATACTTCAATATTAATAATTTATTCAATTAATGTTCAAACTTGACACTATTCGTAGTTATAACATATTACCTAGAATCACCTAAAATGATAAGTTACAGTTGAATTGCTTATTAGTCTACTAGGCTAGATTGTAATCCATTATTAAGAACTTTAGTTATTATGAATACAGGAGAAAAATCCGTCGAAACACCTTGCCCCATAATAACATTGACCCTTGTTAGTTCCTTGGTACAATGATTGTTTCAATTTAGCTGGGCCTCTGTCCTTACCCATAGTAAATACTATTGCATTAGGTACTGTAACGGGATCATGAAAGGCGTATTTAATATTAAAATGTATAATTATTTCCATAAACAATGCTACTTATTTTAAAGTATGAAGCGCTTTGTCAGCCCTTTAAGCTGATCTTGTATTGTTTTTTAATCTTATAAGGGCCAGTGTTTCAATTTTCAGATAACTGTCTTGTATATGAAGAATAGTTATGACAATTTGACACATTTTCTATACTATAAAAAATAAAAACTTATTTACACAAAAAAAAAACAACCGACTTCCAAAAAAAACACTACAAAGAGAAAAATACCTTAAATTTCGGAAGTCGGTGTCGCTGGTCCCGCATTTTTTGGTTTTTCGACACCGACTTCCGAAATTAAAGTTATAGAAAGAAAGAAAGAAGAAAGAAAAATGCATTTATTTGCGGCAAACATGACGCATAAAAAAAGGACATAAACACACAAAAAAAAAAACAAGTTGGCTATCTCTTTTTAGGGTTCCGTAGCCAAATGGCAACGGCACCCTTATGGATTCGTCATGTCTGTCTGTCTGTCCGTCCGTATGTCACAGCCGCTTTTTTCCGAAACTATAAGAGCTATACTGTTGAAACTTGGTAAGTAGATGTATTCTGTGAACCGCATTAAGATTTTCACACAAAAATAGAAAAAAAACAATAAATTTTGGGGGTCCCCATACTTAGAACTGAAACTCAATTTTTTTTTTTCATCTAACCCATACGTGTGGGGTATCTATGGATAGGTCTTCAAAAATGATATTGAGATTTCCAATATCATTTTTTTCTAAACTGAATAGTTTGCGCGAGAGACACTTCCAAAGTGGTAAAATGTGTGTCCCCCCCCTGTAACTTCTAAAATAAGAGAATGATAAAACTAAAAAAAAATATATGATGTACATTACCATATAAACTTCCACCGAAAATTGGTTTGAACGAGATCTAGTGAGTAGTTTTTTTTTAATACGTCATAAATCGTAACGTAACGGAACCCTTCATGGGCGAGTCCGACTCGCACTTGGCCGGTTTTTTTTTACATACATAAGCGATAGCAGCAATAGCCGTTGATTTGCTGGCATTTATTGAAGAGTTCTGTTGTCTGGCTCCGAAACTTATCATCAGATCTTGTCGAAATTTCAATGGTACCATTCATTTGGGAAGTACCCTTTCCAACGAAAAATAATTTTTCAAATCCGTTGGCAAGCGACGGAGTTATGCGCGAACAAACATCCGAATTGAGAACCTCCTCCTTATTTAGAAGTCGGTTAAAAATACGTCAATTCACGTCAGGCGCTGACTAATTTGACAGGACTTAATTAATATTTATCTTCTTTCCTTTTCTTAATGACATAGTAAGAAAAAGATGCACTGAACTTAAATTTTGTTTAGTTTGTGAACAAGGGAATCTGTGCCAGTGTCTATTTGTGAAGGTCGGTTGTCAAGGTGTACTGTAGAGGTTTTGTCCGGCTGACAAAACCTCTACAGTAGGTACGCTATACCTACCCTACCTATAAAATCTAAATCGCGGTATCTAATGTAGTGACCAAACTTTCGGGAATGTCTTGCTTGACAACATTTATAAATGACTAGCTGCGCCCCGCAGTTTCATCCGCTTAAGTTTCTATCCTGTAGGAATATCGAGATAAAAAGTATCCTATATGTTAATCCTGATTATAAACCATCTGTGTGCCAAATTTCACCCAAATCCGTTCAGTAGTATTTGCGTGAAAGAGTAACATCTATCCATCCATCCATACAAACTTTCACGTTTATAATATTAGTAGGATTATTCTAATACTACTCCCTACAGCTATGGCTATCAACATGATTAAGTAGCTTTACACGATATCGAATTGGGTAGGTAGTTCCTTTCCAAAAAAAATACTTTGATTGTTAGCTCGTGTAAAGTTCTTACTTTACACGAGTTAAAATTGATGAAAACTTAAATCTGTGGGTCTTCCCACAGATTTTAGTTTTCACCAATTTTACCACGTACTTAGGTACTTACAAATAAAAAAAATCAATGATCTTCATTTGGATAAATGAACACGTTAGGTACTACGGTATAACTGTTTTTCGCGAGGCCAATCCTTTGAAGTAGGTAGGTAAAATATCCAACTAAAAAATCTCATTTCGTTGTTTCATTATCAGTTGCGTGGTGAAGTTTTCAAGTGGAAATAATACATACAATTTATTACAGTTCTAAGCTGGGCCCGCATTCCCGTAATTTAAAACGTTCAAAATCTAGTCGCAGTCTCATCTCAGCGATAAACAAATGTCAAAAACTTGTCAAAATGTAGGGAAATTAGACGTATTTTTGACAGATTGAGACTGAGATCAGACTGTGAACGTTCTTAAAATTACGAGAATTCAACCGACATTATCAGAATTAATAGCACAAAAAATAAATGGCAGTATAAACAAAGTCAGTTGTATAGCCAAGGAAGTAATTCATAAGCACTTGATCTTTATCCTCGCTCGATTGAACTCACGGTCTAGGACGAATAAGTACCTAGAAGTATGATAGAGTACAGGAAAAACTGTTGAAAACACTACTTAAGAAGTTACTTCATATCAGTTGCAAACAGCCATAGAGGCGAACATTATGATGTAGGTAAGTATAATGTAGGTACACACGGCTACACATCAAGCTATGCAAAACCAGTATTGGCTGACCGTTCATTCTGAGAAAATATCATACAAAGTGAGGCCAAGACAAACTGGTTTTGTATAGCTTGATGTGTAGCCGTGGGTACAATCACGAGCAATAATAAAGCCGTAGAGTTTGTTTGTGAACGCGCTAATTTCTGAAACTACCAGTCGGATTTGAAAAAATATTTTTGTATTTGATAGTCCAATTCGTGAGGAAGGCTACAGGCTATATAACATCACGCTAAGATCCATAGAAGCCGAGTAAAAAAAGTAAAAAAGACCGCTAAGCGAAAACGAAGTAATAGTTCAGGCATGGCGATGCGATGCGACGGGGTGGGTTTCACTGACGAAGTCGCGGGCAGAAGCTAGTATATTAGTATGAACAGCTCGGCAACAATATCTGAAGGGCAATTCTCGTAATTTTAAGAACGTTCTCAGTCTGATCTCAGTCTCAATCTGTCAAAAATACCTCTAATTTCCCTACATTTTGACAAGTTTTTGACATTTGTTTGTCGCCGAGATGAGACTGCGACTAGATTTTGATCGTTTTAAATTACGAGAATTAGCCTTATCTCCTATCTGACAAGCCAAAACATAGGATGCTGCATCGGGTTCAAAAAGAAGTGTCACCTTACCAGTGGGATGACATTTATATATATGTATACTCGTATTTGCAGTCATCTTGAAGACAAATATTATTGGATGAATCATGAAATCAGATAATATTGCCAAGCTGCACCTTATTTGCCTAACACATAGTGTGTTGGGCAAATAGGGTGCAGTTAAATCTCAATCTGAATAACTTTGAAGGAAAAAAACATTTTTGTATATGTCAGAAAAAATTGTCTGCTCAACAAACTAAATGACGCAATGAATGTTGTTGAACTGTCAATATAAAAGGTATTGCTACTGAATAGTATGTTATGCAATTACCCCGCTGTTCATAGTAATACATACAGGGTGTTATTGACAGCCCTCCGCAAACTGATAGGGTGGCTTCAGTACATCATATTAAGATGACCGGTACATGTAATTCTTTCAGGAACATTAAGGGAATCCAAAAAACCAGATTTGTTTTATTACCTCACACGCAACGTATCGTTACCGTGGCAAAACGCACGTAGCGGACGGCAGCGCAGCGAGCTTGAGCGAGGCTATTTTCAGCTGTTTTATTTACATAAATGGAGTGTTGCATACAGAGAACGTAATTTTACATTGAAATAAAGGAATATCAGCAGAAAAAACGGCATAAATTTTTTTTTTCCTGAGAAAATTTCCAGTGGGATATGATTCAGAATAAGGAGCTGAATCAATCCTGTGTTTTTGTGGAGGGCTGTCAATAACACCCTGTATTTATGCTCGTGTCTGTACGACATTACAAAATTTATCCATGTAACATGCAAATTGTAAACCAGAGAACATAATACAATGGGATTATAGTACTACGATGGGATAGGCTGTGGTAAAGAATGAGCGAGGACTCATGACGTCACCGTGTCGTCACTCATGCCAATATTTGTGCCAATGCTCTCGTTGGGCACACGACAGACGATATCTAGTGACGGACTCACGCTAATGTCTTTGAAAAGTTCTGTAAAGGAAAATAAATTCTGACGATAAATTGGAAAATTGCTACTGAAATTGACGATAGGTTCGTTTTCGCTGCAGTTTTAGTAATGCCTACTGTAATTGTCCCATTGTAAGGCAAAGGTCTTCTCATACTAGAAGGTAAGAGCATAGTCACCATGCTTGCTCAATGTGGATTGGCAATTTCAGACTTAAGTATATTAACTACAATTAGACCAGTTTTCCTCAGGTGAGGCTTCTTCGCTTCTTTTTAAACCCTTTACTAATAAAATGTTCACATAATTTCAGGTGATCCTCAACATGGATACCAAGATCTCACCAGAGGCACAAAAGCAGGTGGAGCAGCTTCGGGACTGGATAAACAAGCAGCCTCATTTACCCAAAGATTTAGGTAAGCAAGTCTTTATACTCCTAAATATTTACTACCATTATATTCGACAAAACGTGTCGATGTTCCTTTTTTGTGGGAAAATTCGCATCTTAGAAGCACCTTCGTCTAGGGAGAATGGTGGTTATGTCGGACTCCTACCGACTAAAACTTCATAGTTCTTCTACCAACTTGAATGTCCCAAATATGCTCGCACAATCATATTCCACACGATATCGTCAGTTTATAATCCTATATCGCAAGATTATAAAACTATCCAAAAATTGTGAAGTGCAACAAAACATTTACAATTTAACGCATTATTTGTCGATATTCAAAATCTGTCCATGGCAAACCGTAATTTGGTCGCGGTCACAGAACAGATAAACTGTTCTGTAGTCGCGGTGGCCTGGGGCTGCAGTCGCGACATTCATAGCGATCGCTTTACGACCAAATTCAGTCGCAAAGTCCCAGGTCTAATGTATGGAGTGACAGGACTTTGCGACCGAACTCGGTCGTAAAGCGATCGTTATGAATGTCGAGACTGCAGCCCCTGGCTTAGTTACTGCGACCAATTCAGCTACCGCCAAGACCGACAAATCAGGGATGGTTCAAAATTTTACGGGTGATAAAATCGGAGAGATTGTGAACCTTATCGGTAAGGTAAGTGTAGCTTCGTGTACAGTTTTCACGATTGTAAACATCTATACTTATAATATACTTATAATAATAATAATATACTTATAATAAGAATGTAAAAAAGTTGTGTCTGTACATTGAATATATTTAAAAAAGAATAATTGAGGGGGTTTAAGAAACAGTAATAGAACACGAATCTAAAAAAAAGTCTGTCTGTTTGTCTGTCTGTTTATCTGTTTGTCTGTTTGTACACGCTAATCTCCGAAACTACTGGACGGATTTGAATGAAACTTTTTTTGTTAACTAGCTATTAAGCCTGGGCAACATATAGACTATAATTGATTTTGGAAACTGGAACACCTGATGCAGAACCGCAACAGACCAGCTAAACTATAAGAGTTACATAAATGGCGCCTTAGAAAAAAATGTTGTGTCTGATGAGCATTTTCTGTTTAGAGAATAAAATTGAAGATCCGGAACACCTGATGTGGAACTCTTAGAGCACAGCTAAACTATAATATATATAGATTTGACATCTTAGCAAAAGTTATTCAGTCTGATGAGTATTTTCTACTGCGAGAATAAAACTCGAAGATCGGAACACCTGATGTGGAACTCTAAGAGCACAGCTAAACCATAACATATATAGGAATGACATCTTTGCAAAAGTTGTTTAGTCTGATGAATATTTTCTGCTGGGAGAATAAAATTCGAAGATTGAAACATCTGATGTGGAACTCGGAGAGCACAGCTAAAATATGGCATATACAGACATGACATTTTAACAAAATTTGTTTGGTCTGATGAGTATTTTCCGCCGAGATAATAAAAATCAAGGATCAGGAACATTTGATGTGGAAATCAGTTTATACTAATATATTAACATAAGCTAGGAGTACCTCCACGCAGTGAAGGCGGTAACAGTTTGGGCCTTCTTTTCGATGACGATGGTAAATTCATTGAAAACTTGGCTTCACTGGCTAAATCATAATATAATAGATATGCCTTCGGGCTTATGTTATTTGAGTGTTTAATTTCCTTTTCCATTTATCTTCGTGACACGGTAGCCTACCCGGTAATGCAGGAGAGCAGTCACTTAGATCTTAATTGCAAAGTTATTAAAGTACATTAATAACCATAACCATGCCACGAAAGAGGTCAAATCTTTCGCAATGTTCGAAATTTAAAGATCGTTAGATCCCAAGAATCGAATGAAGAACGCCAGGCAAGACTTGATGCTGTTCGACAACATCAGGCTGTATCTCGCCCAGCGGAAACTTCTTCGGATCGTGAAGCACGACTTAGCGCTGATCGTGAGCGTCATGCATCGTCTCGCGTTTCTGACACTTTCACACAAAGAGAATCACGCCTGCGTTCTCAGCGTATTTACGCATCTACATCTAGGTCTCTAGATATCAGTGAGGATCGTGATGCGCGACTGATCGCTGATCGTGATCGTCATGCATTGTCTCGCGAGTCGGAAACGTTAACGGAAAGAGAATCACGCTTGAGTTCTCAGCGTATTCTCACGTCGACTTCTAGGTCGTTAGAGATCAGTGATGAACGTGAAGTGCGACTGGCTGCTGATTGTGATCGCCATGCATTGTCTCTCGAATCAGAAACGTTCACAGAAAAAGCATCACGCTTGAGTTCTCAGCGCATTCGCACGTTGACTTTTAGATCTCTGGAGACCAGTGAAGAACGTGATGCGCGACTTACGGCTGATCGTGATCGTCATGCATTGTCTCGCGAGTCGGAAACATTCACGGAAAGCGAATCATGCTTGAGTTCCCAGCGTATCCGCACGTCCACTTATAGGTCTCTAGAAACCAGTGAAGAACGTGATGCGCGACTTACGGCTGATCGTGATCGTCATGCATTGTCTCGCGAGTCGGAAACATTCACGGAAAGCGAATCACACTTGAGTTCCCAGCATATCCGCACATCCACTTATAGGTCTCTAGAAACCAGTTAAGACCGTGATGCGCGACTTACGGCTGATCGTGATCGTCATGCATTGTCTCGCGAGTCGGAAACATTCACGGAAAGCGAATCATGCTTGAGTTCCCAGCGTATCCGCACATCCACTTATAGGTCTCTAGAAACCAGTTAAGACCGTGATGCGCGACTTACGGCTGATCGTGATCGTCATGCATTGTCTCGCGATTGAAGACAGACACTGAAAGCTGCTGGTGTTGATTTGAGAAGCGGCTGTTTTTCTCATGACCAACTTTATGTTGCTTTCTCAAGGGTTAGCCTTCCGGGTTTTATATTCTGGCACCCGACGGAAAAACCAACAATATAGTTTATAAAGATTTTTTTAGAATAGTTATGTTAACTAATTGATATTAATTTCGCTTCATAATTTCGGAATGAAAATAATTCTACCTTTTTATTTTAATGAAGTTATAACCTACCTATTGTCTACAACACTCAATCTAAGGTATACCAAACAAAACCGATGAAGGATTTCGATTAAGTAACGCACAGTTCAAACTCTTGCCGAAATTCCTATCGGAACGAGAAAGGGACTGGATCCGCGTACGAAGTCGCGGGCAGAAGCTAGTACATAATATAAGTACTAAACCTAACTTCGGTATGCGACACATAGATTGTAAACATACCTCTAAACTAAAACTACCTTCAGATTCAAGAATTTTGTGAAGCAACATACGAAGTCTGACAAGGATAGTATCTATTCCTATTCAAATTCTCACAGACAAATCAACCAAATGATTTATTTCTTGTTGTTACATACGGTAAAATTTTATACTTGTTTGCTCTTACATAACACACGACGTAAAGACATAACCAAGGTAATTAATTGGATATTAAAATTTAGTAGTTCCAAGTTTGAGAACTTGTTCCAAGTTGATGGCATTGAAAGATTGAAACGTATAAGCATAGTAACAAGTTTTAATAAGAAGAATTGTATCCGGATTCTTTGTTTAGGAAACATTTTTAACTCAAACTCAAAGCAATTTTAACCGACTTCAAAAAAGGAGGAGGTTCTCAATACGACGGTATGTTTTTTTTTTGTGCGTTTTTTACGCGTTTACTCCGCCAATTGTGGACCGATTTTCAAAATTCTTTTTTTATCAAAAACGGTTCGGTTTTTAAACCAAAATTAAGGTAAAAATTACAACTTAAAAGTGAAAAATAAAAACTTTTTTGCAAAAAAAAAAAAATCAATCGACTTCCAAAAACGACACTACAAAGTGAAAAATAACTTTAATTTCGGAAGTCGGTGGCAAGTGGCAAACAACGAAAATGCGAACCCAACGACACCGACTTCCGAAATTAAAGTTATTTTTCACTTTGTATAGTGTCGTTTTTGGAAGTCGGTTGATTTTTATTAAACCAATTAAGTACAGCTTTTAAATTGTCAAAGGGTCGGTCAAACACAAAGGTAAAGCTAGTTAGTTGTCCATTGCAAAGCGTCATAGATTCCTATGGAGAAAAACGGGCAAGAAACTCTACGGTTACTTTTTTAATCCAAATCAATCCTCCGAAGCATAGGTATATTTGAATTTGAACGATAAAGTAGGTATTAAAAATATCATCAAACTAACATCGTCTGTTGATATCTAATGCTAAACCGGTTATCGCAGTTTCGGGCTTCTGACTTGTTCATATGACCGATGACGGGTTATCAAGCTCTCTGAGGCATGAAAAATGAACAAATATCAGTACCTACGGTATCAGTAGTCAGTCATAATTATGTTCCCAAGTCCCTGTTATTGATTCGTCCGAATCGCACAAAGAATAATTGCCACCCGATAGGCTATTCAGCGAGCATCGTTGAACGTACAATGAATGGGAATCCGTTGTTAGATGCCTACATACAACTTGTACACCAAGTTTTCCACAATATTGTTAAACATTATGATTCAACTTTTAACTTTATCTCTTTTGTAATAAGGTGTGGATTCTAACTTATGCATGTTCCTTTGAATTGTTTTCAAGTGGACGTCCTTTAGAATCGTATGTGTTCTGCTAACTTATCGATGTTCTGCTATCTCAAAACAGTAGGTAGGTAACCTACCTCTGTACCTACCTACTTCAGTCCAACGGTGGTGGACCGTGGAAGCATCAATATCGCATCTAAGAAAATCACCTCTGTTGTAACGTTTATTTGCAAAAAAATTACTTTGACATGATCACATAATCAATGTCATTGTCAACTTGTCAAGGAGTTAGATGACTTGCTAACAGCTCAAGATTATGTTCAATTACATGTAAAACGACAGGTTTCCTGCAATGTTTTCCTACATTTTAAAAACTCAATTTGTCACGCTATTTCATTAGTCATTTCTACTAACAATGGTCTATGTGATATCAACAAAAAGCGTGTTACATATTTCCTGTTCAATACCAGACGTGGGTAACACAAACAAAACAAGTTTTATAAAAGTAACCAATTGTGAGTTTAGTTTCGAATGGTTACTCCGAACTGCGCTCGAGAACTAAGATTCTAATTCCTCTCACAACACTACATTTCTTTTTATTTTTTAGTTGTTAAAACTTTGTGCATAGTAACAAAATACTGAACAAAGGCGGATTTAATGCCTGAGGTCAGTGAACCTTAGAGTAATGCAGAGACAAAACATGGCAGATGCAACATACGGGATAAATAGGTCGGAAATAACTATACAATACAAGAATAAACACTCATAACACATACATGAGTACCTACATATAAACAAAATAAACTTTTTTTTAAAGGCTTAGTGCCTGTTCCCTACGTGTACATTACATACATAGTATTGCATTCCAAGCTATACCTACTTACGGACATGATCAAAGGCAATGGTTTGTGACCACCCAAGCCTATATGTAATCAGCGATTATTCCGTGGAATTGTGTAAACTATGTTGATAAGACAACAGTCTAGATATGAAGCCAAGCGGCGACGGTGACAGCAAGATTGGCATGTTGGAGAAGCATTTGTTACATCATGGTATTGCATACCCTGATACCTTGCGCGCTTATGGATGCATTTTCTATATTATTATGGGAAGACGACAATACTATGATTTAGAGGCTAAAGCCGGCAGACCTCCAAAATAGCTCAAGGTCTCTCCACAGCCTTCCACTCTTTGTCTCCAAGTCATCACGTTAGCATTTTCTAGTTCTCCCTCGGCGACAATACCTACCGTCTTCTGCACCCACTGCTTGACGATTTTTTACTATCTTACCCATTGCATTCTTTGATTTTCCATCAGCAAAAATGACGAACTTCCATACAAACTTTCATCCCCTATTTAACTCGTTTACATACCCTAAACGAGTTAAAAGAATAAAAAAAAAAAAATCTAATTGCTGACTTTTGATATAAAATATTATGGGGGATGCGCTAGGTATCCCGCGAAATTAAATTAAGTTGAAAAATCCTTTTTCAATTTCATGAAGTTCTCATTCAATAGGATTATATGAACTTAGAAAATTTGTATTGATGATTTTTATTATGATTATAATTTTCCTAAAGTCATATTTGTTACGCTCGCGAATCATGTTTTAATCAACATTTAACTTGACACTGACCTGTAAATTGCAAAAAAGCGCTTGCTTCGTCGCACTTTAATGTAAAAAATATGACCCACCTAATATCAATTTAGTGTAGCAGACTATTTATTGACCTATATTGACTGATGACGCACAGCGTTCTCATTTTTGGAAGCAAATAATAACTATTAATCATTTTCGTGTTTCAGAGGACAGAATCATCCTGAGGTTTCTTCACAGCTGCTACTATGACGTGGAGAAGACTAAACAAACCATAGAGTTGTTCTTTAAAATCAGAGACAATTCACCAGAGCTGGTCAACCACAGGGATCCACTGTCACCTGCTATGCAGAAGGCTTTGAAAATCTCGTGAGTATATGGTGCCTGTACACTTTGAGTAAAAATATGATCATTCAAAACTTGACAATCCTTCGATTGTTTCTGTTGCAGTAGATTCCGAGAGTCATCCACGTTTTCACCAACATTAGGAAACAGTAACTTAAATGAAAGTCTAAATAAAATCACGCTGTTGAATTTTCAAAGCTAGGCTCGGCGCCGAAAGTTGATAGTCCAGCAGCGCTGATAGTAGGTATCATCCGCTTGATTAGCGTAAACATTTTCTACTACCTCTTCATTCATGTTTTCCTAAATCCCTTTCTCCAAACTCGGCTAGTTCAGATGCCTTTTCAAATCGTGTCTTAAAGGAAAATCTACTTTAATACAATTGTTCTGCAAGTGTCTCGTATTCTGGCAACACTTTGCGGATGGTCGTGATCGTGACTGCAGTAATCTAGGCCATGCTTATGGCTGTTAATAATTCGTTCTAATCTCGGCTATAAATCGCAGAACCAACTAACACGGTGGAATTAAAACTGCGTATTTATTGCAGTATCTTTACGGTGGATAGATAGGTACTCTTTATGGTACATCGTATGAACTCTACTTGGAAACTAAAATGTTACATAGGTGTCCCAATTAGCCGATCTCAGGTCTCCTGTGGATCAAGAACAACCTGTTGATGGACAAAGAAACTACACGCCCCGCACCCTAATTGCATAACACACTTTCAGCCACAATCTGAATCATTTTTAAGGATATAGCTTATCCATTGCTTCATATGTTCCAAAAATTTGTCTGCTCAACGACGTAAATTTATAACGCAATGAATGTTGTTGAACTGAAAGCCAAAGCTACTGTTATGTGTTACGTAATCAATTCTTAATCGAGCCACCATGCAATACGTGAGGTTTATAGGCCTAAAACATAAAAAAAATTATAAGTCAAAGAAAAAGTTTTTATGCAGTTTTGATGCCGACATACTGACCATCATTTTGTGTGTGTCGTCATTGTTTCGAATTTGAATAGACGACATTTTACTTCTAGATACAGTAAGTAAGTATGGTGGCTCGATTTAGGAGTCCGATTGTATGATATAGAGCAAGTATAGTCGGTTAGGTTTAATTTAATCATATAATTATGTAAAATCTACGTTCACACGAAATCAGAAAGACAGGTATTGGAATGGTACCGCGAATGTTTGATAGAAATACAAAATAATGACACAAAGCTAGTCTAACCGTGAGAGCGGAAGATGGTTCATTAGTTCATTACTAAAAGACTGTCATAAAGATATATCAGAATCGTCTAATTACTCCCTATAACCTACGTCATACCAGTAAATAATTAACAGCTATTAATAAAAAGAAATCATTCATCACATAAGATAGAGGAAATTAATGTTTCACTACACCGGTTAATAGAGCAATCAGCACTAATTATAATAAAACAGGTCTCGCTCCATTGCACTGTCCTCTGTTCCACTAATTAGGTATAATAGTTATTTCTTAGACAAGTTTTACTATGTTTTTTCCTTGGAATCTAACTGACAACACTTTATCGTGACATTTGTGACCTAGGTATAGTTTTTAACCGACTTCTAAAAAAGGAGGTTCTCAATTCGGATGTCTGGTTTTTTTTTATTTTTTTTATGTTTGTTCGCGCATAACTCCGTCGCTTGCCAACCGATTTGAAAAATTCTTTTTTTGTTGGAAAGGGTATACTTCCCAAATGGTCCCATAGAAATTTCATCAAAAACGGTTCAGTAGTTTGGTTTTTAAACCAAAATTACTGGTAAAAATTACAACTTAAAAATGAAAAATAAAAACTTTTTTTGCAAAAAAAAAATCAACCGACTTCCAAAAACGACACTACAAAGTGAAAAATAACTTTAATTTCGGAAGTCGATGGCAAACAACGAAAATGTGAACCCAACGACACCGCCTTCCGAAATTAAAGTTATTTTTCACTTTGTAGTGTCGTTTTTGGAAGTCGGTTGATTTTTTTTTGCAAAAAAAGTTTTTTGTCTACAAGTACCGTGTAATTAAATGGCTAAAAACAATGATATTATAAGTAAAAAGAAGTGCCTATATAGAACTCAGTCCGTTCACACTCACAGTCATTTTACCTCTGATAGCAGCAACCTAACAGCAACCTTATTGCAACAAAAATAAAGATCATAATGATTTAACAGACTTGTCGGTAGCAGCAACCTTATTAGAATGAGAATAAAGATCACTGTGATTTGGACAGTGATGCAAAATCAGAGGTAATCTATCTGTGAAAGGACTGTACTTACCCTAGATTCGATCTTCAAAAACGGCACAATGTCATACTATTAGATGACAAGTGGACGGTATATCGTAATTATCGGGAGCGAAAAAGAGACAAGACGATACGTAACTAGGGTAATTAGCCAAGTTATGACGTGCCACTTGCGGAGCATAATACATAACCTATCTATCTTTTTGGTTATAATATCATTGGCTAGAAAGGCGATGATTATCGTGAACGGTTAGAAGACATGGTGACTATGACCCAAAATTAATTGGTATAATAACGGCAGGATTTATAATAAGGGCTGATTCGAATATTTGTACAACGTATAAAAGGTGTGAGTAATTGAAATAACTCAAACAGATACCGAGAAGGCCGAAACCGTAGTTCTGAAAAAAACCAAAAGTATCCAGATGCGGGCCGGTTACGGCCGATGACCTACCGATAAACTGATACTGATAATAAATTATTTTATTTTGTAAGTAGGTTTGTGCAAACACTTTTACACGTCAATTATATTTTAAAACTAGATGAGGTCGGCGTTTCCTATCTGACTAGTCTGAGACGAAAGGCCGAAACAAACTCAGAGGTCAGTCTCTTTTAAAGTCCAGACATAATCTTGGTTAGATCATATGAAGACCATGTAGATCGATGTCTGAGATGGTCTTTTGAGGAAAGAACCATACAGATTGAAAGGACCTGTCCAGTCAGTGCACGCATTTGTCAGAAATCGTGCAGCTCAACTCTAAACTTAAGGAGCTCAACGATTTGACGAACAATACCAAAGAAAGGCCATTTGGGTACGCCACATTAATTATCTACTCAAACTGCCAGACCATGACAAAAACTAACAGAACAGAGATAAAATTAAAAATAAAATGACCCACATAGTCTACACATTCACAATAATTAAAATAATAGAATATTTTACAAAGTAAGCAAATGTCATTGTATATATAAAATTAAAAAACAACAATAGAAGAGAAAAAAAAACCAATCAATATGTAAAAATTGGAAGCAGCTCAATCCCAAGCCTTTTTATCCTCGATATAATGTTTGTATAAGTAGTATAATGCTTTCTGGCACAACTTACGTTTAATGAATGATTTGAATTTATTAAGGCTTAGATCTTGAATGGGGCTTGGAAGTTTATTATAAAAGCGTATACATTGGCATCTGAACGAGCCACCTATTTTCGTCACATTTACAACAAGGCTCAAGAAAATATATTTTTTAATTGTCACATTTGTGTTTGTCCCTAGTATTTATATCATGGATATCACTGTATTTTTTAAACAATTTTATATTTTTATGGGCATATAAAAGTGTTTCATAAATATATTGAGAAGGCACAGTCATAACATTAATCTCTTTAAATTTGTCTCTGAGCGAGTGTCTCGGACTTAATTTATAAATTGATCGAACAGCTCGCTTCTGGAAAAAAAGATAGTCTGAATATCAGCGGCATTTCCCCACTATAGAATACCGTACGACATTACAGTATGAAACTAGCTAAAGTACACTAAACGGGCTGTTTCTATATCAGTTAAATTACGAATTTTTCTAACAGCGTATGCTGCGGAATTAGCTCTTTTGACAATTTATCTGTATATGCGGATCCCACTGAAGCTTAGCATCCAAAGTTAGGTATGTCCAAGAATACTGTGCTGTCTTCAGAATTCAATTCTTGGCCCTATATCAACACATTAGTTTTGACCTGCGTAACGTGAGGTAGCGTAAACTTAATGCTTTTGTTTTTTTTCTCGTTTAGAAGTAAATTATTAACATTGAACCAGTGGAATACTTTAGAGATCGCGCTATTTACATCGTCAGTAACCTGCTGCTGACGTTTCAGTTATATATATCGTAATATACCGTATTTTGTTGTCAATGCCAAGAGCAATGACCTCTCCGCTCTTATTTAAGCGTAAGTAGGTACCTATGTATGTGAGATTCTTGTCTCAACAAATAAGAGTATTATTTTGCCAAGAGAAGTGTTATCCAAACAATCGTAGTCAGCTTTGATTTAGTACCATAAATAATACAAGTATTTTTCAAAATGGAAGATTTACTTCCATTTAGTTACCTATATGACCTTTCCTCAAACCCTTATCGCGTAACACACTTTCAATTACAATCTGAATTATTTTGAAAGATATTGCTAATCCATTGCTTCATATGTTCGAAAAATTTGTCTGCTCAAGAACGTGAATAACACAATGGATGTTGTTGTATTGTCAAAATGAAACCCATTGCTACTGATGGTGTGTTACGCAATTACCCCGCAGTTTTTGATAAAAATAAACTAAAATATCAAAAATCAAAATCCGAGTCCTAGTTCCACTATAATCGCAAAACTTTCCATTTTCGCTTTTATTATTTCTGGATGCAAGCCAAAACTGCGAAACTACTTTTCAGTAAGAAAGATACTTCATAATTAATCCATTTTTGCCTTATTTTCAGAAAAATGGCGCTGTACCAAATAGCGGGGGATAAGAATATCTGGTTCTGGCAACTGAACGATCCAGGTCTAGAGCAGTATGACTATATCCAAGATGCTAGAATGTTCTTCATGTCTTGCGACGCGTTTCTGCTGGCCAATCACTTTTTAGCTGAAGAAGACATCGTGGTCATGGACGCTAAGGATATCACGCTCAAGTTTATTACGAAGTTCAACATCTCTGTTGCGAGGAAGCTGTCTAAATATCAAGAGGTGAGTGGCATATCTATTGACCCGACTATGGCAAAGCCGAAGGAGGGTTATGAGTTTAACAGGCTACGTAGGGTACTTCGTCTGTTCCCTAGAAAAATAACGCGGCGGGATTTTATCGCGCACTGGATTTTCAACTCTTAGTATTGAGCCGAGCGTTAAGAATCCAACAGAGTGTATCCCACTCCGTCAAAAAATCACCGTTAGATTTTCAACTCTCGGCGCTAAGCAGAGCAATGAAAATCCAGTGCGCGCAAAACGTACCTGGGCTTAGTCCTAAACTACTCGAACGTATTTTCACAAACAAATACAATCAATCTTCAGCCGATCTATTCTGTAAAAATCTCACCGTGAAAACCTAGGTGAAGTGAGTCATTTCACCTGATCTTAGGTATTTAGGCACTATTGTCAGCTAACTTCAAGCTCACTCCACCTAAGTTTTCACGGTGAGATTTTTACAGAATAGCACTACTGCCGGTCTATTCTGTAAAAATCTCACCGTGATAACTTAGGTGAAGTGAGCTTAGAGTGAGCTGTCAATAGTGCCAATCCCTAGCATTCGTTGGAATGACAGCTCACTCCACGCTCACTTCACCTAAGTTTTCACAGTGAGATGGTTAAAGAATCGCACTGCTGGTTGGAATGCCGCATCTATTCAAGTTGATTGGCCTCTTATACTCATTTGAGTCGATGGATTCTATTGTCACATTGGCTATTGCATCGTTTTCATCATCATTCTCTTGCTCTGATCCCAATTTATTTGGGGTCGGTGCAACATGTCTTTTTCCGAAATACTATTTAGTTTATCGATGTCCTAATTAAGGCATTTTTATGTCCTAGTTTGGCATTAGTATAACTTACCACTCTGCCTGCTTTTCTCTAAATACTACAATATGTTTAGAAATATTCGATAAATAGAAACAGATACAATTCTACATAAGTTTTTCTGTAACAATTGTTTTTGGCTGTACACTCTCCGCCTGTTTATGCCAGCTGTGATAATAAGACCTTTATTTACATTGTTATGCAAATAACGTTCATTTTTCTTAAATAATGGTTAAATACAAAGAATTCGTTGCACATATTAATTTGTTTCTCCCTGGCTGTTCTTTTTTCCAACATCCGCTACTTGACTTATGACGTTAAAGAAATTTATTTCTCAATAAGGAATTACAAAGATTTCACTTACTTTAGAACATTTTTAAAACTTAGGTATACTATAAGAACTTTGACACACAAACTAAGCAGCTATTGACTTACGAGTATTGAGCACAGCGTGATGTTTTGCTTAGCACGCTACACTATGGTGAATAAAACCATCGTGGTGATTCCGTCATTTTCTAGAACCAAGAATCCGCAGACATGACATCCGCACTGCCTCTCACGGAGAAGAGGTCTGTCACATTAGTGGGAACTGTATAGGCTCATTATGTATGCTGCGATTGCTTGTTGGCAAATCTTGATTTTATCTCTCTGATGAATATTCTCTTTTCCTTAATCCCCAGGATGCCATGCCGATTAGAATAAAGCAGATCCACGTGATAAACGCGCCGCCCTTCATAGACAAACTCTTCGGGCTGATGAAGCCGTTCCTTAAACAAGAAATCACTGATATGGTATGTATTTTTCCCTACTTAAAAGATATATTAGATTTTATAAAGTACGCCGAACCAAAATCACTAACTTAACCCGGAGTGCCGCTAAACTTGTGGGATCGCGGTAGACGGTAGAAGGAGATGGAGGCACGCGCTTGACTCCTACCAAAAAGACTGGCCCAGGTTGGCAGAAAACAGAAGTGCGTAGAAAAGTGTGAGGAAGACCCGCGTAATTCATGCATCAAAATTGGTAGACCTTGGTGCATGAACTTGTGTTTACCATCGGGAAGATCGAAAGCTTTTCCTCTATAAAACCAATTCCTTGTATTCCTTGGCATCCGTAGTACCAAACCCATCATGATCTGCCTAGCCTTACGTGGATCGACTGCCTCTCTGGCTTCCTACCATACAACCCAGTTACTGGGCAACACGATAAGAACCTCTTGGTGAGACTTGTGCTAAACCCTTCATTCCAAAATTTTGTTGACCTAATCAATCAAAATCGAAATATTTTGTTTTACATAAACCTACTACATAGGCACTTATGAAACGTCAGAAGCTAGGCGCATGGTTCCAATTGGTCGTGTCGTTACCTATGGAGAAGAGCCGGCAAGAAACTCCACGGTTACTCTTTTAAAAATAATTGGCTTTTACAATGTTTTCAAATTACAATGTTTATAGGTATGGCAGGCCAGTGTAAGCCTGTCAACAAGTACCAGGTACTTAATAAAATAGAAAATGGTCTACAAATCTACAGTCTATAAGGCCTACAACGTTCACACATTCACAAAAAATAACAGGAAATAAAAAACAATTATTATTCATTACAGATTCATTTCCACGTGCCAAAATCCGAGACGATATACAACTTTATCAGCAAGGAAGACTTGCCACAAGACTACGGTGGCACCAGACCTTCTATGGACGAAATGAACGAGATGGCCATGAAAATGATCATGGAACAACGGTAACTATAGTCTCACAATCACAATCTTTCGATTGAATACCAAGAGCAGCCGAACTATTCTGTAAATATCTCACCGTGATAGGTGAAGTGAACGTGTAGTGAGCTGTCAATAGTGGCAAGCTAGCGGGTGAAGTGACAGCTCACTTCACCTAAGTTTTCACGGTGAGATTTTTACAGAATAGAGGGTCGTGGAGAGCAGTGGTGATCCTGTGCAGAGCAGTGGTTGCCCAGTGGTAATGGCCGCCGGGACTTACGAGTTCTAGGTGACCAAAAGGCCAATTCTCGTAATTTAAAACGTTCAAAATCTAGTCGCAGTCTCCTCTCGGCGACAAACAAATGCCAAAAACTTGTCAAAATGTAGGGATATTAGAAGTATTTTTTTGACAGATTGAGACTGAATTCAGACTGTGAACATTCTTAAAATTACGAGAGTTGCCGCTCAGGGCCCGTATTCCCGTAATTTAAAACGTTCAAAATCTAGTCGCAGTCTCATGTCGGCGACAAACAAATGTCAAAAACTTGTCAAAATGTAGGGAAATTAGACGTATTTTTGACAGATTGAGACTGAGATCAGACTGTGAACGTTCTTAAAATTACGAGAATTACCCCTCTGGTCGTAGCCTCGTAGATTCGAATCCTGACACGCGCTTTACTTTGTGTGATTTTTTTTTATCACCAGTGCTCTCTAAATGGCGAAGGAACACATCGTGAGGAAATCGGCATGTCCTAGAACGTAACGTTATAACGTGCGTTATGTATCGTCATACATTTTTTTATATATAACACCGTGACGGTCGACATTATAAAAAACGCACAATAGATTTGAGTTTGTCTATTCATGCATACTTGAAAAAATCAGCCTTTATAACGATGTAATTTTTGTTTATTTCAGAGAAACATTTTTGGACGAAAACTTTTGGAAGACGTCGAAGAAGGGGAAGACATCAAAAGAAGCCACTTTCAGATCTTTAGACATAGACTAATAGTAGATAGTTTAAATACGAGTAGACATGACAATAAGTATTCTGCTTAACTATACGAATATTATACTTACAAGTTATAATAAACGTGTGTGATCTTATATTTTGTAGGCGGTAGTTACGTAGGTGAGTAAATTGATTCGCGATTTTTTTTTAACACGGGTTTGTTGGTACTATTGGTAGGTACAACCTGTTACCGTTAAGTTTGCCACTGACGATGTGATGTAGGGTAGTGAGAAAAAAGTATCAAATATTCAGAAAATTGAAGAATAAATAAATGTTAAGGTGCCGAATAAGAAATTATCACGTGCTTGCAATGACGTTGCTTACGGTACTGGGTGGGCGACTCAGCGGTGCGGCGGCAGTTGGGGTTTGGTGGAAGTGCATTCCAAGGAGAGACAAACTTAGCGCGAACGGGATGTACAGTCAGCATTATAAGTGATTAGTTTTGAAATAGTAAAAAAAAAAAAACAAAAAATAACCTTCTATGAGGAGTTGCATTGTTCAAGTTACATATTTATACTGTACAAATACTGATTTCGCGCTGAAACTCTGCTTGCGCGATGCAGGATTTTGCGTGACGTCAGCGTGATGCGTAGTTCGCATGTTGCGATGTAGATGCCGCCACAGTACGAGTAAAAAAACGTTTTTTTTTAATTATTTAAAAATATCCGATCGCTTACTCATGATGCTGATTTATATTTAAAAAAAAAATGCACAATTTTTATATGTGAGCATACAAATAGCTGGCTGTGTTATTATGTTTGTGCCTTATTCTTTATATATTTTTTTAGTATCTAATTAAATTAGTTAAAACACTGTGTACCTCGCAATTTGCCGGGATCTTGCGAATTTAAGATATTATATTATGAAAAATTAAGGTGTGGTTTTACTCTAGATATCTACGAGAAGATTAATAATTAAAGAACACAGGTTCAATCACGTGTAAAAAGATACAAGAAAGGTAGTATATCTGTCGCAGCCAACTGGTTCCAGTTGGCTGCGACATATCTAAGGAGCGCGGCCCTTCCCCTTTAGTAGAAAACTAAATGTTACAACTTTGACATGTTGTACCTTTGGATTCATGATTACTGAATACTAAACAACTACTGGAAATTAAATTTTTTGGTCCACTCTGTTAGTAATAAATTGGGTCCCGTTGGCACGCTTTGAGTACGGTGCCCTAAAAAAAAAAATAGCTTTGCCATAATTTGTGGACTTCTTTTACGTGAATTTCTGTGACAAAAATGTCACTGATATTTTTTACATAAATGTGAGTTATTATAAATTATATTCTTATACTCATCGAAAATATAAAATTATTCAAGAGTAACTTTGTACCTACTTATTATTATTAAAAAAATAAAACATTCCATTAGTTATGCGCTGGAGTACTCTGTACAAAAATTGTGTTATATTTAAAAATGCCAATTGACTTAAAATAAAAAAATTAAAAAGTTTACTAAACGTGTTTTAATTCTTAAAAATATGATACCCCTAGTGCTAATATACATGAACAGCACGTTTCCAATAAGTAACGGCAGTCGCCGATACTCATTGGGGCATGTTACATTTGTCAATATTATCACAATCTTAGTATCGCGATATCGCAATTATTGAGCACGATACCGTGATACGGCCTATTATACCATCAATATTACCACGGTATCGTGATATTATTGACAATGTAACATGCCCCATTGGCAGCAGCCGTAGACGCGTTGACGGCAGCCAGCGACAGATGCTACTGCAGCCGTTGCCGTCGACAACGGGCCGCTCGATTGTATGTGCACTTACTTGTGAAGCTTCTGAGGTGATTCTGATACTAACTCACTGACTTAAATCATTGACTCTATACTTATTCCACGATCGATTATAGGGTTTAGTCCCATCTCTGCCCATGAATTTATTTATCATGCCCACGAAACATTTCCATCTCGGCACAGTCGGCACCCTGTTTGTCATTGCGTGATGGGAAGGTGCCGAGATGGGTCTAAACCGATTATAGATGATGCACTAGGTAAAAACTTATTAAGTACCGGCCATACATAAATACAATCTATTGCAAATATCAAATGATAAAGGAGACTGGGCACGGTTTGTAATTTCTTTAAGGATAGGTACCTCATCTATACCCCTTGGGCCTTGTGCATAGGGACATTAAAATATGAGCAGGCAGTTTTGAGAAACATGCTTTTTATAATAAACAGGCTGGGTATTTGTAGTTTACACCAGGGTGGATTTTTTGGAATAATGGACCTAGGAATTGATACGGGGGGTTTCTTGGACATGCATTTCCGTTTTTTGGGGACATGCATTACGGGATATATGTAATTGCCAGATAATTTGGTACGTAGATAGGTGCTTTAATTCTGTTATTTTTTTTTAATTTTCGTTATTATTGTGTATTGGAACAACATCATGCAAAATAGGCCCAAAAACTATTAAAAACTATCTCTGCAACATTTTAACCCAGCTAGAAATTATATTAATACAGGGTGGCAGTGACATCGACGCGCAACCAGTTGATGTTTGTCATGGATTCAGTAAATGATTCTGAACGTTGAAATTTTTCGTCAGTTAATATTTTTTTTAATCAGCCATACATTTTGACCACGTAGGTATTGCACTTTTGTATGATAAAGCTTTTTATATTCAACGAAAATGTTCTACGTTGTGCTGAATTCATAATTACAGCCGTGCTATTCCGTAACAATCTCACCATAAAACTTAGGTAAAGTGAGCTGTCAAAAGTGTCAATCCTTAGCATTAGGCGGAGTGTGTCATTTCACCTATGTTTCCACGGTGAGATTTTTACAGAATCGAGCGGCAGTTTGTGCGTCGATGTTCCTGCCTCCCCGTATAGATTTAATTACACTCTCAAACAGGTTTATGACATGTTTCGCTAATATAATACTCCTAAAATAATATCATACTCCTTTTATTATGTACTTACAACAGGTTTTTCTGCAGACTATCTCGTTGTGCCTGTTGGAAGCTAGCAATTATTTTTTAGGATGAGTTTACCACAACACGCGACGACACAGAAGGTGATTACCATGCGGTTTTGTCGAGGTTAGAGGTATGTTTATTGTACCCAGTGATTTAGGACATGAAGGTATTCTATAGTAATAAAAGATCAAAATCCTACTAATATTATAAAGATGAAAGTATGTATGGATGGATGGATGTTTGTTACTCTTTCAGGCATTAACTACTAAAAGAATTTGGATAAAATTTGGCACGCGGATAGTTTATAACCAGGATTAACATATAGAATACTTTTTATCCCGATATTCCCACGGGATCCAGACTTATGTGGGTGAAACCGCGGGGCGCAGCTAGTGCCTCATAAACTGGTCTAAATATCTGACCACTCCTCCTCTGACCTCCCCCTCCCCCCCCCCCCCCCCTCCTTCTCTGACTGATTTCTGTAACACAGCTTCGCCTAGCACAGGAGTCAGGGGCTTCACATGAATGGTTGTAATATTGTTTTTTATGTTAATAAAGTTTTTATTATTATTATTTACTAGCTTTTGCCCGCGACTTCGTTCGCGTGGAATAGTGACTTCCGGCAGATTTTTGGTTTTACCCAAATAGTTCTTACTATTTATTTACATTTTTCCGATGAATTTTCAGTACTGAATTGATGCCGACTCTTGACCAATAGATGGCGCTGTATGTCCGGAATAAATTTTATTTTTTATTTTATTTTTTATTTTATTTCTTGTAATAAAAACTATCCTATGTCCATTCTCAAGTTCCAAACTATGTCTGTACCAAATTTCACACAAATCGGTTCAGTAGTTTAGGCGTGAAGCAAAGACAGACAGACAGACAGACAGAGTTACTTTCGCATTTATAATAAGTTTGGATTTTTATGTTTTTTTTTCATATCTTGGGACCATTGCATCCCGGTCCTTTGGAAGGCGTACGAGGGGCCGAAGCCAACTCGCAGAGGCCCCTTAGGAAATTTTAATGAAATGCGGCACTTATACCTGACGACGATTATCCCTGTATGCATTATGCAAGTGCACCCCAGGACAACCCCCGGTTGGTGTTTGGTGTAGGACTATTGCAGGATATGGAAAAATAAAAAGTTGGACTATGGGTTTGGGTGATTTTAATGGATTGGTTACCTTGAACTATAGAAGAACTATGTCCCCTGCCTGACAATGGCAGGGCGTGACTTGCACATTCAATAATGTGCCCCCGAGAATGGTCGCTAGCACATAGTGTCGTAGCGACAAGGGAACAACATATCCTGAGGTGCTTATGAGGAGTGGAGAGGTATTAATGACGGCACGGTTGGCGCAGTGGTTAACCGATTGACTACTGCGCTGCGTGACGCGGGTTCTACAAATATATTTGTATGACCTACATGTATTTGTTCCGAGTCTGGGTGTTTTTCTATCTATAATATGTATGTATTTACAAAAAAAAATGTATATAAGTAGTTTATCAGCCATCTTGTTACCATAACACAAGCATTAGGTTGCTTAGCTTGGGACTAGATGGCGCTGTGTGAAATGTCCAGGGATATTATTATTATATTATTATTCCACGGCTATCATGATAATCCCGGAAGTACGGTCAAGATCCCAACCAGCATCTTACTGAAATACTTCCTTCCTCCGAGCACATTTGCTCTTGCGAATCTCCACTCAAGCCGGCCAATAAGGCAAGAAAGAGGTGGGAGGTCTGTTCCTCGTCAGTGTTCACTCCAGCCGCTCAATTAAGGCAAGCCAGAGGTGAGGAGCAAGACTACTTCCGGGATATAGGGTCCGTGGGGTCACTTCTGCCCAACAGCTCGCCACATGCTGCCCTGCGGGTTTCTGTATCTCTCTTTGTCTGGCTTCTCACTAGACCTGTTCCGGCAAGGTAAATTCTACCGGCACAGGCCGAGAGTTCGAAGCGCGCAAGCTCCACCACGACGTCAATGTAGAGACGGCGGTGGGGTTATTATTATGTTGTGTTGTCATGACCAATCGGACCGCGCCTGGGTCAACCACCACGGGCCGACCGCGGCAAGCGTAGCATAACCTGCACCCTTATTGCGTAATCATTATAACGGATGTTGCAAAAAATTGCGTGCTCGCCGTAAATAACGCAATGAATGTTGTTCAACTGTCAAAATGAAAGCCATTGCTACTGATAGTGTGTTACGCAATTGCTCCGCGTGAATCATTTTGAAGGATATTCCTAATCCATTGCTTCATATGTTCGAAACATTTGTCTACTCACCATTGTAAATTACGCAATGAATGTTGTTCAACTGTCAAAAGACATTTACTGCTGTTTAGTGTGTTACGCAACTAACCCGCTGATCGATCGACCCGTGCGGCTGTTATTACCTACTTTCTACCTACCAAGTACATATTATAATTGTCGAAGATGATAGAATTGTATTGATAACTACCTAACCTTCCCAAACCAGTGTTCAAATGGGTTATGTAACTATTAAATAATCCAAATTAAGTATTACCAACAATTTCATTGTTATTGAACTTTGTTCCGCTGATCATTAACGCCAAAATATTTTCGCCAATTAGCTCATTTCCAAGCAGGACACACTTCCTGAACAGTAATTATAATCCATACAGTAACACGATGAATAATTAATTGACAATGTATGACGTAGGTTTTCCTATTTTAAACTATTTGAAAACATGTATTGAACCGATGAACGTTTGTGTATGTATGTAACACCCTTTTTAATTTACTTTTGTTTTCGGGGGAGGCCTTCGGCCCTCCGGGGAGTGAGGCCGGGGAGTAAGGCCGGGGAGTGTGGGATTTTTACCTCACTAAAACCACCCCGGTGTGCACCATCAGCACATAAGGGTGGTTCCGGTTCCTCCTAAAAGACCAATTCCGGAACCCCCCTGCGTAACGCCTGTAAGGCACATCCCTGTATGTATACCTAGGTACAGAATAGTAGTATATAGGTACGTGTGCGGCAATCCTAATCCCATTGTGGGTTTCTGTAATATAAAAACTTGAGAGGTGTCAAGGGACACCCGGATGGAACGAAGTTCAAAGAGAGAGAGAGAGAGACAGACAGAGAAACACGCGCACGCCCGCCGCACGGCTTACAACTACAGCAAAAAGTGTCGTTCCATCTTTTGGTCTTCATTTTTTTCGTCTAGCCCCCTTTCGCAACGTGCGTTAGGGAACTTCGTTCCAATAAATAAACCATTTTAGTTAGGAACTCTATATTATTGACATACATTCACACTGACATACATACCTACTTATATTAGGGGTTAAAGTATGAAATTGGCGATTTGTACTGAAAAATTGAAATTCGTTTTTTTTTTAAATTCAATGTTTTTTCTCAATTTTTGTTTTTATCCTGTCTACACCGTTTAGTGTCTACGCTGTTTGTAATATGAATGCTCAATCTTGATATGTTAATTTTATTTTTTTCCTTCGAATTTTATAATTAGTATACCTACAATCCTACATCATTCATAATTTATACTTATTCTCTATTTTTTCGTGTTTACACCTAGTTACATGTGCATGCTGTGGTCTTCTGTAATTGAAAGAGCACACGTAAAAGAACCTTTTTTTATTATTGCATGTGTATCCTTTGTTGGAGATCCTCAATAAATACTGAAATACCTAATCAGTAAAATTCATATAAATCATGTTTTTGATTAATTGGTAGAAGAAAATGGTAGGAATAATTCATCACCTGCTTAGCCTTTTCCCAACAATTAACCGGATGCAGTTGATAGCAGAATTGTTAGGACCAATTACTTGTTTTTTATGCCGACTGTACCTACTTACTTTAATCGCTAAAGGGACAATGGAAAATTTGTCGGCGACGATAGAACGTATGGATATCCCAGCAGTCTACATATATTTGGCCTTCGTGTGCTTAAGTGCATAGATTTCTATACGTTCTATCGTCGCGGACAAATTGTCCCTAGTCTGCTTAACGCCTAGTGCGCCGCCATTTTGCATACGGTAACATTTTTCAAAAAATATAGGTACCTCGGTGTTTTTTGTCTAATTAAATGTTTTATTATCCAAAGCCATTAAAATAATGTTTATAGCGTTTAACATTTTAATGATTAACCGGACTACCACAAAACAGTGTTTATCAGTTGTTTAGGCTAAACACCTTTTAAACACGACATAATTATATGGACTTTGACATAACTGACCTTAAACACTCGTTCAACAAGTGTTTAAGTTTTTGTAGTAAGACCCTTAATGCTTAAAATAAGACGTCGATACACAACACTACTCGTATAAAAGACCAAGTTTTTTTTCGTCAAAAACATCGACACTCAATTAGTTACCATGGATTCAGCACATAATTCTGAAACCCCCTGCATTGAAATTTATCGTTAGTTATTGGTCATCGGTCGGTTAATACGCCAGTCATATCAAAGTTTGCGATTTTAGCGTTATTTAGTGTTAGATATGACTGGCCTATAAACGCAGGCTGTCCAGAATCATGTACTGAATCCATAGCAAAAGGTTGTGCGTCGATATCCTTGACACCCTCTATATTGTATTGTACAATAAGCAACTCCCGTGCAAAAATGTGTTCTAACCTGCTAACCGCTATCATTATCATTTGCCTAGATTTTTGTTGTTGACTATGTTGGGGCTTCCAGTCTAACTGGATGCAACTGAATAGGAGTTTCAGTGTCCATGTGCTATGGGAAAGAATAACATAATAGTTGATTAATGGCATTTAGACCTTAGGGAGCTTAATGCCTAAAACAAAGTTTTATATAGGTAGGTATTCTGGCTACTATTTTGCCAAAGACACGAGTCATGGACGTTCTAACCCTAACACAAACCTAACCCATAATTTACAGCCAGTCTATTCTGTAAAAATCTTACCGTTATAACTTAGGTGAAGTGAGCTGTCATTCTATCAGCCGATCTATTCTGTAAATTTTCACCGTGATAACTTAGGTAAAGTGAGCGTGTAGTGAGTTGTCAATAGTGGCAATCCTTAGCATCAAGAGAAATGACAGCCCACTGTTTTCACAGTGAGATTTGTACAGAAATCTCATTAACACTTATGATGGTTAAAGTCAAATCATTAATTTCAAATAGGTACAGAAAAGCTAAATAGTAGGTAGGTATTAATTCTAGTCGTCCTTCCAAAAGGTAGTTTCGTATGGAGAAAAATGGGATGCCATGGGTAAAGTGTAAGTTCCTAAAGTCCTAAGTTCTCACAGTGAGATTATAACGAAATAGACCGGCTGTTTTACGACTCACTTCACCGTTCATGGTGAATATTTACAGAATACCCAGATTTATTTTCTTGTCATTACGTAAGCTAATATAATTAGACATATTTCTATCGAATCCAGATAACCGAAAATGCCTGTAAAATAACTTTAGGCACTTTACCCCCTAAGGTCTGTTAGGTCATTAGTAGGTTACTACTTCGTGCACACACAATTTGAATATTCAGTCCAAAAAAAAAAGCAAAAATTTGGTTTTATTATTATGGATTCGATTCGGTCAGATATTTTGTAAAAAAATATTTTATTTGAAGGCGAGGTTCTATAATTTTTTTGGATCCCATAAATATTTGTTATGGTCCGAAATGGATAAAAGTATCCGATGTCCTAACCCAAATCAAAGCCTATCCGTATGCCTTTTATCCAAATCCGTTCAGCCGTTAAAGAGTGAAAAGGTAACAGTTAACCAGATATTAAAAAAAATATCTTCTTGTCCCATATACCGCAGTGTCTCAAGACGAAAGTCTTTGACCAGTGCGTGTTGCCAGTTATGACCTATGGCAATGAAACGTAGTCACTCACAATGGGCCTTATTAGGAGGCTAAAAGTCACCTCAAGGGCAATGGAGATGGCTATGCTTGGAGTTTCCTTACATGATCGAATCAGAAATGAAGAGATCTGCAGGAGAACCAAAGTAACCAACATAGCCCGAAGCATTGCCAAACTTAAGTGTCAGTGGGCCAGGGCACATTGCTCGCAGAATAATGGGCCATGGGACCGAAAGGTTCTGGAGTGATAACCGCGTACCGGGAGACGTAGCGTTGAAAGGCCTCCCACTAGGTGGACTGATGACCTTGTGAAGGCCGCAGGAATCCGCTGGATGCAGAAAACCCGAAACCGGTCGAAGTGACGGTACTTGGGGGAGGCCCATGTCCTACCATCGAGGCGGTCCAGCCGGTGCTCGAGCGCTGGCTCGGGAGGAGGCACGGCTCCCTGTCGTTTCGGGTGACGCAGGTGCTCTCGGGGCATGGTTGCTTCGGGAAGTACCTGTGTCGCATAAACAGGGAGCCGGACGGCCGGTGTCACCACTGCGTCGACTGACGGGAGTACACGGTGCGGCATACGCTGGCAGAGTGTGACACCTGGGAGGAGCCGCGCCGTGCCTTCATCTCAAAAGTAGGCAGTGACCTGTCGCTGCCGGCCGTGGTCGAGTTGATGGTCGGCAGCGAAGAGTCCTGGGACGCGGTGGTTTCCTTCTGCGAAACAGTCGTCTCGCAGAAGGAGGCTGCGGAAAGGGAGAGGGAAATCTCGTCCACTCACCCGGCCCGCAGCAGGCGCACCGGGCGTCGGCGGAGGGCGGACAACGCCCTCTTTCAGCCCCCTCTTTCTGTCCAGGGGCGACGTACTCTGGGACGTCCGTCGCCCCCGATACATCAGGACCCGAGGTGGCGGCGCGTAGTGTTCCTCGCGCGCCCCTCTTAGACGTCGCGGGGGGAGTCAAACACCTCACTCCCCCCTGACACGAGGAGGCCCGCGGTGGCGGGCCGGCGTACCAGTCGGGGGTCGCAGAAGGATCGTACGTTCCCGCGACCCCCGGCGTAAAAAAAGGCCTATGTCCAGCAGTGGACGTCTTTCGGCTGCAATGATGATGACGAGTGGTGCTGTAAGAAAGGATTCCACATCTGGGCAGGTCAGATGTGGGGTTGAAGTGTATGAGTGAGCAAGTTGCGTAACGTTGTAGCTATCCTAATGTTAATTTGTAACACGAACTAGGATAGCTGATGCTCGGTGCAGGTTGTTACAACGCATAGGGCTGTATTCTAAATTGTTACAATACAGCAACAGTAATAGGATTCTTACATTCACACAGCAACGTGAAACTAGTTTATTTTTAGCTCACAATCATGAGAATATTATAAGTAGGGTTAGGTAGGTAGGTATTTATTCGTTGAACTCTGAATAATAATGGTGAACTTTACAAACAATCATGTGCTTATTATATCTATCATAATTCTAGACTTCTAAAACACGCTCAAGTAGGTATGTACATGCATAATGATATCGAAGCATGTGACAGATTATATGATGACTACAACATTATATTTTTTAACACGCTTTTATTAGCTTCACGTGTAACTAACTAACTAACGTAGAATTAATTGAATTGAATTGAAAAATCTTAGAAGTTAGTTTTAATCTACTTCTAATTGTCGTATCGAAATGAAACTTTGTATTTATTTGTAGTTCGGATGACAAAACTATAATTTGGTATTTTGGAGTTGAGCTGATGATGGAGCCAGGAGATGTATAATGGAACTCTTTAGTGGCTACTTGTAAACCCCATGAGTTTACTAGGAGCCCCTAATCATCATAACTGACTTGTTTGATTGACTTTATATTTATTAGCTTAATGAAGAATATACTAGACGCAAAATTCAAAAATATGTAGTTTTAAAAACTAAAAACACGCTTTTATAACGCATTAAAAATTATAAAAGAATTAAATTAAATAAAAAAACCGTGGAGTGCTTTTTAAATTAATTATAAGTGCGCTCCACGGTTTTTTTTTTATTTAAGTTCTTTTTAAAATACAGGTTTTAGGACCGATGTTGTGCAATAAAGTCCGACTTCTCTGCCGGCTTAATATCCTTGGTATAGGGCGTGGCCTATCCCAAGGATATTAAGGATATTAAAAATAAGAGTAAATGTAAAACAAAAATATGTACCTAATCATAGCCAGAAAGTAGAGAAAAAAAAATAGATTCCACATTGGTCACAACATTATGTTATATTTTATTTGTTTTACGAATAGTTTAAAAAGTGTTATATTTTATCTGTGGTAGTTTCATGTCTGTGGATGTAAGGAAGAATGGCGGGAATTCTGGCTTGAGACTTGTAAAGTTGTAAACTTTGACATTATTTTTGGGTAATATCGAATACTATTATAGTGGTTGAGAGAAATACAACGAAGAAATAAGTAATACTGTGCTTATTTCGTACATATTTACTGATTGCACTCTTGAGGCATGCTTAACGACATTAAGCTAGGCTGTATGAAATTAGGTAGATCCTTTCTTCGCGTTTTTATTCTTTTATGTCTCTGTTATTCTGTCTCAAACTTATGGATATTTTTAATAAAATGACTAAGCTGGACCAGAATATAGAGGCTATACTGTGAGAATGTGTTTCTTAAAATGATCTCTACAAGGCTCCGTTTGTTTAATACGAAGCATAGTTCTCAAGGCTCTTTTCTGTATAACAAAAGCAGCATTTATATTGTATTGGTAGCTGTTGCCCCAGAACTTTATGCTATATCTAAGTCTAGACTCTTATGAGTGCAAAATATACCATTCTGAGGTGAGCAATGGTTAATTCATCTCTAAGACTCATGAGAGCATAGCAAGCACTACTCATAGTGTTAGTGACCACTTCCAATTGAAAACTTCATCTATTTGTACTCCCAAAAATTTTACATTGTCTACAATATACACTTTATTCCCTAATAAATGTACTTTGACATTATCGTTGTTCTTCACAGTCAATTTAAATAATAAACATTGCGTCTTTTTTAGATTTAGTTTTAGATAATTCATAGTGAACCATTTCTCAAGAGCACATAGGATAAAATTAATCTTCTTTTCTTAATTTTCCATATTGTCGCTAGCTATAATAGAGCTTGTGTCATCGGCAAAAACTACAAGTTTAGTATAATCTGAAATACTTTTCATATAAGCTATCAGATCATTTATAAATATTTATTTCATTACCTCGTTTCTAGTTGTATTGCTCTTGGTTAATATAATCAGCCTATAATGTTCCCACTGCTGGGACACAGACCTCCTCTCTGTGAGAGAAAGTGGGCCTAAATACACCACGCGGTCCCTGTGCGGGTTGGTAGATGTCACAACATGTCTTCGAATTTTTGGTTCTAGGATATACCGGTTTCTTCACGATGTGTTCCTTCACCGTTTTGAGAGCAGTGGTAATTAAATAATTTACACAAAGTAAAGCGCCTGTCTGGATTCGAACCTGTGCCCTACAACTCGTGAGTTGGGGCCGTTACCACTGGGCCAACACTGCTTTCTCTGTAACAACATCTATGTCCAAGAACATAGGTATGTAGGTACGTCATTCACTATGATAACAGAGTATCGCAATTTACCATTGCGGTTACAACAAACGATGGGCAAATTTTGGCATATTTCATTTCAATGGCCCATGGATTGGTGTTGCGACAATCGCATTACCACAGAATCCACTATGCGTGTCGTTCGCATTCACAAAGTCGTCTAGTGTTCGCTCGGCCTTAGCAATTTTAAAAATCGAATCGCGCAGATAAGTTTTTTATTTATTTATTTAGTGACGGTTGAGACGCCATTCAGTGAAGTTGGATTTATCGGACGTGCTTCAGCGAGAACGATTTTCGTATTGTTGCAATTAATTCAAGGTAAACGGTTTGTTATTATTAACGTTGTCTAGATATAGGCTCAATTTGAATGAATTTTATATAAAAAACCTAAGTGAATATTTTTGGGGCAGTATAAAATTCTACGTTGGGCAAGTAATTTTAAAAAAAGTTTCTTCAGCAGGTAGGTAGGAACATTTATTCGATCATACTATGTTTAGTATTTACTTTTAGTTAGGCTTTATTAAAAAAAATCATTAAGGTAATTAATAACAGACCCCATTTATTAATTTCTATTATTTTATTTTCCTTAACCTTCAATAGGTTCTTTTTTCGTTATCTCTATTACAATTTACTGTATGTAGGTAATTAGTTGAGGATTAGGAAATTAACGTCGGGAATTAAGGAAACTATAAATTATTATTATGATCTTGCGGATTACTTGTCTGTTTTTCATTTTAATTATTTAGGCACAAATATCGACTTTAATATACCTACCCCTGTATATTAAAGTCGATACGCGCAAACTGAAACCATGAAATTAGCACAGAATTCTGAACCCTGACTGAACCTACAATTTTTCGTAGATAATTAAAAAAAAAATTACCTGTTTCATACATTTTGACCGTATTGCACTTTTCTGTTTTTTTTTTTGATAACCTACCAAAAAGTCTGCTGTTTCACAATCATGTATCCACTGAATTCATGGTTACAGTTTGCGCGTCTATGTCCCTGCGATCCTGTATGTCCTATAGAGTAGTAGTGTAGAGCCGTCTCCACTTTTATTTAAAAGAAATCTTTGTGGTCAACGTAGATTTACAATTATGATTTTGGATATTTTATGCCGCATGTTTTTTACAAAGAGGAAGTCTGAAAGTGGCACAGGTAACTGAAAAGTTGTGTGGATATCGGTTTTCATGGTATGGGCCTGTCAAGACATGTCATACGGAGGAATGAGGACAATGTCGTGAGGAAAGTTAAAAAAAGAGCACGTAAAACTGACAAAGTGTCATTAAAAATAACCAAAAAAAAACATGTGGGACGTCAAAGGAGTATTGTATTACCCAGTAACTGGGTTGTGGAGGTCAGATAGGCAGTCGTTCCATGTAAAACACTGGTATTCAGCTGCATCCGGTTAGATTGGAAGCCGACCCCAACATAGTTGGGAAAAGGCTGGGCAGATGATGATGTGGGACACCAAAAAGGCTCCTATCTCGGCATAATGCTGCGATATTTAATAAAATAAATACCGCAGCGCTCGTATTCTGATAGGGCCCGGTGTATAAACTTAAATCTTAAAGTAACATTTGCACCTACCTGCGAATTTTATAAAAATCTTTACGACTGCTATTACAACTGTCGGTCGATTCTGTAAAAATCTTACCGTGAAAACTCAAGTGAAGTGAGCTTGATGCGAGTTGTCAGTAGTGTCAATCCCTAGCATTATTTGGAATGACAGCTCACTCCACGCTCACTTCACTTAAGTTTTCACGGTGAGATGGTTACAGAATGGCACTGCTGTACCTGTAACCGATCTATCATTCATGAGTCATACCCATGACACATTCATAGTCATGGGTGTTGAAGATGATTATCATTTTAATTTATCTAACAACCTCTAGTTTAACTTTAAATAAGATTCCGTATGTAGGTACATTCCATTATCGTGTAGAAACGTTAATGTAAACTTTAAAGACTGCGACTACAAAAAATTAAAAATAAGTAAGTTCCATAAAAAAAAAATTTTTGTCGTAAAGAAGTTTAAAAAAAAAAAAACGTCCTTCTGCCCGCGACTTCCTTTCACGGAAGTCAACTATAGGTAGGTACCTGCCATAAAACATAATTGTTCCGTACTTCAACAATCAAACGATTTTATATCTCATTATTATACTCTTAGTTTAGATTACCTGCGATTATTTTAATTTGTTTTGACAAAAAAGAATCCAAATACCTATTATTTTTTTAAAATGAAAAACAAACGGGTCGTTGAACACAAAAAGGTCAAGCCTCGAATAGAAAAATGAGTCGTTGAACGCAAAAGTAGACCTTTTTGCATTCAACGGCCCATTTTTCAATCATATTTAAGTAATTCAATAAATTCCATGACTGGTTTAGTTTGTTTATAGGTTTGAGTTATCCTTTTTTTAAAATTAGTTGCGAATTTATGCTTAAAAAAAAAACATAAAAATAAAAACTAAAATGATCCCGTTTATTAGATTCCTACCTAGGTACTGAAGTCAATTTGGTTTGTTGAATTATACCTAAATAAATGACATTCATCTTCGCAGCCAGCTTATATATTTGTTTTTTTACTCGCCATTTTGAAGAATTTGCTCCGGCCTGCGGTACCTTCCCATGGCCTTCTAAGGTTTCCAAACAATATAACATTTATTTTTTAATTATGTAAGTTAATAAAAATAATTTAATGAACGAAACAAAACATGTCGTTTAATTTGCATTTTAACTTACCTACATTTTTGAAATTAGAATTTTAGAGCCTAATTCCATAGAACATAAAATTAAATTAGTATAAATTATATTTATGGTATAATTATATTTTACGTAATTCATCATCATCTGCCTAGCCTTTTCCCAACTATGTTGGGGTCGGCCTCCAGTCTAACCGGATGCAGCTGAATACCAGCATTTTACATGGAGCGACTGCCTATCTGACCTCCACAACCCAGTTACTGGGTAATACGATACCCCTTGGTAAGACTGGTTGTCAGACTTTCGGGCTTCTGACTACCCGTAACGACTGTCAAGGATCCACGAATGACAGTGCTTTCCGAGGCACGGAATATATTTTACGTAATTATATCAACATAATTATTATTTGTTATGTACGATCGCTCTTTTTTTTCTTCGATAGGTAATTTTACTAATGTAAGCCCGAGTGTATAATTTTCAGTCGAAAGAGTTTTTGGGCTCCGATGGTTACAAAATGAGGATGATTACAAAAAAAAAAAAAATGTAATACATCATACAGCAGATAGATACTGGACACAATCATAATCTATGTAATCTGCATTCGCGCTTTATTGGTCAAAAATGTAAACAAATATGAGTTTATGGAAAAATAACTTTAATAAAGTTCAGTTTACGCTACAACTTCAAACATTTTTATAACTATTTCAATATAAACACTCTAAAATCAACTTAATGACCATTAAAATAAAGTTGATATTTGTTTAACTTGAAATAACATCAATTTGAAACATTAGTTTGAATAAACTTTAGATATGCAATTTGAAAAATGTCTTTTCAGATGACCCAGGTTAACGAAAAAGATGTGGCTGCCTTCAAAGACTGGTTGGCTAAGGAACCGACCCTACCCAAAAATTTTGGTAAGTACCTACCTACTCAGTTACGTAACACCCAATGTGTGTCAATCACAACTGCAATTAACATGACTTTGAAAATCTGTCAGCCAAGGTTGATATCAGACGCTTCACTCAAGTTAATGTTTAATTTGAGTGAATGTACATTTTAGTTTCATTTCACGTTTAGAGGCCTCCGACAAAGTTACAAAGGATTAAGGAATGAACGTTCATCTGCTCATTTTCTTTTATATTTCAATCTGAGATCTGTCGAGCTACTGTAAAAATCTCACAGTAAAAACTTAGGTGAGTTGAGCTTGAAGTGAGCTGTCATTCCACCTTGGGATTGACACTGTTGACAGTTCACTTCAGTTCACCTAAGTTTTGCTGAATACCACCAGCTGAGCTCTGTAAGCGAGTGAAAAATATCGAGTGACGAAATCCAAAATCGTTCATTAATTAATTCGTTAATTTTTTATTCAGACATTTCGAATAAAAGACAAAAATTAACAAAAAGTGAAGCAAAACTTTTGTGTCGATAAGTATTGGCCTTTTTAACCGACTTCAAAAAAAAAGGAGAGGTTCTCAATTCGACTGTATTTTTTGTTATGTTTCTTACCTCAGAACTCCGTTGTTTATAAGCCGATTTGCAAAATTCTTTTTTTATTTGTAAGAATATACTTCAGATTGGTCCCATAAAAAAAACATCAAAAACGGTTCAGTAGTTTGGTTTTTAAACCAAAATTACTGGTAAAATTACAACTTAAAAATGAGAAATAAAAACTTGTTTGCAAAAAAAAAACAACCGACTTCAAAAAAGACACTACAAAATGAAAAATAACTTCAATTTCAGAAGTCGGTGCTCGGTGGCAAACAATTAAAATGCGAACCCAATGACACCGACTTCCGAAATTAAAGTTATTTTTCACTTTGTAGTGTCTTTTTTGGAAGTCGGTTGTTTTTTAGAAACCGATTGGAAATCATGCATCACGCTTAGTACAGTTAAGTAGTACCTAGTTAAACAAATACTTCGCATGTATTTGACCTCGATGACGATTTACCTAGTAGAGTTCGAGTATGTCACCGCGTCTTTCACTATCAGCAATTTCGCTGTTTTTGTCATTTTGGGGTATTGGGTCATGTATTCATTCGGTGTGCTTTTTTATCTATATTAATTCTCGTATTATAAAGAGGTAAAATTTGTTTGTTTGTATGTATGTAGGGGGTAATCTCTGGAACTACCAGTCAGATTTGAATAATTATTTTTGCATTTGATAGCCTAATTCATGAGGAAGGTTATAGGCATCAATATATATATAACATCACGCTGCGACCAATAGGAGCGGAGCATCATTGAAAAATGTTGCAAAAACGGGATAAATGATTCCTTTTCAGAGCCTCGGTTGCGTGCGCTGCGTAAACGGTTTAAGTTACGCAAAAAATATGTATGATGGAATTGTTCCTCTTAAAAAGTTAGAAAAAAAGTCCGCGACAGCATACAAGTATGTCTACCTTTTAAGATTGACTCACTATAACCTTTTTTATGGTAATCAAATTTGTTAGAAATTACTGCATTATTTGCGAAGGTGTTTTATCAACATGATATCCTTATCCAAATGATAATCCTAATCCAAATAAATACGTTATTCATCACAAGTATTTAACTGTGAACAAAATTGCGCTAGATATCACTTGATTTCAATCAACATCTTAGGAGATATCATAATTTTAAAATAACTCGGCAACAAAATAGGTATGATAACGTTCGGGTCGGTTCTACATCACGCTTGGTCAAAATGAATACAGTCAGAAAGAGAAGAAAGCGAAAACGAAGTGATAGTGCGGGCGAGCGATGCGATGCGACGTGGTGGGGGTGGGGGGGGACTAGAATTTCACGCGGACAAAGTCGCGGGCAGAAGCTGATAAATAATATAAGCAAAAGTAATGCGGCTTGGGCATTAGCAAATTGAATTGAACCCAAGCAGGCACTTTGTGCAATTTTTTTCATCACCAATGCTCGCAAGACGGTGAAGGAAAACATCGTGAAGAAACCGGTGTCTTAGAACCAACATTTCGAAGACATGTGACATCCACCAAGGCGCACTGGACCTGCGTGGTGGGCCCACACCCTCTACTGGAGTGGGTTCACATCTACATAATACAGAACAGTCCAACGACTCACGACCTCTCGCTCGCTTTTTCCCATTTTCTACCAATTGACCAATATCCATTTAATAATGAAATATGAATACACAGTACAGTTGAATACTAAATACTTAAGACATCATTATTCTTATGCCGTAAGCTACAATGCTGATTCATACGTCAAACACGTAAACGGTTGTCAAGTTGCCAACTATAAGTACTTGGTCATGGCAGCTATATTATCTAACGGCAAAATATTACATATTTACTCAGCTATTAGATCTTCTCTTTTAGCCACTTTCTCTCTGGTGATAATCATCGTCATTGGCAGTTTTTGTCAACCACTATTGAGGCCTCCTTCTGTGCCATGCTTCCTTAGTCTTCCCTTTTCCAGACCTTTGCAGTAGATACTTATACTTTGTATTGGGTGCCAGAATTTAATTCAGTGGATCAATCGTTATAATTTATAACACAGACTTTCGTAGCAATTGCTTTAAAAGATTCCTATTGCCGAATTCGGAATGGCGTTTTGCCAAACTGGCCACTTTGATCTCAAATACTTATCAGAAGGCCAATTCTCGTAACTAAAAAACGTTCAAATTCAAGTCGCAGTGCCGCAAAAGTTCCAAAATGTCACAAAAGGTATTCTACTAAATTAAAAAAAGTAAGTCAAACATGAGGTTTACTGCAATGAGATTGCGACTAGACCGAAAAAAAAAATGTACCAGAACGGTATTCTGCTAAAGTTTTGACTAGACATTTAAAATAAAATTGGTATTCCACAAAAAATAAGAACGTGAAAACTGACGTAAGCCATGAGATTATTTGTTGACCGAACTGTGACTAATAATTTTAGCTTCTGAAAAGTTACGCGTATAATATTTCCCGCCTTTTTTTGAATTTAGTAAGAATTCCCAATTTTTTTGGACAGAAGTTTCGTTGTATGTTTTTCGTTTGTGAAAAGATTTTGGATACTGTTGAATATTATTTTAAAATGAGTGGTTTTGGTTTGCATTTGCTATATTTAACCCGGGCGCGACGTGCAGACGAGGCAGCAGCGTTAGAAAGACGGAGAGAACGCCGCCGTTCTGACCGTCGTCGTCGTCTTGCAACGGATGCTTTTGCCATGAGCGACCGTAAGTTTGTGAAGACCTACAGGCTCACTAAGTCGCTCGTGGCAAATTTAATAACGGAGCTGACGCCGCACATCCCGCGGGAAAGACGCAGAGATGGAATCGATGCTGCCGCCAAGGTTAGTCTTAGTTACCCATACCTATTTATTGACAAGCAACAAGGCAGCTAGATTCCAAACTTTAAATTATCTACTTTTTCTAGGTACTGATAACCCTGGCGTTTTACGCCAGCGGGTCCTATCAGACCTTGGTAGGTCAGCATTTCTCCCATGCAGTTTCCCAGCCGAGCGTCTCTAGGGCGGTCAAACAAGTGACCCTAGCCCTGAACCACCCACATGTTTTTCATCAACATGTATCTTTCCCTTTGACAAGGGAGGCCCGAGAAAGGGCTAGGAGTGGGTAAGTCTAAAGAATAACGCATAAGTAAGTATTATATATAATGATGATGCACGACAATCTTGCAATGCGTTGCGTTGCTACGCGGCCCGAACTAATATGTGACCTATTACTATGTCAGCAATACATGCAATACAATAACAATTATAATATTTGCATTTTAGATTCTATGCTAAATTTGGATTCCCGGGGGTGATTGGCTGCATTGATGGTACCCATGTCTGCATCATAAAACCATCAGACCATGAAGAGGCCTATTACTGCCGGAAAGGCTACCACTCGCTGAACGTGATGATAGTAAGTGTTAACATTGATGTAGCTACTAATCCAGCGGCTACAACGGCGGGGTGCGACACATATTCTGTCAGGGCGGGAATTCAAAAACATTTAGGGCTGTTTTTCCATCGCCAGATAAAATAAATATTGTAAATACGAAGTAGGCATGTAATGACACCAATATTATAATGAAGTACTCTGTGAATGACACGACACGCCGCACGCGTCTCCACGCACCCGCTTCCCGCGCCCCTCGCTGCACTATCGCCCCGTCGTCGCCCGCACCCCTCTCCGCGCCCGTCAGTCAAAATCAATCACGATCACAAACGGCACGAGTTTTGCACTGTCTCAGTAATCAGTATTTCACTCGAATTTTCTGTGTTTTGTATTGTGTGAACGATAGGTATCGTGTTTTATTATGCCGCAAAACTCATTTGATTCACCGTACAGGCGCTTCAACGCGACCGATACGACGCGAACTCAAAGCACCTATTTACAAAGTAACGGTTTTCTTAGTGGACACTACGAACATATGTGCACATCGTAGCGTAAATAAATAGCGGTTCCTTGTGTTTAGTTGACTATTGCGTAACAATATTGCCTCGCCGTAAAAGTAAAGGCAACGATGGCAACGCCATGAGTGGCGCGTCGACGTCCCCGACGTCCGCGCCGCTATCGCGACGCTGCGTAGTTTCTGGAGGCGGACGCCAAGGTTAAGTGGAAATTGGAATCGAACCGTCAATTGGTTCAGAGCCTGCTGGCTAGGTACGTCGGCCGACAACGTCGCAGCTTCATCGTCTCCATACAACGGAACACTGAAACTTCGCGTGCTGTATGTCAGGATTTAGCGGATCACGCCACGACTCGATCGCGCTTCGCCGAACTTCCATAAATCGTGAAAAAGGATACCTATGAAAGTAGACATGATTTACGGTTTACCTACTACATACATAGACGCCTTTGGAAACTTTAACCCGTGAATCCGTTTACAACCTAGATAAGTTGGTTGAGAAGGCGCTAAACTTAAAGGAGTCTCTGTCCTAAGACGAAAGACGCGCCGCTAGCGCAGCCCCGGCCTGCGTTGTCGCCGGCGACGACCGCGCGCGCCGTCGCGGCCTCCGCGACGAGTGCACCGGCGGACATACCTACTGAATCGTCGAGCGCTATGGGTAGTGCTCAGTGTGGTAAACAATAGCAAAAACTCGCCAAAATGACTATTTTGTGTTTATTGCCGTAAAGTCGGACCTACTCGCAACTCTTGCTAAAATATTATAGATAAAACCGATAAAAGTTCAGTGAAGTGCTATGGTTGCACAACTAACGGTGTCATACGATTTAATTGCCCTAAATGTTCTGTAAATAGTAATAAGGAATCATTTTCTGTTCTCAATATAACATGTTAGACCACAATAAGATTTTTGATAACACTGTAGCTGTAATATTGTTTCACACGATTGATAAAAAAGTGTAACCTTAATATCAGTAGGACCTACTTAAGTTAAGCAAACAGCAACCAATCCACACACATGCCAAAATCAAGATAAGTAAACAAAGCTTTCAAAAATGCAACTTCTATCTACCATAAAGAGATCAAAATGATCTGACAATTATTTTAACAGAACAAAACATTTCTATGATAAGGATATCAACTAACAAAACACTTATTCAAAAAACTAACAAAATCCATGTCCCATGGTAACCCGACAATCTAAAAAAATCATTGAAATTGATTTATTTTCCGTACCATATGGTTGCTTTTATTATATTTTTTTATCAATTATGTAGAACCAGGCGGGTTGGTTATTGTTTGCATATTATTAAAAATGGCATAATCCTATATATTTACAAAGACTTGCATTACTTGGTTGCGTGTTGATTTATCTCTATTTTCAACTTCTAAGATGTCTTTGAATCTGTGTTGTAATAAACTTCTTAATAAAATTATAAGTAGCTCTAATTAGGCATACCAAAATCAACCCACACAAAGACAGGTTTTGTCAAAATGTGTACAAAAATGTTAAATTGTATTGTAATTGTTTGTTATTTTGTATAAAGTTTATTTACAGTAATGTACAAAATAATTTGTTCTATGTAAACAAGTATTAATATTGATGAATGTCATTAACATTTTAATAGTAGGTACCTACTTAATAAAAAAAGAAACTTAACGGTTTCTTTTAGCAAAACTTTGGTGTGGGTTGGTTCCTTGTTAATTTATTACCATGCCATAATTTTAAAGTTAAAATAAAAAAAATTACATATTTCTTTTAAACATTTTACTGAAAAGTTAAAATAAATCTTAAATTCTTATTTATCCTTGTTATGAAAACTTTTAGTAAGTAAACAAAACCAATACATGTACACAAGATGAAAAATAAAGATTTCTTTTCATCATTGTATGTACTTAGGAAAGAATATAATTAATAGAAAGAAAACAATAGACGGAGAGAAAGTTTTATGGTTCAATGCTGAAGAAATTATGGTTAAAAAGGATGAAATTGCTGATTCCACAAGACTAGCACTATTTTTATGTGAAGCTGCAATAGAAGTAGGAGTAAGGAAATTCTGATATAGAAGATGATCTCGAAGGATTTTTGGGTCGAAATGATTTTGAAGAATATTGCTTTTCATATTTCTTATTATTATAAGAATTTAAGATTTATTTTTATTTCTCAAGTAAAATGTTTAAAAGAAGTATGAGATTTTTTTAAGATTTTGCTTTAAAATTATGGCATGGTAATAAATTAACAAGAAACCAATCCACACAGACAAGTTTTGCTAAAAGAGATCAATAAGTTTCTTTTTTTATGACTATTAAAATGTTAATGATGGTCATTAATATTATACTTTTATATGTAGGTAGGTAACATATATATACAATTTTACACACACATAAATTATTTTGTACATTACTGTAAATAAACTTTATTCAAAATAACAAACAATTTTACTGTACACGAAAAGCATGTTAATTTTTTGACAAAAACTGCTGTTTCTCGTTGTGTGGGTTGATTCCCTTTTGCGTAAGTAGGTCCAATAGTGAATTTTATTTAAACAATGTATGTAAGGCTTCTCAATAATTATGATCATTATTTATGTAGTTGTAAGTGTGTTAGCGAATGTGATGCATTGCCGAGTCGAGTAGGTAACTTGCCTGCGTCGAACTTATGTACCGACGGTTGTCTGATACTCGATATTGAGATAAGCGGTTATTGTGGTACGGAGTTAGTAGATACGGCTGCCAAGCCTAGTGTAGCCGGTTCGATACTATACGCACTGCTTCGTAATCAAACTTTTCTTTTCATAGTTGTTTTATGTCGGTCAAATTAGCCGAAGCGCGACGACGGTTTAGTGCGGGGCCTTAAAGTTTTACTCGTGGATGTTGACGTATTACTTAGGGGGTCGGCAGTACCAATCACTTTTTCCTGATTTAGTAAATAATGACACGTTGCTGAGTGTTGATTTCCTGCGTAAAGCCGGTATTGTTATTAATATGTCGAACAATACTTGGTTCACAGCTGTTCGGTCTGAGGTCATTCATCCCTTGCAGTGTCAGACCCTACGTGACGTCGTAGGGTGCGCCTCCGCGGATGTCTTACGTAATAATGAGGGTTCATTTCAGAGAAGAATAGTTTCGCTTAGTTGCTCCAGGAGTATGGAGATATCTTCACAGAAGGAGGAGAACCTACATAGTTGGCAGCATCGCATCGATTTCGGTGATCACCTACCGATTGCAGAACTGCCGTATCGACTCACGCCCGCAAAGAAAGCCATCATGGAGGCGGATATAGAGAAGATGCTGCGGGAAGTGTGTACCTTAAAAGGAGGTATCATTTTCGAGGTGGTGAATGCCCTGAGGTTCTGCAGCCGGTTGCTCCTAAAATTCTCGTGCTAGGCCGCGTAAGCAAAGTGTCATAGTTAACGTTTGACCACTTGTGGGAGAACTCGGTCTCCGTCAAAATGGGGAGTATGTAGGAAGAGTAGTCATGTAACATGTACACGCGTATCACTCGCACCCCGCTCCGCGCCCAACCACCCGCCCGTCGCGTCAGTCCGGCCCGCATCACGCTCGCAAACCGCACGATTTTTGCACTGTTCCTCTTAAATTCCCTTATCTAAGTATTTTCATTTTTTATTGTGTGAACGATTATAAATAAGTATTGTTTTTTTTTATGCCGCAAAACTTTATTTCATTTGATTTCCCCTACCATATTAATTTTCAGATATGTGATGCAGAGATGAATATTCTCTGCGTCGATCCATCTAGCCCCGGGAGTTCACACGACTCGACCATTTGGAGGGATCACCCTCTTAATAATTTCATTGATGGGCTAAATGAGACTGGGGAAGCAATTTTCCTCTTAGGTAAGTATCTAAAATCAATTAATATAATTTTCAAGTTCTCATGAAACTAAAAACCTTCCATAGTTTACTAAAAGCCTTTATAAAAAATAACATTCTTACAGGTGATAGCGGGTATCCACTCAGGAGGCACCTAATCACTCCCCTTCTTAACACCGAAGAGGGTAGCCCGGAACACTGGTTCTACTCTAAACAAGTAAAGACCAGAAACGTAGTGGAGCGGACCATAGGTGTTCTGAAGGCTAGATTTAGGTTAGTCTGTATAGAAATGCTTTTTAAAATGACAACCATTATATACTCGTATACAAATATTTATGGATCAATTTTACGCAGGTGTCTCTTGGTTGCGCGGCAACTACATTATCGGCCTGAGATGGCGGCAAAAATTGTCAACGCTTGCTGTGTGCTGCACAACTTGGCCAATCGAGCAAGGCTGAACGTACCCGAGCTGGCGGCACGTGAGCGCGAAGACGAGCAGCGGCTGCAGGTACAGCAACACCACGTGGAGGCAGCGTTGGGGCCTGCTGCGCAAACCGCAGAAGCGGCTATCTCCGAGCCCACGCGCCGTCATAACCAAGCTTTGGCCCAAGGCAGGGCCATGCAACAGAGCCTGGTCCAATGCTTGTGGGCCAACCGAAATTAAAATACTGTGATTTCTTTTATCTCCCCTCATCTCTCCTCCTCATCCTCACAAAGCAAACTTCTACTGATGGTCGTTTTTTTTAATTTATAAACTTATTTTATTTTTTTAATCTTTTTAAAAAACTGTCTTTACCGTTAAAGTTTTTGCAGTTAGGGCACCCTAATAATGGGTAATGGGTTAGTTTAGGCTAGAAGGGTGACCAACCACATCCAAGTTGGCTAATAGAATAGGGTACATCATCCGAAAAAGATAATCAGTGAGCATATTGACTTATCGATTAGTATTTCTAGGAAATCAAAATGAGAATTATTTGTGGATTGATGAAATCCATGCCATTAAAATATTCTACCAGCCAGTGCGCGTGTATGACTATGAGGCCCTGCGCAGACGACAGACTATCCGTGACGCACTTTTTAGTCTGTGAAAATAGAACCTATGCAATTATATGCAGTAACGCACACGACCTTTTTGCGCGTCGTGTGCGTTACTGCATATAATTGCATAGGTTCTATTTTCACAGACTAAAAAGTGCGTCACGGATAGTCTGTCGTCTGCGCAGGGCCTGATAGTTTCTGCTTACCCCATGGGTAAACGGCATGAGTTTATGTATGTTTTCTTTGGTTACCAAGTATGTTGAGGTCGGCGTCCAGTTGGATTAGCTAAATACCAGCATTTTACGTAGAGCGACTGCCATCCTCCACAACCCAGCTACTATGTAATTTAATACCACTTGGTAAGACTGGTTTTCTTCAGTTTCGGACTTTTGACTAAGCATAACGACTGTCAGAAATCTTCGAATGACAGCTGGACCCAATGGCTTAACCTAGTTCCCAAGGCTCTGACGGGTGTCCGTATAAAATTGGATGATACCTATCCACGGACTGACTGCACGTGACATGCGTAGCTTAACTTTGATCGATGGACCTGTGCGGCTGTTACCTACTTAGCCTCGAGCCCCTCATAGGTATTGTTTAATAAATAAGATTGAGTTTTTTTTGCATATTTTTTTATTAAATAGGTAATCATAAATAAAAGTTAAAAAAATGGCCCGTGGTGCATCCTTTGCGTGGAGCACGGCGCGTCGTCAGCGTCAACAAAGCCCTGTAAGGAAACACAATTTAGTTTTTCATTTTATACTTACATATATTATTATTTATTAAATAAGGTTTTATTTTATCATGAACTCTGCGTTTCATTTACAAAACAACAAATGGTAGGGGCAACCCACGATTTTTTAGCAAGCAAATTCGTTCTGAATGTGCTTGCTGAAAAATCCTAACAAAAGCGATGTGACAGTTCAAAAGCCTAATTCTAATAATTAGTAATACGTTCACAAATTCCATTTACATACCTTGGCCAGGATATTATTCAGCAATTCTGATGCTGCTGCTGTTGCTTGAATTCTAAAAACAATCAATTTTTTACAAACAATCCTATTGCAAGTCTGATTGTTTGATTAATTATTCGCATAAATACTTACACTTGCGCTACGTCGGCGTCGTCGCAGCCGAAGAGTCTCCTCATAGAGGCCGACAAAACGGTTTGCCGCCCCTGCTATTTCTTCCATAGCAGAGGCATGTCGGTTAATGGCTCGTGCCAACTCTCTGTCGACCTCTATTCGAGTCTGCTCTATCCTTATTAGGTGTTGTTCGGCCGCGTCAACGTCTTTGTTATCTAAAACTAGTAAGTAAACAGTTTCATTATTATCAATAGTCAATCAATCAACAATACATTAACAGTGCTTGGGGAGGCCTATGTCCAGCAGTGGACGTCTTTCGGCTGAAATGATGATGATGTGATTTAAAAGAAGCAAGTTAATAATAATTATTATAAAGCTTGTAATAAAAAGGTATTTCGTAACCTTTGGGGGAAGATGAGCGACGACGACGACGGCGACGCTTCGGAGGGTTTCGGTTCCTAAAAATGTTTAATTTATTATTATTTGATTTTGTGATGGTCTTGAATAATTTGTGTAAGACTTATAAAAACTGTTCACCTTACTGGTCCCCGACTTTTCCCAGCTACTCCATTGCTACAGTAAAAGACGGAGATCGTTTTAGATATAATCTTGAACTATGTAAATTATAATAATAAATTTATGTTCTTGGGTTAACTTACTCAGAACAGCTGGCAGCGTCAGAAAGGACTTGTAAATATCTGAAAGTAATGGTTTACATTATAAACACATAATTCTTTAATTAGGTAGGTACCTACTTATGGTTTTAGTTTTGTTATGTTTACTGTAAACTCACTCTATGTCTATCTGTCCCGCAGTAGGCGTGACAGTAGGCAGGTCGGCATCCTGGTGCACCACAATCAAATCTTCAGATCCACCACCATCAGTTGCCGGCTCGAAGGACTAGTCAAATAAATCATACATTCAATAATAACTCTTAGGAGTACAGGCAAAATTATGTTCAATATGTGAAGACTACCAAAAAAACTACCTATAACTTATCAACACTTTTTACCAGAGCATCCAGTGGGTTATGCCTGACTGGTAGAGGCGAACTGCATCCCCCCACGATGCTGATCAGGCGCTCTTCGAGGGGGAACAACAATACTTCGGGTGCTGGCCCACCACCAGTCCTTGTTCGGCCCTCCTTTATCTGCCTCAGCTTGGCCTTCGTCCGGCTTTTGTACTGGTTATAGTACTGCAAACAAAATAAATGATTCACCTATTTGTTGTTTTCCCGACTCTCGTGCGAGCACAGCTAGTGGATACAATAAGTTACTTACCTTCTTCCACTCCGGCCCAGATTTGGACAGTCCACCGGCATCGGCATTTAAAATGTCGGCGCACTGTCTCCAGAGCCTCTTAGACAGGGCATTGCCCTCCCTGCCTCTCACCTTGCCCAACGCCAATGATTGGTGCTCCTCCAGAAAATCTAGAAGGAGCTCCAATTGCCGAGGTGTCACTTGGCGGGCCATAATATAATAAAAAACAAGCTTGTAAAAAAATATCTTGAATAACTTCACTTTCTAGTTTCGCGGGGATATCACTTTCGCGCGGATATGACAGAGTTGCTAGTAAATAATCGTTTATTACCCACAACCACGATAAAAATACTCAGTGATATGGTAAGTCAAAGGAGGGAATCTAACTTCATCTGTTCCATCATAACTCTAAAACCAATCCTAAGAAGTGTGAAGGTAGGCCTCAATGATCCATAACCAGAAAAAAATAAAAAAATTGTTACTTAACGGAAAAAAACTGCTTACAATAACCGAAAAAAAGGTTCTAGTTTTCAACTTCATCATTCCTTAGCTCTAAAATTTATCCCAACCAGAAACGATTTGGATAGGTACCGTTCGTCGATTATTGGATCGGATGCACTATCCTAATATATACGTCCGATTCTTCTGTCCGTTTATTTGTAAATTCAGTCGTTCTAGCTTCTAAGTACCTAGTTCGAGCGTGTGGCCTAACTCAACCCGGTCGCTTATAGGAGCAGATAGAAAATAAGGGCGAAAATACCTTAAGTATGACATTCGGATGGACAATACGATCGAAAACAGTGTAAGTGCCGTTTCTGACTGAAGTACGATCTGCTATATCGGATCGGTCATGTATCAACTTATCGATTATTATTCACATATTATTATTCAGTCCTTAATAAATAGCCATAACCGTAGTATCACACATCTAATAACTGAATTTACCCGCATGTCGGGAAATTTTTCGCCGAATGGCAACTCTGATTTTGACGCAATTTACATCCATTGACCATTCTGACATATTACAGTATTGAAAAATACTGCGATGGCTAGGTACGATAGTCGAGAAAATCAATGCAATAGGTAAATGTTTGTAAAATAATTTCGTACAAAAAGAAATTAAGTATTTAAAATGATTGAATTATAGTTTGACATTAGTAAAAATATAACGCCATCTCTTTTTGACATCTTTATTCATCCGCATCGCGCTTGCGCGTCGCGATTACCAATACGTTCCATTTTAGCTTTCTTGTCGATTATTTATTTTAATGATTTTGTTTTCTCAAAGATATAAAATAACAAACGGGAAATGAAAATACTATGACTATGCACTTAATCGAGCAAACTAATAAATACATTACAAAAATCAGGAAATAAGGTTGCTAAAAATTCAAGTATCAATATGTATCACAATATCGTCTGCGTACATTGAACCAACATACAAATATGTTTAATTTCGTAAACGAGAACAAAGTTGACTGCTATGAGACTAGACTGCAATGATATTGCGACCGGAATGTGAACAAACCGAATTTTAAGATTAGCGGAATACCATTTTTTGGTCTATTCACAATGTCATCGCATTCCGGTCTCATGTTTTTCATATTGCACGTTAATTACGGGAATCGGCCTTCAAGGCCAATTCTCGTAACTAAAAAACGTTCAAATTCAAGTCGCAGTGCCGCAAAAGTTCCAAAATGTCACAAAAGGTATTCTACTAAACTAAAAAAAGTAAGTCAAACATGAGGTTTACTGCAATGAGATTGCGACTAGACCGAAAAAAAAAATGTACCAGAACGGTATTCTGCTAAAGTTTTGACTAGACATTTAAAATAAAATTGGTATTCCACAAAAAATAAGAACGTGAAAACTGACGTAAGCATGAGATTATTTGTTGACCGAACTGTGACTAATAATTTTAGCTTCTGAAAAGTTACGCGTATAATATTTCCCGCCTTTTTTTGAATTTAGTAAGAATTCCCAATTTTTTTGGACAGAAGTTTCGTTGTATGTTTTTCGTTTGTGAAAAGATTTTGGATACTGTTGAATATTATTTTAAAATGAGTGGTTTTGGTTTGCATTTGCTATATTTAACCCGGGCGCGACGTGCAGACGAGGCAGCAGCGTTAGAAAGACGGAGAGAACGCCGCCGTTCTGACCGTCGTCGTCGTCTTGCAACGGATGCTTTTGCCATGAGCGACCGTAAGTTTGTGAAGACCTACAGGCTCACTAAGTCGCTCGTGGCAAATTTAATAACGGAGCTGACGCCGCACATCCCGCGGGAAAGACGCAGAGATGGAATCGATGCTGCCGCCAAGGTTAGTCTTAGTTACCCATACCTATTTATTGACAAGCAACAAGGCAGCTAGATTCCAAACTTTAAATTATCTACTTTTTCTAGGTACTGATAACCCTGGCGTTTTACGCCAGCGGGTCCTATCAGACCTTGGTAGGTCAGCATTTCTCCCATGCAGTTTCCCAGCCGAGCGTCTCTAGGGCGGTCAAACAAGTGACCCTAGCCCTGAACCACCCACATGTTTTTCATCAACATGTATCTTTCCCTTTGACAAGGGAGGCCCGAGAAAGGGCTAGGAGTGGGTAAGTCTAAAGAATAACGCATAAGTAAGTATTATATATAATGATGATGCACGACAATCTTGCAATGCGTTGCGTTGCTACGCGGCCCGAACTAATATGTGACCTATTACTATGTCAGCAATACATGCAATACAATAACAATTATAATATTTGCATTTTAGATTCTATGCTAAATTTGGATTCCCGGGGGTGATTGGCTGCATTGATGGTACCCATGTCTGCATCATAAAACCATCAGACCATGAAGAGGCCTATTACTGCCGGAAAGGCTACCACTCGCTGAACGTGATGATAGTAAGTGTTAACATTGATGTAGCTACTAATCCAGCGGCTACAACGGCGGGGTGCGACACATATTCTGTCAGGGCGGGAATTCAAAAACATTTAGGGCTGTTTTTCCATCGCCAGATAAAATAAATATTGTAAATACGAAGTAGGCATGTAATGACACCAATATTATAATGAAGTACTCTGTGAATGACACGACACGCCGCACGCGTCTCCACGCACCCGCTTCCCGCGCCCCTCGCTGCACTATCGCCCCGTCGTCGCCCGCACCCCTCTCCGCGCCCGTCAGTCAAAATCAATCACGATCACAAACGGCACGAGTTTTGCACTGTCTCAGTAATCAGTATTTCACTCGAATTTTCTGTGTTTTGTATTGTGTGAACGATAGGTATCGTGTTTTATTATGCCGCAAAACTCATTTGATTCACCGTACAGGCGCTTCAACGCGACCGATACGACGCGAACTCAAAGCACCTATTTACAAAGTAACGGTTTTCTTAGTGGACACTACGAACATATGTGCACATCGTAGCGTAAATAAATAGCGGTTCCTTGTGTTTAGTTGACTATTGCGTAACAATATTGCCTCGCCGTAAAAGTAAAGGCAACGATGGCAACGCCATGAGTGGCGCGTCGACGTCCCCGACGTCCGCGCCGCTATCGCGACGCTGCGTAGTTTCTGGAGGCGGACGCCAAGGTTAAGTGGAAATTGGAATCGAACCGTCAATTGGTTCAGAGCCTGCTGGCTAGGTACGTCGGCCGACAACGTCGCAGCTTCATCGTCTCCATACAACGGAACACTGAAACTTCGCGTGCTGTATGTCAGGATTTAGCGGATCACGCCACGACTCGATCGCGCTTCGCCGAACTTCCATAAATCGTGAAAAAGGATACCTATGAAAGTAGACATGATTTACGGTTTACCTACTACATACATAGACGCCTTTGGAAACTTTAACCCGTGAATCCGTTTACAACCTAGATAAGTTGGTTGAGAAGGCGCTAAACTTAAAGGAGTCTCTGTCCTAAGACGAAAGACGCGCCGCTAGCGCAGCCCCGGCCTGCGTTGTCGCCGGCGACGACCGCGCGCGCCGTCGCGGCCTCCGCGACGAGTGCACCGGCGGACATACCTACTGAATCGTCGAGCGCTATGGGTAGTGCTCAGTGTGGTAAACAATAGCAAAAACTCGCCAAAATGACTATTTTGTGTTTATTGCCGTAAAGTCGGACCTACTCGCAACTCTTGCTAAAATATTATAGATAAAACCGATAAAAGTTCAGTGAAGTGCTATGGTTGCACAACTAACGGTGTCATACGATTTAATTGCCCTAAATGTTCTGTAAATAGTAATAAGGAATCATTTTCTGTTCTCAATATAACATGTTAGACCACAATAAGATTTTTGATAACACTGTAGCTGTAATATTGTTTCACACGATTGATAAAAAAGTGTAACCTTAATATCAGTAGGACCTACTTAAGTTAAGCAAACAGCAACCAATCCACACACATGCCAAAATCAAGATAAGTAAACAAAGCTTTCAAAAATGCAACTTCTATCTACCATAAAGAGATCAAAATGATCTGACAATTATTTTAACAGAACAAAACATTTCTATGATAAGGATATCAACTAACAAAACACTTATTCAAAAAACTAACAAAATCCATGTCCCATGGTAACCCGACAATCTAAAAAAATCATTGAAATTGATTTATTTTCCGTACCATATGGTTGCTTTTATTATATTTTTTTATCAATTATGTAGAACCAGGCGGGTTGGTTATTGTTTGCATATTATTAAAAATGGCATAATCCTATATATTTACAAAGACTTGCATTACTTGGTTGCGTGTTGATTTATCTCTATTTTCAACTTCTAAGATGTCTTTGAATCTGTGTTGTAATAAACTTCTTAATAAAATTATAAGTAGCTCTAATTAGGCATACCAAAATCAACCCACACAAAGACAGGTTTTGTCAAAATGTGTACAAAAATGTTAAATTGTATTGTAATTGTTTGTTATTTTGTATAAAGTTTATTTACAGTAATGTACAAAATAATTTGTTCTATGTAAACAAGTATTAATATTGATGAATGTCATTAACATTTTAATAGTAGGTACCTACTTAATAAAAAAAGAAACTTAACGGTTTCTTTTAGCAAAACTTTGGTGTGGGTTGGTTCCTTGTTAATTTATTACCATGCCATAATTTTAAAGTTAAAATAAAAAAAATTACATATTTCTTTTAAACATTTTACTGAAAAGTTAAAATAAATCTTAAATTCTTATTTATCCTTGTTATGAAAACTTTTAGTAAGTAAACAAAACCAATACATGTACACAAGATGAAAAATAAAGATTTCTTTTCATCATTGTATGTACTTAGGAAAGAATATAATTAATAGAAAGAAAACAATAGACGGAGAGAAAGTTTTATGGTTCAATGCTGAAGAAATTATGGTTAAAAAGGATGAAATTGCTGATTCCACAAGACTAGCACTATTTTTATGTGAAGCTGCAATAGAAGTAGGAGTAAGGAAATTCTGATATAGAAGATGATCTCGAAGGATTTTTGGGTCGAAATGATTTTGAAGAATATTGCTTTTCATATTTCTTATTATTATAAGAATTTAAGATTTATTTTTATTTCTCAAGTAAAATGTTTAAAAGAAGTATGAGATTTTTTTAAGATTTTGCTTTAAAATTATGGCATGGTAATAAATTAACAAGAAACCAATCCACACAGACAAGTTTTGCTAAAAGAGATCAATAAGTTTCTTTTTTTATGACTATTAAAATGTTAATGATGGTCATTAATATTATACTTTTATATGTAGGTAGGTAACATATATATACAATTTTACACACACATAAATTATTTTGTACATTACTGTAAATAAACTTTATTCAAAATAACAAACAATTTTACTGTACACGAAAAGCATGTTAATTTTTTGACAAAAACTGCTGTTTCTCGTTGTGTGGGTTGATTCCCTTTTGCGTAAGTAGGTCCAATAGTGAATTTTATTTAAACAATGTATGTAAGGCTTCTCAATAATTATGATCATTATTTATGTAGTTGTAAGTGTGTTAGCGAATGTGATGCATTGCCGAGTCGAGTAGGTAACTTGCCTGCGTCGAACTTATGTACCGACGGTTGTCTGATACTCGATATTGAGATAAGCGGTTATTGTGGTACGGAGTTAGTAGATACGGCTGCCAAGCCTAGTGTAGCCGGTTCGATACTATACGCACTGCTTCGTAATCAAACTTTTCTTTTCATAGTTGTTTTATGTCGGTCAAATTAGCCGAAGCGCGACGACGGTTTAGTGCGGGGCCTTAAAGTTTTACTCGTGGATGTTGACGTATTACTTAGGGGGTCGGCAGTACCAATCACTTTTTCCTGATTTAGTAAATAATGACACGTTGCTGAGTGTTGATTTCCTGCGTAAAGCCGGTATTGTTATTAATATGTCGAACAATACTTGGTTCACAGCTGTTCGGTCTGAGGTCATTCATCCCTTGCAGTGTCAGACCCTACGTGACGTCGTAGGGTGCGCCTCCGCGGATGTCTTACGTAATAATGAGGGTTCATTTCAGAGAAGAATAGTTTCGCTTAGTTGCTCCAGGAGTATGGAGATATCTTCACAGAAGGAGGAGAACCTACATAGTTGGCAGCATCGCATCGATTTCGGTGATCACCTACCGATTGCAGAACTGCCGTATCGACTCACGCCCGCAAAGAAAGCCATCATGGAGGCGGATATAGAGAAGATGCTGCGGGAAGTGTGTACCTTAAAAGGAGGTATCATTTTCGAGGTGGTGAATGCCCTGAGGTTCTGCAGCCGGTTGCTCCTAAAATTCTCGTGCTAGGCCGCGTAAGCAAAGTGTCATAGTTAACGTTTGACCACTTGTGGGAGAACTCGGTCTCCGTCAAAATGGGGAGTATGTAGGAAGAGTAGTCATGTAACATGTACACGCGTATCACTCGCACCCCGCTCCGCGCCCAACCACCCGCCCGTCGCGTCAGTCCGGCCCGCATCACGCTCGCAAACCGCACGATTTTTGCACTGTTCCTCTTAAATTCCCTTATCTAAGTATTTTCATTTTTTATTGTGTGAACGATTATAAATAAGTATTGTTTTTTTTTATGCCGCAAAACTTTATTTCATTTGATTTCCCCTACCATATTAATTTTCAGATATGTGATGCAGAGATGAATATTCTCTGCGTCGATCCATCTAGCCCCGGGAGTTCACACGACTCGACCATTTGGAGGGATCACCCTCTTAATAATTTCATTGATGGGCTAAATGAGACTGGGGAAGCAATTTTCCTCTTAGGTAAGTATCTAAAATCAATTAATATAATTTTCAAGTTCTCATGAAACTAAAAACCTTCCATAGTTTACTAAAAGCCTTTATAAAAAATAACATTCTTACAGGTGATAGCGGGTATCCACTCAGGAGGCACCTAATCACTCCCCTTCTTAACACCGAAGAGGGTAGCCCGGAACACTGGTTCTACTCTAAACAAGTAAAGACCAGAAACGTAGTGGAGCGGACCATAGGTGTTCTGAAGGCTAGATTTAGGTTAGTCTGTATAGAAATGCTTTTTAAAATGACAACCATTATATACTCGTATACAAATATTTATGGATCAATTTTACGCAGGTGTCTCTTGGTTGCGCGGCAACTACATTATCGGCCTGAGATGGCGGCAAAAATTGTCAACGCTTGCTGTGTGCTGCACAACTTGGCCAATCGAGCAAGGCTGAACGTACCCGAGCTGGCGGCACGTGAGCGCGAAGACGAGCAGCGGCTGCAGGTACAGCAACACCACGTGGAGGCAGCGTTGGGGCCTGCTGCGCAAACCGCAGAAGCGGCTATCTCCGAGCCCACGCGCCGTCATAACCAAGCTTTGGCCCAAGGCAGGGCCATGCAACAGAGCCTGGTCCAATGCTTGTGGGCCAACCGAAATTAAAATACTGTGATTTCTTTTATCTCCCCTCATCTCTCCTCCTCATCCTCACAAAGCAAACTTCTACTGATGGTCGTTTTTTTTAATTTATAAACTTATTTTATTTTTTTAATCTTTTTAAAAAACTGTCTTTACCGTTAAAGTTTTTGCAGTTAGGGCACCCTAATAATGGGTAATGGGTTAGTTTAGGCTAGAAGGGTGACCAACCACATCCAAGTTGGCTAATAGAATAGGGTACATCATCCGAAAAAGATAATCAGTGAGCATATTGACTTATCGATTAGTATTTCTAGGAAATCAAAATGAGAATTATTTGTGGATTGATGAAATCCATGCCATTAAAATATTCTACCAGCCAGTGCGCGTGTATGACTATGAGGCCCTGCGCAGACGACAGACTATCCGTGACGCACTTTTTAGTCTGTGAAAATAGAACCTATGCAATTATATGCAGTAACGCACACGACCTTTTTGCGCGTCGTGTGCGTTACTGCATATAATTGCATAGGTTCTATTTTCACAGACTAAAAAGTGCGTCACGGATAGTCTGTCGTCTGCGCAGGGCCTGATAGTTTCTGCTTACCCCATGGGTAAACGGCATGAGTTTATGTATGTTTTCTTTGGTTACCAAGTATGTTGAGGTCGGCGTCCAGTTGGATTAGCTAAATACCAGCATTTTACGTAGAGCGACTGCCATCCTCCACAACCCAGCTACTATGTAATTTAATACCACTTGGTAAGACTGGTTTTCTTCAGTTTCGGACTTTTGACTAAGCATAACGACTGTCAGAAATCTTCGAATGACAGCTGGACCCAATGGCTTAACCTAGTTCCCAAGGCTCTGACGGGTGTCCGTATAAAATTGGATGATACCTATCCACGGACTGACTGCACGTGACATGCGTAGCTTAACTTTGATCGATGGACCTGTGCGGCTGTTACCTACTTAGCCTCGAGCCCCTCATAGGTATTGTTTAATAAATAAGATTGAGTTTTTTTTGCATATTTTTTTATTAAATAGGTAATCATAAATAAAAGTTAAAAAAATGGCCCGTGGTGCATCCTTTGCGTGGAGCACGGCGCGTCGTCAGCGTCAACAAAGCCCTGTAAGGAAACACAATTTAGTTTTTCATTTTATACTTACATATATTATTATTTATTAAATAAGGTTTTATTTTATCATGAACTCTGCGTTTCATTTACAAAACAACAAATGGTAGGGGCAACCCACGATTTTTTAGCAAGCAAATTCGTTCTGAATGTGCTTGCTGAAAAATCCTAACAAAAGCGATGTGACAGTTCAAAAGCCTAATTCTAATAATTAGTAATACGTTCACAAATTCCATTTACATACCTTGGCCAGGATATTATTCAGCAATTCTGATGCTGCTGCTGTTGCTTGAATTCTAAAAACAATCAATTTTTTACAAACAATCCTATTGCAAGTCTGATTGTTTGATTAATTATTCGCATAAATACTTACACTTGCGCTACGTCGGCGTCGTCGCAGCCGAAGAGTCTCCTCATAGAGGCCGACAAAACGGTTTGCCGCCCCTGCTATTTCTTCCATAGCAGAGGCATGTCGGTTAATGGCTCGTGCCAACTCTCTGTCGACCTCTATTCGAGTCTGCTCTATCCTTATTAGGTGTTGTTCGGCCGCGTCAACGTCTTTGTTATCTAAAACTAGTAAGTAAACAGTTTCATTTATTTATTTATTTATTTATTTTAAAACACATACACTATCATCACAGGCTTACCTAATACAATAGTGTAGTTATAGTTAATAGCTTACAACTAGACTTACAATTATATACAAAAATACTACATATTAACCGAAACTGATTTTACAAAATGCGGCCCGTGTGAATTCACTCAGAGTACAGTTGAAGCAGTCAATCTGTTGTGACAACGTATTGAGTGTACGCAGCGCGCGCGTCAACGGCGCGTGCTGCAGCAGGTTGGTGCGAGCGGGCGGCACCCACAGCAGCGGCGGCCGCCTCCGCCGCCCCACGTGCCCATCAGATACACACAACCCAACCGTGTGTAGAACGCCTGGGTTGTGTATTTTACCACGCATAATTTTAAATAAATAAGTGGCGAGAGCTACTTCCCTTCTTACTTCCAGTTTATTATAGCCCACCATGCCCAGCACAAATAGAGTAGGATACAACAGTGGATACCCTGGATACACACCATACTGCTTTAAGTACAGGAATCTCACGAATTTGTTCTGGATACGCTCTAGCATTAGTTTGTACTTGGCTTCATGTGGCGACCAGACGACAGCATTGCATTCCAAATGACTTTTTACGAGCGCTTCGTATAACGATCTCAGAGCTCTGATGTTCGTGAACTGGTTTCCTAGCCGTAAGACCAACCCTAAATTGCGATATGCTTTTTTACAAACATCAGTGGTATGTTTGCGGAAATTTAAATCACTTGTAAACCGCACGCCTAAGTCCTTAGCCTCTGAGACACGTTGCAGCCGGATTCCATCCATGCAATATTGATACTGACTTGGGTCGCGCGCGCGGGTAAATGATAGCACCGAACATTTGGCCGCATTGAAATACAGCTTATTGCGAAGACTCCACTCTACTACCTCGTTAATATCCTGCTGCAGTATGTCATGATCAGCTTCCTGTCCTATTTTAAGAACCAGTTTCAAGTCGTCAGCGAATAACAATGGTGTGGATTTATTGACTACTGTTGGCAGGTCGTTAACTGTTAAAATGAAGAGAAAAGGCCCTAAATTACTGCCCTGACTGACTCCTGATCTCGTGAAATAGGGCTCAGAGAGCTGCCCACTGCAATCGACGTACTGACAACGGTCTCGTAAATAGCAGGCGAAAAATGCCAAAGTGTGAGGTGTACAGCCTACACCAGCCAATTTAGCCAAAAGGACGTCGTTATCTACTGTGTCAAAGGCCTTCTTGAAATCGAAGTAGGCAACATCTACCTGTTGACCCGCATCCACCGTAGGTACTATTTGTGTCATAAGATCCAGTAAGTTCCCCGTTGTCCCCCGCCCAGGACGGAAACCATGCTGCGCGTCGGACAACAGAGCGCTAATCTGTGGATACAGGCTACCGTGAATGGTCGACTCAAACACTTTAGCTGGAGTGCATAATACCGCTACCGGTCTATAATCGCAGGGTGCCGAACCACTACTACCTTTAGGCACGGGTACAACCCGGGTAAGTTTCCATCGCTCAGGAAAAGTTGCGGTCTCGATACAGACGTTGAACAAGTGTAGCAACGGCTTAACCAACACCGCCCCGCAATCCCTAAAAATGTACGCCGGAATACCATCCGGCCCAGCTGAGCGCTTAGGCGGCAAGCGTGCTAGTGCGCGCCGTACGTCAGCGGGGCCAACGCGCGCAAGATGCGCCCGCGCGCCCGGCGACGCGCCCGCTGCCTCGCCCGCACTCGCCGCCGCCACACTCAGTTTGGGAGGTTCCGGATTGTACACCGACTGAAAAAACCGAGCGAACTCATTGGCACATTCACATTCCGATAATACCCGTCCGTCCTTAACTAACTTCCGCTGATTGGAATCGCTTTTCCTAGACCTAATATACCCCCAAAACGCTCGCGGATCCTTCGCCAGGTGCCCTTGCACACGGTTGCGGTACTGATCATGCGCTCGAGCAGTCTCGGTTTTCACTCTCGCCCTGTATCGTGCGAATTCCACATAATCACTGCGCGATTTACTTAGTTTATATTTTTTATGTAATAAATACTTAACTTTTATATCTTTAATAATTTCAGCTGTATACCAAACTGGATAAACGTATCTCTTATTAAATGAATTAATATGTTTGCTTTTTAGTGGAACACAATTGTCAAAAACGTTATATATCTTATTATAAAACAAATCTAAAACTATATCTGGATCGCATGAACCATAAATCTCATTCCAATCTATTTGAGCTACTGAACTATACATTTTATTGAAGTCCGCTTTATTAAAATTCCAAAATGTACGAGCTATCAAAGATTGAGATTGCGAGTGTTGCGTACACGGCGATGCGGGAGAGGTACGCGGCACGGGGGGCGGCGGGGACGGGCGCGCGCGCGCGCCGCGCTCATTTATCAATAGTCAATCAATCAACAATACATTAACAGTGCTTGGGGAGGCCTATGTCCAGCAGTGGACGTCTTTCGGCTGAAATGATGATGATGTGATTTAAAAGAAGCAAGTTAATAATAATTATTATAAAGCTTGTAATAAAAAGGTATTTCGTAACCTTTGGGGGAAGATGAGCGACGACGACGACGGCGACGCTTCGGAGGGTTTCGGTTCCTAAAAATGTTTAATTTATTATTATTAGATTTTGTGATGGTCTTGAATAATTTGTGTAAGACTTATAAAAACTGTTCACCTTACTGGTCCCCGACTTTTCCCAGCTACTCCATTGCTACAGTAAAAGACGGAGATCGTTTTAGATATAATCTTGAACTATGTAAATTATAATAATAAATTTATGTTCTTGGGTTAACTTACTCAGAACAGCTGGCAGCGTCAGAAAGGACTTGTAAATATCTGAAAGTAATGGTTTACATTATAAACACATAATTCTTTAATTAGGTAGGTACCTACTTATGGTTTTAGTTTTGTTATGTTTACTGTAAACTCACTCTATGTCTATCTGTCCCGCAGTAGGCGTGACAGTAGGCAGGTCGGCATCCTGGTGCACCACAATCAAATCTTCAGATCCACCACCATCAGTTGCCGGCTCGAAGGACTAGTCAAATAAATCATACATTCAATAATAACTCTTAGGAGTACAGGCAAAATTATGTTCAATATGTGAAGACTACCAAAAAAACTACCTATAACTTATCAACACTTTTTACCAGAGCATCCAGTGGGTTATGCCTGACTGGTAGAGGCGAACTGCATCCCCCCACGATGCTGATCAGGCGCTCTTCGAGGGGGAACAACAATACTTCGGGTGCTGGCCCACCACCAGTCCTTGTTCGGCCCTCCTTTATCTGCCTCAGCTTGGCCTTCGTCCGGCTTTTGTACTGGTTATAGTACTGCAAACAAAATAAATGATTCACCTATTTGTTGTTTTCCCGACTCTCGTGCGAGCACAGCTAGTGGATACAATAAGTTACTTACCTTCTTCCACTCCGGCCCAGATTTGGACAGTCCACCGGCATCGGCATTTAAAATGTCGGCGCACTGTCTCCAGAGCCTCTTAGACAGGGCATTGCCCTCCCTGCCTCTCACCTTGCCCAACGCCAATGATTGGTGCTCCTCCAGAAAATCTAGAAGGAGCTCCAATTGCCGAGGTGTCACTTGGCGGGCCATAATATAATAAAAAACAAGCTTGTAAAAAAATATCTTGAATAACTTCACTTTCTAGTTTCGCGGGGATATCACTTTCGCGCGGATATGACAGAGTTGCTAGTAAATAATCGTTTATTACCCACAACCACGATAAAAATACTCAGTGATATGGTAAGTCAAAGGAGGGAATCTAACTTCATCTGTTCCATCATAACTCTAAAACCAATCCTAAGAAGTGTGAAGGTAGGCCTCAATGATCCATAACCAGAAAAAAATAAAAAAATTGTTACTTAACGGAAAAAAACTGCTTACAATAACCGAAAAAAAGGTTCTAGTTTTCAACTTCATCATTCCTTAGCTCTAAAATTTATCCCAACCAGAAACGATTTGGATAGGTACCGTTCGTCGATTATTGGATCGGATGCACTATCCTAATATATACGTCCGATTCTTCTGTCCGTTTATTTGTAAATTCAGTCGTTCTAGCTTCTAAGTACCTAGTTCGAGCGTGTGGCCTAACTCAACCCGGTCGCTTATAGGAGCAGATAGAAAATAAGGGCGAAAATACCTTAAGTATGACATTCGGATGGACAATACGATCGAAAACAGTGTAAGTGCCGTTTCTGACTGAAGTACGATCTGCTATATCGGATCGGTCATGTATCAACTTATCGATTATTATTCACATATTATTATTCAGTCCTTAATAAATAGCCATAACCGTAGTATCACACATCTAATAACTGAATTTACCCGCATGTCGGGAAATTTTTCGCCGAATGGCAACTCTGATTTTGACGCAATTTACATCCATTGACCATTCTGACATATTACAGTATTGAAAAATACTGCGATGGCTAGGTACGATAGTCGAGAAAATCAATGCAATAGGTAAATGTTTGTAAAATAATTTCGTACAAAAAGAAATTAAGTATTTAAAATGATTGAATTATAGTTTGACATTAGTAAAAATATAACGCCATCTCTTTTTGACATCTTTATTCATCCGCATCGCGCTTGCGCGTCGCGATTACCAATACGTTCCATTTTAGCTTTCTTGTCGATTATTTATTTTAATGATTTTGTTTTCTCAAAGATATAAAATAACAAACGGGAAATGAAAATACTATGACTATGCACTTAATCGAGCAAACTAATAAATACATTACAAAAATCAGGAAATAAGGTTGCTAAAAATTCAAGTATCAATATGTATCACAATATCGTCTGCGTACATTGAACCAACATACAAATATGTTTAATTTCGTAAACGAGAACAAAGTTGACTGCTATGAGACTAGACTGCAATGATATTGCGACCGGAATGTGAACAAACCGAATTTTAAGATTAGCGGAATACCATTTTTTGGTCTATTCACAATGTCATCGCATTCCGGTCTCATGTTTTTCATATTGCACGTTAATTACGGGAATCGGCCTTCTGTTGTCAGCGTTTGGTTAGGAATTCCAAATTCAAATTAATTTCAAATTTAGGTTTGTGTGTATTTGTATGTACTTTGAGTTTAGAGATTTATTTGTTTTCGCGCCATTTGATTTTTCTTTGACATCGTTATGTAAAACTTAAAATATTGCATAATTTATGACTACGAGTTCAACTTTGATTGATTAAGTATAATATAATTTAATTTAAAAAAAAATATTTTGCTTTCTCTATATAAAACGCCAATTTCATTATGTAAGAACCTGATAATAATATGGATGTCATGAGGTAGGTACCTATAATTCCATTTACAGCATTATTCGTTTCACGCTTGGCTAGATAAGTAAGACCCTTATTTTCTGCATCAGTTGAGTATACACATAATTAAGTATAATGAAAAAAATATCATTGTATATAAACGGTTCATGTTTAACTAGTTGCGTTGCGAGTATATATTTATTTATTTGATGTAATGATTTATATGCTTTGAGGGACTTGTGGCTAAATAATAACAGCCGCTCGGGACGATCGATCAGGTTAGTCCATGGGTGGGTGACCATCTTTACATACCAAGACCCCTCCGTGCCTCGAAAAGCACGTTGGAACCAGCTGTCATTCGTGCATCTTTGACAGTAGTTACGGGTCGTCAGTAGCCCGAAAGTCTGACAACCAGTCTTACCAAGGGGTATCGTATTACCCAATCAGAGGTCAGATATAAATACTGGTATCCAGCTGCATCCGGTTAGACTGGAAGCGGACCTTAACATAGTTCGGAAAAGGCTAAGCAGATTTTTCAAGAACCAGAAGTATGCACTAACACACAATGTCGTATTGCGTTTCTTTTCCTACCACGCCTTGCAAATAGAGCCCATTTACTTTGGCCTAAAATACTTAGTTTTTTAAAGCAATCTACACAGCTTCGTAGATACAATCATGTGTATTAGAAATTGCAGTTTCGCGTGCCTCTTACTTTTAACAATGTAGGTATGTACTTCAACTTAATTAAGATGAAAGTTAGGTACAGACGCCACCAGCACATCAAGCTACTACAATCTGTCAAATACTCGTATCTTAAATAGATTTTCAACTTTATCGCTTAAGCACTAGGTTCAAAGTTGATTGGAAAATTTTACAGTTTTTGGTAGTACATTCAACTTTGCATCACTCGTTTAGAAAGTTAGAAACAATTTGTATTGTATGGGTATAAAGTATTAAAAAAAAAACATAGGTTGTCATGGCGATTGCCGACAGAACAACTACGAAAATGCTTTCACTGCCGGCCAAGCGCAACACGTCATACTTAAGCTACAGATATACCGGTCAAATTAAATTAGCTAGCGAAACCATGCAGACGATACAGACTTGATAGATATTGATATCTATCAAGATATCAATATCTAAACACGATAAAACAAAAAAGTAATTAATTTGATGATTTTTTTGTGGGGTTATCGATTGCTTTTAATTCTATCCCACTAATATTATAAGGATGGATTGATGTTTGTTACTCTTTCACGCAAAAACTACTGAACGGATTTGGATGAAAAGTACTTTTTATCCCAATATCCCTCCCACGGGATCGACACTTCTGCGGGTGAAACCGCGGGCCATTTGGGTGTCCATCTCTAAATACCAAAACCCCTCCGTGTCTCGGAAAGCACGTTAAGCTGTTGGTCTCACCTGTCATTCGTAGATCTTTGACAGTCGTTACGGGTCGTCAGAAGTCCGAAAGTCTCTCAACCAATCTTACCAAGGTTTGTCGTATTACCCAGTAACTGGGTTGTGGAGGTCAGATAAGCAGTCGCTCTATGTAACATACTGGTATTCAGTTGCATCCGGTTAGACTGGAAGCGGACCCAGTTGGGAAAAGGCTAGGCAAATTTTTCAAACAAAAAATGTAAATGGTTGGAATGATTTGGAAAATGCGCAGCAGATTAGGATTTTTCCTCAAACCCTCGGGTTGTGATTAAAAGGTTACGCAATAGTGCAGTTCAGGTTAGTCAGCGGGTTAAGTTAATTCTTGTCATAAAATAACATAGTATTCTCGTCAGTGGTAAACATAGTAATTAGGATCCGTTAGCAAGAATAGAATTGCCAAACATTAATAGCGTAAATTGGCGCAGTGGGCAGGGCACATTACTCACTGAACAAATTACCGATGAGGCCAAAAGGTACTGGAGTGGCGACCGCATACTGGAAGACGTAGCGTTGAAAGACCTCCTACAAGTTGGACCGATGACCTTGTGAAGGCCGCAGGAATCCGGTAGATGCGGGAAGCACAGAACCGGTCGAAGTGGCGGTGCTTGGGGAGACCTATGTTCAGCAGTCGACGTATTTGGGCTGAAATTATGATAATGAATGAATGGTGTTAGCTAGGTCTGTAAAAATTTAGCCGGATTAGTTTCATCAATATTCGAAGAGGCTTTTTGAATACTCATTTTGACGAAAGCAAGTGTTACTGGCAAGAAATCGATCAAAGCCATATAAAATAGCCATAAAATTTATGTAAACGAAAACGAAACCCAACATCGTATTATTCCTTTATTTTTTTAAGTCCCTAAAAATTAGTAAAGATAAATTTAAAAAAAGTTTTTTTGTATTTATTTAAATTAAAATGTTATTAATTGGGTTATATCCAATGATATTAAAATATCATTGGTTATATCATGATTGAAAACTAAATACATATACTAAATTGGACTTAGTCAGGATTATAGTATATCTATACTTATAATAAATCTGTAGAAGTGAAAATTCTGTACATTGAAAATATCAAAAAAATAAATGGCAGGGGGTGTTACTAGACCGACACCGAACCCAAAAACGTGATTAAAAAAATTTTTGTCTGTCTGTCTGTCTGTCTGTCTGTCTGTCTGTTTGTTCAGGCATCACGCAAAAACTACCGGTCCGATTACGATGAAACTTGGTATAATTATTCTTTAATATCCTGGGCACCACACTGGGTACTTTTTATCCCGGAAAAGTATATACAATAAAAAACAAACTTAATTTTGCGGTTCGATCCCTAGACCCGATAACTGTACTGTGTACTGTACCAACCGCAAATAATAAGTTTGTCGTAGGTTACGTCACCTGCAGTGGAGTTCATTTTTATTCCTTTTAGTTTTTAGTTATTTAGGTTTATTTTTATATAAGTCATAGGTATAGACTTTAATTTTAAAGTATAGGTAGTACATTTGATAGTGTACGTAGTGACCGTAGGTTATTTTATAATACTGTTAGGTAGGATTAGTCATTCGTATAGATATTAGTTTTAAGAGATTTTGCTTATTTATTGAGTTTAGATTAGTTATCATCAGAAATAGGTTTATTTAGGTAGGTGGGTATTTTATTTTCTGTTATTGAGTTTTTTTTTAAATTAGGTAGGTACTTAGGTAAAGATATCATATAGGTACCCTCTTAATCACCACTAATGATACACAATTGGTTTTCTATTGTAATTAGCCACAAAAGGCCCGCGGGATAGATGGCATTCTGGGGAAGCACATACATTTTATCCTGTTAGCACGTTCCCGTGGGATAATTTCCGACATCCACGCGGGCGAAGCCGCGGGCAGAAGCTAGTAGTATAAATAAAACATATGATTTGCATACAAAAATATTAATTTATCTACCTAATTTATCTTAAAATAAGAAGCTATTTCGACTTAATCGCGGAAAACTAATCAGTCCCCCCATAAAAATCTTCAATACCTACTCTACCCAAATATCATGTTACCTACTTATATTATTTCAAATTCAAGATATGATTGAAATATCCAGTATGTCTGTCGGTTTTACTGCGCTACCGCTACACAGTTTATCAGATTCATAAGATTTCTTTTATACTATGGCTAGGTTTTAGTTATCATAATATTCCACGCGAATAAATTCGAGGGCACATCTAGTATATTATCTATACTTATAATAAATCTGTAGAAGTGAAAATTCTGTACATTGAAAATATCAAAAAAATAATTTACAGGGGGTGTTACTAGACCGACACCGAACCCAAAAATGTGATTAAAAAAATTTTTGTCTGTCTGTCTGTCTGTCGGTCTGTCTGTCTGTCTGTCTGTCTGTTTGTTCAGGCATCACGCAAAAACTACCGGTTCGATTACGATGAAACTTGGTATAATTATTCTTTAATATCCTGGGCACCACACTGGGTACTTTTTTATCCCGGAAAAGTATATACAATAAAAAACAAACTTAATTTTGCGGTTCGATCCCTATACCCGATTACCACTGTCTGTACTGTATCAACCGCAAATACTAAGTTTGTCGTAGGTTGGGTCACCCGCAGTGGAGTTCATTTTTATTCCTTTTAGTTTTTAGAGTTATTTAGGTTTATTTTTATATGAGTCGTAGGTATAGATTTTAATTTTAAAGTATAGGTAGTATATTTTATAGTGTACGTAGTGACCGTAGGTTATTTTATAATACTGTTAGGTAGGATTAGTCATTCGTATAGATATTAGTTTTTAGGGATTTTGCTTTTTGCTGGTAACGTTACACGTGATATGTTCGTAGGTATAAATCTTATGTTGTAAATTATTCTATTAATCTTCTTAATTACATTTTGTTTATTTTTTACAAGTGTCAAGTGTGTGTGTTTTTGCTTCGTTAATTTTGTTATTACCTTGTATTATTATTATTATTTTTTTTTTTTTTATTGTATTTTATATAACCTACTTAGTATGTATTTGTGTCACTTTGTAGTTTGTAAATTGCGCTGTACAACGCCTTGGGATTCAATTCTGTAATGTTGTGCATGAATCTTAAATAAATAAATAAATAAATAATAATAAATAAATTATTTATTGAGTTTAGATTAGTTATCATCAGAAATAGGTTTATTTAGGTAGGTAAGTATTTTATTTTCTGTTATTGAGTTTATTTTTTTTAAATTAGGTAGGTACTTAGGTAAAGATATCATATAGGTACCCTCTTAATCACCACTAATGACACACAATAGGTTTTCTATTGTAATTAGCCACAAGGGGCCCGCGAGATAGATGGCATCCTGGGGAAGCACATACATTTTATTTTATCCTAACAGGATAAAATAAAATGTATGTGCTTCCCCATGCACGTTCCCGTGGGATAATTTCCGACATCCACGCGGGCGAAGCCGCGGGCAGAAGCTAGTAATTTATAATCTGGATGTTATTTAGTATTGTGCTCTATCCGGCTAGCCTGGAATCTGACCCCAGTATAGTTGGGAAAGGCAGGTAGATTGACGGTGTCGACGATAAGCTATTTTTAACCGACTTCAAAAAAGGAGGAGGTTCTCAATTCGACGGTATGTTTTTTTTTGTGTATTTGTTACGCGATTACTCCGCCAATTATTGTAGACCGATTTTCAAAAGTCGGTGGCAAACAACGAAAATTCGAACTCAACGACACCGACTTCCGAAATTAAAGTTCTTTTTCACTTTTTAGTGTCGTTTTTGGAAGTCGGTTGTTTTTTTTGCAAAAAAGTTTTTAACTAACATGTAGTGTGAGATAACTTAGTTTTAGTATTTTGTTAACTTGTTGATAAGCATAATCATAAGGATTGCACACCTGTACTGTTCCCACTGCTGGGGCACAGGCCTACTCTCTGTTAGAGGGAGTGGGCTGCAATTTACCACGCGGATCCAGTGCGGGTTGGTAGATGTCACATGTCTTCGAATTTTTGGTTCTAGAACATGTCGGTTTCTTCACGATGTTTTCCTTCACCGTTTTTTAGAGCAGTGGTGATGAAATTATTTACAAAAAGTAAAGCGCCTGTCTGGGTTCGAACCCACAACCTACAGCTTGCAATTCGGGGCCGTTGCCACTCGGGAACCACTGCTCCTTGTTAACAAGTTCGGCACAAAATAGGTAATGGAAAGCCTATTAAATAATACCTGCCAATTGGATTCCCACAGCAGGGCAGGGCAAAGGCCTCTTCTCAAATACAGAAGGCATGAGTATTGAACTCTCGCAAGGCGGGATGGAGATTTCAGAGTTCACTATACATACAGGCTGGCATAATCTACGCCCAAACTGTAATTTACCCAAACATTAATTCAGCAAATGATTCTAGAAAATTTCAACGCTGGGTTCAGTTCCTTTTTCCTCTTCTAACATGTGAGTTTTGCCTGTGTTGAAGAATATTAAAGTCCTTACTCGCTCGCACCATGTACACACGGCTACACATCAAGCTATGAAGCAAAGAAAATATCATACAAAGTGAGGCCAAGACAAACTGGTTTTGTATAGCTTGACGTGTAGCCGTGTGTACATGGTGCGAGCGAGTAAGGACTTTAATATTCTTTGCAATGAGTTCTCATTTGACCCACCAAAACCTATTCTGCACGCACTCGGCTGAACGCTGACGTTTTTAAAAGTGCATATTGCTTATTTACCGACATGTATTCTTTTCTATCGTGCTCGTTAGTGATCCTAAGGTTTCTACTACATTTTCTGATTCTACCCGTGAGAACCTGTAATTGGTTTTATGTTTCATATACAATTGTTATCCTTCTGTTATAGCTGTTGGTTCTCTTATAAAGATGATAATGATGATATACGTGTAGGTACTATGAATGGGTGTTATTTAGGTAAATTTATTTATTTTATAATAATAATAAATTTATTTATTTCAGGTGAAATAAATAAATTTATTATTATCTATACTTATAATAAATCTGTAGAAGTGAAAATTCTGTACATTGAAAATATCAAAAAAATAAATGGCAGGGGGTGTTACTAGACCGACACCGAACCCAAAAATGTGATTAAAAAAATTTTCGTCTGTCTGTCTGTCTGTTTGTTCAGGCATCACGCAAAAACTACCGGTTCGATTACGATGAAACTTGGTATAATTATTCTGTAATATCCTGGGCACCACACTGGGTACTTTTTATCCCGGAAAAGTATATACAATAAAAAACAAACTTAATTTTGCGGTTCGATCCCTATACCCGATTACCACTGTCTGTACTGTACCAACCGCAAATACTAAGTTTGTCGTAGGTTGGGTCACCCGCAGTGGAGTTCATTTTTATTCCTTTTAGTTTTTAGAGTTATTTAGGTTTATTTTTATATGAGTCGTAGGTATAGATTTTAATTTTAAAGTATAGGTAGTATATTTGATAGTGTACGTAGTGGCCGTAGGTTATTTTATAATACTGTTAGGTAGGATTAGTCATTCGTATAGATATTAGTTTTTAGGGATTTTGCTTATTTATTGAGTTTAGATTAGTTATCATCAGAAATAGGTTTATTTAGGTAGGTAGGTATTAAATTTTCTGTTATTGAGTTTTTTTTTTTAATTAGGTAGGTACTTAGGTAAAGATATCATATAGGTACCCTCTTAATCACCACTAATGAGACACAATTGGTTTTCTACTGTAATTAGCCACAAAGGGCCCGCGAGATAGATGGCATTCTGGGGAAGCACATACATTTTATCCTGTTAGCACGTTCCCGTGGGATAATTTCCGACATCCACGCGGGCGAAGCCGCGGGCAGAAGCTAGTTATAAAATAAATAAATAATGTTGACTATAATAACGTGTATTTTAATTTTAATGTCATCATCTCGCACTGACCACATCACAATAATGTAGAGGATATAATTATTTTCATCCCACCATCTCGGAAAGAGTATTTTTAATCTTCAATATCTGAGTGGAAAAGCCGTTTTTATTCTCTAGAGGATAAAGTAAATTGAATTTAGAACATCGTGTGCACTAAGTTTGTGAATTAAAAAAAACATTAAACCTATTTACTGCTACCTCTATGGTGCCGAATATATCATACAACTTTTTTTTAATTTGTTAAAAACGGAACCTTCTTGGTGTTCTTTTTTCAATTTGCTTTGTACGCGGTTCTTTACGCGGCATTTTTTCACGTCATTGTTAAACTTAGTCATTTCCTCGCTGAGGTGGAATGAAAAGTTACGTGTTGCACTCGCGTGCAAAGATTTTTCACCTCGTGCTCTTTTGATTCCCTCGCTAACGCTCAGGATTCTAATTTTGAATCACTCGCTGCGCTCGTGATTCAATTTTAGAATCCTTCGCTTGCTCGGTCATCAAAATTGAACACGCGGTTAAAAAGCAACTTTGCACTCTTGTATAACAAATAACTATTATACATGTAGGTACACTAAATTATGACAGCTACTTGCCAACTTGATTGACCTGAGTAACTAACAGCCCACTGTTTGTTCGCGCTGTTGCATTAATTAATGACAAGCACAGCGTCAGTTTGAGGTCTTCTCTGTGATCAGAATTGTTAATGTGTTAACAGTCCAAACGTTCTACTGCGATTCTATACCTAGATAGATCTGTCATTGATATTTTCTCACCATACAGGTCACAAGTGTGTAGTGTGATCACACACGAAATAATCATCAAATCACGTGTGTGTGTGTGTGAGTTAGTTACTCAAATCAGGCGTTCCCAGGATTGATTCATATAGGGTGAACTGAAATTCGATGTATTCTTTTCACGACGTTATAGTGTGACCTTTGCAACATTTAAGCACCCCATATAGCCTAAAATTCGTCATTAATAGTAGATTTTACAACAAGTGCACAAAACAAACCATTTTTATCCGAGACTTTTAGCAGCCCGAGCCGAAGGCGAGGGCTGATAGTAGGTAATGTCGAGGATAAAAATGGTTTTGTGGACGAGTTATAAACTCTGCTTTTCACTTCGATTGCAGGGAAATAAAACAGTAGTATAACATAACATTTCTTTAATTAAAATTCAAAGTAAAATTAGAACACTGAAGGAACTAGTTTTGAATACTGAAGAAATTGTTTTTAAATCTTACGACATCGATATTAGGCTGCAGACCTATACAGCCTACTATTGAATTAATTTTGTAATAATAATTTTCTTAAATCAACTAACCTACCGTACTTGAATTAAAATTTTAATATCTATTATATCTTAAAAAACACATAAGGCAAATAAATTAAAGTAAATTTTATATAATAAAAAATTCTATCTATGAACTTCTTATTGCATTTGGCTGTATGGCTCATTTTCTTTGCCTTAATATAATACATTTATGAGTAGATACGTTAATGCCCTTGTGCACAAAATTCGATTTTGTGCAGCATATACCCTGCACAAAGAAGCACTTTCAGAGCATGAGAAGTGAAATAGTAGATTTTACAACAAGTGCACAAAACAAACCATTTTTATCCGAGACTTTTAGCAGCCCGAGCCGAAGGCGAGGGCTGATAGTAATGTCGAGGATAAAAATGGTTTTGTGGACGAGTTATAAACTCTGCTTTTCACTTCGATTGCAGGGAAATAAAACAGTAGTATAACATAACATTTCTTTAATTAAAATTCAAAGTAAAATTAGAACACTGAAGGAACTAGTTTTGAATACTGAAGAAATTGTTTTTAAATCTTACGACATCGATATTAGGCTGCAGACCTATACAGCCTACTATTGAATTAATTTTGTAATAATAATTTTCTTAAATCAACTAACCTACCGTACTTGAATTAAAATTTTAATATCTATTATATCTTAAAAAACACATAAGGCAAATAAATTAAAGTAAATTTTATATAATAAAAAATTCTATCTATGAACTTCTTATTGCATTTGGCTGTATGGCTCATTTTCTTTGCCTTAATATAATACATTTATGAGTAGATACGTTAATGCCCTTGTGCACAAAATTCGATTTTGTGCAGCATATACCCTGCACAAAGAAGCACTTTCAGAGCATGAGAAGTGAAATAGTAGATTTTACAACAAGTGCACAAAACAAACCATTTTTATCCGAGACTTTTAGCAGCCCGAGCCGAAGGCGAGGGCTGATAGTAATGTCGAGGATAAAAATGGTTTTGTGGACGAGTTATAAACTCTGCTTTTCACTTCGATTGCGAGGAAATAAAAGAGTAGGTAGTATAAAACATAACATTTCTTTAATTAAAATTCAAAGTAAAATTAGAACAGTTTTGAATACTGAAGGAAATTGTTTTTAAATCTTACGACATTGATATTAGGCTGCAGACCTATACAGCCTACTATTAAATTAATTTTGTAATAATAATTTTCTTAAATCAACTAACCTACCGTACTTGAATTAAAATTTTAATATCTATTATATCTTAAAAAACACATAAGGCAAATAAATTAAAGTAAATATTATATAATAAAAAATTCTATCTATGAACTTCTTATTGCATTTGGCTGTATGGCTCATTTTCTTTGCCTTAATATAATACATTTATGAGTAGATACGTTAATGCCCTTGTGCACAAAATTCGATTTTGTGCAGCCTATACCCTGCACAAAGAAGCACTTTCAGAGCATGAGAAGTGAAAATATAATTTTTCTCTAAACTCTCAAATTGATTGGCGAAATACGTTCACAAAGCTTTCGACGTAACCAAGTGTTCTGAAACAGCAAACAGTTAAAAGTTTAAAACAAAAAATTAAATAACGATTTTCAAAATCATCTACGTACACGAACTTTGACACCATTTAGGTATCTCAAAATTTAATTAGACACACAAAGTAGACCCAATAGTTAAATAATTAACCTGAACCATATGTGGTTCATGGGACAGGGAATGGGTTAACATTAGTATACATTGTCATGTCACCTTAATAAATACATCTGCAAAATTTCAAAGAAATACGACCACTAGTAGTGGATAAAACTGGATTCTTAGATTTTCTAAAAAACACATTCAGCACCCCAATTGCGTGACACACTATCAATGAAAATCTGAATAATTTTGAAGGATATTGCTAATCCATTGCTTCATATGTTCGAAAAATTTGTCTGCTCAACAACGTAGATAACGCAATGAATGTTGTTGAACTTACAAAATTAAAGCCGTAACCGTTAATTCCTACAGTGTTACGCAATTACCCCGCATGTCCGATTAATATTTATAGCGTCTTAAAAAAACAATGATGTATATATGAAGTAGGCATTTTAAGAATGAATTAAAGTAGGTAGGCACCATGTAGCATAGTAATTTTAATTAAAATTAATTAGGTAGCTCTAACTTCTTAGTTAGCATAAATTAAGGATTCCACTCATATACATTAAAAGGTAGTTAAAAAGTAACGTACAGGTGCTTACGAGTGTTGAGGAGCAATGGTGGCTGGGCCACCGGTAAACGGCAACGACTTACGAGGTCGTATAGGTTCGAACCCTGTTCACAGTGATCTTTATTGCCGTTGAAATAAGGTTGCTTTTGATTGCCGTCACTGACAAGTCTGTCAAAATCACAGTCATCTTTGTACTCCTTGTAATAAGGTTGCTGATAAATTGCTGCTACTGAGATGTCTGTCAAAATCACAATGATCTTTAATGTCTTTATAATAAGGTTGATGTTGGGTTGCTGGTGTCGTTATAAAGTATTGTGAAAGGACACTTGTTATAGCCAGTTTTATTTTTAAAACTCTTTAAAAGCTGTAAGTAAATGTAAAAATATAGGTTTACGGCGCAATAGGATATATTTAACTTCAACAAAAGTATTAAGAAAGCCGGTTTTTTAATCCAAATGAACTTTAAGATCTGGTCTTATTTTTTTGCAAGACCAAGGATAATTCTACGAGTTGAATTAAAATAAAACTTTGAATGATTGATATGACGAATAAATTGAAATACTTAAATAAACTTAAGTAATGTCAATCTAATAATGTCATGTCAATTAACATATATTTCCATACATTTTACTTCACTGTAAAATGTAAGTATATGAATGGAAATATATGAAACCTTTTATAGGTAGGTACTTCTGTCCATAATGACGTGACGTGCATGTATTTCCATACATTAAATACATGTTTCATATATGAAATTAATTTAAAGCAAAGTCAAAGGTACAGTCGATAGAGTCTATGTATCTTAATAATCATCTAAATATACCCTGTCCACTAAGTTAACCGTATTTTGAGAGCTGTCATAAAACGAACTATTCCAGATTACGTAAAAGTAAACTTTGAAATGCGTAATAAAATAAATATACATATAAACTGCCTTATCTTATTGAATTATCTTATTTATGGCTACTTACAGACACCATAATACCGTGTATCAATCAATGTATTGTGTGTTGCTGCAATCACTAGTTCCATCTGTCAAAAAAACGGTTTACCTAATGGACCCGTATAATCTATTTGATGTAAGTTAGTAGGTATCCTAATTAACATTAACAATAATGATATAACAATGAATAAAAACATGATATAAATATTTTCAGAGGACAACCTAATAAAGAAGTTCCTCTTCAGCTGCAACTGCAGTTTGGAGCGGACCAAGAGATGCATCGAAGACTTCTGTACCAGCCGGGCTAACATGAGCGAAATATTCACCAACAGAGACCCACAGTCAAATAGATTGAAAACAGCGTTTGAAATCACGTAAGTGAACAGCCTATCGATTCTGTAAAAATCTCACCGTGAAAAGTTAGGTGAAGTGAGCTTAGAGTGAGCTGTCAATAGGGTCAATCCCTAGCATTAGTTGGAATGACAGCTCACTCCACGCTCACTTCACCTAAGTTTTCACGGTGAGATGGATACAGAATCGCACTGCTGTGATATTAGCTCTGCCGATCTATTCTCACCGTTAAATCTTAGGTGAAGTGAGCTTCAAGTGAGGTGTCGTTTCACCTGATGCTATTGACGCTATTGACAGCTCACTTCACCTATGTTCGCAGTGTTAGATTTTTATAGAATCGCTCGGCTGTTCTTGTCCTAAATTACTTTGGAGTCGGCGCAGCAAGTTTTTTTTTCTTACTTTATCCAAAATGTGTTCTAGGAGTCCCCCGTCAACTCACTCCTTTTTCTTTCATATCATCCCTCACACAATCCATCCATCTTTTTATTGGTCTGCCTCTCTCTCCTTTTCCATCAGTTACTTCATCACGCTTTTAATCACATTCGTTTCCTCCCTCCTCATCTCATGTCCAAATCTAAACAAACGATTTCCTTTCAACTTTTCTACCCCTGACACCACTTCCTATCTTCCTCTAATATACTAATTTCATGGTTTGTCCATTCTCGTCACTCAAATCGAATCGATTCACTAGTTCCTTGTCTTGATGACTAGTAAAAATGCCAGACGTTACATAGTTATACTCTGTGATTTCTCCCTTGGCTTAGGTACTGTGGGAGACTTCAAGAGTCTCTCCGGGATCGCCGTGCTCTAAGCTACCAGAATCCAACTCTGATCAATCATTCATTTATTTGATTTTTTTTATTTATTTGGTATCGAGTACTGTTACATTAAAAAAAAATATAGTGTACTCTTTTTTACTCCCATTCTTAATATAAATTACTGTTTATCTTCTTATAACCCCTATTACACTACACGATATTTAGGTGATGTGTTTTGTTAATAGGGACTCTTCCTCCTTTTCTCTTATTACACCATCCCAATTTAGGGAAAGGGTCCCTGAATATCCTGTAGTGTAATAAGGGTTTAAATACCTATGCCATTATCTTATCAAACATTCGTGGAGGTTGGTTAGCAAAGCCATCCACGCAAAACCTCTGTACCTACTTACCTTTTCCATAAAATACTTTTCAGAAATGTCGCAACATACAACGCCGGGGTCGACGAGCTCCTGATCCACCGCCTCAATGATTCAGAGAAGTTTGATTTTTACAACGTCCTCAAATCCTTCATGTTGCAAGCTGATCATTGGCTGAGACTGGAAAAGGATGTACTTCCTGAGAACCATATCGTCATTTTGGATATAGGAGTTTACACGCTGAAGATGGTCGCAAAAGCTAATATATTTTTCTTCCAGAAGTTTGTTATCTTCTTATTGGTGAGTTCATTCAAGTATTTTTAACACTCCTAGTATTTTTAACGTCAACGGCAGAAGCAACTGCAGCTATCGACAACATGCCAATCGTATATTTGAGCACCGTACCTACTCAAATAAACGAGCGACACGTTGTCGACGGCAGCCGCCATTTTTATCCAATAACTCATATTTGCTTACATGTTTGGAAAATGAATCGCGAACGCAGTTTAAGTATGTGTACATACAAAGCTCAACATAAAACAAATGACAATTTTCCAGTGCTTAGTGAAGTCTTTGGTCACACGACAATTTTTGACAAGACAATGCTTGCCATTTACTTGATGTATCTATGGCAAATTGCCGTGTAATCACTGCATTAGGTATTGCGATATAATTATGGTCATAGTGATCTTGCTCTACTCTTAAGCCTTATTTACACGATATGATTTAATTTCCTGTGGCATAATAAGTTACCATACGGTACCATAATAAGTTGAAGCTGTTGCTGTTGTTGGTTTAGAGTTAGACGGTGAAACTTATACTGTTTATAAGTTTCACCGTCTAACTCTAAACCATAAAAAAGAAACTTCTTTTGTTCTATCTATGGTCTAAACAGTGTTTAGAGGATGCATATCATTTGTTGCTTCAATTTGTTTGTAGGCCACAGTCCAGAAACTTGCACCGTGTGCTAATGTGGCGGCAGAGTGAAGAAATCCTGGCAATGTGGTTCTACGTTACATTTTGCTGTCACAAAACAACTAGGAAACATTTTCTGTTACTACGAATCCCTCACTATAAAGGGTGGCAGCGACATCGGCGCTCAAACTGTAACCATGATGCTTCTATATGCTCTAGCGTAGAAATATTTCGTTAGTTATCAAAAAAAAAAAAGCAGCTATTTCATAGAAAAGCTATATATATGTCGGAGTCATTCGTTTGACTATTCGGAACGTTAGTGCCATCTCGTGGCGCTAGACAGAGTCTAGCCTGAGTTCGTGGGGAGACGAGAGCAACAGCTACAAAAAGCGGTGTGAGCAGAGCTCTCGAGATCATCGAAACATTGGACATCGTACGAACAACATGTGGTTAGAAACTGTCTCGCGTTCCGTATCGTTGAGTGTGTGATTCGCTGGTGTGACTGATTTGTTCGTGAATTGTAATCTAATTTGAACTGCAAACCGTTTTACTATTGCGCTTAACCAATACTACCCATAGTACGCCCACAGTAATTAAAATATGCCTGATGTTAACAAGGGACAGACATACATTCTCCGACATATACAGGGTGAAATTAAATTCATGGGCATCCTTTTAAGGGGTAATTATACTCATCATTATGAACAACTTTATAATGGGACCAAACCTGAAATCACGAAAAAAAATCAGCTGTTCCCTACATTTATGTTCGTATAACTCGTCAAAATGTAGAGAACAGCTGTATTTTTCTTCGCGATGCCCATGAATTTAATTTCACCCTGTATATATACGAATAACAACGCGGTCGAAATTTATGAAACCAATAACCGACGAAAAATTTCAACGCAGTGGGTTTCAGAATCAAGTACTGAATCCATGGTAACAGGATGCGCGTCCATGTCTCAGCCACCTATAAGGTACTTAAAGCTTTCATCCTAGCTAGATGTATCTTCTTCTTCGTGTCGCTGGCACGACTGTATTTTAAATGCTGTTTTCCCAAAAACTTTGCCACTTCCACGGCGTTGTTGGTGGCAGCGCAGGTCACTTTGACTGAATTTATTGCTAGATGTATGTAAATGTTGATCATCATTCATGAAAGATAATTATATTTGATTCTCAGGAGGCCATGCCGGTTCGTCTGTCACAAGTCCACGTGGTCAACTGTCCGTCTTTCTACGAGTATATGTATGGCTTGATCAAGGGAGCAGTGCCACAGGAGACTCGGGAAATAGTAAGTATTGGTAGTACTATTATTCAGGATGAAATTGAATAGGTAGGTAAGTACTCCAAATTAAAATATGTAATTCCACATTATATAAAGTAAATTTAGAGCATGCCACTAAGGAAAGGGTTGCACAACGTAGGCAAATGTAGGCAAACGATTTGGCAATGTCGTCCGTCGTGCGTCCTGTTTTCGTAAAACTGGTCAAAATTAGGTAAATGACCGCTAGTTCAACGCTTTGACAACTACTCTGCTATGCATTAATTGCTTATGTTTTTATGTTCCGTACCTCGGAAAAACGGAACCCTTATAGGATCACTTTTTTGTCCGTCCGTCCGTCTGTCTGTCAAGACCCTTTTTTAGGAATTTATATCAAATACTCAGGTCTACACTGATCCTTGGAAAAAATCAAACTTCAAAGCCAAGGCAATCAAAAGTTACAGCCGTTTATGCCGCAAATTTCTGACACTCGCAAGGGAATCAAAACCTACAGGGTACTTCCCGTGAACTCAGAATCTTGAAATTTGGTACGAAGCAACGTTTTATAGCACAGATAAAGGAAAAATTGCGAAAACCGTAATTAAATTTGTACTGAACCCTCGGTGCGCGAGCCGGACTCGCACTTGACTGGTTTTTTTAATAGAATGCCGATAATTCGTGTATACTTGAATAGATAGGTACTCTTAGGTACTGAGCTTGTCCATGTAAAATACTGGTACCGGTTCAGCTGCATTCGGTTAGACTGGAAGCCGACGCCAACATAGTTGGGAAAAGTCTCAGGAGATGGTAAACTTAGACTTTTTAATACCTGAGGGTTTCAATTATTTTAGGAAGTTTGTTAAGAAATTGTTCACCCAGATGAATTTGATCTAAGAGGCTAACTAAATTATTGTAGGCTTGTACGTTAAAAGTAGTCAAATTCAACATTTTGGCATTCAACATTTTGCGAATTCAACATTTTGCAAATTCAACATTATAGTCCAGAAGGCAAACTTCCACGGTAATTCCACGGTAAAAATCCAAAGAACAAAATAAAGGTCTATTTTTTCTTCCAAAATATCACCAAATAAAGTTCGATTTTAAAATCTATTTCAGATTCATTTCCACACCGATCACATGGCGTTACACAAGTTTATAGACAAGAAGTACCTGCCTTCGGAATACGATGGTGATGCAGGCAGCATGGTTGAACAAGACAAAAAATGGATCAAGGAAATCAATCAGAACAGGTAAACTTATGAAGTTAATTTAGTAAAAGTCAAGATTGAAATCACCAAGCAATAAATAGGTTACTGGGGATCCGGAAAACCCAGGGTAGAAAGATTTTCTTTTCCTTATTGAGTGTTTCATGGCAGGTTTCGGAGTTCCTCAGATTGTCAGTCCTCGTTTTGAGTCTCCCTTTCACTACCGGACTACCAGACGCACGCAGGATACGGGCAGTACTCTGAGTTATCTGACCCCTCTTACAAAGAAGAAGAGCGGAAGATCGGTTTATGCAAGTCACTGACTGTACCATCCACACTTGGTCGATATACAGGCTAGACGCACTCAGCGCTTCTCCTTCACATATGCGCACAGCCAAAGTGTAGAACTCTGTCTATGTTTCCCTTTCACGTGTAAGCCTTCAAAGCAGGAGCGAACAGGCTTCTTCTGGGCTTGCTCGTTCCATCGTGGACTTCATCCATCGCTTTCCACGAGACAGGATTCGAGGTCAAGAGCCATTACGCAATAAAATTTTAAAAAAGTCTCACATTGCTGTTTATTGGACAAATTCTTTAACCAAGTGTTCATAGTATGATCCGAGTAGATGTCACAATTCGCGAGTACTGTTATTTGGGCTGTTTTCCGACTTCCACGTGGACGAAGCCGCTGGTTATGAATATTTCAGAAACCGGACATCATCTTTTGCCGATTACTAATTACACTCGCTTTATCTATTTTCAGGAAATTCTTCCTAAACGACGACCTTTGGAAGGCAGATGTCAGTAAGAAAGTAAAAAATGGAGCAGTGGACACCACCATGAGTGGTTCGTTCAGAACTCTCGCTATTGACTAGATAATTGTTGATACTTTTAATAATTACACTCGCGAGCAATGAAAAAGTTCCAGTGACATAGCACCAAATTACTCCTAAACGGGAAAGGCTAGCTTAATGACGCCGTCTGCAATATTGAAGTACAGTTAACAGCGCATCAGAATATTACCAACTAAAAACGTAAATATTGTGTTCAAATTTTAAATTATGTCTTAGGAGATATTAAAGTGTTTGTCGGCATTTTGTGGGTGGAACTTTTTGTTGCTCGGCAGTGTACTTAGGACTAATATTTGGTTCTTGATCTGGAAATAATTAATTTTAGTTATTAAGTTAGACTGGCGTGATTCTTAGCAAGTATAATTTTATAAATCCTTTATTCAATAGGTATTTTTATTTTCATTGATGCTTCATCAGCATGAAGATAGCATAATTAAAGTAAAAAAGAAAAAAAAAATAGTTTTAATTCCAAATTTCCAACCATGCTCGGTCCCCTTGCTTCTGACTACAAACTTCTACATTCAAGAATATGGATCGGACTATTTGATGCGTTCTAATTTATACTAACTTTTCGGATAGGACTTTGAACTTCAAGAGAAATTGGCTGCAATCTAATATATCACTCCGTAAGGGCCGATTTTTGATCCGTAGTTAAATCAACCAATAGTTAAAAAATAGTAACTAATGGTTAAATATTGGCAAAATGTGTTTTTTGTACAATTGTTAGTTTATCTAATGGTTATTTTTTTAAACTAATAGTTAATTATTAGACCATTAGCAATGATATTATAACATTAGATAAACTAAAAATTGATAAAAAAACACATTTTGCTAAAATTGAACCATTACTTACTATTTTTAACAATTGGTTGAGTTAAGTTATGGATCAAAAAACCGACCCTTATAGAAAAGAGTAAATAACCATTTGAGTGATTTCTCTGTGATATCGTTTTACCAAAAGCGTGTTAAGACTACCTACTGATATTATAAGACTTATATTCTATATGCTTGAATATTTTTAGGTTTGGTACTAATGAGATCACTTTAAATGCATTTAAGTGAATCATGCATGCACGACGAATGCACATGCAAACTGAGCATTTAAGAACAATGGAAAGGTAGACAGACACCTAGAAATCACACATCTACTCTTGGAGTAACTATTTGACTTAACTATTCTTTCAGCAAATACCTAATACGAAGAAATATACTTCATCAAAAAAAAAAAACAGTCTTGTTTCAAAATAAAAAATATAATAACTCAAAAATTATCACATTAAAATAGGTAAAAATACCATAATAATATGAGGTATTTTACATTTGCCTTAATTAACACGTCGACATTTAATATCGTTCTGCTCAAAGGCAAGTATAAATCTTTAATTAATAATGAATTATGATATTTATTAAACTTTCTTTTAATCGTTTTATATCTAAATCTTACTCTTTGTGGTAAGAAATATTTGTAACATCTTAGTTTATCTTAATTTAATAAAGATAAAACAAAAAAAATATCACCTATACGGTTCAATTTCGATAAAATTGGAGCAGTCTCTCCCATTTTAAAAAGTTATGAGTATGACAAAAAATATTGACTTTACCAAACCTTTGAAACTAGGCACCTATTTTCTTTTTAATCTTCCAGTTAATTCCTATATAGGTATTATAATATATATTTGCTATCTACCTACTTCATAGTTAGAAATAAAAATATCAATAAAGTACGTACAGTAAGAGTACAGCTACCCGAAACTGTCAAGTTTTCCCAATCAACTTTGAATTTAATGCTGTAGCGATACAGTTGAAAATCTATTAAAGAAATTTGACAGATTGTAGTAGCTTGATATGCTGGAGTCTGTACCTATCAAGTAATACATTGGGGCATGTTACAGTGTCAATAATATCACGATACCGTGGTAATATTGATCGTATAATAGGCCGTATCACGGTATCGTGCTCAATACTTGCGATATCACGATATTAGGATCGTGATAATATTGACAAATGTAACATACCCCATTGAGCCGCATCATCTAACATTTAAATAAGCAATACATAATGGATAACAAAATGAGACTTAAGTAAATACTTACACTAAGGGCGTATTTCACTTAGAATAAGTTTTATCCTGAGAATAAATTTTAATCTGTTGAAATTTTTTCCATGCTAGAACTGTAAGACGTCAATAATAATTCACGGATAAAAATTGGTAAAATCAGCCCAAAGGGGTAAGGGCCAGGGTAACAAGAAAATTTGAATTTCGCGGGTTACCCTAACGCTTCAGCCTTAAATCCTTACTTTGTAAATACGCCTAAATTATTAATATCCCACTGAGGTCGCAGTATAAACATAATTATAATGCTATCGGTATTTAAACAACTACTAGTATATCATTAATCTAAAGCTAGTGATCTGAACGATCCAGGCAGCTCTTTGACTTTGTCCACCCTGTCGTCATGGTTTCCAGAAGGTCTCAGGGACTCGTCTACTGCCCACCGTTTGTCATTTGTTAAGAACCAATCCCTGTAACAGATAAAATGCCAGATTAGTCAAGTAATTCGTATTTGATAATAAGTCCGACCTATGTCCGCTGGATATTGTGGATGTCGTGGATGAACAGAAATGTTATTCTAAACTAAAACCTTCTTAGAAGTGTAAGTTACATGATGTACGAAAGATGTACTCATTATTTTTTTTATTTTTTTTTAATAAATTTTGTAGTACGCTGTGACTTAAACCGCACTTAACTAACGCTTTTCTGTGATTTAAGTAGGCCATTTTTACACAGCAGTGCCGGTTTAGTAGTTAGGTCACGGAGTTTAGCTAATTTCACGCCTTGCAATAATGGACTACTTAAGTCACATGTATCGTAATGTACTCTAGAACCAAATTCCACAGGAACTTTAGATTGATTGTAACTTGAACTGGTATTTCCAAGCAATAAGTATGGAAACTATGGTATCGTTTCTGTAGAAGTCTCATGGTTACCTCTTGGCCTCCATCTTTTTGATCCACTCCCTCTTGATCGTTTCAATGGACCCAGCATTGCCGCCAAATTCTGCCGGTAGGAGCTCTTTTGGAATGTCCTTATACAGCGTGTCCGTATTGGGCTCATGGAACTTGATCTGCAATAGATAGGTAGATAGATTTTTACAAATAAACTTTTAAGTAAGAAAAAGTGAATTGTGCTATCCTATAAATTAGTTGAAACCTAAAAGAACATACTAAAGTTTATTGTCTTCGAACCTATATTCCGGATTACTTCATAATTTCTACGCAAGTGGATGCATACTCTGTCCAAAGTTTACAATACTAGGTGGTACGTGGTTCCGCGAATAACTAATAGCTCATTCAACACAATGTACAGACGCCAGCAGGTCAAGCTACCCGAAACTGTCAAACTTTCCCAATCAATCTTGAACCTTAATGCTTTAGAGATAAAGTTGAAAATCTATTAAAGAAATTTGACAGATTGTAGTAGCTTGATGTGCTGGCGTCTGTACCTGACTATACAATAAACTAGTCAACAATTACTCTTCCATATTAAATTACAGTAAGCTTGAAAACTAACAAAGGTTGTAATTGATTACTATGTGCATGGGAACTATACTTTCAAATATTTTCCGAACTTTCCTTTCTTCCTTTTGTTTTTCTTGAGAATCGTAGTGGAATCAAAAATACTCGTTTAGTCAACTCGAGAATGATCTTCACGATCATGAAGAAAACTAAGAATTCAGCAATCTTCATTGCACGTTGTATTACTTTCTCTACTGTCCCACCACGAGGGAGCGACTAGCTATCAACGACTTTTTCGCTCAAGAAACGTACACGTACGAGTAGATTGTAGGTACATCCCGTGTAAGTAAAAGAGATACATATATGAATTTATTAATAGTTTAGTTCCTAGCTCTTGTGGATTTTCGGTAATTATACGCGGTGTGACAGGTGCCTTATCAGGTAAGTTTGGATGTTGGTATGGTAGGTTACTGCTTCAAATGGAGACCGATTACGAAATACTAACCAGTTTGGAGACTTCTGCCTTCAAGAACGGCTTACAGATTCCGAAGATCTTGCCGATGTACGACGGAGCATTTATGACGTGCACTTGCTTTAGCCGGATTGGCATGGCTTCCTGGAATTAACAATAAAACAATTTTAAAAATTTTATTATAATAATTAAAACCGAATATTATTGAAAAATGCGAAAAGCGTTCGGATCGGCTCAGTTGGGTCGGGACCATAGTCAATATTCGAAAGAGTGTAGGATCTGAACCGACCGAACCAAATAGTCACTTTGTAGCAGGAAACGGCGGAACATTCGGCCGATACTACTTCAGAGTAGGCCCCCTGGCAAGTATCTCGACAAGCCCCTATTTTTCCGCCTACCAAGATATCAACATCATTGTAAACCATCAAAGTAAAATAAAGTCTTCCAGACCAAATTTCTGCCATGGCGACCAATCTCGCCGGAGGCCAGCCTTCAGCGCGGGAGATATTATAGTGCACAAGTGTGTGTGTGTACAGCAGACACAGGTGCACTCTCTCTTGCCTCACTGTCATTGTCTGATGGGACGGCAATCCGACACGACCGGTGAGAGATCAGGGACTTAGGGAGTACTCACACTTATTCAGCTCCATTCGCGTTTCGCTGAACGATTTTGGTCACACTTATACAGTTCTGTTTCTATCAGCCGCGTACAGCGTCGTAAGAATGAGAAAAGTCGTCACAGCGTGTTATCTCCGCTGAAAAGCTTCTCTCTTTCCAAGCATTATTTTTTCTCTGTTGATCGCTATAATGTGACGAACTGACATCGTACAAGCAACAATATTTTTGCACTAGCAATATATTTCTCTTCGTCCATCATTTTATTTCGTAAAAATAAAATAATTATTATTACTTTACTTTTAAAGTCCGACGTCAGAACTTTCTCAATCCTTGCGTGCATAATGATTACGTAGTAATAAATCAAATCTATGCAGGAACTATGCAGGTCGCAACTTGTCGATAAGGACTCGAGAACCATCCGTGTACAGCGCTGTTCCGCCGTGTTCGACGCCGAATGCGGCGGAACAGCGCTGAACGCGTCAGAACAGCGCTGAACTCTATCTATAGCACTCGCATGATAATAACACATTTGTCCTCATTTTATACTTGTTTGCTGCGAAAGCTGAATAGACGCGGAAAGCTGAATGGATGCGTACGCATCTCCATACAAAATCGTTGTTTTCTATGGGCATAAGCTGAATAGAGCTGAATCTGAAAGTGTGACTGTGAGTGGTCCCTTAACGTGCTTTCTGAGGCACGGGGATATCACACCGCGAACTTCCAAACTCCGGGCTATTACTTAGAAATTCCCAATTCAACGTTAATAAAGTACCAAGTAGATACGTCTCACCCAATAATCATGTAAATTAATGTTCAAATTTCTACACTAGCCGAGCAGAACTCATTAGGTTTAGTTGTAAATTTTTTATCTACATATATCAGACAACGATTAAATCGAATAATAACTACTTCGTTCCACTTAGGGTCACGTACAGCAATGGGTATCGAGATCAAAGATCGCAATTAGTGGATAAGTACCGAGTAATTCTAGTTTAATAGACATGATAACTACTGCTCATGAGCTCTGTGCAAAGGCTTTAATGTGTGGCTGTTCTGCAACTTACTAAGAGAAAAAGTTATATGTATACACTTTGAAAGTACTATAATATGTCTCAACCTGAATAGTTTGGCAAGTGTGGATATTTGTTTGGAATCGAAACACACTATTATTGTTTGAAACATTAATTTTTATTTTGTTATTTTTGTAGGTATTTTGTGTTTCATGAACCGTGTCGAAATAAACTTTATTCTTTCTTTTCTTTCAAACGGAAGAATAAACGGCTATCGTAGTTGCAATTTCAAAGTACCTATAGTTCCAAAGATTGTAAAGCAATAGGTACATTTGACATTTCATTTACAAATTCCATATAAATAGTATATAGTAGATCTAAGAGGCTAAAAACCTCATAATTTGGAAATTTTTACTTTTGCAGCCGATCCCAAAAAGGCTAGCAGTATTTGGACAAAAGTTTTGTCCAAATACTGCTAGCCTCACAAAACCACAGCTGACTATTATATATTGACTAGCTGCGTCCCGCGGTTTCACCCGCATAAGTTTCGATCGCGTACGATTATCGAGATAAAAAGTATCCTATAAGTATGTTAATCCTGGTTATAAACCATCCGTGTGGCAAATTTCATCCAAATCCTTAGTATTTTCGTGAAAGAGTAGTAAACATCCATCCATCCATCCATCCATACAAACTTTCACGTTTATAATATTAGTATATATTTATTGAGAAGGGATTTCACAAGACCCTAGAAGGTCACACCTTAATTTAAACTTGCTTTTTGCAACCGTAGGGGAGGGCGGGGTTGAAAGTGCCGGGGGTAAGTTGTGCCGATGCAAATATCTAAAAAACAGATAGAGATAGCTATATGGTCGTATTGCGTCCGAAGCTCTGGCAATCTATCGCATGCGCGGCGGCCATTTTAGTTGCGCCCGTGACGCGGACCTAGCGGCTGTGTGTGTTATGATCCTCCAGCACCAAGTGAGTAAATATTTTTTCGTTCATACTTTTTGGTCTCAAGTCAGTATTTTTGGTGTTATAGTTATGGGATTTTTGCTCATGCTCTGTAATTTATCGAAAAACATTAATTAATGCAGTTTAAATACTTTGTACAAATAGTTTTTTTTGCATAAGATAAAATGTCAATGTCATTGAAACGGGGTAAAAAGTGCCTTACGATCGGGGTCACTTGTGCCGCGGCACAACCAGCCCCCAATTAACTTTTAATAAATTTTATTGTTTTATTTGATATGATGAGAACATACAAGAGAAAAGCACAAAGGAGAACTACTTCCCAAGATCTTCTACAAAGGGCCGCAGACGCAGTCAATAAGGAAGGGCGCAAATTAAAACCCGTTATACCCCAGATAATCAACTCTCACAAGCGATGAATAATTTGCCTGGCCCCTCAAGCATTCGAGAAAGGACCCCTGAAGATCTCCATGAGCATACGGTTCGCAGTGTTGAGTATAGTCCATCAATTATTCAGCCTGATCATCAGCAATACCAGTGCATCAATATTGACTGTACAAATGAGCCCGGTCCATCAGGTTATCAGCAACTAGAGTCACGCTCGTACAGTCCAGAACTTATTCCTCGCTCTCATTCTCAAGCAGCTGATCGCATCACTTCTCAAAATGGGAGGTAAAGATGCAACAATATTTCTCGGGAGCTAGTTAGACCGTTACCTAAAGCACCTCCCCGATTAATTGGAGTTAATACACGACGTAAAAGTTCTAGCAGAAGAACAGGCTAATAAAAAGAAAAAGAAGGAAAGTGAAACTACAGAGAAGAACAAAGGAAAGGAAAATGTGCTAAAGGAACAAAACAAAAAAAGACGAAGGCCAAAACCCCAGCTAGAAGGAAAGTTCTTCAAGAGAATGATGAAAGCACTGATGAAGAGAATAGTTCAGAATGGTTCTGCATCCTATGCTGTGACTCTTACTCCAACTCTGCGCCTGGAGAAAAATGGAATGAATGCAGCGTATGCAAGAATTTGGCTCATTTGCAATGTGTAGATGATGAAGAAAGATTAACATTTGTATGTCCTAATTGCTATTCTGATCAGTCGTCTGAAGACTAAGTTTTGTTTATGTTTTTTTTTTTTCAAATGTGATACTGATTGCTAGTATGTATAATAATTACCTAGCTGAAGTCTGAGTTACATTAGGTATTGGGAGAAAATTTGACTAAAAATAAATCAATAAAGTGGTATGGTTTTTTATTCTAAAATTCATTTTATTCTGTGTAAATGGCCGAGTATTATGAATGGCACAACTGACCCCAGCTAAGGCACAACTTGCCCCAGCGAGGGGTCAGTAGTGCCTTACGACCACTGTCTAAAAATATGATTCTCTATAAAAAACTGTTCAAAAAGCACTAAAACTGAATATAAACTTAAAATCTAGATTAAATTTCACCTAAGATAGACTAGAGCTATTAACCATAGAATTCATCTTACTCGATTTATCTAGGGATTTGTTAAAATCGGCACTTTCAACCCCGCCCTCCCCTAAGTTTTCGAAAGAAAAAATGATTTATAACTGTTATCGTAAGTTTAATGTTTCAAAAGCTCCAAGAATATAGCGTTTAATAAAGTAAGATAGATGGCCTTGGTCATTTGTCATTCAACATTTTTCTAAAAATACGATTTCCGACGTGTGTCGTTGTGTAATTTAACTTTCTTTTATTAACTTATTTCTTACTAATTTTTGAACGCGGCTTCGCCCGCGTGGACGTCGGGTATCGTCTCACGGGGACGTACTACCGGGATAATGGTATCCGATGTCCTAACCCAAATCATGGCCTCTCCGTATGCCTTTTATCCAAAACCGAAAAGGTAACGAAAATAAATAAATTTAAAAAAAAATTAAAAACAATGTACCTAATATATTTGAGACGGCAGTGGACCTATTTTAATGGAATAAAGATAAATATTAGCTCAATTTACTATGGACTATGACCATATTTCCTATACCTTAAACCCTTAGAAAAGAACTAAGTGTACAAAAATATCAATATTACATGTGAATTTTAAAGTTATCTTTTTAAATCACCCCCGATTTTACAGAAACGTTGTAAAACGTTTTTCCTTATTCCTTACCCAAACGCATAAACTTGAATTTTCTTATCCCTAATTTAATAGCTAATTTTAAAATACTAATTTTACTAACTTTAAAATAATTTAAAACATGCTAGGTCGAGCGATGATCTTCGCAGGATGGCTGGTAGCAGCTGAATGTGACTGACTGACTGTGGAGTGGTTGATGATTATGGGTGGGTTTCCCATTCCCATACAAACTTTCATCCCCTATGTCAGCCCCTATACTATAACTATTATTACACGAAAGAACATTACCTGTGTGTACATCATATATTTCCTGAGCGCAGACAGGTTAACCTTCCCGATGAACTTAAGAGACACATTCGCTGCATCGAAGATCGGGACCTCCCCAGCAGGAATCTCATGATCCTCAGTCAGCCTGGTGTCCGCCAACATGAAGAAAGTCTTCACAGCATCCACGAAGTTGAACAGGTCCAGGTCAGGGTTGTTGAGACGGTAGATGAAGACTTTGTAGTTCTCTTTTGTTTTGTATGGGAGAGGCAGCATGTCCCTGTAATGAGGAGATGGTCGGTGTAATTATAAAGAAATGTTTGTACCTATAGGTAGAAGCTTAAAATAAAAAAAATAAAATGAATTGTTTATATTTAACAAGAACTTTTCGCCATCAAACTACAAAGTATGGCGAGTAAAATTGTAAGAATTTCAATTTTATGTATGTTTGTGAATAATAAATAATAATAAAACAAAATTAAAAAAAAAAACATCCACAAAAGTAAGTGCCATGGACGGAAACAGAAAATAATATTTGATACAAACTACTTTAACTTCTAGTTACTATTGATACATAATGGCTATGTTCTGGGCTATAGGTACTTCTACCTACCATGTGTATATATTTATGAGACAGCAGTATTCGTGAAATCAAACGTATATCTATTTAAAACACTGAAATCAAAACGTCGTCGATGGCCGCAACAATGAGATTTGCGCTAATACACAAAACACAGCTTTTTACACAAAACGTTTTCTAGGCATGGCACCCGGATTGTACAATAAAATACCGGAGCCTATATAAGAGGAAAACACGACTAAATGATTTAATTTTTTTTTTAAATAATTTTTTAGCTCAAAAGGCATATCATTCCATTAATGAATACCTCAAAGATAATGCAAGAAGTGTGAAAATATGTGCGGTAATAATTAGTTTTTTAATTTGTGATTATATTTGTCAATTGTAAATATATTTAAAATTTAATATAGTTATATGCGTGAACTTAATTAAATATTAAACAACTAATTCAATTTTAATTCGACTCTAATCTAAACATCTAGTATTGTATAATTATTATAATCTAAATACATTTAATTTAATTAAGAATTATTAATGTTGTAAATGCTATTACTTATTTAATTTAATTTTAATATTTTTACTTTTAATTATTTTATTCTTACTTAAGTTGCTGTGCCCTTACAGGGTCCATAACTGTATCCTAGCTTTAAGCCTATTTTTAACAACTTAATTCACATTATGGTATGCAAATAAATAAATGAAACTTCCCCCACTACAAAATCTCTTGCCAACTTACGTGCCGGTAACTATACTAATACATAAGAAATATTATTATGTTTCTAACATTTTAAATGTTCTAAGCAAATGTATGCAATATTGTTAAGTTTGACAGAGGAACTCTGTTAGCTTGCCATTTAATTTTTAACAAAAAAATTAATATTAATTGTAACTTCGTATGTTTTTTTTGTAATACTTAGGGTCCGTCAGTTAGATTATTGAAAAATAATGGACATGTATTTTTTCTTTAGCTACTAAGAACTTCCTAAAGCGAACTCCAATAACTCTGATCGAACCCAGAGCAACTATTTATTCTGTGCCCAGCCCCAGCAGTCTCGACATTCATAGCGATCGCTTTGCGACCGAATTCGGTCGCAAAGTCCTGTCACTCCATACATTACACCTGTCAATCCGGGGGTCTACTCCGAAGTAGTATCGGCCCAATGTTCGGCCGTTTCCAGCTACGAAGTTACTATTTGGTTCGGTCGGTTCCAATCCTACACTCTTTCGAATATTGACTATGGTCCCGACCCAACTGAGCCGATCCGAATTTTTTTCGCATTTTTCAATAATATTCGGTTCGGCCATGTGTCGGTCCGATCCGAACATTCGCACTTTGCACTTCGGAGTAGGCCCCCTAGACTTTGCGACCGAATTCGGTCGTAAAGCGATCGCTATGAATGTCGAGACAGCTGGGGCTGGGCCCTAATTCACTATGACCACTTAACGATTAATTACTTGGAAACCACATCAATTCCTCAGCTAATCCCGCCAATCTCGCGTTGATCTCGCGCAGTTTCGTTCATTGTGTCATAGAAAGCCTACCGTCAGCAAAACGGAGATCCGCGAGAAGCTGGCGAAGATGTACAAGGTGACGCCTGATGTTGTGTTCGTGTTTGGCTTTAAGACCAACTTCGGTGGTGGCAAGTCAACTGGCTTCGCCCCGATCTACGACACGTTGGACTTGGCCAAGAAGTTCGAGCCTAAGCACAGACTGGCCCGCCACGGCCTGTACGAGAAGAAGAAGCCCACACGCAAGCAGCGCAAGGAACGCAAGAACAGGATGAAGAAGGTGCGTGGTACCAAGAAATCGAAGGTAGGCGCGGCCGCCAAGAAGTGATGTGACTTAGGACTGTAAGTTAATTACGGCCCAGCCGGTCGATTCTGTAAAAATCTCACTGTGAAAACTCAAGTGAAGTGAGCTTGATGTGAGTTGTCAGTAGTCAATCCCTAGCATTATTTGGAATGACAGCTCACTCCACGCTCACTTCACCTAAGTTTTCACGGTGAGATGGTTACAGAATCGCACTGCAGGACCGTCTCGGTAATCGTGTCTCCAACCCACCTGCGTCCAGTGCCAAACGTGGCAGTAGGCTAGGTAATGCTTTGTTAACATAAAATCAAATAAAGTTTATCTGAGAATTTGCCTAAACCAACAAAGTTTAATGAAGCAAAGCAAACCAAGGGCAAAATGCTTTAATGGCCATTCCATAGGTACCATTGTTGATTGAGCAAATCTTTGCTCGTATGTCACCTCTGAACTTTGCTTTGAAATTAGCACCTTTATTGCAATTTCAAGTGGCTTTTTTTTCTTGTGATTTTTATCCACATTCTAAAAATAAACACAGTAAATGTTTTTCCGCGTAATGTTTGTATAAAACCGGTCTTCCGAAGTGAAGAGAATTCGTCGAAGTACATACCTATATATTATTCTCTTTGGATATGCATAAATTAACTCATAGCAAAAGAAGAAGCAACCAATTAAGTTTTGTGCAATATCCTGTTCATCCTACCTACTATTTAAATAGGTACCCACTTATCTATACATACAATTAAATAAATAAAATTGAAGTGTCTATTTGTAATGTCACACTAGTAGCTTTTTACTAAATGCATATGAAAGTATATATACGGTAGTTACGTACGTACTCTATACCGTACTAACAAAAAAAACAATTTTAATTTTTTTTGTCTGTCTGTCTGCCTGTTTGTTCCGGCTAATCTCCGAAACGACTGGACCGATTTTGATGTAATTAGATATGGGGATACTTTGAAACCTGGGAAAGGACATAAACTTACTTACATACTTTTTATAGACATACCAAGCCGCGGGCGGAAGCTAGAATGACTATAAAACTGATTTACAACTTTTTTTTTTTGAGGATGGGAAATCATCAAATGACTCCTCCCGCTCTGGGTGGAGCAGAAGGGAGTGTCAGACTCTTACTGACTAAAACCCACCCGTGTTCCTTCCTTAGCCCTTTGTGTTCCAGGGCAGCGGTAAGTAGATTTACAACTAAGAGTACCTACTCTTAGTTGTAAATCTAAGACCAAGAACGCAACACTTCTCTGGAGTAAACGGTAAACACAAGCATTCTTTGGACCAGGGGAACACCCCTGGTGGAAGATTTTATTTGTCTTTTAGTTAAAATGATGATGATAATATTATATAAGTTAAACCGAGAGTAACTCACGTGACTTCAAACACGCGTCTGATCTCCGGGGCCCAGGGGTCGCGCTTGCAGAACAGCTCGGGGCCATTGGCGCGAATGGTGAAGAACAGGTCGATGGTGCGCTTGGCCCGCTCCATACTGAAACGGCAGCTCGTCAGGAAACGAAGGAGGAGTATGTCATCTGGAAGGATATAAATTATTTAGGTAACTATAGAGCTATTTCATTTTAATGAGGCAGATTTTGAAACCACAGTAATTAATGATACTCCTTCTGCAGAGCTGTCATTGACAGACTGTAGAATCAGAATCAAAATCAGAATTTTATTTGTCAAACATAGGTACATTGGGTTCTTGCAATACATATTTATATAGGTCGCCATGTTTTCTCATTACAGCATACAAATATTTTAACATAACGATTATTTAAAATAACAATCATACTCAATTTAATTACAACATAATTAGTAATATAAAATTAAATTAGTTTTTGAGAAATTATAAAAAAGTACAAAATGTCATAAAAAGTAAAATAAGTGGGTACATAAAAAATCACAATAAATTTAAAAAGTCACATCAAATTGTCAAGTCATTTAGAAATTCGTCAACAGTATAATAACATTTTTCTTTAAGTAAATTAGTCAGGTTTTTTTTTAAATTTTACATAAGTCATTTCCTTAAAACTATTCGGAATCTTATTAAAGATACGAGGTGCCATATACCAAGAATACTTTTTTTCATTAATGCTGTGTAGATCATTGACAATCTTCACGGGTAGTCAGAAGCCCAAAATTCTGGCACTCATTCTGACCTGCAAGCAGTATCGAGTTACCCAGTAACTGGGTTTTAGGGATTCAGCTGCATCCAATTAGACTGGAAGCCGACCCCACACATAGTTGGTAAAAGGCTAGGCAGAAGAAACCTGCTTGTCAAAGTCCTATTCATCCACATACAGAGAAAACACGTGCATTGATCCACCACAAAAAACTAGCATACCTAATTATTGTTGCATCCGTAACTATGTTATTAGCCAGTTTTAGAAAAGATAGGTAGGCTTTTGGCTTGGGTTTACCCGACAAATCCTAACAGACAGAGTTTTTTGGGCGATAATCAAATCTTTTAAATTGATGGGAAACACTCTAATTAAAGATAATAGCAGAATGGAAAATCCCTGATTATTTACGTCACGAAATACGGACTCGGCTTCCATTTTTATTTCGTCTGAGCCGTTCGGGTTAGTTACTTTTTCATATTCACTCTTGTTTAACTATAAAAAAAGCTCTTCTTCAAATGCTTATTCACTTTTTCACGAAACATCTTTACGTTGGTCAATATATTCTGCTGGTGGATACGTAGAATGCTAAATAACTTGAAGTCTCCGGACTGACATATACATGTAGTATAAAAGTCCAAAAACAACAGAATAAAAAAAAACTTGAAGTCTCAATATTCCAAACCCCTCAAGCTTATCGTCGACAAATTAATATGGTAATATAAAAACTACTGCAGTGCAAAAGTAAATATAGACAGTCACACTTCGTATGTTCTAAGTAAATATTTATCGGCGAAGTTGTTTTCTTATACTAAAGTTCCAAGACCCTGATTACTTATTTTCTATGGTGACCGTACATGTTTTAATACCGTTTAGGACGTTTTAAAGGTCAGCTAATTGTCTGTTTTGCTATGGAATATGTATGATACACCAGTGGTATAATGGAAGCCAACAATGTACAGACGCCAGCACATCAAGTTCCTACAATCTGTCAAATTTCTTTAATAGATTTTCAACTTTATCGCAGAAGTATTAAGGTTCAAGGTTGATTGGGAAAATTTTACAGTTTCGGGTAGCTTAACCTGCTGGCGTCTGTACATTATAGCACAAATAATGACATTTTCGAGAGTATTTTTATATGTAGGTGGTCTTGTCTGTCTGGTTGCAAATATAGATGGGACCTTGAGGGGTCTGGTTAAATTCCGAGAGAGAGAGAGAGTACACTTGCAAGTATACTTTTTATATAAATAGATTGTTAATCTAGTTTATATAAATAAAAATCAAGTGCCGCATGTGCAAAAAATAATCAGCGAAATAGGTCGAGTGATATTCATAATTATGCTATTTGGCTGATTATTTTTGTTGTGTTCGTAATTTTATTGTGAGGACAACAGGTTTGTATGGAAGTTTTTTTTTTGGAAATCCCCCGGAACAGGCAACGCACAGCCTTTTCGTCGGCTATTAAGTATAACAAAAAATTAGCTGGTGATGAAACAGCATATTTTATTTGATAACCGGCGGCAAGTTTTTACGCTGGGTGTGCTGAATACCAGAAGGCCAATTCTCGCAATTTAAAATGATCAAAATCTAGTCGCAGTCTCATCTCGGTGACAAACAAATATCAAAAACCTGTCAAAATGTAGGGAAAAGAGGTATTTTTGACAGATTGAGACTGAGATCAGACTGTGAATGTTCTTAAAATTACGAGAATTGCCCCTCTGATTACAGTTTGTGCGTCAGTCTCTGCCACCCTGTAATATCTATTATCTAATTTTCTATTCTATTTTATTATTCTATAGATCTCTATCTATAGAACTAACTGTCTTGTTTGGGGTCACTAGCAAATACTATATTGTAACCTAGCTGTAAGTAATATTTTAAGCTACTCATGTCGTCTTAATTTGCTGTTAACCACCTGCACCTGCTTAGGTACTGTATTACCTGGACAATAAATATTTTCTATTTATTTCATCTGCATGGACCGCGCAAACAAAAAACTTGAGAGGTGTCAAGGGACACCCGGATGGAACGAAGTTCAAAGAGAGAGCGAGAGAGACAGATAGAGAAACACGCGCACGCCGCACGGCTTACAACTATAGCAAAAAGTGTCGTTCCAACTTTTGGTGTTAATTTTTTCCGTCTAGCCCCCTTTCGCAACGCGCGATAAGGAACTTCGTTCCAAAAAGTAACAGAATGATGTTCTATCGAAGCCATTCGCTATTATATTCATCTTTCGATAGTTTGGTGTTTGGGATTCATGTCGACACGTTGTGCTTAGAATACCGTTCTAAGAACCACTTACCTACCTACCTACTCGTCATGGGAGAAAGCGTGAACCGTACTCTACATTACATTTGATCTACGATACTAATGTAGGTATGTGTATTTCAAGTAGGTATCTCTAACAGTAAATACATTAACGGATAGTTTTTTATTCTTTTATAAAAGACCGTTTTATCCCATTGGATAGCTAAAGCCTGAGCTCCTCGTGTACAGCTGCTAAGGACTAGTCTTTATCAAAGGAGTTAAAGAGGGCTAGACAAGAAGAAACTCCTGCAAAGCATTTCGTACTTCTGCAACCACTTTATAATTTTTTCGTTAACGTTATTTAATTTATTAATTTAGATTTACATTTTCGAATTTTGCATCATCGTTATTGGTGATAGAATGTCAGTTTGTCTAAGTCCGCAGCTCATCCCGCCATCTTCGTCTGGGCCTGGGGGGCTACTCTCTAAGTCCGTCAACGAAGATATATGGTTCCGTCCGAAAGAAGCTTATGGTCGAGACCTCAAAGTTCACTCCGAAGTCTCGACCATAAACATACCTACTCCCGATTAAAATTTTTCGAACGGTCAATAGTACAGACGCCAGCAGGTCAAGCTATCCGAAACTGTCAAATTTTCCTAATCAACCTTGAACCTTAATGCTTTAGCGATAAAGTTGAAAATCTATTAAAGAAATTTGACATATTGTAGTAGCTTGATGTGCTGGCGTATGTACATCAGAAGTAAAGACAACTGTCAAATCGCGTTGTCATTTAATTTTTCTTTTTCTTTTTTTTTCATTAGGTCGGGCCCGAAACTAATCATGTCTGTAGGTGATTATGATGATGATGATGAAACTACGGATTTCGTGCATAGGGAGTTGACTTCCTTACTCGATGTCGCTTGCCATTCAGTGGGACCCATTGGGTCGTACGTGAGTTTGGCCCAAGAGATAGTTGGCCTAACAAAAACCTTCCCAAGATTACTTATATGTGAGCGTTTAATCGATGCTATTTAAGTATAAGATAATCAATCAGAGTCTTGAAATAATGGATTGTGAAGCGATTAATACGAAAGATGATTGACTAATAACAAACTGGCCAAGAGTATAACTACTTTTAAGCGCTATAATATGTATAATAATTGGTGTTTTCATCATAAAAGACGAATGCTGCGTATATGTTCAAAATAAGCATAATTTTTTTTTTTGAACCTTGCCCCACACTAGGATTTACTCCTGCATCGTGGGTGCTTTTACAACCATTTAAACTCACATACACTAACAGCCAGACCCGGAACAACTACCTGTAGGCAATACAAATATTTGTTCCGTGCGGGAATCCAACCCGCGACACGCAGCGCAGCAGTCGATCGCTCAGCCACTGCGCCAGCCGTGTCAATCAGCCTATAACGTTCCCACTGCTGGGACACAGGCCTCCTCTCTATGATAGAGAGTAAGCCGTAATCCACAAACTCAATGCGGGCTGGTAAATGTCACATGTCTTAAAATTTTTGGTTCTACAACCTTCCTCGCGATTTTTTACTTCACCGTTTTGAGAACAATGGCAATTAAATAGATAACGTTTACACAAAGTAATGCGCCTGTCAGAGTTCGAACCTACGACCGTGACTCGTGAGTCACAGTCGTTACCACTGGGTCAAATGTCATTGTGCAATTTGGAAGCTCCAAATCTCGTTGCAGATTGAATTATAGACAATGAGTGCCTATTTGCCTCATGCCAACGAACCAAAAGACGCGTAACATTGAAGCCTTCACAAACTTAATCAGTAACAAACACTGACCTGCATTGACTACTAATAGCCTGACAAATGACGTCATATGTCTGACAAAGCATGTGTTTACGCAACAGCGGAGTTGCTTCATTCGTGCTCACAACAATAATTTTTGACTGGCAATCTTCACGCAGGGGTCAACGACACCGGTCGTCTATTGAATTCAAAGCAACTTTTACTTTTTTGTTACGAAAAAAATTCAATGCTGCAGTGACAGCAGATAGTCTGTATGTCAAGAAATATAGTAACAAAACGTTACATTGTGGTTATGGTAATAATAAGCCATGAGAGAAACGTTAAGATAAAAATGTAGGTATTGCATAGGTAAAACTGTGTTTTTTAGGGTTCCGTACCCAAAGGGTAAAAACGGGTCCCTATTACTAAGATTTCGCTGTCTGTCCGTCCGTTTGTCTGTCACCAGGCTGTATCTCAAGAACCGCGATAGTTGAAATTTTCACAAATTATGTATTTCTGTTGCCGCTATATATAAACAACAAATACTAAAAACCAAATAAAATAAATTATATTTAAGGGGGGCTCCCATACAACAAACGCGATTTTTTTGCACTTTTTTGCTCGATATCAATAATGGCAACAGGTAGGCACTTGAAATATTCAGTTGTATTTTTACTTTAATAATAAATAATAAAATTAAATAAATATTTAAGGGGGCTCCCATACAACAGACGTGATTTTTATAGATAATGGTACGGAACCTTTCGAACGCGAGTTCGACTCGCACTTGGCCGGTTTTTTTTTAATATGTTGAGTAACTTCCATTTCATCTGACCACATCTGACCTATCAGCCTAATGTTCAATTAGTCAATTTGTGTTAGTTACTTGGCATTTCAATCAATTGTTTACGCCACTAAACATTAGTAAAAGAGAATTAAAAAAAATAATAAACAATGTGCTAAAGATTAATTGCCGTTTCGAAAGAAATTATACCGTTAAAACCACAGTTAAAACTTATTACAATACAATAGTTTATAATTTACTAGCCCCTTCCGTCGGCTTCGCCCGCGTGGCTATCGGAAATTATCCCACGGGAACGTGCTACCGTACCGGGATAGAAAGCCTATGTTACTCCTTATAACATCACACAGCTATCTACCAGTGAATGTCACATCAAAATTAAAAAAAAAAGCCGGAACAAACAGATACACAGAGACAAAAAATTAAAAAAATGTTATTTGCTAACTGTATATACTTTCATATGTATTTAGTAAAAATCTATTATTATGATAATTCAAACTGACATTTCAATTTTATTTATTTGTATATAGGTATAGAATATGTATGTCAAAGAAGAAGCTCAAAGAGAAGGGAAATAAGATCTTGTAATTAAGTGTAATTCCAAAGGAGGTCTGTATTACTTTCTTTTGCAATTGTAATAATATAGGAAACTACGCATAATTTATTAAAGTAGTAATTTCTTGGCACGAGTGAAATCTAGATCCATGCCTCAATCTACACACATTGTACAAGAGCTTCGGTTAAACCCATAGGTACGTAGCACCTTGTTTATTATGCTAATTGCTAAGCATCATCATTTTTTAGGTCGGTTTCCAGTCTAACCTTATATGGAGTGACTGCCTATCTGACCTCCACAACCAAGTTACTGGGCAATACCCTTGGTAAGACTGGTTGTCAGACTTTCGGGCTTCTGACTACCCGTAACGACTGTAAAAGATATACAAATGACAGCCAGGACCAACGTATCATGCACTAGCATTATGCTAGCTGTTAATACATAATTCATACTGGTTTCTCCTATAGCTTGTTGACTATCACTCTTATGGTCAATACTTTCATCTTCTCACGTGAACTCGCTTAAGACATCAATAGTTCTCAAGGTACAAAGACCGTATATAATATTATAAGATACGTGGACACGTCAACGTCCGTCTTAATTTAACTACCACATACGCGAAATATAATTATTTATTTCAGGCGACGCAGGCCCATAGATAAATACCATAACCTAAACATACATATATATATATTTTTAATTATATTTTTATTATATTTTTTTTATATATATTTTTTGTTATTGATTCCCATTAAATTTTGTAGTGTAAAAACCATAAAAATGTGCTATAAAATAATTGCCGACTATACAACTAAGCACATACATAGGTAAAGAATCGCGACACATTCGCCAAAAATGTAAACAAATATGAGTTTATGGAAAAATAACTTTAATTCCTACACAATAAAGTTCCGTTTACACTACAACTTCAAACATTTTTATAACATTTTCAATAGTGCTAGTCACTCTGAAATCAACTTAATTTTCATTAAAATAAAGTTGATATTTGTTTAACTTGAAATAACGTCAATTTGAAACCAATAAAATTTGAATATAGTTACATAATTATAAACATTATTTAAAAGGCTCACAATGCAGTCTAGACGCCTATTGCTTCAAACAATGATGCTTCACGGTTTTGTTTAACTGTACAGAATTAATTAATAAAATATTTTATATTGTGCCCCGCACTGTAATCCGGCGAGAGGTGCGCGTTTACCCTCTATTTGCCATGACCCCCTGTCGAACGAATGCGGGAGAGCGAGCGCCGCTCCGTAGATTAGTTGATATATATCCAAATTTTACTAATATAGACATTTGTCATTTGTCGTCCAACAAATTTAGGAAGGAACTAATTCAGGTCCTTTCCTCATAATTTTACGATTCTTTTCCCTTTGTCTTTGTACTCTACATTTTTAATGTTAATTACATAACTAATTTGTAGTTTTTTTTAAAATATGAATTGTAGGTACTGCTGTCTTGTTTGTATTTACTGCGCACTGTACTAAATAAATAGTAATCTTTGGAAACGTCGTTAATTGTTCATTAACCACATGATATAATCCTACTATGTTTGTATTACATAATGTACAATTCTTTGTTTCCCAAATAAATAAATAAACATGGTGGACGTTTCGATATGCACGTATCCGTATGCAGGTATGTCAGGGAATAATTATAAATGTTAAGCTTAAGGTTCATTTTTACTTGCACCTTATTATTTTACGACTACGTCATTGTCAACATTTTGACTGAAAATGACAGTTCGAAAAGGTGACAAGCGCCCGCTATGTAGGAGACAAATTTGTTTAAAAATTGCTTAACAATATCGCTTCTTCATCGTACATACATACAATATCAATAACTTATAATTTACTAGATGTCTGAAATTATCCCACGGGAACATGCTACCGTGACAAAAGAAACATACATGTAAAAAAAGGTGAAAAGGTAACATACATGTAGAATTACTTTCGATTTTATAATATTATAGTATAAAAGTATGGATTAATACAATCAAAGAAGTCAAAAGAGATTTTATAAATAAACTAAAGGCTCTTACCAACCACAACAAACGTGATGGGAAAACCACAACCAAAGTAAGTACCTTAATCTACATATTATAAATATGTAGAAAGAGGCCCTTTATAAAGGACCATGACGAAACCAATGTGCCTAAACTTTGTGTATTTAAACAAATTCAATGATAGTTTAGAGATGGTTAGTAGATACCTAGTACTTGAATTCTTCTAAGGAGCGTTTACGTCGCTAGTGTTCAACTCAGTTCACGTAGAGTGAGCAAGGAATCCCTTTTTAGCCGTAGCCCCGATGACCGTTGAAGTTATGGCGGCATCTACATCGCCACATGCGAACTACGCATCAGACTGACGTCACACAAAATCCTGCATCGCGCAAGCAAAGTTCACCGCGCAACTTGCATACGAGTTTATACAACGTCAATGACATCAATCGTCGGGCAGTTGTCCACCAGACATGACAGCCCACGATTCTATCTGAGGATGAGTGAACTTTACACACTGTTCCTCATACCTCTATAAAGTAGTATTTTTGAGTGAATGAAGTGACAATTTCCGTCGGGGTGGTGGGGGTGGCAGCTGAATGAGAGTGACCGAGAATCAAATACTACTTACAACATCAGGAAGGATTTATACCGATATTCTTGGTTTGTTTGGAGGAACTTCCTCGACTCATACTCGAATCACTTTTGGATGGCATTTCCGAGGTGGTTGCTATGGCGTCCCGAGTCAAGTACAAGTCAAGGAAGTTCGGAATATCAGTGTATGCCTTGCAATTGCAAGTTTTAAGTTTTCTTTGCGGCGTTTAAATCTTCATTTAACCATTTTTTTTTTTGTAATTTCAATGAATTTTGGCACATTCTCATCGCCAATGGAATACCACCAACTGTGTGCTAGCGTATCTACTACGTAAGGTTAGGTTAGGTTAACAACAGAATAGGTTCCAGGGACCGGTCGAGGTGGAGGTGCTTGGAGGAGGCCTATGTCCAGCAGTGGACGTCTTTCTGCTGAAATGATGATGATGAGGTTCTAGGAGTTCAATGCTGCGAATACTGGCGGTGTGAACGCACGTCTATCTAAAGCTACGTTTATTTTAACAAGATGATAGATTATTGCTCCAGTAACACTTTGGCAATTATGTACATGCCTTTAACCCAGTTTTCGAAGTAATACCTAGACCTAATGTGGCGTAACTGTTGAATGTATAAGTCTAAACGGGGAGGCTGGTCGAATAAATTTTGCAATGATTTCGGAACTAGTTTGAGCATAATCCACCAAGTAAACTTTCATTTATGAAAAATATAAATTAGTAACTTTTGCCCGGGGTCTCGCCCGCGTGGATGGCAGAAAATATCCTACAAGAACGTAAGTAAAACGGGGAGTATTCTTTGTGTTAATCCAGATTATAAACTATCTGTGTGCTCGAGTAACAAATATACAAACATTCACATTTATAATACTAGTTTTGTTCGTTGATGTCTTTTGTTAGAAAAGTTTAGATTTATTGCATAACCATTTTGAGAGCCGTGATGATGAATTTATTTACAAAAAGTAAAGCGTCGGGGGTTAATAAGTTTCGATCCCATATTCCCATGGGAATATCGGGATAAAAAGTATCCGATGTGTTAACCCTGGTTATAAACGATTGGTGTGCCAAAATTCATCCAGAGCCGTTAAGTTTGAGTTTGAGTTCATCCAGAGCCGTTCAGCAGTTTTTGCGTGAAAGAGTAACAAACATCCATCCATCCACAAAAACGTTCGCGTTTATAATATTAGTAAGATAAGATTATGCTAAACCATAATTGCCGACGAAATTATTTGATTTATTTTTATCTGTTTCAAGCTAATTGGCTTGTAACATGCTTATGCGTTATGAATTCGTATGTAAGAAGGTCGATATATTGAGTAACAGAGTTAAAAGATTTCTTCAAGATACAATTTATACTCGATGCAATATTTAAATTCTCAAGATATTTTCTGTTGAGCAAGCTTATAATCGGTAATTGAAACGTAACAACGTGGTTCGACCACCAATAGACCTGCTGAGCAAACTGCAGTGCGATACTGTAACCATCTCACCGTGAAAACTTATGTGAAGTGAGCGTGGAGTGAGCTGTTATTCCAACAAATGCTAGGGATTAACACTATTGACAGCTCACTATAAGCTCACTTCACCAAATTTTTCACAGGGAGATTTTTACAGAATCGATCGGCTGATTATGACACACGCGGTGGGGCTCTGTCTCGTTTAACGTTGTACATTTTTGATATTTTGGAATGCGGTCTACTCTCCCTCCGTCTTACGAATTTTCGATCAGCAGTGCGATACTGTAACCATCTCACCGTGAAAACTTAGGTGAAGTGAGCGTGGAGTGAGCTGTCAGTCCAACTAATGCTAGGGATTGACATTATTGGCAGCTCACTCTAAGCTCACTTCACCTAACTTTTCACGGTGAAATTTTTACAGAATCGATCGGCAGATCTTGGTCTATAATCCGTGTGTCCATCCAAATCCATTCAGCCGTTAAGGCATGAAAAGATAACAGACATTTATTATTTTTGGGTATTGCAGTTTTCTAAGAAACACCTGTTTTTTTTTATAACCTACGAAAAATTCTACTCTATGGGGTCTAAAATCCGCCGGGGCCGCGGATGTTCGAAAGAGATACCGTGGCCCCTGGCACAGGCAAATGAAGGAACACGGGTGGGTTTTAATCGGTAAAAGTCTGACACGCCCTTCCGCTCAGCCCAGAGAGGGAGAGGTGATTTGATGATTTCCCACCCAAAAAAAAAGGGGGTTCTGGAATCATGTGCCGATTTCATGGTTACAGTTTGCGCGTCGATGATGCCGCCCTGTATTACTATGGATTCTAATCTAAACCATGGAATATTGTGTGTTCTCTTACCGACTTCATGAGGCAGATGAGGCTGCTTGCAGAGCCAATCCCTGATGGTAGCCAGTTCTCTGGTGGCGTCTACTTCAGGCATGTTTCTGTGAAAGAAGAAAATGTACTTTGAACAGATTGAACACAAATCTATAACTCTTTGCTTTCGGAAGTAAAAAAAAAATATTTTCATAAAATACTCGTAGTTTCAATGATTAAATCTACCATATTCCATCATAAAAATATAACATAACTATAATATTTACACAATTTTTTTTTAATGGCCTTTTGTAGGCCCCAAGTCTCTCAGGAACTCGGTACATAAACATAAACCCACTTATTAATTAAAGCGGACTAGGTAAAGTTACAACCAACTTTAGGTATTCCAGGTTTATTAGTAGGTAAGTGGGATACTTAGGTATTAATATACACCTATGTTCGGCATAATCAGCCTTTAGTGTTCCCACGGCTGGGACACAGGCCTCCCAGGGCTCTCAGTGAGAGGGAGTGGGCCGTAATCCACCACGTGGGCCCATTGCGGGTTGGTATGTCCAAGTTGCCTCCTATTACATGAACCTTAAATATAACTGGCGAAATGTGGGTGTTACTATAAGGACACCTCTGGCTTAGGTACCCTTCGAGGAAAACGGGTGTGATGTTATGTTACTTATGTTCAACAAATAGTACCTATCTCACTGCACCATCGCATTCATTATCCATAATTGATGGAAACAATGGCTGCGGATGTCACTGCGCTTCGAACAACTGATTTTCTCAGAACAATTGATTGGACATTATTGTCGATCCGCAACACGTAAAGGTGGATCGTATCCAATTGTTCTACATAAATATAAATACAATAGATCGGGATGTGTTGTATATGGAACTTTAGGAAGACGACTGGAATAAAGGTAGTGAGTGATCCACCAGCCGAACCAGCCGGTGGCCAGCCGGTGGGGAACCAGCCGATCAATTCTGTAAAAATCTCACCGTGAAAAGTTAGGTGAAGTGAGCTTAGAGTGAGCTGTCAATAGTGTAGCATTAGTTGGAATGACAGCTCACTCCACGCTCACTTCACCTGAGTTTTCACGGTGAGATGGTTAGAGAATCGCACTGCTGTAACCTAGTTAGAGGAAAGTATGAGCAAAGATTTTAGGTGATATTCGAATGTTCACTTGTTTATCAATCTATATTCTATACCTAATAACAGGTAAAGCTAAAGTATTTGTTCGTTTGAACGCGCTAAGCTGAGGAAATGCCAGTCGGATTTGAAAAATTCTTTTTGCATATTATAGCCTAATTTCTGAGGAAGGCTACTTAGCATCAACAGTAGTATGGTTGTAGCCGAACAGAAAGAAAAAAAGTGAGAAAGAACGCTAAGCGGAACCGAAGTAATAACAGGCGATGCGATGCGATGGGGTGGGTCGGGGAACAAGAAATTTCACGCGGACGAAGTCGTGGACAGAGGCTAGTTTATTTATAAAGGTATGCACAACAGTTACTGTATATTTATTTTATTTTATATACGTTATACACCGTTTAATTTTGATCGTTTTAATCCTTAAAAGGGATCATTGTACTCATCATTATGAATAAATTTTACTACGGGACCAACCATGAAATCGTAAAAAAAAAAAATCAGTTGATCCATAGATTTATGTTCGCTTAGCTCGACATAATGTATGGATCAACTGATTTTTTTACACGATTTCAGGGTCGCTTCCTCGCTTCTCAGGATCTGAATTTATGTAGAGGACTTGCTTAGTTATGTGTTCTTCGGGCCTAATTAATTACAAAACGAACAATATTGGTATTTATTTTATAATAATTTTAGAGTTAGGCATCTAAGGTATAATTGAAAAAGACTAAGATGATTTGTTTTTTTTGGGTTATTATGAATAAAGAAGTCTTTAAAATCGTCTGACCCGAAAACCGAGAACAAATTAGGTACATGCTTCATATTCACGAGATTATACGCAACAGCATGAATACAAACAACAACGTAATTTAATTTTTAACCTTCATTTATTATTCCTAACATGCGTGCAGGCAGCAAGACCTTCATTTTTTGCAATGCATAATCAATCTATATTTATTATGTGCAGATATCTTTTTTTTTTTTTGGAACAGTCAATCCTACTTCCAACTATCCTACTAATATTATAAAGGTGAAAGTTTGTATGGATGGATGGATAGATGGATGGATGGATGGATGTTTGTTACTCTTTCACGCAAAAACTAATAAACGGATTTGGATGAAATTTGGCACACAGATGGTTTATAACCAGGATTAACATATAAGATACTTTTTATCCCGATATTCCTACGGGATCGAGACTTATGCTCATGTTTGTTTGGGAAACAAGAGCCATGAGAAGTATTATTTTAAGTCAACTTTTTAATTTCCTTAAGTATAATAACAACAAAGAAATCAACAAATCAAAATTATAGGTGGTACTCATTACCAAAAGTAATGAGTACCACCATAATACTTCTCAATCTGTGTTCTCATGGCTCTTGTTTCCCAAACCCAATACAAAGATAAGGCTTTATCGGGGTCGCGAGTTCGATCCCCAGACAAATTCAGATTGGAATAAGCTATTCGCAACAGTGGATTTTGATACCAAGACTTTCGTGCTAGCGTACCATTCAAACAGTTTTTCGAAATAGCGTGCGTCGCTATAACGTCATTCGATATAACAGTTTTCGACCCAAACCGTCTTATTCCAAAACACGATCTAAATTTAGTACTGGGATTGTTACTAGGTTTAAACCATGACTAAATAAAACGTTATTACAAAATGAAGTTTATCACTAGTTCTTGAACTAACTAAGGTACTAAAGTTAGTCCGCCGAGACCCCTAGTTTAACCATGGATTTGACATCGGTACTAAGTTATTTGAGGTTAGCTTTGATTATTATTGTGTCTTTTTATTTACAAATCGTCAAAAATGGATATTGTTATAATTGATTTGATGGATTTGGTTATGCTGGAGACGTCTCGGCGACCTTACAGATGTCGTCATCATGTAAATCCTTATTAAATTGAGTGACGAAGATTTTAAATATAAGTATAGGTTCACAAAACGTTTTCGGGAAAAAATGGTGGATGTTTTACGTGAAGATTTACTCCACGACCCTCGAGGATGCCCATTGAGTCCTGAAGTGCAAGTGGTTTACCCATAGGACACACGCGCACCCGCGTAACAACGAAATAACGCTGTCGGTATTATTATGTTATTTTGTAACATTATTGTATTATGTAAACCAGTTCCTTATTGATAATACAGTCCACTTATTCCGCAAGGATCCAAACCCAACACTTACACAACTGGGCTCGCCATGTAGTACATATGTACCCTTGGTCAATGCTAACATTACATTAAATAAAATCCAAATAATATCCCAATATTATTGTTTTATTTGTCATATTAAAATAACAGAGACGAGTCTAAAGATCTAATATGCGGTCACTATTCAGGCGGTTTGTGATGCAGGCCTGAAAATCATGGACATTGTTACCAGATGACGTGGACCATGACTCCAGAATATTCCGAGGATGTAGATTGAAACAGAGGTTTGAGGCTGGCGCTTTATCTGGAATATTATTCGGTGGCTGTGGCTATCACTGCACTCCATATTTATTTACACCATTGCGTAACCCCACAACACCACAAGAAGAGAGGTATAACAGCAGCCATATATACCCGGAAGACGATGGAGAGGTGTTTTAGTTTAATGAAGCAACCAACGGTTTCGTTGCCTATTACGAGGCATAATCGGACACATCCACTCACGAACAAACCCTATCGAATAAAAATAAGAATTGTATTATTTGTTTCTTCAAAAGATAAACATTCGCCTCAAATGACGCGGGCTGTCGCCGAATGTAATTCGCTCCATTTCACGCTAGTAGGCATGGGTTCGATATATCAAAACGTAACTTATATCGGATATGTGTTTAGTATCATACCATATCGATATCTAAATATACATAACCGTTTTCACAAAAACTTCATCGAGCTATGGTTTCATCCATATCCATATCTGTCCATATCGCAACAACGAAAACGAACTACGAAAACGCAAACTTCACATCACGAGCCGATATGACATCGACGGTTTTCATTCGCTTTGTCTCTGTCTTACCATTCAATGTTTTACTGGGGTAAAAGTGATGAAGCGAATATTACGTAACTTCGGCTAGTGATTTGTTATTTGGTTAATAATAGTGCGTGTGTAATATCTATATCCTAATGCGCTAGCAATAAGGTCTAGTTTCTATTTATTTAGTTACTAAACTTTAAACAACGAAAGTATCTAAATCAATGTATTAACGTTAAAAGTGTGAGTTTGCGTTTGTCGTTAGTTTGCGTTTCGTTCGTTTCAGTTACTTGTGCAAATCGTACTACTGATATCGATATCTGAAAACGGTTTTCGATATCGATATGAAAACTGAATATCGGTTACATATCCGTTAGCAAATAAATACGAAAACGCCCATGTCTACACGCTAGAGGTGTTAAAAATATAACAACTTGATTATAAACAGCGCGTCAAAAGTACAAGTAGTTCTTGTTCATTATATTGTAATCCAAACAAAGAACCATTTATGGCATATTTTTGTACTGATAAATAATTATTAAATCATTTCAAGTGTTATTATAATATCAACGACGTTGACGTTGTCTCTCAGACGATAACCTCTATAGTGAAATGGTTAGATAACAATAATCTTAAAATAAATATTGATAAGACGAAATTAATGATGTTTAGCCAACGTGCAAATCCTAATATGACAGTATGCTATAACAATAAAATGATAACACAAGTAGATACATCCAAATTCCTAGGTTTAACGATTGACAAAAAATTAGACTGGAAAGCACACACGGAGGAGCTAACTAAACGAATTAGCAAATCAGCCTATGCCCTATTTAAACTGACCCCAGTGATCAACGTCGATGCTTTAGTCACAGCATATCATGGTTTGGTGAGTTCAGTGTTGAGGTATGGTGTCATTTTCTGGGGTAACTCAACCAACAAGGAAATAGTGTTTAAAGCTCAAAAAAGGTGCATTAGGTCAATGTTCAGACTCCACAATTTAGACTCTTGCAAGCCATTTTTTATCAAATACAAATTATTGACATTTCCATGCTTATATATTTTTGAGGTAGCTGTATTTGTTAAGACGAATCCAGACCTGTTTACCAGAATATCATTTTATAACACACGAAGTCGACCACAGATCAATAACTTGTGCGTAAAAAGGTCCCACACAGCATTGATGCATAAAAGTGTTTTTTGTATGGCACCAACTATATACAACCACATACCTAGTTCAATTAAAGAGTTGAACATACTCTTATTTAAGAAAAAGTTTAAATCTTTGCTATTGAATAAGGCATATTACAGCATTTCGGAATTTTTGACAGATAAAATGTAATGACTCTCTTTGACCTTAGTTAGTACTCATTGACCTAGTATGTTATTAAGTTCAATTCCATTAATTTAACATTGCACGTGACATTTTGTATTACTTTAATTATTATTATTTTTATTGACATTATTTTTATATTTTTGCTTTTGACATTTTTTATTTACATTTTTATATTTTTCCTTGACATTTATATACTTTTCTTTGTTTTTATTTTTGTCAAATCAATTAATACTATATGCATTCCATTAATCTAGTTATGTTATCAATTTTAATATCAATGACCTCTATAAATATTTGTACGCCTTCGGGTATAACATAGCGCTCTTCTAAATTTTTGTAACAACTATTTATTGTACCTGTGTTAACAAATGAATAAATGACTTATGACTTATCAATATTTAGAGAAACAGAACGTTGCTTCAAATAAATCCTGTACGAACGAATGAAAGAATGCCATTTTTATTTCTTATCTGTGGATATTATTTGAACCATGGACCTTCTTTGGTACTAACAGATCCTCAGATAGTCTTCGTTTTGTAATCAGGACACATTTTGATCCTGGTACTAATCTTAATACCGTCACAATCCTAGACTTTTTAGTCTTGGTTTAAACCAGTACTTAAGCAATTTTTTGTAATAAGACCGAATGTGTTTTCGAACTGGCGTACCACTCGTAAAGTTTTTCGAAATAGTGTGCGTCGCAATAACGTCATTTGAATCTTCATATCACTCCCAGAATCAGCATTGCCATCCAACGTGGTAATGTTGCCAGCCTTTTGGGCACTTATCCCATTGACAGCGATGCGGATGAATTTTTGATGCCCAATGAGCTCCTGCTTCTTTCTTCTCTAATTGTTCTGTCTTTGTGAATAAATACTATCACTTATTAACATAATTATACTTGTTTTGATACGAATAGATTTGTTTTGGAACTACCGATGTATTCTGTAAATATCTCACCGTGAAAACTTCAGTGAAGTGAGCTGTCAACTTAGCGTCAATCCCAAGCATCAATGACAGCTCACTTCACCGGCTGGGCAAGAATACCTACCTAAATCTATTAACCCATATGTGTTATGAAACTTAAACCTAAACTTCATAAAATCGAAAATTCTGCCATAATTTTAACGCTGATGAGTGCTTGACAGAGTCTCCGTAATGAGCGGTCGCGAGGTGGAAATATTCCCATGGAGTAATCTTTATTCTTTAGAAATAGATTGATGACCGTCGCAAGTTGGTGTTACTTCATAAAGCCGATACGCATCTTTTGGCTTTATGTAACAGAATTATTACGTCTGAACTTTAGCCTAACTTTAGTAGGTACTGTAGAGGCTTGTCTGCCGAAGACGACCATTCGAACGTTACATTCGAACGTTCAAGCTAGTGTCAATTATTTTATATTAGGAATTTGTTTTAGAACAGTAAGTGATAATTTAGACGTAAATATGTAAAGACGTGCTCATAATATAATCTTAAGGAGTCGTACCGTTGTTTGATTCCTCCCGTTACCTCAGAGGGCTCGTTTAGTCCTCTACAGTACCGACGCCAGCAGGTCAAGCTACCCGAAACTGTCATATTTTCCCAATCAACCTTGAACCTTAATACTTCAGCGATAAAGTTTAAAATCTATTAAAGAAATTTGACAGATTGTAGTAGTTTGATGTGCTGGTGGTGTTTGTACTTTAAAACAAAACAACTTACGGTTTTGACTCTTAATTTAAAACAGGCAATTTCATATTTGCCTTTGAAAAATTTTTTTTGCAATTTTATTGATAGATGCCTGATTTTTGAGGAGGGCTATTTAACACGCTAGGAGCCTTAGAAGCTGAGCAAAAAGAAAAAAGTCAGAAAGAACTCTAAGCGATGACGAAGTAATAGCGCGGGCAGGCGATGCGATGCGATGCGACGGGGTGGATTGTGTAAAGAAGAAAATTCAGAAGCTAGTAAGTAATAATTGTAAATGCAAAAGTAACTCTGTTTGCTGGCTTTCATGACGTCATTTATATGACGTCACCTGTTTTTTAACATACCTATATTTCTATGGTCGTCACTCACGAAAGATTTTCAGTCCCCCGACGAGCAATTAACTTATAATTAGGGCAAAATTATCCATTGTTTTGAGAACAAAATCAACAGACTCATGATAACGTAATTAAAGGACGCGGAAATAAATTTAAACAAAAAATCGATTTGTAAAAAAGTATTTTTTATTAATTGAATAAAACAGCTAGGTTTTCTTGCAGTGACGTCTACGTCTGGACCGGTAATATAAAGGATGATTTCCACCAAACGGCTCATATCGAATCGGATCGGAAAGGATACGAACGGATGCGGCGACAGCCGATCGCGCCCGGCAGGATGTCGACGCATACGGTCGGCTCCGTACCGTCGCTTGCGAACGTATCCGTTTCTGCCCCTAGTCAAACAGTTTCATTCCTACCTTGTTGATGTGTTCTAATACCGAAGATTCGATCGGATACGACGATAGCCGAACGGAGCCTAGGCTATCGCGCGTCGCAGCATACTTTCGGCTACGATCGCGAATCGCGGAAGACGCCCGCGGTCAAGCTGCTGACCGCGGCGGTGGCGTGGCCTGCGCGACTCGAATAATATGGACTTTAAATACTGTGTACACGATTTATTATCGTTTAAGATTGTTAAATCCGTTCCGATCCGATGCTATGCGAGCCGATTGGTGGAAATCATCCTATGTAGGATAATTAAAACTGCTCTGTTATTAATTCCTAATGGTAAAATTGGCATCATTAACGATCTTCAAAAAACTATCAGCTATTTTGAAGTATGTTGTAACTACTACCTCGTACTTCTGTTTACCTCAATATCAGATAAAATAGCTAAGTATATACAGGGTGGCAGCCTAGGGACACGACGCGCAAACTGTAGGTAACCAGCATGAATTTAGTTCATGTTTCTGGAGGGGGGTCCAAAAAAAATCGGCTTTGTTTTAGAGAAAAGTGCAATACCTATGCAAAATGTTTAACACGTATTCTACCAAACAACAGACAGACCGACAAAATCTATTATTGGCGGTCACCGGCAGTCATCCTCATTCTCCTGCCCTTATCCCAATTTATTTGGGGTCGGCGCAACATGTCTTTTTCTTCCATACTTCTCTATTACTCGTCATCTCGGTAGTCACCCCCATTCTAACCATATCAACATTTACACATTCCATCCATCGTTTCTTTGATCTTCCCCTACTCTTATAGCCATCGACATTCATACTCAAAACTCTCCTCACGACATTTTCCTCATGTCTCCGTAACACATGCCCATACCATGATAACCGACTTCCACACAACTTTTCAGTTACCGGTGCCACTTTCAGACTTCCTCTTATGTACTCATTTCTTATTCTATCCATTCGTGTAACACCACACATCCCTCTTAGCATTCTCATCTCAGCTGCATATGATGCCTTAAAATAACAGCAATTTCTTTTAATGACCGACGAAAAGTTTTAACTTGGGTTTTCAGAATCATGTACCGAATCCAAAGTCCAAGGTTGCGCGTCGATGTATGCCTCCCTGTATTTATGCACTTGATATAATGTTCTACATATAATTGGTAGGTATAGGTAACCAACCGATGGCCTCATACCAGCACGCAGTGGAATCAAGTTCACAAAAGATTAATGGCTGGCATTGTGTCTTACGTGAGACCTTGCATGCGACGCGAATACAAAGATGTCATAATTTAATGTTACTAAGCAACACTCTTGATCTAGAAGACTAACTTAGTCATGATTTAAATTCATAACAAAGCATCAGCCAGTTTGATGCAGACTTCTACTCATCATCATCATCTGCCTAGCCTTTTCCCAACTATGTTGGGGTTGGCTTCCAGTCTAACCGGATGCAGAATTCTACTGATTTACAAAATACTAGATTCATATCGAAGTTTTCATCGAAGTTTGGTTTGAGAAACTAGATTCTGCCCGCAACTTGGTCATCGTGAAATGTCTTGCTCCGACACATTGCCTGCCCGCGCTATTTGTACCCTTCGTTTTCGCTAAGCGCTTTTTCTTACGTGTTTCGGCTGTGATGATGAAGTCTATGAGCGTTTAGTGTCCCGCAATGTAGGTATGTACAGACGGCAGCACATCAAGCTACTACAATATGTCAAATTTCTCTAATAGATTTTCAACTTTATCGCTAAAGTGTTAAGGTTCAAGGTTGATTGGGAAAATTTGACGGTTTCGGGTAGCTTGACCTGCTGGCGTCTGTACAAGTTCAGACCACGAAAATCAAATTCGGGGTATCAAAATAGGTAATACCTACTTGCCTTATGCAAGCAAGATGATTATTTGTAAATGTCAGATTAAGTTCATAGACAACTAAACATCAAGGAAAATCCTTTTTATATGCAGCCTAAAATAACGGCCATGACAGTCGCTTTGATGTAAAAAATTCAAAGAACACTTTGAAGAAACAAAGTTAAATAAAAAGAGCGCTATACCTACTTATACCCTGTCCATTAGGTAAACCGTTTTTTGACAGTTGGAACTAGTGATTTCAGCAACGCACAATACATTGATTGATACACGTACGGTATTAAGATAAGATAATTCAATAAGATAAGGTAGTTTATATATTAATTTTATTACGCATTTTAAAGTTTTTTTTACGTAATCTGGAATAGTTCATTCTAAGACAGCTGTCAAAAAACACAACCTGATGGACAGGGTATAGTTATTTTTGTACCTATACCTACAAAATCAAAAGGTTCCTCTTAACTTTTAAACATCGAAGTTGTTCCCTTTTGCCACTAGTTACCTTTACCAAAACCTGTTTGAAAGGTTGACTCAGCGTGTATGTGGGTACAAGAGGTTACTGTCCCAATATCTTCAGACGATACTTCGTCGTTAATTACTTGAAAGCATTGCTGGCTGTGTTGTCATTTTACTTGGTCGACACAAGGCTGAACCACTGTCAACCTTCATACATGTATCGTATGCACTTATATCCTTCGAGATATCGCAATTACACATTTAAAGGTTCTCTGAGACACGTAATTACACGGTTGGCTGGGTTTATACGATTACAACACTAATTTTAAACTTTAATAAACTCATTCTTCGTCATCATTTCAGCCAAAATGCGTGTACTACTGAGCATATGCCTCTCCCATGCGTTGCCACATCGACTGATCCTGTGTTTCTCGCATCCAGAGAAAAAAAGTCAATGGCGCCGATTCCCTTGTTCACAAACTAAACTAAATTTAAGTTCAATGCATCTTTTTCTTTCTATTTCATTAAGAAAAGGTCAGAAGATAAATATTAGTTTAGTCCTGTCAAATTAGTGAGCGCCTGACGTAAATTGACGTATTTTTAGTAGCCATGTTTTTAAACACGTGTCTATGGAGTACCTATCTTAATTTGACCGGACAAACAAATATTAACTTCTGTCCTTTTCTTAATTAAATAGAAAGAAAAAGATGCACTGAACTTAAATTTTGTTTAGTTTGTGAACAAGGGAATCGGCGCCAATGTGAAGAAAAATGCTTAAATTGAAAACTGCTTGGGGGAGGTCAAGAGATTCGGCGGGTAAGTTATGGAAGTAACATCACGAGACAAAACTCTTGAAAAAACAATAGATACTGCCCTTTATGTAGCACCATAAATCAAAATTGTAACGGCTTTTTAATTTCTCAAACTCAAAGCATTTACTTCAATTAAACCAATTACAGGCACTTTCGAATTGTCAAGGATTCGATAAATCTGAAAGATTAAGCTGCTTGTCCATTCCAAAGCGTAGAACTAAGGTTCCTATGAAGAAGAACGGGCAAGAAACTCCGTGGAAACTCTTCTTTCCTTTAAAGGCATCCAGGACATAATTAAGGTCTAAAATTTACAAAACACGATTTTTGTTCATCGCAAAGATGCATCAGAATTTAAGTTATCACCAAGTATTTTTATTCACTAAATAACCTTATGAATTCTACGTGAATACCTTGGGTTATCCTTACTTGGATCAGTTTTGCACGCATCGATAAAAAAGTTGGATTCTGATTGCGTAACAATTGCCTAAATTAACGTTGATACGTTAAATAATACATCAAATCTAGTATTAGATAATGGATTATGTAACCTTAGCAGTGTCTAATTTAAGATATGAACCCGAAATTAAGCAATATTTTAATGTCAACATACCTAGTTATATTCTAACCTAAAAAAGCCTAGGAAGAAATTATCGTTATGATGAGACACTAAACGGTTATATAAACAAAAATATTTTTTGCTAATGCTGCCTATAAAAGAAATCAAAACGTTTACCTACTGCAATTTTACAGGCGCTTTGCTTTGTGTGAATTATTTCATCACCACTGCTCTCGAAACGGTGAAGGAAAACATTGCGAGGAAATTTCCTAGAAGCCCATTAGTTCCAGTAAAGTCTAAGATTTCACTGTTCAAAACAATTGACATAATTGATGGTGTTAGGTCTGCTGCAACTGTTGCAAGTTAGCGTTTGAAACTATTGTTTGACTTCATTAGTATTCGTATGTGTTGTAATGTGACCTGTATGGTAAATTGTTTCTTTAAAATTCGTTGTCCTTGTTCCTATTTGTTGTCGTGTTGAAAAAAGAAGAGATTGGTACCTAGTCATCGGGACATCTCCCCATAAGGCTAGAAATAATTAGGTACTATAAAAAAACTTGAGAGGTGTCAAGGGACACCCGGATGGAACGAAGTTCAAAGAGAGAGAGAGACAGACAGAGAAACACGCGCACGCCACACGGCTTACAACTATAGCAAAAAGTGTCGTTCCAACTTTTAGTCTTAATTTTTTCCGTCTAGCCCCCCTTTCGCAACGCGCGATAAGGAACTTCGTTCCAAAAGCAAGAAAGATGCAGAAAAAGAGGACATTGATAAATTGGCACAAACAAAACAAACTTACCAAATTCAGAAAAGTCATGTCAATGTCATTTCCTTTTTTTGTAAATGAAAGTTATAAACTAATCTAATCTGACCAGCCTGTATTGTCCCACAGCAGGGCAAAGGCATCTTCCTTTTCCACACAATTCTGTCTTTTGCCAGTCCTTACGGTTACGGTTAGTTATAAACTAAAGCACTTTAATTTATGCAGAGAAGTAAACCTCTGTGGCTGATGTCAGAACTTGCTCCAATGTGAGAAATCCAGACTAAAATGATTTAACAACAATGAGCTAATACCTTCATATACCTAACATCGATAAATTAAGTCACAACAACGATAAAACCTAACAGCTAAGACCGTGGGAAAACGAACTGCATGTTTATTACTGTCATTTACATCCGTATCAGGAACAAAGACAATTATTATAATTTAAATGCCTAGGTAAACTAACTTAACCTTAATTAAATATTCATCAACCCTTAATGACTCCATAAGCATAATCAGCCTAAGTGCCACTGCAGGGACACAGGCCTCCTCTCTGTGAGAGGTAGTGGGCCTTAATCCATCACGCGGGCCCAGTGCGGGTTGACAGATGTCACATGTCTTCGTTTATATGGTTCTTGGACATGCCGGTTCCCCATGATGTTTTCCTTCACCGTTTTTGTGTTCGTTCTCTGCGTCATGTTTACCGCAAATAAACGTTTTTTTCTTTTATTTCGTAATATTATAAACGTGAAAGTTTGTATGGATGGATGGATGTTTGTTACTCTTTCACGGAAAAACTTCTGAACGGATTTAGATGAAGTTTGGCACACAGATAGTTTATAACCAGAATTAACACATAGGATACTTTTGATCCCGATATTCCCACGGGATCGAAACTTATGCGGGTGAAACTGCGGGGCGCTGCTAGTATTTATATATATTTTAATTCCCTATGTTATTGTGAGGCCAGGACGTCCACGATAATATCGTCTCGTTAGAAGGCCAGCCGCACAGGTCGATCGGTCAGGTTAAGCTACGCTTGCCGCGGTTGGTCTGTGAATGGGTGACCATCATTACATACTGAGACCCCTCCGTGCCTCGGAAAGCACGTTAAGCCATTGGTCCCGGCTGTCATTCGTGGATCTTTGACAGTCGTTACGGGTAGTCAGAAGCCCGAAAGTCTGACAACCAGTCTTACCAAGGGGTATCGTATTACCCAGTAACTGGGTTGTGGAGGTCAGATAGGCAGTCGCTCCATGTAAAATACTGGTATTTAGCTGCATCCGGTTAGACTGGAAGCCGACCCCAATATAGTTGGGAAAAGGCTAGTCAGATGATGAGAAGGGAGGTAGTTTTCCTTCCATAGAAAGGAAAGGGAACTACATGAATTACACATCGCTTTTCCCCGCTTTTCTTTTAAGCGATAACTTCTTACACATTGGCATTGTTTGAGTCACGTCTCGAGAACAATATAACCAATATATTATCTTCCTCCATTGGATAACAATAATAAATCTTATAAGATTGGCTGCATAATGTATTCCGTGTAAGTCATTGAGGATCGTAGATTATGGGGTCTATTTATATACAAATCTTTAACTTAAAATCACGCCTGTTTGTCCCGAAGGGTTGGGCAGAGGTGTACCAGTGGGGGTGTGTGTGTGGGTGTGTGTTGGCTTTATCAAAAGCGATTTACTCCTTTATTTTTAATGAAATTTTATGTACAAAATCAAAATCAAGTCATTTATTCAAATTAGGCTGAGAATCAGCACTTTTCGAACGTCAAAATTACAAAAGACCGTCCCCCAAAAACGCCCGCCCTTCACCACTTCCTAGTGCTATCGCTGAGAAGAAGAAGTGGCGCAACAAACTCCCCAGCAGCACAGCTGTCTGTTGCTACGAACATAGTATTTTCGAACCCATAGGTGTTTGCAATGTGCGTATTTAATTGTTGTTTCGCTATTAAAAGTTTCCAAGTGTTGCCATATTGGTGCTCGTGACTGTACCATTAGTATAACCACATTTCGCCAATTATGTTAAAGCCCCATGTAATAGGAGGCGAGCCTATTGCCATCAACTGGGACCCGGCAAACGTTGTTTTGCCATATAAATTTATCCCGACAACGCAGCTGTACGTGTCCAGACTGCACCACTCCACGAAGGTTGAGGAGATCGTGGAGTACATGCGTGTGAAGACCAACTGGTCTTTGAGGGTCGAGAAGTTGGAGTCGCGTCACAACACGAACTTCAAGTCGTTCGTGGTGCGTGTTCCGACAAGTCATCTCGAGAAGTTCCTCAAGGAAGGGCCGAAGGGTGTTGTGTACCGCCGGTTTCGTGGTCGGCTACATGACACCAGTCAGCGAAACACGACGCAGACACATCGTGTGCGTTAGTTAGTTTATAATGATGTTGTTTAGTGTGATTATAATGTTGTATGTATTTATAGTATTTTTAAGTTATATTAATATTGTATTGTATGTGTTTTATATTGGCCTTGCCTGAAATAAATGGATAAATAAATAAAAAAATAAAAAATATTTCTAGCTGCACGGCCGCGGCGCTACTTCGTTCGCGTGATGTCCTACCCCCTACCCTACTCCTAACCTACTCCTACCCTACTCCCACCCTCCTAACCTACTCCTACTACACTACTCCTACCCTACTCCTATTTTAGTAAATAAATGTATTAAATAAAAAAAATAAAAAAGTATCCTATGTCCGTCTCCTGGTTCTTAGCTACCTCCCGACCAATTTTTAGCCAAATCGGTTCAGCCGTTCTTGAGTGTAACTAACACGACTTTCTTTTATATATATACGTATAGATAATTTACATAGTAATGCTCCCCTCTCGAAGGGAGGAAGCCTGTGTCTCAGCAGTGGGAAAAATATAAGCTGATTATGAAGCAATGATTACCGTCTACTTAACCATAATATAATATTTGTTTCGCTATTATTTGTCTAAGTTATAAATTAGTATTGTGTATTAATATTTACAAGAACATGGTTTACAAATTATTCGTGACAACTGGCATTGGTAAATAAATATTGACATTATGTATTACATGATTTCCGTAGATATAAATACTTAGGGCGCGTCGAGTGTTTGTTTGAGCGACGCTACTCGAAGATAAATGACGGAAATTCTTAATAGGTACTTAATTAATATTTAGTTACAGGCTGACCTCTTCCAAGGTCATTCTCAAGGCATTAAAATATTTGTTGCGACGAAAATAAAAACTTCTTGAATCTATAAATAGTTTGTGATAAATCCTACTATCCTATTCCATAAACGCGAAAGTTTTTATGAGGATGGATGGATGGATGTTTGTTACTCTTTCACGCAAAAACTACTTTACGAATTTTGGTGAAACTTTACAGTAATATAGATCAGAATAACACAGGATACTTTTTATCCAGATATTCCCAAGATCGGCTGCACTTATGCGGGTGAAACCGCGGGGCTCAGCTAGTAAGTTAAAAATTCGTCGGTAACATAACAGGTTATGGAAAGTCGATCAACCGTTATGTCTTGGTAGTTTTAAGACCTTTGCGACGCCAAATTCTGGTCGTAACTTATACAAAATCATCGAAGAAGAAACGTAGGTATTTTTACATAAGGCTTTTGCCATAGCTATTCTTATAAGTTAACGGTAAATTAGCCAGCCAAGCATATTATTTATAAGTTGGGGGATTACATCGCTGCCAAAAATGCTTGGCTAAAAGCTGGTCCTGCTCCACAGGACGCATAAATAAATTGATTAGAATTTGAAAATACTTCACACGCCTACCCTACCTACATAGTCGTACTGTTGGAGCTGCTAAAGATTTTAAAATACTATTTTTGCATTATACACCGTTAAATTTTGATCGTTTTAATCCTTTTAAAAGGGGTCATTGTACTCATCGTTAAGAACAAATCATACTACGGGACCAATAATAAAATAATTTAACGGTGTATAAATTCAATCTCCTAGTATTGTATAATCCCACTATACTATGTATACTATGAAGCTACCATTTATTGGGTACGTCTTTCATTGACTTGAATGTGCCTTGGCGGCTGAGAGTATGTCATGCTCACTCTAATGTCTCGCTGATGGTGGCGCATGTGTTGGATCATTTAGCTCCGTTCAAAATGGTTGAGCTGAATGGTGCTAATCTATGTATGCGTCATGTTCGTGAACGGGCGCCGTCAGTCGGGACTGGTCGACTCTTTGCTGCCATGGCTTATTTTAATTAAATTTAATATTTGAATTGTTTTTTTTTATCTTTTCATTACGGATGCATTTAACGTTCTGCGTCGTTCTCATATGCATAATTTTTAACATGAATGATGTAACCAATACTTTGTAACCATATTATTGTGACTTATAAGAGTGTCCATGGAGTTTCTTGCCAGTTCTTCCCCATAGGTACCTACTACGCTTTGGAATGGGCAACTAGCTTCATCTTTTTGACTGACCGACCCTTGACAATACAAAAGTGCCTGTGTTTAGTTGAAATAAATAGTTTGAGTTGAATTAATGGAAACTAGATTAATCTGTAGGTATGTCATAAAGATAATCAAACACAAAATAATGTCTGCCTAGCCTTTTCCCAACTATGTTAGGGTCGGCTTCCAGTCTAACCGAATGCAGCTGAGTACCTGTATTTTACATGGAGCGACGGTACTGCTTATCTGACCTCGACAACCCAGTTACTGGGTTATACAATACCTCCTAGCAAGACTGGTTGTCAGACTTTCAGGCTCCTGACCACCCGTACCGACTGTCAAAGATCCACGAGTGACAGCCGGGACCAACGGCTTAACGTGCTTACCGAGGCATGGATGGGTTTTGGTGTGTAAGTAAAGCTTGTCACCCATCCACGAACCAACCGCGGCAAGCGTAGCTTAACCTGATCGATGGACCTATGCGGCTGCTATTACTTAGCCACAAGCCCCTTCGTTCGATATCCTAATGATGGAAAAAGACTACTTAGAAGGTCTAGGTTGTACATAATTAATTATATAATTAATTTACATACATAGTTACAAGATCATTTGCTTGAAGTTTTCGCAGATATGGTGTGAACAGTTAGCGATCAACTATTCATTCCAAATGTATCTCTTTTACTGACACGGAACCTTCAACAGTAGAGATACGGTAATATTACGAGTACAAGAGATATGATATTACGCTTAATAATAAACAACATGAAAGTTTGAAATAGACATCACAACACCATTTTTAGACATAAGTATGTATGTAACACATACGAGATGACATCAGTCTAAGTGCGGTAATTTTGTCTAAGTACGGCCATTTAACCGCTATCTTATATTCTATATACTCCGAAAAGCAATACCACAATCACACGCTCGATAGAATGTGTAGTAACACACCACGTCTTGCGTTAACTAGGGTAGGCCGGGGTCAATTGAAACATGGGTCAATTGAAACATATTCTGAAGGAAATCGCTTCTATCTAAATTACAGGTATTTAGCCAGGTAGATTAGCTACAATTTTATTTTGATTACGTTATAATTTTAACATTCTTGTGATATTTATTTTAGACAAGCTGCGCCCCCCGGTTTCAACCGCATAAGTTTTGATCCCGTGGGAATATCGGGATAAAAATGGTTAGAAACCATCTGTGTGCCAAATTTCATCCAAATTCGTTCAGTAGTTTTTGCGTGAAAGAGTAACAAACATCCATCCATCCATCCATCTATTCAAACTTTCACGTTTTTAATATTATATAGTAAGATAGGAAATATGTATGTTTATTTGTAAGTATGTAAGTATATTTTCATAATATTTGTTTAGTTATATTATGTGAATTGTTTATGATTTTGTGTTTTTTTTTTTGTCTCCTTTACTCTTTCACACGCTGTCTACATCTCTTTATCTATTGTCCTATCGCAAATATGCTGGAAGAGAGTTCTTATGAAATAAGCATCACCTTTGTACCTATTTTTCTGTTCTTTTTTTTTTCTTGCCTGTTTATATATGTGTGTCAAATCAAATCAAAAGTCATTTATTCAAATTAGGCTGAGAGTCAGCACTTTTCGAACGTCAAAATTACAAAAGACAGTCCCTCAAAAACGCCCGCCTTTCACCACTTCCTAGTGTAGGTACATAAATGGTAAAAAATAAACAATTTAAACCCATTACTTACCAAACAGATAGAGTATAAATTTCCAAACGAACAATTTACTCAAAAACGTTTTCATGGACCTAAGTCTACCGACCCTAGTCATAAAACTACTTAAATAAACCCGTAACAAGCCCATATCCGTTAAAAGTACATGGTTTTGGAAGGAAGTGAATTAAAAGGAGAAAATCTGGTTAGTTTAGTTCATATCGGTGATAGGGCTATTGCGATATTTAGCTGGAAAATGCTAGGCATACTACGAGTATGTACCCGATATCGATATACCTGCCCATGATAAAACATAACACAGCATTAGAAGAGATTTTAAAGTGCTGAGGAACTATACAAGGTGGCAGGGACAGAAATACTTTTAGAACTTGGACTGCTAAATGCCAGCCTCCACAGACAGACTCATTAAGGGGATATTAAAATTGGACTGATGCGAGTATATCGGACACGATAGCTCAGTAGTTAGAGCGATGGAACGGTTCGACAAAAGTCGCAGATTCGATATCTCTTTACAAAATACACTTTAGGGTAGGTTGCTCCCAAATTGTCGATCGATTAAGAATTTAAAGGTGCTACTTTTACTGCGATAACTACGGGTTACACCGGTCAATAGAATCTGTAATTCGTAAGTTAGATTAATTGACATCGCCGATTGTGAATACATTTGCTCGCCATGTTATGGCAGGATATGCTGAAACAAATTTACTGTAATGTACCATATTCTAGCAAATAAATATTGGAACGAAGTTCCTTATCGCGCGTTGCGAAGGCTAGACGGAAAAAATTAAGACCAAAAGTTGGAACGACACTTTTTGATATAGTTGTAAGCCGTGCGGCGTGCGCGTGTTTCTCTGTCTGTCTCTCTCTCTCTCTCTCTTATAGAAAGCAAGCCAGTTATACTTCGTTCCATCCGGGTGTCCCTTGACACCTCTCAAGTTTTTTTGATTTGATTTGGTCCTACATCATCCCCATTAATAATAATAATAATAATAACTTTTTATTTTCAGGTATTTAACCCATAGCAAAATTACAATACAAATAAAATTAATTAAAATAAGTAATACACAATAAAAATAAAAATAAAATCAACACAAAGCTATTAAAGCTTATTGAAAATCATTAGTGCCTACTTACATGGATGACTAACCAATCAACCCATACCCATGTTATAACGACTGCAGTTTAGATTGTACTGAACACTTGAGGCAAACTGGTATCTAGAAAAATATTTAGGTTGCTGGTAAATTAAGTGCAATTAAAATATTCATAAAGTTTTATGACTTTAATAGATTTAAGTAGTTGCCGAGTTAGCCGTGCGTTTAAAGATGTTGTATTCAGTTGATATATTTTAAATTACAACACGATAGGCGACATAGCATCGTAGTGAAATAATTTTAAACTCTAAATCAGTCGCTTTGTAAACCGAGTTTTCGGCAAACAATCATTCTAAGCTAACATCTTTGCTCGGATAATTTTCGTGTTATCCGGATCGTAGCATGATAAGATTATAGCTACACGTGACTTATACTGCTATCCTTGTTACTATGACTCGTAGCACCACAGAACAGATAAAAGAGGTTAGAAGGGCCTTGTGGGCGGGGCAGGCGCGCCGCAATGTTGATCAGACGCTCAAAGTCAACCGAAATGTGAATCACCGCTCAACAATCGCGCTCTTGTTGTGACAGCGTTCGAAACTCCGCGGAAAAATAGAATTATGCCGTCTTGCGCTATTATAACGTGTCGGAAAAGAAGTCAGGAGTGTAATGTGGCCCAAGGAGGGATTTCTTATCACCGGTAAGTCCAAAAACCTTAAAATACGAGTGATATTTGTAATTATTGCAAAAGTATTATGAAGTTTGTAGACAAAAACGATAAAATCGCATTCAGATGCAAAATTATACATTGCTTGCAATACATGGGTACGATCTTGTACGACGTAAGCGGTCGCGCAATGTATTGCGTTCACTGCGAACGTCGCGTGTGTCGAGCCAAAGCATCTATTCAGGGAAATCTATGCGCATCGATAGTGTTGTACCAAATTGTAAACAATGTCGATATTAAGTATGTGTATTATACGAATGATTATTTTCAGTAATATTACAATTAATACAACTTTTTATTAACACTAATTTTATTATTGTATAATGTGGATTATTATTATTAATTTAGTTTCTTAGTTGGTTTTTCGTCTAAAATTTGGTTTGAGGTTTACTAACCTCAAACCAAATTATGGAAAACTAAAAAAAAAATTTCATCGTAAACATTAGTTTATTTTTTTTAGTTTTCCAAGAGATCCAGGTACAAGAAAACTGTGGATTGAGGCAACTAGTAGCATTCAATGGATACCTACTAAATGTACCACAATTTGTTCGCAACATTTTGTAGAAAATGATTATGTAACAAAACAGTCTGGGAATTGACAGATTGAGACAGATCAGACTGTGAACATTTTTAAAATAAAGAGAATTGCCCCTCTTAATTAATCCTCATCCAAATAAATACGTTACTCATCACAAGTATTTAATTTTGAACAAAATTGTCCTTGATTGGATTTTGGATTTCAATGAATATCTTAGGAGATATCATGGTTTTAAAATAACTCCGCAAGGCGGCCTGTCATTAGCTTACTATAGTAATGTACTAAGTGATAATCGTAAGTAATACTCTTAAAGTAATGGAATATATTATTTTAGTAGGCTTTTACCTCAAATTAATTATGACGTAAAACAGAGCTGCAACTAGCATAAAACGAAAGAAAATTTAAATTTCAGTACGGCTGTATCGGATGTTCCCCCTTAAATTGACTTTGATTTAATTTTATTTATATGTAATTTGGATGTCCACATTATTCGTACCGTACCCGCAACTTAAAAAATTGCAAAACTTTAATTAACAAAATTACAGTAATTTTATCGATATCATTAATCGACCTTTCGGTCGCCGTAACTATTTGCTTTTACAAGTGTGTGAGTGTACGTCCAGAGCAGTATTTGCGTTAGTGTGACAACCAATAGCAAACGCGCGATCTAAGTGCATGTGGTTTATTTGTGTGCGTAATGCGCGTACGTATGATGTCTTGCTTGTAGTGGAGAGACAGGAGTAGGAGACATGCGGCGACACGCGTTTTAATACAAATCAGGAACTATTTCCTTTCTAACCTCTTTTATCTGTTCTGTGCGTAGCACCGTAGTATTATGATTACGACCAGGAAATCATAATACTGTTCCTATTACTACGACTGGTAGGAGCGTTAGCATTATGACTACGCTAGACTTATCATAATGCTATCCGGGCTATGTTGCTACGACTCGTAGCAACGTAGCATTATGGAATCATATTGATATCCGGGGTACTACGACTCGTAGCAACGTAGCATTATGGAATCATATTGATATCCGGGGTACTACGACTCGTAGCAACGTCGCATTATGGAATCATATTGATATCCGGGCTACTACGACGCGTAGCAACGTAGCATTATGAAATCATATTGATGTCCGGGGTACTACGACTCGTAGCAACGTCGCATTATGGAATCATATTGATATCCGGGGTACTACGACTCGTAGCAACGTAGCATTATGGAATCATATTGATATCCGGGCTACTACGACGCGTAGCAACGTAGCATTATGGAATCATATTGACATCCGGGCTACTACGACTCGTAGCAACGTAGCATTATGGAATCATATTGATATCCGGGCTACTACGACTCGTAGCAACGTCGCATTATGGAATCATATTGATATCCGGGGTACTACGACTCGTAGCAACGTAGCATTATGGAATCATATTGATATCCGGGCTACTACGACTCGTAGCAACGTAGCATTATGGAATCATATTGATATCCGGGGTACTACGACTCGTAGCAACGTCGCATTATGGAATCATATTGATATCCGGGCTACTACGACGCGTAGCAACGTAGCATTATGAAATCATATTGATGTCCGGGGTACTACGACTCGTAGCAACGTCGCATTATGGAATCATATTGATATCCGGGGTACTACGACTCGTAGCAACGTAGCATTATGGAATCATATTGATATCCGGGCTACTACGACGCGTAGCAACGTAGCATTATGGAATCATATTGACATCCGGGCTACTACGACTCGTAGCAACGTAGCATTATGGAATCATATTGATATCCGGGCTACTACGACTCGTAGCAACGTCGCATTATGGAATCATATTGATATCCGGGGTACTACGACTCGTAGCAACGTAGCATTATGGAATCATATTGATATCCGGGCTACTACGACTCGTAGCAACGTAGCATTATGGAATCATATTGATATCCGGGCTACTACGACTCGTAGCAACGTAGCATTATGGAATCATATTGATATCCGGGCTACTACGACTCGTAGCAACGTAGCATTATAGAATCATATTGATATCCGGGCTACAACGACTCGTAGCAACGCAGCATCAGAATCAGAATATTTATTTGTGAAACATATGTAGGTATTTGCATAAAGGTCTTAGGTTAATTATATGGGCGCTATGTTTTGCCGTAAAGCCGTGCAAATGAAGTAGAAACCTAAAAACTAAAAGCAAACAATAAAACAAAACAAAAAAAAAACTAACAGAAAAAAAACAAAATTAAATACCTACTTACCTACAAGAAAAATAACTATTTTAAATTTATTTAAATATCTTAATAAAATCTACAATTACAGATAACCTAAAACGAGAAACAGATTTCTTAAAAATATTTTAAAAATTACATCAAATGTTTATTTGTTTATACACAGCGCAGCAGACGATCGCTCAGCCACTGCGACAACCGTGTCGTCAAATTTTTTATATATCTATATAAACCTCATATTTCAAAATGTTGTTATATGTATGTATATTTATTGAATACACGACATAATATTTAAAAAAATACTCGTATGATCATAAAAACTATACGACTACATCCGAGTACCTACTTATAATTGCTGTGTCACAAACTACTTATTCCACCTATAAAATATAATAACTTATAAGTATTATGTATATAATTCTGGAAAACAAACGAGTAAATAGGTACGGAATTATTAATGATCTGAGGTCACGACAATTTTAGAGTCAATTTGATAATTTTGGTAATAATCCTTTACCAAAATTATCAAATTGACTCTAATATTTTCCAAAACTATTTTAATTAGACCTAATCCATTGCTAAACATAATTAAAAGCCGGTTATTTATAGATATGTAAAGATACATTACTACATCATACGCATACTTTTTTTTTGTGTCTGCTCTCTTTTTTATACATTTTCATGAAACTGATGATAATAAAATTAAATAACGAAATACTGACCTTGATGAAATTTGCATATGACAGAGGTATAAACTTAAGGCTCCCGCAGACAGGCGCGGCGCGACAGCGCGGCGCAACTCTAGTAGAACAATTTCCATGATGTTTTCATAGAAATAGTTCTACTAGAGTCGCGTCAGGCCCGTCATAACCGATTCCTTTTCAAAACATGAACTAAAATTGAAAGGATGAGCTAATTATTTCTGTAAGTTCTGGAAACTGTGCGATATTTATCACAGACCTGCCTAAATATCATGGAATCACAATTAATAAATTATATGTAATTAGATTTTATTTGCATTTATTGCTTCATGTATTTAATTACAGAGCACTCTTAGTAGATTGGATTAATAGTTTTAAGCCCACATGTTTCTATCGTCTGCATTTTGAACGTTTTAATTACGAGAATTGGCCTTCAGGTTATAAGATTTGATTTGTTTTACGCAAGCAAAAACGAACTTCATATGCATTTGCTACCTAGTTGCTGCTCTTTGTAGTTTCCGCAAAATGTCTACAAATCTATGACCTACGGCCTCGGCCTTTAGAATTCATCCTCAAAGGCCTTCGAAAACACGAGTCTGACGAGCATGACCCCGGTCATTTACCGCCGGTGTTATCCATACGTATGTACGTGCATGACCCCGGTCTTTTGCCACAGGCATTATTTTTTTAGCGAATCCAACTAACTATTTGTAGTCAGAAAGACTTTGAATTTGCCTCTCTCATACCTATTATAACCATCATGACGTAAGCACAGAGATGTTGTTAAAAATAAATACTTTTTTACTAGGTTAGATAGACTCAACAACCGAACGGATCGTTCGATCAGGTTAAGCTACGCTTGCCGCGGTCGGTCCGTCTTCGCCCGGTCTTTACATAACGAGACCCCTCCGTGCCTCGGAAAGCACGTTAAGCCGTTGGTCCCGGCTGTCATTCTTGGATCTTTGACACTTTTGATAGTCGTTACTGGTCGTGAGAAGCCCGAAAGTCTCACAACAAGGGGTATCGTGTTAGTGTTACCCAGTAACTGGGTTGTGGAGGTCAGATAGGCAGTCGCACTAGAAGGTATGGCGAAGATTCTACCGCAATATTAGGCCATTGGCCAATTTATATTCCAAATCATAGACGTGTGTACCTAAATCGGGATATCGACGTCAGATGCGTGAGGTATTCAGGAATACCTACGGGCAGAACGGGCTCCGATTGAGTGCAAATCTGTTAAAACATTCACATGAGCAAACCAGTATCCTTAATCGTCCAGAACTGGCCAATGAACCTTGAGACATGTTACTTATTACAAAATGTGAATGTAACACCCAAAATTCAAAATACTTTCTAACTATTCAATAACGAAACACGTTTACCAAATATTCGTGCTGCATGAAACTGATTTCTAAATCTTCTAGGAACATTTCCGGATGACAGCGATTCGGACGAGTACGACGCCGAAGTGCCGTTTTGTTTTTCTGTTTATTTAGTTAGTTATGGCTGATTTTCTGATCGCCAGATAACTTTTGTTCGAGGAATAAAATTCACGTTTGACCGTTTTTGTATGAAATAACTCTCAAAATTTCAAAATTATTCCTCGAATAAAGTTATCAGATGATTGAAAAATCAGGCTTTAGTACCGAGTGTAAATAGTGAGTTGTGTTATATAATGTATATACCTAAGCATTTTAATGTATATAGGTAATAGAGACGATAAATAATTTCTAAATTAACATTGAATAAAGTTTTAAACGAAAAAGCCGCGCGCTGTATATTTTATAGTGTTTGATTATTTTTTTGTTAATTATGTAGTTTTGTGGTGTAAGTACCTAAAATAAAGTGTATAATTATAAATAAATAATAACAAATAATTAGGTAGGTACCTTTGATTTTCACTTTCCCCCATTTCACGTTAGTTAATAAATTTACAAGTGACAGACAACAATAAAATAATGAATAGATACTGTTGTGATATATCTGATGTACAATATGCCGCAGATGATTATAAAATAACTATCGTATCGTAATCATAAGTTTTAAGATTAAATAATGCTTAACTTATCGTAGCTATGTATTTATCGTTGGTAATTATTCGTAAATAAATATTTAAGATAATTTTGCATGATACAAATCTACAAAAATTAGGTACGTATTTAAAAAAATCTACAATTGTTTTTTTTTTTTAAGAGGACACATTCATCTGTTTTTGATACAAAATAAAAGTAAAATAATATTCATTATAAAAACCGTCCAACTGGATAATATCTACGAAATCCATTTATACATTATAAGCTAACAGTCTTAGGGCTGATGTTTATATCGCCAGATAGTAACTTTTATTCGAGGAGTAATTTTGAATTTTTGACAGATCTTCCATACAAAATCTGTCAGACCGGTCAGACGTCAATTTTAAACGAATAAAAATTATCTGTCAATTGAAAAATCAGCCTATAAGTTTAAAGTAATAATAAAATGTAAGTACATATATTTTAAAAATGCTTACGCTAATTTTAATCAAACGCAAAAATATTAAACCATAAAGTAAGAAAATACTCACGTTTAAAAAAAATGTGTTCAGCCAAGAATAAACAAATATCAATAGATACTATTATATTTCTTTCGAGAGTGTTCCAAAATCGAAAGTTCAACTCCGGTGTAGTAACAGTATCGGGAACGCGTTTATGCGTCGGACAGTCGCGGCCAACTGAAGCTGAGCTGACGATAGCGTTTTCTCAACATCACTAGAAACTGCTTCGCTCACTGATTGTACCGTGTCCGTCTCTGCAGGGGATTTTGTAATAATTATGTATATTATTATTTACATGACAATACATCCTTGAGAGGTTTTGTTCATGATGTAAAGCGTCCGTCCTGTAACGTAAAGGCTGTTGAGAAACAAGTAGTTAGAGTACCTAGTTACATCTTTATGCTTAGTGGTTACGTATAGGGACTTGGAATTTGGAAGGTAGGTTAAAAAACTACGATCTGTGATCCTAGGGAAAACTTACGTAGGATGTGTGTAAGAAACACCTAGGTTTGAACCCAGACAAGCGCTTTACTTTGTGTAAATTATTTCACCACCACTGCTCTCAAAACAGTGAAGGAAAACATCGTGAGGAAACCGGCATGTCCAAGAACCAAAAATTCGAAGACATGTGACATCTACCAACCCGCACTGGGCCCGCGTGGTGGATTACGGCCCACTCCCTCTCACCAAGAGGAGGTCTGTGTCCCAGCAGTGGGAACATTATAGACTGATTATGCAATTCTTCTTACATCGGTCTATAAACTGTTTTCTATTTGTTCTTTTATTTGTGTTATCTGATGTAATGTATCTGGTGTATTGTGTGTCTTTTGGTCTGTGCTAAATAAATGTTTTTTCTTTCTTTCTTTCTTTCAATTTATTGGTTTCTATGGGGGTAAGCTACGGAGCTACTGATCCGATTCCGAAAATTCTATCACTAGTGGGAAGCTACAGTATTGCCGGTCATAGGATAGTATGTATTTTATGTTAAAACAAGACATTTCACGCAGACAAAATCGCGCGCACAAGCTAGTTACAAAAAAACCGGCACAATTAGTACCTACCTATAATGCAAGAGTAAACAGAACCGTAGCGTGCAATGGCAGCCGGCTGCGAAGCAAAAAACCAGATTCTGTGTGAATGCAGACATGGAGAACTATGTAGGGCAAGTGTTTGGCCCGTGAATGTAGAGGGACCTTTCTATATGAGCGAAATAAGATTAATTTAATGATTGCGTCCGCAAGTACCTACAGCAGGTAATAGCCGCCTACGCAAGTAAATAATGAGGAACGGAATGTGAGTACTTAATTAATCTTTTTGTTTTTAGCCTGTATTGTGTCCCACGGCTGGGCAAAGGCCTCCCCTTGTTACTTTCAAACCCTCCTGTCCTGTACGATATCTGCTCATATTGTCCCTGCAAATGTTATCAGATTGTCACACCACCTTCACCGTGATTGATCTGAGGGGCAATTCTCGTTCACAGTCTGATCTCATTTTGACAAGTTTTTAACATTTGTTTGTCGCCGAGACGAGATTGCGACTAGATTTTGAACGTTTTAAATTACGAGAATTGGCCTTCTGATCTTTCATAAAATTTAAAAAATATTTTTCGATCATTGATCCCTCCGTGCCTCGGAAAGCACGTTAAGCCGTTGGTCCCGGCTGTCATTCGTGGATCTTTGACAGTCGTTACGGGTAGTCAGAAGCCCGAAAGTCTGACAACCAGTCTTACCAAGGGGTATCGTATTACCCAGTAACTGGGTTGTGGATGTCAGATAGGCAATTGCTCCATGTAAAATACTGGTATTCAGCTGCATCCGGTTAGACTGGAAGCCGACCCCAACATAGTTGGGAAAAGGCTAGGCAGATGATAATTTTTCGATCATTTTCATTCAAACTCAAGTGGGAAGATGATCGTCGAAGGAACGGCAGTAGTGTGTGGAGCTATGTCGCAAATGCTCCACTTGTCCTTCTATTCTACCATCTGTGTCCCAAAACATGCAGTCAAGGTGACCACTGCGCTGCCACCGACGACGCCGTGGAAGTGGCAAAGTTTTGGGCCCACAAACAAGATCTTGCAAACAGGTGTGCCAGTGACATGAAGAAGAATATCTATAAGATGAAGTCAAAATGACGATGAAGACCAAGAATATAGGACCACTAGATACCAGCCGATCGATTCTGTAAACATCTCACCGTGAAAAGTTAGGTGAAGTGAGCTTAGAGCTAGTGAGCTGTCAATAATGTCAATCCCTAGCATTAGTTGGAATGACAGCTCACTCCACGCTCACTTCACCTAAGTTTTCACCGTGAGATGGTTACAGAATAGACTGGCTGGTGTGTAGAAACACAGCCACATATGCCTAAGTACTTAATTATACCTGACCCTCAAAATGCTGAGGAACTCAGGATGGTAGAAGGTAAGACATTAGCTCCCTAATTGCGTAACACAATATCAATCGCAATCTAAATCATTTTGAAGGATACTGCTTATCCATTGCTTCATATGTTCGAAAAAAATGTCCGCTCAATAACGTAAATAACGCAATGAATGTTGTTGAGCTGTCAAAATGAAAGCCATCGCTACTGTTAGTGTGTTCCGTAGTTACCCCGCAGGCCATGACCAACCCGCACGTGGTGGATTATGGCCCACTCTCTCTCGAAGAGAGGAGGCCTGTGTCTCAGCAGTGGGAACATTATAGGCTGATTATGCTACATATCTGCGTATACGTATATATATACGTATATGGTTCTAGGGCTATAGCTTAGCCTTGACAGTGGCAACGTTGCAAAAGCAACCTTGTAAGTTGTGCCTAAGCAACAATCGAAACCAACCCCTCCATGCAAGAACAGCAGTGCGATTCTGTAACCATCTCACCGTGAAAACTTAGGTGAAGTGAGCGTGGAGTGAGCTGTCATTCCAACTAATGTTAGGTATCGACACCATTGACAGCTCACTCTAAGCTCACTTCACCTAACTGTTCACGGTGAGATTTTTACAGAATCGATCGACAGGTATGGTATGGTAGAGATTGTGCCCTTGAAAAACAAAACACTGTAAGCAGGTAATAAAGCGTTTTACTTTTATATGTAGCCATTAAAAACCTCGTTATGCAAAAAATATCTTAATATTATTAACAAGCACTTATCAAGTATGGTCAACCGCACATCTCAGTGGTAACGAATTTACATTGACAACGAGTACGACTTTATATCGTAGCTGTAAGGGTGATTTTCGATTTGCAAGTGTTACCTCTGATTCACTGTTTGACTGTATGTACAGACGCCAGCAGGTCAAGCTACCCAAAACTGTAAAGTTTTCCCGATCAACCTTGAACCTTAACACATTAATAATAAAGTTGAAAATCTATTAAAGAAATTTGACAGATTGTATTAGCTTGATGTGCTGGCGTCTGTACATAAGAATATGCACAATATTAAGAAACGAAGCTGCGTAGGCATGTGTCAGAAACAAGTCTGTCTGCATAAAACCCGTTAAAAGGGTACCTACTTGAAATACCTTTCAATAAAAGGACCGGTTCCTTCAACCTGCACAAAAAACCCTTACAAGATCCAATCTTTGTTTACTTGGGTTTTTAGTCTCAACTAATGATTGCGAACATGGCTGCGGATAAGTAGGTACCTACGAATGCTTCTTACTCAGCAGCTTGCAGCGGAACTTGTTATAGTACCTACTTGCTTCATAAGGTTAGAGTTTGCAATTAATTAAAAAGTTCGTGCTTTCAGACATTTCACCAGGAAATTAGGTAAGTAGGTACCCGTGTGTCGGAAAGTCCCGGCTGTCATTCGTGGATCTTTCGACAGTCACAAGCCCGAAATTCTGACAGCCAGTCTTACCAAGGGGTATCGTACGTATTACCCTCATTCTTTATCTGAGGTATTACCCAATTAGTGGGTGGTGGAGGTCCGATAGGCAATCGCTCCATGTAAAATACTGTTATTCAGCTGCATCCGGTCAGACTGGAAGCCGACCCCAACATAGTTGGGAAAAGGCTAGGCAGATAATGATGAGATACTCAAGAAGAAAAAAACTAAAAAAATTGCTGATTATGCTGGTAGTCTTTCCACCATAACAATGATATCGGTAAGTACTTAAGTGTGATGAAAAACTTTCTAGCTCTCTAACATGATGGTGGAAACAACCTATTTTTTTGCATGGCTCTCGTGCGCAATCAGAATTGATTTGGCCTGAGTTGTTTTGATGATATTGTAGGGACTGACGTCAATGAACAAAACCCAGCTAACAAAAACTATCTCGACTTCGCTTTGTGTGCTTTGCTTTCTTATATAAAACTGAAATTGTTATTAATAAAATAATAATACCTTTTTGCATATTATAGAATAGGTACATCATTGTCTAGAAGCGCGCAGCAGTGCGATTCTGTAACCATCTCACCGTGAAAACTTAGGTGAAGTGAGCGTGGAGTGAGCTGTCATTCCAAATAATGCTAGGGATTGATTGACACTAGTGACAACTCACATCAAGCTCACTTCACTTGAGTTTTCACGGTGAGCTTTTTACAGAATCAACCGGCAGGAGCCCCTGTTGCCTAGGATCACGTTAAATAAAACAGAGCACAGCCTGGCGTTGTCATTATCGAAGCCTCTTTATTGCCAGCTATTCGACTGACTGGACTGGACTTAATATACTGACTAGGATTGTATCCACTGTCGTAGAGGCAGAATAAGACTAGCACTTGTAATATTTTGAAAATAGGTAGTATGGTAACCTATGCTCATGCCTTAAAGAAAACTGAGAACGCTCGATGGCGCGATGTTTGTTTTGATCATTGAGATAGGAAAAAACATGGAGATGCCGCGTTATTCTATACATACATTTGCTTATACAAATATGAGTGAAATATGATTCAGAATTTGAAATATCGTTATGTCTCATTCTTTCTAGTGAGATAATCTCATTTGATAAAAGAGACAACTATATTTTAAGTTGTTGCTAATTATGGCAACATTTTGTCTTGACGTAGTGACAGTTGTAGGTAAGTGCCGTAGCAGCCATCTTAAGTGACGAGTTTCGTGGTAGTTTTGCTGTCAAATGGTTGTTTGTTTTTTGTAATAATGAGATTTGCGAGAAAATTACGAGGATTTTACCTTTTCAAACTGCATGTAAATGTTGGAAAACAGAAGTTCAACATGCCTGTGTGTTGTATTGTGAAGTGTGGTGCAAGAAAGAATGAAAATCAACCTGTAGTAGTTGCTGTTGTAGTTGCACAGGTTAGTAGCCGGTTTTCATGCATTAATACATACAATAATACACAATCGATGATACAATTGTAACGCGATCATGAATTTATGGCTAAAGTATTGATATTTGGGTTCATTTCCATATAACAGGCCTTTTTATTATATTTGTTAATTCATTCGTTTGTTTACAAACAGATGTCATAATGGAATAGTGTTGTACCGTTGCCGACTTACCGTAATAGTTTCCGAAACTAGTTCCTCCGCTGAAACGATATCAGTTTATTCTGCGATGTTAACATAAATAATCTTGCGTCTTATTCGGTCCGAGTGACCTAGCTAGGTCCGGCCTGTGGTTCACACTTCACAGCACCAAAATCCATCGTGATCCAAACGTGATAACTAGTAAAACTCGTATATAGTATCGTTACTCGTTATAGTAACAACGAGATAACAGTTGTTCCTTGATTGACACAACCCTAGCAATGGCAGCCATTTTATGCGACAATATGAGTTGTAGGTATGCACCCTTTTTTTGTAGGTATTTCCAGTCCATACTTTTCTATGTCAATGGTTTTGATGGCTGTAACTATAAATGTCAAGTCAAACTGCACCTGTCACTTGTCAGTGTCAGTGAGTGAGTGTCAGTTTGGTTTGGTGTCAATCAAGCAATTAGTGAGCGATTTCTGAATAAAAATATTGCTTTATTTCTTTCTTTCTATCTACATTTATCTCAAATCTGTGTATGTTAGCTATTAATACAATATAAAGATGTTCGGTATCCATTTGAGACAGTTATACCGCACTTGTGATAAGGTTATCATTCGTAACCTCAGAAATCGGAGGTTAGACACAAGGAAACCCAACCCTGGTTTAGATAACCAAATAAAAGCCTTTGAATCAGATGGTTTACGTGTAAAAGATGAAAATCTTGAAGAATTTGTCGACCAGTCGGAAACTGACTTTTACAATGTAAGTATCAAGTAGTTTGGACCTATACTTCCGTTCAATCTTCCGGTGCCAAAAAACACTATATTATTTAGTATGAGGCACTCAATTTATATTCAAAGTGTCTCTAGTCATTCTTCCCAATGCCGAGGATCATAAACAAAGAAACTTTAATTTCAATTCACAGGTTGGCGAAGCTTACAATGAACACCAAAATGAGACACTGATTGGTAAATATGAGCTGCGTCACCGCATCGTAAAAGAGAAGTACTTCAAAGAGAACATGCCTAACCTCTTGACTTGGAGTGAGAAGGAACAGATCCGTTACTTAGTCAATAGTCAACCTGATGAATGGACTCCTGAGAAGCTAGCAGAGAGCTTTCCTATTACTGTGCCTGTCGTCAAGGTGAATAAATTCTCGTAACATAACATCACACCAGGGGGGTCTACTCCGAAGTAGTATCGGCCGAATGTTCGGCCGTTTCCTGCTACGAAGCTACTATTTGGTTCGGTCAGTTCCGATCCTACACTCTTTCGAAAATTGACTATGGTCCCACCCAACTGAGCCGATCCGAACTTTTTTCGCATTTTTCAATAATATTCGGTGTATTTTTTTGCAGAAATTACTCAAATTCCCTTGGAAGCCAGCTACAGAACAGCGCATCGCACGGCATGACGCCTCGGTCATGAGAAACTGGAAGGAACTAAAAGAAGGTTCCATAAATATACCACCAGAACTGAGAAATCATTTCTTGAAATTCTCTAACAGAACTATTCCCCCATTGAACCTGGCGTCGGTAAAAATTGACATCACGCCTAAACAAGACCTAGGAGAGTTTGAGCAGATTGTCAGGAAGTGTGCAGCAAAAGAGAACACAGATAACTCTAGAGAAAATAAACAAAGCAACATTCTTGCTCTGCCAAGTCCACACTCCTCAAAACCACAAGATAAAAAATTCAGACAAAAAATAGACCCAAAACTAATAACATTAGAGGAATTAACATCAAAAATAAAAAATCGCTTAGAAAAAGGTCGCAACGTCGACATAAATGACAGAATGATTATCAGTTCTACAAAAGCACCAACGCCATCAATTTCCGAAAAAGCACAGGAAGACATGGAGTTGTTACATGAAAGTCATAAAGAAAGTGGTGTAGAAGAATATAAAAGTAAAACTGATGATCCTAACGAGGTAATGAACTACCCAGAGAGAATAAGAATCCCAAAGAAGGCTTATAAAAAAGATGCTACTTATAAAGTGAATGATTGCTACTATGATCATGATGGCAGATTCTTATATAGAGTTTTAGGTATGTCTCAATAAGAAAATGTAAGGCGGATCTCACACTACCACGCGCTACGCTCCAGTGCGCGGGAAACGTGCCCCCGATTATGTACAGGCGAGGCGCCAGCATAAAGCTACTACAATCTGACAAATTTCTTTAATAGATTTTCAACTTTATCACTAAATCGTTTAAAGTTCAAGGTTGATTGGGAAAATTTTACAGTTTTGGGTAACTTGACCTGCTGGCGTCTGTACATACAAATTAAATAAAAAGCGCTTCCTCGCAGGGCATTTGGCTCAGCTTCCCGCACTCCGTCGCGGGGCGCTTTGGAGTATGAGATCCGCCTAAATAGTGTAAGTAGGTGATAAATAAAACAATTGATATCGAAGCCTTATATATTTTTTTATAAAAATTATATGCATTTTATTATACTTGTCAAAATAAAATAAACTTTATTCAATAACAGAATTCCAGCAAGTTAATTGCCCGTCTTTTATGACTGCAGCTTTGAATAATATACATAATTAAATTTCGATTTTGCTTATGTTGAATATTTTACAACTTCAAATACCTATGTGGCTTCATTGTACATTTTTTATGGAACTTACAATATGGCTTGTACATGATCACTAGTGTACATACAATTCATTGGTGTTAAACATGAAATATACTTGTTTTATCATAAAAAAAAAATGGATACAGAATTAATAAGCCAAGGTAGAATATACACATAGAATTGTAGATTCAAATAAATAAGAATCACTAGAATTTGATCGAACAATTAGTTTCATGGCTTTGTTTATGTTTTCTAGTAATTAATGTTAGTTTCAATAAATAGTGTTGCATATTATTTTGAATGCAAATAATATGAAATACTTTGTTAGTATCCTGAGTATTTGTGAGTTGCAGTATAGATAAACTGCCAAGTAAAATAAACCATTTGTGTTTATGTACATGTTTCATTCAATTCTTTCTTTGTGTTACATTCCACTATAGATAATTTTAATACAGTTCAAATGACATAATATAAGTATGTTTTACGTCGAGCCGTGCTACTTTTAAAGGCATACAATCCTACTCTGAAGGGTTGCAATTTACAGTAAGATCTGCACCCTAATTGCGTAACACACTTTCAAGAAGAAATAAAGAAAAATTTGTCTGCTCGACAACGGAAATAATGCAATGAATGCTGTTGAACTGCCAAAATGAAAGCCATTCCTACTGTTGAGTGTGTTACGCAATTACCCCACTGATGTAATAATATTGTATGGTAATACAAATAATAAATGAATATGATTTCATCATATACCAACTAACTATATTGACACTTTCATGAATACTTTTGAATTTTGGCAGTCACATTATTTAGTGTCTGAAATAACCTTATCTGATATCACAAAAGTAACTACGTGTACAAAATCTTGATGCTAATTCACAATTCCTATAGATTAGAATCTAATTATGGTGTTATATTAATCACACAGGGTGCTCGGAACATAAATAATGTGACTATGTAAACACACACAAACTCTTCATACAATTCGTTTACGAACTCGACCACGTCATATAATTAAGCACATTACACACCGCCCTCCGTGGCCTTACACCTACTCTATACAACAACTCTATGTACATACGTTATTACGGTCACCGTCCCGATTACTTAACTTAGCACCCACGATCCTAGACTAATGGATATGCCGAAACGTGAATTTATTACATAGATTGCTTATGAGTGAATGATACTTCGAAATACACTTTGGGGCAATGTTCATGATAATTAGGCCACAATATCCACACAATTCCACCTATTTTACAGTTCTGACCTTACGGTTAACGATTCTAATAATAGATTCATCATTTATATAATAGTTTCAATGCTGAATCAAGCGTACCTTGATCCCGTTTGGACGGGCTTGTGAAGTTCGTCAAGTTCCGGTTTTGTCGTAGTCATACACAAATGTAATGCTTCGATAAACTATATCGTTCTAAAATAAAATGGACGGTACTCCCTACTAGTGTTGTATATAGAACGAAACGCTCAAAACTAAACTACAAAAAATAATAACTCTTTATCAACAATACATTTCTACTCATTATACATATAAGTTTTTTTTATACTGATTAAGTGTAAATAATAATATAATGTATGCAAATAAACATACAAGGGATTCGGAACTCGTATTCGAGTAGCCCCGTCGTAAATAAAAGCATTGCAAGCTGGAGTTTACGTTTACATGAATGAATAAAAATGATGCATTTTGAGGTGCAGCCCTGCGTTATACGCTTTCAAATTACACGAATATTGCTGCGCGATAACGATTGCTTTGTCAGACACACACACCGTACAAGACCAGAGTGTCATAAGGGTGAAATTCGCGCTGCAAACTTAGCTAAAGAACCGTTTATTTGACACTCGAATGTCGGTAAACCCTACCATACAACGAGGTCAAACTGAACGTGTACGCAGTTTCGATACAGTCATCTGTTTTAAGTAACCGATTGCTACAAGTAGTGGTCGCTTCAACCACCGCATGAGCGTAAACTTCTAGTAGGTTAGGTTTTGGTACGGATAAATTTAAAACTGGTCATGTATGGCGGTCTTTATATGTTTTTCAAACCTTCGCGCCACTGTGTCGAAAAGCCTGCAGTAATTAAAAACCCCATATTTCTAAGATAAATTGTATTGAGAGGTCCCCAATTAATGCAAGCGTCTTCAATCGAAAGCGTTTGGCCGTTAACACATCTAGTTTTAGAAAGTGTCTTTGTAGAGCGTCGTCTCTTTTGCTCATACCTCTCTTTCTAAAGCTCGATGTGTACTGTACAAGTTTACTCGTCGACGATAAGTCGGAGTCGTTTGAAGTAGTGTCGGCAGCAGACCGCTGTGGCAGAAGGGGGTAAGTCTTGTGGTCTTGCTTCGCCTCCTAATTGGTCGAGCGCTCGCGTGTATTCTCGTTGAAGTGCCATCAAGTCGATGTTGTGCTCGCCGAGGGCTGCCATAGCGAGGAATAGTATGTCTCTGTGGAATATGTTTGCATTTAGTTTGGTGTGCAGTTTCTATGTTAACGCGTGGTCTTCTAAGATGCCGGAAGTGACGTCAAAAGTCACGTGAAATTAGTCAGCGCCTGAGGAAAATTGACGTATTTTTCGCGGCCATGTTTGTAATCACTTAATTTGACAGGACTAAACTAATATTTATTCTTAATGATATAGAAAGAAAAAGATGCACTGAATTTAAATTTACTTTAGTTTGTGCACAAGGGAATCGGCGCCACTGTATATTTATATAAAAAGCCGTTGATACTAGGTTAATAGTCAATAACCCCCAAAGATACGAATAATAGTTTACATCAAATAAAGTTTTTTTGCATACCTGTAGAAGGAATGGTATCGTTTGTTATTGGACGTGTTCTCTCTCCACGCGGCTAGCTTACGCAGAGCATCTGATAGGTCGTTGCTTAGCAACCCGTTGAGAACTGCTAGTGCGACACTATAAAAATAAAACAAATTGTAATTTTTGTTCGGGACTGCAGAACCACAAGTTCGTCACAGCGTACCTACCAGTCCATAACCGTTGGCAGGACAGTTGATAACAGACAATATTGCAACTCAAAATCAATATTTCAGTGCACAGATGTTTAATAATTTCATTTAATAATATTGGTAAATTAAGCAAAACAATTATTTAGTAGCTGCACCCAGCAAGGGTGCACACACGACCTTAAGAGCAAGTCATGGTGATAGTAACAGTTGCACCAAAACCATGTGTTGGTTTATAATGGCTTGACACTTCATTTTTGTCAAATATTCCTCCGCTTTATTATTGCATGCTAACTACCGCGATGAAGATATACAGCTGCTGGTATTCAGCTGCATCCGGTTAGACTGGAAGCCGACCCCAACATAGTTGAGAAAAGGCTAGGCAGATGATGAACGACCGCGATGAAGATATTAGAGTACACTGCTAAAAGGATCTTGTGGCGCGTGGCCAAAATCGGAACAAAAGCCGCTAATCTTGTTTTTTTAATATATTTCATAAAACAATAGCACAAATGTTTACCAACAGCTCCCCCCTTGATAATGCCATTAAGGCGCCAAGGGATCCTTGTAGCACTTTACATGGTAATCCCTTTCTAGATGAGTGTACTTACGTGTGTCCCGCATGCGCGTCGTCCTCAGTAAGTAACAAGGCCTGCAGCGCACGCGACCGCTGGTGGTGCCTGCGCTTGGAGCGCCACGCGTGGTGCAGCGCGACTCCCGCCTCGCCCGCCTCCACAGTCGCGGTGCCGCCGCGAGAGTACTCCCACGTGCATATTACTCGACAACCACCTGTTAGAACAGATTTGTATAAATTACAACCCATGTATGTGCCCGATGGGATTTCCCATCGGCAACTTCTCAGGAGCGTATATGAGTTTCCAATAAACGATAATAAGTACAACTAACTTTTACTAACAAGCAGAAGTCTAAGTACCACGTTTCTAATTTCAAAAAACCCTCAAGTTTTTTTTTTCTTCTAAAATCCTGTCTTATTGCTCATTTTCATTATTTATGGAACACTTGTGCATCATAAAGGGTATCATGATCCTTGAAAAGGTCATAATATGGAATCCTAATCGAGCTATGCAGGTTCTAATAGCTGATAGTGATCAGCTATTTGGACCCTCAATTTTTATCTCTATCTGCATCGCAGCAAGGTTGCCGCGGTGTCCAGCAAATGTTGGACACAACAATAAGCCACAGCTCTATCTGATACTTGTAACTGTTTAGGCTTTTTAGGCTGTTGGTAGGTCAGTAGTATATACATATGGTGTAGAGAACTATTATACTTCCCTGTGGTACTCCTGATTTGATCTCATGCCAGTCGGAAAGTTTATCATGAAACTACTACACAGTTACACTACAGTAGTAGTTAGTAGTTACACTACTTAAAAAGATCGTTTGCTGAGATAAAACTTTATTATGTGGTGCAGCGAGTATGGTAGGATCTTTTTGACTTTGTCATATATGGATAACAGGCCCTCGTGCCACACTTTGTCAAAGGCCTGGCTAATATCCAAAAATACTGCTGAACAATACTTCTACTATTCTTCCAGCGATCTGCTTATAACGTCGACGATGCTATGAACTTGCTTGATCGTTCCGTCCGTCTCCCGGAAGCGAAATTGATATTTGGAGTAAGGTGTACTTTCATCCTTTTTAGCAAGAGTTTCTCGGAGTTTCCCTATTGTCACTCTAAATAGACCAAAGAATATCAAAAAATATAGTTGAATCGAATTGCTAAAATCCTCAAACTTTCATATATTGGCAAATATTGTTCTTCAAAATCACTACATATTTGTATCACATACCGCATCTGTTTGTCTGTCTGAACGCGATAAAGTCAAAAACTACCGAACGGATTTTCATACGGTTTTCGCCAATTTCATGAGGGAAACTTTCCGGTGAAGGTGTATATTTTTTTAAATGTATTTTTGTTTACGTGTAAATTCATTATGATTGTTGAAGATATCGAAAAAATCATGATGACTAGCGTGCGCCAATAGTTATATGAAAACAATGTATAACTGGGATATTTTCAGACATCCAAGTCACGGGTAAAAGCTAGTATTTTATTATTTATCTACGAAACTACAAGGGGTAATCGTTAAATACTAACAATATGCAATAAGTAACAAATTGCATTCAATTCTTCAAAATCTTTATTTCTTGGTCTCCATAGACACTCCAAAATAGATACGCACAGCAGAACTAGATATTAAACCTCTTGGTCTCTCTGAAAATACACAAAGGAAGGGGAGATTGTAATAAGCAATAGGAATCGAGTAGTAACCAAATGGAATTAAATGGATTCGTGTAATGGTATGTTGCCACGACAAAACATGTAGCCGTAGTAGCGATCGCCCAACGTCGAAAAATTTGTTTTCTATCAGTGTTTGAAGACTTCACACGTTAATGAATTGAGAATTTGAAGTTGAAAACTTGTTAAACTCTACTTTAGCATGACTTAAGGCAACCCCCGTTGAATTTAAAATATCTTTGGAAAAAAAAAACCTAAGAAATTTTGAATTTCGCGGGTTACATTGAAGGAATCGCCTTAAGTACTAAAGTAGATTTCGACAGGTTCTCAACTTCAAATTCTCAATTCAGAAACTGGCTATGAAGATCTCATCAAGTATCATTTTCATAACAATTTGATGAGATGGTAATTTTTGTCCAAGTATTCACAGCCCGGCTAGCTCAGTCGGTAGAGCATGAGACTCTTAATCTCAGGGTCGTGGGTTCGAGCCCCACGTTGGGCGAATCTTTTTGCTTCCGGAGTATCTACGTACAAATTATTCATTCATTCCCGGTTCCGCTAAATCAGCTATCAGAGCTTATAACAACACATAGCCAATGAAATGATTTGTTTACTACTCTGTAGGATTAAAGGAATCTGGGACCATCCACGCTAACATAATCTAAACTAATATTATTTAGTGAAAAGATTAGGGGTTTTTTTTCTATTTTTTTTTGTCGCTTTCACGCTAAATCGACTGAACGGAATTTAATGAAATTTGGCACATGACCTGCACCCTAATTGCGTAACACAGTATCAATCTCAATCTGAACTATTTTGAAGGATATTGCTAATCCATCGCTTCATATGTTCGAAAAATGTGTTTGCTCAGCAACGTAAATAACGCAATGAATGTTGTTGAAGTTTTAAAATGAAAGCCATTGCTACTGATAGTATTTTTCGCAATTAGCCTGCTGAATTAGGACATAGGATACTTTTTGTCTCGATATTCCCACGAGTTCGAGCCATATGCATATGCGGGTGAAATCGCGGGGCGCTGCTATTAAACTTCACTAGCTGCGCCCGCATAGGTTTCGATCCCGTGGGAATATCGGGATAAAAATTATCCTATATGTTAATCCTGGTTATAAACCATCTTTGTGCCAAATTTCATCCAAATCCGTTCAGTAGTTTTTGTGTGAAAGAATAACAAACATCCATCCATCCATCCATACAAACTTCCACGTTTATAATATCAGTAGGATTTCACTCACCACTTTTCTCCGGATCATGCAACATGTCCGTACTATGATACTTCGTTGCGAAGTCCGGACACAGTAAGTCAGGCAAATGGTTCTCGATGTTAGCTCGCTCTAGGAACCAGACTAAGTTCCAGTACACGATCGGATGTGATGCTACGAAGCCTGACTCTGCTAAACATGTGTCACCTTCCCTACCTGGAAACATAAACGATATTTTTAATGATATTGATATTACTGCACATACTGATAACCGCAGATAGGTGGCACCACTTAGTTGCACCATTGACGGCACGGTTGGCGCAGTGGTTAAGCGATTGACTGCTGCGCTGCGTGTCGCGGGTTCGATTCCCGCACGGAACAAATATTTGTATGACCTACATGTATTTGTTCCGAGTCTGGGTGTTTTTCTATCTATAATATGTATGTATTTACAAAAAAAAAATGTATATAAGTAGTTTATCAGCCATCTTGTTACCATAACACAAGCATTAGGTTGCTTAGCTTGGGACTAGATGGCGCTGTGTGAAATGTCCAATGATATTATATTATATTATATTACTTAGTGCCAATCATCGGGCTAACAGCTTTCTTCCAAAACCAAGTTTTTTGGTTTTTCTGGAAAGATTCGTGATTGACCTTTTTTTTTTTTTTTTTTTATGGTGGTTAACAGTTTGGCCAAATACATCGACGCGCAACCTGTTACCATGGACTCAGTACATGATTCTACAAAACAAAATTGGCTGTTCGATACATTTGACTGCGTAGATATTGCACTTTTCTATGAAACAGCATAAAATGAATATTTTTATATCTGAAGAATTTTATTAATTTTTTTTTCTATTTCTAAATTCATGGTTACAGTTTGTATGTGAGATTGGCTGGTGACTAGAATACATACCTAATATAGATTCAAATTCTTTCCTCAATACCAGAGGATTTAAATAAGGCACGCTTAATGTTTCTGCTTGTTTTTGGTCGGAACGGATTATCTGAAAACAACACGATAAATTAATTTAGCCATACATTTATTTTCGTCGCCCTTGTAATTCATAGAAGTTGTTTAGCCTCTCTTTAGTTTTTACAGTGTATTGTAACAACTTTATACACGATTGATGACTGTGTACAGACGCCAGCACATCAAGCTACTACAATCTGTCAAATTTCTTTAATAGATTTTCAACTTTATCGCTAAAGCATTAGGTTCAAGGTTGATTGGGAAAATGTGACAGTTTCGGGTAGCTTGACCTGCTGGTGTATGTACAGTGTGTACACGATTTGCCTCAAAATAAACCACCATGTAAGTGCGATCTAGCCTACGATACACAGTCTGCGTGACGTACAAAGTTTTACTTTTTTCATGTCATCAGTTACTTTATTGGACTTTTTTAAACTATTATTAAATAACTTACCTGTATAGACAACAACGGCACAGTATGTCGTCCGCACGCAATGCAGCGCGTGTTCAAGTTAGAGTCGTCTGCGGCCCAGCCCGCCATTATGTCTTCATCATACAGGAACGCAAGACATTGATGACACTGTGAGCACGATGATAAGTGGACAACTATTGATGAGGTCTCTGATGTTGCTTGGTCCTGTCGAAAAAAGTATACTGCATAAAATATTGACCTTTATAAATCTGAAGATTATTTGTAATTCCTATGAAACTCGCTATAGGCCGGCCGCTTAATTGATACGTTGTCTGAGGTAGCTCGCGGTGCGGGAGGGGTGTAAGTGTCACAATATAGGAGATTAGTGTCACAAGTTGACGAATCACTGAGCTCTCGCAACACGTCACCACACCCCTCCCGCACCGCGCTGCTACCTCAGATAACGTCTCGGTAGCGCCTATAGAATGAATGGCTTTAAGACTTGATTTTGTTGTTATTAGTGCTTCATGTCTCGGCTACCAGTTTAGCCCGAAAACAGCAAAGCAATACATTACAGACTGGGACACAATGCGTTGTTTACACTTAGAATAAAACTGGATTGACATCATAAACCTAGTCCGTAATCCGTGCTGAGGGCATTTTTATATTTATCATGAGTATAAATCATATTGTTATTTTAATTGTGTCCATCGAGTGCCCCGTTCACCTGCACCTTGGATGACTTAATGAATGCCATTGATGCCGCAATCAACGTGGCTACCTACTGGCCTCAAATCGAAGAAGAGTATCATCGACACGAAAAGAATAAGCTCGAACTCAAAAAATGTTTTATTTGGAGTATTGGCATTTTTAACCAACGTCAAAACATATTGGGTTATGCATTCGGCGAGTTTTCTTGCATATATTTTTATCATCCGTTATTTCAGTTTTGTCTTGTCTTTGCTATGTAATTTTTCACGGAGTTATGTACCGTTAACTAGTAAATAAGACTACTTACACTCATAACAGGGTACAAGTTATCGGGTAGATGCGACACCAGAGTGGCTAGAGAGCCGCGTTCCATAGAACAGGCTAGCTCAGCATCGCTTGATGCGCGTCTGAACCCAATTCCTCCCATTCCCACCCATTCTGCAATAACAATATTATGTAAGGTTAATACTAAAATGTGGTTAAATCGGAACAATAAACCAACTAAAGTCTATTCAAACTGTTTCAAATTGATGTTATTTCAAGTTAAACAAATATCAACTTTATTTCAATGGTAATTAAGTTGATTTCAGAGTGACTAGTGCTATTGAAAAAGTTATATAAATGTTCGAAGTTGTAACGTAAACTAACTAACTGTAACTTTATTATGTAACTTGGTTGTAACCTTATTATGTAGGAATTAAAGTTATTTTTCCATAAACTCATATTTGTTTACATGTTTGGCAAATAAATCGCGAATGCAGAGTACAAATCGATGACGTACTTATTTATGAGTAAAAATATCGTTATAATGTAACTTTAAAATCCCGTATTTATTGGAACAAATGTTGAGCAAGTATTATTTTCATAGTAACATCAAATGTTACTGGCAATAAAGTTGCGAGTCTATTTACCATGAATACGGAACGTTAGCATGTTGACAGCAACATTCCAAGTTGCCAGTAACATGGTTCCCGCAACACAGGAATATTTTAATTATGTTTCTCAATGAATACGCGGCTTTCTTAATGTGTATTATCGTTTACTTTATATTTAAAAAAAAAGTAATAACCATCTGGATTAATTTCAGACGACCCATCAGTAGAATCTTCTTCTCCCATCAAACTGTTAAGAGCACTGGTCGCATTCCCGAACGCACCCTTCACAGGAGTAGAATTAGCCGATATAACCTCTTTCATTTCATCGAACTTCTTCGCCATACTTGTTGCCGCGGATTTGAGGCTGCTGAGACCACTTTGTAGTAACTCGTTTGACCTCTTTCCAGCTATACTCGTGGGACTGAAAGATTTATTCTTATGTAGCAGAACATTGAAAAAAAATAGAATGGATTCTTCATTTGTTTTTAAAAAAAGGTTGACTTAAATGGGTAGTAGAAAAATCTATGTACAAACACTAAAACAACCATGCTTTTCACAAGACAGTGCGTTGAAAAGGCTAAAACATGCAAAATTATAGACGAACAGTGGTATGTGATCTATAATGTTTTAAATACTAGATTTTTCAACACAATGAAGACATCAAACTTTTTCTCGACACTAAATGGGAAAATTAAAAGATGGATGGCATGGTTTTATCAATTTCATGAATACTTACAGCAGACAAAGAGTGGCGCTGCATTAATTTTGTTTATAAAAACATTATTAATTTTATTTTATTTTCAATCACTTCTGTATACAAGGTCAAATTAGATTAGCTAGCGAAACTGCACCGACGTAATGCGTTTCAATATCTGAGCATAAAAACGAAACAAAAATTATTTGACTGTTTTTTTTTCACCTTTGGCCGATTGGAAAACGACAAGAATACGTGCGGTCGTTGAACCAAAAAATGTAACATCAAATAACTTTTTTTTAATAATGTTTAGATATCGATTCCCATCACGTATGCGGAGTTTCGCTGGCTAATTTAACTTGACCCTATATAAAGGGGTTCTCTTCGATGATTATTCGAGATTCTTACCTGAAGTAATTCTCGATCATAGCTTTCCCCAGTTTCATGTTTTCCTTGCGCAACGACAGTCGGGCTGGCGAATAGCGTCTAAGAAAACAAACAAGCTAGCGTACTGCGTGTCGGTGCGGTTAATAAAATAACAAGAGCTATTTTATTAGAAAAATTAATAAAACAAAAAGGCTGGTTGCATCGTCAAGTTAATATACTTTTTTAAACAGGTTTATACTGCCTTCGCAATTTACTTTAGAAACATGTTTTTTGGAAAAATTACTTTAAAACCTACACATAAAATTCAGATTGAGCTAGAACTTCAATTTTTTTTATTACTGTTTCAAAAGCTCTATTCGTTCTGAAATGGACTTAAATAAACACCAAGTTATATTTAAGTGGTAATAAATAATACCAATATGAAACAAGGATTTGAAATAGACTAAAGACACACGCTGTCTACATCTCTGTATCTATTGTCCTATCTCAGGTATGCTGGAAGAGATTTCTTATGAAATAAGCATCACCTCTGTACCTATTTTTTCTGTTCTGTTTTTCAATGTCTGTTTATATATGTGTGTACATAAATGGTAAAATAAAATAAAGATACGAGTTTTCGGCTTGTTCAATACAGGGGGTTTTAAACACAAGAATGCAAGCATGTTTTTGCTTCAACATTTTGGCATCAATTCCGTTAAAGTCTTTGCAGTCATAGAATAGTAACTGTCTTAAATAAAAGGGGATTTGAGCATTAGACCTAATACTCAGACTGGCTTGATTACTTTTTGGAATTTTCTACTAACATTAGTAATCGATATTAATAGATTATTACTAAACTTTTACTTGACGAGGCAACGCAGCTAAAATTAAAAGCTATAATAAAAACTAAAAGAAAATTATAGTAGGGAAGCAAAGGGCTCCCCTGACAATGAAACGAACATGCTTAGTATTGAACAAGATGTTTGTCGTGAACTAAAACATAGCAGTGACATCTATACATAGACAACAAGTTTGTATAATAATATATACACATCGAAATTATCTTGGTGCACTTTTAGTCTTTTATGAACTCTTGATAAATGAACTATTCAATGAATATGGTAATTCTTCTACTGCAAGCGTTGTGTGTAATGAGATTTTTTATAAATCCCGGGACATATAAAAATCTCATTTAAAATAATCTTTTTTTTTTAATAACACTATTTCTGAACCAAAATCAACTACATCTTATAGGCAGGTTTGCTAGCAGAGTTCAATAGCCGAATAATCATTAGAATTTTGAGCACACCAAAACAATGAACACATGAATTGACAACAGTAATTACGTACTTTCTGAATTAACACAACATTACTTATCTCACAAAATCAAGTTCTATTTTTTTTAAACACATAATTATTATATTCAAAAAATCAACACTCAACTCTCAACTCACCCGAAACTAATCTTCAGCGTGTTCCCCAAACTGACGAGGCTCGAGGACACGGTCCCTGCAGGCGCCGTCTCACTTCTGTGCAGTTTCCTGCGCACAGGAAACTATCGAGGTTATCTTGCTCAATAGTGGCGTAGCTCTAGCTATACTCATACGTTAGCGGGCGCAGTGTAATGTAAGGGGCGGAGGGGGGAGGCACTCGACTATGCTCAGAGGGATAACTAGCATGGAGAGTTTTTTTACCTTAGAAAATATCCGAGACTTCGTATCATAAAGGCAAGAAAATCTCCATATAAATGAGGCTTTAGAAACAAGTTTTTGTTTTTTTACTTGTTTGAGCTTCCTTAGACGTTACCAAAGAGCTAAGGAAGTTGCCCCATTATCTTGACGGTGTTACAGCACCATGGAGTCTGCAGCCTACGATTGACTTTAGCGTATACGTTCTCTATCCTAGTTATCACTCTGAGCAGCTATGTGAGGGATGTATAGAAGGGTCTTTTTTGAATAACATGCTGCTGGAACAGTTTAGATAGTATCTAAGCTTTTTACAGAAAGTTAAAAGGAACAGAATCTCACACACATATTGTCTAGAAGTAGGTAATTCAAAAAATTTAAAGAAGTGGATATTGCCATAAACATCTGTGGACTTTTTCTGAAAACCAGATCCTGCCATCACTTGTTTTGGGTAGCTGAACACAACCTGACGTGGCCAGATTAGGTACACAGAATGTCCAACGAGAATATCTACCACCTTACAGGTCATCCGCAATGAAGGACTTTACAAATCAGGAAGTATAATAAATAGTATAGTCCACGCGCGGTCAGAATTTGAGCAAATCTTTAACATTTAAGCGCTCGATGCGATGTAAAACTCGGCAAACTCGCGTGCCACCTTACTTGTCGGTTTTCAATTACAATGAACTACGGCGCTCTTCGACACGGATCATTCTGACCACTCATAGATTACCATATCATATGCCATCACATGCAGGCTGCAAAGAAAGCTCATTAACAACCAAATATTCAAGGAAGGTGTATACCCTGTAAGTTCCTGCGGTGGTTCATCTTGAAACGAGTTGCTCCTACGATGGAACAGTTTGGGACTGACGCTGAGCTCGTGTTTCGGTAAGGAAGGCTCTTCGGTCGGGGGCGACACGGTCGGTACTTGTGGGAGGTCGGGCTGACTTAACGCGCCGAGCGGATCGTCGCTCAGAACTGGCGTGCGGGCTGATACTCTATGAAGTAAGGAATAATTATGTCACGGTTTGAATGTTTATTCGTTTGTTCCGAAGTTTACAGTCCATTCAGTTTTTTACCTCTGTCAGCAGCAACCCAATAGCAACCTTATTTAAATGAGGATAAAGATCACTGTGATTTTGACAGCGATGCAAAATCAGAGGCAAAAGGACTGTAGAAGCGTTCCATGAGCATAATTATAGATATCATAAATTGAAGTCGCGTGACCACATTGTTCTTCTAATTCTTAAGAGCCTGTACAACGGTCCACTAGCGCCACTCCTTTAAAAAAATATTATCTCGTGACTGAGAAGGAATTATGAAAATCTGCTCAATCAGCGACCTCGGTAAGTGTGTCTAGAATTTTCTAATACCTCTTATTAAGTTTCATATTGAGACACGAAGCAACTAAATACGACATATAGGAATGTGGCCGCTTTTCTTTAGATCGAATTTTGTTGCTTCGTGTCTCAACATGAAATTTTATAAAAGGTATTAGAAAATTCTAGACACATTTACCGAGGTCGCTGATTGAGCAGATTTTCATAATTCCTTCTCAGTCACGAGATAATATTTTTTTAAAGGAGTGGCGTAGTAGACCTGTGTGCACCCTCTTAAAAACTACGCAACAGATTGTGATGAGAAATTTATTTCGGAAGGTTTATGTGTACAATAGTAATAGTATTATTGAGTTTACAAATAATAAATAAATCTTAATATTTTGTCATGTCGTAAAACCGTGCGAAGCAGGGGCGGGTCGCTAGTCAGTAATATAATAAACAATATACTAACTTGAGTGGTGACGTCTTAGCATCAGGAAGGTCAGTGGCTGCGGCTTCTTTCTCTGGCTCTTCAGGGAAACTCAGTGTTCGCGAACACCGAGATTTTGTGTTGGGTGTTACTACTGAAATAATAAGTGTTTATTATGCCTCTGGGCTGGATTGAGGTCAAGAGTGAGCCCATTGTCAATAAAAAAAAAAAAATGAAAATGACAGTACATTTAGCACTACGTGAGCGCGAATACTAAGTTGTACTGGATTTGTTACTCGGGTGTGGCCTTCGATCAATAATAGTACTAGATTAGGGATCAGGAACAAAAATTAATCGCTCAAGTGGCCACGTTTGCACACACGTAAACATCTACATTTCTTAGAAAAAAGTTTAATAATATTAACAACTTCAGTTTATTATAAACTTTAATGCTTAAACATAAAGTTTAATTACCATTGCAAAATATATTTAAAATGTCGCTTGAAAATAAAATCATTCTATTTTTAAATTTTCAGTCATTTATTCTAAAATGAAACTTAAAGTCTAAGTAATAAGGTTAAAAACATACTAATTTGAAATAAGAGCACAAATGTATTTGTCGCCAGTTCGCAGTAGTAGCCCGGAGTTTGGGTTTAGCATAATCAGCCTATAAAGTTACCACTGCTGGGACACAGGCCTCCTCTCTGTGAGAGGGAATGGGCCGTACTACACCACGCGGGCCCAGTGCGGATTGGTAGATAGACAGGCCAGTTTCCTGACGATGTTTTCCTTCACTGTTTTGAGATTAGTGGTGATGAAATAATTTACACAATGTAAAGCGCCTGTTAGGATTAAAACCTACGACCTGCAACTCGTAAGTCGCGGCTATGTCCACTGGTGTCCACTGTCTCGGTAGCTTTAACATTGGTCGGAAATACAGCCGTGATGCTATTATGTTTGATCGAGGAACAAATCTATGTGAACCTCTTATAGCGTAACCTTTTTTTTTGGGTGGGAAATCATCAAAAGGCCTCTCCCGCTCTGGGCTTAGCGGAAGGGAGTGTCTTTTACCGACTAAAACCCACCCGTGTTCCTTCAGCTGCCTGTGCCAGGGGCCACGGTATCTCTTTCGAACAACCCGCGGCCCTAGCGGGCCCCGTCAGTTCGTGCTGACATCTCTTTGAGGCGCGCGTGGAACACAACGCGCCGTCGACGCGGGCCTGGTCCTTACCGGGCGGCGAGCTGCCCATTGCTCACCGCACAGTGTAGTACACCTCATTTCACTAATATAAAATATCATTAAACTAATAGATTCTCCGACCAAAAAAACTGTGTGAGAAGCGTTTCACATCTATGACGTCAGTAACGACAATACTAACCATTAGGAGGAAACGCTAGCCTCTGTATTTGCTGCACGATCTGTGCGTCTCCCGCGAAGCTCTCCGACCGCGTGAGGATACGTAAGTCTGACGGACTGTCCGGACTTACGTGTATTGGCTGTTGAAATAAATAAGGTCGGTTATATTCAAGAAACAATGACTATAATTTTGGCAAAGAAAACGTCATGGTGATATGTTTGGAGCGAAAGAAACAACTGCACTCGTTGAACACAACGGGGTTGCTAGTTTATTACTACCACCGCAGCGTACGTGTACGTACATACACCGTAAAATTTTGATCGTTTTAATCCTTGAAAGGGGTCATTGTACTCATCATTATTAACAACTTTTACTACGGGAACAACTCTGAAATCATAAAAAAAAAAACAGTTGATCCATACATTATGTATTGATTGCTTCAAGGCGAGAGTGAATAGGCTTCTTCTGGGCAAGTTCGTTCCACCGTAGATCTCATCCCTGCCTCTGGGCTGGATTGAGGTCAAGAGTGAGCCCATTGTCAATAAAAAAAAAAAATCGATTTATACGAACATAAATCTATGGATCAGCTGTTTTTTTTTTCATGATTTCAGGGTTGGTCTCGTAGTAAAAGTTGTTCATAATGAAGCTACAATGATCCCTTTTAAGGATTAAAACGATGAAAATTTAACGGTGTATACGGATTATATTAATTATTTTACGAAGCCAATAACAGACAAATGATGAATCGCATAAATTCAGTGCTGCCTGTAATTTCTGTGAACTTTTTAAATTGATAGAATCTGGAATAACAAATAACGATAATTTTGTATCCGTACCTGTCTTTTTTCGGGTATTGGAATAGGTGTACTTGATTCTTCGTTGTTTAATGAATTACTCCTAGGTCTCGCTGTTTCACTCAAATCCGGGTTGGACGGTACACCTGAAGCAAAATAATTATTATTAATTTAAGGTCTCTGCACACAGCGGGCGGGGCGGGGCGGGGCGCGGCGGGACGGGACAGCGACGCGACGCTGAGCAGTTGTAATGTACTAGATAGTACGGACGACGCCACACAGAGCCGCCCCGCTCGACGGGACGGTAGCCGTCGGCCGCGCCGAGCGGGAATACAAGGCAGAAGCGGTGGTTCCATGTCTGAATCGCTCAATATCTTTTTGATGAAAGGCGCGGCGGGACGGGACGTGATTGCGCTCGCAGCGTGAACACTGCCGTCGCGTCGCCGTCCCGTCCCGCCGCGCCGCGCCCGCTGTGTGCAGATACCTTAATTGTACACCTTTCTGAAGCGGAGTCAATGTTGACTAGTGGAGAATGTTAAATCGAAAGATTCATAGCAAAACATTGAACATCATCCTCCTGCAGTTATTCCAAATTGTTTGGAATCGACGCAGCATGTCTTCTTCTTCCATACATCTCTATCAGCCGTAATCTCAGTAGTCGCGTCTTTTCACGCCATATTATCGTTCACACAATCCGTCTATAGTTTCTTTGGTCATCCTCTGCTCTTATAACCATCCACATTCATACTTCCTTTGCTGAAAGACAGCTAGTTAACGCAATAGTATGTATTTGTAATTAACTAATATCCCGGGCTATTCATGAGCCTATCAAAGCAGCCTACTTATGTGTGTTATTAGTCTGCAAGCTTTCTATAAAATAAATGCAACTGAATGCTTTGAAGCAAATCGTCTTGTAGACCTAGACAATAAGCGCCAATTACGCAAAAGCCGCCCGAAGCCTTCCTATGCATACACAACCAACGATGCTGATCAGCTCTTCTGTATTCGGTGTGACCGGGTTTTCAAGACCAAATTTGGTTTTGCTAGTCATCAGAGAGCTCACGAAAGGAAAGAGAAGTAGCCGGGGTCGCTGTCGCCGGATACGGTGAAGAGGACTATCTATATATAAAATAAATAAAATGAATCTAGTATGAATATTTACCAGATATAAGTATCCCAGCGGCCGCGGACAAGCCGTGCGCGTGCGTGCGCGAGTGCGCGTCCCGCACGATGTTCCCGCGCCGCACGAGCGCCTCGAACGCGCTGGAGCGGGCCTCCGCCTCGCGGTCACATGCTGACATACAAATTTACTATTAGTGACAAAAAACATCCTAGTAGATTATTGTAACACTGTATAAACGATGCAGGGTCAGTTTTAGTGTTTGGTCTCCAGAGTTAAAACAGCTTTTATTCTTAATCGAGCTGATGGCTCCCATGACTCTTTGCACACAAAATATGTACAGTCGCCAAAGAAGATAAGTAACCAGGGTCGTCGGATATAGTTTAGTAAGAAACCGATGGATTTTTTTTAATGAAATTTAATTTGATAAATGAATTGTCTGTTTTCTATTAACTAAACTAAATTGTATTCGAAAACATCCATCGGTTTCTTACAAAACTTCAACTATATCCGACGGCCCTGGTTACTTATCTCCTTTGGTGACCGTACATAATATTTCTTGTTGTTCAATAAACCAATTTTTCTGTCTATCTTTAAATAAGCCACCATTTGGTACGAAAGTATATCTAGTAAATACCTGAATCCAGACTGGTCCTACTATTCGCGGGCTCGCAGGCGGCCATGCTAGCGAGGCCGGCTAGCTCCGAACCTTCGCCCACTGCCGCCGCAGATCGGACACGCGGTAATGTGCTGCTACCTGTAAATAAACATGATAATATTCGTCTATAGTTATGGTGCTTCAGGGTAAAAATAATCAGAAAAGAGGCATTCTCAGCTGATACCCATCACGTCTGCGCGTCACGCTAACTAATTTAATTTTGACCCCGTATACTGCATGCTGCAATATTTTTATAGCACTATGTATCAGTCAGAAAAAAGTGCGATTCCCAACTCGTGTTTTACTCAAATTACACCCTCGTTAGTTATTGGTCACTTTCTCCCATCGGTGAAAAATGTACTATTTCTGTTATTTTTGTTACAGTTATGCAATATTGTAACATGAACTGATTTCTTACTGCCAGCGGACGTGGAGTTGAGCAGGTTGCGTCCGACTCGCTGAGCTCCAGCTTTCCGGAACAACGCCGCACCCACTACTGCAATGCGAAGTTTGTTCCAAAGAAGCTGCGCGCCGCTATACAAAAAGAAAAAAACAATTTTTGTAAGAATGTTTTACACAAATTCATAAAATTCGATAAATGATAAATGACTTTATTTTTGTAAGTAGCTTTGTACAAACACTTTTACACGTCAATCATATTTTAAAACTAGATGAGGTCGGCGTTTCCTATCTGACTAGTCTGAGAAGAAAGGCCGAAACAAACTCAGACGTCATATTGCATAGCATAGATAACATTGTAGTCACCACAGCAATAATATGCCCAAAGCAGCAAAACTAGGTTTTACATTTTCTAATCGCAAGCGTTTTGATTTGTTTATTTATTGTGAGCGCTCATGTATATCATGCTTTTTACAATAGATATTGGTTTTTGTACATGACCCTTGTCAGGGCACTGCAGAATAATATTTCGGTTTGCTGATAAGTTAGTTAATTTAATCAAAGCCTATCAAAACACAGTTTGGAGTAGGTGTTAAGTAGTCTTACAAAATGAGTAAAATTATATGACAAGATGAGATTTTGATAAGATCACTCACCATTTTGAGCTCTATTTCAACGAATACTTGACAAACAATAATTAACTAAATACTATTATGAATATCCAAAATACCTGGGCATATCCTGCGGCCACGTGGCTTCCAGTACGCATCGGTTGTAATACCCATACGTAAGAGCATTAGGTTGCAGACCAGCGCGTTTCATTAGGAACAGTAGCTGCACCGCTAGTACCGGCAGTGAATGATTGCCGCATAGCTGCATCATTACGCGATAGCAGACCTGAAAGGAAGGAAAATTTATTTAATAAAACTTGAGAGGTGTCAAGGGACACCCGGATGGAACGAAGTTCAGAGAGAGAGAGAGAGAGAGAGAGAGAGAGAAACGCGCGCGCCGCACGGCTTACAACTATAGCAAAAAGTGTCGTTCCAACTTTTGGTCTTAATTTTTTCCGTCTAGCCCCCTTTCGCAACGCGCGATAAGGAACTTCGTTCCAAAAAGAAAATGCAAGAAATTGTAAGGATCAATAACTGATTTGCCAGACGCTACTGATTAGAAACCCGTAGTGTGGGACGCCCCCAGCTAGATGGACTGACGACCTCAAAAAGGTGGCTGGATGCGGCAGGCGGAGGTCAGGGTGTTGTGACGAAGCCTGGGGGGGGGGGGGGGTCTATGTCCAGCAGTGGACTGCAATATTCAGAGTTGATTGATTGACTGATTAGAAATGACTAGTCCAAGCAATCTTTTTTAAACGAAACTTTTAGTTGACATCTTCCTTACTTTTTTTTTAGTAAATCATAGAGAATTGCAATTTACGAAATAACAAAAAGATACTCGTAGACAACCGATTGCCACTAAGATACGATTATCAGGAAAATATTATGTATTTATTGATTTATTTTTATGCACACACTTAACAGACAAGAAGAAAAGAATAAAAAAATGCATTATTACTATTACTTATATTAATAAAATAAAATAAATAAAATTTTTATTCAAGTAAAAGTAAAGTAAAAATATGATTTACGTTAATTACAATCGAGGAAAGTTAAATTCTTACTGTAATGTAGACCTGCCTGATCTAGGTTTATGAAAAACCTGTGTTTCAGGCCATCAATTTACATCAAACATTTATAAAGAAGACAACAATAAATGTATTAGAAGCTAAATTGAAAAGAAGGTATACTGGCTAGATCAATCATCATCATCATAATTAATGGTCATTAGACGGTTACAGAGCATCTAAAATCTATCTTAGTAATTTTATACACACAATAGTAACAATATGAATGTAAATGTAATGGATCAATGGTTGTCTGATTAAATTAATTATATTAATATTATATAAATAATTTTTTTTTCTCACCTCATCACAAGGAACTTTTAACTTCGTGGCTCGTTCTAACAACTCATACGCAGCTCTTAACGTTGCATGTTCTTTTCCACGGTTCAACATCATACGGCACGGTAGTGACAAGAAGTACAGTGAATAGCAGGCGCCTAGCAAACACTTGGCCCATGCTTCCGCTGATAAACTCGCCTTGCGGGCTAGTCTGAAAAGAATTATATGAAATGAGAAATATTATGAATGACTAGACAGCGATTAGCATATTTGGATTCTTCATTCTCTTGCGTTATATGCTGTTCCATACATTTTGACTGCATAGGTATATTTCACTTTTGTAGGAAACATCGTTTTTTTTATTATTATTACCAACGAAAAATTCAACGCATGGGATCCAGAATTATGTACAGAATCCGTAGAGGTTATGCGTCAATGTCCCTGTCACCCTGCATAGACCTGGTGGTCTACTCGGAAGTAGTATCGGCCGAATGTTCGGCCGTTTCCTGCTACGAAGTTACTATTTGGTTCGGTCGGTTCCGATCCTACACTCCTACACTCTTTCGAATATTGACTATGTTCCCAACCCAACTGAACCGATCCGAACTTTTTTCGCATTATTCAATAATATTCGGTTCGGCCATGTGTCGGTCCGATCCGAACATTCGAACTTTGCACTTCGGAGTAGGCCCCCGTTCTGTTGTTACGGCAGCCCGGACATCAGTTTCTTATGAACATAAAACTGCTTGGACTTCTATATCATTATGCTGATTATGCTTACGCTTTACGTGGATGTGACGCATGTTTTCCCCCAACTTGTTATTTTTTGTGTTCTTTTAATGCGTCATGGTTGGCGCAAATAAACGTATTTTCTTTCTGCTTTATATATAAGATAGAAGTATGTATTTACCTCTGTGCAGCAGCTATCTCATGTTTTGTCCTTCTCGCCATGGGCTCCGCGTCGTTGAGTGACTCAGCAGAGTGCAAAGCGGCCGGCGGTAACGCGTGTAAAGCGGCCGCTCGAGCTCGCCCACCGCACCACTGTATTACTTTATCATCTAGTGTAAAATTTTCGTACTTGTATGTTGCCTCTGGAATAAGGTACAACGATTAGAATACACAGTACTTGATAAATTTGAATGGCAAGTGAACATCCGGCACACTCTGGATAGACCTCCTCGTTGCCAACCAGCTAATCCGCGGGGTAATTACTTAACACAATAATAGTAGCACTGGCTTTAATTTTGACAGTTCAACAACATTCATCGCGTTGTTTACGTTGTTGCGCAGAAAAATTTTTTGAACATATGAAGCAACTAGCTTTTGCCCGCGACTTCGTTCGCGTGGAATAGTGACTTCACCAATAGATGACACCGACTCTTGACCAATAGATGGCGCTGTATGTCCGGAATAAATTTTATTTTTTATTTTATTTTTTATTTTTTGTAATAAAAACTATCCTATGTCCATTCTCAAGTTCCAAACTATGTCTGTACCAAATTTCACACAAATCGGTTCAGTAGTTTAGGCGTGAAGCAAAGACAGACCGACAGACAGACAGACAGACAGAGTTACTTTCGCATTTATAATATTAGTTTGGATGGATTAGCAAATTATCCTTCATAATCATTCAAATTGTGATTAATGGCCTAACACACGGCCATTAGGGTGCTGTTTACAACAACATAGACCTGGGTGTTCTTGTATACCATACCCGTTGCATGAAATGACGTCAGCCGAAGAAGCTCTCTGATGATTGATAAGTAGATCATGTTTAACAATTTAACACGCAAACTAAATTAGATACCCCACGCAAGAGGCGGTCCGATTCGGCTCCGCAATTAAAGTTGTACTTGCGGAATTGAGATAAGGGGAAACACCTTTTAAAAGAGACTAGAGCGGCAAGAAACTGTCCATCAAGGCATAAGGAACATCAGATAATAACGCATTAATTTAAAAAGATCGAAGGATTCTCAACAATGGCAAGTGTTCACATATTCAAGAAACAAAAACGAAAAGTTTAAACATCTCACCCGGATCTGGTGGATCAGGAGGTAATACAAAAGCGGTCCTCTCAGAAACATTACTGGTATCCATTCCTAACAGCTGTTCGTCACCAGCTGCGACCCTTTCTATACATTCGTCGAAGAACGTTAGTCCTTGGTCCGGTTCATATACGAATGATCGCTCCTCTATGAAACGGGTGAACATTTGTGTGCGCATCATTAGGCCGTAGAAGCGTTGGTGTGTCTGTGGAACAAAAGGATATAAATTTAGCAAGTGATAATAACATTCTTAGATTTTATTGACAATGTGTCTTGCTTTTGAGCACCCATTATTATTGAACGCCCGAATATCAAAACTGGAAACTGTGGGCGTCTCGTGTCGTCTCGGTCCTATTTGTGATGACAGCGCCTCCCACGAACTTTGGAGTTTAGTATGGTGGACATTTGACAAAAGATTACTTTTACAGACATTCAGAAAACGTTATTTAAAAACGTCCGTTTGCAATCAAAATGGTAATTTACCATTCTGATTGCAAACGGACGTGTAGCGGTATCTACAACGCCACATGCGAACAACGCGTCATACTGGCGTCACGCAAATCCTGCATCTCGCAAGCAGAGTTTACCGCGCAATTAGCATAGATACAATTTCCCAACATCAATCGTTGGGCAGTTTCCCGCCAGACACAACACCCGTCTGGCCGGAGGATCCTCCCTTTTCTATAGAGGATGAGTGAACTTTACACCCTGTTCCTCATACCTCTAAAGACGTTTTTAAATAACGTTTTCTGGCATAAACTAACATTTACATCTAAAATGCAATTGTAGATTAACATTGATTAATGGCTAGCTGGTGTCCGCGACTTTATCTGCGATCCAGGATGAAAAGTAGCCTATGTCCTTCTCCAGGTCATGATCTACCCATGTGCCAAATTTCACCCAAATCTGTTCAGCCGTTTTAACAAACAAATATTTTCTCTTTATAATATTAGTTTAGATTTGCATAATAAAACCTGTTGTCTTACCTTATCCCTGGTCCTCATAAAGGCATCCATATGGAACAGCGCATGTGGGTCCGTGGTGCCAACAGTGGGTGCCTTCGTGATAGGTATGAGATAGTTCCGATACCCTTGGAGGGTCACCGCCATGAAACGTAGGAACGCTTCTTGAATTTTTAGCTCCAAGGCTTGCTGAAAAGTAAGAGATATTAGTAGTCTGTTGAACGTAAAAGTACAGCCCGAGTCCAAACTACATGGCGGCTCTGGCGCTACTCACTGCGCAGTACCCCCCCCCCCCTCCCCCCGCCCCTCACCCTCGCTGACACTTGAATGTGCCACTTGGTAACCACAAGTAAACCACAAATCAAATACAATACAAAGCTTATGGTTTCACTCTCTAATTGCACGTAATGGAATTGTTACCTCCTTTTTCCTCTTCTGGAAATCTCTATCTAAGCTCGTGGTAGGTTCTCCATTATATTTCGCTTCACTTGTATGATGAACTGGCGAAGCTAAAACGATACAATAACTAAATTGAACAAAACATGATATCATTTTAGAGTAAGCAGGTTCAACCGCACGCCATTAGCCATTCGTATCCGGGCCACACCACGTATATACGGAGCTCTCTGCCAAGGAATATGGTACAGGTAAGTATGTATACACTTGACTTTATTTAAAAGCGATTTCCTCCTTTATTTTTTAATGAAATTTTATGTTGCTACGAAATGGGTTCGAAAATCATAGTATTTTCGAACCCATTTCGTAGCAACATAAAATTTCATTAAAAAATAAAGGAGGAAATCGCTTTTACTATGATTTTCGAACCCATAGGTTTTTGACAATGTGTCGTATTTCATTGTTGTTTTCGTTATTTCACGCAAAAATCGCTATTGAAAGTTTCCAAGTGTTGACATATTAGTGCTCGTGACTGTACACGCGTGCGAGTGTGATAAAAACTTGAGATGTTCGCTCCATCAACATACTGTATCGTATTTTGGAGCGTTGATCTACATTCACCTCATACGACAATAATTCTACTCCTAAAGCACGACATTTATGTACATAGTTTCGCCTAAAGTTACGGGCGATTCCTACTCCGTTTCACGGACATAACGACGACTTTAGGGCCCAACAACAATAAACGACAACACGATTTGACAATAGGCTAGTTTCCTAAAAAAATCTAATTAGTCCTTCAGTTAGATTATCAAAAAATATTGGACCCGTGTTTTTACTTCTGTCAATTATATAAAAAAATATGAAGATATCGCCCGTTAAAGTTCCGCGTGCCGTCACGCCTTGCTACACTTTTTAGCATGACGTCAAGACCCCCCCCCCCCCCCCCACTCCCAAATTTTGACGCGCATTATCTTTGTTATTTTTTGTTTGATTGACAAAAGAAAAAATACATGTCCATTATTTTTCGATAATCTAACTGACAGACTAAATATAATAATTATTTTTTCACCCAGGAAACAACCCTATTGTCCCTGCCGCCGATGTGTTTTTGCCCTTGTGAAAAAAATAATGAATAGGGTACACTTCGAAGTTTCAAAAAACTTTTGGACAGACCCGCATCTTTGTTCACGGACTTAAATAGAAGGTTCCAAGGTTTGAACTACGAAAACCACCCTTACCGCTACGAAATAAAGGCGTTTTCAAAGTCGAATTGTTGCCAAGGACGTGCGGTTGATAATATTACCCAGTAATAATGTGGTGGTTCTACTAACCTGGTCTAATATTTCCGTAAAGTGAGTCTAGCGTCTGTCTAAGTGCTCTCGCTTGCCGCTTCGGCAGTAATTTGAGAGATATATGTCTTTGTGTTTCACATATCTGAAAATATATAAAAAGGGATTGTTACAATAAAGCCAACAAAGTATAGGCAAACGCGTCTCACACGCTAAAGTGCGATCCGCAACATTAAACAATGCGGGATACTGGTGCTACACATTTGTTCGGGTCGGCAGGATTCGGTATAGCCGGGCGGCAAAATTCGAAAGTATATTTTTTACTGTGCTGAGTCACCCGAACAAGTAGCCGACCTGAACAAGTTTGTAGGCAGCCTTAGGTTTTTAATAATTACTATATTAGTTGTATAAATACTTACTGTAATATTATTGGTGTCTAAATCAACACAAGTCACATCTGGTGGGGGTTCGTAAAGATCGAAAAACCTCGAGTCAACTCCGATTAAATACGGTAACGGTGCATGTAATACTTCTGCTAAACCTGAAACATTCAGAAAAATATTTTTTAAAAGGAACTCCCGTTACTTTGGACCCTAAACAAGAGAACATAACGTTCATTATTCACTGCATATTCAATTAACCAGTATCGTTTTACTTACCTAATGGACACAACGGTATGTACGGGCATTGCCATTTGAACGGGAATAGAAGACTTGAGACTGCTTCCGAAACTGCTGTTAAAGTATCAGGCCTGTAAAAAATTTATACATGCTAAAAAACACGGCTTTTATACCCCACTACGATTCAAAGTAGGATAACTGTAGTTTTATGATTCAAGATTTATTATAGAGGAATACTACAGACATTGGCACCGATTCCCTTTTTCACAAACTAAACTAAATTTAAGTTCAGTACATCTTTTTCTTTCTATTTCATTAAGAAAAGGACAGAAGCTAAATATTAGTTAAGTCCTGTCAAATTAGTCACCGCCTGACGTAAATTGATGTATTTTTAGTAGCCATGTTTTGAATCACATCTAAACTGACTATCTTAATTTGATAGGCCTAAACTAATGTTTATCTTCTGTCCTTTTCTTCATGAAATAGAAAGAAAAAGATGCACTGAACTTAAAATTTAGATTAGTTTATGAACAAGGGAATCGGCGCCAAAGCATAACAAACAAGTAAACTTAAAAGTATTTTTATTGAATTGCAATGTAAGTAAAAAGTGGAAATCTCAAAGTTGCGGTTGCGGTTGTCATGGTATGAGCCGATGAGCGTATGATGCGGAGGAATGAGGAAAATGTCGTAAGGAAAGTCTGAAACTTCCCTTACGTCATTTTCTTTATAATATAAGAGTAGGGTACGAAAATAAACGATGTATGGTCTGTGTGAAAAATTACATGGCTAGTAAAGGGGCGACTACCGAGATGACGACTAATAGAGAAGTATGAAGGAAGACCTGTTATGAAAAGGACAAGAGAGTGATAATTGAAATAAAATAATTAATGCTAGTAGCTCACCTGAGCGAGTGTATAAGTACTTTCTGTTCGGTGATAGCTAACGCTAGCACTAGAAGACAGTTGTCGGGTCCTAAGTTGAGCAGTAGTTGTCTGAAGCTGGCCCCACTGCGCACGAGTGGCTGATCGTCGCGACGTGTCACTATTACACGGTCGTGTTGGTTTGTTGGTGATAACTGTTGAAAGTAAATTATGTAGATATGTAGGTATAAAATATGCAATAACAAAGTAAAATTACCGAGGCGTAAATACAGGATGGCAGGGACATTGAACCGCTATCAATCCATCGTTGAAATTTTTCGTCAGTAGGGGTGTGCTAAGTTCATGGTTACAGTTTGAGCGTCGATCTGTCACCTTGTATAGCTCATCGAGCTTTAGAAAGAGACTGTCATAAATAGGTATGAAAGACAGAGACGACGATAACAAAGCCGATATCTTTCTAAAACTTGATGTGCCCCTGCACGACTCATCACAAAACTTGGTCCTTCGAGCTGGATCCGAGGAGTGGAAGATGAACGATCCATCGCCGATATCGGTTTTATATCATGGCTGGGTACTTTATGTGATTTTCAGGTAGGTGGATTGACTTACTTGTAAAAGTATTCTTGGTTCTGGGAAGGGCACTTCTTCTATTAAATGAGTTATATACCTTTCTATGGGTATGTTTAAAGGTTCTTGACTCCATGACATTTCCTGAAAGAACAAAAGTATATTACATGAACAGTGATAAAACAAAGCCAAACAGCCATAAGCCGTCGGATATAAAATCTGAGAAGCTGGGTTTCAGAGGGATGATGAGTTTCCTAAACTACGCAGTTTGGGAAACAAGCGCCGCTCCGCGTTTTTAACTGAGATGTGTCATAATTTTAGAAAAAAAAATTAAGTCAGTACTGTCAAATGTATGATGATGAGCGACTATAAAAACAGTTAGAAAAACATACAGTGCTTATACTTACGAGTATGTACAGCAGCCATTTTTCAAACGTGTCGCTAAAAGGCCATCGAGACAGTAAACAGATACATTTGATCGCGTATACCGAATGTGTGCTATGTGATATTCCTTCCCGCCATCCGAGCTGTTCCATCTGGTATTCTGTTAGCTTGGAGCTAGGGTAGCTCTCGTAGAATGTTACTGCCGACCCGTATACCTGTGGTAGAAGAATTTTCCCTTTCTAGTTTAGAGGAGGGTCTATCATACGCACATCATGCAAACAAACGAAAATATTGGTTAAATCTATACACAATATAGTAGAGCCTTTCAGAAACCAAGGAGGCTAAATGCCTCCTTGGTTTCTGAAAGGCTCTCGTAACCTGCATAGTTATGCACCATTATATACGCGTTCCCCCTACACAAACGATTCCGATTTGCCGGATAGGAATCGTTTGTTTACACACTGCAAAACGGTAACTTTTACTAGCATTTTGTAGCTATTTAAACGTTGCCGTTAAACGCACTTTAGAATCGTATTCGGCGACGTCGTACCGAATGATTATGAATAGCATTGCTGGTGTGGTTGGTTGAGCAAAATAACAACTAGCGTCTATGGACCAACCGCTTAATTGAGACGTTGCCTGAGGTAGATGCGCGGTGCGGGAGGGGTCATAGTTGTCACAAGTTGACGAATCACTGAGCTCTCGCATCACGCCCACCCCTCCCGCACCGTTGTTAAGTTACAATTTACTGCTTACTTAGTGAAGAGATTCCCACAGAAATAATAGACCAAAAAATATCATGGTCAGCAAAGGTGTATACAGGGTGTTATTGACAGCCCTCCACAAAAACACAGGATTGATTCAGCTCTTTATTCTGAATCATATCCCACAAGAAATTTTCTCAGGAAAAAAAAAATTATGCCGTTTTTTCTGCTGATATTCCTTTAATTCAATGTATAATTACGTTCTCTGTATGCAACACTCCATTTATGTAAATAAAACAGCTGAAAACAGCCTCGCTCAAGCTCGCTGCGCTGCCGTCCGCTACGTGCGTTATGCCACGGTAACGATACGTTGCGTGTGAGGTAATAAAACAAATCTGGTTTTTTGGATTCCCTTAATGTTCCTGAAAGAATTACATGTACCGGTCATCTTAATATGATGTACTGAAGCCACCCTATCAGTTTGCGGAGGGCTGTCAATAACACCCTGTATAAATAAATAGCATCAAGTTCTTGAATAATCTTGAGCCATTAACCTTATTAGCTAATGACTCACAGCACAATAATATGTTATTATAAAAATAAGATTTCGATCAGACCGACAGGAAATACTACATTAAAGCACAGATGTCCAAGATGTTTTTTTTCATGTCATTGTACTCTCAAATACCTATTCAAAAGGTTTTTTCTTGTAACGATTTGTTTAAGTTTCTAAAGTTAAAAACATTCCGTTCTGTGCCATTGACATTTCGTGTTTTTTTATAAATCTAACAAGACCATATATTTTTTAGATCTATGGCGTGTTAGTTCTAAAGTCTATTCAAACTTATGTTTCAAATTGATGTTATTTCAAGTTAAACAAATTTTATTATAATAGCAATTAAGTTGATTTCAGAGTGACTAGCACTATTGAAAAAGTTATAAAAATGTTTGAAGTTGTAGTGTAAACTCAGCTTTATTGTGTAGGAATTAAAGTTATTTTTCCATAAACTCATATTTGTTTACATTTTTGGCAAATACATCGCGAATACAGATTAGGTATTTTAGTTAAGCTTGTAAGATAACGATAATATCAGGAGTTAAAAAACTTTAACCGTTCGTCCACCAATGATGATAAGACGAAATAATAATAATAAAGCTTCGTTCATATTTCTAGGGAATCGTGTGTTGTACGTAAATACGGTTATCAGAGGTAAGAATTATTGGATCAGCCGTGTTAGGTTTATAATTTTACTTTTATTTATTCCTTCACAAAAATGTTATAGTGTCTACTTCTTTATAAGAGAATGTTCCAAAACGAAACGTGAAGCCGGGAATAGGGGAATTTACCATGCGGGTAATTGCGTAACACACCAATACATTTTGACAGTTCAACAAAATTCATTGCGTTATTTACGTTGTTGAGCAGACAACATTTTTCGAACATATGAAGCAATGGACTATCAACAATGATTCATATTATGATTAAAAGTGTGTTACACAATTAAGGTGGTGGTTGTGAATGGTAAAAAAAATCACTTTAGTTGAAATAGAAGACTAATAAAATTATCTGTGCCACTGTTTCTGAGGAGTCATTAACTGCCTTATCTCCGGTTACTGATTAGTCTACTGAATGTTATAATGAAGACTTCTTCTTTTCGTGGCGATGGTACTCTTCATCTTTATTAAAAAAAAAAAAAAATGTTTGTGCTCAGTAGGTGGCCACATCGATTGCGGCATCTCTGTATTTTTTTAAGTCATCCGAGGTGCAGGTTAACGGGCACTTGGAACACACCAGCATTCGGCCATGGTTTGATTAGAATCACCACACACCCACTAGGTGTTGGATGGGTCAGTAATACCCCACGTCGACAAATTGTGTCTGCAGTGGCCTATTTGGGTACGCAATCGATTGAGAGCTTTCCGTATAGGCCACTACAGATCACGCCCGGAAGAAAACTAAGAAATAGCCACAAGTACCTTATAAGTAGCGTCCGCAACAGTCAGTACAAAGGTGGAGAAGACGGGTTTAGGCATCGCCGCGTTGTTAGGCCATAGTTCTAAGGTTGCACCCATCGGTAGACAGAACAGCGGCACCGATGTAGGAAACAATAAGTTACGTCGTTCTATCATTGGATACCTGTGGGTGAAAAGAAGGAAATTTGAATAGTTATTTTCAAAATCAAAAGTCATTTATTCAAATTAGGCTGAGAATCAGCTCTTTTCGAACGTCAAAATTACAAAAGACAGTCCAGTAATGTTAATTACTGAACAAAGGTACCTAGTATTGTATACAATCAAGTGTTTTCTAACTGAACAGACAGCTGTGCTGCTGGGGAGTTTGTTACGCCACTTTAGGAAGTGGTGGACGGGCGTTTTTAGGGGACTGTCTTTTGTAATTTTGACGCTCGAAAAGTGCTGATTCTTAGCCTAATTTGAATAAACGACTTTTGATTTTAATTTTATTTTAGATCAACCTGGCACAAACCCAGACTCCGGGGTCCTAATGCGAAATCACAAATGGAAAACACTTTGCCCGACCCGGGAATCGAACCCAGAACCTGATGCGCCGCAGTAGCGCTTGTGTCCACTAGAACAACAAGGCAAGGCTAGAAAAGAAAGAAAAAAAAAGAGAAACTAGGTGATTGAACGATGCTATAACGATTATTCGACAGCCAAAGAAGTACCTGCTTCGTTTTTCATACGGAGAGTTAAACAAAGATAATCGTGTTTACTGGGATACAAGTAAAAGCATTGAAACCGTTTTTATTTTCAGCACAATACATCATTGTTTTCAGTAAGTACAAACTTTCTTTCATGTGTTTTGTATGCCTACTCGAATATAAAACGATTATTCCATAATATAATTTGTTAAATGAAATATACTTAAAAAATATTAGTTTAGTAAGTGTTATAGTTCACGTTAAACTTTATGGCGGCTGTGAAGTGCGCTACTCGCTGCGCAGTACCTCATCCCTCACCCCCGCTGACCCATGAATTTGTTACTGCGCAGCGACTCACCTTATGTTTCGAGGCGCCATAAAGTTTGAATCAGACTGTACTAAGATCCTTTAAAGTCAAGGCTAGCGCTCAAGGATTTAAAAACCAGATACTAATCACGTTACATCACTGATAAACTTTTAATATGAATGACACAGTTGCCATCTGTTAATATTATGTTTTTAAATACCAGTCAACGTAATACAACATGGGTACTGTGGGTGACACAATCTCATACATGAAATTATGCATTTTTAGGATTTGAATACTCAAAAGGTCGAAACGGAACCGTAAGGCCCTTTGTAGGTACACACGGCTACTCGTCAAGCTTTACAAAACCAGTTTGTCTTGGCCTCACTTTGTACGATATTTTCTCATAATGAACGGTCAGCCAATACTGGTTTTGCATAGCTTGATGTGTAGCCGTGTGTACCTGTACACCCACGATTTTCATGCCGTGAAAGACGAGGGTTTATTCGTTGTGTGTTGGCACGGTTCGTCAGTGTTGTATGGATAATTATGGAAGCTTGTACACGGAGACGTTTTTTCTACGGCGCGGGTTATACGCCCTGAGAAGGCACGGTTCGTCAGTGTTGTATGGATCACTATGGAAGCTTGTTGACGGACGTTTTCTTCTACGGCGCGGTTTCTTCGCCGTACAGTAATGAAACCGTGCCGTGTACAAAGGGCTTCCTGACATTTTTTATTTTAATGTTGTTTGTATCAAATGACCGATACAAATGCAGTTTTAATTCAGACCGATATGTGACTAATTAAAAGTAGGTAAAACTGTATTATCATTAACATCGGTCCGTTTCAAAGCGCTAATTAATGACGCACGCTGAGAACGTTATAATTAGTTACCGTTTTTAACCATTTCTATTTTGTAGAGAACCTGATATTGTATGGGCTACTTTCGTGAATGTTTGGCAGAGTCAAATACCAAATCTTGGTACTGACTGAGATTAGCACTTCGCAATAACTGCATTATATTAGTTTTCTTTGGAAGTTTATGCATAGTGTTTGTGGTATTCTTAACCGGAGTTTATGTAACTATACTAATAATAAAGCTGAAGAGTTTGTATAGACGCGCTAATCTCTGGAACTACCAGTCGGATTAAAAAAAACATGAGAGGTGTCAAGGGACACCCGGATGGAACGAAGTTCAAAGAGAGAGAGAGAGACAGACAGAGAAACACGCGCACGCCGCACGGCTTATAGATAGTGCAATTCACGAAGACGCGCCCCACTACTCCTAAGCGTTGCACACATTTACTGTAAAAACGGTTAGGAGGAGTAGTGGGACGCGTCTTCGTGGATTGCACTATCTATACAACTATAGCAAAAAGTGTCGTTCCAACTTTTGGTCTTAATTTTTTCCGTCTAGCCTCCTTTCGCAACGCGCGATAAGGAACTTCGTTCCAAAAAATCTTTTTGCATTGGATAGCCCAATTCTTGAGGGAGGCTATAGGTTATTTAACATGACGCCAGGACTCTTAGAAGCGGAGCAAAAAGAAAAAAAAAATAAGAAAGAACGTTAAGCGAAACTGAAGTAATAGCGCCGCGCAGGCGATGCGATGCGACGCGGTGGGTCGGGGGAACAAGAAACCTACCTAAAAATGTAGTATTGTGGATAATTACCTGAACAGTACATCGGGTTTGTAGGCAATTATTGGTGGACGGTTCATTGACTTCTTGTAGCAGAGAAACACATCACTGCCCATTAAACCTGGAAATTAAGCATTTGGGTAAACACAAACCATTGGAGTCGGGAGACTTCTTTGATGACAATTCAACCTTAGAAACTTTTTAATAAGGTTGAAATCTCAAAAACAGAACTAAATCACATAGGGATATTTTACTGTAGCAACCCATTGTTACTAGTAAGTGCACACTTTAAAACTGACATAATGTAAGACTGTACTAGATAAGATTTGTATTCAGAGATAGTTAATAAATACCTAAAACAACATTGGATTTACTATTACTATAAATTATTATTAGATTATAATAACAGCCGCACAGGTCGATCGGTCAGGTTAAGCTACGCTTGCCGCGGTTGGTCTGTGGATGGGTGACCATCTTTACATACCGAGACCCCTCCGTGCCTCGGAAAGCACGTTAAGCCGTTGGTCCCGGCTGTCATTCGTGGATCTTTGACAGTCGTTACGGGTAGTCAGAAGCCCGAAAGTCTGACAACCAGTCTTACCAAGGGGTATCGTATTACCCAGTAACTGGGTTGTGGAGGTCAGACAGGCAGTCGCTCCATGTAAAATACTGGTATTCAGCTGCATCCGGTTAGACTGGAAGCCGACCCCAAAATAGTTGGGAAAAGGCTAGGCAGATGATGATTATTAGATTATATCATAATTAGCCCATTAGGTAATATGATATTATTTAGATAAGGCAAATAAATGCAGGTTTCCTCTGCATAGTAATAGCTTGATACGGAGGTATAATAACTGAATTAAATATTTCAATTGCTAGTTATCTATGGGACGACGCCGCCGAAACCGGCGAGAAGATTTGGATGCGTACCGCGAGGGCTGGGGGCCTACTCCGAAGTGCAAAGTGCGAATGTTCGGATCGGACCGACACATGGCCGAACCGAATATTATTGAAAAATGCGAAAAAACGTTCGGATCGGCTCAGTTGGGTCGGGACCATAGTCAATATTTGAAAGAGTGTAGGAGTGTAGGATCGGAACCGACCGAACCAAATAGTAACGTCGTAGCAGGAAACGGCCGAACATTCGGCCGATACTACTTCGGAGTAGACCGGTTCAAGGTGGCATGAGGAAAGGAGAAAAGAACTTGAGGGAGGCCTCTACCCAGCAGTGCAATGGGACAACATAGGCTGTACAAAGAAAAGAGTTTTCAATGGGTCCTGAAAATGATGTAATAAGTCTAAACAGGACCTTTTTTCAATGGCGAAACTTGATAGATCAACGATGTTTTATTTCTGTAAATTGGTTGTAAAAACACTTTTACATGTCGAAAGAAATAATCATATTTTAATACTAAACAATATCTTGGTCAAATCATGTGTCTCGTGGAGTCCATGGATGGACTTCACGAGGTTCGACCTAGTGTGGAGTTCAAAACCAAAATGCTTCCTTAGCGTATTTTTTTTTTAATGTAATTCATTCATGTAAACTTTAAGGAAATGTAAAGCACTGTTTTTTGGCAAATAAAAATTATCATCATTATTATAAAACGAGACTTACCTTTATTCAAATTCTTCGGAATCATACAAAAGGCATGGGGTGGACATTCCCCTTTACTAGCCACTATGACGCAAACATCGACCACGACGAGGGCGTTACAAGGGGCCCCTGTATGCGCCCTTCGGTACGTAATGAAGGTTTTCGCTGTAGAGTTGTTGACATTGGCCAAGCGACCCCCAGCGGATTCCAGGACCATCTCTGCATCGGCCATGAGACGCTCCTTGCCATCGTACATGACACCTGAGAAGGTTTATTAATTTAGTTAATTATAATATGGAATATATTATTATGCCAGGAGGTTAAGGATCCCGTGTCTCAAGCAGAAGGACGCGGGGTCGACCACTGGCAAGTATGAATATGACTTTAAAAAAAATATTTACGTACTTTCTAATCTTGGACACCACAATTGGTTAAAAACATGGTGAGAAAACCTTGAAATACTAAAATTAAGTCTGAAAATCACCAAACAATAAGTAAGTATCGTGATCAAGTCTCGTGCATTCTCTCTATGAGAGAAAGCCCTGTTTGACCTGTAGTGGGAACATTTCAACCTGATTATATTATGCAGTATGTTTTTGGCGTTCGTAACCACCATGTTTTAGGTAAGTAAAACTTAAGAAACATGTATGTACCCTGTAAAGTTGACAACGCCCCAGAGGCAAATAATTATGATATTATTATTTACCATTTAGATATAAGCACTTTGTATCTCATTTTAAGTGAACTATGTTATTTAAGTTCGTATGAGAAATTAATATCTTTAGCCACATGTTTAATCTTATTTAAAGTAAACCCCTGTAGGCATCACACATGGAAGTTTCGTTTCATGTTAGAATTCTACAAGCTCTTGCTTTATCGTGGATGAGGGCATTATCATTTTACCAACATCAGCATTCAAATATGTAGTAGTTTTCGGAAATTCCCATATTTTGCTGTCGGATTACTGTTATCAGTCAGAACGATGATAAGAAGAGTTCCTGCCACTAAGGCTAACTTTCGAATAACTATTTGCGGACACATAATGTATAGGTCCGGAAATAGTCCACAATAAAAGATTACTGAGTAAATAAGTAGTTAATTAGGTAGGTAGGTAAGTAGTAGGTGTACCAAAAAGCTTGTCCCAATTCGAGTTACGATGGTGAATATAGAAAGGCAGATAGACTTTTTGGAAAACAGAAAAATTTTAATTATCGCCTGCTCATAATACGATTTTAGTAACGAATAACCTAGACGAAATGCTTTATAAAGCAACTATTAACGAGACAATTTATCCGGTATTAAATCATTAATGTCTTCGGAATAATTAATTCAATGCCGCGTCAGACAGAACATTATCAAATTACATTTCCTACAAAATTATCAAGGACGGAAGTTTCACTTAGGAACAGTGACATACAATAGAAAACCACCAACAAAAGCATCGATATACTTCACAAAATAGTGAACAAAAAATGCACTGCAAAAAATAATCGGGCGTGGTAACGATATAATACTACAAGTCCACAACTGATAGCACTGCATTATACCCTTTATCGCAATCAGCGATATAATATGACCTATCTATGTTAAAGACTAAGGGACTAACCGCACTTGTTCTGCTCTGTTCAGCTTTTCTCCATAGAAAACAACGATTTTGTATGGAATGCGTACGCATCCGTTCAGCTTTACGGATGCGTGCGCATCTCCATACAAAATCGTTGTCGTCGTCAAAATCGTTTTTAGTTTAAAGCTGAACAGAGCTGAATAAGTTTAGTGTGGTTAGTCCCTTAACCTACTTATTCGATGGATTTGCTCTGCTATGTGACGTCATTAGTGTGTAGGTATTGTGTAATTCTTTTCCTTTGCCAGATAACGGTAGTTTATCTATGGTTTTTGTGGATGAGTAGTATAATAAGCTTCTATTTTGTGCTACTTTATGGACCAAACTCATAATTTTATATAGGTACCTACTTTTTTTTTTACTATTAAAATATTTATTCTCACTATTATTATAAAGGACAACTGCACTTTCCTATACAGGGTGGCAGGGACATCGACGCGCCAACTGTAACCATGAATTCAGCACATGAGTCTAGACCCCAGCGTAGAAATTTTTCGTCGGTTACAAACAAAAAACATCTACTGTTTCATAGATAAGTTCAATACCTAAGCGGTCAAAATGTCCCCCCCGGTGGGTTCCCGCATTGTCGAGGCGGGGGGGCTCAGTAGCCGTGGCGAGCTGGGCCATGGTGAAGCTAAGAGGAACCCCAGCGGGGGCCGCTCGTCCGGGCTGTGCGGTTTAGCCCGGGACGTAGCGGCCCACGGGTAGGTTGCGGTGCCGCTTGCGCGACATCGTGACCTACCTGAGGTAGGCCGCGATGTCCCCCGTGAGGGAGACATTGCGGCTGAGGATAGAGGCCGCGGCGGGAGAGGCTCTCCCTCCTTCCGCGGCCTTGACGGGGCCGCCACCGTATGATGGCGGACGCGGCGGGGCCGCAGGGGAAGAGGAGTGTCGGTGTTTCGTTGCCGCTCTCCCTATCCTCTGCGGCCGTAGCTCCCCCAACGCGGGAGGCATGCGGGGCCTGCCTGTAAGGCGGGCGTGGAGGCCAGCAGGCAACGGGTGCGGGGGCTCCGTTGCCTGTTTTGCACAGGCCTCCACCTTGTGGGACGGGAATGGCCAGGTGTTCCCGGCCATTCCCGTAGCCCCCCAACCTGGGGGGCATGCGGGGCCCGCCATACCATCTTGGCGGGCGTGCGCCGGGAGGGCCGTGGAAGTATTGATTTCCCATAGCCCTCCCATTACGGCGTTTGTAGGAACACCGCTGAGTTTTAGTGGGTATACTGTCCTTCCGACAGGGAGTCCCACATACCCCGTCTCGGTCCCCCGCGAGACGGGGATGCATAAAGCATTTCTCAGCGAGAAAAAAAAAAAAAAAAAGCGGTCAAAATGTATGGAATGGTATCTTTATTATTCGAGCGTATGACACTCGTGGGCTGCAGCTGAAAATCAGCGTCAAATGTTATACCTTTTGTTGTCATATGACATTATGCTGAGCTGAGCCCCTTTTGGCATTGATTTCTTTTCTTTCTATTTCATAGTTTTGAGGTATTTTTGTTCAAGCATCCTTTCTTTTTTTTTATATCAGTTTGGAACCAGTGACCCGATTTTGATGGTGTTGTTTACATACGAAAATTCTGGAGAAAGTCAAAGCTATAAAACTTGTGGCGTATCTTATCGTGCAGAAAACGTAATAAGGTCCGAACGCTGTCACATAAACATAAGAGCTATCGACCGAAATGGAAGCAGGTAGTCCAGATAATTGATAATTAATTTCTTTGCCGATAAGAACAGCCAATCTAAACGATAGTGGAGTGAATATAAATGCGCCCCGCGGTTTTACCCGCATAGGTTTCGATCCCGTGGGAATATCGGGATAAAAAGTATCCTATATATTAATCCTGGTTATAAACCATGTGAGTGCCAAATTTCATCCAAATTCGTTCAGTAGTTTTTGCGTGAAAGAGTAATAAACATCCATCCATACAAACTTTCACGTTTATAATATTAGTAGGATTTTAACTGCTTGAGGCGAAAGCGTCAGGGTAGACCGCGAAATTCGGTTTTTTTAGTTTTTTGCAATTTGCAGGTCAGTATCAGGTTGTACGTTGATCTAAATATGATTCGCGGCCGTAACAAATATTTATTATAGAATTATAATCACAAAAGTCACCAATACAACTCTGTAATTTCATATTACTCTATTAAATAACTATTTCATGAAATTATGACACTGAGGCCTATTCTAACTCAATGAGTTTTTATGGCTAATTTTAATGATAATAATTCTGTAAATTCATATATGTTACGGTCGCGAATAATATTTTAATCATCATACAACATACATCCATCGTAAGAACTCTATCAACTGCTTTTGTAAAGGCACAGTAAACCGTTTAGTTAAATGTGCTAATGTTTTGTATGCATCGCTAATCCCTATTTATAGAATCGACTAATTTAAGTGTTATCGAGGTGCCTACGTTTCCGCTGCTCATGAATAATTTAGTAATAGGTTTGAAGGACTCGTAACACACCGTATGAACCTAAGCTCTTTTATCGTCGGTGCGTGTATATTAAGGAAAAATTGAAGCTACATATTATGACGTTTTGGGAACTTGCCTATGTACCCGTCGCTCCTCGTAATAAGCTGTATGTTAACCTTTAGGTACCGGTATTATACCAGGCTGACAGTACCAGGCAGACATAGCCTTTCCCCGACTGGGTGAAGGTAGGCTTTTAGTTGAGCCAGCCTGGCAATTCAAGACTAATTTCTCTTGGACCTAATTTCTGACTGCCCGATCTTCTGTGAATACTAATGATTAGAACAAATTGTCACAGTTTTTTTTTGCGTGAAAAATACAGGTCCACATTAAATTAATCAGCAAAACTTCAGTCGTGAGGATATCGATATAAATCAAGATAAAACTAAAATAAAAGGACCTAAAACCGTGACTCTGTGTAATAAAATAAAATGTAACAAGTATTCGCATGACAAACAGGGTACAGTGGGTACAATATCTATCTGTTCTCTGTTCATACAAACTAGCAACGCATCACAACAATGCACATTTATTCTTATTCCGTGATTCTAGTGGCTCGTTTATTGTTGCAGTGATTGGTCTGATTAGTTGAGTGTGGGCGGTTAACTGTTGTAGATGAATATCTTAATAACAATCCCTATTTTGAGGAGGCGAGCTTCGGTTTGAATGCTGGCATAGTTTGTTGTCTTGTAATTATTAGCCTGAGTGCTAAGAATACTTATAGCCCAGCGGGGTAATTGCGTAACACACTATCGATAAATGGGTTTAATTTTAGCAGTTCAACAATATTCACTGCCTTATTTACGTTGTTCAGCAGACGCATTTTTCGAATATCCTTCAAAATGATTCAGATTGAAATTGCGAGCAGAAATGTTTGCGTTAATGTGCGCTTTTATAATTTCTAACGTGATGACATTATCGTGGACGTCCACGTCCATAAAATGTATGGAAATACGTGCACGTTATAACGTTATCGTGGACGGAAATTTAAAAGCGCCTTCCATACATTTTACTTCCGATTTGATGCCGCGGACGTCCACGATAATACCGTCGTCATCATCAGCCTACAGTAGTCCACTACTGGGCATAGGCATCTCCTATCCTATTGCACGCCATTCAACTCGATTTTCGGCAACTCTCATACATCTGCTATCAGTCACCCTGCAAAGATCAACGCTCCACCTAGCCTGAGGGCGTCCTACTTGAAATGATGAAGCGCACAATAGTACCATTATAGGTCTTATAAACCACAATAGGAAAACTACAGTCGAACAAATGACGGTATTTTTTATGTTGGATAAAAATAACTTTTTCACTTCTCATGCTCTGAAAGTGCTTCTTTGTGCAGGGTATAGGCTGCACAAAATCGAATTTTGTGCACAAGGGCATTAACGTATCTACTCATAAATGTATTATATTAAGGCAAAGAAAATGAGCCATACAGCCAAATGCAATAAGAAGTTCATAGATAGAATTTGTTTATATAATATTTACTTTAATTTATTTGCCTTATGTGTTTTTTAAGATATAATAGATATTAAAATTTTAATTCAAGTACGGTAGGTTAGTTGATTTAAGAAAATTATTATTACAAAATTAATTTAATAGTAGGCTGTATAGGTCTGCAGCCTAATATCAATGTCGTAAGATTTAAAAACAATTTCCTTCAGTATTCAAAACTGTTCTAATATAACTTTGAATTTTAATTAAATACCAAATGTTATGTTATACTACTGTTTTATTTCCTCGCAATCGAAGTGAAAAGCAGAGTTTATAACTCGTCCACAAAACCATTTTTATCCTCGACATTACTATCAGTCCTCGCCTTCGGCTCGGGCTGCTAAAAGTCTCGGATAAAAATGGTTTGTTTTGTGCACTTGTTGTAAAATCTACTATGTTTTTTTGAACGTGTTCGTGTTGTTCACATTTTAATCACAATAATCTCTCTGGAATCAAATGTTAGGTATTATTTTCACTAGTGAGTCAGGCAACCTTTGCATCAAAAAATAAAAATGGCAAATTTTTCACATTTGTTTCGACAGTTTATTTTTACGTTTCTTATTAATCCAATCAACTTGCGAATCTAGCGATATTACATAAAGCGCTTTTTCCATTTCAAGAGTAAATCCTTATTCCTTTTTTAGAAGGCATCAAGACTACCAAAATCGGTTTTATCTTTCGGATTGTGTATTTCAAGGTCAATATTTTCCATGCAGTTGCTAGACAGATGTGGCTGAGTAACAACGACAGCAGCGTGGCTGAGTAGCATCGTAAACTACAGATTGCAGAACACAAGTTGCTTTGTTTGTAAATATTAGTAAACATAACGAAGTGCATTCAAAGAGCCTTTACGAGTAACGACTAACAAGACCCTTTCGTGTGAGTTGACAGTCCCACGACCAACTTCAATTATACCAGCCCATAAATGACCCACTGCAGGTCAAAGCTTTAAACATATTTTAGAGAATGCTGGAGTATTGATCACCACTCTTGCTTACTGCATAACATAGTCAGACTGCATAACATGTTCCCACTACTGGGACACAGGGCTCCTCTCTGTAAGACTCTGTGAGAGGGAGTGGGCTGTAATCCACCACTCAGGCCCAGTGCGGGTTGGTAGATGTCCTAGAACTAAAAGTCTTCGAATTTTTAGTTCTAGGACATGCCAGTTTCCTCACGATGTTTTTCTTGCTTACTGCATGTTGACAAATTCGGCCATTTCGTGTTCATACCCATGTTTTCTCAAGATGTTTTCCACCACCATTTGTCAAGCCTTTCTAAGATAAACCAACTTTGCTGGCTGGCTTATTTTTTGATCGCGAGATACTTGCGTGGTTGAGTTATACAAAAGATGAAGAAATAATCTTACCGATATCGACAAGGGGTGGTCGATCCCTGCCTCGTCGTATGCAGAGGTAACATTCTGGTGACCGCATGGAACCATGGTTTAAGTCTGCTGGTAAACCTGTTGGTGTTAGTTCTAGGACCTCGAAACCGCTGGGAACTGTTTCTTCTAGGCCAGGGAATATTACTCCTGTAACAAAGAAAGATTGAATGTAGTTGGTGATCGAATAAGAAGTCGGGCCGACTACTGTTGGTCATTCAAAATTTAAGCGTTGGTTGATTGGCATGGATTGGAAGGAACGCATGTGGCTTAAAGGATGGAAATGGAACTAGTCACCACCATCATTCAAAAATTTGCTGAAGCCCACGAACACAGACTTCACCGACATGTGAATGTCGAGGCAATTCAGCTGCTAGACAACACGGACTTAGTGCGTAGGCTAAAGAGAACTAAACCAATTGAGTTAGTGTAGTACTATTTATATATTGAATGAATAATAGTGCGGTGCTAATGGTGCTATACATGTAACACATGAACAAAGTGTTTTATCAATTATCAGACCCTAAGAAAGTGCTACGAAATTGTGTAAAAGTGCAAATTGACACTGTTATTAGTTAACATCTCGTAAAATATTAAGTTACAGTTAAATTGCTTATTAGTCTATTAGGCTAGATTGTAATCAATTACTAAGTACTTTTATAGTTCTTATTAAACAAGAAAAAGAAATGTGGCTAAAAGAGTGACTAATTGTTGACGAATGGAGAGGGAGAGGAAGGCCAAAAAAAAAATTGATGGTTGGAATGAAATGAAAGAGACGGGACTGAATGATAGCGTGATGGTTGACAGGGATGAATACGTGTTGCGCGGTAACATAGAAAAAGGATAGGAAGATCATTATGATGATACTGGTTGATTGGCGCTGTAGCTAAAAGAGATCTCAAGCAAAATGCTTCAGTATGGTTAAAAATTTTGGAACTGACATGAATGTTGAAACAAATATTTGTTAAGTCCACAGAATAACTTTTAAGTTTTGCGTCTCTGTAGAGAATTTGTGTCTGTACCAACGACCGTTCACGCCCACGATATTTCTAAACATTACATTGTTCCGAGATATAGGCACCTACTCCAGTTTTTACATGGACGCTGAATCATTGAACCAAAATTCCTATTGCGTAATACCGGAAGAAGATAAGTAGCTGTTCATGAGATTATTACCTAAACATATACTAAACTACGAAACACATTGGGACACCGACCAACTAAAATTGTAAATAAACAAAGTTGTGTGCATGCCAGCATACATCAGAAAAATGTAACGTTAAGCTACCATGTAATAATTCACATAAGAATCTCATTGCTAAGCGAAAGGTTTTTTATATAAAAATTTAATAGATTAAAGGTCTTTGTGATCCAATACGATTGCCTTGACAATGGCTGTAGTAGGTACTGCCTGTACTTCTTTCTTTATTGACGTTTTTATTTAGTTTTTAGCTCCACTTCCTCCAAGTTGGCCTTCGTTTATTCGATGTAACATATTATTACTATAATTGGTAAGTAAGTACGTTGTGTTACCAGCTTGTTTTTTTTTGGAATGGATGTAGTAAGAGGTGCCTGTTAAAGCGAATGGGCGGCAACATTAACCCGTAACTTCATCAAACTTTTTGCTGTAAAAACCTGATTTCCCCAAGGAATGCAAAAGCTTCTCGTAAAACAAGATCCCGCTAATATAGTAGATCTAGGATTAATGAGCACATCTATCAAAGAGCTCGCGTTATTACTCCACTACACACCAGTATGTTACACGCTTCTAAAGATGGGTCTCCTTATCGTAATAAGATCTAAATATTTAACATCTAGTCATCAATACCTGCGTAACATGTCTCTTTTTCTTACAGCAGGCTATAGGTACTAAAACCCTCACATGTAGGTAACTGTAACGCTACAATTTTTTAACTCCACTGCGTATAAGTAATGTAAACATTAATTATCTATGACCGGCCGGCAGACTAATTAACAATTCATATCCAAAAGAATGCGCATGCTCCTTACGTCACACAAACAATGCTTCTTTGTTGACCCGAGTATATATCTAGAGGTTTAAGTGGCATTGAACCCAACTTGTAGTTCGATGTATCAATGGTGTCAATATATCTGAGAATGAGCACAGACAGGGGGGTCAAATGAACGTGGCCCTTTGTTGAACAATCAAGACGAGGACTGGCGAGTTATGGGAGGCGTGTAACACAGAGGAAATATATTGGGATCGATTGATTCTATCTGGAAGTACCGCTGCAATAGTTGATAACAATTAGGTACTGATAGATGCATTTGTAACATAATAGTCTGAGTATGTTACACGAAGTTTTTATGCGGTGTCTTCTTCCTAAGCTCTGCATTTGGAGCGTTTTTGGGAACTGTGTTTAGCTTTTTACATTCAAAAGTGCTCATTTTAGATACCATTCCCATTTTAGGTATATGAGCTATATTATATGTACATACCGACGACATTGTTGCCATCGTGGCTGGAAACGTGGATGAGGCTGGCACAGGAGCGTGGTGGTGGCGTTAAACTACAAGAATTCATGCAAACGCTGACATGAGATAGGAACCTTGTTTTGGTTTTATATGGACTTTCCGAATTTGTAGGTACTATTTCGTCGTCTATATGTAATGTTTTTCTTTTGTAACATGTGCCAAGTCCAAAATACATGCGTTTCTTTCTTTCTATAGTCCGACAGCGACACATGCAAGTATCGACCGTATTATTTTCTGTAAATAATCTATATTACACTAATAATAAAGCTGAAGTGATTATTTGTTTGTTTGTACGCGATAATCTGTGGAACTATCAGGCGGATTGATTAATACAAGAAAGGCTCATGAAAATATTTAAACGACATTTTGTAAAAATAGCTTCATTATCTACCTATATGTATACCTACGTATACTAATAATAAAGACGAAGAGTTTGTTTGTTTGTTTAAACGCGCTTATCTCTGGAAAAGTTTTTATCAAATCTAATTCTTGAGGAAGACTAGAGGCTATTAAACATCACGCTATAACCCTAAGGAGCAACGAAGCCCGAGCAACAAAAAAAAGTAAGAAAGAAGCCGCTAAGCGAAAATGCAGTGAAAGCGCGGGCAGGAGGAACCAGAAATTCCTCGTGAACAAAGTCGCGGGAAGAACTTAGTACCTACATAAAGATAACAAATTCATGTGGATGTTTCAGCAAACCCGTTTGCCAACAAAAACTATTGTGTGTCATAGTTTCTTATACTTATGTATTTATTTATAATTATTATTAATACAAAAACAATATTACTTTATGGGTAGGTAGTTTTTATAAGTAGGTACATAATTGAACATTAATTGCAAGCCAGTTTCATGTTCATACATCTTAATGTAAAAAGTAGCCAGGCTAAGGGAAAACATTCTAGGTTCAATGTTTACATGATCGCTAGTTAATATTAATCGCACACCTGTCCGCCATTGTATAATATCAAAACATAATGGATTATGTACAGTCAACAAAAAAATAAGCGTTCAATTCATAATTAAATCAGCCAATAATGTTACCACTGCTGGGACACAGACTCTCTCTCTATGACAGGGAATGAGCCACCACGCGGGCCTAGTACGGGTTGGGAATGTTGGGATGTCACGTCTTCGAATTTTTGGTTCACGGTTTCCACCGATGTTTTCCTTCACCGTTCTGAGAGCGGTGGTGATGAAATTATATACCGTACACAAAGTAAAGTGCCTCCCTGGGTTTGAACTCACGACCTAGAACTCTTTAAGTAGGGGCCGATAACACTGGACCACCACAGCTCTTGAATAATGGCCGGTCTGAATATAGGCTCTCCGAAAGTTCACACAAGTTTTCTCAGTCACACTCGCCTCATGGTTCATAATAATTTTTACTACGTAGCCTTCTGCGCAAAGTTCGGACCGGCCATGATTCATCGGCCGTATTGTATGCAGGCAACTAACTTCCACTTTTTAACCATTTTTTTTTTACTTTGCTAATAAGAACATTGGCGTCCTTCTTTCGTATTGATATGAAGATTAACGTTTTGCCGAGGTGAAATGATAAGCCAGTCAGCGAGATCGGCTGCCTAGGAATTAGGATGCTCCATTCTTTGGTATAGCCCGATTCAAACGTTATGGCAGTTCGGAACATGAGGCAAGTCCCTGCGCACTGCGCAGTAACAAATTCATGTGTCAGCGGGGGAGAGGGGTGGGGTACTGCGCAGCGAATAACGCATTTCAGAGCCGCCATAAGTATGACGCGAACTATATTGCACGTCTGAGTAAATCGTATGTTTTTAATCAAGTTACAAAGAAAAGCCATTGCTTAGAGAAAATGAAACAAAAATATATTTTTTTAGTAACTCTTTTGTTGGCTGTACCTAGTCTATCGTTTATAATATTAAATGGCGTTGATTCATAAGAATGAATGTACCTATACTGCTCTTGCCTTATCTTAATTAACGACCTAGAAAAGTTGTATAATGAAGTTATTTATGAGGCTTATCATCAGGGTTTTATTTTTAACAGATTTAAATTATTGTTTAATGTTTTAATACAGAGAATGCTATGTTAGCTGGTAAATAAAAAATGATAGTTTATCAGTAGTTAAGGACATTTGAGGAGTTAAGTGTATGTTATATCTAGTCAGCTAACATAATATATCTTAGGATTAGAAAGTAATGGCAAGATAAGAAGTTACTAAAAATATCTGCCAGTAGTGCGAAAATTTTACAATGTTGTAATAAATTTAGAAAATTAATCCCTTATTGTATTCAAACTTATAAACTTATACTTTATTGTTTGCTACAGGTATTGCATACCCGCAATGGCGATACGCATACGACGTCGTGTACTTAGTTTCGTCTAAAAAATATTTTTCTACAACTAGGTACCCTTTTACTAAAACTTGTACGAAACCCTAATATAATTTTGTCATAGTACTAATTCACTACGCCAATCAGCTTTATGTATTTTTAAGTTATAATATTGTATTTTCTCTGTAAGTGATTGTGTAAATCTTTTGAGTGTTGTAAAAATCATTTTTTTTTTCAAATGCGAATGTGTGTGATTATTGTTTGTGCTTGTTATTTTTTTTTTGTGTTTTTATGTTCTTTTTTATGCGTCACGTTTGCCGCAAATAAATGCATTTTCTTTCTTTCAAATAACTGCTAGAAATCTCAATAAACACAGGTAATAAGGTAATACAAGCGGCTACCATCGACCATCAAAATCAATCTGTTTACCCTTTTCCCAAATTCCCAACTGTGTTGGGGTCGGTTTCCAGTCTAACCGGATGCAGCTGAACATCAGGAGCGACTGCCTATCTGACCCCCACCAACCAGTTACGGGATAATACGACACCCCTTGGCCGACTGGTTGTCAGACTTTCAGGTTTCTTGCGACCTGATCTAACGACTGTCAAAGATCTACGAAAGACAGCTAGGACAAACGGCCTTTTTTTTTTTCTCAGGATTGGAAATCATCAAATGACTCCTCCCGCTCTGGGTGGAGCAGAAGGGAGTGTCAGACTCTTACTGACTAAACCCACCCGTGTTCCTTCCTTAGCCCTTTATGTTCCAGGGCAGCGGTAACCCTTTCGGACGTTCCCGCTACCCTGGCAGGAAGGACAAACGGCCTAACATGCTTTTCGAGGCACGGAGGGGTCACCCATCCACGTATCGAACGCGGCAAGCTTAACTTAAGAATCGATCGACCCGTGCGGCTGTTATCATAATTTACCAGTGGCTACACTATAGGTATAATAAATCAGGTTGATGTCCAGTTTCTAGATAAGGGAAGTGTCTCAAATGCAGCATAATGGATATGAAACCAGTTTCGCTCATTAGGCGACAAATCGCGACATAACGGCTGTATCACTTGAACTTGTAATGTACTTTCACAAAATACAACAACTTGTTTTCTTGTATATTTTGGTATGCCTTGCAGTTTCCCTGAATGGGTTGGTTACTCATAAGCAAGGATTTGGTAGGTCAAGGTAGATTGGTTTAACTTTATGTTGTTTGGCCAAAATAAGTGTCAATAACACAGTGGTGCAGTCCTTATCAATATTCTTACTGAAAAATTGATTATAAATAAATATTGGGGGCATGGGCATTAGCTGTGATAAGAGGACCAGTACATATTTGATTTGTTGGATAAAAATCTAGATTCTCTGATATCATTAATTTTTCTAAGAAAAACATGATATTGTTGAACTTTGAGATTTATTTAACTGAGCCTTTTTATCGTTATTTCAACTCTGACATAGGATACAATTCAAGGTTCTAAATAATAAAAATCGAAGCTGCCAAGTGCGAGTGGGACTCGCGGAAGAAAGGTTCTGTACCTGGATAGCTGAAAAAGATCCCTTTCTTGCTTGGGGACCGACCGACCCCTTTAATTTTTAACTTTATTTTTTAAAATTATTCAATTTGTTTTTATAACGATCATAGCAGTCACATTCAGTGAAAATTTCATTTTTTGCCATGAAATATAGTTACAAGCATTAAGTACGTAAATGTCATCACAAAGTATGCAATGACTGATTTCTGCAGATATTAATAATTCAATTACACATACACTTCACACCCAAGTGTCTGTTACACGAAGCACACTGTAACTTGATGCCTGACCACAAACCTTAGAGTGTGACAAGTCATTCAGGAATTTACTATAACTGGATTATGTAAAGATATTGATGCAAAGTAATAAAATGACAATAGCGTAACACCATTGTTGTTTTAATTATGACTGATTCAACACAATGTTAATGCTAAATATACTTATAACATACAGGGTGGTTGGGTTAGGTTATAATGGACACACAACCTGTTAACATGGATTCAGTACATGATTCTGAACCCCCGTGGGTTGAAATTTTTCATTGATTATTTTTTTAAATATAGCTTTTCCATACATCTAGACCAGCATGATGATGTATTCTTGGGTTTTAGAATCATTTGTGCTGTATTCACAGTGACCTTTGCACCGCAATGTCCCTGCCACCTGTATACTTAAGGACTACTTAACGTTCTATCCAGTACTTGTTCCGTATAAGACTAACATAATGCTCAGGATGTCCGCCAGATAAATCTTAATAATTATGCAGGAATGTATGAAACATGACCAAAATGACAATACATAAGTGACCTAGAGAATCAATTACGCAAAGTATGTAGTTGGACTTCAATAATTAATTACTTCCTCGTTGACCTTAATGTATGCTATATTTGGTGCAAATTGACAGCAATGCGTTAAAGTTGAATGTAAATAAATGGCATTAGTTAACCATAAAAGGTTGTTGTGTTATCTTTGTTTTAGGCATGTTTTCACTTAGAACCAATTTATAGGCAGCTGTCGTTTCAACAAGACTGTTTATCACAAACATTTCTTTATTTTTTAATCTTTAGAGTTACATGGAAATGATAATGCCATTAACTGGATACAGGATCGATCGTCTTTACCCCCAATAAGTATGCCATTGATATAAGCTTGTTTATAATGTACCTACCTAATATTGGCTAATTATAAATAAAATTTTAATAACAATAAAACCTACATTGTTATAATAATAAAGAAAGAAGAAAGAAAGAAAATACGTAATAAACAAGTTTTATAGTTCAATGGGCTGACTTGAACATAATTCTTTGTCATGTTGAAATAATACAGGCTTGAAATAATTTCTAAAATATTGGTCCCAAAAATAATGATGTTCACCATTTTACAAACAAAAAAAAAATAAAGGCAGATGGTGGCCTTTTGCTGAGCAGTAATCCGCTTTCAAGTGACAACATCAGGAACATTGTAGGTAATTATTGGAAGGCAGACAGAAAATGTTTGCCCAGCACTATCACAGCATAGATCTATACAATAAAACAATGTACGATTAGTATTACCATGTATCTCATTTGTTTATAAAAAAATCCCAATGTTAAGGTCTGATTTGAATGATCTGCTCAATGTTTTTGGTCTAATAAGCAATTATACGAATTTATTCCTAAGGAACACCAAATAAAATTCTCCTTAAGGCCTATTTACATTACATTATTCAAACAGAACTTAACTTATGTGCATACAAAAATCAATATTTGAATGACAAACACAAAAAAAATCCAGTTGGAAGATTATAAGAATATTCACAGAAAACACTTACCAATGTCAGTTATTGGTGGTTTAGTACTGTATCCTTTAAGGTGTCCAGAGTCGCAATCATCAAGTAATTCCGGTTTCTCCGGTAATCCAGCGATCACAAAATAATCGGCGACTTTCCGCTCATCCATGTTTTACAAACGAGTACCTACGATAGAAAAAAACTCGTGGTCACACTAATGTCAGCATTACAAGAAAAATAAATACAACCTGAACTTTTAAGGTTAAGGAACATGTAGCACATCAATTCGTGTACTCTTGTAAACAGACCAGTTTATATAACACAGAGATACGTAAAATAAAAATAAAAAATGTACCAATAACATGAAACCCTTGAAGTGAACTTACAGTTTATTGCTACAGTTAACAATTTGAGCATAAACGCGTCACACATCGTTTTACGTAAATATTTTTATTTATAGATTTATTGCGTTGCCATTTAAAATCACTTCTTAGTCTAACACAGGGGTGCACTTGAAAAGTATTCGTTTTTATTGAGAGTTGAGACTTTTGCAAAACGTCATTTTGTTCGACAACAATCAGCCAAAGACAATTTTTTTCTTCTTATTTATTTTCTCGACGTATAATTTGTTTGACGAAAGCGGCAGACTTCAGCCTAGAAATTACGATGTATTTGTTTCTTCTAATAAGGTGTTGTAATTCTGATTTTTAGTTGTAATTTAGATTTAGTCTAATAATAATATACACAACAGCTTGTTAGTAAACAATAAAAAATATTAACGTGACAATGCATAGACAATGACATTTATAAAACCGTTTATACACGACCTTTGCTCTGCCGAGCTGGACAGGACTTCTTCTGTCCTTTTCTTAATGAAATAGAAAGAAAAAGATGCAGTGAACTTAAATTTAGTTTAGTTTGTGAATAAGGGAATCGGCGCCAATGCGCCAATGTGTTAATTTTAGTTCCTGAGACGCTCGAGCTTTGAATCGGCACAAAAAACAACTGTCCTTTCGTTTATTATATTTAGTGTGTCGTATCAATATTCCTATCGCATAAGATGATTTTTTTTTGTAACTGTAACTGCAACCAGTGCCGTAGACGGCCGTTTTTTAAGGGTGCAAACAGAAATCTTCGTGAAACGGTTGTTTAGACCCAAAATCTCTTAGAAGTGCGTAACTTACCTACTTGTTATTGAACGAACAATGAGGAGAAAGCCGTTTTTATGTGAGGTTCATTTGGCGGAAGGGAGAAGATGGGGAGATATCGAGGAAATCGTTACCATCAAGCAATTTTTTCCGAAATAATTACGGCCTACGGTCAAATTCAGTCATTATTGATGGCGGTTGTTTGGATGCACACAGGTAGTACACATAATGAGATCCTAGAACCTTACATAATTAAATACCCTATATTATATTGTAGTCTGTGATAAGACTGATGTACATACGATCGCCAGATAGACCATAATCTGGGATATGATTGGACAAAGGGTTCGCGAAAGAAATCCTAGAAATGTTATAATTGGCGGTGGTTGAAGATTCGGACACTTTGCCTCAGGAGATGAATGAAGGCGTCATAAGAAGCATGACTAGACGTATCCAAGCCCTTAAAAGGGCGCGTGGAGCAACACGCGTTATTTATTTATTTTTTTAATTTAGCTGTTCTTGTATTGGAAAACATCAAAATTTTTCAGTTAAGAGCATTTTGGAACGAAGTTCCTTATCGCGCGTTGCGAAAGGGGGCTAGACGGAAAAAATTAAGACCAAAAGTTGAAACGACACTTTTTGCTATAGTAGTTGTAAGCCGTGCGGCGTGCGCGTGTTTTTCTGTCTGTCTCTCTCTCTCTCTTATAGAAAGCAAGCCAGTTATACTTCGTTCCATCCGGGTGTCCCTTGACACCTCTCAAGTTTTTTTTTAATACCTTTTTTCTTGCATTAAATAATAAACGAACAACTTATACGAAGTCAAAACATTAAATATTTAAATCTCAAAAAAAAAAAAAATGATGTTCTTAGGTATTTTTTTTGTGTTCCTCTAATTTTGCCGGTAGGTATGTGCATTTGTTATTTTAGGCTTGTGTTCTCCCAATGCAGGGCCATTGCCAATTGCCATGCAATGCCAGTGGAAAGAGTTGGTCAGCTAGACTGCTAAACCAGGAAAAGTGAAAAGAGGTAAGGGAGGCCATTACCTTGCCTCTTTCCACTTTTCTTTTCCTGTTTTACTGCGATTGCGGGTAAATCCAATGCGCACCCTGGACACCTACGCAGTCTAGCTGACCAATCCTTTCACCATGATGGCACACCCAGACGGCTCAACGACTACAAAATACTAATAATAAGTTTTACTTTAATTGCACTATTTCTTTACGGCATTGATTTAGAGAGGCAGTTGTAAATAGCGGTTTTGGTACCTAAGTTAAAAATTATAAAATAAGCAGTAAGTAAACAAAAATGAGTAATAAAAAATAATGAAATGGATCAGTGAATAATAATTGAGCAGGAAAATAATTAAATGGGCGGTAAAAATTATTGAACGAGCGGTTACGTGTGGGCATATATGTATTTAAAATGTTTGGTTTTGTATTCAAAAATATGTTTCTGGCACTGCTCGCTTCGCTCGCTCGGCTCGTGGGTTGTGTGGTCACAGTTTTAACCTAACGTAACCTAGCTGTTTCGATGTAAAAAAGGTATATGCGTATTACTAACCGACTAATTGATTTTTTATTACTGTCCATGTTTTACTGTCGCAATAATTAATCAAGCGCCATTAAATTAAATAACTGGCACAAGCTGGCTGGACACGTTTTCGATCGATTATCTAAGATTCTGTAGCGTTACAAATTCTGAAATAAGGGTGTTTAGCCGTCACATAAAGTGCTAGTTAAATGCGAGCTATTTTGAAGATTTGTCCAGCCAGCCTGTCACATAAAAAAGTCAGAAAGAACACTATGCGAAAACGAAATAGTAGCACGAGCGAGCGATACGATGCGACAAAATGGTCGGGGGCCGAAATTTCATGAGGACAATGTCGCGGAAAGAAGCTAGTACTTAGTTTATATTTCTGGTGGGTTGGACTGTAGATGAGTAGAGACCTTAGTACGATTACAAATCTTTAGAAGCAAACCAATATCTGAGGTTTGATCAATGAAACTCAAAAATGTTACACATAGCTATAATAACATTTAAACATCAATAACAATTTCCTTCAGTGCTTTCACTGATGGTGCTATGCTATCATTTAATTCCACAGTGTCAGTGCTATTGCTTATTTGTGCTCCAGCCATTAAAAGGCTTATAGCACCTTCTAGCTCACTCACTCGCTTACAAACTTCAATTTCTTCTGCTATCTCTTTCATTAACGAAGTGTACAGCCACATATTGAGTTCAGAAAAGAATTTTACTTGACTTTCAAATACATCTACAAATACATTTGCTGCATCTACTATCACTCTGGTAAACCTTGTCTCTCCTAGATTTTTCTTGAAATATTTGAGTAATGTACCTATATCTTTCTCATTTAGGCCATCCATTGCTACATGAAGAACCTTTCTTCTTAACATCTCTTGAATTAAAGCAGCAGTTCTTTCTGGAAACTTAGTAGCTATATAAGTTTTTAGGACAGCTGAAAGGGCTTTGGTGAACTCCATCTTTCTGAGGAACTTTTCAAATTCTGGTCCTTTGGCTGGTTCGGATTGTCTTTTCTTGTTACTTTTATCATGAACTTCCTCTACAATTGAAGATTGAACATGGTCTGGTGCAAATTTGAATAAGCCCTTTTTCTCATCAGAAGGTTTTGCAGGCTTTTCCCTTTTTCGTATTGATATGATGCCGTCAATCATACCAACGGCCAGGGTATCATCGTGTTTGGATATAGCCATGCTCAATACTGCATTAGGGAAATCAATGTTATGTACAACTTTGAAAGTGGAGATGTCATAGATTTTTACATGTCTGTCCAATGAGGCGGACATCAGTCTGCTGTTGTTACTGGCTAGTCTTAAAGTAGTGACGGTTTTATGATGTTGAGAAATATTGGCTAATTGTTTTCCTCCGTTGAAGATATCCCATACTTTGATTTCGGTACCACCAGCACTTATGAATATACCACCTGAAGGTAGGAATAGTGCTGATTCTACTGGACTGCCATGGTTGACAGAAAGTACTACCTCTTTAGACCTGCAATCATACAGTTTAACTGCATGATCATAACCTCCAGATAGAATGATATCTGGGGAGATAGGACTGGCAGCCCCTGCTCTCACATAATCCGAGTGCTCAGTAAAGCTGGCAATCTTTTCCTCTGTTGCTATGTCCCATAGACAAACAGATTTATCATCTGAGTAACTGAGAATTTTGACTTGATCCTTTGTGAATAATGTCCTGTGCACCTGAAATCACAATAAGAAATTATTTAATCACTAAAAAAAGTAAGTAAATTAAAAAGTTGAAAGTATTAACCTAACTAAAGGTATCATTCATCATCATTCTCCTGTCCTTATCCCAATTTATTTGGGGTTGGCGCAACATGTCTTTTTCTTCCATACTTCTCTATTAGTCGTCATTTCAGTAGTCACACCCTTTCTAACCATATCATCATTCACACATTCCATAACCTAACTAAAGGAATATGGAATGAAAAGGGGAAGGTGACTGAACTCAACAGATAAGGTAAACTATAGACACATTTGTCAAATTTTTATGATTTATTTTTGGACAGTTTCATTGCATTATGTACTCACATAACATAACATCATGCCAGTATTAGGCAGTGGTGGACCTAATAGTACACTTACATTTCGCCAGGTATGTTTAAGTTTCATGTAACAGAGGGCATACCTTATGCCATCGACCAGGCTCAAATCCGGACAGGTTGCTACTGAGAAATTCCAGATGGCAAAATGCAACAGCACTTGCCACTGCCAGATAGTGGGAATCAAACCCGGGACCTCATACTCAGCAGTACTAGCTCTTTCAACCACTAAACCAACAAGTCTATTAGTGCTATAATTATTTTCTTACAGGGCCAGAATGTCCAGTAAACACTCTAAGGACATTCTTCGACTGCACATCAAACAGTTTGACAGCTGCCTCTTCACTGCCTGCCACCAGGAGTCTGCCATCACCTCTGAAAGAAGCACCATAAGCTGCTTCTCTAAACTTTGAGATGTTCTTCGTTACAACTTTTGTGATAGGATCGTAAATCTGAAAATAAAACATTATCAATGTAAACAACATATTTGTTTAGTTTTGTCAATATTCTTTACATTTTTTATATTATTTACAGTTTAGCTTAATTTCTTGATACCAAGTTTAATAGATTTAAATAATTTATAGTGAAATAATTAATAGACCTCAAACAGAGCCTCTGTTTGATGTCTATTAATTATTTCACTACTATGAAGAGACATTCCTAAGAATGTCCAAGTGTTCCAAAGAACACTGATTGTTTCCCAATGATGATATGAAACCAAAGAGCTAATCTAACGCCAAATATATTTTCTATTCACCAAGCACCATCCCAAACCAGAGAGATAAAAATAATTTGTTTATTACTGACCTGCACTCTGACTGAGCATGTTGCTGCGAAATAATAAGGTTCTACAGGGCTGAAGTCCAAATAATCTATAGCCCCAAACTCCTTCACTAGCACTGGGGACTGAAAAATCGAAACAAATTAGAACAATTTCTTATTATGCTATAATTCACTTGAAAACTATTTAATTTTGGTGCACTTACTCCTAATTTCTTCCAGTATATAGTATCCTCTGTAACTACAGAAGCCGGTTTCTGATACACCGCCTTACTTGTTTTCTTGAAAGGATATGAAATATGAGCCATGTTTGTATTAGTTTTATCACATAAAATGTATTATTATCACTTAATTTACGAATTTATAACAGAACTCGCGTAAAAACATTCCCACGTTGTTTTGAAACTTTTGACACAGTCATACACAGATAACAAACAACACGTGCAATTGACATTAAACATAACAGATTATAAAATCATAAAAAGCTGCAGAAAATCCAGTGAAAATAACTAAATTAATGATGATATCTTTTTAAAAAAATTTCAAATATTTTTATGAGCTTTTCTTGAATTAATCAATTTTATCACGACATCATCATTTCAAATCTTGTGTTTTTTATGTGTTTGGGTCTCGAAAATTAATTTCCTAAATCTACAAAAATAGAAGAAAGTTTACGCGATACGCCATCTTAGACCTATGTATGTCATGATTATGAATTCATGATATAAAAAAGTACTCTGTGCTACTGTTTGTCTATTTTAGTGTCATAGAGTCATGACATTTTCCAATGCATTTTCCTATCTCAATGCATAGAGTAAAGTAAACTAAAATGATTTGATTAGTGTCTTGTCCAGTCTTGTCTATGTCGCAGTCTATGTGAATGTCAGAAATGTGCCGTAACAAAAATACAAATAATATTTAACAAGTTTATTACTCATTTAACCGAATTGTGCAAAGGACGTCAGCCACAATGTTCAAATTACTTAGCCGCCACGGCCGCCCTCGAAGTGCTGTTATAAATTACTTTTCTGAAAAGTCTTTTGAGGTTAGAAAAGCTAAGGTTTATTACGTATATTCTTCAGCGGGATCTGTAAGGTTTGCTTCTGGCGGTGGCAGCGATGCAGGAAAAATAGCAACCGTAGTGGACAGTATACCGGAAGCACCGCCAGTACCAGATCCTTCAACACTTGTGGACTTTACTGAGACTGTACAAACAATTGCCGCAAATGGAGAGCCTACCTTTGCCAGTCTTGGTCTTGGTGGCTGGTCTCCTGTGGGCATGGTTCAAAATTGCTTTGAGTACTTACACATTTCCCTGGATGTACCCTGGTGGGGAGCAATTCTCATCGGAACTGTTTGTGTTCGTTTAGTTATGTTTCCGCTAGTCATAATGTCACAAAGAAATACAGCGGTCATGAATAATAACCTGCCAGAAATGCAACTTATACAAATGAAGATGACACAAGCCAGACAGACCGGTAATCAGCTTGAAGCTGCGCGGTATGCCCAAGAGATGATGGGATTCATGAAAGAAAAAGGTTTAAATCCATTGAAGAATATGTTGGTTCCTTTAGCTCAGGCTCCTCTGTTTATTTCCTTCTTTATGGGATTAAGAGGGATGGCAAACTGCCCCGTAGAGAGTATGACTTATGGGGGTTTGGCATGGTTTATGGATTTGACTGTACCTGACCAATTTTTCATACTGCCTCTTATAACAAGTGCCACAATGTGGGCAACGATAGAATTGGGCGTAGACGGAGGGCGTCTTGATGCACAAAACATGGTATTGATGAGGTACTTCCTTAGAGCAGTCCCAATTATCATGATTCCATTCACAATCAACTTCCCAGGTGCCATTTTAGTTTACTGGTGTTCCAGTAACTTTATATCCCTTATACAAGTTGGTTTACTAAAAGTACCAGCAGTAAGGGATTACTTCAAGATTCCAAAGTTGCTCAAACATGCACCTGACAATCTGCCAATGAAGAAAAAAGGATTTGTTGATGGAGCTAAAGATTCTTGGACAAACATGAAAATTACCAAAGAGTTAGCAGAGAGGCAAAGGGTAGATGAAATGATTTTCACCAGAGCTGGCAAAGGACCTCTACAGAAAACATATAAATTTGACCCAACAAAGATATCAAATGTACAAGCAAAAACGAAGTAGGGGTAAATTGTTAAATATTTGTTTAGTGTAGATTATTGTGTATTCAATATTATCTAAAGTAAGAAGTTTCAGTTTTGTAATTAATCATTTTTATTGATGACTTCGACTTTTTATGATTATCTTTATGTTGAATGTGTATGGAAATCATACTAAATATTGTGTACCCTGCATTAGGGACTGGTTTGAAAGAAGCACAGTGATTAAAGTTCTTTTAATTTATAATATTGTTTGGCATGAGTTCTCCCCTCTTATCTATTCACGTTATCCATAAACTTTGGCAAACGCTTCTATAGCTTTTACAAATCAAATCTAACAAATGAAGTAGTTCATAAAAAGGCTTTGTTACTAAGATATTAATTTGTAATTTCATTTAATGAAATTTAATTGAGCTATACAGTAAGAAAGGGTCTTAATTTGGCCTTTGTTGCTGCTTAGTGCAATTAAAATGATAAATCTATCAAATGCGTCGGATAAAGAGATAAAGAGGCATGCATCAGGTGATTTACGTCAAGGTATTTAGTAGCAACTTTATCGCTGAAGCATTAAGGTTCAAGCTTGATTGGGAAAATTTGACAGTTTCGGGTAGCTTGACCTGCTGGCGTCTGTACTAAACCTATTCTTCCTCTAGTGATGTGCCAACTCGGAAAAAAACAACTCGAGAAAATTCGAGTTGAAATTCACGTAACTCAAGTTAACTGGATGAACTGAGTAAATTATTTGCTTTTTTTTACCAATTTAATGACTCAGCTTCGTAATAATATTTGAAAAAAATTAGAACAGATTCAGCATAATGAGGACCATTATAATTAATTAAAGTAGGTAGAATTTAAATAAAAAAGGAATTTATTTATCATGTATTTTGGATTAAATCTACGTGACATAAATAAAGTAAGTATTTATATTAATAATAATAATATAATTTATTTATTAGACATCAGAGGTCCATGGGTTAGTTACAAAAACACTTATAAACTACGTTAGTAAAAACACAAAGAATAAAATAATAAAAAAAAAAAAAAAAAAAAAAAAAAAAAAAAAAAAAAAAATAAATATTAAGTAACAACAAAACTAGTTATGTTTAATTGTGGCAGTCTTCACAAAATAATATCTGTCTAATTTTATATCGTAGGTATGTACAGACGCCAGCACATCAAGCTACCCGAAACTGTCAAATTTTCCCAATCAATTTTGAACCTAATGCTTTAGCGATAAAGTTGAAAATCTATTAAAGAAATTTGACAGATTGTAGTAGCTTGATGTGCTGGCGTCTGTACATAGATATTTACTTATAGTATTAAAATTTGAGTTAGATTGAATTCAATTCGAAGCCCAACTCGAGTTAACTCGGGTTAGTACAGACGCCAGCACATCAAGCTAGGTACTGCAATCTTTCAAATTTCTTTAGCAGATTTTCAACTTTATCTTTAAAGTATTAAGGTTCAAGGTTGATTGGGAAAATTACCAAGTTTCGGGTAGCTTGACCTGCTGGCGTCTGTACATCGAGATAACACATCGCTATCTTCTTCGTCGTATCGATGGCAAGACAGTGAAATAGATTTTGTTGGCCTTAAACCTAACTTCGCCACTTACAGGGCATAATGGTGGCAGCGCAGAGGTTACTGTGGCATTTTCTTAACCTATTAAAATAAATGTATTGTTTCAATATGGCTGTAATCCTCTCTACTAGGATTTCCTCAACAAGCCTTAAAAGGACCATCAATGGTACAGAATGTTATAGCTACAGCGTCGCTCCGTTAGGCGAAGGGTCTTCTTGTACTTTGCTTGTTGTAGTTAGCCGCACCGATGGTAGATGGCAGCACTTGTTACAAATTTGAAATTCAGCGTTCATACCCTGTGTGATCATTCTGTGAATGACGATTGTAAACCTCGTTACCTTTTGAGAATAACGAGGAGTGAAGGAAAGCGATAGGGTTGTTAACCGATTCTCTACCCTATTTGCCTTAGCTATCAAGTAGGCTCTGGCTTTGATTCTTGGGTCAAAGGTACATAGGATGCGATTAAAGTTTGAGCACTATCTAGGTAAATATTTAAATATCTATCTATTCTATAAATTAAGTCACTCTTCGTGGCTGCCTGTGTGACCGCGTTTTTCTGTCTGCGTCAGGATGGACCAAGAGAGATTTAGGAAGTTTGAGAAATACCAAGTTTTTGTACCTATTTGGTACCAGACACCAAATAATTGGTACCTCGCTAAAGAGGGAAATCTATTACGAGGAAAGTGGCCAGCCATTCTGACTCCAGAATGGCTGGACCACGTTGGCTTCACCTAGTTGTAGGCGTTGTAACTAGTTCAACATACGATTTTCTTAAATTTTTTCAATAAGCCAAAAAAAAAGTTACACCTAGAAAAAGTTTTGCATGTAATCTGGATCACGTCGGTTTTACCTAGCTGTTGTAGACGTTATAAGTACCTAGTTCATATTTTCGTTAAAATTTAGTACCTCATGGGTATCTCAACATATCTTTTTTTCACATATTTTCATTAAACCAAAAAGAAGTTACCTACACCTAGAAGAAGTTTTGCATATTATAATGTTTATTGTTGTACAAAGAAAATACATTTCCGAAAAGATTTCTCAATTAGGTACCTAAACATCCATTGAATGATAAATACATAGTACTTAATCTTTGTTAGAGCAGTGGTGGCCCAGTGGTAACGGACGCGACTTAAGAGTTGTAGGTCTTAGGTTCGAACCCAGACAGGCGCTTTACTTTGTGTAAATTATTTCATCACCACTGTTCTCCTACCTCTTTGGGAAGAACGAGTGAGTCCTAGCGTTTTCCCAACTATGTTGGGGTTGGCTGCCAGTCTAACTGGATGAGCTGAATACCAGTATTTTACATGGAGCGACTGCCTATCTGACCTCCACAACCCAGTTACCGGGTAATACGATACTTCTTGGTAAGACTGGTTGTCAGACTTTCGGGCTACTGACGACCCGTTACGATTGTCAAAGATCCATGAATGACAGCTGGAACTGCTTAACGTGGTTTCCGAGATACGGAGGGGTCTTGGTATGTGAAAATGGTCACCCATACACGGACCAACCGCGGCAAACGTAGCTTAATCTTTGTTAATACTTAGCCATGTTATTACTTAGCCACAAGCCCCTCTGATGTATGTAATATTAAACGTACCTAACTACAATAAAGAAATATCAATATTTTAGCAAGTCGCAAAAACCGTGCGAGGCTGGGGCGAGCAAAAACCGTGCGAGCTGGTTAAGAATAAGAAGGTAGCAAGATAGCTTAACGTAATTCACGATGAATTATGGAAGTAATATCGTATAACCAAATCTCAATTTCGAAGACATCCAATAAAATAAATTAAGTAGCCCATAACACAATAATAAGATGAGAATATTGAAATACAAATGAAAGTTCTCGAAATATGTATTGTGCCTGGGCGTCGGGGCCTGTCGGAATGTTTTCGACGGAAATAATAGATAATAAAGAGGGGAACCATTGCTGTTCGAACAAAGCAAAGGCTCAAAGGCTGAATGCTTAGAACGCAATCACCGATGTCGAGAGCCCCGATGTGGAGGGGCTTCTTTATTAACTACACAGAATGATTTTCGTAGCTTCCTATCACATTACATTTCATTATTATTCTTTGAGAGTGAGGGAAGAGGGAGTGCACCTGTCTACTATATACCTGTATACTTGTGTATCTACTATAATTAGGTACGTCCCGTGACGAAGTCAAGTCTCTGCCGAAATAGGGTCAGGGACTGTAGCTGCAATACAAACCATACTATTGTAGTCTCTGATACAAACATACATCCGTTCGCCGCCGCTGTGCGCGGGAATAGTGTTGTCGACCTGTGCGCCACCGCACGGATTTCTGTAGGAACTATATCTCATATTCCAATACAAACCATACTATTGTAGTCTCTGATACAAACATACATCCGTTCGCCGCCGCTGTGCGCGGGAATAGTGTTGTCGACCTGTGCGCCACCGCACGGATTTCTGTAGGAACTATATCTCATATTCCAACTGCGTTCCTATTGGTTAATTTAATGTTGTAAGTAGGCCACGCCTTATGCGCCTAAGTTAATATAAGACATGTACATATTTTGTAGAGCGCACACACTATACACACGCTGTACTTCCTCGTTTACTTTTAAATATACTTTCGTCGTACATCTGGAGTATTATTGCTACACACAACCTAAGCGCTACAGTGGTGACCCCGACGTGATACCGTGAAAAAACGTTGTACGTGATTGATTACGATTGTGTGAACGTGATTACGACGCGATATTAAGAAAATACCTCCAGATCCTCAAATCAAGTTTTCATCATGGCCAACAACAGTGAACAAGAACTCTCCGGTGTGTCGACGTCGTTGCGCATTCCACCCATTTGGCGCGACAAGATTCGTTTGTGGTTCGCGCAATTTGAAGCCATCATGTCCGTACAGCAGAAGGGCGATCAAGTTATGTTCGAACTCATCATCGGACAACTTGAGCGGCAAGATCTTGATGAAATCTCAGACATCATTCTACATCCACCGGAGAAAAATCGTTACGACGCGTTGAAGAATCGATTGTTCCAAGTCTACGAGGAATCCGAGCAACGGCAAGTACAAAGGTTGCTATCAGAAATGGAACTCGGCGATATGAAGCCTTCACAGCTGCTACGTCGCATGAAAAACCTCGCCGCCGACAATATCTCCGACTCAGCGCTACGGATTATGTGGACAAACCACCTTCCACAATCCATCCGAGCAGTACTCGCTGTCAGTGACAACATCGCGAAACACTCTGATATCCACGAGCTGGCAATGATGGCAGACAAAATCCTCGAGCAAACACAACCACTCGGTGCAGTCGCTGCAGTCACCTCCATTCCCGCAACGCCGCATGCATCTACATCGATTGAAGAGAAGATCGACGCGCTTATGAGAGAAATCGCAGAACTGAAGGTACGTCAATCGAATCATCAGAAGCATCGACGCAGACCATTCGAGAGACGGCGTTCAAGATTGCGTTCATCGAGCAGGAACAATCGCAGTCGCTCACATAACGACCAATCAGCGATCTGCTTTTATCATCGCAAGTTCGGCAAGGAGGCGCGAAAATGTACGCGTCCTTGTAGTTTCGAAGAACCTGCAAATTCGGGAAACTAACGCCTGCGTTGGCTGAGGCGGTAACCGACGCAAACAACACTTCTTACCGCCTATTTATAACAGACAAAAACTCGCGTCTATCGTTTTTGATCGATACTGGCGCCAACGTGTCCGTGATACCGAGAAAAAAAGGCGGGAAAGCTAAACCAACAGATTTTTGCTTGTATGCAGCGAACAACACGGTAATTCCAACGTACGGTGAGAAAACATTAGAACTGGATCTCAACCTACGAAGACCATACACTTGGAGATTCATCATCGCTGCAGTCAGCAAACCCATCATCGGTGCCGACTTTCTGAAACGTCATCAACTTCTTGTCGACATAGCCGGCCGATGTCTCGTCGACAAAGTTACCAACCTGACCGTCAGGGCACCAGTCACCTATTCCGCCGAACCTACAGTACGAAGTATCGACGTTGATCAGCCATATCACCAGTTAATCAGCAAGTTTCCTGACATCTTGCGACCGTCATGCATGAAGGATACTCCAAAGCACCGGGTAGAACATCACATTGAAACTACCGGTCCACCAGTATACAACAAGAGCCGACCACTTCCGCCACATCGGTACCTGTCCGTGAAGAAGGAATTTGAGTCAATGATGCAGCAAGGAATCTGCCGACCGAGCAAAAGCCCTTGGTCCAGTCCACTACATGTCGTTCCCAAGAAAAACGGCGACATTCGCATCTGTGGTGACTACCGAAGACTCAATGACGTCACCAAACCCGACCGCTATCCAGTTCCACGTCTCAAAGATTTTACCTACCTACTTCACGGCAAGAAAATATTCACTACACTCGACCTAAATCGTGCTTACCAACAACTGCCTGTATACGAACCGGACATCGAGAAGACTGCTATCACAACTCCCTTCGGGTTATTTGAGTTTCCACGAATGTGCCCAGGACTTAAAAATGCTGGACAGACATTCCAACGATTCATACATGAAGTACTCATCGGGTTAGACTACGCATTCCCATTCATTGACGATGTTATCGTCGCATCGGACAATGAAACAAGCCACATCGAAGACCTGCAGGAGGTGTTACGCCGATTAGACAAGTATGGCATCACTATAAATCCATCAAAATGTGTCTTTGGCAGAGAAAATGTCAAGTTTCTAGGCTATGAAGTGTCTAGCAACGGAATCAAGCCACCACAAGACAAAATAACTGCTATCACTGCTTACCCCAAACCCGAAACAATTCAAGACCTACGTCGATTTATCGGTATGGTAAACTTTTATCGGGACAGCATACCAAACGCAGCCCACATTCAAGCACCTCTCAACGCATTCCTGCACAATTCAAAAAAACGTGACAAAACAAAAGTCGAGTGGAACACTGAAGCGTCACAAGCATTTGAGTTATGTAAAGTTAGCATACAGAACGCAGCTTTACTCGCTCACCCATCTCCATCACCAACCGACGCCATCTCGCTCATGTGCGACGCGTCAAGTACCTGCGCCGGAGCAGTACTTCAACAAGTCATAAATAAGAAATGCATACCACTTGGCTATTTCTCAAAGAAGTTCTCTGAAACTCAACAACGATACAGTACATTCGACAGAGAACTGTTATCGATCTATATGGCAATCAAACACTTCAGAAAAATATTCGAAGGAAGAGAACTCATTGTTTACACCGACCACAAGCCGCTGACCTACGCTATTCGTAAACCTCCGTCCGATAACGACACTCAACGGCGCACTCGTCAACTTTTGTTTATCAGCGAGTTTACGACTGACATCCGGCACATAAGTGGAGTAAACAACGTTGTTGCCGACGCTCTCTCACGTATCGAAACCATCGAATTGCCATCACCAATCAACCACGACGAATTATTTCAAGCTCAAGAAAAGGACAGCTATATTCCAATATTATCACAACAATCAAATATCCAACTGAAGAAAATCGTCATACCCGGTACCAACAAGCAAATATTCTGCGAAACATCTACGCCATATGTTCGTCCATACCTACCAGCCGACTTTCGTCGCATCGCATTCAACGCCGTGCATAATTCAAGTCACCCTGGAATACGAACAACCCGAAAACTAATGCAAGAACGGTACTTTTGGCCAGCAATGAATACCAACATTGGCGAGTGGACGAAAACATACACTTCGTGTCAATTATCCAAAGTACAACGACATAATCATAGTGACGTCACAACATTCCCACCGAGCGAACGATTTCAATTCAACACATTCACGTTGATATTGTTGGACCGCTACCTACATCTTCATGTGGACATCGAATCCTTACTCACTATGATCGATCGCTGTACACGATGGCCCGAAGCCATACCCATTCAAGAAATAACCGCCGAAATCGTGGCAAGAAGGCTGTACGAAACCTGGATATGTCGTTTCGGTTGTCCTACCAGGATAACAACTGATCAAGGACGCCAGTTCGAAAGTCGACTATTCCAAGACCTCGCACAATTACTTGGAGTAGAAAAAACCCGTACTACTGCCTACCACCCGCAGAGTAACGGCATCGTCGAACGCTGGCACCGAACATTGAAAGCCGCACTCATGGCTCGACTAGAAAACAGCAATAAATGGATCACTGAAATACCTACCGTTTTAATGGGTCTACGAGCCGCCATGCGCACCGACTCCAACACAAGTGCCGCGCAGCTTACCTATGGCCAAGCGATACGCCTACCCGGCGATTTTATTTCACCATCGCCAGTCGCAACGAAAATGGACCATAACTACGTCGATCACCTGCACGACGTTATCACGAAGCTCACACCTACATACAAACTGCATTCTAACAAGCGATGTATGTTCGTGCACAACGACCTACAGACATGCAGCCACGTGTTTGTACGTGATGACACCGTCCGCAAACCTCTGCAGCATCCATACAAAGGCCCATATAAGATCACCGAACGTAACGACAAATACTACACGATTCAACTACCAGGAAGAATTAGCAACATATCGATCGACCGCCTCAAACCGGCGTACACTATCAACATCGAAGAACAGCAAGAACATACGACTTGTGAGACACGCCAATCAGCTGGAGCTACCACCGAAGATCAATCAAGCATGCTTCCAACCTCTAAAACGAAGGAACACCGTACAAGATCAGGCAGGATCGTCAAGACGCCTGTACGCTTCGCTAAGGGGGGAGTACTGTAGCTGCAATACAAACCATACTATTGTAGTCTCTGATACAAACATACATCCGTTCGCCGCCGCTGTGCGCGGGAATAGTGTTGTCGACCTGTGCGCCACCGCACGGATTTCTGTAGGAACTATATCTCATATTCCAACTGCGTTCCTATTGGTTAATTTAATGTTGTAAGTAGGCCACGCCTTATGCGCCTAAGTTAATATAAGACATGTACATATTTTGTAGAGCACACACACTATACACACGCTGTACTTCCTCGTTTACTTTTAAATATACTTTCGTCGTACATCTGGAGTATTATTGCTACACACAACCTAAGCGCTACAGGACTATATCACATTACAATAGGATAATGTGCCGTAATGCATAGATGCTTTTGGAGTACCTACCTACATTGAAATATAAGTACTCACCTCTGGCGCATCTTGGGCACTGGGCAATGATCCTGGGCTTCTACCTAGGAGTGATGACTACCCAGTTCACAGTAGGTATTACCCATTGAACTTACCCACTTCAGCTCTACACCTTGTTAAAAACCTAATGGGCATGAGCCACATATGAGCCATTCTTATCTATTAAGTAGGTACCTATACCCTACCTACATCTTTCGCCTGCTGTCTGCCGATATGAGAAAAGTCCTCTGATTGTGGATTTAAGCAGTTGCTTAAGTCTAATTAAATTAAAAGTAAAACAAAATCTATCTATACATATAATAAAATAGTAACGAAAGAAAAACTGTACATTGAGAATTTTCGAGAAAAAATAAGTGGCTTTTGTTAGAAAAACGTAACTGATGACAAAAAGTGACTTTTTAGAATTTTTGTCTGTTTGTCTGTTTGTCTGTGTGTATGGTAAGTCTTCACGTCAAAACTACTGGATAGATTGAAATGGAATTCAGCAAAAATGTTCTTTGTAAACCAAGGAAGGCTTTAGGCTACATATTATCACGCCGTATGTTATGGGAGGTAAGCAATATTGATTTTAAAAGGATTTTGTTCGTAATTTAATGCACAAAATAATTAAATGCACAAAATGACATGTTATTTATTTAGTAAATAATAATTCAACTCTGGAAACATATTATCACGCTATTACCTACGGGGGAGGAGCTGTGAATCTTTATTTTTCTTACGTATTCTGTGACAGCGTGTAATCTAACGACGCATATTTAAATGTTGTTTTTGAGTAAGCCATGCTATTATCTAGCTTTACACTATAAAAACTACGCCATTTAAGTAACTTGGGCAGAGAAACACAGTTTAAAAAATGAATATTAGTAGTATAAAGACAATTTTGAAGCAGCGCCATCTATGAGATTTCATAAAAATCAAATCAAGTTACATGTTAACACTTTTTGGAAATTAATAATTTAAATTTGATCATGTTGGCGAGTATAGTAGTTAGTTATTCTTAAAATTCATAGATGGCAATGTGCATTTTCTGCTTAAAGTTGTATCGTGTAGTTCGTTTTGCGTGGCATTTTTCAGGCTCTGTGAAGTCGACCAGTTTGCGAGATCCCTTACGTATGACGAGGTGCCTTCATATTACACGTACGACAAGCAAAGGGGTGTATTTAACCGACGTCGACGAGGAGGTGCTGTGAAAGGTTTTCCTGGAATTTTCAAGGACACCGCATTGGGTAGGGTTTATACCGTGCATCCGAATAATGGCGAATGCAATTTTCTGCGGTTGTTACTTCACACTGTCCGAGGCCCAATGTCTTTCGCCTTTCTGAGGACATTTGATGGCGTGGAGTATCCCACTTACCGCGCAGCCTGCGTAGCGCGTCACCTTCTCGATGGTGATCAAAATTGGGATGACACCCTCGCGGAGGCGAGCGTCAGTGACAGTCCCAGCTGCATGCGTCATCTGTTTGCCGTCATCTTGGTGTTTTGTGGAGTCGCGAACCCGGTAGCTTTGTGGGAGAAGTATCGCCATCATCTGTCTGAAGATTTTCTACGAGCTTTGAGGCGTGTTACTGGAGACGAAGTCGAAGTAACTGATGAACGCGTGCTGAACACCTGTCTCAGTTCACTTCAAGATGTGGTCATTTCTATCAGCGGCAATCCACTGATCGAATATGGGTTACCAGCTCCCCAATCATCACCGCATAAAGACCGTGGAAATCGGGAGTATAACGCTGAGACAAATTACGATCCGGGCGAAATGACCACCATACGAAATGACTATGTCGCTTTGTTCCCTTCAGAGCAAAAACACATTTATGACACCGTCCTTGAAAGCGTTGGGCAAAACCAGGGTAAAATGCTTTTCTTGGATGCTCCTGGTGGAACAGGAAAAATATTTGTTACCACTGGCATACTTGCAGAGGTCAGGAGGCAAGGCAAAATTTAGAGAGCGCCGAAACGCCTGTTTTTGGTGTGTCACGTAACAGCAATAAGGGACACGTGCTCAAGGATTGCTCTCTGATCGTATGGGATGAGTGTACGATGGCCAATAGGAAGGCAGTTGAGGCCGTGGACAGAACCCTGCAGGACATCCGCAGGAACGAACATTTGATGGGTGGTGTCACAGTTCTGTTCAGTGGCGATTTCCGGCAAACGCTTCCCGTGGTGACGCGGGGATCGAGGGCTGACGAGGTGAATGCTTCGTTGAAATGATCTTCGTTTCAACGAAGTGCGCGTTCGAAGAACGCATTCACCGAGTTCGTACGCTGCGCTTGACCATTAATAAGAGAGCTCAGCTCGGCGGCAATGCATGTGCTCAAGAGTTCTCCGATGTCTTTCTAAGTCTTGGCAAAGGCACTCTACCAGAAGAGAGAGGTGGACAGGTGGTGCTTCCAGAGTCTCTCAGTAGAGTGGTATCCAGCTTAGAAGAACTCATTCGCTGTGTGTACGGAGACACCAGTCGTATACTGCACCAGCAGAATTCATAGGTGTGTGAGCGGGCCATTTTGACGCCCAAAAATAATCAGGTTGCAGCAATTAACGAATGCATTCTCTCGGAAATTGAGGGGAATGAAGTGGTCTACACCTCGATAAACACTGTTGTCGAGCAAGATGACGCCACACATTATCCCGTGGAATTTCTGAACTCCCTGTCAGCAAGTGGACTTCCAGCGCATACCATCCAGCTGAAGGTCGGTGACCCGATTATGCTTCTTCGGTACCTGTTTCCTCCGAATTTGTGTAACGGGACCCGCCTTAAAGTCATCTCGCTCCACAGACACACCATTGAGGCGGAAATTCTTACGGGTTGTGGCGTCGGCGAGGCAGTATTTATACCACGCATTCGTTTCATACCTCATTACTCACTACCCGTTCCAGTTCAAGCGCGTACAGTTTCCCGTGAGTGTTTGCTTCGCGATGACCATCAATAAGTCGCAGGGGCAGACACTGAGGGCAGCGGGTGTTGACCTCAGGGCGAGTTGCTTCTCACACGGGCAACTGTACGTCGCTTGCTCTCGCGTCACCAGTCCTGACTCTCTTTAAATTTTGGCTCCTGGCAGCATAACTACCAACGTAGTTTATAGGGAAGTGTTGTAAGGTATGATACCTTTGTACGTATTTTTACTCTTTTGTGTCCTGGAATGTATTCCTGCATTATTTTCTCTATTTCCTTCAGTCACATCTTATGACTGAACTCAGCAGGATTCCCATATAACTCTCTTCACTTGCTTCGCTTCACTTTCTTCGCAAAAAAACTTATATTTTAATGCAATTTTAAAAGTTGTTTACTTATAATGCTATAGCGACACTGGCATCTTAGATATTTTTGGTGCTGTAGAGCCTTCACGCAGACGACGTCGCGGGCAGCAGCTAGTTAAATATAAATTATGTAGGTATTTCTTAAATGTAATTTAATTAATTATAATTATAATTCATATGCACATATTTACAAAAGAACTTAAAACTAGACTTATTTATAATTGACATTTAAAATAACTAACAAACTATTTACAATAATTAACTTAATAATCAACGAACGAACAGACGTACAGACGCCAGCGCATCAAGTTACTACAATCTGTCAAATTTCTTTAATAGATTTTCAACTTTATCGCTAAAGCATTAGGTTCAAGGTTGATTAGGAAAATGTGACAGTTTCGGGTAGCTTGACCAGCTGGCGTCTCGCGTCTGTCCAAACATTGTATTAGGAGCTAATTACTTATCAGTTGGCCGGCGCAGCTATGTGCGCTCGCGCTACCCTACACTACATCAATAATCGTCATTCATCATCATTCTCCCGCCCTTTTACCCCAATTTATTTGGGGTCGGCGCAATGTCTTGTCCTTCCATACCTACTTCTTTATTAGTCATCATCTCTGTATCACCCCGTTTCTAACTTTATCGCCATGTCAATATTATGTAAGTTTAAGTAGGTACCTAGGTAGGTATTGTTCGCGTAGATATTTTCTGTCATCTTTAATTTTTATAATTACCTACATCTTTCATCATCTATACCAGGGATGGGGAAACTTTTTCCTTCGCGTGCCAATATAATACTAACGAAATATATGGCGGGCCAAGTTGTTTCATTTTTGGCTATGTTAATTACTGAAACAAAAATATTGCACAATTATAAAAATATTACAATTGATTGTTTTATGCAAGCTGGCCATTGCCAATGAGAATGAAATTACTAACAATACGAAATATTCTCTTGATTTTTTTTTGATTGTCGCGGGCCGGATTTCAAGCCTTCGCGGGCCGGAGATGGCCCGCGGGCCGAAGTTTCCCCATCCCTGATCTATACACTTACCTAATAGAAAACAAACAGTTCATTTATCAAATTAAATTTTATTTGAAAACATCAATCGGTTTCTTACTAAACTTCAACTATATCCGACGACCCTGGTTACTTATCTCCTTTGGCGACTGTGATCATCCCCAAGTTGTTTTAGGTACTAGAACTACGAAAACAACCCTTACTTCTACGGAATAAAGGTCCTGTTGAAGTCAAATTATTACGAATCGAGGTCCAGTTAACTGTTAACACTAGGGTTACGTTCAAAACCCTAAAAGTCGGAAGGGAAACTTTATGTAAACAATGTTATAGTTTCTTCTCCTGTTTGTTATAAGTTATCGGAAGGCTATTGACCTGACCTCAGCAGTTTATAAACCAGTACATTAACTTATTACGAAGTTCCTAAGTAACTAGTAGTATTGACCGAAGAACGTATAAAATCATATTTGTTGAAATGGCTTCAAGAAATTGAGTTTAGAGTACCTACCTACGTACAGTATGTAAACGAATATGTATATAAATATAAGTAATTCTACCTAGTAGGTACTAATAAAGAGAATGATGATAAACAAGTAATATATACACTTACGAATAACTTATTTATTTTTCTATCCCCGAAAAGCAGGACTGAGCCTGTCCCGCGCGGGACATTTAATTTTAGGCTAAAAATCGGGACGTAGGCAACTCTATTTTGCTTCTTGGCAGTGGTGGCCCAGTGGTAAGGGCCCCGACTTACGAGCTGTAGGTCGTAGGTTCGAACCCAGACAGGTGCTTTACTTTGTGTCATCACCACTGCTCTCAAAACGGTGAAAGAAAACATCGTGAGGAAACCGGCATGCAACCAAAAATTCCAAGAAATGTGACATCTCGAAAACGCAATGGGCCCGCGTGGTGGATGGAATGGGCTGTACCATTCCTTTTCACAGAGAGGAGGCCTATGTCCCAGCAGTGGGAACATTATAGGCTGATTATGCTATTCTGCTTCTTTCCCAATTTCTTCTTCATTCTGCAAATAAAATTACTCGACGCCTGTAATCTAAGGGTTATCAGCTTCGATCAATAATAGTAAGTACTAGATTAAGGATCAGCCGATCGATTCTGTAAAAATCTCACCGTGAAAAGTTAGGTGAAGTGAGCTTAGAGTGAGCTGTCAGTAGTGTCAATCCCTTAGCATTAGTTGGAATGACAGCTCACTCCACGCTCACTTCACCTAGTTTTCACGGTGAGATGGTTACAGAATCGCACTGCAGGAACAAAAATCAGTCGCTCAAGTGGCCACGTTTGCACACACGTAAACATCTACATTTCTTAGAAAAAAGTTTAATAATATTAACAACTTCAGTTTATTATAAACCTTAATGCTTAAACATAAAGTTTAATTACCATTGCAAAATATATTTAAAATGTCGCTTGAAAATAAAATCATTCTATTTTTAAATTTTCAGTCATTTATTCTAAAACTAGCTTCTGCCCGCGGCTTCGCCCGCGTGGATGTCGGTTTACCCACGGGAACGTGCTAAGAGGATAAAATGTATGTGCTTCCCCAGAATGCCATCTATGTCGCGGGCCCTTTGTGGCTAATTACAATAGAAAACCAATTGTGTCTCATTAGTAGTGATTAAGAGGGTACCTATATGATATCTTTACCTAAGTACCTACCTAATTGAAAAAAAAAACTCAATAACAGAAAATTAAATACCTACCTACCTAAATAAACCTATTTCTGATGATAACTAATCTAAACTCAATAAATAAGCAAAATCCCTAAAAACTAATATCTATACGAATGACTAAACCTACCTAACAGTATTATAAAATAACCTACGGTCACTACGTACACTATCAAATATACTACCTATACTTTAAAATTAAAATCTATACTTACGACTTATATAAAAATAAACCTAAATAACTCTAAAAACTAAAAGGAATAAAAATGAACTCCACTGCGGGTGACCCAACCTACGACAAACTTAGTATTTGCGGTTGGTACAGTACAGACAGCGGTAATCGGGTATAGGGATCGAACCGCAAAATTAAGTTTGTTTCTTATTGTATATACTTTTCCGGGATAAAACGTACCCAGTGTGGTGCCCAGGATATTAAAGAATAATTATACCAAGTTTCATCGTAATCGAACCGGTAGTTTTTGCGTGATGCCTGAACAAACAGACAGACAGACAGACAAAAATTTTTTTAATCACATTTTTGGGTTCGGGGTCGGTCAAGTAACACCCCCTGCCATTTATTTTTTTGATATTTTCAATGTACAGAATTTTCACTTCTACAGATTTATTATAAGTATAGAAGATGAAACTTAAAGTCTAAGTAATAAGGTTAAAAACATACTAATTTAAAATAAGACCACAAAAGTAATTGTGATCTTATTTTTCGGGCCGTTTTTGAAGCGCTTATCGGGAATCTAGTACTATTATTGATCGAAGGTTATCAGCGTACCTTACTACATCCACATTTCGCCAGTTATTTTTATTAAGTCCAATATAATAGAGGATGAGCCAATTGCCATCATCATAAATAAATAATCATCTGCCTAGCCTTTTCCCAACTACGAGTATGTTGGGGTCGGCTTCCAGTCTAACCGGAGGCAGCTGAATACCAGTATTTTACATGGAGCGACTGCCTATCTGACCTCCACAACCCAGCTACTGGGTAATACCCCCTTCTCTTGGGTCTTACCCCTTGGTAAGACTGGTTGTCAGACTTTCGGGCTTGCTACCCGTTACGACTATCAAAGAACCACGAATGACGGCCGGGACCAACGGCTTAACGTGTTTTCCGAGGCACGGAAGGGTCTCGGTATGTAAAGATGGTCACCCATCCACAGACCAACCGCGGCAAGCGTAGCTTAACCTGATCGTCTTTCTATGGAGGATGAGTGAACTTTACACCCTGTTCCTCATTCCTACCTCTATACTTGTGACCCTGGACATGAACGTCAGCGCAGACTTCGTGCACTTACTTCAGCGTGACAGTAGTATTTAAATTCCCTAGTTGAGCTCCTTCACAAAACAAATCAATGAAAATCTATCAAGGAAAGGAGAAGAGTTCTTAACATTATTCGTTATTTTATTTTTCTTCTTTAGTGAACAGTAACAGAATAATAGAGCCAAAGGTTTTGTTTCATTGAACTATGCTGTAAAAAGTTTCTTAGCTTAACGGGTAATTATCCTGAACTTACAACCAAGTAATGAGGTCTTTATTTGAAAAGGAAATGTAAAAACGTTGCTTTCGGATTTCCTTTATTTTATTCAGTGTTTTTATCTCATTATTTTCCATTGCGGAGTATCTACGAGTTTTTGTTATGCTCGTCTTTAAAAAATACCTATATTATGTACATTAATGCCATGTTCATCATCATTTCAACAAAAGACGTCAACTGCTGGACATACGCCTCTCCCAAGTATCGTCACTTCGACCGGTTCTGTACTTCTCACATCCAGCGGATTCCTGCGACCTTCGCCTTCGTCAAGTCATCGGTCCTTGTTGATAGGCCTTCCAACGCTACGTCTTCTGGTACGCGGTCGCAACTTCAGAACCTTTCGGCCCCATCGGCTATCTGTTCTGCGAGTAATGTTGCCTATCCACTGCTACTTAAGTTTGGCAGTTTTATCGGTTACCTTGGATCACCTACCGATATTTGCCAGGTTACTAGGTACTTAAATGAATTCTACCTTACGAATTTGTTACCAATGTTCCTATTAATATAACCATTTCACCGGGTAATCTGAGTGACTGGCCATACAGTGCTTCTGCTGCGGAGACATCTGTGTCGTTTTTTATGGTTGCGCGTAGTCCCAGCATGACTGTCGGTAGCTCGTTCGTCCAGCTTGAATTTTGAAGTCGAGCTGTTAGTGCAGTTTTGAGTGAGCGATGAAATCGTTCTATCATACCGTTTGCTTGAGGGTGGTAAGCAGTAGTACGCGTGCGCTCGATTCCTAGTCGTTTCATGAGGTTCCTGAATAGCTCGGACTCAAATTGTCGGCCTTGGTCGCTGGTCAGTTGTTCTGGACATCCGTAGCGAACTATCCAACCTTCGTACACAGCACGGGCGACTGTTTCAGCTGTTATGTCAGCGACTGGGTAGGCTTCGGGCCATCTCGTCGTTCTGTCGATCATTGTCACACAATACCGCTTTCCATCTGATACGGGCAGTGGTCCAACGATGTCGATGTGGATGTGAGACAGGCGGTGAGTGACTGGAAAGGCCTCGAGAGGTGATACCGTATGTCGTTGCGTTTTTGTTAGTTGACATGCGATGCAGCTTCGTGTCCAGTTGTTTATATCAGCGTTCATGTTCGGCCAAAAAAATCGCTTCGTTATCAGATGTCGTGTGGCGCGAATACCGGGGTGACTCATCTCGTGGATTGCAGTAAATACTGTACGTCGTGATTGTGATGGTATATAGGGTCGTGCGCTGTCTGTTGACATCTCGCATAATATTTCGTGGCTTGAGTGGTTCGTTTTGATGCGTTCAAATCTTAATTTTTTGTTACGTATGACGTTTCCAATATCACTGTCAACTTGTTGTTGTTGTGCTAGCTCGTCATAGTCGATGGGTGACGGTGACGTAATTGTGTCGATTCTTGATAGAGCATCGGCAACGACGTTGTCTTTTCCCTCGATGTGTAATATCTTTGACGTGAACTGGCTGATGTAATGTAGATATCTGGTCCGCATCGGAGTTTCTGTTTTGCTGTTATCTCTCAGGAGTGCAAATGTGAGAGGTTTGTGGTCGGTGAACACAGTGATTTCCTTGCCTTCGAACATTCTCCGGAAATGGCGTATAGCTAGATAGATGGCTAGCAGTTCTCGATCGTATGTGCTGTATTTCGTTTGCGCGTCGTTCAGCTTTTTCGAAAAAAATCCAAGCGGTTGCCATCTTCCGCTTATGTACTGTTGTAGGGCTGCGCCGACACAAGTGTTGGATGCGTCGCACATGAGTGACAATGTTGCATGGGTAGATGGATGTGACAGCATGACGGCGTTTTTTATGCTATTCCTGCATGCTTCGAATGCCTGTTTTTCTTCGGTCGTCAGATGTATTTGAGTTTTATCGTTCTTTTTTGAGGTGCGGAGATACTTGAATAATTGTTCTTGAGTGTGTGCTGCATGCGGAATACTTTCCTTATAAAAGTTAATAATACCTAGGAAACGCCGTAGTTCATGTATTGTTTTCGGTTGTGGGTAGTTTTGTATACTTTTGACGCGGTCTTCTATTGGTTGTATACCGTCGGCCGATACGTCATAGCCGAGGAACTCTAGTTTTTTCTTTCCGAAAACGCACTTTGAAACGTTTATTCGTAATCCGTGTGTTTGCAATCTCTTGAAAACTTCTTCTAGGTATTGTCTATGACGAGCTTGATCGGGGGCCGCGAGAAGGATATCGTCAACAAATGGGTATACGTAATCTAAATCGCCCAGTATGTTGTTCATGTGACGTTGAAATGTCTGCCCCGCATTGCGTAATCCGAAGCACATCCGAGGGAATTCAAACAATCCGAATGGCGTTATCACTGCGGTCTTTTCTATGTCGTTTTGTCGAATACATAATTGATTGTAGGCTTTTCGAAGGTCTATTTTGCTAAATATTTTCATTCCTTGCAGTCTATAAGTGAAGTCACGTAGACGGGGAATCGGGTATCGATCGGGCTTCGTCACAGCGTTCAATTTTCTGTAATCACCGCATGGTCTGAGTTCTCCATTTTTCTTTTGGACTAGGTGGAGAGGGCTGGCCCATGGGGATTTACTTGGTTGACATATCCCCTGCTCCAGCATTAGCTGGAAAGTCTCTCTGGCGGCGTGGTATCTGTGTGGCGGTAGTGGACGTGCTTTGCAGTACACGGGGGGTCCGTGCGTGACGATGTGGTGTTCCACGTCACTGCTGGTTGCGTTACTGAAGTGGGCGGACGTGATGTCGTTATATTTCTTCAGCAGGTCGCAGTATGGGTCGTTCACGTTGACTGTGAGTACCGTCGGTGTCGATGTATTGTTTGACAAACAACCGTTGATAGATAAGCCTGTCCTCTTGTCAATAAGTTTCTGGGCTCGTAGGTCAACCAGGAGGTTATGGTGTTGTAGAAAATCCGCTCCGATGATTGGTCTCTTCACGTCAGCGACAGTGAATCTCCATTTGAGTGAGCGACGTAGACCAAGGTTGAGGTCTAAATCACGTTCGCCATATGTTTGTATCGGTGTACCGTTCGCTGCGTATAATAGTACGGTTGACGCCGTTTTTTGTTTTTTGCGCGAGGGTATTACTGATATGTTCGCTCCAGTGTCGATTAGGAATCGTAGTTTGTTGGCGGTATCGTAGACATATAGACGGTATGCAGAAATGTGGTTGATCTCGGGTCCCGTCGTAGCCAAGATCTCGGTTAGTTTTCCTGTCGCTTGTTGTAATTGCATGGAGATCGGCAATTGCGTGCATTCTCGCCGAAGCGCTGGTGGAAATAACAAGCGTCGCTTGTCCTGCGGTCGTATTTATTGTTTCGGCCGGTTGAACGTGATCGAGATCGTGAATGAGCGAAACGACGATATCCGTGCGTCATTCGCCTTGTCCGCTGTACTTTTAGCTCGGCTATCTCCCTCGTTAATTCCATTACGGCGTCTCGTAGATCCAGTTCTCCTTGCGGTTTCTGTTCTTGTACACGTGGCGATGATGTTTTTGAATGACCTTGACAGGTAACGGAACACACGGTTTGTACTTCTGTGGCTTGATCGTGCATTTTGTCAGCCATTGCTGCTAGAACGTCGAGTGATGTTTGTTCGCTTACTGCCAGGACTGCTCGTGTTGACATCGGTAAGCGTTGTAGCCATAACATTTGAAGTGTTGAGTCGGGCACTTTCTCGCGCGCTGGTTCTCGCATGCGTCTGAGCAATTGTGACGGTTTTTGGTCGCCGAGTTCCATATCGTGGAGAAGTTTGTGTAGCTGTTTCGTTCCAGATTCCTCGTACACGGAAAGTAGCCTTTTTTTCGCTTCCTCGTATCTTCCAGTGCGGTTTTTTGACATAATAATGTCGCTGATTTGCTCAACGTCCATTTTTTCGAGATGGGCCACCATCAGGCTGAATTTGGCTTCTTCGTTGGGCTTCTGAGGGTTGATGACAGTTTCAAATTGGCCAAACCATAATGTTGGTTGGTCACGCCAAAACAAGGGTATGCGAGCTTTTACGGAGATGGTTTGCACTTCTTCTGATGCCATTTCGATGCGAGGGTATGCACAAGACTTTCGTCGGGGTCACCAATTTACCAGGGATTATGGTAAGTGAAAACACGAGCGAGGGTTTAAGATAGAATGCTATAGTACAGAGTTTGCTTAGCCTATAAATACAATTTGAAAATACTTCCAAAATATAGTGGACCAATCACAAGCGAGCTAGTAGTGCGCGGATCCACCGTCCTACAATGATGTGTCGCTGCTGTCGTCGGGATCGCGGTCGCGGCGTTGCGCGAGTAAGTATTTAAGATCTGAGGCCGCGCGCGCGCGCTTAGTAATCGATGAGCGCGCACCGCGCGTGGATGTTTATGCTGCTCGTAGGTATCTGGTACATAACCAAACAAAATCTCAACTTTATTTTGTCGAAGAAACCGTGAAATCGGTTTTGTATGGCATAGTTTCAAGTATAAAGACTGTTTGTAAACTTTTTATAAATAAAGATACACACACACAGATACATGACCGACTACTGACTAGTAAGGCCTGGTTGATAATTAGCATAATCAGCCTATAATGTTCCCACTGCTGGGACACAGGCCTCCACTCTGTGGGGAGTGGGTCATAATCTACCACGCGGGCCCAGTGCGGGTTGGTAGATGTCACATGTCTAAATTTTTGGTTCTAGGACATGCCGGTTTCCTCATGATGTTTTCCTTCACCGTTTTGAGAGCAGTGGTGATGAAAATAATTTACACAAAGTAAAGCGCATGTCTGGGTTCGAACCTACGATCTACAACTCGTAAGTCGTTGCTGTTACCACTGGGCCACCACTGCTCTTTTGATAATTAACTAAGTACTTATTAATTACATAAGTCTGTACCTAAAAACGAAATAAGTATTATTTTTGTATGAAGTGTACGATCAATTTTTGATAAATTGATCGTCCTACTTCATACAAAAATGTAAACGTTTCTGATGCAGCCGGTACGTAATCGAGCCGTTGCAAATAGTATTTGCAGTTTCGTAAATAATGAAGATACGTATTACCTACGTCGAGTAAGAGCTACTACGCTACTGCTACGTCAACTTTTTAAGCAAGTCGTCGCAAATATTGTGTATTGTATTCTTTGTGGCCACGAACAAAGCCGATAGATGATAAGCAAGCAACTGACCTTCGTCGCGTCTACGGCTACGCGCGGCTAAGGCTACGCGTTTCTACCGCTTCGCGCATCTATGGCTACGCTCGTCTACGGCTACACGCATCTACGGCTACGCGCTTCTACGGCTACGTGCTTCTACAGCTATACACGTCTACGGCTCCGCTTTTCTACGGCTACACTCTTCTACGGCTACGCGCGACTACGGCTACGCTCGTGTACGGCTAGGCGTGTCTACAGCTACGCACTTCTACAGCTACGCGTGTCTACGGTTATTCTTTACAGATTAGAGTTAACTCCTTAGGATAAACTCAAGTGTTCAATTGAAATACCAACCCGTGTCACCTAACAAAGTAATCCTTACTTACATTGGTCCTTACAAAACCGCAAGTACCTACATAGTTGTAAGACCAAGTATACACTTTCTTTACCAAGGCACAGTACCGTTTATTGTTGGCGAAAGTCCTTGCTTAAATAGTAATAGAGAACTCCCTTTGAAGTTGTAACTTCCGAATTTTGAAGTGGACTCGGACTCACTCGTGAACTTTGTCTTGGAGACTTGTTATACTTACTTCGCTTAAGAGCATACCTACATATAGGCCAGGGATGGCAAACCGCCATTGATGTCTGAGAAAAGGAAGGTGAATTAAAAACAAAATTACTCACAATAAAGTTCTTGACAAAAGTGATCCTGATCACAGCTAATAGGTACTTAGTTAGTAGGTTTTATGTAGGCGGTAAACCCAAATAATAAATAATAATAATATCCCTGGACATTTCAAACAGCGCCATCTAGTCCCAAGCTAAGCAACCTAATGCTAAATAAATTGGGATCCGCGGGGTAATTGCATAACACACTAACAGTATAGCAGGCTTTCATTTTGATAGTATAACAACATTCATTGCGTTATTTACGTTGTTAAGCAGACAAATTTTTCGAACATATGAAGCAAATGGATTAGAAATATCCTTCAAAATAATTCAGATTTTAATTGAAAGTGCTTTACACAACTAGGGTGCTGGGTGGGAAGATTGTGATTTAAATTTTTAACGCAACGGTGTCCTACCTTACGTTCACGTTTTCGATCTCGTTCAAGAACAAGTCTACCCCAACGGTGATATGTTCTACGGCTAATATGGCAGGCCCATTGTCACTTCAACTTGCTTGAATCTTCAAGGCCGCATGCGAACTACGCATTACGCAAAAAATTCTGCATCGCGCAAGCAAAGTTCGCGCGGATAGCATAATATACAACTTCCTGAAATTAATCGTCGGGCAGCCGCTCACCAGACGTATCAAGCAAAATCTTTTCTATGGAGGATGACAATCTTTACACCCTGTTCTTCATAGAATAGAATATTTTATATTATAAATGTGAAAGTTTGTATGGATGGATGGATGGATGTTACTCTTTCATGCAAAAACTACTGAATGGATTTAGATGAAATTTGGCACACAGATGGTTTATAACCAGGATTAACATAAAGGATATTTTTTATCCCCACATTCGCACGGCATCAAAACCTATGCGGGTGAAACCGCGGGGCGCAGCTAGTACAGTCACGAACAAAAGTATGTATACACTCGGCTTTATTCAAAAGCGATTTACTCCTTTATTTTTTAATTAAATTTTATGGTGTTACGAACATAGCATTTACGAACCCATAGGTTTATGTAATGTGTCGTATTTCAACGTTGCATTCGTTATTTCTCGAAGAAATCGCAATTGAAACCAAGTGTTGACATTGGTGCTCGTGACTGTACACCATATAAATTACAGATATAAATTTAGAAATTTCACATTGATTGACACAATGGGCGATCTTATCATTAAGAGCGATCTTTTAAAGACAACCTTTGGATGGATTAAAAAGAGGAAGGAGAGACAAACACTGTAGGTACCTAGTCTGTGGTGTAAGTACCATTTACATAATACAATACATGTTTCATACCTCTATAACTATATTAAAACTTGGTTTGTTAGTGGATAGCTAATTCATTGGGGAATTCAATGCTTACCCAATTAGGGTACGTACCTACTTATCGACTCGTTTTATACAAACCCGACCCATTTAGTTTCGCTTATGAACTCTGAACTATAAATTGTTGAAGTACTTAGCCGATATGTAGGCGGTAAACGCTTTGCCAAACTAGAGTCCTACTAATCTTCTATATATGTATATCTATCTATATACATATAATAAAATTGTAGAAAAGTGGTGTCTGTACAATGGAAATATATAAAAAAAAAGTAGCAGGGGTTGTTATTATATCGATGCCGAACCCGAAATTGTAATTAATTTTTTTTTTGTCTGTTTGTCGGTTTGTCTGTTTGTCTGTGTGTTTGTGCACGCTAATATCTGAAACGGCTTATTCGATTTAGATGCGGTTTTCACTAATATATTGTAGTAAGCTTCACTTAACAGTTAGTGTTTATTTCATGTCAATCGGTTCATAAATAAAAAAGTTATGTCAATTTAAAGAATCACGGCGAACATTTGTTAAGGTATTCTATCAGAGTACGTACACGCCTCGCGCCTGCGTGTCCGTGGCTATATAGAGCGCGCTGAGAGCCGCGCCGCTGACCCCCCGACCGACCCTTGCCCGCTGAAGTGCCAGCCCGCGCCGTAGCTGAGCCTGTAGCTTTAAATTCCCCGACTGAGACCTCTGAGTTTGTTTCGGCCTTTCTTCTCAGAGATAGTCCTAGGAAACGCCGCGCTCATCAAAGCATTAATAATACTAATTCGATCCAGCCTGTCCCCTTGCTGCCCTCTCCCAGCGACGCCCTAAGCCGAGGTTCGTACCCCACAGGGGGCGCTCTTAGCGTGCAGTCACTTAGTTTTAATCTAGATGTAGCCCTGGCTGGGCTTTAAGAATTCTTAAGGCAACCATAGGATAGTCCGGTTGTAGTCACGAGCTCTCAAGATCAACTACGAGATGCCATCCATAAAAAAAAAAAACGCGCCGCTGCCATAAGGATTCAGTTATTCGTAGCGAACGCACGTATCCTGGAGAGTATAGACGAATAGTTGCATTTGATTATTGCGATTCACTTGAATACTGTTTGCATATTTCATTTATTTAGATTTTAGAGTTTGTAGGTTAGGTTCTTTTTCTTAATTTTCTTTAAAATTTTGTAAGTATTTGGTATAGGTTAGGCGGTTATTTCCTTGATTTTTGGGTATTTACTTATCTTAATTTTTATTTAGGGTTTGTAAATAAATATTGTAAGCATTTGTTATAAGGTTAGGCATTTCTTTCATTGATTTTCGGTATACTTATCTTAATTTGTATTTAGGGTTTGTATATAAATATTATAAGTATTTGGTATAGGTTAGGCATTTTTTTCTTGATTTTCTTTAATAAGTATAAGTTCATTAGCTCAGGTTAGTAATAAAATTTTCTAGCAATTCTTTTGTTTTATAAAATTAGTACGTTTGGTTTACACGTCTTAACACTTATTACTTAAACTGTGATAATTTTAGACTGTATAATAATCTGTAAGTATTTATAATTTAATTGTTTACGATAGTACGTGTTTACTAAATAACTGTGTGTTAAGTAGTAAGTAGGTACTATTTTATTGTAAGAATGCCTCGAAGAAGATCCAACCTCTCCCAATGTAGCAGAAATGCTAAAAGGATGAAATTAGTTCGATCACAGGAATCTAAGGAAGGTCGTGAAGGCAAGGCTCTCTGCATCTCGGGAACATCAGGCTAGGTTTCGTGCTGCAAAAACTTCGACTCAGCGAGAATCTCGACTGAGTTCAAATCGTTCTCGAATGATGACAACTCGAAATAGGGAAAACGGGGAACAACGAAAGGCACGTTTATCTGTCGATCGCGAAGCTCACGCGCTATCGCGTGAGTCTGAGACTTCTGCGAACCCATAATGCTTCTTAGAAATTTAAGCCCCCCAAAACTTTGCAATGGCACCAGGTTAAAAGTGACCAATTTACAACGAAATCTGATAGAAGCAGAGATTTTAACAGGGTGTGGAAAAGGTGAAAGTGTTTTCATTCCTCGGATTCCTCTCATTCCAAACAATTTTCCATTTAGTTTTAAACGAGTCCAGTTTCCAGTCAGCCTATGTTTTGCGATGACAATTAATAAAGCCCAAGGTCAGACGCTGAAAGTTGTGGGTAGTAGATAGTAGATCTAAGTATCAGCTGTTTCTCGCACGGTCAGTTGTATGTGGCTCTGTCACGGGTTAGCAATCCTAGGAGCCTGTATGCTTTCATCCCCGATGGCCATACGTCAAATATCGTATACAGAGAAGCATTACTGTAAAGTAAATTTTTAGCTACCCAAACGACGGTGTATGTAATTCAAAATATGCTGCCCGAAAAGTCACTATTGCACGCGGACGAAGTCGCGGGCACAGCTAGTATACATATATAAATAAATTAATCCCTGTTTCCTTTGGTCACGCCATAACTTGAGAAAGAGTTTACCGATTTCATCCATCTTTTTTTTTAAAGTTTTCTAATAATTTGTAGAAGGTTCTTACGGACAAAAAATTAGAAAGTTGCGCAGAAAATTAGAAAATTTAAGAATTACGCATTTACGCTAAAACAGCTGAACGGATTTAGATTAAATTTGACACATGGGTAGACCATGATCTGGAGAAGGAGATAGGCTACTTTTCATCCTGCATCGCAGACGAAATCGCGGGCAACAGCTAGTAATATTAAAAACGTGAAAGTTTGTATGGATGGATGGATAGATGGATGGATGTTTGTTACTCTTTCACGCAAAAACTACTGAACGGATTTGGATGAAATGTGGCACACAGATGGTTTATAACCAGGATTAACATATAGGATACTTTTATCCCGATAGTCCCACGGGATCGAAACTTATGCGGGTAAAACCGCGGGGCGTAACAAGTAGTTCATAAAAGTTCATTATTGAACCGAATAAATCTATACTAAACCAAGTATGACTTTCTCGTTTGTCTAGCGGTCGCGAGCGCGACTGCTCAACACGAGGTCCGGTTTCATTCCTAGGTCGCGCAGTGTTATTGAGTTTTCCATTAGAATTAGAATTTTCCCAGTACCAGCCCGGAGTTTCGGTTTGTGCCCGGTTGGGTATTTTTATTTATTTATTTTGCTATGCGCGGTAAACTCTGCTTGTGAGATGCAGGATTTGCGTGATGTCAGTGTGACGCGTTGTTCGCATGTGGCGTTGTAGACTACGCTACGCTACATCACTCCCTTCCGGAGACCGGAGGTTGATAGTGGGCTGAGTCTTGTATCTTGCGATGCTTGCCAGGCCAGCTGACGTTCCGTCGGAACTGTCTGCGGAGATGTCCCCAGTGATTTGAGGACTCCAGTTTAGAGGTATGAGGAACAGCGTGTAAAGTTCACTCATCCTCCATAGAAAAGAGAGGATCCTCCGACCAGACGGGTGTTGTGTCTGGCGGGCAATTGCCCAACGACTGATATCGGGAAGTATGTATGTTAATTGCGCGGTAAACTCTGCTTGCGAGATGCAGGATTTGCGTGACGTCAGTATGACGCGTTGTTCGCATGTGGCGTTGTAGATACCGCTACAATGGCAATAGACACGTGAACGATGTTCCTATACGTGGGTACACTTCTGCCCAACTTCTGTAATTTTATGCCTTAATATGTTATGTAAATCAGGTATACCAAATATCAATGTGATGTCCTACATACCTAAATGTATCCGTGATTAGTAAATTATATTTTCCATTTTGTTCAATTATTAGTCACATTTCTATTAGTTTACAAACTATGGCCCATACAACTTCGCCCTCATTACTGTACTATCGTTGAGCTCCTAAAGTTCTGAGTTGAGCTACACGATTACTGACAAATGCTTGCACTGGCTGGCCTGGTCCACTCAAATCTATGTGGTTCTTTCCTCAAAAGACCATTTCAGGCACTAATCTACATGGTCCTCACATGATCTGACTAAGATTGTGTCTGGACTTTAAAAGAGAATTTGACCCTAGAGTTTGTTTCGCCATTTCTTCTCAGGGGTAGTCAGATAGGAAATGTCGTCTCCATCCAGTTTATTTTTTTTTTTAATAATATGAAGTGTAAAAGTGATTGCGATATCCTATTTTCAGAATAAGAGAGAGAAAAATTAATTTCATAAGTGTATATTCACCCTTTTTGAGCAGTGATGGGTCAGTGGCAACGGCCTTACGAGTTGTAGGTGTGGGTTTGAACCCAAGCAGGTGCTTTACTTTGTGTAAACAATTTCATCACCACTGCCCTCAAAACGGTGAAGGAAAACATCGTGAGGAAACCAGCATGTACTAGAACCAAAAATTCGAAGACATGTGACATCTACCAACCCGCACTGGGCCCGCTAGTAGATTATGGATCACTCCCTCTTGAAGAGAGGGGGCCTGTGTCCCAGCGGTGGGAACATTATGCTATATCCGCCCATTTGCATCATGTCTTGTGCAGTACAATATCTCTAACCTGGCACGGCAATAAAAATAAAAACCGATCGTTACTCGCCACCCTTTTAGACACCTACAGAGAAATCGCAACATAAAACACTCGTAGATAAGTTTGTTCAGACAGCGCTAGTTTTCTGCCGCGTCCCGAAGATTTATAAGCTAAATCTGGAACAAAAGAATATTACAATTCTACTGATATATGTTACACCTGTGCTGAGTGACGTATACCTTTGGGAATTAAATGTATGACTATTTATCTTAGCGCGGTCGAAGTTTATTTACCTATGGTCTGTTCAAAAAGTATCACATGAAAGTGTAAATAAACCCTGTTCAGATTAAATTCTTATAGGCCATTCATTTAAAACATTGGTCGGTAGGTCGTAAAAAATTGCACTACACTGATTTTTTAGCTGTAACCTTGGCTTTACACCAGTAGTGTAATCATAATCATAATCATAATCATCGTTTATTGCATTCAATGTAGTGTAGAAGATGTTACAATAATATTTGTTTCATACATTGACCCTGTCAGGGCACAGCAATTTATACATATGTTTTGGCATGCTACAGTACATAATAATAAATTAAATGAATGAAAGAAACCCACTGTGCAGAAAGACAATAATAAAATTTTTAACATAATAATAAAGTATTCGTAAATGTATAGTCCAGGATAGGGTAAAAACTAAAAACAATTATTTGGTCATAATTTCCATTAATAGTTAAAAGTTAGACAATTAAAAATAATCAAATAATTATAACTATAATCATAAAATAATATAGGTAATGTCAACTAGAATAATAGTATTAAGTCAACAATAGTGAGTGATGTATATAATAAGAATTTGAATGTCAAAATTTATCTATCGTTATCGTCCAAAAATTCCTTTAACAATAATAATAATGATAAAACTTAATGTCAAACCAGAACCATAGTATTAAGTCAAAAATTATGAGTGATATGTATATATTATGAATTTTAATGTCAAAATTTACTTATCGTTATCGTCAAAGTATTCCTTTAGAGTGTAGTATGATTTTAGTGTAAGGTGTCTTTGAAGGCTGGTTTTGAATTTGTTTTCGTACTCTATGTCTTTAATTGAGTTTGGAAGCTTATTATATATTTTTACGCACATGGCTAAAGGTCCTGAGTGGAACATACTTAATGTGGAGCTTGGTAGGGCTAATTCATTCTTGTTTTGGCGCCTATCACTGCGACTTTGTGGGCGGAGGTTTCTAGTGAGTTGGAATAGTGATTGGTGTTTTCGTACAAATTTACTAACTTCCAATATGTAGATGCCAGTTAGTGTAAGGAGCTTATATTTAACAAAGAATGGCCTGCAGCTTTCCGTGTTGTCTATATTGGCAAGAATTCGTAAACATTTTTTTTGTAGAATAAAGAGCCTTTGTTTGTCTACACTATTTCCCCACACCACTATTCCGTAATTTAACCAGGAGTATGCGTAGGCATAGTATGCTGTTAGAGCAGTTTTAAAATCGGTAGCTCTTTTAAGCTCTCCCAGGGCATATATAAAGCTAGCAAGCTTATTTGCCACTGCATCTATATGAGCCTTCCAGTTTATATTGGTATCTATAGACAAACCCAGCAGTTTAAACTCATTTATGCATTGTATCTGTATATTATTATATGAATAATTTATGTCCAATTTACGCTTTTGATATGGTCTAAATTGCATTATTTTTGTTTTGTCAAAGTTTAATTCTAAGTTATGATCTTTTAACCATGATATTATTGTCGAGAGTTTATCTTCTAGGTTTAAGTTTAAGTTTTCACCACTAGTGTATGGAAAAATTATAGATATATCGTCAGCAAATAAGATACTTTGAGCGTCAATTTCTTTAGGTAGGTCATTAATATAAATTAGAAATAATAAGCATCCTAAAACGCTGCCTTGAGGTATTGACATTGTTATTTTCACTTTATTTTGTAAAGCCAAGGTTACAGCTTCGAAAGGCCTGTGCTAACTGTGTAGTGCTCGAAAACCCTCGAAATTTTCAGTTTTGGCTTATAACTTCTAAAAGTTGCATCACTGGTCTAAGTCACTCCCTACATTGTTAAAGTATATAAAATCTGCAACCGCATCCGCAACCGTAGCTCTCTAGGTCCAATAGAATCCGAGATACAGAACTTCAAACATTGGCCATTTTCCAAGTTCAAAATTATAATTATAGTTTTTCAGGCTGTTAATTTGATTTTACACTATCCTAACAACATCCCAAAAAATCAGTGTAGTGCCATTTTTGCAGCCTAACGCGATTTTTGTGTCTACGGCGACAGGCCTAATGAAATGATTCACTAAAGCGAATCAGTAACACATACAATTTAGAAAGTTTCATCTTTATATCTCATCTGTTTTTCCAACAACTATTGTTTGAATAATATTATTAAATTGTAATTGAAAAATCATCGACGAAAATTGAGGTTATAAAATTAATCTCAATTGTCAATGAACACCTTTTTAAGGTGATTTAAAATTACAATTTCGGGTTTAACTATTAGTAAATAATCAAATCGAAGCACTCAATTTGTAAGTGGCACAACAAACGGTCATCGACAGGTACGTTTTCTGATTCATTTGTTGACATTTTCGTCAGATACTTTTGAAACAGATTATATCAACTTGATAAATTTATCTAGGGCACAATTCATTAATCACAATCGGATTGAATTGTCTCATGTTTCAATTTAATGTTTTAAAGTTATTAAAATTTTGCTGTGCCCGACAGGGTCCATAATTGATTCTATTGTTTTATACTTACCACCTGTATGTGTACAGTCACGAGCATAAGTATGTATATACTTGGCTTTATGGAGAAGCGATTTACTCCTTTATTTTGTGATGAAATTTTGTGTTGCTATGAACATAGTTTTTTCGAACCCATAGGTTTTTGCAATATGTCATATTTCATTGTTGTTTTTGTTATTTCACGCAAAAATCGCTTTTGAAAGTTTCTAAGTGTTGACATATTAGTGCTCGTGACTGTACATTATGGATGCAATAAATATTGAACTGAATTGAAAAAAAAAAACTATGAATTATTCAAGTGAGTACAAATACACCTTTAGCATCTGTGAATAATATTTGGGTAAAGAAAGTAGTTTCGTATGGAGAAGGATGGGTAAGAATCACATAGTTACTTTTTTAAATGTTTTACAATATTTTATATAGGTACATGAGGGGCCCGTGGCTAAATAATAACAGCCGCACAGGTCGATCGGTCAGTTTAAGCTACGCTTGCCGCGGTTGGTCTGTGGATGGGTGACCATCTTTACATACCGAGACCCCTCCGTGCCTCGGAAAGCACGTTAAGCCGTTGGTCCCGGCTGTCATTCGTGGATCTTTGACAGTCGTTACGGATAGTCAGAAGCCCGAAAGTCTGACAACCAGTCTTACCAAGGGGTATCGTATTACCCAGTAACTGGGTTGTGGAGGTCAGATAGGCAGTCGCTCCATGTAAAATACTGTTATTCAGCTGCATCCGGTTAGACTGGAAGCCGACCCCAACATAGTTGGGAAAAGGCTAGGCAGATGATGATATAGGTACATTATTTGTATAAGTTTATGTAAGGGCAGAGTATGTACCTAGATAAAATTACTATGCTACAATAGGTATACTTGAATTCGCGAGTCACTTTTATGTTATATAGCACGCAGATCAAAATATATTTCCTACATTTGGTCACAGCTGCGACCATTTTTTATAGGCAGAACGTAGGTCTGAAACGGATACAGAAGCCTTAATACTCACATATGAGCAGAATTCAAATATAACGTTTCAAATATGTATTCAGCTCCGTCGATAGAAAAGCCTCAGTATCAAAATGGAACCTAGATATTTACAGTTTATTTGCTCAATAACTCCATAATTTCCGCGGCGTAAGATTTCCACCAGAGATGTGGTAAGTATGTTACGTTGCTATGGATGCGCCTGATATCCACCAATGATATTCATTGATCCACATAGCATAGCACTGGTGGAATCGGGTTCAACTAAGCTATGTTTTTATACCGAAGGACGGGTGCTATGGATAGGAGTTATGGATGCGCGAGCTGTGTAGCTATGTGCAGAACAGTACTCCCCGTGCCTTCCCTACTATCGATGCATCGCATAGCTCGAGCTGCGCATCTTCCCCGCACAGCTACCTCGCTGTGGCGCATCTTCATAGCACATCTTACTCGCTCCGTTACACAGCTTAGAATGGAAACGGTCACATAGTTTCGTAGCTTTGCTTTCACATCCTCGCATCATAGCTGCATGCATAGCACATCTCTGGTGGAAGAAAAGCCTTTCGAAGACAGGGCCTGTGTCCCAGCAGTGGGAACAAAATAGGCTGATCATGAAGAATACAATTCGACTAAATAATAATGTCACACAGTCAATTTAAGGAAACGAATTAGGGTGATATAATTTTACCCTGATGGGCACTCAGGTGTGTAGGTAGGTATGCCATGACAACGTTTTTCCATTTCGATTTCAAGATATTAAATAACGTAATGAGATGTTTTTCTGATCTACGTATAATGAAAATTCTGTAAGTACCAATGTACCGATGTAAGTACGTTTATGCGAATAATGAAATCTTTATCACATTCCACAGAATGAAATGCGAGCGTAATTACAATTTGATTAATTATGTCGATGTTAAGCTGGGAATGTTACTGATTTCATGTTACTTTGTACTTACTCGCTAGGCTGCTCGCTGTAGGTATGTATGTACTCACACAACTACATTTTAAACTTGTACAGTCACAAGGACCAATATGTCAACACTAGGCAACTTTCAATTGCAATTTTTTCGTAAAATTACGAATGCAACGTTGAAATACGAAACATTACATAAAGCTATGGGTTCGAAAATACTATGTTCGTAACAACATAAAATTTAATAAAAAAGATAAAGTAGTAAATCGCTGTTGACTAAAGCCGAGTGTATACATACTTTTTCTCGTGACTGTAAAACGAGCCTGCCAATAACCGCTTTGTAAAAGCGCCTTGTTCATCATCATCATCACTTCAGCCCGGAAACACGCAATGCAGGGTATAGGCCCCCCCTTTCTTCTGCCATACTTCCCGGTTCTGTGCGTCTCTCATCCAGGTGTTTCCCGCGACTTTGACGATATCGTCAATTCGTCGGCCCTGGTTTCCTTGGCCAAACCTTGGCCAAAGAGTCATTCGGTCACAGCTTCACTCCATCGGCCATCTCTTCGTCTACCTACGTAAATGTCCTGTCCAACTCTACTTGAGGTGCATCGTTCTGTCCCCTTGTTAATCATAGGAAAACTGCCATGGTCACCATCGTTGGGGAAATAATGTAAAGAGCATATAAGTCGACAAGAGAAAGCTTCCTATAAGAAAGCGGTGAACCGTCACACAATACAATGTACTACACACAGGACGATTTCTGCACACAGATTTTAAAGTACGGCGACTCTATCCCGTGCATCAATTCTTGTAGATATGTATCGAATTTGTTTTAGTTTAAATTGGTTTCCGTTATGGTACATAGTTTTGAATCTAGTTCCAAACAATCAAAATAAAGCGATTCGGACAAGTCGCGCGTGTACGCACGATTTACTATAATGCCGCTTCTACGAGTAGATATTGTTCGTTGGTGATCGGCCGTTTCCGTGCGTGTTCGGACAATGAATTTCAATGAACTTTGGTTTATCATAATCTGATAAAAACACGTAGTCTGACCAAATTAATTATGTGTAGTGCGACAATGTAAATTATTATTACATTATTCAACCCCAACATAAACAATAGTTTATGGAAACAATAATGTAGTCATATAATGTAGTAAAATTGTGACTTGACTGGTATTTAGGATAAAGATGTAATTATTGTTAGGTAGGTACGTATTGGTTGACCAAAATTACAATTACCGATCATAATAACAATGTGATTAAAATTGTATATATTTTCGGAATGCTTTAAAGTGGCGCACAATACGGGGCTCGTGGCTAAATAATAACAGCCGCAAAGGGTCGATCAAAGGTTAAGCTACGCTTGCCACGGTCGGTTCGTGGATATGATCATTCGTTACATATCAAGACATTTACATACCTCTGTGCCTCGGAATGCACGTTAAGCCATTAGTCCCGGTGGCATTCGTAGATTTTCGACAGTAGTTACGGGTAGTCAGCAGCCCAAAAAGTCTGACAACCAGTGTTACCAAGGAGTATCGTGTTACCCAGTAAGTAACTGGGTTGTCAGATATTTAAAATACGGCAGCTGCATCCGGGTAGACTGGAAGTCAATCTGTTTGTGTATGTGAGTTTAAATGTTTGTAAACGCACCCACGATACAGCAGTGTGATTCTGTAACCATCTCACCGTGAAAACTCAAGTGAAGTGAACTTGATGTGAGTTGTCAGTAGTGTCAATCCCTAGCATTATTTGGAATGACAGCTCACTCCACGCTCACTTCACCTAAGTTTTCACGGTGAGATGGTTACAGAATCGCACTGCTGTCATTCCAACTAATGCTAGGGATTGACACTATTGACAGCTCACTCTAAGCTCACTTCACCTAACTTTTCACGGTAAGATTTTTACAGAATCGATCGGCAGGAGCAATTCCTAGTGGGGGCAACGTTTAAAAAAATGGATAAATAAATAAATAAATATAGTTGGGCAAAGGCTAGGCAGATTGATTGCTAAAGTGGCGCACATTCATTTTGCGTTAATGGCAATTCCAGAGTATTTCTCGCCCTATCAGCGATATATTTTATATTTGTAAAGTTCACTATCGAAACAAACTTATTGTTATAACAAGCAGTTGCGGCTTGTTATAACAATAACTAAGGAAGCATTGTGTCGCCGTCTTCAATAACATTTGTGTATTTCAGTGCCTCGCCTCGATGTGACTCGGCTGTCTCGAGTTTTAGGGATTTGTCCACCCGGCCGCCGCCTCAATCTGCGCCCGTCGGGGCTGTTCGAATGAAATATGAGTATTATTACCAACTTTATAGCCGTTTTATTTCATTTCTACACCAAACAGTTTCGTATTTTTGTTTTTTTGCATGTATATGAGAACGTTTGTCGGCGTTAACGCTGATGAATTCGAGACTAAATCAGAATGCTTTTGATAAAAAATGTGTTGTGGAAAATAAAATAAAACAAATGCTTGTGGAACAAAATTTCTGCTACCTACTACGTATTTATTATTATTTCATTTATATCATTTACTTTTTAAAACATTTTTAGACATTAAAATAATATAATAAATAATACAGAGTGGCGGGACGGGTACATATTTGAATTTCGAAAATTAAAATATCTACGTGTAAAATATCAACGTTCAAAACATCGAAAATTTAAATACCGATTATATCGTAATATCGAAAATTGAAATACCAATGCTTAAAATGTCTAACATTGAAATGCCGAGTGATAAAAATATCTAATGATTTAAAATATCGATAATCATTATACCTAAGTTCAAAATGTCAACATTTAATACACTTTAGTTCATAATATTTACGTTAAAAATACCTACTAGTTAAAATATCGAACTTGATACTTATAGGAAAAAATGTCGGTAGATTTGAAATTGTCACACTCTGCCAACGCATAAGTCACTCATTAGTCTGTCCACTGCAAACGTTTAACGTATTGTTTAGCGAATACCATTATCATGTCGGATCACGGATTAGAAGTTTTTAAGACTCAAAAAGGGGGATTTAAGGTGCAAAGAAATGGTTTTGCTTATACTAAAAATCGGCTGAGTCATGACAAAATATATTGGGATTGTGAATATAAAGTAAACAGTTCATTCAATTTTTAGTAATCGCTTGTAAATATGCAAGTTTCGAAGTATATTCATCTTTTTTACTAATAGTTTTTTCAATCCTATCCTATCTGTGTTCCTATTTGTGTTTATCCGTGTATTTTTTTTTTACACTTCTCGATTTATTATAAAGGCAATGAGAACTTAGGATGCAAGAGCGAGCGAAGCGAGCTCGGGAATTGGGGAACCCCGACTCGGACAGGTTAGGTTCGAAGGGGATGACGGGGGCTCAAGTGAGCGAGCGGAGCGAGCGAACGAGCCCCCGTCATCCCCTTCGTGTTAGGTTCCTTTAAACCCTGCAGACAGAAATAGGGGCCCCGCGAAGCGGGGCTCCGTCGACTACGCCTTATCCTGCAGCAAGCATGGTTTCTGTCACGGCTCCGGCGCTGCTGGGCTCCGGCTGTCCCACGCGAGCTTATCGTCGTCGATGGTTTTAACGCTCACCACCGCAGCTTCGGCTTACTGGCCGGCCTCGCCGGCCAGCCTCAGCCGCGGCGGCGGCCGTTAAAGCCACCTCCGCCTCAGCTCGCGGGCCGCCTCGCCCCTCCGCGCCTACGCGGGCTTAAATTACACTCTAGGGGTAGGGCAGACAAGACCACGAGGAGTCGGTTTTGCAGCGATTTGTTTCTGTCACTAATTTTTGTAGCACAACATATAAATAAATATCGATATTTAGGACATTCGATACTCTGTACTTCGATATTTAAGTCATTAGATAATATGTACTTCGATATTTAAGACTTTCGATGTCATGTTTGTCGATAATTAGATTTTAGATATATTGGACGTAGATTATCTAACTATTCGACAATATAAACTTACGTTATTTTAATTTTCGGTATTATGGTCGTTCGATATTTAAATTTTCGATGTTTTGAACGTTGACATTTTACACGTAGGTATTTTAAATTTCGAAATTCTAATATGTACCCGGCGGGACTCACAAACTGTAACGATGAATTCAGCAAATGATTCTAGACAGTGTAGAAATGTTTCGTTGGGTATCACAAAAAAAAAAAAAATGAGCTGTTTCATAGGAAAGTACAACATCAGCTACGCGGTCAAAATACAGTGCAAACTCTATATAACAAATCGGAAGGGAACAAGTAAATATTATATCAAGTAATTCGTTAAACTGAGGTTATATTGAGGCTAGGTTGGTCTAAAATTTGTTACAAAGAGGTAAAAACGTGTCGAAACCTATCGCGACTGAATCACATACTATTGGGAACGTTATATAAAGGTTTTGGGTTGACAAAATTCGTTAATTAAAGGTTTACACTTTTTGTTTGATAGTTGAAAATTCGTTATAAAGAGGTTGTTCGCAAAAAATCTTCGCAATGTAAAGGTATATTTTACATTGACTCTTGTGGACAATTCAAGGGGATTACGAAGAATTCGTTAAATCGAGGAATTCGTTATATTGAGGTACGTTATATTAAGGTTGCACTGTATATGGAACAGCAATTTTTTTTTAATGACCGACGTATTATTTGACTTTAGGGGTGTTCAGAATCATCATCTGCCTAGCCTTTTCCCAACTATGTTGGGGTCGGCTTCCAGTCTAACCAGATGCAGCTGAATACCAGTATTTGGAGCGACTGCCTATCTGACCTCCACAACCCAGTTACTGGGTAATACGATACGGGGGTTCAGAATCATGTACTGAATCCATGGTAACAGGTTGGGTGTTGGTGTCCCTGCCACCCTGTATAGGTACCTACTTACTTAAGTACCTAAGTAAGGCAAGTTACAACTTAGCTTAGGAAGGTACTTATTGACTTAGGTACCTTCAAAACAGGTCTAAGATTCCCAATAACCGTTCCATAACACACCATAAACAATACATCAAACCTCGTTTATTGATGATCACGGAACGCTACAAAACTGAGGAATTCATATTTTATGCCACAGACATCTATTACCATAACTATGCCCGGTTATCGCGGGCACGTACTGCGTGATTTGTTTCTGAAGTCTCATAACGATCCTATTGGCCCGATAGCATCTTGCGGCATGAATATTGGCCAATACGGTAATAACAGCGATAGTGCCCATTCGTTGTAATAATTACACGGTTAAAGGCTTGATGCCTTTCTAGTCGTGGAGATTTAGTATGCGTGTTTGTAAGCTTGAGGTCTCGCTTTTAGTAACCAATAAAGATCGTAATCGTACCCCGTATCGGGCATTCAGTAATAATGTGTTATCGTTTCTCGGTACTGCGCTGTCGAAATTACTTAGCAGTTCTAGTGGGTATTATGTTTGTTGATACTTCTTCTTATTAAGTTTGTTATTCTTCTACTATACTTCTTTCTTCTTCCTTTATAAGTTCCTAGACATGGGTAAAGTATATATTCTTTACCCATTACTAGGAACAGTACATAACTGTATGTAATGGGCCAGAGATTTGTAAATATGTTTTTATTATCGAATCCTAATAGGTAATACGGGTTGGCGTCCGCAATCCAAATCAATGCGTGTATTTTGCCTACGGTTTGTAATCCTAACTAATACAATAAATGTGAAAGTGAGTTTTTTTTCGCTTTCACGCTGAAACGGCTGAACGGATTTGGATGAAATTTGGCACATTGCTAGACCATGACCCGAATAAGGACATAGGTTACTTTTCCTCATGGATCGTAGACGAAGTCGCGGGCAACAGCTAGTAACCAACAAGGATCTTAATTTTACCACGTAAGTATGGGTGTATTATCGTTTCTCAGTACTGCGCTGTCGAAATTACTTAGCAAATCTAGTGGTTATTATGTTTGTACTTCTTGAAGTATTCCATTAAAAGTTCCTAGTGATGGGTAAAATATCTGCGCTTAGGACTTTGTTATGGGCCAGATATTTGTAAACATGATTTTATTTTCGAATCCTAACAAATATTATAAATGCGCGAGTTTGTTTGTCACGGTAAAACGGCTGAACGAGTTCGGATGAAATTTGGCACATGGATAGTCCATGGCTTGGGTATTGGCTACTTTTTATCCTGGGGGTCTACTCCGAAGTAGTATCGGCCGAATGTTCGGCCGTTTCCTGCTACGAAGTTACTATTTGGTTCGGTCGGTTGCGTTGCGATCCTACACTCCTACACTGTTTCGAATATTGACTGTGGTCCCGACCCAACTGAGCCGATCCGAACTTTTTTCGCATTTTTCAATAATATTCGGTTCGGCCATGTGTCGGTCCGATCCGAACATTCGCACTTTGCACTTCGGAGTAGGCTCCCTGGATCGTAGACGAAGTTGTGGGCAACAGCTAGTAACCAACAAGGATCTTAATCGTACTACGTATCGGTGTATTATAGTTTCTCAGTACTGCGTTGTCGAAATTACTTATATTAGCAGTTCTAGTGGTTATTATGTTTGTTGAAGTGTTCCATTTTAAGTTTCTAGTACCTAATGGGTAAAGTATGTGTGTGTGTGTTTTGGACTTAGTTACGTAATGGGCAAGACATTTGTAAATATGTTTTATTTTCGAATCCTAACAAATATTATAAATGTGCGAATTTGTTTGTTACGCTTTCACGCTAAAACGGATGAACTAATAGGAAATTCTCCTGTATCGTGGGTGCGTTTACAAACATTTAAACTCACATACACAAACAGCCAGACCCGGAACAACTACTTGTAGGCCATACAAATATTTGTTCCGTGCGGGAATCCAACCCGCGACACGCAGCGCAGCAGTCAATCGCCCAACCGTGCCGTCAAAATATACAGGGTGAAATTAAATTCATGGGCATCCTTTTAAGGGGTCGTTGTACTCATCATTATGAGCAACTTTTACTATGGGACCAAACCTGAAATCGCGAAAAAAAAACAGCTGTTCCCTACATTTTGACGAGTTATGCGAACATAAATGTAGGGAACAGCTGATTTTTATTTCGCGATTTCAGGTTTGGTCCCATAGTAAAAGTTGTTCATAATAATGAGTACAGTGACCCCTTAAAAGGATGCCCATGAATTCAATTTCACCCTGTATACATATACAACATAACGTGTTTGAGGTAGTATGTACTCGTATTTTCTTTCTCATTTCTATGCTGTACGCATTTATGTAACGTGATTTAATTTTCGCAAGGATCGCAATAGTTGTGAATAAAATTGGGTATTGAGCCCTGAGGCTAAGGATTCTTAGAATGTATCGAAGAATCCAAATAAAAATACCGCACGGTACACAAAATCCGAGGCGCTAAATAAAATAAATTGAATCCAGTCAGTTAGTCTAGACCCCTAGACTCACGTTCATCTTGTAAAAATCCTTATTATGTTTTCGTACTTTAATTAAATTCGTCGAATCAATTGAAAAAGCAATTTGGAATTTTCTCGAAGCTGATTTTATGTTACGAGGTTTATTATTTTTTTTGTTTTGTACCTAAATAGCTTCTATTGTAGATTGCTGCTCGATACAAAATTCAATTTCGATCAGAGAATGAAAAAAACGATATCTTAATAAGTTTATTATTCAGTACCTGTAAAAATATCATAATTGGTCTCAAAAATAAATTCTCATTTAGAGCGCCGTGAATAAATTATCATGCTAACGGATAAGGTAACTTCCATAATAAAACGACTACCGATACAAATAATTCATAAAAATTCAAATAATCAAATTGCCTCTATTGTGAATTTGGAGGGAAATTACAGGGACATACCGAGATAGGGAGACAGCCAGACGCAAACGACATCATTTTAGGGAAAGCAGCCGTTTCATTGAATAAATTATTTTCTAGGGAGTTATAAAATGGAAGTGTCCCTATGTAATAGGGTTTAGAGAGTTCAACTGTCGATGTAGGGGCAATCACGGCGTGTGTTCAACCACCCGTGGGGTGTCGTGACCTTTGCATTGCGTAGGTGTTCTTAATGAGTTTGATGTAAACAAAACTTTTGCTCTATTGTGGTGAACGGGGGCCTTGTATAATGTGTGTTCCGTGAATATTACAAGATCAGCATCCTAATTGTGTAATACACTTTCTGTCACAACCTAAATCATTTTGAAGGCTATTGCTAATACATTGCTTCGTATGTTCGAAAAACATGTCTGCCCACAAACGTAAATAACGCAATGAATGTTGTTGAAACGTAAAACGAAACATGTACAATGTTTTATACATAGTAGTAAAAATTCAGTGTGTGTATTATGATTACAACATAATATTCCAATTAGGGAGTGTGTGGTGATGTGCGTTAATTCCGGGACATGTTGTAGGTACCCATAATAATAAATTGTATCTATTTTTGTCTCTATTTTATTGTTTATCTATATTAATTCTAATCTTGGCTCTCGTTAATTAAGTGGGAAGTCACATTTTCATCTCATCTGTCAGCCCACGAGAAAATATCGCGTCGGGATTTTATCGCGCACTGGATTTTTAACTCTCAGTTTCGAGCCGAGCATTGATAATCCAACAGAGCGCATCCCAGCGCGTTAAAAAACATACTGTTAGATTTTCAACTCTCAGTACAAACCAGTGTGTTGAAAATCCTGTGCGACGGGCGACGGGCAACCCGCCCGTCGAATCTCTCCCACGCCCGAAAAAAAAAACGCGCCCGTGCGAAACTGAGCTTACTCCGTGATATTACGTACTTGATACATATTAATAGCATTCTTAATTAATTGATGGTACACTTCTACCTTCAGGTATGTACTTGATCCATTAAGTCTGAACAGGCTTAGGGATGCTTTCCCCAGTCCTTTCCCTTTCCTTCCTATTTTAAATTTGCCGCCACGCGTACTCATCCAGCGCTGTGCGCGGGCCAAAGACAACCCATCGCTCCCGCCATCTGGCGGCATAAAGACGCAAAAACGAGTTCGAACGAAACGTAAGACCGGCCGGCAGCAATCCGCGCGCGCGGTGAAAAACCACCAAAATATCGTGAAATACGACTGCTAGTGATACAGTGAGGTGATCTCCTGGCTCCCAGTATCCCGTGAGTACCTGACCTCTTTCAATTTTGTATCCTCTAGCCTGTTTCTGAATAGGAACCTTCAAAAGCGTACTTGGCGATACGCGATACTCAATCATATTTTTGGTCCATTTCGAGCGCGAATACCTGTAGATTACAGTTTTTTCAGGCATTCACAGGTTCAATTTCAATAGAAAACTCTGAGAATTGCTAGATTTACGCATTTTTAAAGTATTATCCTACAAAATTGTGTTGGTCATACTCGCAGTGTAACCGATGCGGATTCAGAGGTCATCTTAATTAAGTCGGGTTATAGCACAATAATTCACGTAATTTACGGAAATTATTGTTTGTAATCTTATTATCTTTATCTATTCACGTTATTTATACATTAACAAACGTTATTAAATAACTATTTCACCTAAAAGTATTGATTTACACCTAATAAATCTCAACTTAGTGTCGTATTTTCATACCTACATTACTTTTTATAAAAATACAAAATGGAAGAGGGTAAACTTAGACTTCTTCAATCTCAACGCGAATATGTTTATCGTGATATTCAAATCCTTTACGACTTATCCAAAACAAAATAACATATGACAAGAAAATAAAATAACATATGACATGAAACTAAACGGTGATGGACATACACAACAATAACCTGACAAATAATAGCACAAAACTTGTTAGTTTCAACTGTAGGTCGGTTACCCGCTCAATTGAGTGCGTGAGAGGGTTATGCCGGTCAGCTGACATAGTTGCCTTGCAAGAGACGTGGTTGCAGCCGCAAGATATTGCATTCCTGGGCACGATTGATGCTGAGTTCGATTTTACGGGAAAGTCGGCGATAGATACCGGCGCCGGTGTGTTACGCGGAAGGCCATTCGGAGGTGTCGCTTTACTGTGGCGGAAAAACGTATTTCAATCAGTATCTGTCATACAGTGTTTGAGTGCGCGTATATCGGCGATAAAAGTGATGTGTGGCGACAGAGCGATATTAGTGTTCTCGGTGTACATGCCAACGGACACAGCCGACAATCTTGCCGAGTTTACGGAATGTTTGGGTGAGATGGCGGCGATAGTTGAGGAGTATTGTGTGGACTCTGTTTTTATGATGGGCGACTATAATGCGCAGCCCGGTGAGCGGTTTGGCGTGGAACTGTTGGACTTTTGTGTTGAACAGAACTGGCGATGTGCCGATGTTGACATATTGGGACTTTCCTCGGACTCGTATACGTACGTAAGTGACATTTATGGATCTCATAGTTGGTTAGATCACTGTGTGGTATCTGAAGCGGCATGGGGAACGGTTGTCGACGCAAAGATATTACATGGTGTGTATTGGTCCGATCATATTCCATTACAAATAATGTGTAACTTTAACTTACTTAAAACTAAAACCAGTACGTATATAAGCATTCGAAATAAGATTGTGTGGGGTGAAAGGGATTTAAAACAAGCAGACTTATATAAAAATTTATGTACGACGAGATTAAGAGAAATTGATTTTCCTTCTGAATTTGAAAATTGTAGTGACAAATTGTGTACAAATGTAGAACATAGATGTATTATTGATAAAATGTATAATGAAATTATTGACATATTAAGTAGTGCGTCTTGTATTAGTTACTCTGGGCCGGAACAAAACAAAAGAAAGCCAGTAATAGGGTGGAACAAACATGTTCGGCAAGCGCATGTGGAGGCTCGACTTGCTTTTCAGAATTGGGTACTATGTGGTGAACCAAAAGTGGGTACTTTGTATACTACCATGCGAGAGAAAAAAAAAGCCTTTAAAAGTAAATTAAAGTGGTGTCAGGAGAATAGGGAGCAAATTAAAATGGATATAATAGCATCCTGTCACGACAAGAAGGATTTTGTTAAGTTTTGGAAGCACACTAACCAACTGAATGGCAGGTCGAGCCTTCCTGCGAGTGTGGAGGGTGTTAGTGAGCCTGCATCCATTGCAAACTTGTTCAAGAATCACTTTGCTGTGAAGTCCCCTCTAGGTGCAATGGGAGAGGCCTTGGCGGCTAGGGAGCCAGCAATGGGATCGCTAGTAAGGGTTTCGGCTAAGGGAATAGCGGCAGTTTTGAGAGGTATGAAGCGCGGGAAATCACCTGGGCACGATTATTTGAGCATCGAGCATTTGCTAAATGCGGGTGTGCATATGCCCAGAGTGCTGGCTTTGTTTTTTAATTTCTGTTTCTCACACACGTACCTACCGCACGATCTAATGAAGACCTTGGTTGTGCCAATTATAAAAAATCGCACTGGGGACGCTTCGGACATAAACAACTATAGGCCCATATCGTTGGCTACGGTAATTGCAAAAGTGTTGGACAGTGTGCTGGACAAACAGTTAAATAAACATCTGTCGCTACACGATGCCCAGTTTGGCTTCAGAACGGGTCTGTCAACTGAACATGCTGTTCTCTGTCTCAAGCACACTGTTCGATACTATACGGACAGGAAAACCCCTGTGTATGCATGTTTTCTTGACTTATCAAAAGCCTTCGATCTGGTGTCCTATGGTGTTTTGTGGAAGAAGTTGTATGAGGAGACGACGCTTCCGAGTGAGGTGGTTGAATTATTTAAATATTGGTACGGCCATCAAACCAATATGGTGAAGTGGGCAGGGTCGCTGTCCGATGCGTACGGGCTGGAGTGTGGGGTCAGGCAGGGAGGTCTGAGTTCCCCGAAACTCTTTTGTCTATATATGGATCGGCTGGTTCGTGAGCTCAGTGGCACTATGATAGGTTGTTCGATTGACGGAACAATTGTCAATAACATAAGTTACGCCGATGACATGGTGCTGCTGGCCCCATCGATCAGCGCCCTCAGGACACTGTTATTGGTTTGTGAGCGATATGCGGAGGCCCAGGGTCTTAGATATAATGCAAAAAAGAGCGAGTGCCTGATGTTCAAAGCAGGTACTAAGACCTATGCAGTACCACCTATCACACTCGCGGGAACCGCTCTAAAGTGGGTGACATCCTTCAAGTATCTGGGGCACTGGGTCACTGCTACACAGACCGATAACATTGACATAGAGAGGGAACGTAGGGCGCTGTCAGTCAGGGGCAATATGTTGATCCGTAGGTTTGCGAGGTGTTCAAGTGATGTAAAGGGTACTCTGTTTAGGGCATACTGCCAATCTTTTTATACTTGCAGCCTATGGGTCGACTACTCGCGGCGGGCTTACAGCGCCTTGCGAGTCCAATACAATAACGTATACAGGGCACTGTTGGGGCTGCCGCGACACTGCAGCGCATCAGGGATGTTCGCTGAGGCACGTATAGATGACTTTTATGCTATTGAACGAAAACGTATCGCATCCCTGATGTGGCGGGTGCGTGGCAGCGCCAACAGCCTCTTGAAGACCGTATCGGATAGGGCTGATGGCCTTATATGGAAACACTGGACGAGGACGATAGTGTTGCCGTCTAACCGTGCCCAGAAGTAGTGTGTTATTGTCTTATTATGAATTATTATTATTATTATCGTATCTGACATGTTTTAGAATTCATTAATTAATTGAGGTATATGTACTAACACTAGCTTTATAAGTTGTTTATGTCTTTACTAACATAAGTGGATTGTACTATCTGACAAATAAATTATTATTATTATTATTATATAAAACTATGATTCAAGATCGTTCAAAGGTATCGTCGTTCAAGGCGAGATATACTCGAATACATTCAATTCGCGAAGAATTTATTGAGTTATGTAGTAAAATTCAAACTTTGGAGTTAGCCATGAAACCTGATGCACAAGTGTGTCAAAAGTCTTTGCGTTCGTTTGATGATTTGTACTATGCCGTAATCAGTGCAGCGGCTGACTTGCAGATCGCTGATAAGAGCGGAAACATCGACGGGACGTCGCAGGTGCCCGCGCGGGCGGGTGAGTCCGACTCCATGCAAACGGGACGTAACGTGCGGCTACCTAAACTTGAGTTACCTAAATTTGATAGTAAGATAGAAAACTGGCAAACATTTTATGATATTTACAAAACTTTAATTCACGATAATAATTCGATTTCGCAAATAGAAAAATTTCATTATTTAGCGTCTTGTTTACAAGGCCCGGCTTTGTCTATTATCAAAGGGATTCCGATGACCGCCGATAATTACGAAGTAGTTTTTAATAGCCTGATCGAGCGTTATCAAAACAAGCGTATTATAGCTTTAACATATCTAGACAAATTCTTTAACCAGCCAGTAATAAAATCGGGTAACTTCCAAGATCTACAAACTTTAACAAACGTAATTTATGGGTCATACCATGCACTCCAAGCTTTAAAAATTGAAAATTTAGGTGATTTTATCTTATTTTGTTTAACGTCACGCGCGCTGGACTCGGACACGCGTAATCGTTTCGAATCTCAGAAAAACATTTCACAAATACCTACCTTTTGTGAATTGTTAAAGTTTCTTCAAGATTATGTTAAAATCTTAGAAACTAGTCATATATCTTCTAAATCTAATATCAATAACAATCCTATCCCCCGTAACCTTGAAGGGAAAAAACCTTCGCCCGCGTCTAGTAGGCAAAATAGCAGCGGATCCAAACGCTCATCTTATCTCGCAAAATCTATCCCACCTGCAAATGTGGCTTGTGCTCATTGCAGTGATGCGCACTCGATTTATCGGTGCCCTACCTTTCAATCCTTAGATTCTCGTGCTAGACTCGCGTTAGTACAAGGTAAAAACAATATGTGTACAAATTGTTTACGGACAAATCACGTCATAGAAAACTGTGTATCTAAAATGTCTTGTACGGTGTGTGGATCACGTCATCATACCCTATTGCATGTTGACCCAGCGTCATCCAGCGCCAGCGCAACCACTGGAGTGAACGTTACGGCTCATTCTCACGCCGCCGTTCCCAACCGCGATATGGTTTTACTAGGAACATGTCAGGCGCGCGCGTTCAACACCGCCGCCGGCACTCAATGTACCGTGCGTGCACTCGTAGACAGTGGGGCGCAGGATTGTTTTATAACCGCTGCGTGCGCGCGAACACTCGGGTTAAAACTCCGCCGATGTAATCTTCGCATAGCCGGACTAGGACAAAACTCAGTCACACAAGTAAGGGGGCTGACGGAATGCACTATACGACCTGTACATGGTGATGCTCCACACTTTAATATCAAGCCAGTCGTATTAGATAACATCACTGCTCTAATACCTAGCGTTAAAGTACCATCAGTCGTTCGAGAACGTAGCAACCATCTAGTGTTAGCCGATCGCGACTACGATGTTCCCGCCAAAATCGATTTATTAATTGGGGCGGAGCTATTCCACGAAATCTATGACGGTCGACGTATCAATCTGGGGCCCGGTTTACCTACCGCTCTGCATAGCGTTTTCGGGTGGATTCTGTCAGGGGCAGTAAACTCTAATTCTGCACCTTTAAACACCGCGTGCTCGTTAGTGGCCACCACATTTAAATTAGATGAGCAAATTCAAAAATTTTGGGAAGTGGAGGAACCACCGCGCGCTGTTATCACCGTACCCGAGAATGATACCTGTGAACGCATTTACACTGATTTAACCTATCGCGAACCTGACGGACGATACGTCGTACCTATCCTCTTAAAGGATGGCGATCGTTCTTTGGGTGAATCCTACAATAGTACCTTGTCGCGTTTGACTCATCTTGAAAAGAAACTTAATCGTCAGACTGAACTTAAATCCGATTATGTTAATTTTATGCGCGAGTACGAGAATTTAAACCATATGTATCCCGTACCTAACTCTGCGGTACCTACTCTCAATCGTTATCTTATCCCTCACAGTTGCGTCGTTCGCCCAGAGAGCACGACCACTAAATTGAGAGTAGTTTTCGATGCCAGTTCTAAAACTACTAACGGTCTATCTTTAAATAATATTGTATTCACTGGCCCTAAGCTTCAAGTGGATATTGTAGATATCATAACCGGTTTCAGATTACACACAGTAGTTTTAACTTGTGACATCTCAAAGATGTATAGAGGAATCTTGATTAGACCGGAGGATCGGAACTTTCAACACATACTATGGCGAGAATCTCCTAGTGATCCAGTTAAAGAGTACGAACTTGCGACTGTCACCTACGGAGTTAGTAGTTCGCCTTATCTGGCTATCCGCACCCTCCACCAATTAGCAGCCGATCATGGCGCCGCGTATCCACGCGCAGCTGAAGCTCTTCTTCATGAGACATATGTCGATGATATTACGACCGGCGCGCCCTCTGTACGCGAAGCCATAGAACTAAAAGACCAACTTATCAGTTTATTAGGTTGTGCTCAACTTGAGCTCCGAAAATGGAGTAGCAATTCACAATCCTTACTTGGAACTTTGCCTGTAGATCATTGTCAAACACCTAAACTTTTCTCTGAAGAAAGTGATAAACCAACGTTAAAAATCTTAGGAGTCCAATATGATCCTGTGAGTGACAATTTCAGTTACTCACAGTCCCCAATCGAGGACAATGAATGTACCAAGCGTTCCATCTTATCTAGCATCGCGCGTATTTTCGATCCTCTTGGGTGGCTCACACCTTTTATCTTAAAAGCCAAATTGCTCCTTCAAGATCTGTGGCGTCTGAATCTTTCATGGGACGAACCTGTGCCCAGAGACATAGCTCTAGAATGGCAGGGTTTTATAGCGGATCTTCATAACTTAAAAACAATAGAAATCCCTCGTAGAATTATACCTTCTCACTCTAAGGAATTTCAACTCATCGGATTTTGTGATGGATCCACTAAAGCCTATGGATGTTGTGTTTATCTTCGTGTCGTTACCTCTCACGACGTACAAGTTTATCTTTTAATTGCTAAGTCCAAAGTAGCACCTCTAAAAGTGTTGACTGTCAACCGCTTAGAGCTTTGCAGTGCTGTATTACTGTCCAAAGTAATAAATCGCATTCATTCTTTGCTTAGTTCAAAAATAATTTTGAATAAATCTATCTTGTTCACAGACAGCTCGACTGTATTGTCATGGTTGAACACTGAACCACATAAGCTTAAGACCTTCGTTGCCCACAGAGTGGTCCTCATTAACGACAGTACTGTGCCAACTGAATGGCGACATGTGTCCACCCATGACAACCCAACCGACATCTGTAGTCGTGGCTTGTCTTGCTTATCTTTATCTTCTTCTCAAATCTGGTGGTCTGGTCCTCAGTGGCTGTCCAATGAACCCTGCAACTGGCCTGTCTCAGCAGTTGAAGGGTCAGATACCGTGCCAGAACTTAAGCCCGCATCACGCGCATGTCATACTGGTGTGACACGTGAAGCTGACTTGCTTGAGTCCATCATGGAACGCCACTCCTCTCTTTCCCGAGTGGAAAGAGTGGTTGCATGGATCTACCGTTTCATCAACAACGCGAAAGCTAAACGTTCTGAGCGTAACTTATTCCCTTATCTGACAGCCACTGAACTAGTCCAATCTCTAGATCATTTAACAAGATATGTTCAACATCAAAGTTTTAATGATGTCATATCTTTAATATCATCCAAGAAACCTTTACCCAAACATTTATCTAAACTCTCTCCTTTTCTTGACACTCGCGGAATCTTGCGAGTGGGGGGACGTCTCAAGCACGCGTCATTACCAGATCGCGTCAGACATCCATACCTCTTACCTAAGATTTCTCGATTGAGTACTCTTCTTATTGACCACTATCATACAACTTATCTTCATTGTGGTCCTCGCCTACTCCAATCTTTAATCATGCGTCGATTTTGGATACTCGGCGTTAGAAATCTTATCAGATCGCGTTTATCTAAATGCGTGACCTGTTTTAAAGTCAAACCTATTCCACTTCAACCTTCACAAGGTGATCTTCCATCTTCCCGACTACAACCGGGTCATTGTTTTCAAACAATCGGCATCGACTTTGGAGGTCCTTTTATGATAAAGGAAAGTAGACGTCGTAACGCTAAAACTTACAAAGCGTATCTTTGCCTCATAGTCTGTCACGCGACCAAGGCCGTTCATCTTGAGCTGGTTACTGAGCTCACATCTGAAGCATTCATAGCGGCCTTAGATCGTTTTGTATCGCGGAGAGGACTTTGTCACTCCATAGTCACAGATGGTGGTATTAACTTCGTGGGTGCCAGACGTTACTTGTCGGAAGTTAGCGAAATGCTCAACCGCGAAAGCGGTAGTATTTCCAGTCACCTCGCTTCTCGAGGAATCAAGTGGAAGCTCAATCCTCCTTCCGGTCCTCACTTCGGAGGCATTTTCGAGAGCGGTATAAAATCGACAAAATATCATCTCAAACGTATTATCGGTTCCCAGATTCTTACCTTTGAAGAATTTTATACCATCCTAACGAAGGTGGAAGCCATGTTAAACTCTAGACCCTTAGTGGAACTATCTTCCGATCCCGGCGAGGTTGACGCTCTTACAGCTGGTCACTTCCTCATCGGTCGACCTTTAGTATCTCTGCCTGAACCGAGGTATGCTGAAAACGAGACATTACGTACTCGTTGGCAGCTATTACAGCGCCTATCACAGAGCTTTTGGCGCACTTGGCAAAGGGACTATTTGCATACCTTACAACAGCGAATGAAATGGTTTAAACACGGCAACCGTCACCCAAAACTGAACGATCTTGTAACCATTTATGAACCTACCTTACCTGCTAACGAATGGAGGTTGGGACGCGTTGTACAGCTCCATCCGGGTAAAGATGACATTACTCGTGTTGTGACAGTCAAAACATTGAAAGGCTTACTTGTAAGACCTGCTGTCAAAATTTGTCCTCTTCCAATCGAACAAAATAATTAACTTATCTACACATATTTCTATACTTACAATTTAACGCACTTATAACATATCAACATTTTCAAGTATTTAGTATTATATCAAATTATGTATTGCATTTAAACTTATTTTGTTCTTATCAGCTTAACTTTAAACTTAACATCTTATCAGCATGATGACAAATGAATCTGCATAGGCCGTAAGTCTCGAACTTCATCTATCTTATCTTATGAAATCCCTGGGTGATTTCAAATGGGGGGATATGAACAGGCTTAGGGATGCTTTCCCCAGTCCTTTCCCTTTCCTTCCTATTTTAAATTTGCCGCCACGCGTACTCATCCAGCGCTGTGCGCGGGCCAAAGACAACCCATCGCTCCCGCCATCTGGCGGCATAAAGACGCAAAAACGAGTTCGAACGAAACGTAAGACCGGCCGGCAGCAATCCGCGCGCGCGGTGAAAAACCACCAAAATATCGTGAAATACGACTGCTAGTGATACAGTGAGGTGATCTCCTGGCTCCCAGTATCCCGTGAGTACCTGACCTCTTTCAATTTTGTATCCTCTAGCCTGTTTCTGAATAGGAACCTTCAAAAGCGTACTTGGCGATACGCGATACTCAATCAAAGTCTTACTCCAATTTCTGTCACTTCGAAGCTACTTTACCCCTAATTGTTAACTAGGTAAGTGCTGTGACAATCTTTAATGAAGTTGACTTAGTTCGTCTTTCATTACATTTAATTTAATTTAGGAAAGATACTAGCTAGTAACGTTACTTTAAAGTATTTTCTACATTACTTTAGTAGGTATTAGGTACTTATAGTTCGTTTTTTAATCCTTGAGACTAATCTGACAGGTGTAATGTCAACCTTATAAACTAAAAAAACGCAAACACAAAGGACTTAAATGTCAGATTTGCCTCTGGGATAAAAAAACGAACTATAGTAGGATCTTGTCTTAAAGGAGAGCCGGTAGCGAAATTCAAATTTTCTTAAGTTTTTTGCAATTTTCAGGTTAGTGTCAGGTTAATCATTTTAAATTTTCTGTGAAAATTCAATATTCTGTGAATATTTCAAGCGTCTACCTGTTGCCGTTATTAATATCGAGCAAAAAACGGCAAAAAATCACGTTTGTTGTATGGGAGCCCCACTTAAGTATTTATTTTATTATGTTTTTAGTATTTGATGTTATAGCGGCAACAGAAATACATCATCTGTGAAAATTTCAACTGTCTAGCTATCACGGTTCATGAGATACAGCCTGGTGACAGACAGACAGGCGGACAGTGAAGTCTTAGTAATAGGGTCCCGTTTTTACCCTTTGGGCACGGAACCCTAAAAACGTAAGAACATTTTAAGTTTCGCGGGCTACCCTGGTGGAATAGATTTTTAAAATAGAATAAATTAAAAAGACTAGAAACTCCTGTTACGGAGAAATTTTTTTTTACCATTTGTAATATTAATATCTATAATAATTTTTGTTTGCATTTATTTTCATGAAACATCAATGAATTTAGCAGTAACTTATGAGTTGCTGACATCAGCAATTATTTGTAGAAATCCTGCTATTTATTTAAATAATTATAGAAGAAACGATAAAATCAGCAGCACCTGATGCCGAACTGTAAAACTTAAAGTAAACGAAATAGTAACAGTAATTAGGTTTAATTTTTTACTTTTCTTTTTAGGCAAACTTCTTGTAGAAAAATGATAGAAAGCTGAAATTAACGAGTTCGTTGGAACATATCTTAGAACAGTTATACATTTTTTTCTGTCATTTGTATGGCGTAGTGAAATTCGATCTTTGCGTGGAAGCTAGCATCTTCATGATAAAAAATAAAAATACATTTTGAAGAATTTTATTTTATCGAAGTTGGTATAGAAATGTAAAAACTTAGTACAAAAAAATCCTAGAATACAGAGTCTGCTTCAGATCAACGGAGCACTGGGGGCCTTCTCTCTAATATCGTCAACGAAGATACGGGCCCAACCGTAAGTAATTCGAAACTTCGAAGTGAAGCCTGCATCCCAAAATTAACTTTTTTGGACGTGCCACGTCGGGAGTAGAAACAACTGTCAAATCATTCTTAGGTCGGGCCACAAACTAATCTTATGTCCGTAGGTGATACGGAGTAGGAATCGCTCGTAACTTCGGTCAAAACTACGGATTTCGTGGTAAGGGGTTAGACCTGAAGCGGACTATTTGTTTTAAGTACAGATACTAAAACAAAATGTAAGGTATGTACGGCCACCAAAGGATATAAGTTACCAGGGTCGTCGAACATAGTTGAAGTTTGGTAAGAAACCGATTGATGTTTTCGAATGAAATTTAGTTTCATAAATTAATTGTTTGTTTTCTGTTCTTTAAATAAAATTTTATCCGAAAAAATCAATCCGTTTTTTACTAAACTTCAACTATATCCGACGACCCTGGTTACTTATCTCCTTTGGCGACCGTACACGGGAGGTTTAAGCTATTTAGTACGTAAGCCTCCCTGCATATACAGGGTGGCAGGGACATCGACGCGCAAACTGTAACCATGAATTCAGCACATGAATTTAGACCCCATAGCGTAGAAATTTTTCGTCGATTAAAAAAAGTCTTCTGTTTCATAGAAAAGTGCAATACCTACGCGGTCAAAATGTATGGAACATCAATATTTTTTTTAACAATCGACGAAAAATTTCGACGCTGTGGGGTCTAAACTCATGTGCTGAATACATGGTTATAGTTTGCGCGTCAATGTCCCTGCCACCCTGCATACATCCACCATCCATACACCCTGTATACATCTTGTTACCATAACACAAGCATTAGGTTGCTTAGCTTGGGACTAGATGGCGCTGTGTGAAATGTCCAGGGATATTTTTATTATATTATTATTATACAGACATACATGAGCCACTTGACAGATGATGTGTATTGCAGAAGTTACACGTGTGCTAAGGCATGGGGGTGCTCGGGCTCGCATCGGAATTTCTATTATTACATTTTATTTCCCCGACTTTAGCTGTGTGCTATGAATATCCTCGTACTCTTTGAGCCAATTACTGTTGATATGGATGTTTTCATGGTATTCATAGTTTCATGTGTTCAGTGTCTATGATAAATAACAGGGAACGTTGTGGTATGAGATATCTTCTATAAAAGGAAGGTGCAATATCGAAAACTAGAACCAACCAATTATCGTTCGGATATCAATGGAAAATACGAGCTATATTGGTAAATAATATTTTAAATAATCCCTGTATCGCCATCGCTTTCATTGTTTTTTATGTGTGAGTGATAAATGAACAATTTCAGGTCTCATATAGCGCATCAAGTACCAAAATAGATAGAACAGAGGCGCTCTAAATTAATTTATTAAGATTGTCACAGAGTTGAATTTTGAACTAAGCCCTTGTCTACGTTCTCAAGAAGAAAATAATTTCACTACAAGATATTTTGTATCTTTTATCAAAAACACATTATAATTAACGTGAAATTATTTGTAGACACAGCGAATTATAGTCAAGTTTAATATTATATTTTTGTTTGTTTGTTTGAATTTTACTCACGAAATATGTGGACATGGAAAGCTGGGATGTCTGGTACACGTCCGATGCCTTCGACAGCTTGCAACAGAGTGATGACGTACCGTACTCTCTCAGATGGACAGTTGACATGACACTTGGCAGCTTGTTTTGCCTTTGTCTTTGAATGACGGTGCTCTCTAGTGAAGATTTGGATCCGCGTAACACTGGTCAGTTTCTCGCAGTCTTCAGATTATTTAATTCGCCAGTTTCGTTGATTAGTCAGTTTCTCTGATTCGTTAGTTTTACCGATTAGTCTGTTGTATTAACTCGACAGTTTCCAGTATTTGCCAGTTTTCGTCGATTCGTCAGTTTTGTACACTCAAGGGAAAAAGTTTTTGATAATATCAAAAACTTTTTGTCCGGTAAAAGGCAATAAGCAAGAGAAACAACATTTGTCTCGTTGACTGTACATACTATATAGCCATGTCTGCATGAATAGAGGAAAACTGTGTGAATAAATAAAGATTATGTAAGTACATAATCTCAGATATAATATTTTTATTTTATTCAACACTGGTGTTAGAAAAATAATTGTGTACAGACGCCAGCAGGTCAAGCTACCCGAAACTGTCAAATTTTCCCAATCAAACTTGAACCCTAATACTATAGCGATAAAGTTGAAAACCTATTAAAGAAATTTGACAGATTGTAGTAGCTTGATGTGCTGGCGTCTGTACATCTACATAGGTACCCAATGTAGCCACAATTCAATTGAAACGTAATATTCTGGACAGCCGGTGTGCAAAACTTTACACCGTACCATAAGGCCCATCGTCCACGAATCCACTCAAAAGTATTGTTTTACAAATTTAAATCACCAATAAGTAGCTAGAATGCTGCTGAATTGGCAGTGGACTGGTTATGTTTTTCGAAGGATCGGAGGCCGGTGTAGCAGACGAGTCCTGGAGTGGAGACTGCGTATCGGCAAGCGTAGTGTGGGACGCCCCCCACTACGCTTGCCGATACGCAGGACAGATGACATTAAAAATGTTGGGCAGTGATAAACAGACTGCATGCGGAAGGCGGAGGATAGGATGTTGTGGCGCAGACTGGGAGAGGCCTATGTGCAGCAGTGGACTGCGATAAGCTGAGTTGTTTTATATTGAGCCAGAATCTCACTAGCACTAGAGTTATCATGGCGGTCCGTACACGACGCAACCAAATCACAAACTAGGTAATACCGTTGTAGCGATATCTATGTACAAACGCCACATGCGAACAACGCGTCACACAAAAATCCTGCATCTCGAAAGCAGTGTTTACCGCGCAACCAGCATAATTACAACGGCCTAACATGAATCATCGGGCAGTTGCCTGCAGACATAACACCCGTCTGGTCGGAGGATCCTCCTTTTTCTATGGAGGATGAGTGAACTTTACACCCTGTTCCTCATACCTCTAAACCGTGTTAGTAAGTGCGTATACACACGAGCGGCACGCGTCAATGGGAAAGGCAACTGCAGACGTCGACAACGTACTGCTCGTGTATTTGACTACGGTGCTATGTTGCGTCGTATACCTACGCTCATTGAAATATCTAAATAAAGTCCTCCAGAACGTGTTTTGGCCACGGCCACGGAGACTAGCCTTCGGCGCGATCAGAGAGAGATCAGGCGCAGGACCAACGGCTAAACGTGCTTTTAAATATTTACTAGTGTTGTGATATTCTGGGTGTCGTGGGCGATGGTCCTAAGAGTCACAAATCCTATTGCAAACGAACACCGGATGATCCTGTTACCTTTGTATCCGTAAAAGTTTGCGCATACACTCCAGACCACTCCATTTGATTGATACACTTTTTTCCGGTCGACTGGGTATTAACAACTTCATCACTTATTTTCTTCCCAAAGGATGGGCTGGCTTTTGTTTGTGGGTAAATAGCATTGTACAATATCCGTCTGTTTATATGGGACGTCGGGTTTTAGAAAAAGTTCGACTTTGTAGAGTGTCGTCTCCGATACCTACTCATACCAGCGAGTTAATTGCGTAACACACTTATAGTAGCAATGGCTTTCAGTTTGAGAGGTCAACCACATTCATTGCGTTGTTTATGTTGTTGAGCAGACAATTTTTTCGAACATCCTTCAAAATGTGTGTTAGGCAATTAGGGTGTTGTGCGACAATTTCTTTCTTAAGCTCGATCTTAACGGCCGTCTGCTGTATTTGAAGTCCGATTTATGCGTATCGTAGTTTTTATCATGGTTGTGATCTGGGAAAAGAGAAAATATATTAAATATGCTGAAGAGGACTTAACGACTGTTGACAAACAAGATCCAAACTTTTATTTCATGAATAAACCATTTAGTCCTAATTTTTTTACTTATAAAAAGTTAAAACTGAGTTGACATTAACTCGTGATTTTCTGATATCTATCTTGTCCATATAAAAACCGGAAGAAGATCATACATAAATACAATACTAAGAGCAATCTGAGAGCAGTCGCATAGCTGCATATTCCATTAAAACAACGGTACCTGCATGGTCCAGGGTGTGAAAGACATTGATTTGTAAAACGCTAAGGTGTCATAGAAGAGCGGTGGCCGCCACCAGCCGCAGTGGCTGTCAAGTAAATGATGGCAGTAGCAAAGATTTGAATCCTTAGATTCGCACTACCGCGTCAAAACATAATTCCGATCCAGCCTGTCCCTTGCTGACCTCTCACAGCGACGCCCTAAGCCGAGGTCCGTACCCCACAGGGGGTGCCCTTGGCCTTAGTTCGTGTAGTCGCTTAGTTTTTAAGTTTTAGTCGCATTTCTGATTTGTTTTGACACTTCTGACATACATACAATGACGAAGTGACTTCACTTGATTGTCATGAAAACGTTGTTTTATAATGTGTGAGCCTGGCCTCACTGTATGCACACTTTTTCTTCTGACTAAGTACTGTGACGGTAAATCTAGCGATTTAAATCTTTGGGCAGCGGGGATTCACTTAATGTCGTCCACTGCTGGACACAGGCCTGCCGTAAGCACCTCCATTTCGACCGGTTCTGTGCTTCTCGCATCCAACGGGTTCCTGCGGCCTACACAAGTTCGTCGGTCCACCTTGTGGGAGGCCTTCCATCGCTATGTCTTCCGGTACGCGGTCACCACTCCAGAACCTTTCGGCCCCACTAGCCATCTGATTATTCTTGTATAAATTATGTTTATTAATGAATTTTATTTAATTTGTGGAGTATTCCAGCCAGTTATTATTTAAACAACCATAGAACGGAACCCACAGAAAGCCCGCATCTTATGAACAAATAACACTTGACGGGAAATGTTCTAGAATACAAATTAGACGAGAGATGCAATTTCACGGAGTGATGTGACGGTTTGAACGGCTTCCAACATTTCAGACGCAGGAATTTCCAATAGGAAATGATTATTTTTCAGTATTAGCTTATATTCTAGTCGACTCTCGTTCATGCAATAAGGGAGACACTTCGGCGTTTTCGTTTTAACCGACTTCAAAAAAGGAGGAGGTTCTCCATTCGACTTTTTAAAACAAATGTAGTATTTCTGGCGTGTTCTGCTGCTTGCCTGTCGTCGCTGCACGGTTGGTTCGATCCTATGGTTTGAACGTGACTAACCGTAGTTATGTGAGCACGAGACAGGATAGAGAAAGTGCTTGTTTTTTCTATTCTATATTTGTTAATTCGATGTAGCTATGATACCCGCACCCTAATTGCGTAACACACTTTTAGTGGCGTCATGAATCATTTTGAAGGATATCGCTAATCCATTGTTTCATATGTTCGAAAAATTTGTCTGCTCCACAACGTAAATAACGCAATGAATGAGTTTGAAATGTTAAAATGAAAGCCATTGCTACTAAAGTTAATTTTTTAAACCCAGATACTAATTTGACAGGTGTACCTAATGTCATATTTGTATAGGTACAAAACTCAAACACACAAGACTTAAATGTCAGATTAGTATCTGGGACTAAAAACGAACGTTACGCAATTATCAAGCCGGTCTAAAACAATTAATACAACCGTACAAAAAATATCATATAATTTAAGCCGACGTGTCACACAATTCAAAGTTTTCTCCAATTGTGTTAATGATTAATTTAGAAAATTCAACCAATCAAATTACGAAAAAGTGCCTCCCTACTAAACCGTTTTGCTAAAAACTTTGCTCATCAGTCATTGGAAACGATTGCACGTTTGTTGCTTGTGATAAATGAAGGTATCAAAAACGAAGTCAGTGGGGTAGGTTACTACTCTCGCTTAGACATTCTCGTTTAGACTTGATGTACGCACCTAAGTACTATTGCTCTGAAGCCACTTAGTAGTATATATATCATAAAAAATATTCAACCGAATTGAGAAACTCTTCCTTTTTTTTGAATTTGGTTAAAAATACGGGGGCATCCGTCATCTTGGGGTAACAGTCAGCTAGGACATGCCGGCACTCTAGTTTTAAAATACTGACCAACAATAGATTGACGTTTAAAAGTGCCTGGCAATCGTCGCAAGATACAAGACTCAGCCCACTTTCGACCTCCGGTCTCCGGAGGGGAGTGATGTAGCGGTATCTACAACGCCACATGCGAACAACGCGTCATACTGATGTCACACAAATCCTGCATCTCGCAAGCAGAGTTTACCGCGCAATTAGCATAGATACAATTTCCCAACATCAATCGTTGGGCAATAGCCCGCCAGACACAACACCCGTCTGGTCTGAGGATCCTCCCTTTTCTATGGAGGATGAGTGAACTTTACATCCTGTTCCTCATACCTCTAAAAAAGTATCTTAAAAGATCTACTTAGGGCTGATTTTTCCAACGCCAAACAATTTTATTCGAGGAATAATTTTGAATTTTTGACAACCATTCCATACACAATCCGCCAGACGCCAATATTATTCCACGAATACAAAATATCAGTCGATTGAAAAATCAGCCCTTGCATAATATCGTTTCATTTCTTGTGGTCAGCTATATTGGTTGAGTTTCAGGTGATTAAAATAAAAAGTTCCAGAAAGCTAGTTTATTTTACAGGGTCTTATTTGTTCAGCATTATTAGAGTTTTGCAAAGAAAAAAATTAAATAAAAATTTTCAAAATTAAATGATCACAGCTCATCGAAGTTCGTTTATTGTCTCGCGCTGCAATACAGTTTAGGTACTAATAAAATTAATTAAATTAATGACACCTTTAAACTCAAGTTACTCTTATAGAAACTCAATAATTATTCCAAAAATAAACTTCAAAGTAAACAAAACATGAGTTGTTTCATTAAGATAGCATCTAAACGCTTCTATTAAACTTAGCAGACAAGAGACTCTTAACAAGCACGAAAGGAAAAAAAAAAACGAAAACTTCAGACGGACGTACAATCATTTAATGAATTCGCAATTTGCATACCGACAACGCCCCCAAGAAAAAAAGTAAGGATCCACCTAGAGAGGACGGTCGAAAACGTTGAAAAATCATTTAATTTTAGCTCGCCTGTCCAGCGTACACAATATGGTTGAAATACGTTGATCAAATTATTTGACTGTAATAGCCACAAACCAAATACGTGATCAAATTTTTATAGCAATTGAATTTGTGGTTTGCATGGCATTATTTTGGAATATTAACCTTTGTTCTGTTTTGTAATAGGGACCTTAATATTAGTAGAGCAATAGTGAGGTTGTATTCACTTAAATGATACAGACACACCAAAAAAATAGTTCAACAACTCTATAATATCTAAAGTTGGTGCTACTTCGTCGTTCTGTAATCGTGCTCTTGTCTTTCCTATTATTGGTGTCCCTTTTGTTCCGTCTTTAAATTAAAGACTATTGACCTTAACTTTTTCCTTTGCCATTGCCGTCCCGTACTATTAGTAACTGAAGTAGATCGGACTAATTACAGGAAACACTTCCGTGGCAATGTATCATCTGTTCCCGACTGTACCTAATAAAAAAAATTCAAAGGGGACCATTTACATTCAGTTAACAGAGTCGTCTATATGTTGAAATGTGTACAGTCGATTCGAAAAGTTGGAACGTTCGGAAAGAGTTACCGAATTCATGAAGTGCAATTCCACTTAGCTTTGGGTCGGTAAAACGCTGATGCGGACGTGGTAATTTGGGTAATTTTTCGACGAGAAGAGTCAGTTCGGCGGTCAAAAGGAATGATTCCATTTCAGCCGATGTGCTCTCACGTAGTTCTAGTAGTTGTATTAATTAAATGCAAGCCCCTGAGTCCATTTTACGAGCCCCGGTAGAGTGGAACTCGTTTCGTTTATCCGCTTCCAGTCATAAGCAATTACTTTGCCGAAACGACTTTCCGAGGGACCACGAACGTGCAAAGAAATTAAGCTTTGCGGATTTTAGGACATTAATAGTGGTTAGCGATTTGAGTGTGGTGTGTCAAGTAGGTATATACGGACTTAAGGATATCTGTTGAATGTGGCAGAGCGTACAGAGTAGGAGAATATTAACGGTATTAACTAGGTATGAAGTATGTTTTTATATAAAATATGAAGTACCTATGTTTTTATTTATAATAATGAACTATGTTTTTATATAAATATGAAGTATGTTTTTATCTTCCCCTATGGCCATGCCGGGGACATCATGGCTAAATAATAACAGCCACACGGGTTGATCGAAGGTCTCTAAGTTACGCTTGCGGCGGCGCGGCGGTCGGTTCGTGGATCGGTGACCATCCATAACATATCAAAACTCCCCCGTGCCACGGAAAGCACGTTTAGTCGTTACCAGCTGTCATTTGTAGATCTTTGACAGTTGACAGTTGTTACGGGTAGTCAGAAGCCCGAACGTCTGACAACCATTCTTACCAAAGGGTATCGTATTACCTAGTAACTGGGTTGTGGAGGTTAGATAGGCAGTCGCTCCATGTAAAATACTGGTATTCATTTGCATTCATTTAGACTGGAAGCCGACCCCAACATAGTTAGGAAAATACTAGGCAAATTGATAAAGCCATACCATATAAGAAGAAATATGGCACGGTATTTAATGGATTTATTTATTTCCAGCTAACGTAAGAACCGGGCCCTATGTCCATAATAAAAAGCTCTTGCCTAGTCCGTTTTTCGTTTCACTGAAGAGCCTTCCCGCAAAATTGCCATTTAAAGTTGTTAATTAAAACAATTAAATTTAAGAAAAAAAGAACGGAAGAAAGAAAATACGTTTATTTGCGGTAAAAATGGCGCCGAGAAAGAACACAAAAACAAAAAAAGAAAGAGAAAAATGATAATTTTATTATTTCATTAAGAAATAACTGTGTGTATTCTACTTTTAAGTCATTCTGACATATAGTTTATTAATTAAATATAAGAGGTTTTTTAAGTTAAACAAATGGACCAGCCCATCGATTCTGTAAAAATCTCACCGTGAAAATTTAGGTGAAGTGAGCTTAGAGTGAGCTGTCAATAGTATCAATCCAAAGATTCTCTATGTGTCAATCCCTAGCATTAGTTAGAATGACAGCTCACTCCACGCACACTCCACCTAAGTTTTCACGGTGAGATGGTTACAGAATCGCACTGCTGAACAGTAGATTGGATGCCCTCGTAGCGTTATTTGAATCTTTGTGTGTACACGGATTTAATAACTTGCTCTGGCTTTACAATTTACAGAGCTGTTCTCAGTTAGCAGTTTCAATGGAGACCCAAATTACTATGTTAGTTTCGACTAAAACCAAGCTCTAATGCCCGGTTTACACGACGCTAGTTTTTGATGCTAGGAGAGCAGGTTTTTAAATTTATAATTTAATTTATTTAATTATTTCTAGGGGCTGTATCTATACGGGCTTGTGGCTAAGAAATAACAGCCGCACGGGTCGATCGATCAGGTTAAGCTAAGCTTGCCGCGGTTGGTCCGTGGATGGGTGACCATATTTACATACCAAGATCCCTCCGCGGTTTGGAAAGCACGTTAAGCCGTTGGTCCCGGCAGTAATTCGTGCATCTTTGACAGTCGCTACGGTTCGTCAGAAGCCCAATTTGACAACCAGTCTAACCAAGGGGTTTCGTATTACCCAGTAACTGGGTTGTGGAGGTCAGATAGGCAGTCGCTCCATGTAAAATACTGGTACTCAGCTGCATCTGGTTAGACTGGGAGCCGACCATACTCATCTGCCTAGCCTTTTCCCAATTATGTTGGCAACATAGTTGGGAAAAGGCTAGGCAGATGATGATTTATTTATCATCACAAAGTTTGTTGTGGTCAGGAAGTGCTTAATCTAAAAAATAGGCTTAACATTTGTGAGAGACTGTTGCTAGAAAAAGGCATAATTAAGAAAAAGTTTAGGCTAATAAGCTGGTAAATGACGGAAAACGAGTTATGGAACTCAAATGGAGTTGGGCAAGACACCTGGCAAGGCGTAGTGATGACAGGTGGAGTAAGGCAGTGACTGAGTGACGTCCGATGACTGGAAGATGAAGTGTTGGTCGTCCGGTGGTGTGATGTGATATGATGACGATGATTATGATGAAGCTAGTGAGAAAGATAGTTAAGGCATGATGCTGATGATTATGATGAAGCTAGTGAGAATGATAGTTAAGGCATGATGATTATGATGAAGCTAGTGAGAAAGATAGTTAAGGCATGATGACGATGATTATGATGAAGCTAGTGAGAAAGATAGTTAAGGCATGATGACGATGATTATGATGAAGCTAGTGAGAAAGATAGTTAAGGCATGATGACGATGATTATGATGAAGCTAGTGAGAAAGATAGCTAAGGCATGATGATGATGATTATGATGAAGCTAGTGAGAAAGATAGTTAAGGCATGATGATGATGATTATGATGAAGCTAGTGAGAAAGATAGTTAAGGCATGATGATGATTATAATGAAGCTAGTGAGAAAGATAGTTAAGATGGTTAAAGCTAGAGTAATTTTTTTTCCTCCTCCTGTCAGCCTCGTCTGACCGGCGAAGCTAGTATCCAATCGTATTGTTACGAGCTTCGGGTTCGTGACAATAAAAACTGCCGATATAAATTACCAAAACTTAAACTTTAATTAAACAACACTAATAACTCAAACACATTAATTACAAAACTCGCTTCTATCGTAGATCCAAGTCTGACTGGTCGGGGCTAATTCCGGCCTTATATATTGCCGCAGGTAGTTCCAGAATCTTCTATTGTAGAAACATCTAGAATGTGCATACCAGCCCCGACTGACCAGATGTCGATAGTTCTATTATCGAAATTTCTAGAAGGATCTATTAGTTCTATTACTCGATACTAGATGGCGCTAGTAGTAAATTAATTCTACTACTTGATACTAGATGGCGCTACTGGTAACTAATGTCACCATGTACCAGGCATTAATTGTGGTGCGCAATAGTATCATTTTACTCTGCGGACTAAGTCACTGCAATTAAATACTCCTAAAACTTCTCCTCACTTATATAATCCTCCTCCTTGGCTTAAATTTCTTAGCATCATGTAAATAGCTCTAGCATGTGCCAAGCCAGGAGAGTAAGCCAGGATATAACTTGCTTGCTATCCCAGCTTTCAAAAACTAGCCTCGTGTAACCCGGGCATAACTCCGTTCTACCAAAATACCATTTAATATTTATAACCAGTATCTTGTGCAAGATTTATCCACTTAATCGCAGCGACAATCGTTTTTTTACGATCGAAACTATAGTCGTTAAGTCAATACTTGAAAACTTTTTTACGACTCTCGATTAAGCGAATGAACAGATTTGAAGACCGAATAAAACGACGAGAGTACGATTGTTTATAAAGTTAATTTATCAAGTTTTTTTTGTTTCGAAACTGGCCGTTCAAAAACGAATAACTGAATGTAAAAGGTTTTTGCATGTTTTATGAGCCTATTGTGTGTTTTATAATTATTTCAGACAAACGTTTCGAATACAAAGCAAATGTCCCTGTATATTTAAAAAAAGTCCTGATAATTTGAAAACACAACTTTACCCTCGAAATTTGAAAGAGGTAGTAACTTGGTTCTTAAATGTTTGTATTGAAAATTGCGCAGGTAGAACTGAGTTTCGTCGCATATTCAAAGTTTGGTGCTTGGGAACTTTGTGCGCATCCATAGATTGTGTGCCAAAGAACTCGGTATGTACACTTCGTTGCAACTGAGTTCCTTTTAGGTGAATTCCGCATGAATCGAATGTAAAAGGCTTTGGGAGTATGCGGGCGTCCGTTTGCGTTGCAGGTTTGGTAGCTGGTTGCTGTAGCATCAGCAGCATGTTCGCGTTGCAATCGCAAAAGAGTGGAGATCTTCTCACATGTGTTTAACTTGTTTCGAGATTATTTGGCAGTATGTAAGTAAGATTTGAATTAAGGTTTTTAATTACAGTTAATTACAGCGAGTGTGTGGTGTATCGCGAATGGATAGAATAAGAAATGAGTACATAACAGGAAGTCTGAAAGTGGCACTGGTCACTGAAAAATTATGAGGAAATCGGCTGTTGGGAAGACCAGAGAAACGATGGATGGACTGTGTGAAAAATGCTATGGTTACAAATGGGGTGACTAGTGAGATGACGACTAATAGAGAAGTAGGTATGGAAGATAAAGCGCCGACCCCAAATAAATTGGGATAAGAAATAAAGTGAGACTTTAGCAGGGTTCTTTCCTTGTATCTGCCTTTTATTACTTTGTAGGCATTTCCCCAGGAAATCAGAATGGCAATCAACTGATTGTCCTTTAAAGTTAAAGTTCGCGAGCACATTCGCAAGAAGCTGCCAGTACAACGGTAATGTTTTCTCATTGTTTGTCTGATTTCTTTTTAGTATATTCGTGTATTTATGTATATTTAGTTGTGCTTATATTTATATGTAATCAGGTTTATATATTATATTTTTAATAGGTTAATGCGTATCTTTATATTTAAAAATATTGATTCCTCAATTTTCATGATTGCATCTACAATTGTTTGTTTCTGCATCACCCAACAGTTGACTGGTATGGTATGCCTATGGAATTAACTCCGGCTCTGTACTTTTGTATGCTTAAAGATATCCATGCCAAATTATAGCTTTCTAGTACTAAGAGTCTCTGAGCTAAGCTGCGGACGGACAGACAGACGGACATGGCAAAACTATTAGGGTTCATTGTTGACTACGGAACCCTAAAAAGGAGTTTAAATCTTTGACCAAATTAAAATAGCAAAGCCTTTTGTTGGTAACGTAACAACTGTCAGTTACTAAAGTATCTCTTATTAACTAAAACGTGCTAGAGCGACACTTGTACCTTTGTCTTCCATCTTTTAATAGATATAGTCATCGCGTTTTATGACAATAGCTGTACAATCTTACGTTTAGGTTGATACTTTAACCGATTGGTTTTCCTAATGTCTCGATAGATGGCGTTGTTCATTTAGCACTCTCCGCTGAATCGCGGTGTGAAGATTCTCTAAAAAACATGACCTCTTCGTGTACATTAAAATAAATTGTCTACGTCTAAGTAAAACATTGGCTTTTTATTCAATAGCGGTCATGGACCTTTCCCTAATTAATATGTTTAGGTAGGAAACCCAAACAATAAACTATGAATAGTTTTTCGCTATTGGAACATGTTGAAGATCACGATAGATATTGATTCAGGACGTTAACGGACATTATTTCAGTGTTTGACATGAAAAATGCTAGAAAGTGTAGGTCAATGACCGATATTGCTAATCAAAATTAAATTACATTAAATAAACATTTATTTCAGCAAGTTATTCCCATATTAAGCACTACAAATTACATAGAAATATACATATAACATAACACATTAAAACATTGCATTAAAAATAAAAAAGTTAGTTAAAATAAAATTATAGACTAAATTTATAAGGTTAATATTCTTTCGATTGCATTCAATTAGATAAAACAATAAAACAAAACAATAATCACTTAATAAATGGTGACAAACTGGCATGGAGATGCATCCAACACCACCGAGTCCCACCGCTCGGACAATACGCTCAGGATACTGTTAGTAGTGCGTCGGAAGCGACTTAGTAGCGAGGAGGTAAAACGTGGCAACTATATTAAGTAGTTTCTACTCTGAAATAAATTTAATCATTTGTACGAACATTTCCCAGAATTTAGTTGAACTTTTCTATGTCGACGACCTTGGGTGGTCGAAATCACTTACCTTAACTTACATAAGTATGGATAACAGTTGATTACTATTGGTACAGCCGCCAGCAGGTCAAGCTACCCGAAACTGTCAAATTTTGCCAATCAACCTTGAACCTTAATGCTGTAGCGATTAATTTAAAAATCTATTAAAGACAAACTTTATGATGGTCGACATATCGTACTGTCGCCCTAACATTTGTCGCGTATTTGTTTGTCGCTACTTTGATATGGAGTCTATATCGATAGATTGTAGTAGCTTGATATGCTGGCGTCATAAGTAACTAACCTACCTCGCCTATCAAATCCAATATCCAGTCCCATATCATGAGAATTATTTAAAAAGAAACATATTATACGTGTCGGGTCTGTTAGGCCCATAGAAATGTTCCGCGCCGAAGAAATAACGTGTCTGTCAACAATCTTCCATAGTGATCCATACAACACTGACGACCGTGCCTACACACGGCGAATAAACCCTCCTTTTTCACGGCAAGAAAAACGTGTATGTACAGACGCCAGCAGGTCAAGCCGAAACTGTCAAAATTTTCCAATCAACCTTGAACCTTAGTGCTTCAGCGATAAAGTTGAAAATCTATTAAAGAAATTTGACAAATTGTAGTAGTTTGATGTGCTGGCGTCTGTACAAAGGGCCTTATGAATGCTGGGTAGTCCGCGAAATTCAAATTTTCTTTGGTTTTTTGCTATTTGCAGGTCAGTGTTAGGTTGTATGTTGAGCAAAATATGATTCGCGGCCGTAACAAGTATGTGTTTACAGAATTATAATCATTTAAATCATCAATACAACCCTCTAAGTTCATATTACCACATTGAAGAAATATCAAAAAAACTTGAGAGGTGTCAAGGGACACCCGGATGGAACGAAGTATAACTGGCTTGCTTTCAATAAGAGAGAGAGAGAGAGACAGACAGAGAAACACGCGCACGCCGCACGGCTTACAACTATGGCAAAAAGTGTCGTTCCAACTTTTGGTTTTAATTTTTTCCGTCTAGCCCCCTTTCGCAACGCGCGATAAGGAACTTCGTTCCAAAACTTCGTTCCAATAAACGTAAGAAAATATGAATTTCGCAGGCTACCCTGGCGGCACTTCCCCTTAACACTGTGGGTGTTACAATTTCTATAGTTTATCCATATCCCAATGTTCCCACAGTTGGTATTTATGTCACTATGTATAATCACGATCCTATAGTATAGAAGATCCGACATACGTAATACATCCTTCAATTTGTTGAACTAGATTGGCAAACACAGACAGTTAAAGGTTACATTATAAATAGACCGAATCTAATCCATTTAGTTCAGACAATAAAGTAAATTCATACCCAGATATCTGTATATTTACATCTATCTACGTAATGTTTTATTACATTTTGTTTCGATTTGAATACTTCTGAGTAGAAGATCAGTTCCCAAGTGGGATTGGAACTCAAAACAGTACAATATTTAGTTGCTTGTTTATGTCAGACAGCAGACTATGCAGAAGGCACGAAATACATAGATGGGTACAGAAGGCCAACTCCATTCAGCGTGCTAAAACAGGCACAAGCAACGTACGTAGACACGTAGAGTGCAACAAGGTTCTTTTGGCTCCTGAATGACATTGACAGGGGGCGTAGTTGGCAAACATTTGTAAAATAGTCACTGATATATATGAATAATTGAATACACTGATATAAATAGACACTTATTTAACAAAAAATTTCTAAACGCTTTTCTCGTATAAAAAACAAAAAGTTAAAAATTAAAGGGCCCCAATAATTTTTAACTTTTTGTTCAAACACACTCAGTGAAAATGTCAACTGTCTACCTATTAAGGACAATTTCGTTGGGCCCAAATAAACAGAACAGAAGGCCTATTCTCGTACGTCTCATCTCGGCGACAAACAAATGTCAAAAACTTGTCAAAATGTAGGGAAATTAGGAGTATTTTTTGACAGATTGAAACTGAGATCAGACTGTGAACGTTCTTAAAATTACGAGAATCGCCCTTCTGGTATTGATGATATTATGATTCTAATTCTATAAATAAATATTTGTTACGGCTTCGAATCATATTTAGATCAGCATACAACCTGAAACTGCCCTGCAAATTGCAAAAAACGAAGAAAATTTGAATTTCGCCGACTACCTTAGCGCATTCTTAACAATTCATTTCTCTGACTTACAATAGACACGTGTCTATGCGTTTTCGCTTGTTATATGGAGTCGACCTTCTACACCTGTCTATTAAGTGCCAATGACTTCGCTGGGAATAAATCTATTTGATTGCTTGCGTGATCGCTGGCGGCTGAAACAAGCCTTTAAACTGCACACATGTTGCCAATAATTTCAGAATAGCTAGCAGAATATTTGATACAGCCCACTTTATGGAATAAACAGTTCGGAGAAATGTGCTGGATTTTAGATGTTTGCGAGCGAAATGGATAAAGGACAATGCTCATGGATGTATGGAATCCCGTACCATGCGTCATCAAAGTCAAACTTGGTTTTTTATAGACTACGCTTATCATATTAACTCCTACAAAAGTTCTTTTTGTAAACAAAACCCGGGTTTTGGAGCTTTTAAAAAAAATCGAACTAACCTAAAAACTAAGTACTTTATTTTGTTTGACATGCCATACATGAACGGCCATTATTGCTCTAAAAAAAGATAATCGTTTAAATAAAAATTCTATTCTATTTTATTCTAGTTATTAATAATTAACGTAGAATCAGCAAGTATAATTTTTTTACATGTTTTTTGAAAGATGTAATCATGAGACTTTAAAAATTCAAGGTTATATTAATAATATCGTTTGAAACGGAACGTCATGTAAAGGGAATAAAACAATATCAACACTTTTTTACTTTAAATTAAATTCCCTGTTCAAAATTCATATCCCCGACGCGTAATGTCGTAAAAAAATATGAAAATAATTATTATAATACATATTTTGATCTTGATGCATGAGACTTTTTGGTACGACTTTTGGTCATTGTCTTTAAATGTCTGAAAAATATTTTGTCTGTTTTTTGTTTCGTGAGTTGATTGGTTAAAATGGTTTTACGTAGTCGTTATTGATTTGCTGCGCTCGTGTGAAATCATTATTGAATTAAAAGTATCTTTGTTGTGAAGACACAATTAATGGTATTGAAACTTTCATCTGCGATCCGGCTCGAAGAACATGGACAACAAAGAAATGTTGTAATTTATGGTTGATACCGGAAAATGCTATATTAAGTAGGTTTTTGAAGTTATTTTTCACCAGGTTTGCAAGACATAGTACCTTGATCTTGCATATTTTACCTCAACAATACAGCTAAATATAATTAAAGTTAACAGTTTGCTTCTGAATTTCCGTAGATAATGAGTAATCAGTGATCTTTTGGAAGTTAAAGCAAAAATAATATCGCTAGACAATTAGCTAAACTTAGCTTTTGTTCTTCACCCAAATCGTAATTTACTCCTAATTCACCAAGATTTAACTATAATAATAATAATAAAATTTTTATTCAAGTATAAAGTAAAGTAAAAATATGATTTACGTTAATTACAATCGAGGAAAGTTAAATTCTAACTGTAATGTAGACCTGCCTGATCTAGGTTTATGAAAAACCTGTGTTTCAGGTCAAAGCTAAAACTAAAAGCTTGTGTCAGACTAACAAAATGGCCGTCAGCAAAATATTCCTTCCAAAATCACGATCGCTTTTTGTTTTACGCCCAATATGTACAACACAGTACAGCTACGTAAAAAAGTGCAACATTACCGATTGTATCTCTCGTGATTTAGATACATTCGGTAACAAAAGCGTTTATTCGTACACCACAAAGCCTGGGCCGGCCCGTAAATAACACGACCACTCTATCCCATGTAACTACGTAGATAAAGGCAGTCTACACTGGAACAAGCGCCTCTAGATTTGATCGTTATCGGATTCACAGTGCAATGGGCGGATCGTTAAAAAGCTTAAGCGCCAACTTCTGTGTAGTTTGTCCCTAAGCGGATTTTACAAGGTAATGTGGCGTTTGAATATTAATAGTTCGTTGGTTAGGTCGGTTTGTATGCTGGTATTATAATGAGGGTAGCAATAAGTAGCAGCTTATAATAATTCTACAATTATGTCAACTCATGAGGGGCTCGTGGCTAAATAGTAACAGCCGCACGGTTCGATCAAAGGTTAAGCTAAGCTTGCCGCAGTCGGTTCGGGCGGATGGGTGACCATCCATTATGTCGAGACCCCTCCGTGCCTCGGAAAGCACGTTTTAAGCCATTGGTCCCTGCTGTCATGCGTAGCCGACACCAGGTAGTCAGAAGCCCGAAGGACTGACATACAGTCTTACCCAGGGACAGGGTAGCCGTGTTATCCAGTAATTTGTTTTTTTATTTTTTTTATTGTGTTTTGGTTTAGTTTATGATGTGTTCCACGCGCGCCTCAAAGAGATGTCAGCGCGAGTGACGGGGCCCGATAGGGCCGAAACCTGCCAGGGTACCGGGATCGTCCGAAAGGGTTACCGCTGCCCTGGAACATAAAGGGCTAAGGAAGGAACACGGGTGGGTTTTAGTCAGTAAGAGTCTGACACTCCCTTCTGCTCCACCTAGAGCGGGAAAGGTCATTTGATGATTTCCCATCCACAAAAAAAAAGGGTCTACTCATGTGCCAAATTTCTCCCAAATCCGTTCCGCCGTTTCAGCGTGAAAGCGTAATATACAAACATACAAAGAAACCGGTCAAGTGTGAGTCGGACTCGCGCACCGAGGGTTCCATAAAAATTTGTAGAGTTTTCTGTTTAATTTGTAATGCTGAACAAGTTGCTTGGTAGAAAGGCAGCTAACTTGAAGTTAGGTACTTTTAAAACAATGTTTTGAGTGTGCTGAGTAGTACCTAATCCTTTTACAGTATGCCCCATTTATCTATGCCCCGTCGCGTACAATGAACTTCTGAAATAACAATTGTTATTCCATTGTAATTCCAGAACTAGAACATTGTAATCCTACTAATATTCTAAATGCGAAAGTTGTATGGATGGATGGATGTTTGTTACTCTTTCACGCAAAAACTACTGAACGGATTTGGATGAAATTTGGCACACAGATGGTTTATAAAGAGGATTTGTTAATCCAAAGTAATAGGATACTTTTTATCCCGATATTCCTACGGGATCGAAACTTATGCGGGTGAACCCGCGGGGCGCAGCTAGTTACATATAAATGTGAAAGTTTTTATGTTTGGATGTTTGAAACTCAATCACGTAAAAACGGCGTAGCGGATTTGGATGAAATTTGGCACACACATAGTTTATAATCTGAACTAACACACTATTTATCCTGTTAGTACATTCCCGGGTGACACATTCCGATCCGACCTTCCGACCTCAATGCGGACGAAGCCGCAGGCAAAAGTTACTGTTCAATAATTTCTATGTGAAGGGTACACACGGCTACACGTCAAGCTATACAAATCCAGTTTATCTTGGCCTCACTTTGTATGATATTTTCTCACAATGAACGGTCAGCCAATACTGGTTTTGCATAGCTTGATGTGTAGCCGTGTGTACCTATATCTGAATACGTAATAATGAGTATTTCCCGAAACTACAGATTTTGCTGTATAATTACTGAATGTTAATGAGTTTTTAATCAGCTTGTAATGTGGGACTATAAACATTATTTAATTAGGACATGATTGAGGTAATCTATTGTGTTGTTAATAAGTGGTCCACTTTGGTTTGGTTTGTCGAGTTCGTGGTAGTTTACATATAAGTATGCAAAGTTTTTTTTTTTAAATGTAATGTAGGTAGGTACTTACAATATTCATACAAAAACTACCAAGGGTTACTGTTTAAATGTTCAAAAGTCAATTTAAACTATGCGGTGTGCAAAAATTTTCAACACCATGCTGCACTGCATAACTCAAGTAGCGGATGTTGGAGAAAAAACAGTCAGGCTGAAGTGGAAGTGGGCTGCTGGACACGTTTCATGAATACACCAGCCGGTCGATTCTGTAAAAATCTCACCGTGAAAACTCAAGTGAAGTGAGCTTGATGTGAGTTGTCAGTAGTGTCAATCCCTAGCTTTATTTAGAATGACAGCTCACTCCACGCTCACTTCACCTAAGTTTTCACGGTGAGATGGTTACAGAATCGCACTGCTGGAGCGAAGATCGTCACTCACTGGGCGCCTGAGGGAGGGATATCGTCGTGGAGGTGGACCACGGCGAAGGTGGTGCGACAATGTGGAAAAATTTTTAGGGCCAACATGGCCGGAGATCGCACAAGACAGGGAGGTTTGGAAGAAACAAGGGTAGGCCTTTGCCCAGCATTGGGACACAAAGTAGCAAAAAAAAAAACAACAAAAATTAGCAAAAGTAACAAAAAAAAAAGTTATTTATGCTTGCGACTGTAAAAAAACAAACAAAGAAAGAAAATTGCGTTTATTGGCATTACAGCAAAAAAAATACACCTTAAAAACAGAAAACAATGATTATAATTCCAAAGGGCCCAATCTACCTACCTACACCTGTACCTATCTTCATGCGTAAATAAATAAGTAGCTGTGACGTCACGACTACACATCCCGTATTGAGAGCTTACTGCTGAACGCTGTTTTAATTACGTGCGCCCTCAAAGGAGAGATATTTGCATTTCGCGTGGTAATGCTACGATTAGATAAACTGCGTTCAGTTTCACAGGCAATGTGTCAACGCGACGGAAATAGGAACGTCAACATACTTGGTTGACATGGTTCATGTACATACTTCCTTATTGCGATTCGCAAAATAGCTGTGATTTTGACAACTCGATAACAGACATCACGTGATAGTACCTAGTATCATCTCATTCTGGTAATTTTAAGAAAGTTCACAGTCAGAGCTCAGTCTCAATCTGTCAAAAATACCTCTAAAATCCCTACATTTTTGACAAGTTTTAGACATTGACTGTCGCTGAGATGACATTTATTATTACTTACATAACTTATTACAAAACGAAATCTAACTTTAGTACCTACTAGCCTAAACCTTTGAGCTGAGAGTATTTGTATTACGAACTTTATTTAGATCTAGGCAAAGTTCTTAACACTAAAATGACAACTTAGCACCGAACTAAGCTGCCATTTTTGTAAAAAGAACTGCATATCTATAACAGTTATATGGGTTCTGAATTCAATAATAGTTCGGTGGTTTAAACCTGAAGGGCAATTTTCGTAATTTTAAGAACGTTCACATTTCCCTAAAGGAGATTTTTCAAAACAGGTCCAGTATATGTACAGTACCTCGAAAAATCCCTGGTATTCGGGAAAAATACAGATAAATTGCATAAGTGTATATTTTTCTTGTAATCATTTGATATTTATCAATTATTTTTATCGACTTTCAATATGGCGTCTCTGTGGTTAAAAAACAATGACAGTATACCATAGATCGACCATTGATCATAAATCGTGAACAGTCTACTGTCACATCTTGTAAGACTAAAAGTACGGTAACGTAGTGATTCTCTTTGATAATGTAATATGACAGAAATAAACATATCCAACGTCAATAATCAATCAACATGACAGCTTACTGCCATGACGGGTTTTTGTTGTGTGTTGCAATTTCAAGTGTACATTCTTGTGCTTTACTACCAAACAAAGCCAATTTCTAGTAATTGGATGATTGAAAACTGTTTTAATTATGTTTCCCCATTTTTGAAACATCTCCTTTTAGACAAATTTTTGACATTGATTGTCACTGAGATGAGATTGCGACTAGATTTTGAACGTTTTTAATTACGAGAATTGTTCTTCTGATCTAAAGAAAAAAACCTTGTTTTCTAATAAGGGGAAAACGTTTATTGCAAACTTACAAATATTGGTCTATTGTTATATTGGTAATTTCTGACTTAGCAGCCTTTACAAGCACATTAGCACAAATTCTTTAGCATGCATTATTTAGTAGCATTCATTTTAACGATAAAATTTGTGGTTATTGTTGAATTGTCAAAACGAAAACTATTTTAGATATTGGCGCTGATTCCCTTTTTCACAAACTAAACTAAATATATGTTCAATGCATCTTTTTCATTAAGAAAAGGACATAAAATAAATTTTAGTTTTTTCCGGATACGGATATGGACTACGAATTTCAGATTTTGCTTAGGGAGCAGAAACGTTAACATTTTGGCGCGTTCGGGCGAATCTTGCTATGTATTTAAATCTTTGCATTACAATACAAGAAAAACGGACGCACAAGGAGTAAAGAGGAATTATAAACACAGATAGACACAGTGACACTAATAAAATCAGTGTAGTGTATTGGTGTCCTTATAAGGCGTACCCTTCCGGAATATCCATCAACATCCCTTTATATCCCAATATTTCGAACTATTTCGTTAGTTTTGGGAAACTTATAATCCATAACAGCATTGAGTATTCTGGCAATTTTGGCTCATGGCTGCAAGGGATATTGGAATTTGTGGAATATTAATTAAGATAGAATGTTGAAATTACTGAATATTGTTGGGGATGGCTTTTGCAGCTATCATGGGTGATCTTCTACGCTTGATATAACGTCATCAATCTTTCCTGTTAGTGTGAAAAGCGCTGTGTAAGAACACATTATAATTATCCTACCAATATTATAGACGTGAAAGTTTGTATGGATAGATGGATGGATGTTTGTTACTCTTTTACGCAAAAACTACAGAACGGATTTGTATGAAATATGGCACACAGGTGGTTTATAACCAGGATTAACATATAGGATACTTTTTATCCCGATATTACCACGGGATCGAAACTTATGCGGGTGAAACCGCGGGGCGCAGCCAGTTAAATTATAAGGGCTGATTGTTCCAACGCCAGAAAATTTTATTCGAGGGATAATTTTGACAGTTATTTCATACAAAAACTGTCAAACGTCAATTTTATTCCTCGAATAAAAGTTATCTGGCGATGGAAAAATCAGCCCTAAGTGAAACACTATATTTTTTAAGTCACACTTATTTATTGGTATACTTAAATAACATTTACAATATTTAACTAACTATTTACACTCTAGGTACTAAATTAAATGACTAACTATACAAACAAATACAAAAACAAAAGGACACTTAGGCGTTGAAGTACTCGTCCGCATCGCTGTCATTCGGAAACGAGCGTAAGCCGACTTGCAGCATTGCCATTAAATTCTTTGGCCAAAGAACGACACAGCCCTCTGGTCACGTGAAGTGTGGACCAGAAGGCTGTGTTATCTATATAAATCGTCCCGCTTGCACGCACCACAGCTCCATCGAAGGACAATTAATAGTACCGTTATTTTTGCTACTACCTGGGACCCCTTTATGAAAGTTTCTTCTAAGAATTGTGATAATACCCTAGCTTGTTATACCTTGTGAGATAGCTAAAGTAACGTAGATTTTATTTAGTACATCTGCAGCATAACAGTCATAGTCTTTTTTAAAAATATTCTACAAAGAAAAAAAAATTTTTACACAAATTTGTTTATTTTTTAAACTTTCAATCGTCGACTACTATCCGGTTGGTTCAGTTACCTACCTGTTTTTTTTTGTGTTGAGAGTAATAAACAAACTAATCTACTACACAAAAATAGCAAAAACATTATAAATTAGAGGCACTAAATCCGAAAAAAAGGACTATTATTCCCGGTCCTTTGGAAGGCGTACGAGGGGCCGAAGCCGACTCGCAGAGGCCCCTTAGGAAATTTCATTGAAATGTGGCACCACCCGACGATTATTGACGATATGCCTGTATGCACTATGCAAGTGCATTTTTCCATATCCTGCAATTGTCCTACATTAACCGGGGGTATCCCCGGTTAATGTAGGACAATTGCAGGATATGGAAAAATACAAATTTGGACTATAGGTTTGGGTGGCTAAAGTGAACTGGTTACCAAAAACTATAGAAGAACTATCATGGTATTAATAAGGTTGCTATTGGGCTGCCGCTGTCGGAGGTAAAATAACTTTGAACGGACTGTGAACTCAAGTTTCAAGTTAGATTTTGCATTACTTTAGTTAAAGTTATATTGTTTCGTTGTGATATTGTTGTCGTAGTGTAGTTGACAGCTTGACGGGTTACTTTTAGAAAACTTTTATGGTTGGATAAATTGTTTTACCTAAATACGTCTTATAAATATTTTTGGGTAAGTAGGTACACTACGGGCTGATTTTTCCAATGCCAGTTAACTTTATCCGAGGAATAATTTTGAATTTTTGACAGTTATTCCATAGAAAAACGGTCAGACGTCAATTTTATTCCGCGAATAAAAAATATCCGTCGATTGAAAAATGACCCCTACTCAAATATATTTAAAAGACGTCTTGAGTTTGACTGAAACTCGACCCCCACGATCTTGGAAAAGGTTGTATAATAATGATGCCTTAATTAAACATGAAGCTACTTAGTTCTCGATTCAAAGGATTAACATCTTTTTGAGCTGCATTTTTAGGTTAAGTTTTAAATATCAAGAAAGAACTAAGGATCTAATGTTTTTTACCATGGTCGAGTTAGCCATATACAAAGTTGATACGACAGAGGGGCTTTCCTTTAAACTGCCTATTCTAGGTACCATTTTCTGTACCAAAAATCAATTAAATAGGAGCAGTAGTTTAGTCGCAAATGATTTTTTAAGTTTTTGCACCATTTGCACACGATGTAAGTATCTTTCCTAACAGCTGATTATGTCTAAGCATAGGCCATGCACCTTACAACGATACAGACGTTGCCACTTTGTTACCTAGTTATCTAAGGTCAGTCAAATTTATTTACAAAGGATGGGTACGTTTTATTCTGATTTGTAAGCCATTTAGTTTGTTTGAAAAAAATATTTTCTTATTTTTGGCGCTTTTTATTTTTATGCGAAACACGTATAGTATACGTAGTGTAATTTCATGCCCTTCTGTCATATCAACTCTGTATACAGGATGGCAGGGACGTCGACGTGAAAACTGAAACCATGAATTCAGCACATGATTGTAGCCCCTAGCGTAGAGATTATAAGTCGGTTGTCAAAAATAAAATCCGTTGTGTCATAGAAAAGTGCAATGCGGTCAAAATGTATGAACAGCTATTCGTTTTTTAATAACTGAAAAAAAAATTAATGCCACGCGTTTTGAGACCACCTTTTTTGTCGGTTATTAAAAAAAAGGGTGGGCTCAGAATCATGTACTGAATCCATGGTAACAGGTTGCATGTCGATGTCTCTGCCACCCCGTATAAATGAAAATATATTCAGTTTTTTACAAAAACCAGCGAATCAGATTTTATATGTAGCCAACAGGAACTAAAAATATTGCACGTAAAGCTAGAAAATTAAAATGAATAAAACGAACCAACTTTCGAACACATAGGTATATTTGAATTAACAATTAGAGATAATTTTAAAGTTATGGGACAACAAACTGAACGTCATACTTAACAAAGTTCAAATTCCATTGCAACCATAAACATATTAGGACTTTTTTGTTACAAATGGTAACTCCAAGATCAAATTAGAAAACATTTCACTAAAGTAGATAACTGATTACCTAAGTGGAGATGGAATGTAAATTATCTGAGAATTTGAACACTGCACCTACACTGCACTGCACTGCACCTACTGGTACCGGTACTCAAAAACAGGAAACCGGTGAAGGAAAACATAGTGAGTAAACGAGTAAACCGACATGTTCTAGAACCAAAAATTCGAAGACATGTAACATCTACCAACCCACACTGGGCCCGCGCGGTGAATAATGGCACACTCACAAAGAGGACGCCTGTGCCCCAGCAGTGGGAAGATTAGTGGTCAATCTGACTGCACTAGCGGGTGCGGGGGCGGGCGCGGGCGCTCGGGTCTTGGTGTCTGCGTGTTCACAGTGCCGAACGAGCTACGATTTTACGACGCTTCGGCGGGTGAATCAAAATGGTTTAGAACCACAAGCGTGGTCACCACAATAGACGCTATATCACTGTGAAACGATACGGGCGGACTGAGCCATTAGAAACACCCGCGCCACCTGCGCCCGCGCTCGCCTCATGAAGACGCGCGGCTCGCGGGAGCACTGTGAACGTAACTAGCGTCTGGCGTCTACATACATTTTGAATTACACGCGCCCGCGCTAGCAGCCGCGCCTGCCCCCACTCTGAAAGAGTACTTATAGGCTGATTATGATGACCTATTAATAAAACTAGATAAAAATCGAATACTGTCATTAATACCCTTCTGGAGGATTGTATCATAATTTGACGATCCCAAAGATTCATTAGGGGTTGTATACTTGCACAGTGTTGCCGATCTTGGTACAAAGGTCGATGGTGCGATGGGATTCCTTCAACTGCTAAATTGCTGGGAATTAATAATCGGGCTCCCCGGGTTAATTAAGATAGACTCCAGACTGTTTGTGACGTCAGATAGGACCGGGTGGATGTTGCTAGTGCAGAAACAGTGTACAGAAGGACCAATTCATAAAGTGCAGTAGGACGCATTCGATTGGGTTAAATTATTTTTAGACAAAACTTTCTTAGTGGTGGAGGGAGGAAATTGCCGTTACGAAATCTAGTCTATATTGGCATTATTACAAAACATGGTTTATCTTCAGACCCAGTTTTAAATTGAGTTTATAATTTTTTGTAATTATTCCGACAAAGTTAAAGTTTTAACAAAAACTGACACTATATCCGAGTCTAAGTTGTCAATTTTGTATAAGAAGTTTACATTATTTTGTCGGAATTTTCAAATTAGAACACTGGCGGGTTTTGCGCTTGGACTAAAGTTAGGAGTCGTATAGTAATGAGAAGGTATTGGTCTAAAATCGCCATGCCGCAATAAGCAAGTGTGCATGGTGATTCTTTCTTGTTCTGTAAAAGATGTGGCGTTACGATAAATAAGGGTGAAAAATAGATGCTGCTCGAAAAAAATATATGATTATGTTTCAGTACCCACCTAGCTGCCGCCCGTCACATCTGCCCATTTTCCTCGCGAAGCCTCAGTATATCTTTTATGACACCACGCTGCGTTTTTCTTTTTCGCCAATATAAGCCCTATGTAATAAGACGCGAGCCCTGTCCTTTACAGGGCTCAAATCAATCCCTGAACTGCCACGAAGGCCTTTCTATAATGGTAAAAAAGGAAATATATTATTGCGCTCCATTAGTCATGCAGCGGATGTTGCAGAAAAATAGCCGGGCTGAGAAAAGGGATAGATGGGGGAAAATTTACATTCAATAGTGTGGCAATATGGATCTGGTGGAGGTATCGTATGCGACAAAAGTCGATTAGCATTTTAGATTTTTTAATCTTAATTTTTGAGCAAAATAATAAAGGCCTGACCGTACTTACATTGCCGTGTATGCATAGCGGGTGAGCACACACGATTGGATAGAAGGGAGAAATGGGAGGCCTTTGCACAGCAATAACTCCACAAAAACAAAAGCAATATTTGTGAGAACAGTCGTGATAACTAACGGCCGCAACTTAATCCGAGTTGTAGATCGTGGGTTCGACAGAGGAGAGGGCACTTAACTTTGTGTCATAATTTTGTCACGTGCCTAATTTTGAACATTAATGATGTAACCAATACTTTGTAACGATATAATTATGATTTAAAATAGTTTCCATGGAGTTTCTTGCCCGTTCTTCTCCATAGGTACCTACGCTTTGGAATGGGCAACTAGCTTCATCTTTTTGACTGACCGACCTTGACAATTCAAAAGTGCCTGTAATTGGTTTATTTGAAATAAATAGTTTGAGTTTGTCAATTATTTTCATCGCCACTTCTCTCAAAATGATGAAGGAAAACTTCCTGAGGAAACCGGCATATCCTAGAACCAAAAAAGTCGAAAACATGTGTCATCCGCCAAGCCGCACTGGGCCCGTGTGGTGGCTTATGGCCCAGTCCCTCTTATAGATAGGAGGCCTGTGTCCCAGCGGTGGGAACATTATAGGCTGATTCTCCTAATTCATATTTCAAGTGGTACTTCTGTCTTCCACTGCGTTACGGCTAAGGACCGGCAGTATTGCTCTTGGAAAACTGAACTCAGTGGAGATATCTGGATTCTGTTTAACTTGTGCAAGTAGAAACTTGTGTCAAGTATCTTCGTCACAAATGCTAATTTGTAGTTTAACTGAATTAATAGTTCGAGTATCCTGATTCCTGTGTAAATGTAGAGCAAGTATAAGATATTATAACGGTGGAGTTTCTTGCCCATTCTTCTCCATACGAAAACTACCTTTTGGAAGGGGCGACTAGAATCAATTTTATTTTAATTTTAATTTTGACGTTCAAAAGTGCCTTTAAAATGTGCCTATTTGAAATAAATGATTTGACTTTGACTTTATTCTCTGCATTAAGTAAATTAAAATATTAGGTTACCGAAGGGTTTTTCAGGGGAATACTGCCTTTAATAACCACGTTTGCTAAAGGGATTGGTGATCAGTAATTTATCTTACAGAAATGTTATCTCATTAGAAAGTGGGGCTCGGGTCTAAATAATAACCGCCCCATGGGTCGATCGAAGTTTAAGCTATACTTGCCGCGGTCAGTTCTTGGATGGGTGACCATCTATAACATATCGAGACCCCATCGTGCTTCGGAAAGTACGTTAAGCTGTTGGTCCCGGCTGTCATTCGTAGATCTTTGGTAGTTGTTACGGGTAGTCAGAAGCCTAAAAGTCTGACAACCAGTCTTGCCAGAATCGTGCTACCCAGTAGCTGGGTTGTGGAGGTCAGATAGACAGTCGCTCCGTGTAAAATACGGGTAGGTACTGAGCTGCGTCTTGGTATAAGTACTGCAAGCCGATCCCAACATAGTTGGGAAAAGACTACAGATAAGTTCAATTTCTTTTTCAAAAACCATTAACGAAATCCGCGATGGTCCATTTCTAAGAACCAAAGGACAATGAACCTAAATAATACTAAACCAAAAAACATGTTAACAACCTAAAAGTTGAACGAGAGAATTCTAGGAAAAAACGACACAAACTCGCACATAAGGCACTTGCCGTACCAACACTGTTTATAAAATCCCAGCTATAGCCTGTAGCACTAACCCGCCTCCTTATCTAAATAAAACAATTTCGTTGAGCCATTTCCATATAAATCCTGTTGAAACAGCGCCTCTGGTGGTGCTTTCAGGAAATACAATAAGCACATGTCACAGCCGTCCAATCCCAGTGTGGCCAGGCCCGCCGCGCCTTGAATTTAAAACAAGCGATCCATTTTCAAACTGAATCTTTGAAATAGGCCGGTGTCCGGAAATCCGGAATATGGAGAATTTGTACGATTTCTATCTTGTTTCTGAACGATTTGTGCTTTTGGGTATAGGTTGGTTAATGAAATAAGCACAACCAGTTATTTTATTTTTAACTGCCAGTATTTTTTTTTTGTTTACTGTTATTTATTTTTTTTAGTTTTTTTTTTTACTTCATCCACGTAATTTTTTTGACTTTTTGCTCGGTTATTGACTTTATCCTCCAAATGTATAACATCAATCGATTTATGTAGTCTTTTCCCAACTATGTTGGGATCGGCTTGCAGTACTTATACCAAGACGCAGCTCAGTACCTTCCCGTATTTTACATGGAGCGACTGTCTATCTGACCTCCACAACCCAGCTACTGGGTAGCACGATTTTGGCAAGACTGGTTGTCAGACTTTTAGGCTTCTGACTAGGTAGTCAGAAGCCTAAAAGTCTGCCAAAGTTCTACGAATGACAGCCGGGACCAACGGCTTAACGTACTTTCCGAGGCACGGAGGGGTGTCGGTATGTAAAGATGGTCACCCATCCACAGACCAACCGTGGTAAGCGTAGCTTAACCTGACCGATCGACCTGTGCGGCTGTTATTATTTAGCCACAGGCCCCTCACTCTCTACTCGTTCCCAATAGTATGTGACAGTTAGTTTGTTTGAACGCGCTAATCTCTGAAAATACCAGTCGGATTAAAAAAAAATCTTTCTGCATTTTATAGCCTAATTCTTGAGGAAGGCTTTAGACTATTAAACATTACGCTAGGACCCTTAGGAGCCTGGCATAAAGAAAAAACCTCAGAAAGAATGATAAGCGAAAACGAAGTATTATATATATATCTATTTATTGGAACGAAGTTCCTTATAGCGCGTTGCGAAAGGAGGTTAGACGAAAAAAATTAAGACCAAAAGTTGGAACGACACTTTTTGCTATAGTTGTAAGCCGTGCGGTGTGCGCATGTTTCTCTGTCTGTCTCTCTCTCTCTCTTATGGAAAAAAAGCCAGTTATACTTCGTTCCATCCGGGTGTCCCTTGACACCTCTCAAGTTTTTTATTATTCCCAACACAACTATCATTACAGGTTGCCCCAAATCGGTAGCGTGGTATTAAACAATATTTTTTCCATTATGTACAGCAGTTCACAAAAATTACTTTACATGTGATAAGCTTATCACATGTAAAGTAATTTTTGTGAACTCATTCAAAGAACAGGTAAATAAATCCACCCTTTCCGCGATTTCATTGAGTGTATGCAAGGTGCTTTACCCTGGGTAGCGGGATCGTCCGAAAGGGTTACCGCTGCCCTGGAACATAAAGGGCTAAGGAAGGAACACGGGTGGGTTTTAGTCAGTAAGAGTCTGACACTCCCTTCCGCTCCACCCAGAGCGGGAGTGGTCATTTGATGGTTTCCCAACCTCAAAAAAAAAAAGGTGCTTTACCCGGCAGGTTGGTCTGGCCGCGAGGCACCGCTGCGCCGCCACTAACCGCGGTCTCCATCGCTGCGACACGTAATTATCCGGCAAGTTTAGACACACATCCTTTAGTACACCCGGACTTTACATGTACCTAATATAAATAATAACGCGGGCAGGCGATGCGATGCGGCGGCGGAATAAGAAATAAAAATAAAATAAACGTAGATTCAATACCCTTCCTTTGATGCTCAATTTGGTTTCTCTTACATAGTCAGCAGACTATACTGAGCAACTTAGTAGCAAAATTCTTTTCAAGTTTATAAAATGGTTCCGTGATAAAACACAATTCGACTTATATAGTCCACTGTAAAATAATATGACTTTAAGGCACGGTATTCCTAAAATAATTTGATTGAAAGCCTTCATAGAAAATGTAGAGCAATGTGACGTCATCGATTTAACATAGTCTATAGCACGTTTTAGTATTTATGCTTTTTAAGGAAGAATTTTGCACACCTGAAACTGGTAGAGTGGATGTGGGCTTCGATCAATAATAGTACTAGATTCCCGATAAGCGCTTCAAAAACGGCCCAAAAAATAAGACCACAAATAGTTTTGTGGTCTTATTTCAAATTAGTATGTTTTTAACCTTATCACATAGACTTTAAGTTTCATTTTAGAATAAATGACTGAAAATTTAAAAATAGAATGATTTTATTTTCAAGCGCCATTTTAAATATATTTTGCAACGGTAATTAAACTTTATGTTTAAGCATTGAGGTTTATAATAAACTGAAGTTGTTAATATTATTAAACTTTTTTCTAAGAAATGTAGATTTTTACGTGTGTGCAAACGTGGCCACTTGAGCGACTGATTTTTGTTCCTGGTCCTTAATCAAGTACTATTATTGATCGAAGGATGTGGGTAATTATTTCTCCTACTTCTCGAGCAAGGGCTTAATTAACTTGACACATATAGTAGGAACCCGGCGATTGTTTATAAGAAAAACACACTCGAAACGACATGTAATAATATAATGGTGAAAGAAATGGTTGAGCGCTTACATGCTAGTAGGATTCTAGTAGGGGATCATTTGACGGTTTAAATAGGGCAAACAAATATTTAAAAAGGTTTTACCAAATGTAATTTTTAAAAAGCTTTACGTCTGTTTATTAAAAAAAAAACAAATTTAATTTGGCAAGAGAGGATTACCGAATCTATACCGATGTTACATCATTATTAATTGTTATTATTTTTAATGTAGGTTTAGTTTACATATATACACTATGATTATAACAAGTGAACATTGGTAATTGACAGACTGTGTAGTAGGTACTTAGCAAGAATGCGCGGAGAAAACGTAAAATCAAAAGTCATTTATTCAAATTAGACTGAGAATCAGCGCTTTTCGAACGTCAAAATTACATAAAACAGTCCCCCAAAACGCCCGCCCCTCACCACGTCGTAGTGCTTTCGCTGGGAAGAAGTAATGTAAATATACACGATTTTGAAATTGAAAATACAACGAGTATTTTCAATGTTAAAATCTTGTGTATTTACATAATTTTAAGACTTAATTCATACATGGGTGATACTAATTGTGCTTGTCGCAAAATCTTAAACCAAAATGCTATAGGATCATTGTAATGTCGATATAAAAATCGTTCTCATCCACGTTACGTTTAAGTCGCGCGTTCGTGCTATTCGTTCATGCCTCTGATTTTGAATCTAAAATGGCCGCATTTGAAGTGTAAAGTTAATAAGAACGCCAGTTATGTCGCTCGTAGATTTGAAACAAAAGAAGGTTCGAGATTGGCGCAGCTGAGATCCAACGTACGGGGAATTTATATTAAATCTCTGATATGTGAAGTACGTTTGGGAATGCAGATTTGAATATAACAGCCGTATTGCAGTCTCCGGGCAAACCTGATTCCAATATCACTGTTCATGATACTCCGTGCAATATAACTCATGCGTAGAACATAGAAAATAAGAATATTTGTTCGTCCCAATGTTGAAAGGAACGGTATTTCATATTTGGGAGTGGGACGGGCAAATATTCGTATTTGATTGAGAAATGAAAGTAAAATAGAGAATGTATTCGTTATTATTGCTGCAGTAACTTTTAGTAGAGGTCAAGTAAAATAATAATTTATATATTTATTTATTTTTTAAGACCTGTATTATGTAAGTACTTACCTACCTATGATCCACAATAAAGATTGATTGATTGATTGAAGAATGTAGGATATGTCGTGGGCGGAATCCCACCTACACCGTACCCCGTACTGACTGAGAAGTACCTACTAAAAGTCTGAGCATAAAATGTACCTACGGCAGAGTGACCTCTGCGGTTACAACCTTCTTTTCTAATTAATATGTCTGGTCATCAATCTTTTTAAACAGAATTTTTTAAATTTTGACGTTGACAAGCAAAACGTTTTATGGATGTATAAAAAAAATTGGATGCGATTTTCAATAATACATATAATAAATTACACGTGTTTAAGTGGATGGATTATCTTTTTATTACGCTATAAACAAGGATGTTTCAATTATACCTACCAACCTTTTCAGACCAAGTCTATATTTTGGAAAGGAACACAAGAGTACTAGCAACCGTGCGGTTAGCATTTAGGTGGAGCATATACTTCGCGGTCAAATAATGAGGACATAAAATAAAATGGAATGCACTCGGCGGTGTTAAAACGCAGTTTAGTTTCCGTTGCAATTCTATGCGGCAGGTTACTCTAGGAAAGAAAATGTTAGGTAAGGATAGTGTTTAAATGTTAATGTGGCAATTGGAGATAACGAACACGAGTTACTATCAGCAAAGTCTGCACGAACAAACCGCCTAATCCCATCGGCATTCGGCAAGCACCTAAAGCCGTGCAAATGAGTCAAGCGAGATCCACGTCTTGTGAGGGAGGGAGCCCCGCTAAGTTTTCTCTAAGTCGAATCCGTCATTATTATTCCATGAAAAGGGGCCGCGAGTTCACCGGATTCACACCTGCGCCGTACAAATAACCACGTAAACCTGACAAATTGTTTCACATTCATATTGGTCACGAGTGGTGTTGCCACGTTGCCAAAAAATAGATGTTCCGCGGAAACTTAAGGTTCCCCGATTTGGACGGTCACGACCTTTATTCGGCACATTTTGTGGGCCCGCGCAAACATTGCCGTTTTTGCTCGGTTGTTCGGCCGCCCGCTGACTCGGATTATATTCGGGATGGCATTAATCTCCCTGTAAATGGTGTTTGTAATAGAGTTTTTAGGATGCGCCAAGATAATGCTTGTTTTTGCCGGCGTTTTATTTTTGCAGCTGAACCGATAAGTGTTTGTTTGTTTGGTAACATTTCTGTAGGTATGGATTTGTCCGTTGGGGAAGTAATTAAGTTACGTCAACAGCTCGCTAATCTGACGTGGTACGCCGCCAAGTTGGGGACTTCCACTGTGATTACAGCGTTATCCCCTAAGGAAGTTAGCGGTATAGATCGCTGACAAAGGACCACGAGCTGTTGAGGCGAAAATTAACAGATTGAAGTGCAAGAGATTAAAATTGCCTTAGTCTTAGGTAGCTATATAACTGTTAATAATTTCAATAAACTTTTCATATTGAACAAGCAGCGAGGCATCTTCACAAAGAAATGATTTTCATTTTGACAGTTCAATAACATTCATTGCGTTATTAACGTTGTTAAGAAGACGAACTTTTTAAACACATATGAAGCAATGCACTAGCCATTTCTTTCAAAATCGAAAGAGTGTTGGGCACATTGCTCACGCAATGTCCGATGGAGCCGAAAGGTTTTGGAGTGGCGACCGCGTACCGGAAGACGTAGCAAAATCAAAAGTCATTTATTCAAATTAGGCTGAGATTCAGCACTTTTCAAACGTCAAAATTACAAAAGACAGTCCCTCAAAAACGCCCTCCCTTCACTGTTGGAAGGCCTCCCACAAGGTGAACCGACGACCTGGTGAAGCCCGCAAAAGTCCGTTGGATGCGAGAAGCACAGAACCGGTCAAAGTGAAGGTGCTTGGGGGAGGCCTATGTCCAGCAGTGAACGTCTTTCGGCTGAAATCATGATGATGATGAGTCAATTAGCGTGCTGGTGTTGATAAAAAAAAAACAAAAAAAATTCTCACAAGTCGTTAAAGACTCGTTGGCAAAGGAATTCAAAATCCAAGCTCTATCCTGAGTATCGTGTGAAGATGTATGACGCAAAACGCAGGTAAGCTCTGAATAAGTAAGGAGGTGTGTTTCAGTGTTGTAAGTTATTAATGGCGGCTATCACATCGCGGCTTAACACTTTAAGTACGGTCCAAACTCGGCTATCTAGCGTTACATTATGCACCTCACTAAACCGAAGATAAATTACGCTAATTTTACAGTAATCGTTGTTCGGGAGTCATTATCAAGTGATAATCCTGCTAAGTTGCGTTGCCAACTAGTCACGACTTGATAAATTATATTTTTACTCAATAGTTCTTTTGTTTTTTTTTCGGGAGCAATTATGGCCCATGTCTTACGAGTACCAGTAGGCCATGGGTTCGAACCCAGTCATCCGCACTAACTCAAAACGTTGAAAAAAATATCGTGAGGAAACCGGCATGTCCTAGAACCAAACATTCGAAGACATGTGACATCTACCAACCCGCACTGGGGCCACGTGGTGGATTATGGTTCATTTCTTCTCATAGAAAGGAGGCATGTGTCCCAGCAGTGGGAACATTACAGGCTGATTATGCTATGCTGGGACAGTGTTGCTAGATGTCATAAATCATATATCTTCGAATTTTTGGTTCTAAGACATACCGGTTTCCTAACGATATCCGATTTCCTTTAGCGTTTTGAGAGCAGTGGAGATGAAATAATTTACAAAAAATAAAGCTCCTGTCTGAGTTCGAACCTACGACTTACAACTCGTAAGACGCGGCCGTTGCCACTGGGCCACCACCGCTCTCATATAATATGAAAATTAAAATATTGTCAAACAATAAGGAGATAATATTCTTTATTTCGGACTACACATACAAGTACACATAATCCATATAATGTTAGTGACAATGACTTAAAAAACTATTATAGTAAACTTGTACAAACTATACAATAGAAATATTGGATCAGCCGATCGATTCTGTAAAAATCTCACCGTGAATAGTTAGGTGAAGTGAGCTTAGAGTGAGCTGTCAATAGTGTCAATCCCTAGCAATAGTTGGAATGACAGCTCACTTTCCGCTCACTGCACCTAAGTTTTCACGGTGAGATTGTTACAGAATCGCACTGCTTGCACTACTTGTACATGGAGTTTTGTCCAATGCTGAATGAGCAATCCACATCCATTCTCCCTGCAATAAGCTGCAGGAAGCTGTTGGGGCTGCCCCGTATGCGGCGCATCAGAGACGCAATTCTTTTTTTAAATTTTTTTCTTTCCTTTTTTTTTCTTTATGATTTTTTTCTTTTGCAATAATATTGTTTAACTTATTCAATACAATATTTATTTGACGCAACTACATTACATTTCGACGAAAAAAATGGCAGTGTCGGCACAATATGCATATCTATACACACGTTTACTACTACACCTGCGTCATAATATAAAGTTTTCATCAAAATGGCCTGTCTGGGAATTTTAATATAAATTCTCAAATGAAACATGGAATACTACGAGTGTGACGCAGGATGAAATGGGGAGAATCGGGTCATTATAGCGTCTCTTAAATTTTAAATGAAATACCATATGAGATGTTTACATAATATTTGGCATTTCATATGTCACAATATTAAGACAAATAAATTATGATAACAGCAGATGAGGTTGCGTCACCGTACTGTAGCGATGGAAGGTTTTTACCGAAATAATTCTAATACATTATATTATAACGTTTATTTTTCTCAAGAAATGTGTCTACGAGTAGATCAATTCCACAAGTTAACTGAGTAAGGGCGAATTCCGCCAAACTTTTATACCTGGAATAAGTTATGATTCCTGAGAATAAATTATGATTTTTTGACAGATGTTAATTTTATTCCACTGATATAAATGATAAAAAATAACTGACATTGGTAAAATCAAGTACTAAACTAACGATTGTGATTGTGAGTGACAAAACTGGCTTTACAAGTTTTTCGATATTAAAAGGCAATTCATCAACCTATACGTAATACACTGACGAGCAATATAAAAAAGCCACGACAGCAACAACTGCAACTTATCATGAGATATTTTCGAAACCACGCAAGATAGCTTGAAATGAAAAGCAACATTTAAAATGTACAGACGCCAGCACATCAAGCTACTACAATCTGTCAAATTTCTTTAATAGATTTTCAACTTTACAGCTAAAGCATTAAGGTTCCAGATTGATTGGGGAAATGACAGTTTCGGGTAGCTTGATATGCTGGCGTCTGTACTGTACAGGGTAACAGGGACATCGACGCGCAAACTGTAACCATGGATTCAGCACATGAGTTTAGACCCCATAGCGTCGAAATTTTTCGTCAGTTATAAAAAAAAAAGATCTTCTGTTTCATAGAAAAGTGCAAAACCTACCTACACGGTCAAAATGTATGGAACAGTAATATATTTTTTTAATAACCGACGAAAAATTTCGACGTTGTGGGGTCTAAACTCATGTGCTGAATCCATGGTTACAGTTTGCGCGTCGATGTCCCTGCCACCCTGTATATTATTATGTAGTAGGTATAATACTGTTTTCAAGATTCTTTTTACTTCATGAAACTAACTTGTGTAGTTTGAAAGATTATTTTACTGAAAGACTATTTACGCACTCTGTAAGTGGCTTCTTTATCTTGCTCGTTAGTGACTACACTGAGGAGCAATATAAAAAAGCCTGTTGCGTTGACTAGAGACTTTATTGGGCCTAATCCAAAACAATAAGTACGTTATACCAGCAAAAGTTATCCGACACTGCGGTTAGCGTAAAAATACTATAGCTTATTACAATTATAGCTATTCCTACAAATGAGCGTACATAACGTTTATGTAAATATCCCAGCGTGGTCCGTAATATACTGCACCACAACTAAGTTATATTTTAGCATATCTGCGACAGTCTATCTGTTGTTTTGACTGCATAATTCGTGAATGCGTTATAGTGAATTAAATGCAGCTCTGGTTGCATTTTCTTGATAAAATTGGAGTTATTTGCAATTCAGATCCGCCTCCGACTCACCAAGATTACTTTGGCTGTGGAACAAAACGGTTCCTTTTGACTTGAGCCTTCAATTTTGAATAAAACAGAAGCCGCAAGCTGGGATAATGTGTTTTTCATTATTTTCTAGAGATTTTTTTACTTGGTTTGGGATTATTGACGACTGAAACGTGGTCTTGGGTACGTAAGTACGTTAGGCGTTTCAACTTAATATAGATATAACTTAATATAAAGCTTGGTTGGTAGCGTTGGTCTAATGTTCGCAAGCGCTTTTGCTGAGAATGAGGTTCTGGGTTTGAGACCCGGGTCGGGAAAAGTGTTATTGAGTTTTTTCAGTAGCAGCCCGGAGTCTGCACCCTAATTGCGTAACACACGATCAATCGGAATCTGAATCATTTTGAAGCAAATTGCTAATCCATTGCTTCATAAGTTCGAAAAATTTGCCTGCTCAACACGTAAATAAGGCAATGAATGTTGTTGAACTGTCAAAATGAAACCGATTCCGTGTGTTACGGTATTAGGGTGCTGGATTTGTGTCCTGTTGATGGCAATAGGGTCGCTCCCTATTACATGAGACTTAAACATAACTGGCGAAATGTGGGAGTACTAGGTATAAGTACACCTCTGCTTAGGCGGATAATAAAGGCTTATTATACAAGCTGTTGTTTTGCATCCTCGTCAAATTTCAGGAGGCTACTAGGAAAGACATAAATAATCAAATAAAATTACGATCCCTGGTAAATAATGAATACATACTTTTTTTTTTAGTTATTTAAGTTTGACAGTATTTCAAAATACAACACTTTCAAAGAACAGAATCGCGTTATTGTATCGTAAAAGCGGCCGCGTTGTTATGTGTGTGTAAAAGGGCAGTTACAGTGCGGTCTCAGACAGGCCGCGTTTTAATATGCGTGTCCCACAAACGTTTTCGAAAATTTGAAAAAAAAGAAATATCGAGTTTCATGTCGAGAATCAGTAGCATAGTTACCTCCTTGAATTTCACGAGGTTGCAATACAACACCTTGTATTCCCATTCCTTTTCTATCTCTTTATATACATATTAGATCAGATAGGCAGTCGCTCCATGTAAAATACTGGTATTCAGCTGCATCTGGTTAGACTGGAAGCCGACCCCAACATAGTTGGGAAAAGGCTAGGCAGATGATGATGACATATTAGACAAAATAAACTTCAAATACCATACCACAGGCTAAATAGAATATAAGACCGAATAATGTAACATGAGAAACCATGGATTGTAATTACTCTAACACACTAGTGACATACACAACACTTTCATTTAATGTTTTTTTTTTCTTGCATTCTGTTTTATTTTTATTTTTTTGTTTTTCTTTTAGCTCTCTTGGATTTGCCCTAATGGATTATTGTGTATAATTTGTGTCCTATTTTCTATATGCACATCACTTTGAAGGGACACTGGCTTCTAAGATACAGGTACATAAAACTAGTTTAGAAGTCAGGGTTTTCACTATGGAACACTAACAGTTAATTTTAGACCAACATAATGTAAATGCATTTACTGAAAAATAAAGATTATTATTATTACTCTATTTAAATGTGAATAAATGAATATTAATTTGGAAAAAAAAAACCATCTGTGTGCCAAATTTCATTCAAATCCGTTCAATAGTTTTTGCGTGAAAGAGTCATTCTCGGGGAATACAGGCATGATGTTACGTTAGTATAAAGCTTCACAGAAACTTTCCAAAACTAATTTCACATCTTGGTACTCCAAATTGGTTTCTTCAATAATTTACTGAAAGCTAACTCCATTAAAATAAGTATAGCGATGAAGTGAACCCAAAGTTAACGGATGCGACCTCAGACATTGCAGCACTTTTCCAGATTCTGAATTCAGGAGCCCCCGGCTGAATTATAATGAAGCAAGGAACTTCGCAGCCAGCTTGGAGCTTCGGTTGCAAGAAGAAGAGAGTTATCCACGAACGGCTATTGTTTTTAATGAATTCCCAACTTTTGCGAAAGTTCGTCTGAGTTAGGAACATTACCTGCAGCAAATTCCGATACCCGAGTTGAGCGATGTGCTAATTATTATATTATCGCTTTTTTTGTTTTAGTGGCTTTTTAGTGGGGAGTGGATTTTGATAGTTCTTTTAGTGGAATAGTTTTTTTAGGGTTCGACTGAAAGTAATATTTTCAGTAAGGATTTTAGGTAGCTATTCTGTGTATGTGGCATTACCTGTCTGATATATTTTTCACATAGGTAGTGTCCTACACTTGAAAATGACAGATATATGACAGTATTCAAAACAGTCCTTTCAAAGTTATTTTACCTCTGACATCAGTAACCCAACAGGAACCATATTATAACGATAATAAAGATCATTGTGATATTGACAGGCTTTCACAACCGCTGCCACTGAAAAGCAACAACTACAACAACAGCAACCTTATTCAAAGGAGTGAAAAGATCACTTTGATTTGGCAGTGATGCAAAATCATGGGTTAAATAGAAAAAAGAAATAGAAATAGAAATAGAAAAATATTTATTGTCCAGGTAATACAGTAAGCGGGTTCACGGGTTTACAGTAAGTTAAAACGACATGAGTGGCTTAAAATATTACCTACAGCTAGGTTACAATATGTTATTTGCTGGTGAGCCCCAAACTAGACAGTTATTCTGTATCTTGGGGCTCATAGTATGAATTCCAGAGTGGAGACTAGAAAGGTGATTTCAGGTATGGTATGGTGCGTGTGTATGTTTGTGTGGTGTGTGTGTGTGTGATGTGCGTATAGTGTGTGTGTGTCTGGTGTGGGTGTGTGTTTTTTCCATTGTGCTTCGTTTGATGTGGTGTCAGGTCAGGGTCTTTATATTAGTTGAGTTAAATAACTGTGAATCGACTGTACGTCACCATTTAAAGGTGTGTTTGAACAGGTTTAGGCCCAAAAAGTAATGCACATTCTATTCCCATTCTGTCAAAACCTCTTTCCCTTTAAAAGAGAATGCTTAAGAGAATTCTTTTCTCGATTATTTTGATATTTCGTTCCGTGGGGTAATTGCGCATCACACTAACAGCATTGGCTTTGCCAGTTCAACAACATTCATTTCCTTATTTACGCTGTCGATTAGACAAATTTTTCGAACGTATGAAGCAATGGATTATCAATATCCTTCAAAATGATTTAGATTGAGAATTGAAAGTGTGTTACGCAATTAGGGTGCTGGTTCAAACTCAAACTCAAATCATGTATTTCAATTAAACCATTTACAGGCACTTTTGAATTGTCAAAATTAAATAGTCGGTCAGTTAGTCAGAAAGTTGAAGCTAGTTGGCCATTCCAAAACGTAGATGTCTATGGAGAAGAATGGGCAAGAAACTCCACGGAAACTCTTTTAAATCAAGATATTATTACAAAATCCTGGGTACATTATTCTTATTGCTTCTTCGTTCTGTTCCTTTAACCTTTTACATTACAGGCCTGTGTCTGTGCAGGTCTTGAAAGTTTTATACCGAGTGACTTTTATCCGCATACGACAAGAATCCTCTAACACATTCCTAACATATTCACGGTACTTATAGTCTGTCGTGTGGGTTATTCGATGAAGCTGGAAGCGAATGAAGCGTTGAAGCGGTTATATTCTGTAAAAATATAACCGTGAAAAAATAGGTGAAGAGAGCTGTCCCTCCACCTGACGCTATATAAAAAAAAAAAAAAAATTTCAATTACAATAGGCATTTAGATATTTGGAGATCTATTGGATTGAAACTATTGACAGCTCACTGTAAGCTCACTTTACTTACGTTTTCACGGTGAGATTTTTACAGAATAATCCGGCAGTTTTATGCGATCTATTTTGACAGACAAAATGTATCCCCAGGGCTGACTTATGAGGTTGGCCTGTTTCACAAACCCAGAATAATTTTGCCTTAGTACGTATATTATATACATTTTAAACCCACTACGCAACATAACAGTTTATTTATCCGTCTACTGTTACGCACACAATACCGCTAAACATAACTTTAGAATAACGTTATTAACGCCTGAAGCATCTCATTAACGTGCCTACCTTCCAAATTTTACGATTCCGGCGCCAAGATGTTGATAAAACCTTTTGTTTACAATGTACACTGGTTAAAGAACTTTATGGCTAATGAAAAAGTGTACATTTTAAGGCAACCTGTTAATAAGTAAGTTGAACAGCTTAACAAGATTCACCTGTAAAGCCTCGCGGTTCCTTTAAAGCTTTAAAGAGATTTACTCGCAACGAGTCGAGCTCTCATTTGTTTATTTGGAGACTTTTTATGTTTCACTTTTGTTTTTGATTGCTTTATTTTATTTTAATTTCGGTTCTAAGGTAGAAGAAATGAAATTACCGAGATCAAAATAGAGGTTTTAATAATTTTTAGTGGCTTTTAGAGGTCCGACAGGCAGTCGCTCCATGTAAAATACTGGTATTCAGCTGTATCTGATTAGACTGGAAGTCAGCCCCAAAGGCTAAGTCAATGATGCTGTAGGTATAATGCACAATAATCTGCTGCAGATTTCCGAAAAAGAACTAACATTTCCTTTAATTTCCACGCCTTTTTGATGCAGATTTTTATCAGTTAACAGATTGTCAATAATTCCCACAGGAGTCATCATCATCTGCCTAGCCTTTTCCCAACTACGTTGGGGTCGGCTTCCAGTCTAACCGGATGCAACTGAATACCAGTATTTTACATGGAGCGACTGCCTATCCGACCTCCACAACCCAGTTACTGGGTAATACGATACCCCTTGGTAAGACTGGTTGTTAGACTTTCGGTCTTCTGACGACCCGTAACGACGGCGACGACGACGTAATAATCCCGCAGGAATATTTGTTGAAATCGGCCATGACGACACAAATCGTCACCAACAAGCCTCAACAATCCCAACAACTAGTTCAACGCAACAGACAGTATCGAACGCCCAAAACAAATGACTCGACCACACTACTTGTAACGTCATGCCGTCAAATAACAAGTTATCTATCACTTTGACGATAACAGATGCAGTTTGAAATATTCCCATTAGGAGCCAGGCCGACAGTGCAACTGCCATTAGACATGGGTTATTGTGCAATAGTACGTTAGAGGAGAACAAATAGCTATAATTCGATCCACCAGTACCCCTCAGAGGCTCGTATGTTACTTCACTATACATTCGGCTCGGATATTTTCCACTACGCGAGTTGTAAAGAGTGCAGACAATTAATTGTTACTCTAAAAGGTCTTTTAGAGTGGAAATATATTTGTTTGTTTACCGAATGGGATGTTTACTTATTTATATAAAGCCTTTATCCACCTTAACCTAATAGGTAAACCCTTATAATAAAGGTTACCTGTGTAATGGAATTTTGATGTTGAACCTTAGGTTATTATTATAGGTTTCAAACCTAGCAAGTATAGTCAACCTCAGTGGCAGTGGGCAGGGCACATTGCTCGCAGAACAGATGGCCGATGGGGCCGAAAGGTTCTGAAGTGGCGACCGTGTACCGGAAGAAGTAGCGTTGGAAGGCCTCCCACAAGGTGGACCGACGATCTTGTGAAGGCAGCAGGAACCTGTTGGATGCGAGAAGCACAGAACCGGTCGACGTGGAGGTGCTTGGAGGAGGCCTATGTCCAGCAGTGGACGTCTTTCGGCTTAAATGATGATGATGATGATAGTCAACCTCGTAATTAGTTGATTGCTTGCGTCATTGTTGCATTGCTTGTGGTTGAATGTCATAAAACGACAATGTCTTTCAGTCTATGTAAGAAAAAACTTATTGGCAAAAAAAATCAACCGACTTCCAAAAACGACACTACAAAGTGAAAAATAACTTTAATTTCGGAAGTTGGTGTCTTTGGGTTCACATTTTCGTTGTTTGCCACCGACTTCCGAAATTAAAGTTATTTTTCACTTTGTAGTGTCGTTTTTGGAAGTTAGTTGATTTTTTTTGAAAAAACGTTTTTATTTTTCACTTTTAAGTTGTAATTTTTTTCAGTAATTTTGGTTTAAAAACCAAACTACTGAACCGTTTTTGATGAAATTTCTATAGGACCATTTGGGACTCCTTCCAACAAAAAAAGAATTTTTCAAATCGGCTGGCAAGCGACGGAGTTATGCGCGAACAAACATAAAAAAAAATACAAACATCCGAATTGAGAACCTCCTCCTTTTTTAGAAGTCGTTTAAAAAGAAAAGAAAGAAAATACTTTTGTTTGTGGTAAACATGACGCAGAAAAAGAACTAAAAATACATTAAAGAACAAGTCGGGGGAAAATATGCGTCACAGCCACGCAAAACGGCCATTGCTCAGAATAATGCTACGAATCATAGGGTCAAGACAGAGCCCCAGACAGACAACGTGACAGTTAATTTTAGTGAAGTTTCAATTAAGGTGGATGCTCCAAGGTAGCCCGCGAAATTCAAATTTTCTTACGTTTTTTGCAATTTGCTGGTCAGTACTAAGTTGTACGTTGATTAAAATATGATTCGCGGCCGTAACAAATATGTATTTACAGAATTATAATCATTAGAATCATAGCATGTCATCATAGCTGAACTGGAAAAATGTCAACTGACTTTTGGAGGGCACTGTATGTCCAAATGCAAGTTTCTATTATTCATTAATTTTACTACTAGTACTTTCTCCTGGTATAATTTCCGAACTCCACGCGGGCGTAGCCGCGAGCAAAAGGTAGTAGTGAATATTATTGTAGGTTTAATATTAAAACTTCATTAGTTAAAATAACAAACAATAGAATTAAGCGAATTATTTTGAAATCTTATGAATCTAATTAGCAGATATTTATTTAAATTTTAATTAATCATGTTTAATCAAGACGAATTCTGAAAATATTTAAGTTATTTGAATTCCTAGACTGCATTACGATTGAAACTCAACATTTCAATTTCTTAATTGTGTTTACTTTAGTTAATCTTAAATTCATACTGAGAATTGTAATAAGATTTTTCAAACTTACGTTATTGACTTATTTCTTTTGTATTCCATAAATTTTTTTAGAACCAAAATACTGAAGTTCATAAAAACGCAATCTGATAGGTGCAGAACAACACCAACAACAGGTGAACAGGTGAAGAATTTCCAAAATACAGTAACCTGTATTTTGGAAATTCTTCACCTGTTTGTGAACTTTATTTTAGAAGCAATACTTTCATTACAGTCCCCCTAAGGGGTTGGTCTCGGGCGGTGCTCTTGGGCAGAGCACCGCCGTGTCCTCGTAGAGGCGATTGGCAGCGGCGGCGACCTCTCGCGTCCGGCCCTGGTTCAAGGGTTCAAGCCATGGTCCGGGGTGAGAGGGAGTGGGAGGCAGTCACCTCCTTCTGCGAAGCAGTCATGCTAGCGAAGGAGGTGGCGGGGTGGGCGAGGGAACGCACTTTGCGCACCTCACGCCTCAGCCGCCGCGGGAGACGCTCCGGGCGTCGGGAGCCGCGTGACGACTCCCGGCCACCGTAGGCGCGGGCCTGCGGGCGGAGAGTAATGGGTAGCTCTCCGTCCGATCAGGACTAGGCCCGTGCCGGACGGCGTGTACGTGTTCCACGCGCGCCTCAAAGAGATGTCAGCAAAAGAGACGGGGCCCCATAGGGCCGAAGCCTGCCAGGGTAGCGGGACCATCCGAAAGGGTTTACCGCTGCCCTGGAACATAAAGGGCTAAGGAAGGAACACGGGTGGGTTTTAGTCAATAAAAGTCTGACACTCCCTTCTGCTCCACCCAGAGCGGGAGGAGTCATTTGATGATTTCCCATCCTCAAAAAAAAAAAAGGGTTGGTCTCCGAGCCGTAGCTAAATAATAAAAGCCGCATAGGTTGATCGATCAGGTTAAGCTACGCTTGCCGCGGTTGGTCTGTGGATGGGTGACCATCTTTACATACCGAGAATTCTCCGTGAATCGGAGAGCACGTTAAACCGTTTGGTCCCGGCTGTCATTCGTGGATCTTTGACAATCGATACGGGTAGTCAGAATCCCGAAAGTCTGACAACCAGTCTTACCAAGGGATATCGTATTATCCAGTAACTGGGTTTGGAGGTTAGACAGGCAGTGACTCCATGTAAAATACTGGTATTCAGCCGAATCCGGTTAGACTAGAAGCCGACCCCAACATAGTTGGGAAAAGGCTAAGCAGATGATGACTTTCATTACAATATCATTTTTATTTCAATTTATATTGTTTAAGTATATTGTAATTACAATTTACAAGGTAACACTAAATTAACAGAATTATATCCTAAATTAATTAAAACTATTTACAAACTAAAATATAGCGTCGAAAAATTTATCCACATCGCTGTCGACTAGTAATGTACCCAAGACACTGGCGGCATTGCCACGTTGTATGCTTAGCCTCTGGCCAAGGTAAAAGCCAGCCCTTGGGTCATTGGAAATGTCAACCAGTCATTTCGAAATTTCCTTAAAAAGACCATGCGCACCCCACGGCCCGAAGGTTTCAACCCCAAACGGCTCGAAAATATAATTATCAATAAGTTTATTATATTTACGCCGCTTGAGGTTTTCCGCAGCCATAGCAGCAGCACCAGTACAGCACGTTGACCCTGGAAGATGGGATGGCGCAAGAGTATCGACACAAGTTGCATCCCAGACTAAAGGCCTACCCACCTTCCATGGAATAAAGACATGCCGTCCGGTCTCTTGCCATCGTCGCGTGCCAAACTATTGGATTCTAACAGCTGGAACGCCGACGGTGACAAGAGCTCGTCGAATGATGTCGTTAATGTTTGCGTGCCGCGCTAAGCGACCCGCACTTCGGCTGCAAGACAGGTCGTGGTGTCCGAGGCTGTTGACAATTTCGCCAGTGATAGCGATGAGGAGAACAACACGGTGCTCCTAGTCGTAGGGAAGCAGCGAGGCGGAAAGTATTGTCTTAGAACAAAGTGCCTATGTTCGACGACGGTAGTGCATGAAGCCACAGACCCAATTCCCATTTACCCACAGCCAGCAGCCGCGCACGCTCCGCCGTAGTAACAGACGTGTTAAGTAAATTATCCTGAACTACTCTGCAGAGCGGCTTATCCCACCGTCTCTGGGAAAATGGATTATCGGGTAGATCTGAGTTCGGGCAAGCGAAACTCCAGGCATCCATAGCCTCGGTGAAGCACCGCACATCAAAATTAATCAGTGTGGAGGCTAGGATTTTCCTGATTAATTTCTCAGTGCCGTGGACCGAGGATATGAAAGCCGGTAAACTAATACTAGAAATTTTGCGGACGCCGAGGCCTTTCCCGTACGAATGGGAAGAGTAGCTTGTGCCCAAGCTCGGTCGTCCAAGGCAACATTTAAAATCGAAGTTAATGTATGCCTGATAATTTGGTCCATTTTGTCTAAAAGGTGAGTATGATTCCATAAATGGGAAGCGCGATGAAAATAAGTTAATTTAAGGCCGAAACAGCAGTAACGAATTGAGGTGATGGCCGAATGCATAATTAATCTGGAACAATCTTTCCGAAACGTCGTTGAAATTGAGTATTTTTTGCTCAATAAATTCGGAAAAGGAATTTTCAAAGATTGGAGACCCAAGGACACGAAGAGAGCTTTTTCCAACAATTTTAATATCTGGAGCTAATGCGTTAAATTTGGGAAGTGTCAGTTGTCTGTCAGTACTGTCCGCTAAATATAGTTCACATTTGAAAAGGTTGAGATCAAGGCCAATGGAATGAAGTTAATTTTTTAAGAATCTTAGGTCGTTTATAACAGTTTCTACTTCGCCACCCAAGGTTCCATCATCTTTATGTTGTTTAAATAGGTCTTAGACTTAATTTAGTGGGCAAAATTGCAATATTGTTCGTCTTGTGATTTTATTTTTCTCTATGTTATTAACCTTAAGTTTAAGAAGTATTTTTCCATAATTTCAAATTCTAGAGACTAATTTATTTAAATTTGTTATCACCTATTTCTAAGAATGCTGGTTTACTTGTAATTGCGAATGTCTAAGTCCGAGGCGTTGTTACTTGAATAAAATATCTTATACAATGTGTAACTGAACGAATGAACATTATGAAAGTAGTTTGTTCAGAATCGTTTACTAAATCGATTCTGATAATATAGATTTTTTTATCAAAAATAATTACAGTCACACTTTCGCCCTTATACGTGTGCGCGCGTAGATTTGTAATGTGACCACAATTTTTCTCTCACAATCAGTATAACTAATTTAATAAATACTTAAACAATGTTTTATCATCATCATGTTGGTGTACAAATAAATAAATAAATATTGCGCAAGAAAATGCCTCATATTTTTATAAAGCAATTGATAGTTCAGTGATAAGTAGTTATGCAATGCAACTAATTGAAATAATCATTCGAATCGCATTACATTGCACACTCGAAACAAAATGAAAGCGTCAAATTAAAAACTGAAATCCCGTTACCAAAGAGTAGAGAGTATAATGGCAATAAAATTACCGTCAATCTGTCGCGAGCAATCAATGAAATGATTACATTCTCTGTGGAAATTCGACAAATAAGTTGAGCTCGTAATTATTGTCGGTCAAATATTTGTCAGGGAACCTTCCTGTTTGCTGATTAAGTAATTCAATGTACACGAGGCAAATATATTTAGGTTGGTGCTGTTGGTGAACAAAAGTCGAATTGCCTGATGGTTTGCTTGAATTCCTCGATTAATAATCAGGTTTTCTTGAAAATTTATGTGTCTGTTTGTTTTGTCAAAATAACAACTGTTTACTAAATGCATATATACGGTACACACAAAAAAAAATTTTTTTTCTTTGTCTGTCTGTTTGGTCCGCCGAATCTCCGAAACAGGTGGACCGATTTTGACGGTACTACCACTGGCAGATAAAATTATGTTGAAGCTAGTGCTGGAGGAGTACAGAGTCTATTTTTAATCATCATCGTCATCAAAATTATCAATTATTTATTATATTTTCTTTCACATAATTATGTATAGTTAACGTAAACTAGAGGAGCGGAGCCACCTAATACAAGCAAATCTTTGCTTAAAAGGTGACTTCAAACTTAACAATGTTATTTTAAATGAGCTGATGAAATAAACATTTTTATTATTATTATTATTTTTATCCCCTTTAATAACTACGTATCGTTAGAACATAATACCAATACTTTTGGAGAAAATCGCTTTTGCATGTTGCGTATTATTTTATGCTCGTGACAGTACCTTTGTCTAGTCTACATCAAACATACAGCTTCCCTACAAATGTATCATCAATGAGAGTCGATCTTTGCCTAAGCCCTCGTAAGTCGATCGATCAGAATGGAATTCTATTGTACTCGAACTGAGTGGGTACTTTCTAGGTTGTCATCTGTAATATACTACAGACTTCTGTTTACGAGTTTATGTTTGAGCGAGGTATCGCATTGTGTTCTTTGCATATGCGAGTGTGGAGAATAGAAATAGAAAATATTTATTTTCCAGGTAATACAGTAAGCAAGTTCACATGTTAACAATAAGTTAAAACGACATGAGTGGCTTCAAATATTACCTACAGCTAGGTTACAGTATGGTATTTGCTAGTGAGCCCCAAACTAGGTAGTTAGTCTGTATCTTGGGGCTCAGGGTATGAATTCCAAAGTGGAGACTAGAGAGGTGATTTTAGGTATGGTATGGTGCGTGTATATGTTTGTGTGATGTGTGTGTGTCTGGTGTGGGTAGAAAGTACCCAATATGTTGTATTGAAACAACGTAGTAGGTACTTTCTCATCAACCGACTTCATTTTACGATATAATTATTTTGCTAAATCAATTGATTTGTCATTTTTTTTAAACTAATGTAATTGGTGAACAGCGGGTTTATATTGATGTAAAAAAATGAAGTTTATTTTTACTAAGATACACTGATGGCTTCGTAAACAAAAATATCTTGGCATCAAATGCGTTAGTTACCTTTGGAAGTTGGTCGTCTTTCTTTATTACGCCTCCTCAAAATCATAGAAATTAAACATCACTTTGCTATCCAAAGTACACTAAGCTGATCACTGTTAATAACTATTATAATATTAGTCTAAACATTAACACATTGTGGTAACCAACAATATCTCCAAATCAGCAACAGCAATAGAGCAGATACTATTACATGGATCTGCAGTTCCAACCACTAATTAATCAATCACTGATCAAGGCATTGATACACATGATGTTAACACTTAAGGGGTACTTACACGGTTGGCCGCCTCAGCAATGCGGCCATGCGTCGACTATGCCCCGCTGGGTTAAAGCCGACAGAATCGTATTAATTCTCGACCGAACTAGCTTCGAGACATTGGCAATATATGTATTGTTGATGGAAGGTTTCCTGTGCCTATTAACACTGCGAGTACGAGGATTAGTACCAATTTGTTATTACTAGCTTAAATGTGACTAGCGACCGTGGCAGCTAAGAAAATGTGTACACGCGTTTGGTAATTACTATAGCTACTACGACAACGTACCGATATAGCACGCGTAGCAGCGACGTTGCCCACGTAGCAGCGACACAGCGTATGTAGTAGCAACGTAGTTCTTGTTGCAGTGAAGTAGCACGCGTAGCAGTAACGTAGCGCACGTAGTAGTGACGTAGCGCACGTAGCAGCAACGTAGCACACGAAGCACCGACGTTGCACACGCAGCTACGTAGCCCACGTAGTAGCGACGTACTCGAAGCACGTCGTGTAAGTTTCGTACTCGTTTACCTTTTTTAATTAGGATAAGAAATAATCCGTGCTTATTATGACGTTATTTTTTCAGATGTATAAGTCTGAAACAGAACACGTCGGTAAATTCAGGTGCTTATGCAATTCATATAACACTCGCATAAAGATATTTTAAAATACCATTAGTCACTTTTATAATATTTCATATCATAAATAAATGAATCATTCCATCACGGTTGATGCCATAAACGCTAGTCTGATTCTCTTCACCAGAAACTGCAATGTTTAAATTGTTCAAACCAAGCATCTGCTCGACGCAGAATACCGGATATACACATCTATACATACATATACACATAGGTGCGTCTACATGCCTTGACGTTCGAGACATTCGCGTCTCTTCGTGTCAAACCGAAGTGATATAAAGAGCTTTACACGCCTTCCAAATGTATTTACATACTCAATTCAATCTAAATAACGAGAGACGTATGCATGCTCTCTTTGTTTGCCGGAATGGGTTGAAGGTAAGCTGATACGCACGATTCTGGATATGTTGTTCGGGAGCTATTAAAGACTTTGGTGGAGCTTTTGTTTGAGTAGGAATTTCGAGAGTAGTAGGATAATAGAGGTTTTGTTTGACAGCAGGTATTTTCAAGGGTCTTATTCTCTGCAATGACAGCTGCACGGGTTCGATAGAAGGTTAAGCTACGCTTGCCGCGGTCAGTTCGCGGATGGGTCTATTCATTACGTATCGAGCCTCCCTGTATTTTGGTGAGAACGTTAAGCCAGCAGTAATTCGTAGATCTTTGACAGTCGTTACACAATAGTTTAATAATCAACCTGAACCATATGTGGAACAGGGAATGCGTTAACATCTGGCAAGGGTGATTCAGGCAATTCTCCTTTGACCATTGGTTTCTGGCTTATAATCAGCGGCTGGAATTAATTGTTTGATGGAGTTAGTTAGGTGCTAATTATAAACCGTCGTTCAATCATCTTCAAAACCAAGCATATTGCCTTTATGTTTCTGATCTGAGGTTTCTGAATTTACCTGTTATTGTTTTATTTTTAATTATCCTTACCTATTGTGGTATATAGATTAATTAAACTCTACGTGCATCGTCTTCACATATAATAATATCATTAGTGTAATGTATACAATACTTAATGTAAAACATTTTAAAAGAGTAACGGTGGAGTTTCTTGCCCATTCTTCTGCATAGAAAACTTCCTTTTGGAAGGGGCAACTAGAAACAATTATATTTTTTGTTTGATGTTCAAAGTGCCTTTTAAGTGTCCATTTGAAATAAGTGGGTTTACTTTAACTTTGATCAGAAGGCCAATTCTCGTAATTTAAAACGTTCAAAATCTAGTCGCAGTCTCATCTCAGCGACAAACAAATGTCAAAAACTTGTCAAAATGTAGGGAAATTAGACGTATTTTTTGACAGATTGAGACTGAGATCAGAGAATTGCCCCTCTGATAAGATTCATGTTCTTTTTTTTTTGTATTTGGAACAACAAACAATTACATAATCTAGAATACAAATAAACAAACTTAAGAGCTACTTAACAATTATGCAATCAACAGCGTTGTCCACAGCATATATAAGTTTTGAATGGTAGTAAAAGAGTACTGCTATTCCTACGTTCTGAGGAATCTTTAAAAGATATTCTATTAAACCACCTCGTAAGTGCATGTAACTGATGGTGCAGAATTGTTTACAGCCAGCATTTTTCACCATCACTCCGACTAGACGGTCCGTCTTTGTTTTATACTACACTAGAGAAACGACCCTGCTTCGCACCGTTTTAAATTACGACTTGACAAAACATCGATATTTATTAGTTTAATATAATATTAATCTATAAAAAAAAAAAAAAAAATAATAATATAATAATAAATAATATTTATTATTATTTATTTATTATTGTATTTTTTTTTTTATATAATTAATATTTATCTTATTTATCTATATTATCCGGAATTAATCTGCCTAGCCATTTCCCAACTATGCAGGGTTCAGCGTCCAGTCTAACAGGAAACAGCTAAATACTAGTATTTAACATAGAGCGACTAATTAAATATACACTTAAATTTAGATCGTTTTAATCCTTAAAAGGGGTCATTGTTGAGCCATAGATTTATGTTCGCATAACTCGACATAATGTATGGATCAACTGATTTTTTTTCACGATTTCAGGGTTGCTCCCGTAGTAAAAGTTGTTCATAATGATAACTACGAATGACAGCCGGGACCAACGGCCTGACGTGCTTTCCGAGGCACGACGGGGTCTCTATATGTAATGGATGGTCACTCATCCACAAACCGCGGCAAGCTCGATCGATCCGATCCGGCTGGCTGTTTAGCCACGAGCCCCTTATAAAACTTCCGGGATCAATTTTCAAAATATCCGTAGCAATTTAGATGTACAACGCGGTCACACAGACGGACACGAAAAGTCTTCTTTTATAATTATGTATATGTCGGAGTCATTAGTTTGACTATTCGGAACGTTAGCGCCATCTCGTGGCGCTAGACAGAGTCTAGCCTGAGTTCGTGGAGGTGGACGGGAACGACTGCTACAAAAGCGCTGTGAGCAGAGCTTTCGAGAGAATCGAAATATTGGACATCGTATAAACAACATGTGCATAGAAACTGTCAGCGTTCCGTATCGTTGAGTTGTGTATCTACATTGCGTGATTCGCTAGTGTGACTAACTTGTTTGTGAATTGTAATCTGATTTGAACTGCAAACCGTTTTTCTATTGTGCTATAACCAATACTACCCATAGTACGCCCACAGTAATTAAAATATGCCTGATGCTAACGAGAGACAGACATACCTTCTCCGACATATAGATACCTACTCCCGACGGTGTACACATTTACGGACGTACGATTTTACGGTCGGACGCCTCGCATGTGAGACAGTCTCAACGTGCCGGCCGCCAGCCGGATCAAGCCGGATGGAATGATTTCGTCTTACGCATGGCCGGATAACGATCTGCATCGCATAGTCGCCGGCAATTCGGAAACCAGTGTACATTGTTCTCGAGTTAACGAATTAACTGACGATGGAGAGTTCTTCGATTGGTTGTGATTAGTGGAGTACGGGAAGGGAGAATATGAAATCGGCTTTTTGAAGACCAGCCCGGATTTTTTAGCGTATCTGCCTTCATAGTAGATTCTGATGAAATTATTTTGTAACGTAACATTAATTGTTGAGCTAAGTGATTACCAACTTAAATTGCCATACAACGTGGCATTGCCGCCAGTCTCTTGGGTATATTACCAGTCGACAACGATGCGGAGGAATATTTCGACAATATTTTAATTTGATAATAGTTTATGTTAGTTTAGAATTTTATATTTTAATTGTTTGTTAGATTATTTAGTATATACATATATATATAGAAGTTTGTCCATTTAATAAAGTCATTGACTGCCACCGCGGTCACACGGTGTCTGCCAACAATAGATATTCTATTGTCTCTATTCTCTGGCAGTCAACGTGTTAATTAAAGCAATGAATAAAAAAAAACTCTTTCGAATGATTTGTATTTGCTAATCACAGCTGTCATTCTTTGGCAGTTTATAAAATGGTCACGGCAAATTGACGTAGGGTATCAATTTGCTTAGGTACAGAAGCCAGCAGGTCAAGCTACCCGAAACTGTCAAATTTTCCCAATGAACCTTGAACCTTAATGCTTTAGCGATAAAGTTGAAAATCAATTAAAGAAATCTGACAGATTGTAGTAGCTTGATGTGCTGGCGTCTGTACTAATTAATTCTCCTGACTGTACATGCATACAGTGATAAAATAATTGAGAACGCCAAAAACTCATAATTTTCTGTCTAAACTCAATATTACTATAATTATAACTATCATGGTTTCACTACATAAAATGTAATAAGCTTTCATTATTGACGGGTATTATTGGACGGAACAACAATAGACATTGTTTCAAAACAATTACATGCTATTTATTAAATTAACGGACTATTTATTAAATCCGATTTAATTAAAAGAGAAGCGTTGTTTTGCCTCCCATAAACACATACATACAGACATAAACTCACACCTGAGCAATGGAAATAGCCACAACTTACGAGTTGTAGGTCGTAGGCTCGAACTTAGACAGGCACTTTACTTTGTCTAGATTATTTCATCACTACTGGTCTCAAAACGGTGAAGGTAAACGTCGTGAGAAAACCGGCCTGTCCTAGAACCAAAAATTCGAAGACATGTGACCTCTACCAACCCGCGATGGGCCCGCGTGGTGGATTACTACGACCTGCTCCCTCTCACAGAGAGGAGGCCTGTGTCCCAGCAGTGGGAACATTATAGGCTGATTATGCTTATGCTTCGCTTTCTTCCCAAGGTGTGGGCAGAAACTACAGAACGCCACCTGCTACGATATCTTTTGCCTAGTTTATGTTCATACGTTTTACCTCCAAATCAAAAGCAAAATTTTGTAGGCGAGTTAGAACACCTAAACATTGTTTTTTTATCGGTTGGTATAGTAACATGTTTTTTGTAACGTTCAATAAAAAATAAAATGTTGAAACCAGAGCGACGAGTATCGAATATTTTTAACCTTTTTTTTTTCGCGATGGAAGTCAAAAGGTATATTAAAATAGCAATTTTGGGTCTTGTTTTAGCTACCACGTTTATATCCTGCGTTGTTTTTCGTGAACAACCAAAAATTTATTTTCTCGGAATATGTGTGTTACCAGCATGTTGTGGCCTAAAAACTGTTATGTAATTTTATGAAAAAATGGGGTGCATTCTAGACTCAGGTTTAGGTTTAAAGATATTTATATATTCTCAAAAAACTTGAGAGGAGTCAAGGGACACCCGGATGGAACGAAGTATAACTGGCTTGCTTTCTATAAGAGAGAGAGAGACAGACAGAGAAACACGTGCACGCCGCACGGCTTACAACTATAGCAAAAAGTGTCGTTCCAACTTTTGGTCTTAATTTTTTCCGTCTAGCCCCCTTTCGCAACGCGCGATAAGGAACTTTGTTCCAAAAAGACACAAGGTCACTTAGATGAAAACAATGCTTAAAATAAAATATATAAAGTTCGTCACAGACGACACGGTATCAATTTGCTGTCGCTGCTCTCAAAAACTGCACTGCTCTCAAAAAGGTGAAGGAAAACATCGTGAGTAAACCGGCATGTCTTGGAACTAAAAATTCGAAGACATGTGACATCTACCAACCCGCACTGGGCCTGCGTGGCGGAGGAGGCCTATATCCCAGCCGTGGGAACATAATGTCATGTTCGTGAACGGGCGCTGTCAGTAGGGACTGGTCAACTCTTTGCTGCCATGGCTTATTTTGATTTAATTTAATATATGAATTGTTTTTTTTAATTCTTTTCCTTACGGACGCTTTTAACGTTCTGAATCGTTCTCACATGCATAATTTTGAACATGAATGATGTAACCAATACTTGTAACAATATTATTATGATTTAAAAGAGTGTCCATGGAGTTTCTTGCTCGTTCTCCTCCATAGGCTTCTACTACGCTTTGGAATGGGCAAATAGATTCATCTTTTTGACTGACCGACCTTGACAATTCAAAAGTGCCTAAAATTGGTTTATTTGAAATAAATAGTTTGAGTTTGAATGGGCTGATTCACTTAAGGTGGTAAAATAAATAAATACAAAACAAACATTTCTACTCACCTACATCAACAGTCAGTTAAAATGTAGGAATGTTATCCGAACCGTTTTTCATTCCACATTTTTCCAATTACTCCCTAAACCCCAACAAAAATAAAACCACGATATGAATGCTGCGTTTACATCCATTCACTGCTAACTCCATTTAAAGTCAATATATGTTTCATATACTGGGGCACGTTCGTGGCCCAGTACCTACAGGCAATCATGGCTTGTTTAGGTGAGATTGGCAACAATGTCCCTTCTAATCAATGCGTAGTGTGCCCTCGGGAAATACGCCGCGTACTGCACTACCGACGTGATCGTTTCATACAAATACTGAATAATACACTGATTTTGGTTTGAACTGTGTGTATTGGCGTATGTGTAGGTGCATGAGGTTTAGTCGTTGTTAATCTTGTTGTTTAAGTGATTGCTTTGTTGCTATGATGCATTCGATGGTATTATAGAGGTAGGAGGCGTAAAGTTCACATATCACAGTTTCATAGAAAAGGTCGCTTATAATTAGACCGACCGGTTTAATTTTAAGCCGAATTTTAAGCCCTAGAGAATGATGGAGGTTTTTTTTATGTTATATAAGTATTGCTGTTCCTTGTTCGTTTATGTGTATGTCTTATGGGCCTACCACACGCACAAGCTTCACCACAGTTCTGCCAGCGCAAGCTTCTCGCATGAAAAAACTGTACACGGACGGCATTACCACACGGCACAGTTAAGTACGCGCGGGCCACATTCTTATCGAAATCGTCGGCTTGGAAACAATGTTTCCCAGTGAAGAACTATTTCTTCTGCTATTATTTTTCAAGTGTTTGCTAGTGAAAAAAAAGACAATGCAAAAGTCAATGCGTAAACGCAAAATTTCAAGAAAGTCGAAAAATGCGCAGGCCGTGTTGTGGGGTTGGCGCGTGATACAGTTTTACCAACCGCACGCACGGTGTTCCGTGTACAAACCGGCTTGCGCAGGCAGAACTGTGGTGAAGCTTGTGCGTGTGGTAGGCCCATTAGATAATTATTTTAACATAAGTAATAATATCCAAAATTAAGGAGGCACCCTTAATTTTGGATATTATTACTTAAAACTGAATTAAAGATAAATAAATAAATAACTTTACATACGTGCTGTCTAATATCTGCTTGTTTTAATACTGGCAGGGTAAACTAGTCTACTTTCAAGTTTTCAAAAAGCACTCTGGCAAAAATAATACTCAAAAACACTAAGTGTTCACATCCTAAATTTAGTATGGACTAGAAACTGATATGACTGTGTTAGATTTATTGATATAGCTATATTATATATACTATAAGTATATGTACCTACATATTATCCAAATAACAAGCTTTAAATATCAGAATGGTTACTATTTAGTTATTTACTGTGTATCATGTGTATGAAAGTTATTATTAAATATGGTTTGTAGGAAAAGGGTTTTATAAAATAAAGCACAGACAGACAAGGCTAAACATTTATTTAATCTTAGGCTTGTCAGTAATTAATCAGAAAACTAGTCGTCCGTTCGCAAAACTAGGTCATCATGGAGAAGAAGGACAAGAAACTCCATGGAAACAGTAACAAAGTATTCTATAAATACATTTCTTACGTTGTCATAAATTATCGTTATCTTTAAAAACAATCTATTCTATCTCTTGGACAATGGTCCAAGAGAATTCAGAATAATAGCAACATAATAACAATAGCTAGGAATATTTGCCATAATATGACTTACACAACAACATTTTCATAATAAGCAATAATTGAGGTATAATATCAAATTAATTGACTTACGTGACATCTGGTCGATCAATTCCACATAATAACGGCACTAGAACTAACCAACTGAACATCTACCAAGCAACTGTCTTGATAACGTCGTTACAATCCTTTTTATACACTACCAACGTCTTTTACGTAAAACATCTACCGCCATTTTGAACCAATTACAGATCATCATAATTATATTTTGGCTTAATATCTTCTAACACAGGTAATAATAAACAAATCTTATATAGTGAAACCATTTTAAAACATTATAAGGTAATTAATCAATTTAATAAGAGTTTATTCTTAATTCTTAGACATCATCAAAAAGTATATCAACATCAACTGACAGTATTGTACCAATCATTTGAAACAACCTAATATATTAAAATAGCAATATAAAATCTAAGATATACTACAAAGATAATCAAATATTACTTAATTATTTATAATAATAACATTAGTGTTTTTTTTACAAGTTAATACTGTTGTTTTTTGTAAACACAATATCTAGTCAAATTAGGTACTTCTACGTTCACGTTCAATCTGTCACAAGCTTCGTAATTGTGACAGATGCCATTATCCAACAAACAATATATTATAATTATATCAAGATGATATATATCTAACAACTGCATAAATCATGTGCGAGATAAAAATATAAAACAGTAGATTTTTTTGACTGTACTGTGATTCCAAGTGTCAAGGCTCAGCAGACAGCCGCGACGCGACGGTGCGAATCTGATAGTCAATTTCCATAAAGTTTTTATTGAAATCGCTCTGTAAGGTTCTACTGCCTTTACTTGGCAGTAATTTCATTGCAATCTTAGTTGTGAAAGTATCACCTTTAGCAAGTTTAACAGAGTGTTTTCAAGCTGATGGAGAGTTTACTTAGATGTTGTTTTGTAAAGTTCTAGGATGAGTTGTAGAACTGCTCTCTGGTTACTTTTAGGAAGATTATCTAGGATGCTTCATAGTTAAGAAAATATTCGAAACTTAATGTATCATAATCAGCCTATAATGTTTCCACTGCTGGGAGACAGGCATCCTCTCTTCGAGAGGGAATGGGCTGTAATCCACCACGCCGGCCCAGTGCGGGTACGTAGATGTCACATGTCTTCGAATTTTTGGTTTTCCGACATTCCGGTTTCCTCACGATGTTTTCCTTCACCGTTTTGAGGGCAGTGGTGATGAAATAATTTACACAAAGTAAAGCTGTCTGGGTTCGAACCTACTACCTACAACTCGTAAGTCGCGGTCGTTACCACTGGGCCACCACTGCCTTCACATCTGTACAGACGCCAGCTCAGGTCAAGCTACCCGAAACTGTCAAAAGTTCCCAATCAACCTTGAACCTTAATGCTTCAGCGATAAAGTTTAAAATCTATTAGAGAAATTTGACAGATTGTAATAGCTTGATGTGCTGGCGTCTGTACATATTATAAATTGAAGTCATGGTTTTCGTTACTGCCTGTGGGACCGTGTTGTCACACTAATATTATAAAAGCGAAAGTTTGTGTGTGTTTGTATGCTTGTTACTTCTTCACGCTCAAATGGCTGGATCAATTTTGATGAAATTTGGCACACAGATAGTTTATAACCAGAATTAATACATAGGATACTTTTTATCCCGATATTCCCACGGGATCGAAACTTATGCGGATGAAGACGCGGGGCGCAGCTAGTTCTATAATACGCAACAGATTTAGATGCGGTTTTCACCATCATTTAGAGAATTTATTCCGGAAGGTTTATGTGTATAAAAAAATAATATTAAACTTACACATAATAAAGAAATCTCGATATTTTGTCAAGTCGTAAAAAACGTGTGAAGCAGACGGGTCGCTAGTAAAAATATAAATAAAACAGGTGAGTTTCTTGACTCTACTGCGATTTCCAGCTTCAGTTGTAAAAATCTCATAAAAAGACTTCTCATTAATTTTATTGCAATCCTAGTTGTGAAAGTGTCGGTAGTTGAGGAGGGGCTTGTGGCTAAGTAATAACAGTCGCACGGGTCGATCAATCAGGTTAAGCTACGCTTGTCGCGGTTGGTCCGTGGATGGATAACCCTCTTTACATACCTAAACCCCTCTGTGCCACTTACGGGTCGTCAGAAGTCCGAAGGTCAAATCTGAATGGGTAATGTAAAATGTAAGGAAACATATATTAAAATTTAATTTTATAATATTAATAAGACATTTGACAACTGCAGTTGTGATTTTCGGGATGGAAACGTATTTAATGCGTTTATCACTATGACAGGTATTTTTATAGCTTGACTCGCGTAAGTTGACGTCATATTTACGAGTCTCAAGCTTTTTAAGAAAGTGTCCAATATTATTTAGTCAAGTATCACTGCAAATAAAGTTATTGCCTGTACACTTTACAGTGTAGGTAGGTACTAGAATTGTCAAATAACTTCAGTCACAAGTTGACGATGTTAGGTAGACTACGTTGAATGCCGAATAGTTCTCTCTGATTCATTCGTGCTCACTTTCACACACATTCATACACTCTCACATTTACATTCACATACCCCCCCTCTCACTCTCACACCTACATGCTTGCGTGTTTAGCTTTAATTCTCTCTTTTATTTTTTAAATATTATTATTTCCTTTACCTTCATATTTTGTCTTCATATGTTGTGACTGGAAGCCGACCCCAACATAGTTGGGAAAAGGCTAGGCAGATGATGATGAGGACCTTCATATTTTGTATGAAATAAGTAAAATATACTTATTTAAGTTATGAAAAAGCGGAGTCTCCTGACACAGGCTACTTAAAAGGAGGCTCTAATCACTACAGTTGTTATGGTTTACTTGCTAAAATAATATACAATTTTTCATTTTTTAAACTGGTGATAAAGATGTATCTACACGTCAGTAAAAGTCTACGTTAAGTGACTCGAACAATCTAAACCACTAAGCCACCCAACTTGGTTGTCTAATCTACTCTCCTAAAGATCAGTGACCTGTAAATCGAGCTTTAAGCCTCGTTCACACTATCGAAGTTAAAGCCACGTTAATATAAAGTAGAGACTTCGTTAACAGACTAAGACGAGGTTTATTGTCGCGAAATGCATGCGGTGGTGGCAAACGTAGCTGCATGGCGGCAAACATGGCTGCAAGGCGGCTTTCAGTCTCATTCCTTGTGCAAATCTAGTTTAACGTCTTGTTAAAAGGGTTTCGTGCACTTAGGCAGAGCTGAGCTGAAATGTTTGTAGTTGAAGTACTTGTATGCTTTACCGATGTTAAAGTGTAGGTTGAATCGGATTCTTAGACTGTTTACTTTGACGTATACCTACATTGTACCTGTACGTAAAACAAACGGGTTGAAGAAACCGCAGTTTCTATAAATTAATGAGTTCAAAAACGGTTTTTGTGGCACCTTGCATTTTCTAAAGGAAAAACTAAACAGCTGCTATCCTATAATGCCCGTCTCTATTATTTTAAAATGCGCTCGTTATCAACTAGAAGAGAAATTAATGATGCCTTGTTTCTATATAAGTTGCTCAGAAATAAAATTGACTGCCCAAACCTACTGGGTCTCCTAAAATTTCGTGCCCCAGCCCGATATCCGCGTAATCCTATCACGCCATTGTACCAACCCTTGCGCAGAACGGTTCTGGGTGCCAACTCGCCGATTTCACGGCTGTGTAAAGTCCTGAACAGTTGCAGTGATCTTACTGATATACACCATGACAGCATAGGACAATTTTGCAAAGTAATTATCGAGCACTTTTCTCACAATCAATGATTTTACCACAAATGTTATTTTTTTTATTTTTTTATCTTATGATTGTGTATGTATTTGAAATAATTTGGATATGATTTTTGTTATATTTGTTATTATTATTTTAATTTTAATATTAATTTTAATTCTGACTTTAATTTTGAGTTTAATTTTATTTGTTACTTAATCTTATTTTTTTTTATTTTTTAATCTTATTTGTTAAAATTATTATTCTTTAAATTTGTTTGATTTTTGTTTCTTATTCAATTGTAATGTACTTAAGTTTTTGTTGTTTTTCGATGCTGTTATTAATGCAAATTACCAAAAAATCTTTAGACTGTAAGTACCTTTTTTTTAGCTTTATAATATTGTATTACTTATAGATAACCTTTATTGGTGCATGTTGTGTCAGCCTGTAAGTAATTGTTGCACTTAAAACGTACTATTAAGCAAGTATAATTGTAAAAAAATGTAAACAATTGTTGGCTGACCTAAATAAATAAAATAAAAAAAAAAAAAAAATGAAAACTGAACATTTGTCCGTAATTAAATAAGTGTCTAACTTTGTTGTTTGAACTGTCTACTGTTGAAACTTAGGGATTCGTAACCCAGAATATTTAACCAAGTGTTTTTTTAACAAATTCTCCAAAAGTTCTTAAAATCGCCTTGTCAGGCAGTCATCGCCAATCAATCGTCAATCAGTCAAAGATTATTATAAAAAATAAAAAAAATCGCCATGGGATCTGGAGGCCAAAGTCCTCGCCCACATATGGGAGTGGCGAGAGGAGGCAAAACGCTGGGGCATAACTCCGCTGCCGCGAGAAATCACGGTACAGCGGACAGAGCTCCGGCGGGATCTCATAGCGGCATGGAGAGTGCGATTGTCGCAACCCAGTGCTAGGCACGCCACAATAGCGGCGATAAGTCCCCTAGACTCTTTGAGGAGTGGCTAGAGAGGCGCCATGGCGCCCTAACCTTCCGCCTGACGTAGGTCCTCACCGGACACGGTTGTTTCGGGAGTTTCCTGTTCAGGATAAGGCGGGAGGAAACGCCAGGGTGTCACCACTGTGTAGATGACCCGGAGGACACGGTGGAGCATACGGTGGAGGTCTGCCCGGCTTGGGCGGAGCACCGCCGCGTCCTCGTGGCGGCGATCGGCGGCGGCGATCTCCAGGTCCAGGCCATGGTACGGAGCGAGAGTGCATAGCCCTCCCGCTTCGCCCAGAGCGGGAGAAGTCATATGATGATTTCCCAACCAAAAAAAAAGGGATTCGAAATCCAGAATAATTTACCGTGTTTTTTTAAATTAAACCTTCAAAAGTTCTTAAAAACGCCGTGTCTGACTGTCATAGAAGAAGGTACATTTTAATTGCTTACTAAACGTATATTAGTTTAGTAACCAATTAAAATGTACCTTCTTAAAAATTATACAGATACGGCGGGATGAGCTAGACTCCTTTCCTAAAGGCTGGTCCTCGGCAGCTCTGAACAGAGGGAGGTGGAAAGAGACTAGGGAGACCTGCAGTGGGGCTTTAGCGGCTGCTATAAAAATAAAATATAAAAATCTTAAAGGGCTGATTTACGTCATTTCTTGTTACGTCATGTGAGTCACCAGCAAGAACTTGCATCGTCTAAATGAGGCTAAAAATCCTTGCAGCTTTATAGAAACTGTTAGGTGGTACAACACTACCAATCATTATTTTACTCACTTCACGTCACTTCCTTTGGAATGGCTACCATACTCGCTTGTGACCACGTTTTGCAATAAAAGTAGACTTTTAGTTACCTACCAGCGGATTTCATATTTCCAGACTGATCTGTACGAAGACATCCTATCTACATTCATTCTTCGTGATATTCAACCTGTACATTCGTGTACAGGATTGAGGTGTCGCAGTGTCTAGGACAGGACACGTTACAGAAAAAAACAGGGAATTGTGTCGATTTGTGCATAATAAAATCCGCCTCAAATGAAGTTACTTTATTTTGCTCCCATAGCAGTGTGGGGAAAAGTGTGCCATAAGCGCCAACAGTAAACATGTAACAATCTTTAAGTAGGTGGCAATATGTCGAGCACTTATGTACGTAAAGTATGACGTGTATTCGAGAACATTTACATTTTGGCAAATTGTCTGCTACTTCGTCGCCTGTCGTTATATTTATTTGATGTCATTGTTATGTCCTCATCTCCTAGCGTTATTCTAAATAGTAGATGTTATCATATTCAGCTTTTATAGGGTTGTACGAAACTTAAAGCTGAATAAAATTTAAGTAAGAACCTTTTTAAAAACAAACTTTTATTGAACTAAAAAATACTAAATAACACTTACGTTAAAATTAGGAAATTAATATTTTCTTAAAAGGCTTATCTTCAGGAGAGACGTTCAGGCCTCAAGGTTTTTAGAAAATATTAAAGTTCTATGTTAACGTAAGTTTTACTTAGTACTTTTTAGTTCATTAAAAGCTGATTTAAAAAAATTCTTTTACTAAAATAAATTGCTGTTCTATCAATATGTGTGTGTGTGCATTTTTATACATTCCTACCTGATTCTACACTCAGGATTGCAAGTCCTTCACTTGACAAAAAAGAAAATTCCAACGAACCCAAATACGCGTTTTTATAAGTTATGGCGTGAAGCCTGCAATCCTGAGTGTAGAATCAGGTAGGAATGTATAAAAATGCACAATCAAAATCAAATGCAGAAGCATTTCGCATTAGAAGCATTTCGAAGACAATGTATAAAAATGCACAGTCAAAATTTTGTTTTAATTGTGCATTTTTATACATTGTCTTCGAAACAGAATCGACATGTAAAATATCAACTCTGTAGGATAAGAGAAAGTGGTTTTAATTCAGCTTGCAAGATTTGACTCATACATACTAACTTTCTAATTAACTAACTAACAAAGCAAGTTAAATAAAACCTTGTAAAATAGTAAAGAACAAGATGATACGAAAGTTCCATGTCTATTTTTATTGCAGATCTCACGTGCATGTTCCGGAATTCCACGACTATTTTCAGAGCCAAACGGTATTCCATACGGTTAATACAGAAAATTCCTCTCAAGGCGTTTTACAAAGCCTTTGTTAATTAACTGACAAAACTTTACAGACTATCTAGGACGTCTCCCTGGATAATAACAGAAAACAAAGAAAAACGATTTTCCTAAAATCCTAATTTCAAATGAACAGTTCATCACGGGACCAACCTCCTCGTGTCGCCTGTAGTTACTCTAAATTATGATTTCACAAAAACATTTTTTTTTGCCTTTAAATGCCTATTCCCTCTACGGCTGTGAAGTTTCTAGTTAATTAAAAAGGCTCTGTATAATTAAAAAATGTGGCACGTATTTTTCAAAACATTTAGATATTTTTTTCAGCCTGTAATTAAGGTAAAATATATAGAACAGTCCGTATACCAACAATCCGCCCCCGTCTGGCAGACCGTCTGAGTACCTTTTACTATATAAATAGGTTTTACCTAATCAAATAAAGTTATTTTTGATTAGGTAGGTTCAATTTGCTAAGCAAATATTTTCTAAGAGAATAAGTTACATGTACGAGTAGCATTAATTTCTTGTGAACGAAACGTTTGGATTTAGTCATGAAATTTAAGGTAAGGTAAGGTACCTACTACCTATAAGTAAAAACCTATTGTAAATATTCAGTCTTACCAAGGGTACCGTATTACCCAGTGACTGGGTTGTGGAGGTCAGATAGGCACTCCATGCAAAATACTGGTACTCGGCTGTATCCGGTAAGACTGGAAGCCGACTCAAACATAGTTGGGATAAAGCTAGGCTAATGATGACCTATTGTAAATATCACATAGTATATCGTATGCTGTTTTCTATAAAAAATGTCTTTATCTTTGTCTATAATAATAGATTCAGATACAGTTTATTTAACATGAGAATATCAGGATAAAATAATAATAATTTATTGCATAAACAAAAATCACATTACACTGCAAACATTCAGTTGACACTATTCAATACAACTTTAGCACAGGAGTACAATAAATTTCAACTCTATCCCTTAAACTAGGTCTGGCCTGTATCTTAAGAGATAGGGTTCAGCCATTATGTTGGACTAAATTATTATATTTATTAAAAAACAACAACAAGTTAAACCAGTGACGATGTGGTACCTAAAAACGTACATTAATGAATAGAATAAAAAAAAACATACAAAAAAAAGTATAATTTATCCTATTTCCTTGTCTTTCTTATGCTATGTTCTAATCCGGGTCATGGTCCACCCATGTGCCAAATTTCATGCAAATCCATCCAAACCAAACAAACATAAAAAAAATTCAAATCTTTCTGTTCTCTTTATAATGTCAGTTTAAAAAACGATCTTAGAGTTCTTCAATTAAAATATTTATGTTTTGAAAGTGGAAATGTGAGCCTGAACTTTTGGAACGTTTGCAAAAGTACAGTCTGTCATCACTATTATCTGACCCACCCTAAAAACAAACGAATTTGGACCCTCTGGCTGTAACATTAAGGTTTATTCAATTTATATGAGCTTAACAGACAAGTGCTCGAGGACTCGACACATACAGTAAAAATACAGACACGCAAATTTGATCTTTAACACGTAAGGTTAAGGTAAACCCACCCAACATTGTCGGAGCCACCGGCATTATATATCATTTTGTTAAGCTATTTTAATCATTATCTCGTTGACATTAAAGTTGAAAAGCTTTTAAGTCACACTACATAATTACAACCCAATCATTAATTTCGCGTATTTCCAACAAGTTCTTGTGGCTTAGCGGTTTGATGTTGGATTGGCAAAGAACAACATGTGGGTTCGAAAATACAGTCCACCTATATTATCAGTTTCTTTTTTAATTTGTTTTCATTTCTACAATATTGCTTGCATTATTAAAGAACGACCAATATGATTTACGCCTAATAACTTATCTTGTAGACAGGTGGGTAAATTGAAAAACTTTAAGTTCACAGAATTTATATTGACCAAGAATGGTTGGATACGAAGTAAAAAATATATTTGCTTCGTGAGGTAGATAATAAATTCATCTAAGTGACAAAAGTTACACTACGCCTAATAGCAGTGACTGCGCTCACACATTTGTAAATCGTTTCACATAACTCGATAAGTATATTTAAGCAATTTGGTGTTACCAAACATAAAATCATATTTTTACATGAGTAGAATGTTGGAATTAGAGAGATTGGTCATCGACTTAATATAGCAGTAAGTGTTTTTTTATACCTATTTTATTTTATTGATTGTGATTAACGAACGCGTAGTTGGCTATTTTACCATTACATTCACTCCTTACAAGTTACATACACGGTTCCAAAAATGTTTTTTTTTTTTGTTTTAGAGAAATACGGTCAGTCTATGCCTAAGACGTTATGGAGACAATGGAAATATTCAGCGGATTCGTCCAGGAGCAAAAGCCATCAAGTATAGTCCCGAATTCGAACGCCACCGTTGTTTCAAGTCAAGTTGAAAATCCATTTTTTCCCCATTCGTGTAACCGCAATAAACCACAATATTTCAGTGGAAACAGTGAGAAGGCATTTACACGCTGCTGGGATAAGGAATTATAAACCGGCACAGAAAATTGCATTGACACCTGCTCATCGCGAAGAAAGGGTCCGTTTTGCCCAGGAATATTAAAATTTTATTTTTTTTATTTTCTATTTTTAAACACACCATGCAAGTAAATGCTCAATGGATTGATTGTTAAACCATTAAAATGTTGCAGATTATGTGGTGATGTTATTGTTATAAATAGATTGTTTCTATTTAAATAACATGTTTATTCACTACATATAGGCAGCTATAAATCTGTAAAGCATTTCAGAGATGAATTCATGTTCTCGATAACAAACTTTTAAGCATAGCCTTGTTTAATGTTAATTAATGGTTAGATTTGATTATGGCATACTAATACAAAATGTAGGTATATTAATTTGGAAATATATATGAGCATTTACTTATTTTATCTTACCTAAGTGTTTTAATGAAATAATAAACATTTTAAACTTGCAACTTTTTAATTTTATTTCTATACAAACTGCCCGTTTAAAAAAACAAGACCCTACGTCGTCCATTAAAGAAATGTAAAAAAAGTGTAATAAAATCATTTTAAAAAACAGCTGAGCAAAAAGCTACATTTAGGTTAAACTCGGTTTCGAACGTAGACAACGATGAACACCGCACTACCTTAGTGACCACAAGACCAACTCAACTCTTATAAGCCGCATTGAAATTTGATCTTAGTTGTTATGCTAGACGCAATATTCTAAAGAATTTGAACCATATAGTATACTTTCATAAAGTTTATTCTTGCACAGCACAAGCAGCCAACCTTTTCCTCGTGCAAATAGATTATTTTGTATTTTAAATAATCACTCCATTGAGACATGATAATAAAAAAATCTACTTACAAAATAGAAAATAAAAAATGGTAAAGAGACGTTGTTTTTGTAATTTAGTAAGACAAGGTCAAATATGTTTGAGAGTAGTCACTGCATACCCTTAGTAGCATTTGAATACCAGTTTTATAATAAATAATATTTATTTTTCAACTACCCACTTATTACAAGTTATGCGAAAATATTACCATTTTACAAAGTTTATATTTGAAGATTATCCGTCTATAATTCTTTATAATAATACAAGAAATAGTTTTGGAATAAATTCTAAATTGAAAGCAAAACAATATCATCGTCGCAGGATTTGATCTCGCACCTTGATTTTCTCAGTCTTATACACGGACCACGAGACCAGAATTACTTGAACGCAATCATTAAAATAAGCTATTACACTAATTATATTATAACAAGTAGTTATAACATATAACCTAATGCTAACGTTATAAAGATCAAATTTGCGTGTCTGTATTGTTTTGTATTTGTTAAACAAGTCCTCGAGCACTTGTCTGTTAAGCTCATATAAATTGAATAAACCTTAATGTTACAGCCAGAGGGTCCTAATTCGTTTGTTTTTAGGGTGGGTCAGATAATAGTGATGACAGACTGTACCTCGTTTTACAAATCAGCTTGTTAAAAATATCGGGAGCATAGGCTTCAACGCAGTTTATTAAAATTTATCTCCACTGCACCATACAGGACATTGGACAGTGATAGCCCGGAAGCAACTAATAGCCGATTACCTACAGCCCATTACATTGATTTACTATCAACAACAAATTAATTATGTTCATAATCACTTGGGAACGCCCGGCGTCCATTGCAAATTATGTAGCTAGGTAATATGCGCAGTAGGTATATCTTTGAGAGTAACTTAGTACCTAGATATTGTTGGAATGAAGTTCCTTATCGCGCGTTGCGAAAGGGGGCTAGACGGAAAAAATTAAGACCAAAAGTTGGAACGACACTTTTTGCTATAGTTGTAAGCCGTGCGGCGTGCGCGTGTTTCTCTGTCTGTCTGTCTCTCTCTCTCTTATAGAAAGCAAGCCAGTTATACTTCGTTCCATCCGGGTGTCCCTTGACACCTCTCAAGTTTTTGTTGATAATGTATTATAATACTAGCCTGTTATTGCCCCACTGCTGGGCAAAGGACTCTTCTAATACAGAGAAGAAACGTTTGCGATTTCAGACTTATACGAGTATTGACTATAAGTTTTGGAAGTTGTGGCTAAGTAATAACATTCGCACGGGTCGATCGATCCGGTTGGTCTATGGATGGGTAACCATCTTCACATACCAAGACTCCTCCGTGCCTGGGAAAGCACGGTAAGCCGTTGTTCCCGGCTGTCTTTCGTGAATCTTTGACAGTCGTTACGGGTCGTCAGTAGCCCGAAAGTCTGACAACCAGTTTTACCAAGGAATTTACCAAGGGTATTACTTAGTAACTGCGTTTTGGAGATCAAATTAGTAGTTGCTCCATGCACCGGTATTATTATACCGGTATTCAACTGCTTCCGGTTGGACTGGAAGCCGCAACATAGCTGGGAAAAGGCTAGGCAAATTATTGACTATAAGTCCGGTTTCCTCACACGATGTTTGCCTTCCATCACCGATGTCAGTAATATCCATGATGAACTCGGAAAGTACTGACGCCAGCACATCAAGCTACTACAATCTGTCAAATTTCTTTAGTAGATTTTCAACTTTATCGCTAAAGCATAAGGTTCAAAGTTGATTGGGAAAATTTGACAGTTTCGGGTAGCTTGATCTGCTGGTGTCTGTACATATAAAAAAAAAATTATTTCAATTACAATGGGCATTTAGACACATATATTTGAAGATCACCTTTTAAGCAAGGGATTGCTTGTCTTAAGAGTCTCACTTCCACTTATCATTTTTAATGCAATTGAAAGGTAGACAATGGCGCCGATTCCCTTGTTCACAAACTAAACGAAATTTAAGTTCAGTGCATCTTTTTCTTTCTTATTCATTAATAAAAGGACAGAAGATAAATATTAGTTTAGTCCTGTCAAATTAAGATACTCCATAGACAATTTAGACGTGATTAAAAACACGGCTACTAAAAATACGTCAATTTACGTCAGGTGCTGACTAATTTATCTTCTGTCCTTTTTACAAAAAACCTGAAAAATAGAATGAAAAAGATTCACGAAACTTAAATTTAGTTTAGTTTGTGAACAAGGGAATCGGCGCCAAGGTGAACATGTAAGACTAAAATTATTTGCGGCATATACGGCTGTATCTTTTGATTGCGTTGGCTTAGAATTTTGATTTTTTCACAGCTCCAAGGGTCAGTAGACTTGAGAATTTGATATAAATTCGAGCTTGATAGCACGCGTTCCTGAGAAAAAGGGTCTTGACAGACAGATAGACGGACGGACGGACAGACAACAAAGTGATCCTATAAGAGTTGGTTCCGTTTTTTCCTTTCGAGGTACGGAACCCTAAAAAACAGATAGATATGATTACTTATCTAACATTCTATATTCAAAAACAGTACAATGTCACTTTATAAGGTGACAGGTGTAAGTAGGACAGCACATCGTAATTATCGGGAGCGAAAAAGAGACAAGACGTCGAAAACCTGGCTAACTAGCCAAGTTTTAACGTGACACTTGCGAGCGCGCCTATCTACTCTCTTTTTATACTTCTCTATCCATACATATTACAACTCAGTCGCTTTTAGAGTCTGTCAGTATTATCGCATTATTCTACTAAACTCCGCAACGAATTTTGATGCGGTTTTCACCAATATTTAGAGAATTTATTCCGGTAGGTTTATGTGTATAAATGTGTAAACGATAATATTCATAGTTCCCTAGTTTTTTAATAAAAGCGTCATGTATGACTCATTCATTCTACCTAGCCTTCTCCCAACTATGCTAGGGTTGGCTTCCAGTCTAACCGGATGCAGCTGAATACCAGTATTATACATGGAGCTACTGCCCATCTGACCTCCACAACCCAGTTACGATAATAATAATACGATACCTCTATGTAAGACTGGTTGTCAGATTTTCCGGCTTCTGACGACCCGTAACGACTGCCAAAGATCCACGAATGACAGCCGGGACCAACGGCTTAACGTGCTTTCCGAGGCAAGAAGGGGTCCTAGTATGTAAAGATGGTCACCCATCCACATACCAACCGCGGCAAGCGTAGCTTAACCTGTTATTATTTAGCCACGGGCCCCTCGGGTGTCATCTATGACTGACTCAAAAACTTTTAACAGTTCAATAGAAGTAAAGATTACTTCAGGCATCGTTAATCAAATACACTCGAGAGCAATGAATCCGGGTCACTTGAAGAATCCTAAAAATCTCGGAAACTAAAAATGGTAGGTTAATGCAATAAATTGTATTTAATAGACAATGTAATACTCCTTAAATGAAGGTATTAAAACTTCTTAGTTATTGTAAAGTTATATCATAAAAAAATCAAATTTGAAAAAGGGCCACTTTCGAAGATGGAACTACGAAATTACAGCATTTGGTTTTGCTTTTGTTTGTAATCTGTCATTTATGTGGGTACATAAACCATGTTGATAGTGCTCTATATTCATTATTCAAGCTGAAATTATGTCGCTTACGCCTGAAAAATGCACCAGAATACTTACAATGCTGGAAACCGGCCTGAGTCAGCGCGATACAGCCAGGACTGTCGGTGTGTCGCTGTCAACAGTACAAAGAGTTATCCGACGTTACGAAGAAACTGGTTCTAACCTACGCAGACCAGGAACGGGCAGAACCAGGTGTACCACAGCACGAGAAGACCGATACTTGGTGAACACCATGCTTCGAAATCGCTTTCTCACAGGAACTGAACTCACAAATCAGTTTCGACGCCTCGGAGGAAGTAACCCAAGTGCATGGACAGTAAGACGTCGGCTTGCTGAATCTAACTTAAAACCCCTTAGACCTGCAAACGGCCCTAAACTGGAGCGTGGGCATCGTATTTCAAGACTAAGATATGCCCAGAGCCACGTAAATTGGAGTATTGAATATTGGTCAAAAGTTATGTTCTCCGACGAATCAAAATTTATGCTCTACAAGCACGATGGAAGACACAGAGTGTATCGAAGACCAGGGGAAAGATTCAAGCAAGCATGCATCGAAGAAAAAGTAGCCTACGGTGGTGGGTCTGTACTTGTGTGGGCCGGAATTTCTTCTGAAAGTCGCACAGAGCTGGTGATCATAGAAAACGGCTCTTTAACTAGCGTAAGATATGTGGAAGAAATCCTCAATGATCACGTTGGTCCATTTATGGTCAATTTAGGTGAGGATGCTATATTTATGCATGACAATGCCCGACCTCATACAGGTAGGATTGTGAATGACTACCTTCAAGAGATGAACATTACTCGTATGGAGTGGCCAGCGCGCAGCCCGGATATCAACCCGATCGAGCATGCTTGGGACGAGCTAGGCAGATGCGTAAAACAACGAAACCCTCCCCCAATCACGCTTCGTGAGCTCAAAATTGCTCTCACAGAGGAATGGGAGAATATTCCCCAAAATCGTATAAGGAACTTGGTGTACAGCATGCCAAACCGCGTAAACGCAGTAATGGAAGCACGAGGAGGCAATACGAAGTATTAAAATTCAAGAAAATCGTAATAAAGTTCAAAAATTTCATGTTTCCTATTTTTGTTTTAAGGAGAGATCAGCAGTTTTTTTCTTTATGTAATTTTGTGTTAATAAAATGTATGGTGACTCATATTTTTTTCACTTTCATTTAAGGAGTATTACATTGTCTATTAAATACAATTTATTGCATTAACCTATCATTTTTAGTTTCCGAGATTTTTAACATTCTTTAAGTGACCCGGATTCATTGCTCTCGAGTGTATTTAACTTCGTTAATCGCTAATCCGTTACTAAAAAAGTTAACTTCGTTAAACGTTAAAGCGTTACATTTCGGAAGATTAAACGGAAGTTAACGTTAATAGTTAATTCGTGATGGGAATTGCATTTTATGTTTATCGTTGCCTTAGTGATTTACTCTTTAATTATTTTTTTATGAGTTATGGAAGTTTAGGCAGGACATAAATAATTACTAAAAAAAGGATATAATGATTAAAGTTTGTGTTAATTATTATTTAGAGATTGTCAGATTGTCCGCGCTGTGTCCTTATGGATACGATTAACGGACTTAATGAGACCGTTAACAATTTTTAAAGTTAACTTAAAGTCGAAATGTTAACTTCGTTAATTAACGATTAACGGTCTCGCGTCAGCTTTGTATTACTACCGACTAATATACTTTTTGAAGTTCAGACCTGCATTTATAAGAGGAACAGAAATCCCTCTATTAAAATTACCTTTACTAGTAGGTACTTTTGAAAAGGGAAGGGTTCTGCAGTGCAACGATAACGAGGCGAGCTCCGCTATTCATCGGAAAGTTCCAATTTTGGACGGTAACTATTACGTATAACTGAAAACCCCAATCGCATTATACCTGGGGGCCTACTCCGAAGTGCAAAGTGCGAATGTTCGGATCGGACCGACACATGGCCGAACCGAATAATATTGAAAAATGCGAAAAAAGTTCGGATCGGCTCAGTTGGGTCGGGACCATAGTCAATATTCGAAAGAATGTTGGAGTGTAGTATCGGAACCAACCGAACCAAATAGTAACTTTGTAGCAGGAAACGGCTGAACATTCGGCCGATACTACTTCGGAGTAGACCCCCTGGTCGGATTTAAGGTATTAGCTTTCCGATTTCGGTGACGGTGGTCTGTGAGTCTATTGTTACGTCCTAACTATGCCTACTTGGTACTATAAGTACTAAGTACCTCCCTAGCTATATCTGTAATGGGTCACTGAAAAAAAAACCAGTTTCAGAAAACTTGGTTATTTCCCTATATACCTAACCCTCTTCATAACAATTTGCCGAAGTCGCGATTTTTTTAAATAAAAAATTAAATCATATTTATGAACTGCCAAACTATTTAGGTATCTAACTGCCCAATCCAACATTTTTACTGGCCCTTTTTTTTTTGGGTGGGAAATCATCAAATGACAGTCCCCGCCGCCCGCCCCAGGGCGGCGGACATCCATGAGGATTTTCCATCCCGGAAAAAAAGAGTTCTAACCTAACCTAACCCACTAATTTATCAACTATTTTAATTTTCGGTGTTAGACGTACTTACGTAATATTTACGTTTGTGACCTAGGTAAAATACAACTTTTTATTTCTTATAAAAAAAATCGCCACTCCGGCAAAAAGAATATTATGGAGGGTTCAGAAGACCCTCTAGGACCCTCAATTAGTCTCATATTCTTTCGAGCGAGGCGGCACGTTTCTAAACCCAACCCTTATTTTTGATCATAAAGTAAATCGGTTATCAAATCTAATATTAATTAGGGCCGGTAGTTTACGTACGTACGTCAAATAATAACGATTACGTACTCGTTATTATTCGACGTGTCAATGCCATAATTTTGTGATTACTTATAATCTGAAACAACGCGTTTTTCGGTTTGACGATAGTTAGCGCCATTTTTGACGTATACGCGTGCGTCAAGTGGACATGAAACAACCCACCTTTAGTTGCTACGGTGGTGACCAAATAACAACACCTAACAAAAGCAAAACAACAAGAATTCGACAAAAATTTTAATTAAACTTGCCATCAGTAAGGAAGTATGGCATTCCAACAACATAACTATCGATGACAAAATGAAAACATTTCATTTTCGCCATTTTGGCGCTGATAGCAACGTGAGCGTCCGTGGATCTAATATTTTTGATAGCGAGTTTTTCAAAATCCGCATACTCTCATGATAAAAAAAATCTAAATATCTCGTAGTCATTGACCTATATTATACAAGTATGTTGGACTATACGAAATGACAGTAGTTTTTGTGCTGATTCAAAGCACACAAAATACACCAAAAAAAAAAACTTGAGAGGTGTCAAGGGACACCCGGATGGAACGAAGTATAACTGGCTTGCTTTCTATAAGAGAGAGAGAGACAGACAGAGAAACACGCGCACGCAAACATCTATAGCGAAAAGTGTCGTTCCAACTTTTGGTCTTAATTTTTTCCGTCTAGCCCCCTTTCGCAACGCGCGATAAGGAACTTCGTTCCAAAAGTTTTATTCCACGATTTAGACCTAAATCATCGGAGACGTACAGACGCCAGCAGGTCAAGCTACCCGAAACTATCAAATTTCCCAATCAACCTTGAACTTTAATGCTTTAACGATAAAGTTGAAAATCTATAAAATAAATTTGACAGATTGTAGTAGCTTGATGTGCTGGCGTCTGTACCAAAACAAAACGACGACCATTTACAACAATGTGACAATTTTTGTTCCTGAGACGCTCGAGCGGGGGGCGCTTTGAATCGGCACAAAAAACAACTGTAATTTCGTATAGTATATTTAGTTCAGCGTACTTGTTTATAATAATAATAATATCCCTGGACATTTCACACAGCGCCATCTAGTCCCGAGCTAAGCAACCTAATGCTTGTGTTATGGTAACAAGATGGCTGATAAACTACTTATATACATTTTTTTTTTTGTAAATACATACATATTATAAATAGAAAAACACCCAGACTCGGAACAAATACATGTAGGTCATACAAATATTTGTTCCGTGCGGGAATCGAACCCCCGACACGCAGCGAAGCAGTCAATCGCTTAACCACTGCGCTGTTTATTAGAGGTCAGTGCATTCCAAGCGTCCCAAATCATACCACAATCCTTTGTAACAACAGTGTACATTTATATCTTTCAGGCGACACCCCTGCGTTCCAACATAGAGATGCGAATGCCCGAAACATGTTTTTGCTATTTGAATAGCGGAAGGCGTTTCAACACGCGCTTATTGGCGTATGTTGGCGTGTCGGAGTACGACAGACAACGCAATAACTCACGAGGATACATCAGAGTGAAACTTGTGTCACTGTGGAATGGAGTTAACGGTTTGTAGGACTTCACTATTTGTGTGTTCGTTGAATAAACAAAAGAAAAAATATCGGAAGTGGAAAAATAAAATGAAACATGCTATAATCATGTTAATAAAAAAAATACGATCACTTCGATCCAACGTAAAATAAAGAAGGATAAATACTAAATAATTAGGTACAGGTCAGATAACTTTTACTCGAGGAATATAATATATAATTCACGTTTGACAGTTTTTGTATGAAATAACTGTCAAAATTTCAAAATTATTCCTCGAATAAAGTCATCAGATGATTGAAAAATCAACCCTTAGTATCACAAACAAAATTATCAAAGGCCACTAAAGTTTTTGACAACCTTTAACTCCTCTGTAGATTAGTTTTAAAACAATGGATTATTTTCAGTAAGTACATATTTAATGAAGAAAAAGGTTCCGTTAAAGTGACAAGGAAATTACAGTTTATTAGACAAAATAATTGTTGATATAAGTTCAAAGAAAATTGGAAAGTAATTTAATTATTTCTGTAGAGTGTTGCTACCCATGTATGTTTGATACCGGAATATTTTTAGGAATAACTTTAAATTACTTTTTCTTCGATGCTGATTTCCAAAAGTTATATTTGACAAGCTGGGCCCCGCGGTTTCACCCGCATACGTTTCGATCCCGTGGGAATATCGGGATGAAAAGTATTCTGGTTATAGACTATCTGTGTGCCAAATTCCATCCAAATCCGTTCAGTAGTTTTTGCGTGAAAGAGTAACAAACATCCATCCATCCTCACAGATTTTCGCGTTTATAACAACTAGCAGGAGTAGGATTTAGGGCTGATTTTTCAATCGACAGATAATTTTTAAATAAATTTGACGTCTGACTGATTTTGTATGGAAGAACTGTCAAAAATTCAAAATTATTCCTCTGATAAAATTATCTGGCGTTTGTAGGATTATATAAATGTAGGTACCTATTTACTCACTTCAATATCTGGCGCTGTTCATAGTGTTCCGGAAGTCAAGGGGAATTCATCTCAGCGTAGTGTAGAAAGCAAGATAATAATATTTACATATTTTTGAACCAAATATCACCAGTAAATGTGTGTGTTCGTGTGTGTATGTGTGAGAAAGAGAGAGTGAATGTGTGTATGTTTCTGAGTGAGCGTGTGTGTGGGTAAGAGGGGTAGTGTGTGTAAGGGGATATGTGTGTGTGTATTGTATGTATGTACCTAGTTGTACCAGTACCTAAAATCTGTTCCAAAAGTATTTGATAAAAGTATAAACATATTCTGTTCAGGTTAAATTCTTACACAAACACTAAATGGAGGGGTTTTGTATTATCCAGTAACTGGGTTGTGGAGGTCAGATAGGCAGTCACTCCATGTAAAATACTCAGCTGCATCCGGTTAGACTGGAAGCCGACCCTAACATAGTTGGAAGAAGGCAGATGCAGATGATGGTAGATTATTACCTAATTCATTTGTCTCGTTATCGTTTGTAGTTGAAACGAACATTTAGATACACCTAGTTTGAATTACAAAGCGAATCAATGTGATGTGTATGTGATTGATTCGCTTTGTAATCGAAATCCTCGGAATCACAAAGGGTATGTTTGCAAGTTGGTAAATTCAACCTTAAATCCATTGGGAAAAATAACACTCCAATCCGTATGACGGGACAGAAAAACATGCATACTTGATTCTAGGTACAGTGGACTAAAGGGATAGGTATGTAGTAATGTAGGTAATACAGGTTGTTATAAAAACTCGAGAGCAGTGGTGGCCGAGTGGTAATTGCCGCGACTTACGAGTTGTAGGTCGTAGGTTCGGACCCAGACAGGCGCTTTACTTTGTGTAAATTATTTCATCACCACTGTTCTCAAAACGGTGAAGGAAAACATCTCGAGGAAACCGACATGTCCTAAACCCAAAAATTTTGAAGACATGTGACATCTACCAACCCGCTCCCTTTAGTTGAGAGGAGGCCTGTGTCCCAACAGTGGGAACATTATAGGCTCATTAAAAACTGCTTAGGAGCCAAATTATTATAAGTTTAAAATCATGTTCATGCTATATCTGTATAAAAAGTGGTCCTTGCACTGAAGTGGGACAGAGACACTTAAAGAGTGCCGCGTCTAAAAGTTTAAACATTTCCGTGATCAAGAGAATGACATGCTCATAGCCAGAAGCCAATAAATAGCCTTTGAATCTGTAAATATAGGTGCACAACGAAAATATTTTTCAGAACTACTATTACGTTTGGCCGTTTCTGCGGCCAAACGTAATAGTAGTTTGTAAGTGAAATCAGTTGCGGCCAACCGTTAGCAGGTACTCATCAACATGATAATGTTTGTCTGCATACCTAACCCTTTCACCACGTGTACATCACTTCCAGATAAATCCCTGTGGAGCGTCTGAAGTACGACAGCTCGTTTAATTAGTGGCTATTTAACTTTCGTTTAAATTTGTTTTGTCCATGTTTGAGTTTTGCTTTGCTTAGCGAAATTCTACGCGAGGCGAATTAAAGTTTTCGTTTAATTATGCAAGATACGAACTGTGCTGTAGACAGGGGGTGTCGTTTGACGGTGATTCCTGGAAGATTCTAGGTATCTGTGTTACTGGTTTTGTGAAGCAAATTCGGTAGAGTTTTTAGTTTAGTTTTTTTTTTTTTAAATTTATTTTTAGCTTAAATGCATTTAGTTGTTCAGTCTAGCATTTGAGATGGCTCTCTCGGGAGTAATACCGTAAGAGTCGCTGTCAAAACGTCATTTCAACTTCAGAATTTAGTTTTACGTGTCATTCATTTTAAAAACAGCAGAATAAGTGTATAAGTGTGTGTGCAGCAAACAAAAGAATAAGTTTAAAAAAATCAAAAATAATGGGGAATTAAAAATAACATGAGAATTGAAGGCAGAGGTTTCACTACAGCTTTTTGTACGAACAAGTAACTCTTTTATTTATCTCGTATTAAAATTACTTAGAAAAAGTATTAAAGTAATCAAATAAACAGCTTATTAAGTACTAGAGTAACTATTTTTTTTATCCTTTATTAAAAAGAACCAGGTTCTTAATAATTAAATTACAATCTAGCCTATAAGACTAATAAGCAATTTTAATCTAACTTAATTTATTACGTGATAATTATTTTAAAACTTAGAATAGTGTTTATTGTACTTTACACAAGTCCGTTCCACTTTTTTAGAGTCTGATATGATGATATAAGCACTTTGTTCATGTGTTATTATGTGTGTCATTGGCACTATTATTTCTACACTTTTTACACTACACTAACTCAAAAGGTTTTGTCCGTTTTAGTCTTCGCTATATATTTGTTTGGTCTAACAGCTGAATTGCCTCGATGTTCACATGTCGGTGGAGTTGGTGTTCATGGGCCTCCGCAAATTTTTGGATTATGTCGGTGACGGGTTCCATTTTTAAGTCACGATGGAGGTCGAGTAGAGTAACTATGCAAAATATCCTTTCATTGTCATGAAGTTGTAAATAAACCATATTGAACCAAAAAAGGGTTTAAAACCACGAACATGTCGTACATTGATAGCGTATTGTAATCTATGTACAGCCCACGTAGTTGTGGTCTTGTACACGTAAGTAAATAATAATAAAATAAATATAAATAATATAATAAATAATAAAATAAATAATATACAAATAATAATAAAATAAATAAACCGTTTTTTGGTTTAAAACGGTTTATTTACAACTATAGCCATGAATAACATGTTACACATTCTTATACGGTGTAACATGTCACACACCCACAAATCTCTTAAAAGAAACGAAACCCATCAACGATTGTATTGTTTCTTTATCCACAAATAAAAAATAAAAAAACAAAAAAGGTCGAGTGTAATCCTCTATCAAAATTCAGCTTACCGAAAAAACACCTAGAGGAACGGAAGCCTCCCAAATGAAGTGGTTGGCGGGACCGGATAAGCGGAATGACTTTCCGGTCTCGGCGGGATCGTAAAAGTCAACGCATGCATTTAATTTCGTGAGTTATATTACTAGGTTCGAGTATAGGCTTGTATTGTGGACAGTGGAACTTGGCATAAAGCAAAAGCGATTTTCAAGTGCATACTAATTGGTGAAATTCAAAAATGTTTTTGTGTAAAACTTTTGATTATAATTATGACGAGTTGTAGAGACACTAGGGGTGGGTTGTTTCACGTCCGCTTGACGCATGCGTATACGTCAAAAATGGCGCTAACTATCGTCAAACCAAAAAAAGCGTTGTTTCGAATTACAATTACAAAATTATGGCCTGGTATGGCTATTATGGTAAGTATGTTGCGTTAACCAACCGTTTGAAACAACTCCCCGAACGACCCTAATTGACATTAACTTCACTATGACTGTAGTTGTAGCAGTTATGACCCAGTGGTAGCAGTCCCGATTTACGAGCTGTAGGTCATGGGATCGAAGAGAGACAAGCAAGCATTTTTTTTTTGTAGTTAGCCACACTCTCCTATGTATTTCTACACTTTAGGCATGTTTTGTGCAATTTATTTCATCACCCTGGTTCTAAAAACGGTAAAGAGAAGTCAAGATGTGGTTTACCCACATCTTGACAAAACCGCCTACTCATAGAAACTTTCGGAGTCTGTGCATTCACCATACGCTACGAAAAAATCGCATATTCTTGCTCGTGACTGTATACGGATTTTAAAACCGTGAATCCGTTTTTAAAGATCCGGAGGTGTGTTTCGGATTGGTAGCTGCATATTTTCTTTTGTTTCATTCGCCTGTTTAACATTCTTTTTTTGCTAACAGGATGAGTGAAAACAAAAGAAATGTTTTGGACTTAAAGACCAGAACGGCTCGTTTCTCTCAGTTGACTTTTATATACTACGGCCAGTTGATTCATTCCTTTGTTTTGTTTTTAGCTGACTTGGGACAAGGGAGACGGTAATTATGTTAGAATTAATTTTGTTCTTATGTTAGAGATAAGTTATTCTTTTCCTTCCCAGTTTCATTCGTCATAATTAAGGCTTAGGTATAATCAGCCGGTCTATTCTGCAAATATCTTATCGTGAAAACTTAGGTAAAGTGACCTTGAAGTTAGCTGTATACCTCAGTAATATAAAATAATCTCAGTCTCAATTTGTCAAAAATACAATCAATTTCCCTACATTTTTGTAAATTTTTTGACATTGATTGTCGCTGAGATTTGATTGCGACTTGAATTTGAACGTTTTTTTAGTAAGAGAATTGACCTTCTGATGTTAGGAATTGACACTATTGACAGCTCACTTCACATAAGTTTTCACGTTGAGTTTTTTTACAGAATCGATCGGCGGTTTTCACCTGATATAATCACCACCATACAATAATATGTAACTACGCCAAAATGGCATAAAAACATAATGACATATTACAAGCTCGCTTTATTTCACATGTCCCTTTCCCGATAGCTATTTGCTTACAATCTGTCCCATGTGCGTAAAGCTAGGGATGCATAGGTATTTGTCCGGGACAAACAATTCGCTAGTGGCGTCCCTCGGATCCGAGCCCGTTTGTGTACACTCGGCTTAAGGCTAGGCCTCAGGTGCTAACTTAGATGCATATTTGTAAGAATTATGCGACAGACTTAGGTGTCTTAGAGTAAAGATGTTTGTAACTTATGATTAATGTAAAGTGACAACAAGCAATTTAGATACTTATTTCTGTTAGTAGAAGTATGTGTTTTCAAAATATTCCAATCTCAGTTTTAAATAAAATTCATTCGTTATTACGTACATAAACTCACACCTTCTCCGATCCTGACGATCCAAGACGATTACCTAGTCTTTTTGGTTTCATTTACGTTCATACATCTGGCTATACAGGCTGGCCGCTGCGAGTACTACGCACCTGATCTTTCTGAAGAACATCACCAATGACATCACTCTATGTCCATCGAAGGCGTCCTCTCCTGAACAGTGATTTAATTCGTTATTAAATCACCAAAAAATATGCACTTATGTACATCGTAAGAAAACCGGCATGTCTTAGAACCAAAAATTCGAAGATCTACCAACATCTACCAACCCGCACTGGGCCCGCATGGTGGATTAGGGCCCACTCCCTCTCACCGACTAGACCCAGCAGTGGTAACCTTACACGCTGATTATACTATCCATCTACATATTCTTGGTGATTTAATAACGAAACACTATTCTGAAATTGAAAAAGTGACCTATTCTATTCTTAGGATTAGATCCACAATGAAATGCAAAATGAAAGAACTTATATGAAAAGGGAATTTTATACGAATTTCTTTAGCTCCCATTTCTTTTGTCATGTAATATCTAGAAAAGTATTCTACATACCGAAGTTGAATTTTCTTTGTACAGAGGAACGCTTAAAGTTAAGTTGCTCTAATATGAAATGGTTCAACTTTGACTACAAATGTAGATATTCTTCAACGAAGGATTCTCTATAACTTCACTGAATATTTTCTGCTCGAGTCCCTACAAAACTATATTAAAAATTGTAAAGTCCGTCCTTTTGTTGCACGTTCCCGTTGCATAGAGCGAACTAGAATAGTTAGACATTTTTGTAATACAAACTTTGATGCGAATACCTAGTAGTTTTAATGAAATTCAAAGTGAATTACATTTTTATGATGTTAAAAATGTTGAAATATTACTTTTGGATTCTGTTGAATAGCTAAGCTGATTATAGAATTGGCCACTTGAATAACATAGAATCGGCAGACTGGGTTGTAAAATATTGAAAGTTGAAAAAACAGTAAAATCTTTCTGAAATGGCCAATGGTTTGTTTCTGACGAGGGGCTGACAGGTGGCAAAATTATTATCTGACTTGTCAGTTCTATAACCGCAAGCTGATGAAGGGTAGCCGCATCATCAGAATGAAAACAATGGCGTTTGAGTTGTAGTTTTTGTAAACTCTGCCTTTTTACTATGTTTTGCGAAGATATGTTATATAGATGATGTAACTGAGTGGACTAGTCGAAGTGGAGGTGCTTGGCGGCAGCAGGCGGTCCAGCAGTGGACGTCTTTCGACAGAAATGATGATGAACTGAACACTCAGTTTACATGTCAATGTCAGCATTGTCAGGACACGCTGACAATGTTGACATTGACATGTAAACTGACACACATAAAGACACTTAAGTAATTACAGAATGTAAATCAATGTCAAAGAAAAAAAAAAAGAATAAATTATACAATTACATTAGCAACCAGTTTGATTTTGTCTAGATAATATGTATATAATAATATACCGCCGTATCTCTACGTTGACGTCGTGGTGGGGCTTGCGTGCTCTAAAATCTAGGTCTGTGACGGAAGAGTTTACTTTGCCGGATCAGGTCTAGGGTGAGGAGCCAGACCAAGAGAGATACAGGAACCCGCAGGGCAGCATGTGGCGAGCTGTTGGGCAGTAGCGACCCCACGGACTCTATCTCACCTCTGGCTTGCCTTTCTTGGCCGGCTGGAGTGAATACTGACGAGGAACAGAACTCCCACCTCATTCTTGCCTTTATTGGCTGGCTTGAGTGGAGATTCGCAAGACCAATCGTGCTCGGAGGAAGGAAGTATTTCAGTAAGATGCTGGTAGGGATCTTAACCGTACTTCCGGGATTTTACTGATAGCCGTGGAATACCTCTCCACTCCTCACAAGCACCTCAAGACATGTTGCCCCCTTGTTGCTACGACACTGTGTGGTAGCGACCGTTTTCGGGGGCCCATTATTGAGTGTGCAAGTCACCCTATGCCATTTCATCTGTGACTATTATATTATCATTGGTCAGGCAGACACCTTCCATAGTTCATGGTAACCGATCCTCTATATTCACCCAAAGCCATAGCCCAGTATATTTTGTTTTAATGTTCTGCAATAGTCCTGCACTAACTGGGGGTTGTCCTTGGGTGCACTTGCATGGTGCATACAGGGATAATCGTCGGTTGATGCCTGATTTCATTAAAATTGTCTAACGGGCCTCTGCGAGTTAACTTTGGCCCCTCGTACGCCTTCCAAAGGTCCGGGACCCCAGGTTCTCAAGAAATATCAAAGAAAAAATAAATAGACATAGAAAGAAAGAAAGAAAGGAAAAGTATTTATTGCGACTCGTACAGGATCATAAACTAAACTAAACACAGTTAAAAATAATAAATTAATATAAAAAAAAACTTTTAAAACAAGCTTTTATTTACGCCCTAAAAAGATAAAAATAAGATTTAAATTACATTAAACCTATTCATTTTCCAATTACTTTACAAAATTTAATTGTATAATAAGATTTAGCCTCAGTGCTGCACGATGTAAATTTGAGTAATCTTTTCCTTTAAAATTTTTACTATCAACTTATAACGTCATTACACAATTTATATTATATAAAAGCTTGTCGCGAGATTTAAGCACTCGTATTACTTAGTTTGAACTTAGCTTTTTTTAATTAAAATCAATCAGATCAAGTTACTAGTTGATCTACACAGGTCTACGAGATTTGAGCACTCGTATTAAGTACGGACGCCAGCAGGTCAACCTACCCGAAACTGTCAGATTTTCCCAATCAACCTTGAACCTAATACTTTAGCAATAAAGTCGAAAATCTATTAAAGAAATCTGACAAATTGTAGTAGCTTGATGTGCTGGCGTCTGTACTTAGTTTGAACTTAGTTTTTTTTTAAATTAAAATCATACAGATCAAGTTATTTAATTTATTAGTCTACACAGGTAAATCTCGCGACAAGCTTTTATATAATATAAATTGTGTAATGACGTTATAAGTTGATAGTAAAAATTTTAAAGGAAAAGATTACTCAAATTTACATCGTGCAGCACTGAGGCTAAATCTTATTATACAATTAAATTTTGTAAAGTAATTGGAAAATGAATAGGTTTAATGTAATTTAAATCTTATTTTTATCTTTTTAGGGCGTAAATAAAAGCTTGTTTTAAAAGTTTTTTTTTATATTAATTTATTTTATATTTTTTAGTTTTCGCTAGATACCTATATTTCTTAGTCTATTCATTTCATTAAGGGCGTCATTGTTACATTGGCGGGTGCCAGTTAATTTCGAGCAGTCTAATTCTTCTATGAGGAGGCCTTCTATCGATGTGACCCTACTTAAGGCCACGTACGCTTGGCCAGCAGCGAACAACTTTGGGCCCAAATACACAACGGCGTAACAACCGTACTACCCTGCATTTTATGCACTGTGCAAGCCCAGCATAATATTATTGGCAACATTCTGCGTTAAGCGGTGCCATGGCTGTATTTCGCTGGAAATTGCACAGACTTCGGTTGAATCAGGTGAATCCCGTCTTTGCCGAAGTCGATACGGACGGGTGGAATGTCCGTATCGTACATTTGTGCTCTCCGGAAACAGGGCCATATAATTTCTGTAATATGACCGATGGCACCATTCACTAGACCCTTAGACACATCAACATTGTATCGCAACATCACCTTGGCCCCCACAAATATTTCTAACTCTTTAGGCAACCCCCCAGTCTTGTTTATATCAGATGGTATAGTATTATTTAAATCTATATTGTCATTTTTTCGAGTACAATCTATTAGACTATCTTGTGCAATTATTTTTTTGATTGTTATTCCACGGGCACGAAAATGTTCTAGCACGGTTTTGTTATGATTGAAAACTTGTTGATTAGTGGGATAGATTCGTAAGGGTTTTTCAATCGCAAATTCGCCAGTTGATTCTATGTTTAATCGACTCATTCAAATACTGAAATGTTCCGACTGAAGTTCACCGATGCGTAATGCGTTCAAGAGGTCTTTAAATGTGGTGCTACCCTGTTGTCTCATATTTTCGGTCAATTCAATTAACGAGAAAGAACGCCAAAGGTGTGTAGCTGGGACAAATCTCGCGGGTTGGTCAAACACTCTTGATTACCTCGTACAGGGACAACTGCATTAAGTCTCACAAATATTTATACCACCGAAGAGAGATTCTGATGATTTTTGAGTTGTTTAAGACGAGAATCAACCATACAAGGCATCTCATAGGGAAACATAGATATTTCATCTATAAAGAGAAATTCTATGTGTTGCCACTGTTGCCGCATTAGACGCAGGTAATTTCCAGTAAGAATAGGCAGTTGCGCTAGTCTACCATCTTTTTGCACGGGCAACTTTAGAGAAGAATGTAATGTAGATCACCCACTAAGTGCGCTGCTACCCCTGTTAGTGCACACACCTTAACAACTTGCTTGCCGAAACACCTATTTACTTGATTTTTTAATAAGTTAAAAAGGATTGTTTTTCCGGTTCCAGCGTTTCCCGTTATAAATAACCTAAGACGCTCATCACCACCATTATGTAGCTGTTCTGAAATACTTCTTGTTATGAATATAAACGCTTCCTTTTGTCCAACATTCATTGCTCTTCAAGCATTTAGAAACTCATCATCGGTCATGTTCAGCTCCGGCATCTCCAACTCGTCCTCCAAGTTTTCCTGCCCAGCTTCTTCATTCGACACTTCAAAAGCATGTATTTGGTTAAACGCATTCTCTAGTTACCTGTCGCGCTCTCTAAATATCTCCAAGCGAGTGTTAGATGGCCTACCTAACTGCGTTCGTACTTGTCCCACTCGCACTCTGCCGTCCTTTCCAGGAAAAACCTCCTCTATGATGCCTCGTGGAAACACGTTGCGTGGCGCATCAGGGTCGGCAATAAACACAAGTCTCCGACTTGAAGAGGTTTCTGCTGCCCGTCTTCGGTCCAGTTTTGCCGTGGTATCATCGTAGGCAATACTTTGGTGACCCATCTTTTCCAAAACATATCGGACAATCGTTGTGCCACTGGCCATTGTCGACGCCGGTAGAGGTCCGAATCTTGATAGCTGCCTAGCTGCGGTGAAGTAGAAGAGGAGCCGAGCAAAAAATGGTTATGCGTCAAAGACTCTTTGCTGTTAACATCTACCGAGACGTGGCTCAGTGGACGGCCATTCACCATGGCTTCTACCTCAGCCAGCAGAGTGTTCAGCACCTCCTCTTTAGGCGCTCTTTCTTTGAGGACGACTTTCAGTGCAACCTTTACACTACGAATTAAGCGCTCCCACGACCCACCCCAGTGGGGGCTAGCCGGCGGTATGAAGTATACCTCTTATGCCTGTTACTACTGTTGACCGTTGAGGAGTTCCGTGGTTTGGAGCCAACCCTGGATGTGGCAGCAATTTCATGCTGGACCCATCAACCGTCTATCATATCCGAACGGGTATGAAAATTTCAAGTCCCTACTGCCGACCGTTGAGGAATTCTCTGGTTTGGAGCCAAACCTGAAGGTGGCAGCAATTTCATGGTAGACTCGCTAACTGTCGTCCCAATGGGTGTGCAAAATTTCATGTCCCTGCTGTTAACCGTTGAGCAGTTCCCTCGTTTGGCGCCAATCCTGGCAGCAGCATCACGTCATGCTTGTCATAAACATGCATTGCCCCGGTGTGCAAAACTTCATGTCCCTGCTATTGACCGTTGAGGAGTTCCGTGGTTTGGACCCAACCCTGGATGTGGCAGCAATTTCATGCTGGACCCACTAACCGTCTATCATATCCGAACGGGTATGAAAATTTCAAGTCCCTACTGCCGACCGTTGAGGAATTCTCTGGTTTGGAGCCAACCCTGAAGGTGGCAGCAATTTCATGGTGGACCCGCTAACTGTCATCCCAATGGGTGTGCAAAATTTCATGTCCCTGCTGTTGACCGTTGAGGAGTTCCGTGGTTTGGAGCCAACCCTGGATGTGGCTGCAATTTCATGCTGGACCCACCAACCGTCTATCATATCCGAACGGGTATGAAAACTTCAAGTCCCTACTGCCGACCGTTGAGGAATTCTCTGGTTTGGAGCCAACCCTGAAGGTGGCAGCAATTTCATGGTGGACTCGCTAACTGTCATCCCAATGGCTGTGCAAAATTTCATGTCCCTGCTGTTGACCGTTGAGGAGTTCCGTGGTTTGGAGCCAACCCTGGATGTGACAGCAATTTCATGCTGGACCCGCCAACCGTCTGTCATATCCGAACGGGTATGAAAATTTCAAGTCCCTACTGCCAACCGTTGAGGAATTCTCTGGTTTGGAGCCAACCCTGAAGGTGGCAGCAATTTCATGGTGGACCCGCTAACTGTCATCCCAATGGGTGTGCAAAATTTCATGTCCCTGCTGTTGACCGTTGAGGAGTTCCGTGGTTTGGAGCCAACCCTGGATGTGGCAGCAATTTCATGCTGGACCCACCAACCGTCTATCATATCCGAACGGGTATGAAAACTTCAAGTCCCTACTGCCGACCGTTGAGGAATTCTCTGGTTTGGAGCCAACCCTGAAGGTGGCAGCAATTTCATGATGGACTCGGTAACTGTCATCCCAATGGGTGTGCAAAATTTCATGTCCCTGCTGTTAACCGTTGAGGAGTTCCCTCGTCTGGCGCCAATCCTGGCAGCAGCATCACGTCATGCTTGTCATAAACATGCATTGTCATCGGGACTGGACCAGTATGTAAAATTTCAGCTCAATCGGATACCGGGAAGTGGGTCAAATTTAACTTGGAAAAGTCCACCTTCACATACATACAAGTCAAGTTAAATAAAAGCTTTTAAAAATAAAACAAATTGTATAAAAAAGTAACAAAAGGAAAAAAATAAATAAACAGAAAGTCCTATACGAGGCCAAAAGGCTCCTATCTCAGCATGATGCTTCGACATTTAAAAAATAAATGTCGCAGCGCTGGTATTCTGATAGGGCCCACTGTGATGTCACGGGCAATCACAGTAATAAATAAATAATAAAATAGATATAATATAGACATCGGTGGAACACAATTTTTTATATTTTTAAATGTTTTTTATTCCTAATTCTTATATTAAAAAAATATATTTGAAAATGTAATAAAATAAGTAAATATATAAACGAAATAATAATTTATTTAATAAAAACGTTTACAAAAAGGTGTACATTTAGCCAAGAGTGGCAAATTTCCCACACAATTATAGTGCCTAAAAATAAACTACAACTAAAATATTTTTTATTATAGTTGCAAGTAATGATGGTTCGGAATTCGAGTGTTAGGTAGCGACCTACCAAATCATTAATCAATAAAATTCTTCTTTACCGCACATAAAATTAATTATTCGGTCGTGCATTATGTCTAAAACACATTAGGCTGCTTATAGTAAAGCCGGTCCAAAAGAGGCTCGCAAAACGTATTTATTATGAAAAATCATCCCGCAATATTCATGAGTTATATCATTTTTTTTAATCACGTAATTCTGTGTAAGGCCACGAAAGGGTTTATCATTGTTATTTTTTATGAGTATCTTAAAAAGTGCTAAAGCCTTTTATTACCCTTTTATAAATGCCGTAAAAGTACTCCACGATTTATGTCCGTATCTTTTTGTTACCTAGGTACCTCTACGTACTGTAATCCACTTTAATCCTGACTGGGAGAATGTCTATTCGACAAAAAATCGGTCCTTCACTTCAATTTGCATGTGAATAGCGGACACAGTTCTCTTGGCCGACATGAGTGTCGTGGGGACATTTTTTGTGGATCCCGACCAGCCGTGATTAACATAAAATGTTTGTGAAAACCGCAATATATGGAGCGTATGACTTGATGTGTGGAACCTTCTGCCTACATAATACTTGATGAATAAAATCTTCCTTCACGTGAAGCTTGAATAATTTAATATCTTATAATCCTCGCGAATATTGAACCTATAAGATTTTTTTACAGAGATTTCATCATAAGTTTATTCAATTTCAACCTAATAAAATTAACATAGTTTTAAGTAAGGCAGTAATAGAGACGGATCCATCCCTAGCAGGCGGCAGGACACACACCACACAATTTGCATGTCGACGCTAGAAATAATAGAATCCTCCTTCAGATAAATTAATATATCCTTCAATTAAGCAATTTAACGTCATAATAAACAGCAGAATGTTGCCATAAAATGCTCAAGTCGGGTCGGAAATGACTTTGGAGTTGGCCCTTTTTACACAAAACGGTGAATCCTCGAGCGCTCATTGACCTTTAAGTTAACAGGGCTTTGAAGTGAAAGTTAATTAAATTTCTGCTGCTTACATTACAATGGAAATTTGCATCAGGTAAATACGAAGAAGAAAAACACATGGATCCATGAATAGAGGAACTGTTGTATAAATTATGATCGTTCGTTTCGCTGGAGTTGATTGATGAGGGTACGTGGAATGATTTCATCCGTGCAGCGGCGCCCAACTATTTAGGGATTGGGTAGGGTAGAGAATAGGCTATTTTATAGAATGAACTATACCTAAATGTAAATCTTTGTTCTGAGATGGATTGAGTAAAGATACGTTGGTGATTTTTTATCGCGTGGGCTGGAAGTCTGTCGGATTGTCGGCCTTTGCAAGTAAAAATAACAATTTTTACTCCGACCGTAATTTATTTACTGTTTCTCGTCCCACACAAATCACTTAAAATCATTGCGATGCTCAGGGCACTTATCCTTATTGCCCATTTTATGTAATAACCATTAATAATGTTTATAATGTTGCTTGTCGCTTCTACTGGAATTAAATCTTTGACTTTTGACGAGTGCTTACGCAAGTTTCTATATTACAAGTTTCTCTCTATTAAATATCCGAACGAAAACGTCAACGTGTGTCATGTCGTCAAGTGCCTATCCATCTATCCCTCTCCCTATCATTACGTCCATACGCGACAGAAAGAGAAAGCGCCAACCGACTACCGTTTCCGGACTACGTGGAACCAAACGCTCCAGGAGAGAGACAGAGATTCAACACACTTGTAATCGAACAGTTAACCGCTACGCACCGCAAGCTATCGCAAAGCTTCGCGACGCGCTCGCGCCGCGAAATATACCAAACCGCTTTAAATTAAATTAAACCAATTCACGAGTGTCGGCCGACACAGAACCAGGAAGAAGCAGAGAAACAAAAGCTACCGGACGCCGGTCTGCATATCAGCACGGCACATGCAAAACCACCAAGTAAGTCCTTAATTGTTTCCTACCCCCTTGTGTGCAGGCGACATGACATTCGTTCTCAGCTAATTACACAACGCTTATTGGTCCTTCGACAGCCGCAATAACCCAACTTATTCCACATAAGTTTTTGGTCCATTCGAGTCGGATTCAAAAAATCAGCATTCATAGGTCCCATACCTAAGAATTTAGGCAAATACCTAAGTTCGTAAAACCGCCATATTAAACGAACGCGTACTAACGTTCGTTCATTCCGCTAGGTACATATTTCATTGAGAACCATTGTGCCAACTTAATATTGCTCCTACTGCATTACAATAGCATAGGTCAATATTAAAAAACCGCTTATTATCGTGAGTTAGTTCGGCAAACTTGCCTACTAACTTATTTATAACCAATTACTTCTTACTCACTTACAATAAAAATATTTGTTGTAAGTCTACCCGCTATACTTAATAATTTTTATCCGTTGTATTTTCATCAATAACCCATTATGGAAGAACTAAAAATGAAGATAAAATTACTTCAAGCTAAAAATCAAGCAATCTTTGAGCGTTTATCGTCATTGTATGAAACTTCAAAGAAAATAAATACGATTAGTATTGAGCTTCGTTCGTCGGAAACGTTCATGGCGGACACTCAAATACTCTCGATCACTCGTCAGGAATTTAGTGCTAATTTAGACAAAATAAATACATATTCTTTACAAATAAATCCTGATTATACAATCGATTATAACAGTCAAATATCATTTGACGGCGTTTACACCCGTGTCGAAAGAGTTCGTTCACTTGTCGCCGCGAGGTCTGCAAGGTCATCGGATGACTCAACTTGTGATATCGTGAAACAATCTAAATACTCGATCAAACTACCCCCAATTCAGATCCCATTTTTTGATGGTAGGATTGAAAACTGGCCTGTTTTCTACGAATCATTTAAGTCAAACATCCATAGTAATATAAATCTTACAGATTCTCAACGAGTGCAATACTTAATGGGTAATCTGAAAGGAAACGCATTACAAATTACTGCCGGAATTATTCCATCGGGCGATAATTATAAATCCATTTGGAACAGTTTGGTTCAAAAGTATCAAGATAAACGAACACTAGGGTCACATTACATGTCTAACATATTAAACATTAAACCTGCAAGTAATAATTCCACCTCTTTAAATAGTTTTATTGAAAGTTTTCACGCGTCTGTTTCGGCACTAGAACAATTAAAAATTAACGACTTAAAGGATTTCATACTATTAAATTTAGCCTTGAAAAAATTGGACCCCGCTACCTTACATTTATTTGAGATGCATATGAGAGAGGAGGAGATTCCAACTTATACGGATTTCGTTGAATTCATAAAATCGCAAGTTAAAATATTGGATAGAACTGTTTCGTCTCGAACTGTATCAGTGAACAAAAATAATTATCGTAATCAGTCACGTGATAGTACGGTGCATGCCTTTGTTGCTTGTGACAATAACCAAACTTGTTCACACTGTAATGGAAGTGATCATTGGAAGCTTTATATGTGTCCAACATTTCAAGCACTATCAGCCAATTCACGTTTGGACTTTATTAAAAACAAACGTGGATGTGTAAACTGTCTTAGCTCAACACACACGGCTTCACAGTGTAAGTCAATACATACTTGCAGGACATGTAACAAAAAACATCATTCGCTTTTACATCTGGAGCAAATTACTCAACGGTCGGGATCGAGCGACGCTGTGCCTAGTTCCGCGCATTCACAACAGGTGGCGCTGTGTGCATGTTCACGCGTAGGTACAGATTTACCGCGCACAACCGTATTACTGTCGACCGCACAAGTATACGTTGACAACAGATATAATAGATATGTTTCTGTAAGATGTTTGATCGATAACGCTTCGCAAAATAACATAATTACGTCAGCTTGTTGTAAGAGACTTCAATTAAATATTATACCGCTTTCAAATTCATTTATAAAAGGCGTAGGAACCTCTTCGCGGCCTATTATAGGTTACGTTGAGATAACAGTTACTGCTAAAAATAAAAATAATTCCTTTAAAATAACCGCTCTTGTGGTTGACTGCATAACTGACAAATTACCATCTCACTTTGTTGATACCTCTGCAGTACAACATTTGTTCAAATTACCGCTAGCCGACCCCCTGTGGCATATGCCTGGTGATGTTGAACTACTTCTAGGGGCAAAGCTGTTCCCATATTTATTACTCAACAATAAAATTATTTCACCTACCGCGCCATCCGCTATTGAAACCGTGTTCGGTTATATTCTTATGGGTGAAGTACCCGCTAGTTTATTTAATAATAAAAACGAAGTACCCACTAGTTCGTTTAATAATAAAAATAATATCGCTGATTTAAATACCGCTTCATATTTTTCTACCGCGTTGAATATAGATGATTCTCATTGTTTTCTGTCGTTAGACGAATCTTTACATAAATTCTGGAACATTGAAGAAATACCCTCAAAATCTTTTATGAGTCCCGCTGAACGGGAATGTGAACAGCTGTACGTTTCTACGGTGTCACGTGACTCCAGCGGTAGGTACTGTACTGCGTTACCATTTTGTAAGAATCCAGATTCACTCGGAAATTCTTATGCTGTCGCTTATCGACGTTTTATTCACTTGGAAAAAACTAAGCTTCGCGACCCTGCTTTGCGCGCTAGTTATAACGAAATAATCCAAGAATACCTTAATCAAAATTATTTAACTGAAACTACACCTAGGTCTGCTGATCAGACTGTAGGTTATTATATACCGCATCACCCTGTTATTAGGAATGATAAACAAACTACTAAAGTTCGCATCGTCCTTGACGCGAGCGCCAAGTCTCATAATGGCGTGTCATTGAACGATTTGTTACACACAGGGCCTAATCTACAGGCTGACATATTTTTATTACTTTTAAATTTCCGATTATTCCCTATTGCAGTCACAGCTGATATAAAACAGATGTATCTCCGAATTGCTGTTATCGATGAGCATCGAAAATATCAGAAAATATTGTTTCGGTTTAATACCGCTGAACCTGTTCGCGAATTTCAATTTAACCGAGTGGCGTTTGGCCTTAAGCCCAGCCCATATTTAGCAATGCGGACAGTCCGTCAACTATCAGAGGATGAAAAACATCGATTCCCGCGCGCATCCATTGTCGCTTCGCATGAGTTATACATGGATGACTTGGCTAACTCGACCTCCACTCTGGAGGAAGCCAAGATTCTCTCCGCTGAACTTATCGCCTTATTTAAGGCTGGGGGCTTTGACCTTACTAAGTGGGCAAGTAATTCCTTGGAACTACTAGATTCTATTCCACACTCCAACCGCTCTTCTATTAACTTTTCTGACGGGGATAACTTAAAGATTCTTGGACTCAAATGGATTCCTTCCGAGGATTGTTTCACCTTTACTACATCTAACTTGGATAAAAGTTGTACTAAACGTTCCATTCTTTCCACTGTTGCACGTCTGTGGGATGTTCTGGGTCTAGTGGCTCCCGTGGTTTTATTCGCGAAATTACTCATAAAGGAATTATGGAAATTAAACACAGATTGGGATGAAACTCCACCCGATTCTATTGTACTTCTCTTTCAAAAGTTTAAAGAGCAACTGCCTTTACTTTCCTCTTTAAAACTGCCGCGTCATGTAGCCGTTACTATGGGTTGCGTGACAAATATAGTAGGTTTTGCTGATGCCAGCTTGAATGCGTATGGCTGCGTCATATACTTACATGTTACTGACACAAATGGCAACGCACACGTAACTTTGGTGTGTGCTAAATCCAAGGTTGCACCTGTCAAGGTCGTATCTCTGGCTCGTCTAGAGCTTTGCGCCGCTGTACTCTTGTCAAGCTTAATTAAGTTAGTTTATGACACTTACCGCTCTCGTACCGCTATTAATAAAATATTCGCATTTTCCGATTCTACAATTACTCTTTCATGGATTCATTCCTCACCGCACAAATGGAATATTTTTGTTAGCAACCGCGTCGCTAAATGTCAAGAAAACCTTGATCCTGGGCATTTTTTCCATATTAACGGAAAAGAAAACCCTAGTGACTGTTTGTCTCGAGGTCTTCTACCTGAGCAGCTACTAAATCACAATTTGTGGTGGCATGGACCTGAGTGGCTTCTACGCCCAACTGCTGAGTGGCCTATCAGTCCGTTTGTTTCCTCATGTAGCGAGCAGTTGCCTGAGTTTAATAATAAATCACTAACCTTAGTATCTACTGTATCAGAACCTAACTTAATATATAGTGTTAGTCAAAAACTTACATCATTAAATAAGATACTGCGCATAATTGTTTACATCTTAAGATTTTTGCATTTTATTCCTTATGACAAGTTAAATAAGACAATTACTGTCCGGGAACTAGGTACCGCTGAAATTTATTTAATTCGTTGCATTCAACAATTTCACTTTTTAGACATTTACGTCGAAATTAAAGGTAAAAAACTTCGCTCGCAGTTTAAAAAACTAGATCTCTTTATAGACGAGCATGACATAATAAGAATCGGTGGCAGGTTGTCAAATGCAAACCTTCCTTATGAAGCTCAGCATCCCGCTCTTTTACCTAAACATGATAATTTTACACATGTCTTAATAGACTATTACCATCGCATTCATTGTCATGCTGGTGTAAGCCTTCTTAGCAGTCTGCTACGACAAAAATATTGGATCCTCTCTTCTAGAGGTGTCATCAGACAAAGAGTACACGCTTGTAACTTTTGCTTTAAAGTGTCACCTTCTCACCCCAGCCCAAAGATGGCTGATTTACCCGCTTGTCGCGTACAAGAGACTAAAGCTTTTGTGCACACGGGTGTGGATTACGCTGGTCCCACGTAGTCTAGTCACGTTATGTAGACGCAGAGGTCAAAGAAGTCAGAAGGCTTACATTTGCTTATTTATTTGTTTCGTTACCAAAGCAGTTCATATTGAGTTGGTTACTGACGTGTCATCGGACACTTTCATTTCCGCTTTTAAAAGATTCATTTCCCGAAGGGGACCTGTTTCCAATTTATACTCCGATAATGGAACAAATTTCGTTGGAGCCAAGGCTCAATTGCAAGAACTACTTGCTAACCGCTACCGCATAGAGTGGAAAATGATTCCACCCCGCGCCCCCCACTTTGGAGGGTTGTGGGAATCTAATATTAAATCTATTAAAACTCATTTATACCGTGTTATCGGTTCTCAGCTTCTTACCTATGAGGAACTCTCGACTGTTCTCACTGAAATTGAGGCAGTTCTGAATTCGAGACCGCTCTGTGTCCTGACTGAGGATCCTTACCCAGAACCGCTTACTCCCGCTCATTTTATAATGGCTTCTCCGTTGACTTCGTTGCCTGTCGTGAACGTTCCCGAAACAACGAAGTCTCTAACTTGCCGCAAAAAATTGCTTGACCAAATGGTTTGCAGCTTTTGGAGAAGATGGCGGATAGAATATTTACATAACTTACAAGTTAGGCAAAAATGGTTGGATGCCGTGGACAATGTTAGGATTGGTGCAGTGGTTCTCATGCATCAAGATGATGTCCCTCCTTTACGTTGGCCAATGGGCATAATCACCGAGGTTTTCCCCGGCAAAGATGGGACAACCCGCGTTGCTATGGTGAAGACATGCAGTGGCTCTTTCAAGCGACCCATTGTTAAACTCTGCCCGTTGCCTTCCCAATGATTTCACCGCGTAATTAATCACGTAATTTTAGTCGTAATTAATATATTTCAATTGTTTTCTTTTCTCTCTTTCTTTTAATCCGCTTTAACGCAATTCCTTTCCCTTTTTGAGAATACTACATATCCTCAAACCCGGGCAGGATGCTTACGCAAGTTTCTATATTACAAGTTTCTCTCTATTAAATATCCGAACGAAAACGTCAACGTGTGTCATGTCGTCAAGTGCCTATCCATCTATCCCTCTCCCTATCATTACGTCCATACGCGACAGAAAGAGAAAGCGCCAACCGACTACCGTTTCCGGACTACGTGGAACCAAACGCTCCAGGAGAGAGACAGAGATTCAACACACTTGTAATCGAACAGTTAACCGCTACGCACCGCAAGCTATCGCAAAGCTTCGCGACGCGCTCGCGCCGCGAAATATACCAAACCGCTTTAAATTAAATTAAACCAATTCACGAGTGTCGGCCGACACAGAACCAGGAAGAAGCAGAGAAACAAAAGCTACCGGACGCCGGTCTGCATATCAGCACGGCACATGCAAAACCACCAAGTAAGTCCTTAATTGTTTCCTACCCCCTTGTGTGCAGGCGACATGACATTCGTTCTCAGCTAATTACACAACGCTTATTGGTCCTTCGACAGCCGCAATAACCCAACTTATTCCACAACGAGTCTAGTCTAAGACCATACGTATTTAGAAATTATTGTTGTTATATTTTCTTACAGTCTACTACTATACACATGATGAGGGGCATGAGGTGGAATGAGCTGACTCCATCAACAAGAACTGGTCCTTAGCAGCCTTGAACAGAGAGAAGTGGAAAGTAGAGTAGGGCGGCCTTGCCCTGCAGTGGGACATCACAGGCTAATAATATATGTATAATACTAGCTGCGCCCCGCTGTTTCACCCACATAAGTTTCGATTCCGTGTGAATATTGGCATAAAAAGTATTCTGTATGTTAATCCTTGTTATAAACCATTTGTGTGCCAAATTTCATCCAAATCCGTTTAGTAGTTTTTGCGTTAATCCATCCATCCTTACAAACTTTCACGTTTATAATATTAGTAGGAGGATAATATATATTATTATATTTTCTTACAGTCTATTACATACACATGTAAAATAATTATATGCGTTTCTTAGTTAGTCGTAATAGTGACACGGTCATATTTTATAACACCAAAATTTTTTTTGATTAGCTAAGATCGACTAGACATACTGGTTTAGTCCATGTTCAACCCCTAAATGTGGTGGTTATTTTTGAATGTGTTTAATCCACGTTCAACCTTCAATGGACAGTAAAACACAAAAGTTTTTCTCATCTACCCTATTTAAAAAAAAAAAAAAATACGACGATTTCTCTTGGAAGATATGTAGTCCTACTGACGAAGCTGTAACTAAAGGAGATGGCTAAATAGAAGTATGGACGACTTTTCAGCAATGAATAAACATGGTACCTAGCAATATGTAACGCTGAATAGCAGGATATTAGTATTTCATATAAAAAAAGATTCAGGAACTTTCAATATCTATAGAATCCTGAAAATGAAATCGTGTAACACCTACATCGTAGGCATACAAAAACTGCAAATAAATGACATTGCTATGAACTTTTACCTAGGCGTTTAGATGTATTTGCAATAATATTGATAATAATTGTATTTTTGCCTAACCACCCACCCCGATTTCGCACGGTGGTACATGAGTAAATATCTACAAAGGGGTAATTGCACCAAAAACCGTGATACGATGATCATTCTACAATCCGCGCAAAAATCACTCCCCACCCGAGTGTATTTAAGTATTAACCTCTTGTAAATCCTAAACTACTTATTCAAATGAGTTGAAATAAAGACAGTTTTTACAGACAATATAAGTAGTGGTTGAAATGATGAAAGTATTTGCAAATAAGGATTAATATTAACTGAAAATAAATGGACTCGAGAGGCGGGTTCTGGGCGCTGCATGGGGGCAACGCGCGCAAGAATAATACTCAAGGGGCAGGATTTTTCTGACTTGAATTACATTGGTCAATACAACCTACACGAATGTATACCTAAACCTTCCGGAAGAACCAATCTACCTACTGGTGACAACCCCATCAAAATCTGTTTGTGGATACATCCGTACAGACAGACTGACAAACAAACGCGCCAGGGGGACTTAGTTTAATTAGTATGTGGTGATTGTTAAATCCTGCCTAAACTAGTTAACGAATACACTGAGTAACCAAGGACATAAAAGATATTGAAATAAAACAACAAAAATGCGATTTATTTATTTATTCTGTGAATCTTATAAGAACATTATCTAAAAAAGTTAGTCTAAGTTATCTGTCTGTCTGATCAAATCATTCTGATTGGATGTTAGCCCATTAAAACAACCAGAGAGAGAGGTCAGGAACAGTGTAGTCCTGACGATTTATAGGCCGAGAAACTGAATATCTGAAGAGGAAGAGGTTCCATGCTACCGGATGGGCATGTAAATATAAAAGAACACACTGTGTTTAAAAAACATTTTATTTATTTGATGGAAAGCTGGATGTGACGTTAGTAAATTCTGCAATATTGAATTGTTTCTTTCCACTGCATGGCGTTGTATACTTCTCACAGAACGGCCACAAGTTATGCGCACCATTGTATGGCCAAATAAACGTACATCACTATTTGCTTCTGAATTCAGCAGTTCATAACAAGGATGACGAATGTTGGCATCCCTTGGAACCTAGAACAAACTTAAGTACCTTAGTATCTACATGAATTATTACATCTTCATGAATAATTATGACATCTAAAGCAACCAGTCTGTTGTGGTCGTGATGAGACGAGATGAGTCTTTCTGATTCATTGCCATTGAGTTCATTATGTATTTTGTAAACACGGTAAACAGCTTGAAGTCACATTTGTTGGATGTTTCTTATATTTATTAGTTCTAGAATGATTCTAGCTGTAGATGACTTACCTCAATATTGTTAACCACCGTGCTAAGATAGTGAGTAGAAAAGCAGGCAATGAAGAGGCGATATGCCGCCGCAGTCTTTGCGTGGTTACACCGCAGTTTATGCATCGCATGATGAATTGATTGTTAGTCAAGTCCGTGTCGAGTAGCAAGAGGTCAGTAGGTAGGCGAGCACACACAATAAGTCCAATAAGCAAGCGAGGGTCAATGAAAATTCAAAATGAAAAATCACAACGAACAAGCAAACGGCAGAGCGTTCCAACAATGTCTAATATCTGACGTTTGTTTTTTTCATAGAGATGGGATTGAACGTCAAGTGTAACAGAATCAATAAAATAATCGATAGGGTTAAAAGATAAAAATATAATTCGTTTTTGTCGCCCTCTATTCAGTTAATATTTTTCGACACAAAATAGGTAGTAACATTAAAGGTAGAAGCACATTCAGCTTTCAGTTATTTTTATTTGATTTTGATACGAAAAGAATGGAATTGAATAGAGTCGATTGTCACTTTAAAAACCACCCCATTTCCCTGTGAAAACACAATAAGAAGCAACTAAACAGGACACCGAATTGAACGCCATCGATTCCCGCCAAAAACTCTGATTGCCACTTCTTAGTTTCAGAAAATAAATCGTTTTGATACCTGTTATCAAAAATCGATATAAGCATAGATTTGATTTCACATTCTAGAAAAGCGACATGACCCGTCCCTAGTTTGCAGTACTGTATTTTTATTCCCATTGAACTTGTCATGTCAATCAAAAAAAGCAACTGAGATACGTTTTTATGTTTAAAAGTTCACGAAAGTTCTAGGAAATTATTAAACACTTAATAATTAATTACTTAATTAAGGAAATATCACATTGTACTGGGATCGATCCATCATCACTGACAGGACTATTGTTGCCAATAAGCCTGATATAGTGGTGGTGGATCGATCAGAGCGGCGCGCAATGATTGTTGACATAACCGTCCCGCATGACGAGAACCTCGTGAAAGCCGAGAAAGATAAACAAATCAAGTATCTTGACTTGGCTCGCGAGGTTGTCGACATGTGGGATGTGGACTCAGCGATCATTGTGCCGATAGTCGTGACAGCCAATGGGTTAATAGCCAAGAGCCTCGACCAACACCTGAGGAGGCTCTCGTTGGGCAGCTGGATCAAGGGCTTGATTCAGAAAGCGGTACTTCTGGACACGGCTCGCATTGTCAGGAGGTTCCTCTCTCTGGAGCCCTGACCGCCGGTAGCTTGGACCCTGTTCCCGATACCGGTGGGCTACTATTTTTTATATTTTTAAATGTTTTTATACTTTTTATATTCTAATATTTAAAAATATAATTGATATGTTTACTTTTAAATAAAGGAATTACTTAATATTTAAATATTACGAGTTAATGTGAGGTTACTATTCATGCTTGGGGCAGTCATTTAGCCATGTCCTTTAATAATTATTTTGGAGAACAAACTAATGAAAGATAAATGGTGTTGTTTGCTGAAAGGCATCGCACCACAAATAAGTTAGAAGGTTGGCACGCCATGTTGAATAGGACATTAGGTAAATCCTCTTATCTAGTTCAATTTTTAAAAACTATAGAAGAGGATTCTATTTATCAACAAATTATAAGCCAAAAAAGAATCAAGGAAGATCAGAACATGTTGAAATTGACAGAAAGATAAATTATATTGTAAATCGTTTAATAAGTGGTAAAATACCACCACCAGAAAAGCACCGAGGCAATGAAGCTCAACGAGTCCCGGAGAAACGATTCAACTATTTATTTATTTTATTATTTATGCACATACAGTAAAATACATATTGATATGACATAATTATAATATGTGTACAAAGGTATTGCTTATTTCCAGCTGACCTGCGAAAGGAGAAGAAATGTAGACAATAGTGTACTATCTTGGATCCCGCAATGAAATGAATCAGAAAAGAACAATGGGGGAGTAAGAAAAAACATAACTATTTCCCTTTCTGCTAGAACTAGGACAATAGGCACAAAGGGACGTTTACATCTGGAAGAAGCCCATATTGCCAAGAACCACGGATAATATTGCGTTAATTCTGCCAAAGAATACACTCTCATAAGATATGATGTGTAGATTGTTCTTATTCACAGCCAGATGTAGAACATTGACAAAAAGGCGAAGCAACAAGCTTGAAAGAAAATAATTTACTCTCAAGCCTTCTGTAAAATACTTAAAATAATAATCCTACTAAGCTGTATGGATGGATGGATGGATGGATGTATGTTTGTTACTCTTTCACGCAAAAACTACTGAAAGAATTTGGATGACATTTGGCACACAGATGGTTTATAACAAGGATTAACATGTAGGATACTTTTTATCCCGATTTTCCCACGGGATCTAAACTTATTCGGGTAAAACCGCGGGGCGCAGCTAGTAATAAATAAATAAATAGAATATCAAAGCTAAACGTTGACTTGGAAGCAATTTACGTCGTACCAGTGGCCCTATCGACCCAGGCAAGTGCACTGAAGCACATACAATCCACCCAGGTAAGTAGCCCCATAAATAGCTTTTAGAGTTAAAACTGATAAACCTGTAGCACATCATCATCAATGTTTACCAAAAGCCATGTTTTTTTGTTACCCAACAACTACTAATACCTGTAAAATATTAATTGTAAAGATAATAAATACACTTCTGCTCTCAGTATTACTTTAATGGCATTATTAGTTACCTAACAACAATGGGTTGAATAAGGACAAAGAAAAGATGACCAATGTGTTGAAACATTTAGGGGTTCAACATGGTCGAGGGTAAAGATTGTGAGGGTTGAATATAATATAATATAATAATATATTTATTAGACCAAAAGAATATACAGGTTACACAATTTGTCTTAGCTACATAAAATTATGCTTAATAGTAAATCAGTTACAATTGTGACTAATTATTAGCATCTGCTGCTGAACTAGGTTTATAGCCTGTGTCTCAGCACGCAGCGCCTCAAGCCCTCGGACTGGGTATGCAAGTATGAGCTTAATAACAAAAGGAAACAGTATATTAAAATTAAAATAAAAGTTAAAATTAAAATATGAGCATAATTATATAAAAATAATGAAAGGTTGATGTCCTCTAGGTGTGTAAGGTGAAGAAGGTGAGTGTATGTGTGTAAGAGGGTGTGTAGAGAATTACGTAATTTTAGCTAGTAGATTCTATAGGTCAAGCCGACAAACTGCTGTATTACTATTTCAGGATGGTCAACATATTCTCCGTTTGGTCGTACGTTAATTTCCAAAGCCACAGGGATACCGAATTCTTCATAGTTACCTCATTCATCGAGTATATTTCTAGAATCTTATTTATTTTGTCATATAAATAAGGGCCCAAAAAAGGGTAAAATCTACGAATAAAAGCCGTTTTTAGGTGTGATAACCTCTTGCATACAGGTAAACCCTTCCGCCTTGTTAACAGAGTTGGATTGTACTCCAAGATAACATGCTGTTTTGAGACGATACTCAAGACAAACAGTTGGCGCACAGTCAGCACCTCACAGTATTCATAAAGAAGTGTGGTGGAGTAACGGAAAGGCTTAAACGTACAGAGTTTCAGTATGGTTCTCTGTGAAACCTCAAGTTGGTTTATCGTAGTTTTCGGTGCACCGCCCCAGGACGATATGCAATATGTAATCAGTGACTGACAAAGGGCATAGTAAATTTGTTTTAGGAATATCGGGGTCACTACGTGTCTCAATGTTTTAAAAATGTAGGTAAGCTTACGAATCCTTTTACTCAGCAGTTGAATGTGTGCTTTGAAGCTAAAATTTTCATCAATTACAACGCCCAAATATCTAATTGTCTTTGCACGTTCTAGAGGGGCGCATGAGCATTTAGAATAACCCACAGTGTTAAGGGTACAGTTATGCGCGATTAGATTTAGACTCGCATGTGAAGGATTACGGATCGAAAAGGACATTATCATAAAGCCACTTTTTTACCAAATCAAAACCCTCCTGGGCTAGCTGGTAAGTCTCATTCCATGTTTTAGCAGCGAAAATGAGGGCAGTGTCATCTGCATATGTGATTATTTTTCCATGAAATGAGTTCAGACAAAGGAGATCGTTTATGTAAACGAGAAAAAGCGTAGGGCCAAGGATGCTACCTTGCGGAACACCATAAGTCACCGGACGATCAGTACTAGTATAGGGACCCACCTTAACACATTGAGTCCTGTCTGTTAGATAATCGGTCAAAAGGGTAAGTTGTTTCCCCCTAATGCCAATCATTTCCAATTTTTGTACAAGGATTTGAACAGAGACCGTATCGAAAGCCTTTGCTAAATCGAGAAATATTGCTATACATTTATTACCTTTATCTAAATTTGTGGTTATAAAATTCGTTAAATTGCTAACAGCGTGATCAGTGGATTTACCACGGCGAAAACCAAACTGATGATCAGATAGAATGTGCTTACTTTCAAGATAGTTTACTAAGCGTCTGTTGATTATTTTTTCAAGAATTTTTGAAAGCGAAGGTAATATGGAAATAGGCCTATAATTTTCAATACGGTCTCTGGCCCCACCCTTGTGAATTGGTCGGATCTGAGATTTTTTAAGGGCTTTGGGAAAGCTACCATTTACTAGACACATGTTAAAAATGTAGGTTAAGTGAGGCACAAGAATATCCTTATGATCTTTCAATAGTTGGTTTGACAAATTATCCCAACCTACAGAACAATCATTTTTGAGTGTAGTTATTAGGCCCATAACTTCATCTTCATCCGTGTCAAAAAGTACAAAGAATTAAGATTTTGGTCACGGGACTTTTTAATTTCCTCGGGGGCCGTGGCCTGTACTTGCGCTATTTGTTCAGCCAATGATTTGCCAACGTTAGAATAATAGAAATTTATTTCATTCACAGAGAGTTGAATATGGACTAATCCGACATACTGTGTATCTACCCATTAATATTGTAGACGTCGAATAGGTAGGCGATAGCTGTTATTGTTGACACGAACAGGGATATAAAGCATAATACTGATTACACACTGGAGACGTCAAATTGTAGTCTCATTTGCGATAGCAAAGTTGTTTAGGAATTTGTAAAAAAAAAGAACAGTATCCTAATTAAAATTCGCTTTTGATTTAGTAAGGGCAAACGTTTCAGCCAGCCCATCATCATCAGCCTATAGCAGTCCACTGGTGGACTTAGGCCTCCCCTATTGCACGCCATTCAATTCGATTTTCAGCAACTCTCATCCAGCCTGCCTGATTGAATTTAACTTTAAGCATATTAACCCCATGGCAGTAATAAAAGCTTTTAAGCAAATCAGATCAAATTGACCGACGATCTTTGGGGAATGTTCATTAAACTCTGTACCTTCATAATTGACTAAAGCGCATTACTTTGCTTTAATATTTGATTTATGTGTGGATCAAAGAGTCTTCCCGGATTTAATGAAATACAGTAAAGTAACCACTTTTCAAATCCGGGTACAGTAAATACACCAATAATTGTACACCTGTATCTGTATTGTCGGTTTTATTTTATTAATCATTTTACCACGAATACAATCCTTCACGATTAACAACATGATGTCACCAAAGTACGTTGTACGACCAACGTTGTGTGACGTTATTATACACATTTTTAACACGTGGGAAGAGGCCCAAAATGCTGTAGCGGTATCTAAAACCCCACATGCGAACAACACGTCATACTGACGTCACGCAAATCCTGCATCTCGCAAGCAGAGTTTACCGCGCAATGAGCATACATACAAACTTCCCGACATCAATCGTCGGGCAATTGCCCGCTAGACACAACACCCGTCTGGTCGGAGGATCCTCCCTTTTCTATAGAGGATGAGTGGACTTTACACCCTGTTCCTTATACCTCTAAACTGGTGACCCCGAGTATGAACGTCAGCGCAGCCTTCGTACATTCATAATTAAACATGCCTGCCCTATCTACAACGCCATAGGATTTTTTTGTGATCTCTCCAAGGCATTTGATTACGTCGATCACGAAACCTTACTCTTACAACTTGAGTTCTCAGTTTAGTAAAATCCACATCCACATACTTCAATCAATCAATCTTTATTTGTAAACATAGGTTACAACAGTACAGGACAACAGTACAACTGAATGAAATCTTATTTTATAGAAGACTAGCTGACCCCGGCAAACGTTGTTTTGCCATATAAATTATATCTAGCTGCCCGGCGCTACTTCGTTCGCGTGGTGTCCTACCCCCTACCCTACTCCTACCCTACTCTTACACTACTCCTTACCTACTCCTACACTACTCCTACCCTACTCCTACCCTAATTCTAACCTACTCCTAACCTACTCCTAACCTACTCCTAACCTACTCCTACCCTACTCCTACCCTACTCCTACCCTACTCCTACCCTACTCCTACCCTACTCCTACCCTACTCCTACCCTACTCATACCCTACTCCTACCCTACTTCTACCCTACTCCAACCCTACTCCTACCCTACTCCTACACTACTCCTTCCCTACTCCTACCCTACTCCTACACTACTCCTACCCTAATTCTAACCTACTCCTAACCTACTCCTACCCTACTCCTACCCTACTCCTAACCTACTCCTACCCTACTCCTAACCTACTCCTACACTACTCCTACCCTACTCCTACCTGCTGTAAACCTCACGGAGCCCGAGACCTTTCCAACGAATGCAAAACCGTGGAAATCGGTTCGTGCGTTCTGGAGTTATAGCGTCAGGAAGGAATACCCGACTTATTTTTATATAGTAGATTAATTGTATTTCGATTAAGATTTGTATAGGTTGAGGGTTTACATCGCTGATAAGAATACCTCGATCAGTGCTGGTCCTGCTCCACAACTAGAACTAATTGATAAACACTTGAAAATACTGTTGGAGCTGCTGAAGATTGTAAGACTATCTTTGCATTGTATAAACTCAACTCTCGTTTGTATTATATCAATGGCATAGCACAGCTGTGAGTACTACGTACTATAGCGCTAACTTGTACCGGGTAATATGTCTTTCATAGACTTAAATATGCCCAATGCCCCGGCAGCTGATAGATGTCACGCTCACTCAAATGTCTCGGTGACGGCGGCGCGTGTGTTGGATCATTTAGATCCCTCTAAAATGGTTGAGCTGAATGGTGCTGATCCATACGTCATGTTCATGAACGAGCCGTCAGTGGGGACTGGTCATCTCTTAGCTGCCACGGCATATTTTAGTTATTATATTTCTATTTGCGGTACTTTGGACGCTTTTAAGGTGTACGTCTTTTTTAGATCATTCCCACATATAATTATAAATTCAATATTAATGATGTAATTAATGTTTTTGTAATAATATAATTTAAAAACTCTTTTAAATTAAAACAGAAACTCCATGGATACTCATCCGTGGTGTTTCTGGCCCGTTCTTCTCCATAGGTACCTACTACGCTTTTGAATGAGGTTCATATTTCTGAGCTGACTGCGACCGACTCCTCGATAGCACAAAAGTGCCTGTAAACGGTTTAATTGACATAAATGAGTTTTGAGTTGAGTTTGAGTTTAGTGGTGAAGTAAAAGCTGGTAAAGTTATAAATAATTGTTTTTTATTTGCAGCCTGTCATTTTTTCCTTCATTTTTATAGGCCCTTCATATTATTTCTTTTCAGACTCCTAATTATTTAATGATTGGGGACATTTTCCACCCTCGGAAAATTGCGCCCGTTATAAAAGAGAAATAAAGTCAGTTCACTGAAAAAAAACCGTTTTTATTATGAATACAATTTATGTAAAATATGGAGCTTGGGTCTGAATGGATTTTTAATGATTGTTCATTTGAAGTAATATTTTATGCCCATTAGCATTTCTAGGTAGATTATGTGATTATTGCAGGTAGGTAATATAAAAGTCTTAGTCATACCAAGGGGTATCGTATTACCCAGTATCTGGGTTGTGCAGGTCAGATAGGCCGTCGTTCCATGTAAGATATTGGTATTCAGCTGAAAAAGAAAGAAGTGGGTAGATAAGTACCTACTATCAATTCGATAAGAGAGTAGGTACATTCTTAAATTTTTTCATTCAATAGTAAAGTTCACCCACGTTTCGGTGCATCCAGACAGAGCGAGGCATGCGCCGCAAATGATTTTTTTTATATGTTAGATGCCTCATCCCGAGGCAGCCGTTATATTAGTAGCTTACCATTCGAAGCACACGCCTCGTAAAGTCTGGACGGACCTTTAAAAAAACGAAAACATTGTTTGAACGATTCAAAATGCTGGATCCAATGAAAACGCCAGACAAACTTAGCACAATAAAGAATAATAGATATATAATTAGTTTTATTACAAGTTAGACAATTATTTACTAAGGTGTACAGTAACATTGTTCAGCTATGTGGCTAATTAGCGAACGCCGGTAATTTGCACATGTGAGGGCCATCCTTTGTACCACATTAAAACACCCATATCACGTTTCTTTGTGTCTGTGTTACTCTCGCGGGGCCCACGCACCCGCAAAACAAATTAATTTCAACTTCGAAACAAATGTTGACTCGTTAGCCCAACAATTGTAGAGAATTATATTGTTATAGGTTCAACACCGCTTTAAGGCTTTTTTTACTGAATCCCCCATTCATACCCAAGTCTAACGGTCTGACCTTTCAATTATGTTGGTAGGCACCTGGTTTTCAAATAATAAGTTTCAGTTTCTACAACGTACTTTGTAACTTAAATAACTTTTCAACGTTTCCATTTTATTCTCATTTAAATATGCAAAAAATACCATCAACCTTTGTTAGGTTTTTAGTTCAGAATTTTTCACAGGAATCTTGCTTCATTTTATTTACGTTGAAATACCAGTTTCCTCCTTTAATATGAACTAATGTAAGAAATGTTTTGCAAGCTTTTTGCTGTTTAACAATGGAAAAATGCAAGTTACAAACAGACGGGAGAGACTTATGGTTTCTTAACGTAAGGGTGTCTGCACATAAACGACGAGGATCCAGCTTAAACTGAGGTGGTTCATTTGGTCATATCGTGTTAATTTAGTGCAATCATTATTTAGTGAAAATATTAGGAAAACTGGCGGCCGAGTGGTAAATTACTTTAGATCGTGGATTCGAACTCAGGAAGATGCTTGACTTTGTGTCATTCATTTCATCACCATTGCTCTCAAAACTGTTAGTAAATTTCGTGAGAAAACCGGTATCACCTAAAATAAAAAATTCGTAGACATGTGACATCTACCAACCCGCACTGGGCCCGCGTGGTGGATTGTAGCCCACTCTCTCTAGAAAAGAGGAGGTCTTTATCCCAGCAGTGGGAACATTATAGGCTGATTATGCTTATAAACTGAAGGGCCTACAATTGTCACTTGAAAATTGGATTCTTTATGGAAATGCTACGCTATAAAATATTTATTCGGTCCGTGCGTTCACCCATTTTTAGAGAGGAAGAAAAGCAGTAAAGCCCCTTTTTAGACCGAAAAGTTGAAACTATGAACGGATGCTATGATTTTTTATGAAATATTTAATTTTCCTTAGTTTTGACATTTTCCTAAATTCATAATACTTAATTTGTTTTATTTTTTTAAAGAAAGAAATCATTTATTGCTGACAATGTAGGTATACATATAAGTTGGAATATTTGTTAAGTGTCCCGATACATTTTACCTTACGGCATGCAACATATATTTATCATTTTTAATGTTTCCTATATTCTATCTTCGTTATTTGAATATTGTTAAAACATTTAAACAACATTCAAATAACGAAGATAGAATATAGGACACATAAAAAATGAGTGATTTTATGTTACATGTGTTGTGATTGAATAATGTTAATGTACATTATTTCTGGTATGTAAATTTTTATTATTACTCTTAATATTTGCACGCCATGTCAAATGGCAAACATGTAGTTCTAATTTATTATTGTCATCCTACACACATGCTTAATAATTTGTGTATGTACACACATGTTTATGCAAATAAATAAATATTATTATCGCTTTATTTCATTTAAATACTTACAAATTACATTTTTAAATATTTTTATAAACAAAAAGAAAAAAAAAACATTTAAAAATATAAAAATATAGTAGCCCACCGGTATCGGGAACAGGTTCCAAGCTACCGGTGGTCAGGGCTCAATATTATTATTATTATTATGCTGTAAGCTTAAGAAGCTGCCACGTCTTATATGCTTACAGCATAATAAAAAAAACAGCTTTACCGGCTAAGCCACTGTGGTACGGTGGCGACAATGTAATTGACGCTTTTACGTTTTGAACATTTTTAAACCGCCGGCGTCGCAGCGGTCAATGTAAGGACACCCTAAGGACGTTCTTACAACTAGCGTTGTGTAAATTGGATCATTTTTCTGAGCTTGCAACTCAAAAGCAACTGCGGTGGTGGCTTGGTGTGCAAAGGGTAGCACAGTTTACTTAATGTGTTTGTAGTTACAGTATTTTTTTCAGTGCAATAGTTTCAATATTTTTTTGCAAATTACCTACCTACATCTTTTTTTTTTAAACAGCCTTGCTCGATGTCTTTTAAAATAGTTTATTTTACTTACATAATGTCTCCGACTAAATAGACAACAGCTGCGGGTCATTTAATAAACACCTCTTTGTCATAACAGTCACAGACAGTCAGCTGTGCAGGGCCTGAATGGAGAACGATGAGACAGCAGCTCATTTGCTTCTAAGCTGCCACGTACAGGGCAAAGTATTTCGGTAACATGAGACGGTCAGTAACCTCAAGGCGTTGCTGGCCTTCCTTGAAGAGCTGGGGTGGATCTAACAATCGATTTTCCCACCCGTACGCAAAATACGCGTATTGACGTGGAGTTGCGGACACCAGCCCATATTATTTAATAATAATAATATCCGTGGACATTTCACACAGCGCCATCTAGTTCCAAGATAAGCAACCTTATGCTTGTGTTATGGTAACAAGATGGCTGATAAACTACTTATATACATTTTTTTTTTGTAAATACATACATATTATAGATAGAAAAACACCCAGACTCAGAACAAATACATGTAGGACTTACAAATATTTGTTCTGTGCGGGAATCGAACCCGCGACACGCAGCGCAGCAGTCCGATCGCTCAGCCACTGCGCTAACCGTGTTGTTGCATATTTAAATGTTGTTTTTGAGTAAGCTATGCTATTATCTAGCTTTACACTATAAAAACTACGCCATTACAATCTAATGTTATGTTAATGAGTAACAATAATGTATCTACTTTTGATTTCAAATACTCCGATATTCGTTCCAAGGAACGTTTATGTATGCAACCAGCGCAGAACTGTGTTCTGGTTGCTGTTGTTGAAAAATAGATGTCTTAAACCATAAAGTCATAAACCATGCAATATCGCTTTAGAATATCCTACAGTACCTAGGTACATAATAAGGCTAATGAGTTCACGTAGCGGTCACAGCATGAAGAGTACCTACCTACCTACATTTATATTTAGCCACACCTGGTAGCTAGAATAATAGAAGCTGATTGAAACATAGCTTGGGAAAGGGTTGTGATGAATTTTAATTTTGACTGGAAAATTCCTCTGTAATAAACATAATTCAGTAATATTATCACGGTTGTAAGGCTACAATATTATCATGCTAATATAGAAAACAAATGTATATAAATAGAATAAGTAGCAACGGAGCGAATCGTAGACATCTTTGAACTATAAAATTGTCGTAAATTGTTTACTGATTCTATAGATGAGTTCTAGAATATACAAAGTTGCGGGCGAATATATTCTATGTAAACTATTTATATACAATATAGATTGTCTAGGTAATCTTCCGCACACTGGTTGTTTCATATACATTCAAGTGTATGTACAGAAGATTACGTTAAGGTGCGAAATTTAAAAGTTGAAGATCTCATTGGGTGGCAGGGACATGCATGCGCAACTTGGTACCATGGATTCAGTACATGATTCTAAACCTATTCTAGTTAAAAAAAAAAGGTTTTACCATACATTTTAACCGTGTAGGTCCCTTTTCTATGAAACAGCAGATTTTAGAAGCAACGGAACATTTTTACGCGAAATCGGAACTAACGTCGCCATCTCGCTTTTTCAATCGAATTTCACAAATGTTTGGCAATTGCGCAATTGCCAAACATTTGTGAACATTTGTGCTTGAATGACGTTGACAAGGGCGCCCTCTTGTCAATGTTATTCAAGCACCAAAAGATTATTCAAGCACTGCACAAAACTAACGAATAAACAGCATGTAAAGAAGTTGATGAAAATGTTGACAGCCTAATTGAAAAAGTTTTAATCTAAATCTGCGAATGCGTTTCGCTTCGGAGTGTTTTTTTTTCCGAGTTTTTCGTTCTTCATTTCGTTTTAAGTAGTTCTACAGAGAGCGGTTAATTAACGTGGCCCTTACTGTCATTTAATTTACATGGATAAGCAATTCTAAAATGGTTCCCGTTTATGAGATAAGGCACACTAAAAATGATTTAAAGCGCAGTCTATCTTTATCGTGTCTCATGAATAACAGATGAATGTGTGTTTTGTAAATTCTACTAGAATAAGTTAGGAGGAACTTGAATTTTGTGTAACAAACGCCACTGGAACAGCTGTTCAGAATGAATGTTATGGTTACTTTGGGAAATGTGTTTTTCCCATTTATTTTATTTACTACGGAAAACATGAACTTTTCTTTGTAAGCTGCAGTGTTGAAGGATTTTTTTTTGCCATGAGGCGATTAATTCCAGTGCAAAACGTCAGACACTTCGTTCTTATACTAACTTCATGTTATACGTTCACAAAATAATATCAATCTCAGCTATTCCCAGCTATGCGATAAGCTACAATGCGATTGTAAAGCTACACCTCAAATGATGCTATATCCGTAGTTTTGGCCGAAATTACGAGCGTCTCCTGCTCCATTTCACTTACGGACATATGATTAGTTCGACACCCGACCTTCGAATGAATGACACTCGATTTGGCAGTTGTATCTACTCCCGATATGCATTTGCCCGTCCTAAAAATTGAATTTGACACTTGTTTGGCGAAACTACTTTCGGTCGGCCTCTTCGTTGACGGACTTAGAGTGTAAAGGGTGGCGATGGTCTTGCAAAGGTAAACCTTGGTGAGACGTTGACACTGTTGACGTGGCTGAATTCTAGTCAAAACTGACGTAATTCGGAATCAACGATGCAACAAAAAAAAAAAGAAACTATGCACATGTCCATATTATTAAGTAAGTACACCATCTGCAAAATAATGTCGTAACTACGACAGTTTAAAATCCCGGAACCGTTTAAAATTACCCATTATCTTTTGTGCCAGTTAACGTGTTGGGTTTGGCAGTCAAATTAACTACGTCACATATACGGCCGATATTTGGCTCAACTTATCGCCAATATTCCAGAAAATATTTCCCACATTTTTTTTTTATTTATTTCCCTACGTTGCCGTCGCAGACCGTACGAGTACAATGAAACGAAAATTATGGTTTTTGTCAAGTCTGTTCCAGCCTGAGGTCGCGACATTTTCCTCAATGAAGGCAAGAAACAATAAGTGATTTATAACCGCAAAAAAGATCGACGTCCGCATCCAATATTAACTTCCTGACTGACATCCGTTACTGTTTTTCTTTTTACGAATGATAATAAAAATCACAACTACCTACTATCGTAAAATTAATCTTCTATACATATGAAATAGTTTGGTGACTTACAGACAAGAAAGAAAGAAAAAAGTTTATTTGGACACAGTTCGTGACAAATAAACACACAGTACGTGAACACAAAATACAAAAATAATAAAATAAAAAATAATGTTTCAGACAACAATAGTGTGTGCCTCACGGCTGCGCCAAAAGAAAAAGCTGCGCCAAGAAAGAAAAGATAAAAGCAGGGCAAAGGCCTCCTTTTCTTCTTTCAATGTCAAAGTCAAATCATTTATTTCAAATAGGCACATAAAAGGCACTTTTGAACGTCAAAAATAAAATTAAAATAAAATTGATTCTAGTCGCCCCTTCCAAAAGGTAGTTTTCGTATGGAGAAGAATGGGCAAGAAACTCCACCGTTACTCTTTCCACTGCTCTTTGTCTTGAGTTGGACCAATCTTGTATGTAGGCGTCAAGCTCGTCCCAACATCTTCTCCTGAGTCTGCCTTGATGTTGCTGAGCGTTTTCAGACCACAAATACTTTTGTGGTCTTATTTCAAATGAGTATGTTTTTAACCTTATTACTTAGACTTTAAGTTTCATTTTAGAATAAATGACTGAAAATTGAAAAATAGAATGATTTTATTTTCAAGCGACAATTTAAATTTTTTTTGTAATGGTAATTAAACTTTATGTTTAAGCATTAAGGTTTATAATAAACTGAAGTTGTTAATATTATTAAACTTTTTTCTAAGAAATGTAGATGTTTACGTGTGTGCAACCGTGGCCACTTGAGCGACTCATTTTTGTTCCTGATCCTTATTCTAGTACTATTATTGATCGACGGTTTCGGGCGAGTAAATTCATGAGAATCAATCAAGAAAAAAAAATACATTTACCGTGTTCTCCGAAGCGGACCGAGACCAGCGAGAAGGTCCTCGGCAAACTTAATTACTGTACCCACATCAATTCTTTGGAACAACGTGTTTAATTTCTCTACTTCAATTACCTTTACCTGGTAACCAATCAGGAATTCATTGGGAACGCTTTGAGTGCTGAGAAAGTAGAAAGTATTATGTTTCCTGATACTCAGGGTATTTATTTATTAAGGGGCTGATTTTTTAGTTGTTAGATATCTCTAAAAATCAAAATCAAAAGTCATTTATTCAAATTAGGCTGAGAATCAGCACTTTTCGAACGTCAAAATTACAAAAGACAGTCCCCCAAAATAGCCCGCCCTTCACCACTTCCTAGTGCTATCGCTGGGAAGAAGAAGTGGCGCAACAAACTCCCCAGCAGCACAGCTGTCTGTTCAGTTAGAAAATACTTGATACTTGATTGTATACAATACTAGGCGTTAAGTAATTAACATTACAAGGCACATAACATAAAATTAAATTACTTGCAATATGTCAGCTAGCCACGCTCATAACTGTAAATATTTCCGATTGACAGCTTTTGTAAAGAAAATATGACAAACTGTCATTTTTATTCTTCAGATAAAAGTTATGTGACTATTGAAAAATTAGCCCTATAATAATCGCTTTCGACCGATTTCGGTCACGGTGGCCAATCTTAACGGAGATTAGCCAGGTACGCAGGAGATGTTATAGTGTACAAGTGTGTGCGTAAACACAGGTGCACTCTCTGTTCCTTTACTCTCATAGTCCGATGGGACGGCAATCCGACACGACCAGGGAGAGATCAGAACGCCAATTCTCGCAATTTAAATTTTTTTTTTTTTTTTGAGGATGGGAAATCATCAAATCATCATGTTATCTCTAGGATTAGGCAGAGTTTTACCTATAGTACACCAATATTATTTTTACCAGTTGTTTAAGTACCTACATGCAATGGGGGGCGAGCTGCTTATCAACTGGGCACAAATATTTGTATGACCTCCATGTATTTGTTCCGAGTCTGGGTGTTTTTCTATCTATAATAATGTATGTATTTACAAAAAAAAAATGTATATAAGTAGTTTATCAGCCATCTTGTTACCATAACACAAGCATTAGGTTGCTTAGCTTGGGACTAGATGGCGCTGTGTGAAATTTCCAGGGATATTATTATTATTATATCCAAACTCCAGGCTTCTATTGAGAAATTCCATATGGAAAACCAATAACACTTTGCTCGACCTGGGAATCGAACCCAGGACCTCATCCTAGTAACGCTCGCGACTATTAGACCAACTAGGCGAAAAATACTATCTACCAATTTTTTTTCAATTTATTCCCTTCTCTTTATGTTTATACTAGCTGCGCCCCGTGGTTTCACCCGCATAAGTTTCGATCCTGTGGGAATATCGGGATAGAAAGTATCCTATATGTTAATCCTGGTTAATCCGTTCAGTAGTTTTTGCGTGAAAGAGTAACAAACATCCATCCATCCATCCATCCAAACTTTCACGTTTATAATATTAGTAGGATTTCTGTTTTAATTACTCCTACAAACGCAGCTAGCGTGAAATGTAGTTTAATGTAATCCACATCAGTATGCATAGCGGAAATTTCCAGTTAGAACTGTTGTTAGATTTTATTAATTTAAACACGAAGTTTCGCGTGTGCTTTAGTGACATTAAAGGGTAATTAAAATACGAGTATTGAACTGTGACCTGGAGTTGCTTAATGACCGTCCGTGAACTATTTGTTATATGGCAATATTGCGACCGGGGCCATTCGTTGCGGTAATCAATGGGAGACCCCATATAACTTGCTGTTTAACTAAGCATAGTTGGACAGCAAATGTAGGGGGAATGTAACTACGGGTTAGTTACGCCATTTATTACTCTAGAACGGCTGGACCGATTTTTATGATCTTTGATTTGTCTCCTCCCTGAATACCAGAATAATTAATAATAATAATAAATAATAATATCCCTGGACATTTCACACAGCGCCATCTAGTCCCAATCTAAACAACCTAATGCTTGTGTTATGGTAACAAGATGGCTGATAAACTACTTATATACATTTTTTTTTTGTAAATACATACATATTATAGATAGAAAAACACCCAGACTCAGAACAAATACATGTAGGACTTAGGTACAAATATTTGTTCCGTGCGGGAATCGAACCCGCGACACGCAGCGCAGCAGTCGATCGCTCAGCCACTGCGCCAACCGTGCCGTCAATTAATTAAAACTAAAAAATGGGAAAAATTCACAAAAAAAATAATATTGAAGATAATTTATCTTCTTATACATTTCGTATGGAACGGCTTTTTTATGATATCTCGGGAACGAATTTACTGATTTTATTTATTGATTCTGAGGTGGTACGGATTCGCCGGTTCAGCTAGTTTAATTTAAATTAGACGCGGATTCAATTAGTGAGTGTATTGCACTATGAAAAACGACTTGCTTTTTAATGAAAAACAAATAAAACAACACAGAAGTAGATAACTCTCAGTGCACACACATTAACCCTCAGGTGCCGTATGCTTTTATCTATATTTACATTATAGACTAAAGACCACTTCGCTGCCAACAGCGGACATTGAGAAAAAAGCGCTATACCCAGCGGAATATTAACACACTGGCTCCGTTCCACGTCTCTCAGAGAAGTCAAAGCAGTTTAGTGGTCAGATAAACAAAATAATTAAGCGCTTATGGTAATTCTGGTGGGAGTGGTGCCAGCGCTTTATGTAAATGTGCGAGTAGCGAGTACCCGCGACGGGGACGGGATGCGCCGCTACAAATGCAACTAACTCGCCGACGACGGCTTAATTCTGTTTTAATTTCAACTTTAAACTTAGTTTTATGGGGAATTATGAATTCTGAAGGTGCTTGGAGCGGTAAGTTAGTTGTATACTTGTGTCGCTTGGAATTGGGAGGGGGAGTGAGCGCGGGGATGTGGAAGAGTTACGTTGTTAATTCTGTTATTTATTACTCCGTACAGACGTGTTGAGAGTAATCTTTGTTTAACTGTCTCTCATGTGCTGACAAATACTTTGTACCAAATAGTAAAATGAGGGTGTGCTATACACCGCTGCCCAACTCCTCGGGGAATGCAAGCGCAATGTTATGTTTTGTATTAAGTTTAGTATAGGTACTTTAGATACAGTAAAACACGATGTTATAAATATTTTTTATTTTGATTACTTATTCAAGTAGAGATAGGTAGGTACTGGTCTTGTTAAACAACCCAGTACGTCCTAAACAGTAAGAAGATAACACGACTTCATTCATTTTCAATTTAGCAGAGAAAAATATATTTACCGTATTTCTGAAAAGTACGACCAGTATGACTTCTGCTTAACCCTTCGAGAAAAAACGGTCGTGAAGTTATGTCGTTATGTTACAACACCATAAAGGTTACTTTATTTAGATTTTTTAATCAAGCAGAAATGTATATTTTCTTTGCGCTACAGATAATTAAACATATTTGAATAATTTTCAAGTTATGGAACAACGAAATGAATGTCATACTTAACAAAGTTCAAATTGCAACCATTGTTAGAAATGGTCACTCAAAAATCAACTTAGAATACATTTCTCTAAGGGGTGATTTCTCCATCGCCAGATAACTTTTATTCAAGGAATAAAATTGACGTTTGACAGTTTTTGTATGAAATAACTGTCAAAATTTCAAAATTATTCCTCGAATAAAGTCATCAGATGATTGAAAAATCAGCCCTTAAGTAGATAATAGAAGGCCAATTCTCGTAATTTAAAACGTTGAAATACTATTCAGTTTCATCTCGGCGACAAATAAACGTCAAAAACTTGTCAAAATGTAGGGAAATTAGAGGTATTTTTGACAGATTGAGATCAGACTGTGAACGTTCTTAAAATTACGAGAATTGCCCCTCTGATTAAGTGTCGATGGAATGTAAATTATCATGATGTGAGATTATGAACACTGCTATGCGTTATCAATAGTAGGAAGACTCCAGATAGTGTCTAAATATAAGCTAAACCATATACCCAAACCCGTCACAAATTAACACAAATTTCATCCACCTCTGATTCAATTTCTCGCATATAAGCGAACGCATTTGGCATGAGCAGTAGCTCGATAAAATATGCACGAGCTTACATAAGTGCAGGTGAATACTATTACGTTCCAATGATGTAGGGAGACGGATTGCTCTGTTTATGCTCCGATATCCATCTTCTGCAATTTGGATATATCAACCGTATCTCTGAATGTGATTTTCATGTCAGTATAATTCTTTAAGTCGGGATGTGGCACATTAGGTCATGGGGATTCATTTCTTATAACGGTGGGAGGGTAACCAAGTCTGGCGACGAAACCCTACAGGAGCACGCGGTGGATTGGGGCGTGCTCTCTCTCCCGCAGGGAGAGCCGATCTAACTGTGATATTTCACATAATTAGGAAAAACGAAAATTTTATCAGCCTAGGGTAATTTAGGAGCGGTGGTAGGATATTGATAAACTGTTCCTCCGAACCGCACGTAACAAAATTTAGTTTCAGTGCGGTTAGTGGAAGTGCTTAGGTGTGGTTTGGGCAAGTGCTGTCGAAATAGTACCCTAAGAGGTATACCTCGTTACGTATCTTCCTACAATATAGCATGATGTTCTATTGTTTCTGGTGTGTGTTTGTAGAGTTTCCTACCAGTTCTTCTCCATAGGAACCTACTACGCTTTGGAATGGGCTACTGGCTTCATCTTTTTGACTGACCGACTCCTTGACAATTCAAAAATTCCAGTAAATGCTTTGACTTTAACTGTTTACTTTTGATAGCGTCGTGTACGACGTTCCTTGAGAAACCAAGAATCAGTTTCCAATAACATACAAAGTTATTGCCTAGGCCGAAGCTATTGAACCGTAATCTAGGTGAATGGAAACTTGGAATCAGTAAGCCATGAGTTTCAAGCCAGTCAGCTCGAAGTAATATGATGAATCCATTCCTAGTGCGAACACGTATTACCTGAAGGCTTTAAAGGATAAGTCTGCAAGCTAACCAGGTAATCCTTAGTGAAGTAGAACATTTACTTTTGAATTTAAACTCGTTGTATTTTCAGTTCAGCAGAATTTATTGTTTTGTTCGAGAGTGATCGTAAGCAAACTGTCATTCGACAAGTCAATGTTAACTCAGAAAGCTACATAATAAAAGAATTCAATCGCTTAGTTTATAAAGTCATCGATCCCCTTGTGCGAGGCCTTTCAACGCTATATCTTCCGACCTTGTGAAGGCCACAGAAATCCGTTGGATGCGGAAAGCACAAAACCGGTCGAAGTAGCGGTGCTTGGCTGTGGATGATTTTCGGCTGAAATGATGATGATGATGATGATAGGATAGTACTCGTAGACAAAATGTCTTTTCAACAGATTCTGCCGATTGTTCTGCACTATGTTCCTTAGTGAAGTACTGCTTGATATACTACCGTTAGAACACATGTTACAGATCTACATGGAAATTCCAGACCTAATTTATATTTAAAAGTTTTAGATTTAATTTTAAAAAAAACAACTTTTAGGCTTGGTTTAGCCAAGCCTGAAATAATTCGACGGCACGGTTGGCGCAGTGGTTAAGCGATTGACTGCTGCGCTGTGTGTCGCGGGTTTGATTCCCGCACGGAACAAATATTTGTGTGACCTACAAGTAGTTGTCCCGGGCCTGGCTGTTTGTGTATGTGAGTTTAAATGTTTGTAAACGCACCCACGATACAGGAGAAATTCCTAGTGTGGGGCAACGTTTCATTAAAAAAAAAAAAAAAAATGTGGCTGGATCCAGCAAAAAGTTAGCTTATATATTAGTTCTAGAAAACAAACGTGGTTTTATAATCATTAGCAAGTTACGAGAGCTGAATTGAAAACCCTTCTTTAATTTTTTAAACAAACTTTCCCGTTCGTAGTCAAAATAAACACAGCCATTCGCTGTTTGTTAGACTCAACAATATTTGTAAAACAAAAACAGGTCTCGTTATCTGATCCGAGTTAACTATGACTAGGCTGATTAAAACTTCAAGAAGTTGTGTATCGTTAACTAATAAAACAGACTTTGAAGTTTACATGTTCACTTCGTTTCCAACTTGTTTACATATTAATTAATTTTACGCGAAACTAAAAATTTCCAGTCTAGATGAAAGTTTCCTTTATGTAAAAAGAGGAGTTGGACGGTAGTTAAGTTGTGTATATTGAGCTGAAGTTTGAAAGATGAGCGGGACCATCTCTAGAGCTTCAGATAACTCTGTAGTATTATAGGTAGGTACTGCTATTCGAGGCGGAGATCCTGTCGAAATGGTTTAGTGTTTTGATATGTTTAAGTTTTCGGTGCTGTCCAATATCCGGGCAAAGAAAGAAGTATAATATATCATTGTATAACCGATTCCAAAATTATTTCATAGCCTCGTGAAAGCCGAGAAAGATAAACATCACGAGGTTGTCGACATGTGGCATGTGGACTCAGCAATCATTGTGCCGATAGTCGTGACAGCCAATGGGTTAATGCTCGTAGCCAAGAGCTTCGACCAACACCTGAGGAGGCTCTCGTTGGGCGGCTGGATTCAGAAAGCGGTACTTCTGGACACGGCTCGCGTTGTCAGGAGGTTCCTTCTATATGGAGCCCTGCCACCGGTAGCTTGGACCCTGTTCCCGATACCGGTGGGCTACATTTTCTCTTTCTCATTTTTCTTCCAGCTCTAAATGCTGGTAGCAATAGGTTTCCTTGTTTTCTCTACTGAAAAAAATTAAAAAGACAAAATAATAATAAAAATAGTATGAATGTAAAAAGCCTAAAACATTTAAAAAAAATACAACTGAAACTAGCCACAAATAGAGCAAAAAATGTATAAACGTGAAACCCTATAAAAAGAAAAAAATTAACTTGAAATTATGACCCTACGTAGGTAGGTACGTATGAAATTTTTTGATTAAATGTTATCCCGTCGTCGGGGGCCGCTTACTATTTTAAACTTTAATAGAACGTTAGGCTAATAATTAAAGCGGTCGCCCGACGGGACAACATTTAATCAAAAAATTTCATACGTACTTATGTAGGGGTTCTATTTCTGGCTATATTTTCAATTGTTGTTTTTTAAATTTAATTTTTTATTTCATGATTTTTGTAGGGACTCCTTATTATTTCATTTCTTTTATTTTCTTGCGTTTTAAGATTCAGGTAATTTGGTGTTTAATCATATATTTTTGTAATTCGCCATTTTGTGGTACTTAGTGGCCATCTTGGATTTGAAATTTATCATAGTGTATAGTATTCTACTAGCCAAGCATTTGATACCTATATTGAGGGAGTTGTGAAAAAATATGTAATCCGCCATTTTGTGGCGGCGGCCATCTTGGACCGATTTTCATCAAACATAGCTAAAAACACTCCCGACAAATTCACCTTTCACGAAAAAAAACAAAGTCAAAATCGGTTCATCCGTTCGGGAGCTACGACGCCACAGACAGACATACACACACACACACCCTCACTGACACGTCAAACTTATAACACCCCGTCGTTTTTGCGTCGGGGCTTAAAAAGTAATGACATCAAAAAAGCGGCCAAGTGCGAGTCGGACTCGCCCATGATGGGTTCCGTTTTACGATTTATGACGTATTAAAAAAAACTACTTACTAGATCTCGTTTAAACCAATTTTCGGTGGAAGTTTACATGGTAATGTACATCATATATTTTTTTCAGTTTTATCATTCTCTTATTTTAGAAGTTACAGGGAGGGGGGGGACACATTTTACCACTTTGGAAGTGTCTCTTGCGCAAACTATTCAGTTTAGAAAAAAATGATATTAGAAACCTCAATATCATTTAACCTATCCATATATACCCCACACGTATGGGTTTGAACAAAAAAAAACTGTTGAGTTTCAGTTCTAAGTATGGGGGACCCCCAAAATGTATTGGTTTTTTTTTCTATTTTTGAGTGAAAATCTTAATGCGGTTCACAGAATACATCTACTTACCAAGTTTCAACAGTATAGTTCTTATAGTTTCGGAAAAAAAGCGGCTGTGACATACGGACGGACAGACAGACATGAAAAATCCATAAGGGTTCCTTGCCATTTGGCTACGGAACCCTAACAAGAGTGGGAGTATCGAAGTACCGAAGTACTCTCAGTAGTTACCCAGGCCCACTGATGTCTTTAAAACCGAACAACACAGAAAATCTGGCGTGGGTGAAATGCTTGCCTTGTCACGTGTTGTCAGCTTATTGTATCGTGTTTAAGTGCTTTTTCATTGAAATAATTCATTCTTTAAGCGAAAGCGGCGAAATACAAATTTTCTTTTTTTGCAATTTGAAGGTCAGTATCAGGTTGTATGTTGATCTAAATATAATTCGCGACTGTAAAACATATTTACTTTTTTATAAAATGATAATAATAAGATCAAAAATCTCTAATTTCATATTACCCTATTGAATGACTATTTCAAGAAATCGTGACATTTGAGGTTGAGGCCAATTCTAACTTAAGGAGTTGTTTTGCTAATTCTAATGATTTATAATTCTGTAAAGCCTCGTGTTAAGCGATCGCAAATCATATGTTAAACAAGATACAACTTGACACTGACCTGAAAATTGCAAAAAACTTAAGTAAATTTGAATTTCGCGGGCTACCTTTCCGCTTTCCCATTAATGTGCGTTTCTCCTTTGAAAGAAATCATTCTTAATGGTAGTTTATTCGCGTTTCCAACTATTCGAACTAAAGTCAGTACGAATATCCGACTAACTAAAAGATAAAAAAATACAAAAATGGCCCGTATTCTTGTAATTTAAAACGTTCAAAATCTAGTCGCAATCTCATCTCGCGACAAACAAATGTCAAAAAATGTCAAATTCATGTCAAAATGTAGGGAAATTAGACGTATTTTTGACAGATTGAGACTGAGATCAGACTGTGAACGTTCTTAAAATTACGAGAATTACCTACCCCTAATGTCGCCACTGAGAAACCAAACTCTTCTGGTCAAGTATTTGTTCCATGCTCTATTCTGTAACAAGCATAATCAGACTATAATGTTCCCACTGCTGGGACATAGCCTCCACTCTGTGAGAGGGAGTGGGTCATACTCCACAACGCGGGCCCAGCGCGGGTTGGTGGATGTCACATGTCTTCAAATTTTTGGTTCTAGGACATGCCGGTTTCCTCACAATGTTTTCCTTCGCCGTTTTGAGAGCAGTGGTGATGAAATAATTTACACAAAGTAAAGTGCCAGCATGGGTGTGAACACACGACCTAAGTCTTATAAATCGTGGTTGAACGCGCCTAAATGCGCTGAATATGAACGCGCCCGGAGCGAGAGGGGCGCGCGGGGGCGACGCGGCCGCCGCCTGCGGCAGAGCGCGCCCACCCGCCATTCGGCCAGAATCAGCGTTTGCGCATGCACGTACGATCTATATTGTCGCGATCGCGCGTATCCGCCATTATTCAATGTAAAGTGCCGTCTCATTTTATACAATATATTTTATTAACTACAAGAAGTTGAGACATTATCATTTCAATCCTCAACAGTGGTCATTATCACTGGGCCAACACTGCTCTCTATTCTGTAACAAACTAATACAATATTCCGCGCACCTCAAGAAAAATATGTATTTGTCACAAGTTGTTCCTGAAAAGGTGTTCCCAACTTGCGGAGTGAAAACAATGATATAACATTTTGTTTTTGGACCGTCGACAATACATAATGTCCGATATGTTTGCTAATGTATTGACATGTCGACAGAAATTGGACAATACGGTCCCGTAACGTTCCGTGGTCGAATAAAATTGATTACCGATGAAATATTTTCAGCCATTAGCCTGTTTTGTATTACAAATGAATGAAGTACATATAAATAATTCTACAGTACGACCACATTGGCAATATTGTCTTTGTTCCCGGCTCTGGTAATATATGTAATGTAATTATGATAATGGTTTACATATTTCTGTTGGACATCAGAATTTAAAATTGAAGAGGAGTGAAATTGGGTGACCTAGATTCGGGAAATCTGTTTACAAGCACTACTATTACTTGAATACTCGTATCTGTTCAAATAGGTAGACTCGAAAACGGGACGAGCTGGAGGCAAATGTGTTTATACTTACCTAATATGACTAGAGCAATAAATACGAATATTAATGAAATGGCTGTGGATTTTTCTACAAGAAACCGATAACCGTTTACGATTAATTTGAAACTGCAAAATTAAGAAAACATTTAAATATACTTTGAATGAATCTGGGATTTTAGTTTCATTCTTGCGTTAATTTAAACGTGCCTAGTAGCGAATGCTTTTATCATAAAATACAGTGCGACTCTGTAACCATCTCACCGTGAAAACTTAGGTGAAGTGAGCGTGGAGTGAGCTGTCATTCCAAATAATGCTAGGGATTGACACTGCTGACAACTGACATCAAGCTCACTTCACTTGAGTTTTCACGGTGAGATTTTTACAGAATCGACCGGCAGGTCTGTGATCCCCGCAGGGTTAATCAGAGTCGTACCTATATATATATCCACATTTCACCACATATGTTAAGGTCCAATTAAATAGGAGGCAGCCAAATAATAACAGCTGCACGGGTCGCTTGCCGCGGTCGGTTCGTGGATGGATGACCATCCATTACTTATCGAGACCCCTCCATTCCTCGGATAGCAGGTTAAGCCGGTGGTCACGGCTGTCATTTGTAGACCTTTGTCATTGATTACGGGTCAGGAGCCCAAAAGTCTGACAACCAGTCTTGCCAAGAGGCTGGGTAAATTGAAAAAGGGACGAGCGAATGCAAATCAACATCATCATCATCTGCCTAGCCTTTTCCCAACTATTTTGGGGTCGGCTTCCAGTCTAACCGGATGCAGCTGAATACCAGTATTTTACATGGAGCGACTGCCTATCTGACCTCCACTACCCAGTTACTGGGTAATACGATACCCCTTGGTAAAACTGGTTGTCAGACTTTCGGGCTTCTGACTGGAAATATGTTCGATTAAAGGAGTTCAATCCTGCAAAAGTTTATAAAATAGGTACCACAAAATAAAAACACAGCAAATATCCCGGATATATAAACACTCAAGACAAACCACGATTAAGCAATTTGCTCACTCGAGAGACAAGCGCAGTAGCTTTTATGACTCTCCACAACAAGAACGGGCACAAAGAAATATTTGTACGTACTTGGCCATTCAAAAACGACCACAGTCGACAAGGGATTACTGCACGACAAAGTTTACCAACTCGCGGTTACGATCCTTCGAGGTTCGCCAAATATCGTCTAATGTCGCCTCCACAGAGAATATTTATTAAAACTAAAGCAATACAAGACAATACAAAACGTTCAAGTTTCGCGAGCAGTAATATTTGCGGTAATATAAAAAGATATTTGGTTGTTAAGGCGACGCTACACATAACGCACCGAGCGAGAGAGAAGCTATTCTTGCGGTTTGATCGATGTCATTTATAAGGTCGAAACTCAAATCATCGAAATCACCTTTCCATACCCTGCAAGGTAAATCTACACATATATGACTGTAATTATAGCCAAGGAAATGTATTGCTAAGTAAATTGACACCCTTCGTCAATTTGCCGTGTTATAATCATATCATACCATTGACAACACGGTTAGCGCAGTGGCTGAGCGATCGGACTGCTGCGCTGCGTGTCGCGGGTTCGATTCCCGCACAGAACAAATATTTGTAAGTCCTACATGTATTTGTTCCGAGTCTGGGTGTTTTTCTATCTATAATATGTATGTATTTACAAAAAAATAAATAAATGTATATAAGTAGTTTATCAGCCATCTTGTTACCATAACACAAGCATTAGGTTGCTTAGCTTGGGACTAGATGGCGCTGTGTGAAATGTCCAGGGATATTATTATTATTATACCATTTTCGAAGAATGACAGTTGTGATTTCATTATACGGACAATTTAAATTGGTATAACCGAATCGCTTTAGCGTGGCAATAGCGGTATAGTCAATTTACTTAACAATCCATATACATGATTGTACCCAAGTACTTTTACTTGATAAAAATTCCATCGCATAGCATCGTGGTTTTGAGTTTCGCCCCTAACAACCCGCGTTTTCTCCGCTCCCGACCCGCGATACCTTCTCTACGGACCAGCAGTCTATGTAGTATAGGCCTAACACTCAACTTGAATAGCTATTGTGCGTCTTTCTTTCATTGTGTCAGCAGCTGTGTTTATTTATTGTGTGTGGCTTTATGTAATAAATATTGGATTTTCTTTAGACGACAACAACTAATGGCGTTTACTCGCTAATTTTGTTAGTGGATAATAATTGTGTTTGATGAAATATTTCGCATTTTTTATTATTTTTTCAGAATACTTGAATACGACAGATACTTCATTTAGTCCTAAATCGTTTATTGTTAGTAGGATGGTATATTTTTATACTTCTAACAACGACTTTTTCCGCGTGAAATTTCTTGTTTCGCACATCCGCTATTACTTCGTTTTTGCTCGTAATTTTTTCATTTTGTTTGGTTCCTAAGGCTCTACTCCTATAACCTTACTCAAACATTGGGCTAGCTATCAAATGCAAAAAGAATTGAAATCCGACTGGTGGTTTCGGATCAGCACGTTTAAACAAACAAACTCTTCAGTTTTATTGTGTAAGTTTATACCTTCGATCAATAATAGTACTAGATTAAGGACCAGGAACAAAAATCAGTCGCTCAAGTGGCCACGGTTGCACACACGTAAAAATCTACATTTCTCAGAAAAAAGTTTAATAATATTAACAACTTCAGTTTATTATAAACCTTAATGCTCAAACATAAAGTTTAATAACCATTGCAAAATTGTATATTTAAAATGTCGCTTGACAATAAAATCATTCTATTTTTAAATTTTCAGTCATTTATTCTAAAATGAAACTTAAAGTCTAAGTAATAAGGTTAAAAACATACTAATTTGAAATAAGACCACAAAAGTAAAAAAATAATAAATAATGACGTATGGATCAGCACCATTCAGCTCAACCATTTTGGAGGGAACTTAATGATCCAACACAACGCCACCACCAGCGAGACATTTGAGTGAGCATGACATACTCACAGAAGCCGGGGCACATTCAAGTCAATGAAAGACTTACCCAGTAAATGGTAGCTTTATAGAAAGTACACAGTGCTCACACGTGTGCTATGCAATTATACAATACTAAGCAATTGAGTTTATACAATGCAAAGATAGTTTTTTTTTTCCAATGTTCAGCAGCTCCAACAATGTTTCCGAATGCTAATTAGTTTATGCGCCTCTGTGGAGTAGGACCAGCATTGAGCCAAGCATTTTTGTCAGCGTTGTAATATGCTTGGCTACATAGTGTGCGTGTAATGCAAGATTAAATTTCGTTTCATTCAGTTGGAGTATGTGGGGAGGAATTTTATTGTAACATTTTAAACAGTACCCCATGAAGGATGAGTCTACTTTAGCCAGTCCTGTTTGAACCTGTTTGAACTAATTGGTTATACGATTTCTATTCTACTTATAAATCCCGACGAACGTAATGAATGAGTTTTTATTATTGTTTTTGTAGAGAAAACAAAAGGTGGAATGAAACTGATATAAATTCCCATTAATATTAATTATGATATTACTCGCATATCGCGGGAGTTGAACCTTTTCCTTTCCGTAATCTCATTACATTGGGCTACCATTACGAATATTTTATAGTGGAAAATGTAGATATAAATATACAAAATGGCTGCTTTTGCGAGGAAGTCGGAATATGTAAAACGGCGCATTTGTTTCGCTCTTTTTATTTTTCTTATACTAATGACAGGTTCTACAAATACGCTGTCTATCGATCATAATAAGCCTGGATTTTTGAATATATTTTCTTTGAAAATGTTTTCTGGGAAAAAAATGTAGATACATTGTTTGCGCTTGTTGTCTTTTATAATAAAAATACCTACTTATTAGGAATTGTTTGTTCACTATAATGAATACTGTAAATCTTTCGAAAGTAAATAAACACTAAGACTTCACGCGCAGGCTGTCTTCGAATCTTCATTTTTCCTGTAGAAAACTGCATTAATACTTCCGAGAGAGAACCACTTCGTCCTTTTTGCTATAAACTCGTTACGTAAAACAAATGTTTGGTTGCCAAGCGACCAATTCCATTACCGGCTCAGTTCAAGTGACGCAGGGAACGGATTACTCAGCAGCAGCAATGTACGTTAATTGTAATTCGTGCTCAGGTACAAAGAAATACTTTGAGAGTGTAATGAAAAAACTTTAAAACTCTTAATTCCCTTTATAAGCTGATCGTCTTCAATGTGGCTCTTTGGAGCTTTATTCTGTTATGTAAACTGGGAACTGGGAACTGGAAGTATTTTTAATTTTTCTCGGTACTTTGTGGTGAAAACAATCTGTGGAGTGTTCTTCTTTTGTCGACTGTTGTTTCTCGAGGGTCGAAGGGGCGGTGTGTTTATTTTGTTATGCGACTCTCTTGTTCATTCTGTTAGCTCTTCTAGTTTAATTGTACCGTGTCACGTAGTTTCTTGAGGTGACAAGAGCGTCTTGTTTTTGCACGAGACAACTTCAAAATTAAAATATCTCCATTACCTAGTGAATCTGTGTACCGTAATTGTGATACAATAGCAGAACTTAGCTTTAATTATAATAATAATATAAACATCATTATATTTGAAACGTTTCTCTGTTTGACAGTAATTGTTTATCTAGTTAGATTAACACAATGGATATTGTTAAACTGTCATAATTCTGTTGCGATTATGAATGTGTTTCGCAATTCAAGTGCTGGGCTTGAAATTGGGTAATAAAACTAAATGGCTTTAATAAACTCAAAACATTAAGTTTAAATTAAATCATTACACTTTTCGAGAGCAGTGGTGGCCCAGTGGTAACAGCCGCGACTTACGAGTTGTAGGTCGTAGGTTCGAACCTAGACAGGCGCTTTACTTTGTGTAAATTATTTCATCGCCACTGTTCTCAAAACGGTGAAGGAAAACATCGTGAGGAAACCGGCATGTCCAAGAACCAACACTTCGAAGACATGTGGCATCTACCAACCCGCACTGGGCCCGCGTTTTGGATTACGGCCCACTCCCTCTCACAGAGAGGAGGCCTGTGTCCCAGCAGTGGGAACATTATAGGCTGATTACATAACACTTTTGAACTGTCAAACTCAAGCTCAAAGAATTTATTCTCTTTTTCTTTTGAACTTGCAAGGATTCGGTCAGAAACATCAGAAATATTGAAGCTAGTTGGCCATTTCTTTCGTATAGTGCAGATTAGAAGAACGGATAGGAAAATCCATGGTTAGATACTTAGTTTAAAATCCCTTTTTAAATAAAAACTTGAGAGGTGTCAAGGGACACCCGGATGGAACGAAGTTCAAAGAGAGAGAGAGAGACAGACGGAGAAACACGCGCACGCCGCACGGCGTACAACTATAGCAAAAAGTGTCGTTCCAACTTTTGGTCTTAATTTTTTCCGTCTAGCCCCCTTTCGCAACGCGCGATAAGGAACTTCGTTCCAAAAAATAACAATGAAAATAGCTATTTCAGTCAAATAAAATTAATCGGCTACAGTCTTTGGTATATGTGCGGTGGCCGCCACGCAACGGTTGCAATAATGGCTATCATGAAAAAAAAAAAAAACGTTTCAGTGACGTCATTCGTCAGTAAAGTGCGAGCACTATGTGACTATCTTCTAAGAAATTGTCGTGTAAGTGAGAAATACCGAAGTACCTAGCAATTAATTCGTGTTATGTCGGGTTTTGCTTCCAGTTTAACAAGGTGCTGCTGAATACCAGTATTTTACATAGAGCGACTGCCTATCTGAACTCTACAACCCTGTTACTGGGTAACACGATACCCCTTGGTAAGACTAGTTGTCAGACATTTGGGCTTCTGACTACCTGTAGTAACAGTGAAAGATCCACGAATGACAGCCGGGACCAACGGTTTAACGTGTTTTCCGAGGCACGGAGGGGTCTCGATATGTAGCAGATTGTCCACGAACCACCGCGGTAAGTATAGCTTAACCTTCGACCGACCCGTGGGGCTGTTTTTATTTATAGATAGATAGATAGAATACACTCTTTATTGTACACCATACAAATTACAGAACATAAATATATAAAATTTTATAAAGGGTGACACAATGGGCGGTGTTATCGCAACCAACAACAAACCAACCAACCTTTATTGTTGCCTTACAAAGATAATTTAGAATTAAATTATTGTATTATCAAGAACTTCTATTCCCTAATGAAAATGTAGTGTTTAATGAACCTTACAAATCGGCTTTTAGTTCAAATACATTTAGAATGTAGCTATTATGAAAATCAATCATTATTTGCTACTCTAGTCGACTGAAATCACTTAACTAGAAATCAGAGGTTAATGGTTGTAGGGTCGTTGATTTTGGAGTTTTTTGGCGAATGTCGAAATAAATAACCGTGTTATCGAGTTAAAATTGGCAGAATTCATTGGTAAATCTGCCGATCTAATCTATAAAAATGTCACCGTGAAAAGTTAGGTGAAGTGAGCTTAGAGTGAGCTGTCAATAGTGTCAATCCCTAGCATTCGTTGGAATGACAGATCACTCCACGCTCACTTCACCTAAGTTTTCACGGTGAGATGGTTACACTGGTCCTTACCGGGCGGCGACAACGAAACAACAATTTCGGACGAACCTATCGTCAACAGCGCTGATTTTCAGCAACTACCCATCGAATGACGTAATGACGTTCCACCCTGGTCTCACCATGTGACATATTATAGCGGGTAAGTCTAACTTTCCGCTGAATTAAGCGATATTCTAGCTGAACATAGTGTGTGCTATAAATAAAATAAAGATAAATATGTATCTGTATTCATTGTGTAAAAATGAATACATACAGGCTGAGTTGATTGAATTTTCTTTAGTTCTTGTCCATTTAACTGTTAGCCTTAAAATGGCAGAAACATGCACCTACGTCAACACAGACTTAATTAACAATAACATACAATTAATATCGACTGGTGGTTTAACACGAACTAATGTGTTTATTGTATGTCAGTTACCAATTACCGCCAAACGTTCAAAGGTAAACTATTTAAATAACATCATGATTCAATAATTGTTGGAAACAATAATTAGTATCTAGTTTGTAGGTATTTGCTTTTACTTCAACGAGGTAAAGGTGCTGTTCCATTGTTGTCCACGGGCACGCTACGCACGTGTATGGTACGTAGCTTTACTTTGTATGAAAATGTAAACGGTGTCATTCACTGTGACCCATTCTATGTACCGATGCTTAATGATGTCATTAGCACACGCCTGAGAGCCTAGTAAGTAGCCTAACATCATCTGCCTAGCCATTTCCCAACTACGTTGGGGTCGGCTTCCAGTCTAACCGATTGCAGCTGAGTACCAGTATTTTACATGGAGCGACTGCCTATCTGACCTCCACAACCCAGTTACTGGGTAATACGAAACCCCTTGGTAAGACTGGTTGTCAGACTTTCGGGCTTCTGATGACCCGTAACGACTATCAAAGATCCACGAATAACAGCCGGGACCAACGACTTAACGTGCTTTCCGAGACACGTAGACTTCTTATTTTTATTTTATTTTGGAAAAAAAACTATATTACATTACATATAACACTTATCAGTAAGATATATAAAACAAAAGCAATGTAATAACCACAACATTTTCCACATATTAACAAAGAGGTATGCTATGATAGTCTTGGTATGTAAAGGTAGTCACCTATCCACGGACTAACCGCGGCAACCGTAGCTTAACCTGATCGATCGACCCGTGCGGCTGTTATTACTTAGCCATAATCCCCTCCGATATTAATTAATAAAATAACTTAATAAAAACTTGAGAGGTGTCAAGGGACACCCGGATGGAACGAAGTTCAAAGAGAGAGAGAGAGAGAGACCGACAGAGAAACACGCGCACGCCGCACGGCTTACAACTACCTATAGCAAAAAGTACGTTCCAACTTTTGGTCTTAATTTTTTCCGTCTAGCCTCCTTTCGCAACGCGCGATAAGGAACTTCGTTTCAAAACTTCGTTCCAATAATCGTATCTCCCCACCGCCGTATCTCTACGTTGACGTCGTGGTGGGGCTTGCGCGCTCTAAACTCTAGGTCTGTGACGGAAGAGTTTACTTTGCCTGATCAGGTCTAGGGTGAGGAGCCAGACCAAAAGAGATCCAGGAACCCGCAGGGCAGTATGGGGCGAGCTGTTGGGCAGTAGCGACCCCACGGACCCTATCTCCCGGCCTAAGTCTTGTTCCTCACCTCTGGCTTGCCTTTATTGGTCGGCTGGAGTGAACACTGACGAGGAACAGAGCTCCCACCTCATTCTTGCTTTTATTGGCTGGCTTGAGTGGAGATTCGCAAGAGCAAACGTGCTCGGAGGAAGGAAGTATTTCAGTAGGTAGTGGTAGGGATCTTGACCGTACTTCCGTGATTGTCCTGATAGCCGTGGAATACCTCTCCACTCCTCACAAGCATCTCAGGACATGTTGCCCCCTTGTTGCTACGACACTGTGTGCTAGTGACCGTTTTCGGGGGCCCATTATTGAGTGTGTAAGTCACCCCCAGCCGTTTCATCTGTGAATATTATATTATCATTGGTCAGGCAAGGGACATAGACCTTCCATAGTTCAAGGGAACTGATCCACTATAGCCACCCCAGTATATTTTGTTTCCATGTTTTGCAATAGTTTTGAACCAACCGGGGGTTGTCCTTGGGCGCTTGGTGCATACAGGGATAATCGTTGGTTGGTGCCTCCTCATCATTTAAAATTGTCTAAAGGGCCTCTGTGAGTTGGCTTCGGCCCCTATGCCATGTCAAAGATATTTATTTGCATAAAAACTGGGTATAGAAAGATGGTAAAAATACAATTTAGAACAAAATGCGTTTTGCCAATATAATAATAAACGTGCAACCTTTTTAGAATGTAAGTGATGGAAAACTCAAAAATGTATTGGATAGATAGATAGATAGATAATACGTTTATTCATACTGACATAGCTACAGAAAAACTTATAACAATCCGGTAGAAGTTGTTGTATAAATACGAAACGCTTTGGAAGGTATTGTAACTTGTCTTGCCGTTCTTTTCAGATGTGTAGTTTCAAGGCGAATGATGATGGTAATTTCAAAGCGTCGTCATTTGTTTTTTTTTACGAATCTACAGTATGTGTGTTTAGGTCACACGAGCTATAAAATAGTATACGATACGTGTGACTTAAGAAGTCGCATGCGTGAGGTCCTGGGTTCGATTCCCGGGTCGGGCAGCGTCTAGAGAGTGCGTTCCTGACACCTACCAGTGCGACAATTCTAGTAAATAATAAACATCTAGTTCGCAAAACACGTATTCGTTTGTATGAAACTGACAAGTGTCAAGAACGCTCTATTTCGTCGGCCGCACTGTAATCCGTGCGCTGCATGTGCCGCTGTACGTAAGTATGTACGTAGCCTCTGCGTGCACATACTACGCACAATGGAATGGCCCCTTTACGTCAATGAGGTAAAGCGAGCCTCCATGCATGGTTTTAATTACTGTAAACTGAACCGTATGGCGTAAGTGCGAGTATTATCTATCACTAACTGGTCAATTAGTTAATTTTGATGTAATTTGATAATGCAGTGATACAAAGTTAATTAGCCGTATTTCGGATGAAGTAATTACTGTTTAATGCTGTGTAGTGTTTGATGTTTGTTTTGTTTTACAGTCAGTAATTTTGGTGTGTATACCTACTGAAACACATGATGGGTTTGAACTATGAACAATGGTAGAATGCTTGCTTAAAAACAAACACACAAACCGTGAATAAAGCAAGGCATTCCATAATCGTAATGTGTGAACTGTAAAAGGCTAACCATAAAAGCTGGTCGAATGCATCGGCATCTCGAGGCTTAAGTTTCCGATGACCTCAGATCGATTATGTTTGTCATGAAGGAACTTGAAACGTTCTTAAAGATACGCGGAGGTTCTAGGATTGAACAGAATACTGTAGAGCTGAAATGGGATATGAGAATTCCGGCGAAGACAGACGGAAAGTCCCTTGAGCTTGTGAGAGAAAATAAAATAACATTAAAAGGTGCGTTTGGTTCCAAACTGCTGTCTATTCTTTATCAAGTGACAAAACAAAGAAAAGACAGGAGAACGATTAAGATTTTTAGAAAAAAATGGATGGATGTTTGTTACTCTTTCACGCAAAAACTACTGAACGGATTTAAATTAAATTTGGCATACAAATAGTTTATATCTGTGATTAATACATGGAATATTTTCATCCCAGCAGTACGTTCCCGTGGGATAATTTCCGACCTCCACGTGGGCGAAGCCGCAGGCATAACTAATGCCATATACGGCAAAAAACTAAGCACTCACGTTCGAACATTCACTTCGTATACACGTGACTTGAACCCACATTTCTCAAAGTTCCCTTATCTCTTTCCCATAGAGGCTATAATGAAGGTACAATAACGCCGGTAATTGATCATTACGCCCGCATTATTGCCACTTATGAGAACAGAACACACCTTCGCACAAAGATCAAGGAACTCACAGAAACTATACATATTATAATTATATGGAAGCCTATTTTCGCGTCTGTTTGTGTGACCACGTTCTTTTCTAAATTACACACATTTACTTAATTTATTTAGGGCTGATTCTTCCATCTCCACCTTTTTTTTTAATTTCTAATTTTCTAACGCCAGATAATTTTTTAAGAGGAATAATTTTGAATTTTTGACAGTTCTTCCATACAAAACCTGTCAAACGTAAATTTTATTCCTGGAATAAAAGTTGTCTGGCGATGGAAAAATTAGCCCTAAGAGGACAAAAATATATAAACTTGTTGTAATAAATTAACTAACAAACTATTAAAATAAAAATATAATAACCTAACCTAACTAGAACTATTAATCTAACTAAAATATGGCGTCGAAAAATTCTTCCGTATTTGATACTTTTTTCTTTCATTTTGGTTTCTACGAAAATTTTGAGAATTTATTTCGGAAAGTTTATGTGCTAAGACACTTGCTTCTGTTTACGACTTCGTTCTCTTGAAACTTGCTTTAACATAAATTATATCCTATGGCAGTCGGCAATAGTTTTCCATTAGTGAAAGAATTTTCAGAATCGGATCAGTAGTTCTGAAGATTACCCCATACATGAAAACTTACAAAGACTTCTTTATAATACGAGTATTAGTATAGAATAATATAAAACTTGATATATTAAAGAAATCTCAATATGTTGTCAAGTAGTAAAAAACCGTGCGAAGCAGGGGCGGGTTCCTAGTAGTTATATAAAATGTATAGAATAGTGTATAATAAAAAGGTATAGTTATTGCCTTCCTGTTGGACTCGCCGAGAGAATACTAATCAGAAAGGGAACGAGTTTCGACGGGCTAATATTCTTTCTACGCAATCAAAAAGTCAACAGCTCACTGTTATGACAATTCACTTTGCATTCATGACGGAAAAACCATTTCGAATTCAATTTCCATGCATACCTTTAGCTAAGTAGGTAGGAAAAATTCTATAGGTAAGCGAGAAAACTGGTCGTGTAATGCATGATGGTTTTGCGCGAGTTGACTTCTGCAAGTTTTCTATCAAACAGTTTTAGTTGGCTGTCTGCACTACTGTGTATCTGTATTATGAGTGTAAATTACGATCCTTGACGATGATTTTCGTGACCAATTTTTATGTGGTACAGGATTGAGACAGACCCATGTGATCTGTACATGATTTTGATGATGACAGTATTGTCATAAATCCTTAGAAAGTATCATGAGAGTATATTAGTACCTATTTATTAAGTGACATTTCTACCAGGCTTGAACTCATTATAGGCCAACTGCAACCGTCAGACGTTGTCTGAGGTAGCAGCGCGGTGCGGGAGGGGTGTGGTGATGCGTCAACTTGTGACAACTATCACCCCCCTCCCTCTCCTTAAGCAACGTCTTAGCCTATAGCACTTCAATATCCAAGTCACCTTTTCAAAGCCATGTTACGTTACACCAAATGACCAAACTAAATCCATTGGTTAAGCCGCGTAGACAAGTAAATGTTGGTTCAAATGCCTCTGAACTGCTGTGGTTAACCACTCCAAACACTGGCATATTTAACTTGGCTGGACGTAAACTGGCCTTTGGTATGCAAAAAGCGACCGTGCCGCTGAGATGCATGTAGGTATACTCGCCTACGACCGCATACGCAATGTACGGTCGGGATAAAAAGGAAATTATTGTTTTACGGACTTGTACGTTGTTGACATAGTTTTAGAAGACTGTGTCGTGGTCGAAATTCAGTCGTTTATTTATTCCTATTTATACCTCTATTGAACCCCAATTCCACTAAGTACTCTTTGTGAGTTAACCTTTTTTAACCGACTTAAAAAATGGAGGAGGTTCTCAATTCGGATGTTTATATATTTATTTTTTTATGTATATTTGGGCATAACTCCGTCATATATATAGACAGATTTGCAAAAATTTTATTCCGAAATGGTCTCATTTAAATTTCGTAAAGATCTGATGATGACTTTCGGAGACAGACAACGGAACTCTTCAATAAATGCTAGCAAATCAACCGCGATTACTCCTATAGCATAATATATGCATTGTTTACGCAATCACACAACATAACATCACGCCTGTACCCTCTAGAGGGGTACGCAGATGTGTTCAGTATACCACGGTACACCCTCATTTCTGCCAAAGTTGTTATAGGGGTACGTCTCATCTTGCAAGTATAAATGAATTTGTGTGGGGTAGGTACAACCAAAAAGGGAAAAGAAAAACTTTATTACAAAAAAAAAAAAAAAAACAACGGAATTCCAAAAACAAAATCGTTTCGATTGACACGATTGGTACAAGTTTACTTTTAACCCCTGCTTTTAACTCACATACATTTTTTATGTTAGCCTGCACTGTCGCACTGCTGAGCAAAGGCCTACCTCAAATCCATACATATAAATATTTTAAAATAAATAATCAAAGCTCTTACTAAAGAACAAAATAAAAAACAATAATCCTATTAAAATAATTTCCGCGAATTTCACAAGACCAGAGAAAATGTCCTTACCCCATCTGCTTGATATTCTTTATAAGTGAGACTATCAGTAAAACAATCTAACAAAGTCTTTAGCCGATACTAAAAGCTTTTGTAAACTGCTGCGGAAAATTGGAAAACTCCATAGTTTACCGGAAAGTCTGCGGTAACTGACTGCTGTAAAAAGATTGGGGGACGGATTTTAAGCTAGAACAATGAACAATTATTTTTGGACAATATTTTAAAAAAGCTTTAAAAACCATCATAAAAAATATATATTTATTTCCTTACAGGGAAACCTATTGCGATAGTGTACATTTACCTAAACTCTTATCCTAACTTATTACTAACTCCTTATTATAATCTTTTGTAACTTATTACAAATAATGCATTCTTTGTGAACTCACTCAGAGAACAACAGAATAGGGTCCGTGTATTACCTAATGAGGTGGAAAGTGCGGAGAGCACGCGTTACTGGCGCCTCACTTAAAAGATTGGTCCTAGCGCGCGGCTGCGCAACCGCCAAAATATGGTGATGGTGGTCACTATGGTGATGGGCTCACGTACATAAAAACATGAATATTTTGTAACAATTTTATGATTTAAAAGAGTGTCCATGGAGTTTCTTGCCCGTTCTTCTCCATAGGTACCTACGCTTTGGAATGGGCAACTAGCTTCATCTTTCTGACTGACCGACCCTTTGACAATTCAAAAGTACCTGTAATTGGTTTAGTTGAATTAAATGATTTGAGTTTGAGTTTGAAGGCCTTCGCGACCAGGACGAATAAGAAGTGATGGGCTAAACACGCACTTTGTTGTAATTAATTTTATCACCACTGGTCACGTTCAGTGGTCCACTTTGGCCCTTGATCGAAAGAGCTGGTAGTCATAGGCGCCATGGCTGGGTGTGTGTGTATCGTGTGTAAATGTATTTTCTTTCTTTCTTTCATGGGGAGAGGCCTTTGCCCAGCAGAGGGGTGATGCAGGCTAACAGTAACAGTAACCACTGGTAATAGAAACGGTGAGGGAAAACATCGTGGGAAAACTAGCATGTCCTAACAACGTTCGTATTCGTTCGTATGTGCGTTCGTATTCGGGTAACATCTAACAATCCCTCTCCAAGAGAGGAGACCTGTGTCCCAGTACATAATCAGCCTATAATGTTCCCACTGCTGGGACACAGGCCTCCTGTCGGTGAGAGGGTGTGGGCCGTAATCCACCACGCAGGCCCAGTGCGTGTTGGTGGATGTCCCAGCCGTGGGTACAAATAGGCTTATTATGCGCTATTGATGGGCTTTTTCAAGGTCAATGCAAACAAAGGATTCTTGTTTATCCTTAACTATAAGTCGGTACTGTTTTCTCTAGATTATTTCGAATAAATTTTCCGATTTCAGTACCGCCCTTGCGGTCTATTTTCGGTAAGAAGTGATGGATCGTGTCTCATCTAATTTGATACTTTATTCCTACGAATAACACTCACTGTGTTATTCGTAGGAATAAAGTATCAAATTAATTACATATATAGAAAAAAAAATCTTCTGTTAAAAAATCATAGAAAAGTGCAATACCTACGTGGTCAAAATGTATGGCAACAGCAATATTTTTTTTAAATAATCGACGAAAAATTTCGACGCTATGGGGTCTAAACTCATGTGCTGAATCCATGGTTACAGTTTGCGCGTCGCTGTCCCCGCCACCATGTATATGTCTTGAGATGATCTTGCGTACATGCGACAATTGATTTTTAATTACATTGACTAGCGACCCGTCCCTCTTTCGCACGGTTTTTACGAGTTGACAAAATATCGAGATTTTTAATTATGTGTAAGTTTAATATTAATGTATTAAATATATAAAACTTGTGCTGTGGGCTTGTGGCTAAGTAATAACAGCTGCACGGGTCAATCGATCAGGTTAAACTACGCTTGTCGCGGTTGGTCCGTGGATGGGTGACCAACTTCACATACCAAGACCCCTCGTGTGTCGGAAAGTACGTTAAGCCGTTCGTCCCGGCTGTTATTCGTGGATTTTTGACAGTCGTTACGGGTAGTCAGAAGCCCGAAAGTCTGACAACTAGGGGTATCGTATTACCCAGTAACTGGGTTGTGGAGGTCAGATAGGCAGTCGCTCCATATAAAATAATAATATTCAGCTGCATCCGGTTAGACTGGAAGCCGACCCCAGCATAATTGGGAAAAGGTTAGGCAGGTGATGATGACATAAACCTTGTGAAAACCACATCAAAATCCGTGGCGGAGTTTAGAAGAACAACGCGATCACACAGACAGACACGAAAAGCGACTTTATTTTATACTACGTATAGGTATTTTCCTAGAAGACTTCTTAAAAAAAGTCTTACCCTTACAAACATAACAAAACCATGAGCTTAGTCCAAGTTTAACGCACAAAGCGTCATCCGGCCCCACCTACGTATACACAAACAAAATAGGTATCATTTCGGACGTATAAAGGATTTTCTGGTTACGTATTCTGTGAGAGGCTTTCGCGCGTCGCCAGTCACCGCCCTTTGTCCTACATAGGCGTACCGTTTTTATTATGAAAATCACGGCACTTACTTACGCTGTGGTAAATACAGGCGTGTGTCATGCGTAATGTCACCTGCTTACCTGCTGTATTGTTTTTGTGAAGAGCTTACGTTTGTAGGCTGTGGTTTTTGTCGTGGTTCGAGCTAGGGTTAAAATACAGGGTAATGTTTGTGTTAGTGTAATGAAGATGGATGTGGAAAATACGTAGTTGAAATAGCTTACTACGAATAACTTGAATTATCTTGAAGTCATGCTTTTTGTCTGCTTTACAAGCTAGCATGAAATGTTGGGCTAGCAGCTACGGCGTAGATGATCAGCTACGGCGTAGAAGATTTGCTACGCTACCGTAGCACATAACAAAAGGCCAATTTTCGTAATTTAAAACCTAGTCAGTCTCGGCGCAATCTCATCTCAGCGAAAAACAAATGTCAAAAAGTTATCAGAAATGTAAATTGGAGTTATTTTTGACAGATTGACACTGAGATCAGAATGTTAACGTTCTTAAAATTACGAGAATCGCCCCTCTGATTGGTTCTAGTTCGTTTAGCTTAATGAACTCTTTAAATGTGTAAGACGATGATAAATCCCCACTTACAAGACTTTACTTAATGGAAAATCTAATCTGAATAAAGGTCACAATTTCAATTTATTTTTTACCATCCAGATTTTCCTGTTCCGTCTCCATCTTACTGGTTGATCTCTTAAAATACAAGCTCTTTTTATTTGACTACATTCAAATGGAAAGCGATGGCAAGTTTATGGCAAAGTAGGTATCTTTATTCAAAAACTTCCTTTTCAACTTTACTGACAAGAAAAAAATGGTTCGTTGAATTTGTTTTCCAATGATCTTCCAGTAGGTACTTTTTGCTGAACCAAAGTTTTTTTGAATGTTTTATAATTATGACGAGAAATTCTTGTATTATTATTACTTTTATTATTATATTATTTTATTTCTAGCCGTTTTCTTTCGCCTTTGAGACAAAGGTGAGAGGAATTGCGTGGGCTACGTGCGGTCTCAACAATTATTTTCTTTTCTCAAGTAAAACAAAAAAATTAATTGTAGTTACCCACATTTTGTCGGATTGTTTGACGCAAACAACGGAAGAATTCTGAGGGCTTCATGAAAATAAACTTGAGACTGTTATTAAAACTAGATTTCTTTTGAGGGTTTTTCTTTGTTTTTTAACTATTGTATACCAGTCAATTAAAACAATTCCTATACAATTTAAAGTGAAAACATCACATTGTTAACAGCAACGTCATTTTCATCATCAGCATTAGCCTATAGCAGCCCACTGCTGGAAATAGGCCTCTCCTATTGCACGCCATTCAACACTAATGCGAGTTAAGTTAACTCAAAGCTTCAATTTACTACTGAGTTAAGACAATTCCCAAACGATTTAAAGCGAAAACATCAGAATGTTAACAGTAACGTGAATTTATTTAATCCAAGGCTTTATTGCCTCAACATAGATTAATCCATCATACGTACACGTATATGTATAAGGTTAGGAACCTCTCAAATAAGTCAACATCGAATAGATGAGGAAAAACAGTTTCCATGATTATACAGGGAGGCAGGGACATCGACGCGCAAACTGTAACTATGAATTCAGCACATGATTCTAGAAATTTTTCGTCGTTTACAAAAAAAGAACCAGCTGTTTCATAGAAAAATGCAATACCTACGCGGTCAAAATGTATAGAACAGGAAACTTTTTGTTGACGACGTAAAAGTTCCACCCAATAAAAAAAAAAAATGTACACCATGGAGGTTGTGGCGGAACTATTTTGTCTGCTTCAAGCTCAGTAAAAGTGTCAAAACCTGTAGTCAAAACACACCAGAGGGGCATATCTCGTAATTCTAAGACCGTTCACAGTCTGATGTCAGTCTCAATCTGTCAAAAAATACGTCTAATTTCCCTACATTTTGACAAGTTTTTGACATTTGGTTGTCGCCGAGATGAGACTGTGACTAGATTTTGAACGTTTTAAATTACGAGAATTGGCCTTCTGTTCATTACTTTCCAATTAATAACTACAAACTTCCTTACAAAATTACTAACAGCCGAACAAATTCTAAACGTATTTAGTATGTGGTACTTGGCTAGCGAGCTGGTCGACAAGTGTCGTGTTTAAATGCGCCACCAACCGTGGCCGCCGTGATTTCTTCAGTAAACTACTCACGTAAAACTCAGCCCAACACCTGCACACAAATGTTTTGGTGCAAGATGAGAGCGGTGGCGGGGTGGAGAAAACATTTCGGAGAAAATTGAAGAAGGCATCTGTAGTTAGCATGACTTTCAGGATGAATAATCGATTATCGCAGTAAAAATCTTGAGAAACTACATTAAAGACCATTGACATACATTTTTTTTTAAATATGTATTTTTTTTGGCCCATGGGAGCTTATGTGACGGCCGCTAAACAGCCAAGCCGTACAGTTTGACTAAGATGCAAGGCTTGTAGAGTTAAGCCTTGTAGAGTTAGGGTAGGGCTCTACCACAGTATAAATATGAACAGTATGGAAACTAGGCCTATTTGTTGAAATACCGTTATCTTACCGTTTCAACTCGAGAATGGGTGTAATAGTAATTAAAGAATACAATATTTAAAAATATATACCTAAAATATCTTTATTCTTCGTAATTATAAATTATTTACCCAAAAATACTTTCGCCTGCTACGACATGTTTGAAATGCTTTGTTATTTTTTACAGTGTAAAATATTCTCATTCTAATAAAAAGTTTTTTTTTGAAGAAGCCGAGTTTATACAGCCGTATACTATACAATACGCTCGAGGTATTTTTAAAAAGATGGACGGCCCGTGGTGCAAGTTCATATCTTTACTGTGGCTCTACATTAGATCTCATAACTTTTTAACAGTAAAGCGTTTTGTGACTCTTGGCAACATACTTTACATAATAGGTTTTTACGTAATTTTTAACGAAAATAATTTCGAAACGACTGTCAAAGTTGCACGAATTTCAGACAGCTAACGGACCAACGGCTTAACATGCTTTCCGACGCACAGAGAGATATGTGATGGATGGTCACCCATCCACGGACCGAACCGACTAGCGTTGCCTAACCTTTAAGATTGATCCGTGCCGGTAAGTATTGAAAATAAAATCTTAGAAGATAGGTAGTCATCTTGTGACTTAGACCAAACAGTATTGTTGTACCTGTATTACATTTTATGTTTACGATTGTGTCCGGGCGCGGCCGTCCGAAGATGCATAGTTATGTTACTACTATCTGAAGCTCCGAGGAAAATCCTGAAGTTTTGCTGCAAAATACTTTTTTATTTTCCTAGTAAATGTACTTTCGTCTTCAGGGGAACATTTTCGATTATATAGTGTGATTTGTTGTGGCGCAATATTGGTCCCCAATGACTTAATCTTTGACTTATGGTCCGAAGTTAGTATTTTGTTTGTTTTCATTTTTAAGAATGACGACGTACTTATGTCGTTGTTTAAGAGTTACAAACTCGTTTCTCATGGTGTTGGTTTGAAAGTAACATTGTGACTTTTAATTATTAGATTATGTTCTTCACCAGTTTATCTAACGTAGGTCATAAACTAATGTTTTTAATGGTGTAATAATTTAATAATTTTGTTAGTTTTAAATTTTCCTAATTTGGTTATTGTAAGCTTTGGTTATTAGTATAGGTTATTAGTTTAAGTTCTTAACTGTCGCATTAGGATAAACCCTGTAATGATAGTTTAATCCAAACTAATATTATAAATGCGAAAGTAACTCTGTCTGTCTGTCTGTCTGTCTTTGCTTCACGCCTAAACTACTGAACCGATTTGTGTGAAATTTGGTACAGACATAGTTTGGAACTTGAGAATGGACATAGGGTAGTTTTTATTACAAAAAATAAAATAAAAAATAAAATTTATTCCGGAAATACAGCGCCATCTATTGGTCAAGAGTCGGCATCAATTCAGTACTGAAAAATCATAGGAAAAATGTAAATAAATAGTAAGAACTATTTGGGTAAAACCAAAAATCTGCCGGAAGTCACTATTCCACGCGAACGAAGTCGCGGGCAAAAGCTAGTCTGTTATAAAAAATAAATAAATCTCTGACCGGTGCACAAAAACATCGTGTGAGATAAAAGTATTCATAACTGTCCCCAAGGAGCAAGTGTGGTGATCAATGATAAATGATTATTATATTTCTGTAAATAGGTTTACACAAACACTTTTACACGTTAATCATATTTTATCCGACTATTTTGAGGAAAGGCTGAAACAAACTCCGGGGTCACAGTCTCATTTGAAGTCCAGACATGATCTTGGTCAGATCATGTGAAGACCATGTAGATTAGTGTCAGAAATGATCTTCGAGGAAAGAACCACACAGATTTGAGTGGATGTGTCCAGTCAGTGCAAGCATTTGTCGATGCTCGTTCTTTCTTTTAATTTGAAGAGGCCTTTGCCCAGTACCAAAACAAATGCAGTCTGCTATAATACTATATGATACCGACCAATAAACTGCAACCATATCTCACGCCGACACAATACCTCCCGCGACACAAATAGGTGCCATAACTCGCTGTTCCACTAATTAATTCACATATCTTTCGGCAGCTTCACACCACTGCCACAATTAACACCACAGACTGACAGCGCCATGACAGTAATATATCACGCGAGACTATTCATTAATTTATTAACTACGCAGGAATGTGGGAGGAACTATTTTCGTAACGTGTATCTTAAATTAATAACATAACATCATGTATGATGATTCTGATTCTTTGAAGGAGTAGGCAGGGTGCAAAGTCAAAAGAGGCATTCCGTTTATCATTCATAATTTCAGCCGAACAACGTCCACTGCTTCACATACGCCTCCCCCAAGCGCCGCACTTCGACCGGCTCTGTGCTTCTCGCATCCAGCGGACTCGTGCGGCCTCCACCAGGTCATCGGTCCACCTTGTGGCCTTCAAACGCGTCTACGTCTACATCTTCCGATACGCGGTTGCCACTCCAGAACCTTTCGGTCCCCTCAGCCATTTCTTCTGCGAGCAATGTGCCCTGCCCATTGACATTTAAGTTTGTCAGTTCTTCGGGCTATGTCGGTTACCTTGGTTTTCTGACGGAACTCTTCATTTCTGATTCAATGACGTAGGGAAACGCCAAGATTAGCCCTCTCCATTGCCCTTTGGGTGACTTTCAGCCCTTTAATGAGGCCCATTGTGAGCGTTTGTCAATGCCAGGCAGATATCCAGATTCCGGGCTGCCACTAATAAAATTTCAATGGAAAAACCTAATACCACCTGAGGATCGGACCCAGGACCTCACGCTTAGCAGTCATGCTTTCGATAACTAGACTAACGAGCAGACATTATCGTCTGTCGTCTTACTTTAGCCCTTCCTTACTGTGTTAGGGTCGGCTCCCACGCTAACTGGATCTAGCTGAAGTATTTGTAATTGTTGGTTTGTAAAATACTGATGTTCCTCTGGTAACACGACTTCTTGGTAAGACTTGTTGTCCCGTAACGACTGTCAAATATCTGTAAATGACAGTCGGGACTAACGGCTTAACGTGCTTTCCGAGGCACGGAGTGGTCTCGGTATGTAGTAGATGGTCACCCATCCACGGGCGGAACTCGGCAAGCGTAGCTTCGATCGACCCGTGTGGCTGTTATTAATTAGCCATAAGCCCCTCAAAATAAGACTAACGAGCAGACGACTCAATAAATATATGACCCAAGGCAGCCTAAATAAATATCTTGGCGCAAGCAAATTGTTATCAGATTTTGTGAGGTCAAAATTGCTTTATAATAGCGTTAAGTGGTTTAGCACTAAGGAGTATTTTATTCAGAAGTTTATTATTTGTTTAACGAAATGTTTTTGTAGGCGGACAAAATGTGACGACGAAGTCAACAGCTTTAGATATTTATTGAATTTCTGATGACTGTATATATTTTTTATTTTATAGGGTTCCGTACCTAAATAATGGAAATGAACGTCGCGTTTGCATTTTTACTTAATAATAATAATAATATCCCTGGACATTTCACACAGCGCCATCTAGTCCCAAGCTAAGCAACCTAATGCTTGTGTTATGGTAACAAGATGGCTGATAAACTACTTATATACATTTTTTTTTTTTTTGTAAATACATACATATTATAGATAGAAAAACACCCAGACTCGGAACAAATACATGTAGGTCATACAAACATTTGTTCCGTTCGGGAATCGAACCCGCGACACGCAGCGCAGCAGTCAATCGCTTAACCACTGCGCCAACCGTGCCGTCGTCTTATTTGGCCTGTGACGATCTGATAATGTTAGCAGGGCTTCAGGGCCAGAGATCGCAACAGACAGGGAGGTTTGAAAATAAAAAGGGGAGGCCTTTGTCGAGCAGTGGCACTGGCACTGGCAGTGGCACTATATGACAACACGGTTAGCGCAGTGGCTGAGCGATCGGACTGCTGCGCTGCGTGTCGCGGGTCCGATTCCCGCACAGAACAAATATTTGTAAGTCCTACATGTATTTGTTCTGAGTCTGGGTGTTTTTCTATCTATAATATGTATGTATTTACAAAAAAAAAAATGTATATAAGTAGTTTATCAGCCATCTTGTTACCATAACACAAGCATTAGGTTGCTTAGCTTGGGACTAGATGGCGCTGTGTGAAATGTCCAGGGATATTATTATTATTATTATATAGTCTAACAAAAAATAAAAATAAAATCTGTCAAATGCCTAATTGCTCTCCACGAACGTTCTACGTTCACATTACTCTACCGAAGTTTAGCAAATAACAATTATTTTAGTACAGTTACATAGTGTTATTAAGGTACAGATACATTAATTAAATGGAACAGACATTCTCATTTGTGAGGACTTGAGGAGTGAACACAGATATCCAATAGGTACGAACTTCGAAGCGACTTTGCAACAAATTGGAGAGTGCTCTGTATGTGTCAAGTAGCCAGGCTGTTCACAGCCATTCGAGATTTTTCTCCTCAACATTATCTTAATGATGTCTCTTAATTTTCTGTTTGTATATTTTTGTTTTGGTTGTCACATTTCAATGTTTTTTTGTGACTCTCGTAAAAGTTTTCGTCGATAGAAAATTTTTGGCCATTATTTTTGTGTAATTTAAAACGTCTGTCTTGTTCAATTTCGGATATATAGATCGAAATCCAGCCAATCAATCAATTAATCATTTATTATTTGTAAAACATAAGTAACAAAAAAAAAAATACAGATCTTAAAGGTAAATACAGTGCGCTATGTTTTATCTATGGTAAGACATACAAATATGGGTAGGTTTAAAGTTTACAATAAAAAAATTCAAAAAATGTCAAAAAATACGAAAAATGTCAAAAAATTTAAAAAAAATCCAAAATTTCAGTAGGTAAATATCAAAGAAAGAGAAAAAAAAATATTTTCATATATATATTTTTTTACTACCCTATGTTGTCCCACTTCTGGACAACGGCCTCCCTCCACTCCTTCCATCTTTCGCGAGCCCACGCGTCCTCCTTCCAGTTTTGACGGAACCTATCCAGCTCATCCCGCCAACTCCTAACTGGTCTGCCGCGACGCTAGCTCACTGTTTCAGGGCACCAGTTCTGTGCTATTTGGGCCCACAGTTTTTTCGGCATGCGGCAAATAATAATAATAATAAGTTAGGCAGCCTTTTATTAGTAATTGAATTTATTCATTAACTTTCTAAATTCATGTATTAAACTATGGTACTTTGAAGTAACCGTGTTGTCTAGGTATCATCACATCAGGCGTCCTGCAGTTGAATAAGCAAATGCGGCTGATATTCGACAATATCAGTATTAAAAGATCCCACAATTCAACCCAAAAGTCGAAATAAAGCGCAAACGGCATGAATTAATAGGCTTATTGTATATTCTTGCCAGTTTATTCGGAGTACTTTCTCTAATACCACAGATTTCAGCCTCTGGGGAGGCAAACCCTAAGCTCCTTTGATTACGCTCATACACATTCGTAGTGATTTCGCGCGAAGAGCGAAATTGAACCTTATGAATATAAATTTTTATGTGGCGACGTAAAAAATCGTTTTAATAATGTCACGTATTAACTATACTCCATCATGAGTTGTGGCGTTATTCCTCTGTGATAATGATGTAATTTTAGAAATTGTTTCTACTAGTAATCATTTTAATGTGAACTATTCGTTTTAGGAATTATTAATGTTTTGAGCAGCCATAAAAACGCCCAGTGTTCTATTATGTCCTTATGTACGCCCACCCTAACAAACGTCAATTACGGCCGCACTAATGTTACGGGCGTAAGAGCCGGAGCACACGAGGCGCTGCGGACGACGACGACGAGCGGTGTCGCTGCGTCGTCTTACAAAGAATATCTGTGGCATGTCACACGATGCGCTGCGGCGCTGCACCGGACTTGCAACTGCCGAGACAAGGCGGGGAAGGGTGAATGCGTTGCTACGTCGTAGCGGCACCGCTCAGTTGTTTATGCGTCACAAGCATTGACGGCACGGTTGGCGCAGTGGTTAAGCGATTGACTGCTGCGCTGCGTGTCGCGGGTTCGATTCCCGCACGGAACAAATATTTGTATGACCTACATGTATTTGTTCCGAGTCTGGGTGTTTTTCTATCTATAATATGTATGTATTTACAAAAAAAAATGTATATACGTAGTTTATCAGCCATCTTGTTACCATAACACAAGCATTAGGTTGCTTAGCTTGGGACTAGATGGCGCTGTGTGAAATGTCCAGGAATATTTATTTATTTATTTTATGCGTCACAAGGAAGGGCACACGCTCGCACGTTTCGTTTTTTTTCTTAGATTTTGTTTACTTTGATGCAGGTGTTAAAAAATGAGTATCAACAAAGAAGATATTGATTCAGTATTGTCGTACGCTTCTACGTCGATTTCGGCGGTGGCGTAATAGTAGGGCCAACAGCAGACTTCTTTTACGATCCATTTTTATTAACAGACTGTCCAACGCTGCTGGGGCGCTGTCGGCGGCGCCGCTGCAACATAACAACGCGGCGCCGCCGCACCGCGTATGTCCGCCGATACGGCGAAATCTTTGCGGTGCGGCGCCGCAACGCATCGTGTGCTCCGGCTCTGACTGTACATGAAAATATATGCTAAGTTACAGGACCTACTCAGACCTACCAGCCTAACAGTCCCTACGACCCTAAGACCTATCTATCCTAACATATACCTAGTGTGTGATAAATAAATATATAGGTTCTGGATGTCTGCACCATGCGACCTAAGGTTACAGACCGATAGTGGGCAGGAATTCCAGGTTCGGGAAGGGTACACTCACTGCCAGTCACGAAGAATCACGAGACTGATCAGAGATGGCTAAAGGTGTCTTGGCCACAGTGAGACAAGAATATAAAATTCAAATCTGATTTACTATCGAATATTTACAGCTTATATACTAATTTGTTTTAATACACACTATTACACAAATTTCAGTGTGTTCTATGCGTGTAAGACGCAACTGAACAGTATTTTAACTGGGCCGCGCGTCAGCTGGGCCGAATGCTGAGTCAATGTCCAAAGGTAACATTGAACAGTCCTAATTACAAAATTCCCGAAAAAATAAACCAATCAAATAATTAATTCAAAGTACGTTTTCGCATGATTCTAAATTAATTAGTTAAATTGCAGCAATAAGTAATGGCCGGAATTAATGCTCGTTACATTGAATTATTTGGTGTATTTAACCAAATAATTGAAAATGTTTGATGATCAACTGGTATTTGCTAAATTTGAAACATTTTTCATGGAATACATATTTGTTTTAGGGAATTGTCGGCGCATCACATATGCGCTTGATTGACCTTGGGGACGGCGCGGGGCGTCGTCGGGTTACCAAATTCGGTACGCGACAGCCGCTGCGTGCCCCCTCCACACCACTCAGCTCACAGACGCGCTCCACTACTGGCATGTCATTGTTTTCTTTTATATACGTTGATTATGAAAAACACCACCAAAAAATATATAAATAATATAATAAATTATGGTATTACACCTATTTGAACACAGTCCACTACGTCTTTTATTATAAAGTCCCAATTGAGCCCATTCACGATTGTTATTCGTTTTTGCATTCTTCTAAACAATGGAGCTGTTGAAATATGTTGAAATCACCGCGAATCGCTGTGTCTACAAACTTCTTTTTGGTCGTCAAATGCAATCGGTATTTCAAAAATGTACACCAAAATCTACATACAATACCAATAGCAGCAAACCAATACTGGGCGCCATAAAAATATTTGTCCCACAAAATTTATTAGCACCGGGAGCAGTTATTGTCTATTCGGGCGTCGAGTGACTTTATCATATATTCACACGCACGTTTGAGTTACGTCTTAAGTTTGATTTAATATTTAAACGATGCGAAATGGAGTTTGATTCTCAAAATGGGGGAATTTTCGCCAAAGCGTTGGAATTTTCGCAAAAGTATTGGAATTTTCGCATGGTTAGATCACGTATGACACGTTAAGTCAAAGCCACTCTCCTCCTAACTTTATCGAGATTGGATTGGTATTGATTGTCGCTCATAATAACGTTGCATTTCGCACAGCAAGCGTGTTTTGTTTTTTATACGTCTGGGTTTAAGCGTTGAGAATAGAAGCAGCAGCGATTGCAATTAAAGGATGATAATTTTTGACCAGGAGATTAACGTAGCGTTTATTCTACGTAGGTACCTATATTTTAACTCCCAAAATACAAGTTTGTCTTAGTTTGGTAGTTGGTAGATCATCTATTCTGTGCTGCTGTACAACCAACAAACGTCTTAATGAATTGCATTTTATAATTTAAGTTTTTAGTAATATTTTCAGAGCGAAATAAATGATTTATTATTCTTTACTTTAGAAGGAAAAGTTAGGTATGTGCCAATATTTAAACCTTGTAAACTTATTACTTACTGATGTAATGATTAGGTATTTCCAATATAAATAAATATCCCTGGACATTTCACACAGCGCCATCTAGTCCCAAGCTAAGCAACCTAATGCTTGTGTTATGGTAACAAGATGGCTGATAAACTACTTATATACATTTTTTTTTTTTGTAAATACATACATATTATAGATAGAAAAATACCCAGACTCGGAACAAATACATGTAGGTCATACAAATATTTGTTCCGTGCGGGAATCGAACCCGCGACACGCAGCGTAGCAGTCAATCGCTTAACCACTGCGCCAACCGTGCCGTCAAGAAGAATATGTTTATTTGTGACATTTAGTTATAATGTGGTCTATGATGTGGATATGGTAACATCAGCGTACCGCAGTCCACTGCTGAACATATGCCTCCTCTTTTTCATGCTAATCGACTCGATTTTCGGCAACTCTCATCCAGCTGCTACCAGCCACCTGATGTCGTCCTACCTTACGTTTGCCGAAAACACATGTTTTATGTGTATCAAAGGGATCTTATAATGCGATTTGTTGGAACTGCGTTAGAAAATTTGCACCAATTCATGGAAAAAGTATGTCTGAGAAAAAAAAATATCTTTATCCTTTGTCATTTGCGAAGTAAATTCTAAGACGTGATGAAAAACTTAAAGGCTAAAGGTATTTGTTTCCATGAAATTAACGAAAGCGGGACGAGAAGGTACTATTTTTCAAGTCTTATTCCAAACAATAGATATATTTATATTGTTTGAAAATAAAGAGAAATGGTTTTTTTCTCAGCTCTTGAAAATAACAGTTGTTAGTCTTTTCATAGAAAGTAAATAGCATTTTCTTAGAAAGTGTGCCAATTGCGAACACCGACTTACACGTGCTTGTGAGGAAAACTAAGTATAGACTCACCAAGTAAAATGAGTACTGTGGAGGGCTAGACGAGCCTTCCAAGGTACCGGGAGGAATCAAACACAATGATCCCTTTTATATTTATATTTTCTAGAATGTATTCACGTCTTATCGTCTAATTGTCACTTCTTATTCTTGAACCATCTATCTATGACACTCGCTTGAACGTTCGATTGACATCCGCGCTAAATTACATCCGGCCTGCAACATATGAGCTTGCCTTCGGCGGACAAGCCTCTACAGTACTGCTGGTATTAAGGTGAGCCAATTTACTACGCTTGCTTTTTCATTTAAGACCATCCTCGAGTAGTCATCATCTGCCGAGCCTTTTCCCAAATATGTTGGGGTCGGCTTCCAGTCTAACTGGATGCAGCTGAATACCTGTATTTTACATGGAGCGACTGCCTATCTGACCTCCACAACACAGTTACTGGGTAATACGGTAAGACTGATTGTCAGACTTTCGGGCTTCTGACTACCCGTAACGACTGTCAAAGATCCACGAATGACAGCCGGGACCAACGGCTTAACGTGCTTTCCGAGGCACGGAGGGGTCTCGGTATGTAAAGATGGTCACCCATCCACAGACCAACCGCGGCAAGCGTAGCTTAACCTGACCGATCGACCTGTGCGGCAGTTATTATTTAGCCACGAGTAGTGAAAAAACTAAATACCTTGCTGGGTATGTATTACGCATAAATAATATGACCCACAGTACCCGCGCGTAGGTGGAAACAAAACCAGCGGGGTAATTGCATACCACACTATCAGTAGCCATGGGTTTTATTTTGAAAGTTCAACAACATTCATTGCGTTATTTACGTTGTTGAGCAGACACATTTTTTGAACATATGAAGCAATGAATTAGCAATATCTTTCAAAATGATTAATTGAGATTGATAGTGTATTACGTAATTATGGTGCAGAATAGGCTGGCTTCTTATTCTATTGAAACTCCGAACTAAGATAGGTCAGCTCAAGGTCAAAGTGTCACCACTGACGGTTGTCTGTATGAACACTGAAAAAAAAAAACTGAAGACTGTATGAACACGATCTTTAAGTTATCGTGTCACAGGCAACCTGGTAGGTCCATACTAAAACTTTTGTTTATAAGTTTCTTTTATAAAATCGCTTCATTTCTTGCTGGGTTCCCAGTTTGTTTTTTAATTTCATCTAAACAGTAATTAATGCTAGCCTGTTGTTTTTGTTTTAACTTTTCATGGAACTTGTATTGCTTGTATAATATAGAGTGTAGTTTTGTTCATTCTAAATGAGATTCTATTTCACATTTGGGGTAATATTGCTGGGTATGTATTACGCATAAATAATATGACCCACAGTACCCGCGCGTAGGTGGAAACAAAACCAGCGGGGTAATTGCATACCACACTATCAGTAGCCATGGGTTTTATTTTGAAAGTTCAACAACATTCATTGCGTTATTTACGTTGTTGAGCAGACACATTTTTTGAACATATGAAGCAATGAATTAGCAATATCTTTCAAAATGATTAATTGAGATTGATAGTGTATTACGTAATTATGGTGCAGAATAGGCTGGCTTCTTATTCTATTGAAACTCCGAACTAAGATAGGTCAGCTCAAGGTCAAAGTGTCACCACTGACGGTTGTCTGTATGAACACTGAAAAAAAAAAACTGAAGACTGTATGAACACGATCTTTAAGTTATCGTGTCACAGGCAACCTGGTAGGTCCATACTAAAACTTTTGTTTATAAGTTTCTTTTATAAAATCGCTTCATTTCTTGCTGGGTTCCCAGTTTGTTTTTTAATTTCATCTAAACAGTAATTAATGCTAGCCTGTTGTTTTTGTTTTAACTTTTCATGGAACTTGTATTGCTTGTATAATATAGAGTGTAGTTTTGTTCATTCTAAATGAGATTCTATTTCACATTTGGGGTAATATTTCTTCTCAAGTTATTAATTTCTCAAACATCACAAAACGACATCCATTTTTTAATCCAAGTTAGTCAGCAGACTTAAAAATAAAAAAATGGCCTTAAATTGCCAATTAAGTTTCGAAATCCCTAAACACACATCTATAGCGTGTCTCAACAAGTCAGCACCGGTCGTCACTTTGCGTCCCGCCCCGGTTCGTCCCCCAGAAATGAAGTTAGCACTGCCAGTATTTCAATTTAAATGCTATACCTAATTCCGCACCCCTACGACAGAGAATAGGTAGGTTCAGAAGTTTAGCTTCATACAATGAGCGATAATGCATGCACACAGACACGGGTCACGTACAGCGAGTGCCAGCGCACTCGCGGCTGTCATTTGTTTGAGATCGCCCGCACCGTACATAATGGTTTTACTAAAAGTATCTGATGGAAGTGTAAACAGACCCTGTTCAGCAGTGCGATTCTGTAACCATATCACCGTGAAAACTTAGGTGAAGTGAGCGTGGAGTGAGCCGTTTCACCTAATGCTAGGGATTGATACTATTGACAGCTCACTGTAAGCTCACTTCACCTAACTTTTCACGGTGAGATTTTTACAGAATCGATCGGATGGTTAATTTCTTATGCAATCACTCAACGGACACATTCATCTGTATTTAGAAGGTTTCAACTTTATATCTTACCACTTAGTCAGATAATTATTCTTCGAATAACATGATTAGCTTCATTAGGACGAGCTGGTACATATGTGTCCCACAAGCGGTATAGTTGCATATTTGTATCAGCTCATTCCAGAGAGGCAATTGAGAAATCATTCACGAAAATTGAGGTCATTCATTTAACCTCAATTGTCAAATGAGAAACAAACATTTTAAATTTAGGATTTCAGGTTTAAATATTAAAATTATGGGTAGCGGGATCGTCCAAAAGGGTTACCGCTGCCCTGGAACATAAAGGGCTAAGGAAGGAACACGGGTGGGTTTTAGTCAGTAAGAGTCTGACACTCCCTTCCGCTCCACCCAGAGCGGGAGGGGTCATTTGATGATTTCCCATCCTCAAAAAAAAAAAAAAAAGTATTAAAATTATAAAATCAAAGTACTCGATTTGTATATGGCTCTACAAATTGGCATCCAAAGGTACGTTTTCTGATCCCTTGTTTGCATTGCTAACAGATAGCGTATAGTCTGTTGTTGTGTCCAAAAGTAGGTCTTTTAGACACACAACAACAGACCATACGCGTCTACGTGTGCGTGCGCCTGTTTTCGCTTGTCGTATGGAGCTGAACTTCTAAACCTATCTATTGTGTGCCTTCGATGGATGCGTGAGATGAAACCTGACGTCTGGTTACATATAGATAGGTCTGGTAGACTATAGGTAGGTCTGGTGGACACAAGTCTGGCAATTTAGTTAGTGTGTTTTGACTGGGTTATTTAAGGGTTAAGTGATTCTGATTTATGATTGGCTCTTGAAAAGTTGGTTTTAGTTTAAGATGAAAAAGTATCAGTGTCATTCTTTGTCTAGACTCTAAGTAGAGAAGGTAAGTAGTGCTTTATTTTATCATTCAAAGTGTTTTGTTTTCTCCTTTTATTGTGCATAAAACTGAATATAAACCATCCATAAAGTTTTATGGCAATATTTCTATATGTAAACGGATTTTACTCCTATTTTGATCCTACTATAATATTATAAACTTTACATGAAAGGATGGATGGATGGATGGATGTTTGTTACTCTTTCACGCAAAAACTACTGAACGGATATTAATGAAATTTGGCACACAGATAGTTTATAACGGGAAATAACAAAGCTTCCGAAAAACAAATTAACTTCCAGCGATTTGTGGTTGACTGTAATACTAACTACGCTGTGTTAAAATGAATACAAAATTAACCGACAAAAAATGTTGTATTTAACAAACAAACATGAAGCTTATTCAAATTATAATTCTACGAAAAATAATCTACACTTTCAAATAATAAACTTAATTTCCAAAAAAAAAAAACTTCCGAAAAAAATACTAAGTTTCCGAAAAGTTATACTTAGCTTAGTGAAATTTGCAACGTAACGCGCATATATCTTTTTAAATCGAAACAGCTAGGTTAGGTTAGAACTGTGACCATACAACGTATTTTTGAATGTAAAACCAAAATTACACAACCACAGCGCCACAGTTATAAAATGTGTAAGGTTGATTCTAAATTTATAATATAATAAAATAGGTAAGTTACGATAAAAATGACTACCTGTAGATTTCACTAAAACGCAATTTAAGCTGGTGGAAAAATATTACGTCAACAAATATTGTATTAAGTTTTCGGAATCTTCAGTATTTTATTCGGTCGTTTCTTTATTTGTATTCGTTTATAAGTTGTCGAAAAGTTAGTATTTGAAGCAGTAAGTTTCATATTTTGAGTATGCTCATATTTTAATTTTTGTTCGGAGCTTTTATTACTAGGTACCCGTTTATAACTAGGATTAACACATAGGATACTTTTTATCCTAACATTCCCACGGGATCGAAACATAAGAGGGTGGAACCCCGGGGCGCTGCTAGTAGTAAGTAAGTACTAGTTATTACGGCCCCTTTCTGTTATTATCTTACCTAAAATACCCCCAATTTAAACTGATAGTTTTGAACTGCACCAATTTAAAATAGGCGAGCTCAGACAATTTGATTTGGAGCCGAAAGTGTTTCGGCACCCTCCGCCATTTGTCGGGAGTATTTATTTAAATTGATGCTAATAAAATGAATTACATTGAGTTCTTATTACTGGGCGGGCCTTCAGAATATGTACCTGCGCAGCAATGTAAGTTATAGACGTAGGTACAATTAAATGGAATAGGCTTTATTGTGAGATATTTCAAGACGTCTCTTTTCAATTTATTGTAACAGATTTTTTTATTGTGTAATAAACAATTATTGTTTTTATTACTATTTTAATTCAAAATTGCTATTTTCTGAGACGTCTTGTATTTATTGCTGTTTCGGGAATAATTAGTCATTTAATTATTTATTTTACATTAACATGCAACAGCCAAAAGCCATTAAACAAAAAACAAGAAACAAAAAATAAACAATTTTTTTTGTTATATTCCGCATGACTGGAGAATATAACAAAAAAACTTATTTTATTTCGTGTATGTATAACGTGTCAGAGTGATGTTGCTGAAAATCAGGGGGCCTACTCCGAAGTGCAAAGTGCGAATGTTCGGATCGGACCGACACATGGCCGAACCGAATATTATTGAAAAATGCGAAAAAAGTTCGGATCGGCTCAGTTGGGTCGGGACCATAGTCAATATTCGAAAGAGTGTAGGAGTGTAGGATCGGAACCGACCGAACCAAATAGTAACTTCGTAGCAGGAAACGGCTGAACATTCGGCCGATACTACTTCGGAGTAGGGCCCCTGCGCTGTTGACGATAGGTTTGTCCGAAGTTACAGCATTCATTTTGCTGAGCAACGACCTGTTCTTGCACAGATGCGACACACGGCTTAGTTGTTTTTATTATTGTTGTTTGTTTGTTACCAAATTAGTTATTTTTCCACTCTGCAATAGGCATTTTGTTTTAATTGTTGTTGTTTTGTTGTCATCTGGCAGTGCCGCGGGCGCATCACGGATTAATAGGTAGTTGCCTGGGTAAAAAAATGATTATTATATTTAGTCCGTCAGTTAGATTATCGAAAAATAATGGACATTTATTTTTTCTTTTGTCAATCAAACAAAAAAAAAATAATACAAAGATAAAGCGTGTCAAAATTTGGGAGTAAGGGGTCGTGACGTCACGCCTTGCTAAAAAGTGTAGCAAGACGTGACATCACGCGGAACTTTAAAGGGCGATATCTTCATCATTTTTTTTTTACATAATTGACAAAAAGAAAAATACGGGTCCAATATTTTTCGATAATCTAACTGACGGACTAATTAGATTTTTTTAGGCATCTAGCCTATTTGTATTGTTAATGTCAATTAGTGTGTGTTATCTTTGGTACCTGGCCCTGACATCAAGCCGAGGACAAAATTGACAACTTTTATATGCTTGAATACGAGGCTTTTGACTACGTTGTATTTGTATATTTTATGACTTTTTTATTTGTAATGTGCGTTTTGTTTGTGCAGAATAAACGTCAATTCTTTCTTTTCAAACATTCTAATTTCACTAGGAGGCTTATAATAACATGAACTATGTATAAATCCTGAATGGAAATTCCCACATGCACTTCAGGACAAAGACAAGAAAACCTTCAAAATCAGATAAACGCAGATCCACAATCGTGATACTGCTCAATGATTGACGAAACCCCATGATATATCAAAGCAAATTGTATAAAAACAAGTCCGTTTGATCTATACGCTGTTTATAAATCAAAGCAGAACGCGTATTTTTATGTCGCACCCTAGAACGGGTCGCCGCGTAAAATATGATCGGTTAAATCCTGACACAAAGAATATATGCGATCCTCCGGACGGACAATAAAACAAAATGTATCTATTCATAGCTATTCTTGTATTATCTAAAGAGCTTTTAGATATATCTACTGAAAGAGGTTTTTGCTTAAAGTAAATACATTTAAAAGATTTGAAAAGAACTTCGACTCGTGGCCATGTTTTATATTTTATTATATATTCAAAGAATATTTGCATGGTTCAAATGGTTTGGTTAAGTATAAAAACGCTTTTGAAGACGAGAAACATAGTCTGGTGCCCAATAAGTTCCGCACCGTAATTGCGTAACACACGATCAATCGGAATCCGAATCATTTTGAAGCAAATTGCTAATCCATTGCTTCATAAGTTCGAATTTTTTTTCTGCTCAACACGTAAGTAACGCAATGAATGTTGTTGAACTGTCAAAATGACACCGATTCCGATTGATCGTGTGTCACGCAATTAGGGTGCTGTAAATAGTGCATAAAACCAGGGAAAGTAATTGTTATACAAATGTTTAACAACTTTAATTATCTATCATCAACATCATCCACAGCCCAACTTCACCCACTGTTGGGCACAGGCCCCTCTTTTCTTATACCAATCACCATTCTCCTGTGCCAGCATCATCCAGGTTTTGGCCCATCTATAACAGAAGGCCAATTCTCGTAATTGAAAACGTTCAAAATCTAGTCGCAGTCTCATCTCAACGACAAACAAATGTCAAAAACTTGTCAAAATGTAGGGAAATTAGAGGTATTTTTTACAGATTGAGACTGAGATCAGACTGTGAACGTTTTTAAAATTACGAGAATTGCCCCTCAGATGTAAAAAGTCAATTGACGAAGCCGCGAGTCACTTGTTCCCGTCATTGTATTTTTTTTTTGTACTGGACCATACCTGGAAACCTTCTGGTTACGGAGATATTGAAGGTCAAAGTTCCAACTTTTACGTTGTTTTACAAAACAAATTTTTAATGTTATAACACAACTTTAAATACCCCCACAACCCCTGTACCATTGCAAGCACACATAAGCACAAAGTTTTGCGTGTGTTACATTGCGCACTACCGCAAACGGAAAATTTTCACAACAAAAATAAAAGTCATTCCCCAGCAATTACTTTTGTGCAATGTTACTTAGTTTGATGTACAGAGTGCGTTGTTGCCGGCTATTTGTGCGGGTCTTTAACACCCTGTATATTTTAATCACAACTGTCATTCTTTGACAAGTGTATGAAATGGCAATGTCACGGCACATTGACGTAGGGTGTCAATTTGCCTAACAATTTGTAGATCAGTTGGCGCCAGCTCGGCTTAGAAATCAATCAACAATGATATCGACGATGTCAGTAGGTAATTTAGTTTGAAAATGAAAGCGTAACTGAGCGTATGATTACCTGCTCCGTAAGACGTGGATCTAAAATACCGTATCTGTGTTACATATCTATTGAAAATACATAACATGATAATTCTGAGCAAGAATTCCAGGTTACAGCTGAATTTGGCTAGATTTAAAAAATGGTATTGTTTAGTCTATACTAATATTATAAAAAGGAAGGATTTGTATTTTTGTGTGTATGTTTGTAATGAATAAACTCAAAAACTACGGTGCCGATTTTAAAAATTATTTCTACTATTGGAAAGCTACATTCACCCTGAGTGACATATGCTATATTTATTGCTAGAAAAGATTAGGGATCCTTACTAAAACTTAACCACCCGTGCGAAGCCGGGACGGGCCGCTAGTAACGAATAAAAGAATGATCAAATAAATAGATATAATGTCTACGCTGTTATACAAATAAAGAAAATTGAAGTGTCTGTTTGTAATGTCAAAATAACAGCTTTTTACTAAACGGATATGGAAGTATATACGGTACTTATAACAAAAATAAAAAATTGTTATAGGAACCGTAGTTTAGTAGTTTGTTCCGGCTAATCTCCGAAATGGCTGGACCAATTTTAACGGGACAGGTCTGGCAGATAGCTGATTTTATAGGGAGTAACTAAGGCTTAAAAGGTTCCGCATAAAAAAATGAAGACCTATGAAATCCAATTTGTTTTCCGACAAGCACGCGAAAGAAGTCGCGGGCACAACTAGTACAATATAAACCCTGGCTTTGGCAATAGTTTTGTTAGTAGCTTGTATTTTTATTAGATTTCAGGCTTAGCAACGACTGCAAACACTACAATTGGAAACAAAACAATTAATTAAATACGTCCTCGAGAACCAATACATTAAAACTGCCCCACTAGAACAAAAATAAAACCGCACTCCCACAATCCAGTCACGCCTAGCTACTCCTTTTTTCATTCTGATCCGATTTCAGATAATGAATTTACAATATTCCGTGCACAGAACTATACGGTGTCTGCCAAGACTAGGCTGGCAGAGGAAGCCAAGAGCTTGGCCACACATAGCGACAAACCTCCAATTAAAAGTACGTCACGTCCCGATGCCGGTGGAGTTGCCAAATGCAGGCGACCAGGATTTGTTTACTGCAGCTTATTGTGAAATATTATGACGGAGACCGTTCGGGGGTAATTGTTTTATAGATTTGGGTTTTGGGGTGGCGGAAGTATTTCGTTGTTTATCGAGTGTCTTATCTATCCATATTTGTCTATGATTATTATTATACAACGTGGCGCTACAATGGCGACATTAATTTAACACACGGGTAGGGCTAGTGGCCAGTAATCATAAAAATTATAAAAACAAAAAAAAAAGAAAAAATCGTAACTTGAAAACTTCCACCTGCGCCGCGCGCCGACATAGGCTCTCTCTCTTTCCTTCAATTCGCCTTCTCTTTGCTCGTTAATTGTTTTAATTACATTGATGCGATGTTATGATCCCTGACCCCGGCAAATGACCCCTGCGCTACAGTTCTTTAAGTCAGGTTGCTCTAAGATGCTATTTTATAAAATTGTTAATAAATAAATAAATGTTAATGTTTAATTAAATTAAAATATATTCATGAAACTACAACGCAAAACCGAATACGTGTGTTAAATTAATTTCGCCATTAAAGCGCCACGCTGTATAAAGATTATTATTATTATTTATGATGAAAGTCGGTTTTTGTGTCTTTTGAAGGACAGCATTGTTATTCTCAATGGATTTTGATGAATGAAAGAAGAAAATACATTTATTTTCGGCAAACATGAACGCACGCATAAAAAGAACACAAATAATAATAATTACAAGTTGGGGAAAAACTGCGTTACATCCACGCAAAACGGCCATTGCTCATAAAAATGCTTAGATCCTATACGAGACAGAGCCCCAGCGCTGGTTTTCCGCGACAGCCGGCATTCGGCAATGATGGGGTCTTCATCAAAATTTAGAGCATTTTTCCGGAAGGTTGGTATGTAATATGTACATTATAAATTGGTAAATCTTTATGTTTTGCCTAGTCGCAATAACCATGTTAAGGCGGGTTACTAGTAAATTATAATTTTAAAACATAGAAATTAAAAACACTTAATGATGGTCAATGTGATCGCTGTTAAATGGCTTTCTTAGCTCCATAAGACCTCCATGGAATGGAACCACTGAATTTGGTCTAGTAATTGTTTTACTGATGTTTTAGTTTGTGAAAGTAAACGTAATGACGATTGGCACTAATTATACCGATCGCGATCAAAGATCATCATCCAACCTAGATTTTTATAGAAAATAAAAATCTCACCGTGAAAGTGTAGGTGAAGTGAACTTGAAATGAGTCAATAGTGTCAATCTCTCCCGTGGCTAAATTATAACAGCTGCACAGGTCGATTGATCGGGTTAAGCTACGCTTGCCGCGGTTAGTCTGTGGATGGGTGACCATTTTTACCTACCGAGACCCTTCCGTGCCTCGGAAAGCACGTTAAACCGTTGGTCCCGGCTGTCATTCGTGGATCTTTGACAGTTGTTACGGGTAGTCAGAATCCCGAAAGTCTGACAACCGATCTTACCAAAGGGTATCGTATTACCCAGTAACTGGGTTGTGGAGGTGCATCCAGTCAGACTGGAAGCCGACCCCAACATAGTTGGGAAAAGGCTAGGCAGATAAGTATCAATCCCTGCATCAAGTGGAATGACAAATCACTCATGCATCAGCAATCATCAAATAATCATCAATCAGCTCACTTCATGTGTGTTTTTACACTGAGATTTATACAGAACAGATCGGTTGATTTTTCAGCCTCTACACTAAACCCGTGTTTATCCATCAAACTGTCTACCTAATCAGAATACCAAACAAAGAACGTATAATAAAATTCATAACGTTTGGCATCACCACAAACAAAGCAACTGACCGATCAGAATAAAATTAATACGAAATGGACGCTTCTAAAATGCTAATTGAGTTTAAACAATCCATTTTGCTTCGGTAATGGCGGGTACGGGATGCGAATGAACAAAAAAAGTTTTTGTATTGATTTCTTAAGCGCCAGAGAGTTTGTCGTAAGTACTCCGTGAAATAGGTCACTACTACTGGTCTCTATTTGACAAAATAGTGATTTTTGTGCTGAACAATGGTTTTAAGTAGGGATAAGTTTGTTAAAGAGACCGATGAAGTTCTGGAGGACGGCTTAATGCAGCTGGTGACTTACTTCGAATCTTTGGATGAAATTATTTCCATCGGAACTAAGTGAAAATATATTAGAGGCAATGATCAAAAGGTCAAGATACAAAATGTTAATAAATACCCAAATTCACGTAGACACTTACTAACATTTTTACACAAAGTAGTTTTAGTTTTAGTTAAGTGTTGTATTACTTGTTGATAAATAATTGTTTGCTGCATCGGGCGACGTCATTACGTCAGCGCCGGCTGTCACTGAAAACCAGCGCTGGGGCTCTGTCTTGCATAGGGTCGCACCATAATGCTGAGCGATAGCCGTTTTGCGTGGATGTGACGCATGTCAACCATTTCTTATTGTTTTTTTTCTTTATTTGTTTTTTATGTTCTTTTTTGCGTCATGTTTACCGCAAATAAACGTATTTTCTTTCTTTCTTTCTTTCACAAATAACATAACATCACCCCCGTATTTCCCGAAAGGAAAGGCAGAGGTGTACTGGGTGGCAGGACATCAACACGCAATCCGTCACCATGGATTCAGTATATAATTCTGGAAAATATCGTACATTTTTACCGCGTAGGTATTTAACTTTTCAATGAAACAGCCGTGGTGACGGCCACAGGAATCCGTTGGATGCGACAAGCACTGCAGTGCGATTCTGTAACCATCTCACCGTGAATACTTAGGTAAAGTGAGCGTGGAGTGAGCTGTCATTCCAACTAATGCTAGGGATCGACACTATTGACAGCTCACTCTAGGCTCACTTCACCTAACTTTTCACGGTGAGATTTTTACAGAATCGACCGGCAGAACCGGTCGATGTGGCGCCGTTTGGGGAGGCCTATGTTAAGCAGTGGACGTCTTTTGGCTGAAATGATGATAGGGAAACGAATTTCTACGCCAGAGGGTCTAAACTCATGTGATTTTTGGCAAGTTATGTTTATTTATTCATTCACCTTTTGTCATTAGCCGGGCACAAATTTAGGCTCCGGGATGCTATGGAGAAATTCCTGATATAAGAACCTAAACACTGGGCTTTTACTGAGATATTCCAGATGGAAAAATCCAACAAAGGAGGAGGGGCCCATGTCTAAATAATAACAGCCGCACAGGTCGATCGGTCAGGTTAAGCCACGCTTGCCGCGGTTGGTCTGTGGACGGGTGACCATCTTCACATACCGAGACCCCTCCGTGCCTCGGAAAGCACGTTAAGCCGTTGGTCCCGGCTGTCATTCGTGGATCTTTGACAGTCGTTACGGGTATAGTTAGAAGCCCGAAAGTCTGACAACCAGTCTTACCAAGTGGTATCGTATTATCCAGTAACTGGGTTGTGGAGGTCAGATAGACAGTCGCGCATGTAAAATACTGGTATTCAGCTGCATCCGTTTAGACTGGAAGCCGACCCCAACATAGTTGGGAAAAGGCTAGGCAGATGATGACATGGAAATCGTACCCAGGTCCTCAACACTCACATTATCAGCTAACATTTTTTGCTTTAGCATTAAGATAAATAATAATATTTTTTTCTTTCTTAAATACAGACATTGACGTGTTGAAACAAATTTAAACTAAAACAAAGCGCTTTAAAAGAAATTTAAATAGAAACTCGAAACCCTTTGATACCAGACTATTTACTTAGAAATTTTAACAAAAAAACTAGTCTGTTATTCAATAGCTGTCAGCAAAGAGTTTGGAACAGACAAAGTAACCAGTGAACCCAATATTGGGTTCACTTTTCCGTTTTCAGGGTTCAGTAGTCCCGAGTGCAAAGTAAAATCTGCGGGGATTTGAGAAAAAAGTAAAATAGAGGTGTAGGGGTGGGTCGTTGTCGAATTTTTGACGGACGAAACGCAACCGTTCCCCCGACGACGAAAACAGTTGCAGAAAACGGTCGTCATTGCAACTGGTTTGAAGATGAAACTTATCCAATATGGCATAGAATTGCGTTTCGAGGCTTTCGTTTTTCATTTTAAACGAAAACGAACGCGTAACGAGAGACGACGCGACGGACAAGTTGAACCATTGCATTCTCGACTGTATTTTCATAGGCGTAACATAAAAAATCGCACCAAGTAATTCGAAGACTGGTTTGTGTAACGAAGACTGTTTGAACCCAGGACGTAAAACGGTTGCATCGTTGCAGAATGGAAAACGGTCTATGTAAACGGTTCGTCGTCCAAACGCCCACCCCTATAAAGGTGCGGTATAAGCGAACATCGAGTAGGTATCCGTAGTGCTACTTTTGGCAGTATTGTAGTACATAAATCGTCTAATGGGCGTTCGAAAGCTTATTTCAGAGTTTAAAACATTCAGTGTAAGCCACAGTGAGTGTTGTTCGAACGAAATACTAATTTTCGATACTAACGGACTCGAACAGAGTAATAGTGCGCTGCTGTGGTGAAAGCATTTGATTATGCAAAACTCATGAGTAGCTCCGTCTATCAATGTTACATTTTGTATGCGCTCGTTTGTACCGGCAAATACCTCGGTTGTTTCATTTTCAGTTTTTTTAACATTTATAAACAGAAAAATAGGCACAAAGGTGATGCTTTTTTCTAAAGAAACCTTTTTCCGATAGGAAAGTAGATAAAGAGATGTAGACAGCGTGTGTAAGAGTAAAAGAGAAAATAAAATACATACAATCAAAAATAATTCACTAAGAGCTAATTTTTCCAACAAAACGTCAATTTTATTCCACAAATAAAAATTATCTGTCGATTGAAAAATCAGCCCTAAGTGCTGATTTTTTCATATCCAGATAATATTTATTCGAGGAATAAAATTGACGTTTGACAGTTCTTGTATGAAATAACTGTCAAAATTTCAAAATTATTCCTCGAATAAAGTTATCAGATGATTGAAAAATCAGCCTTTAATGCTTCGATCAATAATAATACTAGATTAAGGATCAGGAAGAAAAATCAGTCGCTCAAGTGGCCACGTTTGCACACACGTAAACATCTACATTTCTTAGAAAAAAGTTTAACAATATTAACAACTTCAGTTTATTATTAACCTTAATGCTTAAACATAAAGTTTAATTACCATTACAAAATATATTTAAAATGTCGCTTGAAAATAAAATCATTCATTTTTAAATTTTCAGTCATTTATTCAAAAATGAAACGTCTAAGTAATAAGGTTAAAATACTAATTTGAAATAAGACCACAAAAGTATTTGTGGTCTTATTTTTCGGGCCGTTTTTGAAGCGCTTATCGGGAATCTAGTACTATTATTGATCGAAGCTTTAATGAAATAAAACAAATAATATGAGAATATACCTACATACATAAAAATAAACATACGTATACATAATCGTGATCATTTCAGCCGAATGACGTCCACTGCTGGACATAGGACACATACACACACACACACATACTTCTAAAATAAATATCACGTTTTTATGTTGTCACGTTGGTCGTTGTTATTGATCTTTTATATATTTTGGGCAAAATATTTTTGACTTCCGGTCCCCTTAAAAATTACATTTCACTGTAAGCTATTATAGCCTTGTGTAAAATGATACGATTTTCAGATCAGAGCCATCGCCAACTCCTTTGTATAAAAAAATGGAAGCGACCTTTCTAAAAACGCTTTTGTCGCTATTTTTCTTTTTTATTTAAATCGTCGCCATTCAAAAATATAGCGCAAGGCTATAACAGAAAGAGATGGCAGTAGGAACGGGTGCGGCAAATTGAATTCATCGTCATTTTTTACTGCCTCTGCACGGAACAACGTGCTAATGTGTTGTAGAGCACGACAAAATAACAAATGCGTTGCGACATGCGTGTATCGATGCGGCGCGACTGTGATTAAGTAACTGATATTTTATAGATACTGTATGTAGTAACTGATATTCAGATTTTTTTATACTGCTTGTTTTTTTTTATTCATATTATTTATCTGCTATTGTTGATAATCAACTCTTGTTTTAAGCAAGCAAGTTATGTTTGTGTCAACTGTTAATATAGAAAGAAAGAAAGAAAGAAAATGCATTTATTTGCGGCAAACATGACGCATAAAAAAACACACACAAAAAAAAACAAGTTGGGGGTAAACATGCGTCACATTCACGCAAAACGGCCATCGCTCAGCATAATGCTAAGACCCTATACGAGACAGAGCCCCCCAGCGCTGGTTTTCAGTGGCAGCCGGCGCTGACGTGATGACGTTAACGTTATGTATGTATTATATTTTTTTAAATGTTATCCTTACAGTAATAATAAAGCTGAAGACTTTGTTTGTTAGTACGCGCTAATCTCTGGAACTACCTGTCGGATTAAAATAATTCTTTTTGCATAGTCCAATTTTAGAGGAAGGCTAACTTCAAGGCCCTTAGGAGACGAGCAAAATAAAAAAAAAAAAACAAATTTACCTTTCAAACAAAAAAAAACAAAATCAATATCGGTCCATCCGTTCGGGAGCTACGATGCCACAGAAAGACATATACACCCCCCTCCCCCCCCACACACACACACCCTCACCCTGACACGTCAAACTTATAACACCCCGTTGATTTTGCGTACAAGACAGGTTTTAGTATAAGAAAGGTGATGTTCACCTCTTAAACTAAGGTAGGGTAACCTACAGACAGTGTTACCCTCTTTTTGTATGTAGGGACTACAGGTAGCAGTAATGTGCAGCAGTGCACGATACTCAATAAGGTCCCAACATTGGTGACCCCGACGCGATCTTAGAGACGTATTTGGAGAAAGGAGAGTAAATAAAATCCAAGTGTACTGGTTAAAGTCTATTCAAATGACCATGAACGTTAGGCACAATGACACTTCTTACACTTGTATATGGAACACAAGTTATCGCCACGGCGGGCGCTGGGCAAGCGACTGGCCTTACCGCTAAACTATATCCGCGGGGAACATTGCATTTTGCACTGCTAGCATTACTGCTACCTGTAGTCCCTACACTGTACATTTGGCCCGCATCGGTGAACGAATTTGGTCGACTACTGCATTTGGACACAAGATATCCATCAGAGTACTTCGGTAACAACGAATGGGAACTGTAAAAGTTCCAACGTACTCCCACGATGGGCCATTGTGTACAGACAATTTCCCATTTTCCACGCAGTTGTTTTGATTCGATTTCTCTCCCATTTGTACTCGAATTACACAATTTTGTTTTTCGTTCCAATCGCATTATTTTAGCGTCAACAAATGCGTTGTACAAACGAATTTTCACCGTCACAAAATTTGGTAGTAGTGCATGTCATAAATATTGAAGCGCTGTGATTCTATATCACGGTTAGATTGCTGATGTCAAAGAGAAAAAATCAGCGATCGTTTTTTTTTTTAAGGGAACACGATCTGGCGTTTCAGGAAATTGGTTGTAGGTAGCATAAGTATGTCTATAGGACATGCTGAAATGGGTTTTAAAAATATTCGGCTCTAAAATTGTGTCTTCTCGGAGTAAAGTATAAAGTACCTATTTTAAAAGATTCTCTTTTTCTTCTTTTCTTTCATATCCATACTAATATTATGAATGCGAAAGTAAAATATTACTTTATTATAATATACAAACACTAATGAACTATGAAAAACTATACCTATTATTCGTTGTTAAGGTTCGATTATAACCTCAAAATCTGATACTTTTTTTGAAATATATCTAATCTGTAGCTAGTCCGCTATACCAATAAGATCTTAGAGGAGTTTACTAATGATCGACAATTCAACACATAATTTTCCGATGATCTTGGTTCCAGGGCGAACAATGTGGGCGCAGAGCAATGTCCTTTACGAAGAAAGATACGTGATAGTATTATAATAATACAAACACATCTCACACGATATTATTACGACCTAGATACTTACAAAATATTTTTCTCACCCCCATATTTCAACTGAAGTACACACTTCACTCACACACAGAGTTTACTTAGTCTAAAACCAGACATTTCTGGGTTTATCCAGTTTGTAAGTCATTGATAAGAGCCCTGAAATTCCACACTGTTAGTTTAGGACGGTACCATTAGGCCTTAATTATTATAATACAAATAGTTTTAGGCAAACATTAGTTCAGCTTGAATTGAAGTAAACTAGTTTATAGAAATAACACGAATTATACGAATATCACTAGTTTTATGTCGATTTAGCGACCCACCCCTTTGCACCATTTTTACAACTTGAGAAAACATCGAGATTATCTAAACTAATCATCATCTGCCAATAACTTCCACTTTTAATTGTATTCAGTAACTTGACAGTTCAAAGAAAAATAATGTTACCATACTAAAACTAATAGTGTTGGGGTAGTGAACGATTTTGCGTAAAGAACGAATGATAAAAAAAATGGTTTAATTTAAGTAAAACTTGAAAATTTTAAATGTTCGTAATATTTTCGCAATTCGTCGAATATTCGAATGTTTGAAATTTTTTAACAATTGTCAAGATGACTCAATAGCCAACGGCTTAACGTGCTTTCCGAGGCACGGAGGGATCTCGGTATGTAAAGATGGTCACCCATCCACAGACCAACCGTGGCAAGCGTAACTTAACCTGATCGATCGACCTGTGCGGCTGCTATTATTTAGCCACGGGCGCCTTTTTAACTTGAGAAAAAAAATCAGACCGCAAAAAATTATTCGTCCACTACGTTCACCTTTGAATCAAAATTCTTTGGATTCAATGGTACGTACGTTCACCTTTGAATCAAAATCCTTTTGATTCAATGGTAAACGAGCATTGATCACCACGCTAGCCTATGGTACGCTACAGTAGTGGTGCCTGCGATTAAATTAAAAAATACATAAACATTATTATCGCATTTGTAGACTAAGATTTTTTTACCGAGTAATCCAGTGCTAAAAGGCGGATTATTGAACATCCCGACCAACACGATTTAAGACATAACCATGAAAAAAAAAAAGACAAATTATTTATTGCGACTCGTACAGGAAGATCTATAGAAGATACTAGCTGACCCGGCAAACGTTGTTTTGCCATATAAATTATTTCTAGCTGCCCGGCGCTACTTCGTTCGGGTGGTGTCCTACCCCCTACCCTACTCCTACATTACTCCTACACTACTCCTACCCTACTCCTACCCTAATTCTAACCTACTCCTAACCTACTCCTACCCTACTCCTACCCTACTCTTAACCTACTCCTACCCTACTCCTACACTACTCCTACCCTACTCCTACCCTACTTCTACCCTACTCCAACCCTACTCCTACCCTACTCCTACACTACTCCTACCCTACTCCTACACTACTCCTACCCTACTCCTACCCTAATTCTAACCTACTCCTAACCTACTCCTACCCTACTCCTAACCTACTCCTACCCTACTCCTACCTGCTATAAACCTCACGGAGCCCGAGACCTTTCCAACGAATGCAAAACCGTGGAAATCGGTTCGTGCGTTCTGGAGTTATAGCGTCAGGAAGGAAAACCCGACTTATTTTTATATAGTAGATAGACTAAACACAGTAAAAAAAAAAAACAAGTGATATTTTTTTTTAAATAACAAAAAGAAAATTGAAACAGAATGTCCTATACGAGTTGGGTTCCTATCCTGCTCTATGACTATTTGGCTACCAATAAATAAATAATGTAAGGTACAAATACATAAGCGAACTAATACATAAGCCATGTTCCATGTATGGTATACGTCGAAACACGGACCAATAGTGTCATCGAATAGGCGGTCTGCAGTAGCGAGTTGGTAGCTAAAACTAAATGCATTTTTCATGTTGTGAGCCCAACTTCTACAAAGTTGGGACATACTCTCGTGGATACCGTACACTGCTCTCTTTAGTGATTTATTTCGTTAGCATTTATTTCATAAAAATAAATGTAATATTGAGCAGTAGCAATTTTTTTTGTTCTGTTTTGATCCTGAAGACTGAATGAACACATACAAAAACCATTTTTTACTTTGCTTTTTTTATATTGCAAAGTGAGAAAAAAATTGTAGTTCTTTAAAATAATCATCCATGAAAATTGAATCTTATTCAATTTTCATAGATGATTTGTTATCGCAACACGCATATATGTAGATAGCTAACTATTCACACTAGGTACTAAATTAAATGACTAACTAACTATACAAATAATCACAAAACCAACTGAACCGATTTCGATGCAATTTGAAACACAGATAAAACATAATATTTTGAATTAAAAGATAAGATACTTTTATCCGGCTACTCTATGTAATTCCCCTCAGTTGCGAGTGAAACCGCAGACAACAGCTAGTTTTTTAGTTTGCCTCACAGTGTACACGCTCTATTAAGAAAAACGTATGTGTGCGTACCAAAAAGAACTTTTAAAGTCGTACTCGTTTATTTCTGAAGACCTCTCTGAGCGAAAGGGTTTCTGAAGTAACTTAGCGACTGCATCATAGACGAGATACAATGTTAGTTTGCGTCTGTTGAAAGTTTACTAACAACACGACTTTATAAATAAGCTCGTGGAAGTTCGTTTTGCTAACGTTTTTTTTTAGTTTTTTGTTGAATTCCGTTTTAATGATGTTTTTGTCGTGTTGCGTTGTTGTGTCGAGTTCGACTCTGATCTTCGTGATATTAGCTGCCCGATGATGATTTTTTTTTAAATGTAATATTATTATACACAACACTCACTGTTTACTAATAATAATTATGTAAAAGTATATAAAAAGGAGGGGAAATAATCAAAGGTCATCAAAAAATTTGTCCGCATGGCTGTCAATAGGAAACGTGCCCAAAAGGCTGGCAGCATTGCCATACAACGTGGCAATGCTGCCAGCCTTTTGGGCAACCATGGCAATTCTTTTGTTTTTAAAATAACGATAGTAGATAATTAAGTATGTCGAAAAACCTGTTATGGGGATTCTAATTTTTGCGATATCATAGTTATTATTTTTAGAATTTAGTTGACTGGTCATGATAAGGTAGCCTGTCAAGTAAAAAACAAACAAGTAAGTATTAGTGTGTATACACATGAGCGCCACGCGTCAAAGACAGACGGCAACTGCAGCCTACGACGCGTCGCCGGCTCAGCGGTTGCCGTCGATAAAATGCCACTCGTGTATTCGCCGCACTAAAAAACACGTTGTCGACGCGTATTTGCCTCAGTCGTCGACGCTTGACGCTCGTCTGTGCACTTACCTATTGACATTTTTTTTACAAACAGCTATGTATGATTTTAGCCTGTCATCATCATCATCAGCCTATAGCAGTCCACTGCTGGACGTAGGCCGCTCCTATTGCACGTCATACAACTCGATTTTCGGCAACTCTCATCCAGCTACTACCAGCCATCCTGTGCAGATCGTTGCTCCACCTAGCCTGAAGGTGTTCCACCTGACGTAGCCGTTATTTTAGGCTGTAATTGCATAAATTCAGAGCAAATGCCTTTTTCTTATAGAGGATTCTTGGGAATTGATTATAATCAATTCCCAAGAATCCTCTATAAGACTTGCTCTTTGCGCATTGGCAATACTCATGTCAACAATTAAGGCCTTCTAGAAATCAATTACCTACATACATGCCTGCTCATTGGTTCACGCATCATCAACTCTGGTTCAAATATTTACACAAACATTTGGACGCATTTCATACACTCCAGTGCTTCTACGGGCAGTGCATGCTAGGTACCTATTGCTAGGTATAATCGGGAGGGAACCATTGCACCCAAGTTCCGCATAGTCAGCGCTAGATCGACGTCTAACTCAGCAAGTAAACAGGGGCTAGGAAGACAGCGGGGATGTGATGAGAGTTTTTAAGTAACTACGTACTTAGGGACTTTTTTATTTCGAACTGCGTGACTGCTGAACGTGGGACCCTGGGTTCGATTCCCAAGTCGGAAAAAGTGTTATTGGGAATTTCTTAGTAACAGTCCGGAGTTTGGAAGTTGGCGGTGTGCAAACCGCGGGGCGCAGCTAGTAACTTTATAAAGGAAATAAAAACTGGGAATTAACACTAATGACCACGTGACCACGTTTCCTCTTAATTTCAACCCGCTAGCCGTCTGGCCATTAAACACTTACTGCCGCCGCGCCGCTGTCTTCAAAGCCACTGCCTTCATCGATCTCGTCACACACAGTCACGTATTACATTCGTACACATTTCTGAAACGAAATGGTGTCGAAAAATATCTTTATTCCCTCCCTCTATATCAACATTCCAGGAAAATTGTTTTTATAGATTCGATATGCCTCAATTTCAATTGGTCTTGGATCTCTTTCGATATTCGACTTCGAGAGGAATCAATTTGGATTTGAATGAAGTAAATGAACTTCGGCTTGTGGTTTTCTTAATGCTCTTTTATTGATATAAATGTATTTGGTGGGAAGATTTACGGTTCATTGTTTGGTGGAAAAGGTTAAATAATGTTTAACCTTTGGTAATGATACCTAAGTGAAGAAGAGAAATATCACATTGAATATTACATTGTAATATATGTGCGGGGACTAATTTGATATAAATAGAAAATGAGGGATTGTCGAGGCACTACGTACTTTCTAAGGGTATTTGTGCGGTGGTGAAGTGAAAAAAAACGCGGTACCTATCTGAAATGAAAAAAAGCATTATACCATGTTTTGAAAAACGAAACACAATGGTTTTTGGAACGAAGATCTTTAGCGCGGCTTGCGGTAAGATTAAGCTGGTAGAAATCGTCACGTTTTCGAGGATGCTAAAGCCGATAGTAACGTTAAAATGTAAATCCAAGAGGGCGGCAGCAAAAATTTTCAAATTATTCGTCATGGGAGTCGTTTTCATGGTTTTTGAAGGTTTAAAGCCAATCCAAGATGGCGACTGCGAAAGTTTTCATTTTTTTTTGTTATGGCTGTTGTTGTCATGGTTTTCGAGGGTGTTAAAGCCAAAAGTGAGGTCAATATGAAATCCAAGATGGCGAATTTATTTCCTAAGGGAGAACCAAACATTTTGTTTAATTAAAAACTTTCCATTCAAAATGTAAATATAGATTTTGTTAAAGAAAACGGGGACTTGGACTATTGCTCATTGTATTTTATGTACAATTACTGTAGTGCAAAATATTGCACAACTTGTTAGTTACACAAAAATGTTCAACTAATCCACACAATTCATATTACTAATTAATTTGTCAAGACTTGACCCCGTTAACGTTTAGCAGTAGGTACACTGCAATAACCATAGCTAGCCGTACAGCAATAATACATCGCCACAAAGCATTAGGATAGGATGACATCACATCTGACCCGGGACAAGTCCTCGGATAACTTCCAACAACTTCCCGACTAAATTGTCCATTTATTTGCTAAATTAGCATGAACTTGTGCCCTCCACCCGCTGAGTACGCTCCAAGTGGAATTACGACAGTCCTAACTATTTTATAATTATGTCTTTGGGCCATAAAGTCTATAATATACGGCCAGTTAAATTAGTAAAGGTGAAGGAGGATTTATTCAGATAATATTGTCGTAAATCATCGTTTTTTATAGCTCTTGCTTTTTGTGGAAGTATGAGATGGTCCATTATATACATTCCAAACCTATTATATTATTAATAGAATAGTTCCTAATGATAAAAGAGGATATTGTGCCTCGCTACAGTTTCAATGATTGACTGACTGAGACTGATTTAAAATGATTCATTTATAGCTCTCACTCTTTTATAACTAAATTGAAAGCCTTGTTGTTGGAAAAATGTTTATACTCGGTGTCAGAATTTATGACAAATGATGATGATGAGAATTTATGAATGACATTTTGTACTCCTAATATTTTTGATACTGTTTTTGACATTATACCTGCAATTAATTTGACATTATATTTATTGGGTGACATATTTTATACGAGTTGACATATTTTTTCTTTTTATAGGGTTTCACGTTTATACGTTTTATGTAAAAAGCCTAAAATAATTTTAAAAACTATTGAAAAAATAGCCACATATAGAACAAAAAAGGTATAAACGTGAAACCCTATAAAAAGAAAAAAATAACCTTGAAATTATGACCGTCGCTATTTTTTCAATAGTTTTTAAAATTATTTTAGGCGTTTTACATTCATACGATTTTTAGTACTATTTTGTGTCGGGGGTTTTTTAAATTTTTAATTTAATTTTTCCAACCATTTTTATTCGTGTCTTTGCCTTTGTTTTAATTGAACCTCGACTTTTGTATAATATTTTTAGAAGATCAGAACTTTACAAGTTCTTGTTACTGTACACTATTAGCTCGTTTATTCTTCACTGGTTAACAAAAACAATAAACCTATAGAACGTCTGTATTAATTGGGTCCATACAAATAACAAAATCCTTAAAAAGAGGGCAGCAAACAACGTTCAAGGATGAATTGAACTATTACGTCACGGAAATCTTATACCGAGCGTAATATAACATAACATGTGTTAAGTTTACCTAGCAGCGTGTGTAATCACCCTAAACACATAAAGGATAAATATCATACCGTCGTCAAAGGGTTTTCACATTAATTGCCATCAAGTTGTATTTGTGAAACGCTAATCACATATAATTGAATACGGGGACCTTTATAACGAACCGATGTGCTATTTATTGGACTGTTTAAAATTCAAACATGATATTTGCTTGAGGTTTGAGTACAGGGATTTGATTGAAAATTGTAATTTTGCTCCATAAAAATAAGACATAATTTTCAAGTGCTGTGTTAGTGCTGTGTGTGCTGTGTTCTTATGGTATAAAGGAAGCTCATTATGTTTACTAGAAATAAAGCTGTACTAATCATATGTACAGTCACAAGCAAAAGTATGTATACACTCGGCTTTATTCAAAAGCGATTTACTCCTTTATTTTTTAATGAAATTTTATGTTGTTACGAACGTAGCATTTTCAGGTTTATGTAATGTGTAGTATTTCGACGTTGCATTCGTTATTTCACGAAAAAATCGCAATTAAAAGTTGCCAAGTGTTGACATATTGGTGCTCGTGACTGTACAGCTTCAAACAAAGAAACAAATTCTTCAGTTTGTTTCTTATTTTTCGCTTATCTCTGGAACTACCGGTCGGATTTGAAATTTTCTTTTTACATTTGATAGCTCAATTATTGAGGAAGGCAATAGGCTATTTAACATCACACCAAACCGCTTAGGAGCCGAGCAAAACGAAACCACGTATGTAAGATCGTTAAGCAAAAATGAAATGACAGCGCGAGCAGGTCATGCGGTACGACGGGGTAGGTCCGGGGAACAATATATTTCACGCGGACAAAGTCGCGTGCAGAAGTTAGTACTTTTATAAATCTTATTGTAACAAATTGAAGTATAACTCAAGATATTGTGTGTATTCAGAATTTGTGCCTTGGATGATAATAGGCTTGCTTCCAATTACGTGGAAGTCACAAAACAGTACCCGCACAATACATATGTGGGTAGATAGGAGAGTGGGCAGGTGTTAAGACCCTTAGGAGCACAGTCAAAATAAACTAAGTCGTAAGAAAAGTCAGAAAGAATACAAAGCGCAAAAGCATTATCAGCTTATAATGTTCCCACAGCTGGGACACAGGCCTCCTCTCTGTGAAAGGGAGTGGGCCGTAATCCACTGCGTGGGCCCAGTACGGGTTGGTGGATGACAACGAAGCGCGGGCGGGCAATGGGATGTGATGACGTGGGTAGGGGGCCGAAATGTCACACGGACGACGTCGCGTACAGAAGCTAGTACAGACGCCAGCACATCAAGCTAATACAATCTGTCAAATTTCTTTAATAGATTTTCAACTTTATCACTAAAGCATTAAAGTTCAAGGTTGATTGGAAAAATTTGACAGTTTCGGGTAGCTTGACCTGCTGGCGACTGTACCAAATAAATTTTAATAATTTCCATATTGGCAAATGTTTACGCAGGTTAAATGTTTAGTTAGTAACATATGTAGTTTCGTAGTTCCTTGCAAACATAATCTTCTCAGGATCATCGTGTAGCAACAAGGGTTGTCATTTTTAACCTTCATTCTCAAGAAAAATACTTGAGGGTTATCATGAAGGGCTTGCGGACGGCGAGCAATGGGTAGCTCGCCGTCCGGTGAGGACCAGGCCTGGGTCGACGGCGCGTTGTACGCGCGCCTCAAAGAGATGTCAGCACTAACTGGTCGATTGCCAGGGTCGCGGGTTGTTCGAAAGACTTACCGTGGCCCCTTGCACAGGCAACTGAAGGAACACGGGTGGGTTTTAGTCAGTAAAAGTCTGACCTTCACCCAGAGCGGGAGAAGTTATTTGATAATTTCCCAACCCAAAAAAAAGGGTTATCATGAAAATCCCAATCTTTACAAGAGCAAAGCTAGCGTTATCCCTTTGTGTGGTACTTAACGATAGCACACTAGCAATCCAAATCAGTTTTCCATACTTACCATAGCATATTTCTTCAAGCCCGTTCTTTATTAAGAAAGAGCACGCTGCAGTCTTAATAGAAAGTGTCAAAAATTTCACCTGACAACCTTATTGACACACACACACACACCCTATCACTCTCTCACACACACATATTATCAGCTGCCTAGCCTTTTCCCAACTATGTTGGGGTCGGCTTCCAGTCTAACCGGATGCAGCGGAATACCAGCATTTTACGTGGAGCGACTGCCTATCTGACCCGCACAACCCAGTTACTGGGTATCTAATACCCTTTGGTAATACTGTTTGTCAGACTTTCGGGCTACGGACGACCCGTAACGACTGTCAAAGATTCAGCCGGGACCAACAGTTTAACGTGCTTTCCGAGGCACGGAGGGGTCTTGGTATGTGAAGCTGGTCACCCATCTACGGACCAACTGCGGCAAGCGTAGCTTAACCTGATCGATCGACCCGTGCGGCTGTTATTACTTAGCCACAAGTCCCGCACACACACATACATCCTACAAAATCCCCTGACGTGTCGCCGTCCGTATAACTTACAACTACAACTATCAAGCTGGATTACAAACAAGTTGTTAATTGTGGCGAATTACGACGCCCGTTCTGGTTTTACTAATGAGTTCGCCGGTTTCTTGGCAAGCACATATCTTTAGCTTAAACTGTGAGAAGTAAAACAGAACACATCGGTACCAAATGCACCCAAGGAGCTTATTTGTTCTATTTGTAGGTAATGGCGGCTTGAGATTACATTGGTTTGGTGTTAGATACTTTGAATGTTCTTTTGAATCTTTAATTATAATTATGGTAATACAATGATTTGAGTTTTAAGACTTTTTTAATATGTCGAAGGTTCATTCATGATCGGGGGCGTACTTGCGTAACACATTGTCAGAAGCAATGGGTTTAATTTTGACAGTTCAACAACATACATTGCGGTATTTACATTGTTGAGCAGACACATTTTTTGAACATATTATGCAATGGATTAGCAATATTCTTCACACTGATTCAGATTAAGATTGATAGTTTGTTATACAATTAGGGTGCTGGTTTTACCTAACATGACTGTTTCAATCAACTCAGTCTATCGCAGTCCACTGCTGGACATAGGCCTCTCCTAGGCGACGCCACAATACCCTGTCCTCTGCCTTCCGCATCCAGTCTGTCCCAGCCACCTTCTTTAGGACGTCGGTCTATCTAACTGAGGACGACTTTTAATATGCCGAAGGTGTATTCAAGACCGGCTTTTACCTTACTTAGCTGCTTATAGCACAAAAAAGCCAATCGTACAGTTTCTGCATTTATGAAGGTATGATGTAATGAGTTACGTAAAGCAAGCTCATTGGTTTATTTCTTTGTTATAATTTTCTCTAAGAGTGTTACCACACTGAAGATTTGACAGCTTTCCGCGAGTGTGCAAAGTCAACAACGCGATTTGTGAACAATTATGCTCTCTGTAGGTGTGACGTGAGCTAGCTGCGACTATGCGACGTGTTCTCCGCATTTTCACTCTCTCTTGTATATTCACGTTAATCGCTCTCGTAGCGCAAATGCGGCAAACACGTTGCACACAGCGTCCACGCTACGCACACGCAGCGAGCGTATTATAAACTCGCAATCGCCGGTGTAATAAGGCCCTTATTCTTACTAAAAGCGAGATTATATTACAGGTTTACGTGAGAAGCAAATGGAGACATAAGCAAGAATGCAGTCTTCACCTACGTGTTTTTCTCGAGCCTACAATGTTACCATTTCTCCTACCGGCATGAGCGCAGGCAGTCTTATTGACAAAGTGAATTTGGTAGTGGCTGCCAGAAAACAGACACAATAACAAATCTATTGTTGGTGGGCACCGGTGACCGCGGTTTTAGTCAATGACTTAAAAGATCTGCTGCTCCGTGCTCTAAGAAGGATTTAAGCGAAACCCGAATAAATTCCGACATAATTTATGGTAGTCCAAACCAAAGACAAAAGTCTCTGAGAATTCTGTGGAATTCACAGAGACTTTTGTCTATGGTATTGATTCAAGTCGTGTTTATTGTGATGATAAAGCCTGCTTGCTAAAAAAATAAATAAATATTGGCTGTAAAATAATTTAGTGAGAAATACAAATGAAGATAAACAAATGCATGTTTATTTATTTTCGTGTCGGTATATACTACCCACACAACTTCGAATAATTTTATTCCATTTCGACGAAACCGATATTTCGTGGAAAACGTTTGTTTTCGTTGAATGTAAAGGTGAGTAAGTATTTTTTTATTTTTTGCTGCATGATGTTTAGTACATGCTTCAGGAATAAATCAAATCTACCCGTAGGTTGTTTCTAATAGCTCGTTTTCAGCCATAAGACCGCCTATTGTGTCACCCTATGTAAAATTTATATTTTATATCTGTAATTTATATGGTGTATAATAGAGCGTCATCATCATCATCATTTGAGCCGAAAGACATAGGCCTCCCCCAAGCACCCCCACTTCAACCGGTTCTATGCTTCTCGCATCTAACGGGTTCTATGCTTCTCGCATCCAACGGGTTCTAGCGGCCTTCACAAGGTCGTCGGTTCACCTTGTGGGAGGCCTTCCAACGCTACTTTTTCCGGTAATAATAGAGGTAATGTTATCGGTGTAATAGAGCGTATTTTATTCTAATTTTTATAAGAAGTATGGAGACAAAAGTCATGTAAGATTTATGCCTAAATGGGAAAGAAAAGGAAATCGAAACCCTTGTACATTTTATTTTATTTACTGCAAGAAGCGTTTAGTAAGGCCCTATTTCACAACGATATAATCGCAAAATGGCTCATAACCATTCGGTTATGACCCATTTTAGGAGCTATGATTTGTTAAGCGAGGGTATGCTCCCTCGCTTAACAAATCATAGTTCCTAAAACTTAGCTACGGACGGAGTCAAACATCGCGACACTACCGAAACCACCAAACTTTCTGGCATACAAAGGACGGCGTAATCTCTCAATTTTTCCATGCCATGGAAATTGAATTTCTCTACACCATAAAAGACCCGAAAAAGGAAAAGTTCGTGTTATGGACGATTTGGCCAGGCCATTTGGCAAACATTGGCGTTCAAGTTAAAAAGAGGAATGAGTAGTAACGTGGGGGCACTTTAGTATGCGCTAAAGTTTGGCGGTTTCGTGGTACGGGGCACTTATGTTGGTCCATTGTGATTATTTACCTATGTTGTTTGTGTGGTCTTGTAAACAGTATTTGACTTCATACGTTACGGTTAGCTCTTAGGTGATTACACTACGTTGATATTGTTTGGCGAATAATTATTGTAACAAGAACTTCTCAGAAACAGAAAGGCTATTTCTGAGAAGTGATTTTATAAAGGCTAACACAATGTCAGGCTTGTGTTCCCTGAAGGGTTCGGCAGAATTGTATAGCACCCACCCACTCTCCCATCTACCCAGATATGTATTGTGCGGGTACTGTTTTGTGACTTCTACGTAATTGAGAGCAACCTTATTATCATCCACAAGGTACAAATTCTGAATACACACAATATCTTGATTTATACTTCAATTTGTAACGATAAGATCTAAACACCGTGTTCTTCACGTTATCTATAAACTTTGGCAAACGCTTCTATAGCTTCTAGAAATCAAATCTAACAAAGGAAGTATTCCTTAAAAAGGCTACATTACAAAGATATTTGTAATTTCATTTAATGAAATTTAATTGAGCTATGCAGTAAGAAAGGGTCTTAATTTGGCCTATGTTGCCGCTTAGTGCAATTAAAATGATAAATCTATCAAATGCTTCGGATAAAGAGATAAAGAGGCATGCATACCGGGTAATTTACGTCAAGGTATTTAGTTTGTATGAAAATAAACAAAAAAATAAAAAATAAGAATTCATTAATATGTCCATAATGATTTTTTTTCCATGGTCTGAACATCTGAAGGCCAATTCTCGTAATTTAAAACGTTCAAAATCTAGTCGCAGTCTCCTCTCGGCGACAAACAAATGTCAAAAACTTGTCAAAATGTAGGGAAATTAGACGTATTTTTGTCAGATTGAGACTGAGATCAGGCTGTGAACGTTCTTAAAATTACGAGAATTGCCCCCCCAAGTTCACGTATCTCGTCCGGAACACGGTGTATAAGTACTACATTCTGCTCGCGACTTCGTCCGCGTGAAATTTCTTGTTCCACCGCCCCAACCCGTCGCATCGCATCGCCTGCTGTCACTACGTTTTCGCTTAACGTTCTTTCCGACTTTTGTTTCGTTTTGCTCGGCTCCTGAGCGTCATAGTGTGATGTTAAGTAGCCTTCCTAAAAAATTAGGCTATCAAATGCAAAAAATATTTTTAAAATATGAGAAATGACGACCTCCACCGTGACCTTAAAATGGAACTCGTCACCACCATCATTAAAAAATTTGTTGAAGCCCATGAACACAGACTCACCCACACACACACACACCCTCACACACAAACACTCCCCACAATTACCTTTTAAGAACATGTATGTATGTATTTTGTAAAACGTGTCAATCCCTTAAAAGTACACTGTCCTTCAAGATACAGGATTTTCCTAGTTTGAAGGGCAAGGGTCTTCTCAAATGAAAAACTAAAAACACATGTTACCTAGGCTTAGTCTTTTAGTAAAATAAATAATTACTTACTTACTTACTTACAGACTTCACCGACATGTGAATGTCGGGGCAATTCACCTGCTAGACAACACGGACTTAGTGCGTAGGCTAAAGAGAACTAAACCATTTGAGTTAGTGTAATATTTATATAGTGAATGAATAATAATGCGGTGCAATTGGTGCTATACATGTAACACATGAACAAAGTGTTTTATCAATTATCAGACCCTAAGAAAGTGCTACGAAACTGTGTAAAAGTGCAAATTGACACTATTCTCAGTTATAGCATAATCTATCTCGTAAAATATTAAATTAGAGTTAAATTGCTTATTAGTCTGTTAGGCTAGATTGTAATCCATTACTATGAACTTTAGTTCTTATTAATAAAGAAAAAAGAAAATCTGACTGGCAGTTCTAGAAATTAACGCGTTCAAACATACAAACCAACAAAAAACAAACAAACCTCAGCATTATTATAGATACAAAACAAATTATACCAGTTTTACCAAATCAACTGATAGAATGGCGTTGGACGAATATTAACGTTCAATTTCATTCCCCTTTGATAAATGAACTTGTGAAATTAAATAACTTCGGAATCTCCTTCCAAACAATTGAGTTATAAATTTAGATAAATAACCCGACGCAAACTTGTATAATTTGTCATAATTAGTGGTATTGGTAAAAAATAATATTAATTTAAATATTCAATTTGTATAATAGAATAAATCAATGATTATTGTCATTATGTACTTTAGAGAGGGTTATGGCTCAGTAATAGCAGCCGCTAGCTGTGGTTGGTCCGTGGATGGGTGACCCTTCCGTGCCTCGGAACGCACGTTAAGCCGGTGGTTCCAGCTGTCATTCGTGGATCTTTGGCAGTCTTTACGGGTCATCATCATCAGAAACACGAAAAAAACCAGACTTACCCAGGGGTATCGTATTACCTAGTAACTGGGTTGTATAGGTCAGATAGGCAGTCACTTCATGAAAAATACTGGTAAAGTATAGTATAGTATTCAGCTGCACCCGATTAGACTGAAAGCCGACCACAACATAGTAGGGTAAAGGTTAGGTACATGATGACTTTACAGATGATTTTTTATACAATAAAATACCATAATATTATCATTGATGGCAATCGACCCCAGTCCCTATAAAATGGGATGTAAACTTGACAAACAGGACAAATGTAAGGGTACCATACTCCTCTGACTACCACTTTGAGCACTACAGGCGTAATGTTTAGTTTTATTTATTTATTGAGGATCTCCAACAAAGGATACACATATACAATAGAAAATTACAGTAATAAAAAAGGTTCTTTTACGTGTGCTTTTAAAATATCATAAGGAAAATTTCCATACAGAAATATTCAAGATCACTACGCATGGCCACAAAATGGAAACCCATGTCAGAGGTGACAACCTTAGAGTGGCCGTTAGAATAGGACCAATGATGCAAAAAAGCCATAATATACATACTTACATAACATAGTACCCTTGATCCCAGAAGGGTTAGAGAGCTGTGTTCAGTAACCAAAAGAGATAAGTAACCAGGAAGGTCGGATATACACTCGAGAGCAATGAATCCGGGTCACTTGAAGAATCCTAAAAATCTCGGAAACTAAAAATGCTAGGTTAATGCAATAAATTGTATTTAATAGACAATGTAATACTCCTTAAATGAAGGTATTAAAACTTCTTAGTTATTGTAAAGTTATATCATAAAAAAATCAAATTTGAAAAAGGGCCACTTTCGAAGATGGAACTACGAAATTACAGCATTTGGTTTTGCTTTTATTTGTAATCTGTCATTTATGTGGGTACATAAACCATGTTGATAGTGCTCTATATTCATTATTCAAGCTGAAATTATGTCGCTTACGCCTGAAGAATGCACCAGAATACTTACAATGCTGGAAACCGGCCGGAGTCAGCGCGATACAGCCAGGACTGTCGGTGTGTCGCTGTCAACAGTACAAAGAGTTCTCCGACGTTACGAAGAAACTGGTTCTAACCTACGCAGACCAGGAACGGGCAGAACCAGGTGTACCACAGCACGAGAAGACCGATACTTGGTGAACACCATGCTTCGAAGTCGCTTTCTCACAGGAACTGAACTCACAAATCAGTTTCGACGCCTCGGAGGAAGTAACCCAAGTGCATGGACAGTAAGACGTCGGCTTGCTGAATCTAACTTAAAACCCCTTAGACCTGCAAACGGCCCTAAACTGGAGCGTGGGCATCGTATTTCAAGACTAAGATATGCCCAGAGCCACGTAAATTGGAGTATTGAAGATTGGTCAAAAGTTATGTTCTCCGACGAATCAAAATTTATGCTCTACAAGCACGATGGAAGACACAGAGTGTATCGAAGACCAGGGGAAAGATTCAAGCAAGCATGCAATGAAGAAAAAGTAGCCTACGGTGGTGGGTCTGTACTTGTGTGGGCCGGAATTTCTTCTGAAAGTCGCACAGAGCTGGTGATCATAGAAAACGGCTCTTTAACTAGCGTAAGATATGTGGAAGAAATCCTCAATGATCACGTTGGTCCATTTATGGTCAATTTAGGTGAGGATGCTATATTTATGCATGACAATGCCCGACCTCATACAGGTAGGATTGTGAATGACTACCTTCAAGAGATGAACATTACTCGTATGGAGTGGCCAGCGCGCAGCCCGGATATCAACCCGATCGAGCATGCTTGGGACGAGCTAGGCAGATGCGTAAAACAACGAAACCCTCCCCCAATCACGCTTCGTGAGCTCAAAATTGCTCTCACAGAGGAATGGGAGAATATTCCCCAAAATCGTATAAGGAACTTGGTGTACAGCATGCCAAACCGCGTAAACGCAGTAATGGAAGCACGAGGAGGCAATACGAAGTATTAAAATTCAAGAAAATCGTAATAAAGTTCAAAAATTTCATGTTTCCTATTTTTGTTTTAAGGAGAGATCAGCAGTTTTTTTCTTTATGTAATTTTGTGTTAATAAAATGTATGGTGACTCATATTTTTTTTACTTTCATTTAAGGAGTATTACATTGTCTATTAAATACAATTTATTGCATTAACCTATCATTTTTAGTTTCCGAGATTTTTAACATTCTTTAAGTGACCCGGATTCATTGCTCTCGAGTGTAGTTGAAGTTTAGTAAGAAACCGATGGAATCGAATTATATTTCATTCAATAAATTGAATGAAATATAATTTTGATAAATGAACTGCTTGTTTTCTATTATTTTAATTAAATTTTATTCATTTCAACGGTTTCTTACTAAACTTCAACTACCGTAAAACGGGGTGAACAGGGATGCAGGGGTGAATCGGGACGAAACTTTAAAATGGATTTTAACGTTGAAATAATATAGTTTGATAACAGAAAAGACTCTAATGTGTTTACTGTTTTTTAATTAAAGAGTAAGTGTCCTTGTTAGCAACCAACTATATTATTTTAAAGTACAAATCCATTTTAAAGTTTCGTCTAGATTCACCCCTGCATATCTATTCACCCCGTTTTACCGGTACATATATCCGACGACCCGGTTACTTATCTTCTTCTTTTCGTTATCTGGTGACCATACCTATACATACCTTCCTATGTTCACCCACATTACGTTTCTAATGTTTTGCAAGTCTCTTATTATAGGGGCCGAGACAATTAAATTAAAATTCATTTCTTTCGGGTAACTAGGCCCATAGAAGACAATTTACAAAGCATTTCTTACTAATAATATAATATAATAGAATAAAATGATAATAAAATAAATTCATAATAAATGTCAAAAATTCAAATGCATTCAAATTAAAATTATGAAATTACGATACTTTAAATACCATTGCCTTCAACCAGAGGGGCAATTTTCGTAATTTTAAGAACGTTCACAGTCTGATCTCAGTCTCAATCTTTCAAAAATACCTCTAATTTCCCTACATTTTTGATAAGTGTTGACATTTGTTTGTCGCCGAGATGACACTGCGACTAGATTTTGAACGTTTTAAATTACGAGAATTAACCTTCTGATACGAATACAGACTCCGGGCGTCCCTCCTGGAAAAACCCATTAACATAATGCCCAACCTAGGATCCGAACCCAAGAGCTCAGCAGTAGAACTTCAAAAACAAATACCTACCTCTCTTAATGAATCCCCACATCTCGTTATCTACAAATCCACATGAATCAATTAAATATGTTTAATTGATAGTCTCTCCAACCTACAGTTTGAAGTGCAATCCGCAAACAGAAGTGCAAACTAATAACTTTCATCGTGTGGTTAGTAGGGAAACACTATTTCAAACTGGTATTAATGTTCGTTCTACTAATTTATTGCTTCACTAGATCCTATTAAAGGCGTAGGGTTAGTTTTGAGAGCCTTTGGGTTTTGTTCTAATAGGATTTTATGAAGTTGATTTATGTACGGAGTTATTTTAGTGTGAAATAATATGTATTAAATATTTGGTGGGTATTTTAATAAACAAATAGCAGTGTAATCTATGACAACACGGTTAGCGCAGTGGCTGAGCGATCGGACTGCTGCGCTGCGTGTTGCGGGTTCGATTCCCGCACAGAACAAATATTTGTAAGTCCTACGTGTATTTGTTCTGAGTCTGGGTGTTTTTCTATCTATAATATGTAAGTATTTACAAAAAAAAAAAATGTATATAAGTAGTTTATCAGCCATCTTGTTACCATAATACAAGCATTAGGTTGCTTAGCTTGGGACTAGATGGCGCTGTGTGAAATGTCCAGGGATATTATTAATCTGCTACGTCTGTCGTAGTCTGTTGCTACGGCGTAGCAAAGTGCTACGTCATCATGCTACGCCAAATGTAAAGCTTGATTTTCCTAAAATAGCGGTTTCGCCACATACATACTTTCCACGATAGCACTGTGGTGAAAGTAGGCATATCTTCTCCTTAATTAAAATCTTAAATACATTCACTGACAGACAACGTAATTATGCTCAAGAGTTCCTTACACAAACATACAAACTTTCATCCATTTTTTAATCCGTGTAGGGGATGAATTTTACAAACATTTTCAAAGTGCTCAGTTTCTTTAAACTATGTATAAAGTTTTACTAAGGTATACTATGTGAAAGTTTGTAATTTTTGCTGATAAGAAATCCCATCGGGCATACTGTCATTTCACTCCAGATTTCTCTAAAATGACTGACATGAAGTGGTTTTGTTTGTTGCTTTGCATCATTTTTACGGTGGTCCTCGTTAACCACAGCTCAACCAAAACAACGTCTACTTTTATATCTTTAGTAAAACAGCTTCTATATATCTTTAGTAAAACAGCTTCTTGTCCCCGCTCTGCATATGGTGATAAAATAAAATACACAGAATTTAATAAGAGAATTTATGCGATAAGTGACTGCCCGACCCTGAACGTATTACGTATTAAAAATATTAACAAAGACTTTTATTACTGAACCTCGGTTCTTCATTTTTACGATGGTATTGAAGTAAACTGTTTATAGCGGTATGAACGGGAGTTAGGTTGAGTTTTATTAACCTTTTTTTGGTCGGACTCCTTGGAGTTTTAGATTTTAGGCCCCATTGGTTTCAAAATGGGTTTGCGGTGGATTAAGTTTGGTAAAATGACTTGGTAACTTCTTGTTTTATATTGTTGTTTGTTCTTTTGTCTGTTAGATAATTTTCGTTTTTATTATTATTTATTTATTAGTAATTGAATATATTCTTCAGGCCGGATTTTTCAATCGTCAGATAATTTTTAACTGAAAAAATAAATGTTGCGGTTTGACAGTTTTTGTATAGAAAATATGTCAAATGGTGATATTTATTGTTCAGTAAAAAAATATCTGACAATTCGAAAATCAGCCCTAAGAAGTACATTATTGTTTTTTTGCAGGCATTGTATATTGACTACGTCAACGGAATACTTCAATGAACTGTTCACTTTAATAAAAATCCATATAAATAATTTTATTTCGGTGGTACTATTTTTCATACAAAAAGCTTTCTGGGAATTATACGGAATATAAATGAGTAATACGAGGAATTCCGCTGTATATCTCATAAAGCAGGCTAAAATACTTTTACACATATAGGCAGACAAATATAAATATTGTCAGTAACAATTTATAAAAACTTCATAGTTTTTACCTTCGATTACATTTATTTTCATAAATTTCTTACACATGACTTCCAACAACTCTTTTATAATAAACATTTTTCTAAAAAAGAAAAGGATTTGGGAGACCAATAAAAAAAAATCTGGAGGATTTTCCTTTATTCAGTGACCAGACTTTTGTTGTGGGTCCTTTGTGTCCGAAAATGTGAAGATTTTATGACTACCCGAGTGTGGGCCACTGCCCTTATAACGTTAGCATATTAATGCGTTAAAAGCCCTTCGTAATTATGATAAAGTATGTAATAAATAGACTTTCTTTTGTTGCTTTAAACACTTACCCCCTTATTACAAAACAAGGTTTTTTTTTCGATCAGGTTTAAACCACTGACCCAGTTATTGAATTAAGAACCCAACTTTTATAGAAATTGGGTTCTTTATACAAAAATGACAGCTTAGTTCGGTGCTAAGTTGTCATTTGAGTGTTAAGAACTTTGCCTAAATCGAAATAAAGTTTGAAATATAAGTACTGGGTACTGGCTCAATAGTTAAGGCTAGAACTAAAGTTAGGTTTCGTTTTGTAATAAGACTGATACTGTTTTGGCAAATATTATTGACGGGCCTTTGAAATATTACTTTTTATCATCATCATCAGCCTATAGCAGTCCACTGCTGGACATAGGATTTCGGCAACTCTCATCCAGCTGCTACCGGCCATCCTCCGAAGGTCATCGATGAGTAATAGTATGATCCTACCTTACGTTTACCGATTCGCAGACTCGACTGAAGAACACGTAATCAATAATTACTTTTAGTAACTCCTAAAACATTATTAATTTATTGAAAATCAATATACCTACCTTCAGATTACCAAGTGCATTTAGATTTTTGAGTATAAAGCGATATGACTGACCTAACCGGCTCATACCTTGACCTTGACGACACGGTTGGCGCAGTGGTTAAGCGATTGACTGCTGCGCTGCGTGTCGCGGGTTCGATTCCCGCACGGAACAATTAATATTTGTATGACCTACATGTATTTGTTCCGAGTCTGGGTGTTTTTCTATCTATAATATGTATGTATTTACAAAAAAAAAAAAATGTATATAAGTAGTTTATCAGCCATCTTGTTACCATAACACAAGCATTAGGTTGCTTAGCTTGGGACTAGATGGCGCTGTGTGAAATGTCCAGGGATATTATTATTATACCTACTTAGCAAAACGATTAAAAAGATATTCAAGCTCTCAATAAAGGTAATTCAAGCAAGTAAAAAAAGCTTTTCAAAAGATTTTCAGATTTACCTTAGAAAGATCCAGGAAACCTCAAAAGCAGAGACGAAACCATTCACCAAGTCTTTTCATTTCAACTTTTTCAGCATCAACAAGGCACTGAATAACTGCACTATTTACTAGAAAATGAATTGGCCAATCTGCACGCCACGGGTTAAGGGCTATGTGCATTTATTTGAACGGTACCGCGCGTTAACTGTGCGGTTACAAAGCGGTTGTACAGCGGTTAGTAATGACGTCATCTGTATGGAGGTTCTCATTAGATGTGCGGTTGAATGTGAATGACTTCATTTTGTCAATCGTTCGGCTAATGTTGCAGATCATTTTAGTTTTGTCTTTTTTTTTGAAGTGGTGTGGCTCAAATGTTAATTTAGGAAGGCGTGGATTACATAACCAGCCTATAATGTTCCCACTTCTTCCCAGAAGTCACAGGCCTCATTTCTGTGAGCGGTAACTAACCACGCGGCCCCGGGTGCGGATTAGTAGATGTCACATGCGTTCAAATTTTTGGTTCTAGGACATGCCTGCAAGGCATGCTTGCCATACTAGGCAGGCATGTGTATTAGTTGATGCTAGGAACAATCTAAGAAACAACTAGCTGACCCGTCAGACGTTGTCCTGGTCTAATACAAAAAACTCTTATGAAAAACCACGTTTTTCCCGAATTTACCAATTTTACCAATGTCCCCAAAAATCTTAATTACCTTTTTTTAAAAATTGGTCTACTCTGTCCCACTGCTGAGCAAAAGCCTTCCTCAAAACCTTCCAGGCATTTTTTTCTAGAACCACCTAGAGCCAACCCTTGCGGTACGGACTATTAAAAATATTAAAAAGAATGTACCAAATCGGTCTAGCCATTTTCAAGTAACGCATACCAAGGAACAGCATTTATTTTTTTATTTATATAGATTTAGTAAAAGAGTCTAGTAAGCTCTTTGTGCTCGCATATAAACAATCTTTAAGCTAGACGCAAACGCTGAAGGCATTGAAAAATGACAACACAAACCAGCAGCGCTTTAAAGCGATGAAAAAATGCTACAAGATGCACTCTAAGTTCTGGTACTGAACTGTTTACAGCTCTGCAGCTTATATTGCGCTGGTGACACCACTCCCCATTTCCGTTCCATTTTCGCGATTTTTAGCCAAACTACGTTCCACACTGCCAATATTGAAAAGCGAGGCGAATATTTGGCATGGAAAAGCTTTGAACACCCGAGGAGTTTTAGTATATGAGACACACGACCGCTCGGCGAGAATCGTCGAGTTGTTATTTTATGTTTTTGGTTCGAATTTGTATTTTTTATAGTTCGATTCTTGTGTTTCATAAAATGACTTCATGAAATCAGCCCTACTGGGCTCGAATTGGGGTAAGTTGTCTTTCCTAAAAATGGCCATTTCAGACATGAATCCACATGGTCTTCACATGATCTGACCAAGAATATGTCTGGACTTTAAAAGAGACTGTGACCTCTGAGTTTGTTTCGGCATTTCATCTCAGCGTAAGATAGGAAACGCCGAACTCATCTAGCTTATTTATTTTTATAATATGACGTGTAAAAGTGATTCCGATATCCTATTTACAGAATAAATAATTTTCATTTAATTTTAATTTTTTTTCAAACCTTAATTAATTTGAACTTACAAATTCAGTATATAATAGAGATCTTTTTTTTGGGTGGGAAATCATCAAATCATTTTTACAGCTCTGGGCGGAGCGGGACACGACTCAAACTGTCAGACTTTTACTGATTACAACCCACCCGAGTTCCTTCAGTTACCTGGGGCTAGGGGCCACGGTAACTCTTTCAAACAACCCGCGACCCTGGCAGGAGGTCTTAAAACCTCAAATAACTATCGCCAAACTCACACAATATGTTAAATGTACTTGAAGGGTTAAACTTAGCCAAATACTAACGTAACTAATGATTTAGCATAACAGTTTTAGACAGGAAATCGATATAGTTCGTAAGTGAACATTGTTTCAAATGTCCGCGTCTCAGGCATAGTTATGGTAAGTTGGACGCATAGCATTTACTTATTAGTTCCGACAGGCAAGTTGCTAGCAAGTTGTTGAACTGCTCGCCAGATTCGGTGTACGGCAATGAGTACTAAACTGGTTTTATTAGCTTTATATCGCGAACACAAACAGGGAACAGTAAGTTCACTTTGTGTGGAAGTGCGCTATTGGAACAGCTGTTATTTCTTGGACTAAAACTTGGTGAAGATGAGTTTGCTAGAACTTAAGGTGTTTTAAACAGTATCTATGACTGGCGATACTTAAACGTGCTTCCGGCTCACCTTCAGGTCAGCTAAGTGGCCACTCAAAACTCGAAGTATTTGTTTCAATTAAACCATTTACAGGCACTTTTGAATTTTCAAAAACTCGGTCAGTTAGTTAGAAAGTTGAAGCCCATTCCAAAACGTAGTTCTCTATGGAGAAGAACGGGCAAGAAACTCAAGGACATTCTTTTAAATCAAGATAATTAAATAGACAAAATTCTTCTATATTTGAGAACAATGTAAAACAAAATGAAACAATTCAAAATTAACGATTTTTTTTTGGGTTATCGATAGTTCATCTAAGGCCTTTGTTTAGGATTGAATGTTTTGTGTATTTGATGTACTGTATTGTACCTGTGGGCAGGTCTATGGCGTCTCGTTGTTTGAAATCTACACAAGAAACACCACATAACATGAGGTTTTCAAATTGAAGGCTGTCGAATATCGGTTGTTCAAAGCCTTGTATTGGTTTATGAAAAATCGTACTGTTACATGTTTCGAATACGTCAAGACACTACCAACAAGTTCCAAGCTTTTATGAAACGTGCACCTACGCGAGGTTTTTTTTCTATCCAGTGAAACCGTATTTGATAATCAACATATTAATGCCTGCTAGATCTACCATCGCCATCCACCACCATTACCATCCATCACCATCCACCAACCACCACCACCATCCATCCACCAACTCGACCCCATCCACCATCACCATCACCACCCCATCCCCATTCACCATCTAGGCAGATAGTTCCGCTACCAATTATGCTTACCTACTGACTTACCAAAGGTTTTCGCCAACTTATTGATATTTTTGAATTTTCAACGTTACACAACGTCTGCATTCCTCGAAGGGTTAGAGAAGGTGTACTCATACCTGACTAAAGTTATTTGGCATTTTTTGGCTTGCTCGTGCCTATACAAATGAGTGACAGAGAGAGAGAGGGGGGAGTGTGAGTGGCAGAGAGATTGAGAAAAAAAGAGAGTGTGTGTACTCGTATGAGAGCCAGAGTCAACCTTCTAATGTTATGTTATGTATTCATGGAGATTGTATGAAACGTATTACACAGATGGCTTTATTAATATGCATAAGCTTTCTGTCACTTACTTGCACAGTGTATTATTAACTAACATAGCGCGGTACCCGCACATAAACTGCGACTCTTTTTACGGCACCGCGAGAATTAACGTAGCCACGTAAACTTGAGTTATTAAACTCAAATACCTACCTTAACATTTTGTTGGAGTTCGGATTTTACTTGGCAAATCACAAGCTTAAAGTATCGCCGACAAAGAAAACTCTTCCTTTGTTAATTTATATTGTGTAATTTTATTTGTACGGTATATTTTATGATCATACTGTAGTGAATACTTCTTGGCTTCAAGTTTTTGTAATTAAGCAGAATTTTGCTCTGAATACTTAGGACTTGTTTAGGTTTCCTCGAAAAGTTTTCGGCAAGGCTTTTAGGGTTCTGACCCCGTCTCTGAGTCTTTGACTTAGGGTTTATAGAGGTCGCATAAAATCCTGAAGGTTCTTACATAATATACACGGTCGGTACTGTGAGTTTATTATGTCTTTAATTGTACCGTTGGTCTTGTGGTCGCAAGTGCGAATGTTGAGGTCCTTGGTTGAATTCCCAGGTCGGGAAAATTGTTATTAGGTTTCTCCAATTGGAATTTTTTGGAATTTCTCAGTAACAGCCTGGAGCTAAAATAGCAGTGATGACCCAGTGGTAAGGGCCCCAACTTACGAGTCGTTGGTCGTGAGTTCGAACCCAGGTAGGCACTTTACTTTGTGTAAATAATTTCATCACCCCTGCTCGCAAAACGGTGAAGGAAAACATCGTGAGGAAACCGGCATGTCATCGGCAAAAACTCGAAGACATGTATGACATCTACCAGCCCGCACTGGGCCTGCGTGGTGGATTACAGCCCACTCTCTTTCTTGAAGAAAGGAGTCCTGTGTCCCAGTAGTAGGAACGTTATAGACTGATTATGGTAGCCTCGATTTTGATAGTGCCAACTATCCGTGTGATTCCTTCGTGCCTCGAAAAACAGGTTAAGGTGTTGATTCTGCGCCCGATCTTTGTCAAATTGCCGTCCCATCAGACTATGAGAATGAAGGACGTGGGGTGCACCTGTGTCTGCGCATACACTTGTGCCATAATAGTTCCCGCGTAGATGGGTGGTCTCCGTTAGGATTGGCTGCCATGGCCAAAATTCGGCCTGGAAGGCAATTATAGTATGTAACGCCTAATAGTAATGTATAACCGTATATCAGGTACAAAACGAGGTCCCAAAATCCGATGTTTTACGATAATGTCTTGAACGGTTAGTGTTATCATAAACACTATTACCACCATAACTCTGCGAGAATATCTTCGACTAAAATTTTCTTTGTCATTTTGCAGATGGAAATGATAAATAATTCATCATTCGAGCCTTACTTAGACTAAGTACACCATATTTCATATCGGGCCCTTCTGTGGATACGACATAAAATACAGTCGAGGTAATCCTATCCATCTATGATTTATATGAAAGAAGGGTCAATGTGGAAATTTCATAAGCGATATATCACCGTTTCCTATGCAGAACTATTAAGATACGAAGACTTATAGGAATGGTATAATCGCCAGGCGTGGCGATTGATGACGCAATCGTAAACACGTGGCTCTGGTAGTAAATATGGCGTCGTTTTCCATAATAATTTGTTTCAGTGATGGAGGATTTGCTTGGTCATATTTCAAAGATATTATTAATTTATGTTACCGTGTTTTCTTTGTGTGTTTAAGTCATTCAGGGAGTGTTTATTTTAGCTCAGTTTTTGTAGAAATATGTTGTGTTTGAAATCCTTTCTTCGCAACATACAGGGTGTTATTGACAGCCCTCCACAAAAACACAGGATTGATTCAGCTCCTTATTCTGAATCATATCCCACTGAAAATTTTCTCAGGAAAAAAAAAATTATGCCGTTTTTTCTGCTGATATTCCTTTATTTCAATGTATAATTACGTTCTCTGTATGCAACACTCCATTTATGTAAATAAAACAGCTGAAAACAGCCTCGCTCAAGCTCGCTGCGCTGCCGTCCGCTACGTGCGTTTTGCCACGGTAACGATAGCGTTGCGTGTGAGGTAATAAAACAAATCTGTTTTTTTGGATTCCCTTAATGTTCCTGAAAGAATTACATGTACCGGTCATCTTAATATGATGTACTGAAGCCACCCTATCAGTTTGCGGAGGGCTGTCAATAACACCCTGTATACTGATGAGTGCTTATTTATAATATATACTGCATATTCGCAGTCAACTGCGAATATGCAGTATATACCGTTGGTCTCGTGGCCGCAAGCGCGACCGCTGAGCGTGGGGTCCTGGGTTGGATTCCCAGGTCGGGTAAAGTGTTATTGAGTTTTTCAATAGGAATTTGGAAGTTGGCGGTGTGTTACCGCCGTGCCTCGGAAAGCACGTTAAGCCGTTGTTTCAGCGCCTGATCTCCATCCGGTCGTGTTGGATTGCGTGTCGTCCCATTGGACGATGAGAGTATGAGAAGAGAGAGTGCACCTGTGTATACGTACACACTTGTGCACTATAATGTCACCCACGCCGAAGGCTAGTTCTCCGTTAATATTGGCCGCGCAAGGAAGCTCTTCCCACAATTAATGGCCGCCTCACGAAAATAAAATCGTATATTTAATATTTTGGTTATAGACTTCACACATTCATATTTTTCTCTTCTTGATCTCACACACTATTGTCTACATTTCTTTTTTTACTTCTCCTTTCGCAGGTCTGCTGGAAGAAATTTCTTAAGAAATAAGCACTACCTTTGTACTCATATTATGATTATGTCATATCAATATGTATTTTACTGTGTGTACATAAATAATAAAATAAATAAATAATTTTCCAATCCGTTTAATATATTAAAATCTAATCCGCTGTTTGGCATTGGATTTAGAATAAATCGCTGCTCTAAAGCGAATGAATCGGAACTAAATTACAAATATACGTTATAAATGAAAATAGATTACTTAATTAGTCACGCATTCAGATCAAAACAGAGCGCCACGTTTGATCTAAAAGCAAGCATTTCGAATGAACGAGGTACAAATTAAATTAATTTGTTGAAGCTTTCCGCTACTTTCAATCAAAACATTTTATTTATGTTCTCTTCAAAGGAAAATAACGAAATAAATTGAAAATACCTTCCTTTGTAATTAAGGGGTAGGCACCCGCTTTTGACAGATGAGTAGTGAGATCCAACTTTGTTATGGCTTGGTTTTTATTTAATTTGCCTGTAGACAAAGTTTGCAATGTGGTTTTGAAAAACAAAGACTTCTCAGTCGTCGATGGTCGACTAAGGCTCAATTTACACTGCCGCAGAACGGAGTGGAAGCGATTTCTTTTTGTACAAAGCATAATGAACTTTATGTCAAAAGTGTAACACACAAATTAAATATACAGATATGCACAGGTCGCGCATCTTCTGGAGAATTATCGCGCATTCTCGGGAATTCCGGCAGTAATAAGCTCGTATGTAGTTTGTACGTTAGACAATTGACATAAAGTTAATTTGCTATGTATAATATCGCTACGAAAACTCGCTTCCACTCCATTCCGCGGCAGTGTAAATTGAGCCTAAAGGATTATGTGACAAGCAGAGACAGCATTTATGCTTTAGGTACTGAAACTTTTATGTTTATCTCTATACGATAATGGTGCAAGATGACTGAGGGCTGATTTTACCAAATTTTTATACCTAGAAAGTCTTATCGTCAGCATAAAGATTTTCCATACTAGAACTGTCAGACGTCAATTTTAATCTACGGATAAAAGATATCTGACTTTGGTAAAATCAACCTTAATAACATACCATTACATAACATCACGGCTAATTTTCCCTGAAGAGTAAGAGGTGTACCTGTAGTATGTACACAGAAATTTTGTCAGAAAAATAAAATGGACAAATGATGATATTTTGATTGCATAAGAATAATCAGCCTATATTGTTTCCACTGGTGGGACAAAATCAAAAGTTTTATTCAAATTAGGCTGAGAATCAGCACTTTTCGAACGTCAAAATTACAAAAGACAGTCCCCCAAAAACGCACGCCCTTCACCACTTCCTAGTGCTATCGCTGGGAAGAAGAAGTGGCGCAACAAACTTCCCAGCAGCACAGCTGTCTGTTTAGTTAGAATATAGTTGCATGTATACAATACTAGGACACCGGTTTTCTCTCAGTGAGAGAGAGCCCCGCCCGTAATCCACTACGCGGGTCCAGTGCGGGTTGGTAGATGTCATACGTCTTCAAATGTTTGGTTCTAAGACATGCCGGTTTCCTGACGATGTTTTTCTTTACCGTTTTAAGAGCAGTTGTGTGGTAATCGTTTACACAAAGTAAAGCGCCTGACTAGGTTCGAACCTACGATCTACAACTTGAAAGTCGCGGCCGTTACCACTGGACCACCAGTGCTCGGCCAACCCTGTTTTTATTGTATAGTATATTTAAACAAATCAGATTTTTTTGGAACGAAGTTCCTTATCGCGCGTTGCGAAAGGGGGCTAGACGGAAAAAAATTAAGACCAAAAGTTGGAACGACACTTTTTGCTATAGTTGTAAGCCGTGCGGCGTGCGCGTGTTTCTCTGTCTGTCTCTCTCTCTCTCTCTTATAGAAAGCAAGCCAGTTTTTTTTGTCTGTGTTTTTTATTTGTTAATAATAAAAAAATATTATTATCTTAAAAAAATATTTTTTTTTTTACAATTCCTTCACTAATTAATCGAAAGGAACTTATTTCCATCCGGGTGTCCCTTGACACCTCTCAAGTTTTTTTTCAAACAATTGCTCACAATTTGTAGCTACGTTTATAGAATCTGCATTACAACAAGCATCTCAACAAATAAGCTCATTGTTTTCCATTCCCGATACAAAAACGTTCACTCAAGAAACATCCAGATCCAACAATCCTCTTTACATAAAATATATCTCTCCTCGCATTACTTCCTTGCGAATGTCGTAACGCATTTAGGCGTTCACCTCGAGCCCTATAAGGTTTAACATAATATCATAAGATATTTCAGCAAGACTAACTGACGAAAAGTTGTTTACCTAACTTTTGATTGCCTTCTTACTCCGTTTGTTTACTTTTTTACTTAGAACGGGAAATATTATAAAACTTTTTTCGTTAAAGGCTCGAAGGTACATAAATGGGTTTAGAACTCGTTCGCCTTACTAAAATTTGTTTACCTATGCGCTGTTTTTGTTGCTCTTTCGGATCTCGCGTGAAAGGTTTTGTTAATGGAGGAGGACGAGAAGAGATGTCGATGTTTAATTGGGGTTTTTTATTCCTTCAATTAAATTCATTCATTTGTTTCAATAAACAAATGAATGAATTTAATTGAAGGAATTGTTAAATAACACGTTTTTAAGGCTCTTTTGACTGTATTTTATTATTACTTGACACAAATTATCCTAAGAGTTTCGAACAACATTTTATAATTGGTTATTTCTTAATTGAAGACATTTCAAACAGCTGAAATGGCTCTCAATTCAAAAGCAACTATTAACGCTTACTTAATCCTTATTCAATGTCAATTACCCCACGGCCAGAGTCAAACAAGTTGCGTAATTACAAATTGTAATTAAATCTAAAACATTGGCCGTTCGGCTTGGCCATCCCGGACTTCCTAACTTAATTCGGAGCACGGAACAATTCCTGACGCCGCTGCACGGTAGGAGTTGGGATCAAGTGCGTTTTTGCGTCTGCCTTGCGGCTGTATACTCCCCAACCAATTACTGTACGCTACTTTAATTACACAACTTGTAGCGAATAAGTTTCAGCTGAAATTAGATTAAAGGTAATTTATTACCTCAATTCTCACTTTATAAATTACTTTTGTAATTAAGGTCTCAATTTAAAGTTCCGCTTGTTGGTCCGGACACGTGTTAACAAATGAGTTGGCAAGTTACACGATAGAATTGTATGAAGATGAATGTGGACTATAAGGCCAAATATAAATCATGTTTTACTTCCTTGATGAAGAGAAAATAATTTGGAACATTATGTATCTTTAGCTCCCTTAACTACGACGCACGTGGGTGAAGATATTATGACCTATCTTTTGACATCGAAATTAATCTGAATATCCTTTCCCCAACTATGTCGGTGTCAGCTTCCAGTCTATAATGCAGCTGAATACCAGTATTTTACATTGAGCGACTGCCTATCTGACGTCCACTATCCAGTTACTGGGTAACACGATACCCCTTGGTAAGACTGGTTGTCAGACTTTCGGGCTATTGACAATCCGTAACGACTGTCAAAGATCCAAGAATGACATCCGGGACCAACGGCTTAACGTGCTTTCCGACTCACGGAGGGGTCTCGGTATGTAAAGATCTACGGACCGAGCGAGGACAGCGTAGCTTTTCCTGATCGGTCGACCCGTGCGGCTGTTATGGCGTAGTTACGGTACCGTCCTATTTTTCGACGTATAAACGCATGATTTATACATACATATAGTACCTATAGTAAAAAGTACCACATAACTGTCAAAATAGTGACTAACTAACCTCAATCCTAGTAAATGTCCCTTTATTTCATTTCTAAACCTGACTAAAACAAAGTTGGAAAGCTAAAATTAATTTAATGCACACAGTTTCAAAGCGCGTCCTTGATTGGCTTAGTGTCACCGGCGTGTTAGGACAGGATATGACATTCCAGATTATAACGCTCAACTCTCGTACTATGGAGATTCCAAATTTCGTAATTCCGAGACTCTTTTTCTTGTTCTGACGTTTTTATGAAGAGGAGATAATAGAGTTGGATGATGAGATATTGCAGGTGGTTTCGTTATTTTCTGAGATTGAGAGGAGCAATATAATGTGTCCAACATTATTAATATTGCGCTATCTACAAAAATCATAACAACCTTATTGGGAGCTATATGTTTGAGCCGTTTGGAGTTGAAATACTAGGGCCTTAGGGTCCGAGTGCTCATCAAATATTTCGGGATATCGCCAAGCGGTTGGTTGACTTTTCACGTGACCAGAGCTGGCCTATTTTTAGCCCAAAGAATCAGCATTGCCATCCAATGTGGTAATGCTGCCTGGGCACTTATCCCATTGACAGCGATGCGGACGAATTTTTGATGGCCAATTATAGATTTTTAGTGTTAGCTTGTAAATTGTAATTGTTGTCTTTTTGTATAAATTAAATATAAATGTCTTTTGAATTGAATTGACTTAAAAAAAATCATTCATTCATTCTCTAACAGACAACGCACGGCCTAAACCGCTGGGTCTAGAAGTTATAACCCCCTAAAGGGATTAAAAGGGGATGAAAGTTTGTATGGAAGTTAGTTATTTCACCAGATGGGAAATCCTATCGGGCACACGGCTTGTGTAGTTATAAAAGTCTTAGGACTTTTACATAATTTTCTTTATCATACTTAATGCCAGGTGAAATCTGATGTGATTGAAGCGTACTTTCCGTACAATAATTCTAACTAATATTATAAAATGCGAAAATGAGTTTGTTTGTTACGCTTTCACGCTGAACGGCTGAACTTGGCACATGGGTAGACCGGGGTAGACATTGGCTACTTTTCATCCTGGATCGTAACCAAGTCGCGGGCATCAGCTGGTATTTTATAATTTAATCAAATTATAGATTCAGATTTTGTTACCAAAAAAATATTATTATTCTGAATCAGGTAGGTACTTAGCTAATAGAATTTTCTTTAATTATTAGGTAAATATAATACTGATCGCTCACAAATCCGAATTTTGAATTACTTTGAATTAATTCGTTTTTAAAAAATGAGTTTTAAACTTTGAGTTTATAGTGATCGTTAATTTTTTTGTAACCATAGCACGTCTTTGAGCGGCCACATCTAGTGAACCGGTCTATGAAAGTTTTTATACTGTTCACTTCCTAGTTATTCTTAATTTTTTTTAACCATACTCATCTTTGAGCGGCGAAACATATTTATTATTTATATATACTATAATGTACACCACAAAAATAAAAAAAATAAACATAACAAAAAATAAATATCGAACACTAAAAATATATAATTGGCGGCCTTATCGCTTTCTGCGATCTCTTCCAGCCAACCTACAACCTACCTACAACCACATAGTCATTTGATCAGCCGCATGAGGGCAGACAGTCACCATTCTCTCCAGAGAAGGGCCCTACACCCACCAAATACTAAATCAGCCTTCCTGGCTACAGTTCCTAAAAGAACGGCTATCTCTTGCAATATTTAAATCTACTATCAAAATAAAACACTGATAACTGTAAGCTGAAACGTTTTTTAAACTGCAAACTTATTAAGTTCATTGAATATTGATTATATGGATTGCTCTTCCCTTCGTAAACCGTATTAACACAATTAACAGAGCTGAGAGGCTCATGGGAGCTTTAACAGCTGCCGTTCAATTAGTATTTTATTATTTAATTAATAAAACAACGTGAAAAGAAGTATTTTTATTTGTAGTTATTGGAGAAAAATGAAAAGGTTTCAAGGGATATAAATGTACTGTTTATTAACTTTCTTTTTATATAATTTTGTTTTTTATTTATGACTAGCTGAGCCCCGCGGTATCACCCGCCTACGTTTCGATCCCGCAGGAACATCGGGGTAAAAAGTATCTTCTATGTTAATCCTGGTTATAAACCATCTGTGTGCCAAACTTCCAAATCCGTTCAGTAGTTTTTGCGTGAAAGAGTAACAAACATCCATCCGCATACAAAATTTCGCATTTATAATATTACATAACTAGCTGCTGCCCGCGACGTCGTCTGCGTGAAGGCTCTACAGCACCAAAAATACCTAAGATGCCAGTGTCGCTATAGCATTATAAGTAAACAACTTTTAAAATAGCATTAAAATATAAGTTTTTTTTTGCAAGCGAAGCAAGTGAAGAGAGTTATATGGGAATCCTGCTGAGTTCAGTCATAAGATGTGACTGAAGGAAACAGAGAAAATAATGCAGGAATACATTCCAGGACACAAACGAGTAAAAATACGTACAAAGGTATCATACCTTACAATACTTCCCTATAAACTAAGTTGGTAGTTATGCTGCCAGTAGCCAAAATGTAAAGAGAGTCAGGACTGGTGACGCGGGAGTAAGCGACATACAGTTGGCCGTGTGAGAAGCAACTCGTCCTGAGGTCGACACCCGCTGCCCTCAGTGTCTGCCCCTGCGACTTATTGATGGTCATCGCGAAGCAAACACTCACGGGGAGTTCCCCGTGAGTGTCCCTCATAACTTCATAACTTCCCGTTCCAGTTCAAGCGCATACAACTGTATGCGCTTGAACTGGAACGGGAAGTTATGAAGTATGAGGGAAATGCGTGGTATAAATACTGCCTCGCCGACGCCACAACCCGTAAGAATTTCCGCCTCAATGGTGTGTCTGTGGAGCGAGATGACTTTAAGGCGGGTCCCGTTACACAACTTCGGAGGAGATAGGTTCCGAAGAAGCATAATCGGGACACCGACCTTCAGCTTGATGGTATGCGTTGGAAGTCCACTTGCTGACAGGGAGTTCAGAAATTCCACGGGATAATATGTGGCGTCATCTTGCTCGACAACAGTGTTTATCGAGGTGTAGACCACTTCATTCCCCTCAATTTCCGAGAGAATACATTCGTTAATTGCTGCAGCCTGATCATTTTTGGGCCTCAAAATGGCCATGCTCACACACCCAAGAATTCTGGTATACGACTGATATTCCCGTACACACAGCGAATGAGTTCTTCTAAGCTCGATTGACGCTCTACCGAGAGACTCTGGAAGAACCACCTGTCCACCTCTCTCTTCTGGTAGAGTGCCTTCATTTCGGCGCTCTCTAAATCGATGGGAATTTTAAACATGGCATGGGCTGTCTTGCCACCCGGAAGCAGTGTGGCAGCGATTCCCGACGACGCTACAGCAATAGCAATTTTACTTTGCCTCCTGACCTCTGCAAGTATACGAGTGGTAACAAATGTTTTTCCTGTTCCACCAGGAGCATCCAAGAAAAACATTTTACCCTGGTTTTACCCAACGCTTTCAAGGACGGTGTCATAAATTTGTTTTTGCTCTGAAGAGAACAAAGCGACATGGTCATTTCGTATGGTGGTCATTTCGCCCGGATCGTAATTTGTCTCAGCGTTATACTCCCGTTTTCCACGGTCTTGATACGGTGATGATTGGGGAGCTGGTAACCCATATTCGATCAGTGGATTGCCGCCAATAAAAATGACCACATCTTAAAGTGAACTGAGACAGGTGTTCAGCACGCGTTCATCAGTTACTTCGACTTCGTCTCCAGTAGCACGCCTCAAAGCTCGTAGAAAATCTTCAGACAGATGATGGCGATACTTCTCCCACAAAGCTACCGGGTTCGCGACTCCACAAAACACCAAGATGACGGCAAACAGATGACGCATGCGGCTGGGACTGTCACTGACGCCCGCCTCCGCGAGGTTGTCATCCCAATTTTGGTCACCGTCGAGAAGGTGACGTGCTACGCAGGCTGCGCGGTAAATGAGATACTCCACGCCATCAAATGTCCTCAGAAAGGCGAAAGACGTTGGGCCTCGGACAGTGTGAAGTAACAACCGCAGAAAATAGCATTCGCCATTATTCGGATGCACGGTATAAACCCTACCCAATGCGGTGTCCTTGAAAATTCCCGGAAAACCTTCCACAGCACCTCCTCGTCGACGTCGGTTAAATACACCCCTTTGCTTGTCGTACGTGTAATATGAAGGCACCTCGTCATACGTAAGGGATCTCGCAAACTGGTCGACTTCACAGAGCGTGTTTTTTTAAATTGTCTTCCTCAACTCTGCTCAAGATTTTGAGGATTTTGTTGGAACTTGAATTTGTCGAAACGAACTATAGGATACAACTTTTATGAAGAAAATGCACATTGCCATCTATGAATTTTAAGAATAACTAACTACTAACCTCGCCAACATGATCAAATTTAAATTATTAATTTCCAAAAGTGTTAACATGTAAGTTGATTTAATTTTTATGAAATCTCATAGATGGCGCTGCTATCAATATTGTCATTATACTACTAACATTCATTAAACTATGTTTCTCTGCCCAAGTTACTTAAATGGCGTAGTTTTTATAATGTAAAGCTAGATAATAGCATGGCTTACACAAAAACAACATTTAAATATGCGTCGTTAGATTACACGCTGTCACAGAATGCGTAAGAAAAACAAAGATTCACAGCTCTTCCTCCGTAGGTGATAGCGTGATAATATGTAGAATTAATGTAAACCCGACCTCTTGGTAATATTCATGCAAAATTTGAAGTAAATCCATGCAGTACTTTTTGAGTTTAGCCCGGACATACATACAGACAAACAGACACACAGACAAAAATTCTAAAAACTGTATTTTTGGCTTCAATATCGATTGTAGATCACGCCCCAAGTATTCTTTTAAAAAAATATTCAATGTACAGTTTTGACTTTCCTACGATTTTATTATATGTATAGATATATATTAGTAGGAAGGAAGTAGGATTAACTATTTTATTTAGTTAGTATATTAGTTTACTTTGTGATCTTAATGTATGCCACAATAAATACCTTTTCTTTCTTTACCTAGTAGTGCCTGCTACTTTTATTTTGTCACTAGCTGCTGCTTGCGACTTCATTCGCGTGACATTAATACCTTTTCGATTTTTTCAATGTTAATTTTCTAAAATAAAAGTAGCCCAAGTTACTCCTTATAATATCAGCTTTATGCCTGTGAAAGTTCCGTCAAAATCGGATCAGCTGTTTCGGAGATTAGCCAGAAAAAATAGACAAACAGATATACAAACAATACAAAAATAGTTTTTCTGTTATAAGTACTAGTAGTTATACTTTCATAGCATTTAATAAAAACTGTTATATTTTGCCATTACAGTCACTTAAATTTTTGTATTCCTTTGAGATAACAGCTGTATCACGTAGTTAATTAGAGTTTTATCGACTAACTTCGACTTGGAACGAGGATCTTATTCGTGAGTCACGTCCGACTCGAAACTTTGTTGTGTGATGTCTCACGGAACTATTATAACTATCTATTTCTCCGATGACGACTGACCAAATATTTCAGACTAGCTTTTCCCCGCGTTCGCCCGCGTGGTAGTTGGAAAATATACCACGGGAACTTACTACCGGGTCAAAAAGTGTTCAGGTTATAAACTGTGTGCCAAATTTCATCCAAATATGTTCAGTCGTTTTTGAGCGATTGAGTAACAAACATCTAAACATTAAAAATGTTACATTTATGATCTTCTAGTAATTGTTTGTTAGAATGCGCTAATCTCTGGAACTACCAGACAGATTTGTGATTTAAGTAAATTAAAAAAAAAAGTCATCAAGTCTTTGGAAAAGTGGTTTGCTAAGATAATCATGTGTATTAATTACCAGTCATCTTATATTTTAGGATCATGATTTTTCACCACCAGCTACATAATTTCATCATCAAAATTCGTCAAAAATAACGTGAAAAATAAGGTGCTTAATATTAATAATGTTTGCAGGGAGGCTCGTTCATATTTACCTACGCACATTTTCAGTCATAATTTCGTCCCGAAGCTGAAGGCAACAATCTGGTAAAATGCAAGATTGAATTTGCTCCTGATAGCTAATTTATTTCTCCCCGAGGCGTCGTGTACACTCAACCGCATTAATTTATAACAATGTTATCATACAAAATCTTTTGAATTATTTTTTTACATTTTTATTTAGCAGCTGTTTTCGAGTTGTTTTGCAATTGTTGTCAGTTTAAATTAGGGAGATAATTAATCATTTCAGAGCTGTCATTTGAGGACTTTTTTTAGGCGTAATTTTGTTGTTATTTCCATGGCTGATTTAATTTCGAAAATTAACATTTTACTTGCCATCATTATGTTTGTTTAAGTATTTTTGAGATAATATTTACATAATATAATTTAATTGACACAAAATAATAACATGAACATGTATATAAAAAAAGAAAAGTGGAAAAGAATTATATGGCATCAAAAAATTCGTCAGCATCGCTATCAACAGGAAAAGTTGCCAAAAGGCTGACAGCAATGCCACGTTGTATGGCGATGCTGATTCTTCGGCCAAGAATAGACCAGCCAGTCATGTGAAGAGTCAACCAACCGCTTGGCGATGTCTCGAAAAACCAAGTGGGCACTCGGACCAGTGCTTCATTTTGTATTCCATGCAGTTGATTTTGTTATTCTGTTAACAATTGAAATTAAAGTCAGATTCTTAAAATGCATGTCCTCTCTCAGTTCGTTAACAGTTAAAAATTAACCGCAACCAAAAGACCTCTATCTAAAACGAAATCTAGACCAAAATAAGCAATTTAAATCCCTAACAAACACACTTTCGCTGGTAATCTATAATAAATGTCGCCATCAGATAGTCTTTGTGGCGACACACTGAATAGCTCGTTAAAATGTGCCCCGCGATTTCTAAAGTACCATATAAAGAGTAAAGCGCAGAATAAAAACGTGCAGCGTTATTCGTCTGTATCTCAGTCAGACATAAACCTCACAAATTGACCCATTTCAAGTTGAACGTAAAACTAAAGGCCCCCACACATTACAGGCAACCCGGCAACCCAGCAACCTTGCCGGGTTACCAAGGACGATACTTTACCACTTACAGGCCAATAAAAAAACGCGCGCACAACAAAATTGTGGTCATAACATTATGAATAACATCGTAACGTTAACTTTGTGGAAGAATTAGTTTTTGTATAGGGGAACATTTGTAGCCTACTACAAACTATTAATTAACAGGAAACATAATGCATCTCTATAGTTAAATATTTCTGCGAATAAATATTCTGACTTAGATTTTAAGTATCTGTGTCGTTGGCCTAGTGGTCGCAAGCGCCAATGCTAAGCATGAGGTCCTGGGTTCGATTCCCAGGTCGGGCAAAATGGCAATAAGCTCGCCCTCTATTATTTGTGACTTAAACATAACTGACAAAGTAAAAAAATACAATTAAATAAAATTTAATTTAATTTTAATCTCTGTCGAACTCTTCAGGAAATACAGGCGTAATGTTATGTTATGATTAAGAGAATTGCTATGACGCTTTTAAGGTGATGCCTACAAAATGTTTCAAGGAAAGGTTGCAGTTTCTTAAGACCAATCGGAGGTATTCCAACTCAGTGGGAACATTATAGGCTGACTTTGATCTCCATTTAGATGATACGCCATGACACGCTACTAATAAGAAGACCTTTGGTGATACCTAATTTCCAACAGTTCACCGATCATTATTCTTCATGATCAATTACTTTGGTAAGCGCACAAGAAAATATGCGGTACCGTCGTTATTGAATGAGTTACCCTCACATCTGATAGCGCATGTCAAATCGAAAAACCAGCTTAAAAATGTTCTTAAAAAACATTAGGTACCTATCATTGTGTCCATAGCTGATTTTGTATCTGTGGACAATAGCAATTTTCCATAGGTGTAAAATGTGTTTATTTATGTACACTCACTTCCCCTTTTTGTATATTTAATATGTTAGTATAGAGTAAAAATTGAAATTATAATGATAATTGTGAAACGAGAACCACTGCCGACAAACTGTTTTGCAGTTTGGCAGATTTTTATATGTTACATTTATACAGAAAAAAAAAATCATGTTCATAGATCAGTATTGTGTTTAGTTTAGTTTTATGATCTTCCTGTGCGAGTCGCAATAAATATTTTTTCTTTCTTTCTATTTTATTAAGTACCTGGTACTTGTTGACAGGCCTACACCTACCTATCGCCCTCCTATACCTATCTATACTTATAATAAATCTGTAGAAGTGAAAATTCTGTACATTGAAAATATCAAAAAAATAATTTACAGGGGGTGTTACTAGACCGACACCGAACCCAAAAATGTGATTAAAAAAAATTTTGTCTGTCTGTCTGTCTGTCGGTCTGTCTGTCTGTCTGTCTGTCTGTCTGTTTGTTCAGGCATCACGCAAAAACTACCGGTTCGATTACGATGAAACTTGGTATAATTATTCTTTAATATGCTGGGCACCACACTGGGTACTTTTTATCTCGGAAAAGTATATACAATAAAAAACAAACTTAATTTTGCGGTTCGATCCCTATACCCGATTACCACTGTCTGTACTGTACCAACCGCAAATACTAAGTTTGTCGTAGGTTGGGTCACCCGCAGTGGAGTTCATTTTTATTCCTTTTAGTTTTTAGAGTTATTTAGGTTTATTTTTATATAAATCGTAGGTATAGATTTTAATTTTAAAGTATAGGTAGTATATTTGATAGTGTACGTAGTGACCGTAGGTTATTTTATAATACTGTTAGGTAGGATTAGTCATTCGTATAGATATTAGTTTTTAGGGATTTCGCTTATTTATTGAGTTTAGATTAGTTATCATCAGAAATAGGTTTATTTAGGTAGGTATTTAATTTTCTGTTATTGAGTTTTTTTTTTAAATTAGGTAGGTACTTAGGTAAAGATATCATATAGGTACCCTCTTAATCACCACTAATGAGACACAATTGGTTTTCTACTGTAATTAGCCACAAAGGGCCCGCGAGATAGATGGCATTCTGGGGAAGCACATACATTTTATCCTGTTAGCACGTTCCCGTGGGATAACTTCCGACATCCACGCGGGCGAAGCCGCGGGCAGAAGCTAGTTAATAATGTGATTTGAAAACATTGTAAAAGACAATATTATTAAAAAAAAAAATAACCGTTGAATATCTTGCCGGCTCTTCGCCATAGGGAACGGCCAATTGGAACCGTAGGTTTATGTGAAACGAGCCGACTTCGTCCGCGTGAATTTTTTTAGGTTCCCTTCCCACCTCTACGCATCGCATCACCTTTGGGCTATCAAAGCAAAAATATATTTTTTAATTCGACTGGCAGTTCCAGAGATGACCCCCTACATACAAGCATACAAATTTTACCGCTTTATAATATTAAGTATAGTTATAATATTGATTAAAGTTCAAAATACTGGTATGATTTTAATGATGATGATAAAACTCTACCGTTATCATAATCACCGATTTTTTTTTTAAACGTTGCCCCGCACTAGGAATTTTTGCTGTATCGTAGATGCGTTTACAAATATTTAAACTCACATACACAAACAGCATTATGAAGCATGATTCCACCAAATACTTTCGTAATATTATTATTATAAAACACATGTTTATCAGTGTCTACGACAACGTTATGTTAACTGAATTCAATATGATGCCAGACGTCGTACCAGTTGTTGAATTATTAATATGATAGCTTCATGAACGTATTGCTGAGTGGATACAACCTAGTTTTACACGGACGCGGAATAAATTCATGAAACGACACACCTTTTCATCGTCTTCTTTAATATCTGTGTTTTCTTAAGATTACAATAGGTACCTGTATTCTATTGAGTGACAAATACAGATGGCCTAACTAAAGGCCTTGACAAAATGACATTCTGTCAGAGATGACGTCGTCTGTCATTTCCCAACTATATTTGGGGTTGACTTCCAGTCTAAGCGGATGCAGCTGTATACCAGTATTTTACGTGGAGCGACTGCCTATCTAACCTCCACAAACCATATACCAAGGGCCGATTTTTTGATCCATAGTTATACAAAACTCAACCAATTGTTAAAAAATGCTTATATTTTTGTAAAATGTGTTTTTTGATCAATTTTAAGTTTATCTAATGATATAATATCTTTTCTAATGGTCAAATAAATAACTATTAGTTAAAAAAATAACCATTAGATAAACTAAAAATTTATCAAAAAACACATTTTGCAAAAATTTAACCATTATTTACTATTTTTAACAATTGGTTGTGTTAACGCGCACACTGTGCGTGTACCTACGGCGAACCCACTGTGCACCTGCGAGGGGACGCGGGGGACGGGGGCCCGAGCGGCCGCGTCGCGTCGCCGCCTGCCAACCGCCGACAGTCTTCTCGGGTCACCTAACTAGAGCGCATGCGTCTAAGCGCCCACGCATCGTGTCTCTAATAATATTTGTTGAGTAATATACTATAATTTATACAGAAGAAGACACCTATTATTTAGAGTGACCCCATTCTCAACAGGTTGAGTTTAACTACGGATAAAAAAAATCGGCCTTTAGTAACACTATTGGTAAGACTGGTTGTCAGACATTCGGGCGTCTGACAACCCGCAACGACTGTCAAAGATCCACGAATGACAGCCGGGACCAATAGCTTAACGTGCTTTCCGAGTAGTGGTATGTAAAGATGGTCACCTATCCACGGACCGACCGCGGCAAGCGACACCTGATCCTGAACCTGAACTTGATCGATCGACCCACTTGTGCACTCCCCGTAGCACTTAGAGACAAAGTTAAAAGAAAATATTGAGAGCATGATGTGTTATAACGAGAAAACCTATTCTATTGCAAGGTCTTAAGAGTTACAACATAAGCATTTATTTACTAAAAACCTAGAGAAATGTAATCAGGTTAGAACTCTGGAATTTCTCTTTTGAAGATAAAATGTTCAGACCTAGTCCTGCGTGAATTTTACGTGATTTCCAAGGGTCATTTCATTTTACTTTTGCTTCTAAAAATCTTTTTTCCTAGTACACACTTTTGGCTACATCATTGAAGTACATATTTCTAGGAATGAAATGTACTTAAATCCTATGTACGTGATCTCTTAAAGCCTTAATGATGCATTTTAATGACTCTTGAAAAACCAGTGCAATACTCTTCGATGAAATTATAAAATCTGAATTGTCTGCGTTGTTGTTTGAAAGAAATTGTGTGGGTAGTTGTTTGTTATTTATTGTAGTCTCAATAATTACTAAATGGGCCTTTGTTACCTGATTAACATAATCAATGATGACATTTTTTCATGTGGAGGGAGAGTAGGGAAATACCATAGTATAAAGAAGGGAAGTAGGCTATCTCCGGCCCAATCCGCGATATAATTGCCTACTGTCTCGGGGAGTGTCACTTTTAGCTAAGTTTTAATTCTGTGCCTATAAATTGGCAAGGGTCGAGAAGTTGTATTTTTTACTTGTATCGTCTGGGTACAGGGTTTGTGAGGTCGGTTTTACCCAAACGATGATGAAACCGTTCACGATGAAAGAAAGAGCGACGGGCCAGCAGACGGGCGGCGCGGGGCGGTGATGAGCACGAGTAAACGGTAGATTACTGATAGTACTGGCATCAATTCCTTAGTTTAAAGCCCGACCCGGCCAAAGATCACACACAACACATCTCTGTATACCTAACTAATTCAGTGATCATTAGTCAATAAAGTTCAACAATGGTTTTCCTAATAAATACAGAAATGGGTTCAAGATTCAGAGCACTATTATTTATAAAAAAAGGGATAAAATAAACCAATAAAATAAACACCCAAACAAAGCAATATGTTCTCCTGCGATTATTACACATTTTTCATTCATTTAGCGGTGCCGAAAAGCCGTGACGCGCGAACCTCGTGCGGTGTTAGCCCCGACTGGCGCACTATGAAACGGGTCGAGATTTTGTTTAAGTGTGCGTGCGGCGACGCATAGATACTTTGGCGCACACATACAAGCCGCGCGCGGTGCGTTTGTGTTTGTATGAAGATAACTTACTTCCCCTCTTTATACTATGGAAATACCAAAGACACAAAGGGTGCACTGTGTGAAAGATCATGTGTGAGACATAACTAGAAAGGGAGTGACTACGATGGAAGAAAAGGAAATAATAATTTATTTATTTTCCTCTTCAAGACACAAACTACAGTGTAGCTCTTGTACAGACGCCAGCAAATAAAGCTACTACAATCTGTCAAATGTCTTTAATAGATTTCCAACTTTATCGCTATATCATTAAGGTTCAAGGTTGATTGGGAAAATTTGTCAGTTTCGGGTAACTTGACCTGCTGGCGTCTGTACTAGGAGTGCCTGTATCACAAGACCCAGAAACATGTGGCGCCAATTCAAAATAAATTAAGAGAGAAGGATGATGATAATGATTTTTGCATTTATTGGCACTACTACATGAGCGCTCATTAGGTTAAGGTGGATGCTCCAAGGTAGCCCGCAAAATTCAAATTTTCTTACGTTTTTTGCAATTTGCTGGTCAGTACTAAGTTGTACGTTGATTAGAATATGATTCTCAGCCTTAACAAATATGTATTTACAGAATTATAATCATTAAAGTCATCAACATAACTCTCTAAGATCAAGTAATCCTACTGAATGACTATTTTGTGAAATCTTGACATTTTAGGATTAGATATGCTAACTTAACAAGTTATATTACTGATTCTAATGATTATAATTCTGTAAATAAATATTTGTTACGGCCGCGAATCATACATATTTTAATCAACGTACAACTTAGTACTGACCAGCAAATTGCAAAAAACGTAAGAAAAATTGAATTTCGCGGGCTACCTTGGAGCATCCACCTTAACGGATTGATGAGTATTTTATACCTACCTAGTGAACACACACTTCCCTATGTGTTTGTTATTCCAGCGTATGGCACTCGTAGGTTGCAGCTGAAAATCAGCGTCAGGTGGTACACTTGTGTTGTCATCTGACATTATGCTGAGCTGAGGCCCTTTTGGCATTATAATCTTTGTTTTCTGTTTTTATAGTTTTAAGGTGTCATTTTGTGTAATGCCAATAAATGCATTTTTCTTTCTTTCTTTCTTTCTAGTAAATATTTAGTTACTTGAGAATCTTCTTGTTGTCCGTGTCGCTGGCACGACTGAATTGTAAATATTGTTGGCCTAAAACTTTGTCACTTCCACGGCGTGGCCGGTGGCAGCGCAGAGTTCACTTTCACTGCATGTTTTGGGACACAGAGGGCAGGATAGGAGGTGGAGCATGGTTTGCGACATAGCTCCACAATCACACCCTACTGCCGTTCCGTTAAGGTAGCCCACTTTACTTAACAATAATAAAAATGTTAGTCAGCAAGTGACCGAACACTCAAACAGATTATCATTACATCACATCTTCAAACCGCACCAGTCTTACAAAAACACTTGAACAATCAGAGTAAAAGTGAACATTCAAAGTGCGTCAATTGAATTATTCTAACTAAGGCGAATGTCATCACTCTACTTAAGGCGAAGATTAAATAATAATGAGTTGGAAGGCAAAGTGATGACATAAAATCTCGCGGGAAAATTGCTGAAGACACTCGTCTTTACTCTCAAGTTTGCATAATGAAATACTTGTGGAAATACAATATAACTTGAGTAGGAGTCAAGTTAAGCAGGCAATTTGTATTTTGCTAACTTTTCATTTAGTTATAATAGTAAGATAACTTTGTTATCAAGCTGTGACGTAATTATTAAGTTTGCAGCGTTTATTATGTTAGTTATTCAAAATGGCGGCTGCGAGATAATGCTTTGTTTACAGAAAATACAAAAATAATAGTTGTTATAATAATTTACGTCAGTTCGTCAGCATCAATAATAAAATGTTAATGAAGCATTAATATAAATTTTACTGTCAGTTCCATGAAACGATTTCGGCTTTAATATCGTGTCAATTATTTATTTGATTTGTGGGTACCTAGGCACTGGCTTCAATATTCAGTTTACAAAATACAAGTTAAAACTTAAATATGTGTGAGTCATATAATGTGAAAAAAATAAAAGTTTCGTTGCTTTCGTAAAATGCGTGCATCTTATAATATTCAATGAACATATTATTATTAACTATACTACTATACTATTATTATTAACTCTAGTTACCTAGATGTGTATGACAATGATATGAAAGAGCTGAGCCTTCTAATACAGGCATTGTTTGCTTAAATGGAGTCTCCAACCACGTATAAATGTAATGTAATTTTCTATTTGTCACAATAAACTATTTTGTATTTGTATTCTTCATGTCACCCATTGTTGAGAGCACAGTTAGTAGTGGTGGCCCAGTGGTATTGGCCCCGACTTACGAGTTCTAAGGTCGTGAGTTCGAACCCAGACATCTTCTCGTCGTCTTTATCTGAAGACATTTGACATCCACCAATCCGCACTGGCCCGCGTTGTGGATTACGGCCCAGTCCCTCTCACATTGATGAGGCTCGTGTCCCAGCAGTGGGAACGTTATAGGCTGATTAGCACCCATTGCAGCTATGAGCTTGACTTTCTATCCATTTATTCGATCAATAATAGTACTAGATTAAGGATCAGGAACAAAAATCAGTCGCTCATGTGGCCACGTTTGCACACACGTAAACATCTACATTTCTTAGAAAAAAGTTTAATAATATTAACAACTAAAGTTTATTATAAACCTTAATGCTTAAACATAGTTTCCGGTTAGACTGGAAGCCGACCCCAACATAGTTGGGAAAAGGCTAGGCAGATGATGAATGCTTAAACATAGTTTAATTACCATTGCAAAATATATTTAAAATGTCCCTTGAAAATAAAATCATTCTTTTTTGACTTTTCAGCAACCTGTATTCTAAAATGAAACTCAAAGTCTAAGTAATAAGGTTAAAAACATACTAATTACGGCCGGCTAATTATTTTTCGGACCGTTTTTGAAGCGCTTATCGGGAATCTAGTACTATTATTGATCGAAGACCCATTTGTTAAAACTTTTATAAAATAATATTAAACAACGAATAAAGCTAAATATTTTCTAACATAAAATTCTTATAATAATAATAATAAATAACAAGACTCATTTTATAAGAAATGACGGAAAATTTCACTTCAATTGTTTTAGCAATTTCGGAGTTATGTTACGGTTGGTGGGGCGAATAAAATTGCTACCCTTAATAAAGTTTCAATTCTCAGAGGCATTTTGTGTCAGTCCCCTTGTAATTTTGTATACTAGAGACTCGAGCGAGTTCCAACAAAACTGCCATTAGACTGAGTTTATTGAATTAGTATAAAAACTGACACTTAATTTTATTTAGACACATTTTGAGTACCTAAGCAAATAGCTGTCAAAAGTTTAACTTTCTAGCTATGATAATACTATACGTGTTGCTCTATACAAATCTCTATTTCTAAGAGTGGTCCAGGGCTACATAATAACAACCGCACAGGTTAAGCTACGCTTGCCGCGGTTGGTCTGTAGATGGGTGAACAACTTTACATACTGAGACCCCTCCGTGCCTCGGAAAGCACGTTAAGCCGTTGATCCCGGCGCGCGGCGGTCGTTCGTGTATCTTTGACATTCGTTACGGGTAGTCAGAAGCCCGAAAGTCTGACAACAAGTCTTCTTGGTAAGATTGGTATATCTGGGTATCGTATTACCCAGTTACTGGGTTTTGGAGGTAAGATAGGCAGATGCTCTATGTAAAATACTGGTATTACCACTACTACTAGTACCCAACATAGAAATTTGGAAAAGGCTGGCAGGGCAGATGATGATATCTCTATTTCTACGTACAGAAAAATATTGACCTTTAAAATACAATTCTGTCGGTTATAAATATTCGTTTGAACATACCTCAACACACCATAGCAAAAAAAAAAACACTTTAAAATTCACAAACGAAACACAACAGACAGTTAAAAACCATAAGCTTTATTTGGCACCATTAAAAGCGTTTTACCGCTGTTTATTTGAGAAAAACTGTCAGATTTCACATTTTGTCGTGACACAAGGCTGGATTTTACGATTTCCTTCAGCATGGGTGCAAAAGAAATTAGCACAGAAGGTCGGCTCTACACGAGGAGTAAATACAAGCACGCACACATAAACGCGTACGTACAGCGATCTAAAACAAAAGCCAGTCGCGGGCGCGGTTTAACTCGCTGTACGCGAAGCGTGTTTATGTGTGCGTGCGTTCCCGTTCGTTTGTTTGAAGCTGAGCTTCTGTACCTATTTATTTTGTGGCATGCGGGCATGTAATCCCGGGCGTCGGTCTGTGTGCTCGCTGAGGCCGTGTCTCCAGTGTCACCCAGGCGATTAAAGTGATTTACAATGTGGCCGCTGGTCCAAGAATTAAGAAGTTTATTTTAGTTCTTTGAACTAGGATTTATTAGGAAACGTATTAGATGTGTGCTGGTTTTAGTATTCTTACAATGTATGTGGGTTTTATTAACGTTATTGCTAGCAATTCCGGAAGCGTGGGCTGCAGTACTTTAACCACAGTATTTTTATAGGTCGACCGCTTAACTGAGACGTTGCCTGAGGTACCCCTCCCTCACCGCACTGTTACCTCAGGCAACATCTCAGTTAAGCGGTTGGCCAATAGTTTCCTATGTTTATCACATAAAAAGTCACAATAAAATGCTTATACTCTACTCTAGGCTACAATCAAGCTTCTACAAAACCAAACACAAGAAAAGAATCTTTGCGTTGTATCCATGCTTGTTACTGTTATAAATTCCGGAATATTCAAACTTATTTTGACACTATTTGGAACGAAGTTCTCTTACGGAGCTTGCGGAAGGAAAAATGGAAGAAATCATCACGTAACGAAAAAGCGTTATGCGACTCCATGCGACTTTTCATTTATGTAATAGAAAAGAGATAGTTTAGTGGCTTACATGGATTTCGAGGGTGCTGAACCCGATAGTGAGGTCAAAATGAAAATCCAAGATGGGATCTGCAATTTTTTTTAAATTTTCGTCTTGGGTGTCGTTCTCATGGTTTTCGAGGGTATGTCGCAGCCGCCATCTCGGATTTTTATTTTAACCTTCGTTCCTGCCGGGGTCCTCTGAACCCACATGTTTTTTTTAAAGTTAGATTACACTGTCACTGCCACTGCTGAGTAAGGCCTCCCCAAACCCTTCCAGGCATCCTATTCTAGAGCTACCTCGATTCAACCCCTGCGGAACGCGTCTAGGTCGTCTTACCACCTCTTCCTGGGCCGGCTTTGGTGGCGCCGTCCATGCTCAGGCCCCCACAGTGTGGAGACCATTATCACCTAAAGATGTTTTGTACCGGCAGAATTTTCCTTAAATTCAATTATCCTCAATTTTCCTTAAAGTCCATGAAAATAACAAACAAGAAGGCATTCAATCAGTACGTCCTCAATTATTTAACCGGTGTAATGTTTCCATGGCAAATACAGGGTGTTATTGACAGCCCTCCACAAAAACACAGGATTGATTCAGCTCCTTATTCTGAATCATATCCCACTGGAAATTTTCTCAGGAAAAAAAAAAAAATTATGCCGTTTTTTCTGCTGATATTCCTTTATTTCAATGTAAAATTACGTTCTCTGTATGCAACACTCCATTTATGTAAATAAAACAGCTGAAAACACCTCGCTCAAGCTCGCTGCGCTGCCGTCCGCTACGTGCGTTTTGCCACGGTAACGATACGTTGCGTGTGAGGTAATAAAACAAATCTGGTTTTTTGGATTCCCTTAATGTTCCTGAAAGAATTACATGTACCGGTCATCTTAATATGATGTACTGAAGCCACCCTATCAGTTTGCGGAGGGCTGTCAATAACACCCTGTATAGTCGTAGGTATACGCCAGTGGTTCAATTATGATATATCGTGTATCAAAGACTTACCTTAATGACCTGTACATGAGAGAAGAGATGGGTAATATGAGTATATATAATTATGTCTGTAAAGACATAAGTATTGTTACTGTTGGTTATTTAAGTCTGGCTAATGAGCTCTGCTTGACTAAGAAACAAAATAAAAACTTGAGAGGTGTCAAGGGACACCCGGATGGAACGAAGTTCCTTTCGATTAGTTAGTGAAGGAATTGTAATATTTTTTTTTAAGTTATTATTTATTATAACTTAAAAAAAAATATTACAATTATATTTTTTTATTATTATTAACAAATAAAAAAACACAGACAAAAAAACTGGCTTGCTTTCTATAAGAGAGAGAGAGAGAGAGAGACAGACAGATAGAGAAAAACGCGCACGCCACACGGTTTACAACTATAGCAAAAAGTGTCGTTCCAACTTTTGGTCTTAATTTTTTCCGTCTAGCCCCCTTTCGCAACGCGCGATAAAGAACTTTGTTCCAAAAATCATGTTGAAATAACTCTTCCTCCAGTTTTAATGATTAGAATTTTAGATTACCAGTTAATTAAAATGAAACTGTTTTTCGTTGCCTTATAGCATCAGGGACCGCTTAGTTACAGCCCAGAATATATGTTACAGTAGCTACCAAACATCTAGAACTTATGTAAATTCATTTGGGTACTATACGAAACCACAGATAGACTAACAAAGCCAAAAACTGAAAACAACTCCCATTTGCATTGGAGGGTTAAAAAAATACCGTAATCAGTGCCCAAAAAGATTGTAATACTTTTATTTAATGATCTTCATTAAGCCGTACTTAAACGACTGACTTTCCACTTCGGAACTTCAAAATAGAATTAAATACGTTAGGCATATAATTTAGCTTAAGTACAAACGCCGTGTTTCTTGAAATAAGATCCTTAAAACGAGGTTCAGTAAGAAGAGACTGAATCTCTCCAGCGTACTAATAATAAGTAAAATATCAAAAGAATTTAACAAGTGGTGTTTCGTAGCGGCGAAGGACGGCGATGACAAATGCTCCCTCGGGCCCGCTCCCCTGAAACTTGGACTGAAAATCCCACAATGTTCACCAACTTATTTCTACTCATCTGTTATGTTTAATTTGGGTCGAGTTTAATGAAAATGATAAAAATATTGCAGCTTCGCTTAGCCTATTGTTTTGTTTTTATTATACACAACTTTTGTTTCATCTGAGTGTACTCGATACGTCATCAATATAAAGGGCAATACTAAACAGTATGGCCCTTTATATTGGTGACATACTTTATTAGAATTTCGTTTGTTTTCAATTATTTTGCGTGTTGTTTCCCTGTACGATGTATTAGACGAAATGAGGTCTTTTATTCAATTTATTAGAAAGTAAATTACCTACCATCGTACAACCGTGAGTGCTTCAATTTCGCTTGTTTGAATTCGTGTCGTCGTGTAATCACAAGGCTGTGGAGTGTTCACACGTGCGCTGGGTTACGAATGCTTATCATCCGTGACGACTTACGTACAAACTCAAGCATTCTCTGGAACAAGGTTATTATTCTCATCAGATTCATGCACGAGTATCAACGCGAAAATGAGATTAAAAAAAAACTTTTTATACTTACCGCAAAAATCCATTTCCAAGTTAAACAGATCTTTTCACGTTTTTTGCTCATTGAAACTGAGTTTTTTTTTTCCATATTTTTAAAGATTATCGCTGGAGTTCATTTGGAACTTTACCTTAATGAGAACTGTAAGGCTGATATCTGAAGGGGTAGGTGTAAATTAAAGGGGTCCGGAAGACGTTAAATTCTGGACGGAACTTTTACTTACAGTGAATGACCTTCGTTATCATTAGTTAATTAAGTTTGATTGAAATTGGAATCATTTGGAGGCGTTTGTAATTTGAAGTTAAACGAGTCACTTCTTAGGGAATAACTAATTGCATTTACTGATAAATTAAAACATCAACTTTACAGAATACTTTTTGAAAGGCTTACTTTCATTTCTGCTTTCCGTCTGAATTTTCAGATAGAGATCCTTACATGAATATGCATGCAGAAGTCGAGTTACTAAAGTAAAGGATTATTAAACAGCTCTCGAGCCAAAATGCGGGGATAATGGCTAGAGGCTCAGAAAGGGTCTAGATATTTAGTAAATCTTAGTGGGTACCTGACTAAGGGATTTCATAGACTTTGGAAGCCTTGAGTCTAAATGAGCGAAACGAGTTGTCAAAACTTAAGAGGTGGAGTTACAGGACATTTCAAATTGACGTACCTACATATAATCTAGATGTAAAAAAATATACAATGCGGAGACAACAATCCTACTATCTTACTAATATACGCGAAAGTGTGTGAGAATGGATGGACGGATGTTTGTAACTCTTTAACGCAAAAACTAATGAAATTGAACTGAACTGAACTTTTTTGGATTTTGATGAAGCTTTACATAATATAGCTAACATATAGGTACATCAGAATAACACATAATGATACTTTTTATTCCGATATCAGACGGGATCGACGCTTATGCGGGCGAAACCGTGGGGCGCTGCTAGTACGACAATAAATGAAAATACTGGCACGGTGCACAGGATTATTTTGAAACTACCCAATAAATGTTAACATTGAATTTGAAAAATTTATTGTTTTAAAACCAACTTCTTCTTAGCGTTTCGATGGCAATCTATATAGATTCAGCCCAGAATTTGGCTACGAGGTTTGGCACCTTCATCCTTTAGCGTACTGACAACAGGACACCCTGAAACTAGTGTCCCAGCACTACTGCTGGGGCACTTGTTTCACTTGTTTCCTACGAACATTATAGGCTAACTATAACATTTTATGCCCACTCCCTCTCACAGAAAGGAGGCCCATGTAGGACTCCTCTCCGTGAGTAGACCGGGAACCACCGCGCGGGCCGCGGCGGGTTGGTAGATGTCACATGTCCTCGGATTTTTGGCTATAGGATATGGATATTGGCTATAGGAGTTCTTCTCACGACGTTTTCCTTCAGTGTTTTGAGAGTAGTGGAGATGACAAATTACAGTACCCGTCGGGGTACCTACGACCTTTTTTTTTTTTAACCATACTAGTCTTAATACAGGTTAATGTTTGTTTTGTACCATTAAACCAGAGATGGTTTGTATTGGTACTCACATTCGCTAAAACAACACTGCTTAATCACTACTAAACAGTTAATATAAATAAAAATGTAGGTACATGAAAAATATTTTGCACATAACTATTTTAGCCGTAAACATCTATCAGTAAGTACTTAAGCGAGTCACAAGTAATGTTTTGAATCTAAGCTGCTTGCTATTGGGCCGCTCATTAGAAAGCCGGTTCTATTCGATGTATATAACTAAAACTCGTAAGTCACGGTCAGGGGTCGTGGGGCTTTCGGGACCGGGACCGCGGTCCCGAATTCCCCTTTTAAATATAATATTTATTTTGAGTGGTATTTTGGGACCACAAATAAAATAAACAAAGTAATGTCTTGGAAAAGTACGGTCAACCAAATTTAGAAGTTACACAACTAAAACTATTTTTATAATACGATAAAATATTTCTTTTATTTAAAAAAAAAATAGCAGCCTATTAGAATTAAACTTAAAAAAATAATAAAATAGTCATTTTGAAACAAAATTACTAAAATCAGTATTTAAAATTAAATTAAAACATTTTTGCTTATTATCCCTGAAATCTACACAATTGCACATAAAAGTTACCTCTATATTTAATAATAATCAACCAACATAAAATACATAATCTATCATAAAATTATCTATCATCATCAATAATCTCATCATCTGCCTAGTCTTTTCCCACCTATGTTAGGGTCGGCTTCCAGTCCAACCTGATGCAGCTGAATACCAAAATTCAAAGTCCTGACTGACTGATACATCAAATTAATTAAATTATATATAATCAGTCTCACATGGATTATAATAATTATTAGATTATAATCAACACTCTTAACATTAGGAGAATTTTAAAATAACCCGTTGAGGAGCGGAAGAGGGAATTTATGCAGGGGGAAACCGTCTATCAGTTCTCCAGGACCAAGTCTATGGGGGTTATCTCCCTGGTCGATAACTTGTCCCTGCCGATTGTTCAGTGATTCCGGGTCTTTCAGTAATCTCGATCTATGTGCCTAGTTCACATCACCTCGTGAGATTACCATGTTCTCAAATCCCTCGTGCAGAAGGTCAAATGTGGCATGAGCTGTGTGGCACGTAGCGCATAGACTTCTCAAAGCATTTTAAGGTTCCGTGAATGACCTGTGCTCTGTGTATTTTGAAATTGAATCTTACAATCATGCGCAGTGGTCGGTTTGACCATTGAAGCGAATTTGGTCCAAAACTCGGAGACAACTAATAATTTGCCTGTTGGAAGACAGGCAGAAGCCTATTTAATTTTTTGTGTTACATTAGGGGATGCCCATGTCCAGCGACGATGTGGTTTTATGAAAGAGAAGCTATTACTAATACTTAAGTTTTGTCCATAAGCAAATTGGATTAGACGTTCACTTGGCATGTTTCTAGTGCCCAATCTATTAGGTCCTATGATGTTTCGATTATCTTAATCAGCAACTGCTCTAAGTTTGGAATTAAAGTCGCCTAAAAAAACTTCTATCACATAGAAAAATTTCAGATTATCTCTATTTAAGAATGTTCCTGTTGGAGAATGTGTAAACAGCGCTCTTTCATATGATACCCCATATGCCCCCCATATAGTAGGAATAATAATGAATTGATACGAAACCCTATAAACATTAAAAACAAAAAGTCATTATTTGGAAGAAAAAGGTAAGGAAAAAGGTCACCCAAGAGGTGAGGTTTTAACAACAGAGTGAACGCTGCAATACGCACGGCGCGGCGCTATACAACGGATGTGGTAAAAAGTACCTATTTTAACGCACATTCCGTTGTATGGTGCGTAATTTTTAACTTTCGAACTATGTAGACATACAGTACCCTAATTGCGTAACACACGATCAATCGGAATCTGAATCATTTTGAAGCAAATTGCTAATCCATTGCTTCATAAGTTCGAAAAATTTGTCTGCTCAACACATAAATAACGCAATGAATGTTGTTGAACTGTCAAAATGAAACCGATTCCGATTGATCGTGTGTTACGCAATTAGGGTGCCGGCTTCATAAATGCTTTTTTTGAGCAAATGTGTTGAAAAGGTATTAAATAAAGAGGTATATAAATACCTCTTTATTATAAAAGTTATAAACCTGTTAACAATATATACGCGATTAAGACCCGTTCCATATAACTGTATGATGTATACATCGCGAAAGTTTAAAAAGAAACATTAACGAAATGGTAATTAGCAAACGTATGATTGAATTTATTATAAAGCTTATTTTAATTTAGCTTGATAAAGAAAAAGAATTTATTACTAAAGTAAAAAGTAATTGCTCTTACCTTTTTATATAAAACACTACAGCACTAAATATTACTCTTCCTGTTTTTCACTATTGCTCTTCAAGATGCATCGCAATTATGCACATTTAGATAAGCACTGCCGGTCTGCCGTTATTAGAACCCATGGACCTTGACAAAGGGGTATGATTGGTCAAATGGCAACCCGACGCCACATAATCTATCTATCTGTCTTCTCTTATATATATTATGATTGAAATATTGTTATTTTATTTTATAGCTACAACTATCCGTATATAAGTGCAACTAAAGAATATCAGCTTTTCTGTTAACTGTACTTTAACTTCTTTTTTCTTGTGGTCCCAAAATACCACTCAAAATAAATATTATATTTAAAAGGGGAATTCGGGACCGCGGTCCCGGTCCCGAAAGCCCCACGACCCACGGTCAGTACCACTGGGCCACCACTGACTGCTCTCCTCATTGCTTTGTCACAAGATATACGAAGCTTAAATTATTATCGTAACGTCGTCTCCACATTGTGTATTCCCCTAATATTATGTATATAGAATATAGATAGATATCTACAAATAAAAGGAAACAACGTCTCCCCCATAAAAAGCAAACACAGTTATATTATAAGGGGTCTTACAAGGGATGCGGGGTTCAGTGTGTGCACACGAAGGGATGACAACGCGTCATCCCAAGCTCAGCTTGACACTTGGCAATTATAGTGGCGTAACTGTTTTGATTTATGTTTTGTACCACTCTTAGCACGTTGGCTGATAGGTGGGGCTCTCCGATCTTGGGGCGGTGGATACGACTGCACGCAGTCAAGTACACATTCCCCAGGATCGGCGTGTCTCACGCAACTATCCATAGCTAGCATTTATCCGGAGCTGCGTGACTAGTTTATAAGTTTACATTGTTATTAACAAACATGGAAGTGATTCCGAAATATATATTTTTTTATTTATTTAGTAGGCAACTCTGAGTTGATCGAAACGTAGGGACGATGGGGCTGTTGTTCAACTGTTTTAAATTGAAAGAGATTGATTACCAGTAGCAGTCTACGGCGCTCATAATCATATGAATAAATTGTAGTAACCGCAGTGGTGGTCCAGTGTAACGGCCACGTCTCAGAAGTTGTTCGAAGGGTCGTGAGTACGAACCCAGCCAGGCGCTTTACCTTGTGTCGATCATGTCATCATCACTGCTCTCAAAATGCTGAAGGAAAACATCGTGAGGAAACCGGCATGACCTAGAATCAAAACTTCGAAGATATTTGTCATCTACCCGCACTGAGCCCGCGTGGTGGATTACGGCCCACTCCGCACAGACGAGAGCACGCCTACGTCCCAGAAGTGGGAACCTTATAGTCTGATTATAATTATGCTAAGTAAGCAACAAAGCAGATAAATACCTACGCTATGCGCGGTACCTGGATTCTAGCATCGGAGGTTGTTGCAAGTTGCTTTTATAAGAGTTGGGCAGCAAACATTATGTACAAGATCAGCTGCGTTTCTTATCTTCACGTCAATCAATCTTTAGGCGCCATCTACACGTGCGAGATTATTGCAGGATAGTGACGCCGTGTCAAATTCTATAGACTGTCAGTAAACTGTCTGTATCAACCTCCAAATGGCGATATCATTGCGGCGGGAATTTGATGGCATGGCGAGACTATCGCCACGATTCTCTCGTTCGTGGAGATGGCGCCTTAGGTTCCTGAACTTCGTTGCAGTACGTACGACAAGCAAAATTTATTCAGCACGATGAATCATATTTGCATGTATATGCGTGCCGGAATGAGATAGCAACTGGTGGAGGCGGTTTTTGTAACCATAGGCACAACATAAACCAATTCAGGTCTTTAGCCATAAAAATCACGAGACAAGATGGAGATAATTATGACTTTAAGGCTTATCCACACTAGTAATAGCTTCCCGACCGATTTCGGTCACGGTAGCCAATCTGGAACGAAGATTAGCCAGGTACGCAGGATATACAGTCCGATGGGACGGCAACGCAAGTAGGACCAACGGCTTTCCGTGTTTTTCCAAACTCCAGGCTGTTACTAAGAAATTTCTAATGGGAAACCCAATAACACTTTGTCCGACCTGGGAATGGAATCCAAGACCCCACGCTCAGCAGTCGCGCTGGCAACCACGAGATCAATGAGGCAGTCAAACTTATCCACACTATGTTTGAATCGGCAAAAAAGTTGAGCACAGCGAAATCCGATGATTTGAATAAATTCATGTATCCGTTAAATCACGAAGTATGTGAGTTGCAGTGCGGATAGGGCTTTATCGGTTTCGTTATCAAAGTGCCAGCAGATAGACATACAAAATGTTAACATAAGTATTTCAAACTAAGTTAAAGGACTCCCTTTTCAATCACAACACCTGTGCAAGATAGAATTCGTTTATGAATAAACTTTACCAATCAGTTATCAAAACTCTTCTTGATTAATTTATTCCAAAACCCATTTATTTTCCCATAGCTACGTTTCATTGAACATAATTAAAAGTGAGTGTAATTGTGGCACGAATAGAAGGATACGGAAGGGACCGTTTGCTACGTGCTTGCAAGCTAATTACAAATATTATAATTTATTGCCAAAATATATGGGGAATATTTTGCGAGTTAATTATCTGATAATATTTTGGCTAAACATTGTGCCGTGTGGACTCTGTGTTGGGAAGGCTCTTCATTTTCCCCTAGGGTGTTAGTTATCATTGAGTGAAAGAGAAGAATCTGTCTAGATATATCTACCTCCACCAATTCTGCAAGGTGAATTATATGCATACCGACATACGACATTTCTCGCATCCAGCGGATTCCTGCGGCCTTCACCAGGTCATCGGTCCATCTTGTGGATGGCCTACCAACTACGTTTTTCGGTACGCGGTCGCCATTCCACCAGTGGATGCGAGAAGCACAGAACCAGTCGAAGTGCGGTGCTTGGTCCCAGTCTATGTCCAACAGTGGACGTTTTTCGGTTGAAATGATGATGATGATACGATATTTCGCTATTTTTGGTTAGTCAGAATTAGACTCTCAATTGTATAAAATTTACGGTACAGCACATTGTTGGCACGTTGAAACTATAGTAGTTCCTGTCAACACCAGTCTAACTTCATTTATAAATACAAAAATTGTTTTTGTAACCTTAACCTTAATCGTTTTATAAACCGATTTAGCCAGCAGAGCTATCAATATCTACCACGAAATTGTTGTTGTTATGCTAAAAAAGGCTTTAATGTTGCAATAATGTTTGACTGGATCTGCCAAACTGATTATTTTGTTCATTAATTTATTAAGTGCTGAAGTCATCTGGAAACGGGAAAAAATGGTTTACTAATAGAGGCGATTGAAGTATTTGGTTATTGAAAAATAAAAATAAAATTGTTTTCTCAAACCAAATTACTACTTATTTATTTTGTGACATAAGTAAGCCCAGACTAGACTAATCTAGTATTTAAAATAGTGTGTGTGAGACAGTTGGTTAGAGACCCCGTGAGTGATCGGTTGACGTAGACTAGACTAGCAGAGTTTGAACGTAGGGCAATAGCATTGAACCTGTGTCTCTGTTGAGAGATCGTGAGCGCGAGAGTGTTATTTAAAACGTAAAATAATAAGTGTTGTTTTAGACTAGGTTATATTAGTCCACTACTAATGGAAGTAGCGTGTAAGGCGCGTGAATCTCAGTGAGTGTGCTTGTGAACGATTGGGTGAGTGTTGACTATTTTACGAGTATTTGGTCGTAGGGACTCGGGAAAAGCCCGTTATAAGGTGTGAAACTTACCAACACACTGTAGACAAACGATCTACCTATAGACAACCATAACCAAGACATGACATTGGGCAGTCACACCGTATAGGGAAGGCTGAACCGAACCTAATTATAGTGCTTCCTAGTAGTCTGTTGTTTACGAACACAAACCAACCAAACGTTAGTGATGGCTACCTTTTCCCTATGGACAGATTATCTGCAGGATATTTTGCATTGCTCTTGATATGCGCATACTTCCAGGGTGTGGGGTAGGCTTCACCAAGTACCTTAAGATTAGATTTTGAACTTTTGATAGTCGTTTTAAGGAACGCTAGGAATTGTGTCTCGTTGGATCACACCCGGTCCCCATAGGCCTCTTACTGATAAAAAAAAATTAGCGAGGCACATAATTTGGATGCCCAGATCGAAAGGCCTCGTAGCTACATAAACAGGTAGACAAGAATGGACGCACAGCTGCTGATTACACTGCAAACATCCTGTAAATGGGGTATATTAAGGAAGTGTGAAGTGACGATTTAAAATAACTACTTCGGCGTATAGCAATGCAATCGTAAGGAATTCTGCAACCGACTGACGATGCGGTACGCTTGCGCTAGTTTTTTAATGTCTTAGTAAGCCGTTATAAGGGGTTATTACTACTATACGCATCCAGCACTTCTGAAAACTTGTCTCGCTCAATGGTAGAGGCACTTCGCAGTCCTTTACCTTAGGATTGAGTAAGACATGCTTGAGTGTAGGCATCGTATTCTGCTGGAACCGCACCAGGTTCTCTCTAGGCCTATGCACGTTAAGACTGGTGGTGCACGCACAACGTAGTAGTTGTTGTAAAGCAGCCCTACGTCTCCGGGATGGGTTCCTCGATTATTGTAAGAACATTCAGTAACGTAACTCAAAACAATGTATTCTCCAATGCATGAGTTACGTGTCAATTACCCCTTTTGTATTCCTCTCATCTTTTGTAACTTTCATAATCGAAAGAAAAGTAGATTTCCTTTCTTAATCACCTTATCTATGAATTCCCAACCCTATTTTATATTACAATTGTTTTCTTGTATCCCCCCTCCTTGTTCCTCAGCTTTCTAAGTCAGGACAAGGCAAAAGACTTCTTGGGAATTCATTCTCCAGTCTGGAGCCGAACTCTGCTGACCAGTACAGGGAGGGCTGTTCTTCCCCAAAAGGGGAACTGACCCATATTAGTGACATTTCCATATAATTAGGAAAAACGAAAATTTTATCAGCCTAGGGTAAATTAGGATCGGTCACAACAGCCAGCATGCAACCAACGATGCGACGCTCTGCTAGAGTGACAGTAATCAGCCAGTGTCTCTCTTATCCGATTTTTTCGTTGATTGCAGTAACTTCATAACAAAATTAAGCGGCAGCTGTGCCGTCATATTTATATTTTTGTGGGTGAACCTGCAGAGCTGGTTTTGTGTGGGTCAAGGCAATAGAGATAAAACAATAATTCACTGTCAGTGTTATATAAAGAAAAAAAAAGAAATAGTTGAGACGATTTTTCCCAGTTTCATAGAACGTGTTACAAATAGCCTAAAAAACTACATTTTACGGATTCATCACATTTTTAGCTTCGTCTTCAATATTGAAGAAGGACAAGACGCGAACGCGACCAAGATTTATGTTTGAAATTTCTTTTTATACTGTCCGCCATCACCCAATTACCAACACAAAAATCCTTTATTTTTTTTCAATCTTGTCAAAAGCAGATATTTTAATAACTCTCTTAAGTCGGTAAAAACCAATTAATGTTGGTAGGAAATGTTGTTAGCGATGAAAAATAAATTATTTCTTTGATATCCACTGAGTAGGTATCACTTAAGCAGCCAGGCGACTGAGGAGGAAATTCATATTTTTTTCGTATCAAATACTTTTGATTAATAATCCTGCCGCGAGAAGACAGCCGTATTTTTCTCACCATAAGTTACGATTCATTCGTATATGTTAATGTGGATCTTTTCATTTGAAATACATTTTTCTATTTCCTCTATTATTTTTTATTTCTACTATATTTTAGTTTCAGTTCACTGCAAGACGTAAAGAGTTTTAAGGGGATAGAAATTACGGCTTTATTGCTACCTACCTACTTTTATATTAAAGATTTACTATTGACCTGCCCCTGCGTCGCACAGTTTTTGCAACCTGACAAAATATCAAGATTTATTTACTATACACAAGTGTATTTAATTATACACATGAACCTTTCTAAGTAAATATATAAATATAAATTCTCTAAATGATGGTGCAAACCTCATCAAAATCTGTTGCGCAGTTTAGAAGAACAATGCAGTCACACAGACCGACACGAAAGTGACGTAAAAGTGAGTAAAATAAAAAGTATTCTTTATAGGATATATAATATATTTAAAGAGGAGAAAATAATAGACAATCCCTATTAATTTCTACGATAATTTAACTAGTTTCTTGATAATGAAACTAGACACTATAATATTTTAAGCAATGTGTGTGAGTAATGTAGAGACGCCAGCACATCCAGCTACTATAATCTGTCAAATTTATTTAATAGGTTTTCAACTTTATCGCTAAGGCATTAAGGTTCAAGGTGGATTGGGAAAATTTGACAGTTTCGGGTAATTTGACCTACTGGCGTCTGTACCCAGCGCATTACTATTTATTTACTAACACCATCATCTGCCTAGCCTTTTCCCAACTACATAATTATGTTGGGGTCGGCTACCAAGTCTAACTGGATGCAGCTGAATACCAGTATTTTACATGGAGCGACTGCCTACCTGACTTCCACAGCCCAGTTACTGGGTAATACGATACCTCTTGGTAAGACTGGTTGTCAGACTTTCGGGCTTCTGACTACCCGTGACGACTGTCAAATATCCACGAATGACAGCCGGGATCAACGGCTTAACGTGCTTTCCGAGGCACGGAGGGGCTCGGTATGTAAAGATGGTCACTCATCCACAGACCAACCACGGCAAGCGTAGCTTAACCTGATCGATCGACCTGTGCGGCTGTTATTATTTAGACACGGGCCCCTTCACTCCATCCTCCATTTATTTACTAACAAAATAAACAAATGTTAGATCGACTGTAATTTTAGTTAGACGAATCTTTTGTTATAAAAAGCCGAAACTGGTGAAGGTATCCAACGTCACCTGCGGGTATTAAAAGGGTTATTAGCCCCTTCTAAGTTAAGGATTAAACGACCATGACAACACCGGGCTTCAAGGGGGTTGGTATGACAAAAACTGCCTAAGGCATTCGAGACGAGACCCTTGTTTTTTTAAGCCCTCTCGTTTTTATGTGACATATTATACATTGGTAGACTCCCTAAAGTTAGGAGTGACGCTGTTCTGGAATAATCAACGCTAGACGCTAAACTTTAAAACCGTTACAGAGGGATGTTATGTCCAGATAATGTAGACTTACTGTTTTGCCATGCATTTCTTATTGAAATTAAACAATATAAAAACGGAGGGGTCTCGACATGTGACGTGTGTAAAAGTGCGATAATGAATTCCTTAACTATTTATTTAATGTTCTAACATGCACAAAGTGTAAGGAATAAGACAAGGATGGCATTACTTAAGAATTTCAACGACATAAGTTTTGTGTGCAGTTACAATACAAAAGTTTAGAGATATCGTCATTTTAATCACACGAGCCGATTCCGCGCGAGTTCACGCGGAAGTACCGCAGCAGATGCGCCGAATTGAGCAAAATGGCTGCGACATACTAGAGGTTATGAACCTACTCAAGAGAAAAGAAAGTTTTCCTTCAAATTACCATAGAAAAAAGTGTCGTAGAAGAAAAGGAAAATGTCCTTTATAGAGAACACTTCTTTGTTAACATTTAAATAACACCTAGGTAGGTAAACGACATTTTGTGACCTTATATTTTTTTTTATTATTAACAAAGACGAGACATACATAAAAGCTTTGTGAAGCTTTTTTGTGAAGCTTTTATTTTGTACTAGCTGCGCCTCGCGGTTTCACCCGCATAAGTTTCGATCCCGCGGGAATATCGGAATAAAAAGTATTCTATGTGTTAATCCTAGATATAAACCATCTGTGAGCCAAATATCATCCAAATCCGTTTCGTAGTTTTTGCCTGAAAGAGTAACAAACATCTATCCATCCATCCATACATTCATAAAAACTTTCACATTTATAATATTATGAGGAAGTAATTGAGGGAAAATAGTTAAGCACTTGAATTGTTAAAAGTAAAACGTTTTCAGATAACGTAAACTAACTTTTAAAATGTCTCTGAACTTCGATTAAAACAACTGAAAAAAAAGTTTTTTTTACTTACACTGGCTGCTCAATCTATGTATTCTAAAAAGGCTGGTTATGTCATATAACCTTCTGAAGCCTTAAAATGTTTATAAAAAAAATACATTAAAAAAAAGCAGAAGCGAATAAATAACAGATCCACGTTATGTCTGTCCGGTGACATTTCCGCGTAGTGCATTTGTTCTCTATAGTAATGAAGGCAGGCCGCTATCAAAATAGATTGTAACAGTTTTCTCACCAAGATATTTCATTCCTATCTAGTTTTCTTACAAGATATTACTTCACAAAAGCTATTATAGTTCTTACAATTGTTATAATTTAAGCGGTTTTTTTTAGAATAGAATAAAATACTCTTTATTATGTATACCAAATAAATTACAGACATAAATAATTAGAAATTTTACAAAGGGTGACACAATGGGCGGTATCACCGCTAGGAGAGATCTTTTAAAGGCAACCTTTAAATGGATTAAAAAGGGGAAGAAGATACAAATAATGTCCATTTATATAATATAATATTATTCTTTCTATATTTATGTCTGTAATTTAGGGTACATAATAAAGAGTATTCAATTCTATATTAATCTAAATAAATATAATTATATACAAACACGAAACAGGAGCAAAGAAAATATAATGATGATGTTTAAGGAGAGAGGCTGAGAGAGGAAGAAGTTACTATTTTAAAATGTTTTCCAATATTTTGCATACATCCTACTAATATTATAAATGCGAAAGTTTGTATGGATGGATATAATGTAATGCTTGAAGTTCCAAAGTGCCTTTTAGTGCCTAGTTGAAATAAATGTTTTGACTTTGACTCAGGTTTTTCTATCATAACATGAAGTTTTTGGCCGATTTTATACTAAAACGTTTTCAAATCAATTTCTTTCAAATGGGGGGATTAAGAACCAATTAAGGAACGGCGTTTTTCCAATTTTTCTTAGGGACTACCCTAAGAATCTAAAAAAAAAGAACGCAGGAATGAACGTCTTTTTTATTAACCGACTTCTAAAAAAGGAGGAGGTTCTCAATTCGGATGTTTGTATTTTTTTTTTTTTTTATGTTTGTTCGCGCATAACTCTTTCGCTTGCCAACCGATTTGAAAAATTCTTTTTTTGTTGGAAAGGGTATACTTCCCAAATGGTCCCATAGAAATTTCATCAAAAACGGTTCAGTAGTTTGGTTTTTAAACCAAAATTACTGGTAAAAATTACAACTTAAAAGTGAAAAATAAAAACTTTTTTGCAAAAAAAATCAACCGACTTCCAAAAACGTCGGTGGCAAACAACGAAAGTGTGAACCCAACGACACCGACTTCCGAAATTAAAGTTATTTTTCACTTTGTAGTGTCGTTTTTGGAAGTCGGTTGATTTTTTTTGCAAAAAAGTTTTGTATTCAGAATATTAGAGCATGAGGTTATGAGCCAAAGAAGTAAGCTATTGACATAATAGACCAGTTATGTAATATTTAATGTAAGGCTTAAGTTATTAGGCCCACTTGTACCACAAATCATTAAATACGTTTAGCGTAAGCATAACATTAGAGCAGTGGTGGCCCAGTGGTATCGGCCGTGACTTACGAGTTGCATTAGTTAGCAGGTTCGAACCCAGACAGGCGCTTTACTTTGTGTAAATTACTTCATCACCACTGCTCTCAAAACGGTGAAGGAAAACATAGTGAGGAAACCTGCATGTCCTTGTGTGTATTAATTGAGTAGTTTATAAAGCTTGGTTTGTCATGATTTCCAAATATTTATAAGATTTGTTGTGATTTCGTAAACTGAATATAAAATTTAAAGAAGGTGATTTAACTCATTTGACTTTTGTATCAGTGTAGTCGTGAAGTTTAAAAGTATCTCATTTGATTGTTACCGCAAAACAGGTTTTTAACGGAACGGAATGGAAATGTAATGCTTGGAGCATCACCTAGTTTCTAGGTTAGTTCTCTTCAAGGTTCAAACCCAAAAAGTTTTCTTCAAAAAGTCTATATTGATATTATATTGAGTCATCATCATCTGCCTAGCCGTTTCCCAACTATGCTGGGGTCGGCTTCCAGTCTAACCGGATGCAGCTGAATACCAGTATTTTACATGGAGCGACTGCCTATCTGACCTCCACAACCCAGTTACTAGGTAATACGATACCCCTTGGTAAGACAGGTTGTCAGACTTTCGGGCTTCTGACTACCAGTAACGATTGTCAAAGATCCACGAATGACAGCCGGGACCAACGGCTTAACGTGCTTTCCGAGGCACGGAGGGGTGTCGGTTTGTAAAGATGGTAACCCATCCACAGACCAACCGCGGCAAGCGTAGCTTAACCTGATCGATCGACCTATGCGGCTGTTATTATTTATCCCTGATATTATATTGAGTACATAATTAAATAGTTTTTTAAATATTGCTATATACCAAGTTTTTATGTGTGCAAGAATATAAATACTGAAATGTTCATACTGGAAAAGGTATTCATTTCAGGAAGGTAATTTCGATAAAACACAAGCATTTTTCGCATATAGATGGTAAATACTTTACGAATAACAACAGGAAATAACATTCTCCCTTCAAAATATTCGTATTTTTATTAACGAAAAAATAAAAACTCTGCCATATTTCCTGGGATTACGTAAATTGTATTGCAAATCATATTTATGGTACAAGTACGACATTATGAGTGTTCAATTCATTTTCCATTACAGGCAAGAACAGATAGGGTAGTCAACTGCTAATAATAAAATACTAACAATATTTTTTTATGGAATTTGCCACACCATTAATTACACACCATTATTATTTGGGCCCGTGGCTAAATAATAACAGCCGCACAGGTCGATCGGTCAGGTTAAGCTACGCTTGCCGCGGTTGGTCTGTGGATGGGTGACCATCTTTACATACCGAGACCCCTCCGTGTCTCGGAAAGCATGTTAAGCCGTTGGTCCCGGCTGTCATTCGTGGATCTTTGACAGTCGTTACGGGTAGTAGAAGCCCGAAAGTCTGACAACCAGTCTTACCAAGGGGTATCGTATTACCCAGTGACTGGGTTGTGGAGGTCAGATAGGCAGTCGCTCCATGTAAAATACTGGTATTCAGCTGCATCCGGTTAGACTGGAAGCCGACCCCAACATAGTTGGGAAAAGGCTAGGCAGATGATGATGATGATGATAATGTCAGCGGGCCTACCACCACCTCTTATCAATCAATCAACTCAGCCTATCGCAGTCCACTGCTGGATATAGGCCTCTCTCAGGCTGCGCCACAATACCCTGTCCTCCGCCTTACAGATCCAGTCTGTCCCAGCCCAGCCACCTTCTTAAGATCATCGGTCCATCTAGCTAGGGGGCGTTATACGTTACGCTTTCCGATACGCGGTCCAGGACTTGTCTGCTCCACCGGCCATCGACCACCTCTTATAACAATATTATATTACTATTATTAGTGTGAAAAAAGATGAAGCTGTATAGGACAAATGGTGCTATTCACTTTTTACAGAGGAACAGTAATGATCATAGCACAGCCCCGCACCGGTGCCTTTAATTGAAACTAACGAAATGAAACACTATGAAAATGTATTAACAATGTCTGCCACTGTTTGTTCATCTACACCGCTGTCGTCACCAGGCCGCTTTACTGTAACTGTTAATTAGTAAAAAAAAAATAGAATCAATAACAAAATGGAGGTGACTTACGCTTTTAAAAGTTTTATCCTGACACCATTGTTACAGCTCGATTCAAATGTTATGGCAGCTCTGAAGTGCGCTACTCGCTGCGCAGTACCTCACCCCTCACCCCCGCTGTCACGTGAATTAGTTACTGCGCAGCGACTCGCTTCATGTTCCGAGCCTCCATAATGTTCGAATCGGGCTGTACGTAGTCGTAGTACGCCTGTACAGTGGTCTATTGACGCGTGGTAAAATCCGAACTAACGCCGCCATCTTGTTTTCTCAATATATTTAACAAAACAACCGCACAAATGTCCAATGGCGCCCCCCTATCAACGTCGTTTGAGCATCAAAAGACCCTTGTAGCACTTTAAGCAGATATCTGATGAAGTCTGTATTCTAGAATGATAAATAATCCTACTAATATTATAAATGTGAAAGTTTGTATGGATGGATGGATGTTTGTTACACTTTCACGCAAAAACCACTGAACGGATTTGGATGACATTTGGCATACAGATGGTTTATAACCAAGATTAACACATAGGATACATTTTATCCCGATATTCCCACGGGATCGAAACTTATGCGGGTGAAACCGCGGGGCGCAGCTAGTCAATCATAAATCACGGTTCAGAACTTTATTCGAGTAAGTATATAAAGAGTGAAATCTGTCAGTTTTGAATCGAATTCAATTCTGTATATTTTTTGAAACGAAGTTCCTTATCGCGCGTTGCGAAAGGCTAGACGGAAAAAATTAAGACCAAAAGTTGGAACGACACTTTTTGCTATAGTTGTAAGCCGTGCGGCGTGCGCGTGTTTCTCTGTCTGTCTCTCTCTCTTTGAACTTCGTTCCATCCGGGTGTCCCTTGACATCTCCCAAGTTTTTTTAAAATTACCTATAGGCCTATGACGTACATATTACGGTGTATATTGTTACATCACCACACATTTCATTAATTTTCCACCGTCACCTGTCATTCAACTTTCAACAAACTGGGTCCAGATTTTAAATATAAATGTTCTGTCAAACAGCCCTATTGTATTCGTTTACACAATAACGTAGCAAACAATAAAACAATGCAAGATTGCTAGTACTCGCTGTAGTAAATCACGTGAATGTATGTATGGAAATATGTGCACGTTTTCGTTGTAAAAATGTAGGATATTATGTACATATGTGTAATACGATGTTTGAATTGTTATAATGGTTGGATATTTTTAAATGACACATTTCTTGTAGACAAGATTTAGCAATCTATTCCATAGATATAAATAGTTAGATTGGCGCTCATTGTAATACATCGCGCAAAAAAGTGCCCATACTAAAAGAGTGAGCTCACACAATATTAATGACATTTCTAAGACAATCAAGTCAAGAAACTGCGAGATTCGGTGTGTCAGAGGTGTCAAACCGAAACAGAAATGCGACCATCTTTTTTTTGGGTTATCCTGCATCTAGCTATGAAGCCTTTATCGTGGGTAGATGTTTGAAAGTACGTCTCGTGCATCTATTGCCTTGAATGTATGTTACTCTTTTTGCGTGAAAGAGTAACATACATTCGACGGACGGTTGGCGCAGTGGTTAAGCGATTGACTGCTGCGCTGCGTGTCGCGGGTTCGATTCCCGCACGGAACAAATATTTGTATGACCTACATGTATTTGTTCCGAGTCTGGGTGTTTTTCTATCTATAATATGTATGTATTTACAAAAAAAAAAAAAAAATGTATATAAGTAGTTTATCAGCCATCTTGTTACCATAACACAAGCATTAGGTTGCTTAGCTTGGGACTAGATGGCGCTGTGTGAAATGTCCAGGGATATTATTATTATTATTATATTATTCATCCATTTATCCAGATGGATAGATGGATGAATGTATGTTACTCTACGTGAAAGTTTGTATGGATAGATAGATATCCATCCATACAAACTTTCACGTTTATAATATTATAGGATATAGGATAGGATAATATAATATAATAGTAGGATAGGATAAAAGCAAACGTGGCCTTCAATAAGACTTTAGAAACAGCAGAGGGGCAATTCTCGTAATTATAAAACCGTCCACAGTCTGAGGGGCAATTCTCGTAATTTTAAGAACGTTCATAGTCTGAGGGGCAATTCTCGTAATTTTAATACCGTTCATAGTCTGATCTCAGTCTCAATCTGTCAAAAAATACTTCTAATTTACCTACATTTTGACAAGTTTTTGACATTTGTTTGTCGCTGAGATGAGACTGCGACTAGATTTTGAACGTTTTAAATTACGAGAATTGGCCTTCAGATCTCAGCCTCAATCTGTCAAAAAAACCTCTAATTTCCCTACATTTTGACATTTGATTGGCGCTGAGATGAGATTGCGATTATATTTTGAACGTTTTTAATCACGGGAATTGGCCTTCAGATCTCAATCTCAATCTGTCAAAAAATATTTCTAATTATCCTACATTTTGACAAGTTTTTGACATTTGTTTGTCGCTGAAATGAGACTGCGACTAGATTTTGAACGTTTTAAATTACTAGAATTGGCCTTCAGCACCCTAATTGCGTAACACACGATCAATCGGAATCGGTTTCATTTTGACAGTTCAACAACATTCATTGCGTTATTTACGTGTTGAGCAGACAAATTTTTAGAACTTATGAAGCAATGGATTAGCAATTTGCTTCAAAATGATTCAGATTCCGATTGATTGTGTTATGCAATTAGGGTGCAGGTTTTTCTATAGTCCTATTAAGTTTGCAATTTTTGCATAGACTATAAATTAGGTGACGTTTATTGAATTTTATACCGACAGTTTTATTTTACATATACTTAACGCCTGTAATACCCGACGGGTTAAGCACAGGTGTACCAATAGTACACCCACATTTTGACAGTTATGTTTAAGTCCCATATAACAGGGGCCGAGCCGCCGAGCAGGTTGGACTGGAAGCCGACCCCAAAATAGTTGGGAAAAGGCTAGGCAGATGATGATGATGATGATGATAACAGGGGTCGAGCCTATCGCCATCAACCGGTCGACGACTCCAGGTTGCTTCTGAGAAATTCCTCATGAAAATACCCAATAACAGCTTTCATGAGGTTTTATTAGAATTAGTTAGCAAACAAAGCGAATATTAACACACTATTTAAAACTAATAATCCCCTTTTCATTACTGCTAAAACCGCACTATCTATTATGAATAATTAGTACTGTCAGCGCATCCGATAATTAGGCCCGCTACATACTTCCTGCACATTATCATGACAAATGAGACTTCACTTTGCAGCACGATCGCGACGCGTGTAGCCAGCATTAGCATAATATGTGCTAATTTATGACGTCACTAATAGACATCGATCTAACGAACGCGAACGTCCAGTTTTGGTGGCGAGCGTTACGTATTTATTAATGTTGGTTAACTAAGTGGTATGAGGGCTTTAAATTATCCGGATATCTAATAATTAGAATGTTTGTTGCTGGTATTGTTTCAAGGTATGTCGGGAATCACCGAATATTTTTTTAGGCACTATGAAAACAATCAAAGGATTGTTTTGTAGATCTCGTTCCGATTATGCATACAAATTTATTCAGAATTAAAATGATATACACATAAATAACAACAGTAACTCATACCGAATTAGTTAATAGAAATAACAACATAATATCCCAATAAAACTAAAACTATTAACAAACTAAAATATGGCGTCGAAATATTTGCATCGCTGTCGACTGCTAATATACCCAAGAGACTGGCGTATCAGTATCTAATTAACAATTTTGCCCGTACGTTTTTGTCATTTGCTGACACGTTTCAAAACCAGTAGACTTCCACTGCTAAAACTTTCCACTAAAAAACTAAAGTACCTACCTAGGAAACACGAGAAAACTCAACATTTCCACTAGTGAATTTAGAAGGAGTTCGTCAACTTTTTATCGCTCGCGCCAGTTGTAAAAGCGGGCACAGGGAATGTTAGTCTTGCAGTCTTTAAACTTTTAAGTATTCCGTGTATACCGATACCGTTTTAAACTTCGATTACCTTCAAAAGGAAGCTTTGATGGCAGTTAGGTGTTTCTACTTTTATCTTTTTGAAAGTTTTTTCTTGTAAGTTCAACTTTTGGACGCGCGTGGTGGAGGTAAAAAGAGCTTAAGCTGATATCAGACTCTTGATTGACATGTTTATTTATTTATTTATGTAAGTAGATCTTTTATTATCTTTCCTCTTTTCGTTAGGACTTACGGAGCCGAAACGTGGACTCACAGTACGGCTGGTCCATAAATTCAAGGTCGCTCAGCGAGCTATGGAACGGGCTATGCTTGGAGTCTCTCTTAGGGATCGACAACCGCAACGAGGTGATCCGGCAGAGAACCAAAGTTGTCGACATAGCTCAGAGAATAATTGACGGCACGGTTGGAGCAGTGGTTAAGCGATTGACTGCTGCGCAGCGTGTCAGAACAAATATTTGTATGGCCTACAAGTAGTTGTTCCGGGTTTGGCTGTTTGTGTATATGAGTTTAAATGTTTGTAAACGCACCCACGATACAGGAGAAATTCCTAGACTAGGGCAAAATTAAAAAAAAAAATAAGCAATTTGAAGTGGCAATAGGCCGGCTATATTACCCGTAGAACCGATGACCGTTGGGGTAGACGTGTTCTTGAGTGGATACCGCAAATCGGTAAACGTAAGGTGGGTACGTCCTCAGGCTAGGTGGAGCAACGATCTTCGCAGGATGGCTGGTAGCAGCTGGACGTGAATTGCCGCAAATTGAGTTGAATGGCGTGCTATAGGAGAGAGGCCTATGTTCAGCAGTGGACTGCTATGGGGTGATGATGTTGATGATGATTGTGAAATAGATCTTTTCAAAAACTTATACACGTCAATATTTTGTTGATCAATATTTTTTTTAAACTGGATGGGCCCTGCTCTTTTGCTAGCTGACTTATCCCTTAAAAGAAATACCGAAACAAATTCAATAGTCATGGTCTATTTTAAAATGTAATACACTTGTATGAATGTTCCTTTTTGTTTCATTCTGCATTCCCACGACACCGACAAAATAACATAGGAAAGAACGAACATCTGTTCATTTGGTTTTTCGATGATTCTATAGGAGAGTGAAAGGGTGCCGAAGTGCGACGTCGTTGGGTCGGACTAGCGAATGAGTAAATGTACACTTTTAATTCAATTTGTGTTCAGACGTTTCACTTTGAGTGAAAGATGCCGAATGAAAGTAGAAAAAAAAAATTATTATCTCACTGCTCTAGAGCATTGAGCTAATTCTGTTATGAATTTGTAATGCTAGCTAATTAATTTGTGATGTGTTTTAATTTAAATGATGAATTAATAATAATATGCTTGACATTATTGTCACAATATTTGCATGCCGAATTTAGCAGGCGGAATATGAACAACTATTGTATGTGTTATAAAATCTGTAAAATACCATATTTCAGGCAAATAAAGAATCTAATCTAATCTTAACCTTATGACGATCATAGGTAATGAAATGCATTGTATGTTATTCAGGCATACATAATCAGCCTCTAATGTACCCACTGCTGGGACATAGGCCTCCTTTGTTTGGGACGGAGTGGGCCGTAATCCACCACAAGGGCCCAGTGCGGGTTGATAGCAGTGGTGATGAAATAATTTACACAAATTAAAACGCCTGTCACAACAACAACCACTACAACTCGTAAGTCGCAGCCTTTATAATAATAATAATAACCCCACCGCCGTATCTCTACGTTGACGTCGTGGTGGGGCTTGCGCGCTCTAAACTCTAGGTCTGTGACGGAAGAGTTTACTTTGCCGGATCAGGACTAGGGTGAGGAGCCAGACCAAGAGAGATACAGGAACCCGCAGGGCAGCATGTGGCGAGCTGTTGGGTAGTAGCGACCCCACGGACCCTATCTCCCGGGAGTAGTCTTGTTCCTCACCTCTGGCTTGCCTTTATTGCCCTGCTGAAGTGAACACTGACGAGGAATAGAGCTCCCACCTCATTTTTGCCTTTACTGACTGGCTTGAGTGGAGATTCGCAAGGGCAAACCTGCTCGGGGGAAGGAAGTATTCCAGTAAGTGCTCGTAGGGATCTTGACCATCTTCCGGGCTCTGGGATTGTTCTGTCTTTTAACTTTAGCCTCAGTATGCTCCTTTCCACGGCTCTCTGATATTTTGCAAGTTTGTCCCTTTGATTTTTCATCAAAGCCCAGGTTTCGCAGCCATATATGTTGCAAGGAAGAATAAATGTATCAAAAGTCTTTTCCTTGATCTTTATGCTGAGTTCCTTACTTTTCATAATTTCTTTCAAAGCCCAAAATTTTTTTTCGTCCAGTAGCGATTCTTTTATCAATTTCTTTGGACATTTGGTCGCTTGGAGATATGCATGGAGTCGTAGCCTTTACCACTGCTCATTATTTTGGTATATTTCAGTTTCTCATAAAGAAACTGACCTCATCATCTGTCCAGCCTTTTCCCAACTATGTTGGGGTCGGCTTCCAGTCTAACCGGAGGCAGCTGAGCACCAGTGTTTTACATGGAGCGACTGCCTATCTGACCTCGACAACCCAGTTACTGGAACACAAATATAGTTGTGGGACCTATAATCAAATTATTGCAAGATTGTGCAAAAAGACAAAAAAGAAAGAAAGAAAAGATTGTTTCAAGAAGCTAGAGATCGCTCTTAGCGATAAGACCGCCCATTGTGTCACCCTTTATAAAATTTTATATATTTATGTTCTATACCCACCCCACCCATATTCAAGCAAATAAATGATTTGAATTTGTAATTTGTATGGTGTACAATATAAAGAGTATTCTATTCTATTCTAGAGTAGCTATAGGGACGGAAATTATATTATTAAGGGAAGGTATCCCGGCAATCTTCTCTTTCCCTTTCTTCCCAATTAATTTGTTGTAAATAAATCATCCCAAAATCGAAAACAGAACCAAGTAATTCGTTTTCTAAGAACTTGTTACCCATTAATTAATATTAATAAGTTTGTCGTTAACTTTTCAGCGTAGGACTCGCTGAACAAACGATTGTTCTCATATTGTTCAATGTCCGGAAGAAAATTGAGTCATTGTTACAGAAACTTTTTGTGAAGAAGTACTTTATAATATGTTAAAGGTAAAATTGAAGAGATCCCGTTACATTAATTATTATTTTGTGAATGAATCCATTAATTGGTATTAACTAATAATGGCATTAATAACGTATGTAACAGTTGAATTGCTTATTATTGTATCACACACAGAATAATATTGTTAATAGAATGATTGAAATTTAACTAACATTAGCAGTGCATAGACGGTTAGTTAAATGCTACGACTGCGTAGCACATTAGCTGCTACGAAGCCTACGCCGTAGCTTTCGTGGCGCGTAGCAATAAAGTAAATGACAAATTACAGTTGCGTATCCCTTCGAAGGGAGCTTGGTACACCGTTTATGTTATATTATGTAACTGTAACAAGTTTAACTTCCAGATTAGTATGGTTTAATGGGAGTTTCGGGTTAGTTTGCAAAAGTTTTTATGAGTTTTTTTGTCCTATTCCGGGTACCTGTGTAATACAAAGTTTCGGTCGATTTCGATGCGACAAGAAAGAAATAATTCGATTTTGGGAATTATTACCAGTTTTCGACAATCGAATGATTATTTGCCTAATGTTTTTCAACGTTTTCTCTTTGAAAATATTCAAAAGTGCCAACTTAATATTAAACTCCCGTACAAAATTGATAACTACCGAATTATTTTCAGTAGCACGAGGAAATTGAAAACTTTCCGGCGTCACGTTTTTTGTAAAAAATAAGATATTCAGCCAGTGACGTCGGCCCAGTATAAAACTCCCCCGAACTGAATAGTTCGTTCGAAAGCGGTAAATAAATTCCCCGGGTGTGACTTTTTATTCCTGCAACGTGTAGTCCCGGATATGTTTGTTATTGAAACATAATCTTATTTCCCTTTTGAGTGCAAAATAAATTTTAGTGTTCCCCGATACGGCTGTGGGCGAACGCTGAATACAAAGCATGTTTGCAACTGATTTTTAATACAACCGTTTTATATAATACCTTCATAAAGTAGTTGTTTATCACGGTTCGCGGCCGTTTGCCCTTCCAATGGATAGGAAAGCCATCCTTTGACATCGTTTTTGTTGTATTTTTTTATTAAGTTTACATGGATATCGGAAATTGTTTCTTTATACCAATGTTTTACGATGTTTTATGCTGGGTTGTTTTTCTTGAAATAAAATAATTTCATGTTTTATGTGGGATATGAGGTACATGTTTATTTTGGTAGTTTTGATATTGTTAACATGTTTATGCAGATGATATCTGTCTGTTTCATAGATTTAACACCAGCACAACACAAGCATTAGGTTGCTTAGCTTGGGACTAGATGGCGCTGTGTGAAATGTCCAGGGATATTATTATTATTTAGTACTTAGTTTACAGTGTGGCTATTAGGTTAACACATTAATTGGGATCACGTATCTACATAATGTATTTGAAACATACACAATGAAAATAATTAATAACTTGTTTTCATTTGAGTATTTATCAACAGAACTTAATGAACATCATATAGTTTGCGTTGAATTGTTGATACCATCGCCCCGCGCGTGTCTATGTGCCAATTTTTTACTATTTATTTGGTTTAAAAAAAAAGGATTCTATGTATAGTAAAATTATTTATTTTATTATTTTAACAGACTGTGATAACCATTGTACTGTTAAGGGCTGCTTTTACAACGCAAGATAATTATATCCGGAGGAATAATTTTGAATTATTGACGAACGAAAAGAATAAAAATTATTTGTCGTTTGAAAAAATTAGCTCATAATTTGATAACCTAATCGCTACTCGTATACTAAATCTATGGTCTTCATATTTATGGCATGGTAAAATACTGGTATTCAGCTGCATCCAGTTAGACTGGGAGCCGACCCCAACATAGTTGGGAAAAGGCTAGGCAGATGATGATGATCTATGGCATGGTGATTCTTTGTCCATCTGTGAACAATAAGTGAATACCGTAGTAGGTATTAACTTCTTGCACTTGTCAAAGTAAACATCCCAACAAAAGTCGTCGTATTTTTTTTGCCTTCGTATTTTGACAATGAACGTAAAATCCTTCTCCGTTTCATAATTACTGTATTCATAATGATAAAACAAGCGGCCATCTTAAACCTCCAACATCCAAGACACTAAGAAGTTACGACAAGGTGTCTGAATTCCGTCTGCCCAGTAAATCCATCTTAAGCTCCCGTCCACAGGCAACACAAACAGACACACAAGTTTACTCTGGCACTAATTTCTGCGCTATTCATACTTGAATTAATGAGCGAGACGGAGAATGTCGGACACATAGACACACACATACATATGCATGCATGCTGGTGTTGTAATGTAAACTGCCTTTGTTTGTAGTTGCCTAACTACGGCACTTGGTATATTTTGTAGGGATGCTAGAGCGTATAACGTAAGTTCGTAGTAAAGCGATTATTGTAACTGTACTGTTTTGATATGTTAAGGGGCTGTGTAGATTACGTGTTCGAACTTGCAATTACTTGGTCATAATAACTATGTAAGATATCTATGTTCTGGTACTGGCATATACAAGCTGTTGTTTTGCATCCTCGTCAAATTTCAGGAGGCTGCTAGGAAAGACATAAATAATCAAATAAAATTACGATCCCTGGTAAATAATGAATACATACTTTTTTTTAGTTATTTAAGTTTGACAGTATTTCAAAATACACCACTTTCAAAGAACAGAATCGCGTTATTGTATCGTAAAAGCGGCCGCGTTTTTATGTGTGTGTAAAAGGGCAGTTACAGTGCAGTCTCAGACAGGCCGCGTTTTAATATGCGTGTCCCACAAACGTTTCCGAAAATTAAAAAAAAAATACCTACTTATTTTATTATTGATTCATGTCGAAAATTAGTAGCATAGTTACCGCCTTGAATATAACGAGGTTGCAAAACAACACCTTGTATAATAATCAGCCTACAATGTTTCTACTGCTGGGACACAGGTCTCCTCTCTTTGAGAGGGAGGGGCCACTACTGTCTACTGTCGCACTATCTTTTGGCACACAGAAGGTATGAGCATTAATCATAACGATTGTTCGATGAGTGTTACAGCTCAGTAATCGATTGAAACATTTCAAGACATTCAAACTCAAACTCAAATAATTTAATTCAACTAAACCAATTACAGACACTTTTGAATTGTCAAAGGGTCGGTCGTCAGAAAGATGAAGCTAGTTGTCCATTCCAAAGCGTAGGTACCTATGGAGAAGAACGGGCAAGAAACTCCATGGACACTCTTTTAAATCATAAAATTGTTACAAAATATTTGATTACATCATTCGCGTGTTGAAATTAACCATGTGATAACGATGTAGAAATACGTGCACGTTAAAAGCATCCGTTATAGAAAACATAAAAACAATTCAGAAATTAAAAATTTAAATAAGCCGTGTCAGCTAAGAGATGACCAGTCCCTACTCTGACGGCGCCCGTTCACGAATATGACGTATGGATCAGCATCATTCAGCTCAACCATTTTGGAGGGAACTTAATGATCCAACAAACACGCCACCACCAGCGAGACATTAGGGTGAGCATAACATACTCACAGCCGCCAGGGCACATTCAAGTCAATGAAAGACGTACCCAGTAAATGGTAGCTTTATAGAAAGTACATAGTGCTCACACCTGTGCTATGCAATTATACAATACTAAGCAATTGAGTTTAAACAATGCAAAGATAGTTTTTTTCCAATGTTCAGCAGCTCCAACAATGTTTCCGAATGCTAATTAGTTTATGCGCCTCTGTGGAGCAGGACCAGCATTGAGCCAAGCATTTTTGTCAGCGATGTAATCCCCTAACTTTTAATATGCTTGGCTACATAGTATGCGTTTAATACAAGATTTAAATTTCGTTTCATTCAGTTGGAGTATGTGGGGAGGAATTTTATTGTAACATTTTAAACAGTACCCCATGAAGGATTAGTCTACTTTAGCCAGTCTGAAACCTGTTTGAACTAATTGGTCCCTATTTCTAGTCCTATAGTTGTCTCTTTCACTTCTTTTATTGAAAATATTTAATTTTTTTCTTACGTACATGATGTTTTCATAGATGTATTGACAAGGTACCGTCATGATGTTAGTATCTTTAAACAGTTCCCTTAAAGAATCGCGCCTGCGGAGGCCATATATTGCTCTGATGGCTCTTTTCTGCAAAATAAAAATGGACTCGATATCTGCATCCCGTCCCCATAGTAAAATACTGTAAGACATGATACTATGAAAGTAACTGAAATAGACTAGCCTCGCGGTATCTACATTTGTATATTGACGGATTTTTCTTACAGTATAAGCTGCTGAACTTTGCCGTCCTGCAAGAGATGTTAAATGAGGACCCCATTGCAGCCTTGAGTCGAGCGTGATCCCCAGGAAAACAGGTTTATCGACGAATTCTAGTTTCTCTTTGTTCAATACTATGTCACAATCCCTACTTTTAACGTTTGGTAAAGCAAATCTTATGCATTTAGTTTTTTTCATTCCCTGCCCACCAACCAACAACCATAAAACCAACCATTTAAGAAAACTTTATCATCATAAACCTAGCACTTTCTATTCCTTATACTAGATCAAATTGCGAATGAATAAATTACTATTTGCCAAATTAGCTGAAAATTCGATTCAAAAGATTTTAGATAGCAGTTTTACGAATGGTTCCAGATTTTTTACGAGCACTTCAGATTTTATGTGTCGCCCGAGGTAATTGCTTTGCCATAGATTAAAATGAAGATATTCCAGTGTTTCATAAGACATTCAAACTTTTTTATTGTAGGTAATACCTATTATAAATACGCAGCAAGAATTTTTGTTTCTTCTTGTAAAGAAAGGGAAGGTTTCCACTGCCCCTCAGAAGGGAACAGTCCGATATAATTTAAAGACAAAACTTCGGTCATTTTCCTCACTCGAGTACTTTTTATACCCGAGGGGGAGGCACAATAGTTGTTCACAAAAAAGAATAATAAATCTATTTCCGAGCTGTAAATCTCTGTGACAAAGTGGTCCGTTGGTTCGTGTTTCACGTAAATGTTTTTACCTGTGACCAAATGAGACTGTCGTCCGTAAAGGTAGGGTGAAATTGGATTCATCATTGATTCAAAGAGGTCAACCCACCGATACCCAACCTGTGTATTTGTGGATCGCACCGTTTATGTGCAAAAACGAGTTTTTATTCAATACGGGATCTGATTGTGGGGTCAGCGCAGTATGCTAAATTTAGGTTGGTACGGATGTCCGCAAATGGCAGCCGTGTGGCACGTTTAGGGTTATGCTGGGAAATAAAATGTAACCGACGTTTTAAAATAAAAATGGCAAGCGATAAGAGCGGACCTATTTTGAAACTTTTCAGATTAAACTCCAACATTGAGGCAGGCTTGAAAAATGTACTTACAAATGTTTTGAGTACATCTCATAATAATTGAGAGATGAGTATTGTTGAAGTTATCTTTACTGAGAAAACATCCAGTAATTCCGACTAGTCCCAAAAAAATGTTCATCCGTTATTTTAATCAGTCCACATCTATATCTATATCTATACTTATAATAAATCTGTAGAAGTGAAAATTCTGTACATTGAAAATATCAAAAAAATAAATGGCAGGGATTGTTACTAGACCGACACCGAACCCAAAAATGTGATTAAAAAAATTTTTGTCTGTCTGTCTGTCTGTCTGTCGGTCTGTCTGTCTGTCTGTCTGTCTGTTTGTTCAGGCATCACGCAAAAACTACCGGTTCGATTACGATGAAACTTGGTATAATTATTCTTTAATATCCTGGGCACCACACTGGGTACTTTTTATCCCGGAAAAGTATATACAATAAAAAACAAACTTAACTTTGCGGTTCGATCCCTAGACCTGATTACTGTACAACCGCAAATAATAAGTTTGTCGTAGGTTACGTAGGGTGCCGCAGTATTATCTGTGCGACCTTTTTATTCCTTTTAGTTTTTAGAGTTATTTAGGTTTAATTTTATAAGTCGTAGGTATAGATTTTAATTTTAAAGTATAGGTAGTACATTTTATAGTGTACGTAGTGACCATAGGTTATTTTATAATAGTGTTAGGTAGGATTAGTCATTCGTATAGATATTAGTTTTTAGGGATTTTGCTTATTTATTGAGTTTAGATTAGTTATCATCAGAAATAGGTTTCTTTAGGTAGGTAGGTATTTTATTTTCTGTTATTGAGTTTTTTTTTTTTAATTATGTGGGTACTTAGGTAAAGATATCATATAGGTACCCTCTTAATCACCACTAATGAGACACAACCTGGGGAAGCACATACATTTTATCCTGTTAGCACGTTCCCGTGGGATAATTTCCGACATCCACGCGGGCGAAGCCGCGGGCAGAAGCTAGTTTACGAATAAAATTATTCCAGTAGTAGTAGATGGTGGAAAATGAGGACGGGAAATAATCTATACATATAATAAAATCGTAGGAAAGTCAAAACTGTACATTGAATATTTTTTTAAAAGAATACTTGGGGCGTGATCTACAATCGATATCGAAGTCAAAAATATAGTTTTTAGAATTTTTGTCTGTTTGTCTGTATGTCTGTTTGTCTGTATGTATGTCCGGGCTAAACTCAAAAAGCACTGCATGGATTTACTTAAAATTTTGCAAAAATATTACTAAGAGGTCGGGTCAACATTAAATCTACATATTATCACGCTATCACCTACTGGGGAGGAGCTGTGAATCTTTATTTTTCTTACGCATTCTATGACAGCGTGTAATCTAACGACGCATATTTAAATGTTGTTTTTGAATAAGCCATGCTGTAATCTAGCTTTACACTATAAAAACTACGCCATTTAAGTAATTTGGGCAGAGAAACATAATTTAATGAATGTTAGTAGTATAAAAACAATTTTAAAGCAGCGCCATCTATGAGATTTCATAAAAATCAATTCAAGTTACATGTTAACACTTTTTGGAAATTAATAATTTAAATTTGATCATGTTGGCGAGGTTAGTAGTTAGTTATTCTTAAAATTCATAGATGGTAGTGTGCATTTTCTTCATAAAAGTTGTATCGTATAGTTCGTTTCGCGTGGCATTTTTCAGGCTCTGTGAAGTCGACCAGTTTGCGAGATCCCTTACGTACGACCAGCAAAGGGATGTATTTAACCGACGTCGACGAGGAGGTGCTGTGGAAGGTTTTCCGGGAATTTACAAGGACACCGCATTGGGTAGGGTTTATACCGTGCATCCGAATAATGGCGAAAGCTATTTTCTGCGGTTGTTACTTCACATTGTCCGAGGCCCAATGTCTTTCGCCTTTCTGAGGACATTTGATGGCGTGGAGTGGCCGAAACGTCTGTTTGTGGTGTGTCACGTAACAGCGATAAGGGACACATGCTCAAGGATTGCTCTCTGATCGTATGGGATGAGTGTACGATTGCTAATAGGAAGGCAGTTGAGGCCGTGGACAGAACCCTGCAGGACATCCGCAGGAACGAAAATTTGATGGGTGGTGTCACAGTTCTGTTCAGTGGCGATTTCCGGTAAACGCTTCCCGTGGTGACGCGGGGATCGAGGGCTGACGAGGTGAATGCTTCGTTGAAACGATCTTCGTTGTGGTCACGAGTTTGTGCGCTGCGCTTGACCATTAATATGAGAGCTCGGCTCGGCGGCAATGCACGTGCTCAAGAATTCTCCGATGTCCTTCTAAGTCTTGGCGAAGGCACTCTACCAGAAGAGAGAAGTGGACAGTTGGTGCTTCCAGAGTCTCTCGGTAGAGTGGTATCCAGCTTAGAAGAACTCATTCGCTGTGTGTACGGGGACATCAGTCGTATACTGTACCAGCAGAATTCTTGGGTGTGTGAGCGGGCCATTTTGACGCCCAAAAATGATCAGGCTGCAGCAATTAACGAATGCATTCTCTCGGAAATTGAGGGGAATGAAGTGGTCTACACCTCGATAAACACTGTTGTCGAGCAAGATGACGCCACACATTATCCCGTGGAATTTCTGAACTCGCTGTCAGCAAGTGGACTTCCAGCGCATACCATGAAGCTGAAGGTCGGTGTCCCGATTATGTTTCTTCGGAACCACTCTCCTCCGAAGTTGTGTAACAGGACCCGCCTTAAAGTCATCTCGCTCCACAGACACACCATTGAGGCGGAAATTCTTACGGGTTGTGGCGTCGGCGAGTCAGTATTTATAAAACGCATTCCCCTCATACCTCATAACTTCCCGTTCCAGTTCAAGCACGTACAGTTCCCCGTGAGTATTTGCTTCGCGATGACCATCAATAAGTCGCAGGAGCAGACACTGAGGGCAGCGGGTGTCGACCTCAGGACCAGTTGCTTCTCACACGGGCAACTGTACGTCGCTTGCTCCCGCGTCACCAGTCCTGACTCTCTTTACATTTTAGCTCCTGGCAGCATAACTACCAACGTAGTTTATAGGGAAGTGTTGTAAGGTATGATACCTTTGTACGTATTTTTACTCTTTTGTGTCCTGCAATGTATTCCTGCATTATTTTCTGTATTTCCTTTAGTCACATCTTATGACTGAACTCAGCAGGATTCCCATATAACTCTCTTCACTTGCATCCCTTTCAAAAAAACTCATATTTTAATGCTATTTTAAAAGTTGTTTACTTATAATGCTATAACGACACTGGCATCTTAGGTATTTTTGGTGCTGTAGATCCTTCACGCAGACGACGTCGCGGGCAGCAGCTAGTATTTACATATTTATGAATGTGTTATTATTTCTCCGAGGAATAACTTATATTGGAGACTTGACTTAAGTCTCTTTTCCGTAAGGTAATCTTCCTGTATGCAAAACATCCTATTTCTCACTTGAAATACTCGTAAATTAGGTATAAATTACAATAAATAAACGAACACACACAAGATGTACCAACACGTGTATTATACACATTATAGTGTATAATGTTACTGTATATGATTTACTGCCTCGTTAGTTTAGTGGTCCCAAGCGCTACTGCTGAGCATAAGGTCCTGGGTTCGATTCCCGGGTCGGGCAAAGTGTTATTGGGATTTTCCATCTGGAATCTCTCAGTAGAAGCCCGGAGTCTGGATTCGAGCCTGGTTGATGGCAGTAGACTCACCCCCTATGGGACATATGTATGGGACATGGGACTGAAACATAACTTGCGAAATATGGGTAGATATACTATAGGTGTACCTCTGAATAACCCTTCGAGAAATACAGGAGTGATATTATGTAGTATAGTTTGTATGCCTATGCTTACGAATACGTAAATGCACCTACTATATAAGGTGTGTGCAGTTTTAAACTAGAAAACAGTCAATTTAGAAAAATGAGGGACGACAATCCTCTCTAACTAAACTTTTTTCTTTCTTTCTTTGTTTTCTTTCTAATTCCATTTTTTTTTAACTTAGTCTACATTTTCCCACTGCCGAGCAAAAGGCTAGGCCTTTGCAAATCCTCCCTTTTCTAGAGCCACTTCGATGCAACCCTTTCAGTAGTCATCTAGGTCGTCTAATTTTAGTTCCAAATACTATTTTTTAATACCTACTTATCCAAAAATATTTTAAATACCAACCCGATTGACCAGAGAAGAAATAGAAACTGAAATAACAGTTAAATAAAACGATACAGTTCTCATATTGCGTAATCGAGTCCATTGGCTTTTATGAGAGGGTAGACGTTAATGTGATCACTAACATACATACAGTGGGTACCTACAAAATGTACCTACCTATACCACATAATAGATAAGTGCAGAAGGTTCCATACAATAAGCGAAAACGCACGTACAGTCACCAAAAGAGATAAGTAACTAGGGTCGTCGGATATGGTTGAAGTTTAGTAAGAAACCGATGAATGTTAACGAATGAAATTTAATTTGATAAAAATGCTTGTTTTCTATTAATTTAATTAATTTTCATTCAAACTCAAACTCAAATAATTTAATTCAACTAAACCAATTACAGGTACAGTCAGCAACAAAAGTCAATTAACACTGTTAATTTTACAAATCATCTAAATTGATACAAAATGATGCGATTCATTGGTTTTCTCTATTTCATGTAATAGCAAAGAGTTAATTATTCTTAAATATTCTATTACTATATGTTTTTTAAGAATATTTTTCTCAATAATTAAGATTTAAACAACTAAAGTGTTAACCGACTTTTGTTGCTGACCGTACCTACTTTTGAATTGTCAAAGGGTCGGTCAGTCAGAAAGATGAAGCTAGTTGCCCATTCCAAAGCGTAGGTACCTATGGAGAAGAACGAAAATTTCCATTCATTTCCTGTCATTCATTGCATTCGAAAACATCCATCGGTTTCTTACTAAACTTCTACTATATCCAGTGACCCTGGTTACTTATCTCCTTTGGTAACCGTACGTATACAACCCAGTGCTGGGCACGCCATAATTGCGGCGATAAGTCCCCTCTTTGAGCAGTGGCTAGAGAGCTGCCACGGTGCCCTCACCTTCCGCCTGACGCAGGTCCTCACCGGACACGGTTGTTTCGGGAGGTTCCTGTTCAGGATAAGGCGGGAGAAAACGACAGGGTGTCACCACTGTGTAGATCGCCCGGAGGACACGGTGGAGCATACGGTGGAGGTCTGCCCGGCTTGGGCGGAGCACCGCCGTGTCCTCGTGGCGGCGATCGGCGGTGGCGATCTCCCGCGTCCGGCCCTGGTCCAGGCCATGGTACGTAGCGAGAGTGCATGGGAGACCGTTACCTCCTTCTGCAAAACAGTAGGTGTTGCAAGCAAAGGAGGGTGCGGAGCGCGTGAGGGAGAGACAATCTCTGCGCCCTCACGGCCCTAGTCGCCGCAGGAGACGCCCTGGACGGGAGTCAACAGCCGACTCCCGGCCACCGTAGGCACGGGCTTGCGGGCCGCGAGCAATGGGCAGCTCGCCGTTTGATAAGGATCAGGCCCGGGTCGACGGCGCGTTGTGTTCCACGCGCGCCTCAAAGAGATGTAACAACCCGCGGCCCTGGCAGCACGAATTAACGGGATCCGCTAGGGCCGATGCCTGCCAGGGCCGCGGGTTGTTCGAAAGAGATACTGAAGGCAACTGAAGGAACACGGGTGGGTTTAAGTCATTAAAAGTCTGACATGCCCTTCCGTTCAGCCCAGAGCGGGAGAGGTCATTTGATGATTTCCCACCCAAAAAAAGAAAAAAAAAAGGTCAGGATTCGTTTTATAAACTTGTCGACCGCCACAGACACGTGCGAAAACGGGTGGCTTCTGAGCAGATCGGCGAAATCACACGGATAAAGCTAGAATCATAATCAAATCTGTGCGTTAGATCAGGCAGTTTCGCTTCTGTTTCGCTGGTCGTACAACGGACAAGACATGGCGGAACTACTGCGGTTTCGCTTCTGTGGTTTCGCAGCGGAGATGTGATACCCACCTAAAAGGTCGGTTTAGAGTCTAAACCACGCTTTGCGTTTGTTAGCTTGGTCTAAATTTTTAACCACAAAACGAGCGAATGCACATTCAATCCCCACTTTACCAAATTACTTTTATGTATACAGTGATAGATCATTAAATCGTTCGTTGCTCCTCCATACACACTAAAATCAACCGCAATGCCTTTCATTTAGACAGTTCATTGCGTTAATTACGTTGTTGAGCTGATGAATTTTTCAAACCTATGAAGCATGGGATTAGGAATTTCCTTTAAAACCCTCAGATTGCGATTGAAAGTGTGTTACGCAATTTAGGTGCTGGTACAGACGCCAGCACATCAAGCTACCCGAAACTGTCAAATTTTCCCAATCAACCTTGAACCTAATGCTTTAGAGATAAAGTTGAAAATCTATTAAAGAAATTTGACAGATTGTAGTAGCTTGATGTGCTGGCGTCTGTACTATGTACGGTTGATCTAAACCTATCTAAAAGTGTGTGCAAGTGGAAACATGATTGCCTATCTACGACTGGTATGCGCTTGACATCACCGTACGGACGGGTCTATGTGTGCGTGGGGCGGTTTTCGCTCATTTTAAGGACCTGGCTTTCTGAACTGATATATTGTGTGCCTCTATGGATGCACGATTGCCAAAATCACAGAGGACCTCTGGGCTGTTGTCGGCTTAATAGAAGTCTGCATAGGTACGTGATAGTTTTTCGTAATCATTTGTGATATGTGATTTGAGTCGGTAATTGAGTGTCGTTGGCAAATTCCTAAGGGGAGACTTGTGAGATATAGGAAAAGATGTTTGGGTTCGTATAAAGCTGTTTTAGTGTATCAAAATAACCAGACTAATGGTCGTACTGAGAGTTGTTATGATGACCAAAAAAATGTGACGATTCGAAAAATGTTTGCTTAAAGAAAATCACATAAACTCACACCTTCCCATAGGGGTAGGCAGAAACTACAAAACGCCAAATTCTGATCCTTCTCGTAAATTAAAAAATTCAAAATCTAGTCGCAGTCTCATCTCGGCGACAAACAAATATCAAGAACTGGTCAAAATGTAGGGAAATTTGAGGTATTTTTGACAGATTGAGACTGAGATCAGACTGGGAACGTCCTTAAAATTACGAAAATTGCCCGTCTGATCTTTTTGCTCCATTTACGTTCATACATAGCTCATTTTACATCCGTGGTTTAGAAAATCAATTGAGTTGAAAAAAAAAACAATTGAATAAAGAAAGAAAACACACGGTTGACCTTTGCATTTAAGTCTTTCCCGCAATCAAACAGCAACGTCAATCAATATTCTTGACCAATATTGAACAAAAACAAAAACATTTCATCAATTTCCCCGGGATTACCCATAGCACAGAAATAAAGGAACTAATATTTATTTTGAAGTATTCTGCGAACAGTTCTGTAAATTAAATTGAAACTGAAATTCAATTTCGTAGACTGAGATAGTATCGGTATCGGTATTGTATAACTGGGGTAAACAATATGGTGTATGGCTTATTGTTTCTTAGTTTTCTTTTTAAGAGGTAGGTACTATTAGAATGCCTCTGGCAATACTAAGTGCAAGCGGCTAATGTAACATGGTCTCCCGCGCTGCCTGCTAAGATGTTCCTCGTATGTGTTGGAGGGTTAAAAAGGGTAAGAACAGAGGTCTATCTCCTTGGTTTGGTTGTTGTCTGATCGCATTGCGTCTGCTGGGTCGATAAGATTGCTTTGTTTGCACTTCTATCTTCATTGTACTTTGAAAGATGATGTATTGTTCGCCTTTTAAATATGTAGCCAGGCACAGTCGTTGTTCATATTCGTTTGTTTTATGAAATTGCTGGGTTTAATTGAATTTTTTGCCGTTTGCGAAAGGTATGTGAATATTTGAATGCACTTGATACCTTGATATTATTTTGAATGGAACAATGGAAGAATTTCTTTGATAATGTAGAAACGGTACAATACTCCTACTACCTACTATCCCCACTGTTTGTGCCTCATGTCCAATGCAAGGAAAAAAGTGAAAAGCAATATTTGATAGGTATGCGAGTAAATGTGTTACACTATTATAAAACCCACCAGAACAAAATGTTTCTAACCCAACAATGTTTCTCTGTTGCTGTGACAGAGAAACATTGTTGACAATTTTCGAAACAGCAGACATTTTTTCACAAGTTCGAAGTTTCTCCGTCCCACTTGCAAAGTTTGGCCTCAAAAATAGTAAGTAATTAATTTTCAGGAATTTTATATCATTTCTTTTAAAAAAAAATTGCCTAGTCTTTCCCCAACGGTGTTCACAACGCAGTTACTTTAACAGGACACCCATTGGTAAAACTGTTTGTTAGACTTTCGGAGTTCTCGTAATAGCAATTTCTAATTAACTACTCAACATTTGCTCACTTACTTTACTACTATAATTATATAGTCTACTAGATCGAATTTCAGCGGCCAATCTCACCGAAGACCAACCCTCGGCGTATTATAGTGCACAGGTAAGTAGCACACTCTCATAGTCCGATGAGACGGCAATCCGACACGACCGGAGAGAGATCAGGCGCAGGGCCGATGGCTTAACGTGTTTTCCGAGGCCTGGGGTATAACACTGCCAACTTCGAACTCTGGGTACCTAGAACTATCAAATTCCTAATGAAAAGATCCAATGACACTTTGCCCGAACCGGGAATGGAATTCAGGACCCCACGCTCAGCATTCGCGCTTGCGACCATACTTAGGTTACTACTATAGTTAGGACTAACTAAACACGAAGCATTTACACAAGAGCCGTACTTACATAAGTTTTCTCGCATAACGAGTCTATTCACAACAAAAAATTGCGTTAAATTGGAAAATCAGTGAACAGCAACGTTGAGAAAATTACATTTCTTTCACGCAGTAACTCAGTGGATTGCGATTTGAGCGATTTTGTGTTATTATATAAAGAGCAATAGAAAAATATCTAATAAGACCGGCTGAGGGGTACTGCGGCCCCAAGACTGGGGTAAATTGTAAATCGCGATGGAGTCTATCAAAGCAGAGGTAGTTCCGAGTCAAATATTATGATGACTTCATGACTCTGAGGGGAAATTCCCGTTATTTTAAGAACGTTCTCAGTCTGTTCTCAGTCTCAATATGTCAAAAATACCTTTACTTTCACTACATTTTTGACAAGTTTTTGACATTGGCTGTCGCTGAGATGAGATTGAGACTAGATTTTGAACGTTTTTAATTACGGGATTAATTATTATTTTTTAAATATTACCTTCTGATAAGGAATATTTTATTTGCAAGTTTTACGGATAATAATACATATGTACATGAGAAAAAAAAATTAAGCAAAAGAATCATAGGGCATCAAAAAATTCGTCCGCATCGCTGTCAACAGGAACAGTGCCCAAAAGGCTGGCGGCATATATTCGTTTTATTTCGTATATTTATTTACTTAATCAAGATAATATTATTTACATAGGTAATATAAGCTAACACTGGGAGGGGCCCTTGGCTAAATAATAACTGCCGCACAGGTCGATCGGTCAAGTTAAGCTACGCTTGCCGCGGTTGGTCTGTGGATGGGTGACCATCTTTACATACCCCTTCGTGGCTCGGAAAGCACGTTAAGCCGTTGGTCCCGGCTGTCATTCGTGGATCTTTGACAGTCGTTACGGGTAGTCAGAAGCCCGAAAGCCTGACCACCAGTCTTACCAAGGGGTATCGTATTAATACCCAGTAACTGGGTTGTGGAGGTCAGATAGGCAGTCGCTCCATGTAAAATACTGGTATTCAGCTGCATCCGGTTAGACTGGAAGCCGACCCCAACATAGTTGGGAAAAGGCTAGGCAGATAGAGATGATATAAGCTAACATTTAACATAATAATACTACTATATATGTATACTATATATAATATTATAAACGTGAAAGTTTCTATGGATAGATGGATGGATGTTTGTTACTCTTTCACGTAAAAACTACTGAACAGATTTGGATGAAATTTGGCACACAGATGGTTTATAACCCGAATTAACATAAAGGATATTTTTTATCCCGATATTCTCACGGGATCGAAACTTATGTTGGTGAAACTACGGGGCGCAGCTAATTTGTACATGTATATGAAAAAATAAGCAAAACAATCATACTTAAGGCATCAAAAAATTCTTCCGCATGTCGCTGTCGCTGTCTACAGGAAAAGTGCTCAAAAGGCTGGCAGCATTGCCACGTTGTATGGCGATGCTAATTCTTTGGCCAAAAACACATTTTGCAAAAATTTTACCATTAGTTACTATTTTTAACAATTCGTTTAGTTTAACTACGGATCGAAAAATCGGCCCTTAGTTGACAACAAGTTATTTTGGGATCAACTAAGACGTTGTTTTGTTATCAAAATAATTTGTCCTCGAAACCGTCTCGACCTTAATGGTGTTGTTATGACGTTGTTTTCACTTTGTTATATTTATAAGTTATTTACCTAAATTATATTATGTTAATAAAACGAATGATTTTATGTCTTTTCTGCTTAAATTGTGTTCATTGTAACTATTGCCTAGAATAGGTAATTAATAACATAAACAAGTTATTGTTGTTGTTGTTATGGTAATAATTGTAATGTCAATAAACGCGTTTTTGTATATTTATTTATATTATTTAAGTATACACAGTGAAATACACAGGGATACGACATAATTATAATTTGAGTACTGCTTTTTCCAACAGACCTGCGAAAGGACAAATGAAAAAGAAATGTAGACAACAGTTTGTACTTTCTTTATTTTTATTATTTTATTTTGCATGAAATATTTACCGTGTTGAAGACCCAATCATATCACAGATATTAAGTTTGCTAAAGTCAACTCATTATAACTTATTTTAATAATTATAAAAAGTAAATAAGATATCTAGAAAATAATAATCGAAAGAAACCTTGTTTTATGAAACAATAATAATAATATCCCTGGACATTTCACACAGCGCCATCTAGTCCCAAGCTAAGCAACCTAATGCTTGTGTTATGGTAACAAGATGGCTGATAAACTACTTACATACATTTTTTTTAAAATAAATAATAAATAATTATAATTAAAATGCAGATAAACAATGACATTTCAGAATGATAAATAAATTAGATAAGAAACCGCACACAATAATAACCATTGAAAAAGAAAACTGAAGAAAATAATAATTGGAATCGATTCGGAGCACTTATGGTAGTCTCATTTTGAGTAAAACTTGAGTATCGAGTACGTGTTGTATAATAACACTTGTTTCTATGTATAACTACGTGTCAAGTACCTGCTTAGTGTGTTGTTATTGAATTTATAGGCTCTTGAATACTTTTAGGCTTCGAAACAGCGCGTGTCTATGGTTTGCTCGAAATAAACAGTTATGTGTAAGTTATTTCAAGACTGCAAAGAGATTTTATGCTCGTTTATTAAATAAGTTAGTTCGTGTCCCATTGCTGCGTAAAAGCCTTTATTTCCCTTTTGCAAACCTGTCTAACTTGTGCAATTTCCATCCTGTCTACACCGTTAAATTTTGATCGTTTTAATCCTTAAAAGGGGTCATTGTACACATCATTATGAACAAATTTTACTACGCGACCAACCCTGAAATCGTGAAAAAAAAATCAGTTGATCCATAGATATATGTATGATCAACGGATTTTTATATTAAAGTTGTTCATAATGATGAGTACAATGACCCCTTTTAAGGATTAAAACGAACAAAATTTAACTACTACTTTGGTGCGCAGAAGTATTTACTGTATAGCCCCAACTAGGTATGTATTTGTATGTATGACAGCACGGTTGGCGCAGTGGTTAAGCGATTGACTGCTGCGCTGCGTGTCGCGGGTTCGATTCCCGCACGGAACAAATATTTGTATGACCTACATGTATTTGTTCCGAGTCTGGGTGTTTTTCTATCTATAATATGTATGTATTTACAAAAAAAAAATGTATATAAGTAGTTTATCAGCCATCTTGTTACCATAACACAAGCATTAGGTTGCTTAGCTTGGGACTAGATGGCGCTGTGTGAAATGTCCAGGGATATTTATTTTTATTTATTTATTTATAATAAATTACCAAGTTGTTGGGAAGACTTGACAACAGTGAAGTTTAAGTATGTTTTTTTTTTTAGTTTTCTCTTTACCACCCCTGGTTGACTGGTTAGAGAATGCCTAAGCCCTTAAGTCCGCCTTTGTACCTTTTTGTACGAAAAGTTTAAATACATAAATAAGAGTAGACTACGTTTAATATATAAAACGTACTACAGTGTGACTGAGTTTTTATCAGAGAAAAGAATTGACTGAATTCCCCTGGATTGATGGATCTGGCTTTTTATTAAACTTAAGTGAATGCATGCCGAATGATGAATTATGGCTGCTTTAATGTATTCTGGTATTTTTTGTGTACTTATACAAGGGAACGCCCATTGCGGATTTATTTGATCAGTTTATGTCACCGGTCCGCGTGGTTTATTGCCCTCCACTCTAGTCTGCACGACAAGGACTGCTCTATAGAGTTTCCGTCACGCCTTGAGATATGTCCGAAGTACCAGAAATCGGAGTAGGTGTCAAGAAATCGTGAGGCGAATCACATCAGACCCTGGAGAAGAAACTACATGAGGAACACAACCGCTCTGACAAGAGTGCTACGAAGAAGAAGAAGAATGTATTATAACACCTATTATGTATTACCCATAGTTACGGGAAGTCAGAAGCCCGAAAGTCTGACAACCAGTCTTACCAAGGGGTATCGTATTACCCAGTAACTGGGTTGTGGAGGTCAGATAGGCAGTCGCTCCATGTAAAATACTGGTATTCAGCTGCATCCGGATAGACTGGAAGCCGACCCCAACATAGTTGGGAAAAGGCTAGGCAGATGATGATGTATTATCCATAGTTGCAAAATAAATGTCTATTCTATTCTGATCAGAATTGAGCCAGTAGATATCGCTATACAAGACTGTGCAGTCGGCTTCCAGTCTAAACAATCATGAGACTGAGAGAGAGAGAGAGAATTACCACCCAGCAGTGTTTCAAACAAGGCGCAAATTGCTACCAAATCAATACTCCTTAATTACGATGTAAAACATCCCGGCTCGCAGTATTAACCTTGAGCCACAGAATAATTAACAAAAGGAGCAATAACTCCAAGGCAAAAGGTGTAAAACAAAGCTGTGGAGAGACTTGGTATATTGCCACGACAATCATTAACCTTTAAGCACCGACGTGCATTTTTTGTAACGTTAGTACCGACGTGAGGCCTAAGAAGCCGCTTATATTATGTTGTGTTTTTTTAAGAAAGTGTTGGTTTAAATATTTGTCTCTGCGATATAATGGAAATAAAGGGTTTTAAGAAAAAATAAGCATAGAAAGAAAACAAACTTTATTATATTTTTTAATTTAAGACTACAATAATATTTGGCTTGAATTTTGGGGGAAAATCCGACTATTAGATATAAAAAATTATAACACAAAGAATAATCCTCTGAGAATAACAAAAAACGGTATTTCGTACTTAAGACTAATATAACTTTAAGAAAAAAACTATAGTAGGAACATAAAACCTCTGCAAAAAAAAATGTCCACAGTCGAACTACACCTTAAATTCTAAGCACAGTCAGGGCACACTTGTTTCGCGCATTGTAAACAAATGTGTTTTTTCCACGAATAGCACCTATACGTCGATTTTCTTTTGAGTTTAGGTTGACAAGAGAGGAAGGTCTTGCGTGTCTTGACTTCTTCGGCTTGATCTTCAGATGCTCTAGCTTATCAGAACCAAGACTCTTGTCAAACTCATCCTAAGTTCACGAGGCAATATTAGGTTACAAAATCTTCGCTTCATGTGCTCTAATACCAACTATCGAGCTATTTTTTTTATGAAGGCTCCTCTATCAGTTTGTCTTCCTACATGTACATCATATAGAAGATGAGAATTGACGGAGCTAATATCCAAAATCCGGTAAAAAATTGTCATAGGCCAGCGTCTTGATCGGCGACTGCAAGTATATATGGAGCTTCTTCGGTATCAGAAATATCAGTGCTCGTATCCGTATCATGCTCACTGTGCTCCGGACAAAAATCTTCGGCCACAAAAAACCTCAGATCCGCTGGTGTCTTCATCCGCGATCCAGCCCTCAATCACTTGCATATAATTCGGATTAGATTCATTTATTTCAATCCGAGTTCTCTTTGAATGCTGTATATCTATCACAGAACTATTTCTTTTACTACCTGAAGGTCCTGGTCTATCCATAGTTTATAATATCTGTAAAAATAATAGTTTAGTGTAACAAAGGAATAAAACAAAAAACTTACGTAAGTACCGACGTGAGGCCTGAGAGGCCGCGTCGGAATTTCAAATCGTAATTACTCACCAAATGTGCGCGCGACGTCACGTCTTTCCGTTTCGATGTCAACGTGGGCACTGTCCTTGCAGCTACTTAAAAGCAGGGATCGGAATTCAGCGGGGAAAGGGGTAAAGAAGCATGTCAAGTGGCTGTCGAGGCCTGTCAGACCGCACGTCGGTACTTAAAGGTTAACCGGAATACGTCAGTAGTTGACTGTCGTCTGAAGTACGGTAGACGTACTAACCGGCTAGGCTTGGAAAACTTTTAAGGGCAATTTATAAGAATAACTTTTACTGTAGGTCTTTTGGAAGTGACTTTTTGCTGTGGAATTTGTCGTAGTAACTTTCTGCCTGGAGATGGCGGAGTCAGATTTCTACCCACAAGACAGTTGCCGTATTCAACTCATTTTGGGAAGATTCCGGGATATCGAATTTTGTGCTATACCTTTGGAAATTCCCAAAGAAAAGAAAATACTCAATCTTTCCATACAAAGTTACTTGTAAGCTGAACTGTATGTAAGACCACTGTGGTTTTTGTACTCCTATCTTCCTACCCTTTTCCCATGTTGCTTAGAGTCGGCGCAACCAGTTTTTTAGCTTTCCGTACCCAAAAGGTGCCAACGGGATCTTACTACTAAGCCTCCGCTGTCCGTCCCTCCGTCTATTCGTCCGTCTCTCTGTCAGCGGACTGTATATCATGAACCGTAATAGCTAGATAATTTATATTTTCACATAGTGTGTATTTTCTAATGCCGCTATAACAACAAATAATAAAAATAAAATAAAGTTAAACATGAGAGGGGTCTCCATATAAGAAACATGTTTTTGTGCCTTGTAATGCGGAACCCTTAGAGTACGAGTCTCGCAGTTGGCTGGTTTTTTTCTTCCAATCTCCCTGTCAGCCGTCAGTCTATCATACACTTGTTTTACTTTCGTATCATTCCTCACACAATCATCCATCTTCTCTTTGAAGACCAAAGACCACTACTCCATCCATCAACGTTTATATTCATCAATCCTTTAGTTACTCGACTTGTTTCTGTTTGTTGTTTTAGTTTTGCGTGTACTCGATTTTTGTACTTCCAAAAACTCATCAAACCAAACTTGCCTCGTACGTACTCCAAATCCCCACAATTCCGTATCTCGTAAGTCGAGAGCGCTCATCTCGAGGACTGCGAAATATTCGCATTACTAGGCGCGTTGTTTCGGCAAGCGTGTTAATTCCCGGCTCGGAGTAATCAAGTTAGCAAAACTTCGCGACTTATTCCCAACTGGCTAATGAACGAAGTCATTGCAAGTGCACAAGAGACTTCGGACGTGTCTCAAATTACATATTCAAGTCGTTGATGAGTAGAATTTTGTGTGTATTTTGTTTGTTTTAAATGTTACCGTCTTATAATTTCTCATTGTACTATCAGTCGAAATGCAACTGCTAGTATGAAAGAAAGAAAAATGCGTTTTTTGGCATTACAAAAAAAAAAAAAAAATACATCTTTATACTATAAAAAGCAAAAAGAAAATATTGCTTATATAATATAATATAATAATATCCCTGGACATTTCACACAGCGCCATCTAGTCCCAAGCTAAGCAACCTAATGCTTGTGTTATGGTAACAAGATGGCTGATAAACTACTTATATACATTTTTTTTGTAAATACATACATACTATAGATAGAAAAACACCCAGACTCGGAACAAATACAAATGTAGGTCATACAAATATTTGTTCCGTGCGGGAACCGAACCCGCGACACGCAGCGCAGCAGTCAATCGCTTAACCACTGCGCCAAACCGTGCCGTAAAGTATAAATGTTATGAACTATGCTTCACGTCCTATCCTGCCCTCTGTGTCCCAAAACATGCAGCCAGTCACCTGTGCGCTACCACCGATAACGCCGTGGAAGTGATAAAGTTTTGGGCTAACAAAATTTGAATAACTGTCGTGCCAGCGACACGAATATGAAGACGAATGTCAATGCCAAGGGCTTTAGCTCAAAATAATGTTAGTTGACAACACAATTTATACCACCAGACGCTAAAGGAATTGTCACAGTTGGCTTTAGCGCTGTTGACGTCTGTGTCGATCCTATTAATTCCAGTCCGTTAACAGTTACCTCTGAGTTTGCATCACTGTCAAAATCACATTGATCTTTATTGCTGTTGAAATAAGGTTGCTATTGGGTTGCTGCTGTCAGAGGCAAAATTACTGTGAATGAACTGTAACCGCCTACCCATGTTGACAAAATTCTATAGAAAAAAACAAAAGGCTTGCTAAAGTTTCTAACAAGGTACAAGTCTATTCAAAACCACATTTCAGTCCAGATGAAAATTTCGCCAAACTGTGATTTCGTGGAAACGAATAGCTGAAACATTTTCCTAGTTTGTCAGCTTATCCTATTTCAGTGAAAAACACTTAAAAAAATTGTTTTTCGTGATTTTAAGAGGGACATTCGTTTGTCCGAAACCTGAATTTATTCCAGTGGGTCGAAATGTAAATAAATGTTTTATAAAGTAATGGGTAACATTCACTTTGTCCTTGTTTTGATGGTGGTATTGAATCTTTTATTTGTTTATTTATAAAAATAAAACGGAAACGTTTTATTTTTATAAATATATGGTTACTTAAACTGCAATATAGTAAAAGATGTGATGATTCATTATTATTTATTTATATATACTTTATTGTACACCACTAAAATACAAAGCATAAAAAAAAAATACATGAAACTACAGAATAAAATGACGATGATGTGGGATAAAATGATATTCCAGCTACCTATAAAATATTTATTGATCAATCGACGTTAGCATTTAATTACTTATCCAAGTGCGCAATCAGAAAAATAATTGTTTATCAAATTGGCACGTCCATTCGCCGACTTTCAGCCATTTCATGCAAATGTCAGAGAATATCAGTTGTGATTTGAATACATTGGCAATTTATCTTGATAGTCAATGTGCAAAACAATAAATTGCCCTGACTTTACCTACTTACAATTACAAATACGAATGATGTGTGGAATGGAAGACGAGATCGGCTGGTGGTATGATTATACTGGAAGCTGACCGCAATATAGTTAAGACAGGCTAGGTTCATCGCAACTGAGGCGGGCCGCGATGTCGTATGGGAGGCATTGGGGCTGAGGGTTGGAGGCCGCGGCGGGAGAGGAGCCGGTATTGCGGTGCGCCGCTCTCCCTACCTTCCGCGGTCTTGACGGGGTTGCCACCGTCTGATGGCGGATGCGGTGGGGCCGCAGGGGAGGAGGAGTGTTGGTATGACGGTGGCTGCACTCCCTATTCTCTGCGGACGAAAATTGGCAGGCGGCGGGGCCAATGACCTGACCCATCGCAGGGGGACCAAGGGTGCCCAGACAAGGGGTCGTCTGGCGCCCATGTGGTGGTTTGGTCCCTGAGGTGGTCACGGCGTGCTATGTGTTCTGGTGATGGGGAGTACTCCCCAGAGGAGGGTCCGGTGACGGACAGCCGCGGTGGGTTCACGGATGAGTGCTAACGCGTGCCCGTGTTCCCGCCGTAAGCGGCAGTGGAGGACACCGTGGAGTTTTAGTGGGTTGGAGTCCCACATAACCGCACTATCTCGCCGTTGTAGTACAGTATGCATGATCATTTCTCCACGTTAATAATAATTTTAAAAAAGGCTAGGTTGGGCAATGAAATATACTAAGCATTTTTATCGAATAACATCATCTTCTCCAGTTCATAGCGGCATTTTATAGGGAACAGTGCTGCTCTTGCGACTGATTCACTGAACGGTTCACCTTTCTTATGTTTCAAGCCCATGCCATGTAGCGACGCGTGCGCTACCTCCGCTGGCAGAGAACAAACTGGAGTTATTAGGACCAGCTGAAAAATAAAAGTAACATCAATAGTGTTCATATCTTTTATGACGATATTTTGTTCCGATTGCTACAATTCAACTGATTCTCATCATGTTCCACTACTCGAATCGCGATATAATTTATATGTATTTATATGTATGTTTAATAAAAAGTAACAAAGGACTCAAATATGTTAGTAACAATATTTCTTAACAACTACGTAATCTACACACCCTAACACTGCAATGTAGTTCATGCGAATACCTGCTTCAAGCTCGCTCGCTGCTCGCGATACACCGCAATATAATGTTGGGGCTGGCCCGCACCCGGCGCACGCATCGTAGGACGGCGCATCTTTTGCGCATCGTAACGTAGCAGCTATCGACACGAGCTTCGGTAAACAATGTAATATTTATTTATTTATTAAATAAATATTAATGCAGTAATGTGTAATGTAGTAATGTTTCTTAGTGAAATTTGTTAAGCAGTTTTCCATTATTATTTTCGCGGGCGCGTGCTAAGGCTCTGAGGTGGTAAATCAATTACGAGGTTGACAAAATATAAGTAGCACGCACGGCTATACGGGTGAATATTTCATTTCGTGCATATTACACGGCAGACGATAAAGAATAAATGAAACGCTGAAAGAATTTGAACCTAACGTTGTTTTTGTATAGTTAACTTTGTGTTCTATTAGGCACACTCCTTAGAACATCTTTTTTTTTATTAGAAATGCACTAAATTTATAACAAAGTATCTAAAATCTAATTACCATCTGTGTCCCTTTTACCAGATTTTAGTTAATTGTCACATCCTGTTAAAAACTGTGTTTGAAGAACGACATTTTTATTACTTATAAGGATAGCAGGATAGTTAATCTATTCAGAGACGATTTATTGTACACGAAGAACATATTTGAGCGGATTCATACCACTTTGAAAAATGTCCCTACACTTTCCCATAATTACCATTCGACGGTATACTCGATCCGATATTTTAATATTTACGCGTCTCTGTGCACCGCGCTTCGCACAATATATTCGACGGCAGACAACGCTCAGCCACCGACCCCAACACATGCGTGAAAGAGTGATTTTAGCTACGTAAATTAAAGTTCTCCTGTCCGAAAAGTAACGTGGTTCGGAATATTTCTGCATACCGTTCGTGTTATGAAAGGTAGTTGTATTTATTTTTATCAAATGATTATTTTCCAGATGTATTCGGTATAAGTTTCTTTTTCCAATGATAAACTTAAAAATGCTGTACCTGTTCCAAATAACGGTAATTTATTGAAAATATTGATGAATCTAATTACCATTCTGCTAATTACCATCGATTACCGTTCTTCTGGATTCGAATGGTAATGAGAAATAACGAACGGTAATGATTATATTCTGTGATTTAATTCTGTAAACACTGCATTTTTCCTTACTCGTCTTATATGGGATATAACGAATACTTACAATATATTTCGCAATCTTATTAGTTGTCTTTGGTTACCAGCACACGATATTTATTTATTTATATTTTTCAAAGTAAAACAAGTACGATAAAATGCACAAGCTTTAAGGCACTAACCTTTTTTACGTTTACGTTTTTACTTACGTTTGTTTGTCCTTCGTCATATATATCTCCATATAAACTAATATATTTTTTTTAGACCATAATACCTCGACGAAGAAAGACAGCAGAAGAAATACTAGAAAGGGCAAAAATAGCACGCAGAAAAAGATATGAAAATATTAAATCAGACCCTGTCCTTTATGCTTTACAAAAAGAAAAAGAACACCAAAGATACCTAAAAAGAAAAGAAGAAAAAAAAATCAAGAGATCTCTAAACGCTGCAGCGATTTGCTTGTGTGGCAATCACAAGCTGCATGAGAACTGCACCCACCGCTGTCCTACAGGCCATACTTGGACTGCCTCCCCTACACCTCATCGTGAGAGAGGAGGCGGCCCTGTCTGCCTTCAGGCTCCATCTATCAGGAACCCTAAGCAAAGACTCAAGGATCAAGCACATACGCCTAAAGGACGAGGCGATCAAACGGCAGCCAATGATGGCATCACCCTGCGACAAAGCCCCTAAGCAATACTGCTTCCAAAAGCATTACAACGTAGTGCTTAAAGAGGAGCAGTGCTACTACTCAGGCCCAGGAGAGCTGAGAGTTTACCGAGAGATGGATCAAAGACCGACTGCGGAACTGGAATCGGAGTCTTCTCACACGACCTCAACATAAACATATCCACCCCGCTAGGAATGCTCAACACGGTTTACCAAGCCGAGTGTGTGGGTATAATACAAGCGGCCCATGCCATAACAGCCATGAGAGTTACGGACACCCATATTCGTATACTCTCTGACAGCGCCTCAGTCCTCCAATCCCTAAAGAAGGAATGCATCACATCAAATCTTATACTAGAATGTCACTTGGCCCTTGAACAGGTAACTGTATCGAACCGCAACACAGTGACACTACAATGGATAAAAGGACACAGTGGATCACTAGGTAACGACGCGGCTGACGAGCTGGCCAGAAGGGCATCCAGCACGTCAGTCTATGGACCGGAACCAGTCGTGCCCATCCCATTCAATCAACTACGCAGGTGGCTACAGAAGCACACCCACACACAGGCAGAGAACTGGTGGTCCTCGTCACCGGGCTGCAGGCAGTCCAAGGCAGCCATGCCATCTTTAGATGGCAAGCTAACCAAAAGATTGCTACAGCTGGACAGGAAAGGCCTGCGCCTGGTGACTGGGACCATCACGGGACACTGCTCACTGAACAAACACTTCCATACGATAGGCATAACGGACAGCCCCCTGTGCAGAGCTTGCATGGAGGTTGATGAAACCGTTGCGCATGTGCTCTTTGAGTGCACAGGCGTCACCCAGATTAGATCAGAAACCCCCGGGATACCCAGATCCTACACAGATGTTCTCGACAGACCAGGAGACCTAAAAAGCTTCTAGAGGGAGGTGGGCTGGTTGGAATAACCACCGACGGCCGCCATGGTCCACGCACAATGGTCCACCTGAAGGACTAAGTGCGGAAACCAAACCCATAACATAAAACATAGAACCATCGGTTTCTTACTAAACTTCAACTATATCCGACGACCCTGTTTACTTATCTCCTTTGGCGATCGTACCTATTTTGAAGTTAATTTATAGGTTTGTTTTATTGAAATTAAAGGCTGATTTATCAAACTGTTGTTGTATTGTTAATTACCATTTTTTCTACCTCATTACCATAAATATATATCTAATTTCCGTTTGCCTTCAATCTCATTACCGTTCCTTCAAAAAAAACAAACGTCAATATCTTAAAAATTAAAGGTCTGATTACTGTCCCTTTGTTATATTTCACTTGTCATCATTAAACACTTTAATAAAAACATATAATGAAAATGATTAGGCACATTTATTTGACTATTCTACAAAAGATCATAATATGCACGAAATGAAATATTCACCCATACATCAAGTTATATGTAACCAGTATAAGCTGACATCTCATCATCAACTGCCTAGCCTTATCCCAACTATGTTGGGGTCAGCTTCCAGTCGGACTGGATGCAGCTGAGTACCAGCATTTTACGTGGAGCGACTGCCTATCTGACCTCCACAACCCAGTTACTGGGTAGAACGAAACCCCTTGGTAAGACTGGTTGTTAGACTTTCGGGCTACTGACGACCAGTAACGACTGTCAATGATCCACAAATGACAGCCGAGACCAACGGCTTGATGTGCTTTCCGAGGCACGAAGGGATCTTGGTATGTGAAGATGGTCACCCATCCACGGACCAACCGCGGCAAGCGTAGCTTAACCTGATCGATCGACCCTTACCATTATTATGACTTCCCAGCCACAAACCCCTCTATAAGCTGACATCTGATTGTACGAAAAACCTATACAATGGGAGTTCAGCTAAAACTGAAAATGTGATTCATGTGTAGCCGTGTGCTCGTGGCTAAATAATAACATCCGCACAGGTCGATCGGTCAGGTTAAGCTACGCTTGCCGCGGTTGGTCTGTGGATGGGTGAACATCTTTACATACCGAGACCCCTCCGTGCCTCGGAAAGCACTTTAAGTCGTTGGTCCCGGCTGTCAGTCGTGGATCTTTGACAGTCGTTACGGGTAGTCGGAAGCCCGAAAGTTTGACAACCAGTCTTACCAAGGGGTATCGTATTACCCAGTAACTGGGTTGTGGAGGTCAGATAGGCAGTCGCTGCATGTAAAATACTGATAGTCAGCTGCATCCGGTTAGACTGGAAGCCGACCCCAACATAGTTGGGAAAAGGCCAGGCAGATGATGTGTAGCCGTGTGTACACAACATGAAGAATGAATATAAAAAATATGATTATATTATAAACATACGCGTCGTCCTTTAGCTTTGTGAAAGAATCGCAAACAGCAACTCTCAAGAACTCCAGAAAAGTTATAATAGAGAAACGTAAAGTTCTTCCTTTTGGCTGCCTCGATCGGATTGTGTTCTATAAACCTCAAACAGGACCGTCTCTCTAAGTAGCTGTGTCCTTTTTTCACAATGCTTATTAGACGTTTCAGACCTGAAAGGAATAGACTAAAATTATGTAAAAAAAATATTTTTGGGACGAAGTTCCTTATCGCGCGTTGCGAAAGGGGGCTAGACGGAAAAAATTAAGACCAAAAGTTGTAACGACACTTTTTGCTATAGTTGTAACCCGTGCGGCGTGCGCGTGTTTCTCTGTCTGTTTCTCTCTCTCTCTTATAGAAAGCAAGCCAGTTATACTTCGTTCCATCCGGGTGTCCCTTGACACCTCTCAATTTTTTTTTTGCCGTTGATACCCTACTGCTTTTTGCTGGGCAAAGGCCTACCCTCCCTTCTCTCCTTCCACCTATCTCTGTCCAGAGCTGCCAAGGACCAATATTTATTAAAGGAGTCCAGCTCAGCTCTCCGTCTGGGCCTGCCGCGATGTCGTTTGCCACTAAGCGGGACCCACTGGCTCGTAAGTTTGGCCTATTGATCGTCTGACATGAAGGGCCTTCCACTACAGGGGTAGTGGAAGGCCCTTCTTCATAAGAGAAGATTCATCGACATGTGTATTCTATCCTTAGGTAAAAAAAATACCTTACATTAAAAAACGAAGTGTTTTGTTTTCACGGATCATTTATGTGTGTGAGTTTCTTGATTTCATCATAGCTTCTGAATACCGATTCAGATGTATAGACATCAGCACATCAAGCTACAACAATCTGTCAAATTTCTTTAATAGATTTTCAACTTTATCACTGAAGAATTAGGTTCAAAGTTGATTGAGAAAATTTGACAGTTTCGGGTAGTTTGATATGCTGGCGTCTGTACATATTAGGTATCTCTAGAAATCATGTAAGTAATAAGTTCTGACTGCCCCGTTGGTCTGGTGCTACTGCTGAGCGTGGGGTCCTGGGTTCGATTCCTGGGTCGGACAAAGTGCTATCGGCTTTTCGATTAGGAATTTCTTAGTAACAGCCCGGAGTTTGGAAGTTGGCGGTTTAATACCCCCGTGCCTCGGAAAGCACGTAAAAGCCATTGGTCTTGCGCCTGATCTCTGTTCGGTCGTGTCGGATTGCCGCCCCATCGCACTATGAGAGTAAAGGAACAGAGAGTGCACCTATACTTACGCACACACTTTTGCACTGTAATATCTCCTGCGAACCTGGCTAATCTCCGTTAAGATCACCGTGGCCGAAATCGGTCGGGAGGCTATTATTAATCTATATAAATAAAAAAAAAATACAAACATCCGAATTGAGAACCTCCTCCTTTTTTAGAAGTCGGTTAAAAATGAATTACCGAAATGTATGTACGCACATAACTTCCGATCGACTGCTTTTTTTTGGGTTTATTATTGTCAGGACAAGTTTTGGTTACACAATTGGACCCGGCAGGTGGCGCTGCTTTTTCGGGCAAGACGATGTCTGCCGGGTCCGCTAGTAAATATACATCTCTTTCCAATAACGAATAGTGGTCTTCCTTGTTATATATTTTAGTAAAATATTAAAGATGTTTTTTACATTGGTATTTCGTTTACCACATAAGAGAAATTATCGACTGAATAATAATTTTACTATGAAATATTGTCATAAGCATAACCAGTTGAGTTCTTATACTATCCCACCAAAAAGAGGTCGGTTCAATCAACTTATCTTACGAACAATGTCAGGTTTCCTACAAACAGTCTAAATATTTACAAAGGAGTTCTCTCACTGTGTGTGAGTACTACGGTATTCCCAGAGGCTGCAAAATATATTCATGTAGGTTCAGACGAAACGAATCAAACAATCGAGTAATTGTTACACCTAACCTACCCGTTTCTAGTTTACTGGATGTAGGTCTTACCGCAAATCTACTGGGGATAGACTGTGTTTGTATGTAAAATACTTGTATAAATGTGCTATGTGCGGAACGAAAGGAAATGGATGTATGTAATTTATACAGTGGTATGTTACTTTATTTATTTATTAACTCAAATTATATTTGGTAGCAAAACTCAGCAGACGTTATGGGAATCGATGTCTGAACATAATAAAACAAAAAAAATATATGTTGAAAATATTTTGGGGTCATCGACCGCTTAAGAAAAACGATTTTTGGGGTTTCGTACCTCAAAAGGAAAAAGTGAACCCTTATAAGATCACTTCGCTGTCCGTCTGTCTGTCCATCTGTCAAGAAACTTTTTCTCCGGAACGCGTGGAGTTATCAAATTGAAATTAATATAAAATACCCAATGCTGTAATCCCTTGAAGCAGTGAAAAACTCAAACTTCTAAGTCAACGGCAATCAAAAGATTCGGGCGTTTATGCCGCATATTTTGACACTCGGAAGGAAATCAAAACCTGTAGGGCACTCCCCGTAGACCTAGAATCATGAAATTTGGCAAGTAGCAGTGTCATATAGCACAAGTAAAGGAAAATATTCGAAAACACGGGAAAAGTATTCGAGACACGATTCGCATGATATATAATATATTTAAATGCCTACACATTTGTCAAGTACGGAACCCGGTGCGCAACCACAACTCGCACTTGACCGGTTTTTTTGGTTTAGATATCCCAGCACGTCTGTGAAGTGTACAGAAACAAAAACAATTTGTTGAGCTGATATTTCAAGCAAATGCACTACATGCGGTCGTTGACCTAAAAATAAATTATCATTAAATCATTTTTTGTTTTATCGTTTTAAGATATCGATTCCCATCGCGTCTGTTGAGTTTCGATAGCTTATTTAATTTAACCCTGTATCATCATCTGCCTAGCTAGCCTTTTCCCAACTATGATGGGGTCAGCTTTCAGTCTAACCGGAAGCAGCTGAATACCTTGAAACCACCAATACCAGTATTTGTGGTTTTTTTTTGTTTTAATTTGACTCTGTCTATGTACAGATGCCAGCAGGTCAAACTACCCGAAACTGTCAAATTTTCCCAATCAACATTGAAACTTAATAATTTAGCGATAAAGTTGAAAATCTATTAAAGAAATTTGACAGATTGTAGTAGCTTGACCTGCTGGCGTCTGTACTTTTTTTTTAGTTTCCAATTGTATAAGGTAGGATAATAATATTCATGATTTCAATTTGATTAACTTATTGGGAATTGAATCACTATGACTACGTACGCACTGTCAGGAGGCTTGCTTAGCGCCTAGAGCCCAGCGACATAACATCCTTCGATACACGGTAGGTGACGGCGCCAAACGCGCAGTGCGACCGGTCGCGATAATTCTAGAGCGTTCGTTTCACTTCGTTACTCGCAAGGTACCGGAGTTACCGACATAGCTTGCAAAGTAAGCAAACTGAAGTGGCAGTGGGCATGTTTGTTGAAGGACCGATGACCGGTGCAGCCGAAGAGTCCAGCAGTGCGATTCTGTAACCATCTCACCGTGAAAACTTAGGTGAAGTGAGCGTGGAGTGAGCTGTCATTCCAAATAATGCTAGGGATTGACACTACTGACAACTCACATCAAGCTCACTTCACTTGAGTTTTCACGGTGAGATTTTTACAGAATCGACCGGCTGGAGTAGAAACCGCGTATCGGCAAGCGTAGTTTGGGACGCCCCGCCCCCGAGCTAGATGAACGGACGAGCTAAAGAATGTGACAGGGACGGACTGGATCGTAGCTTAACCTGATCGATCGACCCATGCGGCTGTTATTACTACTACTCACCTATTGAATAAAAATTAAAGACGAATGGTATTTCGCCAGAGTTCCACTGACAAGGCCAGGTTCCTGGCAAAGCCGGTGAAGTAGCTAAAATAAATTCAGTACAAATAAAAAAATATAATAAATTTTCACGAAGATAAAATATTTGGAAATTGTTTCTGAACGTACCGTTGTTTGAATTGCAAGATTGTGAAATAATTATGTTTAAATTACAAAGTAAAACAGAGAGATTTATTATCCAATTTCCGTTATGGCGTCGCGTTATGTGTATACGGTCCATGCTTCGAATTCAACAATGAAAACTTATCGATCTCATTATTTTTCTACTATAAAATATGATGCCGTATATCAAGGCACGTCGATGAATCATGGGTACACCATGAATATTGGTAATATATTTTGCGCGTGTTCCGAGTTTTTGATAACAGGTTTGGGAGCTATGTAAATAGACATAATCGAAAATGATCCTGTTACTCTTAGGTACATACATAGATTAGATTAGGATTTGGTGAAGGTAGATATATTTTTTAATTGAAACAAAATTCTACTTTTTTTTCAACAAAATTCGGCTGATTTTTAATCGACAGATAATTTATATTCGTGGTATAAAATTGACGTCTGACAGTTTTTGTATGGAAGAACTGTCAAAATTCAAAATTATTCCTCGAATAAAATTATCTGGCGTTGGAAAAATCAGACCTTCGTGCTGATTTTTCAATACTCAGATATCTCTTAGTTGAAGACTAAATTTTGCCATTTAACAGCTTTTATTTAGAAAAACTGTCATATTTATTCTTCAGATAAAAGTTATCAGACTATTTAAAAATCAGTCCTTTGTTTAGTAAATAATTATTCATGATTATGGGCTGATTTTTCAATCGACAGATTATTTTTATTCGTGGAGTAAAATTGACGTTTGACAGTTTTTGTATGAAATAACTGTTAAAATTTCAAAATTATTCCCCGAATAAAGTTATCAGATGATTGAAAAATCAGCCATAAAGCTGAAACTACTTAAAACATTGTAAGAAAAGTAACTCATTTTAATTATAAATTGATTCAATTCAAAAATGTTTAATTAAAACGTCATAAACAAGCGAAAAAGGCAAAAGATTAATACCCTTTTTATTGAAGAAAGAGGAAAATAATGTTTAATATTTTGATCAAAATTATCATTAAATTAAACATTGTTTGCGCAAAGAGCAGCTACAACGAGCGTAATTAGAAAGAATATTGACGTATCGTGGCAGGCTCGCCTCGCCGCGCGCCGCGAAAGCTAATGAATAATTTCTTGTACCAAAGAGTTTCCTACGTCTTTGGCTCCACAGTATACAAAGAAGGCGGTATTTAAACTTCGCGGTCTTCCGACAACGGGACTACACAGAGTAATTTTCAAAAAAAGCAGTCTTGAATTCGCTGGCAGAAATGCAATTAGTGGGATCGGTCAAGTTCAAATTGGATCTTTACCAACTTTGCATTAAATGAAATCTGAAGAAAATTGTGTTCTCGTTTTTAAAAGGCTTCTTTCCAATTTTAGTTTCAAACTATACTTGATAGTCAGTCTTTTACTGGTAATGTATTTTAATGGATTTCGTTACCGCACTGCTGTAAACCACATTTTAGTAATGAATAGGTAATTTAAAATGGTTTGAATACATTTAGAGAATTTGCAATGATATATTACCTAATGGAACTGCAGTTTATTGTCACAGGCCGTTATGTGAGCACGCAATGTTCTCTGTAATATTTTATATTTATTACATACTCGTTTCTCGTTGTGAGAAATCTATGATCTGTTATTGTGAACGCGACCTAAAAGGTACAGATTTTCAAAAAACCCAATGACGACTCAGCAATGGTTCAGATTCAAAGTAAATATAAATACAAGGGAAATAGAAATGATTTAAAAAATGTTCTACGTTACTTCCCAACAAAATTTTATTCAAATGTGGTTGATTGCTATCAATCAACGTTAAAATCTATTTTTATATTTACAATAAATTGCGAATCTATCTAACTCTAAAAAATATTCCATAATATTCAATTCAACCTGAAAGGCAATGAAGTTTTTTTTACAACTCATGGTGTTTGAAACAATAACATGCGAACATTTACGTTGCAGAGACAACGACACAAAACTACAACACACCAGTTTTACAAGAAACCACAAAGAAGTTTCTAGAAATTCGATTAAAGGGTACCGCAAGCCTTTTACCCAAGTTGTTGGAAAAGTGCTGTAGGTAGCTATCACTGTATAGAGTAGTTCGTGCGAACTTTGATACGGCAGCTTTGTAAAGTGGAATTTTATTATGTATCTGCAGCTCTATGTATGTCTCGTCATCAGAGATTTTCGTTGGAAGATAAACAGCGACGATAACGTGAATAAAGACTTTATTCTAATTCTGGAATTTTTCTTCAGCTGCCGGCGGTGAAATTTTTACGCAACAAAATATATTAGCTTTACATACAGGTTACAGCTAACTGCAAATTAGTTTTGAACCATGTGTGGGCCTAACGCGAGGAGCAAATGCATGTAAATACCTACATGTTTTACACATAATATTTTTTTTTTTAGAAAACGTTGCGTTTTTAAAAAATATTGAGTTAGTTTTAAGACTTTGTTCATATCTATGGGTGATACTAACTTTGCTTATTGCAAAAATGTTAACCAAAATGCTATAAGCTTGGGGGAGACCACGCGAAAAGCGCTGATGCCTGAAATACAGACCTTTTATATCTAGTTCAGACACAGATGTTCAAAATCTGTTCATAGAAAAAAAGGTCATAAAGTGTATTACCAACCATACTAACTAAATTGTTGTATATTTTTGAACAAATAAATTATATTATTTTATAACTAATAATTATAATTTTATTTTCGATTAAAAACTCGTTCGAATTTCGTCGTGCCAATCGTTCGTGGTAGGGCCTCTTGTGCGTATGTTGAGGGTTTTAAGAGTATCTTTTAAACAAAAGAAAGTTATTCATTCGACAAGTAACAATGAATGTTACAGCCTTGTGCCAAAACACGTGCCTTTATACCAAACTCTATAGCAGTATATATCACGGAAATGCGTCAAAAGGAAAACAGTGAGCTGTTTCAGTACTAAGGTCTCTATTGTGGTATTTCTTAGGTAAAATGAAACATCAAGGACGCGTACAGTGCACTGCTAACAGCGCAGGAGTGTGGTTTAGGTACGAACAAGTGTATACCGGTAGACGTATTGTAGTTGTCTCTCTTTGTAAGCATATTTATTTAATTTGTCACTCTTATGTAGTTTTAAAAACTACAATGTCTGGTAACTTATGAAGTTGCGATTTCAACTTCATGAGTTACCAGACATCGTGATGCCATTTTGTTTTTGTTTATGCGTCCGCCACGGAAGGTAGAAAAATGGTTTCTATTTAACAAATTCAAAGGCATATTATTTCGTATTGAAATTTAATTTAATTATTGTATGCCAACTATTCCCCTAACCACGACACACCATTAGGCTAAAACTGAAATTTTGAATAAATATTCAATCAGGGGGTTAAAGTGACGTGTCATGCGATTTTGTACCATGTGCGTACTAACTATAAACTAACTTCCAGCTCTAGGAAGACAATTCCCAATTCACTTTATGCATCCACATCTCCGGCCGAAAGTGTCCATTATATGGATCTACCGGATAAACCACTCCAAGAAATGAATTTAAGGGGAGTCCTCAATTACCACCCTTGACAGGCAGATTGAAGATTAGGGTATGATGTTATCTGTGTTCACGGAAATGGCCCATCAAAAAGATTGACAACATTTAAAGTAAATAATAAAGATAATTCACAAGCGGGGGAACTTTGATTCGACGTATCTCCAGTTCAGAATAACTGCGGGGTATAATTTGTGTAATGCACTAACAGTAGGAATGGCTTTCCTTTCGACAGTTCAACAACATTCATTGTATTATTTACGTTGTTGAGCAGACAAATTTTTGGGACATGTAAAAATGGTCACCCATCCACAGACCAACCGCGGCAAGCATAGCTTAACCTGACCGATCGACCTGTGCGGCTGTTATTATTTAGCCACGGTACAGTACAGTAGATATTTTTTTTTTTGATAACCGACGGGATTTTTTGCCACTATGGGGTCTAATGTGCCGAATTCGTGGTTACGGTTTGCGCGTCGATGTCTCTTCCACCCTGTATAAGAAAACGAATTTATAAAGTACTAAAAAGAAAAGAAAATAAAAAAGAAAAGAAAAGAAAGAAGGAAGGAAAGAAGTAGAAAATTAATAAATATATAAAGTACAAAAAGAAATATAAAGTTTACGAAAATGTTTATGAATGACAAACGCTAGTCGCTCCATGTAAAATACTGGTACTCAGCTGCATCCGGTTAGACTGGAAGGCGCCTCCAACATAGTTGGAAAAAGGCTAGGCAGATGATGAAACGCTAGTTACTTCAGAAAAATACCTTAATACACATGCCTTTTACTTTCCATTATAAACAACAAATCAACAAATTCATTCACACAGCCCAGCAACAGCGAATTGCCTTTTGTAATTCAATTTCCCCATTACAAGTTCCAATTCAAAGTTGCTGCGGTCCGCGAATGCATAATCGTACATCAGGTATATTACATTAGTGTCGGGAACAATATTAAGATGATTAGAAGTGCAACTGCGGCTGTGGTTGGGCCACATGCCAAGCCTACTACTTTATTATTTGCATTCGCAAATTCGCACCGTCCTCCGCCATTGTGACAATTTTCGAACAACTGTCTCATATATTTTACACAGCCGGACATATAAAGTGAAACGCTCATGGAAATTCGTAAAAGTTGTGTTTTTTTTTGTCTTTTTCTGACTGATTTATTAAGTTGAATAAGGGTAGCTTATTTTTTTATTCAAAATGTTTCACTTGTATTTTTTATTTAAGGTGATAATTAGTTTAATTAACTGTCACTAAATTATTAATTTGTAGTGCTTATTAAACTTTCATTAAACCAATTTTATCAAAGAAACTACGAACCAACAAGTTATAACATTAAATACAATTCTCTGTTAACAAAAAATAAAAAATAATTAAACACGATTTTGCTCGCAAAAGTTACAATAATGTTGCATGTAATTATGAAGGTGAACGTACCCGAAACAATTTCTGCATTAAAAACAAGCCAACCTCCAGCGCGTCCCTATAATAACGTCCGCAGGTGTACACTACCTCGCGTGGGTATTCTGTAGTCTATTGTCTGGAAAATTCAAGACCTTAATCTTCTGAGCATTTCACGTACGTAAGTTTATGATGTCTACACTCGCGAGCAGTGTGTAAGCTGATCTAACACTGAACAAAGACTGGATGAGCGCCTTGTAATCCGCATATTATATGCTATAAATGGAAAAGAACATGATTTTTTTACAGAATAAGATACTTTCCTGGATACATCTTATGTTTTACTTAGAATAAATGAATGTTATATAAATAGAGTGTTAGAAAAAAAAAACAAATATCATGTCTTCTAATTTCCGAGAAATGTATTCCTTTATGAGACTCTTGCGTTCATCATACATAATACATAACATAAAATCATGCCTTGTTTTCCCGAAGACTTGGGCTGGGGTGTACATACAGGGTGGCAGGTACATCGACGCACAACCTGTTACCAGCGAAACAGACGCCAGCACATCAAGTTACTGCAATCTGTCAAATTTCTTTTATAGATTTTCAACTTTATCGTTAAAGCATTAAGGTTCAAGGTTGATTGGGAAAAATTGACAGTTTCGAGTAGCTTGACCTGTTGACGTCTGTACCTGACATTGAACCGCAATGCGTTGAAAAATCGTCGGTTCTAAAAAAAAAAATTGACCGCGTAGTTATTGCAGTTTTAAAATTAAAAATTAAAATAGCAGATTCTTTTTTGATAAGGAAAAAGCAGGAAAATGACCAGATGATGATGATGATGTGTTGTTACGTCCAGGAAAATCATTGTGCATTCCAAGGTTGCCTGGAAGAGATCGCAGAAAGCGATAAGGCCGCCCATTGTATATTTTGTAGTGTTCAATGTATTCAATGTATTTTTATGCTATGTATTTTTTGTGTAAAATTTAAAAAAAAAGTATATATGTATAAATAAACAAATAATAAAACATTTCTACGCTAGGGAGTCTAGAGTCATTTGCTAAATTTGCTCACTGGTTCAAAAATAATCCTGTATGTGTATAGTACACCCACAATTCGCCAGTTATGTCACGTTCATTTATCATAAGTTTGTCGCTATTCAAAAGGTTTTTATTTCAAAAGCAGTGCAGAACTTCTTGGCTCACTTGCAGTTATAAAGAATGACCATGAGTAATACTGCCGACAACATCATGAGATATTGAGTGATGTCGCTAAGGTTCATAGTGTAAGATACAGGTTTTTGAAGTAAAAGAATCTTAATTCGGCTCAACGTCGGCTTCTATGCAAGCAAGAAAAAACTTGTATTATCTTTCATCTGTCTTAGAACCAAAAATAAGAAGAAGGTAAGTATTAAAACACTTATGTATTATCCCAAGGGTACTTAAAGGTAAAATGAGCTACGGGGCCCCATAGGGCTGAATTCTGCCAGGGTAGCGGGAACATCCGAAAGGGTTTACCGCTGCCCTGGAACATAAAGGGCTAAGGAAGGAACACGGGTGGGTTTTAGTCAGTAAGAGTCTGACACTCCCTCCTGCTCCACCCAGAGCGGGAGGAGTCATTTGATGATTTCCCATCCTCAAAAAAAAAAAAAAAGTTAAAATGAGCTTAATGGACTGATGGTGTGGAAATGAAGTGAGTGACGCGGCCCTTGTTGGCTGTAACGAGAACACCTGGCTGACTTGATAGCCCAACGCGAACATACAATAATAGCTATATTTGCATTGCAAGTTCAGAAACTTGCAATGCAATTATAGCTATTATTGTATGTCGCATAAAAAATGCAACAAAACCTCAAAAGCAGTAATTCTATATCTTTTGGTCAGAGCTAAGACAAAACACCATTTTACAGGGCGGCCAGGACATCGACGCACAAACTGTAACCATGAATTCAGCACATGAGAATTTTTTAGTTGGGTATCAAAAAAAAAGTGCAATACGCGGTCAAAATGTATAGAAAAACAATTAAAAAAAAAAAGTTGCTGCCGAAAAATTTCAACGCAGAGGTGTCAATGTCTAAGCTACCTTATATTATTTTATTATTATTTTTTAAGTTATGTGTTTTCATGACTTTTGAAACTTGCTTAGGTTGACCCACAGTTTTAATGATAACTGGCAAGATTACTTAAAAACCTTTTATACCGCGAAATGTGTGGTTAAATTAAGCAGGTAGTTTGAAAGTGTTTAATTCAGTAGCAGGGTGAATTCCTGACAAAAACGAGGGCATCGATAAGGGTAGGATCACAACCTCGCAACCCAGTGACAGAACGTTATGGGATGATGAAAAACGGACAACGCCGGGTTCCCTTTTTATTTATTACGGCTAAGGGTTCGTTATTTTTGTTAGGCACAATTTAAGGCTTTCCAGCTGTGTGTGCCCCGCTTTTTTTAGTAACGGTATTTGTGCTCGCTCTGTGTTGAATTTGGGGTCAGTTGGTACATCACAAAGTGGGTTGATAGCACTTAAATTCTGGGGTAGCGTTTTAAAAAGGTATTTCGTTGTTTAAGGCTAGAATAAATAATATCGTGCATATGTCTATATGGTCCAGTTGGTCGGTCTCTCATGTACGAGGTGGGTTCAGATCCGGGTAAGTACCAATATAGCTTTTTCAATTCATATCAATATGTTCTGAGTTTTTATTAACACTAGCTGCGCCCCGCGGTTTCACACGCATAAGTTTCGATCGCGTGGGAACATCAAGATTAAAAGTATTTTATATGATAATCCTAGTTATAAACCATCTGTGTGCCAAATTTCATCCAAATTCGTTCAGTAGTTGTGGCGTGAAAGAGTAACGAACATCCATTCATCCATACAAACTTTCACGTTTATAATATTAGTAGTGAAGTAATAGGTGAAGAAAAAGTAACATATGGAAATCTGGACTTACAGTTAATACTAGCCTCTGCCCGCGGCTACGCCCGCGTGGATGTCAGAAATTATCGTACGAGAAAAAGTAACCTATATGTTACGCCGTAACATCATCTATCTGCCAGTGAAAGTCCCGTCAAAATCGGTCCAGCCGTTTCGGAGATTAGCTGGAACAAGCAGACAGACGCATAGACAAACAAGGAATTTAAATTAAAAAAATGTTTTTGGAATTAGCGTATAAACTTTCATATGCAGTAAAAAGCGGTTAGTTTGATATTACAAACAGACACACCAATTTTATTTATTTGTACTAGCTGCGCCCCGCGGTTTCACCCGCAGAAGTTTCGATACCATGGGAATATTGGGATAAAAAGTATCCTATAAGTTAATCTTGGCTATAAACCATCTGTGTGCCAATTTTATCCAAATCCATTCAGTAGTTTTTGCGTGAAAGAGTAACGTAACAATTACAACATAAACATCCATATCCATCCATCCATACAAACTTTCACATTTATAATATTAGTAACATATGGAAATCTGGACTTACAGTTAATACTAGCCTCTGCCCGCGGCTACGTCCGCGTTGATGTCGGAAATTATCGTACGGGAAAAGTATCCTATATGTTAATCCAAATCCGTTCAGTACTTTTTGCGTGAAAGAGTAACAATCCATCCATCCATACAAACTTTCACGTTTATAATATTAGTAGGAGTAGGATAGATAAGTCTGAAATCGTCCACCCATCTTGAGCATGCACTCTTCTTTGTATTAGAAGAGGTCTTTGCTCTGCAGTACGTAATAGTAGGCTAGTATTATCATGTTAAGGTGGATGCTCCAAGGTAGCCCGCGAAATTCAAATTTTCTACTGAATGACTATTTCATGAAATTTTGACATTTTAGGATTACCTATGCTAACTTAACAAGTTGTATTACTGATTCTAATGATAATAATAATAATAACTACGACTAAGTTATTTACTAAAAACCAAAACTAAATACTAAACAACTTACTTACTACACCGACCGACCGACTAAATTACTTAGTCGTTACGTAGAGTTAGTTTCAATTTAAGATTACTTTAAACCTTATAACTCACACAGCCTTTTTGTAACGATCTTCGCAAACGCCCTCGCTGTCCGCTTATTTCAATTCAAATGATATTCAAACACGAAGGCCATACGACTTAATTCAATTACCATTTTTTCCTTCTGGCCCCAAAATAAATATATTTTCGGCCAGCGCGATTCATTATGGCTTTATTAATCATTTTATATGCAATTTTCCTCTTATTCATTAACATTCATAACTGTCAACGTAAAAAATGTTCTACGTTTAAATTCTAACCTTTTTTTTCAAAATAAAAAAACCTTTAATAAATAAATGGAAACTTCATGCTTGATCAATAGCCAGTAGTTATTATTTTTAAGGAATGTTATGCAAACTTCTATGAAGAAATAGATATCCCGCTAGTCCTCTGGCTTAGAAAACATACCGTATCTCGTCTCGAGCTATCGAGCTATTCTAGAATGAAAGATAAAACAGATTGTATCTCGTACCCATCGAGCTGCGATAGTTGTCAATAAAGGAAACTCCTGCCACTATTATAGCATTACAAATACTTATAGGTACAATCTGTACACTTGTGATTGTGCAGATTTTACATAATTGTAGCTATACTATAAAAAAAATTATAAGATCTTTTTTTTTCTAAATGATCTATGAGGCAACAAGTCACGAAAAAAAAATATTCGCCATGTTTTTTTGGGGTTCGGTTTTGACACTCGTGTACCTACTTTCCTATGATAATAATAATATAATATAATAATAATACATATTATTTCTCTCATAAAGGTACATTGTTACAGTAGTGTGTATATACAATTTGCCTTATGCTAGAACCTTTGTGAGAGCAGGAGTCTGAACTAGGTTCGGGACCTGTATGACAGATCTCCAGGCTCACACCCCTATAACATTTATCATATTTAACGGCATCTAGATTCAGTTTATACATATCACTATTAGCTAACAGTTTCGATAGAGAGGTAAATCTATAATAAATGTGGTTATATTCGTGAAGTGTTATGTAAGGTGATGTTATTGTAGGATTGTGTGTTAATGTGTGATGGTGTTATGTTTATGTGCAGTATGAGAGTTTGTGCTTATTAGTAATATGAGTGGGTATAATACATAGATCATCAAAGCGCAGAAAAATCTCTTGTGTGTACAAAATGGTGATCTATTTATAAAGTAACCGTGACATGTATTTAGCCCCTTTATCGTCTTAGTACCATAAAAGTAAGAACTGCCAAGTGTGTCTAGTGATCACAAGCGTTACTGTTGGGTATACAATTTGCCCGAAGTCCTGGGTTCGATTCGAGCAAAGTGTTACTCGTATTGGGTTTTCTTTATACTCAATATCGCCCGGTCTAGATTTGTACCCGAATGATGTAATGGGCTCGCCACCTACCCTATTACATGGAACCTAAACACAGCTAGCGAAATTTGTGGGAACAAAAAGCCTGAAGCTTCGTGGAAAACAGGAGTGTTGTTATGTAATGTAAAAATCCCAATATTCAAAACCCTAAATTGTAACCATCAGTCATTTGAATAAAACCACTAAGCAAGTAGTGACGGAACTTGTAAACAATATTCTAACTATGATTAGTTTGCGGTAAGTCTATCGAGAAGTTGGATTGAGATGATCATCGTTAATGCCAAGTGTCTACTGTTTTGAGTTGACTTAAGGACTAGTTCTAAACTGATGGATTCCGGATTAAGGATTTGATATAAGCATAGATTTGGTATATAGAGGTTTGTAAGTAATAATAGTATTGAAGTTTGGATTGGACTACTGGTATTAAGAGTTCTATTAATAGCTAACGATCGCTCTTTTCTATGTTAATATTTCTATACAGTGTGGTGATGTGGTGTGTGGTTATCATATTAATTGAAACCACGTGGTCTGCATTACGTATTTCACACCCACACAATTAAATCCTTCCTACCATAATATAAACGTGAAAGTTTGTGAGGATGGATGGATGTTTGTTACTCTTTCGTGCAAAAATTACTAAACTGATTTTGATGAAACTTTACAGTAATATAACTTATACATCAGAATAACGCATAGGATACTTTTATACCGATATTCCCACGGTATCGACACTTATGCGGGTGAAACCGCGGAGCGCTGTTATAATAAATAATTTTCTATCCGTGGGACCTTTTCTTTGGGTTAGTATTTTTCAACTTAATTTGTGATTATTTGGTAACAATACCATAAAGTAGGAATTTAATTGTTGATACCATCGCTCCGCGCGTGTCTAGTGCCTTATTACCAAGGGTTATTATTTTGTGCCAACTTTTAGCTATGCATTTTGTTTGAAATATCCAGTTTTCTATTTTTAGTAAAATTGTTTATTTTATTATTTTAACAAACTGTAATAACCGCTGTACTAAATATTTAGGGCTGATTTTACAATCGACAGATAATTTTCATTCGTAGAATAAAATTGACGTCTAACAGATTTTGTGTGGAAAACCTGTCAAAGGTTCAAAACTATTCCTCGGATAAATTATCGGATATTATCGGATATTATCTCGGATATTATTATAGGCGAATTAAGTAAACTGACGACTGAGAGAAACTGACCAGTGGTACGCGAACTCATTGCAAAATATGGATTAAGGGTTTGGGTGGCTATAGTTAACTGGTTATCTAGAACTATGGAAAAACTGTGGAAGGGGGGGGGGGCATGACCCCCGAAAATCATTCAAGCTGTCGAGAGTTTGAATGATTACTGGCATTACTAACTTAAAACTGTGCTTGAGCCACGAAAACCCCAAATGGGCATATACAAAATCATTAAGAACATATGCAGACATGGGGATGTCGACAGAAGTCACGCTCAGAAGATCAGCTCATACTCAACAGTAACGCTTGCGACCACTAGACCAACGAGAAGATTTAGGTACCTTCCTTAAAATATTTCTTGGCACCCATGGTGAACCCCAAATCTTGGGCTGCGACCGCACCTGTGGCCCCTGCCTGACCAATGTTTTATTTATATAAAATATTGGTCAGGCAATACACGGATAAAATGGCAGGGGGTAACTTGTACATTCAATAATGAACCCCCAAAACGGTTAGACTAGCAAATAGTTACGATGTTTTATTATTAAGAGATTTGTAGCAGCAGACGAAGTAATTATTTGGTCTGTTTGTGATTACACCAACAGAGCAAATAATTACTATATCTGGAATTGGAAATTAAGCAATTATATGCTGTAGGTATAATTATACGATCCAGTGGAAGGATAAATAAATAATTTATAGCAATGTCTGTATATTTAAAGTGAAAGACACATCGTATCGTTCGAGTATAGTGTGTAGAAAGAAAATGCATTTATTTGCGGCAAACATGACGCATAAAAAAAAATACAAAAAAAACAAGTTGGGGGTAAACATGCGTCACATTTACGCAAAACGGCCATCGCTCAGCATAATGCTAAGACCCTATACGAACCAGCGCTGGTTTTCAGCGATAAACGGATAATATTCTTAACAGATTTTTGTAATGAGGACGTAATACATAACGCGATAGCCGTTTTGCGTGGATGTGACGCATGTTTCCCCTAACTCCTTCTTATCAGCAAATAAACGTATTTTCTTTCTTTCTTTATTTCTATTAAAGCGAGTCAATATAGGCTGTAACATAGTCCAATACGATAACAGCAATATCAACATAATAATGATAATAAACGTCACATGGCAACAAGCAGAACACTGATATTCAAGTGTCCACTCGGTTGAAATTCACTAGCCCGTAAAAATCCGGGTTTGTGAGGAGTCGAGGGTTCTTGAAGCAATGCAGGAGGGTGTCCTAATGGGAAGAGGGCTTAAGGGTCGTCCCACTGAAGACTGTCTGTCCACTTCTTGGCATCTTAATCGGCTCGGAGGACTTAAAATGATTCCGGTTTGAACTTTAAAGGGCAGTTTTAGATCAAAATCTGGTACAATATTGGGGGGTACATTCGTGGTTTGGAGTTTGAGTAATGTAGGTATTTTGATAAAGTTCTGTCAAGTTTTATTGATATAACTTACTCGCAATGTAGTTCTGCAGTGCGATTCTGTAACCATCTCACCGTGAAAACTTAGGTGAAGTGAGCGTGGAGTGAGCTGTCATTCCAACTAATGTTAGGGATTTACTCCATTAACAGCTCACTCTAAGCTCACTTCACCTAAATTTTCACGGTGAGATTTTTACAGAATCGATCGGCTGTATACCTAATTTCGGCCATGGCGACCAATATCAGCGGAGACTAGCCTTCGGCGCAGGATATATATTCAAAATAAAAAAATCAAAATCAAAGGTCATTTATTCAAATTACGCTGAGAATCAGCACTTTTCGAACGTCAAAATTACAAAAGACAGGCTTCCAAAAACGCCCGCTCTTCACCACTTCCTAGTGCTATCGCTGGGAAGAAGAAGTGGCGCAACAAACTCCCCAGCGGCACAGCTGTCTGTTCAATTAGGAAATACTTACTACTTATTAAGTGCACGGGTGTGTGCGCAGACACAGGTGCACTCACTCTTCCCTTACTGTCATAATCAACGTCATAACGTGCTTTTCGACGCACGGGGGTATCACAACGCCAACTTCCTAGTTAAAAAAAGTTAGATACAATATTTTTTAACACGCATAGTTCCTTTTAAAAATCTACCGAAAGGTAACGCCGAAATGAAAGTTAGAGACCGGCGCGCCGGTCTCTAACTTTCATTTCGCGACTATGCATATTAAAATAATCTTCGGAAAGAATAGTTTATCTTTTCATCAAAAAGATTTGAGTTAGGATAAAAAATGTCCTAAATGTGAATACAAAAAGGAAAAGTTCAAATGAAGCCACAGAACTTGAACTGATATAATATAAGTTTCCATTGAAATTCCCTCAGTAACCGGAACTTTACCCTGACCAGATCATTCATTCGATTTCTTTTCATCGTTACCGGCCCGTAAATGGTCACTGCTGAGACTACTATTTACCTGATGGGCTCGTGGCTAAATAATAATACCCACTCGGTTCCATTGGAGGTTAAGCTACTCTTTCCGAGCTCAGTCCGTGGAGGAGTGACCATCCATTACACATCGAGCCCCATGCGTGGCTCGGAAAGTAGGTACGTAAACCGTTGGTCCCGGCTGTCATTTGTAGATCTTTGACAATCGTTAAGGGAAGTCAGAAACCCAAAAGTCTGATAACCTGCAGTCTTACTAAGTGTTATCGTATTACCCAGTTACTGAGGTTGTGGAGGTCAGATAGGTAGTTGCTCTGTGTAAAATACTGGTATTCGACTGCATCTGGTTCGACTGGAATCAAACCCCAACATAGTTGGGAAAAGGCTAGGCACATGATGATACCGTGAAGAGTACACCTAATCCGTCATCGGCCGAGGTATGCTCGTAGATGACGATTTACGAGCATACCTCAAATTTAGCCTATGAAAGAGAGTGCACACACCAAGTTATCGGACGTCGTTGGATGATGTCGGTTGAAGTAATACACGCACTCACTTTCTTCGGTCGATGGCGGATTAAGTGTACGCGAACCATAAGAATGAATGGAGTCTATGAGTTGTGACTTTAATAGTCTAGAAGGCAATCTTTTAAGTTTATTATATATAGTGCTATTAATTAATAAAAATAACAAAATTATATCCTAACTTAACTAAAACTATTTACAAACTAAAATATAGCACCGAAAAATGTATCCGCATCACTGTCGACTGTAATGTACCCAAGAGACTGGCGCATTACCTCGTTGAATGGAAATGCTTAGCCTCTAACCAAGGTAAAAGCCAGCCCTTGGGTCACGGGAAGTATAGTCTAGAATATTCTTTAGAATGGACATCATACGTCCAGTGGAGCATAGAGGTACATATACTCGTACAACAGACGCGTAGACGCTGCAAATATAATACCGCCTTAAATGAAATAGGGCTCATTGTATTATTTCAGCTATCATCCAAATAAACATAAAAGTATCATTAGCAACATATTAGAGATCAACCACACAAAGTTAACTTTGTGTCGACATGAAAAACACAATAATTAACATACATACGCATTCAGGTTTGCCTAACTGCGTTAAACAATGACTCAGGCGTAATCACCGCGCAACTTTTGATTAAAGAGGTATAACACTCGAAAATTGAGGGCGAGAAACAACAGGGGTTGGAAAAAGGTAAGGTGCAAACCAACGAAGGTACCTGAAAACTCTTTAGTAAAAAACACAAATGATTTATTTGACGAGGCGTTTTAGTAATCGCATGTACCGTTGGAGGCAAAAATAGGTGTGCATTTATAAAAGGCAATTTTTTTTTCAATACTTTGATGTGTCATCATTTTATGGAAAATATCCAAAAAAAAAGGAGATGATAAGTCAAAGTCAAAGATTTATTTGCAGATAAATATGGTTACAAAAGTTCTTACAATAGTAGAATAATAATAGCTTAACATATTTAATCATAACATAATGAAATGAAATTTTTGATTTAGGTACAATTATATCATTTAGATTTAAACTGAAGGAATTCTTTAATATATTAGTATAGAAGGGATTCTCAATTAGCCACCTGTGTAAAGCCCTTCTAAAGCGGACCATTGGAAGATATGATATGAAATATTTTACAAATATAAAACTGATTCTCTAAAAACTTATTGACGTTCTTTTTAGAATTAATGAACCTCTAAAAATTTGTTACGTTTCTCACAATGTACACGCGAGCACTACAGCAAAGTTGGTTACATCTTTCGTATTTTTAAGACCCCAAAATAGGAAATATTTGAGGTTCACAAAAAGAGGAGCAATCACTATATTAGAGTGTTCAATAATATATTCAGGAAAGCAAAATGGGAAATATTTGGATATCGATTAAATTGATTCCAAAATGGTTTTCCAAATTCGCTGAATGAGTAATAAGTATGAGTATAGATATCTACATATTTTTGTTCCTGACTGTACAAGTGGGTCCGGAAAGATTTTTTTTGCCCGTTATTTAATATGCATATTTTTGTATAATTTCATAATCAATCCAGTGCCTGGGCATTCCGATTATGACCATCAATTATAGGGATTACTGTAAGCTTTTAATCGCAAGCGGACAGCACAAAGAATGGGATTAAAATAGGTTTTAAATTGTATGTTTTTTTGTGTGTGGAAATTGTCATAACTGTATTTTCTGGAAGTAAGCTTTAATATTATTTTGTTCTGTTGAAAAAGGAGTTTATTTTGATGTTAGGTGTTGGGGTTATGGTATAACTATATTTCTACAGCTGCTCATTGTGTAACATGTAAGCGATGCGATAACATATAAGCTTGTTACAGATGTAACAAGCTTACCTACGTGTTATCGCATGGTATGTTGATAAAAAGCCTATGTCCTTCCTCGGGGTTAAAAATATCCCACTACCAAATTTCATCACTATCGTTTCTGAGATTAGCCGGAACAAACAGACATAGAAAAAAAATAAAAATTCTTTTTCTGTTATTCCTACCGTAGGTATATAATTTTATATGCATTTAGCAAAAGCTGTTATTTTGACATTCAAACAGACACTTTAATTTTATTTATTTGTATGTAAGGATAGATTTGTATGGTATATATTATAAAGAGTAGGTATTCTATTTTACATCATATAATGATTTATTTTATTACATCTATAGAACAAGTACTGTCAGGTATATGACTGTAAAAATTCTATTTACCATTTGGCACTTTAGCTAATATGAACTTAAAATCAGTATACGAGAAAAGGAATGTAAATCAAAGAAAACATCAATGTACCTTCATACAGCCAAAGCACTCATAATATTTGATCTTTGAAAACCTCTCACGATTTTTACCTCTTTGAAAAATAAAAGTGGGTACCGCACACCTAAGTCCATGGCAACTGGGTTTAAATAACAAGTATTTATCGTTTTTCTTTTATAAAAACATAATGTTCCAAGAATGTTAACGAAATAAAGAGATACAAATTCTCAAAGGCAGACAATTCTTTTAATGTAACACAATGTTACTTTCTTTCATTAAAAGGCGTATAAATGCAAAGTAATTCGAAGAAATCTGAGTTTTTTTAACATTACCTACCTGGAGGAAACCCGTAGAAGAGTTTTTGGATTATTTTCACTATAGGTAAGTACCTACTTACCACAATTTACCTAACCTCTTCCCAACTATGTTGGCATCGGCTTTCAGTCTAACCAGAATAAGCTGAATACCAGTATTTTACATACATGGAGCGACTACCTATCCGTTCTCCAAAACCCAGTTACTAGGTAACACGATACCGCTTTGTAAGACTGTTTGTCAGACTTTAGGGCTTCTGACGACCCGTAACAACTGTCAAGGATCTACGAATTACAGCCGAGACCTACGGGTTAACGTGCTTTCGTTTTTCGAGACAGAGATCTCGATATCTAATGGGTGGTCACGGTCATCCATTTACGAAACGGCCGCGGCAAGTGTAGCTTAACTTTCAATCGACCATTGGCTGTGGGCCTACACTGTCCCACTGCTGGGCAAAGGCCTCCCTCCACTCCTTCCATCTTTCGCGAGCCCGCGCGTCCTCCTTTCAGTTTTGATGGAACCCATCCAGCTCGTCCTGCCATCTCCTACGTGATATGCCGCGATCTCGCCTAGCTGTCTCAGGGCACCAATTCTGTGCTATTTGAGCCCAAAGTTTGTCCGGCATGCGGGAAACATGTCCTGCCCAGTCCCATTTAAGTTGGGCAGCCTGTTGAGCCACGTCAGCTATCTTTGTATAACTTAATTACTTAAGTGCTGATTTTTCAATCGACAGATAATTTTTATTCGTGGAATAAAATGGACGTCTGACATGTTTTGTATGGAAGAACTGTCAAAAAATCAAAATTATTCCTCGAATAAAATTATCTGGCGTTGGTAAATTTAGCTTTAAGATTCTTAAAGTAAACTGTACTTTACACGATGATGTCTTCAGAAAATTATTTCCTCTTCTTTCTTGTGGAGCCTTAGACGTTCTTTGCTTCGTTATAAACGACCCTAATGGGCCCGTGCGGTGCGCGGGAGTAAAAACTTTAGCTATTTTTGGTTTTACTCAACCATTGTTTGAGTGCGAATCTGTTGAGTTCCGGATTTTCTTTACGAGTTCAGTTGGAATTTCGACACTTTGTGTACGAATTGTTTTCATTTAGTTGAAAAGGAAAATAAGATTTTTTAAATAGCTCCCGGGCCAGCAACAATCTGAAATTAAGAAAGGTGGTAGAGGACTGATTACGTATTTTTTGTATAAACCAGGATCAAAGGCAACTGTTCATAATATTATTATTTAGATTTGTAAAAATATTTATTTTAACAACTCATACCTAACAAACTAAAAAAATAAAAATATAACAACCTAACCTATTTAACTAAAACTATTAACAAGCTAAAATATGACGTCAAAAAATTTCTCGTTATCTACTGGTAATGTACTCAAGAGACTGGCGGCATATATATATACGTTGTACGGCAAAGCTCATCCTCTGGCCAAGGTAAAAGCTAGTCCTTGGGTCACGGGAAGTGTCAACCAGCCGTTTGGGGATTCCGTTGAACAAACCATGAGCACTCAGACACCACGGCCTGAGCAGCTAGTAGATGCGCTTGAATAAACTTATGACTGCCTATAGGTACAGACGCCAGCACATCAAGCTACTACAATCTGTCAGATTTCTTTAATAGATTTTCGACTTTATTGCTAAAGCATTAGGTTCAATGTTGATTGGGAAAATCTGACAGTTTCGGGTAGGTTGACCTGCTGGCGTCCGTACAACAGTGACCTCCAAAAGTAAGTTGTTATTTTTTCACATACCACATTATGATTAAAATTAAAATTTTAGTGATCCAACTATTTCAACTGCTATTACTTTTTATTGACTAACTCAACTACATTTGACTTATCATTAAAAAAAAAACAAGTTATCCCTTAGGAGTGCTTTATTATTATTTCATCATACATCACATACTTTTGACTTATCATTAAAAAAAAAGTTATCCCTTAGGAGTGCTTTATTATTATTTCACATCACAGTTGAAATGGAATAATGTACCTAACCTTTAAAGGACACTGTATATCAACCAAATGATAACTCATAGTACCTACTGTAAAACCACAACAAAATCGTTAAAACAGCAAATTGCACAGATTTTTGCCTTATTCAAAACTAATTTGTTAAAAAAAAACTTCATAGAAAAAAAACATAAGTAGTTTCAAGATGTTCCGCTCTAGGTAACCGCTCTAGGTAATACAAAGATCATTAGAGGAGTTGGGATATAAATACCAGCTTGCGCACCGTATCCGCAAAGTAAACCGCTTAAGACTAACGTGAAATTAACCCGAAACTGCTGCCACAACATGGATACCTTCTGGAAAGTTCGACTGCCGAAGAAATAAATATCGCATTTGTGAATAATAAGGTATTTTCTTGGAGGTACCTAATTACTTTGCCTCGGTATAGGTAATCTTGGATATTGGAAATGTAGTTTGAATCCTAATTAGGGCTTCGATAAATTACCGGTCTGTTTTAATATACCTAACATAACGTCACAAATGTAAAGGTGACCTTGGGCTTGGCTGTTGTAGCCATTGGGTACAGAACCCTTAAAAAACAGCTTTTCCGTATATTTTGAGCGGGTATGCACTTTTGTATGAAACAGCAGATTCTCGTTTAAAACCAACGAAAAATTTAAACGCTGGGAGGTCTCAAATCATGTACTGAAGTAAAGAAAGAAAGAAATAATAAAGTTTATTTGGACACAGTTCATGAAACACAAAATTAACAAAATAAAAATAATGTTACAAACAACAATAGTGTGTACGGCTGCGCCAAAAAGGTTCATTTCAGAATTAATGCCAGACAGATGCTGTCTGACGCTGGTTTTTTTAATGAGACAAGTGACGGGGAGTACACACAGTTGCAACATACCTAATACATAGAAGTCATGGCAACAATTTGATTGCAATATCCCCTACACCCTGTAGGTACTATCACAAGGCTTTTCATAGCGCTCAAGTTACGAAATTCAATAAAGCACTAAGGACGAGTAAAGAAACCCTTCTACTTTCGAATATAAAGAATCCTCCACCGCCGTAATATCCAAAGGAATGATAGACCCAAAAAGATAGAAAAGCAAAAAGTGATGTGACATGAATGTGAGAAAAATCGCAATATCATTTAGTCACCACAGTGTAAGAAAGTTTTTCCCCGTCACAGATGCATGTGATAAACGACCGACCTCTCAAGATTTGCTCGGGTGTCACTTCAATACGCTTACTTCCATTATAATACTGTGACTTCGCTTACGATATTCGCGGGTCTTAGATTCCGTATTAAGGACTCCTATTTTATTTGGTTTTGGCTGAACAAAAACTTACTTCAAAATCTATCTAGTTTTAGGGCAATTGGGGATTTACACTCCTTCCTTATCGCCTCACAACCCGAATCGCCACACCATTTACACAGGTCGATAAAAATCGCAGGTGACTTCATTTTGCATCACAATGTCGATCTTCATGCGGCGGGCGATCGCCTGCGACTGAGCATTTTCGCGGTCGATTTTAGTTATCCATCGCATGCGACCCGTCGCCGCACGACAAAAGTCGAAACCTTACTCTACTTTGGAACTTGCGATCTTAGTCACCTGTGACCTAGCCGAATGGCCATTTAAACAGTTAATTTTTGTCATAATTGTGCGGTTGTTATGTAGCCACCTGTGTAAAGCCCGCAAATATACTCGTATAAAGCATAATTTCTTAATTTTTGTTGAATTTAATTTATTTATCACCTCATTTTAATTTACTGTTTTGGCACTTTCATGTTCCTCAATACCACGATAGCAGGAACATTCCTAGAAAAACAGATTTCTTAAATAAAATTATTTGTAAAGGAACTATTTTCATAACTATAAATAAGAATTTCCTTTCTAGAATTTCCTTTACCCAATAGAACTCATTTAATTTAATTGAATCTGAAACTGTTACCAACCTGTAAATATCAACGGACGTCCCCGTCTTCATAATATTTTGTCTACGGAAAATACATTTTATTTACCCACAAAGAAAGGAAAAATGAAAGAAAATGAATGAATGACGTTACTACAAATAGAATTGGACGTAATTGTGCTCCAAATGAAATTAGATGGAATAATAATAAATGAAAATGGAGTAATAAATCAAAATTATTAACAGAAAGGAAATACCGTTGACAATATGAGCAAAATTTCCCGAATATTCCATTGAATTTGGAACTGAATAGAGATATTTTATCAAAGTTAGCTTCAATACCCATTATATTGATCTACTAACCATTTAATTAGTTGAAACGGAGCCTCCGTTCGGACATGATTTTAGAAATGCGCAGTTGAAAGTTTACCAAGGTGAATTTAAATGTATATGGATATTTTACGGTTACGACATCGCCGCTCACCGCAGGTCAGGTAGGACCCGAGGGTCGTGAGTTAGTATGGAAATTCTAACAAATCACAGCGTTTTTCGCAAGCAACAGAGAATTTGTCGTGAACCCACGCGTTAAGGTGAGGTCTGATGGACGCGACTAAACGGATTTGGGTGCGTGAAATTTGTCGCTTTTACGTCACTTTAGCTTAGTGAAATTGAAACTTTTTTCTGGTGTACGGTGTAGCCTTACTGGGTATCTCTAGTAAAAGGTTGGAAGCAAAAAATCTTATAACATTTTACAGTAAGCAGTCAAGTTTACCCTGGCCCAATGTATGTGAAATACTTAGTTATTGCCTGGCAAGACCACAATTGATCAAAAATCGATAAGTTTCAAAAGAACCATTTGACTGCTGTAACTTTATTCCAATCGTATTCTTCAAAACCCGCAATCGTTTCGCCGCGCCAAAAAGTCCCATACTTTATCGATTTCGCTTTAAATGAAACCCGAGTTTCGTGTGGTTAATTTATTTGTGTGATACGTGAAACGAACGTTTCACTGGGCCCGCGTTCATTTATCTTATTCACTTTACACAAGGGCATGACTCGGCCGAGTTTTACATTTTAATTTGGCCCGCGATTTAATATGTTTCTACAATCATGCCGACTGCGTGCTTACATGACGATATTTCACGAGAATTTAATATAAGCGCAGACGACGACTGTACGTAAATAGACTAAATAAAATAAATGTTCAGAACTAATTTTATCTCTGCATGTTATATAACTAATGTTTTAATGTTTTAATTTGTTATATAACTAATGTTTTAATTTGACGGCACGGTTGGCGCAGTGGTTAAGCGATTGACTGCTGCGCTGCGTGTCGCGGGTTCGATTCCCGCACGGAACAAATATTTGTATGACCTACATGTATTTGTTCCGAGTCTGGGTGTTTTTCTATCTATAATATGTATGTATTTACAAAAAAAAAATGTATATAAGTAGTTTATCAGCCATCTTGTTACCATAACACAAGCATTAGGTTGCTTAGCTTGGGACTAGATGGCGCTGTGTGAAATGTCCAGGTATACAGGGTGTTATTGACAGCCCTCCACAAAAACACAGGATTGATTCAGCTCCTTATTCTGAATCATATCCCACTGGAAATTTTCTCAGGAAATTTAAAACTCTTACTTTGTGGCTGGAGGCAGTTCCAGGTGGCTAAATGAAATGAAAAAATGAAAAAAAAAAACGAATGAATGAGTGAATGAATGAATGAATGAATGTGGCTAATGATGTATTTTTATGTCTTAGAGAGAAATCTGCCCCACTTAAATGGGACTGGGTAGGTTGTGTTTGCTGCATGCCGGACAAACAGTGGGCCTAAATAGCACAGAACTAGTACCCTGAGACAGTGAGGCGGGGTCACGTCAGATCACGTAGGAGATGGCGTGACGAACTGGATAGGTTCCCTCAAAACTGGAAGGAGAACGCGCGGGCTCACGAAAAATGGAAGAAGTGGATTGAGGCCTTTGCGCAGGAGTGGGACAGCATAGGCTAAAATCAAGGGTATGTTCGACTGATAAAGAAATTAATGCTCTTCAACAGTTAAGTTTAACACCTCATTTACTCAAAATCGATCTACCTAACCTATCTCCCTTTCGAAGCCTGGCCTGTGTCTCAGTCGTGGGAACATTATATGCTGATTATGCTGATCTACGTAATTATATAATTTTAGGACTAAAACGGAACTCAGAGATTAGCGTGCTCAAAAATACTCTTCAGCTTTATTATTTGCTTTATTTCTTGTTGTATAGCGTGTCATGGAGAGATGTTTGCGGATACCTAATAATAATATTAATGGTTTTGCCGCCATTATTGGGAATAGATGCGCATCCCTGATGACGCGTGTTCGCGGCAGCATCAACACTATTCTCAGTGTATTCGCAGGTTAGTGGGATTCCCTGATGTTGAGGAGGTGTATGCAGCTCCACGCTGAATTTTAATTGTTTATGTTAATCTGTGTCTGTGAGGGGTTTGAGGCTAAGTAATAATAACAGCCGCACGGGTCGTTTGATTAGGTTATGCTACGGTTGCCGCGGTTGGTCCGTGAATGGATGACCATCTTTACATAAAAAGACCCCTCGGTGCCTTGAAACGCACGTTAAGCCGTTGGTCCCGGTTGTAATTCGTGAATCTTTGACACTCGTTACGGATCGTCCGAAGCCTGAAAGTCTGACAACCATCCGTACTAAGGGGCATCGTACCTAGTAACTGAGTTGTGAAGGTCAGATAGGCAGTCGCTCCATGTAAAATACTGGTACTCAGCTGTATCCGGTTAGACTGGAAGCCGACCCCAACATAGTTGGGAAAAGGCTAGGCAGATGATGTCAATCTGTGTCTGTAAACTACTAACACTAGAAGTTACATAAGAGGCCTATGAGGGTGGCATGATCATGTCTGATCAAACCCTCTATTAAATAAATAAAGATTAAAAAAAATAAAAAAAAGTTACATAAGTAAAATTGTTACTAACCCTATGGACTCCTGTCTGAAATAAAAGTTTTCTATTCTATATGTATATTAAGTATAGATTTCAACTCATGTTTTCCTGGAATACATTTTTGTTGAGTGAAATGGTTATTTCGTATATGGCTTGTTTCGTACCCTGCATACGTTAAGTATGTACGTAAGCACGGTTGCGTCACTGTGTGGTTGAATAATGATTATCTTGAGTGATATTGGCTTAAGACGCCATGTATGATGTCGTATACGTGCGTCACATACCTTAGCGTGTATTAATTATTCTTATAGTAATATATTATAATTATGCCTTATGACATCTATTTAATAATTCATAGATTTAGCATTTAGGACAAAGTTTATATTATGGTTGTTTTGATTATTTGCGGAAATAAATACTTAGTTATCGCGATAGGACAACCTGTGAGGATAGATTTAAGGTGTATTTAATAAATAAATAACGAGAACATAAGCTGGGTATCAAAACCAGCACTCTAATTGCGTAACACACTATCAAACATGATTTGAATAATTTTGAAGGAAGGCGACACATGTCCTCCTTCACTAGGACTAGTGTGTTCGGTGTAAGTGTTTCTTTGGTAGTCTTCCACTTGGAACGTTTATGTAGCTCAGAAACATTCGCTCGACCATCGAGCCCACGCCCAGCAGTCTCGACATTCATAGCGATCGCTTTACGACCGAATTCAATCCCAAAGTCCCGAATTGACAGGTGAAATGTATGGAGTGACAGGACTTTGCGACCGAATACGGTCGTAAAGCGATCGCTATGCAAGTCGAGACTGCTGGGGCAGAAGTGTTGTCTCAGCTATTCGATGCGGCGGCGGCGGTAGCGTGACAGTAATGTGTGGCCACTGTCATGACGTCTTTCTCTGAAGGCGCCGTCAGTGGTCGACCGATCAGCAAGTGCCCATTGATGTGGGGAGTGAAGTCATCGGGATCTGAAGACATAGGATATAAGGGACGGGAATTCAGGACGGCTATTATCTGTGCTAAAACCGTACTATTGCTTCGAATGTTCGAAAAAATTGTCTGCGAAACAACGTAAACAACGCAATTAGTGGTGTTGAACTGTCAAAATGAAAGCCATTGCTACTGTTAGAATATCACGAAATTAGTCCGCTGGTCTTTGTACAGACGCGAGCAGGTCAAGCTACCCGAAACTGTCAAATTTTCCCAATCAACCTTGAACCTTAATGTTTTAGCGACAAAGTTGAAAATCTATTAAAGAAATTTGACAGATTGCAGTAGCTTGATGTGCTGGCGTCTGTACAAAAAACTAATTTAATTTACAACACCTGTTTTTACACCTACCTATGTTTTACTTATAGAGAAAAATGACTTTGTCTTTACTTTTTGCGAATAAAAGACAATGACCAAAAGTCGTACCAAAAAGTCTCATGTATCAAGATCAAAATATTATAATGATTATTTATATAATATTTTACGACATTACACGTCGGGGATTTAATTTTTGAACAGGGAATTTAATTTAAAGTAAAAAAGTGTTGATATTGTTTTAATCCTTTTACATGACGTTCAAATGATATGATTAATATAACCTTGAATTTTGAAAGTGTCATGATCACATCTTTTAAAAAAACAGGTAATAAAATTATACTTTGCCGATTCTACATTAAAATAACTAGAATAAATAGAATTGATTTTTTTATTTAAACGATTATTATTTTTTAGAGCAATAATGGCTGATCGTGTATGGTATGACATGTCAAACAAAATAAAGTACCTAGTTTTCAGGTTATTTTGTTTTTTTTTTTAAATCTCCGAAATCCGTTTTTTGTTTACCAAAAGAACTTTTGTGGGAGTTAATAATAATATGATTAGTGCAGTCTATTAAAAATAAAGTTTGACTTTGATGGAGCGTGGTACAGATTCCATACATCCATAAACATTGTCCTTTATCTTTTGTCTTTCCCGAAATCAGGGTTTCCTAGAGAATTGATAGCAGTCATTAATGAAAAAGAAACACGAGGACCCCGGTTTCTGAACATTATTAATTCTCATAAGTACCCATTTTCACTGTTTTTGTGTAGACCAGAAATCTTAAAAAAAATTATCGTGACTTGTTCAAGCACAAAAACGATGCTTCGTGCGATTTTATTAACGTTGTTATTTAGTTTTGAACATTAAAATTGCACGCAATATTAATGATTTCTAGGTAGGTTTTTCAACTTCGGGTCCTAGGTAGGTTTTTCAACTTCGGGTCGTAAATATAGAAGGTTACCCTTATTTCAGGTTTTTTTAAAGTTTGACTTAATTTAAGTTTTTTATTATTACTTTTTATCTCTTGTTGATCTTTTCTTTCGATTAATTTAGAGATTTTAATTCGAAGTTTCATTTCATTTCTTAACGAAATCTTTGCTAAGAGAAATAATTATTAGCTTGACAGCCATTCTTCTTTTAGTAGAACTATAGACTTTAATAAACATTTAATGGAGTGAAAAAATTACAAGAAAAATTGCTCTGCATTGGATGTAAGTAAGTATTTAATTTAAACTTGTCTCGCTTTGTGAAGGCATTTTAGGTACCTACTGAAGACAGATCTTATTCTGGACCACAGAGAGATATAACTATAAAATATTTCCAATAGACGCCTCTAAATATTATTATACGCCTATAAAAATTATTTAAATATTCGTTTCAACATAATGGCCTCCCCATTATGTTGAAACGAATATTTAAATAATTTCATGGTTATATCAAAAGTAATGTTCTCGGAACTTCAATTTGTAAAGATTCCAAAATACTGTCGGTAATTCATATTCAAACACAGATTTATACTTACTTAATACAATTAACAATCAAGCCAGTATATCGCAGTCAGTAGACTGCGATATGCTGGCACAGGCTGGGAGAGGTCACTGCTGGACATGACACTGCTGGGCCTATGTCCAGCAGTGAGATCTATGTCCAGACATAGACCTCTCCCAGTCAGCGCCACGGCACCCTGTCCTCTGCCTTCCGCACTGTCAAAGATGAAAGAATGGCCAACTGCTTAACGTGCTTTTCGAGGCACGAAAGGATTTCGGTATGTAATGGATGGTCACCCATCTACGGACTGACCTCGGCAAGCGTTGCTTAACCTTGAAAATCAACCTGTGTGGATGTTATTACTTAGCCACGAGCCCCTTTACTGCATGATGATGAGGCCGGGGAATACCTTTTGAAAATCGGGTTCTCCGGTTATACAAAACTACGTTGTAATAGGAATAAAACACCGTTGATTGGATGCTCTGCTTATGAAAATTTTAATGGCCTCGGCCAAAACATAGTCCTGTGAGTGACGTCAACTTTTTACTTAATTCTTGAATTTTAATTTTGTGTCGCGTACAGCTTTATGGAGGCAAAGTTAACTTTGAATATTCGTTAATAATACAAACTTCTTACGAACTGCTATGGAAAACGAACAATGGAAAGTTATTATGAATATAAATGTATAACCGCAAGAAGAAAGACGAACAAGATTGTTTCTTTGAACTCTATATAAAATTGGTAATAAAATAGAAAAAAATATAATAGAAAGAAAACAAAAATAATCCGCCATCTGTATGTCCACAACTGTACTTTAGTACAACAAACTTTCCAGGAAAAACACGAACGAAAACATCTTTTCAAACCCAGAAAAGTCATTGAACCTTACATCCATTACTTAACTATCTACATGCAAACAATTTTCATGAACAAAAACAACGTCTGAAACCTATCAGTCTAAGAATTTCCACTGTCTCACAACAGAAACGTGTCTCCCAGTGCAAGACTAACTTTACAACCCAGTTGCCGAGTGGTTTATAAAAACTATTAAGTACTCACTTTAAAAGGAATGCCTTTTCTAATAAAGCTGAAGGTAAATCTCTTAAGGCTGGCTGCCAACGCGGTTCGGTTTACTTATGTGCGTTTTGTGCACTCCAGACACTTGTAAATTGCGATGTTCACAGGCAACTTGGTTTATATTAAAAGCTTATCTAGCTTTATTGCTCCTCATAATATTTAACGAGTAGAAATTATTTCTTTTATTTAAATTAATCCTTGTACTTTTAACTGCGCAGCTTTTTGCACGTTGTTCTTTTGTTTTTATGAAACTTGTTCTTTTTTTTTATTTGTGTTCTGTGAATTGGATCTGTATTCAATGCAGGATTTTTTTTCTGGCCGTGTGGAGTTGAACTGTTTGTAGTTTTTATATTTCGTAACGGTAACAACAAAGCTTTCGGCAGTGTTGTATTAATAACTTTTAAAAGTAAATTAGGTTAATAAATTGTGTGCTCAATTTATCACGGTACGGCTATTTTTACAAGCTTTTGTTTAACTACATATATGTTTGTTCGGCTGAACTCTTGCAACTCAATTTTGAAGCAAATATCTTCAACCGATTGAGCTGAAATTTTGCAAGCATTTGACACGGAGCTGATCTGATGATGGAACCGGAAGGTGGCCGTAGGAACTCGGTAGTTAAACGACGCAACCCCATCGAGTTTGGGCACGTTTGATTTGTCTCGACGAGTACTTTGGTGCTAGATAATAACCAGGGTCTGATGATGGAGCTGGAAGATGGCCATAGGAACTCGGTAATTAAACGACACAACCCCATCGAGTTTGGGCTCGCACTACTAAACTAACTAACTAACTAACCCACTACTAACTAACTACTACTAAGTACTCGTCTTGACGAGTACTTTGGTGCTAGATGGGAACCAGGGACTAAAGATGAACAGGTAGCTTAAGTGCAGTAAACGCATATAACGGAAAAATACTGCTACGCGCTACGAACTACGCCGTAGTCAATCTCACATCAAAAATACTAAAAAGTTAAAAATAAAATTAAAAGAAAAAAAAACTTTTTAAAAACAAGCTTTTATTACTTATTAATAAAAAGGACTAAAATGTAAAAAATAATTTAAAACTGGTAAGTAATAAATAAAAGCGTGTTAGATTTTGATGGAACATTAAATAACATTTAGAAACAATGTAACACGCTTTTCGCAACTGGCGAAATGTCGGTGTACAGACGCCAGCACATCAAGGTACTACAATCTGTCAAATTTCTTTAATAGATTTTCAACTTTATCGCTAAAGCATTAAGGTTCAAGGTTGATTGGGAAAATTTGACAGTTTCGGGTAGCTTGACCTGCTGGCGTCTGTACCAAGGTACAGCGTGATTCAAACATTATGGCGGGTCGGGACATGAGGCGAGTCGCTGCGCAGTAACACATTCACGTATCAGCGGGGGTGAGGGGTGAGTTTCTGCGCAGCAAGAAGCGCACTTCGAAGCCACCATAAAGTTTGAATCGGGCTACCCACCTCTGCCTCACTCTTTGGAGATTAAAGGTGTGATGGTATGTTTTATATAACACATTTTGACGTGACAACGTCTTATAATTCGATGGAGCCGGCTGCACGCACGAAAAAACATGACTCATGCGGCGTTACCTCGCTCTGAGGCGTTCCATTTAAGGCGAGAGCGCGGAACGAGCGACAAAGAGGCACAATCGGCTTCCGCGTTCGGCAGCGTTCGACACCTGTCTCTCTCCTACTTGAGTGAGCGATGCGTCCGCGTGTATCAGTATTTTCTTATGACGTTGTCACGTTCAACTATCGTCAGTAAACCGACTTTACAGACAACCGATTTTTAGTTAATGAGCACCCCAAAAATATTTGTTTAGTCACACTAAACATGACACATCTTTTAGTAATAATAATTGTATTCGAGCATCTCCACCGGCTATCTTGTGTTGAAATTGGTACTAATGAGGATGCCAAGTTGCGTGTTGAGGTATGTGTACCTCAACACGCAACTTTGGCATCCTCATTAGTATCATTTTGCCTTTCTTCGGGTTTCCTCTTTTTCTCTATATTACACGAAACAATCTACGTGTGCAGAAACTATTGTAATTCTGTTTTCTTTTATTAGAACGAAGTTTCTTATCGCGCGTTGCGAAAGGGGGCTAGACAGAAAACATTAAGACCAAAAGTTGGAACGACACTTTTTGCTATAGTTGTAAGCCGTGCGGCGTGCGCGTGTGTCTCTGTCTGTCTCTTTCTCTTATAGAAAGCAAGCCAGTTATAGGTACTTCGTTCCATCCGGGTGTCCCTTGACACCTCTCAAGTTTTTATTTTTATTTTGGAACAAACATCTTTGAGTAATTTTCTTTGGATGGCTATTAGGGTTCATGATTTTCTAAGGCTGAATTACCACAGGTATAAAGGGTGGCAGGGACATCGACGCGAACCTTTTTACCATGGATTCCGTACATGATTCCGAACCCCCTGTGTTGAAATTTTTCATTTTTTCAGTAATTTTTTTTAAATAGCTGTTCCATACATTTTGACCACGTAAGTATCGCCTTTTTCTATGAAACAGGTGATTTCTAACCGACGAAAAATGTATACGCTACGTCTACAATCATGTGCTGAATTCATGGTTATAGTTTGCGCATCGATGTCCTTGGCACCCTGAATTTAAGTTAAATTTAAAAGGGTGATACCTACGTGGACGGGACCACATTACCAGAAAATTGAACAAATACACGAAAGGCATCACAACAAATCGAAGTATAGCACACTAACAGCACTATCTATATATTAGTTGAATAACTTTTGATGAAAGTGTAAACAAACCCCGGTCAGGAGAAATTCTTACGCAATCACTCTCTAACACATTTATCTGTATTTAGAAGATTTCAATTTCATGTCTCACTACTTTTTCCCACAGTGTTTGAGTTGTTTGAATAATATCATTAAATTGTACCTAATTGAAACATTGTCGACGAAAATTGAGGTTATAAAAATAACCTTGATGGTCAAACGAAAAACATCGTCAAGGTTTATTATTTAAATAATTAAATCAAACCACTCAATTTCTAAATGGCGATAATTGATGGATACCAATTTATCGCCATTTAGCGGTTCGTTTTCGGTTTCAAATTCAAACTCAAAGCATTTATTTCAATTAAACCATTTATAGAGGATACTTTTGAATTGTCAAAATTAAATATTGGGTCAGTTATGTAGTCAGAAAGTTGAAGCTAGTTGCCCATTCCAAAACGTAGATCTCTATGGAGAAGAACGGGCAAGAAACTCCATGGACACTCTTTTAAATCAAGATATTACAAAATCATTCATAATTTCATCATACACTTCTAGAACAAATATTAAGCCGCACCGCATGGCACCGTGCCGCACCGCAACGCGCGGGATTATGGATCCATGCTAGCGATAAAACGTACATATGTTATCTTCCCCGCTGTTATCCGATCGTCGCCAAACAAACCACTGCGGTGATGCCGTCTCTTTATATTTGTTGACATTCTATATACGGCGCCATTGGTTTGGTCGTGATCGATCGTGAAAATGCAGTCTTTAAAATGTAGGCTTCGGGCTTCCATAGCAACAGATAAACGGTAAGTAACGTGTAACTAAGTAATCGGAAACGTAGTTTAGTTTATTTTTATTTGTAATTAATGTTCGGGCGCCTCCGGCAATCTTCGGCTGCTGTCATGAGACAGCAGAAGGCGGCGGGCGGCGGCGAGAAGTACGGCGTGCGGGACGCGGGCGGCCGGACCACTTCGCTACCGTTTACCAATATTGTACCTTATTTGGATTATATTTCTCATAATTACAGTCCATTGCATTTCACTTCAAGTCCTTAGTTAGGTCCCAAACAGTACTATCGCTAAAACCTATATCTAACCATTTTGAAAACCAACTTCCGTAGACATGATGACCACAGCTGCGCAGGTAAGTAAACAAAAGAGGATCCTTTTTATGTCGACTAATAATATGCGCTACAAGCAGGAATAGTCCTTACGGTGGTCAGATATAGATTTTGGCGACAGTACATACTATGTTCAGCTAGAATCACATTTACGTGGAAAATTATACTTACCTGTACATGTAATTGTTACGTTATTCGAGAGATAGTACCTGAAGATCAGCGCTGTTACGACGATAGGTTCGTCTGATGTCACAGCATTTTGCTCAATGACCGGAAGGCCAATTCTCGTAATTTAAAACGTTCAAAATCTAGTCGCAGTCTCATCTTGGCGACAAACAAATGTCAAAAACTTGTCAAAATGTAGGGAAATTAGAGGTATTTTTGACAGATTGAAACTGAGATCAGACTGTGAACGTTCATAAAATTACGAGAATTGCCCCTCTGTACTTGCAAAAATGTGACGCAAGTCTTAATTGTTCTTGTTATTATTGTTTGTTACACGTAGTTAGTTTTTCACTCTGCAATCGGCATTTTTTTTTTGTTTCGGTTGTTTGTTTGTTGTCATTAGCCAGTGTCGCAACACAGAGGGATAAAGGGATTACGTAATATGTATTGTCTTTGGTCCCTGCGTCTGACATCAAGCAATGGACATGATTGACAAACTTGTATTGTTTGAATACCAGGCTTTTAGCTACTTTGTATGTGTTTATTTTATGTATTTTTGCGTTTTGTTAGTGTAGAATAAACAATGTTTCACTTTTTTTTCTTGTACTGGAATGGTTAGGTAGACGGAGAAACATTGTTTTTTTTAGGACCATATTATATTCATATATAATTTTTCCTTCGTATTAAATAAAAAATTCCTTCCGAGGTTTCTTTTATCGTGGGTATGTTTAAAAATCATGATCCCTATAAACCCAGAGACAAAAACACCAGCAAGAATAATCTGTAGGCTAAACAAATAATTATGTTTATTTTTCGTGTTGATATTCCCCGTAACACAGTGACCACTCAACTCACTTACTTTACCAACTGAACATTCCCTTCAATGTCACTTACCTACCGAGCGTTCCCTTCAATGTCAATAGCACAGCATACCTTTAGCCACCCTTTCATGACCACATGATATTTATTCTATTATACAATCAGACACGTTGACAGTCCATCACACAGTGCCCTCCAAATAAATAAATTATGATAGCGAGTGGCCAACCCTCTTCAACCCGAATCCAAACAAATATAACAATTAACAGCCCCTTTGTGGCACATTCGTGTTATTATGGACGATGAATTCGTGGAAAGGTGACTTTATTGTGCCTCGCGGGGGCGGGCGTGTGTGCAGGTCGTGATGGAATTCAGAAGTACAATAAAAACTATGATCAAAGTAGGTAGATATGACTACTGACCTACTATTTTTGTGCCGTGCTCGAATAAGGATTTTAATTATTGGGCTAAGAAATATCAGAGGGGCAATTCTCATAATTTTAAGAACGTTCACAGTCTGATCTCAGTCTCAATCAGTCAAAAATACCTCTAATTTCCCTACATTTTGACAAGTTTTTGACAATTGTTTATCGCTGAGATGAAACTGCGACTAGATATTTAACGTTTTAAATTACGAGAATTGACCTTGAGATTGCGACTAGATTTTGAACGTTTTTAAGTACGGTAATGGGCCTTCAGATGTCTTGCAACAAGGATATCGATGTCGAACTTCATTTTATCCTGGAAGCTGAACTTAATAAACTTAGAGCCAATAATACAATCAGAATAGAAGGTACCTACGTGATACCTTTAAGCTCGAAAAGCCTTATCAATCATGTTTTTCCTTCACGTTAAAAGGTTATAAAACTACCTACAGGTATTAATAATACAAGTTTATGTATATTACTTATATCTGTTGTTAGTATAACCATTTGACAACGCCGTGGAAATGGCAAAGTTTAGGGAAAACAGCATTTAATATACACTCGTGCCAGCGACACGAAGAAGAAGTATAACCAAATATAATATGTTTTTCAACAGAAATTTACGCGTCGTACGTCAGCTCTTGGATTTATTAATCTCCTTTAATTAATAATACGGAAATAGCTGTAGCTAAGCAAGGGAGGTCCTGATTCCGACAGCGGGATAAGGCTGGACTACTCCGTCGCTCGTTTGTATTGTGCTATAATCCTTGGCTTTAAACCTCACTGTCCATCAACCCTGTCATTCAATCCGCTACCCAAATCCAATGAATTACGTATAACCTCCATCCAAACTGGCAAAAACAACCGAAAGTTAATCCAGCGTTATGGTACAGTTTACAGCATCCAATCTTAGGAACTACCTTTAGCTGGGTTAACAACTTGGATATACACAATCAGCCCTAATGTTCCCACTGCTGGGACACAGGCTTCTCTCTGAGAGAGGGACTGGGCCGTAATCCACAACGCGGGCCCAGTGCAGGTTGTTTGCTGTCACATGTCTTCGATCTTTTTGTTCTAGGACACGTTTTTCTCACGATGTTTTCCTTGTGATGAAATAATTTACACAAAGTAAAGCGCCTGTCTGGGTTTGAACCTACGACCTGTAATTTGTAAGTCGCGGCCGTTGCCACTGAGCCACCACTGCTCCACAAATAATTTGGACATGACGGCCCATTACCAAGGAAAGTTGCCTTTGTGGCCGATTTCGAATACGATGTTCTTTATTAAGTACCAAGCAATAAGACAGTGAGAATAAATTTTCACTAGAACAAACTTGAAAGCCAGTCAAACTCGAACCTTGTAAAATACATTGAGACACTAAAGCCGGGGACGACATTTTATACATTTAAATACCATAAAAAATGGTCTGACTACGGTAATTTATGACTTAGGATTGGAAGGTAAAATTCTAAAGCCTTTAAAAATATAATTTGGGCCAATGAAAAATCGAGCCTTGTTTCATTCAAAGTCACAAGATTAATTCTTTGCGTGACTTTGCAAAAGTTCGCGGAACAAAAGTTGTTTGGTTTTGCTAAGCTTTTATTTCATTTTGTTGAGGTTCTGAAAATTGGCTTACCTCAGTAATACGGATTTTATACCTGGAATTGTTTCTACCTTTGAGCCTGTTAGCCTACCTGTGAGTTGGTGCTTACTTATTAACATAAGTTTCCACTGTCGCAGAGTAAATTTAACTTGACTGTTGTTACTATAACTTTTTGGAATGTGAAGTAAACGTAAATTCTCATAAAATAATTCATTGCCAAAACCTTTACTCAATTAATTCAACTCAGGTGCTCAGCCAAAGTGCTTGCGTAATCAATATGCATTAGGTATGTGGATTAATAACTATTAATATGTATCACATTCAGTACTATCGTAGTTTCTACAAGTTTACATTGATTGTAAGAGTAGTGAATAAACAGTTAGGGCTGATCAGAGCTTTAAGCAGTTGAGAATTTTATATTCCGTGACGTTGTAGGTATGTGTGTGTATTTGTATCTACGTAGTCTTAAGCAATCCAAGTAAAACTACAGGGTGACCCACGCTACCCAATGCACAACTTTTGTTTAGTGCCACAGAGGCTTAAAAGATGCAAAAAATGCTTGGGTTTGCGACTCCAGTCGATGACATCTGAACTGCTAAAACCTGATTTCTTTATAGACTTCGTGCTCAAGTAGGCCGCAGCAAGGACAAGCTCCACAAGGGACATGCACGACTCAGACCTCCGGTGTCTATGTGGCGTCTCTCCACACACAATGGCTCACCTTCCACCTTGCACCGCATGCCCTGTCACCCGCACACGTGAGGACCTAATGACTGCGTCAGCGAACAGTATTCGCGTTACTAAATTTTGGGTAAAAAAATAAATAAAATACATACCTACATATTTTCGTATTATTATTGCCATCGACTCGTTAAGAAGAAGAAGCTATTAAAGTGTACTTTGGAATACAAGAGAAACTTCATGAAATGTCAGATCTTCTACTGTTGATAAAAAAAAAAAACAAAATAATATAGTAGTCAATGTTTAAGTCGATGAGGGTATTCTCTCTACTACCGAGATTTTAGCTAGAGTTTTTGTTCTTTTTGTTTTCTTTTATTGTAATTTTTTTTTTTGTTTCGTGTATGCTGTGTTTTTTCTTCTCTTTTGTTGTAAATGCTGTGCACGTCTGTAATTGACGTAAACACTAGTTCATGTCTCTGTTCTCTGTTATTTGTAAATGTATGTGTTGTTGATGTGCCTTAATAATAAATAAATAATGCTAGAAAAGATTGTTTGTGGGTGTAGGTGTCCCTACTTGTTCAGTTTCATGTATATTTACAACCAGGTAGCGCTGTCATTTTTCATAACGATCAAAAACAGTTCATGGTCATCATCATTCACCTGTTCTTATCCCAATTCAATTGAGGTCGCCACAACAACATGTTTTTTTCTTCCATACTTCCCTATTGGTCGTTATCTAACCATATTATCATTGGCACAGTCCATCCATCGTTTCTTTGGTCATCCCCTACTCTTACAGCCATATCGACATTCATACTCAAAATTTTCCTCACGACATTTTCCTGTACATTTTCATCAAGAACAGTGTATATCGACACGATAACCTTTCTAGAAGTTTGTTCTACTCCTTTATCGACCAGCTTAACTCTCACTCATCGTCAAGTTTAGAGAGGCCAAGAAGTGTTCCCATCTGTACTAAACTGCTCACTAAACCAATGTAAACTGAGCTTAACTTACGTGACGTCAGCTTGGTATGTGTGAGATAATATCACAGCTTTGTTCTTGTCAAGCGATGTGATGTTTGGGACTTCGGATAAATGTATGGAGATCGTGATTTGAATTCTTCAAGTTGTGTGTGACTTAATTTTATGTTCGGTTTGGTTAGGTGTATATAATACGTAGTTCAATGGTCTTCAATTGAATGGAGAGAATATTCTGCTGTGTTGACGGAAATAAAAACAGCTTATATAATCACTTGATATGAATTTGATAGAGTGTTTGCAGACTTTGGTGTTGATGAGCCTTTCATAAACCAGATGTGAATAACAAGTTTATTGGATCGAAGTTCTTTTAAGGAGCTTACGGGTAGAAATCGTCACGTCAATGAAAAAGCGTTATACCCCCTCCATGCGAGTTTTTATCATAAATGTAATAGAAAGAGACAGAGAGACAGTTAGTTTAATGGTTTTCGAGGGTGCTGAAGCCGATAGAGTCAAAATGAAAATCCATGATGGCGGCTGCGAAAGTTTTCCACTTTTCGTCATTTTGAACCCCACACGTTTTTTTATTGGGTAGTTAGGTATATTATGTTCGAGCCGTTTGGGGTTGAAACACTGGGCCTTGTGTTCCGAGTTGATTTATCGAGACATTGTCAAGCGGTTGGGCGACTCTTCACACGACCAGAGGGCTGGCCTATTTTTTGGCTAAAGATTGAGCATTGCCATACAACATGGCAAAGCTGCCAGCCTATTGAGCACTTTTTCTGTTGACAATGATTCTGACGAATTTTTTGATACCCTACGATTTTTACGTCGTATATTGTGTACTTATTAAATTGTTTGAAAAATAAAAGTATTCAGAAGAAATTTTTTTTTTTGATTGGATAGATATTTTATCTGTTTCTATCTCAATTAAAAACATACGTACGTACGTTACGCTTAAAAAAAAAAAGAAAAAAGAAAGAAAAGAAAAGAATTATAAAATATAATATAATTCGATTATTGAACTATTCATCATGGCTACAGTTGTATTACAAAACGTTAATTGGACATGCATGATGGTTAAAACGTTGTACTATATTTAAAACTGAATGTTCTTCTGTTCAGCTCCATTAAAAAAATCTTTCTATTTGTCCAAGTTAAAACTAAAAACATTTAAGTTAACTGGACTAACTGATGTGGTATAAAAGTTTAAACATCCCGTCTAAGCCACGATCAATCAACAGAAACTCTATTTAGGATTGCAAGGAGGTAATCCAAGTTTGTTCTAAAGTAGATTTGGAAGCCCTACTCACACTTGAGAAGTTTAAGATTAGATAGGATTGATGTTGATGTATAAGTATATTATTTCACAAACACATCACAACATTCGTAATGAGTACTGGACAGATTATGGCCTATTTGGTGCCTATCGTATTTCTTGCCAATAACTTTGAATGGACTCATTCAAAGTTATTGGCAAGAAATACGAGACGAACATTAATTTACTTTAAGATTACAAGACAGTAGGCGTCAGATTTGACTGACAAACCAAAGGAAAATTAATATAAAAGTTTTATATAAAGATCATAATAATTACGCTGTACCAGGATTCTCCCGATGCTAACAGTACCTACCTACTTATAAGACCTACTAGTTCAAAAATAATTTGCAGGTTTGAAACCGGACAAGTATATGCATACCTAGGTACCAATACTAGGTGAAAATAAAAAATAAATTATATTTTAAAATATTAAATATACAAAAATTATCAGCGTCTTTAATTTGTAGTATTTACCACTGGCTTATGATAAGGGAAAACATTCACAACGACGATATTTAATCGAAAACGTCGGATAACCTGAAGGCCATGTCTCGTAATTTAAAACGTTCAAAATCTAGTCGCAGTTCTCGGCGACAAAAAACTATTGAGGTATTTTTGACGGATTGAGACTGAGATCAGAAGGCCAATTCTCGTAATTTTAAGAATGTTCACAGTCTGATCTCAGTCTCAATCTGTCAAAAAATGCTTCTAATTTCCCTAAATTTTGACAAGTTTTTGACATTTGTTTGTCGCTGAGATGAGACTGCGACTAGATTTTGAACGTTTTAAATTACGAGAATTGGCCTTCTGACTATTAACGTTCTTAAAATTGCCCTTCTGGTTCGATAGAATACAATTTTTTTTACAGAAAATGGTTTTGTCACCTCTTTAATAATTATTTTCAACATATTTGTTGCTTCGCGGTTCTGTATGTACTTTTATTACTAGCCTAACATGTCAACCTACCTTCTCATGATTACAATGCAACCACACCTACATTCCCTAATTACAGACATAACTTACATACACATACGTATTCGTCATTCCTCAAGCACTGTACAAACTGTTTACACAATTAGTCAGATATAGCGCGTGTTGGATTACTCAGTTAATCATATTAGCGAGGTAATAATGCTCTCCAACGATTTGCATAGTAGGTATGTAATACTGACGTAGATAGATGTTGCACCTACCACTACCTGCACCTACCTTCTTGTTGCAATGTTGTGTACTCTCTTACCATTTTTTTGTTTACCTAGAAAAAAAACCCAATACTTTTATCGTATTTAGTTATTCATTTCTTCAAACTTTTCGCACAAAAAAGATACAAAGGTGGACTTAATGCCTTAGGCATTCTCTACCAGTCAACCAATGGTGGTGAAGAGATTAGGTGGCAGTTGGTTTGGTTGAGAGAATCAATGATAAAAACATCTATTAATCGTTTATTATAATTATTTATCGTATAATCTCTATATTAAATTAGCATCTACGGAGACGGACGGAATCAGACGGCACGGTCGGCGCAGTGGTTAAGCGATTGACTGCTGCGCTGCGTGTCGCGGGTTCGATTCTCGAAGGAATTTCTCCTGTATCGTGGGTGCGTTTACAAACATTTAAACTCACATACACCGAACAACTACCTGTAGGCAATACAAATATTTGTTCCGTGCGGGAATCGAACCCGCGACACGCAGCGTAGCAGTCGATCGCTCAGCCACTACGACAACCTTGTCGTCAGTTGGCGGACATGCACATTATTCACAACTGTTGGACTTCCTATATTATGCAGATAATTTTTTACTGTTGTCAGCATTTTAGTTTTATTTCATATTCATTATTAGTAGGTACCCAAAATTCAACTATAGGTTATATAGGGTATAATAAGTTGCGTAAGGGTTAATTCTTTTAATTTTCGACGGCAACAAAAACCAATTAATTGAGAACAGAGAAAAACTTAAGAAAAATAGTTATTTTTAAGCATTATTTTGTAAGGTAAAAGTAGGGAAAGTGTGTTATAAAATAACTTTAAAATTTTGTTAGAGTTGGACGTGGATAAACTTTTTCATAAAGATAATATTTTTGATTTCTTCATTAAAACTTCACGATATGAGAAAATATAATAAAGATTTTTGTAAAATCTTTCCTAGAAATGAGGGCTTTAGTTGCCAATTGACATGACGTCATACATTGTCTATTTCTTTCATATGGTAACCATTGTTTGTGTATTCTATACAGATAAGAATCATATTACATCTAAGACTTTGAAAGTGTGTTACAGTTGATACCTACTCAACTGTAACGCACTTTCAAAGTCTTTAGTTCTTTTATATTTTAACCTAGCTTAGTTGTCAAGGCCTGTTGTCGCTTGAGATAGTGGATTATGCTTCTTTGTAACACGACTCTTTCATAATTATTTTCTAGGGAAAATCGATATCTTCGTTGCAAGATTACTGTCTTCGATGTGGGTGCGAATAAGTACAGCCCAGGAATAGATATCGACGGTAAAAAGGAAGTGACATTTTGGTCAAAAATGAGTTATTTTAGCCATCCTACGTAAAATTTTCCGCTCTTTCGAATGCCCTTACTCCCATGGCTCTATGATGACTTTTTTGGCGTTTATGACTTTTATGGCCTAGCAAAAAAAACATTTTCCTGGTATTATTTTTTCGTAACCGACGAAAATTCAGGTCATTTTTGCTATAAAGTGCAATACCGATAAAACTGCTCCATTTTTTTCTGATTTTATAGCTGTTTTAGTTTTCACGATATCTTAAATGACAAAAATACGTCAGTTTTTCTAAAATTTAAAACTTTGAATGGCTGTCCTGAACATTTCATTTTTTGTCACTTATACCCTATTTCCTCTTAACCGTCGATATGTTAAGCACCTTAAGGTTCATTTTTGTTTTCCAACTACGTCACAGTCAACATTTTGAATGATAAATATATATAAAAAAAATGACATCCGTCCGCTTTACGGGAAAGGAATTTGTTGAAAAGTCTTTAGTTATTTAATAGGTAGCTTACACGTGGAATGTATCACAAATATTTATTTTTTTAAAGTAGTTTATTTTTATTTCTCTGAAACTTCATATTTTTTTTAGCATGTACTGTCCCACTGCTGGTCAAAGGCCTCCTCCAAATACTCTTTTCTCTCGCCACGTCGAATCAGCCCTCGCGGTACGCATCCAGACCCATCTCTTTCTGGGTCGGCCTCGGCGCTCTCCATCTTCAGGCACCCATTGTGTGGAGGCTTTTGCCCAGCGGTCATCGTGCATACGGCTGATGTAACCCGCACAATCCCAATTAAGCCTGGCAGCCTTCTTTCCTACATCCAGTATGTCCGTTTTGGAACGCAGCGTGGTGTTCGGAATTCTATCCTGTCTTTTAACACCCAGAATGCTGCGTTCCATTGCTCTTTGGCAAACTCCAAGGCGGATGTTTTGTGACTCAGTGAGCGACCAGGAGGCCAATTCTTGTAATTAAAAACGTTCAAAATCTAGTCGCAGTCTCATCTCGGCTACAAACAAATGTCGAAAACTTGTCAAAATGTAGGGAAATTAGACGTTTTTTTGACAGATTGAGACTGAGATCAGACTATGAACGTTCTTAAAATTACGAGAATTGCCCCTCAGGTCTGAGCACCCTAAGTTAGGACGTGCAGAAACTTCATCATAATCACCCTTTGACATTCCCATTGCTGGAACTAAAGCCTCCTTGTAAAAATACAAGGAAAACTTAAAAGTTCGTTACTTTTCCCTAATAACTTCTAACATCATCTGCCTAGCCTTTTCCCAACTATATTGGGGCCGTCTTCCAGTCTAACCGGATACAGCTGAATACCAGTATTTTACATGGAGCGACTGCCTATCTGACCTCCACAACCCAGTGACTGGGTAATACGATACCCCTTGGTAAGACTGGTTGTCAGACTTTCGGGCTACTGACGACCCGTAATGACTGTCAAAGATCCACGAATGACAGCCGGGACCAACGGCATAACGTGCTTTCCGAGGCACGTAGGGGTCTTGGTCTGTGAAAATGGTCACCCATCCACGGACCAACCGCGGCAACCGTAGCTTAACCTGATCGATCGACCCGTGCGGCTGTTATTACTTAGCCACAAGCCCCTCTTCCTAATAACTTCTAACGTCGTAGAATAATTCTTAATTTTCCGCCTTTTCAAAGAAATTACCATTTAAATGGTTTTTGTCCTATCATTAGCATTACAAAGATTGTGGATGCCAGGGCAGTGACGTCACAATAAATAACGAGACATGGGTTATCTTCCCATGCTTACATTTCATATGGGAAGTTATGTTAATGGGACGTATTGTTTACGTGAATTTGGAGTCGAAGAACGTGAAATGGCTGATACAATACGTGGTACAGTCACGAGCGTCAATATGTCAACACTTAGCAACTTTCAATTGCGATTTTTTCATGAAATAACGAAAGCAACGTTGAAATACGACACATTACAAAAACCTATGGGTTCGCAAATGCTATGTTCGTAACAGCATTATATTTCATTAAAAAATAAAGGAATAAATCGCTTTTGAATAAAGCCGAGTGTATACATACTTTTGCTCGTGACTGTACGAGAGTGCGGTTAAAATAAAGTTTAGTATCCCGCAACATGTTCATGTTCTCAGCTAGTTCTCACAGTAGTAAGAATAAAGCAACGTATGTACGTTGCATTGTTGAAGGTAGTTTCTTTTTATATATAAATATACATTAGTCTGCGACAGCGCTAGCTCCTGACCTTTTGATAGTCCTTGTGTGGATGAAGAAGAGGCAAATCAAATATGTTATTTGTGCATACAATTTTAAATTGTTACTACACTATGACGAAGTTATAACTGATATCTCTGTGTCCTGCCACAGTAGGTAAGTGGCCTACAAATACTACTACATTAGAAACAAAAGGTAAATAAAATAGGTGCACTTTTTTCCGTACACACAGAATATGAGCGAATTTTGTAAGTTTGTGTATATGTGGTCTCCGGTCCACAGCTCCTATTTGAAAAGTAAATTATTCCAGATGGACATAGGCTGTATTTTATGTAAATTTAATACTATCTTGAATTCATTCAAGCCTGGTACTTTTTGTTAGGTTATTGCTTAGAACTTGTGCCGTAAACAGCGTTTTAGCGGCACGGTTGGCGCAGTGGTTAAGCGATTGACTGCTGCGCTGCGTGTCGCGAGTTCGATTCCCACACGGAACAAATATTTGTATGGCCTACAAGTAGTTGTTCCGGGTCTGTCTGTTTGTGTATGTGAGTTTAAATGTTTGTATACGCACCCACGATACAGGAGAAATTCCAAGTGTGGGGCAACGTATTTAAAAAAAAAAAAAAACAGAATACCGTCATCATGTAAATTGCACCCGGTGCGAAGTGTATATATGGAATATTTAAGTTCAATTTCTAATGATAACAAAAAATACGAGTATACCTAAGGATACTACACCATCAATTCGAATTCTAGTTTTGTGTTTCATGGAAATATTTATTCATTGTAGCGATGCCAAAACCCAGTCAGTTCCGGCCAACCTTTTAAAAAAAGCTTCTGACGTACAGATTTATAACAAGCTGATTCTTTCAGCATTATTTCAAAACTTTTGGCACAGTACACTAGAAAATATGTGTACGCATTTAAAACGATGCACGGGTGAACGCCTCTTTCGTTCATATTTCAAAAATTAAAACATGCTTCTGACATTCATCTTTTTGTGATTTTACTTATTTAAGCGATTTTAAACATAAAACGAAGCTTGTTTGGTATTAATATGTATCATATTTAAATAACCCGTTTTCAACACAGAGGTAGGACTAAAAAAATAAAACGGAATTAACTAGAATCCCAGAGGCGTAGTTCTCGTAGCGATATTGCTCGTAGCAGGTGTCTACGAAAGGCTACGGCGTAGAACCCTTTGCATATTCGCTATCGCTAACGCTATCTTTAATTTGTAAGTATTGTGCTGAATTCTAGTTTATTAAATGGTTAGGTATAACATTGAAGTAACGAAGCTTATGTATGAAGCAAATAGATGAAACTCTTTAACCTTCTACGTCCAGGAACAATAGGTTTATGAACGTAATTGGTTTGTAACCAAAAATAATAACCAATTAAATTACTTTCTCAAGTATTTTTTTGTTCCTTTTACTCGAAAATTGGTTGTACCTTCCGATAGGTAGTGAGTATATTTTATTTAACTTATACTATCCCACTGCTGGGCAAAGGTCTAGCCCTAGTCTGGCCACGGTTCCTAGTGTGGGGCAACGTTTAAAAAAAAATATATATATTTTTCCAATTTTTTTATGGTGTGCCTTCTTCGTCCAAACCAGTCATGAATGAGTCTAAATCCACACGCAAGTATTTCTTAGTTGGTGACGCCTGTCTTCAGGCAGCCACTGTGTGATGATTCTCGTCCATCTGTCTTGATGCATCCTACAAGTGTGACCAGCCAAGTAGAAGAAATGAGACTAGGATTCTGAAATGAAATTATCGAAGCTAATATAGTGAGGTTAGTTCCCCCCTCTGTAGACCCGTAGTATGCGCGCATGATGTTCTCGTTCATAGACTGAGTCCATCTCATGCGCTGCACACAACAACCGGCAGCTTTCCTAGTTTATATAATTTAAAAAAAATATATATTATATAGAGAAAATATTAGATTTTTTGTATATTTCTTTGTTACGCTTTTACGCTAAAATGGCTTAAAGGATTTTGATGAAATTTGGTAAATGGGTAAACCATAACCTGGATTAGGACATAGAATACTTTTTATCCCAATATTCCCACGGGATCAAGATTGAAGCGGGTAAAACCGCGGAACATAGCTAGTTTCAAATAAAACCACAAAAGTAATTATAAATTTTTCGTTTAATGATATTCCTTAGTCCTTATTTATTTACATTATTCCGCGGCAGGTGCCTATCATTAAAACAATACCTACCTAAGTACATGTTAGCGATTACGTCTAATTTACCAGCAATATGTACATAACATTCTTCCTAGAACTAAATAACGCTTATATTAACATAATTTAGCAATTTCCCAAAAAAAAAAGAAAAACAAAAAAATGGCTAACATAAAACTGACATATTGAGCTTAAGAAAGAGACAAACAGTTACGAGTGATAGAGACAGCACTCTACTAAGCGAACATTTTTTCTTAAACTCGAATTGCCATTTTTACGGCTGGTACTGTACAGTTTACATAACATAATATAACATAATGTGCCTATAATGTTTCCACTGAAACAGGCCTCCTCTCTTTTTGAGAGAGAGTGGGCCGTAATCCACCACGCGGGCTTAATGTGGGTTGGTAGATGTCACATGTCTTCGAAGTTTTGGTTCTAGGACATGCCGGTTTCCTCACGATGTATTCCTTCACCGTTTTGAGAACAGTGGTGATGAAATAAATTACACAAAGTAACACGCCTGACTGAGTTCGAACCCGCGACCGTAAATCGAAAGTCAGGCACGAGAGCACTCGGACACCACTGCTCTCACAAAGGACAGTTTATGTTCTGATATTATGAGACACGAAAGTGTAATAAATATTTATATGCATAAAGGGTCCCTTTTTGACCGCTGATATTGACCCAAATTATATTTGCGGTAACCCATCGGGACTTCGTTACCTTAGATTTTGTTATCTGATGTTATTTCAAATAGTATTACCTACATACAAACCCATGAAAATTTAATAAGCATGTAAAGTAAAAAAAAAAACATGTTTAAAAAAAATATGGTAGCATGTGCTATTTACAGTAATTATTATTAATTATGATCTCAATGAAAATACAATAGTAAATAATTTTGAGTTAACTCAGTAATAATATAACACACGTACTATTTATTATAGAGTAAGTACATCTCTGCCTGATCCTTCCAGAAGTAAAGGCGTGATGTTGAGTTATTTATATGTTTAAGTTAATTCTGACTAGTTTTATATGTTGACTACAATTACGCAAGTAAAGTATGGTAAGCTTCAGAGCTCATAAGTTAAGCAAACAGAGTGCGACTTAAACTCAGTATTTATGTAGTAAGTTTACACTCACATTCATACAAAGGTGACTTAAGCGATACTTAAGACATGTCTTGGTCTACTTGCTTTTGAACTGCGCTTATGCCTTTCATGTAGTATTACACTGAGTCAAGACGTTCTTCTAGACAGATTTCCATTCAAAGGAAACGATGGTAAGCAAACTAGCAACAAAATATTCACAGTCAAAGTCAAAAAACCAAAAAACAGCTCAGTCTTTGACTACAATTTGTTTTGTTGCCAATGTTCACACTGCTAACTTAATTTGGGTTCAATAAACTATCAATGTGTTTAATCGTTTATTGAACCCAAAGTAATTCTTATTTTAAATGCACCAACCTGCACTCGGCCCATGTGGTAGATTATTAGCCCACTCCCTCTCGAAAAGAGGACACCTGCGTCCCAGCAGTGGGAACATTATAATCTGAGGGGCAATTCTCGTAATTTTAAGAACGTTCACAGTCTGATCTCAGTCTCAATCTGTCAAAAAATACATCTAATTTCCCTACATTTTGACGAGTTTTTGACATTTGTTTTCGCCGAGATGAGACTGCGACTAGATTTTGAACGTTTTAAATTACGAGAATTGGCCTTCAGATCATGATGATGATGAAACGGTCAAAAACAGATTCTTATTTCAAATGTTTTGGCATCACACTAGTCCTTAAATAAATAAACAAATGAAAGCAGAAATAACAGAACTCACTAAGAATTTAAATGGCTTAAAAACAAATGCAGGGACAGCTGTCCTGTTTCGCAAACTGTACGAAACTTTGTCCACTCACTAATTGTTATATACTATTACTATGTACAATTTATTTATACATTTATTTGATATGCTTTAGTATGATTATTATACTTCTGTAATACGTGGAAGATTTTATGTCAAAGAAAATCACTGTCCATTCTAAGGTTGCCTGGAAGAGATCGCAGTAATGCGATAAGGCCGCCCATTGTATATTTTGTAGTGTGCCATGTATTTTTTAAGCTATGTATTTTTGTGGTGTGCAATAAAGTATATATAAATAAATAAATAAGATGTCGGTAAACCATTATAATATTATGTTAGGCCTACTATTTTATAACACGCTCGCCTTCATTCTACATAATTACATACAAAATTCATCAGTCTGCCATCCTTAAATAAATGTGAATGTGTTTCGGTACCGTTTCGAGTAAGTTAATTAGGTAATGTAAATAAAAAGGTCTAATGAGCAAGGTTGAAACGCATGAAACGCTGACAACGCAAACGGTACGCTACAAATTCTTGCGTCACATAAGCTACGGTTTTTTGGAAAAGCGGTGACCGCACATAACGGTCACGTTTCATTTTGACACCTCTGACACTCAATGACTCAGTAGCTTGATTGTCGTTGTGCAAGCTCACTCTTCTCAGTATGGACACTTTTTCGCGTGACTAAGTACGGTGAAGGCAAATCTGGTGATTTAAATCTTTGGGCAGCGAGGTTTGACTTCACGGTGTCAAAAACGCTCTCTATTAAAACAAACCAACTTACTATTATAGACAAAATTTCAGTGACGTCATTCACCGGTAAATTGCGGATGCTATGTGGATCACCGCTCTTCTTGGAAACCATAGCTTTATTCTTGCGTTGAGTAACGCAACGAATGAATCATTGCGTCGCAACTTTTGCGCTTATGCATGGCAGTGCACTGTTGAGCGTTACCCTTTTTACCCTACTAGCAAGAGTAAAGACAGTGTAATGTTTTATATTACCAATTTGATATTTTACAAAAATCAACTGGAAAGTACTTAACTAAATATGTCTATGGCACAAAAATCTAAATTTATTTGTTTAAAAGCAAACTTAAGAACAAAAAACTTTAATAAAAACTTTTCCCATCAGTTCTTGTGTTCAAAACACCGTTAAATTCATACTAATTTATTGTATTTGTACATAATGCTAACCGCAAGCCTACCCGAAAATATACTTGTGAAAACAGTAATAAACCATTCCTGTTGTTAGAGTTACAGTTATTAGTAACTTTATGAAATAACAAAACTTTTTTGGGGTTCGAGAACAAAGGTATATACAGGGTCAAATTAAATTAGCTAGCAAAACTCCACAGACGTGATGGGCATTGATATCTAAACATGATAAAACAATAAAAAAATATTTGACGATAACTTTTTTTAGGGTCAGCGACTATTTGTAATATCAGTTTTAAAAGTCAGGTTTTTGTGATGGGTATCGCTACTTATACACGTTAAAACACAATTAACGGATTTTCTCAACACGTATGGTCGCTTGGCAATATTAAAAAAAAAAAATATTTAGATATCGAAACCCATCAAGTGTGTCGAGTTTCGCTAGCTAATTAAATTTGATCCTGTATAGTCCAATATTCTATACCAATATTTTAAGTAGGTATATTTAGGTTACACAAATAATAAAAAAACAAAACAAGAGAACAACGTATTGTGATTTGAAATTTAAGATTCAGGTTAGGTTAGGTTGTAATTAGTAATTCTTGGGTAGGCTTTTCATACTTAAATATACTTATAATTCCATCACAATAATTTTGAAACACTAATAACCTGGTGACTATTTACAATTGTAACGTATTTACATATCCTTACAATATAACTTATTTAAATTAATGTCCTCGGAATATTTTCATAGTTTTCAGCTAGATTACTTTATAATACATAGCCATCATGTTTGGCAGTTAAAATGATCAGGATATTTGAAAATTTCTTCATTTAAATCGCTTTACATACCACTGCACTGTATTAGAAGAATAAATAAGTTACAAGCTAACACAAAAAAAAAAAATCACTAAATTGGTAACTAATTGGAGGAGAAATTAAACATAATACTTAGATAGATAATACTAGTTGTTTACATACGAAATTCTGACTTTTACACAATTCAGTGGCATGCACAACGATTGTATTGTTTAGCGATTCGCATATTAAAATCCAAGCAAAACTATGTAACTAACTGCATAATGTAGCCAACGCATTCCTATCGTACTAAATTGACACTGATTCTCCGTGTAAACAAAATAACTTATCATCTTGCACCCTGTGTTACAATTAGAAAATTCCTGCTAATTAGAACGAACGCGTTAAAACTACAAAAAGTAATATATTTTAGATATGGCAGCACTGAGATCAGCGCGAGAGTGGGGAGTGAGGCTTGATAGCGGCTTGTCGCTGCGGATTCCGCAGTCGGTAGCCAGTTGTTGTCCAGGACAGACTGCTCGATCACATTCTGCATGGTGTCTATAAACAAACATAGTTTCTGATGTGATGTGTACTTTCTTTACCAAAACTACATGTAAATATTTTATATTATTACTTACGCTTCATTAATAAGATATGTACACACGGCTACACGTCAAGCTATACAAAACCAGTTTGTCTTGGCCTCACTTTGTATGATATTTTCTCACAATGAACGGTCAGCCAATACTGGTTTTGTATAGCTTGATGTGTAACCGTGTGTACGATAAAAATCAACATTATTCTTTTTAAATAAACAACTCGAGAACTAACTTCGTTTTCAATTTCAAGAAAAATATTATGAACGACATTTATAAGAAGCCGATTCCTTGGATTCGTTACGTTGTCCATTGACTTGGAAATTATTGAGTCCTTTGAGAGTGTTATTGCTACTCACCATATGTTGTGACATCTGGTGTATAGAACTTTTGCTCAGCGGGTTGGAGCGGCACGACAAACCCTGGGAATTATTCTTTTATTAATTTAGGTGAATCAATTACAGCTTATGTTCTACGGATTAATTACATAGACATAATTAACAATTACAAACTAACGTTATTTCAAGTTAAACAAATATTACCTAACACTAAAATATACTATATACAATTATATAATACGAAAAAATATAGAAAAAGGCAGGAGCTCATTGGGCATCAAAAAATTCGTCCGCGTCACTGTCAATGGGATAAGTGCCCAAAAGGCTGGCAGCATTACCACGTTGGATGGCAATGCTGATTCTTTGGGTTAAAAATAGTCCAGCCTTCTGGTCACGTGAAGAGTTAATTACATTGGTTGCATTTCCATTAGTTGCCCTAATATAGTATATTTCTTTCGACAAACTACCTTTGCCAAGCCAATATAAGGCCTTTCTTGTAACCTTGGGTTATAGCATTGTAAGAAAAAAATCTTTTCATATTAAGTAGTTTTTCCTATTTTAATCTAGTTATTGGCGCCGATTCTCTTGTTCACAAACTAAACTAAATTTAAGTTCAGTGCATCTTTTTCTTTCTATTTCATTATGAAAATGACAGAAGATAAATATTAGTTTAGTCCTGTCAAATTAGTCAGCGCCTGAAGTAAATTGACGTATTTTTAAACACGTCTAAACTGTCTATGGAGTATCTTAATTTGACAGCACTAAACTGATATTTATCTTCTGTCCTTTTCTTAATGAAATAGAAAGAAAAAGATGCACTGAACATAAATTTTGTTTAGTTTGTGAACAAGGGAATCGGCGCCACTGACAACTTACGACAGACTATAGCGGAGCAAGTGATTAATACTGTTCTTTTTGAGGCTTAAAATTCCTGGCTGCTCGGAAAAATCGCCGATAACCGAAGCGGGCTCACAAGCCGAACAAAAAAAAAAAGTTTTGCTGCGTCGCCTTTTAGGTACATGCAGCGCTCGGTTTTTTTCTTATCGAACTCATAAATTACTGAATAGATTATGACAAATGAATTTTTTCCACAATTCATCGCGATGACGTCAGCGAGATTATGAAAAATCGTCAATTTGATTGTGGTGACAGAAATAAATGCGCATCGGAGTGAAATTATTATAATTTCTCTTTCTTCGTGACGTTTCTGAGAGTGGCATTCTCTTTGGGAATGATATTTCATTTGCAAGCTGAAAATAATAGTCGAATGTCTTTGTAAAACATAGTGGAGTGATAATTAAAATAAAACAACGATGAATGGTGGTTTGATAATTGAATTGCTGAATGAATGGTCGAAACCATATTTGTAGTAGGTAAATTACTTGATGTAATAACGGGGAGTGGAGAAAATGTTGTGAAGAAAGTCTTGAGTATGAATGTGAATGGCTATAAGAATAGGGGAAGGCCAAAGAAAAAATGGGTGTGTGAAAGATGATATGGCTAGAAAAGTGGTGACTATTGAGATGACGACTAATGGATAAGTATGGAAGAAGAAGGCATATGGCGCCGACCCGAATTAAATTGAAATAAAAGCAAGAGAATGTCAATGATGATGCTTGATGAAGTTATTTAAGCTCAGAAACTTACGTGGTGGCGGCTCCGTTGTTGTCGGGGCTGGTGTAGTTGTCGTTGTTGTTGTAGTTGTAGTCGTTGTAGTTGTTGTAGTCGTTGTAGTAGTTATTTTTATTTCTGTTAAATAAAAAAGTTAGTTAAGTATAGTTAAGATTTTTTGGTCGAAGCAGTCAACGCTAGAAATTCGCTGTACTATCTGTTGGTAAATGTGAAGCAATTTAATTTCCACCACCACATTGAAGGACACTGAACGAGACAGAAGTTTTATTGTAGTTTTTTTTTTAATTTTAAAATTTTTATTGTGTTTTTTTTTTATTACGTTGAGGGGCGTTTAGAGTCCCGCTAAGTGTTAAAAAATATATATTGATTCGTAGAGATGGTCGACACGAGCGATTTTGCTATGCAATCTAGTAGACTGCCTCGTTGATCTAGTAGTTGCTTGCGCTACTACCGAGTCCTGGGTTGAATTCCCAGGTCGAGCAAAATGTTATTGGGTTTTTCAATCTGGAATTTCTCAGTAGCCTGGATTTGCACCCGGTTGATGGCAATAGGATCGCCACCTTGAGATTTACACATAACTAGCGAAATATGGGTGTACTAGAAGTACTCCTCTGCCCAACCCTTCGGAGATACAAGGCGTGATGTTATTACATAACGCCTTGTGTTATGTTATCTAATCAAAATGTTATGTAATATCTTCTGCCTAGCCTAGCCTAGAGGCTAGGCAGAAGATATTAGATAACATTTTATTAAATAAAGCCTCTTCCCAACTATGTTGGGGTCGGCTTCTTCGGTCAGCTGAATACGAGTATTTTACATGGAGCAATTGCCTATCTGACTTCCACAACCCAGATACTGGGTAATACGATACCCCTTGGTAAGACTGGTTGTCAGACTTTCAGGCTACTGACAACCGTAACGACCTGTCAAAGATCCACGAATGACAGCCGGGACCAACGGCTAATCGTGTTTTCCGAAGCACGAAGGGTCAAAGGAGTCTTGGTATTGAAGATGGTCACCTATCCACGGACCATCCGCGGCAATCGCAGCTTAACCTGATCGATCAACCCGTGCGGTGATTACTTAGATGGTAAATGAGAAGAGTGTTCCATTTAATTTTCGCATTAGAACTTGTTTGTGGGCATGTTAGTCGTGTATGTTAGTGTCGTGTATTTTAGTGCATCGTCAGTCAGAACGAGTACAAGCGTGAGTATAAAAACTCTTTTCATTTTCCAATCTACGCGAACAAAGTTTTTGCCAGTTTGCATCGAGCACGGTAAACTTTTACCGATACAATTCCGTTTAAAAAAGTTAACCGAACGGTAAAGTCCTGCGGTCGAAGGATTCACGTTCCATTGACTGCTGTTAACTTAACTGATGTAGGTAAGTAAGTATACAGGGTGTTATTGACAGCCCTCCACAAAAACACAGGATTGATTCAGCTCCTTATTCTGAATCATATCCCACTGGAAATTTTCTCAGGAAAAAAAAAATTATGCCGTTTTTACTGCTGATATTCCTTTATTTCAATGTAAAATTACGTTCTCTGTATACAACACTCCATTTATGTAAATAAAACAGCTGAAAACAGCCTCGCTCAAGCTCGCTGCGCTGCCGTCCGCTACGTGCGTTTTGCCACGGTAACGACACGTTGCGTGTGAGGTAATAAAACAAATCTGGTTTTTTGGATTCCCTTAATGTTCCTGAAAGAATTACATGTACCGGTCATTTTAATATGATGTACTGAAGCCACCCTATCAGTTTGCGGAGGGCTGTCAATAACCAAGCCAAGCATTTAAACATTTTTTTAAATACAGGGTGTATTTAAAAAAATGTTTAAATGCTTGGCTAAAATGTTCCGGTAGCGTTGTGAGGTTCTATTCATAAAAATCTTCCATCTTGCAAGTCTTAGCGTGAGATTAGACTTGCAAGACCTGTTATAAGGATGGTATTTTCAACGTAAGTACTGGAACTGAAAGGGCCTATTTCAGTGTCTAGACAAGTCCTATCAACTCAGCCTATTGCAGTTCACTGCTGGACATAGGCGAGAGGCCATGCTGCGCCACAACACCCTGTCCTCCGCTTTCCGCATCCAGTCTGTCCCAGCCACCTTCTTAAGGTCGTTGGTCCATCTACCTGGAGGCCGTCTTACACTACGTTTGCCGATACGCGGATTAGTCCCCAGGAAAAATAGAAAAAGGAACTGATTTGTTTGGAAAACCTTGTAAGAGAAGTAATAGCCGCTACTTGTCCTGAGGTACTGATACAGGTCATTACTTTTCTTGATTTACATATTCACAGACCAAAAGCAACTAAGGACTGACTTTTCCATCGCCAGATAACTTTTATTCGAGGAAAAAAATTGACGTTTGACAGTTTTTGTATAAAATAAATGCCAAAATTTCAAAATTATTTCTGGAATGAAGTTATCAGAGAGGCAATTCTCGTAATTTCAAAAACGTTCACAGTTTGATCTCAGTCTCAATCTGTCAAAAATACGTCTAAATTCCCTACATTTTGACAAGTTTTTGACATTTGTTTGTCGCCGAGATGAGATTGCGACTAGATTTTGAACGTTTTAAATTACGAGAATTTTCCTTCAGATGATTGAAAAATCAGCCCTAAATAGCCTTCACAGTTACACATTTGTGCCTTCCATTAGCTTAGTTTAATCTTTTCTTTTCCAGGATTTATTCTAGCCGATATGATCCATATCCCCGTTTCCCTAAGGCTTTGAACGATGCTACTTGCGACGCGACTTGCTTCAAGCGCTCTAAGCACGAAACCCGCAGTTTCGGTCGAAGTTACGGTCGTTTCCTACTCCGTATCATCTACGGACATAAGATTACTATTAATACATAGAACAACTTCTTTAATTTGTTTTCTTCGCAGTCGTTGTCGCTAGACGCGTGTCGCTTGAGCGTGTGGCTCGTCACGGGGTAAGTATAAAGAACTACTTACCATAAAGACGTAAAGTGCCCTCGGCTTTTCCCAAAGTGTTAGTAGCGACACAGGTATAAGTACCAACATCTTCGGGGTCGAACTGCGATACAACGAGTATCGTTCGCAGTTGGTATGACGAGAGGCGTTCTTCCGATATCTCGTGTTTGCCACTGCAACAAAAAAGATTAGTTACTCGTAGAAGGAAATTCTTAGTATATTAATCAGAAGATACCGCTGTTCTTCTGTATACACACATACACACACATAGTGCAGAGATTATTTTCTCTAGAGTCAAGATTTTATCTTGAAATCTGTTCCTGATATCGTTGAAATTTTTATTTTTTATTTATTCTTCAGAAAGCTTACAGTTAGGTAAACAATGTACAATTATCGCTTACAGTTGCAATTTACAAGCTTCCATAAACTTAAAAAGGTTTTACAGTAGAACAACCGCGTAACAAGAATTAAAATGTTAAAAAAATACAAGTGATCCTTCTGAACCATTCTGAAAGGAAGATTCTCAATTCAACAATATTCATTTTGTCAATTTCATCCAATTTCAATGATTTTTTCAATTTTTCAGAATAGTATCTATACCGCCATAGCTTTCAATAAATCTGTAAGACCACGAACATTTTCTTAGCTAGGGGGTCTAAAATCATGTGCTGAATTCATGGTTACAGTTTGCGCATCGATGCGATGATTGATTCATCGTATGAACAAAAATGAAATGCTGTCCTTGGTTAAGACCATCACTTGAGAACGGCTGGATCGATTTGGCTGTTTATTGTTTAAAAATCGTAATCCTACTAATATTATAAACATGAAAGTTTGTATGGATGGATGTTTGTTACTCTTTCACGCAAAAACTACTGAACGGATTAGGATGAAATTTACACAGGTGGTTTATAATCAGGATTAACATATAGAATACTTTTTATCCCAATATTCCCACGGCTGCACGGGATCGAAACTTATGCGGGTGACACCGCGGAGCGCAGCTCGTAAATAAATAATAAAAAAAATGTAAATGATTTCCGATACAATTTCAAATTCGGGAAAAGCTGAACGTCCTTTTTTCTATGAATATTTTGTTTGATTATTGAAAGGACGCGGGCAACGTCTGTCGGGTGAGCCAGTTCAAAATAATGACTACACAACAATAAGAAAACACTTCAGCTATAAGGTTAATGGAAAGATAGTCTGCAGACTTCGAGAATTAATGACGTCGTAAAAGTAAGACCGACTCGGTGATTATTACACAAAATAATGAACTAATTTGTCTGATTACTTTACGTTAGATGTCTTAACTAATTTAATAAGGATCTCGCGAATGCTGAGAAAGATAAAGATAATAATTATTTTGATTTAATTCTCTATTCGTTTATTTAATTAGTATTTATACTGGAGTGAAAGTTACAGATTCCATGTTACTTCAATTGTAATTTCAGACAGGAAAATAGAAGATCAGCATTAAAATAGAACCCTAACTGACTGATAGTATGTACTGCCTTAACTATTGACGACATAACATAATCTGAAGACACTAATGCTAATACTAAAAAGGCTAGGCAGATGAGGAGGATGATGATGATATTATCATCATCATCATCTGCCTAGCCTTTTCCTAACTATGTTGGGGTCTGCTTCCAGTCTAACCGGATGCAGCTGAATACCAGTATTTCACATGGAGCGACTGCCTATCTAACCTCCACAACCCAGTTACTGGTAATACGATACCCCATGGTAAGACTGGTTGTCAGACGTTCGGGCTTCTGGCTACCCGTAACGACTGTCAAAGATCCACGAATGACAGCCGGGACCAACGGCTTAACGTGCTTTCCGAGGCACGGAGGGGTCTCGGTATGTAAAGATGGTCACCCATCCACAGACCAACCGCGGCAAGCCTTACGTTTACCGATTCGCGGTCTCCACTCAAGAGCACGTCTACCCCAACGGTCATCGGTTCTACGGCTAATATGGCCGGCCCATTGCCACTTCAGCTTGCTTATTTTGTGAGCTATGTCGACAACTTTGGTACTCTGCATCCGGCAGAGTACTAATGTTGTCGACACCTCGTTGCGTATTCGGTCTTTCAGAGAGACTCCAAGCAAAGCCCGTTCCATAGCTCGCTGAGCTAACCCCGATCTAACGGGTTTGGTAAGGTTGGAATTTTGACCAACCACGCGCGAGCCGAATTGGTCGCAGTAACTAAGCTACGGTACACCAACCAAATGGGTTAAGTTACGCTAGATCCGTGCTGCAGCAGAGCCCGGCGAACGCTACATCCAAGTTGGTCGCTGTTACTTGGCCATTCAGTATTTTTAGGACCTCAAAATAGAATTTATTTAAGGTTCATAAAAAGAGGTGCAGTCACAATATTAGAGATTCGAATAAATGCATACGAATTAAATACATACTTCTTTAAGAACGAAATGTTGAGATACAAAACTTGTTGCCCGCCATTGTGCATTGTGTATTTAATTCGCATGTATTTAATCGAAACTCTTGTTTTTAAAATAACGATATAGTGTTCGTATGTATGCATATGTGCAATGTGAGTTCAATATAAACGGGCAATCATAAATAATTATTGTAATACACAATAGTGAGTAATAAAAGACAAAAAAAATACGGCATTTCGGAGCAAAGCCAAGAACAGATGTGTGAAGGGGGCACAAGATAATGGCAGAATGTTCGGGAAGTTAGTCGGCATTCGTTAGTACTTTTAACGGGAGTTTTACTGGTATGATTGATTTTAAAAAATGTTGGCTCTTTTAGGTGTTAAACCTTATTTTATTTTTGTTTGGTGTGGGAAAAGGGCGGTCTTGCGGTTTTTTTAACCGAGCCGAATAGAATTGAACCTGACCGAGGCATGTTCAATTAAGTTAATTAGTTCAATTTGTTTGTTTGTTTTGTTAATTTATTTATTTATTAGTTTTTTTTTTGAGTATTTTTTTGTTTTGTTTGTTTTTTTTTAACTTTTGAAAAAAACGTACCTCTAAATGCCCGCTATGTGTCTACTTACCCAGATAATATCATTTCCTCTCCACTCTTGAGCCAGTAGTGTATGGCTTGAGGGAAGGCTTCAACGAAGCACTCCAGCCTCGCTTGTGAACCTGTTGGGACGCCAATCACCTTGGTCGCAACTAATGTTGAAGGAGGAACTGTGGACAAAGTTTTAGTTCAATACTTATAATATTTCACAATACAGGTGGCAGGGACATCGACGCGCAAACTGTAACCATGAATGCAGCACATGATTTTGATCCCCCTGCGTTGATGGTCCACTACGGTGTTTTTTTAGGAAAAAAAAACTTGAGAGGGCTCAAGGGACACCCGGATGGAACGAAGTATAACTGGCTTGCTTTCTATAAGAGAGAGAGAGAGAGAGACAGACAGAGAAACACGCGCACGCCGCACGGCTTACAAGTATAGCAAAAAGTGTCGTTCCAACGTTTGGTCTTAATTTTTTCCGTCTAGCCCCCTTTCGCAACGCGCGATAAGGAACTTCGTTCCAAAAATCAACTGTCGCAGTCGTAGGTATTGCACTTTTCTATGAAACAGTTGATATTTTTTTTGATGATAGACGAAAAATGTATACGGCAGGGGGTATAAAAACATATGCTGAATTTATGTTACAGTTGGCGCGTAAATGTCCCTCCCAACCTGTATATTTAGCTGCATATAAAGATATATAACATGCACTAAGATGTAAAAATCTTATTGTGTTGTAGAAACATTGTACCTACTTAGTCTATAGAAGAAGAGCTACAGCCTTTTCATTGGAGCTTGCTCAAATTGGCCATTTGTTAGAACAGTTTAGTTCATAGTAAGGCTAGGTCCACGACACGACTCACAAAATTGTATGCGTCGTGTACGGCCCACCATTGAAATATTAGTGCGTTGGCATTCTGGCTCAAATATGGTCTTTGACAATTCAGCAGAGGTCCACCCACGCTCGAGGTTTGCCAGGGAGCTATGGAATGGAGTATTCTGGGTAAAAAACTTGTGGACCGGGTTAACAATCCAACAATCAGTTCCATCACTAAAATAACTGATGTCAGTCTGAAAGCTGCCACGTTTAAATGGAATTGGGTTGGACACATCTGCCGCATGTCAGACGATCAGTGGGCCAAACTTACGACCCAGTGGGTCCCGCGACATCAAGGCAAGCCCAGACGGAGATGGCGGAATGAGCTAGACTTCTTTGATAAAAATAGGTCCTTGGCAGCTCTGGACAGAGAGGGGCGGAAAGTGAGTAGGAATGCCTGTGTCAGCCAGCAGTGGGAACAATAAAGGCTGATTATTTATTTATTTATTTATCCTCACACTGGAACGCCACCAATGGAGCAAAAAATCACTTCATGTGCTGCTTTCGATCCATCCTGTGCGCGGTGGACATCGATCGAGTGGCGATGGATCAGGCACACTCACGAAGCGTGCAAGTACAGTATTTGTCCATAGCACCATCACTCCTTCCATATTGCGCACATTCATTGCGAATTTTTGAAACTCAACTTTATGATATGTTCAAAGGCGCTTCCCCCATTTTCCTAGGGCCATTCAGGGGTGCTAACGTAAAACGGTTGGTAAAAGGCAATAGAGCGCCAATATCGAATTTATTTTTTCCTTCTGAAAAACGTTTGAAATAAACACGATCACGTAGGTACAGAGGATTTAGTTGACCTAATAGGCGGAATAATTGGGCCGATGCAGTATGAACGCAGTTAACAACTTTTTGCATCGTTAAAACTACGAAATAATGCGCTTAGCAGCCAGTCTATACAGGATGCTAAATAAAATATTGATCGCTGACAAGCTAACTGGACTTTAACGGACGTTTAGTTTTAACGTCAGATTTAATCTGGTAAAACTTTTAGTAACTTTTTAACTGCTGCACGTGTAGCATGACCAGGGGGCCTACTCCGAAGTGCAAAGTGCGAATGTTCGGATCGGACCGACACATGGCCGAACCGAAAATTATTGAAAGATGCGAAAAAAGTTCGGATCGGCTCAGTTCGGTCGGGACCATAGTCAATATTCGAAAGAGTGTAGGAGTGTAGGATCGGAACCGACCGTACCAAATAGTAACTTCGTAGCAGGAAACGGCCGAATATTTGGCCGATACTACTTCGGAGTAGACCTCCAGTCTTATACAAAGCTCTGCTCGACGAAGACAACTTTTTTCATCATTTTTGACATTTCCTGTTTTATTACTAAAACTGTCGTACCAAAAAAATCAATTGAAAATGAAATATTGCTGTTGTTAAGCCGCATACTACATTTTTTTTTGCCTGGCGTTAGAAAGCCGGTCTTCAACACGAATGGGCAATCAAAAGAGGAAGTCGGTTATTGTACAGACGCCAGCCAGCTGGTCATGCTATCCGAAACTGTATAATTTTCCCAAGCAATCTTAAACCTAAATGATTTAGCAATAAAGTTGAAAACCTATCAAAGAAATATGACAGAGTGACCTTGATGTGTACACTAAAAATGCCATCGGTATAAACGTATAACTTACAAGTAACGCTAAGCATTATCCTCTTGCTGACTGAGGGCGGGACGTCATTAGACGCGATGCAGAGGTACGCGCCCATCTGCCGTCGTTCCACCTTCGACAGGTTCAGGCTAGGGCCCATGAACATGTCCACTGAAAATAAAAATAAACATTATTTACCGTAACTGCAACCGAAGTATTCCTTAGGGCTTTTTCTTAAAACAGGTAGGTATTATGCAAATTTTAAAGTATCCTTATATTTACTGACTGACAACACACGGTCTAAACCGATGGTCGAGAAGCCTGAAATTTTTACACAAGAGTGCCTATATAACGAAATGAGCAAATTCGAAAATTAATCCCCGAAAGGGGTTAGATTCCTTCATGTTTATTTTCACATAAGCTTAGCCTTCATAAAAAATAACACAGCAAAATTACTGAAATGCATTCTATCTGACAAAAATAAATGACAATAAGAGAGGCCAACAAAACACACTCGGAAATGAGACACCGACTCTGCTGACAAAGAGAAATTCAAGTAATAGCGGCGAACACAAAGAGATGCGCTTCGTTGACGCCGCAAATCGAAAGCGTGGCACAGAATACTACAGAAGGTCGACCTCATACAACGAGTGAGAACGCACGAACACATAGACCAGCGGGCCCAAAAAGGCCTCTTAAAGCGATTCATTTCCTGAATTCCCAGCAGATTATTAGCAATTCCTCTAATTTTCATAAAATTTAATTTCATATTTGGTGTAAACATTGCCACATGAAAAAACAAAAACCGTAATTTTATCGGTAAATTTTCCATTAAAGTTTTTATTACCCAATCAAATTGTTTTTTTTTTATTTTTTATTTCTACAGTTTAAATGTGAATGTGTAAATGTCAATGATATACATTGTGATATGAATAGCACACAGATCATAATATGAATTGTAAGTTTGTTACCGTTTTACGATTTTTAATATGATTCATATTGTTTGTTTGTTGGTTGGTTGATTGGTGTACTATGATTCTACCAAAGTCGCCTTTTTAGGCCCCCATTCATGTATAGCGAGTGCAAGCGCACTTGCGACTGGCATTCGTTTGAAGGTCGGTTTAGATTAAACAAATGCACATTTTATACCCACTTTACCAAATTATTTTTGTGTAAACAGGGATAAGGCTTTCCTTCGTTGGTCTATCCATACTGAAATATCAAGAACTGGCTTCTGCCCGCGACTTCGTTCGCGTGGAAGTTGATAAGACACCACGATATACTAAAACGACCCACCCACCCTGTTACTTTGTTTTCGCTTAGCTATCTTTCTGACTTTTTTCTTTTTGCTCGCCTCTTAAGGGTCGTAGCGTGATGTTAAATAGTCTATAACCTTTCTCAAGAATTGGGCTATCAAGGGCAAATATAATCCGATTGGTGGTTCCAGAGATATTCGCGTTCAAACAAACTCTTCAGGTTTATTATGTTAGTGTAGATATCAAGAAAACAATGCTCATAATCTATGTTCGTTCGGTGTAAACCCTCCTTGAGATCGCCGCACGCACGTCGTGTGTTTGTGCGCCCGTTTTCTCTCTATGAATGGAGCTGACCTTCTGCAGGTACTATTCTGTGACCGGACTATATAATTCACGGCTCTTTGAGGAGGAAGATTATAAATTAAATGTATTAATTCTGGCTTGAGGATTTTTTGATGTTATATAATCTGTGTGGGTGGTTTGTTGAAGAGTCTCATAATTCTCCTGCTCTTCTCCCAATTTATGTGGGGTCGGCGCAACATATAACATTTTACTATACTTCTCTATTAGTCGTCTTCGACTAATGTATGGCCGATATCTTGAAAGGTATCCTAGAAAGTACTACTTCTTTTGCATTTGATATTGTGTAGGTACTCTTTGGAGACATGCAACGAGCAATATAGTATTTTATGACACAAAACAAATTTGCTCGCTCTTATTTTACACAAAGCTGAACACACTGAGTCACATTATGTTTTTCTGAGAGGAGGACACCCGTAACCTTATTGGTGATGTTCTTCAGAAAGGTGTGTAGTACTCGCAACCGGCGCGCGTGTATGCCCAGAGATGTATGAACGTAAACGAGACAAAATTAGTATGTAAGGATCGTAGCGGCCACCGTGGGCGCGAGCTTGCGGACGGCGAGCAATGAGTAGCTCGCCGTCCGGTAAGGATCAGGCCCAGGGCGACGGCGCGTTGTGTTGTGTCCACGCGCGCCTCAAAGAGATGTCAGCACTAACTGATGGGGTCCGCTAGGGCAACTGAAGGAACACGTGGGTTTTAGTTTTAACTTCTCCCGCTCCGCCCAGAGCGGGAGAAGCTATTTGATGAATTTCCACCAAAAAAAAAAATCGTAGCAGGTGGCATTCTTTAGTTATTGCCTACCATAGGAAGAAGGTGTGAGTTTATGTGTGTAAGTAGTTTTTGACTTGATTAATGAGGAAAAAAAATAAAGGAAAGTAAAAGCTATGTAGGCACTCCTTTTGTAAAACAAGAAGAAGCTCAGGAACTTCTAGTATAATAATATAATATGAAGAAGACAACATTAATAAAATGAAAACTTGCTCCGCGAAAACTTTAAATCGGTCACTTTAGGAAGTTCAAGTTCTGCCCACTCGTAACTGCGAGCAGTGAAATATGTTCGAAACTTCTTAAAGAGTAAGAAGTTAAATGTTTGTAGAATATTAAGTACGTAAATAGTCTGAGTGTTGTGAGTTTACGTATTTATTTATTCGTTTAACCGTTTATGTAGACACGAGTAAACAGACAAGAAGAAGGGAACAGAAAAATATGTGTAAAAAGGTGGTGTATTTGTAAAAACATATTTTAGTGGTAAGTGATGATAGTTTTGATAAATATTATTATTGCTAAAGGTAACGTAGTAATTTTTTCTTAAGGTAAGTAGAATAAGATATTTCAGAGGACCTGTGTGAGAGGGAGTGGGCCGTAATCCACCACGCGGGCCCAGACCGGGTTGGTAGATGTCACATGTTTTAAAATTTTTGGTTTTAGGACATGCTGGTTTCATCACAATGTTTTCCTTCACCGTTTTGAGAGCAGTGGTCATGAAATAATTTACACAAAGTAAAGCGCCTGCCAGGGTATAAACCTACGACCTGTAACTTGTAAGCCGCGGCCATTTCCACTGGGCCACCACTGCTCTAGTTCTTTGTTTGGAAAAAAAACAATGGTCTGCAAGGTGGTGGCTAGGCTAATTGCCCAGGGTGAGCTGGTCGTTCATTTGAGTAACACCATACAAAATCTCCATGATTAACATGGATCATCATCATCGTCATTTCAGCCGAAAGACGTGCACTGCTGGACATTGGCCTCCCCCAAGCACCTCCTCTTCGACCAGTTCTGTGCTTCATCCATCTAACGGGTTCCTGCGGCTTTAACAATGTCGCTGATGAGTTGACACAAATATCATTTGTCCAGGACAATAATTGTCCTATTCACCGGGCGAGCACTGTGCGTGAGTGGTTTCACAATCACCTGGAGATAATTGTTGTTCCATGGCCAGCGCGATCACCCGACCTCAACGTCCTCAACCCCATAGAAAATCTATGGGGTTTGATGGTGCAAAGGTGGGAGGCACGGGATGAGAGGTGTATACCATAATTAAAAGCCTGAAATATGTGGTAACATTGTAGGGTCCATGCGCAAACGTCTACTTGACTCTAAAACTCTAAACTCTGACTCTTTTGACGGCACGGTTGGCGCAGTGGTTAAGCGATTGACTGCTGCACTGCGTGTCGCGGGTTCGATTCCCGCACGGAACAGTTATTTGGCCTACAAGTAGTTGGTCCGGGTCTGGCTGTTTGTGTGTGTGAGTTTAAATGTTTGTAAACGTACCCACGATACAGGAGAAATTCCTAGTGGGGCAAGGTTTAAAAAAAAAAAAATTGGTATTATGCAAAATATTAATACCTATTTAGATGTTTTGGTTTTAATCATTAGAAGGTGTAACTAAATATTTAGTAATCCCTATTGATATATCCGTAATTATTTAATGATCTTAAATTGAGGTTTAGTTTCAATCTTCTCTTCGTCAAGAAAATGAACACTTTAGCTATAATCTCAATACATTCATTGTGACGTTACATAAAAAACATGTTCATAAAGTCTAAATCATACATTACATAGTTTTCAATAAACTCTGCTGAATACCGATGCCTATAATAAGTAGGCATAAACAATTATAATTGTGTAATTAGAATATCCCTTTCCTTGTTATGTTATTGTGGGTATACAACAAAAAATCTTATGAACCTTACAAGAGAACTTCTTTTACCTAGGCAGGAATGTGACGTCACAATTCTCACAAAAGTTTGCTAATTTTATAAATAAATAAAACGAATAAACATTTTTGGTATCATTCAGCACGACTTTATTATTTCCACCTTCCAACACCGAAAATATTTAAATTAAATAATAATATCCCTGGATAAATAATAATACAATAACTAATATTTAACTTCTTATAAATAAATAATAAGCATTAATACATTATAAATAAACATAAATATTACATAACAAGTTTATGCTTAAAAATACAAATATTATGTATTGTGGTTTCAAAGAAACAAAAGACAACCACACATTTGAAATAAAGATTCGAACTCAGTCTTCATTGATCGTGAATACATTGCTTAGCCCAAACAGCTACCAGCACATGTTACATTTGCGCGAATTTTAGCAATGCAATGGTAAGAACAGCAGTGCGATTCTGTATCCATCTCACCGTGAAAACTTAGGTGAAGTGAGTGTGGAGTGAGCTGTCATTCCAACTAATGCTAGTGAGTGGCACTATTGACAGCTCACTTCACCTTACTCTTCACGGTGAGATTTTTACAGAATCGATCGGCAGGTCGCCACTATGACGCGTATTCTAAATGCAACAGAAATATAATGTTATTTCATTCATACACGTACATGCACTGGCTGTATCATGCTCGCACAGTTCATAGTAATGTAGTCCTTAGCATGCCACTGTGCACTGGAGTTTCGCGTTACTGTACCGACGTACATGTATTAGGTCCTTGACATATTTGTTACTTACAGTATTACGAGAACAAAAGAAAAAAATGTAAGTAGTAGGCACAATATTTTTTGTAGAATTCTTTATTCAGTGAAGAAATGGAGAGGATAATAATACCTTATCATATAAAACATTATAAATATTATAATGTAAACGAAGCATACTTATTATACTTAATATGCTTTGTTTACATTATAGTATTTATAATGTATATGTACAGAAACATGACATGATGTAGGCACGTTCAGAAAATTAGACAAATACGTTCAGATTATATTTTTTCATCGTGATATATTATGTAAGTGGATCAAAATAATTTCTTCTTTGCCTACATCATGTTATGTTTCTCAAGTTTTGGCATAATAAGGAATAATATAATGTAACGATGTGGACTGCTTATTTAAAATCACTGGGGCATGCAGGGACATCGACGCGCAAACAGTAACCATGAATTCAGGACATGATTCTAGATCCCTAAGCCTAGAAATGTGTAGTCAGTTATAAAAAAACTGCTATTTTATGAAACAGCTACCTGCTGTAGCTGTTTCATAAAATAGCAGTTTGAATGGAAAAGTGCAATGCCCACGCGTTCAAAATTTATGGAACAGATTTTTTTTATTATTAAACGACGAAACATTTCAGGGGTTTCAGAATCATGTGAGTACTGAATCAATGGTAACAGGTTGCGCGTCGAGGTCCGCATCCTGTATAATAATCATATTCACAGACAAAGTGCACAGGTGCTAAAACGTGTATCCTGATGGTCATAATTTCCATTTAATCATCAAAAATAGCCGGCGGTGGCGTGGCTTTAAGACAAGGGTTATAAATTCTCGCCATCTCAGTCCCACTGGGAGTTGATTTATGATAATGATAGTACTTATGCTTAAGGAGTAGGTATTATGACTCCTTGTTTTAAGCAGTAAGGCCTTGTAATATGCTATTGCTAAGAAATGCTGCAATATTGTACATAATTTTAAATCAAGATTCCTAACAGATTTCTCAGGTTTTAAGATTTTTATATTTTCAGGCATTTGGGGTTTTAGATTCAGTGTAGATACAAATATGAACGTTTATAAACGTGAAATCAAAACAAAAACAGGCATATCGTACCTCGTGTTCTGTGTAAAGCCCCTTAAAAAGAGACCTACGATTTGTTCCAAAAGTATCCGATGAAAATGTAAACAAAAGGATCAGAAATTGTAACTGTGGATGCCAATTTCTGGTGTCACTTACAAATTAAGTGCTTTGATTTAATTATTTGAATACAAATAAACCTGAATTCTAATTTTAAATCACCTCAAAGATGATTTACATTTGACAATTGAAGTTAATATTTGAAAAAATTTCATCGTCAGTTAAGGTTATATCATGAACCTCAATTTATATCGACGTGTTTTCAATTACCTACAATTCAATAATGTTAATCAAACAATAATTCTTGGAAAAATTAGCGGGATATAAAGATAAAACCTTCTAAATATTATGTAGATGAATGTGTTACTACTATGATTATGTTTAGTAATTGATTGCTAAAGAATTTAACCTGAGGGGCAATTCTCGTAATTTTAAGAACGTTCACAGTCTGATCTCAGTCTCAATCTGTCAAAAAATACATCTAATTTCCCTACATTTTGACAAGTTTTTGACATTTGTTTGTCGCCGAGATGAGACAGCGACTAGATTTTGAACGTTTTATATTACGGGAATACGGGCACTGAACAGGGTTTGTTTACACTTTTGAAACAGACAGTGCATAATAGGTATAGACCTACGACTCAATTGTTGATTCGTAGGTCCTTTCCAACTTTGAAAGTTAGAAAAGTAGTTTAATTCGAATTCTTTAGTATCTATTCTACCTCGTCGAAGCAAGTTCTTAAGCTCTTGGGTTAAAAAAAGGAACCATTTTAACTTAAACTAAGTTTATGAAGGAACAAGCTTAATTGCTTCCATCGTGTTCCTTGTTTGGAAGTGTTGCAGTTTATCGACTGCACCAGCCTTACTTAGTCTGATGGCGTTTTTACTGCAAACAACAGGCGTCTTTGAAAGGGTTTAATAATATCCGCTTAATTTACTGATTTTTTATCCCAAAAAATATTAAAGACAGTTTCAAAGCAAGAATATTAAGGGTGTTGTTTGTTGTAAAATGTGAAAAGACTTAGGTAATTTTCCATATTTTTTAGAAAAAAAATCAGACTAAATTTATATAATAAGCCAACAGAGTTAAAATAATAATATTCACATGTTTACAAAAAAGGGGGACAAAGAATCATAGGGCATAAAAAAATTTATCCGCATCGCTGTCAACAGGAAAATTATAACGTCTAACCGTGAACACAAAGTTTTCGACAGACGCAAGAAAATTCGAAAGTTAATCTAAATTGTAAGATAATGATCTTATATATTTTTCGATCACCCTCAAATCTAACAAAAAATAAAGAAATAATAATTAATAATAATTAATTAAATAATAATCTGAACTACTAAATTATAACAATAATTCCTTAACGATAATCTGCATTTATTACTGCGTTGGTAAGCCATAAATCTGCCCACCATCTAAATTACCTTCCCATAAAAGCGTCCCTTTTTACACCACTCGTAATTAGACACAGGCCGCCAAGGATCGTAATAAATCCCACCCGAAGTAAAAGATAAAATTTTAGATGACGTCTAGCTGCAATCAGTCATCTTAAACCCTCTCCTTTGCACAAAGGGAACCCATCGTTAGGTGGAAATGAACTGCAAAAAGGAAGCAAGCTATAAAGTCCGTAGCTTAAAAGAGGAATTAAGTGGAGGACACGTTATTATTTATTGCAGTGCAATATGTTGGGTTTTTTGTCATATGGCGCGTTGAGGATACTGGCTTGGAGTATTGTATTTATGAGCCTTCTTTAAAGGTTATACTGATTGGGCTTAAACTTCTTTGTGTGTATAGTAACGCTTATCTTTTGTTATTATTTACACAATGAAGGAGTACAACTACCAAAAACTATAATATATAATGTTTAGTGTATACTCGTATCTTTTGTTGGAGATCCTAAAATAAATAAATACACTTCGCTTTTTAAATAGCAACTAATACTACTATATTTTACTAATGTTCGCGAGCTAGTAATAATAATAATAATATCCCTGGACATTTCACACAGCGCCATCTAGTCCCAAGCTAAGCAACCTAATGCTTGTGTTATGGTAACAAGATGGCCAAGCCAGCACGAATGCGGATGCGCGGATGGCTAGTAGCTCGTGGCCAAATAATATCAGCAGCTGCACTGGTCGATCGAAGCTACGCTTGCCGCGGTCACTTCCTGTATGGGTGACCATCCATAATATATTGAGACTCCTCCATTCCTCGAAAAGCTGACTTTTGTAGATCTTTGAGATGTTTACGGGTACGCCCGAAAGTCACCAGGCTAACCAAGGGGTATCCTTATTACCCTGTAGCTGTTGTTGAGGTCAGACTGGCAGTCGCTCCATGTAAATTACTGGTATTCAATTGCAACCGGTTAGACTGGAAGCTGACCCCGAAATAGTTGGGAAAAGACTAGGCAGACTGATAGATTTTCATCATCACCTTGCTATTAACTTGATAAAGTTATGTACATAAAGGGGACAACGGTAAGGAATTATATGACGTTCTGTTGTCCCCGTAACGGGGACACAGATTACGGGGACAACGGGAATACAGGAAGGAAAAATGCTTTATCTTTTTAAATTACTGTGAATTTATTTTCATAACATAAGATCATAAAATAATAATAATATTAATTCAAAAAGAGCCGGGTGTTTGGTGAAATTAGGCAGTAAACACATAAAAGGTACCTATTGAAATAGAACAGCCGACAACGAAGTTCCCGATACTTAATTAACTTTTTATCATAATAAGGAATTACTTTTATCAGGTAACTTGTAGGTACTTTGAATCATTAATTAAATAAATAAGATGTAAATTAGATTTCCTTATTTATTATACTAGCTTTCGCCCGCGGCTTCGTCCACGTGATATGTCGATAAAAAACATGTCTATACCAAATTTCATAAAAATCAGTCCAGCCGTTTCGGAGATTAGCCGGAACAAACACAGTCAAAAATTTTTAAACCTGTTTTTTTTTTTGTTATAAGTACCATATTATACACCGTTAAATTTTATCGTTTTAATCCTTAAAAGGAGTCATTGTACTCATCATTATGTACAAAAAAATCAGTTGATCCATATCTACATTATGTCGAGTTATGCAAACATAAATCTATGGATCAACGGATTTTTTTTCACGATTTCAGGGTTGGTCCCGCAGTAAAAGTTGTTCATAATGATGAGTAGGTACAATGACTCCTGGGGGCCTACTCCGAAGTGCAAAGTGCGAATGTTCGGATCGGACCGACACATGGCCGAACCGAATATTATTGAAAAACGCAAAAAAAAATCGGATCGGCTCAGTTGGGTCGGGATCGTAGTCAATATTCGAAAGAGTGTAGGAGTGTAGGATCGGAACCGACCGAACCAAATAGTAACTTCGTAGCAGGAAACGGCCGAACATTCGGCCGATACTACTTCGGAGTAGACCCCCTGGATTAAAACGATCAAAATTTAACGGTGTATAATATCTCATTATTACATTAAGTAAAACCTTTTTTATGTACCTCAGCATTACGTTTTTCTGTTTTCTCTTTATTATTAAGAATGTATAAACTGCTATTAGTCATTGAAGTTGGATTTAACGTTTTAATTAAAGTCAAAAAACCATGGTGCGTAATACGACCTTTGTATAGAACAAGTTTTGTATAGAAATTATTGTAGGCGATTTTCTATTACGCGAATTGAAAACTCCTAGATTATATCTAAAGGCAGGACACAGACAAGTAGTTCGACTTTGGCTTACCTTTCCGAAGCTCTCCAGCTTCATTTCTCAACTGTATGTTGGCTCCATCCTCTCTTCGCCAGAGGATCCTCGGAAGAGGTCTACCTTCAGCTCTGCAGGACAGGCTGACGTCTTGACCTTCTCGGGAGACCAGGTCCCCGCTTGTGCCTTCGTCCACTATGTTTGGAGGTACTGGAGAGGAAAAGGACCAATTAATAGATGATCTATTTTATTTATTTATAAAAATGCGGAATGGTTTAAGTGTTAGTCAAATGTTTGGAGTGCATCACAATGATTAATTAAATATATTGTCCTCTTGGCCACAGTTCACACAGATCATGGTGGTCAATCTTAGCGGACACTAAATCGACCCAAGAGATGTATTAGCACGATAAGCCTTGGTCCTTCAAATAATCTCTTTTTGGTCCTGTCAGATTGCCGGCCCATTCGACAATGAGAGTATAATAAATACATAGACACACAAGAGCTAATAATACAACGTTTTTCTAATAATAGGGGCTTGTAATAACAGCCGCACGGGTCGATCGATCAGGTGAAGCTACGCTTGCCGCGGTCGGCCCGTGGATGGGTGACCATCGTACATACCAAGACTCCGCTGGTCCCAGCTGTCGTTCGTGGATCTTTGACAGTCGTTACGGGTCGTCAGAAGCCCGAAAGTTGGTCAACCAGTCTTACCAAGGGGTTTTCGTATTACCCAGTAACTGGGTTGTGGAGGTCAGATAGGCAGTCGCTCCATGTAAAGTACTCAGCTGCATCCGGTTAGACTGGAAACCGACTCCAACATAGTTCAACATAGTTGGGAAAGGTCTAAGCAGAGATTTTATAAAATTAATTAAATAAAACGTGAAAATTGTTCCGTAATTATTTAATAACATCTCCAAAACATCTTCCTTCAATGTTCTTTGTAATTACCAGACACGCTTCGCTTGTAAAACCACGAAAATTACATTGTTTTAAACAATTAATGAACAGACGCGTTCATTAATTGTTTAAAACAAGGTTATTTTTTATATAAAATTTTAATTAAATATAAAGTAGGTACAGTACAAAAAAAATTGTAGGCCATTTTTTTCAGAAAAAATATCTAATTAGATACCTAATATATACAACGGTTGTTATTTTAGGAAAGTGAATTAATTATTTACGCGAAACAATGCCTAGTAACTTTATTTTCGTCTGGAAACGTATAAAAAGTTGCAACGGAACGGAAATAAGTCCCATCATGTTACGATTTCCATGAGGTTGAGAAAAAAGAACAGGGATTTGATGTTTTCGTAGAAAATCTTAAGGCAAGAGACAATATTATTGGACAACTCTAACATTAGAGGGCAAGTCCCAGGTGTCTTGTAGAACGCTAGTTTTAATCTGAGTTTTTGTAAGTTTATTTAGTTTAGCCTTTTCCCAACTATGTTGGGGTCGGCTTCCAGTCTAACTGGATGCAGCTGAATGCCAGTATTTTACATGGAGCGACTGATTATCTGACCTCCACAACTCAGTTACTGGGCAATACGATACCCCTTGGTAAGGCTGGTTGTCAAACTTTCGGGGTAACGCCCTGAAACGACTGTCAAAGATCCACGAATGATAGTAGGGACCAACTAATTATTTGCTATATGTCAGCTAGACACGCCAATATATCGATGTAATAGAAGTTTATAAATTAGGATCTGAAGAAAAAACCGATGCTAGGCACATATATTAGAGACAATGGCTTTTTTAATATTTTAAACCCTACAAATATTTATTAACCGACTTCAAAAAAAGGAGGAGGTTCTCAATTCGGATGTTTTTTTAACTGAAAATAGTGCAAACAATATTATAAAAGTGTAAAAGCTTACACAAAAAAAGGTTAAAAGATTTTTTGAATATCTCATTTTACTTTGCCTTCTTTGAAATTACATTATTTGTTCGAACATTTCTAATTAAAAAAGGTCCTAATTGAGATAACGAATAATTCATTATCCCTGTTAGGGTATCATTTTTCTAATTTAGGTCCACGACTATGACCTAAATTAGAACAAAAAAAATCAACCGTCTTCCAAAAACGACACTACAAAGTGAAAAATAACTTTAATTTCGGAAGTCGGTGTCGTTCACATTTTCGTTGTTTGCCACCGACTTCCGAAATTAAAGTTATTTTTCACTTTGTAGTGTCGTTTTTGGAAGTCGGTTGATTTTTATTTGCAAAAAAGTTTTTATTTTTCACGTTTAAGTTGTAATTTTTACCAGTAATTTTGGTTTAAAAACCAAACTACTGAACCGTTTTTGATGAAATTTCTATGGGATCATTCATGGCCACCGGCCACACGTGTGCGTTGAATCAATACAAACAGTATGATAAAGCATGTGAACTGCTTGTCGCTGGGCTATCGGTGGCTGTGGCCGGCGGTGGCTCGTTTGCGCGTAGCCTAATACATTTTTAGTTTGCATTTCAATACTACTGAATTTCTTAACATAATCAAACTATAATGTTTCTACTGCTGGGGCACAGGCCTCCTCTCTGTGAGAGGGAGTGGGCCGTACTCCAAAACGCGGGCCCAGTGCGGGTTGGTAGATGTCACATGTCTTCGAATTTTGGTTCTAGGATATGCCGGTTTCCTCACGACGTTTGCCTTCATGAATTCCTAAGAAACTATTTACGGTTTTTGTGAAACATTGATTGTAGAAATGACGTTGCCATCGCCAAAACTGACAATTCACAAATAATTTAGATGAAACTTGTGATATTGTGAATAATATACCTACAGGATCCGTTATCAATAAATTGAGCTAAGCCCAACTACCGTACAATACAATAAAGAGAACGTTTATACGAAAAGGATGCTTATTTACTTATTCGCAAACTCCCAGAATAACTCGTAAATTGAGAAAAGTAGTATAGGCTCAGAATACTCTTGGCATGTCCTTTATGATATATGCAAAGGGTCTTCTGTTCATCATATTTTAGGATTTCTTTTTTGCAAATAAATATTAGTATTTGTGTGAGGTAACATTCGTTTATACTGGTACGTTTCCTCTATCTGCCCTTATCTCAATTATATATTTTATTTAGGTACCTACTTACGGTCGGTGTAGTATGTTTCGTCAATTTTGAAATTATATAATCTAACATTAATTTATAGTTTAAGGACAGAAACAGAAATGAAAATTCTGTAGAGACCGTATTTTTTTACCCACGATAGAACTGCGAACTCGCTTCTGCAAGTACCCAGGGCGGTTTGACGAAAAATTTTATACATCGAAAATATTCGCCAGCGACGAATAACAAAACTTGCTCGTATAGTAAAAGTTATAAACAAAACAAATATAATACTTTCCAGAGCACACAGCGACCGTGTATGGAACGTATTATAATATAGTCACGTCTCACCAAACTTCTCCAAACCACGTACGGCACTATCGTCTTTATGAACTTAACGTTATACTATAGCACTTACATAGTAACTATGTGACTTTGATAGAGGATTATTGAGCATAATTTTGCGTGTTAACTCACTGTGCAAACGGGCAAACTTTGGGTGACGTCCGTGTATTAAAGCGACCGTTATAAACAAGTTTTGATAATATCCCGCTTTGCTCCCGGTCTGCGGTGAACGGAAAATATTTTGAGAACATCGTTCAATAACAAAGTTGAAGAAAAACATGTTTATCTGTGCTGGAAAGTGGTAGAATAATTTGAAATGGAACGTATTACAAGGTTATAATATTCCAAATATTATAACCTTGTAATACATAACCCAGAACTAATAAAAATATGGAGCTTGCTCACTGTTATTGATAAGCAATGAATTTGAATATTTTGGGAATGGAAACCACACATTTAATAAAACGCCTTTATCCTGGTTTTTAATTTGTTCTTTATTTCTTGATAAGTTATAAGCACACTTATCGAAAACAAAAAACAGAATTAAACGGCAACAGCGGCGTGATAGTGTGACCCATTTGCAACAATTAAGCACCCCATAAAGGCTAGGCGAAAATTCAAGGAATCCGAGAAAAACCGATTTTCATGTTTTTTTTTAATATTTCCCAGAATTCGGTACTCGTATCACTTATCTCTAAATTCTCTAATGGAGCGGCTTTTATAGCTACTGTGTGTGTATTGTACTCGTAAAACAAATGAATTATATTCTAGCGAAACACACAGAATAACAGAAAAAGAAAAATCCGTACACAAAACGCAAACCGTCGATCAACCTCCCAGAATCTTGTGCTATTGACCCCGATAGCCCCACGAACAAAATGTGCGGACTGTAAATCACTGGATCCTGGAACAACTGAACAAAATAGCCGACGCTGTCGATGCAGGCGACGTGGGGGCACGGTGCTATTAGCCTACGTGCAACCCGATGACAACCCTCGGGGACCGTTGAAGCGTTACTAACTGCTACTATTCGTTTTCATTTTAACTATTCCTTGTTGAGAATTTTGTTTTCAAATATTTGGTGTAACGGCTTCGTTTAATGAAAGCTGTAAAGATTTGAGTCTATCTGAAACTAAGGGAGACTTTACCTTGCCAGGGTAGCGGGACCATCCGAAAGGGTTTACCGCTGCCCTGGAACATAAAGGGCTAAGGATGGAACACGGGTGGGTTTTAGTCAGTAAAAGTCTGACACTCCCTTCTGCTCCACCCAGAGCGGAAGGAGTCATTTGATGATTTCCCATCCTCAAAAAAAAAAAAAAAGGAGACTTTACCTTGACAACTTAATGTGTTATATAGAAAGATAAATAAATGCAATCAAATTCAATAGGTAGGTACTGTACAGCCTGTACTGTGGGATAGGTATATCCTATTTAGTGCTTAAATGTAACCTTTAAGAATACTTTGAAAAGTAGATGGCAGAAATACGAGACAAGCATTGATTTATCCAAAGAATAGAAAAAAACAATGGGCGCCAGATTTTTCTGACAAGCCAAGAGACAAGGATAAAAATGTAAAAACGTAGAAGCATCTTCTAGGAATAATTCATCATCTGCCTAAACTTTTCCCAACTATGTTGGAGTCGGCTTCCAGTCTAACTAGATTATCAGTATTTTTTTATGGAGCGACTGCCTATTTGACCTTCACAACCCAGTTACTGGGTAATACGATACCCCTTGGTAAGACTGGTTGTCAAAGATCCACGAATGACAGTTTAGAAACAATTATTGAAGACAATCTCCGGTTTTATTTACTAGTCCCGGTACTGAGAGCTCGTTAAGCTCTCACAGTACCTACCTCTACCTCTACAATACCTACCTACGACATTAAAAGCTAAAAACATACGCGGCAGTCTGCAAATTAAAAATATATTTTTAGAAAATGCACCGGTGATGTCGGAGCGCCGAGACCACCAATTACTTGCACAAAATATAAAAAAAAATAAACATAATTTATTGAGTCCTTGTTAGAGGAAATTTTAATAAAAAATCCTTCCTTGCTCACTTTCCTTATAAGATTCTCGTTTTATGCTTTGCGTTGTCTGTCAGTGATTGAATTAGTATATGATTTTTATTAGGAAGAGCAGTGGTGCCCACGTGGTAACGGCTCCGACTAACGAGTTCAACGAGTATGTCGTGGGTTCGAACCCAGACGGGTGCTTAACTTTGTATCACCACTGCTCTCAAAACGGTGAAGGAAAACATCGTGAGGAAACCAGAATGTACCAATAATTCGAAGACATGTAACATCTCTCAAACCGAAATGGGCCCGGGCGCAAAAAAAATCTGTTGATCCATAGATTTATGTTCGCAAAACTCTTTAAAATGTATGGATCAACAGATTTTTTTTTCACGATTTCAGGGTTAGTCCCGTAAAAAGTTGTTCATAATGATGAGTACAATAATAATAATAATAATAATAAATCATTTAATTCAGACAACAGTGATCCATATTAACCAAACAACAATGACCCCTTTTATGGATTAAAACGATAAAAATTTAACGCTGTATAAAGTATATTTAATCATTATAATATTATATTTACTAATATTTATATTATTATAGAAGTATGGGTAGTATGGATTATATACCTAGTAAAAACCTATTCGTAAGAGGCACTATTACCCAATTACATCGACCTCTATCCAACTAAACCTAAACCTATACTTCAGCTTTTATTCCGACCACCCACACAATCCTCTCCATAAATATTACCCGAACAAAGGCTATACAAAACAAAAGCGATGAAGTGATTTGTTATCACGTATGGAAACTACGTCAAAGCACTGAAAGTTTAGCGGTGTCTCCAAAGTTCCGACTTCCAGCGACTTCCATCGACTTCCACTTGTCTTCCATCCAGACGTCTGCCACAAATCCGAAGAATTGCGTTTTTCCAATCTTGCTGGGTATTTTTTTACGGAATTGGCTTGGCAAGTAAAAAGAACAATGTGAGGGAAGGTGAAAAAGATTCTGCCCCACCGTATGTCATTCTTTTTTCTGAACTTTTTGCTGGTTATTTCCTAGAATGTGAACTATTTGACTTTTGTCAATAAAGCTGTGTTCTATAATAAATAAGTGATTAAGAGAGCTTAATTTTAACTTTTATTTCTAAAGTTGGTTTAAGTGAAAGAAAAACTCGCTTCAATTGCTATTGAGTCTGCCTAGCCTTTTCCCAACTACGTTGGGGTCGACTTCCAGTCTAACCTGATGCAGCTGAATACCAGTATTTTACATGGAGCGACTGCCTATCTGACCTCCACAACCCAGTTACTGGGTAATACGATACCCCTTGGTAAGACTGGTTGTCAGACTTGCTCAATTGCTTTTGAGTGAATAAACAAAAATCGAAAAAACCTATCCAATTCGGCTGCAAACTAATACGATATTTTTTCAAACACAGTTTTGAAGCAACATTATAAGCATAATACTCTATCCCATACCTACTTGGTAACAAGAAACAAATGTACCTAAATACGGGTAGCAGAACTTGATTTCGTCGTTTTGTATCAGTCCACCATTCAAGATGGATCACAATCGTACGCGAGCCCGAAGCCACAATCTTAACCTATACTTGGAATCTCCCAATAAAATATATTCTTGGTACGTATACTTGCTTGTGAAAATAACAACATCCTTCACGTAGACGGAAGTTCAAACTCCAAACATACTTTGCACTGAATTTTGACCTTATTTTACAAAATATCTCGACCATATAATTCGATTCAAGTGACGATGGACGAAAACGAGCACTTCGAAACTTTTCCTACAAATACGAGGAAGTCAGAATGAAAAGACAGCTTTTAACAACCGTTGACCCAAAACAGACCGATACATCACCAAAAGTTGAGGAAATACGACAGTTAAGATAATTATTATTGCTTCCAGATAAATCTTATCATGAAGCCTTTTTGCGGGAACTTTTTAGGTGAAGGCCACAAAACAAGTGTAGAAATAAAGAATGAAGAACACAAACGAGCAGCTGGGAACAAATGAAACAAAACAAAAACAATTTAAGAAAGCGCAGCGATGGCGCATAATTTGTTCTGCACACTTTGTGCAATAGATGTAGTAACTTTAATTTCGGTACAATTTCCACGTTGCTTTTGTGTTCTGCTGATGTGAAAAGTTAAAATATCATCATGTTTTTGCCTCTCGTGTGTAATTAAATTTACTCCCAAGAGTGTTTGTTATTTCCATGACAAATTGAAGTTCTGTGTCATAAAATTTAAGTGGCGTTGATAAATAATAAAGTTTACAACGTGTTGATACATAAAGTTTTGTACAGCAACTGTATGTTGTGTGACTTATTCAAGGATTTTTGAAGATGTTGGTTTCAAGTTGTAACTTAAGTATCAAGGAGGTTCGTGGAGAAATATTGATATGCTTCACAACTGGAGTGGCGATCGCGGAATACTTATACGAAATTTGGATGCTCATAAGGGATGGGCTTCTTTACACAGTAAATAAGGGATGGACCTTTTGAAACAAGGAAATGAAATTAAATGAAATTGTTTACGCTGTAAATATGAAATCAGAATCACTTACGGAATCCATATAGTCATGTAAATATTTTGCTGTTTGTTTCTATCACAAATTGGTAACTATTGCCTTTATTACCATTTTGATGAAACCTAACAAAAAAAGGTGATATTTCTGCTTCAGTTACGCTTCCAAGAATTTCGACCTTATCCCATTTGTTACAGTAAGACAGCATTATCCCTCACATTTACCGCTTGTTTCGGTGCTTCATTTGGAAAGAAACATTTCAGAGAAACGTATTGATGTTATGTTATAACAGACGGGCCCGTAATGGCTGACCAGACGCCATTCCGAAGTGCCATTCCACTCCGATGTTGTTTTCCTTCAGAAAAATACTCGAAATTTTTCCACTAGAGCGAGAACATATAAAAAACAAGTGGTCGAACGAACAGTATGTCATATAATTTTGTGGCACCGGTTTATTTGGAAAGTTCCCGTTTTAGTACAGTTTAAGAAATTGGGTTGGTTTAGTGCTAGTTCTAATTTTTCAAGCTGTTCGCTCAAATAACATGTTTTATATTATAGAAGTTTTTCTTCAATTACTTGTTTTTGTCTGTTCTCTTAATAATGACGCTGGAACAGTTGAAGTTTAAGCTTGGTTCTTTTATTGAGGCCATTCGAACAACTTCTAAGAAAGCAGAAAAAAAAACTCTAGAACATTCTACATTCAATGCCACAAACATTGCGTTTACCGCACATGAGGAAAAATCCTTGCGATAAGATATTTCTTAAACTTTGAATTACAATATAAGCTCATAGTTAAAAGAACTATATGTCCACTTTTTTTTTTTTTTTTTGAGGATGGGAAGTCATCAAATGACTCCTCCTGCTCTGGGTGGAGCAGGAGGGAGTGTCAGACTCTTACTGACTAAAACCCACCCGTGTTCCTTCCTTAGCCCTTTATGTTCCAGGGCAGCGGTAACCCTTTCGGACGATCCCGCTACCCACTATATGTCCACTTACCTAACACATCAACACATCCAATCTGCTTCTTCATAGTACTGGTGTTGATCTGGCACATATAGCACCCTCGGTCTTCGACCTTCAGCGGTCGTATGTGAAGCTGCCACGACCTCGGGGAGTCGTTGGTCACGGCGTACCGCGAACTGTGTGTCACCAGACGAGTGTGGAGGGTTAAGATTGTCTGATCATCTGCTCGGATCCACGCCACCTGGGTAAAAGAAAAAAGTGTATTAAGATGGAGATTTTGTTTTTTGTAAGGCGCTCCTTCACCGGGAGCATTTGCCTGTAATATAACTGTAATATAGGGTTATTTTCAATCATATTACTTCAAATTCAATTTGTTTATTGTGGTACACAGGTACTACAGGTGATTGTTTAATTAATTTCTGTTTCGGACGCCATTATTGTTGTACAAAGCCACAAGCGACAAAAAATAGAACTAAAAACTAAAACCTACAATCTGACGCTTAATTTCACGCTGTTTTACATAACATCTAATTGATAACCCGCAGCACTGATAAATGTAAAACGTTTATGCAAGTCTGCCTGTAAAATTTCAGTAAATCATGGAAAATCTCAAAAAAGCAAAGCTGTTTTACATGACTGCGCTATTTTGTAAAATAGCTAGCGGTTAAGTAAAACAGCGGATTCGACCATTCATCTACGACATATATAATGTTAGTAATAGTGGCGAGTGTAAGTAATGTAGGACCTAAACACAACGATCGGTTAGAATAAGAAAGAAATACCCTTCTTTATTTCTTCAAGTAAGGGTCAGGTTCCCTGGAGTGTCATAGGATGAGCTGTTGTAGGCGTCCTGACTTTGCGTTTTATCGACTGGCCTTGTAACTAAGTGGATTTCAGGCTAGACATCTAGACTATTAATAAGGATACCTAGTTGACATCCTTATAGATTCATTCAACTTGAACTTCAAGTAGATTCCTCCGTATCGCCCTTCGAACTGATTTTTAGTATTTGCACGAATCACGTCTTTATTGAACTGAAACCAACTCTGTTCACCCGTGACGAGCGAAGTCAAGGGATCAAACGTCCCTCGGGAAATAGAAGAATTGGCATTTCTTGTGTACCTACGCATATAACTACGTTTCAACACATAAATCATGAATAAAACATGACCACCTGACTGAGATATAAAGATCGAATGCTTTTTATATTAATGTAATGAAACGTCATAAGTAGCCATGGTATCTATGTCGCAGCCACCTGGTTAAATTACCCGTTTAGTCAACCGCCTGGGTTTTGGAAGTAGTTCTCACGTCGCTTCGCTCTCTCGGCTCGCACGCGGTTATTCATAGTTCTAACCTAACCCATTTTGGTCGGGGTGCCCGGGCTTTGTTACTGCGACCGCGTGTTCCAACCTAAACTATAATTTATTGAATATCATTCAGGCCGTTAGTTGAACAGCAGCCGATTAGTTAAAAAGGCTAGATGGTTAACTAAACGGCTGGTAAATTAAACCAGTTGGCTGCGACATCTACATTACAATAATGTTTTTAAATAAACACTCGTACTTGCTAACAATATCCTAAAAACGTGTAAGTTCAATTCTCAAAGAGCCTGAAAACACAATATCGTTATACAATGTGTACGTTATATAAATAGGCCCTTACATTGTGTGTGTGTTCTGTAAGACAAGACCCTAACATAAATATTAAGCAAATGGGAGTATAATTAAACACACAATGTTACCCTGGAACAATAGCCTTTGTCGGGGGCGCTAAACCCATGATCAAAAGAAAACGTGCACTCTGAAATGGTACAAGATGAAAATAAAGTGAAATTCTTTTAAAAAAAGGTTAGAAATCAAGCGAAATTACAAATTACATTACGTTTAATACAAACCTAGGGTACAAAGGGAAGAGGCACGAAAAGGGAAATCATTTTACTGCCGCACTTTGTATTTGTTCGGCACATTTTAATCCAATGTTATCTGATTTGAAGAAGGAAAGTTATGTCGGTCGACCAGAAGCAGGAAGAGATTTTCGTGATTAAAATTTGCTAAGAAATCGAGAAGTTGGTTTGTGTATAATATGTTTGAGTTGCTGAGTTAGATTATTTCTACGGTTTCTAAGGTATGTTGTTGATTGGATAAATAAATGATGCTTGCATGGATTTTATTTAAAGGCGCTTTTTCTTTAGTAAAATGAAGATGAATATCAATTGTCCAAGGGCCATTCTGTTATTATCATGTACACAAATGAGCACCAGGACCCAGCATTACAATACGTATTTCGATTACTGTTATTGTTAGCCTACAACATCCCACGGCTGGACAAAAGCCTCTCTCCATGACTTCCAGCTATTTCGATCTAGGGTTAAAGTGGACCACTGGTCTTTTTCTCCAGCTTGTCCCGCCATTTTCTAATTATTTCGATTAATATTCATAAAATTCCAGGTACTTTTTACGCAACATAATATTTTTCCACAGCGACAACTTTCTGTCACATCTATTAACATTATCATTAAAGTTTGACAGCCCTGTAGATACAGGGAAGCGTATTTTAATAAATCTGGGTAAGGCATCATTTTAATAATACCTATTATGGAACTCAATCCTCTTGGAATTTGAGAAGCCATAAATAACTTTGGATTACTTGTTGTGATTGAATTTGAAGATTTACATTATTATAAAGATCTTAGAATTTGCTTAGGCGATAATGTTTTACCTACTAATTCTTTGAGTAAACAACAACAATTGAAAATGTCTTCTATTTTAAGCATAAAGTTGTCTACTGAATTTTGTAAGGATCTATTTCTTAATTCTTAAAAGACTTGAATCAGGTAACAGAGACAAATTGGCCACTTTAAAAGTCTACTAAAGTGTGCGTTATAATTTACTTTTACTAAGATCTGACCTGCTCCCAGACTGACCGGATGCAGCTGATTACCAGTATTTTACATGGAGCGACTGCTTATCTGACCTCCACAACCCAGTTACTAGGTAATACGATACCCCTCAGTAAGACTGGTTTTCAGAATTTCGGGTTTCTAACAACCCGTAACGACTGTCAAAGATCCGGGAATGACAGCCGGGACCAACGGCTTAATGTGCTTTCCGAGGCTAGGAGGGTCTAGGTATGTAAATATGGTCACCCATCCACAGATCAACTGCGGATGACTTGTAATAAATTCTAGGAAATTGATTTTCACTTACTTCTATTTGTCATATCATTTTTTACGGTTATACGCCCCCAAATGCCACGATTCGGAAAATGTACACTGTATTTTTGCAATTCCGTCATGATTGCAAAAGTGCCTTCGGCTGAATATTCAATACGTAAATTCGCATAATCTCGCGAGCCCTTTTTTCGCTATGTGATTTATCATTTCCTATAGATAGGCATTTGTTATTTTTATTAGCTAAGCTAGTAGGTTCCTATCGGAATTTATGTTTGTTCGATTTTTAGGTATTTTTCCATTTTAGAAAGAGTTATTCACCTTGCACAATATAGTTTTTAAAACGATATTTTGTTTATATTTAATTTGCTGAATGTCTTAATGCCATTTCGTTTCCATCAATTTATTGGAACTGTTTTATTATAATTTTTTTCTTGGTGTTAAGCTACAGCTTCCTAGAAATGCGGTGGCCGCCACATAACGCCTGTTATTTTTCGGCGAATGACGTCACTGAAATACGTTATTACTATGAAATTAAGTTGGCGTGTTTTCCTAGAAAGCGTTTATGACACCGTCAAGTCAAACTCCGGAGATCATTTTCATAACAGACATTATGTGGACGCTACGAGCGATAGCCGTTTTGCGTGGATGTGACGCATGTTTCCCCCAATCATTTCTTATTGTTTTTTTTTTGGTGATTTATGTTCTTTTTTGCGTCATGTTTACCGCAAATAAACGTATTTTCTTTTTTATAAGCTTAAGTGAAGATGCGCCATTATAGCCATACAATACTGTAATACACATACTCTGTAACATACTTACTTAGTAAGCTGACACAGGTTTTGAGATTATTGTGTTGTGAATAGTTGACACTAATCTAAAAATATTTTAATACGCAGGAGACAGGTTGTGTAGGAAAACAAATGTTTATATCAAGGTTTTTTGTGTAATGTTTCGAAAAAAACACGCGCAGAAGACACTTCGGCTTAAATAGTAGCTCCGAACAAAAATGTCTAGAAATCCTATTTCCGCTCCGAAGTAATTTTAACTTACAGGCAATGTTATTACAATACTGAAGAAGCCACAGCTATTAGTGTTCAATATCTTAAGTAAAGAACTCCTAAATTAAGTTTTGGAACTATTTCTGCCTGAAGGAACTTTCCGATAGAGCTATTTATAATATCGGAAAGTTTTAAATATAAATTCTTCCTTATTCATGAAATACTCAACATCATACTTTTTAGGGTTCTGTAACCCCGTGTAACACCATTACACCCCCCGTTCTGTAACGTGTCCCGTTTAATAAGCCTAAGTTTTTTCGATGTCCATCTTTATATCTGTTACAGTTAAAGTCAAAGATCTTTATTGTGAGACAGTGGTTACAGAGCAGAAGGCCAATTTTTGTAATTTATAACGATTCACAATCTAGTCGCAGTCCCATCTCGGTGATAAACAAATGTCAAAAACTTGTCAAAATGTAGGGAAATTAGAAGTATTTTTTTGACAGATTGAGACTGAGATCAGAGGGGCAATTCTCGTAATTTTAAGTACGTTCACAGTCTGATCTCAGTCTCAATCTGTCAAAAAATACTTCTAATTTCCCTACATTTTGACAAGTTTTTCTAGCCTTTTCCCAATTATGTTGGGGTCGGCTTACAGTCTAACCGGATGCAGCTGAATACCAGTATTTTATGTGCAGTAACTGCCTACCTGACCCCCACAACCCAGTTACTGGTTATATTACTGATAGAGATATTAATTTAGAATCCGTGTCAATCGATCAGAAACCTTAATTATCTAAAATTAAAATACAAATCACAGCGGCAGTCTATTCCTTTACTATCAAAATGAAAAAAACTAACATTTACCGGTTACTAAAATAATTACCTAAATCACCTTATTGTAACTATACCTAATTGTATTATCTTAACAATTATCAAGTTCTATACATATCGATAATATTATAGTTTGTTAATACATAGTTATTGTTCGCATCGACAATAGTGATCGTGTCAGTTGACTAATTAATAGTTTGCAGCACACATTGTTCTACTAATTACTTATAATTAATTACCAGGTGTCAGCATTCAAGGGTATTGTTGAGACAGTATACCTTGCAATATGATAGATATCAGCTGAACGTATGATAATGATCAGTTTATCAAAATGAAGCTGTGCATGTGCTGTAAGCGTTGCTCATTAGCAAGCTTAGCTGCCAACCGAACCTCAATTACGCCGATTCCTTTGTTCACAAACTAAACTAAATTTAAGTTCAGTGTATTTTTTTCTTTCTATTTCATTAAGAAACACAGACAATTTAGACGTGATTAAAAACATGGCTACTAAAAATACGTTAATTTACGTCAGACGCTGACTAATTTGGCAGGACTAAACTAATACTTATCTTCTGTCGTTTTCTTAATAAAATAGAAAGAAAAGATAAATTAGTTTAGTTTGTGAACAAGGGAATCGGCGCCAATAACTAATTCTCAATTTGCTTTCTTAAATATGTTATTGAACACTCTAATATAATGATTGCGCCTCTTTTGTAAACCTAAAATAATTCCTAGGAGTATTTGGGGTCATAATAATACTACATAGCCAAGAAACCACGACAAGTTTGGATGTGGCGCTTGCCAGCCGTTATTGCAGCAATGTTCGCTTCGCTCGCTCGGCTCGCACACGGTTGCTCACAGTCCTAACCTAACTCGTAGAGTCGGGGTTCCTTAGTTACTGCGACCAACTGTGAGAATAGGACAGAAAGTTAAAAAGAAGCTCAATTAATAAAACAAGAGTGCATCATTAGAAGAACAAAAAAAATTTAGAGGTTCATTCATTTAAAATAGTGTCCATTATTAGAAGGACAATAAGTTTTTAGAGGATCAGTTAAATATTTCCCATTTTATTTCTTGTAACTAAAAACGACTATACAAGCGCCTTAATAGACGATTGTTAGTATAGCCCTCTTAATGGAGTCAGAAGATTGTTCAACAAACAAATCAAAAATATTTACTTACAAAACAAACAATGTTACGTTAATTACGCTTTTCAACTTTCAGTTAATCCTTTCCACAAATTATCTATTTATTATTTCAATTTCCAAGATAATATTTACATAATTAAGGATTGATTTTTCAAAAGCCTAGATAATTTTCATTCGCGGAATAAAATTGACATTTAATAAAATGGGCAGTTTTTTTATGCCAATAAAATTGGCAGTTTTTTTATGGGATAAATGTCAAAAATTCTAAACTATTCCTCCGGTAAAATTATCTAGCCTTGGAAAAATCAGCATTTAAAAGTACAGGAATATAAAAGTCCTCGAGACCGCATTTTGGGACAAGTATATAAAAAGTAGCGGATTCGTTCCCCTGTTTGTATACTATACTGTATACTTGTCATAGGGCATTAAAAAATTCGTCCGTATCGCTATCAGCAGGAAAAGAGCCCAAAAGGCTGACAGAATCGCGACGTTGTAATAGCAATGCAGATTCTTTGGCCAAAATATAGGCCAGCTCTCTGGTATTATATTATCTTTTTGTATATGTATTTTAATTTCACAACGTGCTATATTTTAAAGTACCCAACTATGTTGGAAAATACTTTATTGGTTACTTTGGTCAGATTAGGTCAGAACTGCGAGCCCCTGCCAAGTGAACCGACCGACCGTGTCGCGAAGTGCCACAACCAAATTCAGCCACGTTCAACTTACTAAGATAAATGATGTTTTTAAAAGTTGCGACGCGATACTATTACAGGCCGATTAGTTTTTGTGTTATTAATTTGGGGGAAGTTTTTTTGTAGAATGAAGAAACGTGACACGCCTGTTCGTGCCGAAGGTTTATATAAGCAGAAGCTATAGTTGTAGTTACACCCAAATTTCGCCAGTTATGTTTTATTTCTATGTAATAGAGGACGAACCTATTGTCATCAACCAGACACTAATCCAGAATCTAGTATCCTATCAACCACAATCTGAATAATTTTGAAGGAAATTGCCGCTAGTCTCTTGGGTACAGACGCCAGCACATCAAGCTACTACAATCTGCCAAATTTCTTTAATAGATTTTCAACGTTATCTTTAAAGCATTAGGGTTCAAGGTAGATTGGGAAAATTTTACAGTTTCGGGTAGCTTGACCTGCTGGCGTCTGTACATTACCAGTCGACAGCGATGCGGAGGAATATTCCGACGCAATATTTTAGTTTTCCAATAGTTTTGGTTAGGTTAGGATATTATATTTTTGGAACGAAGTTCCTCATCGCGCGTTGCGAAAGGGGGCTAGACGGAAAAAATTAAGACCAAAAGTTGGAACGACAGTTTTTGCTATAGTTTTAAGCCGTGCGGGCGGCGTGCGCGTGTTTCTCTGTCTGTCTCTCCCTCTCTCTTTGAACTTCGTTCCATCCGGGTGTCCCTTGACACCTCTCAAGTTTTTTATTTAAATATTTTGTAATTTATTTAGTATTAGGAGTTTGTACATATTAGATAATATCCTACTAATATTATAAACGTGAAAGTTGGTATGGATGGATGGATGTTTGTTACTCTTTCACGCAAAAACTACTGAACGAATTTGAATGGGCACACAGATGGTATATAACCAGGATTAATATATAGAATACTTTTTATCCCGACATTCCCACGGGATCGAAACTAATGCGGGCAAAACCGCAGCCGCAGCTAGTATATTTATAAAGAAATAAACAGGATGGTTAAAAAAAAGAATATTGCTAATCCATTCCTTCATAAGTTCGAAAAATTTGTCTGCTCAACAACGTAAATAATTTAAAGTATGTTGAACTGTCAAAATGAATGACATTGCTGCACTAGAAAGAAAGAAAGAAAAAAAAAAAGAAAAATGCATGCACAACTACAAACAATGCACTACTTTTAGTGTGTTACGCAATTACCCCGCAGAGGTTTTTACATTATAATTTTTTCAGGAACAGTTTGGATTTGCAGAATAAAGACTCGATTCGTAGTTTGCCAAAACATAACTTGTTGATCAGTAGTTACTATAAGGTACCTGCTTACAATATGTTACCTACATTTTTTCAGTCAAGCTTGATATAAACATGGTAAGTTATGTAAATAGCTACCTACATGTGTGTTTATTATTTATCTGGAGTAAGTTATTTACTTCAAGCAAGCCTGAAATGGATACGTAAACAAATAAATCATAATTTGATGTTGCTTCAGCTCTTTTCTAATGCTTCGCCATTTACATAAAGTAAACAGGTACTTATATGTGTTGCTGGTTGTGTTACCTGAGAACGTCTCTAAAGTCGAATTTACATTACGAAACTAGTTGCTTAAACTTGTTTATTCCTTGATAGTTTCACGTGTAAATAGATAATTATTAATTACACGTGAAACTATCAATGAACGGCTTTAAGTACCTAAAGTGCCAATTAAAGTGCCAATGTATTTTTCTTATTAGGTAATAAGAAAAATACATTGGCACTTTAATAACGCGAAAGTTTGTATGGATGGATGGATGGGTGGATGTTTATTACTCTTTCACACAAAAACAACTGAACGGATTTGGCACTAATATTTTTTAACCAGAGCCCGTATTCCCGTAATTTAAAACGTTCAAAATCTAGTCGCAGTCTCATCTCAGCGACAAACAAATGTCAAAAACTTGTCAAAATGTAGGGAAATTAGATGTATTTTTGACAGATTGAGACTGAGATCAGACTGTGAACGTTCGTAAAATTACGAGAATTACCCCTCAGGATTTACACATAAAATAATTTCTATCTCGGGATAGAAACTTATGCGGGTGAAACCACGGGGCGCAGTTAGTAATATTATAAATTCGAGAGTTTGTGAGGATTGATGGATGGATGTTTGTTACTCTTTCACGCAAAAACAACTTTACGGATTTGGATGAAATTTGGCACACATATAGTTTATAACTAGGATTAACACATAGGATACTTTTTATCCCGATATACCCACGGGATCGACACCTATTCAAGTGAAACCGCGGGGCGCAGCTAGTAGCTGATAATCGCTGTATTGCACACGCGATGATAGCGGACCATCTCTAAGGAACCTTAGAGATTTTTCGATAGATGGAGTATATGCATTGACTATCTAGTATAATCATAATCAGACTATGTTGCCACTGCTGGGACCCAGGCCTCCTCTATTTGAGAGTGAGTGGGCTGTAATCAGCCACGCGGGCCTAGTGCGGGTTGGTAGATGTCGCATTTCTTCGAATGTTTGGTTCCAGTATATAACGGTTTTATCACGATGTTTACCTTCACCGATTTGAGAGCAGTGTTGATTAAATTATTTACACGAAGTAAAGCGCCTACCTGTACCGTGTGTGTTCGTAACCAGGACCTACAACTCATAACTCGAGACCGTTACCACTGGGCCCTGCTCCAACTAGACTAGCATAGTCAGTCTCAAACACATGTAGGTATACATCGACAAGAGTTGATTTAATTCTCTACAATCTTTTTCCCATAACTGGTGAAATGTGGGTGTACAGTCACGAGCAAAAGTATGTATACACTAGGCCTAATTCAAAAGCGATTTACTCCTTTATTTTTTTTAGTGAAATTTTATGGTGTTATGAACATAGCATTGTCCAACCCATACGTTTATGTAATGTGTTGTATTTCAATGTTGCATTCGTTATTTCACGAAAAAATTGCAATTGAAAGTTGCCAAGTGTTGACATATTGGTGCTCGTGACTGTACTAAGGTACACCTCTCAAATCAAATCAGCGGGCGAAATGTGGGTGTACTAAGGTACACCTCTCAAATCAAATCAAATCAACTGGCGAAATGTGGGTGTACTAAGGTACACCTCTCAAATCAAATCAAATCAACTGGTGAAATGTGGGTGTACTAAGGTACACCTCTCAAATCAAATCAAATCAACTGGCGAAATGTGGGTGTACTAAGGTACACCTCTCAAATCAAATCAAATCAACTGGCGAAATGTGGGTGTACTAAGGTACACCTCTCAAATCAAATCAAATCAACTGGCGAAATGTGGGTGTACTAAGGTACACCTCTCAAATCAAATCAAATCAACTGGCGAAATGTGGGTGTACTAAGGTACACCTCTCAAATCAAATCAAATCAACTGGCGAAATGTGGGTGTACTAAGGTACACCTCTGCCCTTCCCTTCGGGGAAAGATTACATCTTTGTTCCATAATATGGAATCAATGGTAGCCACAAAACATGCTCCACATCGTAACTTAATTGTACAAACAAAGTTATATTTACCAAACTTTTTTAAAATCAAAATAGACAGATTTACTGAGACAAAATTCCACAAATCATCAATAGTTATAAAACCAATGGTCGCTCAGCATTTTAGTCTCAAGGTTCTTGAATTGGAAGCTGTACCATCCAAAAAGATAAGCAGAGGCGTACCTATAGTACCAACACCCACAATAAAATTGACACAAAAAAAAAAACTTCGAACTCAAACTAAAAAAGGCGCTTACACAATGTAAACACCCAGCTTACTTCGAACGTAAAGATTTTACGTAGACACGGATTTAAATCGTGATGAGTCGACCGTTAGATAGCTTGTGGGAGAAATTGCTAACGCCGCCAATCTCTTTGTGAAGGAAAAAGGCTGATCTCACTACCTCAGAATATGCGGAGTTATTGATTCCCCGTTGACCTATGAACTTTCGAGAGGATTAAGTGGAACACGGAAAGTCGATTAACGGTTCAGAACTTAGATTTTAAGGCATTATCTCTTGATTTTAGTTGAAGTTTTAAGCTTATTTTCTGTTGGGATATACAAAAAAGATTAAGATTCTAAACATTCTTGACCAATCAGCACCATGCTGTTGTCAAGCACTAACCAGATGCGACAGCGTAAAGTACTTAGGAGTCCACATAGATGACGGACTTACATGGAAAAAGCTTGACGCTGTCACGACCAGAACTTTGCGCCTCATACATATATTTAAATCCCTCCGCAAAACTGCTAATGCTGATATATTGAAAATAGTGTATTAACCACTATGCCAATCGGTCATAGGATACTGCATCTCTGTATGGGGTGCTGCAACGAAAGGTTGCCTCCTGAGGGCAGAGAGAGCACAAAGAGCCGTTCTAAAAGTAATGACAAGGAAGCCCCATAGATACCCTACAACTCAACTGTACGCAGACTGTAAGGTTCTTACAGTCCGTCAGCTCTTTGTGGTTCAATCTGTTCTTAGGAAACACTGCAACCTTCCCCCGTCTAACTCAAAATAGTGCACAAACCTCCCCCCAGGCACCCAACACAGGACCACGTTCGCAAGACATCAGTTTTATGTAATTAGCGGTATTTACAATAAGATTCATATAAAACTAAATATCTTAGACCTCAATAAGCACAACCTAAAATTAAAACTGATGGAATGGCTACTTAAACAGGACTATGCCGCAACGGAGACTTTACTTACCTACGTCGCCTAATAAGCTCACACTCATTTCCTTGCTTGCGCGAATATCTCTATCCTCGCATCCATACCACTCGCACATACAACTCCCCCACTCTCTTACACACCAACACCCCATCACCTACTTATCCACACTCACACTCAAACACCTACATACCTATAATCACATTCATTCACCCTCACCCTCGCACTCTTACATACTCATACATAAATTAAAAATCTAAAGTGAACTATAACTTTTTTCCCTTCTGTAGTTAAATCTACACAGTCCACTCATACATCCATCAATTGGAATCACATTGCGAAACACTGTCTCTTAAGATAAGTTTAAGAGACAGAGTATAATTCTATTGTGTACAGATTTCTGCAGCATCGAAATATTTTATGTAAATGTTCTCTACCTCATATTGTATTGAAGATTGATATAAGAATTGTAAACTTAAGTACAATTTATTATCTGTATTTTTGGTAAATAAATATATTTATTATTTGGTCGTTTATTTATTAAGTTGTCTTATTTTATTACATTTTTAAGTATTAGTATAAAAAAACATGAAACAATAGTGATCCACCGGTGTTGGGAGCAGGGTCCAAGCTACCGGTGGTTAGGGCTCCAGAGACAGAAACCTCCTCACAATGCGAGCCGTATCGAGGAGAACTGCCTTCTGAATCAGGCCCTTGATCCAACCGCCTAACGAGAGCCTCGATAGATGTTGATCGAGGCTTTCGGCCATCAGGCCATTGCCCGATACGACAATCAGCACAATGACAGTCGAGCTCACATTCCACATGTCAACAATCTCGTGTGCTAAGTCAAGATATTTGATTTGTTTATCTTTCTCAGCTTTCACGAGGTTCCCATCATGTGGAATGGTAACATCGACAATCATTGCGCGGCGCACTAATCGATCTATGACCACTATATCAGGTTTGTTGGCGACAACAGTCCTGTCAGTGATGATAGACCGATCCCAGTACAACGTGACATGGTCATTTTCGAGAACTGGGTCGGGCACATACCTCTAACATGGTACCTCAGAGTCGAAAAGTTTATATTTCAAAGCAAGTTGCTGGTGAATAATCCTGGCTACTTGGTTATGCCTGTGCAAGTACTCGCCATTAGCCAAACGAGAACAACCAGAGATAATATGTCTGATGGACTCACCCGGACGGTGGCATGCCCGACACACGTCAACCGTCCCATCCTTCATAATATGTCTGCGGTAGTTATTAGTCACGATAACTTCGTCCATAATTGCACAGACGAAACCTTCAGTTTCTCCGAAAAGGCTCCCAAAACGTAGCCAGGTACGGACGCTGAGAAGTGTGAGACATCAAGACCGGCATGACCCAACTGTTGAATGTCAGTGTTTATCAGTGGTAACTTCTAAATTTCTTAAATTCCATATCGTACGTGTAACGTCATAAACACTATAGGTACTACGATAATACGACATGTATGTTCTTTTCTTTATAACCAAACGTAAACTCACAAACATAATAAAAAATCGATATCCGTGATAAAAAAGAATAATCGGTTAAAAAACTCCAGAATACCCTCGAGGCAAACACTAGAGTAAACTAGAGACCGGAGAAATGTACGTAATGAATTCTAAACATGTGCAGAGTACGGTTGGCCCAGTTTGTCAACAGCAGCAGATACTGACTGCGTCACGTCAGGCATGAAATAGTGACTTAGCCAGAGGCACTTGCAATTGCTTAAAGCGTCAATTTACATTTGAGAATCATATCATTCGGAGTGTAGATGAAACAGGCCGAAAAGATACCAGCCAAGTGCGAGCTAGCGATATTGGGACTAATTAACTAACAACTTGTACAAAAAGTGTGTGAGTAGGAATATATATTTTGTTAAATTAATATATTATATTTTATTAGAATAATGGTCTGCCAACCGCTCTTTCCAAGGGTATCGTGTTACCCAGTAAATGGGTTGTGGAAGTCGTATAGGCAGTCGCTCCATGTAAAAACAGAAGGCCAATTCTCGTAATTTAAAACGTTCAAAATCTAGTCGCAGTCTCATCTCAGCGACAAACAAATGTCAAAAACTTGTCAAAATGTAGGGAAATTAGAAGTATTTTTGACGGATTGAGACTGAGATCAGACTGTGAACGTTCTTAAAATTACGAGAATTGCCCCTCTGGTATTCGGTTAGACTGAAAGCCGACCCCAACATTTTAGGGAAAGGGCTAGGGAGATGATAATTTACTCGTTGTTTCCATGAAATTTGGTTTCAATAAAAATATGGAAAGCACAATATTATTATTGCTGGTAATCTTGAACTTGTTTTAAATGTAAAGCAATAAAATGAACAAATTCATCATGTACTAACCAACTACAATCCAAACCACTTAGCCAACGAGGCCTTTCCTAGGATGTTGATAGTAAATTCTAAACGCATGGCACGTTCTGGCGGCCCACTTTGAGAATAGAAACAGATACAGACTGTCACTTTACACATAAACCAGTGACACTGCCAGTGCCAAGCGGTTACTGCAAGTGATTTAAATGGTCGCACTTTTAGGTGAATATGGTAGACATTTCATTTGAACTGAATTAAGTGAATAACGCCCACAAAAGGGGAAGTTAACTATAATAAAGTATGGTTTAATAAGACATTACAGGTGTGGGAATAAACGGCTAGGAATTACGAGTAGTTGGACGTAATTTTGAACCCAGACAGGCAGTTTACTTCGAGTAATCTCATCACCGCTGCTTTCAAAACAGTAAAGGAAATATTGTTAGTATGTTCTAGAACCGAAAATTTGAGGACATTTTGTCATCTACCAACGCGTAGTAGATTACGGCCCGCTCCCGCACGTAGAGAGGAGACCTGTGTACCAGCAGTGTGGAAATTATAAGCTGATTAGATATGCTATGTTATGCCAAGAACAGTATGACGCATTGAACTCTAGAAGGAGACTGTTATACAGCTAGGAGTAGCAGAGACCACGCACTAAAAAGACGAACATTTTGCCATATTTGATTGATATGGTTTTTTAAGACAACACCAAGCGGTTGGTCAACTCTTCACGTGACCAGAGGGCTGGCCTATTTTTGGCCAAAGATTCAGAATAGCAGCCATATAACGTGGCAATGCTGCCAGCCTTTTGGACACTTTTCCTGTTGATAGCGATGCAGACGACTTTTTCATGCCCTATGATTCTTTCCCCTCCCTTTTTATATACATGTACAGACGCCAGCACATCAAGCTACTACAATCTGTCAAATGTCTTTAATAGATTTTCAACTTTATCGCTACAGCATTAAGGTTCAAGATTGATTGGGAAAATTTGATAGTTTCTGGTAGCTTGACCTGCTGGCGTTTGTACATATTACTATTATTTTAAGTCTGTAAAAGTATACAAGATGTATGTAATCTGTCACCATGAATTTAGCACATGATTGAAGACCCCTAGCGTAGATATTTTTCGTCGGTTATAAAAAAAAAACTGCTGTTTCATATCAAAGTGCAGTAACTATGCGGTCATAAAATGCGCAAAATTTCAACGCATGAGGGTTCGGAATCATGTACTGAATCCATTGTAACAGATTGCGCGTCGATGTCCCTGCGACTCTGTATATTAAGTAAAATTGCCATATTAACATCGGCGTAAGTAGTTACTGTAGAATACATAATGATACTTTACCATATTAACTACTGACATAACCGTACCAAGCGCTTACTGCTAGTGATTTAAGTGGTCATACTTTTAACTAACTGAACCAGACTGGAGATTTACCTAATGGCAGTAATTTCTTTCAACTGATTGCACTTAAATCGTAGACTAACGCCAGCACAGGGAATTGTGGATTAACTAAACTTAATGAAGAAATAATTAAATAGTACAACACATAATGCATTACTTAGGAACACAGCCGTCTTTGCAGTTAATGTCTTAGTTTAAATTAAGACTATTATACTGTTACTATTAAATTAAACTATTAAACAGAATGCATTGATAACAAGGTAATAATAAAAATAGATTATGTTTATTGATTACTATTGACAGTAAAACAACATTTTTAGGTAATAATGGTAATGTTTTGTTATGTCCTGCTACCGATGACTGAAGTAGCATAACCAGCCTATAATCTTCCGACTGTGGGACACAGGCCTCTTCTCTGTGAGAGGGAGTGGGCCGCATTCTACCACGCGGGCCCAGTGTGGATTAGTAGATGTCACATATCTTCGAATTTCTGGTCCTAGGGCATGCCGTTTTCCTCACGATCTTTTTGAGAGCAGTGGTGTTGAAATAAAATACACAAATCAAAGCGAAACTTCGTAAATACTGGGCCACTAATGCTCTCGAAAAAGGATGCATTAATATAAATAAAAATATTTTATTATTGTTGTTATAATAGCACCTTCAGATAATTATGACAATTTGATATCTACCTATCCATCATCTGCCTAGCCTGTTCCCAACTATGTCGGGGTCGGCTTCCAGTCAAACCGGATGCAGCTGAATACCAGTATTTTACATGCAGCTACTGCCTATCTGACCTCCACAACCCAGTTAAAGCTTACCTATTAGGTCCTAAAATAATGCACTAACCTACTACGTTATCTACCGATGACTGAAGTTTTCACATTTATTTACATTAGGTATTGGGTGACGCTGCATCGGATACTTTCTTACAATTTTACAGGAAATACCTAACTTCAAAAGTAATATCAAGTAGATACTTGCACACATACTAACTTATATGATTATAACTTGCAAGCTTGTTTCACGTCAACCACTGACCTATTTTGCTAGTCTGGCTTATATTGTAACAGCTGGAGATAATATGCAATGATACACTGTATTTTCTACTTATCGCAAGATATTAAATCATTATTTCCATGTAGCTTAAATAAAGAAAATGTAGGTATTTTATTAAAGCTCTGAACAAAGTCTAATGGCCAAAAATGGGAGGCAGTCAGACTAATGCTGCATAAAGATAAAAAGTAGGAAAGAGTACGTCTACTTAACTAGCTCCCAGACTCAGAGGCCGTCAAAATAACAAGAGTTTTAAAGGATTTAAACAAAAAACTAGAACGGAGCTACAATTGTATAAAAGTTTTTTTACCAACAGACCTCATTTTACAAATACTCCAACCAGACGCTCATAACATTTCACATCAAGTAAACATCGTGAAACAGAAACAACATTCTACAAAGCTCTTCCTTAACATAATTTACGAATTTAACATCTTAAATAACACAACAGAAGGGCTCATTTATTAACAAAAGCTTTAAAAACCTCAAAATGCCTCAAGAACCGATAATAAATTCCATAAATATGTATCGAGACTGTCACATCAATTTTATAAATACGCTGTTTTACGTAAGACTTATGAATTATTACAGAGTTCATGAGTAGAAGGAGGAATCAGCAATCGTAATGAGATAACGCTTCGCTGAAATGCAAATGAATTTGACGGTTGGATGAGCACGGGACCAGGCTGGGTCCCGGGATTGGGAACAAATTGGGGCAGACGACAGAATTTGCGCGCTCATTTACTAGTATACATCCGCGCCTGATTTACAATTACCGCTTTAGTTACAGTTATTACTATGACCCACTAAAGTTATAAGGTCCTTGTAAAGACCCTCGGAAATTAAAGGGTCTTTATTCAGTTCTATTACATCTGTAAAATTTTATGTTAACAAGCTTGGAATGAAGGTGGGAAAATAATGGCGGAAAAACTGGAAGAAAATCGCGTTTCGAAAGTTAAAACAATGCAGCTGTGCAGTAAGATCAGAATTTATTTCAGTTTGTACAATTTATTTGCATCTGCGTAATAGTGTTCAAGAAATTCTTGCAACGTCCGGTTAGAGTTTAATTTATTCTTTAAAACCGTTACAAAAGAGAATTCATAATTACAGAGATAGATAAATTAAAACACGAAGAAAAAATATATTATAATATCATCATAACTATTCACTTTGATTCCCCCGGAAAAATATCAACGTCAACACTACAGGCAATCGTAAAAATAGACGCCATCGCCACTATAATTTTATATCGACGAATTGCGGCAAATAATAAAAACAGAATTGTATCCACAACTCACAGTCGCCAAGTCCCTAATAGTAAATACATATTACGCGACAATGTGAAAATACTCTTATTTACTTAGATGTTTCCTCCCTCCCTTATGATTTACACAAAACCAATGATCTGGATGAATGGTTTCGAAACATCGTATGTGACATCGGGGGATGTGGCGCCACACGGATAATACGAGATCACTAAGTAAGATTAAAAAAACAGCAGCAACATCGAGGAAGAAGAGTCTTCGATATTTCTTTCATGCTCAGTGTGGCGAAAACGTTTCGTTACCTTAAGAAAATAGATGTAACGAACAACCTATGTCTTAGTATAAGTTTTTCTATCCGCACTTCCGCAGTTTCTTTTGCACAGATATTATGAGGTTCAGAAATTTTGTTCCATATTCTGAGATCTATTTGAGGGGCCCGTGACTAAATAATAACAGCTGAACAGGTCGATCGATCAGGTTAAGCTACGCTTGCCGCGGTTAGTCTGTGGATAGGTGACCATCTTTGTGTGGCAAGACCCCCGGTTCCTCGGAAAGCACGTTAAGCGGTTGGTCCCGGCTGTCACTCGAGGATTTTTGACAGTCGCTACGGGTAGTCAGACGTCCGAAAGTCTGACAACCAGTCTTACCAAGGGGTATCGTATTACCCAGTAACTGGGTTGTGGAGGTCAGATAGGCAGTCGCTCCATATAAAATACTGGTATTCAGCTGCATCCAGTTAGACTAGAAGTTAAGTAAAATTGTCACTAACCTCATGGATGGTAACAATTTAGGCAAGATAGGCAGATGGTAATTTAGATCTACATACCTATAGATCTAACTCATAAGTTACGAAACTATTTCGGGTATTAAAGAAATATCACCTAGAAATATTTCATTTCGAATAGTAACGTCTAAAAAAGGTCGATTTAGAGTAGTTCAGATAATTCCTCAAAGCTATTTGAATTCATGATAAAAATAAAGTTGAGGCTCCATCCGACGAGTCAGGGGGATCAAACGTACGCTTCTGTTTAAATGACATTGCAATTGATCGATCGCTTCTAAAAGGAAAAGAGCTCGTTTTTCACGTTTTTTTTTTGACCACTATTGCTCAGCAAAAACACACCATGAATGGAGTTCAGACAGATAAATGTTTCTAAGTGTTTCGGATTGAAACATCATTAATTTCCTTTTCAACAAACAGAGATTGGCCATTCATATAGCTGGGTTCTGACTTACACCATCATAACTTACTTGTGTTAGATAAATAAACTTATTTTTACCAACATTTGTGCATCGCAGAACTTTCTAGGAGTGAAATAGCAGCATGTTGTACCGCAGAATTTAATTTCATAAGTTACGAAGCTACCTTCATCGTTTAAATTTTCAGTGAACATATTTCATTAAAGTTTTAAGAGAACAAGTTTGGTATAAACCTCTTAAGTATAATCAGAGTGACCTTAAAGTTGGCTGTGCTAAACGCTGGTTTCCAAGTGGGGTCTGATAACGTCAAGGAAGAGACACTCTTAAGAAAGACGAACTTTAGTAAGCTACCAGAGGTGCCTTATTCTGATTATTATATCTTATTATAACAAATAGGGGATATAAAATGCGTTAGATCTAATTTTATTGTTCGCTTAGACGCCAGAATTTTGTTGCTGCCTATTTTACGATGCTGAAGTAGGTTACGTCATAATCTGGACTTCAGATTGTTGACTTGAGGAGAGATGTTTACTTTATGAAGGAATTTGGCCAAATTTTATTATATCATCTTATGCCTAAACTATAATACTAATACAGTGTCAGTCTCATGGGGATACAATAATTAGGTACAGATAGGTTCAAACCCAGACCCACTTTACTTTATACTTGTAAATTTTTAATTATGAAATCTTGGGTAGAAGCAAAATTTGGGGGTAGTTTTATTTTCGGTATAATAGTTAGGTACTAATAGCGAGTTAAGTAAATGCATTGTGCACGCTATCCTCCTGACGGACATAGTAAACCAATTGCATGTCCCAACAACAAATGGGTTTAATAACATTAAACCCATTTGTTGTTGGTAGATATTATTGTTACGAGCTTCGGGTTCGTGACAATAAAAACTGCCGATAAAAATTACCAAAAGTTACACTTTAATTAAACAACACTAATAACAGCTCAAACACACTAATTATAAAACACAATTACACTTAAGTCGCACTTGAAGATCGATGTATTCGCCTGTATCGCTGATTCAAGACCGACTGGTCGCTTTTTTATTTTTTTTATTAATGGTATCTCGTAGTTGACCTTGAGAGGTTGTGACTACTTAACCGGACTATCCTGTGGCTGCCTTAAGAAATTTTAAAGCCTCCAGCCAGGGCTTTAAGATTTCTAAATTAAAACTAAGCGACTGCACGCTAAGGGCACCCCCTGTGGGGTCCGAACCTCGGCTTAGGGCGTCGCTGGGAGAGGGCAGCAAAGGGACAGGCTGGATCGAATTAGTATTGTTAATGCTTTGATGAGCGCGGCGTTTTCTAGGACTATCTTTGAGAAGAAAGGCCGAAACAAACTCAGAGGTCTCAGTCGGGGGAAGCTACAGGCTCAGCTACGGCGCGGGCTGGCACTTCAGCGGGCAAGGGTCGGGGGGGGGGAGAATTTACTTGGGGGCGTCGCGAGGGACCTCGGCGGCAAGGTCGGAATGTCGGAGCTAGTCCCGGCCTTATAATAGTGCCGCAGATAGTTCCAGAACCTTCTATTGTAGAAACATCTAGAATGTTCGAGTACATACCGGCCCCGACTGACCAGATGTCGATAGTTCTAGTAAGTTCCAGCATCGAAATCTCTACTCGTTAATGGATGGCGTTAGTGACTCTATTAGTTCTGCTACTCGAAACTAGATGGCGCTAGTGGTAACTAATGTCACCATGTATCAGGCAATAATTGTGGCGCGCAACATTATTATGTAACAACAACGCCGGTTGTTATTTGGATTCAAATACATTTCTGTGAACTTTAAAGTATATTTATAATATCGTGCTACAGACATGTGAGTTAAACTGTAAATACATTGATGAAGAAACGCTTATTGACTTGTAAAAGTATGGGTTGTTTTAATTAAAGGAGCATCACCCACGAAATTCCTTTTTTTCTTGAGTGTTTCCTATTATTTGACGAAAGGGCCCGTGGCTAAATAATAACAGCCGTACAAGTCGATTTGCCGCGGAGACCACAAATAATTTTGTGGTCTTATTTCAAATTAGTATGTTTTTAACCTATCTTATTACTTAGACTTTAAGGTTTCATTTTAGAATAAATGAATGAAAATTTAAAAATAGAATGATTTTATTTTCAAGCGTCATTATAAATATATTTTGCAATGGTAATTAAACTTTATGTTTAAGCATTAAGGTTTATAATAAACTGAAGTTACTATTATAAATATTATTCAACTTTTTTCTAAGAAATGTAGATGTTTACGTGTGTGCAAACGTGGCCACTTGAGCGACTGATTTATGTTCCTACTATTATTGATTGAAGACGGCAAATTCAAGTAGGGTGTCCGATTTGCTAGACAATTATTTTACCGGAATTAACCTACGTAGGACAAAAACATTACCGTAATCTTCAAATAACTTCGCTACACTGATTACAAAAGACAGGCTTTTAGTGTCTCTTGAGTATTGACGTTAAATTGGGTTTTGAAAACTGTCGATTGAAAAACCGACCCTTAATAAAAGTCTTAAATTCATTCATTCACTGATTGACAACACATAATCAGCCTATAACGTTCCCACTGCTGGGACACAGGCCTCCTCTCTGTGAGAGGGAGTGGGCCGTAATCCACCACGCGGACCCAGTGCGGGTTGGTAGATGTCACATGTCTTCGAATTTTTGGTTTTCCTCACGATGTTTTCCTTCACCGTCTAGAGAGTAGTGATGATGAAATCATTTACACAAAGTAAAACGCCTGTCTGGGTTCGAACCCACAACATACAACTCGTAATTCGCGGCCGTTACCACTGGGCCACCAGTGCTCTGCAAATTGGCTTAATACCTAATTAATTCTCTGGTAGGTATATTGCTAAGAGTATTTTCAGTTAGTAGATTCGAGTACCTATAGGAGGAGTTTGTATTTAATCTACGAGTCTCTATTCATTCAAGAATAGTCAAAGAGAGGTTACGTTTATATAACAAAAAAATGTTGTAATTATGATGAAATCTGTCAGTTTTATAATCATTAATAATCATCAATACAACCCTCTAAGTTCATGTGATCCTATTGATTGATATTTCCATGAAATAGCCATTGATTCAATAGGATTATAATTATGGACTTAGAGGGTTGTACTTATTGATAAGTTTAATGGTTATAATTCTGTAAATCATACTTGTTACGGTCGTAAATAATATTTTGTTCAACATACAACCTGGCACTGACCTGAAAATTGCAAAAAACGTAACAATATCTGCATCTCGCGGGCTACCTTAGCCAACATTTTGCCTTGTGACATCGGTAAGGAGAATGCTCCTTACCGATGTCCTTGCAAAATGTTAGTCGCAACGACAAATAGATCCTGTAATGTGTGAGTGTCAAAAGTAAGGACTGGACATACAAACAAATCCCTTTGTCTCTGGATCAAATTATGACTATTACTAACCTTATAATCTCCCAGGTCTGACACAGAGCAGGTCAGCACAGCTTCCCTGCCGAGGGCCACAGTGACATTTTCGATGGGTCCTATGAAGTCGGGTTCAGCATCTCTTAGCGACGCGGTGGGACCCACTTTTGTGATCGGCGACGTAGTCTGGTGCCGCATGTTGCTTTTTATTACTGTTGACAAAAATAAATAGTAAGTTATGTATAAAATTACGAGTTCATAAAACTGTTACATATCAGGGGTTATTAAAACACGAAGCTCGTTTTATTATAGTATCACACGAGTTTTAATATTTAGTTATGTAGAGTTTTATACACTATTTTATCTAATGTTATGCATTTTCATAAAAATAAACTTAATAAATAATACCTTAAATATGGCACCCAAAAAACATTCTACCGCGGGGGTACGCGCCTAACTGATCAGCTATTGCGATATAACGCGCCGCCGCCATTTTACGCCACAGATAATGTAGAAACAATGGTTAGCAATTCTAATGTGCAAATAATTCACAAATATTAGACTTGGCTATAAGCAGAAAACAACTGTTTTATTGTATTAAAGTCATATTTGTTTTATCTGTTTAATTTGTGTATTTTTTTTCCTCGTCTGTTAGGCAAACTTATTAAGTTCGGTGACAATAGAAAAATTAATTGTGTGTCATTAATGTCAGTCGAGCTTATAACTAGTATTCCACTATAATATGAGTATTAAGGGCTGATTTTTTCAACGCCAGATAATTTTATCCAAGGAATAATTTTGAATTTTTGACGGTTCTTCCATACAAAATCTGTCAAACGTCAATTTTATGTCACGAATAAAACATAATTATCTGTCGATTGAAAAATCAGCCCAGTTAAGTAATTTTATTTGTTCGTCGACTGCAACTAAAACCTAGAACTCATTGGCTGATCTGTACTTCAATAGAAAAAAGAAATACGGCACAGACATCTTAAGGAAGATACATAATTCCACTCTGATTGGGATCTATGTTTTACTAGAAATAATAAAACATAGATTTTTGCACGTTTAGGTAAAAAAAAGTGGGCTGGCAATGTTTGTGGAAGGACCGATGGCCGGTGGAGCAGACGAGTCCTGGAGTGGAGACCGCCTATCGGCAAGCATAGTGTGGGACGCCCCCCAGCTAGATGGATCGATGACATTAAAAAGTGTGGCTGGGAAAGACTGGATGCGGAAGGTTGAGGACAGGGTGTTGTGGCGCAACCTAGGAGACGCCTATGTCCAGCAGTGGACTGAAGAGTTGATTGAGGTAAAAGAAAATAACTGGATTCACCAAATAAAATACGTTATACGTTGACATTGGGGAAGCAGGCGGCTTCCAGTCTAACCGGATACAGCAGAATACCAGTATTTATTTTCTTAAAGAAATGATGCGAATAAAAAGCAACATCCCGTCTGACAAATATCGCAATATCATTCTCAATTGCTCACGTCTATCACATCGGAAACACGTTAAGTACACTATTACCGAGATTCGGTAAGTCCTAAATCAATTGGAAAACGATGTAGCATCGAGCGATTATAGAAGGATTGTTTCTCGTCCAAATTTGGTAGCCTAGCTAGCCATGGTTGAAATTTCGAGTAAGGATCGAGAGAGCAGGGCGGCCGATTTACGTAGGATTACTCGGTTTATATAGAGTGACAAATACAACATTGAATTGTATAGTACGAGAGAATGATAAGTACCTTTATATGGAAGGTATTAGACACGGACTGTTGGTGTTTATTGTGAAATTAACAGACACTTTGTTAAAAGTGCTAAAATATGAACCCTAAATAAATTTTCTGGCCGTTAATAAAGACCGTAATTGCCATCCTTTTTCCATTGGTCATGAGTCTCCCCAGTAACAAACTCAGCTTCATCAAAATAATTGCGCTACCCCTTTTCCCAGAATTTCACTTACCTACATAATATTTCCAAAGCTTTCTGGCATCGCTGCGCGAAGATAGAGAGTGCCCGGACGTATAAAGTAGTAATTTATGTGTCATTGTCGACCCTCAGTCAACTGAGAGAGGTCTGACCCTCCCCGCCTATTCAAATTAGACCAGCGATATATGCTTCCACTCCGATTCCCTTCCTTACGCTATTTCATAACTTCAATGTGATTTCGGACACACGATTAAACAGGAGCATGTAAAGAAAAGGAAATGTACCATTATTTTTGTGAAGGTACTAAAAATGGAAATAAAATGTCGTATTGGTGAGCACGTAAGTTGTGAAGTCAAGTGAGGAAAAGGATGTACCACAGAGAGGTATTCAACAGCAAACTAAGAAGTTCGGAATATAAAAAGAATGTTCAATCAAATCCAATCAAAAGTCATTTATTCAAACTAGGCTGAGAATCAGCACTTTTCGAACGTCAAAATTACAAAAGACAGTCCCCAAAACGCCCGCTTCACTTGTTGGTTGACAAAACGCTGGTTTAAATGACCATTCAAAAAAATACTATGCTATTTAAAGAAAAAAGTATTTATTGCGATACAAAAAACAAAAGACAAGCGTTTCTGAAACCGTCAACTGTTAGCTTGTCAATCTGTTACATTTGATAGCCCAGAAGCCGGCTCTAGTTACAAGTACCTACTGCAGAATTCTTCCAACTTATTTCATTTCTTTCCGCTTAGTATTATTCTGGCTATGTGCCAAAGCAACCGGTTTACGAAGGATTTAGTATTTTTTTATTAAAAATAATACTAAACTAAAAGGTGTGTTTTACTGTATTCAGCATTTGTTTAAACGCCTCGTTTTGGGAGCTTCGAAGTGTTATGAAGAAATGTGGACGATGTTTCCCGATGATAATAAGGAGATCCGCCAAAATTGCCCCAGGCCCGGCGCAAAAGAAATGTGTCTCACATTTTAGGGAAATGATAGCAGAAATATACTAAAGTATCCCTCTTGCATTCGGTGGCTGACATAGATTTTTTTTCCGGGGAAGTTTCATGCGTTGGATGTAAAAATTACACTCTGTCAATAGGGATATCGCAATATTTTTACTATTATTACTCTGAAATCTACGATACATTTCTTCTGCGCCCAGTCTGGGTTTTTTTTTTTTGTATGGGAGTTGATGAATCTCCTTTGAAGACAGGAACATTCATACTTCTCTGATAATGTATTATTTTGAAGATCCGCAGTTCGTAGTGGAAGTTTGTCTACAGCAAGAAAATACCTTAATCTTGATTAAATCAATGAATTACCAACCTTTTACTATGTAGAAGTTTAAAAACGCTAAAGGCTTGTAAAACGTATCAAACTGACAAAGCTTTCGGGCTTTTTAATCGTGAAACGAATTATCGTGGTCATGTGATAAATGATGTCAGACCCGAATCGTCCAACTTACTAATGCCGGAAATCGGGTGGAAGCACCGAAGGATGGATCTACGCCTCAAACTAACGTTGGTTAACTAGTGATGTAACGTGTTCTCGTGACAAATGTCTATCTTTTGGTCCAAACACCATTATCATTAGCAAGAATAATGTTGGGGCCGGATGAAAGATACACTTGGATAAAAGATACATTGGACTTTTAGATTGAGTGAAAATGTTGGCAAAATATTTTCTATAATAAAATACTGAGAAATTATACATAGAAAACACAAGTTATTTACATAATATTTTAGACACACAAAGTACATAAACGCCATTTTTATGATTGGATATTTTAGCAAGTTTTATTTTAGGACGGTAAAATAATGTGTTATTTTAGCAACTAAAATATGAAAATGAGTCGCATCAGCAAAACGTAGTGGCGATCGTAAAAATGCAGATATGAAAATGAAACCATTAAGCTGACGGTCCCAATTATGAACATTCTAGAATGTTCACATAATTTTGATTGTAGGTAAATAGTTCAACGTTGATTTAGTATGTGATATAACTACCTTCCTACAGTCTGACCGTCGACAGAGTGCGTTCCTGACAACTCAAATAAAAAATTAAATTAAAAATTTAAAAAACCCCCGACTACGTGAAACCCTATAAAAAGAAAAAAGTTACATAAAAATTATGACCCTACGTAAGTACGTATGAAATTTTTTGATTAAATGTTGTCCCGTCGGGGGACCGCTCTAATTATTAGCCTAACGTTCTATTAAAGTTTAAAATAGTAGCGGTCCCCCGACGGGACAATATTTAATCAAAAAAAATTATTTCATGCTTTTTGTAGGGACTCCTTATTATTTCTTTTCTTTTGTTGCGTTTTAAGATTCAGGTAATTTGGTATTCAATCAGGTTTTTTGTAATTCGCCATTTTGTGGTGGTGGCCATCTTGGATTTCAAATTTGTCATAGTGTATAGTATTCTACTAGTCAAGCCCTTTCATTTGATACCTATCCATATTGAGGGAGTTGTGAAAAAAAAATGTAATTCGCCATTTTGTGGTGGCGGCCATCTTGGATTTGAAATTTGTCATCGTGTATAGTATTCTACTAGTCAAGCCCTTTCATTTAATACCCATATTAAGGGAGTTGTGAAAAAATATGTAATCTGGCATTTTGTGGCGGCGGCCATCTTGGACTGATTTTCATCAAACATAGCTAAGAACACTCCTGACAAATTCTCCATTCAAACAAAAAAAAAAAACAAAATTAAAATCGGGTCATCCGTTCGGGAGCTACGATGCCACAGACAGACATACACACACACACACCCCCCACACACACACCCACACACACAGTCACGTCAAACTTATAACACCCCGTCATTTTTGCGTCGGGGGTTAAAAAAAATAACTAATGTCGAAAATTTGTTATTTTTTTCATTTAATATTGTTGTGCATTAACTGCAAATGGTGCTAGTAGTCTAGGGTTGACTAAAAATCATTTGAAAACCATTTTTTCCTGGCACTTATTTATGCTTCATTTTTGTTTAGTTACACCTCTTCTAAGAATAGGAAACTCGGGCAGAGAATTTTAAATTGACGTTATTGATGATCAAGTTTCCTAAAAACTGTCTATCGGGGTAAAAACCTTTTACTGAAAATATTAACAAGGGCGAAGATACTTTATATTATTAAACTGTGAAAGTAGAATATGCAAAGAGATATAATAAAAAAAAGTATACCTACCTCTTGCAGTGCTGCAAAACTGCAACAATACCCTCATTTGCTACAAACTATATTTCGTCAGCCGATCTACTTAAGTTTGCTGACATAAAGTGACATTACATATCCACTAAGTTTTGTCAATAATGATTGATGTCGTCTTTTCTACGATGTCGACGAAAAAACGTAGTCACTGAGTGTATCTAAAAAAAGGACTTGTGACACCACATTTTAAGAGACATTAAAGAGTCAATTTTGTAACACTATTAATGTCGCATAGTTAGAATAGTAAATAAATAAATAAAATAAATATTCCTGGACATTTCACACAGCGCCATCTAGTCCCAAGCTAAGCAACCTAATGCTTGTGTTATGGTAACAAGATGGCTGATAAACTACTTATATACATTTTTTTTTTGTAAATACATACATATTATAGATAGAAAAACACCCAGACTCGGAACAAATACACGTAGGTCATACAAATATTTGTTCCATGCGGGAATTGAACCCGCGACACGCAGCGCAGCAGTCAATCGCTTAACCACTGCGTCAACCGTGCCGTCGTGCCGAGTGTGTAGCTATAAATAAGTGGTGGTATACGTAGTGTAGGATGCCCCCTGCCAGATAGACGGACGACCTAGTAATTTTTGTAGTAAAATTTAAATATCATTAATTGGCAATAATATTGTAATATTTTTTTGTAGTGGCAACGCTGTCACACTTCCTTTTTCCTTGCCAACGAAAAAGTAACTTGCACGGTCACGTATTTTTTTCACTCTCGTTAATTATTATATTATACTAATAAGATACTAAGGATTGTGTCAACGGTTGTGTACCCAAAGCCTGCTATACAATAAATAGTGTGCATCTAAAAGCGTCTTTACATTTTAAAGAAACCTCCTGGTGCGCAGCCCCAAAAATATTCCTGGCGTGACATAGCAGGACGCGTGCTGCCAAAGAAGGTGTCTGGGGTAGACTGGATGCGGAAGGCGGAGGACAGGGTATTGTGGCGAATTCTGGGAGAGGCCTATGTCCAGCAGTGGACTGTGAATGGCTGAGGTGATTGATTGATAGATTGATGTAGTATGCAGTATGTTTTTAATTAGGCCTATGTCGGGGTTCCGGGCCAAACTAAACTTTATATCAGTTTTAACAATGATGAAAGTGTGTTTTTAGTGCGTTATTCAACTTGAGTATACTATAAATCTTTCAGTGAAGGGCGAGGTTTGGGGGACTGTCTAATGTAATTTGGATGTTCAAAAGTGTTGATTCCCAGCGTAGTAGGTAGTTTGAATAAAAGACTTTTTTTTTCTAGAAAAGGCAAGATTTTCTGCGTCGTCATCATCATCAACATCTGCCTGCCTTTTCCCAACTATGTTGCGATCGGCTTCCAGTTTAACCAAATGCAGCTGAATACCAGTATTTACAAGGAGTGACTGCCTATCTGACCTCCACAACCCAGTTACTGGGTAATACGATACCCCTTGGTAAGCCTGGTTGACAGACTTTCGGACTTCTGCCGATCCGTAACGGCTGGCAAAGATCCACGAATAACAGCCGGGACCAAAGGCTTCACGTGCTTTCCGTGGCATGAAGGGGTCTTGGTGTGTGAAGATGGTCATCCATCCATGGACCTAACGCGGCAATCGTAGCTTAACCTGATCGTTTGACCCGCGCAGCTGTTATTACTTAGCCACAAGCCCCTTCCAAGGGGTTAAGCATATTATGCGGAAAAACGCCAGTATCTTAAATACACCGGTGACTCCATATTATTAAACCACCTTTCAAATCCCTACCTAATTAACTTCTTACCAATATTAATCTGACAAAACATCCCGGAAAACCCGGAAGATAAAGTATTCGGGCAAAACTCGGAAGAAACTCACTGAGGGAAGTAATTTACGAGATATTGCGCATTACCAATTATCAATTGGGAATTTGTCTTTAATAGCTTATGTCGGGCCTCATAAACTTGTTTATAAACGATCAACTTCCTGAATAGGTTCCTAACTTTGTTTCTCGGTTATTAGACGAGCTTATTGAGATCAGCGACATTATTTTGAAGCAATTATTTTAAGATACACCTTTATGATTGCATTAAGTAATTGTGAGTAGTGATTGTGTTTGTGTGTGTTGTTGTTGTGTTGTGTTTGTGAGTAATTGGTGGGTTGTGTGATTGTGATTGAGTGTGTATTGTGATTGTTGTTTGTGTGTTGATATCTTATTTCTGGGGTATTGTTTATGGGCTTGTCGGGATGAGCGACATATGTTCAAGCAATTATTATAAGATACACCTTGTAACTGCATTAAGTATGTAATTGTACTCGTAAGTAGAGATTGTGTGTGTTGGTGCTGTGTGGTTTTATTGTGTGTGTGTTGTGATTGTTGTTCGTGGTAAGGACTAGAACTTCTTTGTCGGGTGGAAGTCGTCATGGTCATTCCGTCTAGAAAAGGCTGGGGGTTTCAAGTTTCTATCAAATACAACGGCATTGGCCGTCCTCATGAGATGCAGAAGGGCACCGGGATTTTCATTGAAAAGTACTTCTCCTATGCTACGTGTGTGACAAATCTCCGGAGATAAACATGTTTCTCACAACACCTACCCAATGTTAATCAGCACATTGCCACTACGTGCTACCATTCTCTCTAATGGTCTACCTGGAGAAAGAATACACTGTCTCGTGACTCAAGTAATTAGGTATAACAATTTATTATGCAAAGCATACGTGTCTAACATTTTGAACAGCAAAACAAGCAGTTGGAAAACACGAATAAAATATTAATCTGATTGAAAATAAACTCAAATGGCAACAGAAACATTATTAGGCAGCAGAGAGCGGCAGAAATAATTCGTTTAGACAGTCAAAACAATAAGCCCAAACTTCTAGCGAACTGTTCCAAGAAATATAGTAGTAAGTAGTTTAGAAGAACAATGCAAACACACAGACGACACAAAAAGCTACTTTAATTTATTATAATGTATACGTTTTGCCAAGAAAATTTACATCTGTAAAGATTTTTATCAGCAGATTTTGGTTTTGAATTATGTATTAATAACCATATTTCACGAATTTCGATGGTATCTTCGTAAATTATATTAAAGCGTAATTTTCATAACTTTGCATTTATGGTTCCGAAGCGAAAATTGCCTACAGAACATTTTGTCATTATTAGATTTTAGGATAAGTACAGACTTAGCTGTCATCTAAGTCTGCAAGAAAGTTGGTCTCTTATTTCCTAGTGAACTTTAAGGTCAAAATTTTTCAACGCCAGATATCTGTATACGAGAAATAATTTAGCATTGCCATTCAACGTGGCAATGCTGCCTGTCTTCTGGGCACTTTTCCGGATGACAGCGATGCGGACGAGTAGGTACTTCGTCGCCTAAATATCCTTTTGTTTTTGTATTTATTTATATAGTTAGTCTATTAATTTAGTACCTACTGTAAATAGTTAAAACAAAAAGTTGTTGTGAAATTAATAACAATTTGCTGAAAATTATAATCAAATGAAAACACGATGAAAATAGAAATAATTTTGAATTTTTAACAGGTTTCCTTTTCAAAAACTGTCAAACGTGAATTTTATTCCAGGGATAAAAAATATCTGACGATGTTGGAAAAATCAGCTCTCAAAAATGTAAGTACATAACTAAAATTAGGTTTGTCTTTGCTCCAAATACTTAGTTCTATGGCCTTCATTGGATTTAGATCTTCTAAAGGTCATAGTTAATGTTGAATTCTCGTGATTTCGATACTCGTAAGGGTACGTATAATTTTAGACCCTATTTCAGTATTTTACGGTGAGTGGGAGTCTTAATTTTATTGTGTCTGTGCTTACTAACATAGTCGTAAGTTTTACTAACAATTGAGTCTTTGTAGCTTGAATAAAGAAAAATTCTATATTCTATTCTTAATGAGTAGATCTATATCCAGAGATTTAAATGAATGATTTCTTTACGAAGAATCGGTTTCGGGATCATCCATGCCTTTAAATAAATGAAATATCCGAAAGACATCAAGCTTATGTCTATAAAATAATTAAATACCACAAACTTCTCTATTCAAAAATATATTTGCTTCGAAATAAAATTAGAAATCCACACACCACGCGGGCTCTCAAATATCCCTTTGCATCGTTAGCAGCGCTTTGAATCGCTGAAGCCGGTGGAGGCGTCGAAAATATCTGGGCCGATGTTTCTGAAGCGCCATCTAATCTCACCTCTGATTGCTGACCGTTTCTCACTATTTTTACGACTCAATTCACCCATTGGAGCGTGTTAAATTGTGGAGTCGCACTAAACCCTTGCTATTATTCGCTAACCTACTTGAATTAAAGGGTTTTATTAAATTTATAAGGGTACAGCTAGCTACCTGCGATTTTGAACGTATCGCCGTTGGACGGGATTGGTTAATTTGGTTAATCGGCTCGATTTGGTCTTTGTGTCCTTTGTACTTGGGATTTTTGTTGGAGCTGTTAATGACTAAAACAAATCCTATTATTCCCCTTTATTTATAAACGTTACTTAGAGTTAAGTAATGATTAGCAACTGTTAAACCATGATTTTTTGACGTCCAAACGTCTGTTAACTTTAAGCAACGTTTATGAATAGATGCCATCATCACTAATGGATGAAGTATTAACAGTGAAGGAAAACATTGTGAGGAAACCGGCATGTCCTAGAAACAAAAACTCTAAGACATGTGACATCTACCAACCCACACTTGGCCCGCGTGGTGAATTACGGCCTATTCCCTCTCATCGAGGAGGCTTGTGTCCTAGCAGTAGGAACATTATAGGCTGATTATGTACTAAGCCTTATATATTGACTCTCTCTTTAGATAGAAAAACAAATTAAATTAACTTTTCTGGCAACTTTACCGCAAATCGCCCAGAAAGCATAACAGATTTATCTATATACTTATAATAAATCTGTAGAAGTGAAAATTCTGTACATTGACAATATCCAAAAAATAAATGGCAGGGGGTGTTACTTGACCGACACCGAACCCAAAAATGTGATTAAAAAAATTTTTGTCTGTCTGTCTGTCTGTCTGTCTGTCTGTCTGTTTGTTCAGGCATCACGCAAAAACTACCGGTTCGATTACGATGAAACTTGGTATAATTATTCTTTAATATCCTGGGCACCACACTGGGTACTTTTTATCCCGGAAAAGTATATACAATAAAAAACAAACTTAATTTTGCGGTTCGATCCCTATACCCGATTACCACTGTCTGTACTGTACCAACCGCAAATACTAAGTTTGTCGTAGGTTGGGTCACCCGCAGTGGAGTTCATTTTTATTCCTTTTAGTTTTTAGAGTTATTTAGGTTTATTTTTATATAAGTCGTAGGTATAGATTTTAATTTTAAAGTATAGGTAGTATATTTGATAGTGTACGTAGTGACCGTAGGTTATTTTATAATACTGTTAGGTAGGTTTAGTCATTCGTATAGATATTAGTTTTTAGGGATATTGCTTATTTATTGAGTTTAGATTAGTTATCATCAGAAATAGGTTTATTTAGGTAGGTAGGTATTTAATTTTCTGTTATTGAGTTTTTTTTTTTAATTAGTTAGGTACTTATTTAAAGATATCATATAGGTACCCTCTTAATCACCACTAATGAGACACAATTGGTTTTCTATTGTAATTAGCCACAAAGGGCCCGCGACATAGATGGCATTCTGGGGAAGCACATAGATTTTATCCTGTTAGCACGTTCCCGTGGGTAAATTTCCGATATCCACGCGGGCGAAGCCGCGGGCAGAAGCTAGTTCCTGCATAAATTGCCTGATGTTTTCGACAAAAGTGGGGCCAAACGCTTTCCGAATTGATATATCTGTAAAAATGTTGTGACAGTCTGTGTGTAAAATCTGTTAGCACATCATTTGTTACGAAGCCGAGACACTTCGGAAAACATTGGTGAAATATTTTAGAACGCGGGAATGAATGGCCATCTTCAATGGTGCTCTCGTCGTGGACTCGTGGTACATGTCATCAATCAGCCACCACACTTTTCATGTCCATTCAACTCCCTCTTGTTACTAATCTAAGTATAGATTAATCATATTATGAGTGTGAGGAAAAATGTAGCGACACTTCAGTTTTTGAGGTTGGGGTGTTGCAATTTCGGGTAACCTGTAATACAGGTTTTTATATAAACTTACCTCAGGCAGCAGTCTCTCACAAAATTAGCTCCTTTTTCGTGCACTACTGTCAAAGATTAGCATTAAGTTCATAACTTCTGTAGAGAGGATAAACGTTTTATATTTTTATAATAGTACCTATATTCATTTTTGTGGTTTTAATTTGAGGTTGTAATATTGTGAACATTTTGAAAAGCTGTTATTATCGTTACATATCCAGTATTTTAAAGCAGAACTAGTTAGTAGTTAAAATTACAAAAGCTTATCGTAATAAAAACAGAGCTGTTGTGTTACTGTAAACAAAACAAAAACACGTCATAAAAACCATTACCTTTACTGTTTGGGTTCCGAATATCCTGAAATCATTTTTCAACCTCTGTCAATATTTGATGAAGGTTAATCCACAGGTGACTAGGCACTGATGAGTCTGGTGAAGCCATAGCCATCTTTTTGTCATCTGTACTTTTTCCCTTTGTCAAGAGGATTATTGGAAAATATTCTACAGGGAGACCTGTTTGCCAGGTTTTATTTTACTTTATGGCCAAAAACCTTCTCAAAAAAACGAATTAACGAAAACAAGATAAGACAAGGCGATCTAATTTCGAAAGACAACTACGTTACTCCAAGGTAATGAACTAATGAATATGAATGTACTTACCTACCTTCGTATAATTTATGTGGCCTTGGTTGGGATAGCAACTTAATAAGGAAAAAATCGTCCACATTTTCAAGAAGATACCTGAAGGAACAGACACTTTAATTGCTAAATAAATAATAAACTTTTCAATAGGTAATCACTTTTGAGAGAGTTCAACACAAAGAACTTTATTACTGCCCATTCAACCATCAACATATCAATTGTTCCACAAATTGAAGACTTACAATCAAAATTTTGCAAATTCAGATTCTGATTCAACAGAAGGTGCTTAATTTTCCATAACACAGGCACCTACTTCCTCCCAATCCCTTTTGATGTCCCGAATCGTATCAACACCCTCAATCATGTCCATCCGTTCCGTAATTAGGTATAGTGGACTACCGAAGGTAAATGGTTTCCAAAGTAGCTCGAATGGACCATTATTCGCGTTGAACAGGTCATCTATCACAGCGGGGCTTTCAACGTTCCATAATGAACGTAGTAACGTGACGCAAATACTTTTCGAAAAACAAGTTTGAAGGATTTAAGAGGAACTAGGAAGTTTGAAATCGATAGGTACCTACTTGAAATTTCATTAGCTTGTTTTGACCTTAAACTTGTAACGGAGAAGTGTTTTTCGGTTGAGGATGACGAGCGTTTTTTTAATTAAAGACTTAAGTATCTACAGTTCAAATTGGACCCAAATTGGCCTACTAAAGTTAATAAAATTGTTTTGGTCGGAAATACATAAGTAGGGTAACAAACAATAACTTGAATGAAACGTGACTACCAACTAAGTTGGGATGACTAATAAGTAAATAATTGTGTTGTGTTACGATTCTATTCTACACGCGTTTCATCGCGAGAACGAGAGTTTCGGAAGCCGAATTGTTTTCGAGGTTATTGTCACTAAAACTGTTGCTATTTGCAAGAATGTGCCTATTAGAACCACAAGAACCGTCGAAACTTCCATTGAAGGATGATCTCAAGGGACATTTGTATCGGGAATACATTATTTAAAGGAATTACCAACTATAATTGTAATTCGAGATACTTGATCCATTTAAGCCCCTAATGATTAAATTCGAAATCGAACTTTGTCTATAAATATTGCCCCAACCGTAATTGTGATTGCCAATTTAAAACGGAGTTTAGAAAATTCGATAAGGTTCGCCGCACGGTAGTAAAACTTATTTTCCATGTGATCTCGATCGATAATGGCACCCTAACGTTTATCCTTTTGTGTTTTCAATGAGATTCTCTATTTCGATACCGTTTACTTGGTATAAATTTATTCAAATTGCCAGGCCTAACCCAGATTTTAATCAAAGATAAATTCAGATAGTGTAAACAAAATAAAATATAAACGAGTAAATGGCGTAGTAAGCCGCGATGAAAATGTTTTTCGGGCAAATAATAAACATTTAGAACATAACATTTTTAATCCAATAGAAAACAGAGGCCCAGACAAAAAGTTTGACCTATTTTTGGTTCATAGAAAGTTTGTTTTTCATTATTGTGAGAAAGTGAAGGGAAATATTTTTATTTTGTGCAGTAGGTACTGTTTTCGCAAAATGGAGCGGAATTCCCGAAAGACCCTAGTACAGTACAAAATCAATATAACACATCAAACCGCAAGGCAAAAGAAAATCGCATTCGATCCCCCGTTGAAATAGCTTGATGGTACACTCTAGGACTGAGGGGGAGCTTGAAACAAATTGATTCATTCTTTTGATGGTATTATTTGCGAACAAATACATGTTTGTCATCTGTACCTACGTAGGTACATAAATTATTCTAAAATAATGAACCCGTCACCTTAAAAAGGTACTCGAGTGGTGTTTATGCTGTCTATAATTACGTAGACATAGAGGTAGTCCATCATTTAATAATTTTACATAAGATACAATCCCTTATTCGCTTCAAACGACACTCTTGGGATTTCATGGGGTAGCTCATTCTCATCTGGATTTGCATGTTCAATCTCATTCGTTCGCAAGTTTGAATGATACAGATATTGAGATACTTTAAGTAAGTACTGAAGGCTTAAAGTATCTCATGCCTTGACACATTAAGGCATGAGATACTTTAAGTGTCTTGCGAGCTACAGAACAGATTGTTTGATACAACTCAAATACTTGGAATTAGTGGTGAGAAATTACAGTCAGAGGCCTATCGTTTGTAACTTCTGACTGTTTTGACCTTCATAAAGTGCTGATTCTCTTTCATAGTCTAGTTTATATTACAACTACTTTAGTTATATTGAATTTCCAAATTGCCAGGCAAATTTATAAGCAAGTACCTCATTATATAAGTGGGTAGACTCCGATGGTTTACCGATTAGCTTACGAGGATTTAAAGACAAAAGTTTTACAACCTTTTTGACCTATCAGTCCCTCAATTGGGTTAGCGTAATCAGACTATAATGTTCCTACTGCTGGCACACAGGCCCTTGGTGAAAAGGAGTGAGCCGTAATCAACCACGCGGGCCCAGTGCGGGTTGATAGATGTCACATGTGTTCGAATTTTTGGTTCCAGGACATGCCGGTTTCTTCACGATGTTTTTCTTCGCCGTTTTGAGAGCAGTGGTGATGAAATAATTTACACAAACTAAAGCTTCTGTCTGGGTTGGTACCTACGACCTAGAACTCGTAAGTCGGGCCACCACTGCCCTCGATGGGGTTATGGAGCTGAAAAGTGGGAGAGTAACACTCAAAACTGAACTAATCTCTTTCAGACGGCATTTCAGCGACCAACTCATTAGGCTGGCTCGTCCATTGTTCCTGTTTTGTCATTCTTTGTTGTTGCACTACAGCCGCGTTTTGAACTAATGCCTCCAAATCTACCCATTTCTGTGGGACTTCCTGATTTATTGTTTGTGGATCGTGTTGACCCAAAATTAGGGACCTTTTGATATACCTACCTACGAATAAGGATACGACTGCGTTAAGTTTCAATACATAACATAACTTCACGCCTTGAATACCCCGAAGGGCTAGGCAGAGGGTACACCCATCTTATATAGATTGAGGGAAATTACCTAAGTAGGATCTTTATGATGAAATTCACCAAAATAAAAAACTAGGTACTTAAATAAAAAAATAAAAAAACGTTGTCCCACACTAGGAATTTCTCTTGTACCGTGGGTGCGTTTACAAACATTTAAACTCACATTCACAAACAGCCAGACCCGGAACAACTACTTGTAGATCATACAAATATATGTTCCTTGCGGGAATCGAACCCGCGACACGCAGCGCAGCAGTCAATCGCTTAACCACTGTGCCAACCGTGCCGTCAAAAAACTTTATCACTAAGTAATGCTCAACATAAATTCCTATGTCATAATAAGGATCATTGATGAATTCAAGTATATGCAATTGCAATAAAATAAATTTTAAAAGGTATCCAGCATACAAGTATGATTTTGTGTAGAGTACATTTTATATTAATTTGGTTATTGCCAAACAAACAATTTGCAATTCAAAAACAGTGCACTTTGTTAGCACTTCAAACCAATTACACCACCGAAATATTCGGATCCCGCGAATGTTTAAGCTGTATAAAGTAAAGCAATTAGCTTCATTAATGTTAAAATGCTTCGAGGCTAATTATTATGGCGTTAAATGTTTCGGTTTTGGCTTCAGCAGTAGGTAAGGTCGAAAAAAGGGCCTCGATACACAAACCGTAAAACCCCAACAACGTAAAGAGAGACCTTGTGGATAAGTAGCCGCACGGGTCAATCGATCAGGTTAAGCTACACTTGCCGCATTTGGTCCGTGGATGATCTTTACATATCAAAACCCCTCCGTGTCTCGGAAAGCACGTTAAGCCGTTGGTCCCGGCTGTCATTCGTGGATCTTTGACAGTCATTACGGGTCGTCAAAAGCCCGAAATTCTGACAACCAGTCTTACCAAGGGGTATCGTATTACCCAGTAACTGAGTTGTAGAGGTCAGATAGGCAGTCACTTCATGTAAAATACTGGTATTCAGCTGCATCCGGTTAGACTGGAAGCTGACCCCAACATAGCTGGGAAAAGGCAGGCAGATGATGACGTAAAGAGAAACCTAAGCCTGCCTATACCTTTAACTCTGCCACTCTATTGCATTAGTTGTGATTGAGTATTTAAAACTAGATTCGGTCTGGCGAGTCATATTAGGGTAGGTACACGCTAGGAAATAATAATAATTTTAAAGGGTCGCCGTTATCGAAATCGATAAGGAGGACTATAAGGTATGCTGATCATTTAGAGAATATCAGAAACCAACCCGCTAACCTACAGAAAGAAAGAAATAAAATACGTTTATTTGCCGTAAACATGACGCATAAAAAGAACACAAACAAAAAAAAAAATAAGTTGGGGGAAAACACGCGTCACATTCACGCAAAACGGCCATAAAAGGTCTAAACTTTGTAAATGAAGGTTCATTTAAATACGAGTGGAATATGTACTAGTTTTACGTACGATGCTTGCAGCTCGTACAACCAACTTTGCTACCTTGTTGACTAACTAATATTTTCTAGCACAGAATTAAGTATTCTTTCTGGATGATAACGATGCGGACGAGTACTTTGACGCCTAAATATCCTTTTGTTTTTGTATGTATTTATATAGTTAGTTAGTCTTTTAATTTAGTACCTAGTGTAAATAGTTATTTAAGAGATTATAAAAAAAAGTATTCTTGTATAGCTACTTCATATTTTAATGAGAGAAGAATAAAGGTTCTATCTATTCAGAATTTCAATACCTAACAATATTAAATTCTAAAAGTTCATAGGCAGGAAAAAAAATCTTATATTGCTCCTCGTGCCTTTATAAATAATGAAGACAGTTTTGATCTATTAAGAATTTCAATACTTATTTAATAAAATTAATCTCTGAAAGTTCACGTTCTAATAATTGCGGACAACTAAAACCACTCACAATCATACAACCCAAAAAAACATAATTCCAGCAAACCAATTCTCGTTCTCGACCTCATAACCTCAGCAATCACATTATTGGCTCCAAAATCGGCTGTCAATAACCGAAAGAAGCTATATTATCCGAATCCCGTTTTCAATATGAATGCTGGTCATACTAACCCGGACGTACGAGGTCAGTAAAGCGGGCCGTTATCCAGAATGGACTGTTGTTAGTTCGCGACAATGAGAGCCATATATCAGGTTGCGGGGTCCATATTCGTGTAATGAACACAGCGATCACTGCGAAACAGATGGAGCGTCTACCATCAGACATTAATTCCCTCATCAGCGGGGTAAATGAGCGGTGGAAGTGATATCAAGCTCGTCTGTGTATCAGGTATTGGTTTAGGGTGAATGAGGTTAACGTGAAAATTAAAGTTGAATTTTGTGTCGATTGGAAAGTTTTTTTATGTAACTCTGATTTGACTAAAATGACAGCTGCGTTCAACCTTTTTTTGTTAATTGGACATTACTAGCTGCGCCCCGCGGTTTCACCCGCATATGTTTCGATCCCGTTGGAATATCGGGATAAAAAGTATCCTATATGTTAATCCTAGTTATTAACCATCTCTGTGCCAAATGTCATCCAAATCTGTTCAGTAGTTTTGCGTGAAAGAGTAACAAACATCCATCCATCCATCCATACAAACTTTCACATTTATAATATTAGTAGGATTTAGTATGTATTAGGTGTCATTTTGGTTTATCAAATTAAAAATCAGAGTACCTATAGGTGTTTATTTGCCAACGTTACTGACAGAATGATAGGTAGTCGGCATTCTTTACTCAGAATCTTATGATTAATCAAACACTGTGTTGACTAATTGTGAAATTCTTCCTTCTGTAACATGATCCAGACGTAACTATGCTACACTAATAGCTAATAAAAATTTTAGAAGTGAAGAAACTATGCTAGCGACTAATTACGATTTTAAGAAGTCGTAAATGTGCTTAGATAATAGCATTATTGCCGATTTTACCGTTTCGAGTCCAAGTAAAGTTATGTATATTTATTTGTGCTTATATTTATATGTAATTAGGGACATATTAAATTTATAGTTTTAATAGGTTTATGCGTATATATAAATTATATTATAAATTTAGATTTAAAATATTCATTCCTCATTTTCATGATTGCACCTACCACATTTTGTGTCTGCATCACCCAAAAGCTGACTGGTAGAAAATACCCTTGGCATTAATTCCGCCTCTGTAGTTACATGTATGTGCTTGAAGTATTAAATAAATAAAGTACCATTCACTTCAAATATTCAAAGATAAAGTTATTAAGCTTTATCTGTACATGGTGATATAGGGAAACAGGGGGCCTACTCCGAAGTGCAAAGTGCGAATGTTCGGATCGGACCGACACATGGCCGAACCGAATATTATTGAAAAATGTGAAAAAAGTTCGGATCGGCTCAGTTGGGTCGGGACCATAGTCAATATTCGAAAGAGTGTAGGAGTGTAGGGTCGGAACCGACCGAACCAAATAGTAACTTCGTAGCAGGAAACGGCCGAACATTCGGCCGATACTACTTCGGAGTAGACCCCCTGGTTCGACCATATTTTACTACTCGTTGGCAGTCATTCTAAAAAGCTTAAACGGTCAATGGACACAAAGAAACACAATAGAAGTTTTATTGTTTTTACTTCTGGGGACGTTTAGTTTCCCGCAAAGTGTTAAGCATTATTTCGAGTCAAAACTGACACACTAACCTACTTTTATTTCCTCCGTTTTAAACTCTATATTTATTCTGAAGGTTCATTTCAGAATACAGACCCAAAATCAGTACCAACAGCTCAGCCTACCTCCTTCAAGGTAAACAGTTACTTAGCAGTAGTGTTGTGACCTACACTCGTAAAGGTCTATGAAGATGTTGTGTTAAATGTGGCCGAACGGAAGCTTAAGAGGCCAGCTCTGTTACTCAGAGAGTAATAGACGTAGCCTTTCTATTCCAGAGTGGCAAGGCTAATGGAGGGCATCTGTATCTATGTTTGTTATTGTGATGTACGAAAGTTACCAGAAAATAAAAATAAATACGTCAAGTCTACCCATACTAATTTTATAAATGCGAAAGTATCTTTGTCTGTATGTTACATTTTTACGCTTTACTGAACAGATTTGGATTTAATTTGGGATATGAGTAAGGGTATGGGAAACTTTTTATTCCGGTAGTAAGTTTCCGTGGGATCATTTCTGACCTACACGTGGATGAAACCGCTGGCAAAAGGTATGTTTCCCAGATATTTAATGAAAAAAACTCCTGATAATATCGATGGTTATATAGGATTAGATTCGATATTACTTAAGTAGTTAAAGAACGATTTTGCTCATATCGAAGCCATCAAGCTTGTCCAAAAAACGAAATATATAAAACAATATTCTCCAAGACTAGGTTTTTGATAATAAAACTTATGTGTGATATGTAATGAACCTTATTTCCCCCGATAGTATTACGATAAAGTGGTCCTGCCCACGTTTTCTCGATATAAAAGGTTTCTTATTTTGAGCAAACTACGTCTTTGTAGTCTTTTGTCATCGTTTCTAAAACGGACATTTATAAATCTCGGATTGTCATAAAAAAAAGCAAGTACAGACATGGAATTAGTATGATGTACTCATCACAATAAATCAATTCTGTTCTCAAAGAGTATTTAACACCAATTTCTGGTGCCTTATGGTCCTGGGTGCTTACCATCGGCTCATAGAGCAGGGCAGAAGTTGAACTGCACTGCTTTTTTGTAATCATAAAATTTTTAAAGCCCAAAAACGATGCCTACGAGCAATATTTGGTTTGAAAGTTACTGACAGCTGTGTTCCAATTTTCAAAAGTCATCATTTATTGACATTTCCGTGCCTATACATTTTAGAAATTGCTCTTTTTGTTAAATGTAATCGACGGCTATTTTTAACTTTATCGGAAAGCAGATACCGAGATGTAACTTTGCGATCTCAATACCAAAACTTGCTACGCACAGGTGGACATAGGACTGCTTTGTTGAGGAAAAGTGTTTTTGGTATGGCACCGGCTATTTTTAACCACATTCCTAATTCCATAAAAGAGGAACCAGTAACAACTTTCAAAAAGAAACTAACTGCACTTTTGGTCAATAAATGTTACTACTCCGTATCGGATTTTCTAGCTGAAAAATTTTAGTTGCATCAATGTCTGTATGTTTGTTGATGAATTGCATCAATGTTTGCATGCCAAAATGGTAGAATGTACAAGGATTCTTTCATATTATTGTAACCACCTTATTGTAAATACCTACATTGTGAGCAAATAAATGAATATTATATTCTATTCTATAGAACAAAAAGCAGTAAGCCCCCTGATTCAAAGTTACCTTCCATCATTACAGAATTTTCAAACTGAATCTTCAGACAAGAAAAAAAATCGTTCAAGCAAAACTGCTGAAGCCACTTTTTCATTTACAAATCAACGCTTAAGAAAGGAACTACCTAAGTATTTACCTTACCTTAGGTAAATACATTAGACAGCGGAGTTCACAAAGAAAATGTGGAACCTTTAAATACTGAGCTTATTTTCTCGAACGATCTCTAAACGACCACTTAGCTAATTACCCCCATCAGTTTTTTGTACTTCTAGATCGTGACGCAAAGCAAACACGATAACAAAAGTTGGAAAAATAAAAGTCTTGGTTAATTTTTAATGTTAAAAGAAGTTTAACAGGATAATTCTGGTTGGGCTAGAAATCGACGCGAAGCAAATTTTTAGGTAATTAACAATAGCTGATCGCAGTAACAAATAAGGTTGTGTGTTGTGTGTTAATTTAATCGAATGACCACCAAAATATGAGATATTTGCATTTTCATTAAATTAAAAAATTATGGATTTTTTTTTAGTTTAGGTAGTTCTTTAGTTGAATGAATTCCCTTTATTATCATTACATAAAATATGACAGTCAATCTGAATTTCACGTAAAAACCATTTAATTTTAGCGTCTATATTCCACGTGGTCGGTTTTATAATAGACAGCAACAGGGCCACTCTATTGGCTGGATCCGTCACCTGTCAACTCCATTACAAGATTGATTAGGCCAGTGACAAAACAAAATTCAAAACGCCTTTACAGAGCTTCCGTAACTTTGTCTTCTTAAAATCTGCATTTATTTAGGAGGATAAAAATATTTCCACTGTATAAAGTTCTAATACTAAGGGCTGATTTTTCAATACTCAGATAACTTTTGGACGAATGTTTGACCTATAACATAGGATTTTCCTAGCACCGGAGTCATTATTCACAAAAAAATTGAGCACAAATGTAAGACTTACCATTACATAATAATGTAACATGGATTGTATTTCTTCTTTTTGCTAAATAAACTATTATTATTTAGCGAGGAGGAGCGAGATTTAAGCGAGGCCGAGGCCCAGCTGTGGGACATTAATGGCTAATAAAAAATAATCCTAACTAAAAATATCAACAAATTAAAATTCCTCCGCGTCACTGTCGTCTGATAATGTACCCAAGAGACTGACGGCATTGCCACGTTATATGGCAATACTTCGGCTCTGGCCAAAGTAAAAGTCAGTACGTCTTGGATCACGGGAAGTGTCAACCTTCCTAATAGATATAAATGATGCCTCATATTAGAGAAACAGACTGTTTTTATTACCTGAATAATTCGAAGCCATGAAAGGGAAGGTTGTAATAAGGATTTCCTTTGAAGGTAAATTAGTTTTCATAGTGTCTGTCTGTCTGATAAACAGTTAGTTTGTTTATTAAAATAAGATGAAATATTATTCAGTCTTCAAATATGCTAAATAGAAAAGTATTATATTTTTTTATGACAATTTAAGTCGTTTTGGTTTCATGAAGAAGTACTACATTAGAATTCTTGATTAAAGTTTTTGATGTCGTTGAATTTTGGCTACAATTTTTACCGATTCTTTATTCGGCAGGGCTTTAATCAAGAGTCAATCAAAATAAATTTAAAGGATTCTTCTCGAAAACTATAGAATTGCAGAGTTTTGTACAATCTATTTTTCGGGGACCCGTAGTGTCTGAGAACCTAACTTTGTTGGCTAATCGTCGTATGTTTTTGAAACAAGGGGTAAAAATATATCTACGAGTCCTACTAACTTCTGCCTGCGACTTTGTCAGCGTGAAATATCTTGTTTCCCCGACCAACCCCGTCGCATAGCATCGCCTGCCCGTGCCTTTAGCGTTCTTTCTGATTTTTCTTATTTTTGCCTGGCTCCTAAGGATCCTAACGTGATGTTAAATAGCCTATATATATATATAGCCTTCTTCAAGAATTGGGCTATCAAAAGAAAAAAGAATTATTCAAATCCGACCGGTAGAGAGATTGCCCCTTATATACAAACAAACAAACTAACAAATTTTACCTCTTTATAATATAAGTATAGATTTCAAATAATAATTGATATTAGCCGATTAAAATAAAAAGAAAAAAAAACACGAACAGCCTAGGAAACCTTTTTTAAATAATATTTCATGTAAATATTAAGAGCATAAATAAAGAACGCTATAAATACTCTTAGGTAATTTCGTTATGGAAAACAAATTCCGAGTACCTAAATATTAAAATAAAATAAGTATGAATAAGAACTTGACGAAGGTCTTCTAAGAAATAATGTTTAGATAGAACAAAAACATCTTTTAGTACTGTGTCAAGAGTTAATGAACTGCCAAAAAAACATTTTAAGTGACTGAAATACAAAAAAGTTTAAAGGAAATACCTTTTTACGCTTTAATAACTTGTCTTAGATGTCATGAACACAGGCAGTACCTAACTGTAAAGGTTTAAAAATACAACGTATATGATTTTAATAAAGAGGTCGCTTAGCTTAATATATTTTTGTGGGCATCTCTGCATTCGCGTGACTGCTATGTGGCAATTGATATGCAAATGTAAAGTATCTAACCAGCATGTTGGCGCTAGTTTTGATTTATTCAAATATCTTTTTATTTATGCACTCGACCACATTTTTGTTTAATCGTTTGAGCATGAATTGATTTAAACTCAAAGCATTTATTTCCTTCAAACCATTCACAGGCACAATTGAATTGTCAAGAAGTCGGTTAGTTAGTCAGAAAGTTGAAGCCAGCTGCCCGTTCCAAAACGTAGATCTTCATGGAGGTGACCGGGCAAGAAATTCCATGGACAATCTTTTAAATCAAGATAATTACAAACAAACAGAATATAACATAATATAAAGCTCATAATAGATTATATTATGCTTTAGTATTTTCCATCCAAGATGTTTTTTATACCTAGAAATTTACCATCATTGGCATAAATTTTTCTTCCGTCAGTTACCGCATCGCAACTGCCCTTTTGTACAGTGACGACAATGTTTTTTTCTGTACAACATGACTGCTATAATGCTATCTATATTACTGTATTGAAAATATTGTCATAATACATAACCATGCTGGGCCAGCAAATATGCAGGAGAATCGTACACAAACATTTCTATGCTTTTTGCTCACGGGAGGGGGAATGGCGTAACGTACGTAAAAAATAGCAATGGCCTTCATTTTGACATTTCAACATCATAAATTACATATATTTACGTTGATGAACGGACGAATAAATAATGCATAAATAAAGCAATTGATTAGCAATTTCCTTCAAAATCTTTCGGCTTGTAATTGAAAGTGTGTTCCGTAATTCGGTTGCTGGTCTTTGCAGTACCTTTCCATACTGTACAGCACCCTAATTGCGGAATACACTATCAGTCTCAAATTGAATAATTTTGAAGGATATTGCTAATCCATTGCTTCATATGTTCGAAAATTTTGTCTGCCCAACAACGTAAATAACGCAATAAATGTTGTTGAACTGTCAAATTCAAAACCATTGCTACTGACAGTGTGTTACCCCGTAATATTTTGTGGCAAAGAACGTACCTTTGCCACAAAATATTATAAAATACATAAATGTGGTTACAATAGTTGCACGGAGCGAACATACATTACCGAGCAGTCACGGGTTTTAACGCGAGATTTGTTAATGTTATGCACGTCTCAGGAAAATTGCATGGCTTGATAAATGCACACAATCACATACGTACATGACGTCACGTTCTTGGTATAGCAAAACAATTTACTGTTCAAATATGCAATAAGTTTCAGTTTTAGCTATTTGTCTGCCTAAAGGATTGTATGTATAAGCATAGCTCCGATAAATGATGATGATCAAGACATCAGCTGCAATGATAGGGTGGGCAGAAAAACTACCAAGAGACATAAAATACCATGATAACTGCCAAGAGACATAAAATACCATGATAACTACTAAGATACATAAAATACCACGATAACTACTAAGAGACATAAAATACCACGATAACTACCAAGACACATAAAATACCATGATAACTACCAAGAGACATAAAATACCATGATAACTACCAAGAGACATAAAATACCATGATAACTACCAAGAGATATAAAATACCATGATAAATACCAAGAGACATAAAATACCATGATAACTACCAAGAGACATAAAATACCATGATAACTACCAAGAGACATAAAATACCATGATAACTACCAAGAGATATAAAATACCATGATAAATACCAAGAGACATAAAATACCATGATAACTACCAAGAGACATAAAATACCTTGATTACTTAGTTTGTTTCATTTATCACCACAACAACCTTTTTCCAACAATTGTCACAAATAACCACAAAGAAAATATGGAAATAAGACTAAAACAAGAATAAGAAATAAGAACAAGAATAAAGTTTATTTGGACACAGTTCGTGAAACACAGAATACAAATAACAAAATAAAAAGTGAAAGTAATGTTTGACTCCCAAGATACAGGGACAGAAATGCCTATTTTGGGGGTAACCATCTAATCTATTCTTGTACAAATTGTGATTAATAAATAAATAAAATTTGAAATGTTTTAACAACAATAGCGTGTGCCACACGGCTGCGATAAAAAGGTTAATTTCAGCATAAATTTCTATTAATGCCAGACAGATGCGGTCTGGCGCTGATTTTCTAATAACGTTAAGGACAAGTGACGGTCAGTACAAAAAGTCTCAACATACCTAATACATCTTTTTATACTTATCTATAAATAAACAAGTAATCAAATATAATACAAAAACCAAAATACTTCAACCTCATTGGAACTTATGAGCCATTGTGTCCGAGTGCCCATTTAGTATTTCGAGACCTCGCCAAGCGGTTGGTCGACTCTTCAGGTGACCAGATGGCTGGCTTATTTTTTGGCCAAAGAATAAGCATTACCATACAACGTGGCGATGCTGCCAGCCTTTTTGTGGTGCCAGCCAGTGGTGAAGAGCGGAAGTTTTTGGGGGAGTGTCTTTTGTAATTTTGACGTTCGAAAAGTGCTGATCCTCAGCCTAATTTGCATAAATGATTTTTGTTTTTTTTATTGATTTTTTGGGCACGTTTCCTATTGACAGTAATGAGGACGAGTTTTTTGATGCCCTTTGATTATTTCCCCTCCTTTTTATATACTTGTGTACATATTATTATTTTAAGACAGTTAGCTTTTTAAATTATGTAAATATCAAAAATTAAAATAAAACCAAAAACAACTCTCAGAAATCACCACTAAGCTTCACAATAATTAAACAATGAGTTATTTCGAGTGCCAAAATGAATTCAATTCTTGCATTATATTTTACAGAATGATAGTCAACTAATTACTTTAATCTTTCACGGTTCCTCTCACAATAAATTAAAAAAAATCATAACAAATGCTAATTAAAAATCATGATTAAGGAAAATTATTACCCTTAAACCAAAAGGGACTAATAACAATGAATAATATTGTGACGAGTTTATTAACAATATCGTTGATACGACACTGGGTCCCCCAGTACGGGGCAATGACGTAATCAAATTGTACCCTACACATCTGACGTACCCCAGAGGGGTAAACACACGGTTACCCCTGGTAATGGGTACGATCATAGACTAAAACTGAGAATTATAATTGCCTACATTTTCGGGACATACGATACGTTCAACACAATCAGGGGGTCTACTCCAAAGTAGTATCGGCCGAATGTTCTCTAAAAAAAAAAATGAATGCATGAAAAAACCTAAAAAACAGATATTAACAGCATGAATGTGTAAATTAAGTTGATTTAAGAATGACTAATACTTTGAAGAAGTTATAAAAGTCTATCTAGTTGTGCAAATTGAATATCATGAGTAGTTATTACAGTTATTTATCCAAATACACACATTTGTTTACATTTTTGGAAACTAAATTGTGAACGCAGAATACCTACATGAGTTTCGTTTCTGCTCGAATTTCTTATTCCATAGTTTGAAACAGTGTTGGGGTGTAAGAGGGTGATTTATTACGCGCTAAACGGATTGGCTGCTGAGCCGAAGATTTGCTGTATCGTTGGACTATGCACATTCGAATAGGGGCTGCTCTTGGTTCGTGTTTTTTAATGGCATCTATAGTCTATTAGGTTTTGTATGAATGATGTATGAGGATGGCTATTGATGTTGAATGCATTATAGAGGTATGAGGAACAGGGTGTAAACTTCACTCATTCACTATAGAAAAGGGAGGATCCTCCGACCAGGTGTTGTGTCTGGCTGGCAATTGCCTAACGACTGATGTCGGGAAGTTTGTATGTATGCTAATTGCTCGGTAAACTATGCTTGCGAGATGCAGGATTTGCGTGACGTCAGTATGACGCGTTGTTCGCATGTGGCGTTGTAGATATCGCTACAGCTTGATAGCTGGGAGAATGGGCAATTATTATATTTTAGTTTAGGAATCATATACATAATTATAGAGGGTCACTTTAAATTAGCTAGCGAAACTCCGCAGACGAGATGAGCATCGATATCTCAACATCATAAATCAAAAAATAAATTAAGATAATGAGAAAAAAAAAATTGTGTGGAAGTTTCACAGTTGTGATGATATCGATATCTAAATACGTTAACCCGTAACTAAAAACGCTCAAAATCTAATCGCACTCTCGTCTCAGCGACAATCAAAGTCAAAAACTTGTCAAAAATGTAGGGAAATTAGAAGTATTTTTGACAGATTGAGACTGAGATTAGACTGTGAACGTTCTTAAAATTACGAGAATTTCCCCTCAGATGTTCTCAACGCTCAAAGTTCAACTAAAAAACCAAGTTGCGGAAACCTGTCCCTATTATCTATTACCTATGAGAATGATGATGATGATGAGTGTAACTAACAGATGAATGACTAAACGATGCCTAACGAAACTATAATTGCTCGTAAATCATTCAACCTAAAACATAGATACTCCACATAATATATGCATACGACCACTTCTATAGTAAGATGAATAAATAGTCTCACGTTACGTAATTCAGTAATTTCCACTTCTCGGTATATTAACCCTTTACAAGAAGCTACAGTAACAGTACAATAAAATTACCCATTTGGTTAGATAATAGGTATGAGACTAAAGGAAGAGAAAGTGCAAACATACTATTGTACAGACGCCAGCACATCAAGTTACTACAATCTGTCAAATTTCTTTATTAGATTTTCAACTTTATCGCTAAAGCATTAAGGTTCAAGGTTGATTGGGAAAATTTGACAGTTTCGGGTAGCTTGACCTGCTGGCGTCTGTACTATTATTATAGTATCTGCCGCATCAAAGGCTAGACTCCGTTGAGATGGGCCACTAAGGCCGAAACAGTCTGGAATATGTTTTGAGTAGATTTTGTCCTACAAATGTTCTATGTCACGAAGTCCGTTTGGCTATGAATGTTGTCAACCGTGCTCATGCACATTGTTTTTGTGTGCGTAACCTCGAGAGCTCTCAGTGTCGTTCACACACACACACAAGCGCACTTATCGGGATACGTCACTACTACAATCAAAGCCGAACGGACTTCGTGAAATAGAATATCTGTAACTCGTCTTCGGGCTATTATTAAGTAAACATCTTTAGATCAAATGTCATTTGTAATTTTGTACCTACTGTTACTAAAGTATTCTTGCTTTGACAATAACAAAAAAAAACTCCGGAATATCAGTAGCAGCCAGAAGTCTGGATTTGTCCCCGATTGATAGCAATAGGTTCGCCACCTACACGGGACTAGACATAACTGGCGAACTGTGAGTATACTATAGGAATACTTCTGCCTAACCCTTTGGGAAAACAAGCGTGATGTTATGCGACAATAACTAAAGGTTATAATCATACATACAGAACAATTATACTAAGCAATTGTACCTAGTTGTAATACTTAAAGTTAACGTTATTACTAACTAGCGGTACAATATGTTACGGAAGGGTAAATGTAATGTTCTACAATTAGAACCTCTTTAATTATAATGACCGCAGTCTACATGGCACCTTAATACAACGTTAAATTTTGATCGTTTTACCTAATCCTTAAAAGGGGTCATTATACTCATCATTATGAACAACTTTTACTAGGGGACCAACCCTGAAATCGTAAAAAAAAAATCAGTTCATCCATACATTGTGTCGAGTTATGGGAACTATGGATCTACTGACTTGTTTATTCACGATTTCAGGGTTGGTCCCGTAGTAAAAGTTGTTCATAATGATGAGTGCAATGACCCCTTTTAAGGATTAAAACGATCAAAATTTAACGGTGTATGTAGATAGCAGTCTGGGAAATCCATCCTTACTCATTCGTTCCATTTGCTTGCTACAATTTATTGTGCTTTCTAACCCTGCGTTTACACCCTTATACAAGTTGACAAGAATTGTCAAAAACATGTATGATGCATACTGCCGTTGTTTCGGACATGTTTTGTCAACAATTTAACCGACTTCAAAAAAGGAGGAGGTTCTCAATTCGGATGTTTGTATTTTTTTTTATTCACCGTTTTGACCAGCTTTGTATCCAACTAGTCTTTACAACTTATTTTAGATATAAACGATAAAAGAAAACGATAGACACAACATAAAGAATAGCTGTTTTATATTATACCTTCATGCGGACAAAGAGGAAGGGTTAGCGAAATTATAAAGAACAAAAGAATTAAAACCATAAAGCCTTTATTAATTATTTTAAGGACTATAAAACGGAAAATACGCGTTTCACAAAGTGTTCACATCTTTTTATCCATCAGTCAAACTGCCGGAATATCAAAAGTGGTTCGCCGAGAAAGCCTTTTGATATTTCATCTTTTATAAAAAATTTCCACAAGCTTTGTATTTCAAGGAAATTGGTAATGTTTTGGGTGACGACTAGGTATCACTTTTCACAGTGCTAAAAGTTCCTTATAGCAGGAATATGAATTACTTATCTTATATTAAATATTTACATAATTTAAAAAGCTAACAGTCTTAAAATAATAATACATAATATGTACCTACAAGTATATAATAAGGAGGGGAAATAATAAAAGGGCATCAAAAAATTCGTCCGCATCGCTGTCAATAGGAAACGTGCCCAAAAGGCTGGCAGCATTGCCACCTTTTATGGCAATGCTGATTCTTTGGCTAAAAAATAGGCCAGCCCTCTGGTCACGTGAAGAGTCATGAATCACTTATCACTTATCTTGAAATTGAGTGAGGCCAAACTTAAAGAAAATTTCCTGCTATTTCTTTTAAAAATAGCAGGTAAGTATCGACTAATGTAACTACAGTTCGTTTACAGTAATTTTAGCTCTGACAGCAGCAACCTACCCGCAACCTTATTGTAACGATAATAAAGATCACAATCATTTTGGCAGACTTGTCAGGGGCAGCAACCCAATAGCAACCTTATAAAAATGGTAATAAAGGTCACTGCGATTTGTAGAGTGATGCAAAATCAGAGGTAAAATAACCGTGAACGGACTGTACCTCTACAATCAGCTGTTTAAAATCTAGAAGACCTATAAATTTCTTAAAATGTTCCTTCAATGAGACAATCGAACTCCTTTCGATAACCGTAAGAATGGAGAATTATCCCAACAAACTTCAAACGAAGCGACACTGTCACAAAACAGCAAAACATACGTCTCTTATATTTTAAACAATCTTTATAACCAAAGAATTTACTGTGACTTGACACATATTTCTTCCATAATTACGCCCATTTATTTTAACGCCTTCAAGAATCTCGGACGGACATTTGATCAAAGTAATCTGAGGCAATTTTCTTGCGGAACCCGAGTCTTCTCTACGGGGACGTGAAAAAAAAAAGATCCAGAAATGGCCACTTGGAACAACAATGGTGATTTAAAAACACAATACAGATGTGGGGGAAACTGATGGATTGACAATGTGTGCAGAGTAGGGATGTGATGCGACTGATTTGCTCTTTTTTTTTTGTGTAAATATTGGGTTGAGATAAGTGCTTTAGTTCGGGACGAAGAACCAATAATATAAAATGATTTAATTTCTTCATCGAACAGGTTAGGCTACGCTTGCCGTAGTTGGCCCATGGATGGGTGGCCATCGTTACATACCAAGACTCCTCCGTGCCTCGGAAAGCACGTTAAGCCGTTGGTCTTGGCTGTCATTCGTGGATTTTTGACAGTCGTTACGGGTAGCCAGAAGCCCAAACGTCTGACAACCAGTCTTACCAAGGGGTATCTATTACCAATTAACTCGGTTGTGGAGGTCAGATAGGCAGTCGCTTCATGTAAAATACTGGTATTCAGCTACATCCGGTTAGACTGGAAGCTGACCCCAACATAGTTGGGGAAAAAGGCTAGGCAGATGATGGTGCGTTCATATATTGGATATAACTTTGCTTAAATGCTTTCTAGGCTATTTTTTTAAAGAAAAACGTCAAACGTAACTTGACAGATGACGTGGTAAGTATTGTGACAAACCTCTATAATTTTTTCAGGCTTATTAGTTACCCCAATATCATAAGCACAAAAACTAATATCAGATTTTATTTGTTTCACTCTCAGCTCAAAGGGCACATAAATATTAATTTCCAGTTTCCAATGCAATATCGACACCCCTCACTAACTGGCGTGCGGGCCATAGGGAGCGAAATGTGCAAACAATTAGAAAGGAGTTCTTTTTTGCGCCCTTCTCTAGGGGTGACGCACAATGGCACTTTATGTCAACGACATAGCTCGCGTCTATTTAAATGCGGCCGGCTCTATCTTGCACTAGACATCTGTTACATTCACACCGACCGTAAATTATATTGTAATGGCACTGGAATATAATCGGATCTCCTTTTTTATGATAAATGAATCGGATTTATTTTTGTATTTTAATGTCTGACTGTGAGCGACGAAATTGTTTTGTATTATTTTTGATGCCTCGGTTCACACAATTATTGGGATAGCAAACGTTCCCACTGCTGGGACCTTCGATCAATAACAGTACTAGATTCCCGCTAAGCGCTTCTAAAACGGCCCGAAAAATAAGACCACAAATACCTTTGTGGTCTTATTTCAAATTAGTATGTTTTTAACCTTATTACTTAGACTTTAAGTTTCATTTTAGAATGAATGACTGAAAATTTAAAAATAGATGTATTTTATTTTCAAGCGACATTTTAAATATATTTTGCATTGGTAATTAAACTTTATGTTTAAGCATTATGGTTTATAATAAACTGAAGTTGTTAATATTATTAAACTTTTGCTAAGAAATGTAGATGTTTACGTGTGTGCAAACGTGGCTACTTGAGCGACAGATTTTTGTTCTTGATCCTTAATCTAGTACCTACTATTATTGATCGAAGGCTGGGACACAGGCATCCTCTCTGTGAGAGACAGTGGGTCGTAATCCACCACGCGGGCCCAGTGCGGGTTGGTAGATACCACGTCTTGGAGTTTTTGGTTAAAGCATAATAATTTCCTTCATCGTTTCGAGAGCAGTGGTGATGAAATAAATTATACAAGGTAAAGCGCCTGTGTAAAACCGGTGACCATTGGGGTAGATGAGCTCTTGAGTGGAGACTGCGAATCGGTAAACGTAAACACCCTCAAGCTAGGTGGAGCGACGATCTTCGCAGGATGGCTGTTAGCCAGCTGGATGAGAGTTGCCGAAAATCGAGTTGAATGGCGTGCAATAGGAGATGCCTATATGTCCAGCAGTGGACTGCTATACGCTGATGCTGACGCTGATACGCTGACGCTGATGGAAGCGCCTGTCTGGTTTTGAACCCACACGACCTAAAACTCGTAAGTCGGGGCCACTTCACTCTAGGCTACTGCTCAATTATTTGGATAGGTACGCAATTGAGTATCACGAATCTACAATATTTAGTAGGCATCAGGTAAGGTATTTGTGTACTGTAGAGGCTTGTCTGCCGAAGACGACCTCATATGATGTAGGCCGGTTATATTTTAGCGCGGGTTACTTTCGAACGTTCAAGCTAGTGTCAATTATTTTATATTAGGATTTTTGGTTTAGAACAGGGAGTGATAATTTAGACGTAAATATGTAAAGACGTGCTCATAATATAATCTTAAGGATTCGTACCGTTGTTTGATTCCTCCCGTTACCTCAGAGGGCTCGTCTATCTTATTGGGATGTTCGAGCCGTTTGGGGTTGAAACAAACAAGTGGGACTCAGAAGTCCCACTTGTTTTTTCGAGACATCACCAAGCGGTTGCTCGACTCTTCACGTGACCCTCTGGTTACGTGAAGAGCTGAGAGTGAAGGGCTGGCCTATTATTTGGCCGAAAAATCAAAATCGCCATACAACGTGGCAATGCTACCGTCCAGCCATTTGGGCACTTTTCCTGTTGATGCGGACGAATTTTTTGATGCCTTGTGGTGGTTTTTCCCCTCTTTTTGTTAATTATTATTTATATTATTTTAAGTCTGTTAGCTTATACAAATATTATGTAAATATAATAATTATATGTCTTTAATAAAGTAAAAAAAAACAGAAATAATAAAAATTACCCAGAAATACAAAAACACGAAGTCAAAGTAAACTATAGAGAAATAATCACCTCTGTCGATTTAAACAATATTGTTCAAGTCGACACAAAGGAGAGTGACAAGCTCACCCCGCGCGTATGTAAATCTATTCAAAAAGATTCTTTTGATAACGGTCTTTTGTAAGCTGAAGTACGACCTAAAGTCCCATTTTTCTCCTAAATACATAAGCACTGGCAATCGGAAAACTCAACGCGGGATCCACTCCGTGTGAACCTATTCGATCTCATGCATTTAAATTCAGAATTAGTCGAAAGCCTTGCCGCAGACCGACTTTTTGCCGAAGGTGAGCAAGCTATTCTTCGGATTTCTCTTTAATACCGCTTTCATTGAAAACGTGATTGATTTAATGGCCTTTTGTATACTATAAAAACTTTAGAACTCGACTTCGCTTTTAGAAGTGTCAAAACGAAAAATAAAAACATTGATTTTGTTTTAAAAGTTTTGCTTTTCGAACAGAGACCAGTAACCACGTCTTTCCAGTTTGTAAGGGATGTGGTGTGACAACATAAATAATCTATCCGAAGACAGCCCCGTGTGTGGCAGGCAGAAAAATGTATAAAAGGATGGTGGAGGTCGGTTCGTTACGTTTTGTCGGTCCCAGGGGCGTGCCTTGCGCGGTGGGCTAGTAGCACTGTAGGTATATGAATGTTTTATGCTAGCGTCACAATTCAGATTTGTATCCACTAGTGGAGTAAGTTTATAGCCCGCTCTTGTCCCACGTCGGGCAATAAAGGGGCGTGTTTATTGTTTTCCGTATTGCGAGTTCAAGGTTTGGCCGCTTCGGCGCGATTTTATTGCTCCTAAATTGTGCCATAAAGTAATGCCATGATTAAGTACAGCGCTTTTGGTGAGGAATATTTGATGATTGTATTTATTTATGCTAATTAGGCAATGGAACCAACAGTAATAAGGGTTAAGTATAGGTCCTACCTTTTTGACTCGACTTAAGACAAGTCAGTCAAGTCATCATCATCTGCCTAGCCTTTTCCCAACTATGTTGGGGTTGGCATCCAGTCTAACCGGATGCAGCTGAGTACCAGTATTTTAAATGGAGCGACTGCCTATCTGATCTCCACAACCCAGTTACTGGGTAATACGATACCCCTTGGTAAAACTGGTTGTCAGACTTTCGGGCTTCTGACTACCAGTAACAACTGTCAAAGATCTACGGATGGCAGCCGGGACCAACGGCTTAACGTGCTTTCCGCGCGGCACGCACGGAGGGGTCTCGGTATGTCAAGATGGTCACCCATCCACAGACCTACCGCGGCAAGCGTAGCTTAACCTGATCGATTGGCCTGTGCGGCTGTTCTTATTTAGCCACGGGCCCCTCCTCGACTTAAAACAGGCATATTACCAATATTGAACCGTAAGTACTTACACAGCTTAGGTAATGTACTTGTCTTATTTATTTGAGTGAGGATAAAAAGTATTTCAGCCTGTGTGAAAACAATTTCAAAAGACGCAATGTTAAAAGAAAACAACCCTTATTTTTTTCTAGTTTTTCCGGGTCAACACTTGTATGAGGAAAATATCATTTCCTCATTTTGACGTGGCTAATTTAATATTTATTTATACGCTATTGTGTAACGGGAAACTTTCCACTATATATCGCTGATACCTCTGTTTTGTAAAAAAGTATAACTTATTCAAAATTTTCTAGATGTAGCCTCAGTATTTACAGTACTTTTGAATTCATTATGAGATTCCATGAATAAGAAACCAAAATTGTCTCCATTTTATTAATTACGTTAAAATTTTATGCAAGAAAAATACTCGTGGTTTCCATTTCCCTTTTACCTGTACCCAAATTAATTATCTCCACGAAAATGTAGAAGAACTTAGCGTCTGTAACAATACTAAAACATCGTTCAAGAAATTAATTAACCTTTAGAACAATATAGAGTATTGAAGCATTTAGCAATTCATACTTTAATTAATATAGGGTAAGATTTTAGAGGGTCGATACGAGTATGAATAGGTTACAGATATAGGCAAATAATCCTACGATGTGTACATACCGAGGTACATATCGAGCAAACTTCATTAGCCGTTTGTTTCTCAACAGTTATATAGAACATAGAACGAATATTATATCTGGGGTTTGACTGTGTTAATTTGAGATATCGCTGGAGCAATCTATCAACGTGACCTTACTTTGAAGGGGTTAGCACGAAGGTTTAACTGTTCATACGTAGGTGTTGTGGTCTTGTTGGTTGTCCAGGTTAATTACCAATCAAGACTGATTGATATTTTGGACATTTCAGCTAGTTTCGACCGTAATCCAACAATAGATGCTCAAGTCTAATACTGTACCTATTCGAACCCAGCCTAATCTTAATGAGAAATTGAACCTTCAGATTATAATAATAGAAAACGGGCCCTTTAAATATCATAATCAAGTTTTAAATAGAATAGGTATCAAGAAGTAAGAAATTATTAACTCCTATGGTAATAGGTACAATATTCTAAGTTTACACACATGAGCGATACCTAATCCTACTATAATATTATAAACGTGAAAATTTGTACGGATGGATGGATAGATGTTTGTTACTCTTTCACGCAAAAACTACTGAACGGATTTGGATGAAATTTGGCATATAAATAGTTTGTAACCAGGATTAACACATAGAATAATTTTATACCGATTTTCCCACGGAATCGAAACTTTTCGGGTGAAACTGCGGAGCGTAGCTAGTACCAACATAAGTGTTACCTAATGTAGACTTTAAAATGGCCCCACACTGTTAGAAAATATTTGTAACAATGCTCAAGTTTAGGAACGATAAAAAATTGCCATTTTTACGTAAAAATGCTTCACAGTAAAATTAACTAACTTCAACAAACGAAATACTCAAAAGGCTGACTGTAAATTTTATGTTACATTTTGTTGTAAAATAAAATTGTTTCAGTATTTTAATTAAGTGAAACGTGACTATGCAGACTTTTATTTTGTTTTTGATTCATAATAGAAAAGGAGGTGTGAATCTAGCACCTATGATATTACATTTGTATGTATTTTTCGATACCGTTCCATTCTCACTTTTAATTTACACGACAAGACTGCCCATTGTATTACACCCTTTTCGTATTTTTCTTTCCCTTATTTGGTAGACAATGAAGAGTATGTATGTATCTAACACCAGACCACGAATCTATCTATTTTATGAGCAAAACCTTTGCGATCCCTTGTAACCCTACTGAGGCTACATCTGGCTAACAACCGTAGTAAACAAATAAAATATATACCACTGACACGTGAGCCTCAAATTACTCCAAATCTGGCACTAGGCAGCGTCCCCGGCCATACATACAAAATATGACATTTCCCCTTTATTTTGACCGTAGTGTACATAAAGCATATTCGTATAAATAACGAATAGGGATTTTTTGCGGGCGTCCGGGTTAAAACATTTGTGATAGGAAGGACACCTCAACTGGTTTATGTCTATACTGTACATACATATGTATGTATTCATATGTGAGTGGCATTTTATGTACGTCTTGTTATGCTCGCGGGTCTTGTAGGAACATGTTTTTGCTAGAGATTGCAGTCATGAAAAAAAAGATTACGAGACTCGCCAAAATATTGTGCGTGTCTCGGGAGTGCGATGAGAAGAATGAGGAAAATATGATGCTAGTGTTTTGCAGCGATGATTATTATCTTGGCGAGGTAAGGTTTTAGAAATTGATTATTTAAGTAGTATAGAGCACTTTTTTCAAGACACACACTCCTGCGATCTCGCGTGCAATAAATAGGTCTGAATCCGGTCTCAGCACAAAACTTAATTAATAGGAACGAAATAAAGATCAAATGAAACCCACAAAATAAATTGTCAGTTTTGTTCCCACGTCCTAATAAACCCGTAGTATTGATGGAGCGTTCAGAACTAATCAATAGGTCCATTAGTCGACCAAAGTCAATCTGAAGCATTTTCGTCGCGGAAAAACAAAGCCGTCACGGAACGAAAACCAATTATCTTCGCTTCAGCCTTAACCTATCGAATCGAAATAAAATGTAGAAAACACCAACCGGATGATTGGTTATTACTTTTCCTCGCCGCGAAACCTATCGACTTCCAAATTGGTGCCGCCGTAATAACTTCTCTTCGATTCGATATAAACCATGTGACATGTTCGGAACATTGAATATTACCTTTGGTGCTCTCCACGACGCAGTCTATCCTCCAGAGAACCAGGGCCGCGTATACAGTAAGTAGCATCTTGCCACCGCGGGAGCAAAATAATTCACTTTTATGGCCCATCTTCATACACAGCCAAATTTTCGGCAATGCCGCCCTTTATAGGCGAAAGTCGAAACATCACAACACCACTTTGTTGCTCGAAACAAAAGTCGTCGCAACACTGAACGTTATGCGACAGTTACGACGAACACTTTTACTGCAGCGAATTTATACTGAGCGACAAAAGTAATTTGTGTAGTATACGATGCATTGACACTGCCTTCCGTTTTATATTTCTTTGTTGTTTTATCTGTAACAAAAGAAAATGGAGTTAGGGACGGTTTGTGTTGAATTTTCACAGTTTAAAACGATTCATTGGTTTCGACACCACAGAGTTAACGTAGCATAGCTTTGACATAGCCCCCGGCTGCGTTCACATGGCGTATCCACTGTTTTGGAAGCTCGGATATAAAAATATCTTCTAAATATTTCAGTATGTTACAAAAATAATGCTAGCTTGAGGGAAAAATATTCGTAGTTAGAAAAAAAAAAAGCTGAACTCAGGTGGTGGATTAGTAATGCTAAACTAGGTTGTAGTAGCTTGTAATAATAAAACATTTACGATAAACCGGTTTCTTCGACGACGCTTATCTTGGTAAAAGAAAATTTACGAAAAAGTGTCGACGAAGGAAAACTAACATTGAAATTCTGTGTACATTTTACATTGTCCTCGTGTTGCTAGAAAGAAAATTGTATACATTCTGAAATCGCATCAATGTGATCGCGCTTTGACACTGTTGTAGATTTTAATAACATTACTTAAATGGCAGAATCAGACGTTGGACCAGAAGTAGAACAAATTTGGGGAATTTTAAACAATTGTATTTTAACCCAATCATGACAGGTTCAATTGGGAATGACGTTTTGGGCAATGTTCCAATTCACAGTTTCGCCAGAATATGTCATAAGATATTCTATACTAATATTATAAAGATTTGTATTTTTGTGTGTATGTTTGTAATCTATACTTATAATAATCTATACTTATAATAAATCTGTAGAAGTGAAAATTCTGTACATTGAAAATATCAAAAAAATAATTTACAGGGGGTGTTACTAGACCGACACCGAACCCAAAAATGTGATTAAAAATTTTTTTCTCTGTCTGTCGGTCTGTCTGTCTGTCTGTTTGTTCAGGCATCACGCAAAAACTACCGGTTCGATTACGATGAAACTTGGTATAATTATTCTTTAATATCCTGGGCACCACACTGGGTACTTTTTATCCCGGAAAAGTATATACAATAAAAAACAAACTTAATTTTGCGGTTCGATCCCTATACCCGATTACCACTGTCTGTACTGTACCAACCGCAAATACTAAGTTTGTCGTAGGTTGGGTCACCCGCAGTGGAGTTCATTTTTATTCCTTTTAGTTTTTAGAGGTATTTAGGTTTATTTTTATATGAGTCGTAGGTATAGATTTTAATTTTAAAGTATAGGTAAGTAGTATATTTGATAGTGTACGTAGTGACCGTAGGTTATTTTATAATACTGTTAGGTAGGATTAGTCATTCGTATAGATATTAGTTTTTAGAGATTTTGCTTATTTATTGAGTTTAGATTAGTTATCATCAGAAGTAGGTTTATTTAGGTAGGTATTTAATTTTCTGTTATTGAGTTTTTTTTTTAATTATGTAGGTACTTAGGTAAAGATATCATATAGGTACCCTCTTAATCACCACTAATGAGACACAATTGGTTTTCTATTGTTATTAGCCACAAAGGGCCCGCGAGATAGATGGCATTCTGGGGAAGCACATACATTTTATCCTGTTAGCACGTTCCCGTGGGATAATTTCCGACATCCACACGGGCGAAGCCGCGGGCAGAAGCTAGTGAATAATAAACTGAAAAACTAATGTGCCGATTTCAAAAATTCTTTCACTATTGGAAAGCTACATTCACCCTGAGTGATATAGGCTATATTTATTGCTAGAAAAGATTAGGGATCCTTACTAAAACTTAACCACCCGTGCGAAGCCGGGACGGGCCGCTAGTATTGTATATTTTTGCAAAATATTTAACACCAGTCATGTAGATTATGTAGTTTAATATTTTCTTTTTGAAATTGGAGGGAAAGTATTTATGTATTTCTGTTGAATCTGTATTTTTTTTGTACCTATTTCAATATTATGTCGAGTAAATAATAGGTACAGAACAGACTTTAGTAGCATATACTGCCTGGCCAGATATAAGCATCGTATATAGGTTTTGTTATCTTATGTACATATAAGAAACTTTGTGTGTTCTGCGTGCTATGAACCGTAACGCTACGATATCTTTTGCAAGCATCGACAGTAAAGGTTCAGTTCCTACTTCAAAGTTGAGTTCAGCAATGCTGAAATCTATTTATAAACGATTTCATAAAAGATGGAGGTTATGCATTCGACGAAAGCGATATAGGTACACGTTCCAAAACTATATATTTATGATGTTGTAATTTTCTTTCCAATCTCGATCCAAGCTTATACGTACCTCGCTTACCATTTTGGTTAAAATAATAAAAAAACTGGGCAAGTGCGAGTCGGACTCGCACACAAAGGGTTCCGTAACACTGTACAATATATATTATTTAATAACACCACATATTTAAAAAAATACACGTTCCTTGTATGAGGACCTTTTTTATTTTAATTATTTGCTGTTACAGCGGTCATAGTAGTCAGTCTGTGAGAAATTTCAAGTATTTACCTAACACGGTTCAAGAGATGCAGTCCTGTGACAGAGAGACGGACGGACGGACAGCGGAGGCTTAGTGATAGGGACCTGTTGGCACCTTTATCTAATCTTATAATCAACTTCATCATCATCTGCCTAGCCTTTTTCCAACTATGTTGGGGTCGGCTCCCAGCCTAACCGGATGCAGCTGAATACCAGTATTTTACATGGAGCGACTGCCTATCTGACCTCCACAACCCAGTGACTGGGTAATACCGATACCCCTTGGTAAGACTGGTTGTCAGACTTTCGGGCTACTGACGACCCGTAACGACTGTCAAAGATCCACGAATGACAGCCGGGACCAACGGCTTAACGTGCTTTCCGAGACACGGAGGGGTCTTGGTTTGTGAAAATGGTCACCCATCCACGGACCAACCGCGGCAAGCGTAGCTTAACCTGATCGATCGACCCGTGCGGCAGTTATTACTGAGCCACAAGCCCCTCTCCTTATAATCAACTTAACAACTAAAATCTTATTCACGGTAATCGCAGGTAGAAACTAAGAATATCAACGTAGAATCATCACTTAGGTACTGCAGTAATCCCATGAAGGGAATGGCGCTGCTTGCGTGAACAATTTTATTTTACGATAGAACCAACTAACTTCATGTTTATGGTCACGTATTCACCTACTAATGTAATGTACACAATTAGCCTGCCTTAGTCTTTGAAACTTTGGAAAATTCTAAGTACAGTTCAATGTTTAGGTAATTTTGTTTGAAAGCTATTAGCTGAGTAGGGAGACTTTTAGTTTGATCTTAAACTTATTATGCTAAGACATATTTGGAGAAACAAATTTTACGCAGACGAAATTGTGGGCAGAAGCTAATTAAAAACCCAAAAGTCTGACAACCAGTCTTACCGAGGAGTATCGTGGAAGTCAGATAGGCAGTCGTTCCATATAACATACTGGTAATCAGCTGCTTTCCGTTAGACTGGAAGTTGACCCCAACATAGTTAAGAAAAGTCTCGGCAGATTGATAGCGAGATGTATGTATGTGTATTATCTTCGTGTTCATTATTTTCGTGTTGTCTATCTCTTATATTGCACCTACCATGCTTTCTCTCTGCATCACCCTAAGTGCTCATTTATGGAGACGTGGGGAGTCACGCTTTAATTTGCGCTCCCATCTTCCGCTAACCTAAAACTGGTCGGTTTGATTGAGTATCCCGCGTGCGCCGCAGCGTTGCCCGCCGCGTGCTTGCTACACGCTTGAGGATTCGCAGCGGGCGCAGCGGCGGGCACCGCCACGCTTCCCGCCCCGCGTCTCTATGAACAACGTCTTATATTGCCATACGTTTGTGTTTACGCGTGCGATGATAAGTGTCGCTTGACGCGCCGCCGCGGCGGCGCGTCAAGCGACACTTATTTTTTTGACACTTATACTTTTCTGTTTACGGAGCGGCGCGCCGCTCCGTAAACAGAAAATCGTACGACGCGCCGCGAGACGCCACGCCGCACGCGACGCGCGACGGCCCGCGTCTCTATAAATGAGGCCTTAGGTTGACTAGTAGCAAAAACCACAGGTATTAAGATCTCCTTTGTACTATATTTTGATACTTGTGCAAAAAGTTCTATGCACAAGTAGGTGAGTACTCAATTGCACTATCTTCAAAAGCAAAATAACTCAAGCTCTTAAACTTAAAAAGATTTCCTTCAGTTTCTTTAGATATTTATGAATGGCCTCTGAAAGACGGTTACCTACTTAAAAATATTAACGTGGTGGAGGGGCGAACGTCGAGGGCTGCAAACTCGACATGTTACAGAAGTACTCTGTAGAGCCTCCTTGAGAACGAGGTCCTCGTCGTGAGGAAGCTAATGTCCTTTACTTAAATGATGTAAAGAGTACAAAATGAGGCTGGCTTGTAAGACTGTTTTTCAAACATAATTTTCGCTCAATATAATTTAAAATGAGGTCCTAGGTTTGATTTTTTTAATTTATTTTTTTACTAGGTGACCCGGTGAACACCGGCTACATGAGTCGGTTAAACGTTACCTATTGGCAAGAATTACGAGACAAATGTCTATATAAAGAATAGCAAAAAAAAAAGAGTGGAGAGTCAGACTAGGTGACAAGCATATGACATAAGAGGAAAATATAGAATAGAATACTGTTTATTATGTACACCATATAACTTACAGACATAAATATTGAAATTTTAAAAAGGTATAAATATATTAAATATAAATATATCGGAGTCATTCGTTTGACTATTCGGAACGCTAGCGCCATCTCGTGGCGCTAGACAGAGTCTAGCCTGAGTTTGTGGGGATGGACGGAGAGCTGCAAGAACGGTGTGAGTAGAGCTCTCGGGATCATCGAAACATTAGACATCGTACGAACAACATGTGCATAGAAACTGTCGCGTTCCGTATCGTTAAATGTGTACCTACAGTGATTCGCTAGTGTGACTGATTTGTTCGTGAATTGTAATCTGATTTGAACTGCAAACTGTTTTTCTATAGTGCTAAAACCAACACTACCCATAGTACGCCCACAGTAATTAAAATATGCCTGATGCTAACGAGAGACAGACATACCATCTCCGACATCAGAACTGGGATTCGTGTTGGTTTATGCACAAAATGAGAACGCCTATATAATAGTGAAAGTGACCGTTGACATTAATTTGAAAAACAAAGTGCAAGCATGCGAATATTATTTATATAAATAATAATATTCAGCCTATAATGTTCCCACTGCTGGGACACAGGCCTCCTCTCTGTGAGAGGGAGTGGGCCTTAATCCACCACACGGGCCCAGTGCGGGTTGGTAGATGTCACATGTCTTCGAATTTTTTAGTTCTAGACTTCTAGGATATATATGCCGGTTTCCTCTCGATGTTTTCATTCACCGTTTAGAGAGCAGTGGTGATGAAATAATTTACACAAAGTAAAGCGCCTGTCTGGGTTCGAACCTACGACCTACAACTCGTAAGCGGGGCTATTACCACTGGGCCACCACTACTCTTTATTTATATACAATATAAAAACGTAGAACGGTTTTCTAGAAATAGTTATCGAAGTTATTAACAATCGTTGTTTATTTTCTTTATCCGATACCGAAAGCTCGTAAAGAGTTCACATTACTATCAAGTGATAGGTTCAATCTCAATTCAATTATTAAATCACTGTAGAAGATCGAGTTGATGTCTATCAAAATTAATTAAATTTTGATTGTTCTGAATATTGAAGTAAATTAAATCATCAACCTAACCCTATTAAGTAGTTTTAAAACTAATTCGGTATACCCAAAACTCTTAAAACCTAACATTCGTAGAATTTCCCTCTCACTCATTCTTTTGTTGTTAACTGATAACTTAAATAAATTAAGTACTCTTTTAAGTACTTGAGTACCTAAATTAAATTAGCAACTTTAGATTATGAAAGATCTAAAACTTAACAACAAAATTAACAAAAACAAAGTGAATCTAATTAAAATCAGGGATTTTAATTAAGATAACAGCAAGTTTAATATTTGATAATAAACTAGAATAGGTACTTTAATTGGATAAACTTCTACTACTAAGGGCTGATTTTTCCAATGCCAGATAATTTTATTCCAGTAATAATTTTTAATTAATTAGATATGACGGCACGGTTGGCGCAGTGGTTAAGCGATTGACTGCTGCGCTGCGTGTCGCGGGTTCGATTCCCGCACGGAACAAATATTTGTATGACCTACATGTATTTGTTCTGAGTCTGGTTGTTTTTCTATCTATAATATGTATGTATTTACAAAAAAAAATGTATATAAGTAGTTTATCAGCCATCTTGTTACCATAACACAAGCATTAGGTTGCTTAGCTTGGGACTAGATGGCGCTGTGTGAAATATCCAGGGATATTATTATATTATATTATTCCGGTAATAATTTTGAATTTTTGACAGTTCTTCCATACAAAATCTGTCAGCCGTCAATTTTATTCTACGAATAAAAATTATAAATGTTGATTGAAAAATTAGACCTAAATAAACTAACAGACTACTGAAATAAAAATATAATATCCTTTCCTAACTAAAACTATTAAAAACCAAAAAAAATGCGTTCCCTTTCTATTCACATTTTCGCATCGTCACCGCGTGGGCTTGATAAATGTAGTACGACTGGGCAGCTGAGAATAATCAAGGAATACCTAACGTGGCATTGTCTTGCCACATAATGCCTTAAATATTCCGTTGGTAACGCTTACAAAGCTGTTCAGACAACGTTATTGTTTTGTCTGAGTCTCAGGATACAGGAGTGCGCTTACAGTGCAGGTTTCGAATACAATTATTTTGATTTTGATTGTTCTTAGTTATAATCTAAACAAATAAATGGAATAATAATAATGGCATTAAGTCCGCCTTTGTATCGTTAGGAACGAAGTACCTTATCGGCGTTGCGACAGGGGGCTAGACGGAAAAAATTAAGACCAAAAGTTGGAACGACATTTTTTTGCTATAGTTGTAAGCCATGCGGCGTGCGCGTGTTTCTCTGTCTCTCTCTCTCTCTCTCTTATAGAAAGCAAGCCAATTATACTTCGTTCCATCCGGGTGTCCCTTGACACCTCTCAAGTTTTTTTTGGTGTGAAAGTTTAAATAAATAAATATAAAGGATTTAACCATTTGTAAATGATAATGCTTAAAAAGAACGTGTTACAAACTCAAGTGACGAATCAAGACAGTCACTAGTATTTCAATGGCGACCCCCAAACGACGCAACCAATCACTAACTAGTTAATAACGTACTAGTAAGTCGCGTGTGTTTTGTTTAGTTTCAGGAATCAAGAAAAACAAATGAAGGTAGAAATTAAATATCATTACCATCATCGTCATCACCGTCATAAGTGTCTGATAGTGTCTAGTTGGTGATGTTCTTCAGAAAGTTCAGGGGGTCTACTCCGAAGTAGTATCGGCCGAATGTTCGGCCGTTTCCTGCTACGAAGTTAGGTACTATTTGGTTCGGCCGGTTCTGATCCTACACTCCTACACTCTTTCGAATATTGACTATGGTCCCGACCCAACTAAGCTGATCCGAACTTTTTTCGCATTTTTCAATAATATTCGGTTTGGCAATGTGTCGGTCCGATCCGAACATTCGCACTTTGCACTTCGGAGTAGGCCCCCAGGTGATTTAAAACGTTCAAAATCTAGTCGCAGCGTTCCTTTAATTACGAGAATTGCCCTTCAGATGTATGTATAAACGTAAACGAAGCTAAAAGAGTATCTAAGGAACGTAGCAAGAAGCGTTCTGCCGGGGTAGGCAGACACTACAGAACGCCACCTGCTATGTACTCGAGTTTATGCATATGTATAATTATGTAAGTGCCTGAATGAAGTGTTTAAAATTACTCCTACCACAAGTTGTGTTAAAGAACTCCGTCCCAAAAATAAAAAATATCCGATTAGTAGGAACACAGTTAATCCAAATTAGTGAAAGAATAAAGACGTCAGCCAGGAATTGCCGTTTTTCTTTCCCATTTATTTTGTTTTCAGGCACCAGCCCTAAAATTACATTTGATTCAAATGTCTCCTGCACATGCAACTGTGAAAGATTATTATATTTATAATAATGTGACATTATTACTACGACGAATGATAAATGGACGATAATGACGACTGCTTTATTATATATTTCGTGTGACATTTGTCATTCATTCGTCGACGGAAATGAAGTTTGGATGCTATGACGAGTTATTTTATTACTTCTGGTATGATGCATGGGACTGCAACTGTTAGTAATATGCAGCAGATGCTTCTAAAGAAGCAGGAGGCAAAATGATTGTATAATAAATCTGCCCCATAATTGCAACGATTAAGCTAGAACTAACGACCTCCAATATACCTCATATTGGCGGTCGTTAGTTCTACCTTGTACTATTGACGTGAACTTACTCCTATCAGATACATTATTTAGCTTAGCTACTAAGAAAGGTTTTACTACAATCGTATTTGCTTAGTTTACTTGGGAGTTTGGTTTGGTATGAATACCATTTTTTTTTTGTTATATACCTATATTGTGTCCCCACTGCTGGGCAAAGACCTCCCCTATTTCCTTCTAATCAAGGTCTCTGTCATGCCATGATGAACCTGCAACCTTAACAGATATTCACACCACATTCGACGTGATCTACCTCGACGGCGAAGTCCTCCCTCAAGCGTCTAGTGAGTATATAAATAAATAACCAAATAATTATATTGAAAGAAATCTTTTTAAAAAAATGTTACCATCCCCTCGTTTCTCAGGGCACCGCTATCATCCAATAAACATCCTCTTGAAAGCTAATAGCATCGTCGATCATTTGTCGGTTCAGTTTATTGTAGAAATTATGGCCACTTAGATAATCTACTATTAGATATTGATAATATTTATGAATATTTTAGTACAGGACTTCAATATAACTGGTGTGATATAGATGTGCTATATACCTACCTCTATAGACTCCTATCTACCCCTCTACTTCGAAGGATACAAATGGGATGCCACGATATCATTTAATTGGCAGATAGCCATTTTCTTGAAGAGTAAAATACCTACTTAAATTATTTTGATCTAGCTGCGCCCCGCGGTTTCACCAGCATAAGTTTCGATCCCGCGGGAATATCGGGATAAAAATTATCCTATATGTTAATCCTGGTTATAAACCATGTGTGTGCCAAATTTCATCTAAATCCGTTCAGTAGTTTTTGCATGAAAGAATAACAAACATCCATCCATCTATCCATACAATCTTTCACGTTTTTAATATTAGTAGGATGATCACAATTTTATTAGTCATTTAAACCAATTACAAAAATCATCAACACCCTGGAACTCATACCAATCACCTCTCCCATTAAACTACAACATAACTCATCATTATTCAACTCGCATACAATATTCTTCACCAACAGTTTCTAATATATCAAGTTTCAATGTAACTTTGTAACAAAATAAAAAGTAAGAGCAGCAGAGTTCCCAAGGGATCTATTCTCGTGCCGCCGGCAAGGGACGGTATTCTTAGATGATAATTAACTCTTTATGGGTAGGGACATCTGTTTACGAAGCTGCCGTACCATATTTATGGTCGGGAACCGAAGAGACTTGTAATGTAAAATGGTGCAGTGCGATATTTTAGTATTCGATTCGAATTTTTATTGGCGCAATTTGGGTAATGATGTTTTTGTATAGGTCATGTAAATGGAGAAAAGAGGGGCCCGTGGCTAAATAATAACAGTCGCACAGGTCGATCGATCAGGTTAAGCTACGCTTGCCGCGGTTGGTCTGAGGATGGGTGACCATCTTTACATACCGAGATTTTGATCCCGATCCTTTGATCCCGGCTGTCATTCGTGGATCTTTGACAGTCGTTACTGGTAGGCAGAAACCCGAAAGTCTGACAACCAGTCTTGCCAAGGGGTATCGCATTACCCAGTAACATGGGTTGTGGAGGTCAGATAGGCAGTCGCTCCATGTAAAATACTGGTATTCAGCTGCATCCGGTTAGACTGGAAGCTGACCCCAACATAATTGGGAAAAGGCTAGGCAGATGATGAATGTAAATGGTGAAAAATAAGTAGTAAAATGTGGATGCACACCTCTCCCTCACTCATCGGGGAAAAGAGGTGTGTTATTATATTTATGGAATATAATCAGGTACTTCAGTTTCATTATTTGTAGATAGACTGTACGGTATCGGAAAAGACCAAGCCTTCAAATTTGAGCTTGTAAATAACACAGCGACAAGCTGTCATACGCAAAAAAAAAAGAAATAAAAGATAAGTAAGACAACATAAAAATGATATACACATCGCCACGGCTACTCCTGAGCATGGATTCGATTCCCAGATCGGTTAAAGAATTTTTGGGTTTTTCCAATTTCTAAGAATTAGCCCGGAGTCTGATTATGCATCTGGTAAGGTAAACAATAGGCATGCCTCCTTTAAATGATAAATGATTTTATTTTTTAAGTATGTTTGCTCAAACACTTTTACGCGTCATTCATATTTTAATAACTAGATGAGGTCTATTACACGGAACTTGAACTTAACTGGCGAAATGTCAGTCGATAAAATAGGTGAATTTTATGTTTATTAGGTACTTCAATTGAAAAAATATACCCAGTAAAACGAAAGGAATTGATAAAGAAATATTATCAAACCGGGTATGGAAGCAAGAACACATCATCTCAAAAATTTTCTTCTTTACTTATAAAAGAAGGTGCTTTACGTAAATATTAAACAACAAAATATACATCAATACAATTCGCAAAACATCACAAAAAAATATCAACCAAAATGTCCAACCACTTGAAATTTCCCAACTACGTATCTCCCCAAAGAAACCAAACAGCAACGACTGGAATCACACAATTTCGACCAATAGGGATTCGTTATCTGCGCCAACTCACAAGGGACAGTCAAGATAAGTTAGCCAGTATGAAACGGTAAAAAACACACGTTTGTAATAAATTCTAAGCGTATACCATGTCCTGGGAGTGGGTAGTACTGCCATCTGGCGCAGTATAAACTATCCGAGTACGCAGAGTACACACCCAGTATTAAATGTACAAGAATTTGTGGGATAGAAGCTAGTACACATGTGGTGAATTGAAATCATTATTTAGTTTAGGTCTTTGACTTTGTTATGTTTTCATTAGAAGGGAACTGAGAAATTCGATGAGGGTTATATTATGTTATATACAATAGTAAGCAATTGTTTCAAGCTGACTGTTATTATTCTAAGTCGTATCGTCTTTATTTTGGCAGACTGGCGGTTTCGATGATTGGATTAACGGTAACCAAGGTGCTGGTTTTTTTTTAATGGTCCTGCTCTTGACCTTGATCACGCCTGATCGAAAGCAATGGATGAGGTCTATGATTTCCATTCACCACATGTGTACTAGCTTCTATCTATCCTGCAAAGTCTTGTACAGGTCAAGCTACCCGAAACTGTCAAATTTTCCCAATCAACCTTGAGCCTTAAAACTTTTGCGATACAGTTGAAAATCTATTAAAGAAATTTGACAGATTGTAGTAGCTTGATGTGCTGGCGTCTGTAGATTTAATACTGGGTGTGACTGCCCCACTGCGAGGCAGACTCTTTAAAGCTAAATAGCGCATTTCAATCAGACCATTAAAAGGCGCTTCTCCTCATAGGTAGGTAAATAATGAGAAAGAGCGTTGATTAATATTTTGAAAATCATTGTGTGGACTGAACGTATAAACCAGAACAATGCCTTCTCAGCAGTTTAATACTCTATTCTTTTCCTAAAAATCTTTTAAATCTAAAGGCTTCGTATCATAAATGCAGGAGCCTATTGTATCGTTAGCGTAAAATGGCTTATGTTTGAAGAGGGATTACCAACCGTGCAGCTTTGTAGCATACATAATAAATCTGCTTCATTAGCAGTGGCGTAAGTTTGTCCTTCAAACTGACTAATTCACTTATGTAATGGCGACCATCCATTATCCCGCCTTTGTTACTTTGTGATCGGTGAATAAATAAAAATGCTGCCACATATTTGGTAGAAAACACTTTTCTGCATGGTTCTGTACCTATGGAATATTAGATGTTCCTCGGAACTGCGTCTGCGTGTATTTTCTACTTCATCATTTTTTACAAATATCCAGGCGAAGAATGGTCTTATGTTCTGTCTCACTCTGTATGTCTGCGTTCTTCTTTAGGTTCCAGGCTAAGAATCTGTCAAAATTTATAATGTCATCAGTTTAGTGGTTTAGGCCTGAGAGGTAACAGATGCACGAGTACTTTCGCATTTATAATCTATATTAAGTTTATACATAGATGCATTGATTAGAATATATGTAGGTACAGACGCCAGCACATCAAGCTACCCGAAACTGTCAAATTTTCGCAATCAACCTTGAACCTTAATGCTTTAGCGATAAAGTTGAAAATCTATTAAAGAAATTTGACAGATTGTAGTAGCTTGATGTGCTGGCGTCTGTACATTGGCATTTACAGGCAAGGGGAGAAAATAATTACGATTTATGGACAGCTGTTTGATCGATTTAAATGGCTGAATCTTGATGCATTAAGAAACTTTCTACGAATGTTGATGCTTAATTTCGTTAGGCAAATCTCAAGCAAACAGCAAACCAAGCTAACTAATTTCTATTTTTAGCTATATTCTATGCAATTAACTCGTGCTTATACGAGAAAATCGATTAGGGGTCCTTTGTCCTTCTACGGAACCCCAAAACTCGAACTTGTCCAAGACAGACACTAGTACTGAATTAAGCGTGGACCCAAAAAGCGTTGCTGTTAGGAAAGTAATTAGTATTGGAATCGAAGGGTCCCCAAACTGATAAATATTGCAAAGGTTAATTTGCCAGTAACAAAAGTTCTCCCTTAGGTAGACACTTTAAGATTCATAGGTATACGTAGGAGGCAGGTATATTCGGTATGCGTAGTAATGGACAAAATTGACAACTTTTTTTAAGCTTGAGTACGAGGCTTTTGACTACGTTGTTTGTGTATATTTTATGTCTTTTTTATTTGTAATGTGCGTTTTGTTTGTGCAGAATAAACAATTTTTCTTTCTTTCTTTTAATATGTCAAGAAAGAAGAATGTTCCGAATTGGGATTGGTTGATTTAGACTGTGGGTCGATAAAACAAAAGAAGGTTCGTAGCTCTTACGAATAAACTATGAATTTAGGTACCAATACAGACCATTCACAGTTATTTTACCTGCGACAGCAGCAATCCAACAGTAACCTTATTTGTAACGAGAATAAAGATTACAATGATTTTGAGAGACTTTTCAGTGACAGCAACCCGACAGCAACCTTATTAGAATGAAAATAAATATCACTGTCATTTGGACAGTATTGCAAAATCAAAGTTAAAATAATTATTGTGAACGAACTGTAGTTGACCAAGAAGCTTTTGGCGTGTGGAGAAAATCGGAACTAACGCCGCCATCTTGTTTATTTAATACAATTTCACAATTTTTTACAAACAACGCCCCCTTGTCAATGTCAATCAAGCGCCAAAATGTACTTGAAGCTCTGTTTGAACTAACTTAGAAAAGGCTCTTATTCCTTTGTGATGGTCTTTTCCCAAAGCTCGTTGTGCCGAATGAACAGTCTGCATTCCCTCTGCCTACCCCACCAAATTGCATGTATAATAAATAAGGAAGCATAATGAGTCTATCATGTTCCCACTGCTGGGACACAGGCCTCCTCTCGGTGAGAGTGAGTGGGCCGTAATCCACCACGCGGGCCCAGTGCGGGTTGGTAGATGTCACATGTCTTCGAATTTTTGGTTCTTGGACATGCTGGTTTCCTCACGATGTTTTACTTCACCGTTTTGAAAGCAGTGGTGATGGAATAATTTACTCAAAGTAAAGCGCCTGTCTTGGGTTTAGACTACGACTTACAACTTATAATTCACGCCCAAAAGAAATGTATTTATAATTATTTATACACATTTAATTCTCTTCCACAAAAACGCCTTAAAACTATGAAGATTACTACATCTGATAAATACTTTGCGGGAGACTGGTATCTGCACTAAGAAAACCTGTCATACGGATTACTGGGCCCTCCTTCTATAACAGTATTATGTATGAAACGATATTGAAAACTAATTTGAGCAACAAAAGCCGATGTTGAACGCGAGGTTATAAGTTCAGTCTTCGCCCGCTGTTGAGGTGAACCGGCTATTAGGAGATACTAGCTAGTTAAGCTTAGTTCAGGGTTTAAGAGAAAATGCGGTCACGTGATCGTTGGCGTTCATTCCATACGAACGTATTCCTCTGTTTTCTCCCTTGTTAACGATATTAGAGGAAATCATTTCTTACTGTAATATAATGTAAATCTACTGAATGATTTGTTTTGTTTGTTTTATGGCATACTTAAATCTATACTTAATATTATGAAGAGGTAAAAGTTTGTTTGTATGTAGAGGTAAATCTGCAACTACCAGTCGGAATTGAAAAAATCATTTTGTATTTGATAGCCAAATTCTTGACGAAGGCTATATTAGGCTATTTAGCGTCACGCTTTGACCGTAAAAACCGAGCAAAATGAAAAAAAGGCAGACAGAACGGAAGGCGAAAACGAAGCCATAGTGCGGGCGATGCAATGCGACGGGGTGGGTCGGGGGGATAAGAAACTTCGCGGACGAAGTTTGCGAACAGAAGCTAGTTAATTATAAAAAAATGTATTGAATATTAAAAAAAAGAGCACACCGTTAAATTTTGATCGTTTTAATCCTTAAAACGGTCATTGTACTCATCATTATAAACAACTTTTACTACGGGACCAATCCTGATTTCAGGGTTGGTCCCGTAGTAAAAGTTGACACAATGACCTCTTTGCTGCAAAAATTTTTTCATTAATAATAAATTACTTACTTTTTCCTGTCTTTACATATTAGAGCTTACCATATTTGTTAAAAGTAATAGTCACATATTCCCTACTTTAGAGGACACAACAAAACGAAGTACATCAATCAGGTCTCAATATAAATATGAGTTATGTACTGGTGCTCACAAAACATCTTTATTAAAGAAAAGTGTCTTAGGCATGGCACCTGTGATTTATAATAAGGTTCCAAATAGCATCAAGGAGCAACCTTTGCGATTTTTAAAAAAAACAGCTTTCGTCTTTTTTAATACAAAAATGTTATTATTCTGTGTCAGATTTCCTAACAGATCAAATATAGCTATTATTATTTTTGTTACCTATATATTATAATAATAATAAGTTAAATGAATAAACGAAATAATAATGTACCTACATTCAATGCAAATAAATGACTTCTATTCTATTATAAGGATTAAATCGATCAAAATTTAACGGTGTATAAAGGAAACCAAACAAGAACATGGCCGTGGTAGATATAGATTTTATCGTAAAAAAATATTTGCTCTAGTGTCATTAACCGGGGAGTAAACAGAAGAATATGTTTGTTTGGAATAAACGCGTGACCGAACCACTTCTTAATAGGAATACTTAACGTGCAAAGAGTACTTTACATCGCTTCTAAGCATAAAATAGCAAGTGTTTTGTAAGTTTTCTACCGTGAGCTTGCGCTGGAGTTGTACGTTGTTCCACAACATCAACGGTCGATCAAAATGTTCAACGAAGCTTGTATTCTGCATAGTCACCTGTGAACTTACTAGTGCTTCTAGTTCCCAGAAATACTAAGCTTATTTTATTTTACTATTATGTACACCATACGAATTACGGTTATAGATAAATGTAGAAATTTTACGTATTCTGGTGAGTCAGTCGGTCGGTCTTATCGCTAAGAAAGAAAAAAAATAAAAGATAGTTTTTGTAGAAAATGTATAAAAAAAATGTATTTGTTTTCTTACGTGGTGGATAGTTTTCTAGGTCAAAATCAAAATCAAAAGTCATTTATTCAAATTAGGCTGAGAGTCAGCACTTTTCGAACGTCAAAATTACAAAAGACAGTCCCCCAAAAACGCCCGCCCTTCACGTGGTGGTCGTGGCACCACAACTAGAATAATGTCTAACCACATCCCGCCATAGATTCGCATCGTTAAGTTTTATTATACGACGGCAAAGACATAAAGAAGGAGTTAATTCTTCAAAGATTCTCTCATCAGCTAAGTATGGGACGAGTTTATAACATGTGTTGTAACCTCATACTGTTTCAACTGCACCGAAGGAGGACAGGTGTCGTTGTGTATACCGCCCGACTATCACGTCAGAAAATCAACATGGCGGATCCTAAACATTTTTGATAGTGTTTTCGGTTTATGTTTCTGTTAACTAAGGTTTTAACTTCCGGATTTTACTGCTAAAATTGTATTTTGTTTTATTGTGGTTACAAGCAAACTCACTCTCGGCTACAACAAAACAAACAAACATTTATTAACAAAATGTATGTATGTACAGTCCCTATATAAACAGAAACAAACCAGTACCTGTAACGGACCGGGAATTTCCATTCGAATAGCGAACATAAATTGGAGATCAAAATTGAACACAAAGGTATAATGTTGCTATTATTTACCGATATCAGAGAAACAATTCAAAGGGTTGGAATGACAAAAAAAGGAATGGCAACCTACGGTTAATATTCAACGTGGTTATGAATACATAATATCATGTATTTATGTTTGTATTTTACGAACGAGTAGTGGAATAATGACTCAGGTTTTATATTTTGTTTCCAGAAAAACCATTTCAAAATGGAACGTAACAAAAGGGAAACAGGACAATCAATAAGTTGTTTAATTTGCGTATTATTTGCCATACACGCATACTTATTACAGTTAAAACAATTCAATTCCGAAATAGAAACTTTTAATAATGAAGTGTCTCAGTACGTAAAAAAACCATTTTCCAAAGATTGTCTTCATTCTTTTATGCTCCGTACTCATAAATAAAAATGAATCGTTTTGCTTACCGATGGTAGCATTTTATTGCCAAATTGGGCATATAAATAGATTCGTAAGCTAATTTTAGCTGTGATAGCTACTTCCATATAGAAGGGTCTACTATGCAAAGCTATGAGGACTTTGCTTCATTATTGGTAAAGATACAAGTGTCTTTATTTCAACCAATAACAGTCAGTAAATTATAGGAATCGGCCATTAGAAGTTTAAGTCGTCTATACTTTTAGAATCTATCGGCTTATTAATAAAGTACACATTAATAAGCTTTACAAAAAAGTTACCTGTACTTTTTTATTTCAATGGAGATAGCAACAAATATAGACGTTATTAGATATCTTCCTTTTACCAAAAGCTCTTCAATTTATTTTTACCGATCTCAAAATTTCAACACCGTCACATTTTACCTAGTTTACCTACCTAATTAAAAAGGTTATTGAACTTAAGACTTACTAAAATATTTCGTTGATAACTTTTCCTTTATCTGAAGCATAAATTTACGAAACTTTATTCTTTTTTCTCGAAAGGGTTTTAATTAAAAGACCGATATCCGATTTCGTTTTACTTAGAAACTGGAGAAATATTTTTGCCTGAGCTTACTTTATTATTACATTTTATCTGTCATTTTCATACCGACCCGTATTCCGGACCCCAGATTATTCTATTTGAACGTCAAAGCGAGAGTCGCGGGAACAATTACATGAAAATCCACATAACTATGATTATGTGGAAAACTTTATCTTTGTTCGGAAGAACGGCGAAGTTTGATGTGGCCCAGTATTTTTATTTGTTTCCCGGATGGACTTATGGTTAGAATAAATGTATGAGAGCATAATACTTCCGATATTCGTTTATTTTTCTCGATTATTTTCCTCGTAGTTATAAGTCGGACGAGGAATGTTTTGATTCCGGATTGCCACATCAGTGGGGTATACAGTCGGTAATATAAGTCACTGACTGATTGACTGCAGTCGAAATAGGTCTTTAAAGTCAAATTCAAAGTCAAATCATTTATTTCAAGTAGGCACATAAAAGGCACTTTTGAACGTCAAAGGGCACTTTTGAACGTCAAAGGGCACTTTTGAACGTCAAATTTTATTTATATCAGACAGTTCACTATTAAGAGCAATTTTAGGTTAGAAAATACTTGATTCTGTTATACTTATGTGTGTATTATTACTATTATCAAAACTGGGTTTAGGTATTGGTCAAACTGCGGGACATGGACACTATATTACAGCGATGTATCCTGATCGCGTGGGGATTACCATTCTCTCTCGAAGAGAGAAGGCCTATGTCCCAGCGGTGGGAACATTATACGCTGATTATAGTATCGTGATCGCTATAGTGGCTAAAGCGCTGCAATATATTTATTATAGATTGCAGCGCTTACAAGCATAATGCTGAGCGATAGCCGTTTTGCGTGGATGTGACGCATGTCAACCATTTCTTATTGTTCTTTTTCTTTATTTGTTTTTATGTTCTTTTTTGCGTCATGTTTACCGCAAATAAACGTATTTTCTTTCTTTCTTTCTTTCTTTCTTACAAATTTTACGCTTATCGACCAATTACGTTTGAATAATATATATCTAAGTAGCCATAACGCAGCGGCTGCTCGAAGTTATAATATTTTATTTGGCCCCGGTTAAGATATTAGAGCCATCTTGGTCCATTGTTTCCACAAAACGGGCTGCTAAATCGTTTGCACACGAAAACGGTAGATTAACCTCAATTCCATAATGCTCCTGTGATCCAGTTTTGAAACAAAATGGACTCTTAACGAAACAGGATTATGAACATTCTAATAAATTGATGTAAAGGTTAATATTTTGTGTGTATAGCTTTTTATAATCCCAGAAAACACTTTCGTTATGGCAATGTTACACGATTAAACCAAATTGATTTGCTTTTGTATTAGCACGTTTAAAAATTGTTGTTTCATCCAAATTGAAAGGCATACGTGAATCGTGTAATATTTTCATAATACAACTGATATTTTAGGTTTATTTTATTTACTGTGAAAAATTGTATCGAAGTACAGGGGCTACCACCAAGTCTTATAGAAGGGCAGAAGTTGAACTGCACTGCATTTTTGTACTATAACTAAATACAAAAAAGCAGTGCAGTTCAACTTCTGCCCTGCCATACGAGCTGGTGGTAAGCAGGAGCTTACCACCAGCCGGGATACCTGGGAAGGTATCTGTACTTCGATACAATTTTTCAAGAAGAAGAAGACATGTATAATATACACACACTTTTCACATTTTCAACGCCTCTTTAATGACGGCAATTAAATTTTAAAAAAAACCTTTTTCTCACAGATAAAGGCGAAAATTCCAGCGCGGAAAGTGTTAAAGTTTATTGCTAAAGCCATGTCGTATTTATTTTGATTAATGTTCGAAATTAATTTCGTTGTTTCCCTCCAGGGTATTGAGTAGCAATGACAAAGCACCATAAAATTCGAAATGCCAGACAAGGCCCAAACCTTCTGCTATGAGCACGTAATTAAATTGCGGAATCATTCTGTTAATTACAGAAATTTGATTGCGTTTGATTGTTTTAATTTACATTCTGATTTGCCATTTTGTTTATTGCTAAATTGAAGGTTTGTGTTTGGTAATTGTCCGGAATAATTTTGGTTTGGTTAGAATCTTCGCAGACTGGCGCGAAGGCCAAATAAGACATTTACGTTCTTCTTCTCTTCCAAGTCAAAGCATTTATTTCAAACTAGCAGCGCCCCGCGGTTTCACCCGCATAAGTTTCGATCCCGTGGGAATATTGGGATAAAAATGTGTGCTATGTGTTAATCCTGGTTATAAACTATCTGTGTGCCATATTTTAATCCAAATCCGTTCTGTAGTTTTGGCGTGAAAGAGTAACAAAATCCATCCATTAGTAGGATATGCTATGATATATGACATAAAAGGCACTTTTGAACGTCAAAATTTACAATAATATAGAATTGATTCTAGTCACCCCTACCAAAAGGGAGTTCTCGTATGGAGAAGAGGGAGTTTTCGGCTCTTGTATAGGCGTTGAACTCAGCATAACAGGCTATACAAGATGAAATAACTGAAATCCGCGTATGGGGTTGTAGCTCCATAAATTTATGTTCACACTAGCTTCTGCCCGCGGCTTCGCCCGCATGGATGTTGGAAGTTATCCCACGGGAACGTGCTAACAGGATAAAATGTATGTGCTTCCCCAGAATGCCATCTATCTCGCGGGCCCTTTGTGGCTAATTACAGTAGAAAACCAATTGTGTCTCATTAGTGGTGATTAAGAGGGTACCTATATGATATCTTTACCTAAGTACCTACCTAATTTAAAAAAAAAACTCAATAACAGAAAATTAAATACCTACCTAAATAAACCTATTTCTGATGATAACTAATCTAAACTCAATAAATAAGCAAAATCCCTAAAAACTAATATCTATACGAATGACTAATCCTACCTAACAGTATTATAAAATAACCTACGGTCACTGCGTACACTATCAAATATACTACCTATACTTTAAAATTAAAATCTATACCTACGACTCATATAAAAATAAACCTAAATAACTCTAAAAACTAAAAGGAATAAAAATGAACTCCACTGCGGGTGACCCAACCTACGACAAACTTAGTATTTGCGGTTGGTACAGTACAGACAGTGGTAATCGGGTATAGGGATCGAACCGCAAAATTAAGTTTGTTTTTTATTGTATATACTTTTCCAGGATAAAAAGTACCCAGTGTGGTGCCCAGGATATTAAAGAATAACTATACCAAGTTTCATCGTAATCGAACCGGTAGTTTTTGCGTGATGCCTGAACAAACAGACAGACAGACAGACAGACAGACAGACAGACCGACAGACAGACCGACAGACAAAAATTTTTTTAATCACATTTTTGGGTTCGGTGTCGGTCTAGTAACGCCCCCTGTAAATTATTTTTTTGATATTTTCAATGTACAGAATTTTCACTTCTACAGATTTATTATAAGTATAGAATAGATATAGATAACTCGACAAAATGTTAGCAAAACAGCTGATATTACTTTTCGTTTACAGCGCTGGTCTCCCTGTAAAAGTTGTTCACAATAATAAGTAGGTACAATTTTTCACTTATTTCAGTTGTTACGCCTTTTAATTTGTCAGTTGTGTTTGTTTTTGTTTGTGTGTTTGTTTGTTGTGTTGTATTTGTTGTGTTTATTCTATATAATTTGTAGTGCTTCTTAATATGGGAATAACTTCCTGAAATAAATGATTATTTAATTTTATTTTATTTTAAAGCGGTAGTGTAGTGGTTATGTAAAATAACAATATATTCAGAATGGGTTATCAAACAAGAATGATCCGGCATAGCTATTCACAACCATTCGATACGCTACCGTATCGAATCGAACATCAATCAATGTTATTGTAAGAGTCCTCTAAACGCGGTTTTTAATTCAAAACCCGAAAATTTTGGCAGGATAAATCAAATAGCTATCAATGGATTACGGCCTGATCCCTCTCACTGAGAGGAGGCCTGTGTCCCAGCAGTGGGAACATCTGATTATGTTTTCGACAACACGGTTAGCGCAGTGGCTGAGTGATCGGTCTGCTGCGCTGCGTGTCGCGGGTTCGATTCCCGCACAGAACAAATATTTGTAAGTCCTACATGTATTTGTTCTGAGTCTGGGTGTTTTTCTATTATGTATGTATTTACAAAAAAAATATGTATATAAGTAGTTTATCAGCCATCTTGTTACCATAACACAAGCATTATGTTGCTTAGCTTGGTACTAGATGGCGCTGTGTGAAATGTCCAGGGATATTATTATTATGTTACGTTAAATCAAATAGACTGTCGCAATTCTTCCGACAGCTGACTGCAAGGCAGATCAAGTTATCGAAATGTATAATTTTCGGTATGATAGCCTGTCGAATGGTTGTGGGTAGCTATGCAGGTGCTGATTTCACAAGGTGTACTACAAGCAATTAACTAAACAGATCCTGTCCACAATTGGAATAATAGACACACTTTGTTCTAATCTAATCACCGAATGCAGAGTTTGGTTCATTTACATAATGCTTTTAACGGTCGTTACGTTTCATGCAGGCTTGCTTTCGAGTGCGGAAAACCCACAAATGTAAATTCTTACTGGTTTTTCCGAAGCCACTTTAAAGGATTTTATGTTACTTGCAATACACTGTGTTACTGGCTTTTCGACCTCAATTAGTTTAAAAGAAGAGTGGTAAATTCAGGTAGGTTTTTCGACAAAATAAAATAAGTATAAATTAAAAAAGCAGACCGACTGGCGAATGCAACACACAGGGTTATTTCAAATTGGCTATCTAAACTCTGCAGGCGCGATGGGTATAAATATATAAATGTCGCCGCCAACTGGTTTACTCACCCATTTAGTTAACTGCCTAGCCTTATAACTAAACGGCGCCGTTTAACTAGCGGCCTGAATGATATTCAGCCATTCAATCAAACACCTAGGCAAATGACTTTGATCGCTAACGTTTAACTACTTGCTTAGCCCAGGCATTTAATTTGGTGATGGATTGATTGGAGATTGACTTAAAGCGGCAGGTTGTTTATTAACAAGTCCCGCAATAAAAATTGAGCTGTAAACTAAGTAGAAATGAGTCAAAACAAACATTTAAATGCGTAAGAAATTAATATTTAGCAGTAAAATGACTTCGGGCAGTTACGTGGAAATAGTCTGTAAGGACTCTAACTTGGAAGACTGCGACAAAAACACGAAAAAAAACATATTGTTTTTTTTTGGGAGGTCAACGACCAGTGTTAATTTTGTTAGTAGAAGTAAGAATTGAGAAAAACCTGTTTTCTTATGTTTTATTGATCTTAGTTATCGATCGATTCTGAACTGATATTTAGAGTGACTAAAAAAACTGCGGTCGATCACCGCACCAAATAAATAAATAAAAAAAATATTTTTAGTTTTATCATGTTTAGCTATATCGATACCCAGGAGGGGCCCGTGGCTAAATATAATAACAGCCGCACAGGTCGATCGGTCTGTGGATGGGTGACCATCTTTACTTACCGAGACCCCTCCGTGCCTCGGAAAGCACGTTAAGCCGTTGGTCCCGGCTGTCATTCGTGGATCTTTGACAGTCGTTACGGGTAGTCAGAAGCCCGAAAGTCTGACAACCAGTCTTACCAAGGGGTATCGTATTACCCAGTAACTGGGTTGTGGAGGTCAGATAGGCAGTCGCTCCATGTAAAATACTGGTATTCAGCTGCATCCGGTTAGACTGGAAGCCAACCCCAACATAGTTGGGAAAAGGCTAGGCAGATGATGAGATATCGATACCCATCACGTCTATGGAGTTTAGCTAGCCAGTTAAAAATAACCCTGCATAAATAAACACGAATGTAGAAATACCAAAAAAAGATAATATTATTATATTTTTTAAGAGGGTCTCGTGGTATCCTTTTTCTGGGTGAGATTTTTCCATAATCCACCCCTAGAGGGTGCAGCTGAGTGTGAAAGTTAGTATGGAGTTATCAAATTAACTGTTTCCAAAATCGACGCAAATGAATTTACGCGTAAAAGCAACTTTATCCTACAAATTACTTGCGAAGGAAATGTAAAAGAGTTCCTATTTCCTAGTCTCACTTTCTATCTAAGCTCATTTCACAGTTCGGTAACAGCCGAACCCCAAAAATCAAATAAACAACATCAAATAAATTCATAGGAAAAATAACTGATTTCTATCTACCCGCGAGGTAAATTGGATTCCGTTTTTTATGTCCAACTTAACGAAATTCCTACACTTTCGGAATAGTAACGTAATGAAGGCAATTTTACTTTTATTTATATTACAAAGTTGCTATTTGACCTGATTGCTTATGAAGTGCGCAATTTAGTGGAATAGTAACGTAAAAGTTTAGTGTTTTTCTGCTAGAATAGAAACTGTGCGTAATTACGTAACACACTAACAGTAGCAATGTCTTTCATTTTGACAGTTCAACAATATACATTGCGCTATTTACGTTAGTGAACAGACCAATCTTTCGAACTTATGAAGCAATGGATTAGTAATATCCTTCAAAATAATTCAGATTGTGACACAGTGATTCATAGAATTGAAAGTATAATTATAACACAATCAGGGTGCTGATTTTAGTAAATTTTGCATGTCACGTAATTATCCTTATTTAAGATTCCTTGCCCGCCGCTTACGAGTTGTAGGTCGTATGTTCTAAAAAAAATATGATCCATTGCTTTGTGTAATGTATCTAAACACCATCAATGCTCTCAAAAAAGTGAAGGAAAACATCGTGAGGAAACCGGCATATCTTAGAGAAAATTCGAAGAAATGTGACATCTACCAACCCACATTGGGACCGCGTGGTGGATTATGGCTCACAGAGGAGGCCTATTTCCCAGCAGTGGGAACATCATAGTCTGATTATTTTAATGCTACGTTAGTTTGATTGCCAGTTTTAGGGGGCATAGAGCTGCGGGGTAATTACGTAACACATCATCGGCCTAGCCTTTCCCAACTATGTTGGGGTCGGCTTCCAGTCTAACCGGATGCAGCTGAATATCAGTATTTTACATGGAGCGACTGCCTATCTGACCTCCACAACCCAGTTACTGGGTAATACGATACCCCTTGGTAAGACTGGTTGTCAGACTTTCGGGCTTCTGACTACCCGTAACGGCTGTCAAAGATCCGACGACCGATCCGAGACAGTTCAGCAACGTTCACTACCTTATTTATGTTGTTAAGGAGACGATCTTTCTATACCTAATAAGCAATGGATTTGGAATATCCTTCAAAACCCTTGGATTGTGATTGAAAGTGTGTTTCATAATTAGACTTCAGGAAATTCATTTACAAGTCATTCATTAAATAATTTCCCGATCGCAAAAAATAAAGTGTGTGGTCTATCCCTTACCAGAAATTCAGCAAATGTGAGTAACATAAAAATTTAACACGCTGTAAGATCAATATGCACGTCAAAGAAAAGAAGCTCCTTCAGCATTTAAAAATTCTTGTCACCCATTCGTTACCGGATCATATAACAAGGGCCTATTAGTGAAGCTAAAATTAACCATTGGAAACCCAGCAGACTCATACAAAGTAGCTGTTAGAATTCCCCTTGAAAAGTATCAAATACTTAAGCTCACAATTTATGGCGGGAATGAAACATGACTCGTGACATTTTTAAATCGGTTCACCCATGTACCGAATGTTGAAATTCTCGAAGATATTAGGTATAATAAAGAAGAGCTTAGTGGACATTCTTGAGTTCCAATGTGTTTCCGTATGGCTCTGTAAAATCATGCTGGAATAGTTTTCTTGCGGATTGCATCTACATTCTGAATGCTTGTGGGAATTGGAACCTGATTGGTGTATTAGCTTGGATTTTCTTTGTAAAGGTTGCTCTTGCTAGTTAGATTGCTGGTTAGCACGTGTAACGGTATTGTTATGCATTGCCTATTTAATTTAATATGCCAAGTCAGGGTGTTGAGGCAGTGACACCGATTGCCTTGTTCACAAACTAATTCAGTGTATCTTTTTCTTTCTATCTCATTAAGAAAAGGACAGAAGATAAATATTAGTTTAGTCCTGTCAAATTAAGATACTCCATAGACAGTTTAGACGCGATTAAAAACATGGCGCCTAAAAATACGTTAATTTAATTTAGTTAACGTTCTGTTAAAGTTTAAAATAGTAGCGGTCCCCCGACGGGACAACCTTTAAGTCATCTTGGACCGATTTTATCAAACAAACATAGCTAAGAACACTCCCGACAAATTCACCTTTCAAACAAAAAAAAACAAAATGAAAATCGGTTCATCCGTTCAGGAGCTACGATGCCACAGACAGACATACACACCCACACACACAGAGAGACACGTCAAACTTATAACACTCCGTCGTTTTTGCGTCGGGGGTTAAAATGGCTAAACGAATTTAAATGAAATTTAGCACATGCGTGGATTATGACCTGGATTGGGATATGGAATACTTTTTATCTCAATATTTTCACGGGATCGAGACTTATGCAGGAGAAACCGCGGGGCGCACCTAAGGTTAATTAATTTTAAGTAATTTTTCTTTACACCACAAAGCTAAAGTTTCAATAAATGCAAATTCAATAAAAGCAAATAAATAGAAGAAAAGTTTATACAAAATAACATGCATGTTTGAATATTACATAATTTTGAATAATGTATATGAATAATGAAAACCTATATTCAATCTAGCTAAAAACTTTACTTTCAGTTATATATTCTGGGGTCAAAGCTAAATAGTTTTGTTTTAGGGTAATGTAAGCAATTTATGGTAAGAGCATTGAAACAAGTTATTCAAAGGGTTTACTTTGAATAACATAAACAAAATGTTGCTTTCAAATTACCCCACGTTCACAAAAACAATGCCGGTTCATTCGGACATTTGGTATGTAGAAACTCTAAATACAAGTGTATTCTCAAAAAGAAAATCATGAACAGACCATAAAAGCCTGACTAGAATTAATTAGCTAAATTAACAACAGAAATAAGTCGTTATCTACTAAATTTCGAATGTTCTTGACAAAGCTATGTTCTGGAGATACAATATGGAAAAGTATAACAATCGTGGGAAAATCTATTATAAATAGTATAAAATAAAGTCACTTTTCGTGCGTGTTGGTTTGACCGCTTAGTTCTTGTAATACTACACCATGGATTTTGACGCGGTATTCACCATAATTTAGGGAATTTGTTCCGAAAAGTTTATGTGTATAATACATAGATATTAAACATGGATATAGCACAGAAATGTTAATGATTTGACATAATTATGGCCATTGCACCCGTGCAAAGCTGGGGGCTAGTTAGGTTTTGAAATTTGAAAGTAACTCTGTCTGTCTATCTGTATGTATGAAACCTTTTCACTCCTAAACCACTGAACGTATTACAATAAAATTTGGCAAGGAGACAGATTTTGGAAGAGACATCTTAGGAAAGGACATAGACCACTTTTTGTCTCGGTAGCACGTTCCCGAGTGATAATTTCTGGCATCCACACGGGCGAAAAGAAGCATATTATACATCGAAATAATAATAATAATATCCCTGGACATTTCACACAGCGCCATCTAGTCTCAAGCTAAGCAACCTAATGCTTGTGTTATGGTAACAAGATGGCTGATAAACTACTTATATACATTTTTTTTAAATATATAAGAATAATCTATTCTTCTAAGCCACCGCACACAACAAAGTTTCAGCTCATTAAATTCCTAGATAGAAACAAATGCCTGCATAAAGTACTGATTAGTTTCCTCGGATCTACTCACCATTACACTAAGCTAAGAAACACACACACTTATGAAAAGCCAAAGGACATGGTTCGTAGAGCGTTATGTTCCTAAAGCTCCGCCTACATTCTTTCATACACAATTTCATGTCTTTCTCCCATAGGATTCGTGAGCAAATAACGTGAAATTATGTAAATGTTAAACAGGATTCTCGTTCACTCAAATTTCAGTAATGGAAAGAGTATTGTAACGTTTTATATGTACATACGGGGGAAGAAATAATAAGTCTTTTATCCGGCTTAACAATACCTGCATATGGGTCCCAAATCATAACGTATTTGGACAGCTACACATTGCATTCAATGTTTGATCGCACGTAAACGTAACGTAACGTACGAGACTGGTCGTATGAATTGTATTGCCAAACTAGTTCTTCTTACATACGTGCACAGAAGCAATAATCTACAATACCTATAATTACAAGATATTAAGTTATCTTAGCTTAGCGGCTGCACCTCTAACATACAACTCTACTCACCTTAGGCCTACTTTTACTGTAAACCATATTTTTACTTGAAGTTGCAAATAAACTATTTTATTTTTATTTGTTTCTATTATTCCTTGTGTATTTATTGTCAAAACAAACCAAAATATCAAAACAAGTTCAGATTAATTTCTGTCGCTGAAATTATACGGACGACTAAGTCACGCAAAACTTATCTGAAAGCTCCCATAGAACTATGATGTTCGAGATCATTCGTGAGTTTTCGTACGTATTCGCACGACTCAAGTCCTAACGAAAACACTACCAATGTGACTGGCCTAAAATCCTGGACTGGTTCTGGGTCGTTAAACGTCGATCTAACGTATTACTAAGCCCAGATATCCCACCAAGATTGAACCAGAGTCATAACTGATATTATATCTTGTGCCGTCACAAGAGAAAAAGAAGAAAATCTTGTCGATTAAAACTTCCTGCCGTGTTTATAAGACAAAGCAAGTTTCAACGTCCCAGGAAGCTGCATCAACTTTATTGTAATAAATATGTTTGTCGGCTAAGTATGTGTTAATCTCGGGGGCATAATTGAAAAACTTCTGACAGGGGTTAAACTGGTACCGTCAAATGTAGCCCTCGCCTTATGAAGGGAAATGGTTGACTCCTTAGAAATTGAGGTGGGAATTATTGCTATTTACATAACTTATCACATAATCAACCTATAATGTTCCCACTGCTGGGACACCGGCCTCCTATAATAGCCTATTGCTATTTAATTAAACAAATTTTGAAGTCGGGTATAAGAAAAATATACGTATATTCGTCGGGGTCACCAGTATAGAGGTATGAGGAACAGGGTGTAAAGTTCACTCAACCTCCGAGAAAAGGGAGGATCCTCCGACCAGACGGGTGTTGTGTCTGGTGATAATCAACCTATAATGTTCCCACTGCTGGGACACCGGCCTCCTATAATGGCCTATTGCTATTTAATTAAACAAATTTTGAAGTCGGGTATAAGAAAAATATACGTATATTCGTCGGGGTCACCAGTATAGAGGTATGAGGAACAGGGTGTAAAGTTCACTCAACCTCCGAGAAAAGGGAGGATCCTCCGACCAGACGGGTGTTGTGTCTGGTGGACAATTGCTTAACGATTGATGTTGGGAAATGGTATCTATGCTAATTGCGCGGTAAACTCTGCTTGCGAGATGCAGGATTTGCGTGACGTCAGTATGACGCGTTGTGCGCATGTGGCATTGTAGATACCGCTACGAAGGTATTCTAATTGGCCAGTAGTGAAATGTTCGTTTACATCTGGCGGGCTTATTTGACATTTATACCTGAAGGGGAGAAATTAAATGCACCAACGCCACTCTCGACCAAAGGTAACGCTGTGTAGCTTTTTTATAATTATTTTTATTTTTCTCGACCTCGAGCTCACCTGATGGAAAGCGATGGATTAGGTCTACGATGGAACGAAGGAGCCCAAAAGATGCCTGTTCGCTATTGCTTTGAAGGCTGACGGGTAATAGATGAAAATAATCACAGACGTCGGCAGATAACTCCACACTTTGTCTATGCGCATAATAAATGTAGAGAAAAAGTGCTGAGAAGAGTAGTTCTCAGGATATCGACCAAGTGTGGATAGTATCTTGCAGTACGTCTGGCTGTCTGGAAAGCTCGGTGGCCTGAAAGGGGGATGGTGGGATCAGTTCCTGGATCTCCTGTGTAGAACCTCCAAAATCTAGTTTCGTTTGATTATAGTCAGTAAAAGTCTGACAGACGCCTACGTTCAAACTACGATGAAGAACATTCAAGACAAATTCCAAAAATAAATAAGGGTCCATAATGAATTCCAGTCGGCTGCCTCTGTACTTTTTGGAAACTCTTATGAAAACTTTCCTCCCCTACTACATGATACCTACATGATTGATGACCTTGAAATTTGGAAGTGTCATGATCACGTGTTTCAAAAAACTTGTAAGAAAATTATACTTTGTCGATTCTACATTAATTCAAAATAACTAGAATATAATAGGATGGAATTTTTATTTAAACGATTATTATATTTTTAGAGCAATAATGGGCGTTCTTGTATGACATTTCAAACAATATAGAGTACCTAGTTTTTAGGTTATTTTGATTTTTTTGAAAAACTCCGAAGCCCGGGTTTTGTTTACAAAAAAACCTTTTGTAGGAGTTAATATGATAAGGTGTAATCTATAAAAAACAAAGTTTGACTTTGATGCAGCATGGTACGGGAGTCCATACATCCATGAGCATTGTCCTTTCATTCGAAAACATCCATCCGTTTCTTAATAAACTTGTACTATATCCGACGACCCTGGTTACTTATCTCTTTTGGTGACTGTACTTCATTCTATAATAATATTGGTGGATATTTTCATTTTTTAATATACTCAACTACTGTATATGACATGCAAATACGATTTCCTATTATCAGTTTAGCAAAAGCAAATAACACACTGTCAAAGACTGTTAAAACAGTGGTAGATATACTATCTATCAAACATGTGGGATTTTCCTTAATGATCATAGAAAGAAACAAATTATGATCTATTGACAGTAATATCATTGCTTTGGCTATTTATTAAATCATAAATAAATTTAATAAGGAATAACATTTTAAAATTGCTTTCCAGGCTCCACAAAATAAATTACACATTTCTGATATTATCAAAATGAAGGTATATGATATAAATTTTGTCAGAATTTTACCAATAATTATCTTGCGATAAATTCCTTTTATGGTTCCATAAAATGCATTATGCCTGAAATACTGTTTCATGAAGCCTATATGCGTAAGTACCTATGTATTATGTAATGTGGACGATAAACACGACACGTAGTTAAAATATAATCATGTTACATAAGTGGACATTTTTATATGCAATGAAGGTTTTTGAGCTGTTTTTTATACTGATAGTACCTATTAATTTTCATTTGTTGAAAAATTATTCGCATTAGGTATACACCTGTAATGATAGTGGTAGGGAGATTTTTAATAAATAAATAAAAAGTAATTTGAAATAAACTTTAGTAAAACGCACCGGGAAGGAGAGTAGGGAGGTCTTTGCCCTGCACTGGGACATCACAGGCTTTTAATAATAATAAAACGCACCATCATCATCATCATCATTTAAGCCGAAACACGTCCACTCTTGGTCATGTGGCCCAAAACACAGCAACTTCGACCGGTTCTCTGTTTCTCACATCTCGCGGATTCCTGCGGCCTTCACAAGATCATCGGTCCACCTTGTGGGAGGCTTTACAACGCAACGTCTTCCGTACAACCTTCTTGTTCATGTCACTTAAGAAGGATAAAATTAGAACTTAATGACCTCTGTTACAACGCGAGACATGTCACACAACAACAAAAAGAAAAAAGAATGTGTAGAACCTCTGCTTATCCATTCGGAGAATACAGTTGTTTTGATATGTGCTAAAATAAACTAAGACCTACCCTGTGTAGCGGGATCGTCCGAAAGGGATACCGCTGCCCTGGTACATAAAGGGCTAAGGAAGGAACACGGGTGGGTTTTTTAGTCAGTAAAAGTCTGACACTCCCTTCCGCTCCACCCAGAACGGGAGGGATCATTTGATTATCTGCCATCCTCAAAAAAAAAAAGACCTACCCTGTCCCTTATGATTTTATCGTACTGTTTTTTTTTGTTCTACGATTCATTGTTTACTCATAAAGTGCAAAGTAACTCCTGAATGAACAATCTATTTAATTATTACACAGGTAAAACAGGCTTAATTAAGATTACAGGAAGCGGTAATATTGCGGAACTTCCTGAAACAATGAATCTCAAAAACAGCTGATGAACATCTCCCGGTTATTAAGAAATGCATTAAAACGAAATAATTGAATGTAAAATTTTCGTACCATTTACTTATTAACTTTCCATTTAGCTGGGGTGGATACGTACAAATGTAATTTGATCCAATTAATTAATTATCGGGCCATGGGGCTTGAGTGCGCGTCTTCTTTTTAAGGAAATTTCTCGCCGGCTGATTTATTTGTTTATTTGATATAGGCACACCAACAACTTATTTACAAATAAGACATGTACAGACATTTACGATGGGATTCTGTGTAAATAAGTTACTTATAGGCATGCAGATCATTCACAAAAAAGGATGAATCTGAATTACAATTGAAATAATTATCGAAAATAAAATACATAGGGAAAAGTTAAATTAAAAATATAAACATAACTTAATTACATTGATATTGTACATTAAATTTAAATTAAATTAAGCAATGCAGCAAGCGTTTTGGGCACCTTTGCGTCGGGAACAGTTAGGGGCGGGTTATTTGACTATATAGGCTGACGTGTGGTTCTTGTCCTTATATTATATAATTGTATTTTATTGTTTTAATTATATCTTTAAACTTTGAAATACTAATTACAAAATACTTCGCCGTCAGGTATTTAATTAAATTAAGTACTAATAACTAAGAAAGAAATAAAATTAAAAAATAAAATAAAACATTATTAATAGAAGTCGACAATTGAACATTAATTACATTATAATGGGATCTGATTATCCTGAATTATATTGATAAAAATAATTATATTCAAAATAAAGATTATATTGAATTAAAATAGTAGAAGTGGGCCGAATCACAGGTCGATTTTAATGATCGGCTGATCGACACTTCACGTGCCTACAGGGCTGGGTCGTGCTTTGGCCAAAGAATTAGCATTGCCAATGTAGTAATGCTGCCAGCCTTTTGAACCCATTAACAGCGATGCGAATGAATTTTTTGGTGCCCAATAAGCTCTTCCATTTTTCATTAATTTTTTATTATATACTTCTACAAGCAGCGAGGTAACTGATGTCACTAATTAAATATCACCTGTCAGTCACCACAAACTACGGCAAAAAGAGAACTGACTCTGCATGGCTGGCATAGTTTGGTGTGATAGCAAAATACTAGATCAACAAGATTTTACAGTTGGGAAAAGGTTATGATTATTATGATTCAAAAGTCGAAGAAATTTGTTTCTGACTCCATTTTTTAAGTAAATATACCTACTCGATGGTTATTTGCGTGTTATTTATTTAATTTAGTTTTATATAATCATTTGCAATTACTTACCTATTCTTACTTAAACTCCAGTGGTAAATTATAGCATTATGTATCACAACTCTGGTACCCAAGATACAGGCTCCGCCTATAGTTTGGGGACCGCTAGATCGGGATCGCACGGGACCGAAAGATGATCGCTAATGGTTACAGACCGATGTTAAGTTGATTTTAAGGTAATAACTGTAACATTGGCTCAATAAATTTATTATTACTAATTTCTAAGGAAAAATGTATTATATCATCTTTTTTCAATGAAATCCTAATATCGTTTTCTCATCCAAACCACGATCACAGTTTCTAAGAATAAGGAATATTTATCAGCATAACGTATTAAAATGATAACGGAACTCACCACAGATATCTATGTAAGTATGTGGTGTACATACACCACATACTGCACCGACTATGTTGGACTCGTCTTCAGTACAACCAAATGCGGACGTAAATCATTTTGACATACGAAGCGACCACAGCTATAGGTAACTGGATCCCATAACACAATTAGGCTAGGAATAGCCAAGCTCAGACTGGTTGTCAGATTTTCAGGCCCCCGACTCTGTAACGACTGTCAGAGGTATAACAACTGAAACTGACATGCTCACAGAAACACGAAAGTGTACCAATAATTGAAGAATGGTCATCCATTCCGACCAAGGACAGTAACACCCGGAAAGATCCCGATTCAGGCCGATTTATCCAGTATGTAGCTATATTATATGGTATGTCTAAAATTATATTTTGAAATTCGACAGGAATCGAGGAGTGATTATTTTTTAAAACAAATGAATACTTCTTCGAACTGTGTGAACTGTAGGCCAATTCCCGTAATTTAAAACGTTAAAAATCTAGTCAGTCTCATCTCAGCGACAATCAATGTCAAAAACTTGTCAAACATAGGGATTTTAGAGGTGTTTTAGACAGATTGAGACTGAGATCAGACTGTGAACGTTCTTAAAATTAGGAGAATTGTCCCTCTGATTATTCAAACGTAAGGGATGTTTGAATACGGTGGACGCCATCATGCGCGTGAGAGCCCTCACGACGGGGGACGCGGTGTCCCGGGGTGGGGTGGTCGTGGCGGTGTCACTCGACATCGCCAACGCGTTCAACACCCTGCCCTGGAGCTGCATTGGGGAGGCACTCCGGTATCACCGGGTGCCGACCTACCTCCGTCGAGTAGTCGGGGCGTATTTGACGGACAGAGCCGTCATCTACCCCGGTCGCGACGGGAACTGGAACCGGCGAGAGATGTCGTGCGGTGTCCCACAGGGATCGGTTCTGGGGCCGCTCCTGTGGGACATCGGTTACGACTGGGTGCTGCGGGCCGACCTCCCTGAAGGCGTCAGCGTAGTTTGCTACGCTGACGACACGCTGGTCCTGGCGCAGGGGAGGTCGCATCAGGCGGCGGCCGACGCGATGACACGCGGGGTTGCGATAATCGTGGAAAGGATCCGGCGGTTGGGTCTCGAGGTGGCATTGCACAAGTCCGAGGCCATGTCCTTTCATGGGCCTCGGTACGGGCCACCTCCGGGATCCCAACTAGTGGTAGGAGGGGTTCACATCGGCGTCGAGACCACGATGAGGAACCTGGGTCTCGTCCTCGACAGCCGATGGAACTTCGTCGAGCATTTCCGACGTTTGGCCCCCAAACTGGAACGGGCCGGGGCCGCCCTAAAGCGGCTCTTGCCCAACCTGAGGGGGCCAAACGCCTCCTGCCGGAGGCTTTACGCGGGGGTCGTGCGGTCCATGGCCCTATATGGGGCCCCGGTATGGGCGCGTTCACTGCGGCTTCGAGCCGCACACTATCTGAACGCGCCCCAAAAGGTGGTAGCCGTAAGGCTGATCCGGGGCTACCGCACGATCTCAGGCGAGGCAGCAAGCCTCCTTGCCGGACTGCCACCATGGGATCTGGAGGCGATAGTCCTCGCGCGCCTATATGATTGGCGCGCGGAGGCACTACGCCGGGGGGAAACTCCGCATCCGCGGCAAACCGCGGCGGAGCGGACGAACCTCCGGTGCGATCTCATGGCGGCATGGAAGGAGCGACTATCGCAACCCAGCGCAGGGCACGCCACGATAGCGGCGGTAAGACCCCTCTTTGAGGAGTGGCTAGAGAGACGTCACGGCGCTCTCACCTACCGCCTGACGCAGGTCCTCTCCGGACACGGATGTTTCGGGAGGTTCCTGCACATCATCAGGCGGGAGGAGACGCCCGGGTGTCACCACTGTCAGGATCGCCCAGAGGACACGGTGGAGCATACGGTGGAGGTCTGCCCTGCTTGGGCAGAGCACCGCCGTGTCCTCGTAGAGGCTATTGGCAGCGGCGGCGACCTCTCGCGCCCGGCCCTGGTTCAAGCCATGGTCCGGGGTGAGAGGGAGTGGGAGGCAGTCACCTCCTTCTGCGAAGCAGTCATGCTAGCGAAGGAGGTGGCGGGGTGGGCGAGGGAACGCGCCTTGCGCACCTCACGCCTCAGCCGCCGCGGGAGACGCTCCGGGCGTCGGGAGCCGCGTGACGACTCCCGGCCACCGTAGGCGCGGGCCTGCGGGCGGAGAGTAATGGGTAGCTCTCCGTCCGATCAGGACTAGGCCCGTGCCGGACGGCGTGTTCGTGTTCCACGCGCGCCTCAAAGAGATGTCAGCAAGTGACGGGGCCCCACAGGGCCGAAGCCTGCCAGGGTAGCGGGACCATCCGAAAGGGTTTACCGCTGCCCTGGAACATAAAGGGCTAAGGAAGGAACACGGGTGGGTTTTAGTCAGTAAAAGTCTGACACTCCCTTCTGCTCCACCCAGAGCGGGAGGAGTCATTTGATGATTTCCCATCCTCAAAAAAAAAAAAAAAAGGGATGTTTGAATAATCAGTTCAAAATTCGAATGATATCGAGCTGTTTATTCCCTTTACAAAAACAAATGAGGTCGCTTTCGAATTGTCACTGGTTATTTCAGTGAGATTCGACGTGACCATTAATTCAGAAATAGCATTACACAGCGTGTCTCTAAGCAACGAATATTGCAGATTTCCTCGCGAAAGAATGTTCTTGGTATGTTTGAGACACCGGCGTTTTCACAAACATCTACTATGACCACTTTAGAATAAATCTAAAGGCTGTTGTTGAGCATCTTAAAATTTTACGTGATTTGAATATGCATGGGATGCCGTGATAAGGTCACGTTTTGCACTGATAGCCGTTTCCTGGAAAATAGACACTTTATATTTTTTCTAAACTGATTTATTCTAAAACAAATCTTAACATCACGCTTGTCTTTCCCGAAAGGTTAGGCAGGGGTGTACGTATAGTTAACCCGCATTTCGCCAGTTTACTGATTTACTTATTACTTCTAAAAACGAATGTAATGAAAACAAAATTAAATCCTTGCCAAAATAATATGAAAGATTAACATATTAGTCTATATGTTTATGGTTTCCGAAAACTACTTGTAGTCGGTTGTCATTCTATCTCCCAAAAAATCATAGTTTTCGAAGCTACATCAGCATTATTAGAATGTATAAGTTCACTACTCACTGTCATGCGGGATTTCATAAAGTCCTGTGCATCATACCCTATGATCATCATACCATTACCCTACGGTAATGTTTCTTTGTTCTGAAAATGCAGTTATAAATTTTAAAGGAGAGATCGGGTAGGTCATACCTACCGGATCTCTCCTTTAAACTTTATAATTTGAAACCTTAAACGTAATTAACTGTTTACTAGATAATAATAATAATATAATAAATAGAATGTGGATTTTTTGTTATAAGTAGATAAAAAGTAATGGATTTATTTAAGTAGGTAACAAAATATTCTCGTCTATTTTTCGTTAGTTGATTCTAGTGATAATTCATAAGAAGTAAACGTCCAATTAGGACTATAACATCAAAGAAATGACATAACTGGTCAATAAACTGGTCAATAAACACATTCATTAAAACATTTTTTGGGAACACCATCTTGTTCTTAATCCTGTAATTATTCCCAAAGAGTCCAGTTGGTTTTATCTTTGAAGATAAATCGACCATCGTTGCGTAATTCCTAGTGATTGATGAGGAGTGAGATCGAACACAAATCTAAATATTTAGATTCGGGTCTTAAAAGTATTATTTGTTTCTATTTCCATTATTCTTATATTTTGGGGTGAATTACGCAATTTTCTCACTGACTGGTTAATTAGAGATCTTTCTTTAGTTGTGACTACCTACATATTTTCATATTATTCTTCAACTAGGAACTCGCCCCACGTACGGTTTTTACGGCTTGGCAAAACACGAAGGTTTCTTTATTTGGTGTAAGTTTAATGTTAATGTATTATACTCCTAAAGCACCTCCCTCACACAGAGAGGAGGCCTGTGTCCCAGCAGTGGGAACATAATTATGCTGATTATGCTTAACCTATACACTTAAATTTTCCGGAATAAATTCTCTACATACCTTGCCTATTAATTATAAAAAAACAGCGTGGTCTGGCCATGTTTGTCGAAGGACCGATGGCCGGTGGAGCAGACGAGTCCAGGGGCTGGAGTCTCGACATTCATAGCGATCGCTTTACGACCAAATTCGGTCGCAAAGTCCCCGATTGACAGGTGTAATGTATGGAGTGACAGGACTTTGCGACCGAATACGGTCGTAAAGCGATCGCTATGAATGTCGAGACTGCAGCTCCTTGAGTGGAGACCGCGTATCGACAAGCGTAGTGTGGGACGCCCCCTAGCTACATGGACGGACGACCTAAAGAAGGTTGCTGGGACAGACTGGATGCGGAAGGTGGGGGACATACGCCTATGTCCAGCACTGGACTGCGATAGGCTGAGTTGATTAATTGATTGAACGTGGTCACACCGACACACACGACATGCGAATTTAATTTATAGGTATAGATAATATAATATAAAAATGTCCCAGAATACGCTTCTTTATTGCCAACATTTTCTTCTTAAAGTTAATATCAGACAGTTCACTCGAGAGACTGCTCATTTTTGTTTCATTCCACGTTTACACGACATCTACAATATTACACAGAAATTACCATTCATCTCATTTTATTTCATTACATTCTTCGATTATTTGGAGCACAAGTGGCAGCACCGAAATCTAACATCGTTGTGGTTCACTAACGAATTAATTTTTCACTTTTTCATTTTGTCTTCCGAAGTTTCACTTCGAGTGAAAGATGCCGAATGAAAAGCATAAAGGATAAGCATAATCAGCCTATAAGTAATGTTCCTGCTGTTGGTAAACAGGCCACCTCTTGGTGGGAGTGGGCCGCAATCAAAAATTTTTCTTTCAAAGATTCAGCACTTTTCGAACGTCAAAATTACAAAAGACAGTCCCCCAAAAACGCCCGCTCTTCACCACTTCCTAGTGCTATCACTGGCCATCAATCAATCCACCACGCGTTCCCAGTGCTGGTCGTTAGATGTCACATATCTTCGAATTTTTGGTTCTAGGACATGCCGAAATGAATGTAAAGCATAAATGAACAAAAAATGAAGCATCTACATATATTATAATGTTCTGTTATTTATATGGTGTACGTAATAAAGAGTATTCTATTCTATTCCATCTATATGTCTACCAAAACATTGACCACTTGCAGTACCTATCTACCTGTCTATCTCTATCAAAGTTTTGGCTCTCGGTTGTTAGCCGTGGAATTGAGTACCTAATTCGGAAATGCAAGTTTCAAATTCCAATTCAATGCTTTGATATCGGAGCTTGATGAACACTTATTTGTGTGAAACCTTTCATACATTACCAGCCTATAATCCCACTGCCGGGGCACATGCCTCCTTTTATGTGGAGGGAGTAGGCTGTAATCTACCACGCGGGCCCAGTGCGGGGTTGGTAGATGCCACATGTCTTTGAATTCTTAGTTCTAGGACATGTGAATCCATACCTAATACTAAATCGTGAAGGAAAATGAAACATTAATAAATGTCTTGTTAACACTAAGGCTAAAACGTAAGAAATGTAAATTGAATAGGAATTTAAGACTAAATTTACCTTCAATCAACAAAGTTATGATGGCAATCAGGAAATTCCGACCCCATATAGCTTGTTTTTTTTATAATATGACGTGGAAAAGTGATTCCAATATTCTATTTACAGAATAAACAATTTCATTTCATGAAAAACATTAAAATATCCCTAGAGTATATTACATAGCATGAACGTCATGGCAGATTGGTAAATATTTATGATATCTAATATTAACAGAAGTTTTAATAGTCTCCGAAATACTGACCGAATTATTCAACGTTTTGAATTAATCTTTCATTCTTACACACTCATTTGTAGTTCGTGCTTTCTGTAAAGTCCGCTCCAAACCGCATTCAAATGTCCGCTACTATTCCAAAATTCGAAACCGAACTCATTTGTTTTTAATTCACAAGTCACGCGAAATACGGGAGTAACTTAAAATTAGATAGAATTAATTAATTGTTTCTCAAGACTTGATAGGTAAAAGTAGAACATTGGGAAAGGTTTTTCGTAAATTCGTTTGGTAAAAAACACTACTGGGACTGTATACAACCAGCTATAGACAACCCTCCATGGTCCCATCTTATTTAAGATTACAGTTTTCAACAACGGCTAAGCGCAGTAAACCCCGCTGGTCTTCATAAGCCTTTTGAAGAACTGCAGATTTTCCTCTCGAAAAGGATATTCGAAAATGTTAGAAGCGTCGCGTCATCAGTATTCAGTTGTATCTACCTACCAAAATAGTAGAATCATGGATGATTTAGATCTGAAAATACGACTAAAAGATAACGGTGAAAGGTTTTTATTTTTTTCTTTATTTTATAGCTAAGTAATATGTTTCAACCCTGGTCTAAAAGCTCCCCAAACCGACCTTGCTCTGCTCGTTTTTTTGAAAAAGGTTACAAATTGAATATAATATTCCTATCCTTAGATAAAAATGTTCTATCGACTATAATTTTCATGTTGAGATCTGGAAATACGACAAAAAAATAATGGTGAAAGATTTTAAAATTTTTCTTTATTTTATAGACATTATGTTTTAACCGTGGTTTCAAAGCACCGCATACCGACCACGACATCTGCTTGTTTTTTTAAAACAGGATAAAATTACTTATAATAATACATAATATACTTCGGTAAAAAATGTCCTATAAACTATTTTCATTTCAACATTATTCTTTGTCAATTAAAATAGATTTTAACGAAAGAAAAACGTTTATAAATTCTCTAATTCCGATGTCATAAGATATGAAATTAATAGCTTATCATCATAAATTATATTCATCGCCTGTTTGATCTCTACTGCCATCGTTAAGTGTTATGTTTCAAAAATAAGACAAATCGTTATCATAATAATGTCTGGGATCTTTTTTTATCCTTCTCTTTAATGATAAATTTGCAACAAAAAAATCACAACCGCATAATCTGGCATATTTTTGATACCTAAGATCTATATTAATATATAAATACATCTTTTTCATCATTTCAAAGCGCCATGATTATTTAAATGAACCAAATAATGTCTTCATTTCAATCTCTTATTACGGGTTCCGTATGTATTAATTAAATACAGAAGCAGTCGTATTAAACATGTGACATAAACCAACAACCAATTTTAATCTGGTCACGTCCGATACGCCAATAAAATATCCATTAACTTCGGAAGTAACTATCCGCAATAAAACAGCCTGTATATACGACAAAAGTGAATAAAGTTAATAGACTTACAGTCACTCCTTTAAAAGAGACACTCCAATACTTTGTTCCACATAATAGGCGAACCATCCATCACAAAACAAAACACTTGATAATAAAGATATTTTTGTCACCACTGAGTTGTTCAGGCCGCTAACGACAGTTTCTCTTTGGGCCGCGTAACAATTTCCAAAGAGTTCGCGCGTAAGCGATACGTCCCAGCTTCCACGCGATCCGGAGACATCTAAAAAATCCCGAGTCCTGGAAGCTTATTGCCGTACAGTCGCGCGTTGGGAACTTCACTCTGTAACACCAACCGCCACAGAAAACCGAACCCTCCCACTAGATCCTACAGTCGAAATTCGTATGCAGTCTGAGCCCATTTCGGCCGCAGAGCAAACGGAGATAGGGGCAGAAGCACAGATGCTGCGCGCATGCGATTTCGGCCGACACACACATGTGTGTGCCAGTATTTGTTTGTGTATGTGTGTAAGAGCAACGTTACATTGTTTGAACCACTGCCGGACACTATTGTTGTGGATATTCGGGCGGCCGTGATAACCCGGCTTACAATCAACCGTGATTAATATTTGGGTATCATATAGCAATTTGTTGCGTCACGCCAAAAGAAAGGGATGACCACTGGTCAGGCTTATAAAATAATTTCCCATGAGTTTCCATATTTCTATCGGAACAGGAAAACAGCTGAGGCGTTTTTCAAGATTTTCTTATGAATAAATGTAAATAAAGAATTTATTTATAGATGAATAGAGACATCGATACTTTGACAAATATTTACACCATCGTTAAATGGACAATCATACCTCCACATATTATTTGAATTTTAAATCACGTTATGTAAATCCAATAGCCAGCTAAAAGAAGCTGACGGGTTTTGTTCTAATATTTACATAGGTAACTCTCATTGCTGATACAGCATGGAATAATTGCTTTCCTGAAAAGCGAGATTTTTAACTGACGTTAAAAAAGGAGGAGGTTCTCAGTGTTCGAACCTTATATTTTGGAACGAATTCTGACTGGTAGAAATCGTCACGCAAGGAAAAAACGTTATTTATGTATGTCACCTCTTTTCCAGTATTTCTTTTCCGTGTCCATGAGAGAATTTTTAAATCCTGTCATTTTCCAGAGCTAAACTTCATCGAATCAAGAGATCACAGGAAATGACATCCAATCCTCTGGATCTAAAAATCATAATATTTTTATGATCACAGCGAACATGCTAAGAACTCATCAATTCTTAAACGAAATTTTTGATCTATAAAAATATTATGATCATGTTAAAGACAAAAATAAAAGATATGACACACACGAAATGAATGTGACAGCCGAACATAATTCTTAATAAAAGAAAACGAAACAATTGAAAAAAAAACAAAGGACGAACCATAAGTAAACTAAAGAAACTGGTAGGTAGGTAAGTAAGGTAGGTATATAGTATAGGTATAGGTCACTAATAGTAGCATGAACGATATTATAATCTACAATACTCAGAAACCTGTCATCATCAGCTTCAAGAATAATTGAGAAAATCGGCTTACGATAACAGTTGTGTGTGACAAGCAAATAATTTAGCTATGTTGGTATTCAGGGCACGCACGATAGTAATTCAGCCGCCACACTACAACCCAAAATTGCCTGCATATCTATGTATATTTTGGTATAGGCCTTTAGACTGAACTGGCTCTGTGGAAACACCCGAATTCGATGTAATGAAGTCTCGAAATAGAATACTAATATGCTCACAGAAAGTTTTGTATAGAAAACCAGTATGACATGAGTATGTAAATAGGAGGTGTCCGTGTGGAGGGGCCCGTGGCTAAATAATAACAGCCGCACAGGTCGATCGGTCAGGTTAAGCTACGCTTGCCGCGGTTGGTCTGTGGATGGGTGACCATCTTTACATACCGAGACCCCTCCGTGCCGCGGAAAGCACGTTAAGCCGTTGGTCCCGGCTGTCATTCGTGGATCTTTGACAGTCGTTACGGGTATTCAGAAGCCCGAAAGTCTGACAACCAGTCTTACCTAGGGGTATCGTATTACCCAGTAACTGGGTTGTGGAGGTCTGATAGGCAGTCGCTCCATGTAAAATACTGGTATTCAGCTGCATCCGGTTAGACTGGAAGCCGACCCCAGCATAGTTGGGAAAAGACTAGGCAGATGATGATGAGTATGTAAATAATGTGTGCCATAATCCATTTACTCACATAACTTTTACAGTATTTAACACAACTAACTATAACTATATACAAATAAATATAAAATCAAAAGTACACGTCCGCATCGCTGTCATCCGGAAACGTACCCAGAAGACTGGCACGTTTAATAGCAATGCTAATTCTTTGGCTAGTGCTTAAATTGTAACGAATTTATCAAAATGTGTTAAGGAGCTCAGCTAGTGCGTAAACGTACATTATAAACGACTATGATACAAACAATTCCTGTCATCTCACTATAAAATATTTACGTCATAAGTAGTTGCGTACCTCTGAAAAAGATAGACAGATACTATCTATCTATCGTTTTTATTATAATGTACTAGCTTCTGCCCGCGGCTTCGCCGGCGTGGATGTCGGAAATTTACCCACGGGAACGTGCTAACAGGATAAAATGTATGTGCTTCCCCAGAATGCCATCTATGTCGCGGGCCCTTTGTGGCTAATTACAATAGAAAACCAATTGTGTCTCATTAGTGGTGATTAAGAGGGTACCTATATGATATCTTTACCTAAGTACCTAACTAATTAAAAAAAAAACTCAATAACAGAAAATTAAATACCTACCTACCTAAATAAACCTATTTCTGATGATAACTAATCTAAACTCAATAAATAAGCAAAATCCCTAAAAACTAATATCTATACGAATGACTAAACTTACCTAGCAGTATTATAAAATAACCTACGGTCACTACGTACACTATCAAAAATATACTACCTATACTTTAAAACTAAAATCTATACCTACGACTCATATAAAAATAAACCTAAATAACTCTAAAAACTAAAAGGAATAAAAATTAACTCCACTGCGACCCAACCTACGACAAACTTAGTATTTGCGGTTGGTACAGTACAGACAGTGGTAATCGGGTATAGGGATTGAACCGCAAAATTAAGTTTGTTTTTTATTGTATATACTTTTCCGGGATAAAAAGTACCCAGTGTGGTGCCCAGGATATTAAAGAATAATTATACCAAGTTTCATCGTAATCGAACCGGTAGTTTTTGCGTGATGCCTGAACAAACAGACAGACAGACAGACAGACAAAAAATTTTTTAATCACATTTTTGGGTTCGGTGTCGGTCAAGTAACACCCCCTGCCATTTATTTTTTGGATATTTTCAATGTACAGAATTTTCACTTCTACAGATTTATTATAAGTATAGATAACATAAAAATTACAGATATAAATGTAGAAATTTTATAAGGGGTGACACAACGGGCGGTCGTATCGCTAAAGAATGAAAAGTCAAGGGCAATAACCTCTCTAGGGTCGATAAAACTCTTAAATATCAGAATATCTGAAGCTTCGGAAAATCAGAAACCAAATGTCAGTGATTCTAACGCCAAGTCAGAAACCCCGAAGCTTCTAAATGTCAAAAATCCTACCCCACTCACGTCTACGCCTCTCACATTGTTAAAGCTCATTCAGCAGAACTATTGTACCTATAATGTGTTGAGTACAACGTATGAGAAGTTTCACTAGTCGCAACACTTTCATAAACACTTCTTTCATATTTAAGTGCACTTGCTACTTCACTGGGTCTCTGCTTTAAAAAGCTTTTGAGCTAGCCATTTTAATGTTTTGTAAACTTCTTTTAGCTAACGATAAAGGGTGGGACATACGTAGCGTACGGAATTGGTGCTGTTTCTCTAATTTTGTTTGAAATCAATACTTCGTTTGCTTTATTTAGAAGCATAGTAACTACAGTCCGGCCGTGGAGAGAATGCGTTCTTGACACCTGTCAGTTTCGTACAAGCGAATACGTGAAGTCACACTGACAGGTCGCATTCGATCGACGACCGGACTGTAGTACCTATCATCATCTGCCTAGCCTTTTCCCAACTATGTTGGGGTCGGCTTCCAGTCTAACCGGATGCAGCTGAATACTGACTAGACTGCATATCTGACCTCCACAACCCAGTGACTGGGTAATACGATACCCCTTGGTAAGGTTGGTTGTCAGACTTTCGGGCTACTGACGACCCGTAACGACTGTCAAAGATCCACGAATGACAGCCGGGACCAACGGCTTAACGTGCTTTCCGAGGCACGGAGGGGTCTTGGTTTGTGAAAATGGTCACCCATCCACGGCTTAACCTGATCGATCGACCCCTGCGGCTGTTATTACTTAGCCACAAGCCCCTCAACATAGATGGTAATGCAATAATGTATGTTCAAGCCATCTTTATTAATTATCTAATTAATGTTCTAAGCCTAAGCAGTCATGAATAATGTAGCTTTAAAAAGCGAAATCAAAACGATGTTGTAGGTATACAATTGCAAACACAACATTTTTAAGCAATATCTACAGTATTCCGACACCAAAACCGATATCGAAAGACGGACACGCCAAATAAAATACCCCGTTCTACATTCCAAAAGTTCTAACATAACCTCAAAAATATTGAAGACGTCTCACGATTTCTAAAATTTCATAAAAATTCTATCAAAGATTTGTAGGTACCGATTCTCCTTGTCAAGATCACACCTTCCTCCGTGCAATAGCATTGTCGGTATGTCAACCTCCTTTTAGAGTCCGAATATACCTACTCTCAGGTGTATTCAACGACTTCGATTATCTGTTTACAAAAGTCCCGAGCTCAATTCTCACCAAACTTGTTTAATTAAAGTTTTCGCACTCTTTTTCCCTTTAGGCGGGAAAATAATCCCTTGTTTGGAACAAAGAATGGAGTGGAGTGCTGTTGCTGGAAATTGTTTTTACTTCAAATTCTTTAATGTAAATACTGATTTTATTCATTTGCGTTTTTCTTTGTTGTAAGCATTCTATATTCACCGTAAATATAACTCTGTTAAAATATACCATTTCACAGTATAGAAACTCTTTCACGGCTTTTTTTGACAAATTTTCTATCGATAAAAAATAATATTTATGATGAACTGCTTTTCAGGAATCTGCCTGCATGCATTAATAAATATATTTCCACTTTTCGCTTGTAAACTTTACATTGCGAATAATGCACACGAGTTGTATACTCAAACAAAGGTACCTTCAAACCTAAATTCTAAAGCAGTTATGGTGGTTTAACTTTGATCCACTAAATAATACGTAATAAAGCAGTAGATACTTCTAAATATATTCACCAACCTCAGACAATTTTGTTGAAATAGGTTCCAAGACAATAATGTACCAAAAGGTTTCAACAAATCTTTCTTGCATTTTTTTTTTTTTGCAATGGCGACTCTACGGCATCCGATATCCAAGGTACGTTAGTCCAAGTTTTTGTAGGCACTCGGTATTTGCTTTCGGGATTCGAGTTGAACTTCCAATATGCCGGAAAGTATTCGTGCATTCGCATGTTCGGAGTGTTAAACATCCAGGAATAAGTTTTACTGCGATCAGATAGTAAACTTTACCGTTGGGACCGTTGGATTCAGATGTTCAATGTCTGTAAGTACTTTATTATTGCCACCATCGCCGTCGTGGAACTCATCCATAATTTCATCCTCTATATTCAGTTTATTTCAAATATCTACACTAAATGTAACGCACAGTTACAGTTTGCTCACTGGTTAAAAATTTATCCTATATATAAATTATAATTATAGAGTTTTCAAATAAACTTGACGACACGGTTGGCGCAATGGTTAAGCGAATGACTGCTGCGCTGCGTGTCGCGGGTTCGATTCCCGCACGGAACAAATATTTGTATGACCTACATGTATTTGTTCCGAGTCTGGTTGTTTTTCTATCTATAATATGTATGTATTTACAAAAAAAAATGTATATAAGTAGTTTATCAGCCATCTTGTTACCATAACACAAGCATTAGATTGCTTAGCTTGGGACTAGATGGCGCTAAACTGTCTGAGTCCAAAAAAAATGCAGCCACCTGCGCTGCCTCAACGATACTATAGACTATAGATAGTTTTTGGCCAACAAAATTTAATACACTGTCGTGCATGTCAACACAACGAAGAAGAAGATATAACTAAAATTATAAAAAAAACGATAATTTTTTTTTTTTTTTTTGTTAATATTTTGCCTCTCGCAACCCTTTTTTGTAAACCACTGACAACTTCTCAGTTCAGTATTTATAGATGCAAGAAATGCAGTTGTGTTGCCGAATCTGAATGTGAATTGTGGAGGTTGTATTATTTCAGAAATCCAGCTAAGTATCGTTATAACGTTTACATTATATTTAAGTAAGTACCGTAAAACGGGGTGAATAGGGATGCAGGGGTGAATAGGGATGCAGGGGTGAATCGGGACGAAATTTTAAAATGGATTTTAACGTTGAAGTAATACAGTTTGTTGCCAGAAAAGAGTCTAATGTGTTTACTGTTTTTTTAATTAAAGATTAAGTGTCCTTGTTAGCAACCAACTATATTATTTTAAAGTATAAATCCATTTTAAAGTGTCTTCCCGATTCACCACTGCATCCCTATTCACCCCGTTTTACCGGTACCAAATAGTTTGTACCTTAACAGTTTGACTGCTCGTTGCTCTAGTGGCTGCAAGCGCTTCTGCTGAGAATGAGGTCCTGTATTGGGTTTATCCATCTGGAATTCCTCAGCGTGGTGTCTGCATTTGTGCAGATGGCAATAGGCTCGCGTCGTATTACATGGTACTTAAACATACTGGCGAAATGTGAGTGTACTGTCTACTATAGGTAGACCTCTGACTGACCCTTCAAGGATTGCAGGCGTGGTGTTATGTTATGCTAATGGTTGTTATTTTTTCTAACGGCTGCATTTGTGCCAGTAGGTAATTTTTCAATCGGCGGTAGTTTCCACATTGCTTTATGAATTTCACAGAAATGGTTTCCTAACTAAACCTGACTGAACAATTAAATACACTAAAGCTCACCTGTTGCTTTTAGCATAGTTGTTATACGGTATACCACTACATACATATTTATATATAGCAATATAACTGGTTCACTGGCTCAGTAACCAGGAATTACTTGAAATCGGTTTGGGAACAGTTTTATATGCAGACAGAAAACGCATTTGTTTTTATATGCATTTGTTTTTAAACAAGGCAACTTCACTGTTTCACATGGGCCTCAACTATTGCACGCCATTCAACTCGATTTTCGGCAACTCTCATCCAGCTGCTACCAGCCATCCTGAGAAGATCGTCGCTCCCACTAGCCTGAGAGCGTCCCACCTTACGTTCACCGATTTGCGATCTCCAGTCAAGAATACGTCAACCCAAACGGTCATCGGTTCTACGGCTAATGTGGCCGGCCCATTTTCACTTCAGCTTGCTCATACATATAGTCCACTTAAATTACTTGTCAAGTTAGTTGAAAATTAATCTTCGCGACAAACACCAGTTTAACATTTTATCTAAATTTTTTCTCAGCTAAAAACAACCTAATTTATTTATATACACAATCCTGTGAAGTGTTAATAGGAATTATGGTCAATACTTCAATGGCAAAGAGCCTGGACATAACATATCCGTATCTAAAAAATCTCTCATTCGGATCTTGTTAAGCAACTGAATCTAAGTTTGATACAGAAAAATAAACTCCAAAAAGCGTCACGGATTGTTTAGAGGTAATATTTTTTAAAATATGAAATTATTTTAAAATATTACAAAAAAAAAATTAAAGACAATCTTGTATAATTTAAAAATGCAATTATAATAAGTTTGGAGACACCCGAATTTATAATTAAAACTTAAATCTTCTCTCAAACTCCCACAGAACCATTTCACCAAGATAACTCCAGCTATTAAGTCTTAGATAAAATGATTGACAGTACTATTTCTATGATAAACAGTTGGCCAACTGAGTCTAACATTATTAAAGTTTCTTCAAGAGAGAGAGAGAGAGACACAGCGCGCTAAGATATTCAAGGCAATATTAAGAACCCTTTCTCTAAGGTTATTTTTATATATTTTACCTACCTTTCGGAAGCAGGATATCACACGGCAGGATATCGTTTTCACTTAGGGTCTTAGCACACCTCCACCCACGGGCGTAGCTAGGGGGGGGAGGGGAGGGGCAAGGGCGAGAAATGCCCACTCTAGAAAATTCTTTTCCCACCCTAGAAAAATCGTCATTATTGAAGTACTTACTGTTTAATCGCTTTTTATTAGGGTTCTTTACCTCAAAAGGTAAAGACGGAATCCTTATAGGTTGTACATTTTGACCAAGATGTAAGGTTTGTAGAGTTGGGCTCTCATTAATTAACTGTGGTTAGATTAGCAGGACGGCTGGTCCCCCTCTAGACAAAATCCATATTTACGGCAATGCCTCCGTCGCGAAAATAATGATGGGAAACCGCTTAAGGAATTCCGCTAAGAAACATTACTACATTATGTCGCGATTGGAGTAGCGGCACATCATAAGAGTCAGTTGAATTGTAACAATCGGATCAAAATGTCGTCGCTGTAATTTTTTATCTCAAAAATTTTATATCACCATGTAAATTACTGTCACACTTCCTCTGTCCAGTCAAAAAATGGATGAAGTACATACTACTGTAGACCCTTATACGTGTGCGACTGTGTGCATGTGCTGATTTGTAATGCGACCACAATTTTCTACAATTTCTACATAATTTATTTAAATTCATTTTTTTAATTTTCTTTCATTTTCATTTTATTATGGTTACATTATCTAATTTAATAAAAAAACAATGTTTTATACATAATAATAAAAGTTCGGTGTATGTATTATGATTATAAAATAATGTTTTAATTGGGGTGTTTGGTGGTGTGCGTTAATTCCGGGATATTTTGTATAGAACTAACAGTATAGTTCTAATTCTTAGATTAGTTATTCACACAAAATAATTAAGTTTTGGTTTATGAACTTGTCGACTGCCACACAAAGATATGTAGATAAACAAACGCGACACCGCAACAAAATAGCAGGCTCAGCACTGAGGTGTAACTGGCTTCGCAGTATATCGGCGAAATCACGCGGGAAAGAGATAGAGTAATAATCAAATATGTGTGTTAGAAGAGGCGGTTTCGTTTCCGTTTCGCTTTTCGTACAAGCCAAGTCATGTCGGAACTACTGCGGTTTCGCTGCTATAGTTTCGCGGCGGAGATGTCATACCCACCTAAACGTCTGCGAAGGGTGATGTAAAATTAATGACAACAAACCAAGAATCAGTGAGACCATGATAATTTTCTATATAACACTTCATAACATTAAGCCTGTTTCCCCGAAGGGCTATGCAGAACAATTGCTGGTGGAACTAGTGAGAATGATCCCCTATTTTAGCACACATACATTACACTTTTTTTCTAGTGGCTCAAAACTTTACAACTTCTACCTTTCTCCTACCTTTACTTTACCTGTATCATCAGTAGTAGGTATAACAAATGGCACGAGATATAACCACAGGTAAAGAAGTCGGTATAGCTTAATAAGCCCATAATCTTCCCGCTGGTGGGACACAGGCCTCCTCTCTGTGAGAGGGAGTAGGCCGTAATCCACCACGCGGATCCAGTGCGGGTTGGTAGATGTCACATGTCTTCGAACTTCTGGTTCTAGGACATGCCGGTTTCCTCACGATGTTTTCCTTCACCATTTTGAGAGCAGTGGTAATTAAATAATTTATACAAAGTAAAGGGCTTGTCTGGATTGGAACCAATGCCGTTACCACTGGGCCATCATTGCTCTGCTAATAATTCAATATGTACAGACGCCAGCACATCAAGCTACTATAATCTGTCAAATTTCTTTAATAGTTTTTCTACTTTATCGCTAAAACATTAAGGTTCAAGGTTGATTGGGAAAATTTTCGGGTAGCTTGAACTGCTGGCGTCTGTACGTTCGTAAATCTCATCAAATAATTATTGATTTGACAGCGCAGTGTTGCCATTCTCGAAAACATACTATGTACTATAAAATGTCTCTTATAAGGACTGAATAATTCCTTCCATTAAATACGACACAGCACGAAGTGGTCTTTAAATTCCGTCCACATATTGGCCGATTCAGTAGAATCTGCAAACATGGAATTATTAATTTTCTTTCATTCATCGATATAAAGTAATTTCCTGTACCAGCAGACACTCATATCGCCGCACGTCGCTTGCAGTTTATTTATGCATTTCAGGATCATTCCAGGAATTTTTGTTCAGAAATAATAATATTTAAAATGAAGGGTACATCCAATAGTTATTCAATGTTTCGAAGAACCATCTATAATAAAATAGTAAAGAAGTCAAAACCCTACATTGAATATTTCTGAAAATAAAGTAATTGATACGGGGAGGAACGAGTCTGACGCCGTACATATAGTTTTTATAAATTTTGTCCGTTTGTCTGTTTGTCTGGATGTACTACGTAAATATTCCGGAATGGTGCAAAAACGGCTGAACGGATTTGAACGAAACAAGATAACAAACAACCAACCATTACTTATTATTTTTTTCTTTATTTTGTTTTTATGTTCTTTTTTGTGTCATGTTTACCGCAAATAAACGTATTTTCTTTCTTTTTCTTTCTAAATTAGGCACACAGATAGTTTATAACCTGGATTGACACGTCATAGGAAAATGTCCCACGGGAACGGACGTACTGCCGGGATTAAAATATGTTCCAATGGGATATTTTCCGACATCCACGCAGGCGAAGCCACGGGCAAGGCAAGTTTTAAATAAAAAAGATAATGTTTGACTTTTCATGCGCAAAAATAATTCTGAGTATGAACAACTTAAATATATAAATACAAAAAAGGCTCACTGCCATCTTTTATTCAAGCGAACATTCAGTTCTGGTCGATTTGCAATCGGTACAAACGTGAGCGACTGCTTTACTGTACCGCAAGCTGTTACATAAGCTATGCTATTAAACAAACTGTCGCCTTTCAAGCTATTTTTGTTCCAACTTAAGATAAAATGGCTCCTTTGGGATGATTTCGATTGCTTTTTGCTGTCAGCAAAATGTATACCGAACTGGATGTGCCATGTTTGGAGTACCACAAATATAACTTGATTCGAATTACTTTTACAACGGGACCAACCCTGAAATCATGAAAAGAGTGGAGTACAATGGCGATCAAAATTTAAAGGTATATACACATCTGCCTAACTCTTTGTAGATTACAGGCGTGATGTTATGTGATGTGCAAACGCAATCTAAACCATCGAGCTGCTAAAATTACTTTCAAAACCCTTGAAAAAATAGCGGCATGTCCAGACACTTTACTTCCACGTAGTTAAGCATTCGTGTTGTTTCGTATCCAACCAGCCAGTATTTCATCTTTATTGTCCTTTTAGACTAAAAACACGTGGCGAACCCGAATAAAAAAAATCACTCCGTGGCGCAAATCCAGTAATTGGATCCCCGCCAAGCGTCTACTCTCATGAAAATGAGTCGTAAACTTAAGAAAATTTTCGCTTGATGGGTAATATATTTTTACGTTCAATCCTTATTATTAGGGAAAGATCCTCGAGTCATGTCTTCATATCGGTCTGTCAGGAATGTTTGGTGGCTCCCTTCGTTGGAATCAGTGAACCAAAAAATAAGGCATAATTCAATATTTGGTGGCTTTAGTGTGACAATGTTTTTGCGATAAGGTGGCTTATTCAATTTGTTATGAGATAAATATTGTGGATGTGTTTTCTTTTTATATTCACGCCTTGTTTCCGTAAGGGGTGTGGCAGAGGTGTATGTATAGTATACACACATTCCGCTATTTATGTTTTTAAGTCCAATGTAATAGGGGCGAGCCTATTGCTATCAACTGGGCACAAATGCAGACTCCGGGCTGCTACTGAGAAGTTCCAGAAAGAAAAATCCAATAACACTTTGTCCGACCAGCACCCTAATTGCGTAACAAACAATCAATCGGAATCGGTTTCATTTTGAAGCAAATTGCTAATCCCTAATTGTAAAAAGAACTCTCAAAATGAAACCGATTCAATCAAACCCAGGACCTCATACTCAGCACTAGTGCTTGCGACCACTAGACCAATGAGGCAGTCTATCTTTCCTTCATCTATCTATTTAGCCCGTAATGTCCTACTGATGGGCAAATGCCCTCCTTTCCCTTTTATACACGTCTGTCAATTGCCAATGCGGGCCAGTCGTTTCAGTAAATACAGGACAAAACCTCATTTGTACTTTATTACACTAGTCTATAAAACGATAAACTGTTGATTAGAATACCACAAAAAATAATCTCATGGACACATTTAGAGGAACACAAAAAAGTGTATAAAACAATATATCATGAACATTTATAAAAAAAAAGTTTATTTATTGGGACTTTGCTTATTATTTTGTTAATGTAACATTTTTTTCATAAATGCTTAGGAAAGGATATTACGTGGGCTATAATCAGTTCTTAGGGTTGCCCCTCTAGCTCTACGAACTGCTTTCAGTCTCCTTGGCATTTAAACAAATCCTTAAAAACTCAGATTTAAAATATTGGCAAAAAATTTCACAGTATGAAAGAAATCATTATTACGCAATAATTACATAAAAACAAATGAAATTCGAAAAAAAAATTTAAAACTCGGTTTTTTTAATAGCATTTACTAATGTTTGTGGCCAGTACGCACGATAATTATTGATGACGGCACGGTTGGCGCAGTGGTTAAGCGATTGACTGCTGCGCTGCGTGTCGCGGGTTCGGTTCCCGCACGGAACAAATATTTGTATGGCCTACAAGTAGTTGTTCCGAGTCTGGCTGTTTGTGTATGTGAGTTTAAATGTTTGTAAACGCACGCACCCACGACACAGGAGAAATACCTAGTGTGGGGCAAAGTTTAAGAAAAAAAAAATACAACAGGAGAAATTAAACCTTTTTGAGTTCCTCAAAATTTTTCCAAGAGTACACAGAGTTCGTTCGGTAAACCTATAGCAGGTCCGTTGCTAATAGCAACTCACAAGTTCTAAACAAACCGATTGCCTTTGTATAATGTCCTCAAACAAACTGAAGAAAATAACAAAGATTTCTTTTGTTGCCACGGTCTTTGATGTACTACTACCTGTAAAGTAAATGGTTGGAGTATATTTATTTGTTTGTTTTATAAATACTTATTCTAGGAAACAATCTCGTTTTTTATTTATAATGTTTTTTGTTTTTGGTCTAACAACAACTATAGATTTTCAGGGTTAATAATTTGGGTGTTTTGAGCTCGTTTGTATAATTATTTGATTTTGATAAGTATGATTGATATCTGCTTACTGAAGAAGAATGACAGATGTAATGTCTTAATAGGCCCGAAGTGAAAAAAAATGACAGATTTATAGTGAAAACGAATAAACAAACTTTAATACTTAACAAAAATAACAGAAAAATATAACACTGGGTTTTCAACGACGATGACAGACAGATAAAAGTGACAAAAAGTGCACATCAACTTGACTTTAGCCGTCAAGTTGATGTGCACTTTTTGTCAATTTTAGAAAAGTATTTGATGTTCTATGAAAAAACTATAGCAAAAAGTTCTGACTCTAGGCGCGTCGCTTACAACAGATTTGGCGTCGCATAATTTCAGAAGCGTTCATGAATGAAAGTATATACATTATATGAAACAGTTACAGGGCTTTACTTTGTATATATAATATATATTTTTTTTATTAAGTTGCACAATTATTTTTTTTTGTGCTGGGAAATCATCAAATGACCTCTCCCGCTCTGGGCTGAGCGGAAGGGCGTGTTAGACTTTTACTGACTAAAACCCACCCGTGTTCCTTCAGTTGCCTGATCTCTTTCGAACAACCCGCGGCCCTGCCAGGCATCGGCCCTAGCGAACCCCGTCAGTTCGTGCTGACATCTCTTTGAGGCACGCGTGGAACACAACGCGCCGTCGACCCGGGCCTGGTCCTTACCGGGCGGCGAGCTGCCCATTGTTCGCCGCCCGCAAGCCCGCGCCTACGGTGGCCGGGAGTCGGCTGTTGCTCCCATCCAGGGCGTCTCCTGCGGCGACTAGGGGCGTGAGGGCGCAGAGATTGCCTCTCCCTCACGCGCTCCGCCTCCTCCTTTGCGAGCATTACTGCTACGCAGAAGGAGGTGACGGCCTCCCATGCACTCGCGCTCCGTACCATGGCCTGGAGCAGGGCCGGACGCGAGAGATCGCCGCCGCCGATCGCCGCCACGAGAACACGGCGGTGCTCCGCCCAAGCCGGGCAGACCTCCACCGTATGCTCCACCGTGTTTTCGACCCCAAGGCCTTGCGTGCGGTCTGCATAAACTGGCGGCGTGATCAATGCGTCATCGGCAAGCTGACGGATACTCCTAACTTAATTTATCAATTGTTTGTGCGGGAAAGTTTATTTTGTTAATAAGAACGGCAATAAACCAATGGCCATAAACTACAGTCCACTGTTTCATTGCTCCCCGCGCTAACAAGTATTTAGTGATGTGTGGTGCAAGCGGCTTACAGCTAGTGATTTTTCTAAGAGTTATGAGAAACTGTATTTAATGATTTTCGACACCCAATCACAATATGTGTGAAATATCTATCTGCCTAGCCTTTTCCCACCTAGGTTGGCACCGGCTTGCAGTGTAACCGGATGCAGCTGAATACTACTGAATGCCAATTCTCGTAATTAAGGATAAAGGTTCAAATTCTAGTTGCAATCTCATCTCAGCGACAATCAATGTCAGAAAATTGACAAAAATGTTCGGAAATTAGAGGTATTTTCGACAGATTGAGATCAGACTGTGAACGTTCTTATAATTACGAGAATTTCCCCTCTGGTATTGACCTGCATCCGGTTTTACATGAAGCGACAGCCTATGTATTTGACACGTAAACGATACCTCTTGGTGAGACTGAATCATGCGTACGAGATTGATAAATAAATATAAATATGAGCTGATACCAGGAACTGTATAAAATAATACATCCTTCGTCACTTGTGTCAAAACAATGTCAATATTACTAACAAGATTCTTAGTAAATCAATACCAAATTGTTGTAACATTCAGTGGGACGGTAGGGACAGAATTCCACTTTATGTCGTCTATAACTTGCGGGGTATCGAAACAACACCTGGGCCCTGGCATACATCATAATAACGCCATAGTTATGTGCGAAGGTAGGAAGGTATCGTATGTGGGTACACTCGTTATGTTTGAAGCCAGGCATTATTTAAGAGGTATGTACTAGATACTGCTAAATTGGGATCGCCTTGTTGTTGCTATTTGTTTTTTGAGTTTAACAAAGGAATATAAAGAAAATATGAGTACAAAATTACCTACAGAGGCTGCTTATTTATTTTTAAAATTGCGTAATTATATAAGCTAACATTTAAAACTAGCTTCTGCCCGCGGCTTCGCCCGCGTGGATGTCGGAAATTTACCCACGGGAACGTGCTAACAGGATAAAATGTATGTGCTTCCCCAGAATGCCATCTATGTCGCGGGCCCTTTGTGGCTAATTACAATAGAAAACCAATTGTGTCTCATTAGTGGTGATTAAGAGGGTACCTATATGATATCTTTACCTAAGTACCTAACTAATTAAAAAAAAAAACTCAATAACAGAAAATTCAATACCTACCTACCTAAATAAACCTATTTCTGATGATAACTAATCTAAACTCAATAAATAAGCAAACTCCCTAAAAACTAATATCTATACGAATGACTAAACCTACCTAACAGTATTATAAAATAACCTACGGTCACTACGTACACTATCAAATATACTACCTATACTTTAAAATTAAAATGTATACCTACGACTTATATAAAAATAAACCTAAATAACTCTAAAAACTAAAAGGAATAAAAATGAACTCCACTGCGGGTGACCCAACCTACGACAAACTTAGTATTTGCGGTTGGTACAGTACAGACAGTGGTAATCGGGTATAGGGATCGAACCGCAAAATTAAGTTTGTTTTTTATTGTATATACTTTTCCGGGATAAAAAGTACCCAGTGTGGTGCCCAGGATATTAAAGAATAATTATACCAAGTTTCATCGTAATCGAACCGGTAGTTTTTGCGTGATGCCTGAACAAACAGACAGACAGACAGACAGACAGACAGACAGACAGACAAAAATTTTTTTAATCACATTTTTGGGTTCGGTGTCGGTCAAGTAACACCCCCCGCCATTTATTTTTTGGATATTTTCAATGTACAGAATTTTCACTTCTACAGATTTATTATAAGTATAGATAATAATACGCGTACATGTACCTGCATGAAAAAAGAAACAAAAGAATCATAGGGCATCGAAAAATTCATCCGCATCGCTGTCAACAGGAACCATTCCCAAAAGGCTGGCAGCATTGCTACGTTGTATGGCGAAGTTGATTCTTTGGCCAAGATGTAGGTCAATCCTCTGCTTAGTTTAAATAAAAATATTGTTTGTGTTACAAATAGAGGAAAAATGTGTTATTTTTTTTATTTTTCTGTTGAATTCAGACTTGAAACCCAAAATGCGTAAAAAAAAGGATAAAACTCTTTCATTTACACAGTAATACACAGCTTTGAACACCTATAAAAAGGATATAACCGAAAATGTACGCACAAAACAAAGGAATTCCATTAGTAAGCTTTTTTGGCATCAACATTTTTACATTAAAAAAAAATGTATAGGTAAAATCAAATCCAACAATATATTAATATACAATATGCGACAAAAATCTTCAGAAGCGCCTGTTATAATCCGTACATTTTGCAGAGCTATTGAAATACACATGCAACACCCAGACGCTAATTAGGCGAAGAACTTACTCTTCACACTTCAGCCTTATGTGTTACTAAGGAATTCCGGATACGGAATTCTTGGTGAGTTCTAAAAAGTTTGCAAAACCGTGTAGTTCAGGAGCTGACCGAGAATAATGGCCTTTAATGTTTATGTCGCGAACAAATGAAAACATAATGTTATCTTTTTGTAGAGAATAAAGTTTTTAAAACATAGGTGTGTATTTTTTGTATAAAAATACTTGAACGTCTTAAAGTACAAAATCCTCTTAATAAAATCATAAAACAAGTTACAAGAAAACACGTTAGTGTCGAAGGTAATTTTCAAAGTTTATGTCAGCACTTCAAATAAATTATTTAAATCTTACTTGAGCTCTCCAAAATTCGTAACTACCGGCTTAATTACACGATTTAAAGTTTTATACCTCTGTAAATGTTTAGAGGTACAAACTGCAAAACTGATTAAAGTAGCTGCAAAGAACTATGTATTGTCCAAAGTAGTCTTAAATTGGTTTAGATCCAACGCCACTTTTCTTAGGAGGTAATGGCTTAGGTTTCTTATTCCCTAGAAATGCTTAGAAAAGCTATCTACAATTTTGCTCTAGAGAACCACTCAGCAATTTTACTACGCCATTTAATAAACTTTTCATCATGAACTCTTTAAAAATCTATTAAGCGACGATTAGGGGGTTGTTAAATTTGAAACTTTATTGGTACTTTAATTTTATATTGTAGCTCTTCTTCTTCCTCTTCTTGGAATTTATGTTAGACGTCAGCTTTTTTCAATTCGAAAGTAATTACTTACTTCCAAAATATTAATTGAACCTGTCATAAACATAATAGCCGTGAAATATTCAATCTATGTTAGAAAGAAAAGAAAGAAAGAAAAAGCATTTATTTGCGGCAAACATGACGCATAAAAAAAAGGACAAAAACACACAAAAAAAAACAAGTTGGGGGTAAACATGCGTCACATTCACGCAAAACGGCCATCGCTCAGCATAATGCTAAGACCCTATACGAGACAGAGCCCCAGCGCTGGTTTTCAGCGGCAGCCGGCACTGACGGCGGCGCGGGCGGCGGGTGGCGGTTAGGGTTGACTGATTCTAGAAACTACTCACTGTACGGTTATTTTCTTTGTAAAAAGAATCGTTGTTACCTACAAGGATTCTTTTAACCTACAACGACCCTGTTGAAGGCAACAAAGCACGCAAAAACCTGGCGTGTAACAAAATGAGGCCTCTCCATTTTTGATCATGCAACCCTTATTGTGACAATAATAAAAAACCCCAACAACCCACAACGTAAGTTACCGGAGTAATAATCACCCCTCTGCCCTTATCCCAATTTATTTGGGGTCAGCGCTATACGTTTTTTCCTTCCATACATCTATCAGCCATCACCTTTTTGTGCACTGCCTTCTTTGTTAGTACCTTCCACATATTCTGTCCATATTTAGGTCTGTCTCTTGTCCTATATCCTTCGACATTTACACGTCTTCAATTTAAGGTTTTTAACTTCGTGGACATCTACGCCTTTATTTAAACAGTGCTTCAAGATTAATAATAATATCCCTGGACATTTCACACAGCGCCATCTAGTCCCAAGCTAAGCAACCTAATGCTTGTGTTATGGTAACAAGATGGCTGATAAACTACTTATATTCATTTTTTTATTTTTTGTAAATACATACATATTATAGATAGAAAAACACCCAGACTCGGAACAAATACATGTACTTACAAATATTTGTTCTGTGCGGGTACAAATATTTGTTCTGTTCGAACCCGCGACACGCAGCGCAGCAGTCCGATCGCTCAGCCACTGCGCTAACCGTGTTGTATTCTTTTGGGACTCGAATGACGTTGACAGGGGGCGTTGTTGGTAAAAATTGTTAAATTGTATTGAAAAAATATGATGGCGGCTTTAGTTCCGACTTTAACCACGCACCAAAAGATCGTTGTACAACTATATACGTTGTTTAATAATGTATGGTTACACTGACGTTTGATTATTACTTACAGTCCGTTAACAGTTATTTAACCTAACAGCAACCTTATAGGAATGAGAATAAAAATCACAATGATTTTGACAGAGTCCTGTCAATGGCAGCAACCTAACAGCCACCTTATTGGAATGAGAATCAAGATCACTGTCATTTGGATAATTATTTGAAAGCAGAGGAAAAATAACTGTGAAAGGGCTGTAACTTAAAGCATCGTTTATAAATAAATAAGGGGGTTACAGTTGGGTAGCGGGATTGTCCGAAAGGGTTACCGCTGCCCTGGAACATAAAGGGCTAAGAAAGGAACACGGGTGGGCTTTAGTCAGTAAGAGTCTGACACTCCCTTCTGCTCCACCCAGAGCGGGAGGAGTCATTTGATGATTTCCCATCCTAAAAAAAAAGGGGGTTACAGTTAAAAGTTGGGAATTATTCTCATAATTACTACGTTCGATTCGGAAAGTCAATTCCTGGTCGAATTATGACATTATAATTAAACGACACTCGAATTTCATTTGTTGCCTTTCACGACACCCGCGGGGTGACTACTGTATAATGAAATGAAAATGAAGGGTGTGAATTCCAACATTCCGATACTACTGGGATTCATTATCTCAGGAAATGTATTAATTAATTTAATTACTGTACATCAAAGCGATAATTTGCAAACTGTTTATCAGAAACACGCACATGTAGCAGTAACACGTGTTTACTACAAAAGGTAAATAGGTTTATATATTATGATCATTTACATCAAGTTTTTGTTTCATGATTTTTAGGTGGAGTATTGATAGAGTAAGGTATATAATTTTTTGCATGAGTACGTATAGTTTTTATTGTATTTTTTGGTATATTGGCGTGGCTAGCTGACATATGGTAAACAATTTAATTTAATGTTCTGTGTCTTGTAATGTTAATTATTTTACATACCTAGTATTGTATACAATCAAGTATTTACGAACAGACAACTGTGCTCCTGGGGAGTTTGTTGCGCCACTTCTTCTTCCCAGCGAAAGCACTAGGAAGTGGTGAATGGCGGGCATTTTAGGGGACCTGTCTTTTGTAATTTTGACGTTAGAAAAGTACTGATTCTCAGCCTAATTTGAATAAATGACTTTAGACTTTGATTTTTTACCTCAAAACCTCAATTGACCGCCATGAAAGACACAGTTTGATAGCTTGCGACTCGGTATCGAAAAATAAAACGTTTTTCTATTTTCTACTGATGCAATCTTGGCAAAAATATGAGCATTTCTACGTAGGTATTAAAAGAGCATGCATAAAGCAAGAAGGTATTACTGCTACTGATAGCTTCGGAAATTAAACTTCTTCAAGTCTTATATTACTGCCAAGATCGCCTCAGTATTCAGTCGACTGGATACTGAAATTACTCACATTAAAATGCAGACAACTGACTGACGAAACGCTAACTCAAGTCTTTGTAAAGCTAGCTACACCCGTAATTGTGCGCTTGTCATGCATGCAAACAATCCTATTTGCGGGAACTCGGGTGAGCTTGTGTGGGCAGTGGGCTAATTCTGCAAAAGACCACCTAATTGTAGATGCTGAAATAAGCTGGCGTGAAACACTGGCTTGAACAGTATGTAGACACAATGGAGTCTGCATAATACTATTCAAACTTTTTTTACATAGTAGCAAAGAGTATCGGTCGCCCAGTGGTATCGTAGCCGAGTTTCGAGTTGTAGTTTGTGACCGAGGCAGATGCTTTACTTTGTGTACAGTCAAGGGTCATTAATTGATTACCAGCTTAAGGACTGTATTGCTGTGAACGCGCGGTAAAGTCCACCTACGTCTGTGTGTAGTGATGTATCAACACAGAACGTACATCTCAGAATTCGCACACTGGCTGGCGTCGAACGAAACAAAAAACATACCGTCGCTTTTGCACATAGGCTACGTAATTACGCATGACTTTGGTTGGTTCATACCATTGCTAAAATTGAAGTCATTTCATCAAGTACCGATAGCTAGTAGTCTTACGTAGTAGATTATCGAACGCATAGGTCTGGGTTCCAATCTCGAGATGGGATTTTATTTTTTCTTTTCCAACAATAATCTTTATCGGTTTTTTTTTATTATTCGATAGATTAATAAACGATAATAATAAGTTATTATATTGTTATTATTATATTGTTATTGTAATATGGGGTTAAAAATAAAAATGTTTTATAAGTAATTTCAAATTGTTTATTCGTTATAATTTTATAAACTAGAAATAAATAAACGTCTAGTTAAAACAGTTTATTTTCTCTTAAAGAACAATTTATTGAAGTTAAGCAGGTAATAGCGGTTCACCGTAATTATGCGTTTTGTAAATTCGTTGCACGTAATATAGTCTATTTTATTTGTATTCACTCATTAGTCCGTAACCACTTAGAAAAAATCCTTATCGCTCAGGAATGCTTTTGTACTCACTCACGGGTTGGTCGATGACTTGAATCCAGTTCGATTTAAGACCATATATTTAATGCAATAAGGTTGTATTTGGTTTAAAGGACTAGAAAAAATAGAAGTGTGTTTGTCGCAAAGATTCAATTTAATATAATAATATTGTCCTTTAATTACCACTGTGTGGGTAGATTTGCTAGTTCTAGTTTGTTAGAGTACTTTAACAAACTACAACTAGCAAATCTACCCACGTAAATAAAAAAAGTGCGGACTCCTTGTCACAATACAATTAAATTACTCAGTAGTAGTAGCCTACCTAAGTTGCCTATCTCAAATGTCAAAGTTAACAAATCGTATTTATTAGGACTTATTGCGGTTATAGCTTAAGTATTCATTTTCATTATGAAAAGAAGATTGAAGCTAAACCTCAAAATAATCCTTATTACGGATATCACAATATAATTTTAGTATTGCTATAATCAACTTATAATTTAATACTTCGTATAACCCCCATTATTAGCAATGCAATCAAATAAACGCTGGCGCATCGACCCTACAATATTACTACATATGTCTGTTCCTCTTATATTTTCCCAGATTTCTAGGCAATGCAGCTTCAATTGCTCATCAGTCCTCTCATTCCTTGCGTCCCATCGCTGTGTGATTAAACCCCATAGATTTTCTATGGGGTTGAGGTCAGGAGGTCGTGCCGGCCAAGGAATTACTTCTCTAAAATAAAAAAAGGAGTACTGTTAGGCTACTAAGCAAAATACTAATATTACCTACGATTTAGAAACAAAATTATAATGACAATAGATATGTTACATATATTTATAGAATTAATATAGTTATATTAATCCATCATTCAATAATCTAGGTAAATAAATTTACTTCGGAATTATATTTTCTTCTATTTAGACTTTATAAAACTTTAAAAAAAAATAAGGATCAGCAGTTCTACTTTAATAAGATAAATTGTTTAATAAAATAATTTAATCATTACACTTACACTCAGTCCGGTTTCATCAGATATTTGTGTTATATTAAGTCCAATTTTACGCAGCGCAATAATATTCGCTTTCATTTCAATGTTCAAATTAGCTTGCATTTTAAAAGGAACTACAACACCGCTAATATATAGATATAGAACACACGTCGCTAACCCACAATGAATAACGTTCTATTTAGTCGCGGTTGAATGACTCTTTAAGTTAACTGCATCCATCTACCTTATAATTTATTTATTTTGATATCTGTGGGTATAATCCTAAAATTTTACGAATAAGTTAACAAGACGAACATGACAAGGAACTGTAGTCAATAGCGTGATTAAGTATTCAAAGTAATTGCAAACGAATGCGAGATTGTGTGTGTTGAGTGTGTGAATAGAGTGTGTGTGTGTATAGTATAGTATAAAGTATAGAAATTACTCATTAGAAGAAGGTCGTAAGTTAAACAGAAGTGTCAATCTATTGCTTCGTGAAACTGGCGCGCCGCTTTGGACCGCTACTGTACGTACCTGAAAAATATCACCAGCCCTGTTTTTAAAACGGTAAAGCTAACCCATCGTGGGGAAACTGGCATGTCCTAAAACCAAAAATTGGAAGACATGTGACATCTACCAACCCGCACTGAGCCAACGTGTTAGATTACAGGCCACTCCCTCTTCGAAGAGAGGAAGGAGGCCTGTGACACACACAAGACAGAAGGAACATTATTTTATTTTTTTAGGTTTTTTAAAAAACGTTGCCCCACACTAGGAATGACTCCTGTGTCGTGGGTGCGTTTACAAACATTTAAACTAATACACAAACAGCCAGACCCGGAACAACTACCTGTAGCCAATACAAATATTTGTTCCGTGCGGGAATCGAACCCGCGACACGCAGCGCAGCAGTCGATTGCTCAGCTACTGCGCCAACAATGTCGTCAAAGTTATAGACTGATTATGGTGGTATTATTGGTATTGTTCATCGAATCGTTGAGCTCCTTAAGTTTTGAGTTGAGCTGCACGATTACTGACAAATGCGTGCACTGACTGGACAGGTCCCCTCAATCTGTGCGGTTCTTTCCTCAAAAGGCCATCTCAGACATCGACCTACATAGTCTTCATAATTATGCTCTGACCAAGATTACGTCTGGACTTTAAAAGAGACTGTGACCTCTGAGTTGGTTTCGGCCTTTCTTCTCAGACTAGTCAGATAAGAAACGCCGACTTCATCTAGTTTAAAATATGATTGACGTGTAAAAGTTTTTGTACAAACCTACTTACAAAATAAAATCATTTATCATTTATTTATGGACGAGTGACGATGTGTTACGAACTTTGCAACACATTACATTAGGTATTGAATGGTTAACCTGATAAAACCTGTCCTACTATAAGACTATAAGAAACTTCGAATAGTTTAGTTATCATGTTTGGATAAATGGTTTAAGTTAGCTTATAAATTAGGCAATTTGTCAAGTGATAAATATTCTGGAAACAAATTTTAGTTGTCCATATTTTAGGCTAGATTGCCCAAATTGCTCTTTACGATAAGCCAACATCAACTTCTTCATTTATAAATAGCTTATAAACATTCTTTGATTAATTTACAGACTTAAAAAGTAAAATGAATTAATAATCAATTCTAAAACCGTGTCAGGTGTGCTGGTGAAATTGATGATACCTAATAATAAATTAACATGTACAAGTATATAACAGGAGGAGGGGGGCTTGTGGCTAAGTAATAACAGCTATGTACACGGGTCGATCGATCAGGTTACGCATATTCTGTAGATGGGTGACCATCTATACATACCAAGGCCCCTCCGTGCCTCGAAAAGCACGTTAAGACGTTGGTCCCAGCTGTCGTTACGGGTCGTCAGAAGTCCGAAAGTCTGACAACCAGGCTTATCAAGGGGTATCGTATTACCCAGTAACTGGGTTGTGGAGGTCAGATAGGCTGTCGCTCCATGTAAAATACTGGTATTCGGCTGTATCCGGTTAGACTGGAAGCCGACCCCAACATAGTTGGGAAAAAGTTAAGCAGATGATGATGAAAAAGGAAAGAATGACATCAAAAAATTCTTCCACATCGTTGTCAGCAGGAAAAGTAAGCTAAAAGGTAAAGGTAAAGCTAAAAGGCTGGCAGCTTTGCCACATTGTATGGCAAAGCTGATTTAATGGCCAGAAAATTGTCCAGCTCTCTGGTCACGTGAAGAGTCGATCAACCGCTTGGTAATGTCTCAAAAAAGTAAGTGGGCACTCGGATCCTATCATTCTATTTTTCTATAGTATAATTATACTTGTACATATTATTATTTTATTTTAGGACTGTTAGCTTTGAATTGATGTAAATATTTTAAGATAATTAAACATTCTATGGGTACTGGAATTTCCAGGAAATTATAAATATAGCGTTTCGTGATCACCGATGGTGTTTTGTTTACTTTACTTTCGAAAAATTGTATATTTTATTGAGACACACAACTACACAACTTTTTGAATGACATAATTTAACAAATCATCGATTTCTCAACGATAATTATCAAAATTTTACAAACTTTGCATTAGAATAGGACTATCTCCTTTAAAGGTCTATCAAGAAACAATTGTGACTGTTAATCACCTTCAAAACGGAAATATTTATAACTATAGTACCTAAAACCTAACTCAATCAAACTATTAACACTATCCCAAATATTGAAAGCATATCGATTAGGTAACCCCAACTAACTCCTTGAAATACAAACGCAAAATTGATACAAGTTGGTCGCGCCCCAGCATCAGTTTTCGACCAAGTTAGATTAGATATGGGGAGCTCAACACGTCGAAACTTGGCTCTAAACGCTAATGGGTTACATCGTGTAACACACCTAGTATGAGTCGAATACTCGGAATCGGGAGGGAATTTATTGTTTGTGGGTACTCAGATATGGTTTAGTTAAATACACTCACTGCTAACAAGGGTCGTTAGAGTATCAAGGAGGAGTTCGACTGTCTACATAGATAGACATGTGAGGTAGCAGAAACAAAACTGACAGCTTGTAAACCTCGCTAGAAGTGTTTTGATTATGACACTTGTCATTTAATTTAATCATCACTTCAGACCGGAATCAACCACTGCCGGCCAGCGGACCTACTCCGAAGTGCAAAGTGCGAATGTTCGGATCGGACCGACACATGGCCGAACCGAATATTATTGAAAAATGCGAAAAAAGTTCGGATCGGCTCAGTTGGGTCGGGACCATAGTCAATATTCGAAAGAGTGTAGGAGTGTAGGATCGGAACCGACCGAACCTAATAGTAACTTTGTAGCAGGAAATGGCCAAACATTCGGCCGATTCTACTTCGGAGTAGGCCCCCCTGGTTTTTTTGCCCTAACCATGGCTACGGTCGCAGCTGTACTCCATCGGCTGTCTCCTCGTCTATTTAATTTAATACCTTGTGTAAATAGTTACTTGTATAATAATTGTATTTATTAGAGAACCATTTTAATGTTAATAATATATGTAACTACCCTGATGCTTGTTATTGTTTATAAATTATAGCATTTAGTCAGTATTAAACAGGAGTTAAAAGAACAAAGAAATTCTTAAGTAGCTCCGTAGATTATTTGAATCAAGGCTTTATATACTTAGTTTGTGATTTTTAATCGTGAAAATGTTAACAGCATGCCTTAAAATGCACCTAACTTTATCTTAACTAGATAAAACAATTTCCATAATTCTGATAGTAGTGAAATTTGCATATCGGAACAGTAACCTTTTATGTAATTAAAGCCTCCCGTGTTCCCAATTTCATATCTATTGTGTCTGTGGCTTCAATTCGAGATCTGATGTACTTAAGTATAGGACTTTGGACTCGAGTGCAAGTACTTCGATTGTTCTTTGATGTGATCGTGACCCAGAAGTCAGTGGATTGTTCAAGACTTCTGTTTGGGTTTTAATGGCTCTTCAATTATTTATTTACTCTCTTAATCTAAGTATCTAGGGAGTCTTGAAAGTATTGTCATGGAAATTAGAAAAGTTGTTGTTTTTTTATTTTTTATTTTGTTGACTATTTAATGTGACAAGTCATATTTCCATTCACCTAATTGAGAACAAAAATGACAAAAGAATCGATGTTTTTTTGAAGACATCTCTATATTTTAATATTTAATGTTATTACTGTATTTTTTTGTGTATACCTATGGGCCTGCGATAAAACACTATTTATTTATTTATAAAATCAGGTATTTCTAGTACCTATATCAAGGATGGGTGACTAGTTTTAAGCCCTTGGTCCCGGCTGTCATTCGTAGATCTTTGGCAGTCGTTACGGGTCGTCAGAAGCCCGAAAATGTGACAACCAGTATACCCAGTGACTGGGTTGTGGAGGTCAGATAGGCAGTCACCTCCATGTAAAATGCTGGTATTCAGCTGCATCTAGTTAGATTGGAAGCCGACCCCAACACATTTGGGAAAAGGCTAGGCAGATGATGATATCAAGCTTAGGTAATCCCCTTTTTAAACAACGTAGCTTAACGATATACTTTTTAATTGCTACAAACAATAGACTTAAAGCAAGCTCTCGTCGAATGCTTTCCTCAACTAATCCAGACACTTCCACACAATTTACCAGCACCACTTTTAACCAGGCGCTTCTCAAAATCTCGGAACCCTCTACGCGGCTTTCCAACAAAAGCAATACAGGCCACAGTACGGTAGACCAACACACAAACGCGCCCTGAACAGGCCCATTCACAACAGCCGGTGCACTTATATTCAAAGACTATGTACATAGGTAGATATACTCAGACTCGTAACCTCTTTAATGTGGCCTTGGGTTGCATCCCATTCTGCTGGACGAAACGTTTCAGATTTTGTTAAAGTTATTGCATCTTTTAGTAAGAAGCTGTAGTTTTATTTTCATAAATGAAGTAAAAACGTTTACCTTACTTTTAATAGTAAAAAATTGTCAACATAGCTTATCAAACACGAAAAGATAAACTTAATAGCCCATTGAAATGGATCATTTATACTTAATAATTATTATAAACGTGAAAGTAACTCTGAAAGAAAGAAAGAAAAAGTATTTATTGCGACTCGTACAGGATCATAAACTAAACACAGTTAAAAATCTGCCTACCAGTCTTGTCATGCCTCAGTGGTCGTATAGATTTATATGTTTAGAGGTATACCATAACATAGGTTAGGTCATAGAATACTTTTTTTATCCAGGTAATACGTTGCCGTGGGATGGGACGTGGGCGATGTGGCTGGCATAAGCTAGTGGCGCCGATTCCCTTGTTCACAAACTAAACTAAATTTAAGTTCAGTGCATCTTTTTCTTTCTATTTCATTATGAAAAGGACAGACGATAAATGTTAGTGTAGTCCTGTCAAATTAAGATACTCCATAGACATCTTAGATGTGAATAAAAACATGGCGCCTAAAAATACGTCAATTTACATCAGGCGCTGACTAATTTGACAGGACTAAACTCATATTTATCTTCTGTCCTTTTCTTAATGAAATAGAAAGAAAAAGATGCACTGAACTTAAATTTAGTTTAGTTTGTGAACAACGGAATCGGCGCCAATGTCTTTGTAAAAGGTTTTTTTTAAATAGTCTAGAAAAAATTACAAAAACCTCGTAAAATCACATCCAATATTAAAATTTTATTAATAATGAAAATAAGAATAGCTTAGGCCATTATTTTCTGAACAAAACAGGAGTTTCTGTAGTACCTACTGTACGATAAACCTAAGCCAAACTGAAATCCGTCTACCTTTTACAGGTAGGAACAAAGATAGTATCTGACATGCAGTCGGGGGGCTTTATTTCACAATAGCCATACCTCTTAGAACCCAATATCGTAGTTGTAAGTGCTCCATATTGAATTATCAAAACTGTACTGCACTCACACGTTCAATAACCCTCTGTCTGATATTAAATATCTGTTTCCTTGCAGATAACGACATTGTACTTTAAACCTTATTTCAATGACTATAAGCCATACAACGCGCGGTCGTGAATTGCAAGAGCTGTGTAGTGCAGTAACCTGGTAAATGAAAAATCGGTCAAGTTGACGTGTCGAACAACACACAAGGAAGGGTTCTGTAGTTGGGATGAATTTATCCCAAAAAATAAACTTAGCATTATATCAATATATAGTTGAACAACATGTTCTCCCATAGATAAGTCACGGTCAATTCTCCTATTGCAAATGTAAGTTTGCAATCGAAAAAAAAATGTGATAAAACTACAAATTAACGATTTATGGAATTTTCCCTTTACTCGTGTTGCGATGAGTCAACAGGAAGCAGGTTTGATTTACGCGGTGTCCTGCGTGAGCGACGAATACGACGCGACGCGACGCAACACGACGCGACGTAATGCGACGCGATGCTACACACGACAAATGTCCGAGGTGATTTTGGTCATTACTTCTTGAATCATGAAGAAGTACAGTACAATTTTGCTTGTAGTTCGTGGTGACGCGCCTGGTCGCCCTCAAAACAAGTACGCATTACGTCGCGTCTCGCCGCAGACTGTCATAATAGGCCGCAAGCAGGGTATGCCGGTGAGTTGATCGCGTTCGTCGCGTTCGCAGCGTCGCGTCACGTCGTATTCATCGCTCACGCAGGTCACCGCGTTATTTTCGAGTATCAAAATATGTCGCTTATATGACCATGTTTTATTATTGCATTTGCGTCCGTAAACATGCAATGTCAATATGATCGGTTACTTGATCGGTGACCACTTTTTGATAATGATTGTATGATACCAATATAAATGTTCATTGCTTTAATTAGGCTTATTTTTGTACTGAAATCAGTTATTTAGAGGTTAGAAAGAATTCTGTTAGTATTTTGACAACAGCTAAGTTAGTTAGATTATCTACAACTTGATAAAATTTTGGTCTAGCCATTCCAGTGGCGTTCTATGCCTGCATTTTTGTGGTAAGCATAAAATCTACTTTATATTATTTTTAGGTAGGCCGAAGCAAAGAAAACTTACTCAGGTTGCAGGCACTTGCTGTGGTGCTGCCCCACAAACAATGGGGCACTTAATATCGTGTTTAGCGTGTCCTGTTGTCTGCACGCTACAGGAGTTGATGGATGCTACTGAAGGTGCCAGGATCGTAGCCAAATTCTAGGCTGACTGTATAAAGATTGCCGTCGACACTCTAAAAAGAAGATTTTTCTAGGCTCATCTCAGCAGAATTTCATCCAAGTATGCATACAGACGAGCGACTGGCATCGACGACAGAGGCAACTACAACCGTCGACAATGTGTCGCTGGTATGTGCACACTAACTCGATTCTGTAGTTTGCCAGTGAAAGTACACAATCAATCAAAAACACAAAGCTGTTAATCACTTCCCAGCAGTAACATTATTTGGATAATAAAAAGAGAAATTCACTTAATTGCATCCTGTTTTCCTGCTAATCCAAAAGAAAATAATAAGACCAGCTTGCTCTCATAACAAACAACCATTACCATGCACTAACAGTAATTTCCTTACCGTCTGCATCGTTTCCACAACACCTGCATACATAGATGTCAAGCCAGGTAAACGCATCGCGGCGTTATATATTTTAATTTTATACATAACCAGGTCTACCAGCAGTTCCCTTATCGGAGAAAATTTACATAATACCGAACACGGCTGCAAACGCTTTTGATATTGCGCCACAGATTATCGTGGTATAAGCCTTCGTCTTTGCAACACTCAATGGGATTCCGTCGAGGCCGGTGCGGCGAAATAATCTCTTCTAGTGGATATTATTATGGGACAGTACGTTTTCGCTTCAAATTAAATTGGTTTTGTTATGCTGTATTGTAGTTTGGTTTCGTGGAATAGGGTTTTGAAGTTCGATGCTAATGTTTGGTAAAGCTTTTTAGCTACGTCGTTCTGGTAGCAAAGACTTTAGGACGGACGATCTTTTTTTATACATCTGTTAAAATACAAGTGCTAGTTGCCATAGAATAATCAACTATAATGTTCCCACTGCTGGGACACAGGCCTCTTCTTGGTGAAAGGGAGTGGACCGTAATCCACCACGCGGGTCCAGTTCGGGTTGGTAGATGTCACATGTCTTCGAATTTTTGGTTCTATGACATACCGGTTACCTCACGATGTTTTCCTTTGTCGTTTTGAGAGCAGTGGTGATGAAATTATTTACACAAAATAAGGACCTGTCTGGGTTTGAACCCACGACCTACGATCGTAAATCGGGGCAGTTACCACTGGCTACCACAGCTCTCCTGGTTGCTTACTAAATCAATCGACAACCACTTAGAAAAATGCAGCTGAATACCCGAAAACCTGTACTTTACATGCAGTGACTGTCTATCTGACCTCCATAATCTGGTTAGTCACTGGGTTAAATGAATATAACGAATACTTCGTAAAATGCTAGGAAGATTATGCGCGACGGTTTCTTAATAATTTTCTTGGCCAAAATAGATTCAACATGAGCAATGGATAATTGGTCAGATGAGCGAGATTAGGCGTCTATAGATCGCTTCGAATCGCTTTTATTAGCACTTGGAGTCGTGAACTCCAAGTGCTAATAAAAGCGATTGTTCTGAAAACACAAAAGCGCCCTCTGTCGGTGCTACAACGTATACTAACTACTGTAAAATATTTTAAAAGAGTAACTGACGTTTCTTGTTATACCTTTCGGAAGGCCACTAAAATCAATTCTACTTTGGGATTCAAAAGTGAATTAAATATACGTCCTTAATTGAAATAAATAATTTAATTTTGAATTTGAACACGAACGCGTTAGCCAAAGTCATAACACGTTCGAGTTCGCCAAACAAAATGAATGCAATTACCGATCGCGAATTCGCGCGACGATCGCTTACCAGTATATTAGGAGACGGCCAGAGTGATGCCAGTTTGTAAGATGTCTAAATACAAAAAAAAACTAAAAATAAGCATGATTTCATGTTTACTCAATTTTTCAAGTCAAATAATAAATAGCATTGTGTAAACTGAATAGATGTTGATTGTTTGTTTTATTAAGTGATTGAAATCCATTTCGGCGAAAAACATTCGGCCATTGTTTATAGTTATTTTAGGCAAATAATGCCTAGTGCTAAAGTAAATACCGTTTGATGTTTTTTTAGAAATTGTTTGGCAATACAATCGTTCATGAGTCATACATAAACGTGTTTCTTAACAATAGAGTTTTGAAGGTTTTCCTCTGTCATTATGAAGGTATAATCACCCACTACTGAACGTGAACCTTTCAGAATCAGATATTGATGAAGTAAACGATCGGATGAGAGGACTACGAGTCTAATAATCACTTGTAATGGCAATCATATCACTTGGTTTTAATAGGTTTTTAATTTTATTTATCCTATTGATAGATTCTTTTATTTTTTGTAAATGTGAGAACTCTGTAGGCCTTGTAAACTTTAGATCAGCCGGTCGATTCTGTAAAAATGTCACCGTGAAAACTCAAGTGAAGTGAGCTTGATGTGAGCTGTCAATAGTCTCAATCCCTAGCAATAGATGGAATGAAGCTCACTCCACGCTCACTTCACCTAAGTTTTCACGGTGAGATTGTTACAGAATCGCACTGCTGTAGACCATTTTTTTATTTTATTATATTCCTGGTACTTGTTGACTGGCCTACCGCGCAGTCCTCCTTTAACTACAATAATTTTAAAACATTGTAAAAGCAAATTATTTTTAAAAGAAGAGTTTCTTGCCGGCTCTTCTCCATAGGAAACGACTAATTGGACCGTGCACCTAGCTTCTGACGTTTCATAAGTGCCCATGTAGGTTTATGTGAAATAAAATATTTTGATTTTTGATTGACTTTCTTTAGAGGTAACGCTGATGGAAAAATCAAAAATGTATTAGATTGATACCGGAAACCTTATGTCGATCCTGTTGAAACTCGTTGTAAAAATACTAAATGCTTTGAAAGTGATTTCCGCTTGTCTAGATTCTTTAGTCACTGCAGAATAAACAAACAAATTTTAGCTCTCTAAAATATTAGTATAGTTTCAAAAACATTGTCATTGAAATTGTACGTTTTTAATTTAATTATTTCTTGTTTGTCACTGCTTTTTTTCTAAAATTGTCTATTTTCATAAACAATCAAATTAAATTCTGTTTTTGCCCTGACTCGATTTTACGCAACCGTTGGTTGGTATTCGTAAGGATGTAATGGAATTCGATTTATTGCTGATCAGTCGTCCCAGGCTAAAAATAAAATGCCTCCTAAAAATAAATACGTACCTATATTTATTTTTATCTTTATGGTTCCTGATTGCGGTCAAGGCTTGCTTTCCAATATCGAGTGTATGTAAAAAACTTGATTGGAAATATTAGAATTTAATTTAGTTATTGTCATTTTTTGTTTTGTCATTTATAGTATTTTTAAGTTATATTAATATTATATTGTATGTGTTTATATGGGCCTTGATGCCTGAAATAAATGGATAAATAAATTAATAAATTGTCAGTTTCCCCTTCAAAAACCATTTTTATAGTTAGTTATAAAATTAAGTTTAAAAATACAACACGGCCAAGTGCGAGTTGGACTCGCACAGGAAGGGTTCCGTACCACAAGGAAAAAACGCTGAAAAGAATACGATTCTTCTATGGAGATTTGGAGACCCTTTAATTTTTAACCTTATTTTATTTTTATTATTTGTTGTCATAGCGGCGATAGAAATACACACTCTGTGAAAATTTCCTCTGACTACATAATTATGATGGTTCATGAGATGTCACACAGAGGGATGGACAGCGGAGGCTTAGTAATAAGGTCCCGTTTGCACCCTTTGGGTAAGGAAACGTAAAAACCGACACCTTCATAAGGCGTTCATTATAATTAGGAGACACAATGTAACGTCTTTGTCAGAAAAACAATTTTGTAGAAAACTGTAAAAAAAAACAATACGAAATTTACAAAAACAATATTTTAATAAAAGCTCTACAAATACTTAGAACAAATAAACAGCAACAACCGACCAAATATTTCATGAATACCAATAAAAATCTTCGCAATAAGTGCCATAACTTGAACGTATAATATATACGTTATTCTAATAAAACGCTGGATGCAAACTTTAAACGGAATAATGGCGCGAATTTAATCGACTGAACAAACATATGAATGGGGATCCTCGCCTTTTGTTACCAACGTTACAATATATGAGATGTAATTCTTCAACGGCTATGCCGCGACGCCAAAGTTACGTCGAGTGGAAATTTGAAAAGTTTCTTTATACACTCGTTATTTTCAACGTAGCGTAGAAAATTGTACAGCAAAATACTTTATTTCCGTAATAGAATATTATGCTTACGTTTAAGTGAAATGTCATCGCAGTATATATATTATTCCTGTTCCTGGTTTAGAATTGAAATCTGTTACACTAGAATAGAGGAAGTTACACATGTGATTTTGAAAAAACAGATGCCAAAAAGGCATGTATTTAATCGAACCTCAAATAATTTCATTATGCTTTTCTTAAAATATGATTGCATACTTTAATATTATGATTGCACTTCTTGTTGTAAACCTTTCCATTGCTTTCTATCAGGCATGATCGAGGTTAAGAACAGGAACATTCATACAAAAAAACCTCAAATTATTGCTATTTTGGGGACTTATATACTAAAAAGCCAAGTAACTGCTACTAACTTGGAAATAACGGTCACTGCTGCTGCCATGGCACCGCTCGCTTTGCTCGCTCGGCTCGCGCGCTGTTGGTCACAGTTCTAATCTAATCTAGCCTATTTGGTCTTTGGATTGGTGGTACCCTAGCTTAGTTAGTGCAACCAACTGTGAGAAAAGGCCAAAAAGATAAAAAGGTACTCATTTATTTTAAAAAGTGTGCATTATTATAAGCCGAAAAAGTTTTTAATTAAAAAAATCGTCAATTATTCAATACTATAATTGCGTCAATAAGTTTTTAGAGGATCAATTAAATATTTCCCTTTGAAACAGTTGAAGGTACCTTTTTCCAGTTAGTGTTCACGTTGTAAAGGTCATCATTAATTTAATTAAATTAATTATCAAATTAAGTTAATTATTACGTCAAAAATTCAGTTAGATTACAATTGTTTGTTGGTCTCATAGGCTAGATTGTAAATAATTATTAAGAACCTGGTTTATCTTAATAAAGGATAAAAATATAACAGTGATTGTTCATGCAGTTTACCACACCATATGTTGGTAACAAAAGGAAGATAGAAAAATATCTGGAGTGTTAACGTATTGTAATTTAAAAAATAAATGTAAAAAGCAAGTTCAGGATACGATTAAAATCTTTAATATGGCTTACGACAGTCAATTTCATTTATCATTTAGTTCATCTGTTAAAAAGATACTGTTCTAATCGGATACTTACCTACCCAAATTTTCTTTGTGACTGATACGAATCTATTACCGGATCCGTTTAATCAATGTGTTTGTAGGTATTTAAAATATCTATCTAGATATTTGGTACCTTTTTTGCAGCAGTACTACTAAGTTTCTCTTAGTACTACTAAATTGATATGGGTCTAGTTTAACCGGATGAATGCATCCGAATGGTTAAAGGGTGTGCAGTAGTAATCAGAATTTTGATCGCTTACTTATAGTTGTACCTACATGAATCTTTTGGCGCGTGCCCAAAATCGGAAGTAATGCCGCCATCTTATGTTTTCAATCATCATTTCAGCCAAAAGACGTCCACTGCTGGACATAGGCCTCCCCCAAGCACCTCCACTTCGACCGGTTCTGTGCTTCTCGCATCCAACGGGTTCCTGCGGCCTTCACAAGGAGACTAACCGACTTACCGGCAAATGGGCAGCAGCGTTCTCTAATCAACGCAAGGATGTTTTCAATACAATTTCACAAATGCTTACCAACCATACCCCCCTGTCCAAGTTATTGAAGCACCAAAAGATCCTTGTAGCACTTTATGTCTATGTTTTGCCTTTGTGCGTGTTTTGTGTTGACAGGAGCTAGCAATACTGCCACGCACCTGAGCATGACGTTAGCCGAGCCAATCGAATTCATGTACATCAAAAGCTGTGCCGGCCGATGACGTCAAACTCGTACTTAAACCGCTTGTCACGAAACCACACGTTTGACCGCACGTTGTAAAAGCTTTATCAAAACACCTCAATACAACTTCCGTACGGTCACTTCGTCAATCTCCATGTATACCTGCGGGGTAATTGCATAACACACTAAGAATAGCAATGGCTTTCATTTTGAAAGTTCTGCAACATTCATTGCGTTTTTTACTTTGTTGAGCTGACAAATATTTCGAACATATGAAGCAAAGGATTAGCAAAATCTTTCAAGGATTCAGATTGTGATTGAAAGTGTGTTAAGCAATTAGTAAAAAAAACTCACCAAAGATAAAAATACACAAAAAATTTAACGATAAACTAAAAATTGATCAAAAAACACATTTTGCAATTTAAACATTAGTTACTATTTTTAACAATTGGTTGAGTTTAACTACGGATCAAAAAATCGACCCTTAATCTCGCGTTGTATAAAAGGTTGATGTAATATTGATACAACTGTACGATGTAATCATGGCCTACGATGAACTACTTCGATAGAATAAATAACATATTGGAATATATGGGGCAGCTCACGTATAATTAGAGCTTGGAAATAAACAATGTTACCTCTGTACACACGGCAATTCAGCGTCAATGCAACTGAAATAATATTTTTATAAGCAATAATATTCGTCACCTATCCCGCACTGTTTGCAGACTAAGGTCTTAAACCAGTGCGTCCTGCCCGTTATGACATACGGTGCCGAAACGTGAACACTGACAGTCAGGCTGGTCATGGTACCTACTCCGAGCATAGCCCGCACCATAGCGCGGGCTATGCTCGGAATTTCTCACCTTCTTATGTTCGTCGATACATCTAGTAGAGGGGCAAACTACGCTTACCGATATGCGGTCTCCACTCCAGGGGGTCTACTCCGAAGTAGTATCGGCCGAATGTTCGGTCGTTTCCTGCTACGAAGTTACTATTTGGTTCGGTCGGTTCCGATCCTACACTCCTACACTCTTTCGAATATTGACTATGGTCCCGACCTAACTGAGCCGATCCGAACGTTTTTTCGCATTTTTCAATAATATTCGGTTCGGCCATGTGTCGGTCCGATTCGAACATTCGCACTTTGCACTTCGGAGTAGGCCCCCAGGACTCATCTGCTCCACCGGCGATCGGTCCTTCGACAAACATGGCCAGCCGACTGTCACTTCAGCTTGCTTACTCTGCAAGCTATGTCGGTAACTCCGGTTCTTTTCCGGATAATTGCATTCGCTTATGGTAGTCGCCAAAGGGTGGTTTCCAGGGGAAGGCAAGCTAACCTATACTAATATTATAAAGAGTTAAAATTCGTTCGTTTGAATGTAGGGTAATCTTCGGAACTACTCATCCGATTTCAAAAACTCTTTCACTGATAAAAAGCTATGCTATTGTCCCGTGCCACAGGATGTTAAAACACGCGGACAAAGTCGCCGGTAGAAGCTAGTGTTTATACTTACGGGACACTAAAAACCTCTACTGTGTCTCGTACAGTGTCCTACAATCGATTAAATAAGTACTGTGGACTATGTTTAATAAAAATGTTCCCTGACATCGCTGACCCGAGCGTCCGTAGTAAAGTAACCCACGTAAGACGACTGTGGCTGTGGTACACACTTGAGAGAAAAATAAATGACCACCCCAAAATATTTTTGTTTACCACGAAACTACTAGAGTAATCCGATTCATTACTGCTTCTATTGTCTAACAAAGGGATTTGAAACTATACGACATTATCTCACAAAACCCAAAATACTATTGTAGTTTAAGTACAATCAGAGGCATTGTGTTGAAAATGAAGAAGATCAGTTTTCGGCCTCGACTTTTTCATTGCACTCCTAGATGTTTATCAGAGCTGTTGGCTTTCATTAATCTATTAATCTAGTTTTAATCAGTGTCTTTTTTATTGACATGCGCAGTTCATATATTAACTAGTTGGAGTATAAATTATGTGCTATTGTTGTTTACTAGCACGACAAGTGAAGTGTAAACAAAATGATTGGTAAGCGATAGTTTAATAGCTACTTTTTTTTAAACAGTCTCGTTTAAAATTGTTTTAATATAATTTTGAAATAGACGTGTTTACAGAATAATAATACATGTTCAGTCAAACAAAGAGATAAGTGACTATGTTTTCTTTTCTCTATAAGGTATTTTATTATTTTGTAAATTTACATTCTATATTACATTTTATTATGTGTATTTGTACACTTACACGCCCAGTTACTTTCCCTTACTTTTTTGTATTTTTGTGGGTGTTTAGCCGAATCAAATCTGTTACATCAAAATGTAAGTGTTCTAAGCTTGAAAAGTAGTTACAATCATCATAACAATGTATACCTTACTCTTTGGTTGACTGTAAAAAAATAATTTTAGGCACTATAAACCGTGGAATTATTTTAGGCACTATAAACCGTGCAATTATTTTTTTCTTATGCGATCAATACTTTCATCTTTTGAATTTTAATCACTTAGGGCGAATATAACCGTTAAAACTGAACGCGATTAGCACTTGTAGACAGCGCTCAAGCTAAGTTGAAGCTGTCATTGGTGTGGAATTTTGACACTGACCGCTCTTGAACGCAGTTTATTTGAGCTGATCGCGTTCAGTTTTATTGGTTAAATTAAAACTTTATAGTCTGCTGAAGAACTTTCTTTAGCGCAGATACAGGATAATGGAACTCAAAAAGGCGTTTTGGTACTCGTACCTACGAAGTAACCCTCTGTGTGATTACTCAGAGGGTTTCCTTTCGGTATTTAAACCACTACTACTTATTTAGAAACGTGTGCTTATTTTAATGTTCCTCCCCAAATTCCACAGCTAAAGGGTCAATGACCGGTCATGTGACGATGCCATAATTTGTCAGTATAGTCAGTAATAAGACATTTAATTTAAGAACTTTTGACATCAAAAATTATAATCCATTTTCATTTATAGTTGTTGCATTTTAGCATAACAATATCGGTCATTGCTCTTTTCTTCATAGGAACCCGAAGAAAAAAGTAAGTATTTATATTTTTTCATTAGTTAAAAATGTTGAGGATCATGATGAGTCTATTCATAAAGTTTATAGTCTTAATTTTTAGAAATGATGAATTGTAGAAGCTGTCAATGACTGTAGCTGGGTCAGTAATCGCTATTGCCATGCTAAACGCAACAACTATAGTTATTTTAGACAAAAATAACTATAGGTAGTCCAAATACATTTTCTAGTTCGTTTTGTACAAGAAATGGTTAGTATTGGTATTCGCTACAACAACACTGCTAGATGAGAACGTAAATTTATAATATTGTGCACCTATTTCTCTAAGCCGTAAAGTATCTATTCGTACATTTCGCATCTAAACAATGCTCGTTGCCCTACTTAATGTACAAAAACATTAAACATAACGACAACATGTGAAAATATAAGTGTGTGGTTTTCATGAACATAACTGTTATAAAAAGTAAATTCTTTATTTCGGTCATTAAATCGATAGAGGGGTCAGTAACATTAAAACAACATTAATAAAATATACCCGTAGGACGTTATAGGCTCTTTGCGTGTAATCCTCAGACTAGTCGAGTAAAATGATTGACAGCAGGTCCTTACAATAGTTTTTTTGCAAATCTGCGGGCCAGCATGATGCTTCGAACCACTAACGCCCTACGCTTTGACTATGTCTTCTCTAAGATTGTCAGTGAGTACATGACCTAAATACTTAAATTTATCCACACTCTTGAGAACTGCCACATAAAGTGCAACCGGAGGCACAACGCTTGGTTAAAATTTTCCTGACTTAAGAATTAGTACTTCGCTTCTTTTAACGTTCAACTTGAGATCGTGTTCAGCCGCATATAGTTGACATATTCGAAGGAGTTTTCTGATCGCGCTGATCGAGGGAGCCAGTAGCACCAAATCATTCGCAAAGCTAATGTTGTTCATTGATATCCGTGCTGCTGTTTCTCTCGATCAACTCGGTCACAGATTAAACAGGCCTGGAGAAGTCAGTCACCTTGAATAAAATCGTTAAAATTACTTATTTCTTTCAGGCACAGCGCTGTTTCTTCTCTGTGCAACAGCTATAGCTCACGCAGACTTATACGACACAGAAATAGATGGTTTCTACGATAATGGATGTCCAAAAGACACCAGTCTTGAAAAACTTTTACCTCACCAGGACTGTGAACAGTTTTATCAATGTTTCCACGGAGCGTTGATTTCTAGATACTGTCCAAACGGGCTCCATTTTAACGCTGACCTGGAAAAATGCGATTGGCTTGGTAGTGCTGATTGTCACAACAAAAGAGATGTAAACACAGATAACACTTCCGAAGAACTAGACAAGAATAATCCTAACCATGCGATCCTTATTTGCTCATCACCTGACTCAAACAATGTCTTAGTCACTCATAAAAATTGCAATCAATTCTTTAAATGTTCATATGGTAGGGCATTGGTTCTCAATTGTGCAGAAAATCTCCTGTATGATATTGTTAGTGAAAAATGCGACTTTCCTCAAAATGTTAATTGTGGCAAGAGATTAAGGCCTGGCAATGATAGTCTAATTATTTTGACGACGACCACCGAGGACATTGGGTTCTCATACTCTATCGAAGAGATTGACCAAAGCAACTCTGATCCCAGCCAAGCAATCGTTCAGTGTTCAGCTAAACGCTCTGATGGTGTGTTGGTCGCTCACGAATACTGTAATAAGTTCTATAAGTGCTCCGGGGGCGTCCCTGTCACTGTAAAATGTCCAAGTGCTCTCTTTTACGATCCTATAAAGGAATATTGTGACTCACCTGCGAATGTTGACTGTGATGGCAGAACCATTCCTGAAATCGTCGACGACAATTCAAGAAGTGTGGAGAAGAAAATTGACGTTGCTGACTCTCAGATGAATGAGATCTCTGATGATAACGACGATAATAGTGCTGCTGCTATATGTGCAGCTGATAACTCTCATGGGGTTTTGATTGCCCACGAAATATGCAACCATTTCTACAAATGCAAGGAGGGGAAACCAGTTGCTTACAGTTGCCCAGGAGATCTATTATTCAACTCAGAACAAAATTACTGCGATTGGCCGCACAATATTGATTGTGGTGGAAGAATTGAGCCTGAACATGAAAAGAAAAGACCAAATGAAGACCCCAGTCAAGTTCATACTATCTGCTCCGCTGAAGGTTCCGACGGCAAATTGGTCGCTCATGAAAGTTGTGACAAATTCTACGAATGCCATGATGGAAGTCCAATAGAGGTAAAATGTCCAGATATTCTTTTATACAACCTCAAGGAAGAAATTTGTGACTGGCCAACACATGTTATTTGCAACGATAGAATAGTTCCTGAGAATCGGTGGTCCTTGAAAGAGGGCGATGACAACAATACGGATAGCGCAAGTGAAAATGGTGATGAAGACAGAGAAGACAATAACAAAAACAAAGGAAAGAGTAAACATAGACGCCAAAGGGGTGGAACTAGAAATACAAGAATGAATGCTGACCTCAGTCACCCGGCTGAAACTTGCGCAGATGAAAGCTTTGTTGGAAAATTTCTTCCTCACGAAAATTGTAACCAGTTCTATAAATGTTTCGAAGGCAAAGAAGTGGCTTTATTCTGCCCCTTAAATCTTTTTTACAACATTCAAAAGGAGTACTGCGACTGGCCGTATAACGTTAATTGTAGTAATAGGGTAGTTCCTCGAAATTACAGTAATGGTACAAAAAGATGGCATAAACACTGATTCGTCATGCCAGGGCGAGTTGACGGAACTATAGGCAGCTCCACACGAGAAGTGCAGTCAGTTTTATAAATGTGTCCACCTTTACTATGTTCTACTCAAAGTTAGTGAGTGGCCAATGAACATAGACTCTCGTTCATAAACTAAAAAGCCACGCTCTTTTTGGTACCATCTTCTAACTCTCTCTATTAAAAGATTCCTTGCTGAATTATCAAAGTTCTGTGTAACATAGTTTAGGATACTAAACATAATTATTATATTATTACACAATACTATTTACTAAAGGGCATCTAAGGCCGCGTGTGCACTACACGGAACTTTATTGTCTGTATGTTGGTTGATTTGCTTGAAAATTAATTTCCGAACATTAAAATGTGCGCTTCAACAGTCTTATATTATATAGGGTAGTAGGGGCATCTACGCGCAAATTGTAACCATTAATTCAGTACAGGAGCATAGATCATAGCGTAGAAATTTTTCGCCGGTTATCAAAAAAAAAAATCAGCTGTTTCATAAAAGAAAAGTTCTATACCTATGCAGTCAAAATGTATGGATCAGTTTATTAAAAAAAAAAAACAGACGAAAAATCTCAACGCGTGGTAACAGAATCATGTACTTTACACGTCGATGTCCTTGCCACCCTGTATTACTTTGCAAATGCTTTAATCTTATTCCATAACTATGTCATTAATTGTAATCGCTATTATGTTGGTGTCGTTTTTGTGAGAAACCTGCACAACTTACTAAATAGGTTTCGCGCTAAAGACACTTACAACATCATTCTGTCTCTGTCATTTTCAAACGATTGAGAGAAATAAAACGATGTTTTAAATAAGGTGACGCTAAACGCATTTAGAGATTTGTGATACAAGCGGGCCATAATTGTTAAGTTTTTGTTAAAGTGTTATAATTATTACTTACTAAAGTGTTGATTAATTCTGTAAAATTAAAGCAAATACATAAAAAAGCATATGTTTTTATTAATTAAAAATATATCTATAAATATGTTATTTAGAGTAAAAAAATAATAGCAAACAATTTTCACTGTACACTTTTAATATTTAAAATAACACACACACACTCACACACTTTTATATAATCAAAGCCCACAGATTTTCAGCGCGATTTTTTACCTACAGTATGTGCTTTGCCAAAATGTATTGTATGTTCAAAACCCAAAGTACTTTTTCACTTACATTCATCTAATTTATCAGTCTACTACTGATAAATTCCGGAGTCTAGTTTTGTGTCCGGTATAATGTAATAGGAATGCGCCATAAAGACTTACAACTGATGAAAGGCGGGGTTGTGTATGCCTCTGCCTAACTCGTCGGAAAACACAGACGTGATGGTAGGTAGGTATTTCACACCTGAGGATGCCAATACGGCATTAAAGTGGTAACTAAAAAAACAGCGCTGTTAACGTTTGGTTCGTCCGAAGTCACAGCATATTGCTGAACAACGACTCGATAGTCCTGCGCAATTAGAACACACGGTTAAAAGGCTGTTCTACAGCAGCCAAAGACTAAGCTACACACATGTTTATACCTATTTAGCTTCGTTATGTATGAAATAGTGGGCGGGATCGTCAACTGCGATCCATGGCCATGCTAAGCACGAATGCGTGGCTGCCAAACAAATGAACCAAACAGTCAGTTTGACTGTGCAGCCCAATTCAAACTATATGAAGGCTCTGAAGTGCGCTACTCGCTGCGCAGTACCTCACCCCTCACCCCCGCTAACACGTGAATTTGTTACTGCGCATCGACTCGCCTCATGTTCCGAGCTGCCATAAATTTTGAATCGGGCTGTAATCATACTATCTGACATTATGACAGGCATTTCAGATAGTACAATTATTATAGTCCATATCTTTTTATTTTTTGTATAAGTACTAGGTTTTTTGACTGCAGTTTGATATTATTTAGCAATTATAGTTTTTGTTGTTTACGTTTCTTTCTTTCTTTCAATGTGATTTTTTTGGTACCGGTACCGGTACTGAGATATTTGGTAAAATATTGCAAAACACAAAATGTATCAACACACTTGGAAAATAAATCTAACAATTATAATCATTGGTAGCGTTTGAACGCCAGTTTACATGCAAAACGAAAGAATTGATATTAAAAAAAAACCGGCCAAGTGCGTATCCGTTTTTACTGATTTTTGCCATTTGGCTACGGAAACCTAAAGACCGATCTGAAACCGACGGGTTAGTCCAGACTGCGTTCTTTATTCATTTATGTGTCATTACTTTGGCTAAAAGGATTTGCCACCTGAACCAGCTAGACGTAATAAACCATGAAATTCTAGCCTAACCTAAACTTACCTACCTTATGCAAAACAACTAGAAAATGAGACTCAATTCAAGGGTTATAAGCAGAACCAAAGCAAGAATTAATGACACAAAGTTTTCCTTTGGGTGACTAATTCAATGCTCTTAGTAAAAAACACTTATTTTCCTTGAAAATGGGTCAACACAACACCCAAATGGGTCAATGACTGGTCATGTGACGTTGATAATTTAATAGTAGTCAGTGTTATAAATATTAGCCGTTTTCAATTTATTTGTATTAAAAACATCAATCAAAACGACAATCATGCGAAGAGATAAGTGTGTTGTTTTCATGAATATAACTGTTTTAATAAAATGGTTAAAATTACTTATTTGTTTCAGGCACAGCGCTATTTCTTCTCTATGCAACAACTATAACACTCGCAAACCCTGACGACACAGACTTAGACGGTTTCTTTGAAAATGGATGTCCAAAAGACACCAGTGTTAAAAAACTTTTACCACATGAGAATTGTGGGCAGTATTACCAATGTTTTCAAGGAGCATTGATTTCTAGATTCTGTCCAAACGGCCTCAATTTTAACCCTGACCTGGAGAAATGCGATTGGCATTATAGATGTCTTAAAAACCTGGCAGAAAGCAAGATCCAATCAGACAATACTTCTGAGGATGAACTAGACAACAATAATCCAAACGACGCGGCCCTAATTTGCTCTTCGCCCGATTCAAAAGATATCTTAGTCGCTCATGAAAACTGCAATGAATTCTATAAGTGTACACATGGCAGGCCAGTGGTTCTCAAATGTGCACGAGATCTCCTGTTCAATACTATCACTGAAAAATGCGATTGGCCACAAATTGTTGATTGTGGTGAGAGATTTGGTGGCGTTACTGAAAGTCATTCCAATGGCACGGAAAACTCTGATCCTGGCCAAGCTAACGTTCTTTGTTTATCTACACAATCTGATGGCATGCTAATCGCTCACGAATATTGTGATAAGTTCTATAAGTGCTCGGGGGGCAAACCAATCCCTTTGAAATGTCCAAATAATCTATTGTACGATCCCATTACGGAACATTGTGATTGGCCTGTCAACGTACAATGTGAGGGCAGAATCTTAACTGAAGACGATGGCAGTAATAACGATGTGGCAAATAACAAATTTAGTGAAGAGAATAAAATATCTGTTGACGACTATGATAAAACTCCTGCTGCCTTATGTGCAGCAAAATACACTGGAGGGGATGAAGTCGCCCATGAACTGTGTAACTATTTTTACAAATGCTCGGGGAAAAAACCGGTTGCTTTTAAATGTCCAGGAAATCTATTATTCAACGCAAACATTAATATGTGTGATTGGCCTAAAAATGTTGACTGTGGTGACAGAATTGATTCTGATGGCACTGACATTGAAAAAGAAAAACCAGTTGACAACCCTAGGAAAATCTGCGCCGTTGAAAATTCCGATGGCGTGTTGATCGCTCATGAAAATTGTAACAAATACTACAAATGCCGTGATGGATATCCAGTGGTGTTAAAATGTCCAGGTATATTTTTGTTCAACCCGAAGACGGAAATTTGTGATTGGCCAACTAAGTTTAATTGCAATGGTAGGACAGTTCCTGAGAATGAACGACCATTTTCTTATTTCCGGAATGAGGATGGTGACGAAAATAACGTAAACAGTGGAAGTGGATTAGTTCAGAACAACCAATCAGGTATCGAAAATGTACAAAATTTTAAGAACAATCCAGAAAGCGAAAGTGGATATGAAGAAAACAAAGGTTATCTGAGTAACGCGGCTAGAACTTGCGCAGCTGAAAACTCTGATGGAATTTTGCTTCCTCATGAAAATTGTCACCAGTACTATAAATGCTTTAAAGGAGAAGCAGAGGCTCAATTCTGCCAGTTAAATCTTTTTTACAACCCTAAAAAGACTTACTGCGATTGGCTGCACAACGCTAACTGTAGCGATAGAGTAGTTCCTGCAAATGACAGCATAGGAGACAAATATAACAGTAATGCTGATGGGATATGCGTGGGCCAGACCGACGGTACTATAGTTCCGCATGAGAATTGTAGTCAGTTCTATAAATGTGTTAATAATCAAAAATTCTCCATGCAATGCCTACCAGGTCTCTATTACGACTCCACACGCAAAGTTTGTGACTGGCCAATGAATGTAGATTGCGGAGATCGTTTAACAGAAGCACAAATACGAAATCGATACATTGAGCTGCCATGAAGAGCTCTTGGGCTTGCAGAGTTTCCCTAAACAGAATAATTAATATTGCTGCTTCTTATACGGTTCTCTAAGAGACTTCTGTTCGTAAATTTAAAAGTCACGCTTTTGTTGGTGCATTACCATTCACTATTGAAAGTCAATTCCGTGCCCAATACAATGCTCTCTGTAGCACAGCTTTGGATGCTTTACTTAGATATATTACAATGCTTATTTAGCGATTCCCTATGGGGCATGTACACTAAACGTCTATTGTACTTCATACTGGTTCTTGAACTTCATTGTTATTTTTTATTTCTACTAATGGTGTTTTTGTGAGAAAAATTACTTAAATAATTGAATGTGAAATGTAACCCGTACCCCGCGTCCTAATCAAAAAGATCGACGCGCGAATTCGCGATCGTCGCGCTCATATGTCACTAATTTGTTCGGGAAGTCGGAATGCACCGTCAGTTGACTCGACTACGCGTTCGAGTTCGCCGAACAAAATGAACGCGACGCTAGTTTGCGCGGCGAGTGCTTTGGTTAGGAGGCGGCCTTAATTGTAAGATTTTAGTTCAGGTGTCATAATTATTACAATATGGCTGTCGTATAATAAAATAATTACTACTACTAGATGTACTATAGTTACACCTCTGCCCAACCATTCGGGGCATACAGGCGTGATGTTATGTTATGTTGTAGAAAATAAAATAATTTTAAAACTCTGATGGATACTCAATGTTGTTGTAGTGGTAATAAATAATCTTTTAATAAAGAAATGTCAAAACGCATGTTATTTTTTAATCATTTACAATTCTTTTGTTTTTAAGACATTGAAAATGAGGAAGAAAAGGTAAAAATTAGAAGAGGTTTCAGAGAAATACCAGCATAGTAGTAAGCATCCCATCTTCCTAGCACGGCGGGCTGTGCTGCAACGGCTGCTACTGGTGCAGAAAACCTCAACGGCGAAAATATTACAACCTGATTGGGAGTTATAATTTCGAGCCGTTTGGGGTTGAAACACTAGGGCTAAGAGGGCCGAGTGCCCACTTAGTTTTTCGAGATATCACCAAGCGGTTAGTAGACTCTTCACGTGACCAGAGGGCTGCCCTGTTTCTTGGCAAAAGAATTAGCATCGCCATATAACGTGCCAATGCTGCCAGCCTTTTGGGCTCTGCTCCTGTTGACAGCGATGCGGACGAATTTTTTGATGCCCTATGATTCTTTTGCTTATTTTATCATAAGTACCTACATATTATTATTTTAAATGATAGCTTAAATAAAAGTGTTATCCAAGTGCTGTCCATATTGAGGAATTAATAAGTAAACAAGTAACCTTAGACATAGTATGTATAACTGAGCACTTTATAATGTCCGGCCATGAAAAATTGTTGCACATAATAAATTATGAATTAGCGGCGTGTTATTCCAGAAATAATAAAAAACGCGGTGGAGCCTGCATCTTAATAAAAAAAGGTCATGAATATCGGGAACTACCAGATGTAATGAAAAACTCGATATCTGGTATAATAGAATGCTGCGCGACAGAACTGATAAAATTAAAAGTAATTATTTTATGTGTGTACAGACCACCAAAACTATCTAACTTAAATATTTTTTATGAAAAATTAGAGGCTATTTTAAAAATCATATGCATTAAAAAAGATAGGAAAATAGTAATTTGTGGAGATTTTAACATAGACACACTAAAAAAGAACAAAATAACATTAGATTTCGAATGTTTTCTGCTGAGCTACAACCTTAAACTTGTTATCAGTCAACCAACAAGGCTCAGCAGTGCTTCTTGCCTGGACAATTATGCTCACAATTTGAACCAAAAATGCAAATATGAAGTGCTTGACTTTGGTTTATCAGACCATACGGCTCAGTTATTAGAAATAAAAGTGAACAAAACCTGTCAATTAAAATCTTGGCGAATTAACAGGCGTGACATATCCGAAGAAAATCTTAATAAATTTAAAAATTATCTTCTATCTCTATCGTTTTCTAACGTATACAATACAGAGGACCCTAATCATGCCTATGATAACTTTTTAGAGATATTTCAACTTCTATACAATTTATGTTTCCCCCACAAATCAATATCAATAAAACCAAACAAAAAGATAAAATGGATATCACGAGGCATTCGTACTTGTAGTAAAAGACAGCGATATCTTCTCTGGCAACAGCGTTTAAAACCAACAGATGAAAATAAAATAAAATTTGATACATACTCGCGAAGATTTAAAAAAATTATAAAATTGACCCAGAAAGCACAAAATGACTATTTAATTAACAACTCTAAAAATAAATCAAAAACGTCTTGGCAAATAATAAACAACACTAAATCTCAAAGAGAGCCCATCTCTCAAATAAAAAAACATGGCAAGTTGATAACCGACCCTAAAGAAATTGCTGAATCTTTTAATGATTTCTTTATCGATCAGATTTCGGAAGTACCTAAAATTACAATGGATAATACTGTACCTATAGAATATAACGACCATTCAATATTTTTATCCCCAGTTATTCCGCAAGACATAATGAGAATAATCAAACACTTAAAAAATAAAAAAAGTTTCGGCTATGATGGTATCTCAACAAGAGCAATCAAATTTGTATCAAGTAGCATAGCTGCCCCCCTAAGTCATATCATTAATAATAGTATAACTGCTGGAATATTTCCTGAGAATCTAAAAACCGTCGTAGTTAAGCCACTTTTCAAAAAGAACGACAAAGAATCTATGGAAAACTATAGACCTATTGCTCTCATCCCAATATTTTCAAAAATAATGGAGAAAGCGATCTATGAGTCACTTTATAAGTTTTTAACAAAATATAATATTCTTTGTGATGAACAGAAAGGCTTTAGAAAGAACAAAAATATTAATATGGCTGTGTTTGACTTGTTAAACACAGTCATGAAAAATGTAGATACTAAAACACCTGTATGTGCTATATACACAGACATGTCAAAAGCCTTCGATTACGTTAATCACGAAAAGCTCTTGGAAAAACTAAACGCATATGGCATACGTGGAAATGCTCTTGATTTAATAAAATCATATTTAAGTGGTCGTAAACAAGTAACAGAAGTTTCCAGAGTTTGTATGAGGTCTAAAAGAGAAATAAAACATGTTTCTTCCTATAAATACATTAAATTCGGCGTACCACAAGGGAGCGTTCTCGGGCCGTTACTTTTCTTACTCTACATAAACGATCTGCCACGTCAAATTTCTAATCCAATGGTTTTGTTTGCTGATGACAGCACAGCAATAATTAATTGTATTGATAAAGAGCAATACGAGATTGATACTAACAATGTTTTAAAAACAATTATCAACTGGCTTAATCATAATAATTTATTAATAAATATAAAGAAAACTAAAGTCATGCATTTTTACCAACGTATTCAACCCGGAAGCTTGAATTTAACCTATAATGGCCAAACAGTCGACAAAGTAAATATAGCCAAATTTTTAGGAATCATAATCGATAGCCAACTTACGTGGAAACCACAAGCTGAAGCTATTTGCAAAAAATTAGGTTCATCAGCGTACCTCCTATATAACCTTTCCAAAAAGGTAAACATCAACACGTTACTGTCTGCTTACCATGGGTTAGTGGTGTCGAATTTAAGGTTTGGTGTAATATTTTGGGGCAATTGTTGTAATCGAGAGGATATTTTTAAAGCCCAAAAACGCTGTCTTAGAGCAATGTTTAAATTAAAAGTAACAGACAGCTGCAAAACTTTTTTCATTAATAATAAATTACTTACTTTTCCCTGTCTTTACATATTAGAGCTTTCCATATTTGTTAAAAGTAATAGTCACATATTCCCTACTTTAGAGGACACAACAAAACGAAGTACATCAATCAGGTCTCAATATAAATATAAGTTATGTACTGGTGCTCACAAAACATCTTTATTAAAAAAAAGTGTCTTAGGCATGGCACCTGTGATTTATAACAAGGTTCCAAATAGCATCAAGGAGCAACCTTTGCGATTTTTTAAAAAACAGCTCTCGTCTTATTTAATACAAAAATGTTATTATTCTGTGTCAGATTTCCTCACAGATCAAATATAGCTATTGTTGTTACTTTATTTAATTCTGATATTGTTATTATTATTATTTATGTTACCTATATTATTATGATACTTTGTTGTGAATGTTTTTAAATTGAATTTGTATAATAGTTTATAAGTATAAGTTTTTGCATGCCAAATGGTAGAATGTACCAGGAACAATGTTTTTTTACTGTAACATCTCATATATGTACCTACATTCAATGCAAATAAATGACTTCTATTCTATTCTATTCTATTCCAAACTAATATTATAAATGCGAAAGTAACTCTGTCTGTCTGTCTGTCTGTCTTTGCTTCACGCCTAAACTACTGAACCGATTTGTGTGAAATTTGGTACAGACATAGTTTGGAACTTGAGAATGGACATAGGATAGTTTTTATTACAAAAAATAAAATAAAAAATAAAATTTATTCCGGACATACAGCGCCATCTATTGGTCAAGAGTCGGTGTCATCTATTGGTGAAGTCACTATTCCACGCGAACGAAGTTGCGGGCAAAAGCTAGTATTAATATAATGCCGCTTACAGTTGTAATGTACCATGCGAAACAAGAATAAGTTGTCTACATAGATTTTATAGTTCAGTCAGCGAATGGCCCAAAAGATGCTGTAGAGTGCGTGAGCAGCCACCTAAGCGATTCCTTCAGAAACTTGTTCAGGGTGCTTAGGGAGTGAACGTAATAAAAGTCCTGTAGCGTTATTCTGTAAAAATCATAGCTTGAAAAGCTAACTCACTTCACGTTGTCACAAAGTTCCTCTTTTGGGTTTTTCGCTAATATCTCAAAAACGGTGCGTCGTAGGGAAAATAATTCTGAAACTAAATGAAAGCTTTGAGCTATATGCTCTGGAAACATAAAAATATAAGTTATTCAGCGTTAAAAACCGCATTTAGATTGGAGTTTTTTCCCAATATATATGCGTACATTGGTATATATGTCTTTATTTTCTAAAAGTGACTCAAAATGTATGATCGTTTTTGGGCAAGGAGATACGAGTACTTGGCAAAGTATTGCAAAATATCGTACAATGTTAAGCCATTTTGATAAATAAATCTTTCATTTTTCGTGTAATCTTAAATCTACTTACAAAACGAAGGAGATGATGAAAACCGCGGGTCGTCGGGCTCATTCACCAACGGTTCCTTACCTTGAATGGATCATATTTTACCATCTCCAGCGCTAAATTATCCTTTTTTGGAAGTTGCTTATCAATGTTTGTAATGAGTTTTTGTTGGTCTCAAAAAGATGAGCTAGTTAGAGAGATCCTGTCATTTCAGGATCTCAGCCAATGTGCTTTATTTAGAAACGGTATTTTAATTTCATATAAACAGTACTTTATTTTAATATCTTTACCCAAAAATTGGTCAATACTACAGAAATTGGTCAATGACTGGTCATGTGACGTTGTCATAATTGACAGTAGTCGGTATATTCCTCCCTTACTGCATTTATAAAAACATCAATCAAAACGACAACCATGCGAAGAGATAAGTGTGTTGTTTTCATAAACATAAGTGGTAATAAAATTGTTAAAATTACTCATTTGTTTCAGGCACAGCGCTGTTTCTTCTCTGTGCAACAGCTCACGCAAAGATGGAGGACACAGACTTAGATGGTTTCTTCGATAATGGATGTCCAAAAGACACCAGTATTCAAAAACTTTTACCTCACGAGAATTGTAGGCAGTATTACGAATGTCGTCACGGAGGACTGATTTCTAGGCTCTGTGCAGACGGGCTCCATTTCAACGCTGAGCTGGAAAAATGCGATTGGAATGTTAGATGTCATGACAAAGTAGTACGGACAGACAAAAAATCCGTGGCAATGATGAAGAAGGAAACAGATTCCGAAGATCTAGATATCGATAACCCTGATGACGCGTACAAAATTTGCCAATCCTCTGATTCAAACGGTATCTTAGTCGCTCATGAAAACTGCAATGAATTCTATAAATGTGTATATGGTAAGCCAGTGAATCTCAAATGTGCGCAATATCTGCTGTACAATACTATGACAAAAAAATGCGATTGGCCGCATAATGTTGATTGTGGTGACAGATTAGGTGCCGTTAGAGAAAGTCATTTCAGTATATCTATGACAAACCAGGACAGTGCGTTCCCGTACACTAGCGAAGAGATTGAACGCAGTAACTCAGATCCCAACCAAGCCAACATTCTTTGTTCATATAAAAACTCTGATGGCATATTAATCGCTCACAAATATTGTAACAGGTTCTATAAGTGCTTCGCGGGCATACCTAACACAGAAAAATGTCCTATTAATCTCATGTACAATCCTGTTAAAGAACGTTGTGACTGGGCTCGGAATGTGGACTGTGACGGCAGATTGATTCCTGAAAATGAGGACCAAAACGATTCAGAAAATCAAGAAAAGAGCAATTTAAATGACAAAAAGAGCTTTCGTGATACTAGACAGAGTACTTATGCTGCTGACATTTGTGCAGCTGAAAACTCTGAAGGAGTTTCAGTTGCCCATGAAATGTGCAGCCATTTTTACAAATGCTCGGGGGGTGAACCAGTTGTGTACAGATGCCCAGAAAATCTGTTATTCAACATACACAAGAATTACTGTGATTGGCCAAGAAATATTGCCTGTGGCGACAGGACCCTAGCTGGTGACACCGGTAAAAGTGAGAGAAAAAAAGTTTATGATAATGGAGACCTTAGCCAAGCTATTACTATCTGCTCCGCTGAAAGTTCCGAAAGCATGTTGCTCACTCATGAACGTTGTAATCAATTCTACGAATGCCATGATGGACAGCCGGTTGCAGTAACCTGTCCACCTCATCTTTTTTACAATCCAGAGACGGAAAGTTGTGAATGGCCGACCTATGTATCCTGCAAGGATAGAAAACTTCCTTAGAATTACCACCCAACCTGTTCCTATTTCCTAATGGAGGGTGATGAACACAATTTCGATGTAAGACTGTTCTTGTTCAACTGTAATTGTTATTTTATTATTGTGCATTAATTGTATTGTTATTTAATTGTTTAATTAAAACAACGGCTTTAGAACATGATTTTTTGATTTCCCGCTTTTTTAGTTTAAATATTGTAAGTGAAGAGAAAAATTAAACGGTTCATTTTTCTTTAAATTTAAAGATACAAATGAACACCAGCGAACTAGTAGATAAGTAGGAGATCTAGGAAGTGTTAAATCAATTTAAATAATCTTTTTAAAATAGCTGTTTCTATAAAAGCTGATGATTTAGTCACCTGCATCCGTCTTTGTCACATACCAACCACTTTTTTTAATTAATCGTCTCCGTTAAAGCTTACTCAGCTATAGCAATAATAACCTACACACTAATACATGTAAAAACACTATTCGACATGCGATTGCGACAGCTCATTGTAACGACACGCAGCGGCCGACATTACCTATATTTTTTGTTAATTTGGCGTCGAGTTGCAGAGTCGCACCGACAAGTTAGGGGGTCGCACCCTCTCACTACTTATCGCAGCGACTAAACGCACGATGCACGTGGACATCCGACGACAGTTGCATGTAACAGGTTAGCGTCAGTCTACGTAGGATAAGAGAAGTGCAGCTAGAGGCTCCACATTCATACATAAGATGAAAAACACGACAGTCTCTCTCAAATACTCAAAGAAAATGATCGCTTCCTGCACAACGTCTCTCTTAAAAGGCCTATTACATTACACGGTTTCGCAAGCCCTGTCTGTCGTGTGCCTACCAGTTATGGCACCGCTTATTATACGTACGTTAGAAATCGCTTCCTGCCTTAACTCACTCTCAGTCGTTAGTCGGACGTGAAAAGGTTTACACTTCCAACATTATGGCGCCAAAACATTGGCCCCTGTCCCTGTCTCTTATTACACTACACGATCAATAGCGCGACAGGCAAGCAGGGAGGTCATAACCATTCGGTCGCCCTGTTTAGGGCTCCTGACTCCCTGTTTCTTATTACAGGGTCCGAGAAATCGTGCAATAGTCAACAACAACACAACACCAACAACACAACTAGTCGCAGCGACAAGAAGTGATGCAAACGACAACTATGTCTTGTCGCAGCAACTAGACGCAGCGACATTTATATACCTTAGATAATAATTAAAACATGAAAAGTATAACTTAGGTTATGTTCGGCGACTAACAGTTTTTTATCACTGAAACTTATTTCTTTAATCGTAATTTAATTTTATTATTAAATGTAACTTTATGATAGCTTTTAATTATTTTCAAAAAGAACAGTACTATAAACCACAAAAACTGCTATATAATATATGCTTGTTTATGTTCGGCGACTAACGAATGACAGTCTATGAGAGAGAAATGAGTGGCGTGAGGCACATGTCTTACAACCAATGAGCGCGCAAGGTGCGTCGCATTCAAGTATGATGCCAGCAGTGCGATTCTGTAACCATCTCACCGTGAAAACTTAGGTGAAGTGACACAAATACGTGTACAAAAGTAACTAAAATTACTTACTTGGTTTGGGTGGTTATAATGGGTTGGTTACCTTGAACATAGTACACCCAGAAGAACTATGTCCCCTGCCTGACCAATGTTATACATATGGGTGTACTATGCCAAATCGAATGCCAAATAATCGAACGTCTAAATACTCGAATGCTCATAATATCGAATGGTTATTAAATCGAACATTCAATACATCGCACACTCAATACATCGAGTGTTCAAAATATCGAATGTTTGTTTGATCGAGCGCTCAACGCATCGCATATTCATTCTATCGAAAATCAATATAATTTTTAAGAATACAAGAAAAACACAAAGTTTACTAATACATCACATTTTAATCAAAACAACATTGAAGAATGGCACAGAAGATGGAACACGTTGCTTGATAAGCACAAACGGGGTCTTTATGCTACCATAGAATTTTTAGTTTAGGAGCAAGCTTTAATAAATTAATATAAAAAAAAAACTTTTAAAAAAAGCTTTTATTTACGCCCTAAAAAGATAAAAATAAGATTTAAATTACATTAAACCTATTCATTTTCCAATTACTTTACAAAATTGAATTGTAAATGATAAGATTTAAAGTTAATTAAATAATAAGATTTAGCCTCAGTGCTGCACGATGTAAATTTGAGTAATCCTTTCCTTTAAAATTTTTACTATCAACTTATAACGTCATTACACAATTTATATTATATAAAAGCTTGTCGCGAGATTTAAGCACTCGTATTACTTAGTTTGAACTTAGCTTTTTGGTCAAACTATAGTTGATCTACACAGGTAGATCTACGAGATTTGAGCACTCGTATTAAGTACGGACGCCAGCAGGTCAACCTACCCGAAACTGTCAGATTTTCCCAATCAACCTTGAACCTAATACTTTAGCAATAAAGTCGAAAATCTATTAAAGAAATCTGACAGATTGTAGTAGCTTGATGTGCTGGCGTCTGTACTTAGTTTGAACTTAGTTTTTTTTAAAATTAAAATCATACAGATCAAGTTATTTAATTTATTAGTCTACACAGGTACATCTCGCGACAAGCTTTTATATAATATAAATTGTGTAATGACGTTATAAGTTGATAGTAAAAATTTTAAAGGAAAAGATTACTCAAATTTACATCGTGCAGCACTGAGGCTAAATCTTATTATTTAATTAACTTTAAATCTTATCATTTACAATTCAATTTTGTAAAGTAATTGGAAAATGAATAGGTTTAATGTAATTTAAATCTTATTTTTATCTTTTTAGGGCGTAAATAAAAGCTTTTTTTAAAAGTTTTTTTTTTATATTAATTTATTTTATATTTTTTAATTTTCGCTAGATACCTGCATTTCTTAGTCTATTCATTTCATTAAGTGCGTCATTGTTACATTGGCGGGTGCCAGTTAATTTCAAGCAGTCTAATTCTTCTATGAGGAGGCCTCGCTTGGCCAGCAGCGAACAACTTTGGGCCCAAATACACAACGGCGTGGTCAACCGTACTACCCTGCATTTTATGCACTGTGCAAGCCCAGCATAATATTATTGGCAACATTCTGCGTTCAGCGGTGCCATGGCTGTATTTCGCTGGAAATTGCACAGACTTCGGTTGAATCAGGTGAAACCCGTCTTTGCCAAAGTCGATACGGACGGATGGAATGTCCGTATCGTACATTTGTGCTCTCCGGAAACAGGGCCATATAATTTCTGTAATATGACCGATGGCACCATTCACTAGACCCTTAGACACATCAACATTGTATCGCAACATCGCCTTGGCCCCCACAAATATTTCTAACTCTTTAGGCAACCCCCCAGTCTTGTTTATATCAGATGGTATAATATTATTTAAATCTATATTGTCATTTTTTCGAGTACAATCTATTAGGCTATCTTGTGCAATTATTTTATTGATTGTTATACCACGAGCACGAAAATGTTCTAGCACGGTTTTGTTATGATTGAAAACTTGTTGATTAGTGGGATAGATTCGTAAGGCTTTTTCAAACGCAAATTCGCCAGTTGGTTCTATGTTTAGTCGACTCATTAAAATACTGAAATGTTCCGACTGAAGTTCACCGATGCGTAATGCGTTCAAGAGGTCTATAAATGTGGTGCTACCCTGTTGTCTCATATTTTTGGTCAATTCAATTAACGAGAAAGAACGCCAATGGTGTGTAGCTGGGACAAATCTCGCGGGTTGGTCAAACACTTGATTACCTCGTACAGGGGGCAACTGCATTAAGTCTCCGAAGACACAAATATTTATACCACCGAAGAGAGATTCATTATTTTTGAGTTGTTTAAGACGAGAATCAACCATACAAAGCATCTCATAGGGAACCATAGATATTTCATCTATAAAGAGAAATTCTATGTGTTGCCACTGTTGCCGCATTAGACGCAGGTAATTTCCAGTAAGAATAGGCAGTTGCACTAGTCTACCATCTTTTTGCACGGGCAACTTTAGAGTAGAATGTAATGTAGATCCCCCACTAAGCGCGCTGCTACCCCTGTTAGTGCACACACCTTAACAACTTGCTTGCCGTAACACCTAGTTACTTGATTTTATAATAAGTTAAAAAGGAATGTTTTTCCGGTTCCAGCGTTTTCCGTTATAAATAACCTAAGACACTCATCACCACCATTATGTAGCTGTTCTGAAATACTTCTTGTTATGAATATAAACGCTTCCTTTTGTCCAACATCCATTGCTCTTCTAGCATTCAGAAACTCGTCATCGGTCATGTTCTGCTCGTCCTCCAAGTTTTCCTGCTCAGCTTCTTCATTCAACACTTCAAAAGCATGTATTTGGTTAAACGCATTCTCTAGTTGCCTGTCACGCTCTCTAAATATCTCCAAGCGAGTGTTAGATGCACGGAGATGAGACTCTCTTGCCAAAAAAGCTTCTCTAGCTGCGTCGTAGTCCTCGATCAATTCGCTCTCATTTCGATATGGAACATATTGTAAAAGTAGACTATAGTAATAGTTTTCTGGATCACTAGCAGCCACAAAATATGGTACGCGTACGACGGCTGGAACATTCCTGATTACCATTTTACTATTATCGTTTAGAGTAATTAGTCGTTGTCTTGACCGCCTTTCTGGTTCATAAATATCTACACAGTCTTCTGAATCTTGGTATTCTTTTAAATAATGAGGTTCAAATTGCATTACGAATTCTAGGAGACACATATTATTGAAATCGTGATCTGGATGTTCAGTCGGGCGTTTTTCGTAACAACGGGTGTGCAAAATTTCATGTCCCTGCTGTTGACCGTTGAGGAGTTCCGTGGTTTGGAGCCAACCCTGGATGTGGCAGCAATTTCATGCTAGACCCACCAACCGTCTATCATATCCGAAAGGGTATGAAAATTTCAAGTCCCTACTGCCGACTGTTGAGGAATTCTCTGGTTTGGAGCCAACCCTGAAGGTGGCAGCAATTTCATGGTGGACCCGCTAACTGTCATCCTAATGGGTGTGCAAAATTTCATGTCCCTGCTGTTGACTGTTGAGGAGTTCCATGGTTTGGAGCCAACCCTGGATGTGGCAGCAATTTCATGCTGGACCCACCAACCGTCTATCATATCCGAACGGGTATGAAAATTTCAAGTCCCTACTGCCGACCGTTGAGGAATTCTCTGGTTTGGAGCCAACCCTGAAGGTGGCAGCAATTTCATGGTGGACCTGCTAACTGTCATCTCAATGGGTGTGCAAAATTTCATGTCCCTGCTGTTGACCGTTGAGGAGTTCCGTGGTTTGAAGCCAACCCTGGATGTGGCAGCAATTTCATGCTGGACCCACCAACCATCTATCATATCCGAAAGGGTATGAAAATTTCAAGTCCCTACTGCCGACCGTTGAGGAATTCTCTGGTTTGGAGCCAACCCTGAAGGTGGCAGCAATTTCATAGTGGACCCACCAACCGTCTATCATATCCGAACGGGTATGAAAATTTCAAGTCCCTACTGCCGACCGTTGAGGAATTTTCTGGTTTGGAGCCAACCCTGAAGGTGGCAGCAATTTCATGGTGGACCTGCTAACTGTCATCCCAATGGGTGTGCAAAATTTCATGTCCCTGCTGTTGACCGTTGAGGAGTTCCGTGGTTTGAAGCCAACCCTGGATGTGGCAGCAATTTCATGCTGGACCCACCAACCATCTATCATATCCGAAAGGGTATGAAAATTTCAAGTCCCTACTGCCGACCGTTGAGGAATTCTCTGGTTTGGAGCCAACCCTGAAGGTGGCAGCAATTTCATGGTGGACCCACCAACCGTCTATCATATCCGATCGGGTATGAAAATTTCAAGTCCCTACTGCCGACCGTTGAGGAATTCTCTGGTTTGGAGCCAACCCTGAAGGTGGCAGCAATTTCATGGTGGACCCGCTAACTGTCATCCCAATGGGTGTGCAAAATTTCATGTCCCTGCTGTTGACCGTTGAGGAGTTCCGTGGTTTGGAGCCAACCCTGGATGTGGCAGCAATTTCATGCTAGACTCACCAACCGTCTATCATATCCGAACGGGTATGAAAATTTCAAGTCCCTACTGCCGACCGTTGAGGAGTTCCCTCGTCTGGCGCCAATCCTGGCAGCAGCATCACGTCATGCTTGTCATAAACATGCATTGTCATCGGGACTGGACCAGTATGTAAAATTTCAGCTCAATCGGATACCGGGAAGTGGGTCAAATTTAACTTAGAAAAGTCCACCTTCACATACATACAAGTCAAGTTAAATAAAAGCTTTTAAAAATAGAACAATTCAAAAGGCAAACGCGGGATTGGGAAGACCTACTCCACAAAAAAGTGGCAACATAGTGTCGTAGCGACAAGGACAGGACATATTGCCCGTACTGAGGTGTTTATGAGGGGTGGAGAGGTATTCCACGGCTATCAGGACAATCCCGAAATTACGGTCAAGATCCCTACCAGCATCTTACTGAAATAATTCCTTCCTCCGAGCACATTTGCTCTTGCGAATCTCCACTTAAGCCTGTGGTGACCTCTCACATCTTTTCTCGTCATCTTTCCTCGTCAGTGTTCACTCTAGCCGGCCGGGCAAGCCAGAGGTGAGGAACAAGACTACTTCCGGGAGATAGGGTCCGTGGGGTCGCTACTGCCAACAGCTCGCCATATGCTGCCCTGCGGGTTTCTGTATCTCTCTTGGTCTGGCTCCTCATCCTAGACCTGTTCCGGTAAAGTAAACTCTACCGGCACAAGCCCAGCGTTCGGAGCGCGCAAGCCCCACCACGACGTCAAGGTAGAGATACGGCGGCGGCTGTGGGGTTATTATTATTATTATTGGGCACACCAATTTATTATGTTATAATCATAATACATACACTGAACTTTCACTATTATGCATAAAACAATGTTTGTTTAAACAAATCAACAAATGACTTATGAAGTTGTTACTTATAATGTATAACCCAGATAGATGATAGCTGATGATGATGATTTTAACAGAACGACATTAGGCTAGCTGACAGTTTTTAAGAAACCAATTAGGTACCTAGTATCTAATGTTCCTTGTGGTTTCACTCTGTCAAATCTGCGAGTTTTTTTTACTCACAAACAAACTGTATTTTTATTACTTCCGTTGGAATATTTTAATATATTATATGTACGGTAGGCTTCATTAACAACGCTTTTAAATATTCAAAGATATTCAAATAATTCTTGTGTTCACTTTCACTTTAGTCGGTAGACGATTTCCATTTCCTAATTTTTTATGTGCCTACACATAATATGACTAAATACAACTATTTTACTAGATCAATAATGCACTGCCACATTGTGCGCGAAGGACACTACCTCTAATCAGTGCTGTTTCTTTCAACACCATTCCTTTCGTACATCATAATAAGCCTTGTTCCCGCTGCTGGAACATAAGCCTCCTCTCTGTGACAGGGAGTGGGCTGTAACCTACCTCGCGTGCCCAGTGCTGATTGGTAGATGTCACATGTCTTTGGATTTTTGGTTCTAGGACGTGCCGCGTTAATTCGCCTCGATGCGATGGTCATTTGCACTATGTCCCGCTGGTTTTGCCGCCCGCTTTCATTATAAGTACCCGTAAAAATCCTCGACTTCGTCAAACATCTCGGACTTCGAAGTTACGATTCTGCTATTCGTAGTTCATAGTTTCGTCAGATGGGACCTCCTTAATTGCTGAGTAAATACTTTCGCCTCTCGGTTTTACTCAATCGCGACCTTAATGTCACGGGTGTTGGAGCACCGAAGGTCGCGTCGCGACGACGTTCTTATTTTCTTAAGTTTAAGACCCTTTTATCTGATGAGGACGGCTGCGTGGATAGCAACTCTCGTCGTTCCCTCATAAGTCCCAGAGTCTCCGGAGAGACTGGACACCTTACTATTTCGCTGCGATGGAAAAAGTCTGCGGGACACGTCACGTAGTGCTTTGACCACCTCGTCAACAGTGCCGGTGGATTTCCAGCAAGGTGAATCGATTTTGAAGTTCCAGTTGGAACTTTTCGGATCCTAGAGTGGCTTGAAGCGGCGTAGGTAGGAGGGCAGGCCACATCATGCGAATTCACTCAGCTCGAAAATTTAGGTTTAGAGTGCCTCGGACCAGCCATCGCTTTGTATTAAGCCTGAAGGCCAATTCTCGTAATTTAAAACGTTCAAAATCTAGTCGCAGTCTCATCTCGGCGACAAAGAAATGTCAAAAGCTTGTCAAAATGTAGGGAAATTAGAAGTATTTTTTGACAGATTGAGACTGAGATCAGACTGTGAACGTTCTTAAAATTACGAGAATTGCCCCTCTGATCACTAAAACATATCTAAATATATTTTTATTCTTATCCGTCCTGATGAAGTCTATCTCGTTCCTGGTCGTGCTTTCGTGGCCCGGCCAGGTCCAAAACTTTGAATTTTTGACAGTTCATCCATACAAAAACTGTCAAACGTCAATTTTATTCCACGAATAAAAAATATCTGTCGATTGAAAAATCAGCCCTTACAAAACTTGCAAGTTACCTGCCTGAACACCAAATGTTTGTTCGACTGTACGAAAAAATATTATCATGTAGCACAAAAAAAAATATTAATATTTTTTCGACTTTCCTACCTACCTGTTTCACAACTACATTACGTAACAATAACCCGGCTTTTATTACAAAGACTTTATACTATTCCTCGAATAACAGAGATTCAAAAATAAATCAGAAATTCCGGGAAAATATTTATTGTGAGAGGAATATAATTAAGGTCATTTGTGCTGTCAGTATGAGAGAAAACCTGATTGGGCTGCCATATTCACGAGAATCACGATACGATGTGGGTTGAAAAACTTAATGGAAAATACTTGATTAAGTATTATTATCAAAGATATATTATTATTGGGAAAATAATAAAGCTTCCGAAAAACAAATTCACTTCCAGCGATCTGTGGTTGACTGTAATACTAACTAAGCTGTGTTAAAATGAATTGCCGAAAAGTTAATACAAAAATAACCGACAAAAAATCTTGTATTTAACAAACAAACATGAAGGTTATTCAAATTATAATTCTACGAAAAATATTCTATACTTTCAAATAATAAACTAAATTTTCAAAAAAATACTAAACTTCCGACAAAAATACAAGTTTCCGAAAAGTTATAGTTTAGTGAAATTTGCAACGTAACACGCATATATCTTCTTTAAATCGAAAGAGCTAGGTTAGCTTAGGTTAGAACTGTGACCACATAACGCTGTTGGAAAAATATAACGTCAGCAAATATTGTATTAATATCGACGTAACTTTTTCAACATTTGTGCTGGAAACATCTTAATATTCTGTCAGTTAGTCAGTATCCATTTGTTCGTTGCTCCGAGTAAAAAAAAACAGTAAGGTACCTATGCAGGGTGACTAGTAATTACCTACCAGTCATCCTGTATAGGTACTTTACTGGGGGTCTACTCCGAAGTAGTATCGGCCGAATGTTCGGCCATTTACTTTGCACTTCGGAGTAGGCCCCCTGTTTTTTTTTACTTGAATTTACATCACTTACGTCAAATTTGAAGTATTCGTTCCAGGACGTGACAGTAATATAAATGCGAAAATTCATGGGATTCGAGAAAAACCATTTTTTTTTATCCGAAGTATGTTCAAAATTTAAGAGTTTGTACGTGCGCAATAGTTTAAAAACACGCGAACTAAGCGACAAGTGATCAGTGATTAGCTCATCGACTACGAGTAATACTACCCACTCGAAAGTTGCGACTCAACTTGCGACCTGGTCGCGAGAATCTGGCTACATGAAGCAGGAATGATTGCTGGGTGGTAAGGAGGTGAAGGGATAACATAAACCAGTTAATTAATTAGATAATCAAATAATTTTTAAATATTTCATCAATTTTCAAATTCGACCTTTGCCAGCATTATCGACTGTTTTATTTCATTAATTCACTTTTAAACATTATTTTGATTTCTGTACTTCGTTAGATAGCTAATTAAATGAAGATGTCTTCCCACACGTTACGTTTACGTTACGACACGTTATTAAATGATACAACTAAAAACTAAAACTAGTGGTAAAACTTAATAACGTGTCACCAATTGTGATCAATTGGTGACACTTTATTTACATTACAATCTAGCCTATTAGCTAATAAGTAATTTAAATATAACTTAAACTGCTAAGTAACTATATAATTAAGAAATCGTCCAATAACGTCTTTCTTATTCACTATAAGTTATGGGGAAGACACTTGTTTCACGTGTTCTTTATAAGATTTAGCACTTGCACTACAGTTTGAGTTATTAAGTGTTAACGCAATGAATGTTCGTGAACTGTCAAAATGAAAGCCGATCCCGCAGAAGGCCAAAAAGTCTGACAACCAAGCTTACCAAGGGGTAATGAGATACACAGTAAAAGGGTTGTATAGACAGTCACTCTACATAAAATACTGGTATTAGCTGTATCCGGTTAGACTGGAAGCCGATTCCAACATAGTTGAGAAAACCTTTGCCCAACTACATATATTGGAATCGGCTTCCAACATCTTTCGGCTCTGGGTTAGTATCAAGCATTTAGGTTGCAAAGCATATCCATACAGTTTGCTTGATACTAACCTACATACTAAATCACGTTATAGTAAATATGATACGTATAATGTCACATTCTAGTCTCCAATATTTTAATATCTGATTGATGTTTGTCCCCGAAGCTGTTTGCCCAAACACAATTTGTGAAACTTTTCCCACAGAAACAAAACAAGTCGATCAATCAACTCTCCCTCGCGACTCAAACAATTTGTATTTTTACAAACTCTTCTGCGTTCTTTCTCTTATGTTACTGAACTTTACATACATAGGCTCAGAATAAGCACATAATATTTCATCCCTTCTGATTAATATTGAATTTACCATTTTATAATTTGTCATTGACGAGCGGGACCTCCTAGCACAGCTATATTTTTTACTTAAAAGAAGGTCCCTATGTAAGATTTACTATGTAAGTTGTACAAGTTTCTGCATTAATTTTAATTATTTATTTAGGAGAGTTGAAATTAATGCATTGGAAATTACTATTTGAACTCTGAACCCTACAACTCGCTTTTAATAAAACAATTAACGCTTCTTTTTAACAAGCTTTTATTAGTTGTTCACAAAAGAAGAACTAAAAAGTTTAAAAATAATTTTATTCCAATGTGAAATAAGCCGTTTTATCTTAATTTTTAAATGTCAAAATCATCCCATATCATAATTATATATTTTCAAATCTTGGAACTTCATAATGTACATAATTATAAAATCACCGTGTATCTACTTAACTGAGTCTCAAGTAAAAAAAATAACAAATTAACAAAAAAAAAAACGCTGTAGTAATAAAACACTCCATTTCGTTAATTTGATTAAAAACGTGTAACGGTTCTCTGCTGCGAGTTGGCTTCGGCCCGTCGCTGTACGCCTTTCAAAGTTCCGAGACCCATCAGGCTCCAACCCTGGGCTTTTGGAACTTGACCTAGATTATGACAAAAAAAAAATACCCCAAACTGTGTATGCTATGTATTTAAGGTACTGTGATTCAGAATCATTACGCAAACCAACGAGACTTAAAAAAATTGCTAAGTTATAATCGATATTTTTAATTTCTTAAAACTTCCTTCGGTATTACTTTTCAGCGTAATAGTATTATGAATAAATTATTGCCAACAAGCAATTTCTATGGACAATACAAATTCCCGTACTTAATAAAATATTCCCTTTGAATGTATTTGCCTTTAAACCTTCACACATTTCACTGTCGTGATTGATTTAATATCACTCACTACAATGAAATGTGTGAAGGCTAAGAACAAACGAATTGTTTCAAACGGAATTTACAATAAGGAAAATGTTGTATCGAAAATAGGTGTTGATTTTATTTCGACGTTCAAATTGACCGTTTAAAGGGACACTAAAGTGAATATTATATTTTGGTCAAGTCTTTCGGTTTGTAGGGTTAGCCCTTAGCTTGAATTGTGAACCCTTTTAATATTTCTGACTAAAAACCTAAAAATAAAAAAAAATGTTGCTGTTGATTTCGGCAGATCAAGTAAGAAAATCATTCGTTTTCAATTTGAACGTTTGTTCAAATTGAAAACTGTTGTAGTTTTTAGACAAGCGTTAGAGCTAGAGCTCAGAAATATACTGTTCTTATATTACAATAAAAAATAGGGATAATACCTACTTAAGTAGAAAGCGCTTGTAGAAAGCGTCATTGATTTTAATTATGCACTACATAATATCTGCAATCTTTATTACCCACAAACAAACACGATTATGTATATACAATGATAATATGAACACGGACACGCTGCAAAGAACAAGGGGAAAATAGCTGGGAAGGGCACATCTAAATTGCTGTCAAAGGAAAAAGTGTCCAAAAGGTGCCACGATGCAAATGATGCTGGTGGCTTTTTCAAAAAATATTCCAGTACCGCATCACCTCCTTGACACCGATGTGCAGCCCGTCGACAAAGGTGTCCAAACGCAAGCATGCTGTGTCGTAAGTAAGATTTAAAATAATAACATTATTCTAATCCCAGGTTAAGAAATTCTTTTAATCTTTTATTGTTTGGCAGCCCTGACACTGATACGTCATCAGAATATAGAAGGTTCAGTTCACCCAGCTAGTGCACAGACACACTGTGTGACACTCTTTAGTTCCAGTCTCTGCAAACAAGTGAATACCATTACACAAAAATGGAAAAAATCCCCGAATACGAGGAATTTCTTAAACAAATAAAAATCAATTTATGGCTTGCAGGGATCCCTTATGGTGATCCTAAGATTAACCTTCGATTCTTTGCCATTTATATCCAACTTTTATTGATGCTTGTCTTCGAAATATCATTCTTTGTTTCAAGAATATCGGCGGAGAATTTCCTCGAGCTAACGCAACTGGCCCCATGCTTGGGAATCGGAATATTAACAGCGTTGAAAACCGTAGCCATAGCGCAGAAAAGAATGAAAATCTACCATCTGTCTGAGTGTCTAAGAAAACTCTATCAGAACATTTTGAAGGATAATAAGAAAATTAGCCTTGTGAAAAAAGACCTCATTCTTCTCAACCTCTTGATAAAGTACTATGTCATTTTGAATGTAGTGCTTATTTCTGTGTACAATTTTTCTACTCCTTTTATTATAATGTATCAATATTTAACTACACATGAGGTGATATATAAACTGCCGTACGCAGTACTGGTGCCATTCTCAACGGAGGCTTGGCTGCCTTGGACTGTTGTGTACGTTCATTCAATTATGTGTGGTAAGTAAACTCACTAAAGACTTTTAAAGTCAAAGGTTCTAGACAGTAAGTTGTCTGACAATTTTCTTTTACGGGAAGCCCGATTATATTTGGCTAAAAATAAAGATCAAGATAAAATTGAAAATGGTCTTGGTTTCCCAATATGCTTGTCTTTCCAATATTTTATCTAAGTTAACAGTTTGGTTTCCATTTCAGGTTTCATTTGTGTATTATTTTATACGTCAATAGATGGTTTTTACTTTGTTCTGACTTCTCACGTGTGTGCCAATTTCAATGTCATTAGTGACATGATCGAATGTTTAGATAAAACTACAGTGGACCGTTTGGCAAACATTATTAAAGAACATCAATACATTTTGAAGTAAGTATATACCAACGTTCTTATATTATTATAAAACTTTAATAGATGAGAAGGAAAGTAAATAGTGATGCAATTAATATTTTAATTAATGTTTATAATCTAGAAAAATATGATTATGAAGATTCATCTTTACGGTAAAGATTAGGTAATCATTGCGTATTATTATCAGATGAATCTCCGGCAAAATAATCCTTATTACGTGTTATCGTATAAGTTACCAATTACATCCACCGTTGGTTATTACAATTGTAATACGATGAAACAGAAATTGGCCTGTCAAAAAGAACCTGTGTGGTGCTCAGTCTTATTTAGTGAGATGAATGACGTGCACGCGATATAACTCCGCGATATTCGGATTGAATCCTATCTGATGCAGCCCCTAAATCTGATTCCACCGATAACGCATGTTTGTGGATTCTTTTCGCGTAGATATCGTGGTTTTTAATAAATATTTAATACCTAAATCACAATGATTGTTTGTCAGCATGTTGAAATTTTACATGTTGAATAGATATATCAAAGTATGGCACGAAATTGAAAAGGAATCATTCATATTTGAAAAAAAGAAAGTCTAATAGGTTTATTTGTCACAGAAACACGTGGAAACAAAAAGACAATTAACTTGAGTAATATATACATTAAAAAAAAAATAGATGATTGCATTCGCCATGAAAGCAAACAATTACCTACTCATTACGTAAACCAGTATTTTTGACGAATAAAGCCCACAAGCTGCATATTAATTAGATATTTAAATAACAATAAACCGAGGAGAAATAATCAACGTCACTATAAACAATTTCAGGCTGGGGGAAGACTTGGAAGATATTTTTACGGCGCCCAATCTGTTTAATGTTCTGGTCGGCTCTTTGGAGATATGCGCGCTTGGATTTAATTTAACGGTAAATTTAATTACAATCATGGTAATTTAATGGAAACATGTAAAGCTGTTTCAGTCTGGGGAAATGTATGTTACGTCACGTAGTTGTGCTTAATTCCTGTTGGCACTTTTTACATTAATACAGCTTAATACAACGTGTATCAGAGGTGTGGTCATATTAAAGGGACAGGGTACAGACCATCAAACTGAACAACTTTGTCCATGGAACCAACATCGTAATTACGAAAAAAATATCAACTGTCCCATTCAAAAGTTCAATACATTCTCGACCCAAGTGTACGAGACGGCTGATAATTTGCTGTATAATTATACTTTGGTGATATATTATGTCACCAATGCATACTGTGAACGTAGTTGGAAGTAATTGTAAATCACCTCTCGCCTAGAGAGGCTATTTGGTCATGTGTTCAAATAAAACACAATTATGTTTGTTAAAAAATCGTCATAACATTGCTGCTTTTTCTCAACACCTCGATAAAACATCGTCTAATTCACGTCAGCGTTTGTCGTTAGAGCGTGTGTCCACCGCTGCCGCAAACCGATGGACAAACGCTTTTACACAAAGCCTGTTTCATACTTCTTAGGTCTGACTTTTCAATCGTCAGATAACTTTTCACTACAAAAAAATATCACAGTTTAACACATTTGCGAGACATGAGGAACAGGGTGTAAAGTTCACTCAACCTCCATAGAAAAGGGAGGATCCTCCGACCAGACGGATGTTGTGTCTGGAGGGTAACTGCCCAACGATTGATTTTGGGAAATTGTATCTATGCTAACTGCGCGGTAAACTCTGCTTGCGAGATGCAGGATTTGCGTGACGTCAGTATGACGCGTTGTTCACATGTGGCGTTGTAGATACCGCTACATGACTATTGAAAAATCTACGTTTAGCGGTTTTTTATGTTTACAGACTGGGAACTGGGAACAAATTCCTGGCTGCATCCTGTTTCTCGTTTCCGTACTTTTGCAAATCCTCATGATGAGCGTCTTCGGTGAAGACATGATAAGAGAGGTAATATTCATACTTCAGCTAATTATATAATAAATGCAAATTAAAACGAATAAATTAATTAATCTGGGTATTTGTATTCAGAGCCAAAAGATTGGAGACGCCGCGTTTCTATGCAAATGGTATGAAATGGATGAAAAATCTAAGAAGACCATTTTAACGATAATGATCAGGTGAGAAAAAAATATTGAAATGTGACTGGGTATAGGTAATGAAAGTTATTTAGATACTAGCTGTGCCCCTCGGTTTCACCTGCATAAGTTTCGCTCCCGTGGAAATATCGGGATAAAAAGTATTCTATGAGTTAATTCTGGTTATAAACTATATGTGTGCGATACTTAGTTTTGTTAGTTTTTAAAAGTGTGATACTTAGTTTTGCAGGCCAGTGTAATAAACGCGAAATTTTGTATGGATAGATGGATGGATGTTTGTTACTCTTTCACGCAAAAACTACTGAACAGATTTGGATGAAATTTGGCAAACAAACAGTTTATAACCAGGTTTAACACATAGGATACTTTTTATCCCGATATTCCCACGGGATCGAAACTTATGCGGGTGAAACCGCGAGGCACTGCTATATAAGGTAGGATTTATTTATACTATAACAACAAATGCCTACCCTAATTAAAATAATTAAGTTTCATAATTTTGCATTGATCTGTGTTTTTTGGCAGGCGACATAGGTAATACGGAACAATAAAATATTGGTACTTACATGACTACAGTTCGTTACAGTTATTTTACCTCTGATTTTACATCATTGTCCAAATCACTGTGATCTTTATGCCCATTCTAATAAGGTTGCTGTTAGGTTGTTGCATGTCTGTCAAAATCATTGTGATCTTTATTCTCGTTACAATACAAGGCCACAGAGGCCGAGGCCAGTCCAGGAAGAGGTGGCGAGACGGCCAATACCATTTCATGTTGACAATGTTTCAGGTCGAAGAAACCTCAACAGCTGACAGCTTACAAGTTTTCTACCATCAGTTATGGAAGCTTTACAAAGGTATCGCATTATTATGTGCTTTATTTAACTTAGTTTGTCTTATGCAATGCAGATTTCTTCATAGAAAAACTTTGAAAAAAAAAAATCGGAAGTGAATTTATATAATTACTAGCTTCTGCCCGCGGCTTCGCCCGTTTGAATGTCGGAAATTTACCCACAGGAACGTGCTAACAGGATAAAATGTATGTGCTTCCCCAGAATGCCATCTATGTCGCGGGCCCTTTGTGGCTAATTACAATAGAAAACCAATTGTGTCTCATTAGTGGTGATTAAGAGGGTACCTATATGATATCTTTACCTAAGTACCTAACTAATTTTAAAAAAAACTCAATAACAGAAAATTAAATACCTACCTACCTAAATAAACCTATTTCTGATGATAACTAATCTAAACTCAATAAATAAGCAAAATCCCTAAAAACTAATTATCTATAGGTACGAATGACTAAACCTACCTAACAGTATTATAAAATAACCTACGGTCACTACGTACACTATCAAATATACTACCTATACTTTAAAATTAAAATCTATACCTACGACTCATATAAAAATAAACCTAAATAACTAAAAGGAATAAAAATGAACTCCACTGCGGGTGACCCAACCTACGACAAACTTAGTATTTGCGGTTGGTACAGTACAGACAGTGGTAATCGGGTATAGGGATCGAACCGCAAAATTAAGTTTGTTTTTTATTGTATATACTTTTCCGGGATAAAAAGTACCCAGTGTGGTGCCCAGGATATTAAAGAATAATTACACCAAGTTTCATCGTAATCGAACCGGTAGTTTTTGCGTGATGCCTGAACAAACAGACAGACAGACAGACAAAAAAATTTTTAATCACATTTTTGGGTTCGGTGTCGGTCAAGTAACACCCCCTGCCATTTATTTTTTGGATATTTTCAATGTACAGAATTTTCACTTCTACAGATTTATTATAAGTATAGATTATCTTGAACATTTTTGTTTTTTCAGATCATAAGCACTTCGTGGTCATACTTCACTATTCTTCGAACCGTATATACGCCACCAGCAGTTTCGTATTCCGAATAAATATAAATACATTTTTAACCGTAGGTGTAGACCCTTTGACCCTTTGTATGTGCAATTATACGTTTTTCTTGCCCAACAACAATTTTTTCGCCGTGTGTAGGCACGGTCGTCGGTATGGATCACTATGAAAGCTTGTCGATGGACCTTTTTTTCCAAGGCGCGGTTTATACGCCATACCGTTAAGAAACCGTGCCGTGTATAAAGGTCCTTAATGCTTGAGCAATGCACCTATGCCGTAGGAGAGTTAGTTCATGTCAATTAATTGTAAGCATAAACCTGTAATCTAGTCTAGTCTATGTGTATATGTATTTACCTACTCACTGCACGCACTACACACACGGTAGTACTCACTCCTAGTATCTACTAGGAGTGAGTGCAAATACATCTCAATAGTGCAATGGATGGGAATAGGTTACTTATTTGACGAACATGGCAAAACGAGATGACTAAATGGAAGATTATGTGCAATACTAAGTACTTACTCGTAGTGCTAATTTCACCAATGAAACTGAACGCGATCATCAAATTCTGCGTTCAACAGCTGTCAGTGTCAATATTCCACAACAATGATGACACTGAAAGCTTTTGAACGTGGGTTAGATATGCTGATTGTGTTCAGTTTTATTGGTGAAATCCACCCTAAGTGATCATAAGCACGAGCGAGATGCGTCAGCGGCAGAGGAAATGCAGCCGTCGATACCCGTCGACGCCCGCCGTCGACGCGTCTGCGGCTGCCGCCCGACACTCATCGACGGCTGCAAGTTGCCTCTGCCATTGACGCGTATGTATCACTCGTGTGTATGAGCACTTAGTCGGTATAAGTATGTAGGTAATTGAAGCTGTACCCGGCGCCCGCTGGCTCAATAAATGTTTTTTTTTTTTATAATATAGATTACGCTTTTAAATTACGCACACAGCAGATATCAATTTAGGTATTACTAACTAAATATTTTAGTCGGTATAAGTATAGTAGGTAATTGAAGCTGTACCCGGCGCCCGCTGACTCAATAAATGTTATTTTTTTTAAATATAGATTACGCTTTTAAATTACGCACACAGCAGATATCAATTTAGATATTACTAACTAAATATTTTAGTCGGTATAAGTATAGTAGGTAATTGAAGCTGTACCCGGCGCCTGCTGGCTCAATAATTTTTTTTTTTAAATGTAGATTACGCTTTTAAATTACGCACACAGCAGATATCAATTTAGATATTACTAACTAAATCTTGTTAGGAACATAATAATTACTAATTCCAATAAACACTGATAAGATCTTCAACAAACAAGTGTGATTTGTATTAAGTACATATTAAATAGACACTGATTGTAGGAAACGTGACACTTATTATTATATGAGCTAGGATTTTCATGATTTGTTCAAGAGAAACCTATTTGAAAATGTTAAAGATTAGGTAGCTATTAGGTTGGTTTTCCTATGTCTAAATAAATATGAATCATAGATAGTTGGTTTTATTTTCTGATTGACCCTTTTTAGGGTTCCGTGGCCAAATGGCAAAAACGGAACCCTTATGGATTCGTCATATCTGTCTGTCTGTCCGTCCGTATGTCACAGCCACTTTTTTTCCGAAACTATAAAAACTATACTGTTAACTTCTAAAATAAGAGAATGATAAAACTAAAAAAAAATATATGATGTACATTACCATGTAAACTTCCACCGAAAATTGGTTTGAACGAGATCTAGTAAGTAGTTTTTTTTAATACTTCATAAATCGTAAATCGCAATTTACCTTTCATTAAATCAACTCAAATATAAAAATGAAAAAAAACATTTAATTTTTATAGATAAACCCTTCGAGCGCGAGTCCGACTCGCACTTGGCCGGTTTTTTATCCACAAAAGTGAATCGAAATGTCATTATAAAAAAATAAAAGATAAACATTGAAATACGTACAAACCCAAATAATTAAAAAAATATATATTTGAAGTAAAATAGGTAATCAAGTAAATGTCGAATCATATAATTGCGTTTAAAAAAACAGGGTGGCAGGGAAATCGTCGATCAATATGCTACCATGGATTCAGTACAATATGATTTTGGATACGCCAGCGTTGAGATTTTTCAACGGCGTAGTTTGCAGTTTTATAGGAAACAGGAGATTTTTTTTTATTTATTTACCATTTATGTACACACATATATAAACAGACAATGAAAAACAGAACAGAAAAATAGGTACAGAGGTGATGCTTATTTCATAAGAAATCTCTTCCAGCATACCTGAAGGCCAATTCTCGTAATTTAAAACGTTCAAAATCTAGTCGCAGTCTCATCTCGGCCACAAACAAATGTCAAAAACTTGTCAAAATATAGGGAAATTAGAAGTATTTTTTGACAGATTGAGACTGAGATCAGACTGTGAACGTTCTTAAAATTACGAGAATTGCCCCTCTGAGATAGGACAATAGATACAGAGATGTAGACAGCGTGTGATAGAGCAAAGGAACCGACCGATAAATTTCAACTCACCGGATCCAGAATTATGTACGGAATCCATAGTAACAGATTGTGCGTCGATTTTCCTGCCACCCTGTATAGTTCCAAACAGTAGCTGCTTCAAAGAAATGGATTAAATCCGATGCTTTCGAAAAGACATTTAAGCCAAATAAAGTCAAGCCAAATAAACATTAAAAAGTAGGTGGTAGGTGCCTACCAAAGATTGGCAAAACCTAAGTAAATCCCTCAACACCTATTATAATATTTGAGATATTACCATACACTTACCGACGAGCAAGTCATAAGGCACTGTTATTACAGTTGTTCCAAACTTCGGCTTAAAATCATTATTTTGTTGAAACAATGGGCAATTAACCAATATTAAACCCACCTGTTCCTTGCTTGATGTGAAATATTACTAATACGGGTTACACAATTGCGGGATACACAAACTTTCCAACCGGCCACCCGATTATTTTTGAGGTTATTCGAGCTTTGTTTAAGTAATTATGGGCTCATTTTTAATAGAAAGAAAGAAAGAAAATTTATTTATTGCGAGTCGTACAGGAAAACCATAAAACTAAACAAATACAATAAAAAATTTAAAAAAAAAACCAGAAGGCTAATTCTCGTAATTTAAAACGTTCAAAATCTAGTCGCAGTCTCATCTCGGCGACAAACAAATCTCAAAAACTTGTCAAAATGTAGGGAAATTAGAAGTATTTTTGAGAAATTGAGACAGATCAGAATGTGAACATTCTTAAAATTACGAAAATTGCCCCTCGGATTTAGTTATTAAGTAGTAACATAGGATAAGTAAAATTGTCACTAACACAATGGACCTCAGTTGTAGACTGAACCAATACTTAAATGATTATTATTTTTACTTTTGATATTAAAAAAATTGACATATCTTCACTTTAAATACTCCCACGATCCCGGTAACTTGCATAAGCACAATGTTTTACGCTTAAATTTCGCGTTACTGCAAGCAGCGAATTTTCACACCAAAAATAAAACTTTACTGAGTTGGGCTAAGTCTTTTTACACCCTGTATATCGTGCTCCGTGAAGCTCTTGCAGAGTGCATTAACTATCTACTAGCGAAAGAGGCCATAAAATACGTACAACCTTGATGTCAAATCTCTCTCTCTTTGTATAGATTCATATGAAACAACTTGTCCATATTTCCATACCTAGCCTAAAAATCTGGGCAGAACCTGTTAGGTAATAGATAAATTGGTAGGTTGAATTTTTGGTCCAGTTGAACTGCCTCTTATTGCCGATTCCTATAATTTACGAACCGTTATTGGTTAAAATTTATACTCTTGTATCTTTACCAATAACGAAGCAAAATCCTCATAGCTTAACATTGTAGACCCTTCCATGAGGAAGTAGCTATCACAGGTAAAATTAGCTTACGAATCTATTTATATGCCTAGTTTGACAATAAAAAATACTATTGGTAAGCAATAGGCACCGAGCATTAGGTAGTCTCTACTGCCTTTCTCAGGATTCATCTTCTTTAACGACTAGAAAATGCTCGAAGTGAAATCTGGGAAGTCATAAGTTGGGAAGTGGAGAAGGGCGGGCGTTTTGGCGAACTCATCATCATCATCTGCCTAGCCTTTTCCCAACTATGTTGGAGTCGGCTTCCAGCCTAACCGGATGCAGCTGAATACCAGTATTTTACATGGAGCGACTGCCTATCTGACCTCCACAACCCAGTGACTGGGTAATACGAAACCTCTTGGTCTTACCAAGAGGTTTCGTATTACCCAGTCACCGGGCGTTTTGGCGAACTGTCTTGACGATAATATTTTGACATTCAAAATGTGCTGAATAACAACCTAATTAACAGCAAGAAAATAAAAAGGGCTGATTTTTCCAACGCGAGATAATTTAATCCAAGAATAATTTTGAATTTTTGACAGTGCTTCCATACAAAATCTCTCAGACGTCAATTTTATTCCACGAACTAAAATTATGTGTCGATTAAAAAATCAGCCTTAAATATATATATTTTTTTACAGTACAATATTATTTTTTATGAATAAAATAAGGTGCAGTATTAGACATTATTAAGCAAGTATAAATCCAATGCTCGATTTTTAATCAACTGATAAGCAATTACAATTAGTTGGTCATAATCTGTAGGTACCTTAGATAAGGCGTAACCATATTATCCCCAGCAATTATTAATCCGATTACATTAAAATATGACGTACCTACTTGTTTTTCTATTATTCGCTCACGTTCATTTATTGACTTTGAGTAATTTACGCGTTATGATCTTTTAATGATAAAATGATCGATAATTGTCATCAAAGTACCAATTTTCAATTAATATGTACTTTCTGAGTATATTATCTTGGACATTACTGATATCGGTGAAGGAAAATATCGTGAGGAAATCTGGACTTATTAGTAAACATTTATAAGACTGAAATCGCCAACCCACCTTGACCAAGCGTGGTGATCTTTGATCAACAGTGGGACAGTAATACGCTGGTATTATTATCATCAAATTACTAAAGCCAATAAAATAATAATAGATATTTGATGTTTTAAAAAAGCAACAAGTTTTACTTAAAACACCAAACCAATTTATTAAATTAGGAAGTGAAATAATAATTCAAATTATCTCACTTAGGTGTTCGATAATAATATTAAATCGAAATCGGCATGGATTTATTTAAAACCTCTTTTTTATGACTACCTATTTCTTATGGTTGTGCTAGTCGATGGATACAACTCGTTCATGGGCGTGGCTAAAACGCTGTTTCATAGAAAACTACAATAACTACGCGGTCAAAATGTAAGGAACAGCAATTTTTGTTGGAACGAAGTTTCTTATCGCGCTTTGCGAAAGGGGGCTAGACGGAAAAAATTACGACCAAAAGTTGGAACGACACTTTTTGCTATAGTTGTAAGCCGTGCGGCGTGCGCGTGTTTCTCTGTCTGTCTCTCTCTCTCTCTCTCTTATAGAAAGCAAGCCAGTTATACTTCGTTCCATCCAGGTGTCCCTTGACACCTCTCAAGTTTTTTTTTTAGCTTTAGTATCACGCACTGAATTGATGGTTACAGTTTGCATTTCGATATATTTGCCACCCTGTATAGTATTCTGAGTAATAATAATCATGCATATATGGCATAGTCGATAGATACAACTTATCAAAAATATACGTCAATTAATTTGACAATTATAGATATTATATAATAATATTTATCATAATGATTGATGTTAATGTTTATACAATTCATATTTTGCACAAGATATTTATCGGAAAACAAGCAACCCGCCCCGGCTACGCATTGTTTTTATGACTTGACAAATAATCGATATTTCTTTATTATATAGTTTCTTATGAAATAAGCATCACCTCTGTACCTATTTTTTCTGGTCTGTTTCTCATTGTCTGTTTATATATGTGTGTACATAAATGGTAAATAAATAATAAATAAAATTCAAGTATCACTAAAAATATCTGAAAGATGATGAAAACCGCATCAAAATCTGAGAACAACGCGGTCACAAATACAGCAACGAAATGAGAATTTGAAAGAAAGAAAAGAAAGAAAAATGCATTTATTTGCGGCAAACATGGCGCTTAAAAAAAAGGACATGAACACACAAAAAAAAAACAAGTTGGGGGTAAACATGCTTCACATTCACGCAAAACGGCCATCGCTCGCTCAATTTAATTTATAAAAGTATGGATATACATAGGTACGCGTTCATTCGTTTTTATTGTTTCTTGGCATAATAGCACAGGGGTTATAGGTAAATGTAGTTCAGGTATCTACATACACCTATAACCTCTTATGGCTCCTGCCACATGGCGCCATTAGAGGTTACCCAGCCTGCTAGATTGTTTGTGGTCGGGAGACCCTGTTAGGGTTAATGGTTGAACACCAAGGAAAGGCTTGTTATAAGGATTTATATAATACGTTTATTATCCTTTTATATTTATATATATTGGAAGGTGTGTTTAATGTGGTCTCCCGACCACAAACAATCTAGCAGGCTGGGTAACCTTTTTAACGACATTAATTTTATTATTTTTAATACTCCCTGCAAGACAAAAGTAGGTAAAGAGCCTTTAGACACTATACAGCCTCATCAGTAATTATGATATTCTTTTGAGCAATGATGGCCTAGTGGTAACGGTTGTGACTTTCAAGTTGTAAGTCGTAGATTGAAACCCTGACAGGTACTTTACTTTGTGTAAATTATTTCATCACCCCTGAGGGGCAATTCTCGTAATTTTAAGAACGTTCACAGTTTGATCTCAGTCGCAATCTGTCAAAAAATACTTCTAATTTCCCTACATTTTGACATTTTGATTGTCGCCGAGATGAGACTGCGACTAGATTTTGAACGTTTTAAATTACGAGAATTGGCCTTCTGCTCTAAAAACGGTGAAGGAAAACATCGTGAGGAAACCGGTATGTCCTAGAATCAAAAATTTTAAAATGCCTATGTCCCATGAAAATTTTAGGCTGATTGTGCATATCTCATTCAGCATCATCATCATCACACCCTGACTTCACCCACTGGCCTTATTTTGTACTTGTACAGACGCCAGCACATCAACCTACTACAATCTGTCAAATTTCTTTAATAGATTTTCAACTTTATCGCTGAAGCATTAAGGTTCAAGGTTGATTGGAAAATTTGGACAGTTTCGGGTAACTTGACCTGTTGGCGTCTGTACCAATGACCACGCTCCAATCCCAGCCTCATTACAACCAACCAACTTCCTAACAAAATTAAGAACCAATACTATTTATACACAACAGGTGCAACACTTTTTATGAATACATGTAATTAGCACCCACGAAATAAGATAGCGTTAATGATTTATCGTTTATCAATACTAGATTAGGTACTTGGTAATCAATCAGGTGGTCTTATATTATTTTCATTACACTAATCTTAATTACCATCGTGTGTACTTATAGCGAATCAGTTGTTGTCTTTAACAGATGTTATAGATGAAGAATCAGTTAATGTTTTCTTATATTATTTTTTAAAATTAATTAATAATTTACCTTAAAATTCCTAATTATTTCCTTACATTATCCTCTTGCCTTTATCTCAATTAAAGCTCATGTACAGACACCAGCAGGTCAAGTTACCCGAAACTGTCAAATTTTCACAATAAAACTTGAACCTTAATGCTTTAGCGATAAAGTTGAAAATCTATTAAAGAAATTTGACAGATTGTAGTAGCTTGATGTGCTGGCGTCTGTACATGATTCAAGTTTCTTTCCTGTGGCATACCATACAACAAAATTGAAGATATTAATGACTTAGGGCTGATTTTTCCAACGCCAGATACTTTTATCAGAGCAATAGGTTTGACGTTTTGACATTTCTTCCATACAAAAACTGTCCGACGTCAATTTTATTCCACAAATAAAAATTATCTGTTGATTGAAACATTAGCCCCTATATAGTCTAAACACTGTTTAAACGATGCAACTTTTATTGCATCTTCAAGTTATCGTTTGCCACAGGCATACTAATCACACAGTGTAAATGAGGCTATATTTATAGTCTAGGCAGCGTTGCCAATGTGTGGGGAATTCCTCAATCAGCGGGGAATCTCAAGTTGATTGTGGATTGGTATTCCACATCAACTGCCTAGCCTTTTGCCCACTATGTTAGGTTCGGCTTCCAGTCTATCCAGATGCAGCTGATTAAAGGATTAAAATTGTATAAACATATTTAACTGTAAAATAACTTGGATATGGATCTGCAATACATGCATACATATCTGCATATCTATCTATCTATATAATATCCGCATATGCCTATTATATATATTCTCAATAAACCTATTCATTTGTCATTAAAGCAAAATAAAGTTTTAAAAACGAATTCGTTCAAAATTCTGATTCACAACAGGCGATGTAGATGAAGTGACTCGGGAAGTTTCCAGCCCGACGAAATTGAATCCTTCCACGGTTCACTCACTCATAAAGTTGTGATAACTCACTTAAATTACCTGTCATTTGAATATGCGCATATTTTATAGATATATTTATTTTCGTGCTTCCGGCAATTTGATTTGATTTCGAAGTAAATATGATTGGGGTTCCGGTTCTGACATTGATGGTAGGTACTTGGGGTACCTTTTCCGTGATTGACTGTGATTAGTACTGAAGTCTATTGACTGTGAGATATACTGACTTACAATTGATAAAAAAAAGGTTTATTTCTAGCAGTACAATAACAACCTTACGAACATATAATATATTTATATAAAAGAATACAATGAAAAAATTATAATAATAACATAAGATCTCATGACGAACGTATATGGTTGTTAGAGAGTAGGTAATTCACACTGACCTCCGTACTAGTAAAAACTGTATCACGGTACGTCAGTCTTCCTCGTTCTCCAACAGTCACACACTCAATCAGTGAACCTAGTATTTTAAGATATTTAGCAGGTAGTTCAATAGTAATTATTACATTGTTCTCATTACTACCAATCGTAAGGTGGGTAAAATGAGAAAATGCAGTTGGGCAGGACATCTGGCAAGGCGTAGTGATGACAGGTGGAGTAAGGCAGTGACTGAGTGGCGTCCAAGGACTGGGAGACGAAATGTCGGACGTCCAGCGGTGAGATGGGCGGACGACATTGTTACCTTCGCGGGTAGAACCTGGATGAGGCTGGCACAGGAGCGTGGAGAATAGCACATGAGAAGAAAGGCTGTGAATGATGATGATGGGCACAAATCCTGGGGGCCTACTCCGAAGTGCAAAGTGCGAATGTTCGGATCGGACCGACACATGGCCGGACCGAATATTATTGAAAAATGCGAAAAAAGTTCGGATCGGCTCAGTTGGGTCGAGACCATAGTCAATATTCGAAAGAGTGTAGGAGTGTAGGATCGGAACCGACTGAACCAAATAGTAACTTCGTAGCAGGAAACGGCCGAACATTCGGCCGATACTACTTCGGAGTAGACCCCCAGATTTTGAGCTGCAATTAAAGATTTATATAAGAGCGAACTCCTCGAAGCAGCTGCCGTCTACTTAGACAAACATAGTTAATTTCTCAAGATCTGGGTTTGGTTGACATGTGTCTAAAGTAATTAGGGATTCTCGAGTAATTTAGGATTCTCGGAGCAACACATTGCGGATAGTTCCCAATGCAGAAGAGGTACAAACTAGACACATCTAAAACCGATGACCATCACATGCATAATTGAATAAAACCTATCTCTTGTTAGCACGTATACTACATTTACGAGTATATCCCTGAAATAAAACTATTATATAAAGAACTCTCTACATGACACAATTTAACAAGAGGAAATAATTAAATTTCATTTGTTCCACAGTCCACTTACTAAAGTGGACTACGTGACTGCAATAGCACGAGAACGCTTGGAAGAAGCCTTGGAAAAATGTGCAGTTCAAGGACAAATTAAATAATTGTTGAGTTTGTTCTACGTAACATGGGGATTCTTGCTGTGATCAAATTGGAATGGAACTTTGTAGGGTTTTATGCTGTAGATAAAATGTGTTTGTCATTTTAGTGTTTTTGTTAGATATTAATTTATACCTATGGAGAGTTGTGAATGTATGATTCTATATCAGACATACTCTTTACCGTTTTTTGTCTCAGTTAGATACTGAGGACCATAAAAGGATAGTATTTTTCTCCTTCCGTAATCCTTGATAGTGTGTTACGCAATTAGTTGGTATCAATCACAATCTGAATCACTTTCAAGGATATTGCTAATGCATTGCTTCATATATTCGAAGTTTGCTCAACAATGTAAACAACGCAATGAATGTTGTTGAAATTTCAAAATTAAAGCAATTGCTACTGTTAGTGTATTACGCAATTGCCCCGCAGGATAAGCTTTTATCTTTAAAATGTTTAATATTTTAAATGTCTTTCATTGGGGTAGTTGCCTGGGTAAAAAAAATATTATTAGATTTAGTCCGTCCGTTAGATTATCGAAAAATAATGGACACGTATTTTTTCTTTTCTTAATCAAACAAAAAATGACAAAGATAAAGCGCGTCAAAATTTGGGAGTAGGGGGTCGTGACGTCACACCTTGCTAAAAAGTGTAGCAAGGCGTGACGTCACACGGAATTTTAACGGGCGATATCTTCATCATTTTTTATAATAATTGACAAAAGAAAAAATACGGGTCCAATATTCTTTGATAATCAAACTGACGGACTAATTAGATTTTTTTAGGCATCTAGCCTATTCTCTTGAACTGATCGACATTTTGCAAGATTATCATAAAATAAAATACCGAGCGTATTTTATTTTTGTAGCATTATGCTGAGCGATGGCCGTTTTGCGACGATATGACGCATATTTACCTGGAACTTGTTCTTTTCTGTGTTTTGTGTTATTTCTCTGCGTCATGTTTACCACAAAAAAACGCATTTTCTTTCTTTCTTCGTCTTTGTACAGGTGGTAACAATAAATCAATTCAAAATAATGATGTAGTAAATACCAATTATAGGATTTTCCATATAAAAAAGCTTGTATTTTTTACAATCCAATATTTTTAATGCATTTCACCCGCGGCGATTCTGAAACAACCCTATTAGTGGTTAAATAATGGTTTCTGTATATAACGGGGCTATGTAGTATTGTTATTTTGCTTATTATCTACTCTTTTTTCGTTGTAAAACGAGTAAATAAGTAAGACAGATTTTTGGTTTATTTTGGAACAATTAGACTTTACCATCATCATTTCAGCCGAATGACGTCTACTACATAGGCCTCCCCCAAACACCTCCACTGCGACCGGTTCTGTGCTTCTCACATCCAACGGGTTCCTGCGGCCTTCACAAGGTCGTCGGTCCACATTGTGAGAGGCCTTCCAACGCTACGCCTTCCGATACGCGGAACCTTTCGGCGCCATCTGATCTGCGAGCAATGTGCCCTGCCCAATGCTACTTAAGTTTGTCAGTTGACTTTATAATTGAAGAAAACCGTTAGCTAAAATAAGACGCCAAAGTGTGGATTTCTCTACCAGTGTCTGTATTCCCTTCCACCTATAACCTGTCATCCTACAAAGCTAGGAGTGAATAAGCATCTTCTGGGCTATAAAAGGCATCTTTTGCTTGTTCCATCATAGACCTCGAGATAGAGGTCTAGACCCAGCCCATATGGCAATAAAAAAAACCGGCCAAGTGCGAGTCGGAATCGCGCTCGAAGGGTTCCGTATGTTAAATATTTATTTTAATTTTATTATTTATTATTAAAGTAAAAATACAACTGACTATTTTGTGAATATTTCAAGTGCCTACCTGTTGTCATTATTGATAGCGAGCAAAAAAGGGCAAAAAAATCGCGTTTGTTGTATGCGAGCCCCCCTTAAATATTTATTTTATTTTAGTTTTAGTATTTTTTGTTATAGCGGCAACAAAAATACATAATTTGTGAAAATTTCAACTGTCTAGCAATCGCGGTTCTTGAGATACAGCCTGGTGACAGACAGACGGACGGACAGACGGACGGACAGACAGCGAAGTCTTAGTAATAGGGTCCTGTTTTTACCCTTTGGGTACGGAACCCTAAAAACAAAAAATACAACTGACGCAATAAATTAAATACACGAGACAAATAACATCCCCATACTCCTAACAACGAGATATACGTAGGTATTATTATCTCTAACGATTTTTTATTTATCACTAAAATTGATCATAATTACTGACATAACTCTGAAGATTATACTCATTAAGTGATCCATTTTATCAGATTTGAGTTATCTTGTCCAAAATGCGTTGTGGTACCTTTGACCGTATTCAAGACAAGTACAAAGTAACTGAATTTATTTAAGCCCCCTTAAGCCTAGGAAATCAAAGTACTTACTTTAATTACATCAATTTAAAACTTAGCTAAGTATTTAGATAACTAGTGATAACACGGTATTTTTTGTGCTAACATATTTTTATCAGAAACTATCTTATGCCAGCGACTTCGTCCGTGTTAACTGCCTGAGATATCAATATGTTCTCGCTTAGCGTTATTTTTGACTTTTTCTTTTTGCTCGGCTCCTAAGGGATAATAATGATATTAAATAGCCTATAGCCTTCCACAAAAATTTGGCTATCAAATTCAAAAAGATTTTTTTAAATCCGACTGGTAGATCCAAAGAGAAACAAACAAACTCTTCAGCTTTATTATTAGTAGATATAAATAAAATATAATATGGTTATGGATGAGTAGAAAATAGCATTGATAAAGATGATTGTGGCTCCTAACAACAGAGGTGCACGCTTTTTAGATAATGCGTCGTGAAAGTTAACAAAGGTTTTCATGATAATAGGATGGCGCAGCAGGAATTTTCTGTTTTATAATGAGTAGCTGCCTACATAATTTTACAATCATAATCGTTTATTTGCTAAGAGAGTAGATACCTACTTAAAATAAAGGTGCTTACAAAACTGTGATCTTCCTTAAATTACGCACGCGTTTGCAAATTATATACTTTTTATTTTTTTAATTATTTTCAATGCACATTGAAAATACATTTTGCCTGTCACTGTCAAACACGTCTGTCAAATAGAAAATTTAAAAAAAAGATAGAATTTAAACTTAGTTAAAGGTAATAACAATAAGGAAACACACAGTGTCAAATATTAAATCTAAAGTGTAGTCATTTTAAAAAAAATCATTATTAATTGGATAATACTAAATTCAAAAACTTAAAATTTTACCCTTGCCATGTTTATATATTTTTGAAATATGTATTTTTGTTAAGAGAAACTACAATTTATTTGAAACCAACACTGACAGGTCAAATAGCCGAACACGGCCTAAAGATAGACTTCGGCTGCCACGAATAAAACTAAAACTATTTAAGAAAAATGTATACTGCATGTCGATTATTATTTACAATCATTTACCAAATAGATTTCAAGACTTACCGCTGACCAAGTTTAAAAAAATACTTTTCAAACTATATTAATAGTTTGAAAAGTATTTTTTTAAGTTTTTTTTTTTTGTTTGATAGTCCATAATAGTATAATATCTTTTAAATATTAATTAAAAAGATATTATACTATTATGGACTATCTAGAAGACAAATCAATAGAGTCTGTAAGTTAGATTAGGTGACATCGCTGAGTGTGAATACATTTGCACGCCAGGGCAGGATATTCTGAAACGAATTGACTGTAACACCATAGGTACCAAATAAATATTTTGATTTGATTTGATTTTGATTTGATTTGAATAACACTAGTTTATATATTATTTATTAGATAGCCCGAAAAATTTCCAAGCTTAAGTGGTAGTGGTCAGCGAACATTGCTCGCAGAACAAATTGTCGATATGGCCGAATGGTTCTGGAGTGGCGACCGGGTACCGGAAGACGTAGCGTTGGAAGGCCTCCCACAAGGTGGACCGACGACCTTGTGAAAGCCGCAGGAATTCGGTGGATTCCAGAAGAATCCTATCTCTCTATCGATATAGACAGCACTTTCAAAAACCTAAATTAACATCACGCCTGTATTGATCGCAGGGTTAAGCAGAGCTGCACCTATTGTACACCCACATTTCGCCAGTTATACATATGTTTAAATCACATGTAGTTTTCTATTTCGTCAAAGTCTATTGATATTGTTATTCAAAAGTCTATTGCTATTAACCGGGGACAGATCCAAACAGAAATTCCAGATGGGAAACCCCAATAACACTTTACCCGACCCAAGAATCGAAGCCAGGAGTCCATGATCAGCAAACTCAAACTCAAAACTCAAACTCAAATAATTTATTTCAATTTTAAACCATTTCAGGAACTTCTGAATTGTCAAAATTTTAAATAGTCGGTCAGTTAGTCAGAAAGTGAAGCTAGTTAAGTAGCGACTGCTAGGCCAACCATGCAAACATTTCTTTAAATAAAACCAAAGGTTACTGGTTGGGCGGTACGGTTGCAATACCCATTTTATCAATAAAAAAATACTACGATGAAACCTTATACATATTATCAAATTATCATCTAACGCATTTAGGCAATCTAATGAATACACTATCATGTAATTTAATTAGGTACTTCAACTAAAATGAAATATTTCAATGCTATTCAGTTGATTAGCCATAATTGGCATTATGATTAAACAGGTGCCAGTGCTCAATATTGTGTTAATTTGTTACCTGTATAATATTATGAGTCAACGTTCGATACCCTAATGTAGGTCATCTGCCTAGCCTTTTCCCAGTATTTTACATGAAGCGACTGCCTATCTGACCTCCGCAACCCAGTTACTGGGTAATACGATACTCCTTAGTTAGACTAGTTGTCAGACTTTCGGCAAGACGAATATCAATCAGTCAGTTTGAAAAGTAAAGAAAACAGACCAATTGCGTAAAACACTGTCAATCTCAATCGGAATCATTTTGAAGGATATTGCTAATCCATTGATTCATATGTTCGAAAAATGTATTTGCCCAACAACGTAAATAACGCAATGAATGTTGTTAAGATGAAAGCCATTGCTACTAATAGTGTTACGCAATTCCCCGCAGTTTCACAGATTTCAGTTCGGAATTATTTACTCAACCACTTTGGTGAAATTGCCTAAACATGTACATGGAAAGCTATTTGATACCTAGACAGGTATGTGTAAATTCTAGTATGTTTAGATCATACGTGTGGAGGCGGCGCTCACAGCCAGAACGAACCTGCTTGCCAAGGCACCCCTTACCAGAGCTATCCGTACCATCAACGACCTTCAAACTCATATCGATGTGTTCACATATTGTTTGAGTGAATTCGCAAGGGTACTATTACTATTTATATTATGCTACAAGCAAAATAGTTCTTAATTTTTTTCTTAATGAAGTAAAGTATGTTTGTGTTTGTACTGTGTTTTTGATGGTGTAAAAATTCAATAATGTTGTTAGTTTTAATTTTTCTAATTTGGTTATTGTAAGCTTTGGTTATTTGTTTAAGTTCTTAACTGTCGCGTTAGGGTAAACCCTGTAATGATAGTTTAAGCTGTTATAAAAAATAAATAAAATCTATGTTAGCCTAACACATCGACTACCTGTTCCAATAGAGGTTCGTTTGTACTCCACTATATCGGTCAGTTACGCTGCTGTTTGCCCTCCCGCGTGTAAACATTTGTTATTCTAAACAATATTTGGAATACCGAATTGATTAAACCAAATCCAAACATACAGACAAGCTTTCTATAACCACTTTATACAACGCTACCGAAAATGGTCACAAAAAGAAAACGGTATTTTAAATAAAACCGTTCAATGTTTCTTGGTGAGCGCAGAAACTTTAGGTGATTTAAATAAAATATTGGCACAAGTTCAACTCATGCGCCATTCGTTGCTCGGAAATTTGATTTTGAAAAGAAATTTGTCTCGTGCAGAGTTCCGTGACATATTGAAATCAATAAAATAAGAGAGTTTTATATTGAAGATTGTAAGCGGAGAAAATTTATGCTCTTCAGAGTTGCAGACTCCTGGCATTCTAAGTGAATAGCAACAGACTAAGTAATTCCCGAAGGACCGATGGCTGCTGGAGCAGATGAGTTCTGGAGTGGAGACCGTGTATCGGCAAGCGTAGTGAGGGACGCCCCCTTGCTAGATGGACGGACGATCTAAAAAAAGTGGCTGGGGTAGACTGGATGCGGAGGTTGGAGGACAGGGTGTTGTGGCGCAGCCTGGGAGAGGCCTTTGACCAGCAGTGGACTGCGATAGGCTAAGTTGTTTGATTTAAGTCGATCCCGTAACACACAATATACCTGCTCATCACCCTAATATGGCCGCGGTGACATAAATCAACTTTACTCTACTCTCTATAGTCAAAATGTCATTATGAAATAAAAAATAGTAGGTACCTTAATAACTTTATATACGTGCAACTCTAATAAAATTAATTAGTTATTTTTTGTCACACTTTCTCTAACAAAATAATAAAACTGCTAACACAATCCTGCTAATAGCATAACACACTAACTTACAGTAGCAAACGCAACGAATGTTGTTGAAGTGTCGTGCCGGACGGCGCGTATGTGTTCCACGTGCGCCTCAAAGAGATGTCAGCACGAATGACGGGGCCCGATAGGGCCGAAGCCTGCCAGGGTAGCGGGATCGTCCGAAAGGGTTACCGCTGCCCTGGAACATAAAGGGCTAAGGAAGGAACACGGGTGGGTTTTAGTCAGTAAGAGTCTGACACTCCCTTCCACTCTACCCAGAGCGGGATTTCATTTGATGATTTCACATCTTAAAAAAAAAAAAGCGTGTTACGCAATTACCCCGCAGAGCTACGCAGAGTGCTGCAAGAATATTTTGGCGCCTAAACGACATTGACAGGAGTTGGTAGTTAACATTTGAAATTATGTCACAGAAATGGTAGGTATTGACAAAACAAGATGGCGGTGTTAGTTGCGTATATGGCCACGCGCCAAAATAACCTTGTAGCTTTCTAGTTCCACATACGCAGTTCCTAATGTCATAATCTGCTTAGCCTTTTCCTAACTACGTTAGGGTCGGCTTTCATCCGTCTAACCGGGTGCAGGTGTATTTTACATGAAGCAACTGCCCATCTGACCTCCACAACCCAGTTACTGGGTAATACGATACCCCTTGGTTAAACTGGTTGTCAGACTCTCGGGCTTCTGGCGACGGCTAACGTGCTTTCCAAAGCACGGGAGTGCCTTACGTGCTTTCGGAGGGTCTTGGTATGTGAAGGCCCATCCACGGACCAACCGCGGCAAGCGTAGCTTAACCTGATCAATCGACCCGTGCGGCTGTTATTACTTAGCCACAAGCCCCTTACATACGTATTTCGAAACGTATGTAAGGGGCAAGGGGCGTAATTTGGCATATTGTCGTAAAACCAAGCGTTTATAAAAATTATATGGAGATCAACAAAGGGTCTTTCAGATTAGTCACGAGTTATTACAATTAGAGTGGAAATTTTCCTTATTTCAGTCGGTCGTGCGATCGTGCAGTCACACTCATTACAGTATTGTTTTAGTATCTAATAAAAGAGTAATAGTTCTTTCCAGTAGCTTGTAGGTATATCAGGAAGGTTTATGAGGCTTAGTTGCATTAGGCATTACCACTACTGTGTTAGGCAGAGCGAGGAAAACGTGTAAGATATTTTTTTAATCGAAGCCTTTATTTAACCCAGTTTTTTATATTGAACTTTATTCAGATTAAAGTCCACTCCTGGGCAAAGGAGTGGGACAGCGTAGTCTAGTCCTCCACTGCTTCTATCTTTCACGAGCCCGCGCGTCCGCCTTCCAGGTTTGACGGAATCTATCCAGCTCGTCTTGCCATCTCCTACGTGGTCTGCCGCGACCCCGCCTCACTGCCTCAGGGCACCAGTTCTATTATATTTGGGCCCACAGTTTGTCCGGCATGCGGCAGACATGCCTGCCTAGTCTCATTTAAGTTGGGTAGCCTTTTGAGGCACGTTAGCTGTCTTTGTTTCTTTTTTTTGTTCTTAATACAAAACGTAAAAAAATATGACCACACGATAGAATTGAAAACTTCTACTCTACTTCAACTTGCACTCCGGATGATACAAATTTTGATCGGAGCTCCATGATCCACGATCATAGAGCGCGTGCTCCACCGCGTGTGCTCGGATCACCCGCAGCACGTCCACACCGACCGCGCTTTTGGATCGCGCTCCTGCTGAGCCTGACCAGAGCACGCTGGATCTTCCGGTGTGGTCCCAGCTATTACCCAATTTCAATTTATAATCCGGCAAACATCTTTCTGAATATAGTAGCGTCACTACTTGCACAAGATGTCATATTCATTTGATTTCCGGTCAGCTCCATATTTCACTGCAATTATTATGATCTGAGTCTCACTAATACAATTTTCCAATTTTGTTAAAACATGATTAATTCCTGCCTGAGTACCAAACTTCTTGGTTCACTGTACTTTCTTGTTGCTGTTGGATAGTGGAAGACGAGGTTAACCGCATGTCTCCAGGCCATTATTACCAACAATGACAAGATATGCACGTACCTCCTGTACTAAAGTACTACATTCAAGTACCTCCTTTGCTGCAAAGTTAAAGCTAAAGTTAAACCTATGTTAGGTTATCAGCTTTAACTTTATTTATCTATTTTATATGATTTCAATAACCGACCAGATTGTAGGAAATGTTGTTAATCTTTTTCAAAAACAAGGTAACTATTAATAAGAGGTGTCTCATCACAGATATAATTCTAAAATAAATACTAGAAGTAGTGGTAAAACATTGGAATAGCTTCAACCTCCTTTCAAGATGCAAAAGTCTCTCTTGTGTTTACTCCTCGTTGCGGGTAAGTTTTTCTTAGTAACTTAAAAAATAAATGTGCCGTTACGTAGTGCGCCATTTATAAGTTAGTTAAATGCAGCTTTCTTTATAACTGATCATCTGTCTGCCTTTTTCCTACCTACTAACTTGGGTTCGGCTTTCAAACTAACGGGATACAACTGAATACCAGTACTATACCAGTCTTCTTAGCTGATACAAGGACAAATTTTATTTTCTACGGAATCCCAACTGTCTGTTGGAAGCACAGAAATCTTAATAATAAGATTTCTGTGGTTGGAAGACTTGATCCCCATAAAGTCTGTGGAGTTTTGCTAGAATATTTCGCAACAAAAAGTTTATCGATAACTAAAAACGATAAAAAAACTGTTTTTCTAATTTTTAAATATCAAGTTACTATAAAACCTGCTGTCGTTGACCCCAAAACAATTGAAAAACCATTTTATATTGATAAATGCCTGTGGAGTTACGCTAGCTAATTTAATTTGACCTGTCAGAAGGTGTTTTTTAAACCAAAATCATAACATTCTTGAAATTTTTTGAACTTTTCTTAGATTTGATGATGTATACCTGAATTATACCTTAATTAAATAAATTTTTACCTTCACTACATAACTGATTATATAACATCGGTTTAAAGATATTTATTCTCATAAAGAACAGAAACAGTTCACTTATAATATGAGATTACAAATAAATCACATACTATTACATCATGAATCCGTGGATCGACGATATATATGTACATTGCGAGCGATTACAATATATATAAGAAGAGAAATTAAGCACAACATCGATGGCATAATTAAGCACAACATCGATAGCATAATCAAGCATAACCAGTAATTACGTTATTTAATCGTTTTAAAACCAAAAAATAATAGAGAGAAAAAGAAAAAATGAGTTGTCCCTAAAAATTGATAATGAAACCATTTCAGTTAAGTTACAAGTTGCTGAGACACTAGAAACTTTCTTTACCAATATCCCAACACAGGTTACGAACTCTCTACCCTCATCATCTATATTAGCTAAATCTGTTCTTAATCAAAACTTAAATAAGGATTTTCCAAGCTTTGAATTCAAGCCCATTTCCATTGCCACAATTAAAAAAGCGTTTAAAAGTCCGCGAAATTCAAATTTTCTTACGTTTTTTGCAATTTGCTGGTCACTAAGTTGTACGTTGATTAAAATATGATTCGCGGCTGTAACAAATATGTATTTACAGAATTGTGTTGATGACTTTAATGATTATGAATTTACACTGATCTGTAAATTATACCACTACGGAATTCGTGGACAAGCTGCTGATCTTGTTCTTTCTTATCTATCAAAGAGGCAGCGAAAAGTAAACGTTAACGGGGTGACGTCCTCGGGGTCTCTAGTTAGGATGGGCGTGCCTCAAGGCTCAATTCTTGGCTCTTTCCTATTTCTGGTATATATTAACGACCTCCCTTATATGATGGCTAACCTATCGGATATAATTTTATTCGCTGGTGACACTTCCCATATTTTTAAATAGATATTAAAGATATGAGATAGACATGTCAACGATAGTCTGACTGTTCTTTCGAAATGGTTTGCAGCTAATAATCTTTTACATAATGCGAACAAAACTAAATGTCTTAAGTTCTCATTAGCAAATGTACCTCAAGTGGGTCTAAATTTAAAACTTGATGGCAAGAAACTAGATGCTATTACGGAAACTGTATTTCTGGGAATTACTTTAGATTCAAAATTACAATGGGGCACACACATTAGAGCTCTTTCAGGTAGATTAAGTTCAGCTGCATACGTAGTAAGGAAAATAAGGCAGTTGACAGATATAGCCAAAGCAAGGTTAGTATACTTTGCTGATTTTCACAGTATTATGTGTTATGGTGTTCTGCTGTGGGGATCGGCAGCTGACGTAGATTCAATTTTCATTTTACAAAAGAGGGCAATCCGCACAATCTATAAAATGGGTCCTCGCGAGCCTCTTAGAAAAAAATTCAAAGAAATTGATATTAGTATATCAATTTTTTCAAAAATACAATATAATATTATATAATTAATTAATTATATAATTTTTATATGGCAATGATTTCTTCTGCACATGTGACTTCCCTGACACCTCATTAACGGCATAACTACGTAAATGTCTATTAACTGCTCTCAAATTACGATGTTTTTTTTATTTTAAATATTAGACTGCTAGTACTAGCATATTATTTACATAATTTTCTAGAAAATTTCGATATTAACGTTCTACTGTTCTTTTCAGTATATACCGCTGTTAACGGCACCTTTATAAACTTCCCCGATGGCAAGGGTATCATGCAGATCGTGGACCTCGGGGCTGAGCTTGACATAGAACTCCTCAGTCTGATCAAACTTAACCCAGACAACCAATACTTGCTGTTCACCAGGTAAAATATTTTGCCAGAATACTCGAATGCTTTCTATCCTTATAAAATTATGGCCCACTCCTTCTCACAGAAAGGAGGCATGTGTCTCTACAGTGAGAACGCTAAAGGCTGCTTGATGGATGACATATTAAATCACAACCACACTTAAAAAAAGTATGATCGAAGGATAATATTTTATTTGATTTTGATTTAACAATGGAATCAGGAAAAATCTCCCGAAAATTAACACCCTTCAAAACGCACCCTACAGACTCAACCCAAAAATTTCGCAAACGTTGACGATCAACAATGCCGACTCCATCACCAAGTCCAACTTCAACGCCAATGTCCCCACCGTGGTCATCGTTCACGGCTGGCTCAGCGACCAGTACACCGCCATCAACCCCACTATTAGAGATGGTAAGTACACACCTGTTTTATTAAATACTTGCTGCGTGTCGTGGCTTCATGAGGATTTCCACAAGAACCGATCAATTTTCTGGCATACAATTAAGACAAGATAGAAAAATTGTTTTACTCTCTACTCAATGATACTTGGGAATACTGTCGGTGAATGAATTTTTGTTCAGAGATTAATAAACATACAAACAACTTCATTTCTATTATTATTTCTCTTTATCTTTCCTCTTTCTAAGCCTCTTTTATATTTAAGACATAAAAAAGAGTATATAGAAAGATTATTGAAACGCTCTAAATAATTTTGAAAGGTCCACCTGCACGCTAGACATTTCATAGTGTTTCATAACTCTCCCAGTTAACAAAGTTCACAACTTGTCAGTAACACGTAGTCACGTAAACTGCTCCTACTATAACTTTATGACATAAATATGTAAACTGCTGTGAGGGTTCTTAGCCAAATCAGATATAAAAAACTTTCGAGGAGTCTCTATATCCCTAATTATTGAATGAAAATGAATGTTGACGTCTACGTTTGCTAGAAATGTTTTGGGGTAGCTAACATTATATCCTTTAATTTAAGCTTACTTGGGCAAGAGTGACGTGAATGTCATTGTCCTGGACTGGAGTAGACTCGCGAAGTCTGACTACGTCACCGCAACTAGAGGTGTACCCCTTGCCGGCCGTCATCTTGGACAATTCCTGGCTTTCCTTAAAAGAGTTACCAACCAGTCCTACGCCCAAATGCACCTTATCGGCTTTAGCTTGGGCGCCCATTTTGTCGGTAACGCTGGCAGAGAAGTTGGAGGAAGAATCGGTCGTATTACACGTACGTAACATTTTAATGCTACTTAGCTGTTGTCTTTTGATTTGAAATCAGCTAACAACAAAGACATTAACGAAATTAGTGTTCTACACTCGAAAGCAATGAATTAGAGTCACATAGAGATACCTGAAAGTCTCGGAAACTAAGTAGAGGAGGAAGGTTTTTGATAGCATAACTATACAGTAACTAAAAAGTTTAATTACTTTCATTTAAGAAATATTTAATTGTCTATTAAACACAATTTATTTCACTAAGCATTCTTAGTTTCCGAGACTTTCAGAAAGCTACCTAACCCTAAATCATTGCTCTCGATTGTATTTTATCATCTGATTCAACTTAACTTTATCGTTATTCATTTTGATAACGACCTTGACCATTTTTCAACTATGTATTTTTAAGCTTTGGACCCTGCTGGACCCCTATGGAAATACAACACAAACCGCGTCAGACCCAGTGACGGCGTCTACGTTGAGTCTATCCACACTGATGCGGGCCATTTGGGTATCAACTCCAACGTCGGTGACGCTGACTTCTACCCCAACGGTGGTATGTTCCAGCCAGGATGCGTCACCGATATCTGCAACCATAACCGTGCCTGGCAACTGTTCGCCGCTACCGTGACACACAACAACTTGATTGGCCGTCAGTGCGCCAACAAAACGCAGCTCATCTTAAACGAATGCCATGGTGCTCAACTCAGTATGGGCAACGATGACTTAAGGAAGACGGGGTGGGTTGTATTAATAGATGCAGATTTTCTTATTTTGCTGAATCATTATTTCAATAGTTACGTAAATATGTACATAATATTGTTGTTACCACCAATGTTCTGATTACATAGGCACATCATTTTACAAAAATATTAGAAACTAGCTTTTAATAAAGCTGAAGAGTTTGTTTGTTTTAATGCGCGTTTGTTTGTTTCTCTGAAACTACCAGGTAGAAGAAAGAAAGAAAATACATTTTCTTTCTTCTATCCGCGTGAAATGTTGGCACCCACCGCGTCACATTCCATCGCTCGCCCGCGCTATTTCTATCTTTTTTTCTTTTTGCTCGGCTTCTCAGAGTCCTAGCGCGTGATGGTAAATAGCATATCGCCTTCCTCAGGAATTGGCCTATCAAATGCAAAAAGTTTTTTTTTTAATTCACCTGGTAGTTCCAGACAAACAAACACAAACAAACGCGCATTAAAACAAACAAACTCTTCAGCTTTATTATTAGTATAGTATAGATAGATAATGGAGGACATTAAATAGTTATTATTACTCCTCCATTTTTTTAAACAAACGTAGTTGTTGTTTTAAAATTATTAATGTCTCTTTAATTAATTGAAAATCAATTTCGAATGACAAGCCATGCAAACATATGCTAACGGTGGGTACTTGTTTTATTTTCGCTTGTATTTTCGCTCATCTATTTTTTTTCTATCTTTTTCAGACATGGAACGTACCGTTTGGACACCGGTAGCAAGTATCCTTACTAATTTGACGAACCTACCTGACTATAATAAATAATTCGGCACAACTTAGACTTGCTTCTTTTATTTACTCTACTTTGAAATGGTTTCTAATAATATAGAAAAACCAAACAGAATTGTATTGCAAAATGTGCAATATGCAATCTATTTGCTGCAAAAACTAGTAAGGTTTTTTTATAATATTATTATATATTTTTTTTGGTTTTTTATTTTTATAAAAAAAAGTTGCCCCACACTAGGAATTACTACTGTATCGCGAGTGCGTTTCCAAACATTTAAACTTACATACACAAACAGCCAGACCCGGAACAACTACCTGTAGGCAATACAAATATTTGTTCCGTGTGGGAATCGAACCCACGACACGCAGCGCAGCAGTCGATCGCTCAGCCACTACGCCAATCGTGCCGCCGCGCCGTGCCGTTTGATTTCCACTGTTCGAAATCTGATATATTAAGAATCTGATATTTTGAGAATATGGCATTTTGAGAATCTGGTAAGTATTTTGAGATGAAAGGGATTAAACTGTCATGGGCAAATTGTTACAAATGGCAAATATACATATAAGTTAGATTAAGCATAGATCTAATTTAACTGGACTTTCTACATACACCGTGACTTTTTAGTCGTCTGACAACGGCAGCCCACTTCATGTATCCAATGACTACTACACATTCATAACAAAAAAAATGGCATTTAAGAGAAAAAAAAAAGAAAAAAAAATCATTATTATGATGCATAACGTAGTTGAAACATTCTGTTGCGAGCGAAGATCTATCTACTCGACTCGTGCGATGGTTAGGTATGTTCTACTGTTTGATACGTAAACATTATTAACAGGATGTTTCATAATTCTAATGTATTAATTATTTTTCCTTGTACCTATTATCTTAATTAATGGTAAAAAAAAACACGCCTAGAGGTATTTTATGTCGGATACATTGAGTGGACCACCTTTGTCAGACGACTTAAAAATCACGGTGTATAGCTTGGTAAATAAAATTACAATTCTGATAAAGTTAAAGAGATATTATAGATCTAAATATAGTTTTGCAATTTAAATATCAACCATAGATAAGCCAAATGATTTGTCACCCGATATGGAAAGTAAAGTGGATGAAATGTAAATACTGGTTTATTCTACATAAATAATGGCAGTATAATAATTGAAATGATGAGCCAATGGCTAAATAGCCAAGAGCCACGACAAACACCTGAGGAGGCTCTCGTTGGGCAGCTGGATCAAGAGCTTGATTCAGAAAGCGGTACACAGCGGTACCGACACGGCTCGCATTGTCAGGAGGTTCTTCTCTCTGGAGCCCGGTAGCTTGGACCCTGTTCCTGATAGCGGTGGACTACTATTTTTTATATTTTTAAATGGTTTTGTTTATAAAAATGTAATTTAAATGAAATAAAGAAAATAATCACTAAAACAATGAAGATGCTTGCACGGTGCAAGCAAAGAAATAAGAACAATAGCCAATATTTAGCTGCAAACTTTACATACACAAAGCACGACTTTCGCCATCTAGAACAAAATAATCTTAAAATTCAATGTACCTATTCCTCTTAAAAGCCAAGCAGATGCAGATGAATAATGAATTGTTGAATAAAATGTTCCACAAACGATGGGACACTTAATATCGTGCTCTGCGTGTCCTGTCAGCTGCACATTACAGGAACTGATGGACGCTGGTGATGGTGCCAAACAACTGGCCGAATTTTGGGCCGAGTCCATCTACGAAGAAGAATGAATAAAATAAATTAAATGGATTCTTAATTTCATGGCCAGAGATTGCACAAGACGGGGAGTTTTGGGAGGAAAAAGCGGAGGCCCAGCAGTGGGCAACACAATGTAGGATAACAAAAAAAAAGAAGGATTCAACTCGGAACACCATGCTGCGTTCCAAAACGGGTATAATAGACGTAGGCAAGAAGGCTGCTAAAATTGGATTGAGTGGGTCACATCAACCGCACGCAGGATGACTGCTGGGCAAAGGTCTGGTCACATTAAATTAAAACACATTTCTGAATTAAAGAGATTATTATTAAATGCCTCAGAGTGGATAGCGCCGCCGAGGTCGGCCCAGAAAGCGGTGGCGAGATGACCTGAACGCGTACCGCGAGGGTTGGTTTGAGGTGGCGCGGTAAAAGAGTTCCTGAAAGGACTTGGGGGAGGCTCTGCCCAGCAGTGGGACAGTACAAAAAAAAAGAAGACGGATCCAATGAAAAATGGGTGTTACTGGCTGCAATCAACAGTATTATATAAAAATTTAAAAAACCCCCGACACAAAATAATAATAAAAATAGGTACCTACTATGAATGTAAAAAGCCTAAAACAATTTTTAAAAAACTATTGAAAAAATAGCCACAAATATAACAAAAAAAGGTATAAACGAGAAACCCCATAAAAAGAAAAAAATACCATGAAATTATGACCCTACGTAAGTACGTATGAAGTTTTTGGATTGAATGCTGTCCCATCGGGGGACCGCTCTAATTATTAGCCTAACGTTCTGTTAAAGTTTAAAATAGTAGCAGTCCCCGAATATCATCAAGCATAGCTAAGAACACTCCCGACAAATTCACCTTTCCGTTCGGGAGCTACCATGCCACAGACAGACATACACACACACACACACCCCCCCACACACACACACAGAGAGAGAGAGAGAGACGTCAAACTTATAACACCCCGTCATTTTTGCGTCGGGGCTTAAAAATGAAATCAAAATGAAATATTTAGTCCGAGAGGATTATAAATCTGGTTTATCATGTAATATGTTTAATAATTCTGATAGTAACGACGCAAACAATCCATCAGTCACTAAAAGTCTTCCCAAATCTCTGAAAATAAGCGATAATGAGATATAATTAATCAGTCGCCGCTTCAGTACCGATAAAATTTTAGCATATATAGCTATATGGTAAGACGAAACTGGAATGACTTTGTTGTAATAATGCAGAAGACTATCTTGTGTTTGCTACTCGCGACGGGTAAGTTTTGTGCAATCTATACATACATGCAAATAAATAAAGTTGTTCTAAATTGTTGTGAATTGCGTTGTTTGTAGTGTAAAAATAACAGCTTTTTAGTAAATTTATATGAAACTATATACGGTATAGTACATACTTGTAACGTATAGTGTATACATAAAAATAAATAAAAGTGATGTTATAATGGCTTATATACCTATTTTTACTTTAAAAAATAATTAGGGGTAAAAATGAAAATCCATAAAACAAAATTTATTTTCCGATATGCACACGAACATAGTCGTAGGCACAGCTAGTAATAAAATAAATTATGAATAAGAAATCTAAATTGTCTCGACACGATACAGTTACTCTCCTCTTAGAGCCTGCGCGCACTAGCGATTTAAGTTGGCCGATAGTTCAGTCGCAATCGTAATAGTCGTTTAACTGTTAATCTTCAAGTGCGCACACTGCCATATAACTCTATACTGATCCTCTGACCGATCAAACTATCGGCCAACTTAAAATCGCTAGTACGCGCAGGCTCTTAGTCCTAGTCATGACCTTAACCTTCAATTAACTAATGGATAAAAGTCATTCGGCCTGTGGTTGGTAAACTTACAGTAAGACACAGAGACAGTAGAAAGACAAATTGGAAAATATAAGTATAAAGCGTAAAAAAGGAAACGTATTATTTTGGCAAAGACTTTTCCAAGCCGTCCAAAATATGTTCGTAAAATAATTATATTATCAAATATTCTTTGTACAGACGCCCGCAGGTCAACCTACACGAAACTGTCAATTTTTCCCAATCAACCTTGAACCTTCTTGCTTTATTAATAAAGTTGAAAATCTATTAAAGAAATTTGACAGATTGTAGTAGCTTGATGTGCTGGCGTCTGTACATAAAATCAGATTTGATGGTTATAGCAATTATTTGAAACGTATACCTAAAGGTACAAAGGGTACACAAAGAACACCAACCCTAGTAAGCAAATACATATTCTCCAGAAAGAAATACATGAGAAAATTCCTTAATGAAGGACCATGCAGGCAAGAATACAGAAAATAACGAAAAAACTCTTTTTTCAGTATATACCGCATCAGCGGTTCCGTTAACACCGGAATACTCTGAGGACCGTGTGTACCCGCGGTATATCGAGTTTCCCGATGACGAGGGTGTCATGCACACCATAGACCTCGAGGCTGAGCCTGACATGGAAGTCCTCGATGAGATCGAAAGGAACCCAGCCAACAACGCATACTTGCTGTACACCAGGTATTCTTTTTTTTGTAAACGTTGCCCCACACTAGGAATTACTCCTGTATCGTGGGTGCGTTTAAAAACATTTAAACTCACATACAAACACCCCGACCCGGAACAACTACCTGTAGCCAATATTTGTTCCGTGCGGGAATCGAACTCGCGACACGCAGCGCAGCAGTCGATCACTCTGCCGCTGCGCCAACCGTGTCGCCCAAATTATTTTGCGTTACACCAAAATATTTTTTCTAACCAAATAAGTAAATCAATATTATTGATTAGTCAATGTATATTTTAGGCAGTGAAAGTGATGAGTGAAGAGAAACGTATATTTCAAAAATTATAAATATGAGCTACACCCATTGCCCATGCTCGAAAAATCATGGCACATTACACGCCATGATAACTGTGAATTAAGCAACAAGAGCATGGAAGTTTAAAAAAACAGTAGATTTAGATTAAACACTTACCGATAAATTATCGCCCTGTCAATGGCAACCAACATTGAGGCAGCCCAGAACTTATCACCTTCAATAATGATTACAGACGCAACCAAAGAATTTCGCAAACGTTGACGATCAACAATGCGAACTCCGTCACCAACTCAAACTTCAACGCCAATGTCCCCACCGTGGTCATCGCTCACGGCTGGCTCGGCAACCAGTACAACGACATCAACCCCACCATCAGAAACGGTAATTAATACTTCTTTATCAATACAATCATTGTCTTCCATCCACCATTAAGTTGAAAACTTGACATTAACACGCAGTCCCTTATTATATGGTAGAACTATATAACTTTTGCAAGAGTCCTATTTAAGGTAACTTGTTAGGTACCCGCCCTAAACAGGGCGAATTTAGATACAAAAGAAAACGACGAAAAACAGAGATTACCGCCGACTCCCGTGTTCTCAAAGTAACCTAAATTTAAGTTCAGTGCATATTTTTCTTTCTATTTCATTAAGAAAAGGACAGAAGATAAATATTAGTTTAGTCCTGTCAAATTAAGATACTCCATAAACAGTTTAGACGTGATTAAAAAGATCGCCGACTAAAAATGCGTCCATTACGTCAAGCGTTGACTAATTTGATAGGACTAAACTAATATTTATCTTCTGTCCTTTTCTTAATGAAATAGAAAGAAAAAGATACACTGAACTGAAATTTAGTTTAATTTCTGAACAAGGGAATCGGCGCCAATGCAATGTCTTGAAATAATTTTAAAATAAATAGGATGTCTCTTTGACGTTAAATATGCTTACTATAAATATTTCGGGATACCTAACAATGATTTTTATTTCATTTTCAGCTTACTTGGGCAAGAGTGACGTGAATGTCATTGTCCTGGACTGGAGAAGACTCGCGTTGTCTGATTACGCCACAGCTGCCAGAGGTGTACCCGCCGTCGGCCGTGGTCTTGGACAGTTCCTGACTTTCCTAAACAGAGTGACTGGCCAAGCCTTCAACCAAATGCACCTTGTTGGCTTCAGCTTAGGTGCTCACCTTGTTGGTAACGCTGGCAGAGAACTTGGAGGAAGAGTCGCTCGCATTACAGGTACGCATATTTTATGCCCTTAGTTTTTTTTGGTCCCGCTCTCAGTAGTATAAACTTAATAAATGCATAAACACTCTTTTGGTTCTAGGTTTGGACCCTGCTGGACCTCTATGGAATTACAACACAAACCGCCTCAGACCCAGTGACGGTGGCTACGTTGAGGCTATCCACACCGATGGCGGTTACAGCGTCGGCGGTCTTGGTATCGGCTCCAACGTAGCTAACGCTGACTTCTACCCCAACGGTGGTATCTCTCAGCCTGGCTGCCTCACCAACCTCTGCAATCACAACCGTGCCTGGGAACTGTTTGCTGCTACCGTGACATACAACCACTTAGTCGGCCGTCAATGCACCACCAATACTCAGCTAACCTGGAACAATTGCCGTGGTTCTGAACTTCGTATGGGCAACGATGACTTAAGGAAGACGGGGTGAGTTATCCACATATACAATAACTAATGTGTATTTTTTTTTACAATATACGAAATGTTGTTACAAAAATGCACTATCCAGTCATTAAAACGAATCTTCCATAAATTCTCAGAAAAACATGATTATTATTTTTGCTATCCCAATGGACTATTGCCGCGTATCGCAAGACGTAGAACCGGGCAAAGTGGAGGTGCTTGGGGGACGCTTATGTCTAGCAGTAGACGTCATCGGCTAAAATGATGATGAATGGACTGATGACTTACAAAGTTTTACAAAAATAAAGGAAATAATACGACAATTATGAGAGCAAATGAATACTCTTCCGTTTTCAAGAAACCACATTATTGTGTGTAACATTATTCTTCGTTTAGTCAGTACCAACCGTACATATTTTTACAATGCTTTTCTTTCTTTTTCAGATCTGGAATGTACCGTTTGGACACCGGCAGGAGATATCCTTACTAATTCGACGAAGCTACCTAAAATATTAACGATAATAAATTTGGCATAACATTCACTTGCTTCTTTTATTTACATAATTATATACCCGTTTTCTTAAGGCTTTTGTTAGGTTTATAAGTTGACAGCATAAGACAAGTAGTTGATTTAACTGTTATAGGTAAATTGTAACAAAAGACAGATGTCTACGTCAGATTAAGCATAGCTCATAACTTAACAAGCTTTGCTACACATTGTAAATGAAAGGCACACACACACAGATACACAGATAAAGAGTTTTAAAGATCTAAACCCAGTTTTGCATTATAAACAGCAACAACTGATAAGCCAAACGATACGCCAAATAAACTGGACAGAATATAAATAATGTTTAATTTTGTATGTACCTAATGAGTGGTTAATAATTAGAGCAATCACAGAAGCCAATAACCATTATAACGCAATGACAGAATAACAAAAACAGTATTACCTACCTACTTTTATTTAGCTGCAGAAATTGGTACTACACAAATCACTACTTTTGAGACGTTTGATCAAAAAAATATTAAGATCTAAAGTTCCGCTTATTCTGAAATCTCATTGATAAGCCAAGCGAAATTGCTGCTAAACAATAAAAAAAATAGAAGCACTCCATGTTTGTTACTACTGATGGCAATTCATATTTATATTCTTAGCAAACCTGTAATGTAATTTTTCATGTAAGTGTACATACAAGCCGGAGTGTCAGCGGTTGAGGTAGCTGCAGCCGTCCCCACGCGTCGATGGCAGCGCAGCCATCGACAACATGCCACTCGTGTATTTGAGCACCGTACTCAAATACACGAGCAGCACGTTGTCGACGGCAGTAGTTGCCTCTGCCGTTGATGCGTGCCGCGCGCGTATATAATGCGTATACTAATGCGTTTAATAATGCTGATTGTAAAGACGTAAACAATATATCAATCTTTAATAAATTTCTCAAATCACTGAAAATCTTATCTTATCTTACTTTCTTATTCTTATTTTACTAATATTATAAACGTGAAAGTTTGTAAGGATGGATGGATGTTTGTTACTCTTTCACGCAAAAACTACTAAATGGATTTAGATGAAATTTGGCACACAGATGGTTTATAACAAGGATTAACATATAGGATACTGTTTATCTCGATATTCCTACGGGATCGCAACTCATACGGGTGAAACCGTGGGGCGCAGCTAGTAATCTATAAAAACACATGATTAATCAGTCGTCACAACAGTACTGATAAAAATTTGAGAATAAATAAGTATAAGGTTTGTTAAAACAAGACTGTCTTCTAATTATTGTCACTGCAGAAGACTGTCTTGTGTTTGTTACTTGCGACAGATAAGTTTATTAAAATAAACTGTGAATAGGAAATCTAAGTTACACCCTGCAGTACATAAGCCCTTTTTTATTAACCTGTTAAATGTATGTTGTTCGTAATGTGACTTAAATTTAGATTATCTGTCAAAAAAACAGCAGTGCGATTCTGTAACCATGTCACCGTGAAAACTTAGGTGAAGACGTGAGCGTGGAGTGAGCTGTCATTCTAAATAATGCTAGGGATTGACACTACTGAAAACTCACATCATGACATTTTACATGGAGTGACTACTTATCTGACCTCCACAACCCAGTTACTGGGTAATACGATACCCCTTGGTAAGACTGGTTGTCAGACTTTCAGGCTTCTGACTACCCGTAACGACTGTCAAAGATCCACGAATTACAGCCGGGACCAACGGCTTAACGTGCTTTCCGAGGCACGGAGGGGTCTCGGTATGTAAATATGGTCACCCATCCACAGACCAACCGCGGCAAGCGTAGCTTAACCTGACCGATCGACCTGTGCGGCTGTTATTATTTAGCCATGGGCCCCTCTTCTGTAAATGTGTATGTATAGTATTGTAATGCAGAACAAAGTCACAAGAGTTATACAGGCTGGTAAGCGGAGCGTTAGCCAAACAAGGAGGGATCGTAGGTAGAGCTATTTAGGAAATACGTTTGTAGTTTAAAGATCCTAATGGTACAAAAAAAATGTTATATTATCATGCTTTTTGCAGTTTTCAAGAATTTACAAAGTTTTAGCTTTTAGCACCTGTAACATTTCTTTTACATGTGTCTCAAGTTTAATTTTTGTATCTTTTTGGGATATAGAGCATCCTTGGTCTAGCAAAGGCAATGGCAGATGCAAGTACGAACTGAATAATTCGGTCTGAGCTCTCAAAGTATAAGGTACGAAAAAAAAAACTCAATAACCCAAACAACACAACACACAACAACAACTAAAATAAAATAAGAGGGATCTAGGTGTTCAAATACTTCAAAAAGATCTGTAGTTATTGGTCATTATATGGTATGCTACATGTAATACTAAGCACTATGAATTTGTAAAAAAAAAATGATAATTTAGAAATAAAACAAAACATTATTATTAGTTTTTGTATTTAACAGTTACAAATTTTGAACAAATGCGCCTGTCCTATTTCTGATACTAGCGCGACACCTTCATCGGATTTCTTAGAAATGTTACAGGTGCTAAAAGTAAAAATTATGGAAATTCTTGAAAGATTACAAAAAACATGATATACAAAAAATAATCTTCAGGGTCTTCAAACTAAATGTGTATTATATACTCTGATTGTGGTTATTTACTGTACTGTATGAGTTGTAACCTTCAATCGGTCCAAATAAACAACCATCTGCCAGCATTCTGTAAGAATAATATCGTCATACATGATATTATAACATCTTAAGGCAATACAAAAGGTATTGAAGTTACGTTGTATACTGCGGGTTCATAACATGTCACTATGTTGGAGTTGGGTATGTGTTTTCAGGTATTACACATTTCTGGCCTGTCTGTAGTGTAGGAAAGTAACTTAATATTATACTTGATGTAGGCTGGACATACGTCTCCCCCAAAGACTGAGGTTAAACAACTTATATAGTTGTCAGTATTAAATGAAAGTTAAATATAACAAGTAAATTAAGTAATTTTAAAACATACAAAAATTATCATATACATATATCAGCCGAAACACGTCCACTGCAGCTGGACATAAACCTCCCCAAAGCACTTCCACTTCGATCGGTTCTGTGCTTCTCGCATCCAACGGGTTCCTGCCGCCTTCACAAAGTCGTCGGTCCACCTCGTGGGAGGCCTTCCATCGCTATGTGTTCCGGAACGCGGTCACCACTCCAGAAGCTTTCGCAATTCTTCTTATTAAATACCTCTTCCTGATTGGTAGTAATTTTTTTTCTTATCTCTTAAATAAATTGCAAACTATAGTTTTGTATAATTTAGAAGCATTTTTTTTTATTTTGTAAATGTAAGAACCATGGATCCATTTTTTTTTATGTTGACTTGAAAGAGCATGGCAGTTGAGAATATGTCATGCTCACTTAAATGTCTCACTGGTGGTGGCACGTGTGTTGGATCATTCGGTTCCCTACGAAATGGTTGAGCTGGGTGGTGCTGATCCACGCGTCATGTTCGTGAACGGGCGCCGTCGGTTGAGACTGGTCATCTCTTAACTGCCAGGGCTTATTTTTAATTTTAAATTGTTTTTTTTTACATTGTTCTCACCATATAGATGCAATAAGAATAATGTACCCAGGATTTTGTAATAATAACTTTATTTAAAAGAGTGTCCGTGGAGTTTCTTGCCCGTTCTTCTCCATAGAGATCTACGTTTTGGAATGGGCAACTAGCTTCAACTTTCTGACTAACTAACCGACTATTTAATTTTTACAATTCAAAAGTGCCTGTATATGGTTTATTTGAAATAAATTATTTGAATTTGAGTTGAGTTTGAGTTCGAGCTATGTCGGTTACCTTTGTTCTCCTGCGGATCTCTTCATTACAAAAATTATACTAAGCCACAAATGCATCCGTGGTTTGGGTGGTCCCTCGTTATTATTCGGGCAGACGGAGTCCACGGCTGGGGGGCGACCAACTTTATTATCCTACAGGGTAATTGCGTAACACACTCACAAATTTTTCGTTGGTTAATAAAAAAAAATTACTGTTCCAGAAATTTTGACCGCGTAGGTATTGCTCTTTAGGAGGAAACAGCTGTTTGTTTTTTAATAATCAGCAAAAATTTCTACTCAGGGGTGTCCAGAATCATGTACTCAATCCATGGTAACAGATTGTACGTCAATGTATCTGCCACCCTGTATTTTTAGTACTAAGAGTTGAAGCACTTAATAACAACTTTTGCCTAAGTTTGAGAATTAAAGTTTGCGGAGTAATTAAAACGTCACCAGCTCTCAATACATATCGGCGTGGCTTGACCTTTGGTTTAGACGAGACTTGAGTAAAAGTGGTTGCACTAATATACACATATACATACTTTAGATGGGTGTACTATGCCAAATAATCGAATATCAATTGATCGACCACTATAAATCGAACGTCTAAATACTCGAACGCTCATAATATCGAATGGTTATTAAATCGAACATTCAATACATCGCACACTCAATACATCGAATGTTCAAAATATCGAATGTTTGTTTGATCGAGCGTTCAACGCATCGCATATTCTTCTATCGAAAGATCAATATAATTTTTAAGAATACAAGAAAAACAAAAAAAAATTATTAATAAATCACATACAAAAGACAAAAAGACAGAATTGTATGGAAAAGGGAAAGGGAGGCCTTTGCAATGCACTGAGGCAATACAGGCTACTTAGACTAGATTAAACTATATAAGGTACACGACATTAATAAAAAAAAGTCAACGATAATATTATTCAAGTTTAATAAATAAGATAGCTTTTATTACTTTAAAAGCTCAACTTGCAATAACACGAAGTTAATGGCTTTAATAACAATTTAAATTAAATAAAGATCTCATAGCACAAAGCCGAGATAGTTGAACTTTCAATTGTTTTGTTATTGTTATTTGTCTGGATTTAAATTTAAATAGGCTTTTGATATGAATGTGAAAACATTATTAAAATTAATGGAAAAGCATTATTTGTTTTAATCACAAAAGCGACTTGTGTCACTGGTTGAGACGATGCTCATCTTCGATCAATAATAGTACCTACCTACTAGAATCAGTCGCTCAAGTTGCCACGTTTGCACACACGTAAACATCTACATTTCTTAGAAAAAAGTTAAATAATATTAACAACTGCAGTTTATTATAAACCTTAATGCTTAAACATAAAGTTTAATTACCATTGCAAAATATATTTAAAATGTAGCTTGAAAATAAAATCATTCTATTTTTTAATTTTCAGTCATTTATTCTAAAATGAAACTTAAAGTCTAAGTAATAAGGTTAAAAACATACTAATTTGAAATAAGACCACAAAAGTATTTGTGGTCTTATTTTTCAGGCCGTTTTTGAAGCGCTTTTCGGGAATCTAAAACTATTATTGATCGAAGATGCTCATCATATAATCATACTCAGCCTACAATGTTTCCCACTGCTGGGACACAGGCCTCTTCTCTGTGAGAGGTGGTCCGTAATCCAAAACGCTAGCCCAGTGCGGGTTGGTATATGGTCACCACGTCTTCGAATTTTTGGTTCTAGGATATGCCGGTTTCCTCACACTGTTTTCCTTTACTTTTTTTATAGCAGTGGTAATGAAATAATTTGTACAAAGTAAAGCGCCTGTCTGGGTTAGAACCCAGGGTTGACCTGTAAGTCGGGGCCACGGCTGCTCACGATGGTCTATTACGCAAAACTTTTTTAAAACCGCGTACAGAAATACATTAATAAATAAATAAAAGAATTTATTGCATAAACAAAAATCACATTGCACTGCGTACATTCAGTTGACACTATTCAATACAACTTTAGCATAGGAGTACAATAAATTTCAACTCTATCCCTTAAACTAGGTCTGGCCTGTATCTTATGAGATAAAAAAGATAGAAGATACGAAGTTCTTGGCAATTTCATAAATTAGGTACCAGTTTCTTTGTAAAATTAGATATCCAGTGTGGAGACTGACATATATCTTTATATACACTCACCGTCGTAACTAGAAACAGTTTATGAATATATTGCTACATTTTTCAAATAACGTATTCTGACAACGTTACTGCAATAATTCAAACTTAAATTATAGAAGCGTAGTCACAAAGTGCTCTCATGTCAGATGCCTCGTAGTTATGAAACTTTTAGCGTTATGAGAGACTCGTCAAAATAAAGAGTCACGGGATAATAAGTCACGCACGCAGTCATTCGGTGCTCAAAGCGCCAACTCAGTATTTTCATCAAATTTCGCCAAACATTAAATGGGTGTCTCCGCACATGAACCGGAGCATCTCCTATTATTTCACAAATGTTATCAGAATATCAAACAGCGATTCGGGAAAGTGTTACTCCAATGTATTTATTGGAAATAGTGGGAAAGTCGTCTCTATTGCAACAAGATTAGGAGTTGTAATTGCGTGTATGCGTTTGCGTGTTCGATTCGTTTTGTAGCTGATGGCTTGCGGACTGAGGAGTTGTGAGGAGCGAGTGTTTTTCACGGTCTCATTATGTGACGATTCGTATTCGAGGCCAGAGGAGAGTTACCAGTGTTAGGGTAAGGTTGAAGGGTAGCACCCACTTGCCGGCACGTCCCACTAGACCCTGCTTACGAACTTCGTAAATGTTATTGATTTTATCTCGGTGTCATCCGGGACGTATTTCATTTGTTTATTTGGATCACGTTGCGTCGACCACATTACAAAACTCGTAAGACTAGTGTCGGAATGTAAATTTAAATATCTACATGTCTTTGATTGGATTACTGAGTCAGGACTAGATTCTACATTGAGTTCTGAAAATGAGTTCCTTGATGAGAAAAATAAAGACACTTTATAATGATTTCATATCTAGGTAAGTTCACAAAAAAATATAATCAGAAATAATGAAAGAATATTAAGAATCCTCGGCTACTTACAGTAGTTTATGATTAAGGCCCCTTAAATAAAAAGACTCTCCGCACTGCACAGAACTTGATTTCTTGTTTTAGTAAGTCCTTTCACAATGATGGACGTGAGGAAATTAAGAGGAGAAGTTTGTTTACGGAACAACACTCCAGATCTGGGGGGCAATTCTCATAATTTTAAGACCGTTCACAGTCTGATCTCAGTCTCAATCTGTCAAAAAATACTTCTAATTTCCCTACATTTTGACAAGTTTTTGACATTTGTTTGTCGCTGAGATGAGACTGCGACTAGATTTTGAACGTTTCAAAATTACGAGAATTGGCCTTCAGGGAAAGGTTTTGAAAGAAAAGTGTATTTCCCTGTCTGTTGTTTCAGTATGAATTGGAGATGAATATTTGTGTCCGATTCTCGGTTTTGTACATGGAATTATCTGAGAAATTGACTTCAATATTTTATTTGAATTTATAATTACCTTACTTATTTATCCTACAGTGTATAGTATTATCATATTATTATTACATTAATATTATAAAAATGTTAGACTTTTTATGTTTGGATGTTTTTTACATAATCACGCAACAACGGCTTAACGGATTTGGATAAAATTTGGTATACAGACAGTTTATATCCTGAAATAACACATAATACTTTTTATCTTATCTTGATAGTGCGTTTTCGTGGTAGAATTTCCAACATCCACGTGGGCGAAACGACTGGCAAAAACTAGTGGGAAATAAATGCTTTTGTGATATACGTAAATAGGTATATGAATATAGCTACCTATATTACACACAGGTGCGCTCTAATTAAACGTCACTTAAAAAGATCAAAATCGTAGTTTTTATCACGGATTGCGAGTTATGTGATGATAGTTGGTTTTTATCTATAGATAAAAACAATCATTATGAACAAAAGAAGCATCGTAGGGCCTCTGTTATTTCTTATTTACGTCAATGACCTTCCAAGTGCACTCACACATGATTGTGTCTTGTTCGCCGACGACACCACTATTATTATGGACTGTAAAAATATTGATACATATGAAACGGAAATTAAAAAAACATCGAATTAAAAAAAATTATTCAATGGTTAGACACAAATAAATTAAAAATAAACATAGAGAAAACAAAACTAATTAACTTCAAAACTTATAAGAGTAAAAACATCGAATTAAATATTTGTTATAATACCTAATTCACTTATACAACAGTTAAACAGCGCAAAATTCTTAGGCATTATTCTTGATACACATCTTTCATGGAAAGAACATATTAATAGTTTATGCATAAAAATTAACAAGTTTGTTTTTGCACTTCGAAAGGTAAAAGACGTGACGGGCAGACATACTTCTATTATTGTATATCACGCTTACATAATTATGCTCCATTATACGCTATGGCATAGTTGTCTGGGGAAATTCCTGTGACATCACGAGGGTGTTCATAGCACAGAAAAAATGCATTCGGGCACTGTACGGCATGAATTGGGCGGAAACATGTAAATCGATTTTTAAATCTAAGAATCTACTAACTGTTCCCTGCATATATATTTATGAAGTAGCTAAGTTTGTTAAATACCACAGTCATCTTTTCACCACCAACGACAATACATTTAAACGTAAAATTAACCACCTGCCCCTAAAAATGCCTGTGCCTAAGCTACAACTGTTCAGACAGAACTGTTCCTATATGGCACCTCTAATATTTATCTCTTTGCCCAGAGGAACGACCGATCTGCCATATAAAAGGTTCTGTTGTGCCTTGCGAAAATGGTTAATGCAGGAGAGCTTCTACACTGTTAAAGATTTTTTTAATATAAGCACATGCCGATTTGGTGTCCACTGAGATACTGGTGCACCGTATTCTTCTTATTTCCTATGACTCTTTAATAATAATTTAAGTAATTGAAATCATTGTAATTCTAATAATTGTTATTTAAATGATTGTAATAATTGTAATTCAAATTTTTCTTAGAAATTGTAATAATTCAAATAGTTCTAATAACTGTAATTTTAAAAATGATTGTTGTACTCGTAAATTAACTATAATTTTGCATGCCCGTAATAAGGGTGAAATATGTCCTGTGCTATAATTTAATTTAACATCTTATGTACCCACCATATTTCAGACAAATAAATGTTTTTTTTTTAAAGTGATTAATTTTCAGGTATATGTATTTTCAGCACATAAAGTGATTTTTTGCTCCATTGGTGTAATTGCCGTATGGCGTTCCAGCGTGAGGATAAATATATAAATAAATAAATGTACGACCAGTATGCAAGGTTTTCAGGGGAACTCCTGTATGACGCACACTATTTCAAATAAAGTTGTTATAACGTTTACAGAACTAAATGAAATAACTAACTAGCTATACAAATACATACAAAAACAAAGGGACACTTAGGGCCAGTTGTTTCAAAAGGTTGGCTAACGTGACTTACGTACGTACTTCAAGGCCATAATTTTGTAATTGTAATTTGAAAAAACCGGCCAAGTGCGAGTCGGACTCGCCCATGAAGGGTTCCGTTACAACCAATCGTTCAAACCAATTTTCGGTGGAAGTTTATATGGTAATGTACATCATATATTTTTTTTAGTTTTATCATTCTCTTATTTTAGAAGTTACAGGGGGGGGACACACATTTTACCACTTTGGAAGTGTCTCTCGCGCAAACTATTCAGTTTAGAAAAAAATGATATTAGAAACCTCAATATCATTTTTGAAGACCTATCCATAGATACCCCACACGTATGGGTTTGATGAAAAAAAAAAACCCCCAAAATTTATTGTTTTTTTTTTCTATTTTTGTGTGAAAATCTTAATGCGGTTCACAGAATACATCTACTTACCAAGTTTCAACAGTATAGCTCTTATAGTTTCGGAAAAAAGCGGCTGTGACATACGGACGGACAGACAGACAGACAGACTTGACGAATCCATAAGGGTTCCGTTGCCATTTGGCTACGGAACCCTAAAAACGCTTTTATTGGTTTGACGATAGTTAGCGCCATTTCTGACGTATACGTGTGAGTCAAGTGGATGTGAAACAGCCCATAGGCGCATCGATATCATCCAGAAACGTGCCCAGAAGACTAGCAGCATTGCCACGTTGAATGGCAATGCTGATTCTTTGCCCAAAGAGCAACCCAGCTCTCGGGTCAATTAAAGTTGTTGTTTATGCGATTTTGTTTTTGTTTTAAATTAAAATTTCTAAATAATTTGTAATTAATAACCCCAATATGGCTGATCTTCTGATCAGCCATATTGGGGTCATAACCCTAAGTGAACCAAAAAAATTTATCACCCTGGTCGGGGAAGTTCTCCTTATATTTTTTTACTATTGCGCCGAATCTCTACAACCATTCCGTCAGCTCTTTTTTAAAGTTGAAAAATCTAGCTTTTATACATTATCAATAAAATATAAAACTGCTAACTAGCGAAAATAAATGAAATATGACTTTGAACAAATATTTGCCTTTTAATTCGTTTAAAGCTCAAGTAAAATCCAACCTTTTTTCAAAGGCATACTATTCCATCAACGACTACTTACACGATAAGAATAGTTTTAATTTTTTTGTCCTGATAAAGCTGATAGTAAACTTACGTTTTGGTCAAGCGAGTTTGTTCAAATGTGTCATTTCTGACTAGCTCGTATCGGCGTGAAACTTCACATCGCCTGCCCGCTCTATTAGTTCGCTTTCGCTCAGCATTTTTTTTTTTTTTGTTTTTGCTCGGTTCCAATGAGTTGAGTTGCATGTTGTTAAGAAGCCTACAACCTTTTTCAAGAATTATGCTATCAAATGCAAAGCAATTTTTCAATTACGACTGGTAGTTCTAGAGATAATCGGATTCAAATAAACAAACAAAAAACAAACGCTACAGCTATATTGTTAGTTTAGAAATACATAGATTAGTATAGATAAAAAAACCGTGCGACGAAATAATAACGAAATTGCGTAGCAATTACATATATTATTTTGCATGTATATCATGGTAGAAATTCTTTTAATTCTAACTTCACCTGCGAAATGACCTCTTGAGCGTTTGTTACTATTTGATACTGAAAATGCCAAAAATCATTATTTTACTTTAATTTTTGGGGTACAAAACGTTCGACGCTTGATGATGCGAATGATGAAAGAAAATAAATTTATTTATTTATTATTCACAAAATCCACAGCTCTCTGAAATTTTGCCTAAAATATATAAGCTAGTCTTACAGCCAATTACGGATTTACAATTTATTATCTATACAAATACATGCAGCAGAAACAAACATACAGAGCTATGTGAAATGGTAGCACCAGCTAAGCATTTCTAAGTGTACATATTTAACGGGAGTTTTAATATTTAGGCGAACTTGAACACAATTTAAACTATCATTCTGTCTCTGGCATCTTCAAACAGTGGACAGAAACAAGGCGATTTTTTAAATACGACGACGATTGACGGCACGGTTGGTGCAGTGGTTAAGCGATCGACTGCTGCGCTGCGTGTCGCGGGTTCGATCCCCGCACGGAACAAATATTTGTATTGCCTACAGGTAGTTGTTCCGGGGCTGTTTGTGTATGTGAGTTTAAATGTTTGTAAACGCACCCACGATACAGGAGAAATTCCTAGTGTAGGGCAACGTTATTTTAAAAAAAAAATACGTTTAGCGGTAAACTTATATAGAGAGTTGTGATGAAAGAAAAATAAAGAAAGAAAGAAAAAGTATTTATTGCCTTTATATTTTATTTTTTGTATTTGGTGCAAGCAGGATTTAGTATATTTAGGATTGAAAATTCTGTACGCATCTCTACCCGCATGTAGATGCAGGTCCCTTCCTTCTTCGATTTTGCTATATGGCGTTCTCCTCTGTCAAGTTTACTTCCGGTCGCGTTTTCTTTCATACATTGTCAGGTCAGGTGCAGACGCATCGTGTAAAAACTATTATTTATTTATTTATTTAAATAACATGGGAGACTTACAGCTAAAACAAACAGAACAAGGACAGTACATTAGTCTGAAAGCCAATTACAGGTCTCCACTTATAAAATACAGAGAAGAAAAAGTAAATTCTAAGGACATTCACACCAACTACTATATACTACAGCATATTATGTTGCTCGAACTGCTTAACAATCATCATAACAAAATAAACTAAATGAAAAAGTTACGGCTTAAGCACTTCCTGGCTGACGACACACTAGTTAGGAACGGATCTATATCGTACTGTTTACAAAGCTTGTTTAAATTTCTGCTTGCACGCACAATGTACGAATTCTGCCTATAATTGGTTGAAGCAATTGGCACGCGTAATGGTGGATTGTATCGCTTCCACTTCATGGGAGTGTTGAAATATTTTTTTTTCAAAATATCGGAACAGTTTATAGTATTGTTAAAGATTTTCAACAAACACACACAGTCCGAAATCTCGCGGCGATTGAGTAAAGGTAATATATGAAATTTTTTACACAGGTTACGGTAGTTTTCCTATTTGATGATAACATAGATACCTTATGAACCATTTTTGGATGATTTCAATGCGGTTAATATATTTGTGGTAACATGGGTTCCATATTTCAGACGCGTATTCCAAGTGGCTTCTAACAAAAGTACAGTATAGAATTTTTTTTTTCTTTACTTAGGTATAGTTCATCATCTGCCTAGCCTTTTCCCAACTAAGTTGGGGTCGGCTTCCAGCCTAACCGATTGCAGCTGAATACCAGTATATTACATGGAGCGACTGCCTATCTGACCTCCACAACCCCGTTACTGGTTGTCAGACTTTCGGGCTACTGACGTTAATATAATTCCGAATTCGACAGCCGTCTTGTTTAAGCGTGGTGATTCTGTATGAGAAGAGGCCCTTGCCCTGCAGCCTGCAGTGGGACAGTAATTAAATAGGTAGAGTGGTATTATAAGGGAAATAGATGACAAAAATGCAAATCAAACTTAATGTCCAAGTAGCTATTTATAGGCTTGCACTTATCACATGTATGTTTATAATGTTAAATACTTAATACTTATTAAGATAATACTGGTATGTACAGTCAGCAACGAAAGTCAATTAACACTGTTACTTTTACAAATCATCTAAATTGATACAAAATGATGCGATACATTGGTTTTCTCTATTTGATGTCATAGCAAAGAGTTAATTATTCTTAAATATTCTATTACTATATGTTTTTTAAGAATATTTTGCTCAATAATTAAGATTTAAACCACTAAAGTGCTAACCGACTTTTGTTGCTGACCGTACTATCCATTCCTTATTCGTCTAAATTGGCGAGATAATTATCAACAAAAATCGATCAGTTGATTACACGGATGATAAACTCCCAATAAATACAGCTGTTGTGTGGAATGGATGCACACGACTTCTAAATTTTCGCAGAGAATATGAAGACTGTCCTTCTCTGGTTCCTGGTCGCCACGGGTAAGCGAAATTAATTTTTTGAGAGTGAAACAATCTGAATCATTTTGAAGGATATAGCTAATCCATTGCTATATTTGACGACAGCGATCGACTGCTGCGCTGCGTGTCGCGGGTTTGATTCCCGCACGGAACAAATATTTGTATTGCCTACAGGTAGTTGTTCCGGGTCTGGCTGTTTATGTATGTGAGTTTAAATTTTTGTAAACGCACCCACGATACAGGAGTAATTACTAGTGTGGGGCAACGTTTAAAAAAAAAATGTTCGAAAAATTTGTCTGCTACAACGTAAATAACACAATGAATGTTGTTGATCTGTCGAAATTGAAAGCCATTTCTACTGTTAGTGTATTAACCAATTGCTTATAATGTTTCAGTGATTAAAACTTGAGAAACGTTAATAAATTTTTCGATTAAGAATCATCTGCGACCATAGAATGTTCGGTCAAGTTAGATTATAATCAAACATTATTCTATGAACACCGACAATTATCGGTGTTCATAGCATAGAATAGGATATATATTTTCTGCTTTATAACATGGTAAGGTCTTATAAATAGAATTATGATCTTACATGTTTCACCAAGGACAAGTTACAAATAATTAAACATGTTAAATGTATAAATTTATTCAGTTAAATGTAGACAGTTAAATGTAAAAAAATAAAATTGATAACATATTGATTCAAAGAAAACGTCGAGAGGTGTCGTGGGGCATCTGGTTGGAACGAAGTTGCTTTCGCTGTATATTATGGTATAAAATAAAAGGCACAATTATATAAATTATCAACGAAAGAAAAGAAAAAGTAACGAAGAAAAATAAAATTAAGTAATGATAATAAAATTTTATATAGTTTTTTTTTAATTATTGTAAAAATTTGATCAGTACATTAAAATAAGTTCAGTTGCACATCAGTGCTTTGCCCAGCATTAGGATGATGCAGGCTAACGGTAGCAGTAACAGTAGTAAAAGTCCTTTAATTTTTAGTAACACACGCTTTTAAAGACACTCACATTAAAAAATAATAATAATAATATACCAAAAGTGTCATGACAGTAAAGTATTACACTATTTCGGTCTTGCTCTCATTTGCCAAGTGTGCATAGTATAACGTGCTCTAAGGACTTGTGCAATCCCTGCATAAGTCACATGATTGCAATCCATAAATTGAGTGCTTCTTGATTAGCCATTTTTGGTTAAAAATGGCTAATCAAGAAGCTGGCTGTCCAGAAAAAGAGTTTTAATAAAAGCTTATTTTCTTATCCGCACTAAATTAGACTGCTTAATGGAACTGGACTCCAAGCTCCGAACACCCAATTTGTTTAGCAAGTAAAAACCACATCATTTACGAAACCCGTTTGGATTTCTAGCATATACCGCATCTGCGGTGCCGGTAAACACTGATTACTCTGAGTACTCTGAGAACCATGTGTACCCACGGTTCATCAAGTTCCCGGATGGAGAAGGAGTCCTGCATGATGTGGACCTAGAAGCTCCGCTTGATCAGGAAATTCTTGACGATGTCAACAGGAACCCGGCTAACAATCTATACTTGTTATTTACCAGGTAAGCAATATTTGATAAATACGAAATGAATTCTTGTACGGTCTAAAGCTGTATTCTCTACCAACAATTAGCTGCTTTATGAATAAATAAAAAAATAATAAAATAAAAGTTTAAACAGAAATATGTTTATATTCATAAGTTTGATGATCTGATACCAAAGAACGTGCAGTTGAACACTAAGTAGGTGCTGCAAAATAAACTTAACCTACTAAGAATTCCTATTTCAGACGCAACCCTACCTCATCGCAGACATTGGTCATTAACAATGCTGGTTCCATCACTAATTCTAACTTCAACGCTCACGTGCCGACCGTTGTCGTCGTTCACGGCTGGCTCAGCAACCAGGAAACCGATCTTAACCCTGTTATCAGAGATGGTAATTCAATTTTTCTCATCAAATTCTTATCCCAAACTGTCAAGGTTTGTTTTTTCGTTATTTATATATTGTCTTGTGTTTTTATAGCGTATCTTAGGAAATATGACGTCAACATCATCGTTCTGGACTGGAGAAGGCTTGCGATTTCCAACTACGTGACAGCCGCTAATGGAGTTCCAGCTGTCGGTCGGGGTCTTGGACAGTTCCTGGCTTTCCTAAACTCCGTGACTGGAGCATCCTTCGAAAATATGCATCTTGTCGGCTTCAGTTTGGGTGCTCATCTTGTTGGCAACGCTGGTAGAGAGCTTAGGGGAAGAGTCGCTCGTATCACAGGTGATTACTATTTTCTGAAACAATCCAATACAATTACTTTAAAATGCCTCAAGTATGCTCTAACTATATATTAATTTTTAGCTCTGGACCCCGCTGGTCCCCTGTGGAACCTCAACTCTGACCGCGTTAACCCTAACGATGCAGGCTACGTCGAGGCTATCCACACCGATGGTGGCTACACAGTCGGCGGTCTCGGCATTGGAACTGACGTCGCCAACGCTGACTTCTACGTCAATGGTGGTATCAGCCAACCTGGCTGCCTTACTAACATCTGCAACCATAACAATGCTTGGAGATACTTCGCTGCTACTGTTTCATACAACCACATTGTTGGAAATGCCTGCTCAAGCTCATTGCAAATCACATGGGATAACTGCAGTGGCCACCGATTCAACATGGGCAACAGTGACCTGAGGAAATGGGGGTGAGTTTTTTGTCTTCTGCTTTACTGTTGTTTGGAAACCTAGAATTTCGTGTTCATTATTTATTTATTATTGATTATGCTTGGTTATGAAAAGAAATAACAGTCTTTCGGATAACACGCTAAATAGAAACGCCTGTCCATTGGGAAAGGATTAACAATTTCCATTTTATTTTCAGATCTGGAAGGTTCCGCGCTAACACCGGCAGAAGATATCCCTACTAATTCAACGACCTGGTTATGTAATAAAATTGATCTTCGCTAACTTTTTGTGTTTTACTTAACTATGCAGAGCTCGTATATTATGAAGGTATGCACTATTATGAGTAGTACTAGTCCTCAACGTAGTCAGAATGGTTCATATTAGCGTGAGTTACTACATAATTAGCCTAATGTGTCCACTGCTAGGACACAGGCCAGTTATAATCAGCTTGACGATAGCATTTCTCAAGTGGATAGCCAGCTATTGAATGTAAACGAAAACATGCTGATATGACACAATCAGGTGCAGTGAGAACATTTCCACAAGTGATCTTCTCATGAAATTGATTCCTGGCCAAGTAGAAGAGTTGAGAAATTTATAGTTTTTTACATAAGTCAAGAACACCTGATCCCTTTCCCTCTGTGAGAGGGAGTGGGCTGTAATCCACAACGCGGGCCCAATTTGACGAAACGGTTGGCGCAGCGGCTGAGCGTTCGATTCTCGCACGGAATAAATATTTGTATTACCTACGGGTAGTTGTTCCGGGTCTGGCTGTTTGTGTATGTGAGTTTAAATGTTTATAAACGCACCCACGATACAGGAGTAATTCCTAGTGTGGGACAACGTTTTGTTTAATTTTTTTTTTTTTAAATCGGGTTAGTACCGCATCCGCGCGCAAGTTTGCTAACACAATATTGTACTGCATAGCCAGCAGGTTAATTGCATGACACACTTGTACTCAAAATCGCTTGCATATTGATACTTCAATACACATTTCACAACAATATACATATAGCCTGTTGTCATCGTAATTGGACCAAAACCTTGAACATAAAGCTAGAACATACTGACTGCGAAAGCTGGAGAACCAAGTGTTGTAGCACTATTTGATAGAGCCCATGTAAATTATACAGCAGTGGACTACGCTAGACTAAGTTGATTAATGACCTACATTGCGTTGATCAAGTTGTAAAACAGAAGAGATGTTAAAACAAATAAGTTTGAAAATGATCCAGACATTACGATCATAATATATCTGCGATGCGATCAAGTTTTTAAAACACAAGCTGAACAGCTACGCGTATACCTGTAGAGACCATGCCATTCAGTAAGATTTGATACGGGAATTAAGTTATTTCCCTGTAAAATTGTCAATCTATCAATTCTGATAAGATATGCTTAGGCATGTCACCTGACCTCTGATTTGCTATATAAAAAAAAAAACAAGCAAACAACGTAATTGCATTAAAATGATTTATTTGCGTGTCATGATAACGTAGCTTACAAAAGATGATAATTTTATAATTAATCTATACTAATAGATGAAGAGTTTGTTTTTCGAACGGAATCTCTGAAACTACCAGCGGATTTGTTTTTTTTTTTTTTGCATTTGATAGCCCTATTCTTAGTAAAGGGCTTTATCATTACGCTACGACCTTGAGGCGCCGAGCAAAAATAAGATGGAGTTGTGCCAGCTGACTGGAAAGTGGCCGACGTAGTGCCTGTTTACAAGAAAGGAAACAAATTACCTACCCCCAAAACTATAGACCCATTAGTCTGACTAGCATACTATGCAAGACTATGGAAAAATAATTGCAAATAATATAAGACAATTCTTATCACAGGAGCAAGTTATCCTGGAGGAGCAACGTGAATTTATCCCGAGACGATCAGTCATAACGAATGTCCTAAAATGCGTACATGAATGGACCAAGGATAATGACAAAGGGCATTCCACAGATGTGATATACTTGGATTATGAAAAAGCGTTTGATCGTGTCCCCTTGCGACGTCTTATCTACAATCTTGAACACTTTGGCATACGCGGCAGTGTATTAGCTAAGTGATTCTCTTACAAAGTACTAGATAAGTAATTCTCTTACAAAAAGAACATTCCGTGTGCATATTGAAGACGTTCTTTCTACGGCTCGTATAGTGTTGCTTAGTTAGCGGTGTTCCTCAAGAATCGGTGCTCGGTCCACTGATATTTATTTGATACGAAGTTTTTTGGGAATCCTCATGACCCGTGGCAAGATATTCAAAATGATCTAAACGCTATATGCAAATGGAATCAAGAGTGGTTGTTGACAAATGTACCGTTACTGTTGCACATAGGTAAAAACAGTTCACACGAAAAAATTATCGTCTTGGACTCCACAAACTCTCAGCTGTTGAGTCACAGAAAGATCTAGGTGTTGTTATGTCCAACAACCTAAAATGGGTCAAAAGAGCAAGTTCGAAACATTACATCATCCGCAAGGCATTCAAGTGCCTGACGCCTAAGATATTTGTCAAGTAGCTACTAGTCCTACATAAAACCACGAAGTACGCTAATGTCATCTGAGACCCTTATTTAAAAAAAGTCATCACTCTACTTTATAATGTACAAAGAAGGGCTACTAAGATGGTTCGCACCATGCGTACCTAATCTACTTTGCGAAGAGCGCCTCAAAGATCTTGGCCTTATCACACTGGAACAGCGCAGACAAAGGGGTCGGCTCATTGAGAGGTACAAGATACTAACAGAACACTACAAAGTCCCCAGCTCTCAAGACGTTTACACACTGAATGCGAACAAATATTTGCACGGGCATTCCCTAAAGTGGGAATATTCATAAAAAAAACCCTTGAAGCAATTCTTATCTACCTGAGTTGTAACAGCTTGGAACAGGCTTCCGGAAAATGTTGTGATGGCTCCCACACAATCGATTGGACAGATTGTGAAAAAGGTGAAAAAGCACAATCCAAGCTATAGATACACACGCATCAGCTAATTAACTGCTAGTGTGTCTAACCAAATAATAAAAAAGTAAGAAAGAACGCTAACTAAAAACGAAGTAAAAGCGCGGGCTGGCGATGCGATGCTACGGGGTACGTCGGGGAATAAGAAATTTACGCAGGCAGAAGCTAGTTATGTATATTACATAACTAGCTTCTGCCCGCGGAAATTTAAACCCGTCCGCCCACCCGTGTAAATTTCTAGACACCTTTGCCACATCGTCCTTTACTGTAAAACGCAAAGTGACGTAGTGCGACATATACAACCGGCCATCTAAATATAAGCAATCTTAACTATATCTATATTTACATCTGTATTATCTATCAAAACATTTATATCTTTCCTCAAATATGCGAGATGCGCGTAATACGGGACGGAAAATGTTTATTGGATATCCATATTACATAAACATAGGCGCAGAACGCGACTATTGATGAGGCTCAATAGGTTAATTTGTGTGTAGGGGGTAATCTTCTGAACAACAGGACCCCAATTCTGTAATGTAATTATAATTTCCCGCGAAATCTTACGACGTGCACACCACGTCAGTATCGTGTCTTGTAGACGGCAAGGAATCGAAATGACAACCGTACGGATAACATATTGTATTTTGACAGTTCAAACCATGCCAACTTTACGTTCATTTCGCGCGGTTTCGTTCATTGTGTCATAGAGAGTACTTTAATAGCAGATATCGTGATTAACTACGGAATTGACGTGGTTTTGAAGTAAGAAATTATTAAGTGATCATAGTGGATTATAGGGTCCTGATCCGATTCAAGTTACAGTATTGCTAACAAACTTTGGCCATGTAGAGCTTGGTTTTATCACTCCTATGTCAAAAACTCCAATGTGTCAACAGCCACGTACTGTCTGTCTAGTGGTAATATTAGGTAATAGTATTGTGTTTTACAGTAATGGCGCAAACAGATAATTTATTTAGAAGGTACGCAAAAATAGGTATTAGATATTAATAATCTCCTGAAATTAATCAATATCTATCATTCTTTGATGATAAACTTTCAATAAATACCGCTGTTGCCACGATTTTTTTTCATAGATCACCTTGTTAATATAGTCATCATGAAGACCGCCCTTCTATGGTTCCTTGTCGCCACGGGTAAGTAAAATAATAATTATTATAAAAATAATTGTTATTATATTAAATTTGATGTTCAACAGGTTATATTGGTTGTTTCTGAAATACATTTTATCAATCGAAATCATAATAGAATTTAATTCTTTAAAACGCATTTAGCCAATAAAAGACATTATAGCTTATCAAAACCATTTCAATTTCTAGCATATACGGCATATGCGGTGCCGGTAAACACTGATTACTCTGAGAACCATGTTTACCCACGGTTCATCCAGTTCACGGATGACGAAGATGTCTTGCACGATGTGGACCTAGAAGAGCCAGTTCAGCAATCAATTCTTGACGAAGTCACCAGGAATCCGGCTAACAACCAATACTTTCTGTATACCAGGTAAGTGATTGTTGACTAAACTGGTAAAGAATGTCAATGTTTGACTTTGGCACTGACTTTTTTCTGGTTGGCAGAAGAAAAACACCAAACATTTCTAAAACTTGACCATTTGCAGTTCCCGCAGAAACACCGTTACAATCTTAACCTCAAATAGAAGTACTCTTATTTCAGGCATAACCCTACCTCATCGCAGTCATTGGTAATGAATAATGCTGATTCCATCAAGAACTCTAACTTCAACCCTCATGTGCCAACTGTTGTCGTCGTCCATGGCTGGCTCAGTAACCAAGACAGCAACATTAACCCTGTTGTCAGAGATGGTAATTGAAGTTTCCTTATAAAATTCTTGTGCCTTACTATGATAGTCAAACAATGTTCTATTTAATTACTCTCTTATGTTTTACAGCGTATCTTGGAAAATACAACGTGAACGTCATCGTTTTGGACTGGAGAAGGCTTGCGATTTCCAACTACGTGACTGCCGTGAGAGGAGTCCCTGCAGTTGGTCGAGGTCTTGGACAGTTCCTGGCATTCTTGAACTCCGTCACCGGAGCACCCTTCGAATCTATGCACCTTATCGGCTTCAGTTTGGGCGCTCATCTTGTTGGTAACGCTGGTAGGCAGCTAGGAGGAAGGGTTGCTCGCGTTACAGGTAATAACGATTTTCGTATTTTTTTTTTCCTTTCCTTGGTAACTTACGGAATATAATTTATAAAATCAAAGATTCCGTTCGATGAAGAGTTTTTTTTAAGCAAATACTTTTTTGTACTGTTCGTGTTCTAACTTTATATTGATTTTTAGCTCTCGACCCTGCTGGTCCACTATGGAACCTCAACTCCAACTGTATAAACGCTAATGATGGCGTCTACGTCGAGGCTATTCACACTGATGGAGGTTACACCGTCGGCGGTCTCGGCATTGGATCTAACGTCGGTGACGCTGACTTTTACGTCAACGGCGGCATCAGTCAACCCGGATGCCTCACTAACATCTGCAACCATAACAATGCTTGGAGATACTTCGCTGCTTCTGTCTCATACAACCACATTGTTGGAAATGCGTGCTCAAGCTCATGGCAAATCACATGGGATAACTGCTCTGGCCAACAACTCCATATGGGCAATAATGATCTGAGAAAACGGGGGTGAGTTTTACTGCCTTAATATCTTTGCTTTATTTATGTTCCAAAATCACTTTAAGTAGACGACATTTTCTCAATTCAATTCAATTCTCAATTCTTTATTGCACAAATTTTAGACACGTCTTGAAGATAAATCCTTTAGAAATTATTACCAAAGTAAAATATTACCTTCGTTAATAAACTTAGTGGAAACAAAAAAAATGAAAAAATAATAGTTAATACCTAATTAAGACTTACAATAACTCTTTGTTTATTTTCAGATCTGGAAGGTTCCGCGCTAACACCAAGAGAAGATACCCCTACTAATTTAACAATACGGCAATTAAATAAAACTGATTATTCTTAACGCTTTGCTTTTTACTTGACCCTACATAGCGCTATACATAATAATTAGCATCCTGTTCTCTAGACAAAGATAGACTGTGATGATTACGAGTGAAATCACTTTCATTTTATGATTTCAATAAACTTTGCACTGACCGACGTGACGAGGCGCCGGCGACCGACCGATGGCGGTATAACCATCCCACAAGCCAACCTAAATTCTCTAGAATGATAAAGGACAGCAGCGACATCGTTGCGAAAGGATTGGCTCTGCGGTCACCAACCCGCATGCCCAGCGTGGTGACTATGGGCATAAAACCTCCTCCACATGATCAAAAAGCCAAAACAACGGCCCAGTTCCCGGTGGTCCCGCTATTCCTGGTCAAGGTAGCGGTCACGGTAATGGCGGGAGGGGGTTGCGAAGAATCCCCGGGTTACGGCAGGCTACCAACGGCCCTGAGGTGGTCACGGCATGATATGTGAGGAGGGTCCGGTGACGGACTGCCGCGGCGGGTCCACGGATAAGTGCTAACGCGTGCCCGTGTTCCCGCCGTAAGCGGCAGAGGAGGACACCGTGGAGTTTTAGTGGGTTAGAGTCCCACATAGCTGCACTATCTCCCCGTGGTATTGCAGAATGCATGAGCATTTCTACACGATAAAAAAGGCTACCAACGGCGACTTTATTTGGCTACGTCCAATGGACGTTCGATGAGGCTGGACCATCACCTTGCCGAACTTGAGGCAGAGTTAGGCCGCATTAACTGGCATATGCTGAAGTTAACTGAAGTCCGAAGACGAAGATAGGAAGCATAAATTTAGAGATGTCTCCGTGATTAGTAGGTTTAATACTGGAAGCGATCACAGACTTGTCCGAGGCACTCTAAATATCAATTTTCCGCGTGATGAGGCCTACTCTCCAACCTACAGCCGCGTAGGTTGGAGCCAGCTCAGTCCAAGCCGCTCTAGGATCCGAAAAGTTCCAATTGGAACTTCAAAATCGATTCGACCTATTGGAAACCACAGGGACTATTGACGAGAAAGCTGACGAGGTGTTCAAAGCCCTACGTGACTTGTCTCGCAAACTTTTCCAGTCGCAGCGAAAAAGTAAGGTATCCAAACTTTCCTCGGAGAATCTCGGACTTATGAGGGACAGACGAGAGTTGCCATCTTTGGAGCCGCCTTCGTCAGATAAGAGGGCATTAAACCAAAAAAATTAGGAAGCTGACGCGACGCGATATTCGGTGCTCCAACACCCTTGACATTAAGGTCGCGATTGAGCAGAACTGAGGGTCGAAAGTGTCCAGCAATTAGGGAGGTCCCATCTGACGAAACTAAGAACTGCGGATGGCAGAATCGTGACTTCGAAGTCTGATCCGGGGTCCGATCCGGTCGGCCGGCCGCGTGATAGACCTTCGTTAATATGTGAATAAATAAATTCTTCGAAACGACTCAGAACAACTTAAACCTGTTTTAAATGATACCTGACTTTCACGTTCCAACACATGGACTTATAACGCTTTTTCGTCACGTGGTGATTTCTGTCAGTTCACTCCTACCGTAAGCTGCATTAAAGAACTTCGTTCCAAAAGTACTATAATCGTCACTCTCCTGTCACTATCCCAATTTATTTGGGGCGACTCAACATTTATTTATTTATTTTATTTATTAACTCAACATCACTATCATTACAGGAATTTCCTAATTCAATAGTGTGGCCATAATTACAGTTTTATGTTACAGTAACATGTCTTTTTTTCCATACTTCTTCATTTTGGTAGTCATCCCCATTCTAACCATATCATCTATCACACAGTCCATCCATCATTTACTAATACCAATAAAAATAATTGGGACTTACAATAACTTTTTAACATAAAAAAACAATAAAAAATAAAAATAAATCAATGTTCGATCATTGATTTATTTTTATTTTTTATTGTTTCTTTATGTTAAGAAGTTATTGTAGTTCTTAATTATTTTTATTGTCTTTCGAAATCTAATCGAAATTAACAATACGGTAATAAAATAAAACAACGCTAAACTGTGACGAGAACGACTGTAATCAAAATCGCTTTGATTTTAAGATTTCAATACGCATTGTACAAGCATATACAATACAGCTACTGCTGAACTTTAAAAACTGAAAGCCATTGCCGCTGATAATATGTTACGCAATTACCCCGGTGAAAACGGTAGCAAGGGCTTTATGCGGGAGAAGGAGAAACAAAATGTTGAGGCGCAACTTTTAAAAGGATCTATCCAGCGGTAGACTACGATCATAGTTATATCAGCCTTTATTGTTCCCTCTGCTGGGACACAGGCCTCCACTCGACTCTTCGAGAGGGAGTGGAATGTAACCACCACGCGGGCCCAGTGTGGGCTGGTAGATGTCACGTGTCTTCTAATTTTTGGTTCTAGGACATGCCGGTTTCTTCACCATGTTTTTCTTTACCGGTTTGAGAGTAGTGATGAAATTTTTTTTTTTTTGCTAGGTTCGAACTTGAGTTACCTCTAGGCCACTACTGCTTCTAACTGTGGACTGCGATAGGCTAAGTTAATTGGTTTGTGTTCTACATTACGTTGATCCAGTGGTGCAGTGCAGCCATTTCAAACATATTATATGTGGTATGAAGCGTTTAAGTACATACAGGATGGCAGGGACATCGACGGACAAACTGTAACCACGCCCCATAGCTTCGAAATTTTTCGTCGGTTATCTAAAAAAAAAATCTTCTGTTTCATAGAAAAGTGCAATACCTACGCAGTTAAAATTTATGGAACAGCAACATATTTTTTTTTTAATAACCGGCGAAAAATTTCGACGTTATGGGGCGTGGTTACAGTTTGCCCGTCGATGTCCCTGCCACCCTGTATATTAAAAACCCACAGCTAATAATAATTCCATATGGCATTCACAATTAATTAGACTAGACGACGATAAAAATCACGACGGATGTAAAGAAATACCTACTGTTAGATAATTTTATACAAAAAAAAAAGATAATTTACTCAATAAAGATAATTTAACACAAAAAAAAACAGGTGCTTATCAGATAATAGCACTAATTGGTGATGTACAGATAATTGCAGGTTACAAGTGTTAAAAGTATTGTGTTGGTACTTGACGACCTTACATACGCCACCGGCTGATTAAAATTATTCATACTATACCTGCTCGGAAAGTACAGACGCCAGCACATCAAGCTACCCGAAACTGTCAAATTTTCCCAATCAACCTAATGCTTTAGCGATAAACTTGAAAATCTATTAAATAAATTTGTAGTAGCTTTATGTGCAGGCGTCTGTACCTTAGGTATTATTTTTTTTTATGTGGCAGAATATACGTCATTACTGTTGTTCTGCGGGTCGAAAAGTGTATGAAAATCCATTATTAACGTGCTGTGTTTTTTTTTTATTTAGTGCGATTCAGTAGCTAACATATGATGTAATGCCAAAAGACAAAAAGTTTTTATCACCAAGAGCAAAATGATACTGGCCACATACTTTTGCTGATCATTCAAACCAATATTAATCTCCCTGGAAAAAGCATTACATTGAGTTTTAATACCTGTAACAATATAAATTAAAACTTCACTTAAAAAAAAATATTTTATTATCCGCGTAGGAATAATAATACATTTATGTACATGTGAAAAAAAAAAAACAAGCAAAAGAATCATAGGGCATCAAAAAATTCGTCCGCATCGCTGTCAACAGGAACAGTGCCCAAAAGGCTGGCAGCATTGCCACGTTGTATGGCGATGCTAATTCTTTGGGCAAGAAACAGGCCAGCCCTCTGGTCACGTGAAGAGTCGACTAACCGCTTGGCGATATCTCGATAAACCAAGTGGGCACTCGGACCCCATGGCCCTAGTGTTTCAACCCCAAACGGCTCGAAGATATAACTCCCAATCAGGCTGGAATATTTTCGCCGTTTGAGGTTTTCTGCACCAGCAGCAGCCGCTCCAGCACAGCCCACCGTGCTAGGAAGATGGGATGGCGCAAGGGTGTCGACACATGTTGCATCCCACACCAAAGGTCTGCCTAACTTCCAGGGCATTATGGTCATTCCGTCTGGTCTCTTTCCATCGTCGCGTGCCAGGCCGTTGGGTTCTAAAACAGCTGGCACCCCGGCGGTGACAAGAGCACGACGGATGATGTCATTAATGCTGGCGTGCCGTGCTATCCGACCTGCGCTCCTACTGCAGGATAGGCCATGGTGTCCGAGGCAGTCGACAGCTTCACCGCACTGACAGCGATGCGGAGCCCCACAAGGAGCACCCAAACGCAGACAGGTAGCGAGCCGGAAGGTGGTGTCACCCAGCATAGTGCCTATGTTGGGTGAAGGGAGTGCTTGAAGCCACAGCCCCGACTCCCACTCACCCACAGCCAGCAGGCGGGCACGCTCAGCAGTATTGGTGGACGTATTGATAAGTTTATTCCGTACCAACCTGCAGAGCGGCTCATCCCACTGTCTCTGGGAAGATGGGTTTACGGGCCGATCTGTATCCGGGCAAGCCGCTTTCCAGGCGTTCACCGCGTCGGTCAAGCAAGGCACTTCAGAGTCAACCAGGCAGGGGGCTAAAATTTTCCCGGTCAACTTTTCGGTGCTGTGGACAGAGGACAGGAACGCCGGTAAGCTAATACTGGTAATTTTGCGGACGCCGAGGCCACCAAAACGGATGGGTAGTGTGGCTTGAAGCCACGCTCGGTCGTCCAAGGCCACATTTAAAATGGTTGTTAAAGTGCTGCGGATAATGTGGTCAATTTTGTTCAACAGATGTGGTTGCTTCCATAAAGGGGAAGAACGTAGAAAATATATAAAATTTGGACCAAAACAACAGTATCTAATTAGGGTGAATGCCGAATGTAAATTAATTTTGGAGAGTCTGACCGAAATGTCGTTGAAATTTTTGATTTTTTCATCGATGAAAGGTGAAAAACTATCTTCTAAAATTGGGGAACCTAGGAGGTGTAGTGAAGTTTTGTCTAAAATTTTGATTTGTGGGGCTATTGCATTAAATTTATCTAGAGTCAATTGTCTGTCGGTTATGTCAGAAAGGTAAAGTTCACATTTTGAGGGGTTAAGGTCCAAACCAATGGATTGAAATTCCTGTTTGAGGAGATGTAAATCTTCCAAAACAGTGTCTACATTACCTCCTAGCGTTCCATCGTCCAAATACCACACATTAAATTTTGAATTTAGTTTCTGTAAAATTGGATGAATAGCTAAGCTGAAAATGACTGGCCCGAGAGGGTCACCTTGTTGGCATCCAACTGCAGATTCTAAAACATTGTCCTTGTATAATAATTTAGAGGGGTGCCTGTAGCACTGCCACATGAAACCATAAATTTCGGGTAGTTCCTTTTTGACTTCAGCCAACAAAGTGTCCCTGTTCACAGAGTTAAAGGCGTTCTTAACGTCAACCTTGAGGATGACCTCACCTTTGTTGGACTTTAAAAAGGTAGAAAGGGCATGCACAGCAGCCTCACAGCCCCCTTTCGAGCCAAAACCAAGCTGCAGGGGCTGAAACTTAGCTGTAAGCGATTCACTATACAGCTTACAGCATATTTTGGCTGCCGTACGCCTGTAGGTGCACCCAACGGCGATGGGACGAATACCGCCATCCTTCTTACGCAGGGCACACAGGTTGGCCCCGTACAAGACATCGACGACGGCCTCGTTCACACCGCCGGTAAGCATGAGGTTAATCATGGCCGCAAGCTCCTTCAAAAGCAACTCACCAGCTTCCCCGGCGCCTGAACTCAATAGATCCTTTAGATGTTGTGGAGTCAGGCCGTCGAGGCCGCCAGCGGAACCACTTCGGAAGGAGCTCACGGCTGCAAACAACTGGGGAGCCGAAACGTTGAGGAAGGTTGAATTTAGGTCGGGAGGGTTGGGGGGATCGGGGAAGGTGAGACCATCCGCAGGCGCTGGATGTTTACTCTCTAGAGCTGTTAGTGTTTCGGGAGAGTAAGGCGCCACCACATCGCTGCTGAAAAGTATCCTGGCCGCACCCCTGATGTCACCTTCACTTAATTTGGATTCCACATGTGAACATAATCCTTTTTGAGATTGGTTATGGAAAGCAGGTAATTTTGGATCTAAAATTAGGGCCGAATTGTTACAATTTTCTTTAATTTGGTTCGTTAACGTTTTTTTAGATGCCAAATTTTTTTGGACATGCAAAATCCTGTAAGGGAAGGTAAGTAATTGCTCCCAGGCACTTTGTGAGTTCTCCTGGGTCGCAAGACGGATACATTGCGCTAAACTCGCAGCAACAGATCGTCTCGCGCCCCGGGGAACTCTCTTTAATACAGGGGTAGAATTTTTTAATTTTGCTAGTATTTTCCAAAAACATTGTACTAGTGGTGTTGATGTTGGAGATGCGGCTGGGGGACACAATGGTACACTATGCGATTTGTGGATCTTGCCATAGTGTATCTTCAGCCCCCGTTCGCCTTTAAAAAAGCGTGCCTGTGAGCAATGTGGACATCTCACCAGCTGAACATCAAGCGATGTGGCAGGTTGACTAGCACAGTTTCCGGCGTCGCTACAGCCGGCATTGAACATATATATATAAACACAAACTTACAATAAAACTTACCTAAAAAATAATAATTTATAAACTATAATACACGCACTCAAAAAAATAAACTAAAATCACTATTTCTATTATTTACAAAATGTCACTATGAAATTGCCACGACAGTTGACGGCTGGGGCGCAGTCGCGCTCGGAGCCTGGGGCGCTGCGCATGCAGGGCGCAGCCTTCACACCCGTTGCCTTGGCTGCAAGCGTCGCGTCTTCGTCGAGGGAAATTTGTTAAAAATTGTAGATATAAACTTGAAGCAAAGGTCCATAAATTTCTTAAAAAGTCAATTAAAACTTATATGACTTGGGCTCTCCTGCGTAAAGTGATAATGATCTGGTTTGGTTTTAGGGTCCGAGTGATATTATTATCATCGTATTTTTGCAGTTGGCCATTATTGAAAGCTGGTCAAATAATAATTTGTTATTAATAATTTCTAATAATAAATATTGTGTTGTTTCAGTTGACAGCTTTCTTTGGGGAAAGTTGTTGAGTTTCATGAGCACATTGTACTGTATATTTTATTTGCATGACCAATGATGGACGTTGATTTAGGACGAATAATGATTTTAATGTTGAATAAATATGCGTACACCTTATAGGTATGTTACAGCGATCCTTATAATAACCATTTATGAACTAATATTTCACCTGTGACAAACAATAAATGAATTTGAATTTGAATTATACTAATCTAGATTTATCCTACTAATATTATAAACGTGAAAGTTTATATGGATGGATGGATGGATGTTTGTTACTTTTTCACGCAAAAACTACCAAACGGATTTGGATGAAATTTGGCACACAGATGGTTTATAACCAGGATTAACACATAGGATACTTTTTATCCCGATATTCTCACGGGATCGAAACTTATGCGGGTGAAACCGCGGGGCGCAGCTAGTTAATAATAAAGCTGAGAAGTTTGTTTAAACGCGCTAATCTCTGGAAAACCAAACGTAGTAAAAAAAAAAAATTTTGATCGCCCAATAATTTAGGAAAGCTATAGGTTATTTAACATTACGCTAGAACCCGGAGCATAGAAAAAAGAAAAACTTGAGAGGTGTCAAGGGACACCCGGATGGAACGAAGTATAATTGGCTTGCTTTCTATAAGAGAGAGAGAGAGACAGACAGACAGAGAAACACGGGCACGCCGCACGGCTTACAACTAGAGCAAAAAGTGTCGTTCCAACTTTTGGTCTTAATTTTTTCCGTCTAGCCCCCTTTCGCAACGCGCGATAAGGAACTTCGTTCCAAAAAAAGTCGGAAAGAACGTTAAGCAAAAACGAAGGAGGAGGACGAGGACCGAAGGAACAAGAAATTTCACGCGGACGAAATCGCAGGCAGAAGTTAATTTTATGAATAAAATTACAGGTATAGGTAGGTTCCAAATCATGCATTTATTCGACATACATTGTCATCGATTGCATGCAGTGGAGATGAGAATGTTGAGATGGATGTGTGGAGTGACGAGAATGGATAAAGTAAGAAATGAGTATATAAGAGGAAATTTGAAAGTGGCGCCAGTGAGGAAATCGTTTGGCTTAGTATGGGCATGTGATGAGAAGGTAGGAAACGCATGTGACTAAAAGAGTGATGAATATACATGTTGATGGATGGAGAGGGAGAGGAAGGCCGAAGAAAAGATGGATGGATTGTGTGAGGAATGATATGATAGAGAAGGGAGTAAATGATAGCGTGACGGTTGACAGGGGAAAATGGAAGAAGAAAACGTGCTAAGCCGACCACAAGTAACATGGAATAAGGGCAGGAAGATGATGATTCGACAAACATTGTCAATCATCCAAAATTAAAAAAAAAAATCGATCGTTATCAAAATAGTTTGAGAAATCGAAACTAACGACTGAGAGAAACTGACCAGTGATACGCGGACTTGTTTACCGAGGGAGAATGGGAGCGATTACTAACGAGTGTGTATTTTGAAAGAAAAGAAAAGAAAGAAAAATGCATTTATTTGCGGCAAACATGACGCATAAAAAAAAGGACATGAACACACAAAAAAAAAACAAGTTGGGGGTAAACATGCGTCACATGCGCGCCATGTGCGTCATTTTGAGGCCCGAGGCTCAGCCGACGGTCTTAATACACACGAGTTGGAAATCGCACTTTCTTCTGAGTGACATATGGTGCTTTATACTATACCTACGCGGAAAAATTTGGCCCTCCCATAGTAAATCAATCAGCTGGTAGTCAGTTTTGTAAGGGAGGGCCAAATTTTTTTTTCATATTTCGACCTATGTTCTTTGGGGAAAGTTGTTGAGTTTCATGAGCACATTCACCTACTTCAGGGTTGATACCCCCCTTCCGTTACACGCTGTATAGATTGAGCATACTTTACCGCGATGAAAATGATGATGACTGATATGTAACGACCTACATATTCAGTTTTTTAATAGTGTTCAAGAGGTCTGGGCCCGTATTCCCGTAATTTAAAACGTTCAAAATCTAGTCGCGGTCTAATCTCAGCGACAAACAAATGTCAAAAACTTGTCAAAATGTAGGGAAATTAGAAGTATTTTTTGACAGATTGAGACGGCGATCAGACTGTGAACGTTCTTAAAATTACGAGAATTGCCCCTCAGGTAGAATTTTATATTAGTAATAAATTCACTATTGTTGTCTGAAACATTATTTTATTATTTTTGTATTTTGTGTTTCACGAAATGTGTCCAAATAAACTTTTTTTCTTCTTCTTCTAAATAATAATAAAAGCAGACTATTACTGTCCCACTGCAGGACAAAGTCCTCTTCTCATACAGAGCAGGCATGACCAATTGATCACTATGCTTGCTCAAGACGGGTTGGCGATTTCAGCCTTATATTGACCATAAGTTTAGATTTCCTCACGATGTTTTTCCAGCACCGATGTCAGTAAAGTCCAATATAAATTCAGAAAATACATTGAAACGAAAAAGTCACATCGGTACTCGCCCAGATTTGAAACCACAACCTCGTGCATAACAGGCGCGGCCTCAACCACTGGGCCATCGCGACTATTAAAAAACGGTATAAAAAACCGGCCAAGTGCGCGTTGGACCGCTCTCAATGAAGGGTTCCGTAGGTCGGATGATTTTGTCCCAAGAACAAACTTAACATTGTAGTTGAAAAACCTGTTCTCCCATACATTCCAATTGCAAAAATGTAAGTTGGTCGACTATTACTCGTGTATTTGTGAAGCCTATTGTGTAGCTATGATAGTTTTAACTTTGTTATTATTATTGCCGTGAATTTTTTCACATATCCAAAAATAACCATTTCGCTGGTACGGGGTTTAACACTCGACTGTAACGAAAAAATACCACTTTAAAGTTTGCCTGAATCAAATAATGGTTTTCCCATACCCGCAATATTTCGAACGTCCTATCACCAACGACGCCCCACATCATGGGATAGATGAGAACACTTCACGTGTAGGGGAGGTAACTTTTTTTTTTCATGATTTTATTTTCTCTTTATCAGTGTGTTTAATATGTCATATTAAACACACTGATACTCAGAGACTCTTCAGAGTCTCTGAGCTAAGCCGCGGACAGACAGACGGACAGACATGTCGAAACTATAAGAGTTCCTTGTTGACTACGGAACCCTAAAAAACGGTAAATTCTGTGTGTAAAATTATATTGCGATTTTTCAGCAATTTTCAATAATTGTTCTTTAGAAAAATGAACAGAAAAAGGTCTTATATCTAAAATAGACATCAACAACAAATCGGGTGTAGCCTTTGAGGATGTAACAAAAAACAATGCGTAAGTATTTATAGCATTTATTTACTAAACAAATATAAATCGAGCCTTTTCTCTGTTCCGAGCTCAATATGGATAGGTGCTTCCAGTGTTCACGCGATACATGCCTGATCTGAAAGAACAAAAAAGGGTAAATCACACTAATATCATAAAGCCGAAAGTTTGTGAGTGTGTGTGTGTTTGTATGTTTGGTAGGTACTTCTTCACGCTCAAACGGCTGGTCCAATTTTGATGAAATTTGGTATGAACGTAGCTGACACCCTGGATTTACACTAATCCCGATATACCCACGGAATCGAAACTTATGCGGGTGAAACCGCGGGGCGCAACTAGTATTATATACTAGTTACTTTTCTTTTTAGTACAGCATTCCACCGTGTAAATTTTCTACTATTCTAATTATTGTTCGTATGAAATCTAATTTCCGTGATTTGCACCATTATCATTTCAGCCGAAAGAAGTCCACTGCTGGACATAGACCATGCCCGATTACTCTTCGACCTGGCCCGACTCTTCGGTGCATACTAAATGCCAATAGCATCGAGGAACCTATGCCGACTACTATCACCTGTCATCATCTGCCTAGCCTTCCCAACTATGTTGGGGTCGGCTTCCAGTCTAACCAGATGCAGCTGAATACCAGTATTTTACATGGAGCGACTGCCTATCTGACCTCCACAACCCAGTTACTGGGTAATACGATACCCCTTGGTAAGACTGGTTGTCAGACTTTCGGGCTTCTGACTACCCGTAACGACTGTCAAAGATCCACGAATGACAGCCGGGACCAACGGCTTAACGTGCTTTCCGAGGCACGGAGGCGTCTCGGTATGTAAAGATGGTCACCCATCCACAGACCAGTTATTGCCACGGGTCCCTCGTCTACTATCACCTGTCTGCCTCGCAAATATTTTTTGTAAAGAGCTATTTTACGAAGAAGGTATATGAACTTCTTGGTGCCTCTACGAACGAATATCAAGAACATTACTTTTGGTAGTAGATTTCAAATTGACTGAACTTGTTATAACGTAACAAGTAATTATAACTTACCCAGTTTTCCTCAAATCATCATTACCCATGCGCAGCTCGCGGCCGCGGCAGGTATTTAACGTGATTTGCGTTTGAGTTGTGCATTGTCTCCCAACCATATGATTGTAAGTGACAGTAGCAGCGAAGAACTCAACAGCACGATTGTGATGGCACAGGTGGCTGCTGCAACCAGGCTGGTTGGCACCACCGTTGGGGTAGAAGTCAGCGTTAGCGACGTTGGAGCCGATGCCGAGAGCACCAGAGTCTGAACCGCCATCGGTGTGGATAGCCTCCACGTAGACAGCGTCGTTAGCATTGACGCGGTTTGAGTTGAAGTTCCATAGGGGACCAGCAGGGTCTAAGGCTGTAAGAAAATAATTGATTTTAGTCTTACCTATATAATTTATACAATAACTGAGTATCTATCTAAGAATAAATGTCCAGATACGCTGTTGGAATTTTGAAAGAATGTGAATTGAGACATTGCTAGGGAATTTTATTGCGCAATTTCTTCCCAGCTAAAAACACCGGGAAAAGAGAAACGTTTCTGTCTTTTTTTACTTGCAACTTTCAAAAAGTACTCATTCTAGCAAGTAGTAAATAATTATTAACAGAGTTTGAACTTAAGTTCAATGTACCTGTAACACGCGCAGCTCTGCCAGTAAGCTCTCTTCCAGCGTTACCAACAACATGAGCACCCAAACTGAAGCCAACGATGTGCATTTGGGTGAAGGCATGACCAGTTACTCTGTTCAGGAATATCAAGAACTGTCCAAGACCACGACCGACATCTGGGACCCCTCTTGTGGCAGTCACGTAGTCGGATAACGCAAGACGTCTCCAGTCACAAACGATGACATTCACATCGCTCTTACGGAGGTAAGCTGAGGAGTTGACAAAATAAATCTTATAAGATCCTAAATAAATAAAAATGGTTAAAGTCCTGGGATCAGCTAAAGGTTCGTTAATTTTTGGTTCCAGAACTATAGGCCGGCCGCAGTCTGAGGTAGCAGTGCGGTGCAGGAGGGGTGTGGTGACGTGATGCGAGAGCTCAGTGATTCGTCAACTTGTGACAACTATCACCCCTCTCGCACCGCGCAACTACATTAGGCAACGTCTTAGTTAAGCGGTTGGCCTATAGTTAATTTATCCTTGAAAATTTTGTAAATGAGAAACCTTACAAAATTTTCAAGGATGTTGTGCAAACAGTACATCTGTCTACTTCGATAGTTAATTATCATTATTACGAGTATGGTGATTTTAACCACAAGCACAGAATACATAAGTGTAATTTTTGTCTCATCTAATTCATTGAGCAAAAATAAATCTTGTTCATTATTAGCCCAGAAGGTTTGTGTCCCAGCAGAAACATTATAGGCGTATTATGCTATGCTCATTATAACTAATCAAGAAATATTAACTCGGAAAAAAAAAGATTGGTTAAAATAAAAGATTGGTTTAAGTTTCAAACTCGAACCAATCTTTTATTTTATCTTTTCAAAAGCAGGTATTCTTACCATTTCTGATGATGGAGTTGGTAGAAGTATACTGATTGCTGAGCCAACCGTGAGCAATCACAACAGTGGGCAGGTTGGCATTGAAGTTGGACCTAGTGACGGAAGCTGCGTCATTGATCACCAAGGTCTGGGAAATGATCTGGTTACGTCTGTAATAAAGTTTAAATCAAAATGAATATAACTAATACTATGAGTTAACAGATCATCATTATTTAAGTCTAAGGACGACCACTGCTGCCGATCTATTCTGTAAAATCTCACCATGATAACTTTGGTTAAGTGAGCTGTCAACAGTGGCAATCCCTAAGGGTTGACAATGACTTAGGTGAAGTGAGCTCACTTCACTTAAGTTTCCACAGTGACTTTATTTATAGAATTGCACTACTATAAATAGCGTAAAGTATCACCAGATATCGGTAAATGTGGCGATGCTTTATGGAGACCCAGTGTCCTGATAAATCAATGGTCCAGCAGGCTTCTCGCGCATCCAGCGGATTCCAACAAACACAATTTTGATATTTGTCTGAAATAAATTGATCGATGAAATATCATGAGATTGAGCCGAGGATTTCTTTAGAAAGTTCTCTCTCTTCATAGGTATTCAGAAGCAAGATTCAATATAAAATACTCTATCAAAATATGTCACGTAGTCTTAAGAAGATGTATACTCTCCTAATACCAACTAGCTTTATAATTTGTAATAGGTATGATAACAAAAGTTAATAGAAATAATAATAATTCTAGAGATTTACTGACTATAAGATCACAATAAAAATTACACGCTCGCAATAAAAACCCAAGTGTTAAAATGCCCTGAAGCATAGTTATCATTAGCTTTCTTTTCTCCTTTTATAGCTCTCTCGAGCGCCACTTCATTCCCGTTGCTTCATTGATAACTTTATGAGACAAAGAAATAAAGTGAAGGAGTTTCTTATATAAGTAAATGTAGACAATCATGATATCTTATAAACTGGTGGAGATGGAGCCGATGACGAGAATTTTGATAAGATCACCTACGCTGCTAAAAATGCAGCGTGTATACTATGTGCGGGGTTTACCTTATAATATATTATTTTATATTTCCAAAAAGCACAAAACAACTTCAACTTTCCTTTAAAAATGTGCAACGGAACCCTACTGTAAGTAGTAAAACCTTAGCTTTACGAGAAAAAAAAAACCGATCCCCTAAATTTACTCTTTTAAAATTCACAGGTTTGAGAAGTCGTTTCCTATAGACTGCTGTAGTGTCCCAGACTATGTAAGTAGAACTACCGGTAAATAATTAAACTGACTGTGGAGTTCTCGGCACTTAACATGGCGGACATTTTCTATAGGTGTTTTATAGGTGACTAGATGCGTCCCGCACTTTCACCCGCATAGGTCTCAATACCGAGGGAATATTGAAATAAAAAGTATTCTATGTCCTAATTCAGGTTATGTTCTACTCATGTGCCAAATTTCATCCAAATCCGTTTAGCAGTTTTAGCGTGAAAGCACAAGCAAATATACAAAAAATCAAATCTTTTCCCTTTATAATATACTAGCTGCGCCCCGCGGTTTCACCCACATGAGTTTCGATCGCGTGGGAATATCGAGATAAATAGTATCCTATGTGTTAATCCTGGTTATAAACCAACTGTGTGCCTTTCATCTAAATCCATTCAGTAGTTTTTGCGTGAAAGGGTAATAATCATCCATCCATCCATACAAACTTTCACGTTTATAATATTATATAGTAGGAAGTTAAGACAAAGGTTTCAAACACATCCGGTGATCGCCAACACACGTGTAAAGGTATTTCCGTAAATAACTGGCGTGGGGAACTCACAAATAGGAGGGTATTTGTTGTCGGATGGAAGAAGAGCAGGATAGTCCTACAGACGCTTTTGAACGTGGAGATATTTTACACGTTGGCAGTGACATTGACGCGCAAACCTTAACCATGAGTTCAGCACATGACTCCCAGAACCCTTAGCGTAGAAATGTTTCGTCAATTCTATATCAAATTCAGCTGACGTCATAGCTTTCAGCCCGCTTTGGGATATGTGCAACCATGAACATGGCAAAGATAACAACAGACTTCAACAAAGATTTGGACCGCGGGGAATGCTTCGCGCTTCGGGACTTCAACCCCGGCGAGCAGATCTTCATATTCTACGGCGCGCGACCCAATGCCGACCTGTTCCTGCACAATGGATTCATCTACCCCAACAACCAGCACGACAGTCTTTCTCTATCGCTCGGCGTCAGCTCAAGTGACCCGCTGTTTCATAAAAGTATTCCACACATTTTGATCTACGCGGTCGAAATTTATGGAACAACATGATTCTCATGTACTGAATCCATGATAACAGGTTGCGCATCGATGTCCCTGCCACCCTGTATTCACGATTACCCAAGTCTGGAAGAGCTTCACCGTCATCCTACCGATTAAAACTTTACACTTCTCCATTTTCCATCCAACTGGGACTAACCATACCAGAAGGTAAATTCTCCTAATTTAAAACGTTAACATCTAGACGCAGTCTCATCTCGGCGACAAACAAATATCAAAACCTTGTCAAAAATGTAGGGAAATTAGAGGCATTTTTGGCAGATTGAGACTGAGATCAAACTGTGAACGTTCTTAAAAATACGAGAATTACACCTTTGATCCCATTAAGATACCTACATAAATCAAAAGGTAAAGAATCTAACCTGGTATACAGCAGATACAAGTTGTTAGCTGGATCCCTGCTTATTTCATTGAGGAGTTCCATGTCAGGTTCAGCCTCAAGGTCCACGGTGTGCATGACGCCCTCGCCATCAGGAATTTGGACATATCTTGAGTACTCATGTTCTTTCTCTTGTTCTGCTACCGGCACCGCTGACGCAATGTATGCTGGAAAAGGTATTTACCAAGCTTAGAACTGGAATGGTTAGTTCGAGAATACATATCAACATCTGCCTAGCGTTTCTCCACTACCCAGTTACTGGGTAATACGAAACCCCTTGGCAAGACTGGTTGTCAGAGTTTCGGGCTTATAACGACCACGAATGACAAAGACCACGACACTTGGTGGATACCAATGACAGCCGGGACCAACGGCTTAACATGCTTTTCGAAGCACGGAGGGGTCTTGGTACATAATGATGGTCACCCATCAACGGACAAACATCGATCGACCCGTGCGGCTGTTATTACTTAGCTACAAATCCCTCGTTCTTTCGAGAATACATAATAACATTTAATTTGGGTGTGGTGCTGTCTTGTTCGCGTTGGACTTCATGGCCCCTGATCTTAAAATGGTGGACATGTGACATGTCCAACCCGCACTGGGTACGCATGGTTCCCACGATGTTCCGGCTCCTGGGACATAAGGCCAGTTTTCTTAGAAATAAAAGCAGGAAGTAATAAATACAAAACACTTCTGTTAGAAATAAGGATTCCTGGGAATGTAACCAGAAAAGGGAACAAAACGACATACCATTCCAACAAAGCCACAACTAAGAGCTTTAGTGAAAAAAAAAAAAACAACAGTAACAACATACCGGTAGAAACTAAAACCAGCAGTAGTACCCTTCGCATTGTTGCAATATCCACATACTAATATATCTGATATTATGCATAACTTGCTATTTATCTTCCTTGGTATTTGTTTTTTTTTAAATTATCATTCATGATTGTGATGATATATTATTTTAATCTTATCCAATTAATGTTTTAAATCGTATTGTTTTGGAAGTGTTTCTTATAATGTGATAAACATATATTGGCTAACGCTACCGGTCCCTGCTTGCATTAAGAGATAATTAATTAATCAAAACATTTATCGACCCCTAATGAGTAAACTTAAAAAAACCAGTAGAGAAATAGTTTTTTTTTTTTCAAAATCTAGTCGCAGTCTCATCTCGGTGACAAACAAATGTCAAAAACTTGTCAAAATGTAGGGAAATTAGAAGTATTTTTTGACAGATTGAGACTGAGATCAGACTGTGAACATACTTAAAATTACGAGAATTGCCCCTCTTGTATGATGTTCGTGCAGGTACCACACCTGAAAACTAATCTCTTTTTGTTCATAATGATTGTTGTTATCGAAAACAAACTATCATCACAAAACTCTTAATCCGTGATAAAAACTGTGATTTTGATCATTTTATGTGACGTTTAATTATGAGTGTACCTTGTACCTATTTACGTATATCAATGGCATTTATTTCTTAACAGTGAGATAAGTAATGTAATTATGTATGCATGACGGGTTGTCCTGGGGCGGGTTCTGCACCTGTTCTGCAGGTGCAGAAACCGCCCCAGGACAACCCAGGACAAAAACCTCAAACGGCGCAAATATAACAACCTTATTGGGAGCAATAGGTTTGACCCGTTTGGGGTTTCAACACTAGGGCCGAATGCTCATCGAGTATTTCGGGACATCGCCAAGCGGTTGGTCGACTCTTCTTGTAACTAGAAGGCTGGCCTATTTTTAGGCCAAAGAATCAGCATTGCGATCTAACGCTGCCAGCCATTTGGCATTGCCTCCCTATATTTAATATAACATTGAATTAAATTAATAATGTATTCTTAAATATAAATAAACTAGCTGACCCGGCAAACGTTGTTTTGCCATATAAATTATTTCTAGCTGCCCGGCGCTACGTCGTTCGCGTGGTGTCCTACCCTCTACCCTACTCCTACCCTACTCCTACCCTACTCCTACCCTGCTCCTATCCTACTCCTATCCTACTCCTATCCTACTCCTACCCTACTCCTATACTAGTTCCACCCTACTCCTACCCTACTTCTACCCTATTCCTAACCTACTCCTACCCTATTCGTACCCTACTCTTACCCTATTCCCACCCTACTCCTAACCTACTCCTACACTACTCCTACCCTACTCCTACCCTACTCCTAACCTACTCCTACCCTACTCCTAACCTACTCTTACACTATTCAAAACCCTTAATTTAATACGTGCTTCAATTCGAGTGGATCCGAGTCTACCGTACCGAAGGGACGATCGTCAAATGTTTGACAGGAAAGTAGGTAGAACAGTTTATATGGGAAAATGAAATAGTTGTTTTTACAATCTTCCTCGCAAGTTTTCCATATTTTCTCACCGTTTAAACCTTCCTTAGACTACGACAGACATTTCAAAACCCAAATCAGCTAAATCAGCCCAGCCGTTCTCGAGTTTTAGCTAGACAAACGAACAGCAATTGATTTTTATATTATACTAGCTGACCCGGCAAACGTTGTTTTGCCATATAAATTATTTCTAGCTGCCCGGCGCTACTTTGTTCGCGTGGTGTCCTATCCCCTACCCTACTTCTACCCTACTCCTACACTACTCCTACCCTACACCTACCCTACTCCTACTCTACTCCTAATCTACTCCTACACTACTCCTACCCTACTCCTACCCTACTCCTACCCTACTTCTACCCTACTCCTACACTACTCCTACCCTACTCCTACCCTACACCTACCCTTACTCCTACTCTACTCCTACACTACTCCTACCCTACTCCTACCCTACTCCTACCCTACTCCTACTCTACTCCTAACCTACTCCTACCCTACACCTACCTTACTCCTACCCTACTCCTACCCTACTCCTACCCTACTCCTACCCTACACCTACACTATTCAAAACCCTTAATTTAATACTTGTTTCAATTCGAGTGGACCCGAGTCTACCGTACCGAAGGGACGATCGTCAAATGTTTGACAGGAAAGTAGGTAGAACAGTTTATATGGGAAAATGAAATAGTCGTTTTTACTATCTTCCTCGCAATTTTTCCATTTTTTCTCGCCTTTTAAACCTTCTCTAGACCTCCACGAACATTTCAAGACTAAGATAAGATAAATCCATTCAGCCGTTCTCGAGTTTTAGTGAGACTAAAGAACAGCAATTGATTTTTATATATATAGATAGATTATTATCGCTGACAATTTGCTTTAATCGAAGCACGTCCAAAATGAAATGACCGCATGAATGACATACCAACATGCTTGTACTGTCTACACTGAAAAAGTTTCAATTTGACAGCAAAACAAACAAAACAACAAACGAAAAAAAACGAAACAACAAAATGATACGCCATTTATTGAATTAATTTGTTACAAAAAATGTGATAAATGAAGAACCGCTCAACCGATTTTGTGCAAACTTCACATAAACCATCTACTAAATAGTCCGAACAAAGCCTAAACATTTGGTTTGGATAGGTGAGCCCGTTCTTGAGTTATAAAATTACAACGAAAAGTGGCATTAATTTTTATATATAGATAGACATGAATTTTCAGAAAATTATTCCACTTCCAAAAACCGTGTATCAGACACACAAATTCATCTCCAACCTAACTGAAACTACAGACAGGAAAACACGTGTTTCTCCGAAACTTTTACCAGCTGGAGTGTTGATTATTCCTTAGTTAAGTGTTGATTATCCTTAAGTAAACAATCTTCCCCTCTTAGTTTCATGACGTCATTGTGGAAGAAACCAATAAAACAGAAAATGAAAAAGTTTTCTTTAATCAGCAACTTGTGACCACTAGATCTTAGATGAAAGTTTTCGTGGAGATAACTTAAAATTATGTTTCCAGCGTCTGTCACGTTTCATTGTGTCCAGTGCAGTTTGCAGAATCTTTTTATTTAAGAGGGTAAAGTTTAATTAAACTAGTAAACGAGTAGTCGTATTGAGATTAAAGTGGTTATTTATAATTTGTTGTGAAAGTACTCAAATATTAAATGATTATAAAGTGGCTTTATATTTCTCATTAAAAACACATTTCAGGACTCATGAAATGATAAAAAAAATCTGTAAGTGGTTTGTACAAACACTATTACACGTCAATCATGTTTTTAAAAACTAAATGAGGTCGGCATTTAGCTAGCCTGACTCAGTAATCCAATCAAAAACTTGAATCTACTTTTACATTTCAACTCTAGTCTAACGAGTTTTGTAATGTGGTCGACGCAACGTGATCCAAATAAACAAATGAAATACGTCCCGGATGACACCGAGATAAAATCAATAACATTTACGAAGTTCGTAAGCAGGGTCTAGTGGGACGTGCCGGCAAGTGGGTGCTGCTACCCTTCAACCTTACCCTAACACTGGTAACTCTCCTCTGGCCTCGAATACGAATCGTCACATAATGAGACCGTGAAAAACACTCGCTCCTCACAACTCCTCAGTCCGCAAGCCATCAGCTACAAAACGAATCAGACACGCAAACGCATACGCGCAATTACAACTCCTAATCTTGTTGTAATAGAGACGATTTTCCTATCAGTTCCAATAAAAACACTGGAGTAACACTTTCCCGAATCGCTATTTGATATTCTGATAACATTTGTGAAATAATAGGAGATGCTCCGGTTCATGTGCGGAGACACCCATTTAATGTTTGGCGAAATTTGATGAAAATACTAAGATGGCGCTTTGAGCATCGAATGACTGCATTTTGACGAGTCTCTCATAACGCTAAAAGTTTCGTAACTAGTTTCCAGACATCTGACATGAGAGCACTTTGTGACTACGCTTCTATAATTTAAGTTTGAATTACTTATTACAGTAACGTTGTAAGAATACGTTATTTGAAAAATGTAGCAATATATTCATAAACTGTGTCCCGTTGAGTGCATATAAACAAATATTTCATTGTCTACGATGGAAAATGGTTATTTATGAAATTGTCAAGACTTTTATATCCACGAACGCACATCGAGTTTTGATAAAGTTCTACATTGTACTTACCGTTGAGACTCTTAGGACAAAGCCGACGCATTGTATTGAATTCGCGTGTCACAGAATCGTTTCGCAATCGCGTATTGGTTTACATGTATTGTCTTATTATTTATTAGTGCGTCTATCATGCTCGGGTGCTATACGTTTTTAACTGACTTCTAAAACGGAAAAGGTTCTATGTATGTTCTTCTGTAGGTATATATTTTTTATGTATGTCCTTCCAGATTTTCATCAATTGTGGGCCGATTTTGAAAACTCTTATATTTGGTAGAGGACGAAGGTAGAAGAAGCTTGCGCGGTGGTCCCATATAAATTTTATTAACTTTGCTTGGGTATTTTTTTATTTAGGTTCAATATTACGTATTTAATCCATTTGGTGTGTGTTGATGATGTTATAAAACTTCCGAGTTGGAGTGGGGTAGGTACCATAATAAAAAAGTGAAAAAAAAAACATTGATACAAAAACAAAACAACCGACTTCCAACCTTCCTAAAATCCTTCCCTTCCTTTTTTCCAAGTGAAAAATAAGTTTATAGTACTGTGTGACCACACTAAGGTCACGCTTTTTTGTGACTTATGTAGTCTTATGTGAGTACGTAGTGTTTTATTTTACAGAAACAAACCAAAGGCTATTTCACCATTGCCAATCACCAATACAATAGCGGCAGCGCGACACTACAACCAAACCAAAAATCTTTACAAGGAATATGATTTTTCCGCGAAAACCATATTCTGTGGGGTGTGCAGTAAATATTCATGAATACAAGCGTGCAGTTTGGGTACAGTATTATATGCGACCGCATAAGAAAGCGGTTGAATGCAAAGTGCGCTCCAGAGAGACCCGCCATCGATTCTTCGTCATTATCGATGCATGGCTGCTACAGTGCGGCTACAAATTTTAAAGTTCCGTTGGTATAAAAGTTGAAAATCTTTTTTTCATAATAATATTGAATTGGTATACCTTTAAGTATTTTTTTTTTGTGCTGTTTGTATTTGTATTGCTGAGTGGAAGCCATCTTGTTGTATGAAGATGTTTTCGAAAAAAAAACCCTTTTTATTTCTTTCTTTTCACATGAGTGAAAGCTTAACTCATATTGGTTCCGGGATTAAAAATCCTAAAAGATTCTCTAGAAATGTCAACTTGCAAAACCCACGCATTGTCGAATGGTTTTGACGTAACTTTTAATAAAATCAGAATATTTTTGAGTTTATTGAACTACATACCTGCCCATGATAATAAGAGAATATGTCTGAAATAAAAGAATATTCTCCGTTCCCCGTCCTCTTCTTTTTCCGTTTTCTACCCAAGAATCAAATTAAAGAAGAAACTCAAACTCAAAAAGTTAGAAGAATGAACCTTATTGATTTTTTAACTTAAACTGCACTTTAATTGGGTAACACACTATCAATCACAATCTGAATCATTTTGAAGGATATTGCTAATCCATTGCTTCATATGTTCGAAAAATTTGTCTGCTCGAAAAATAACGCAATGAATGTTGTTGAATTGTCAAAATGAAAGCGATTGCTACTAATAGTGTGTCACGCATTTTTTTTTATTGACTATGGGCTCACTCTTGACCTCAATCCAGCCCAGAGGCAGGGATGAGATCTATGGTGGAACGAGCTTACCCAGAAGAAGCCTATTCACTCTCGCCTTGAAGAGATTCGGGTTGTATGAACTCGGGAAAGCTTGTACGTAATTGAAAAATGTATTTATAAATTAAATTCCAAATGTAATTAAAACAAATCCCTAATGTTTATCCGTTCATTTTAATAGAGTTTTCAAATTCAAATGAAGTCTATTTAAATTAAAACCCAAACATACAACAATAACAAAACAATTCAAAGTTCAATTATATCGGCTTTGTGCTATGACATCTTTATTTAATTTAAATTGTTATTAGAGGCATTCAGTTGGTGTTATTGCAAGATCAGCTATAAAAGTAATAAAAGCTTTTTGATTATTAAACTGTATTAATATGATTGTTCAGCTTTTTTATTAAATTCGTTTACTGCAACTATTTTAATCAAGTCTTGTCTCAACAAAGGTACAGATAGTTTTAATAACCTTTGGCCCTTTTAGTACCGACACGATCGATAGATGACGTTGTCCCATCTCTGAGAATTGCTGAATCGTGCCATGGTTTCGTCACCAATTTTCACATTAGCGAATATTTAAAATGAATGAACTGAAGAATGGAAGAAAATTGTAACAGAAATAGGATTTTTTCAAAATTCGTTTTTTTACTGACTTCCTAAATAGAAAGATAATATTTTTTTACATACCTATAGGTAAGATTTTTTTTATTGTGTTCATCATTTCTTATAGTAATATAGTGCTAACATGTTGTTAACTGCACCAATAAGCGAATGTTTCAATAAACCTAAACTCGACCAATATTGATGAATATTTTTTTTATTTTTTTTGTATTGGTTGCCATCTTATTCCTACTGTGGTGGTTTACTTCATTTTTTTTAGCTGTGGTGTCAAAGCTTTACTCGACGGTACCTACACTGATCAATATTGATGAATATTTTTTTTTTTATGTTTGCTATCTTATTCCTACTGTGGTGTTTTACTTCCTTCATTTTTTTTAACTGTGGTGTCAAAAGCTTTACTCGACGGCACTTAATGTATTGAAACCTCACGATCCATAACTAACAGAAGCATATTCCTCGGTTCCTTTATGAAATTCTCAAGACTTTTATATTCACGAACGCACATCGAGTTTTGATAAAGTTCTACATTGTACTTACCGTTGAGACTCTTAGGACAAAGCCGACGCATTGTATTGAATTCGCGTGTCACAGAATCGTTTCGCAATCGCGTATTGGTTTACATGTCTTATTATTTATTAGTGCGTCTATCATGCTCGGGTGCTATACGTTTTTAACTGACTTCTAAAACGGAAAAGGTTCTATGTATGTTCTTCTGTAGGTATATATTTTTTATGTATGTCCTTCGAGATTTTCATCAATTGTGGGCCGATTTTGAAAACTCTTATATTTGGTAGAGGACGAAGGTAGAAGAAACTTGAGCGGTGGTCCCATATAAATTTTATTAACTTTGCTTGGGTAATTTTTTATTTAGGTTCAATATTACGTATTTAATCCATTTGGTGTGTGTTGATGATGTTATAAAACTTCCGAGTTGGAATGGGGTAGGTACCATAAGAAAAAAGTGAAAAAAAAAACATTTATACAAAAAAAAAAAACAACCGACTTCCAACCTTCCTAAAATCCTTCCCTTCCTTTTTTCCAAGTGAAAAATAAGTTTATAGGACTGTGTGACCACACTAAGGTCACGCTTTTCTGTGACTTAAGTAGTCTTATGTAAGTACGTAGTGTTTTATTTTACAGAAACAAACCAAAGGCTATTTCACCATTGCCAATCACCAATACAATAGCGGCAGCGCGACACTACAACCAAACCAAAAATCTTTACAAGGAATATGATTTTTCCGCGAAAACCATATTCTGTGGGGTGTGCAGTAAATATTCATGAATACAAGCGTGCAGTTTGGGTACAGTATTATATGCGACCGCATAAGAAAGCGGTTGAATGCAAAGTGCGCTCCAGAGAGACCCGCCATCGATTCTTCGTCATTGTCGATGCATGGCTGCTACAGTGCGGCTACAAATTTTAAAGTTCCGTTGGTATAAAAGTTGAAAATCTTTTTTTCATAATAATATTGAATTGGTATACCTTTAAGTTTTTTTTTTTTTGTGCAGTTTGTATTTGTATTGCTGAGTGGAAGCCATCTTGTTGTATGAAGATGTTTTCGAAAAAAAAAACCCTTTTTATTTCTTTCTTTTCACATGAGTGAAAGCTTAACTCATATTGGTTCCGGGATTAAAAATCCTAAAAGATTCTCTAGAAATGTCAACTTGCAAAACCCACGCATTGTCGAATGGTTTTGACGTAACTTTTAATAAAATCAGAATATTTTTGAGTTTATTGAACTACATACCTGCCCATGATAATAAGAGAATATGTCTGAAATAAAAGAATATTCTCCGTTCCCCGTCCTCTTCTTTTTCCGTTTTCTACCCAAGAATCAAATTAAAGAAGAAACTCAAACTCAAAAAGTTAGAAGAATGAACCTTATTGGTTTTTTAACTTAAACTGCCACACTATCAATCACAATCTGAATCATTTTGAAGGATATCGCTAATCCATTACTTCATATGTTCGAAAAATTTGTCTGCTCGAAAAATAACGCAATGAATGTTGTTGAATTGTCAAAATGCTACTAATAGTGTGTTACGCAATTACCCCGCTGCTTTGACGAGATATTTATAAGTTTTTTTTTTTTATTGACAATGGGCTCACTCTTGTCCTCAATCCAGCCCAGAAGCAGGGATGAGATCTATGGTGGAACGAGCTTGCCCAGAAGAAGCCTATTCACTCTCGCCTTGAAGAGATTCGGGTTGTATGAACTCGGGAAAGGTTGTACGTAATTGAAAAATTTATTTATAAATTAAATTCCAAATGTGATTAAACAAATCCCTAATGTTTATCCGTTCATTTTAATAGAGTTTTCAAATTCAAATGAAGTCTATTTAAATTAAAACCCAAACATACAACAATAACAAAACAATTCAAAGTTCAATTATATCGGCTTTGTGCTATGACATCTTTATTTAATTTAAATTGTTATTAGAGTCATTCAGTTGGTGTTATTGCAAGATCAGCTATAAAAGTAATAAAAGCTTTTTGATTATTAAACTGTATTAATATGATTGTTCAGCTTTTTTATTAAATTCGTTTACTGCAACTATTTTAATCAAGTCTTGTCTCAACAAAGGTACAGATAGTTTTAATAACCTTTGGCCCTTTTAGTACCGACACGATCGATAGATGACGTTGTCCCATCTCTGAGAATTGCTGAATCGTGCCATGGTTTCGTCACCAATTTTCACATAAGCGAATATTTAAAATGAATGAACTGAAGAATGGAAGAAAATTGTAACAGAAATAGGATTTTTTCAAAATTCGTTTTTTTACTGACTTCCTAAATAGAAAGATAATATTTTTTTACATACCTATAGGTAAGATTTTTTTTATTGTGTTCATCATTTCTTATAGTAATATAGTGCTAACATATTGTTAACTGCACCAATAAGCGAATGTTTCAATAAACCTAAACTCGACCAATATTGATGAATATTTTTTTTATTTTTTTTGTATTGGTTGCCATCTTATTCCTACTGGGGTGTTTTACTTCATTTTTTTTAGCTGTGGTGTCAAAGCTTTACTCGACGGTACCTAAACTGACCAATATTGATGAATATTATTTTTTTTTGTTTGCTATCTTATTCCTACTGTGGTGTTTTACTTCCTTCATTTTTTTTAACTATGGTGTCAAAAGCTTTACTCGACGGTACTTAATGTATTGAAACCTCACGATCCATAACTAACAGAAGCATATTCCTCGGTTCTTTTGGTCAAACAAAACATAAGTATCAAATAGGTCCGACTACGTATACAATAAACACAATCTTTAAGAGGGATTTATTGTTAACTTTCATTCATGTTTTAACCTCAACTTTACGATTTTCTATTTTCGCTTTTATGTAGGTACGAGTACATGTACCTATATTCAAAATCAAAAGTCATTTATTCAAATTAGGCTGAGAATCAGAACTTTTCGAACGTCAAAAGTACATAAGACAGTCCCCCAAAACGCCTGCCCTTCAAACTTTATTTGTTTATAAACTGTGCCTTTAATTATTATGGTTTTAGCCATTTTAATTAAAGTAAATAAATAAATGATCAATCATAAAGTTAAGCTCACTGACTTACAGTTTGCGTTACTGACTAGTATCAAAATTAAAATCTCCCAATAAAACTCTATCACAAATTACAATACATTCTCTCTCCCATTATCTCGACGTCATAATAATCAAAAGGGGTCAGTTTGAACAACAAAATATGCAGGGGTCAACAAGGAAACGATCAGCACTCGATTACCGCCATGCCCAATGAGGGTCTAGTGGCGGTTGATTTGCCAACCTAAGTGATATTGTAGACCCTTTCTTATGCGAACAGGCAGATGCGGATGATGTTAATTGCCGCCATATTATTATTGACCAGTATGAATTTGGTTTTGTCAGATTTAAACATGAAAATAGTTATTTCCTTCAAATCAGAGGTTAATTTTATGGAAGAAAAGAAAAAAAATACGTTTATGTGCGGTAAACATGACGCAAAAAGAACATAAAACCCAAAAAACAAAAAAGAAAGGGTTGGGGGAAACATGCGTCACATCCACGCAAAACTGCTAAAGCTCAGCATTATGCTGCTACCCTATGAGAGACAGACGCTGGTTTTCAGCGACAGCCGGCGTCGACGCAATGACATCGTTCTGTACAACCTACAATTATTAGGACGCTGTACCGATACAGCGTACTTGAAAAAAATAATTGTGATAGAATATACTAAACAGGAGTATAAAAAAAGGAAATCTACATGCTATGAGAATATCATCCTCAATAAATAATGATGATGATTATGTAATGTTACTGGGAAAACAGCTGGTTTATTCTGTAAACATCTCACCGTGAAAACTTAGGTGAAGTAAGTTGTCATTCCACCATATGCTAGTGACACTGTTGTCAGCTACTAGAGCAGTGGGGGCCTAGAGATAACCGCCTCGACAGACGAGATGTAGGTCATGCGCTCGAACGCAGACAGACACTACTTTGTGTAAATAATTTCCTCACCGCTGCTCTTAAAACGGTGAAGGTGTAGGAACAAAAATGGGTACTAATTAATTAATGTAATTAGTCGCCATTTTTTTTTGTTTTGTAACACCTTGGAATGTAACAGGAAGAAAAAAACATTCGTTACAGTCAACCACTAAACGACGAGTCCTGGAGTAGAGACCGCGTATCGGCAAGCATAGTGTGGGACGCCCCCCAGCTAGATGGACGGGCGACCTGAAGAAGGTAGGGACAGACTGAATGCAGAAGGTGGAGGACAGGGTGTTGTGGCGCAGCCTGGGGGAGCCCTATGTCCACTAGTGGACTGCGATAGACTGAGTTGAGTGAACCACTAAAAATGTTACTTGTAAAATATGAAAACACAACGAAAAAACTTAGTCAAAATACGACAACTTCCATCCATCCATATCCATACTACTACTATAAATGAAATTTGACAGATAGGTAGCGGGACCTGGAGAACGTCATAGCCTACTTTTCGTCCTGGATATTTGTATGAAAGAACGATGATATACACTCAAACGAAACAACAGCTAATATGAACATAAAAATTCCTTTAAAATACGACATCATAAATAAAGCACCATTATTTCCTTAAAAACCCAAGGAAAAACGGTTGTTTGTTATCCGGGGAATAAGTTTCATAGTACGTGCGCCTTCAGGACCAACTGTTCCCCGTGGAACAGGGGGTTAGAGAAGGGACTGCATACCCCTTTCACTTTCTGTATCGCCTTTATAATAATAGGTACTATTACTACTACTCTAAGTTTTAAAGTCGCCTAAACAATTAGTTCGATATTTAGCAAAAGTCCTATAAAAACTTATCAACCTTTAATTGATGGAGACTTTTTTTAATAAATGAACCTATAAAAACTTTTTGCATCTCTTCGAGAGGGATTCATTCATTCATCTACGACGCGGGCCCAGTGCGGGCCCGCGTCGTAGATGAAGATTGGTAGATGTCATACATGTCTTCGAATTTTATGTTCTAGGACATGCTGGTTTCCTTCCTTCACCATTTTGAGAGCAGCGGTGATGAAATTAGGTATTTACACAAAGTAAAGTGCCTGACTGGGTTCGAACCTACGAACTGTGTCTATGTACTTGTAAGTTGGGGCCACTAGGCCACCACTGCTCTCTGACGATTGAATAATTGGCCCTACATTGACAAAAGGATGGAAAATCCTTTAAACGTTGTCTCTGAGGTGTTCACAGTACAAAGGTACTCCGCATTGTGTTGCAGTTGTCGAAAGCTTTGAGAAATTTCAAATCTACACATTTCAATACTTTGAAGCGAACAGCTCAAGTGCCAGGTAGACAGAGGAAACTAAGGATACATTTTATTTTATTTTTTTAAAGTAAGCACACAAACAGTAGGTACTGTCACTTACAATTCAAATGAATTAACATCTAAAATTGGCATTTCAGTAACCATGCAAATAACCGAAGGCCAATTCCCGTAATTATAAACGTTTAATATCTACTTAGTCGCAATCTTATCTCAGCTACCATTCATGTCAAAAATGTAGGGTTTTGACAGATTGAAACCGAGATCAGACTGTGAACGCTCTTAAAATTAGGAGAATGACCCCTCATACTGTGAACTTTTCTAAAATTACGAGAACTGCCTCCCTGGTATTCATGACATATGAATAATATAGACAAAGGAGAAAAAAATAAAGTGTATCTAGTAGACCAAAATGTAGAACACTATAAAAAAAAAACAATTTGAGTTACATAGACGTGCACTGCTCGCACTGTTTAAATAGGGAACGTCTGAAGTGAAATCCTCCCTTTTGTCCCTACAATGAACTAGTCATCTCTGAATAAATTTGTTTGTTCAAACGCAGCCGGCTTTTAATTAAAATCACCAAGTGGAAAACTGCTATATTTATCACACAAAAGAGCCATTAACAAAAACCGTGCGAGCAACAACTTTCCAATTGAATAGCAACAAAAACTGCTATAATGGCCGACTGTCTGGGAAGTTATTTCAGAAATTATCCCCAGCTGGTAGGTTTAACCCGAACACTCATGTGTATAGTTTTTGCCGGATTTTGGTGCCGCCAGAAGTCCGAAAATCTGTTGTATTAGTAAAGCAATTTGTCCTGGGTCTGCTCGCCGCCAGCGAACTTTTCTAATCTAAACTGTTGGCCCCGCGTTCAATCTTCGTGAAAACTCGCTTGCAGTCGTACGAACCAGCGTATAGATGCGCGGCTAAAAACTTATGACTTTAATCGATAATGACAGTATTTTCCTAATAATTTGGTACCTACTTATAAATGTACCTGCGCAGTAACACAAATAAAAATAAAGAAAATATCTATATCTACATACATATCTATACATATAATAAAATAGTAACGGAGTCAAAACTGTACATTGAATATTTTTGAAATAAAGTTATTGCTACGAGGTCCGCAGAACGAGTCTGATGTCGAAAATATAGTTTTTAGAATTTTTGTCAGGTTGTCTGTTTGTTTGGATGTATGTTCCAAAACAGTCGAACGGACTTTAATTAAATTTGGCACACGGATAGGTTATAACCTATAGGGTACTTTTAGGGTAGTACTTTTAATCCCAGTAGTACGTTCCTGTGGGATATTTCCCGATATCCACGCGGGCCAAGACGGGACAAAAGCAAGTCGTTAATATAAGCGTACCATCACCAAAAACAAAACAGAATTAGAATCTTAATCCATCTATAATTCGTGACTTCAGGTACTTTGTACCTCCTTACAAAGGTAAACAAAATAATCTGTTACAGATAAAATATCGGCTATTTCTTGTAAAAATATCCTGTTTTCATCACGTATAATATAGAAAAAACTATCGATAAAGATGGCTACACAGAAATTGTATTAACACCGTGTTTTGGAGCGGCTCCACCAATTAGCGACGTTTCTCTAAATTGCCAAATAATAACCTCATCAGAAAAACGTTGTTTTCGTGACGTATTATCTAGTTTTTGACGTGCGTATATGACCAGCGTAACATAAATAAATTGACAATTGAACGCAATGGGTTTTATTTTGACAGTTCACCGACGTTCATTGCGTTATTTACGTTGTTAAGCAGACACATTATTCAAACTTAAGGAGCAATGGATTACCAGTATCTTTCAAAATGATTCAGATTGTGACTGAAAGTGTGAGACGCAATTAGGGTGCAGAGGCGCAATTCTAGTAATTTTAAGAACTAATCTATCAAAAATACCTCTAATTTCCCTACATTTTTGACATTGATCGATGCTGAGATGAGATTTTGTGACTACATTTTGAAAGTTTTTAATTACGAGAATTGTCCTTCAGGGCCGTAATTCTCTATGACACAATGAACAAAACCGCGCGAAATCAACGCAAGATTGGCGGGATTAGCTGAGGAATTGACGTGGTTTCGAAGTAAGGAATCGGTAAGTGTTCATAGGGCCTAATTGTATTAATGTAAACGTAGCAAAAGTAGTATGTAAGAATTATAGCAGGTGGCGTTCTGTAGTTTCTGCCTAGCCCGGGAAGAAGACGTGAGTAATTTATGTATGTATGTTGTATGGCATCTAGTCTTTTAAGATATATGTATGTAATTTTTTTTTTTCGGATAATATAAGCCGTTAAATTTTGATCGTACTCATCATTATGATCAACTTTTACTACAGGACCAACCCTGAAATCGTGAAAAAAAATCGTTGGTCCCTTAGTAAAAGTTGTTCATAATGATGAGTACAATGACCCCTTTTAAGGATTAAAACGATCAACTTTAACGGTGTATAGTTTTGTTGAGCATACTTTTGAATCGCGTGTCCAGAATCTTGAACGATGTTCAGATATTTACGAGTATTGTTAGAAATAATAACTCCACTTCTATTCAATACTGACTATTTTTATTCCAAGCTAAATGCGATCAATCATGAATTCGTAGTTAGTACAGACGCCAGCACATCAAGCTACTACAATCTGTCAAATTTATTTAATAGATTTTCAACATTATCGCTATAGCATTAGGTTCAAAGTTGATTGGAAAAATTTGACAGTTTCGGGTAGCTTGATGTGCTGGCGTCTGCACCTAAATGTTATTTAGGAGTAGGTACTTGAATTATTTTGATTTCAAGTAAATAACGTACCTATTTTTAATATAACCTTTGTTTAGAGGTTTTTCTCCGCGATTATAACTATGTAAGGTAACTGCTTGGCCCCTGACTTGAATTTGGCGAAGTCACATAGAATGTCGACTTTTTCTTACTCGTGGAGTTTGAGCTTAGGAGGAAAGGCTGTCACGTGGTCGTTGAGGTTAATTCCATATGAACGTATTGCTCTGTTTTGTCCCTGACGTAATTAAAGTTTTTTTTTTTTCATTAATATTATTACGCCAAAAAGCAAAGCATAGGTAGAAACATGGCAGTGGTAAATATACCTTTTTTTTTTGGATTAGCAAAGCAAAGGCCTCCCCCAAGTCTTTCCATGTACTCCTTTCCCCGCACAACCTCGAATCAGCTACGCGTCCAGGTCATCTTGACACCGCTTTATAGGCCGACCTCGGCGGCGCCGTCCATCTTCAGGCACCCATTGTGTGGAAACTTTTGCCCAGCGGTCATCCTGCATGCGGCTGATGTGAGCCGCCCAATCCCACTTGAGCCTGGCAGCCTTCTTGCTCCAAAACGGGTATAATAGACGTAGGTCTATTATACCCGTTTTGGAACGCAGCATGGTGTTCCGAATTTTGTCCTGTCTTTTTAAACCCAAGATGTTGCGCTCCATCGCTCTTTGGCAAACGCCAAGGCGGAACTTTTGCGACTCGGTGAGCTACCAGCTCTGAGCACCATAGGTGAGGACGGGCAGGATACACATGTCTATAAGTTTGCGCTTCAGGGAGATCGGCAGATCGTCCTTCATTAGCGTCTTCATGGACCAGTAACATTTCCAGGCGTTTTAAATTCGCCGATCGATTTAATGGTTAAAAAGAACCCACCACTGCCCACCTACCTCGACCCTATGCTTGATGCTGTTAGTCATAAGTTGTGTTTTAGACCGATTCATCGCAAGTCCCACCTTAAAGCTAGCCGTGCTCAGCTCTTGGAGCTCCAAATATACATTACATCGTTAAAAAAAACAATTGGACAACGAAAACCGTTAGTATGGAATGAACGCCAATAACAACGTGACTCTATTTTCTCTTAAACCTAAAACAAACATAAAAGCACCAACTAGCCACGCTGTAAACAAAAACCCAAAAACATGATCTAAAAAGTTTTAATGCACAGTTTTGTCATTCAAATATAGAGTGGCCCGTAAACACACTAGCACAAAGGATGCACCATGCAACGCGCATTTCTTACGCGACCAGGAATTTACGATGCCCACAGGGGCCAACTCGACGTTCTTTTATATTTGTTGGAAACACCAGTTTTTTTTATATTTTTCGAGCCAGAAATAGACGAAATCCCATGAGAGTGATGAGAGTAGACGTCAATTTTATGGTGAATTTTGTTCACGCTGGGAGTAGTGTAGGTGTAAATCAGCAAAATCAGGGCTATTAACGAAAAAGCCGGTGTGAAGAATTGACCATACTGAGCCATGAATTCCAGAAGACTACTTCTTACCAGTAATAATCATAGTGTCATAGTAAGTTAAGACAGAGGGGGCGTTAACATCTGTGTGTGTCTTCGTGAGGTAACGGATGTAAGGTAAGGAAACATAAATAGGTATTTAGGAATATTCAATCAATCAACTCAGCCTATCGCAGTTCAGTGCTGGACGTAGGCTTCTCCCTGCGCCACAACACCCGGTCCTTCGCCCTCCGCGCCCAGTCTGTCCTAGACACTTCTCTCAATTCCATATGCCTAAATATATAGCAATATATATAGGCATATTGAATTTAATTAATATCTCAATCAATCAACAAGTTATTTAAAAAATCAAGCACGTAGATGATTAGCCAAAGCTACTTTATAAGCTTAAGTGATATCGTATGAACAACACGGCTTATAGTTTTAGATCATCCATCATCTGATAGCCATATTACTACTGACTTAAGATAATATTCAGAAGCTATTGCGCATATATTAATGATTGAACAAGACCCCATGTAATCTTTAGCCTTTTATCTGTAGAAAATGATTGATGTTTAGTACGTAAAATATTAGTTTAAAATATTAAATATCAGTTAGTGCCCACGGCATTTTATTATATATTTTCATTTCATTCATGATTCAGACGTATTAATTATCATTTATTAAACCTTCGCAGAAAACTAGTAAATCAAACTCGGGTGAAAACATTTAAACACCCTGCAAGAATGGATTTCAATTTTACATTTCAGATAGGAAACGCCGACCTCATCTAGTTTTAAAATATGATTGACGTGTAAAAGTGTTTTTACAAACCTACTTACAAAAATAAAATCATTTATCATTTTACATAGCATCGGCTTACTAAGTCGTCTGTGTTTTTTTTCTTCTTCTGAAAACAACGGTTGGTGTCATACAACGTAGGTATTATCAGGGGGGCAATTCTCGTAATTTTAAGAACGTTCACAGTCTGATCTCAGTCTCAATCTGTCAAAAATTCCTCTAATTTTCCTACATTTTGACAAGTTTTTGACATTTGTGTGTCGCCGAGATGAGACTGCGACTAGATTTTGAACGTTCTAAATTACGGGAATACGCCTTCTGATTGGTATCTACCAGAAAATAACAAAATTACTTAATCGAACCAAACCCATATTGTCCGAATCAAGAGACCAATATTCAGTGAGATTTGTGAGTCTATTGGAAGATTACAATTAAGGGCATTTCAGAAAAAAAAAATTATCTGAACTAAGTACACTGTCAAAATGTTCTATTAAAATTTTATTTTGACCTCACTGTCGGCTTCAGCAGCCTTGAAAACCACGAAAACGACAACCTTGTCAATTTTTTTTTAATTTTTTGCAGCCGCCATCTTGGATTTTTGTTTTGACGTCACTGTCGGCTTCAGCCCCTCGAAAACCATAAAAACTATCTCTCTCTCTAGGTCTCTTTCTAATATGTGTATAAAAGTCGCATTCTTATCGTTTTTTCGTTACGTGATAATTTTCCGAAGTAGGTACTACTTTACTCCTACCGTTAAAGTACATCGTCCCAAAAAACCAACAACTGAAGATAAAAGTAAAATTATTTGATTAATACAGTTGAACACAATGTTGATCTTGTTGGGTTAGTACGGTTAAAACGTTATTATTATTGCATAGATGTAGTCACGTCGTATCTCTGACAAGAATCTTTCTTCATAATTAAAAAACCAAAAACAAGTTAGAAAACCGATTATTCCACAAAGTTTACAATTCTGAAAAGCGGTAGAAGAAAAAATCGTCGGTTGTATTCCAGTCTGATTTTCCACAGCGCACATTTGCAATCCACGTAGGTCGTAGAGGCACCCGGAACGCAATTGTTCTTCAAATTAGCGAGTTGTTCGTTAACGAGCGTTTTTCTACCCTCCCTTTTGCCGGTCGAGTGTCGTACTCTTTGGCGGGTAATTCTTTTTTGTGTAATTGCCATTACTTTGTGTTCCGGATCTCAGGGATGGGAAAGAGTTATTCACGAGCTTCTTGTTGCTGAAAGTGTTTTAATGGCCTTTCACTGCATTGTTAAGAAAATAGGATTAGATAAAATAGGTATCATTTTTAACACGCTAACTAACAATGTTATATAAAATCTTAGAAGTTTTTAACCTACTTCTAATAGTCATATCAAAATGAAACTTTGTATGTATATTATGTAGTTCGGATGACAACACTATAATTTGGTATCTTGGATTTGGTGATGGAGCCAGAAGGTGGATACTGGAACTCTTCAGTGGCTACTAGTAAACTCCTCGAGTTGGGACTCATTTGACTTGATTTGACGAGTCCAAAAGATTGGGCTTGGTTACCAGGGTCTGGTGATGGTGCCAGGAGATGGATAGTGTAACTCTTTAGTGATTAATAGTAAACAGCTCGAGTTTGAGTTTGTTTGACTGGTATTAAAGCGTGTTTTTTTTTATTTTTTAAGGTACGTTTTATTTTTTAATATTTATATATAAATAAAAAAACAATAACAAAAAAAAAATTCAATTTGAATTATTTCAAATATCGAATCAAACGGCGGCCATGTTGTGGCAAGGCCGATGTCGCAAGCGTCCGGGCCTCCACCTTGCGCCCTATTCGTTCAGTCTTGCAATGACTGTATGTGTTTACTATTCGGATTTATTTGTATGTGATTTGTGCGGATAGTTGAATCAGATAAAATTTTATTATAATAACATAGAAAAACAAATGATAGAAATGAAATACGTTTTTAGTGAAATTGTATGAAAATACGTACTTTCCTCGTTCAGTGTATTCCCGTGTGCAAAAAATTGCGTGTATATGCGTTGCGAGTAATACACGCAATTTTTATAATAATACATAAACACCCCTCCTTCCAAGTTTTTATCTCTTTGATAATTCATTCAATCGTATGTATGTATTTATATCATCGTTATGGTCCTTGGAAGCGTATGTGAAGCAGCTACAAAACCTAGGAGCCATGCGGCATATGGACGTATTTATAGTCACACAAACATGTACACAAAAACAGTAAATCACTAAAGGCGGGTTGTTTCACGTCCACCTGACACACGTGTATACATCAAAAATGGCGCTAACTATCGTCAAACCAAAAAAGGGTTATTTTAAATTACAATTACAAAATTATTGCCTTGACTTATTTGACGTACGTATGTTACGTTTTAACGTAACCGGTTGTTTACAACCGGCCCTAAATGTAAACTTGTAGTGCCCATAATGTACCCACAACGATAATATCAATCACGGGAATATGTACCTACATCTTCTAAATGTAGCATAACGAGCTGGGAAAACTTAAGGTCCTCCAGGGAAATCAGATTGATCGCAGATAACACCAGCCATCAGGTAAAGCTCGTAAACATCTTTGTTACGAATGTACCTATAACGTTGTGCTGCTATAAATTTTATGGAATGGAGACTGTTCACTGTTATCTAGTCGGTTTGTCTTTTCTTTTCAAACAAACGCAATAATATACACGATAACTTTATGGTTCGTAAACTTTTATTTGATTATGTTTTCTTTATTTTGAAAAAGGTATAAATAAAAACCGATAGGTAATTCTTTTCTTCTTGTTCTCACCATTGTCTACGTTTCTTTTTCATTTCTCCTTTCGCAGGTCTGCTGGAAGAAATTTCTTAATAAATAAGCAGTACCTTTGTACTCATATGTGCTATCTGTATTGTGTACATAAATAATAAAATTAATAAATAAACCGGCCAGGTACGAGTCCGACTCGCACACGCAGGGTTCCATACTACCAAGAGACAATACGAGTAAACGCCGATAAAAACATAACACAACGTTTCTTTATGGAGACCCCATTAAAATTTTAACTATATTTTATTTGTATTATTTCTTGTTATAGCGGCAATAGAAATACACACTATAAAAATTTCAACTGTCTATCTATTACGGTTCATGAGATACAGCCCGTTGACATACAGACGGACGGGCAGCGGAGGCTTAGTATTAGGCTTCCGGTGGTACTCCTTGGGTTATGAACCCAAAAAGTAAGTCTAAGGGTCATCATAACATAATAACTCCGTTTACTATATTAGGGACAGTGCATAAATAATCATTGTAGATGAAGCAAACCCTGGAGGGGACGGTGACTGATACAAAAGAAAAGGAATTTAAGAACTAGCCACACACTAAAACCACTCGCAATTTAGAAACATTTCTTATTCTTATAGCATTAGGGGTTGATAAAAACATGGATCAAGTCACAACTACAGTCCGGTCGTCGAGAGAATGCGTTCCATCAGTTTCATATAAAGGAATACGTATTTTGTGAATTTGATCTTTATTAGTTACTAGAATTGTTGCTCTGACAGGTGTCAAGCACGCATTCTCTCGACAGCCGGACTGTAACACTTAATTGCATAGGCAAAATCGAAGTGGAAATTATTCCGTCACTACTGCTCTCAAACGGTGAAGGAAAACATCGTGAGGAAACTGGCATGTCCTAGAACCAAAAATTTGAAGACTAATAATATAATAATAATAATGACCAACCCACACTAGGCCCGCGTGGTGGATTACGGCCCATTCCTTCTCACTGAGAGGAAGAATGTGTCCCAGACGTGGGATCATTATAGGCTGATTATGTATTCTATAATCAGTCATTTGTTACTGACAGATATCAGCGTTATTTGTTTGTCGGAGTCATTCGTTTGACTATTCGGAACTTTAGCGCCATCTCGTGGCGCTAGACAGAGTCTAGCCTGAGTTTGTGGGGACACGACAGCAACAGCTACAAAAAGCTGTGTGAGCAGAGCTCTCGAGATCATGGAAACATTGGACATCGTACGAACAACATGTGGATAGAAACTGTCGCGCGTTCCGTATCGTTGAGTTGTGTGTGTATGTGATTCGCTAGTGTGACTAACTGGTTCGTAAATTATAATCTGATTTGAACTGCAAACTGTTTCTCTATTGTGCTCCAACCAACACTACCCATAGTACGCCCACAGTAATTAAATTATGCCTGATGTTAACGAGAGACAGACATACCTTTACAAATAAAAATTGGCAACAAAACTGACAACATACTTTGTCCATTTTAAATGCTTCTTCAGTACAATCGTAGGACAAGTCGATTTGCTCCGAATGCTTTTTCGGCAAACACATTCGGCTCTCAGAAAAAAGACCATCAAGTTTTACCTTATACCTGACTTCCTATACCTCGTCGAAGCGACAAGGTTCGTAATTCGTGAATGAACAGGGACTAATGCGTATTGATCGGACGAATACGCGTTTTTTTGCTCTGTACGGGATTAATTCAGACTTTTGCTAGGGTTTCAGGATTGGAATAAATGTGGTCGAAAGAGAAGAGGTAACCTATCCAAAAACTCGCTTGCCAGTAGCCTAACAACGAAGGTATTACAAAATAAAATACTGCCTCATTCAGTTGGAAAAAAATAATAATTAAAATTCAGCAAAACTCACACACACACCATTTATTTACGGTTATGATGACTCGGAACAATTAAATAAATACCCTGACCTGAAACTGAATCATACGACGTGCAATGGGCACAAACGCACACACACAACCTCACACACACCACACATCGCACATAGGTACACAAACATACCAGATATACCATTCAACACCTGAAATCACAGAATTCGTACCTAGATTGGGGCTCACTGGTAAATAATACTTTGTAACCTAGCTATATATAATAGGTAATATGTTACGCTCAATCAGTGTCGTGTCACGTTTGGTCCATTTTAGTTACTTCCACAGTATTATGTCATAATATGGCATTTTACAAAGGGTTCAGGCTGCTGACATTGAATCCATTTTTTATTTTGCAAAAGTGAGCTGTCAGAGCCATTTACAATCTACGTCGCCGCGAATCTCTTAGGGAACTATTTAAAGGTTAATATTATGACGGTACCTTGCCAAATCATTTATGAAATGAATTGAAAAAATGAAAAATGTTTAAGCGAGTAAAGAAATAAGCAATATTAAATAAATAATAAATGAATAGAGAGACCAGCATATAAAATATAAATAGAATAAGTGAATGAATGGAAATATAAATACATAGGTAATAGGATAGAAAATAATTCTAACTTAATAACAAAGAAAATTAATAAAGCGCTCTCCCTCTCTCTACTTATTTAAAAAATTTACTGTACCCGACAGGGTAACCCAATTGGTTCATCTTTGCTGAGTAAATATATTCTAATAAAGCCTTTATACATCTTCCCCATCCTCCTCATAGGTATCACATATCATGCAAACATGGCCGATTCCGGTCGACTTCTATTTGATAGCCTTTCCATTATTAGCATTCCCACCACAGTCAAAAAGCGTAGATAGTCTAGTGTTAACGTTACAATATATGCAGGCTGTTATGACTATTTTTCCATCGGTTACAGTTCATAGGTACCCGAAAAATAAAATCACCATCCTTCACAAAACCCTTCATATTCAGTTGTTCCGCGTTCCCTTCGTCACAAATATTAAACCGCCGATGATATACGACACATTACGATGTTCGTTATGACGTCACAATACTTAAGTCGTCCGTCCGATGTGACAGTGTTATCACCAAACAGATTATGAGCAGAAGTATTAGCAATTTTGAAGTCTACTAAACTAAGCGTCGGATTCTCTATGTTAGTATAGCGGCATCCACATATGCGAACTACGCATCACACTGACGTCACGCAATATCCTGCATCGCGCAAGCTGAGTTTACCGATAGCATGATACAACGTCCCGACATCAATCGTCGGGCAGTATACCCCCAGACACGATACGATACCCATCTGGTTGGATGATCGTCCTTTTTCTATGGAGGATAACTGAACTTTATACCCTGTTCCTCATATTAGGATTTGAAACATTATTATTGCATTCCTGGCATAAAATGCCATCGGATTTTGAACTCTGTGGTGATACTTTTAAGTAAAATTAGGACGCTTCTTCACTTTATTCAGTCGTCATATCCGCATAAACCCAATCCATTAGTGGAATTCACTGGGAAAAGTGCCTTACAAATATTATCAAAGAACCTGGTGAGTGTTATCAATGGAAGATATCATCATTATCAAGTAAAACCTAAGGATGAAAAACGCCTCGACATCAGAATATGAATAAAAATCTTTAAGTAAATATTTTGTGCGAAATGCGTTTATTCCACAATTTCGTGATAAGCCCAAATATGCCTAAATTGGCCAAATAGCCTAAATATGTACGTATAAACCTGTGTTTACACGTACATATTTCAATTAGTTTGAGTATTAATGACCTACGGCTTGTGGTTGACAATTTTATTAACGCAGTCACTACATTTAACATGACGAGAGAAATGTTGCATTAATTTAGTTGATTGATGTTTAGATTTTATTCGCAAGTAAATTATTACCCATAACATCATCTACTTTTGTTGTTAACCATTTTATAAATTAAAGTTGCTTTTAGTCTGTCTGCGTCGCGTTGTTCAATTCAATTTAATCTCTAAAATACGCAACGATTTTGATTAGGTTTAACATCACTTAGAGCTGATTTTTAAATCATCCGATAACTTTATTTGATGAATAATTTTGAAATTTTGGCAGTTATTTCATACAAAAACTGTCAAACGTCAATTTTGTTCCTAGAATAAAAGTTATTTGGCAATGGAGAAATCAGCCCTTAGAGAAGTGATTCCGGAAGGTGTAAAAGTATAAAACATAAGTAATAGTCTTACAAATAATAAAGAAATAATGTTTAATATATTATAATAACGTGCCATTTGGCTACGGAACCCTAAAAACCGTGCAAAGCACCGACTCGCTAGATAATTAATTTAATTAATACCAAATTACATCAATATAAAATAGCTCCTTCACCGCAAAATGAACGAGAAAAGTCATCTCCTCTTATCGATTTACGTCAACTCCTTACGAAAATAGGAAGACTTCAACTGGTGAAATTGCTTCGATTTTTATGAACTGTCTGTTCCGAATACTTCCAATGTCACAACCCTTTTTCATAGACGTCGTTTGACACAGACAGCTGATTTGTGCCTGAGCCATTTCCATTTTCCATCGATCTATGATATATACCAGTTTGACATAAATGCATAAGTCAAGAATATTTTTAGAGGGAACATAAAACTTTTCGTAGTAAAGTCTTGGCGATAACAAAGACAGCTAAGATAGTTTGGTTGAACCAAAGACTGGTTCAATCATTTATTATGTGGATTCTCACAGGAACGGGCTATCGGAAGCAGAAGATTTTTGATGGAAAAGTGTTTTACGTTTTGCATCGTTGATATCAACTAGCTGTGACTGATCTGATGGTTTGGGTTTTTAACACGACCATAAGCTTCTTGGTTTTGTTAAAAAAATGTTATAACTGGCATATAATTCTCTCTCATGCGGGAACATCCAACATTTCAAGAACTATCGTGGACCACATTCCACGTGTATCAGAAATGTATGGTCATATTCAAGGGTGTGGTACCTACAGACCATTAAACTGAACAGTTTTCTCCATGGGACCACCGTCGTAATCGTGATCAAATTAACTGTCCCATACATCTGGGTCGAGAAAGTTTTGTATGGCACAGCGGATTAGTTTACCGAATAAAAAAAATAAAGTCCCCTCAATCGCTCACCTTTCACCTGAAGGTCAATTCTCGTAATTAAAAACATTCAAAATCTCATCTCGGCGACAATCAATGACAAAAACTGGTAAAAATTTAGGGAAATCAAAAGTATTTTTGACAGATTGAGACTGAGATCAGACTGTGAACGTTCATAAAATTACGAGAATTGCCCCTCTGAGCCTAGGTTCGAGTTGGATCATAAAAAAGTTGCCTCATATTCTAGAGCGTAAATTTTCAGGCGGATATGACGTAAAGTGAAACTACTGCCAAGCTTACGTTTAATAGCACATGTAGCAGGTGTGAGCGACTTCCCACATGACCGACGCTAATTGTGTGTTGTTGTACAAACAAATTGATGTTACACGTAAGTTTAGTAGGTACTTTAGTTTGTGTACGAGACAAACTTGTCTGTGACGACCCTTGGATGTTACTGGTGCCAATTATAAAGGGTTGGGTACTTTTAGGGTAATTTTGAAAGACTTTTTTTACAGTTATTTTACCTCTGACAGCAGCAACCCAACGGCAACTTTATTGTGATGAGAATAACGATCACAATGATTTTAACGGACCAGTCAGTGGTAGCCACCCAACAGCAACCTTATTAGAATGAGAATAAAGATGACTGTGATTTGGACAGGGATGCAAAATCAGTGGTAAAATAACTGTGAGTGGGTTGTAGACTAAACATGATGTAGCATCACACAGATATAATAAAAAAAAGGTCGCGACATTAAAAAGAATCGAGGAACTGGCTCTGAAAAGTGCGACTGAAACACGGTATTTTACTTTGACCCTTCGTATGTCGAACGTGGATCTACGCGACACACAATGGCTTTTTAATTGTTTCTATAATCACAGCATTGAGCCAGTTAAGAATGTTGATAAAATAATTAATAAACGATTTTAAAAACATGTTTGTTTCTGAATTGTTCGAAAAGCTCTGACGAAACCTTTTTCACAATTTGAGTTTGAACACAAAATGACTCGAACAAACTCGAAACATGAACGCTGAGAGAAACCGTAACAAATTATAAACATGAATCACTACGTATTATAAAACAAAGTTCTCCCGCCGTGTCTGTCCAAAAACTACGGAAATGATTTTCATACGATTTTTAACAATAGATGGAGTGATTAATGAGGTAGGTTTAAGTTTATAATCCATTAAAATTTATGTACACTGACTAAAATATGACGATGATTGTTGAAGATGTCAGAAAAAAATATGCCGACTGGGAGCTGTACTGGCGTGCGCCGCGTAAACCAATGGGGTTATATGAAATCAATGTATCACGGAATTAATAATAATAATATCCCTGGACATTTCACACAGCGCCATCTAGTCCCAAGCTAAGCAACCTAATGCTTGTGTTATGGTAACAAGATGGCTGATAAACTACTTATATACATTTTTTTTGTAAATACATACATATTATAGATAGAAAAACACCCAGACTCGGAACAAATACATGTAGGTCATACAAATATTTGTTCCGTGCGGGAATCGAACCCACGACACGCAGCGTAGCAGTCAATCGCTTAACCACTGCGCCAACCGTGCCGTCAAATTCAAATTACTCCTTACTAGCTTTTGCCCGCGACTTCGTTCGCGTGGAATAGTGACTTCACCAATAGATGACACCGACTCTTGACCAATAGATGGCGCTGTATGTCCGGAATAAATTTTATTTTTTATTTTATTTTTTATTTTTTGTAATAAAAACTATCCTATGTCCATTCTCAAGTTCCAAACTATGTCTGTACCAAATTTCACACAAATCGGTTCAGTAGTTTAGGCGTGAAGCAAAGACAGACAGACAGACAGACAGAGTTACTTTCGCATTTATAATATTAGTTTGGATAAAGATCTATTAAATGTAGTAGCACGTTTCTGTGGGATATTTCTGACCTCCACGCAGGCGAAAACACGGGCAAAACCTTGTAATAATTTGTGTTACACAAAATTAAAAACTCTTATAAAAAGTTCTTAATAATTTCGTTTGATAAAATGGAAGAGTTTTTTTTTCACCAATAATTTCAATATCATTCAGTACTGTCGCATTTTTAATTAATATTTTTCGGATATTCATTTCGATGGAAAGTAAAAGATATGAAAATAATAAATTGAAAAACGATTACCTTTGTACCGAAAGACCAGTATCAAATATACGTAAGCGATTTGAGTTTCCATTTCAATTTTTTTTTTTCATTACACAAATATATAATTAATATATAAATAGCCATCGTTTCAATTTTACATAGCCAAATAGCCCCATTTTACATGTAATAAAATTTATTTTAGCTTCCCAATGCATTTCAATTTTCCTATAAATTACGTTCGACGAAAAATAACGTCGACAGGTAGAATCGTCTTGTAAGTTATTGGCTGGATAAAATGCATCCAGCTACAGTTTTGTCTTCCCTCCGTAGCATTACGGAATAAGGCTTCGATGCAGCAGAATGGAGGTTGTAATACGATTAGCCTAGGTATTACAATGGCTGTATTTTTAGACTTTACGCTAGTCATTATTAAAATAACTGTTCTTCGTTTAGTTCTGAGAGTGTGACAATTATTCTGTATTCAAAGACTAAGACATTTATTCGTCGGATATGGTAGGTACAAAGACGGTTTGAATATATGGATAAGTTCAGCAGAGTAATTCTCGTAATTTTAAGAACGTTCACAGTCTGATCTCAGTCTCAATCTGTCAAAAATACGTCTAATTTCCCTACATTTTGACAAGTTTTTGACATTTGTTTGTCGCCGAGATGAGACTGCGACTAGATTTTGGACGTTTTAAATTACGGGAATACGGGCCCTGGATACATCCGCCGCTGATAGCGGCATACGAATATTTACAATGTGAACCTAATGTACACGAGGGTAAAAATAAAACCTAACTTATATAATAAACAACACAAAACACTTATACTATGGACATTTGTACTCTAATATACTGTTGCGCACCACAATTAATGCCTACCATATATGTAGGTATATTTAATATTTTAGTTTAAGACGTTACAAATTAAATTCTTTTCTTCTTGTTCTCACACACTATTGTCTACGTTTCTTTTCCATTTCTCCTTTCGCAGGTCTGCTGGAAGAAATTTCTTAAGAAATAAGCAGTACCTTTGTACTCAATACTAGTATGTCTATATATGACTGAATATGTGTGTATTACAAAGTTGTACGTCTTATGGATGAATGGATAAAGTAAGAAATGAGTATATAAAAGGAAGTTTGAAAGTGGCGCCAGTGGCAGAAAAGTTTAAAGGAAATCGTTTGGCTTGGTATGGGCATGTGATGAAAAGGTACGAAACGCATGTGACTAAGAGAGTGATGAATATACATGTTGATGGATGGAGAGGGAGAGGAAGGCCGAAGAAAAGATGGATGGATTGTATGAGGAATAATATGAAAGAGAAGGGAGTGAATGATAGCGTGACGGTTGACAGGGGAGAATGGAAGAAGAAAACGTGTTGCGCCGACCGCAAGTAACATGGGATAAGGACAGGAACATGATGATGATGATAAAGTTGTACGTCTTACCTGCTGCAATAGAACCTGGTGTCAGTTAGACGGATAAGTACCCAAGGCTTAGTAATTGTTCATTATAGTTCCCAGCTGGCACGCTCTCCAATTTCTACGCAAGCACCTTTTGATACCTCGAATGAAAGAAAATACCTACGTTTATTTGCGGTAAACATGATGCAGAGACGCATAAACATAAAAAAAGAACAAGTTGGGGAAAAATATGCGTCACATCCACACAAAACGCACATCGCTCAGCATAATGATAAGACCCAATGTTTTCAGTGACACCCGGCGTTGATGAGATGACGTCAATCGGAAAAAAAAGTATAAATCTAATACGCACTCCACCAACTCAGTAACCGTAATCTCCTAATTACACACCCGCCAGCCATTACAGTCCAGATTTAATTTTCCGCAGACTACCCCCAAGTCCTGCTACAAAGAATTAATAGAAAACGTTTCACGCACCCACAATACGAAACTTGTTTCAAAAGGATCACGTATACACGTTCCATACAAGTTTTTCGTTATCAACGCTTTGGTAGCCCACATTCTCTTCTTTCGTCGGAAAACTTTATTTTCGATAAAGACTCTCTAACGAGTTCAGAGTTGGCCAATGTTAGTGTTAAGTTAGACGGTTTATTTATCCAAAGGCTTTTCTGATGCCGCAGACGTTGGATTAACGGGTCCTAATGACTTTGATGCTCCTCAATTGGATTAGTTTTGGGTACGCCCGTATATTTTTAGGCGTGAGGCGTGTACGTGGGTTTCTGATTCACAGCTTTGCGCGTCGGCGTATCGTTATCGGGAAAATTAAAATATTGGAGTTAGGGAGCGGGTCATCATTAGCCGTTAATTTTGTTACGAGGAAATGGAGGAACAAATTTTTACACTGAGACATACAAGGTGCCAGGGAAATCGACGCGCAACCTGTTACCGCGGATTCTACTGTCTGAATCCATGGTTGTTGAAATTTCACGGAGGCTGTATAACAAAAAAATAATCCATATAATTTCACCGCGTAGGAAGATTTTTGATTTTACCACTTTTCTTAAAACAGCAGTATTTTTTTATAACCGGCAAAAAAGTTCTACACTACGTTTTAAAAGCATTTATGCGATCATGTGCGATTTCTTCTTTATGTTCTGAAAATTTACGTTGGTCCTTATGTCCATTTTCTGGTCCTTGCCGAACCGAAACACATTTTTTTTAAAAAACAACGAAAATGAAAACATGGCGTACATTTACATAGCGCGCATAGATTTAATACCGCTAATTAAAAGCTCTACATTTTCTCCAAAATAACGTTCAGCTTCATTCCAAAAAACTCACATATCTACATACAATTCAAACACATAATATTTTCCGGACCCGTCTCAAATATACGGAATTAGCTCCCACTTTTACGGCGTGCCTTTAAAAATGCAAAAGTACGGGATGGCCGTAATAAAAAGTATGCACCCGTTATCTCATGACATCTAATCTGCATGATGTAACCTCGTAATGCTCCCGGGTATAACCGGGGCGTAATATAAATATGCGTCTTGTTATATATGTTATTTTCCATGTTCTTTTTTTTCAGTTAGTTTGTTTTGCTTCCGATCGTTTTTTGTTTATTTTTGCGATGTAATTGCAATAAATGTTTGTTTTCTTTTATCGATGTTGTTTTTTTTAACAGTTTATAAAGCAAATAACAAAACGCGCGCAGTCGTTACAGGTGTTCAAAAGACTTGTAAAAGAGCACTACTTGTCGTTGTGATCTTGTTGTCCTAACTGCAATCATCTACAGTCTTCTTTATTTTTCGTTGCTTGTATACATAGTATGTATGTAATTATGTATATATAATTTTGGATATGTATATATTTGTGTATCTATTTTAGTGTATAGTATACATAATATTTACACCAACGACAGTCCCATTTTTTGTCCAGGAAAATCACTGTCCATTCTAAGGTTGCCTGGAAGAGATCGCAGTAATGCGATAAGGCCGCCCATTGTATATTCTGTAGTTTCATGTATTTTTTTTTATGCTTTGTATTTTGGTGGTGTACAATAAAGTATATATAAATAAATAATGAGAATGTGTTTGAGTATGAAAATGAGTTTGACAGTAATTGCACTATCAGATATAGCAGTGTTCATAATCTCAGATAATTTACATTCCATCGCCACTTAATCAATTATCTACTTTAGTGAAATGTATTCTTTGTTGATTTTTGAGTGACCATTTGTAACAAAATGGTCCTAATAAGTTTTTGGTTGCAATGGAATTTGAAATTTGTTAAGTATGAGATTCAGTTTGTTGTTCCATAACTTGAAAATTATCTCAAATTCTAAATAATAATAAATAATAAAATCTTTATTGGCATAAAAACACGTTACAGAAAAATGTGAGACCCTGGCTCCAGAGCTAGGTTAAAGTACCTGTATTTCAGGAGCCAGATAATAATAAAATATTAATAAATAAATTAAATATAGTAAGTAGAGTTACCTACTGTCACACGGTCCAGCACCGCCACCTTTGTCTGAACAGCCCATATGAATTCTCTAAACAATTCGCCTTATATAAAACACATGTTTCTACTAATTCAATTGTAAACTGTATCATCCAGTTCGTGGCTACAAAATTTTATGTGCATCAATAAAATTTTACGTATGTTTACTACATTAACACCGAATAACGACAGCAGGTGTTATCCTGCATTATTTACGATTGGCCTGTCTAGACAAAATACTCCTTTTACAGGACTGGAAGCAACCTATTCATGCAGACTACCTGCCTATAAAAATCTGAATTTCAATCTACCTTTATACTTTATTTTATGTAGCCTTATCGTCGTAACTTTTCGGTTGGAGGATTTTTTTTCACAATCGAATTGAATGAAAACCACGCAGTTTTCGATCTAATAATAAAAATAATCTACGGTACTACTATTGTCCGATAACACGAGATGTGTTCTGGTTGCTTAAATGAAACCTGTGAGCGTGATTTCGGGGCACTAGTGTGGGTACCGCACATTAGGTCAGGGCAACTCTGTGATGGCGTGCGGTGAAGTACACGTCATGTCTACAATGGTTTGTGTGGGTCCGTGACTCCGTGGCCAGGCCCACTCTCTGGCAGTACCATAGCGCAAAATGTTGTACAGTCACGAGCACCAATATGTCAACACTTGGCAACTTTCAATTGCGATTTTTTCGTGAAATAACGAATGCAACATTGAAATACGAAACATTACATAAACGTATGGGTTTGAAATGCTATGTTCGTAACAACATAAAATTTCATTAAAAAATAAAGGAGTAAATTTTGAATAAGGCCGAGTGTATACATACTTTTGCTTGTGACTGTACACTGCTGATGCACTTATCGCATGCTTGATCAGGGCCACCCTCTGACACCGCGGGATATATTATATACTAATCAAGTATTGATTAGTCGTATTGTGGAAATATGTAAGAATCCACGACCACAACATTACTTACCATCAGATGAGATAGCAAACGTCATCCTTTTAATAATAATAAAATATCCTGGTCAGTGTAATCTTGTACCTATCGATCTGACCTTTCAAACTTTTGAGTTTGGGCATAGGTATTATATATTTTGTAATAATTAATTGAACGTGGATTCAAATTTAATTTAATAAAATGATAAAAAAATCAAATATAATGCCCGTTGCTTTCATAAAAATAATAAGTTAAAATAAGTCGTAATTTGTCCTTCTTGTGCGTTATTACATAGATTTCCATACTTTCTATCGTTGCGGACAAATTGTGCATCGTCTGCTTAGCGCCTAAGTACCTACTTACACATTACTCTCCAAATCTGCATAATATCCACCAACCTTGACACACAAAGTGCGCATATTCTGTTGCGGTCGTAAGTCAGATATGCAGGTGGCATTAGTTATATCAGGGATGATAGCCAGACGCACTAATAATTAATTAAACCGCAGACTAGAACAGCCGGTATCTGCGGTGTCACACTATAACAACCGCTTCATATCATGACAGATGTGCATGTGTTTATGTAATGTAGGTTCGTATCAAACATGGGGGATGACTCATTCTGAGATATATATGTAGGATTGTGTACTGTAAAGATATAATGATAATAAAATTATAATAATTAATAAATGTACAAAAAAGGGTAAAGATTTAATGTCATCTATGTATTGAAATCCTGAATTAATATAATTTATATTTCTCACAACCGTGTGATGTGTGACTGTGAACATAAACGAGTCCAAAGTATTGTGTAAGGATCGTAGCAGGTGTCGTTTTCTGTAGTTTTCTGCCTAACCCCATGGGAAGAAGGCTTATGTTTATGTATGTGTATATTTTAATTTATTATATTCGATATTTGCACACCTATTAAGGTAGGATATGGCTTAAAGAACTTGTAATTATGTATCACCTCATGTAACCACCAATATTTTTTTTTAAAAAAAAAAAAGGTTATCCGCTAAAGTCGACCTTGTGTAGTGCAGTCTGGCAATAAATGAACTCTGGTCGCATTCGAACAGTCAAGCGAATTTAAAATGAGGTCTCATATATTTTGTTTTAACCAGGGAAATGTAAAGACGTTCGCTTAAAATAAACGTAAAGAAATCATAACACTGCATAATATGTGGCTATGGCTTTAGAATTAATAGCCTTCTTCTTCTATTCTACTCTTATAATTTATCGGCCAAAATATTAGTAGAAATCTTTTCGTATGTTCAACTTACAAAAAATGTATAAGCATAAAGCATGAATCAGCCTAAAGCATAATTTTAAAGTGTATTTTTGTCAACAATGCATATTAATTAACATGAAACACAATGTTGTCAAAATCGATTGAACTAAATCTAATCTGCATACCGGTAGTTGTTATACAAACAACAAAAATACGTAAAACAACGTCAGATTTTTTGACAGTATTTTATGACAGCATGTCTAAACATTGTTGCCGTTAGTAATAGCTTTGAAATCTAATAAGCTTCGAACTAAATATTATGAATTTCAATTAATTAACACCTCGGCATCACTGCATTGGAAGGTAGAGTGAATCCTATAGAGCGCTCCATCAATTTGCCAAATTAATAATAATTGCCACTGGCTTGTGCCGTGGATTCCCCGGCATTGTACCTAACTGAAATTTGTTATCGAATTCCATTTTCACCAACAGATATTTTGGATATTTGTTTCATTCTAAACCCAAAACATGAAGTTTATTTAAACTTTTTCAAGCAAAATTCTCGTCGCTACTTGCTGCGGGCCGTCCAACTTCGACAAAATAAATAGAATATAGATTTTTGCTAACTTTATAAGCATTGAAATAAACAATCCTTATGGCATAAAGGTCTCAACATAATGTCAGCATGCCCAGCATGTTGTTTCGAATGCTAGTGTTATGTGAAATGTGTAATCATAAACCAACCCTAAAATATTTATAAAAATCAGCTGTTCTTTACAAAAGTGCGATTACACGCTCAAAATGTAAAAAACAGCTGATGTGTGCATAAGGCAGCGTTGAGAATTAAAAAATAATATGACAACTAGATTTTAATAGTCACATTTTGAAGGGAAATGACTAGTTTATTAGTAACAAAAATATGTTAATATTATGTTTCTTAAATATTTAAACAAAAAATAGTTATAATATATTTAAATAACAATATTATTAATAAAGGTCCTCTATTGAGGGCATGAAATTGTCTGGTACTTGAGAATTGTCCACTTGTCGTTTCCTAAATGCTGGAGCCATGAAATTGGGCTTCGTTGTAGTCGCACCAGTCTTGTTAGCTTCCTTTTCTTTTTTGTTTTTCTTATTAACCTTCCTCTTTGCAACGTTCAGCAATGATTCGCCTTCTGGTGTATCGCAAGGGAAAGATTTCTTAACGCTGAAGACTTGGCAAGTCGACACTTGAGTGTCGGTTTGTTGGTCTCCGCCTCCTAATATATGCGTTTCTTTAACTTTTAGGGCCAAAACATCGCCGTCGACATTATATTTAGTTACTGTAACTGCCTTGGTCGCTGCTTTCTTCTTGGGTTTGGTCCTTTTGGTTTTAATGGTGGTCGTCTCAGTCGTAGTCCTGTTTGTATTTCTCTTGTTTCGATTCCTCGACTTAAGACGCAAGACTTGTTCGTGTAGTTCGTCAGAGTTTGGTAGCGTTTTAATGATTTTATTATGATTTTTGTATGCTTTGATGGCTCGTTCCATACAACCGATGCATTGTCTACAACTCACGTCCATGAACACCGTTTGCAGGTCATTGACCATGTTCACGAGCGGTGGCCCATTGATGTTCAGAAGAACCTTCTTTTGCATCGGCATTTGATGGAATATCATTGAGTTGTTGAATTTTATATCTGTGTCCGGACTGGATTCACCTGTAGATAACAATAATTATAGTAAACACATGTCGCCGCAACAATACTGGTTTCTATGTATTTCTATAAAATAAATGGCAAACGAAGTATCGCTAGCTACTAGTATTTCATAGGAATACATAGAAACCAGTAGTGTCGCGGCGACATGTCACCTGCTGCTGTTGTCTACAGTCGGCTACCTTAACTGTCACCTGTCACCCTAAACAAGCTCAGAAAAATAAAGCCAACAGCCTACTTTTTTGACAGCAGGAGTATTAAAACTAAAACGATTTATAAGTCAAAATTATTGGAAAAATGAAGAAAGGCAGACATAATTCAAATTAGATGCTTTAAAAAACATAAAAGGTATTTCCACAAATCCCGGCGACTCACCGAACGCGTGCGGCAAGTGTGCGACTAGCGCGCAGAACAACAGGGAACTCATTAGTTCCATTTGTGCTCTCGCTGTGAAGGTGTCTTCGCTCCTGCAGACAATCTTCTTACTAAAGTGTGCTAACAAGCTTCGTTACAGTGCGGAGTTTTACAAAACGCGCACACTGCTCACAGTCCGCTCGACGCTTCGTGCTCCTCCTAAAATGTTTTCAAGTGTACATGGTACGTAATAATAAAAACGTCAGTAAAGATGTTACAGATGATGATGAAATTAACTGTTTGTTCATGTTTATTTACCTTATTTTGGAGAAAAATATTACAGATTTTAAAACAAATATAACAAAAATTTTGTAATCTCAAAAAAAAAATATTCTTACCAAAACCCTCAAATCTACTTCCACAGATTTCTACCCACTTCAAAAATCACACAGCTCAAATAAGCCGTCGGAATAAACAAAGCGCGGAAAGATTTATTTTCAACTGAACAACGTGTTGGATTCTGGGAAACAGCAGGAATAATGCGGTTGTGAAGTGAAAAATCTTACTTATATCCATGTTGGGTAACACGTAGCTGCTGATGATCGAGATCCATTGTTTACTCGCTGTTTACACACGGCCTACCTGACGACGGTCCACAATTGAATGTTTGCTCCACAGGCTTGATTCTAAGCCATTGTGATCACGTCGATATGTTTATGTTGCTCCAATAACCGGATACTCGCATCCGTGCGGTTGATTCCATTCAATCCCAACTTCGCAAAGTCGATTGCGCCGTTGACCTTTGTGTTCGGTGTTTTGAAGCTTTGTGATGGAAACTGTCTCTATTATGATTCCGAAAGAGACTTGTGTGAATTTATAATATTTTTAATCATTATTTTAAAACATGATCTGAAGAGGATCATTCAAGATTGTACATTCGCAAAACACACACGATTACTTGCGACGTTTATCCGACAGAAGAGTTGCAAGTTTGAAGCTTGCGTTTAAAATTGTTCTCCTAAGGACCAGACAGATAGAAAGTACCTGCACCGACTGTAACATCACAATTGACAAAATGCAGTGTGCAAAAAGCAGTCATGGAACTGGTAACTATGTACGTATGATTGGCTTAATTGAGTCGAAATCTGATCGCGCTACAATGTGTGTTAACGTTACGAATTTTGGGTTGTTTCTGCCACAATTTAAATGTTAATAAAACAATGAATAAATTATTTTAAGGTCTCCAGTTTCCCGTATTACCCCTCTTATATTCCTTTCTCAATTAGCTAATCCGGGAGCAAAAATCGTAACGCACAAAAAATCGAGCGCAAACATTTTCAGACATTCACGGCAAGCGTTCATGTTCAGTTTGGTTCAAATAAAATTACCATAAAATATTATGGTAAAGTGTAGCCGAGCATAAAACCGGGGGCAAACAACTTTTTTGTAACTTATCTCGTTACTCACAAAGATGTGACTTTTATGACGCAAACGGACTTTCAGGTTATTTGTATGCTACAAATATCCCAGATTTGTTCCTATGTTCCGTGCGAATGTTAAGATAAGACTTTTTATGGTGCAGATTTCTATCGCGATTTGTTTATTTTATTTCGGGATCGAGTTTTATGCGATCGTAAATAGGTGGGCCTGATTGTTTTGAAGAGACTGGTTGAGAATATTGATGATGTCAGTGAAACAAAGTGTTGTAAAATATTTTGAGTACCATTTTGTACTCCAGGAGGGTTGTTGTTTAGTTTCCTTGTATATCCAATGCTGTTAAAATGCAATGCAATGCTTTTATTGGGTTTGTCCACAAGGAATAATGGGATACTTTTTAAATCGATATTCCTACGGGATCAAGACTTATAGAATAGAATTGAATACTCTGTCTTCCTCTTCTTTGTTTGTCTTTTTTATCTTTTCTTTCTCCTTCTTTTCTTTCTTTCACACTTTTTTTTCTTTCTCTTTATTTTCTTTTGCTAGTGAAGCTGGGTGCAGCTAGTTACAGTCATAATTACGTCTGTAAATTCTACTTTACCATCTTATAGTCATTCCTTCCACTCATCTGCTCGTTGTATGAACACACGTGACCATTTCAAAGTCAAAGTCATGTCTTTGGCTCAGTGCGAGTCGGAATCGCACACGGTTCCGTACCACCATACAATATTGAAATCATTTCTTTTATACACCGAAAAACACGTGTTTCTTGTACCTTCTCTCATTTTAATTTCATTTTAATTTTATTATTTTTTTGGTGTTATAGCGACTTTCATTCGACGTGAAAATTCCAAGTATCTACATATTACGGTTCATAAGATACAGCCCTGTGACAGACGAACGGACAGCGGAGAGTCTCCCATTGACAACCTTTGGGTACGGAACCCTAAAAAGTAAATATCATAAATATTTAAAGAAGCATTATATCTGATATTGTTTTACTTTGAACAAGTAACTCCCACATGAATAAGGCGCTTAATATTATCAGGAATTTTTGAAGTCTTGTTTTAACGAAGAAAATCCACTTAATATTGCGTAGGAAAATTGCTGTTTTATTTCGTTTCGTGTTCTTTATTTAATTTAATCGAAATCTAATGTTTTTAAACATGGGACCACACAGAGCAGTGGTGCCCCAGTGTTAACGGCCGCGGCTTACAAGTTGTAGATCGTAGGTTCGAACCCAAACAGGCACTTTACTTGGTGTAAATTATTTGATCACTACAGCACCCTAATTGCGTAACACACAATCAATCGGAATCAGAATCATTTGGAAGCAAATTGCTAATCCATTGCTTCATAAGTTCGAAAAGTTTGTCTGTTCAACACGTAAATATATAACGCAATGAATGTTGTTGAACAGTCAAAATGAAACCGATTACGATTGATCGTGTTTTACGCAAATACTACTCTCAAAACGGTAGAGGAAGACATCGTGAAGAAACCGGCATGTCCTAGAACCAAAAAGAAAATTTTGAAGACGTAAGAGGAGGCCTGTATCCCAGCAACGGAACGTTTTTGGTGTGAGTCAGTAGGTACGTCTCAGAATCTACAATTTACTGCTCGAAACAAAGCATAGTTTTACAAACTCACTCCACTTATAAGACAGGCACGACGCGACAGCGCGACGCGACTCGTAGTATAATCGCGGCGCGTCGGTCGCGTCGCGCCTTTCTGCGGGTGCGGTGGACATTAATACCTTCACGCAATACAATTTAAAGCCATACAATAATATGCTCTGTGCAAGAATTGAAAGAAAATGTACCCTTAGCAACTATACCAGTTTACGTTTATTTCTACAACTACCTTTGGTCCAGACTTTCTCTCTATAATAAAAATGCTGAGAAAGCTGGTCTAGCTGTCACCTCGTTTATATAAACTGTGTAACAATTCACTGAAGTATTAAATTAAATTTATTTCCCCAGACCGGACTGTTGTCACAAAATATATAGGTGGAGAAGGTTGACTCGATACATCAAGCGAAAACGCACGCACAATGGCGAGACGGGAGTCTAGAATTATGAGCTGAATTCATGGTTACAGTTCCCGCACTAGTTAAATCTGTATCCTGTATAAGCGTGTGAGTTTTCCTGTCATCGTCGTATGAAGCATGGAGCCGACCTTCTGTCCCTATTGCATTGCTGATCTCCTGGAGGCTTAAATTAATTCCACTTAGTTTTACACTTATACTCCACTACTTTCATCTATTAATTTCGCAGCTTTAATCCATTAGGTGTGAATGAAGTAATAATTAACCAGTAATTGTATTTTGACTAGGTAACATCAATCTGATATTCCCCGAAGAGATGACAGAGGTGTTTGGTATAGTTATACTTATCCAATAATATTTAAGTCTCATGTTATGGGGAGCGAGCCTATTGCTACTCACTTCAACATACACTCGATTTACGTGAACTAACGTTTCCCAGCGGCTTTGCCTGCGTGGATGTCGGAAAATACCCACGAGAAAGTACTATCGAGATTAAAAGTACCTACCAAGTTATAAACTATTTGTCTGCCAAATTTCAACCAAATCCGTTTACCCGTTTTGCGCCAGTCTGGAACACATACATTCAGACAAACAGTAAAAAGTAATTATAATTAAAACACTACTTCACTGAATTAATGTTTTCATTACAATTACTTTTTCCTTTCCGGGAAAATTTGATAAGGAATTTGCAATTAATTAACAAAGTACTCAGGTACCTACTGTTAAAACATCAAAAGCTTTTATTACAGAAAAAGATTTTTCGTTGAACTAATTTAATTTAAATACTGGCTGGAACAGTTTATTTTTACAAAGCTAATAAATTAGATTAAAAAAGCTATCCCTTCCATTTATAAAAACTGTTAGTTGAACGAATTTTATTGCTTCGTTCCCACTGCCACCAAGCCTCCTCTCTGTGAGAAGGAATGGGCCGTAATCCACCACGCAGGCCCAGTGCTGGTTGATACATGTCGTCGAATTTTTGGTTCTAGGACATGCCGGCTTCCTCACGATGTTTTCCTTCACCGTTTTTGAGAGCATTGGTAATAAAATAAATTACATTGCTCCTGCCTGGGTTCGAACCCACGACCTACCGACTCGTAAGTCGAGGCCGTTACCACTAGGTTACCACTTTTTTCGAGAATTTTCTGTGCCGACTTAATTTATTAATGTGTATTAAATAGAACAAGGGGCTCGTTGATTCGCATGGGTCGATCTTCAAAAGCAACGCTTGCCGATGTCGGTCCGAAGATAGGGCACCATCTATTACACATTACATACTGAGATCCCTCCCTGCTTCGTAAAGCTCTTTAAGCCGTTGGTCCCGGTTCGGCTAGTCAGCAGACTGAAAGTCTGTGAACCAGTCTTATGTACCAAGGGGTATCGTGATACCCAAGAACAGGGTTGTAGGGGTGGGATAGGTAGTCGCTCAATGTGATACTGGTATTCAGCTGCTTATGGTTAGACTGGAAGCCGACCCCATGGTTAGAAAAAGGCGAGGCAGATGATATCATACAGAACGAAGGTAGTTAATGCATAATTACATTCACAATGAAATATATATTTAACCCTAGAACAATGCAAGCAAAATTCAACAACTGAAAACATCATTCAACAAAATTAACTTTTCAATTCAATATACTGAAGGAAAAGTAATGTCGTCAGATTCTCTTTTCTCAAGTGCGATGGATTGATGTTTTCTGGCGGGTACGGGTATTGTTTTGTCCATTGTTATTGTGGCAACTTCAAACAAGGAACTACCTTTTACTTCGATAACCTTAACTTCAAGACATCTTGCGTGAATAAAATACGCACTAGGTACAGACGCCAGCACATCAAGCTACTACAATCTGTCAAATGTCTTTAATAGATTTTCAACTTTATCGCTAAAGCATTAAGGATCAAGTTTGATTGGGAAAATTTGACAATTTCGGGTAGCTTGACATGCTGGCGTCTGTACATACCTATAGTCCTAATATTATTCTTCCAATTTGTCAATAATGGGGAAGGTCAGACGTAGTAGATGGCGTGATCATAGACAGGTCCCTACGGCCTGGAATAAATTTGACCTTTCGTTCATTCATCTAATTTCTTGTTCATTCATAAGTTTGAATTTATTTCTTTATTTCGTTACTTTCAGTGGTTTCAATATTTTAAACCAAGTATTTGGCATGGAAAATGTCAGAATTTAAAACCTTAAGTATTTTCTTGTAATCAATTTCCTCAAAATGTTTCTGCCATAACCCCGAACCCGGCTTAATTAAAAAAAAATCTCACGAATTGCTTTAAGCCACAATCTTCTGATTTTAGGGTCTCTCGGGAAATGGTGGACCCCAATTTCGGATTATTTAGGAGCACAACATCGCGTCATTTTCGCAAAAAAAATACCATTTTACGTCTTGTATTATTGGCTTGTGGTGAGAACTAGCTATGGCAGCGCCATTTTGAGAGTTGCGTTCCCCATTCCTAGTAAATTGAAACTTTACTAAGGTCGAAACTATCTAATTGTCACATAGACAATTAGATCTTGTAGTTTTATGACACGCAAGTGACATTTAACTTTAAGAACATAAAGCAATTCCGAGGTCAACTATACCTAGGTAGGTAGTTACAATAATAAAAAAACCCGCAGGGCAGCATGTGGCGAGCTGTTGGGCTGTAGCGACCCCACGGACCCTATCTCCCGGGAGAAGTCTTGTTCCTCACCTCTGGCTTGCCTTTATTGGCCGGCTGGAATGAATACTGATGAGGAACAGAACTCCTACCTCATTCTTGCCTTTATTGGCTGGCTTGAGTGGAGATTCGCAAGAGCAAACGTGCTCGGAGGAAGAAAGCATTTCAGTAAGATGCTGATCTTGACCGTACTTCCGGGATTGTCCTGATAGCCGTGGAATACCTCTCCACTTCTCACAAGCACCTCAAGACATGTTGCTCCCTTGTTGTTACGATACTGTATGCTAGCGACCGTTTTCGGGGGTCCATTATTACAATATGAAACACAGATGAAATGGCGAATAAGTCACCCCCTGCCATTTCGTCTGTGTTTCATATTGTATTATCATTGGTCAGGCAGGGGAAATAGACCTTCCATAGTTCAAGGTAACCGATCCACTACAGCCATCCAAAGCCATAGCCCAGTATATTTTGTTTCCATGTTCTGCAATAGTTTTGCACCAACCGTGGGTTGTCCTTGGGTGCACTGGCATGGTGCCTCATTTCATTAAAAAGTCTAACAGGCCTCTGCGAGTTGGCTTCGGCCCCTTGTACGCCTTTCAAAGGCCTGGCACCCCAGGGTCCCGAGAAATATCAAAAGAAACATTAAATAATAATAAATTTATACAATAGGCTTTACTACTGTTCGCATCATCTCACTAGGTAAGCAACTATGGCCCCTACAAAAGCTACAAAGCAGCATTATAAGAACTTTAGCCAAATGTGGACCGGCATAACGCAGCCCGTCATGAACAGGGGATTTACCTCTAGACATAAATTGTATAGTTTGAGTATATAGAGTTATGATAGAGCGGAAGACGAAGTGTCGGTCATCCGCCGGCGGGATGGGTGGACGATATTGTTGCCATCGCGGGTAGACCATGGATGAGACAGGCACAAGAGCGTGGAGATTGCCACATGAAAAAAGAGGCTTTTGCTCAGCAGTGGATAATGATGATGTTATGATAAAACCGTGGTTATCTACTTGAAATAACCGAATGAGTAGTAGTTACTTGTAGTCGAGACTATAAGCGGTAAAACTCCTTGTGAAGGGCGTCCGGGGAAATACAGCTACCTAATTTATTCCTGTCTCCTTAAAATTTTTGTCACGTGGGACATTTTAACTTTGTCGCAACAGTTTGGTCCTAGGTTTTCACACGGTGGTTAAAAGTTTTCACCATGGTTTGTCGGCCTGTTTGCTATCATAAATTATATTAAATAATAACATAACATAACGCCTGTAATCCCCGAAGGGTTAGGCTGCCTACAGTCACGAGCATAAGCATGCAGTATACACTCGGCTTTATTCAAAAGCGATTTCCTCCTTTATTTTTAATGATATTTTAAGGGGAAGATATATAAAACCATGATTAGACCTGCTGTCTTGTATGGATCAGAATGTTGGGCCACAAAAGGGATAAATTAAAGGCAATTGCATGTAGCTGAGATGAGAATGCTAAGAGGGATGTGTGGTGTTACACGAATGGATAGAATAAGAAATGAGTATATAAGAGGAAGTCTGAAAGTGGCACCGGTAACTGAAAAGTTGTGTGGAAGTCGGTTGTCATGGTATGGGCATGTGTTACGGAGGAATGAGGAAAATGTCGTGAGGAGAGTTTTGAGTATAAATGTCGATGGCTATAAGAGTAGGGGAAGACCAAAGAAACGATGGATGGAATGTGTAAATTTTGATATGGTTAGAAAGGGGGTGACTACCGAGATGACGAGTAATAGAGAAGTATGGAAGAAAAAGACATGTTGCGCCGACCCCAAATAAATTGGGATAAGGGCGGGAGAATGATGATTTTTAATGATATTTTATGTTGTTACGAACATAGCATTTTCGAACCCATAGGTTTATGTAATGCGTCGTATTTCAACGTTGCATTCGTTATTTCACGAAAAATTCGCAATTGAAAGTTGCCAAGTGTTGACATATTAGTACTCGTGATTGTACCTAGCAAAATCCATATTTCACCAGTTATGATTTAAGCCCCATGTGATAGGACCAGCCTATTTTGAAATGTATAAATGAATGTAAATAGCGCAGTTTAGGAGAGGCATATGTCCAGCAATGGACTACAATAGACTGAGTTGATTGCTTGTACAATTAATAACTAAACATATTCTATAAAACTAAATTCTCACCAAAAATAAAAACCAATCCAACCACATCTAAAAACGATTCACGTACCAGATAAAAATAAATGAGATAAGCATGTAAATAAAAATTTTAATCTCTACCCTGGAATTGGACATATTTTATCGTGGCGCCGTCAAGTACCCGTGTTATAGCCAGTTGATGCTAATCCAATTGCCCATAGAGAAAATTTAACTAAATCTCATCGCCAATCAAATACAAATATATGGGAGCTGCGTTTCGGGGTGGCTTGAATTGTGTGAGCCAATTAAATTAATTACACACAGAAAAACATTTCTTTTAACATAATAACGACCTCTAAAATAAGGAAGAAAGATAAATATCTGGAGATGCGTGGGCGCCGGAAGATGGTGTTGTTGCATGGTGTCACCGAGCAGGCCAAGGAGGAAACCGCACAGATTGTCGCTGAGGTTGTGCGATGTCACCTGAAGCTGACCGACTTTACGGTTGCTGACATCAGGCGGTGCCACCGGATGGGTAGACAAGCAGGTGCAAGCAAACCCAGGCCCATTCTTTGCAAGCTACGGGACGTCGGTGTCAGGGACAGTATCTGGTTTGCTAAGACCAAGTTGAAGGGCACTGGTGTTACAGTATCAGAGTTTCTGACAAGAACGCGGCATCAACTGTTCATGTCTGCGCGTGAGAGACTTGGTGAAACAAATTGCTGGACAAAGCAGGGCCTGATATACGTTCTTCGCGCTGACGGGTCCCGGCATCGAGTAAATACACTGGATGACCTCAGAAGCATCGAGCAGGTCAGTGAAAAGGCTATGTCTCCCAGCGCGTCAGCATTGTCCTCGTCGCCGTCTCCATCACCGGCACCGAAGAAGGCCCGGCGTGCTGCCGCGAAGAAGTAATTTGGTGCACACTTTTAGTTAGTATCACCGTCCGGGTGGCAGTTTTTGTTTATAATCTTTACCCTCTCAATATTTTTTTTTTTTTTTTTTAATCATTTTACTAGTAATTTCTATACCCTTTCTCGTCCCACTTGTAAGTATTGTTTACCTTCTTTTATTTCCACTAACTTATTTTATTTCTTTCTGTCTGTCAGCTGTCAACCCAATAAGTCACGTCATGTGTCATTCTTTTTAAAGTTTTCGTTCAGAAACCAGTGTTGACAGTGTGCCAAGTATATTTATGTTATTGTTAATATGATTCTTTTTGCTTGCTATTCTTACGTCTATTTCTCTTCATTTCCTGTGCCGTAAACTTATGTTATACCATTCTGTTACCCGGATGATGAAACTGTTTTAAATGTTTTGTTTATTTTTATAACTTTTAAAATGTTAACACTCAACTGGCGGGTGGATTTAATTAATTGCTCTTTTTATATTAACATTTATAATTATTATTTAGTTTATTTACGTTTATTATTATTTTTCATATATTTATATAGTGTCGATGTCAGACAGCAATGATGACAGCGACACTGAAAGCTTTTTGTCGGTCTGTAGTAATGACAGCTTTGTTACTGTTCCGTCCCTTGCTGATACCCTTGAATTTCAGTTTTCCGATGTACCTAAGAATTTCAATGTAGTCCATATAAATGCCCAGAGTATTCCGGCACATTATTCTGACATGCTAGTGAACCTAGACTGTAAGAACATCCATGCTATCCTTGTCTCAGAATCTTGGCTAAAGCCATTTCTCCCTTCTACTTCCTATTCCTTGCCGGGTTTTCAACTAATAAGAAATGATCGCACGAGTGGCGGTGGCGGCGGTGTTGCCATATACCTTCGTCCACATATTCCTTTTTCAATTGTCGATATGTCTGCACAACCTCCGCCGCAAAACGCGGGCGAGCATCTCCTTTTGGAAGTAACCCTGAATCACGTGAAAGTTCTTCTGGGAGTTTATTATTGCCCTTCGTCACGTATAAATTTCTTGTCTTCCTTTGAAAATATCCTAGAAAACCTAACACCCTCTTACAGTCATACAGTCATTATGGGGGACTTCAATACTTGCTTATTGAAAAACGATTCCCGCTCTTCTTCTTTTCGATCAATAGTCCAGTCGTCGAATTTATCAATTCTCCCCTTGAGTGCCACACACCATTTTCCAAACTGTAATCCTTCACTTCTGGATCTACTCATTGTGTCGTCTTCTCAACATGTCAGCAAGCATGGTCAATGCCCAGCTGACATGTTCTCTTACCATGACCTTTTATTCCTATCCTATAAAATTCGCCCACCTAAGGCAAAACCTAAGATTCTCCTGCAGCGCAATTTTGGTGGTATGAATACAGATGATCTCCGAAGAGATGCTAGCAACATTGACTGGGCTCCTTTAGTCAATGTTGAGTCGATGGATGACAAAGTCAATTTGCTGACAGATAACCTTGTGCAGCTGTACGATATTCACGCTCCCATTCGTGCAGTGAAAATCAAACATCTTCCGGCACCATGGCTTACAGACGATATTAGGGCTATCATGCACAGAAAGGCTGTAACCAAAACCAGATATAAGTGTCGGCCTTCACCGTCGAACCGGGAGATCCTTGTTGATGCACGCAATCGCTGCAATAAGATGTGTAGAGATGCCCAACGCCGCCATATCCACACCTCAGTTGAAAACGGAGATCCAGCAAAAGTCTGGAAATTTCTTAAATCCATGGGAGTTGGAAAATCACGCCAAGAATCGATTCCTAAAGACTTAGATATTGATCTACTGAATCAACACTTCTCATCTTCGTCCCACTGTAATGGGACCATGAAGGCAGCAACTGTTAACTATCTTTCAAACCTTCCAACCCCGGACCATCCCCCATTTATTTTTAGTCAATTCTCTGATTGTGATGTTAAGAAGAGCATAGTTTCAATCACGTCTAACGCAGTCGGTAGTGATTGTGTAAGTCGGAAAATGGTACTCCCTGTCCTCGACGAGATCCTTCCTATCCTATGCTATATCCTGAACTACTCTATATCCTATGGTGCCTTTCCATCGATGTGGAAAGAGGCCAAAGTTATTCCTTTACCTAAAAAATCCAATCCTACTTCCTTTTCAGAATACCGGCCCATCTCCATCTTGCCTTTCCTCTCCAAAGTCCTAGAACGCCTTGTCCACAATCAGCTTAGTACTTTTCTTTGTAAGAATAGTCTGCTGAATCCTTTCCAATCCGGTTTTCGTCCTGGTCACAGTACCACTACAGCCCTAGTTAACGTCACTGATGATATACGGTTAGGTATGGAGGAAGGAAATCTCACAGTTCTTTGCTTACTAGATTTCAGTAATGCATTCAATACTGTCGATTTCGATATCCTGCTTGGTATGCTTCGCTCGCTTAACATATCTCCAACGGCGATTGACTGGTTTCGTAGTTACCTGTATGGCCGCCGGCAACGTATATGCATAGAAGAGTCTTGCTCTTCGTGGTGTTATACTTCTGCCGGTGTACCTCAGGGTGGCGTTTTATCTCCTTTACTTTTCGCAATATTTATAAACTCCATTACCAAAAAACTTCTTTCATCCTACCACCTTTATGCAGACGATTTGCAAATTTATAAACAAGCTGGACACTCGAATTTGGCTGATGCTGTCCACGTTATCAACAAGGATTTGGTTTCAATCTGTGAGTGGAGTGAGGCGCATGGGTTGCAGGTTAACCCATCGAAGACTCAGCTCATTGTTGTTGGCAGCTCAAGGATGATCCCCAAGATAAACTGGTCGCAGCTTCCCCAGGTTCAATTTAACGGAACTGCTATTCCTTTCAGCGAAAAGGTTAAGAACCTTGGGGTTTGGATCGACACACATCTTTCTTGGGGTCCTCAGCTACAGGAGGTTAGTCGTAAAGTGTTTGCGTCTGGTAAGTCACTGAGACGGTTGCGGAACTTTCTTCCAACTGCCACTAAAACTGCGCTTGCACAATCTCTTTTACTTCCCATCCTTGACTATGCTGATGTCAGTTATCCAGATCTTACCGAGGCACAACTAGATAAACTTGAGCGACTTCAAAACTTTTGCATAAGATTTATATTTGGCCTGCGCAAATATGATCACATTTCTGAATTTCGTACAAAGCTCAAGTGGCTTCCTATACGTCTTCGCCGGAATTCTCATATCTTATTTCAGCTCTACAGTATTTTGTTTAATCCTAAAACCCCCTCTTATCTTAAAGAACGTTTCAAGTTCCTTCATGACACACATAATAGATATCTGAGGTCATCGGAAAACCTGAGACTAGAGATGCCGATGCATTCCACCAGTTTCTTTGACAAATCTTTTAGTGTTCAAGCAGTACGGTTATGGAATGACTTGCCCGTGTCGGTAAGGCGTGCTCAATCTTTGTCCGCTTTCAAAATCATGATAAAAAAGCACTTCCTCTCTCCTTAAACACCATCATTACTATATTATTATTTATTATTATTATTTTCTTTGCTCTTGTTTCATGTTTATTATATGTATATATTTATTTAGGTAAGTAAAATTTAAAAATAAATACTTTATGTATTATATTAATAGTATAATTTAAATGGTACACCACAGACTACCTACTATATTTGTCTCTCCTTAATTTTTAATCCATCCAAAGGTTGTCTTTAAAAGATCGCTCTTAGCGATAAGACCGCCCATTGTGTCACCCTTTATAAAATGTTTTATATTTATATCCTGTAATTTGTATGGTGTACAATAAAGAGTATTCTATTCTATTCTAAAATAATTTAAAAGCAATAGCGAATTATAACACTGTGGCATATTATTTGTTTTATTTAACGTTATGATTACGTTGCGTTACATAAAGCTTGAAGACAAAGTAGAAAATCTAGAGCGAATGCTTTGTCTCACAAAAATGGAAGTGAGAAACATACTAAAGAAAGAAGGAGAAAATAAAGAAGATCTTCGTCAGATTATTACGGAGACAGCAAGTGTTCTCCAAGTTTCACTCGAGCCCCAGGATATTAAAGATATTTTCCGCATTTATAAAAAGGACGAAACTCCATCTATTATCGTCGATTTTGGTTCAGTCACTACAAAAGAAGGGTCGGGGGGAAAATATAACATACTGTATATACTCACAATTCTTTTCATTCATTCCTCTAGGTCAGAACAAGCTTTCCGTTACTGCTAGACAATATTCTGTTAATTCCTCACCACACCAGGCCACGTTTTATCCACAATCAGTACACAGACGCAGCCCCAACTTTAACATAAGACTACGATGATTTAGCGACATATATGGGTTGGGAATTTTGCCCACATTGATTGAACTCGTCGAACGTTTTAACTCCAGGCCACGTTAAATGATATTTAACGTGGCCTGGAGTTAAAACGTTATACGTTAAAAGTCATGCCCCGGCCCTGTAGGCACGAGCTATTTTTCACACGAGAAATACAATAAAAAAAAGTAAAGATTCATTAATCTGGACTTTTAAATATTAAAAAAAATATATCAAACACATTTTTTTCTGTAAAATGTTTTTTTTTACCTTTATAATAGTATCGAATGTATCAAAGAGATAAAAGGACATTATAATAAAATAATTTATAATATTTATCACTTCGGCACCTAGTTATATCCTCTGGCAAATCGATCACTCGAGTGAACTCATAAAAGAGTTTCTAAGTTCTAATCCTGGATTATAGAGAACACAATGGAATGAACTTCTTTTTTTATCAAAGGCAAGAAAATGTTAATAAGAAGGATATAATGATAGATGCATGCGACCCGGCTGTCGTAACCAAGAGCTTTACACTATTCATAGAGGTATCATCCCTATTCCTATTGTTGGTATCCCGAATCAGTTTTTTTTTTTATAGTGGGTTGCCAGACTAAAAATATGTCCGACATTTGTTGAAAAGTCGGGGTGACTTTAGTTTCGATTTTCGTTTGCATGGGTCCTTTCTAATAAATTTGATTAGCTTCAATATTTGCTATTTGCTCTGAGACTAAAGTAATTTTATTTAATTGACTATTTTGAGATACGAAATTCTGCTCAAAGAATTTTGATTGAAATCTTTGACATATCTCGGGACCCTGGGGTCCCGGACCTTTGAAAGGCGTACCAGGGGCCGAAGGCAACTCGCAGAGGCCCTTTAGACAATTTTAAATGATGAGGAGGCACCAACCGACGATTATCCCTGTATGCACCATGCAAGTGCACCCAAGGACAACCCCCGGTTGGTGCAGGACTATTGCAGAACATGGAAACAAAATATACTGACTATGGGTGTGGGTGGCTATAGCAGATCGGTTACCTTGAACTATGGAAGGTCTATGTCCCCTGCCTGACCAATGATAATATAATTGATTGAAATCTTATAATTAAACGCTATCTATGTCCGAGAAATCGCCCGTGTTTAAGTTTTAAATGTTTTGGTATGAAAAGTAACTTAATTTATCATCATAATTCTCCTGTTTTAGCCAATTTATTTGGGGTCCACGCAGCATGTATTTTTCTTTCATACTTCTCTATTAGTCGTCACGAAAAATTAAGTTAAAAGGTATCTTAGATGTTGAATGTTTTAAAATTAAAATCATTTTCAATGCAATAATAACGTCAAAGAGATAGCGAGATGACCTGCAGTGCGATTCTGTAACCATCTCACCGTGAAAACTTAGGTGAAGTGAGCGTGGAGTGAGCTGTCATTCCAAATAATACTAGGGATTGACACCACAGAACAGATAAAATTTTATCTGTTCTGTGATTGACACTACTGACAACTCACATCAAGCTCACTTCACTTTAGTTTTCACGGTGAGATTTTTACAGAATCGACCGGCTGGACGCGTACCGCGGGGGCTGGTTCGAGGTGGCGCGGGAAAAGAGTTCCTGGAAGGATTTGGGGGAGGCCTTTGCCCAGCAGTGAAAAACAATGTGAGTGGATATCGCAAAAAACGCTATTAAAAAAAAAAAATTGGTGTGTGTAGCAAACAAAATACGTTTTATAATAGACAAGCAAATTCAAGATTGTTTAGTATGCAGGGATCTTTCTTTCAATTCAGCAGCAGTTTACGAGGGTGATCGGGTGACATAAAACGATAGAATTCTGTTGCTATGGACTACGTCAGAGTTTCGTAGCGGATATACCCGAAAGCCTACGCTGCTACCAGTTTTACTATGTTATTTTTAGGTATTGGGCGGTAGTCGTGTTCTCTTGATGCATAGGTTTTATTTTGATTTAACTATAAAAGGTAAACGCAAATAAACAAAGTTATTAAGTGAGAATCGTAGCAGGTGATTTCCTGTTGTTTCTGTCTACCCCTATGGGAAAAGGCGTGAGCTTATGTATGCATACGTGTGCATATACACGAGTGACACGCGTCGCTTGTCAGACTTTCGACCCGTAACGGCTGTCAAAGATCCACGAATGACAGCCGGAACCAACGGTTTAACGTGCTTTCCGAGGCACGGAGGAGTCTTGGTATGTAAAGATGGTGGTGGGTGGTTGGTGGTGGCTTGGGTGGTTGGTGGTGGCTTGCTGAGGCTGGTCCTATCCACGGACCAGCCTCGGCAAGCGTAGCTTAACCTGATCGATTGACCCGTGCGGCTGTTTATTACTTAGCCACAAAGTCCACATAGTATTCATAATAATATTATGCTTTACAAAGTAACGAGTGCGATTTCAATACCTATATTATGCCATAAAAATGGTATGCTTATAAGGCTGGTGGCAATAATGCCCGACATCAATCTAATGGAAACGGATTTAAAACGAGAGAGGCGTTTAATTTTAAAAATGCATTGGTACGGAGGCATCGTTTACGATCGCTTCACACGGGGTGACTCAGACGGGCCGGATGCAGGTGCAACTAAGTTTTTACCAATTTTTTTTTTTGTTTGATTAAAGAAGTATAGTACTAATTGGATATTTAAAAAAAAATATTTGCACCTCCAAGTAAAAAAATATGGTTTAAAATAAAAATTGGCCTAAGGTAAGTAGAGTTGTATGTTCGAGTTGGACAGGATATCTAGCTAGACGAAGAGAGGGCCGATGGAGTAAAGCTGTGACCGAATGGTGGCCAAGATGAGGCCAAAGAAATCAGGGCCGTCCAAAAGCGCGCTGGGTTGACGATGTCGACAAAGTAGCGGGAAACACCTGGATGAGAGACGTACAAAACCGGGAAGTATGGCAGAAGAAATGGGAGCCCTATATCGAGCAGTGGGTGATTCCGGGCTGAAATGATGATGATGATGTTAGAGTTGCAGCCAATACCTCATCATCATCTGCCTAGCCTTTTCCCAACTATGTTGGGGTCGGCTTCCAGTCTAACCGGATGCAGCTGAATACCAGTATTTTACATGGAGCGACTGCCTATCTGACCTCCACAACCGAGTTACTGGGTAATACGATACCCCTTGGTTGTCAGACTTTCGGGCTTCTGACTACCCGTAACGACTGTCAAAGATCCACGAATGACAGCCGGGACCAACGGCTTAACGTGCTTTCCGAGGCACGGAGGGGTCTCGGTATGTAAAGATGGTCACCCGTCCACAGACCAACCGCGGCAAGCGTAGCTTAACCTGACCGATCGACCTGTGCGGCTGTTATTATTTAGCCACAGGCCCCTTCATTACTTGTTACTCCATTAGTTGCAGCCAATACCTAAGCTAACATAACTCATACAGGGTGGCAGGGACATCGACGCGCAAACTGTAACCATGGATTCAGCACATGAGTTTAGATAGCGTCGAAATTTTTCGTCAAAAAAAAATCTTCTGTTTCATAGAAAAGTGTAATACCTACGCGGTCAAAACGTATGGAACAGCAATATTTTTTTTTAATAACCGACGTAAAATTTCGACGCTATGGGGTTTTCCCACTGAGTTCAGTCAGATTTTAATTATTTTGAATCGCGTGGTATTTGGGGTATTAAACTACAAAAAAATTTAATAGAATATGTCAATAATAAGTAAATTCAAAGATCGTTTGGGAAAGAAATCTACTTATACGTTACAACTAAACAACTAAAAATAAAAAACAAGAAAAAAATTGTTGATGTCATTTATCTTCTTCATTTTAAAAATAGGTCTGTACATACTTTCACGCTTGTACTCTCCGAAGGGTTCCGCAGAGGTGTACCCTTTCAGCATATTTTCTTAAAGCGAGTATAGCACTGATTTGTTTCGAATAGAATAGGATAATTTAAGGAAATTGGGTTGTGTGAGACTAGACTAAGTGGCCCCGGCGCACGTTCTCCAATAGAAGGCGAATAAATGACCTTTCGATAAAATGAGGAAAGAATTTATAGGTACGTAGGAAAATGCATGTTCACTAAGCTTCCCTCGAATAGAATGCAAGCATTGGACGCTTCTTAGTTTTTAAGAATTGTATTTACGATTAGTCGCCTGACTGTGTACGACTGGGATTACTTAAAAATAAATAAAGTTAGAAACTGTTGTACTATTTTTTTTTCATTCATGATTGCATGGTCGAGCAGCTGAAAATGTATTTCTCCTTTTTGGAATAAGTCAAAGTCAAAGTCAAAACGTTTATTGCAAACTAAGTGTACAATGTTGGTGTTATGTTATGTTAGTAGATACTTATGACTTAGCAGCCTTTTACAAGCATTGCAATTTTATCATTCGCCCGCCCTTATCATCATAAATTAGCATGCATTCATTAATTATTATCTTTTATATTAGTACAATTAAATTGAGAAATTACTTATGTCAAAATTAAATGTCAATAATAATGAATTTAATACAATTATTATGCAATATATTAATGTCATCCTTTTCAGGTATTACAAATTATGATTTTATATTAAGTTAAATAGGATAGACTACATGTTATTGTTTGTATAGGACCATAGATATATTTCTTTCCTTTTTATGTATAGGACAGATCGCCACTTTTGGACTCTAAATATTCTTTTACTGAGTAGAAACATTTTTTGATCACGTATAGTTTTAGCCTTTTTTGGAATATTGTTAAAGATTTTTCAGTTTTAAATATGTTGGGCAACTTATTATATATTTTTATTGCCATATAGTATGGGCTATCACTTAACATTTTAATTCTTGAGGATGGAGCGCATAACCTGTTTTTATGGCGAGTGTTGATGTTGTGCGTATCTTCTACTTTACTAAACTTGTCGATATTTTTAAAAACAAATGCGCAAATGTCAAGTATGTATATTGAAGGCAGAGTTAGAACCTGATATTTTATAAAGAACGGTTCGCAGCTCTCCGTATTAACTATTTGGGCTAGAATTCTTATACATTTCTTTTGCAATGTAAATAGTTCATCTACGTTTACACTATTTCCCCATAGCATGACTCCATATCGCAGCCATGAGTACCTATGCATATGCGTAGTAAGCAGCCGTAGCTGTTTGTGTGTTAGTGCTTTGTTTAATTTGGAAAAGAGCGTAAGAGAATCTTGAGAGTTTTGTTTTTATATGTTCTATGTGTGACTTCCAGTTAATGTGTGTGTCAATATTTATGCCAAGTAGGCTAAATGTATTAACTTCTCCTATAATATAATAATATGTAAGCATACTTTAATTTGAGCACGAGTGGCTCAGTGGTAACGGCCCGGAGTTATGAGTTCCAGGTCATAGGTGCGAACCCAGACAGGCGCTTTACTTTGTGTAAATTATTTCATCACCACTGCTCTCAAAACGGTGAAGGAAAACATCGTGAGGAATGATGATGTCCTAGAACTAAAAATTCGAAGACATGTGACATCTACCCACCCACAATGGGCCCGCGTGGTGAATTACGGCCCAATCCCTCTTACCGAGAGAAGGCCTGTGTACCAGCAGAGAGATCATTATTTGTTAAGTGTATTTTCATTTAACACAATACTTAGACGGTAGGTACCATCCCTTAATGGCTTCTTGGAAAATACCTACAGGCAAGAAATAAATAGCAACTAACCTACATTCGACATAATGATTTATGTGATGCAAGATTCAATCGTCGTTCCTAGAAATTACAATTTGCTTAACTTTCCAAGAAACCCGTGATAATACTTTTACCGCTCTTTATAAAAGGTACGTCGTATAAAGCGTTGAAGCGTGGGACAGTGTTGCCGTTGTGTATATTGTACAGGAATTGGTTTAGGATGTAGATAAAATTATCGTAATTACTAACATAGGCTAAGTTTTTTACTAACAAATGAGTCATGGTTACTTGAATAAATAGGTAATAAACCGCGCGGTAGAAAAAAATTGTCCGTCAACAAGCTTCCATAGTGATCTAAAGGACCCTAACGACCGTGCCTACACTCAGTGAAGAAATCATAGTTTTTCACGTCAAGAAAAACGTGTGTATGGACACATTTTTACACAATATTATTGTAAACAAACCATGACATAGTTTCAAAGAATTCCTTGTAAGCGGATTTGGTAGTAAAATAAAACAGTCGAAGATCGTAAAGTAGGTACTTACTGTAAGCTTGACCCATGAGTCGACAGTATTTTAACAAAAGTGCAATGACATCGAATTCAAACTATACACCGTCCATTAGATTCAGATTCAGATTAATTTATTTGCAAAAACATGTGTAGATATACATTTTATGATAACCGTTTTTTGACAGCTGTCTTAGAACGTACATATTCCAGAATACGTAAAAGTTAACTTTATAATGCGTAATAAAATAAATATATAAACTGCATTATCTTATTGAATTATCTTATTTATGGCTTTTTGCAGACATTGTAATACTGTACGTATATCAATCAATGTATTGTGTGTTGATGCAATCACTAGTTCCATCTGTCAAAAATCGGTTTACCTAAAGAACAGGGTATTAATTTATATTTTTGCCAAGCATTGCAAAGACATAAAGATCATAACTGCTTTAATTGATGGCATATATAAACATTTCTATTAGATGTTCAATGTACCTGAAGTACTTAAAGATCAAAGTAAACTCAATAAAAGTATTAATTTAGCTTTATACAGTCACTTAGATAACATATAGCTCTGAGAATTTATGAAGCGTGCATAACATTAATTATTTATTTACTTAAATGATGATAAATCAATTTATTCCGTCGATTTTACACTCAACTGAGTCTTGAATGAACGTAAATATTGGGTAAAAATTGTTTGTAAATAACGTTAATCTCTTTTGAATTACTAAATTATCAGGGCATAGAGATTCAAACATAAAAAATACATGTAAATAAATAAAAATAAATAAATTACACATAAATGCCCGAATCAATAGGTGTAGTAGTCACGAGCACCAATGTCAACACTTAGCAACTTTCGATTGAGATTTTTTCGTGAAATAACTAACGCAACGTTGAAATACGACACATTACATAAACCTATGGGTTCCAAAATGCTATGCTCGTAACAACATAAAATTTCATTAAAAAATGAAGGTGTAAATCGCTTTTGAATAAAGCCGAGTGTATACATACTTTTGCTCGTGACTGTACACACTGTTCATATTAAAAAACAAAGTCGCTTTTCGTGTCTGCCTGAGTGACCGCTTAGATCTTTTTAACTCCACAATGGATTTCGATACCGTTTACACCATCATTTAGAGCATTTATTACGGAAGGGTCATGTGTGTAACACATTATTATAATTATTATATATTTATACACGCTTTTGCTCGCGGTTTCGATCGACCAAGACCTCATGCTCAGCTATAGCGCTTGCGACGATAAAATAAAGTCAAAACCAAATCGTTTATTTCAAAAAGGCACATAACAGGCACTTTTGAACGTCAAAATTTACAAAAAATAGAAGTGATTCTAGTCACCCCATTCAAAAGTTTTGTATGGAGAAGAATGGGTCAGAAACTCCACCGTTACACTTTAAAAAATGTTTTACATTTAATTGTATTTATTAATTTTATATATTAATAAAAAATCTTAATCCTTCTAACAAGATGAAGTAACCAAAGTTTACTGTACATATCCTAGTTTATACTCACAGCGGTTTAATAGAGAGATGGGCGGCATTCAATTGACAGATGCCCACATCGATCTGTCGGGGGCGTCCGACCCTTCACTGAAATATCCCCGCTTTCCGATAGATTAACTGCCACCGACAACACTGTCGTGGTTTGGCAGTCGACTTACCTTGATAGTTCCGACATTTCATACGAGTACGAAGTTAACTAGTTTCCAAAGATATTTATTTGCCATCAGGAAGTTACTATGTTACTAATGTATTTAATGTTGGATGCTAGTAACAAGGACGGAATTAATAGTACATTACGCACATTATCCGGATTTTTATGCGGTTCGACAATCATTTAGAACATTTATTCCGGAAGGTTATATGTGGAATACGTAACACAATTACATGTTATTATATAACTTACATGTCATGAACAAATCTTGATGTTGTGCTAGTTATACGAACCGTTATTTGATCACATTAAATATTGTTTTTGTTTTGACTTCCTAGAAATATACGTACAGCTATCCACCGGATTAGTAGATGATTCTAACTTATCCTCAAAGTGATAAGGGGAATCAAACAGATATGACTTCTCCGAAGGACAAATTTCTACAAAATAAATCCAATTAATACATGGACCAGCTACGACCAACATTTCGTTGCCACTCGATTTCTACGGATTATTGGGCATTCCTGCTATTACGATAATCATCTCAACTTATAGCTTTTGACGATATGAATGGCGTTGTAACGTTTTGAGGACGTTTTGATTATGATGATATGCAAATATCTTTTACCTGTATTCATTTTTACAAAGCAATATTTGTACGAATGATCGCGTATCGGCAAGAGTAGTGTGGGACACCCCAGCTAGATGGAACGACGACCTTGGAAAATTAGCCGGGATAGATTGTATGTGAAGGAAGGAAGTGAAGAAGTGAACTAGGAAGTGGTGAAGGGTGGGCGTTTTTGGGGGACTGTCTTTTGTCATTTTGACGTTCGAAAAGTGCTGACTCTCAGCCTAATTTGAATAAATGACTTTTGATTTGATTTGATTTGTGGAAGGCGGAGGTCATGCCGTTATGGCGCAGCCTGTAAGAGACCTATGTCCAGCAGTGGACTGCGATAAGCTGAGTTGATTGACTACTTATATACATCTAAAATAAAATAAAATAAAGAAAAACACAAAAGTATCCATAATATATTAAACTCTAATTTATGAGCCACAACTTCGAGATAATTCCAAAAGTTTCACGAAAACGAAATAAGAAACTTAAACGAGAGATTTATTGACCACACTCTACGTTAATTAGAAAATATAAAAGGTATTTGTTTTCTAGAAACCATTAATAAGATGGTACATACTCGTAGATTAGGTGCGAAGGCCTGATTTGTTTGGGGGCGTGGCCTCACTATTTAGTGCGGTCAACAGCTGTATTGGATATCTATCTTTTTTCTTATTTATGGGGTTAACTGGTGAGTGATCTTTGCCTAAATATCGTTGGCTGAAGGTGAAGGCATATTTAGGAGCAGACAATAGATTACGATTGATTGTGTGTTACACAATATTAGGGTGCTGAATCATTTTGAAGCAAATTACTAATACATTGCTTCATAAGTTCTAAAAATGTGTCTGCTCAACACGTAAATAACGCAATGAATGTTGTTGAACTGTCAAAATGAAACCGATTCCGATTGATCGTGTGTTACGCAATTAGGGTGCGGGTGTCAACATGTCCAAATTCCAGAAGGCCAATTCTCGTAATTTAAAACGTTCAAAATCTAGTCGCAGTCTCATCTCGGCGACAAACAAATGTCAAAAACTTGTCAAAATGTATGGAAATTAGAGGTATTTTTGACAGATTGAGACTGAGATCCGACTGTGGTTGTTCTTAAAATTACGAGAATTGCCCCGCTGGTTGCTACTGCCAAATTCCTGGTGGAAAAACCTGGAAATCGTACCCAGGATCTCATGTAGTATTGTTGACCAACAAGGCATTGAATAGGTAAAGAACAATCTACAAAAACAATGCCGAATAACATCAGCACAAATTCCCTCCAAATTGACCACAGAGAAAAGAAATAGGAAGACGGGCACATAATGGCGTTTATACCCGATGAGCTGCCATTACTTGCACTTTTGTGACCATGTCATCATTTCACGTCGCTTCTGGGAATTAACTTCAGGAAAACAGGCGGGTAAGATGGACGGACGTATGGCTTGTAATTATTAGTTTTCGTGATGTATCAGGCAGGTTTTTGCTAACGGTATTGGTAAAAACATAAAGTAATAATGCAGTCTGAATTATGTTTCGTGATGTTAGTTATCATATTGGCATATTGGTATAAGTACCTAGTTAAAATCTTTAACTTGAATGTTGCTCCAAAAGTATCTGATGAAAATGTAAACAAATGTATCAGAAAACGTACGTGTAGTGATTTGATTTTTTTAAAACTTAAGCACAAAATTCATATTTTCAAATCCCATTCAACATATTTTTCATATGCCAATTGAGGTTAGATACTTTTATAACCTTAATTTTCGTCAATGATTCAATTATAATTTAATGGAATAGAAAAATTTTATTTCAGACAAAAGTCCATAGGGTTAGTTGCAATTTTACTTAACTTCTAATGTTAGTAGGTTACAGACACAGATATGCAATTAAAATTCAACGTGGAACTGCAACCACCTCCGCAACATCGGGGAATCCCACCGATAGTGTTATTCAAAAAATACATAAATTGGAAAAAGTGATGAGATATAAAGTTGAAAACTTATAAAAACAGATAAATGTTCAATTCCCTTTAGTGAGTGATTGTGTAATAATTTAACTTAAACCCCCGTGTTGAAGTTAAATTCTTTGTTTACATTTTCATCAGATACTTTTGGAACAAACATTGATAAATGATAAATGATTTTATTTTGTAAGTAGGTTTGTACAAACACTTTTACACGTCAATCATATTTTAAAACTAGATGAGGTCGGCGTTTCCTATCTGACTAGTCTGAGAAGAAAGGCCGAAACAAACTCAGACGTCACAGTCTCTTTTAAAGTCCAGACATAATCTTGGTCATTAGAGATGCATTCCAAAATTTGAAGCATAGTAATAGAGTCAGCAAAGTACGAGTCAAGCTCATAAAATAAAATCGGAGTGGGTGACAGAATGCAAGCATGGAATTATTTTTTCATATAAATTTTTAATATACACTTTTATGAGTAAATGGCATGCAATATTCAAACTCATTTTTCACAAACTACGTAGAGTGATTCCACTCAAAAAAGCTTCAAACTAAAATACAACGCTATCCATGCTAAAAACCTCTAGTACATTATTGATAGAACCTGAGTTCATATTTTATTCTAATAACATAGTGATATATGAGCATCGCGTATCATGAATATTAATTTATGATTTATTGTTGTCTGGTACAGCTGGTCGCGATATCTAGTGATGAATAGTTGTAATTTGACCGTCTAGACTGCCGGCTGACCGTCAGTCAACCTCCAAAACTTCCATGTCAGGATGTCATGGTAATTAATCTGTGTGGAAATTTAGCTTTCACATAATATATGCGAGAATTGTTTTACTCGGTTGTGTATAAGGGTCGATTTACATTGTGAATTCAGGGAAGGGAACAGCCGGTCGATTCTGTAAAAATCTCACCGTGAAAACTCAAGTGAAGTGAGCTTGATGTGAGTTGTCACTAGTGTCAATCCCTAGCATTATTTGGAATGACAGCCCACGCTCACTTCACCTAAGTTTTCACGGTGAGATGGTTACAGAATACTGAAGCGACTGTGCATCATTTTCTCTATTAATGGTCGCAAACGCTACTGCTGAGCTTGAAGTTCTGGGTTTGATTCCGGATCCGGCAAAGTGTTATTGGGTGGTTCCATCTGGGATTTCTCAGTAACAGTCCGGAGTCTGGATTTGGTTCCGGTTGGTGGTATAATAGGCTCTATCCCTATTACATGGTTCTTTAACATAACCGGCGAAATGTGGGTGTATTATAGGTACACCTCTGGCTAGCCCTTCGGGGAATACAAGCGTGATATTTTTTTATGTAATTTCTCTATTAATATTTTGTAGATAACGTTCAAATAAGACATTAGGAACATGAAAAACGGGTATCGCATCCCCAAGAACAGTCGAGCATTCTAGAGAATTCTCGCGACTACTGTCGGTGACGAGGGAATCCATGGGAGGTGGCGTGAAGACAATAACAGTGCGGCGCCAAGCGTCTTTGATACTGGTTGCATGTATAGAGAATAACATAAATCTTCGAGCATTCTCGGTACTTCTCGCGCATCAAAGCTCCCCTTCTCGTCCGCTGCCATGAAACTTCAACCTAACTTTGTATGTGCAAAACATGCTAAGTTCGGGACCCTTTAGTCTGATTTTATTACACATGCAGGGATCGGACGGTCATTGTGCTGTCTAAGATGAGAATGGACAGTAATTTGGCGACCCTCTGGCTTAACTCTATATGTTACATTCTGTTCTTTTATTTACACCGGATTCGTAAATATCTATGGGCTCACCGTAAATGTTAATGGTTAGGAATGTATTGATATACGGTACTAAATGTAAACACAGCCTTTACTATGTATTTTTTTAAAGTTTCCAAGTTAATAACTAACCTAACATAATCAGCCTGTAAAAGGGAGTAGGCCATAATCTACCACGCAGGCCCAGTGCGGATTGGCGGATGTCACATGTCATCAAATTTTTAAGAGGTTTTAAGACATGCCGGTTTCTTCTCGGTGTTTTCTTTCACCTATTTGAGAGTAGTGCAGCGGCACGGTTGGCGCAGTGGTTAAGCGATTGACTGCTGCGCTGCGTTTGGCGTACGATTCCCGCACGGAACAAATATTTGTATGACCTACATGTAGTTTTTCCGGGTCAGGCTGATTGTGTATGTGAATTTAAATGTTTGTAAACGCACCCACGATACAGGAGAAATTCCTAGTGTGGGGCAACGTTTTATCTTAAAAAAAAGTTTTAATTAAATTAAATACACAAAGTAAAGTGTCTGACTAGGTTCGAACTCACGCCGTACAACTCGTAAGTTGGAGCTGATACCACTGAACCACCCCTGCTCTATGGGTTACATAATTTGAACTAATTATAGTTTCAAAGTAAATTCTAATGGTTAAGAATGTATTGATATTATGTCCCTACTAAAAAGCTTGCTGTGAGTTTTTTATTTAACTTCCCTAGCTATATACTACCCTAACTTATCTAAGGCATAGTACCTTCCGCCAAGGCTGCGGGTTGTTCGAAAGACCGTGGCCCCTAGCACAGGCAACTGAAGGAACACGGGTGGGTTTTATTCAGTAAAAGTCTGACACGCCCTTCCGCTCAGCCCAGAGCGGGAGAGGTCATTTGATGATTTCCCACCAAAAAAAAAAAGGCATAGTTCCTTTTTGTGCGAAAATTTAAATAAATAAATAAATCTAATTTCATTAGAATAGATTCGGTAGCTAGCCATAAAAGAGAGAGACATATGCATTTTCACTCCGAGCCCCAAGATACAGACTAACTGTCTAGCTTGGAGCTCACTAGAAATTAATATATTGTAACCTAACTGTAGCTACTTGCTTACTGTATTACCTGGAAAATAAATATTTTCTATTTCTTTCTAGAAAAAAATAGTATTTTTTTAAATCATAGAAAAGCATTTGACGTGACATAACAGACCCTACGCTGAATACGAGGAACAACATACTCCATACATACATACAAAATTACACATACACCCGATTAGTCTACATTGGCATTGATACAGCTTTTCATAAAATACGAGGAAATATAATAACTTGGTAATATTTTACGAAGAAGCTATTATTGAGATTATTGGCACATGGCATTACTCCAAGTAATATATTTCTGTATTACGTTATGAGAACTGGATAAGTGTGAGTACCCACTGGGGTGTAACCGATTCCAGGACTTCATTTGAGTTAATAGTTGAACGTGAACTAACGAGCGGAATGTCTTACCTATTCTTATATATACCACTTATAATAAAGCTGAAGATTTTGTTTATTTTTTTCTTTGCTTGTTTTTTGAACGTGCTTAACTCTGGAACTACCAGTTGGATTTCAAAAATTATTTGTTCATTTGATAGCCCAATTCTTGAGAAAGTTTATTTACCCTTAGGAGCCGAGTTACAAGAAAAGCAAAAACTAAGTAAAAGCACGCGAGCGATGGGATGCGATTTTCACGCGGATTAAGTCGCGGGCAGAAGCTAATTATAAATTAAAGTCACTTTTCATGTCTGTCTGTGTGACCGCATTGTTCTTCTAAAATAAGCAATGGATTTCACCATTTTTCGATTCATTTCAATTAATTTTTCATTTCGGGTTTCACCATAGTTTACAGAATTGATTTTGGAAAGATTTATTTAATAATAATAATAATATCCCTGGACATTTCACACAGCGCCATCTAGTCCCAAGCTAAGCAACCTAATGCTTGTGATATGGTAACAAGATGGCTGATAAACAACTTATATACATTTTTTTTTGTAAATACATACATATTATAGATAGAAAAACACCCAGACTCAGAACAAATACATGTAGGACTTACAAATATTTGTTCTGTGCGGGAATCGAACCCGCGACAGGCAGCGCAGCAGTCCGATCGCTCAGCCACTGCGCTAACCGTGTTGTCAATGCATTGATATTAAACTTACAAATAATAAAGAAATCTCGATGTAAATTCGTAAAAACCGTGCGATACAGGGACGGGTCCCTAGGTTATTACAGTAAATAATCTAGTACTATTACTATGGCAATATGAATGTCAAATAACACTTGTTAGTATTTTAGTGGTAGAATAACCAGTAAGAGCTGATTTCACCAATATAAATATATATAAACTCGATAAGCACATTTAAACTGGGTTCAAGAGCTGTCAGTGTCAATATTCTAATACAATAATGACACTGACACTCCTTGAACACAGTTTAGAGGTGCTAATCAGGTTCAGTTTAATCGACAAAAAAAAACGTTTTCTTAGCAATATAGCTACAGAAGAAGCAGATGTAACGTTGTACCCCTTCTCGCCGATCAATTATTATAGCAGGTGGCGCTTGTTAACACAGTTGATAAAGACCATTATTAGGCAAGAATACATTACTATGATTTCCTATTTTATTTTTCAATTGAAGAGGTTTTCTTTCGAGTTATCTAAATCAATAATAAATAATAAAAAGGTTATGTAACGAGAGTCTATTGTATGTTAGCTTGTCAAATCAAATCAAAATGTTTTGTACATAAAATTATATAGGTACCTATACATTTATATAATGTATTTGCTTTACTAGCTTTTGCCTGCGGCTTCACGCGCATGGGTGTTGGAAGATATCCCACAGGAACTTATTACCAGGATTAAAAGTGCCCTATGTATTAATCTATGTTATAAACTAACTGTGTGTCAAATTTCATCCAGATCCGTTTTTGCGTCAATCCGGAACGTACTTCCAGATGCACAGACAAACGGACAAAAAAGTGACATAAAAGTGAGTTTACCGCTCAACTAGCATATATGGATCATCCCGACATTAATCATCGGGCAGTAGCCCACCAGGTAACACCCGTCTGAGAATTTTCCAATTTCCATAGAGACCCTTTACACCTTATTCCTCAAACCTCTATGGAATATCCTCAGTTCAGTAACTGAACTACCAGTCTGCCTGTCTGCCTGGTAACCGTTGTGATACTATACATACACACACATACATAAACTCACACCTTCATCCCACGGGGTTAGGTAGAAACTACAAAACACCATCTACTACGATCCTTACATACTCCTTCGCAATAGTACCCGCTGTGATAAATGATTTTATTTTTGTTAGTAGATTTTTACAAACACTAACAAACACGTCAATCATATTTTTTTTTAAACTAGATGACGTCGGTGTTTCCTATCTGACTACTCTGAGAAAAAAAGCCGTAACAAACTCAGAGGTCACAGTCTCTTTTAAAGTCCAGACATAATCTTGGTCAGATCATGTGAAGACCATGTAGATAGGTGTCTGAAATGGTCTTCAACTCAAAGCTTAAGAAGCTCAATATTTATTGTACATCGCATTAAAAATACTCTCGCGATTCAAGGGAGCTTATCTACGGTCCATTTAATCTCAAATCAGAAGGAAATTCTAATAAAGTAATAACGTTAAAATGTTATATTAGTAAATGGAAGATAAAAGCAAAGAAGACATACAATAATTCTCCTACAAAAAATCAAATAATGGAGAAATAAGAAGGTACCGCGGCGGTCCTGAAATAGAAAATTAATCTTCAGAATATAACATCCATTACGTCTGTCTTAGCTCAGAGATGTCACTTCAATTACGGGCTAATGAAGTTTCATTACCAATTCAATCATAGTTGCCATCACGATAATCCAATTTATGACACTGACTTTATGATTCAATATTCAGATTCGGAGTATCAAAAATAAGCCTTAATGTTAAAGGAAATTGAACCTTATCATCCAGAGATAGGGTATGAGGTTTGTAAAATAGAATATTCTATTTCTTTCTAAATCCGCTTTACATACTCAGGCCTAGTATGGAAAATTCAACCTCTTGAAAGGAACAAGCGTGAGGGTTTTGAAGCGTAGCCCCGAACTTCGTAAAACCAATTTTATATTAGCATGTTATTGAAATTTAAAATGAAACGCCTGATTTTATGAATTCAATGGCAAAAAAAGTCGAGACAAGTCAATACAGTGTGATCCAAATTCAGCCATTTGTATTTATTAATGTTATTTTGACTGAATGTTTCATGAGTGAGAATATTTCCACTGAAAAATATTGCTAGGTATGAAATAACGAGAATTTTATTTACCAACATTTGTGTCATGTTTCATTGCTTCGTCAAAGTATAAATAATCGTTCAATGTAAATTTTTGCGTACCATACATTATAGATATAAGGCAATAGCTCCAAACCAATCAGGAATTGTAAATTTCTCTCTCTCTCTCTTCTCTGAGAACAAAGAAACGACAATTAAAGCTTATTCTTTAATTAGTCAATTCCTTTTTAAATAATATTAATGACCAAACGAATTATGCTAATCATGTGCGTTTTGTCTACTTGACACATAGGCTGCCTAACCAGTCGTGTTGGCCACCATTACTCACAGCGCCATCTATATGTTACATGAGTATTACGGAAGAGCGCTGTACAAATTAAAGAAATATAGTTTCTTTACATAGATATTATGGATATTATTTGCCATACCAACATTTGCTTGCAAGGCTTGAAAATAGTCTTAAGAACTTAGAAGCTATGAATTTGTATAGCATTGAACTCTCCAATATGATATGTTATGCAGTTCCTAGGAACGTCCACAAGCGAAAGGCGCTGGCAGATTATTTTAAGTTGGTACTTGCAAGACCAACTCTGGCTTGCACTCGCCTGTTCGCAGAATGGTCGATTCCTACAATAGGACTTTTGAACATATAGACATTTTTGCAAGTGTTTACAGTAGTAGTAGTAGTAGTAGTGTGTAGTAGTGTGTGTGTATAGTGTTTGTGTGTGTTTGTGTTAGTTCAAGTTTAATACTTAAGGAGCTTTCATGAATTTTACTCTTTATTTTTCTTTTATTGTACCATTTTTTGAGTATTATATACATATATTTTATATATATTACATTATATATTCATATTATCATTTATATTATATATGTATTATATACATCTTAAACACGAGAGTTAATTTAATAACTTAAAAATTGTATTTGTAACCTTAGCGATTGTTTTCACTGTCCTGTATCCTATGGTTAATATGTGAACAGCGCTGTGGGCTGCAATATTGTCTATATGTTTTGTGTTTTTCTTGTGTATATGTTTAATATTCTAGCACTTGAATAAAAAAAAAAAGTAAAATCTCTTTACATCTGTTCCTTAAATAAACTGCAATGGATTACGACTCCACAGCAACAGTCGTGCGCTCAAAAATATTTGTTCGTCCCATTCTCAGTGGATTTAAACAGTGCCACTTCGGATTACTTTGACTTAGATAAAATGGCGCATTAAAAGCTACGTAGTAAGCTCTTATTGAAATCCATTTCAACATTATTAGGTTTCATTTTACTAGAATGAGAATTTTAACGTTGGATTTAAGGAGCTACTCGTATCATTATAAGATGTTTGAATTTGCAGTTAATACAAAGTACGTGGAATATCAATCAACTTTTACATTATTGTCTAATGCACTCATTTGAATATTTAAATCTCGTCATTTAAACACATTGAGAACTCTTTAGGTGTGTAGGTACAACAATCACAAATTCTACACAATTTTTCCTGAACACTGAAATACAAAACATTTTTCGTCCACAAAACAGCATTCAAATGTTGAAATATGGAACTCAACGCACCATTGTCGTTACAGCACCAGTTTGCGCACCAATCCCGGGAGACCCCTGATTGCTACAAAGTATTGCAGAAACGTTCCACACAGGAAACTGAATTTAGAGCTAAAACTTTATTCACACGGTACTTTAGTGGACTTGCGGTCCGTGGTTGGACTTAAATCGAATAAACGTCAAATGTGGCGTGCCCTGTACCACCGTGGAATGCCTCGGCCCCAGAAAACAGGAAACACTAAATTTGGACCACTATTTGTTCCAGTGCTTGTCCACCGCAAATATTTCGTGTAATTTGTAAGTGGTTATCGGAGTTATGGGGTGGTAAAAGTATACTTATTTACGATAATAAAATACAATTTATGTTATCATGGGTTATTACATAAATTACCTCCGCCGTTTTCTTTTATTTTCTGTAGCTACGATTCAGTCGTTGTGCTGCAGTCAGGAAGATGAATTCTCCACAAAAATTCTACTGAGCTTGGGAAAACGAGCGGTCGGTTTTTCTGCACGACAGTTTTCAGTGACAAGCCGTTGTAATAAATCGCCTCACTATCACACGGGACGTAATACGGTTATCGGCAAATTCTAGTGCACGACGGTGCACCTTTATCTATGGTTTGTAACCTATTCTTATATTTCTGCAAGATCCATACTAATAGGTACTAATACTAATATTACGGATGAGACTCTGTCTGTACGTCTGTCTGTATGTCTGTCTATATGTTACCTTTTCACGCCGTAATGGCTAAACAGATTTCGATGAAAGGAGATACCCATTCTCCTTTCATCGAAATCTGTTTAGTCCGTACCCAGATACAAAGTTAATTGTAGCATTGTGAACTATATGTCGATTTTTGTTGCCCTCATGAAGTAGTTTCATTAATCCTAAGACAGCACGTCTGAATTCACTTGGAGAAAAAAGATATGTGAGGAAATTAAATTGATTTCATAAAGGGAAATATTTCACTTATCCTCTCAAAACTTATTGACCTGCTAATGATGGACACTTTATGAACTTAATGAACCTATATAAACTGTTGCGCTGCTAATGATTCATTTTTTTTTTAAGTTGAGAGCCTGACGGCATAAAATACAGAAATAGTTCATAATGCTACAGATAATTATTTTTTTGAGGACGGTGCCAATACAACATTACCCACTGTCCTTTGGCACGCTTAAGTCATAACTCATCAGTAATTTATTTATTCACGCAGGTAGAAAATGACCTGGGTTTCTTTTCTTTTAGGACATATCGTCTGTCAACTGGTCTCTCAGGTAATAAGAGAATGCTTTATGAGAATAATAAACCTGGGCTTGTCCATCAATGAGAATAAAACCAGGATCAGGAATTCAGGACACAAATAACTTTTATATTGCCCTTTCCAATAATGAAATCATATGGCCCAGCTAAAACAGCCTTTGATGAGAGGAAATTCGCAATCCTGAGATATTTCATCATTAGACGAAGTATCTTTGTTTTATTGACGGACATTATTTTGGAATTTCTCAGTACCAACCCTGTGTCTGGGTGTGTGGGCCCGTTTGATGACAATAAGCTCACACCCTTTTACATGGGATGACATAACTGGCGAAATGTGGGTGTACTGGGTACACCTCTGCTGAACCCTTCGGAAATAACAGGCGTGATGCTATGTTATTATTTCGTTTTTGATTACGGAATAGAAAGATGAGGGGTGGGTAGTTTATTGGACCATGTTCTGAGCCCATTATTTCTTTTCAAAGTGAGTTTTAGCTCTTGCATCTAGCCTACTGCATGATTTTATTGTGCGAATTAATCTCTAACTAAATATCCTTTTTTTATTATTTCATTATTTTGAATGTAACTTTTTATTTGTTTGTATTTCCTGTGCGTGTCCCAAATAATAGAATAGAATAGAATACTCTTTATTGTACACCATACAAATTACAGAACATAAATATATCACATTTTATAAAGGGTGACACAATGGGCGGTCTTATCGCTAAGAGCGATCTTTTAAAGACAACCTTTGGATGGATTAAAAATCAAGGAGAAACAAATATAGTAGGTAGTCTGTGGTGTACCATTTGCATTATACTATTAATATAATACATAAAGTATTTATTTTTAAATTTTACTCACCTAAATAAATATATACATATAATAATAAACATGAAACAAGAGCAAAGAAAATAATAATAATAAATAATAATAATAATAATAAGCTGGCAACACCAACGTCAACAAGTCAACGTTCCGATATTTTAATATTTTTAGTTAAATACATTTTTAGAAGCAGTTTTTATACCTAGTTATTGTGAATTACCAACCATAAACCGAATATTCCAACCAATTTTCCTTTTAAAAAGATAATATGAACAATTCTATTGCAATAAACTCTCACCAAAAACTGCCGAACCGGAGGTGACATCTGTCATGTTGCCTCCGGTAAAACACAAAAACTAACATAGTTAATATCAGAATGAAATGTTGACAAGATCAGCCGCAAGACGTGCACGCCTACCACCACCGGACTCTTCGCTCAGCTCCGCCTCGCCGCCGCCGGTACCCAGCCCCACTGTGAGCGCTGTGACGACACCGGCCGCGGTAGTTGCGTCGAGCTCGAGCGACGAGTATTTCTCTCCGCCCACGACGCCACCACCTGCTCGTCGACGGGGAGGACGCCGGCCGCCGGACGGCTTAGGACCTCGAGGCCCACTGGCCTCTGATAGGGTCCCAGCTCCCGGCGGAAGTGTGCAGCGCATGAGATGGACACGATCCATCAATGAAAATGTCATGCGCTCATACTATGGGGCTACAGAGGGGGGAAACAATCTGACCGCGTACCGTGTTCGGATGCTCTCTCTTTTTCAGGTGCTTGAGCCAGCTGTCAACGTTTCGGCACAACGACTATCGGATCAGGTGCGGGTTATTCAACGTAATCATATGTTAGATGACACTGTACTTGATCGCCTGCGAAGTGAAATGCAGAGTAGCCATGTCATCGCCCACCAGTCGCAGACTACTGCAGTACTTCCGCAGTCTAACACTGGCCATGCTGACGAGGTGAGTAATGACAGGGCTACAAATGTAAGTATCCAGTGCAATGAGGAATTGAGGAATGCTTTGGAGGGTGCGATTCGGGAATATCGGTTCATGTCGCCCGAACTTAGACCACGTTTACCTCGTTTGCCCATGCATAACAAAAATAGGGCGCTGGTGGCGGTCCTGGATGCGCAGTTGTCAAGTCATTTTGATGACTCCGAAGACCTCACCGATACTCATTCAATTCTGTACTGCGCGGCTGTAGCGGCATGTCGTGTAGCCCACGTCAAATTTGCCTGTGACTCTAGAGCTACACGACCGAAACCAGCCGTACCAGCTTGGCAGTGCAGAATTGAACGCCGTATTGATGGGGCCAGGGCGCTCATCGGCAAACTAATCTGCTTCAGGGAGGGCAATACTCGCCCTAGAGTGATGCGCTTTGTGAGACGGGCGTTCTCAGGGACTGATATCAGTCCTCAAGACTATATGTCTTGTGTCACAGAGCGCATCGACTTCCTGAAGCAGAAAGTGTATGCATGGGCGAACCGTATTCGTCGGTATAAGCGGCGAGTAGAGCGATACACTCAGAATCGCACCTTCCAGAGCGATGAAAGGTGGGTGTATAGGGGTTGGGAGCGACCGGAACAAGGTGTGGCTGACACGTGCCTACCGGATGATGATGCCATGTGTTCCTTTTGGCGTAATATCTGGTCGGTGCCTGTCAGCCACACCGAAGGTGATTGGGCTCGAGAAGTCGAGCGAGCCTGTGATCCATTACCAGAAATGGAGGCTATTACCATCTGCCCCCAAGATGTAGCTCGTGCAGTCCGTCCGTTACCTAACTGGAAGTCTCCAGGGCCGGACGGGCTGCAAAACTTTTGGATAAAATGGTTCTCAAGGTCGCACGCTCGCTTGGCATCTCAGTTCCAGACTGCTTTGGAGTCTGGTTCGCTACCCCAATTCCTAACGACAGGAGTTACCTACCTGCTCCATAAATCAGGTAGCACTGCGGAACCCAAAAATTATAGGCCGATCACGTGTTTACCGACGGTCTATAAGGTTCTTACATCCATTTTGAGAGCTAAAATTAACGAACATATAGACACCAACTCCATTATGTCTGCCTCTCAAAACGGATGTAAGAATGGGTCCCGCGGTACTAAGGAGCTTCTCCTCATTGATATGGCCATTAGCCAACAGGTTCGTCGTTCCCGAAAGGATCTGTCGACATGTTGGATAGATTATAAGAAGGCCTATGACTCGGTGCCACATACATGGCTCATGAGGGTGCTGGATTTGTATAAAGTAGATGCAACTCTGCGTACCTTCCTGATGTCGTGTATGGGGCAATGGAGGACAGTTCTTCGCTATCCAGGATGTCGAAATATTCAGAGGAATAGCGAACCGATAAGGATCGAGCGAGGCATATTTCAGGGCGATAGTTTGAGTCCGCTTTGGTTCTGCTTAGCCTTGAATCCTCTAAGCACACTGCTGGAGGATTCAGGTCTAGGCTATCGGCTGAGGAGAGGTGGTCAGGTTATATCGCACCTCCTCTACATGGATGACCTGAAACTCTTTGCTCCAAACAATTTGCAACTAATGGAGCTACTGAAAGTAACTGAAACTTTCAGTAGCGCCATCAGGATGGAATTTGGTGTGGACAAATGTGCGGTCATGCATGTAAAGCGAGGGGAGATTGTGGAATCCGTGGGAACCCAACTCTCGGATTCCACAAACCTTAGAGCCCTCTCCGCATCCGAAACCTATAAGTATTTGGGTATCTCGGAAGCGTTAGGCATCAATGTTACTGACATGAAGCAATCGTTGAAGGAGCGCTTCTTTGGCCGCCTGAAAAAAGTACTTAATAGTCTTCTATCAGGCGGAAACAAGGTGCGTGCCTTCAACAGTTGGGTCATGCCGGTTCTGATGTACTCTTTCGGAATACTCAAATGGACTCAAACCGAACTAGACGCCTTGGATAGGAGGGTCCGGACGCTGCTGACTGCAAATCGAATGCATCACCCACGGTCGTCGGTAATGAGGCTGTATATCCCGCGAAAGTGTGGAGGCCGAGGCTTTTTAAATGCTAAGACCCTCCACAATCGCGAGATATGCAGTCTCAGGGAATATTTCTTAGAAACCGACGTGGGGATGCATCGAGATGTAGCCGCGGTGGACAAGGGCCTCACCCCGCTCGCCTTGGCTAATGAGAACTGGCGCAAGCCAGTAGTGCTTGACACCAATGATCGCATGGAAGTATGGCAGAGTAAGGAGCTTCACGGACGCTTTTACCGGGCCCTACATGGGCCCGATGTAGATTTACTAGCGTCCGTAGCCTGGCTGCGTTTCGGTGACCTCTTTGGAGAAACCGAAGGTTTTGTCTGTGCAATTATGGACGAAGTTATGATGACGAACAATTACCGGAGATTTATTGTGAAAGACGGCACGGTTGACATCTGTCGGGCATGCCACCGGCCGGGAGAATCAATCAGGCATATTATCTCCGGATGTTCTCGTCTAGCTAACGGAGAGTACTTGCATAGGCACAACCTTGTAGCCAGGATAATCCATCAGCAACTTGCTCTGAAATACAGCCTTGTGGAATCTGAGGTGCCGTACTACAGGTATGTGCCCGACCCAGTTCTCGAAAATGGAAATATCACATTGTACTGGGATCGATCCATCATCACTGACAGGACTATTGTTGCCAATAAGCCTGATATAGTGGTGGTGGATCGATCAGAGCGGCGCGCAATGATTGTTGACATAACCGTCCCGCATGACGAGAACCTCGTGAAAGCCGAGAAAGATAAACAAACAAGTATCTTGACTTGGCTCGCGAGGTTGTCGACATGTGGGATGTGGACTCAGCGATCATTGTGCCGATAGTCGTGACAGCCAATGGGTTAATAGCCAAGAGCCTCGACCAACACCTGAGGAGGCTCTCGTTGGGCAGCTGGATCAAGGGTTTGATTCAGAAAGCGGTACTTCTGGACACGGCTCGCATTGTCAGGAGGTTCCTCTCTCTGGAGCCCTGACCGCCGGTAGCTTGGACTCTGTTCCCGATACCGGTGGGCTACTATTTTTTATATTTTTAAATGTTTTTATACTTTTTATATTCTAATATTTAAAAATATAATTGATATGTTTACTTTTAAATAAAGGAAATAAATAATAATATAATAATGATGATGTTTAAGGAGAGAGGAAGTGCTTTTTTATCATGATTTTGAAAGCGGACAAAGATTGAGCACGCCTTACCGACACGGGCAAGTCATTCCATAACCGTACTGCTTGAACAATAAAAGATTTGTCAAAGAAACTGGTGGAATGCATCGGCATCTCTAGTCTCAGGTTTTCCGATGACCTCAAATAAAACATTATCATTTCTCTCTTTCTTTGTGAAAAAGAATTCCTACTTCATGCTATTTATTCTAACTTTAAGTGAGTGCCGTTGAATTTATAGACACAATGCTGCAACCACTTTCTATTACACGGGCTCTCTCGACATACCATTTTATTTATTTAATACTAGCTGCGCCCCGCGGTTTCACCCCGCATAATTGGCTTGCTTTTTTGGTTGGTTGGTTCTCCTTTTCACAATATCTTATTGAGTTATTTTTATCTGTTACTAGCTGCACCCCGCGGTTTCACCCACGTAAGTTTCGATCCCGTAGGAATATCGGGATAAAAAGTATTCTAAAAAAAAAAGGTCAGCGGTGTATTCGGCCTGTGGGTGTGTCAGCTACCTATGTTTGTCTGACAGAGATCTATATAAGCAGAGACCAACAGTGGTAGGTGAGGGGCCTGTGGCTAAATAATAACAGCCGCACAGGTCGATCGGTCAGGTTAAGCTACGCTTGCCGCGGTTGGTCAGTGGATGGGTGACCATCTTTACATACCGAGACCCCTCCGTGCCTCGGAAAGCACGTTAAGCCGTTGGTCCCGGCTGCCATTCGTGGATCTTTGACAGTCGTTACGAGTAGTCAGAAGCCCGAAAGTCTGACAACCAGTCTTACCAAGGGGTATCGTATTACCCAGTAACTGGGTTGTGGAGGTCAGATAGGCAGTCACTCCATGTAAAATACTGGTATTCAGCTGCATCCGGTTACACTGGAAGCCAACCCCAACATAGTTGGGAAAAGGCTAGGCAGATGATGGCCAACAGTGAATCATGAGAATTAAGGACGTAATATCACCATTAAAACAATTTACATAATATATACTATCTTCTTTTACAAACAGCAATAATTAACTCACACGTTCACTCCAGTCATAACTTACTATCATTTAACTTAGTTCCCAGTAAATGAAGAGTTTGAGCCTGAATTTAATCACGGGCAGCGCACCAAGCACCAATGAACAATTCATAATTACATCATGTTTTAAAACATAAATATGAGATGCGTTCGGCAAACTGCTTTACGATATTAATTGATGTTCGCTTCGAAATCAATTGGACGGTAATTTCGATTGCTTTCGTTAAATTACGACTTTTATGTATGATGTAATATGATGTGATTTTTGATGTGAATATGTAAATGTAATGTTCGTTGTTTAACATTATTATAAACGTACTAGTAGCTCTCCGCGGTTTCACTCGCATATGTTTCGATCCCGTGGAAATATCGGGATAAAAAGTAACCTATGTGTTAATCCTGGTTACAAACTATATGTGTGCTAGATTTCATCCAAATCTGTGCAGTAGTTTTGGCGTGAAAGAGTAACAAACATCCATCCATCCATCCTCACAAACTTTCGCGTTTATAATATTATTAGGATAATTAAATACAAGACAGATGACTAGTTTACAGGCTGGCAGACCTAATTATTGTCCAACAACATTGATGCAAACCCCAGAGTATTTATAAGAGTTAAGTCATGATTAACGACGGCTTAACCATACATTTTTTGATGTTTAAACGTCTCTTAACTTGAGGCAACGTTTATTAATAAGGGACAGGCTGTCTTACATTGATTAAAGAGGATATCAAATGAATAGGAAATTTATAAATGTCCTATTCATTTGATATCCTCTTTCACAGAAAAAATAATTAATAATAATTTATTGAAACTCAAACTCAGTTTACAGAAACTCTATGTTCGTTGTGTGTGTTTAGTTTTTTTTAAAGAATTTATTTGAGTTTGTATTTCAATAAATTATTATTATTAATAATTTATTAAATAAAAATAAAAATATAAAAAAATAAATAATTTATAATAAAATAATTTAAAATAATAACAATAACAAAAATTAATCATTTTTAATTTATTTATATTTTTTTATTTTTTTTTATTTAGCATTTATATTTATTTTTAATAATTTATTAAATTATTATTATTAATAATTTATTGAAACCCAAACTCAGTTTACAGAAACTCTGTGTTCGATAACAACTGCATTAGTATAATGTGTCGCATTAACTACCACCTCCAAAAAGTCGAGACAAAAGTAAAACTAAAAGAAATATTAAAACTTAGAACTTAAAGCAACAATATTTCCACGATGTAATTTTATGTAAGATCGATAAAGATGAAACTATCAATTTTAGTTACAAGGTCCAAATCATTGTGAGAATATACGCAACTAAATATAGATAACATTTAATCTTTAATGTTCAATGTAACTCTTCATCAACAGCTTCTAATAAAAACACCCCAACAGCTTCCATTCTCAGACTAAAAATATCCATTAATGACTCTATCGCAGCTCGATTTCATCAAATTCTTTCTCTAAATACACAGCAAATTTCCTCAGCTTTTTAATTTGAACGCTAGTCAGCTTCCGTAACGGGAAGTTTCACTGAAATTTCAACAAACAACTATTAATTTCTCATCGGAAGTGGGTAGTGCATAGCGCGATATCTGTCGGGAGGATGCGAGCCTCGACCCTGCTCTAAACTTGTGATGTATGGTCCATAATTCCTTTGAGAACTACACCGCTTTTTTGAACGTATAAATTTTAAGTTTTAAGGCATCTCTCAAGATGAACATGACAAACACCTAAGTTTTCCAACGTTCACGTCGTAAATTTTAAAAGTGCACTTAATTTCTTTTAATGCTTTCACTTGAGACTCGAGTGCATAATGCTTATGCATTTAAATAATATAATAATGTAGTAAAGTGAACTGTTTTCAGTTTACTCGTTTTGTTTTTGAGCATCATAATAATTATTATTTCTAGATTGAATTTCTTTTATAATTTAATCTTCATCTGGACCTACAACGACTTAGAATAGTAAGATAATCTATGAAACTGCTTGATCCTAACTTGAAATCTCAGGTGGTGGTGGTGGTCTCAGGTGTGGTGTGAATGTCCGTTGTTTTGCTGGTGAAGCACTGATTTTTAAGTTTAATTGGTGGATAGCGCCCAGTCGTTGCACCTGCTTCGATGCCGAATAGCGACCGACACGCAAATGCACCCTAGCAAAAATGCTTTAAATATTTCGGTTATTTTGAACTACTGGCGGAATCCAAATTCTTAATTATCATTTCTTGCAACGAAACTTAAAAATCCATACTAAATAGGTACTATAAATGCGAAAGTAACTCTGTCTGTCTGATTTTTTTACGACTTACTGACTGAACGAATTTGAGTCCACACATGGATAGACAATGACCTAGAACATAAGATACTTTTTATCACACTAGTACGTTCCCGTAGCAAAATTTCCGACCTTCACGCGGATGACGGGTAAATAAGCCTTAATTGAACTCAATACAAGATCGCCTCAACATTTTCCATCCATTCAGTCGCCAACCGAAGCAGTAGAAAATCGGTCACCTCTATTTCGACGGCAGCCAAAAAAAAAATAGAGCCACGCAATCACGTTTCTCTTTCAGAATAAATCCCGAGCAATAACTTTCATCAAAATGGTAGAAAAAATGAATACGAAAACGACGGGTCGACGAAATGACGGACAAACGAACTGGGATTAAGAATTTACAAAATCAGAGATCTTCTAATCAGTGGTCATGGAATTAGATTTTATTTTATTATTAACGTTGGGACTGTCTCATTGGTGTAGTGGCCGACTGCTGAGCATTGTCCTGAATTTCACCTGACGGTCTGACAATATCTGTCGAGTGGAAGGGCTTGTGGGTAAGTAGTAACAGCCGTACGTGACGATCGACCAGGCTACGCTTACCGCGGTCGGTCCATCGGCGACCATCTTTACATACCAAGATCTTTACGTGCCTCGAAAAGCACGTTAGAACCGGCTGTCGTACATTATAATAATAATATCCCTGGACATTTCACACAGCGCCATCTAGTCCCAAGCTAAGCAACCTAATGCTTGTGTTATGGTAACAAGATGGCTGATAAACTACTTATATACATTTTTTTTTGTTGTAAATACATACATATTATAGACTAGCTGTGCCCGCGACTTCGTCCGCGTGGAATAGTGACTTTTCGGGCAGCATATTTTGAATTACATATACCGTCGTTTGGGTAGCAAAAAAATTACTTTACAGTAATGCTTCTCTGTATACGATATTTGACGTATGGCCATCGGGGATGAAAGCATACAGGCTCCTAGGATTGCTAACCCGTGACAGAACCACATACAACTGACCGTGCGAGAAACAGCTGATACTTAGATCTGCTTTATTAATTGTCATCGCAAAACATAGGCTGACTGGAAACTGGACTCGTTTAAAACTAAATGGAAAATTGTTTGGAATGAGAGGAATCTGAGGAATGAAAACACTTTCCACCTTTTCCACACCCTGTTAAAATCTCTGCTTCTATCAGATTTCGTTGTAAATTGGTCACTTTTAACCTGGTACCATTGCAAAGTTTTGGGGGGCTTAAATTTCTAAGAAGCATTAGGGGTTCGCAGAAGTCTCAGACTCACGCGATAGCGCGTGAGTCGCATCATTCGAGAACGATTTGAACTCAGTCGAGATTCTCGCTGAGTCGAAGTTTCTGCAGCATGAAACCTAGCCTGATGTTCCCGAGTTGCAGAAAACCTTGCCTCACGACCTTCTTCAGATTTCTGTGATCGAACTAATCTCATCCTTTTAGCATTTTTGCTACATTGGGAGAGGTTGGATCTTCTTCGAGGCATTCTTACAATAAAATAGTACTTACTACTTAACACACAGTTATTTAGTAAACACGTACTATCGTAAACAATTATTTTAAAGAAAATTAAGAAAAAGAACTTAACCTACAAACACTAAAATATAAATAACTGAAATATACAGTCAGTTTTTTTTTTCCTTGAGAGGCCGTGACTACTTAACCGGACTATCCTGTGGTTGCCTTAGGAATTCTTAAAGCCTCCAGCCAGGGCTACATCTAGATTAAACTAAGCGACTTAGACTAAGCGACTGCACGCTAAAGGCACCCCCTGTGGGGTACGAACCTTGGCTTAGGGCGTCGCTGGGAGAGGGCAGCAAGGGGACAGGCTGGATCGAATTAGTAGTATTAATGCTTTGATGAGCGCGGCGTTTCCTAGGACTATCTCTGAGAGGAAAGGCCGAAACAAACTCAGAGGTCTCAGTCGGGGAATTTAAAGCTACAGGCTCAGCTACGACGCGGGCTGGCACTTCAGCGGGCAAGGGTCAGGGGGGAGAATTTACTTGGGGGCGTCGCGAGGGACCTCGGCGGCGAGGTCGGAATGTCGGTAATTTGTGTTTGTATACTGTACTGGTTGCCCTATCGCTCTCCTGGAGGAGGGTTATGGGGTCATCGGGGTCGTCGAGAACATGCCTTGGACGGCGAATTTTACTGAGTTTGGAGGGGGTGTAGTTGGCGGCCGCGACCACCAGAGGGTTGGGGTGATTAGCGGCTGTGGCAAAGAAACGCTTGGAGAGGCGTTTCATGAACTGCTGGATGGTGGGGATCTTGAGATCAACATGGAGGATCTCATTGTTAACGAACCAAGGGGAGTTTGTGGCCTTGCGGAAAAATCGGTTCTGCAGGGTTTGCATCCTATGGATGTGACGGGGCTTTGCGTGAGCGAAGACTACGCAAGCGTAAGTCATTTCCGCCAGGGCTGCGGGTTATTCGAAAGAGGTACCGTGGCCCTTGGCACAGGCAACTGAAGGAACACGGGTGGGTTTTAGTCAGTAAAAGTCTGACACTCCCTTCCGCTCCGCCCAGAGCGGGAGGGGTCATATGATGATTTCCCACCCAAAAAAAAAAAAAAAGCGTAAGTCATTATGGGACGGATGCATGCTGTGTACAGGCGCTTTTTGCACTTGAGTGACAGCTTGCTGTGTTCATTGAGGACGGAATGAAGGCAATAGAGCGAAAGAGGCGCGCGAACCGACCGTCTTTATGTGCTCTGAGAAGGTGAGGAGAAGAAGAAGAATAAAACAAAGGCTTGCCGAACATGGTGATTGGTGGAGGGGGGGTGGGTTGTCGTCTGGGTCTCGAATAGAGCACCGCTTGACTCTTATCGGTGTTGACTTCGATTCGCCATTTCCTGAACCAAGCAGCCAACTTATTGACTGCGGTTTGGAGACGAAGTCGTAGTTGGATATGGCTGCGACCAGTGTAATAGATGGCTGTGTCGTCTGCGCACAGAGCCAATTGGGACTTAGCATCTTTAGGGATGTCGCTAGTGAACAGCGTAAATAAGAGAGGGGCGAGTACGGAGCCCTGAGGGACTCCTGCTCTGATGGGTTGCAGCGGCGCTGCTCTCAGCGCGCTTTATATAGCCATAGACGCGCAGGCGCGAGGCCTGTACGTACTCTGATAGAATACCTTAACAAATGTTCGCCGTGATTCTTTAAATTGACATAACTTTTTTATTTATGAACCGATTGACATGAAATAAACACTAACTGTTAAGTGAAGCTTACTACAATATATTAGTGAAAACCGCATATAAATCAAATAGGCCGTTTCTGATATTAGCGTGCACAAACACACAGACAAACAGACAAACAGACAAAAAAAAAATTAACTACAGTTTCGGGTTCGGCATCGATATAATAACAACCCCTGCTACTTTTTTTTTATATATTTCCATTGTACAGACCCCACTTTTCTGCAATTTTATTATATGTATAGATAGAAAAACACCCAGACTCGGAACAAATACATGTAGGTCATACAAATATTTGTTCCGTGCGGGAATCGAACCCGCGACACGCAGCGCAGCAGTCAATCGCTTAACCACTGCGCTTTGACAGTAGTTACGAGTCGTCAGAATCCCGAAAGTCTGACAACCAGTCTTACCGAGGTGTATTGTATTACCTGGCTTTTGGAGGTCAGATAGGCAGTCGCTACATGCAAAATATTGGTATTCAGCTGCATCCGGTTAGATTGGAAGCCGACCCCAACATAGTCGGGAAATCCATATGGAGATGATGATGGTCTGGCAATGTATTATTATGTTTGGCGTTTGCTGGGGCTCTGTCTCGTATAGGGTCTTAGCATTATGCTGAGCGATGGCCGTTTTGCGTGAATGTGACGCATGTTTACCCCCAACTTGTTATTTTTTTTTGTGTGTTTATGTTCTGTTTTATACGTCATGTTTGCCGCAAATAAAAGTATTTTCCTTCTTTCTTTCTTTTATTTTACCAAGAAATTATAAGAAGCGGCCCCCGGAATCTATATTTATAATAATAATAAGTTTATTTATTTTCTCTCGCAATGGTAAATTCACATTGTGAAAACTGGTGCCTGAAGTAGGTTTTAGAAAAAAAAATGTATTACAGGTCACCAGGCCCCACTTAGTGGCATCATACAAATAAACAGGTAGGTAACAAGTATTTCTACTAAACACTTAAAACAAAAAATAAATAAATGAGAACAAATAAAAATAAAATAATAAGACAACATAAGCATTAAGAGTGTATGGTGAGAGGTGGTGAATATGTAGGTTGAATGGAGATGAATGTGTAGAAGAATGGTGGTTACTGTGAGGGTGAATGGTGGCGGGTATGTATGTGAGTGGTGGTGGATGTGTAGGTAATTAATAATAATAATAATAATACAGTTTATTTCTCTCATAAAGGAAAATTGTTATAGAAGTGTGTATATATACAAGTTTGCCTTATGTTTGAACCTTTGTAAGAGCTGGAGTCTGAACTAGGTTCGGGACCTGTATGACAGATCTCCAGGCTCACACCCCTTTGAACATTTATCATATTTAACGGCATCTAGATTCAGTTTATACATATCACTGAATCTAGATGCCGATTCAGCTTATACATATCACTGAATTATTTGAATACAAGTGTTATTTGATTGAGTAGAGGTTATTTGATTTATGTTTTCAAGTTAATGGCAACAGTCTTGCCTCTATTACATGGGGCTAATAAACATTGCTGGCGTAATTAAAACCTACTTAACCTTACATACTTCTCTACCTACGCCTTCCGTTGAACAGGCGTCAATATGTTGTTTCCGCATATCCATAAAATTTCCAGAAAATCTAGCTTAGATGGGGTTCTGTGGAGTAAGGTACATGTCGTTCACACAGCGCTCTCGTTCCACGAAAGCTGATGCTGCACAAATGGTATTGTGCTGTTGAACTAATATGTTAGTGTTATACATATACCTTCAAAAGTCTTAGTTGTCTGGTAGAATATAAGGCAGAAACCTATACTTACATAATAAGCCTATAATGTTCCCACTGCTTCCCAGCAGTGGGAAGGAGAGAGGAGGCCTGTGTCCCCATAGGCCTCCTCTCTGTGAGAGGGCCTGGGCCGTAATCCACCACGCCGGCCCATTGTGGGTTGGTAACTGTGACATGTCTTCGATTTTTTTATTCTAGGGCATGCCGGTTTCATCACGATGTTTTCCTTCACGATTTTGAGAGCAGTGGTGATGAAATAATTTACACAAAGTAAAGGGCCTGACTGGGTTCGAACCTACGACCTACAACTCGTAAGTCATGCCCGTTACCACTGGGCCACCACTGCTCCTCAGGGCTACCACCTATACTTTAAAGTGCTAAAATAAGAAAGGAAGTTACAGCATGATGACTGCTTCGGTCCTATTTGTATTCTAAAGACTTAGCAAAGAAATTTTATGTGCCAGACTGCCAAGAATACTGAATGGCAAAGCGAAAAATGGACGCACACTCTATAAACGAAAATCAATACTCAGCAGTTGCATATCGCTATCATTATAGCATTACCTATCTCACCCTTTTCACAATTTTAAAGGCAGCAGATCAGGCTAGTAGAAAAATTTCCCTCCAAATTACATAACGGTACCCAAAACTCAGCCAGCATGGAGGCTGATGAAACCGTTGCGCATGTGTTCTTTGAGTGCATAGGCGTCACTCAGATTAGGTCAGAAACCCTCGGGACACCCAGATCTTACACAGATATTCTCAACAGACCAGGAGACCTAATCAACTTCTGGAGGGAGGTGGGCTGGTTGGTATAACCACCGACGGCTGCCATGGCCCACGCACAATGGTCTACTTGAGTAAATAAGTGCGGAAACAAACCCACAACATAGAACATAGACATAGAACTCAGACAGTCAAAATTATATATCCGTGGTAGAAAATGAATATCGAAGTTCTAAATTCGAGTAGGTACATAATTAATCTACCTACATTTCACGCTAATTCCCTAAAGCGAAATGAAACATCAAATAGGCGCGTTTACCAGAGCTAGGTGTTGGCTATAAATCATGTCAAATAAGCCATTAAGGTAATTTATACGTGGAGTGCGGCCTGCATCGTAAACGGAGGCATGCTCCTCACAACTGTTTGCGGTTGTTCTAATGAAAATATGTGCTTTTTGTACGAGTTTATGAGGCTGGATGTAACCTTGAGATTTTTTTATAGTCTAAGTTATAAGTTATGTTACGATCTATCGAGGTTTGCAGGGCTAATATGGCCAGAGATCATTCAATACAGGGAGGTTTGGAAGGAAAAAGCCTTTGCCCAGCCTGGCCTTTGCCCAGCAGTGGGATACAATATAAGCTAACGAAAAAAAAAGTTATGTTATGTATGTAGGTATTTTTGAAAAACGGGCGTATTATGATAGACAGAATACTCTTTATCATGTACAGTCACGAGCACTAATATGTCAACACTTGGAATCTTTCAATAGCGATTTTTGCGTGAAATAACGAAAACAACAATGAAGTTCGAAAATACTATGTTCGTAGCAACATAAAATTTCATTAAAAAATAAAGGATAAATCGCATTTAAATAAAGCCAAGTTTATACATATTTATGCTCGTGATCGTACACGGTAAATTTTATGGAAGAAATTTTACAGGGGGTGACACAATGGGCGGTGTTATCGCTGAAAGCGATCTTTTAAAGACAACTTTTCAGATATTCCTTGTCTTCATTGATGTTATTTATAATAATAATAAAAATAATATTTGTGACATGGAGAGAAAACGTCAGTGGAACCTATTGCCACTAAAAATAAACGAAATCTTATCATTATGTAAAACAAAAAACCCGTTTAGAAAATTAACCTACATCTAATTGCATTATTATTGCCATTAATATTACATACCTTATTTAATTTAAATACAATCAGTTTTCAAAATTCATCAAAATTCAATTATCTCAAATTAGAATCAAAAACATTCCAGACCAACTTTGTAATCTATTGTAAATAAACCTGAAACACAAAAGACCATTAATTTCTACTTGTAATTACTTGTTAACATTAAATCCACCAAAAATAATTTCCGTGGTACCTATTCATAAGTCCATAATAGCTTTTCCGAAAACAATATAATCCCGCGAACATTTCGCTGTCAAACGGCGAACTAAACAAAAGACAACAAGGAACGGAGTCGTAGGATAGAAGTAGAGGTAGGTACGCGAAACTTCCACATCCATTACTTGAATTCTCCGCTGGAACATCGAAACTGTAACAAAATAAAAGCGTTGTTCCTAAAACAAAGCGTTGCTAGGCCTCCTGAAGATAAAACGCCCCGCGTGCTAGTTTTGACGTTTTCATTTTCCCCACTGTGCGCCGTGACGGATCGCAGGTGCATCACGTTGCGAACAATACGTCACGGCGAACTGTTCGCAAATGACGTTTCATATATCACCGCTTTGAATTTCGCGAGCAAACGGACAAAAATGACGATTGTGACACCTTTGTGCGAGGAGCGATCAATGTATGCAGTGCACACGTGCACCAATTTATAGGTACCATTGTTTGTGTATTGGAACTACGGAAATAAAACTATTGAAAGTTACGCCAATAGTGTTCGGGTAATATCCGTGGAGGTCTATGTACTTCCGAGCTTCCTGCTGAATATGCAGTTCGCAGGATTACCTATATGGAACGAACTCGATCACTCAGAGACATTATATTATAGATTTGATGTTCTCTATGTACAATGCCCTCCAAAAGTTAGTTGACACTTGTCCACTTCAGCTGTAATGCAGCTAAATTATGATTTAAAATTGTAGCTTCAAATATTTGAGCTGTACACTAACACTATAACGTTAACGCATAAACCTCAACTAACTTTTGGCAATTGGGATTCATGTATTTGATAATTAAAAGCCGCTAATCAAAATAAAAAGAAATATCAGGTAATTACTTATCAAAGGTAGTTGGATTAGTCAATAAAAACATTATAGTGTTCAGTTCAAACATATAAGCTACATGTTTATCCTACTAATACATATTACTAACGTGAAAGTTTGCATGGATAGAGGTTTGTTACTCTTTCACGCCAAAACTACTAAACGGATTTGGATGAAATTTGGCACACAGATGGGTTATAACCAGGATTAGTATATAACATACTTTTTATCCCGATATTCCCACGTGATCGAAACTTACGTGGGTGCAGCTAGTAACAGATACAAATAACTCAATAAGATATTGTGAAAAGGAGAACCTAAAAAAGCAAGCCAATTATCGATCCATAATAACGTATCAATATAAAAAACCATAACATAAAAAAGTCTGGTCGTCGATAACATCGTAAGCCCCAATTACCTCGGAGGGTAATACATTCAATATTTCCAAAAACGCTGAAACAGTTCCCGGGTGAGTAATGACCCACTCAGGGGGCTAAAATAAAAATGTCTTTACGACGTAACTAGGAGCAAACATAAAAACGCCACAATGTGAGTTTCGCATTAGTCCTATAAATCGTAAGGACGATTATATTTTTTGATGTTATAAAATTGGCCCACCGGCGTTGTCGCCATCCAAGTTTTTTACAGCCCAATCATATAACTGCAAAATGCCGCTGAACCGAGATTTTTTATGTAATTTCATGATTACAGTAAAAACTTTAAGGCGCAATCAAACATTTAGGTGCCATCTTTATTTACATTCTGTTAAATTCAACGTGTTACATGTCTTTTTGAATCGGATACTCGAATACTTCGTTTACTTATGTTCATTGTAGTGGTATGGTGGGATTGTGATTGGTTTATTTTGAACATAATTATAATGACAACAAATTGAGAACTTTGTAGTCGTATTACCAGTGTTCCCTGTCAATTTCATTGACGAATTCAGTTTTCGCAGCCGTTATCTTGAGAATATAGCGTTTTACAACACAGGTTCAGTTTTTAACAAAGGTATTATGATCGTTAACTCAAAATAAACATTTCCACATACAATTTTTATTTTGTAAGTTAAATAATCCACGACCCAGGAAAATAAAATTTGTTCGTTTTAATTTACCAGTGTCCTCTCAAATATTAGGTTTTTCGTGGTTTTTCCAACCCTTAGCTACCGGACGACGCGATGTGGAATTCTTAATTTCCTTTCGCAAATTAATGTAATTTGTTTCCTTACCTCATTTAGGGCTATTTCAAATTACCTAAGAAGAATCTTATTACTGGTGAAATTAATGTTAAAATAATCCCTGATGAAGTGATCTTCGGTGACTATTTTTGCAAGAGTAGATGATAGGAAGTTAGTTACCAGTCCAATTTTATTTCTCTATTGTTTTGAGTTAAGAAATATGAAAAAAACCAAACTTTGCTTGTTACAAAATGTTTAACTTAAGATAAATCTAAAGGTTCCGTGTCGGTTTTCACGAAATGCTAAAGAAAATAAATGCTTTTATGCACTTTCAGGTAGCCTTGAGAGAGGAGCTTGAGACTATGTAATAACAGCAGCACGGGTCGATCGATCTGGTTAAGCTACGCTTGCCGCGATTGGTCCATGGATGGGTAACCATCTTTACATACCAAGATCCCTCCATGCCTCGAAAAGCACGTTAAGTCGTTGGTCCCGACTACCATTCGTGGATCTATTGCGGGTACTCAGAAGCCTGAAAGTCTGATAACCAGTCTTACCAATAAGTGTTGTATTACCCAGTAACTGGGTTGTGGAGGTCAGATATGCAGTCGTTAAATAAAAAATACTGGTATTCAGCTGCATCCGTTTACACTGCAAGTCGACCCCAACATGGTTGGGAAAAAACTAGGCAGAAGATGAGGTAGCGTCATTCAATTTTAACCCTTCAAACGTGGATCTACGCGAGACACAATGGCTTTTTAATTATTTCTGTAATCATGCCATTCAACTGGTTAACTCTCATTTTACATTCTATTTATTCTAACAGACACACAACATCAATCAAAATAAACTTTTCCCTAACTTTATACAAAATGAACACAACATGTTTCGACCAACCCGGACTTCAACACATCCTAATCTCCACGAGAACGCAGCGGTAAGGGTTCGACAATTTAGCAGGTGTGAACTTGACATATTCCCCGACTCGAGCAAAAATGGCGAGGATTATTCCGACCGCGCGGAAGCAGGGTTGAGTGGCAGTCTTATTATTTGTACACGTCTTCGGCGTACCGACTGTACCGTGAGTGTCATATTAACCCTGAATGTTCCCTCTACGCCTGTATTTATTCTGTTTCAAGTTAAGGAAAAGAAAGTATTTGATAGCAAACGAAATGATAAATGTAACGGTAAAAGATTGTAGTAGGTAATTTCGATACCATTAGTGGAACAATGGCGGGAGGTAACGCGAACGTCTTTCCCAATGCTACGGGAATATACCTCAAGAATCTCAGTTACTTCCTTATTTACTTTTGTTTGTACAAACAGGAAAATATGGATGCCATGTTATTACTATTAATAATAATTTTATCAATAACAATGATTTGAGATGGCTGGATGAACAAATAGTGCCTCATTATTTTAACGAAGCCCAACGTACCCCGTATTTGCATAATTTGCTCTAATAAAACTTTTTGTTGTTTTGTATGTTGTTCATATTTTCTCCACATTTTGCCACTGATGGTAAGCGAAAATGCTAAACGAGGGGCTTGTGGCTAAGTAATAACAGCCGCAAGGGTCGATCGATCAGGTAAAGCTACACTTGCTACGGTTGGTCCGTGGATGGGTGACCACCTTTACATAACAAGGCGCCTCCGTGCCTAGGAAAGCACGTTAAGCCATTGGTCCCGGCTGTCATTCGGTTGGTGAGCGCTACATCCATGCTGTTCTCAGTTAATTAGCTATTTAGAATTATAAGATAAAAAATATGGGAATTATTTGAGGCTCGCTAAAAGAGGCACATCTAGAATTATCATTTGGACATCAAAGTGAGATTTTTTAGGGGTTCGATTAAATGTAATTAATTGCATTAAACATGCCAATTGTGCCATCGTCAGCCAAACCTAAATCAAACTGTCCGTATCGCCAATTATACCAATACGGTTTGCAAGAGCAAGTACCACAGTTGCTTCATTTGCTGTAGATTAACTAATACAGAATAGCACGGAACATAATAATGCTACAGTTAATAGATATACATACTACATACATACGATGAGATAAGCAATTAATACAGGAGATTACTGTGTACTATGAGATAGTTGTGAGACATGGAATTGCATATTATAACTAACTTGGTGCAAAAATAACGAAAATAGTTTTGTTCATTCGTCTTATACATACGAGACAAAAACCAATCTGCCCTAATGAGAAACATGTTATGCACCGTCATATGTGGTAATATCGACACTTCTAAAAAAAGAGAACATGTCATCTGCCAAGCCTTTTCCTAACTATGTTTTTCTTTTTTTTTTTTTCTTGAGGATGGGAAATCATCAAATGACTCCTCCCGCTCTGGGTGGAGCAGGAGGGAGTGTCAGACTCTTACTGACTAAAACCCACCCGTGTTCCTTCCTTAGCCCTTTATGTTCCAGGGCAGCGGTAACCCTTTCAGACGTTCCCGCTACCCTGGCAGGCTTCGGCCCTATCGGGCCCCGTCGCTTATGCTGACATCTCTTTGAGGCGCGCATGGAACACGTACACGCCGTCCGGCACGGGCCTAGTTCTGATTGGATGGAGAGCTACCCATTACTCTCCGCCCGCAGGCCCGCGCCTACGGTGGCCGGGAGTCGTCACGCGGCTCTCGACGCCCGGATTCCTAACCATGTTGGGGTCGACTTCTAGTCTAACCGGATGCAACTGAATACCAGTATTGTACATGGAGCAACTGCCTATCTGACCCCCACAAACCAGTTACTGGGTAACATAAGGAACCAGTAACAACTTTAAAAAAAATCTACATAGCTGCACTTTTATTGAGTAAATGTATCTACTCCGTATCGGATTGTCTACCTGAAAAAATTTAGTTGTATCAATGTCTGTATGTTTGATGATGAACTGCATAATGTTGCTGCATGCCAAAATGGCAGAATGTACAAGAATGAATTCATATTATCCAAAAAAACCTTAAAACTCCTTCGTATTACTCAGTAAAAGCATGGACAAACTCTGACTCACTTATTTACGAAAAATTAAAATGTGGCAAAAATGGTAACGGGACGTGGCATTAAAATGTATGTCGCATTTAATAATTATGTCGGCCAAAGATTCAATGCCGAACAGATAGGGCAAATTAATGTAATACTGCTGGAATTACTTTAAATGTGCCATTTTTTTCTCCTCCTTCATCGGCCCCATAATGTTGAGGAACTCATTATGTGAACTTTGGATCTCCATGCTAGCTGTCATGCTGCTACTCGTAGCCGGCATAGGGCCTTAGCATTATGCTGAGCGATGACCATTTTGCTTGGATGTGACGCATATTTTTCCCTAACTTGATATATTTTTGTGTTTTTGTTCTTTCTCTGCGTCATGTTTACCGCAAATAAACGTATTTTCTTTCTTTTTTTTTCTTTCCATTTGTTATATCTCTGGCTTAATGGAGGGTCACGTTCACTGAGACTTTCAGTTACACAAACGCCTGGCTTGACATTCTCTTTGACTTCCTGGTTTTCTGCCTGCCAATATTAGATCGAGCAATGAGACGAAAAACATACCTATCCATCCATCCATCACGATGTTACATAAAGGTTATATAAACACAACATTGGTAGTGATATCTCAAAATAAACTTGGCATTGAAGAATTTGGTGTAAAAAAACCTTGAAATGAAATACCGGCTTTCTCTTTATTAGAATCGACTTTGACTTCCCACCCTGTTTGGAATTTTCCATAAATATAACAGAAAACACCTAAGCAAGCGAAATGTTGACATAACACTTAACTCCCTATTTTCTGCCATGTCAATCTAATTTCACGAGCCTTTTGCACATCAGACCATACATAAAAGACGCAAGGATATTTAAAAAACGTAAAAATAAAACAAAGGACAAACAAAAAAAAAATAGAAATACATTAAATTCTTTACCAAAGTCGTCCTTCTAAGGGAATTTTTTTCACAAAAGAAACGTTTTTGAAAAGGGTCCGGTATATCAACATTTAAACCTAAGCCGTCTTCAACTGGCCTTTTATGTAAACTGGCAGATTTAACACGAATGTTATTGTAACTACTGGCATACCCTCTTTATATATTTAGACAAATAGAACTTAAACAAAGGAATGGAAATTTATTTCTTCGTAGTTGGTAGAGTATAACGTTTTGGGTTATCTCTTACCACTTTACTATAAATGGACCCTTATTTTCTTCGTCTCTTTACTATGGTTTCACAGATTCTAATAACAAATGACAGATTGACCTACATTCGGAACCTTGAACTGTGTCATCTTAGCTACTGATGCGATACCCTAGCTTCAAGTACCTACTTATATTCACAGACTCCAAAAATCTAAAACAACTCCCAAATTACACGACAATTTAAAATACGAACTATGCATTGACGTAACGTATCGCGTCCGTATTCCGGCTATCGATACTCGGTGGCGAGCGCGTTCGTATCGCACGCCCTGGGTGATTTGCATAAAGCTCCGCGGACAACGTTTTGGCGTCAGTTCAGCTTGTATCTCATTAGCATAACTGCTCAATTATTTTGTGCGGAATAGTCACTTTACAGACAAATTTTGGTTTTGCGCTACGTTGAGCGTCCTATTGAGCGGTGCCACTAAAAATGTCTGCTACAATCTCGACGTATGCCAAGTGCGTCGGATATAGAATTAAATTCGAGTTACGAAGGTTCGTTTGGCGTACTTACAGTTGCGAGATATTTAGGTCTTCAGCTGCAACTTAAAGTTGACTTTGTTCCATTTCGACAGAAATGGAACAAAAGTTTGTGTCACAAGACTACAGGTATGATTAAAGTGATCGCTGTCACGCAAACTACATAATTATGTCCCACTTCTTATGCAGTGATAGGTCATTATTGTTGCATTTTTAGGGCTGTACTGACCCCGGAGATGTAGAAGTGGCGAAGTATTCGGCCAACAAAATTTAATTCAGTATCGTGCCATCGACACGACGGAGAAGAAAAAGAAAAGGTCACAAAAATAGGTCACAAAATATAAGTTTGGTACGTTTAAAAAGTTAAAATAGTTGAGTATTCCACATAACATTTGATATGGTATCGTCAAAACTCAAAACACTACAGACTGAATATCTAAATTACCCTCCATCCAATGAAACCGATGCAATTAGCAGATGTTTGTTTAAATGCGAACCAAACAAACAGAGTCCGTGTAACTCCCGCGCGGATTAAAGTCGATGTAGTTTTCCAATTAACTTGTAAATGTTGCCATACCCCGGCAGATGACAATAGGCCTTTGAATTTTGGCTGATGGCAACCCCGCCGCATAAATTGAGACGTATTGTGCTGTCAAGCATGTTTGTTTGGAAGGAAAATATTAACACCCCACGCAATTAGGGAGACAAAGGAATGATGACGATTTGCATAATTATTATTTTCTGAAATGTATTAACGTTTAAAGATTAATAGAAGACACCCCGACATTTTGTGGGTGTCATAAACGAGTTCAAAAAAGGTTTGTGGTAAGAGGGTATTGGAACGAAGTTCCTTATCGCGCGTTGCGAAAGGGGGCTAGACGGAAAAAATTAAGACCAAAAGTTGGAACGACACTTTTTGCTATAGTTGTAAGCCGTGCGGCTTGCGCGTGTTTCTCTGTCTGTCTCTCTCTCTCTTTAACTTCGTTCCATCCGGGTGTCCCTTGACACCTCTCAAGTTTTTTTTATTTATTTATTTTTTCAGTCATTTCTGTCCCACTGCAGGGCAAAGGCCTAAGAGGTGACATTCTGACAATTATTGAATCAAAAACAATTTGATCAGTAATCTGTGTGGCAGGCAAGCTAGTTATACTATTTTTTCTAGCTGTCGATATTTCTCTGCCCTAACTGTGTATACTGCGTAACAACCTTCAAAATTAAAAAAAGTGGAAGAGGATCCATATTTGACCAATGCTGAACACTTTTCTACAATATAATTAAAACAGTCATTGAATACCCTATAGGTGTATTGCCTGAATATTTGTTCAGTGAGCGAATCGACATAACATGGCCATTACGGCCGAAGCTTTATCATTGATTACAAATTAAAAAGGCGGTGTGCGGTGGTCCATATTGTAAAATGGTTGTAGCAACCGCTGATGACCACACATGAGTGGATGTTTCTGTACTGATTTTATTTTATTTATTTATTTGTTTTATTTATTTTAACTGCCTGCCTGTTGAAACAAATATTTACTAAGATAATCTCATGTAGTAACTTATTAAAGTAACTGGCTGTTTTGCAAACGATTTATTTTTGTGATGTTTATATTATCGATGGGAGGTCCGCGTTTAATAATGTTTACGTAGAAACAAGGTCTAATTGGAAGGGCTACGCCACGCTACGGCGTAGCAACCACTCAGCTACGGCGTAGCTTGTCGTGCTACGAGTGCGTCATATTCTGGCTTTCGGAGAAATATGGATAACATTATTGTTTAAAGCTTGTGTTGACTTCTACATAGAAATATATTGATTGTCTACTAATAGTTTAATTTTGATAGCATATTATATTATATGTTATTCATTTAATCCATATGAAGTACAGATAGATAGATAAGTAAGTATCCATAGATACTTTGACATCATTCAATTGTCTTTGAGTCAATGTTTATCAAAATATTTGCGGTACATTGAATTGCACTATTTCTATGAACTACGTAATATAATAACAATAGACGATTTTTTTTAACACATCAACAAATTTATCACTAGCTGCGCCCCGCGGTTTTAGCCGCATAAGTTTCGATCCCGTGGAAATATCGGGATAAAAAGTATCCTTTATGTTAATTCTGGTTATAAACCATCTGTGTGCCAAATTTCATCCAAATCCGTTCAGTACTTTTTGCATGAAAAAGTAACAAACATCCATCCATCCATCCATACAAACTTTCACATTTATAATATTAGTAGGAAGTAGGATTGGAATGCCCGTGGCGACCCTCCTGTTATGTTTATAACATTCAGTATCATAAATTAACTAATTCACCTAATTGAAAATTTCAATAATAACCCAATTACGCGGGTTTTGCGGCATTGCGCTTTCAACACACTAATTATGGTTTCAAATATAATTGTTTTACTACTAAAAGTATTTCAATGTACTTTTATAAATAATTTATTTTAATTAAATAAATTATTAAAATAAGTTATTTTGCAGGCCCAGGTGGGATAGGGTGGACTCCTTTCATAAAGATTGGTTCTTGGCAGCTCTGGACAGAGAGATGTGGAAAGAGAGTAGTGTCCCACCGCTGGGCAAAGGCGGGAGGCCTTTGCCCAGCGGTGGGACATTAACGGCTCGAGGTATTAGCGAGTGAGAAGTTAATACCTACTGTTTATATTATTATTATAATTTAATAGTGATTATTATCTATCTAGCTTTCATTCTTTTCATTTATTAAGAAAAATGTCTAACCAATTTTTTTTACCGACTTCTAAAAAAGGAGGAGGTTCTCAATTCGGATGTTTGTATTTTTCTTTTTTTATGTTTGTTCGCGCATAACTCCGTCTCTTGCCAACCGATTTGAATTTTTTTTTTGTTTTGTTGGAAAGGGTATACTTCCCAAATGGTCCCATAGAAATTTCATCAAAAACGGTTCAGTAGTTTGGTTTTTAAACCAAAATTACTGGTAAAAATTACAACTTAAAAGTGAAAAATAAAAACTTTTTTGCAAAAAAAAAAAAACGACACTACAAAGTGAAAAATAACTTTAATTTCGGAAGTCGGTGGCAAACAACGAAAATCCAACGACACCGACTTCCGAAATTAAAGTTATTTTTCACTTTGTAGTGGCGTTTTTGGAAGTCGGTTGTTTTTTTTAGGTGTTAGATTGAACGAGAGACATACTTTAAAGGAGTATAATACTCGTGAAAATTATCAACCTTTACCAATGGAACCAACACTGAAATATGAGGAAAAAAAAACGGCCACGACACGAAGGGTTCCGTACTACATGGCAAAAAACTCTAAAAAAGGACACGTTTCTTGTATGGTCGGACCAACTTTAATTTTGATTAACTTTATTTTATTTTTATTATATGTTGTTAAAGCGGCAATAGAAATACAGACTGAAAATTTCAATTGTCTCCCTATTATGGTTTATTAGATGCAGCCCGCTGATAGACAGACGGACGGACAGCGGATGCTTAGTAATAGGGTTCCATTGGCACTCTTTGTTTTTAAAAATCACCTGTTCCTACATTTTGATCGCATAGTATTACACTTTGTAGGCAACAGCTGTTTTTTTTTTAAGTTTAGCGTTAGTCTCGTAGTTAAACACACTGTATAATATTTTCTAAACTAAAATAAGCTGTATATCGCCTTTCGGTTGACGCCAAAACTCTAGTAACATAATCTCAGCCACATTTACAACAAATATTTACCAATGAGCCCAGTCGGTGCCCACCCCACTTTTACCAATCTTCGTGTGAGCTCCGTTGAGATGAATGGAAGCGATTCATCTCTATCTCGACCAGTCTCCTTAATCTCATCCTAGTAACGGCTCACAGTTGCACATCTAAAGATACGGCTCTTAGTACTAACTTGATGCACCTAAAGTACTGTAAAACTTTTTCTAAAAGCATCTGGTTGGATAGATAGATTTTCCGGTATAGAGATTAATACAGAACGGAAATACCTAATAGACTACTGAGGGAAAGATTGAAAAGTTGGTTTATTAACGGTTTTTTTTCTTTGGTGTTTTTATACGTTACATTTAATATAGACAAAAGACGAAACACGCCATTTAATAAAGTACATTACAAAAACAGCAGTAGTGGCTCAGTGGTAGTGACCCCGACTTACGAGTAGTACGTCGTGGGTTCAAACCCCAGGCATTTTACTTTGTGCAATTTATTTCATCATCACTGCTCTCAAAACGGTTAAGAAAAACATCGTGAGAAAACCTGCATTTCCTAGAACCAACAATTATTTAAAGACATGTTACATCTACCGACTCGCACTGAACCCGCGTGGTATATTACGGCTCACTTCGTCTTACAGAGAGGACGCCCGTGTTCCAGTAGTAGTGGGAACGTTAGAGGCTGATTATTATGAAGTAATGCTAGAAAAAAAAACCACGCTGAGATAAAAACGAAAAAGAAACCCGATCATTAATAATAGCAGAAGTAGATGTCTAATATATTTCAATTCCTCGTCCGAAGTACAATGGTTTAATAACTACGTTACAACAACAAACAGGCCTACTCCGACGCCTACTCCGAAGTGCAAAGTGCGAATGAATCGGATCGGACCGACACATGGCCGAACCGAATGTTATTGAAAAATGAGAAAAAAGTTTGGATCGGCTCAGTTGGATCGGGATCATAGTCAATATTCGAAAGAGTGTAGCAGTGTAGGATCGGAACCGACCGAACCAAATAATAACTTCGTAGCAGGAAACGGCCGAACATTCGGCCGATAATACTTCGGAGTAGACCCCCTGAACATATGTTCTGCGATTTCGGCGGTCTCTCCAGTTCTAGAGCCATAGCGCTTGATGGCGCGCTTCTCCCAGTCTGCTCCGACTTTCAGTATCTCGGTTCACTCGTGCAAAGCGATGGCGAAGTAGATCGGACGGTTAAGCACAGAATTAACACTGGATAGATGAAATGGCGGCAGGTCACGGGAACAATCTGCGACCCCCGCATTCCCCTTAAACTTAAGGGGAAGATATACAAAACCATGGTTAGACCTGCTGTCTTGTATGGATGAGAATGCTGAGAGGGATGTGTGGTGTTACGCGAATGGATAGAATAAGAAATGAGTATATAAGAGGAAGTCTGAAAGTGGCACCGGTAACTGAAAAGTTGTGTGGAAACCGGTTGTCGTGGTATGGGCATGTGTTACGGAGGAATGAGGAAAATGTCGTGAGGAAAGTTTTCAGTATGAATGTCGATGGCTTTATGAGTAGGGGAAGACCAAAGAAATGATGAACGGACTGTATGAATGTCCGTGTGTGTGTATGTGTCCTGTCAAATTAAGATACTCCATAGACAAGTTTAGACGTGATTAAAAAATTGGCTACTAAAGATACGTCAATTTACGTCAGGTACTGACTAGTTTGACAGGACTAAACTAATATTTATCTTCTGTCCTTTTCTTAATGAAATAAAAAGAAAGAGATCCACTGAACTTAAATTTAGTTTAGTTTGTGAATAAGAGAATCGGCGCCATTATCTGGAATCCACCCTTACCCTCACAGCTGTCTCATGAAACCTAAAAAAAGCCAAAGAAATAGTCCTTAAGTCAAAAGTAATCCTTCTGTCTTTCTCCTCCAAAGGTATCTCCGACTGACGACTCTCCAGGGAAGAAACGAGATAATCTTTTTGTAAGAAACCAGTTTTCCTACACATAAATTCAGGTTTTCTTACTTGATGTTTAATACTAACACCCGCACTTACAGACGTAGATTAAGGTTAATGATTCTATCTTAAGATATCTTAAGATAAATTGAAGCGACTCTTTTTTTCTAAGTGGGCGCGATATAGGAGGTACAGAATTAAAATATAGGAAACTAGCTTCTGCCTGCGACTTCGCGTGAAATTTCTTGTTTTAACATCAAATATATCCTATGATACTCGGCAATACTGTAGCTTTTCATTTTAGTTAGCTTTCAATTTTCGGAATCGGATTTAATTGAAATTTAACACCCGGTTGAATAAGCAAGCTGAAGTGGCAATGGGCCGGCCATATTAGCCATAGAACCGATGACCGTTGGGGTAGACGTGTTCTTGAGCGTAAGGTGGGACGCCCTCAAGCTAGGTGGATCGACGATCTTCGCAGGATGGCTGGTAGCAGCTGGATGAGAGTTGCTGAAAATCGAGTTGAATGGCGTGCAATAGGACAGGCCTGTGTCCAACAGTAGACTGCTATAGGCTGATGATGATGATAAATTGAAATATTGTAGTATAGAGGACAGTGCTTAACAAACCTCAAGACTTCTCTTTTCCACATTGCATAGCATATATGAGTAATGTAGTAATGGCTAAATATTAACAGCCGCACAGGTCGATCGGTCAGGTTAAGCTACGCTTGCCGCGGTTGGTCTGTGGATGGGTGACATCTCGCCACAGTGATCATCTTTACATACCGAGACCCCTCAGTGCCTCGGAAAGCACGTTAAGTCGTTGGTCCCGGCTGTCATTCGTGGATCTTGGACAATCGTTACGGGTAGTCAGAAGCCCGAAAGTCGGACAACCAGTCTTACCAAGGGGTAGCGTATTACCCAGTAACTGGGTTGTGGAGGTCAGATAGGCAGTCGCTCCATGTAAAATACTGGTATTCAGCTGCATCCGGTTAGACTGGAAGCCGACCCCAACATATAATAGTTGGGAAAAGGCTAGGCAGATGATGATGATAGTAAAAGTACTAGTCGGTCAGCGGATTTGATGCGGTGTTAATAGCTCGTGGTGCTCTGGATAATCGTTAATCCTGGAGGGTTATTTTCCCATCATCAATCATCATCATCATCACCAATTCTGAGTGCTGGAATAGGCTTAAAAGAGAGGCTAAGCCGGGGGTCTTCTAATATTTTCTTTTCAGCTAATACGCAAACCCTACTCTATCTATTTCGGATATTTACTAAACGTATAAGGATTTCGTATTGATAAAGTTACTTTATACCAAGAAAATATATTCGATATCTTTATTATTCCGACACGGTTTGGATACAATATTATTGGAACATTTCCTAGACCCTTTTGTTTCAGCATCGGGTTACTAAGAGCTTGTCTAGATGAAGCGTTTTCAACGCGAACTGACTGATGCCTTACCCCTTAGTTCTAGACGCAAGAGTACCTAGGCGTTTTGCCGCCAAAGTTTAATTTTAGCGTAAAACCTGATACACACAGTAGGTACGATTTAATTGCCTGTGGCATACCATAAGTTGAAGCTACAATATTTTTTTTGTGTATTCTATATTACGTACGGTATGGTAATAGAACATCCTACAATTACTTCACTTTCCCTAAATAGGCAAATCTGATGAAGAAATTGTGGGCTTTCACTAAATCTGACGACTTCGAAAACCAAGATTTGGACAATTTTTAAAAGTATATTCAGGGCGAATAAAATGTATTCTGTGCAATAATGTCCTATCCCTTTAGTGAATATATAAATATCGGACGGATTGATGGAGCCTTTTGGCGAATACTCGAATATCTATGGCGAATACTTATAACGAAACATTGATTTAGGAAAGTACCTCGAAGTGGTCGTAATAAACGAATCGAATAGATTTGAATCTATTTGAATTTGATGCTGACCCTTATGTGATGATTTGTCGGTATTTAGAAATTTGAAAATATAAATACTTCTTGTGCCTTGGAAAGCACGTTAAGCAGTTGGTCCCGACTGTCATTCGTGGATCAATGACAGTCGTTACGGATCGTGAGAAGCCCGAAAGTCTGACAACCAGTCGTACCAAGGGGTATCGTATTACCCAGTAACTGGGTTGTGAAGGTAAGATAGGTAGTCGTTCCATGTAAAATACTGGTATTCAGTTGCATCCGGTTAGACTTGAAACCGACCCCAACATCAGATCATGATCAAATACTTGAAAGTAATAATTAAAAGTTAAGTAGCAAAATTAGAACATCGCCAGAGTACACCAGAAGCAGAGTTGATTATTTAAAAAAATTACTACGTCACTAAATAAACCATTAATTTGAAAAACATCCTCATCTTATATGCTATCCTACGAGCTTATCATTGCTAGCCTAGCCTTTTCCCAACTATGTTGGGGTCGGCTTCTAGTCTAACCGGATGCAGCTGAATACCAGTATTTTACATGGAGCGACTGCCTATCTGACCTCCATAACCCAGTTACTGGGTAATACGACAACCCCTGGTAAGACTGGATGGAAGACCACAATTTACCAATATTAACAAAAACATTATACAAACGCCACATGTACGTCGTAACACTTTTCCATTCAAGGTTTTATTGTAACTACGAACCTCTTTTTTTTTTTTTTTTTGAGGATGGGAAATCATCAAGTGACTCCTCCCGCTCTGGGTGGAGCAGGAGGGAGTGTCAGACTCTTACTGACTAAAACCCACCCGTGTTCCTTCCTTAGCCCTTTATGTTCCAGGGCAGCGGTAAGCCCTTTCGGATGTTCCCGCTACCCTGGCAGGCTTCGGCCCTATGGGGCCCCGTCGCTTATGCTGACATCTCTTTGAGGCGCGCGTGGAACACGTACACGCCGTCCGGCACGGGCCTAGTCCTGATCGGACGGAGAGCTACCCATTACTCTCCGCCCGCAGGCCCGCGCCACTACGAAACTCTGCACTCGAGATCGTTACTGATATCGCCCGTATTTCTTAGTTATAGAAGCACGGGGCTTCTATGTAAATCCTTTTAAATACATTTTCGGTGTTATCTCATCACGCCGCACCTACTCAGCTATCAATCAACTTAGCTTTTCGCTGCCAATTAGGTAGAAATGATAGTTATTGTATCTGCCTACCTATTCTGTAAAAGTAAATATACCACAATTATAAAATTATTGGAACGAAGTTCCTTATCGCGCGTTGTGAAAGGGGGCTAGACGGAAAAAATTCTTACGAAAAGTTGTCACGACACTTTTTGTTATAGGTAGTTGTAAGCCGTGCGGCGTGCGCGTGTTTCTCTGTCTGTCTCTCTCTCTCTCTTTGAACTTCGTTCCATCCGGGTGTCCCTTGACACCTCTCAAGTTTTTTTTTTATTAGCCGTTAATATCCCACTGCTGGGCAAAAGCCTCCCTACTCTCCTTCCACCTCTCTCTATCCAAAGCTGCCAAGGACATATCTTTATTAAAGGAGTCTAGCTCATCCCGCCAATAAAATTAATATACCTATTATAGTTAATTATTAATTATTTGTAGACACCAATATGTGCTTAAAGACCTTGATCAAATTACGACTACACCTATTAACAAAGTTAATGACTTATATGGCGCGGTAAAGGTTAGTTAGGTTAGAAGTAGAACTTCCAACGATATTAAATTTCATCAAATTATATCTTTTATTAAGGGGTATCCCCCTCCCTCTAACTTCATACAATCCTATGGAATGAATATTTCATTTGAAATATCAATCAATATGGTTATATAATTATTATGAACTTAGAAGTAGCAAAATTGGAACATCGTCAGAGTACACCAGAAGCAGAGTTGATTATTTAAAAAAATTACTACGTCACTAAATAAACCATTAATTTGAAAAACATCCTCATCTTATATGCTATCCTACGAGCTTATCATTGCTAGCCTAGCCTTTTCCCAACTATGTTGGGGTCAGCTTCCAGTCTAACCGGTTGCAGCTGAATACTAGTATTTTACATGGAGCGACTGCCTATCTGACCTCCACAAACATGTTACTGGGTAATACGCTACCCATTGGTAAGACTGGTTGTCAGACTTTCGGGTTCCTGACCACCCAAAGACTGTCTTAGATCCATGAATGGCAGCCGGGACCAACGGATTAACGTGCTTTCCGAGGCACGGAGGGGTCTCGGTATGTAAAGATGGTCACCCATCCACAGACCAACCGCTGCAAGCGTAGCTTAACTTGATCGATTGACCTATGTGGCTGTTATTATTTAGCCACGGGCCCCATAAAAGTTTAAGACTAAAAAAATTTCGTCATGAACACTTTAAAAAAGAAGGATTACATCCACTTTTATAAAATCCAATCGGGAAATACTCGAGCACGTATGACTCGTAATATATCGGTATTGTATAGTTTCAGCTAGGTACGTGATACCTCGGACGTAAAGTTGGAAAAGTTTATAAAGATTTCAGTGAAATTGATGTTAGTTCGCCTTTTAGTTCAACTCCATACAATAACTTGTATTCAGCATGAAATGACAAATTGGTTTAGTGACGGAAACAAATCGATTCGCAGTTTAGGAAGAAATGAGTTTTATTAGGGAATGTATGTGCCTACCTACCGCCAGTGATGATTATTGTAAACCGACTTCAAAAAGAAGGAGGTTCGCAATACGACTGTATTTAGTTATTTTTTTTTCGATGATTGTTGTTTTTTTTTTTGGATAGATAGATAAATAAAGTAGTTTCTGAAGTGTCCAGTAAGGAATGCGAAAGGTCAAATGAAATAAAAATAAACGTCTCGTTGACATTTTCCGTGACCCAAGGCTGGTTTTTACCTTGGCCAGAGGCTCACAACGTGGCAACTCCGCTAGTCTCTTGGGTACATTATAAGTCGGCAGCGATGCGGATGGATTTTTCGACGCCATATTTTAGTTTGTTAATAGTTTTAGTTAAGTTAGGATCATCATCTGCCTAGCCTTTTCCCAAATATGTTTGAGGTCGGCTTCCAGTCTAACCGGATGCAGCTGAATACCAGTATTTTACATGGAGCGACTGCCTATCTGACCTCCACAACCCAGTTACTGGGTAATACGATACCCCTTGGTAAGACTGGTTGTCAGACTTTCGGGCTTCTGACTACCCGTAACGACTGTCAAAGATCCACGAATGACAGCCAGGACCAACGGCTTAACGTGCTTTCCGAGGCACGGAGGGGTCTCGGTATGTAAAGATGGTCACCCATCCACAGACCAACCGCGGCAAGCGTAGCTTAACCTGACCGATCGACCTGTGCGGCTGTTATTATTTACCCACGGGCCCCTAGTTAAGTAAGGATATTACGTTTTTATTAATTAATTAGGTATAAGTTGATATTAACCCATTCCCTTTCTAAGAGAGGAGGCCTGGGTCCCAGCAGTGGGAACATTAAAGGGTGATTATGGTTGTTATGTACATAAGTTGATATATTTTAAGGCTAGGTTGGTTAATCAACTTTATCAAACTCTACTCAGACTGGCCGTATTTTTAATATTAGACGAATACTTTCATAGCTGCAATGTATGTGGTACGCCATTTCTGTCAAGATTAAAATTTCAACTAACACAGCAGTGTCAGGTTCCATGGGGCCTACTCCGAAATGCAAAGTGCGAGTGTTCGGATCGGACCAACACATGGCCGAACCGAATATTATTGAAAAATGCGAAAAAAGTTCGGATCGGCTCAGTTGGGTCGGGACCATAGTCAATATTCGAAAGAGTGTAGGAGTGTAGGATCGGAACCAACCGAACCAAATAGTAACTTCGTAGCAGGAAACGGCCGAACATTCGGCCGATACTACTTTGGAGTAGACCACAAGACACGAATGTTTGTTTAACATTAACTGTAGATTTTTGTTCAAAGTCCAATCGGATTACATAAAATGTATTTATGTAATCCGTTTGGACTACATAAAGTGTCCTAATAAATGAGATCCAGTTTTACAACCACAATGACAATCTCAAACTCGAAGCATTTATTTTAATTAAATCACTTTTACGAATAGTCAAGGAGTCGCTAGTCGGTCAGATAAAAAGATGAACTAGGTGCCCATTCCAAAGCCCATAGTAGTAACCTATGGAGAAAAATGGCCTAGAAATTCCACGGACACTCTTTTAAAACAAAATATGGTTACAAAATAATAGTTACCAACAACATTCAAGTTGAAATTATACATGTGTGACAATCCATGCTTTAAGCTATCAAATATCCTGAAAAGTCGTCGTGTAAATACTTCACCTGCAATCTTATGCTCACAATGCGTGCTCGCATCCCAGTGAGTGCTCAAGTATGCACTGCATTTGACGTGGAAATACATCGGTACAGTGGATGCAGCACACTCCACACTCCACAATAGTTTTGGAGAAATTCTTAGAGCACTTATCTACATAGGTACCTACTTACGTAAAGGTATGCTTTGCGCTTTAGTTGTAAGTTAAATAAAAATGAACGCTATTGTCTCCAGCACCCTGATTGCGTAACACACGATCAATTGTAATCGGTTTCATTTTGACAGTTCAACAACATTCATTGCGTTATTTACGTGTTGAGCAGACAATTTTTTTGAACTTATGAAGCAATGGATTAGGAATTTGCTTCAAAATGATTCTGATTCCGACTGATTGTGTGTTACGCAATTAGGGTGAGGGTGTGGTCGATAGTACACTCGAAAAGTTAATAGCAATGTACATATTTGAAACTAGTTTTGTTTAATAATTCAGGCCGCAAATTAAACCTGCCTAAATTATAATGAATGTCTCAAATTTCGTGTACAATGTGTTAGTTTATCAGAACTGCAGTGTATTAATTAACAGATAACACAATGGTAAAAGAATCAATACAAAATATACAAACCAGACTTGATATTGAAGGTACAGTCACGAGCACCAATATGTCAACACTTGGCCACTTTCAATTGCGATTTTTTCGAGAACTATCGAATGCAACGTTGAAATTCGACACATTACATAAACCTATGGGTTCGTAAATGCTATGTTCGTAACAACATAAAATTTCATTAAAAAATAAAGGAGTAAACCGCTTTTGAATAAAGCCGAGTGTATACATACTTTTGCTCGTGACTGTACCACAGTCCTTTTCGGGTAACCGACGAAAATCAGCGCTGTACTGTAGGTCCCCCATAGCACAGCATGAAGCTGATTGGAAGCCTTCTTGTCACAGTCCTAACGTGCAGCTATCGACTATTTATATTTTGTGTTCGTGATTATAGATCTATTTTATTTTTAGTTTTCTTTATTATTCGAGTTAATTATCTTTATGTATGCACGCGCTTCTGTGACTAATAAACCTACATATTTTTCTTTCATTCTTACCAATTTCTTTATAATTTCTCTCCTTTTACACGAACGATACCACAGTAATGCATAGTGAACATTAATTAGCCGCAATGCAGTGATCGCCAGTACTATCATTGTATTAAAAGAACAATACAGGCTTGCAAGTAAATTCTCCCCCACAGTAGTTTATTTCTGTAGAATTAAATCGTTATTTTACCTCAGAGAGTCTTTTGTCCTTTTTAATTACTTCTCATGTTTATTTTTTCATACCGATCAGAGGAAGCAAACAAATTGGCTCCGCTACTTTTTGCTCAAAACAAAAGGAATGAGGAGTGGGTATTGTTTGAGAAGCTTGCTCTGTTGGTTGGGGAACCTTTCACAAAAGGGTGAAGGGTTCATGCTTTTGTTTATTCATTTTGATACTAGAGAATTATGGAAAAATGAATTATTAAGAAAAAATAGCGAAGTGAAGGTGCATAAGTGGGGCCGCTTTTAATTTCTTGTGGAAATGGCATTGTACACTGTGCATTGTACACCAAGGTCGAGATTAGTAAAATGTTACTCGATTACATATTGAGACCTCTCCGGGCTTCGGAAAGCGCGTTAAGCCGTTGGTCCCAGCTGTCATTTGTAGATCTTTGATAGTTACTGCGGGTTGTCAGAAACCCAAAACACTGCCAGATAGGCAGTCGCTCCATGTAAAATACTGCATCCAGTTAGATTGACAGCCAACCCCAGCATAGTTAGAAAGAGAGAAAAAAAATATTCGCGGTAAACATGACAAAGAGAAAGGATACAAACACAAAAAATAAAATGGCTAAGTAGATTGAGTTTTGACAGAAATAATGCTTAGCCAAAGCATGTGCTATGGGCCTATGGTAACGTTTAACAATCTCGTAATAAGTGTAATCAAAAACATACTAAAATTATTTGTTTTTTTTATCTACTCAGAAAAAAAATGTTTTTTTATTTCGCTAAGTGTTTACCTGTGTTAATTCGTGACTGTATGTACCGAAAATTCGAACCCGAAAATTCAGTAAGCTGACATATGGAAATCAGTTGAATAAGGCACATATCACGCCACTGGCGATTAACGAGAAGCAAGTAAAGCTAACAACTAAAAACGAGTTGGCGAGCTAGGAGCAGCGAGTGCGCGATGGTGACGAGCGATTACTCCCTAGTATGCGTATGTAGGTACCCAGCGTGAGTCTCCCCAAGTGTTCTGCCCGCCAAGCGAGGGTCGCTGACCAAGTCCTCTCTTTGCTAGCTCGTACTCGCCGGCAGTGTGAACAGAAAGCAATCAACTGTTCATATTTGTGTCTCTTTTACTGAGACGGGACCTACTATCTATTGTGCGTCTCTTGAGCGCGAAAACCATTGATAGCTAGTCGCTTCCTCGTCCGCAGTGGGACAGGGGCCTAAGTACATATACCACGTGAAGTTAAGACTCCAAGGCTTTAATAGCTTGTCTTAAAACTTCAAGCATAATATTCTTGAACACACAGGAACGAAAACTTTATACTCTGAAAGTCTTAAATCTTTAGCTTCCTGCGGGATTCAGAATTACCGGGAATTTCTAACTTCAGTGTTATTATAGAAATAATTGATTAACATTTTGTCGTAAGCTAACTAGAAAATTCTCAACATAATACGCAAATGTACCTACAGAATTTAAAGAAATCCTACTAATATTATATACGTGAAAGTTTGTATGGATATCCATCCATACAAACTTTCACGTTTTTTTCACGTATGGATGTTTGTTACTCTTTCACGCAAAAACTACTAATTGGATTTGGATGAAATTTGGCACACAGATGGGTTATAACCAGGATTATTATAGAACATACTTTTTATCCCGATATTCTTACGAGATCGAAACTTATGCGGGTGAAACCGCGGGCCGCAGCTAGTATAACCTAACTTTACGCCTGTATTCCCAAAAAAGTTAGGCAGTGGTGTTTATTACCACCTACATTCACATTTCACCAGCTATGTATGTTTAACTCCCATGTAATAGATGGTGAGACGGTTGCCATTGGCCGGGCACAAATCCCTACTCCGAGCTGCTTTTACAAATCTTGAAGAATGTAAAATATTTTGTGAATGAAATTCATGTTTAGGATTACTCAACCGAGGCAAACCGAATAGTTCTCTTAATAGGTACACTTCGTGACTTCACCGATGTTCCGGGAGAATAATGATTTAAAATAATTAATACTAGGTACCGGAGTATTATTTTATCTTTGTTACAAAATCCTGAACGTATGAGAAAAATCCCGATTTTAAATTCTGCCCGATTGAAATGTTTATTAAGGTACAGACGCCAGCACATCAAACTACTAAAATCTGTCAAATATATTTAATAGATTTTCAACTATATCGCAAAAGCATTAAGGTTCAAGGTTGATTGAGAACATTTCACAGTTTCGGGTAGGTTGACCTGCTGGCGTCTGTACTTTCATAGTATTATTGCAAACCAAAGCGCGGTTGTTCTATGAATCGGCATGCAAAACGTCCACCAATTAGGTGCATTTTTTGATAGGCTAAACCGCGCACCGTCGAGGCAGGCCATACCTCACCGCTCCGCGTACTATTCGCAATAGAAAAAATACAGTTTGATTTATAGACGTTTAGATCAAGGATCTGTGGCCGGTTCATCGCAATTAAATGGGACTTAAACATAATGTACCAAATGTTAGTGTACTATAGGTACACCTCTAGGATCACACACACACATACCTCTAGTCACATCAGGTTCAGTTGAAAACCAGCGTCAGGCACTATTGTCTGGCACTTTTGCTGAACTGGGCCTTTTTGGTGCAGCCGTGAGGCACACTTTCCTGCTAATTTCTTACATCGGTCTTTATACTAGTTTTCTATTTGTTCTTTTATTTGTTGTTATCTGATGTAATGTATCTGGTGTATTGTGTGTCTTTTGGTCTGTGCTAAATAAATGTTTTTTCTTTCTTTCTCTAACTAACCCTTCGGGGCGTGCGTGGTGTTATGTTACGAGAAGATCAAGGTTTTTTTCCTACATGCATAATAGCGTGGTGCGTGTTCCTACACATCATCTCGAGAAGTTCCTCAAGAAAGGATTCTGGCTGAAGGGTGTTGTGTACCGCCGGTTTCGTGGCCGGCTACATGACACCAGTCAGCGAAACACGACGCAGACACTTCGTGTGCGTTAGTTTTTAGTGTAATTATAATGTGGTATGATTTATAATATTTTTAAGTTATATTAATATTGTATTGTATGTGTTTATATGGGCCTTGATGCCTGAAATAAATGGATAAATAAATAAATAAATAATTCTTCATAAACACTATGGTTAGCATCAAAAATCATATTATATTGAATTCTACAATAAATTAAAATATCGTTCCGTCTCGATCATTTTCCAACGATAGATTTGTTTTAAATTCGCTTATCGCTAATCGTATTGAGGCCTTAAACTTCCAATTACGAAAATATTTCCTGCCAAGCGTTCAACCAACATTCCTGCACATATCTAATCAGTAATCACCATAAAACATAATTCTATTCTAATAAACGTTAATGCATGTCCAAACTTGCGAACACAATTAGTTCTGAAACAAAAGCGGCGCAGTGCGGTGTTTCAGCGGTGCATTTGACAATAAAATTAAATTAAACAGTCACGCTTGTATTCTTATGAAGAGCGACGGAATTTTATAGTTCTAACACTTCTAACTGGTTGTGAGAACTGGGAACGTTGTTATATAAATTCTGTTAGGAGTGCGAGTGAGATGTCTGTTGTGATTAATTCTAGCTTTGGTACGAGACTGGTTTCCACATTAATGATACTTTTGATGTCTAAGGTATCTGCAGATGATGGGAAAATAAGTTTATGAAATCCTAATTAATTTCCAGAAATCACATACATACATAAGCTCACGGCTTCTTCCGCTGGGGGTAGGCAGAAACTGTGGAACGCCACCTGCTACGATCCTTACCTACTCCTTTTGCATCGTGTACTACGCACCTGACCTTTTTAACCGACTTCTAAAAAAGGAGGAGATTCTCAATTCGGATGTTTGTATTTTTTTTTTTATGTTTGTTCGCGCATATCTCCGTCGCTTGCCAACCGATTTGAAAAAATCTTTTTTTGTTGGCAAGGGTATACTTCCCAAATGGTCCCATAGAAATTTCGACAAGATGTGAAAGTTATTTTTCACTTTGTAGGGTCGTTTTTGGAAGTCGGTTGTTTTTTTTAAAAAAAACATTGCCAATAGGCATTAGGTATATTATGTCCTTCTAGGACGTCCCCGGTGTTTCCACTTGCATCTGCCATGCAAAATTCCTTTCTAATTTAATTTAGTTAATAAGACTTTTCGTCTGTCACGGTTGAACAATTTATAAGGGAAGACGAACTGACGGGGTCCGCTAGAGCCGATGCCGCCGGGGCTGCGGGTTGTTCGAAAGAGATACCGTGGCCCCTGGCACAGGCAACTGAAGGAACACGGGTAGGTTTTAGTCAGTAAAAGTCTGACACGCCCTTCCGCTCAGCCCAGATCGGAAAGGTAATTTGATGATTTCCCACCCAAAAAAAAAATTGAAGACGAAAGTTTAATTAATTTCTTCTTTAAACATGTGGTCCGCTAATCACAAAATCAATGATAAGCAGAGGATAATCATTGGTTTTAAGAGTAGCGGAATTTATTATTTTTTGCGATAACATATAGGTAAAGGTTACTATTATTTCATCACCACTGCTCTCAGGAAAACATCGTGAGGAAACCAGCATGACCTAGAACCAAAAATTCTAAGCATCCACCAACCCGCAGTAGGCCCGCGTTGTGGATTACGGCCTCTCACCGAGAGGAGGCCTGTGTCCCAGCAGTGGGGACATTTATAGGCTGATTATGCTATGCTTATGCTATAGACTCTAGTGTCTCTCTCACTCATCGAGACTAAAAGTAAATGCCAGTAAATGCTCCAGCATTTACTTGTAACAGAACGTCGAGCATTCGCCGTTTTTGAATTTTATTGAACCGCATTTCGAACATGACGCTCCATGTTTTGTTACAACCAGAAGGCCCATTCTCGTAATTTAAAACGTTCAAAATCTAGTCGCAGTCTCTTCTCGGCGACAAAGAAATGTCAAAAACTTGTCAAAATGTAGAAAAATTAGAGGTATTTTTGACAGATTGAGACTGTGAACGTTCTAAAAATTACGTGAATTGCCACTCTGATTTAAAAAATCAACGAGCATATTGGTGTAAAATTTTATCGAGCAAAGGCACGAGCACAAGAACGGAAAGTCATCAACAATAAACGCAACGTAGAAAGAAACGTTACAGGTAAAAAAAACTCAGTTGCCGTGAGCATTGCGTCGAATACAGCGTAGAGTATTCGTAATAACGTTACATTATATGAAAATGCCTTTGGAAACTGAACTTTTGCCTGTATTGTACCCTTCGTAATAACGTTGCATTACATGGAAATGCCCAAGAAAATGCTTGCCGTTGGTACTGCTGTTCAGTGTCTCTCCCGACATATACTACAAACTAATGCCAGGCAATACAATATCTTATTCACCGCTAACTACTCCAAATATTACCAATTAATATTCCATTTACCAGAGTCCCAGTGTCACTACCACCAATCAGTCCCAAGGACATAGCAACTCAAACTACACGACCTAATTCCTCTAATTCACAAATACCAACTATCAACCAACTCCAGCTAATTAAATTAGGTACATTCACCACCTGAACTAGCGCACACGATGTACGTACGTGTCGCATACCATAGTACATAGTCAAATTTGAAACTAAGACAAAATTATGTGGAATTAGCTTACTGCAATTAGCCCGAACAGTCTCCGTTCTCGGGGTATACTCGTACCTGCCCGTAAATTAGATCAAGCCAATTACAATGTTGTCGGAATTATTTGATATGGCAGTAACGATGTTATGTGTTGAGCCTGTTACTAATGTTTATGTTTATTAGTCTCTCTGTGTTAAACATCGGTATTGGATGTGTATTTGAACTTAATGAATTCCATTTCATTAGGGTCTATAATGGATGTGGATGTGGATCAAACAGTCTACAATTAAAAAAAAATGGTTTTGATTATTGACGGTTTAAAACAGGTGCATTTATATCTGACCATTTTAGGGGTTGTCTGACTAGTTTTGGACTCAAACGGAGCCCTCATTTGTAAACACAGCTCGAGGCAAGATCTTTGGTTTAACTGTTAGCATAAACGTAGCAACAAAATTAAGCTTGAAATTAAAAAAAATATAGTGATAAATATGGTAAAGTAGCATTACAAAAAACCCAGTAACTAAAAATAACTTTTACATAATATTCCACAGCAGCCACCGTAGCATGACTACCATAGAATTTTTCGATAGAAGAGACAAAATGACATATTGTAGGCAGACTTCGAAATCTATCATTTTATCTATTCTTCCGTCGACAAAACCCGTTTTTACGATGGTCATGCTACGCGTGCAGGTAATCAAAACATCAAACTAACTTATAAACGTCAATAACAATATATTTACTACGCATCCTCAAGCAAAACTTTATTGACATATTTATCTTCGGTAGAGAAAATATCTCTCCCTCGATTTCGTTTAGTTTCTGCATCGGACAGTGATAGATGGCCTGCCAAAATAACGGGTTACCATACCAATATTTACAAAAGTTAGGGGAAGACGCCTCTGTGATCCATCGGTCCTATACATTGTGCGCAGAAAGGACCAAACTTTCTAGATAATTTGATAAAGAAAAGTTTTGAAATACTAGGAGTTAAGGGTATCAGCTGCCTGTTATAATACGCAAGTTGAGGGCAATGGACTAGTGTTGAATATTTTAATAATTTACTAAGGTAAGTTACAGTCAAACCAATGTAACTAGGTGTTTCTAGTAAGTGATAACCGAACGACAATAACCAATTCTTGATTTATTTATTTATTTATCCATTTATTTCAGACATCAAGACCCATAGAAACACATACAATACAATATTAATATAACTTAAAAATACGATAAATACATACAACATTATTATTACACTAAAAAACTAACTAACGCACACGAAGTGTCTGCGTCGCATTTCGCTGACTGGTGTCATGTAGGGACTTCGGCCAAAAAACTCTTCCACTCTTCTCTTGTTTCTTTCTTTATGTTCTTCTATTTATGTATATCATGCTAAAGTCTCCTTTATCGTGAGGCAACCGAAAAAATTCTAAGTTATGTGACGTCCAGCAAGCCAAACTGGCTAACTAAGATGAAGCTTGTGTTCAAGCAGGCAGCAGGCTGATGATGTTTGCTGAAGTCCCAAGTAAGCATTTGGCATACCAAAAAATAAACAAAATACATAATTTATATTTGCACATAATTATGTTGTGCAACACAAATATTCTTCTGAGCAGACGATACCAAATATATATGTCGGGGATGTTGAGGGATTCTTATCCGAAATTCCATCGGTATCCATCAGGTTGCACGTGGTTGGGTAGAATCAGTGCGCACAACTGGTGCGGTCGAGCTCTGGGGGTCCAATGTATGTCGCTAACACACTAGTCTCACCATGACATGTGACAGATGTCAAACGCCACACGCGACAAGACATTGACAACCCCGACTCGAACTACTGACTCAATGACAACTGTTTTCGATTTGGTTAATCGAGTAAGGTATCTTAAACGCTAATAGATGGCGCTACTAGTACGTAATCAAAACCTTTTACTTCACTGCTCCGACACGGCCATACTGACAGCGAGCGCGTTCTCGCGCGATCTTTTCCGACCGCTATAAGTTCAAAACATGGGGTTTCCATATTGGGACATTAAAGTTAAAAGCGTGGAGCTCAATGCAGCGTCACGAACACACAGCGTGGAGATTTAAACGATCAGTCCACACAAGCACAAAGCGCGGAACTTTCAATGCTCAATCATCACAAGCAACAAGCGCGGAGCTTTCAATGTTCAATAGTCACGTGCACAAAGCGCGGAGCTTTCAATGCGCAATCGTCACAAGCACAAAGCGTGGAGCTTTCAATGTTCAATAGTCACAAGCATACAGCGTGGAGCTTTCAATGTTCAATAGTCACATGCACAAAGCGCGGAGCTTTCAATGCGCAATCGTCACAAGCACAAAGCGTGGAGCTTTCAATGCTCAATCGTCACAAGCACAAAGCGTGGAGCTTTCAATGTTCAATAGTCACAAGCACAAAGCGTGGAGCTTTCAATGTTCAATAGTCACAAGCACAAAGCGTGGAGCTTTCAATGCTAAATCGTCACAAATAAAACTTGTAGGGTACCTTGCACACTACCATAATGGTTCCCTGTTATGTTGACAATATTATTTGCACTCCTGCCAATTCACTTTGACACAACGCAATCTTTGATGCATTCGATGCCAGAATCAATATAAAACGGATATGACTCACCCAGAACTCATCAAAGCACTGCTCGGATTGCCGACATAGCAAACGCCAGCCCAGCACTAGACATAGCGTGCTGCTGCAGGTGCTGCTGGCCTGGAATGAAACATGCCCGCAAAGTATCACACAGCTCTGCCACTCCTGGTCACATTTGGTACAGGCAAAAACACAATGAAAATTCGAACAAACTAAAAATAGCAGAGTTCAGAGCATTACCCACTATTTGATTCCCAAATCTCAAGGTTACAATAAAAATAGTCAACTAAGATGCATGTGTCTCATACTATCTAGTAACCTCCAGTTACTCAACTCGTCAAATTCATTTGCGCATCCCCTTCGGATCGCCAAGTCACTTCTGGACTTTATGGTTTCTCACGAAACCCCACACAATACACACAACTTAATCTCTACTCTGTTTCATCAACAAAACTATTACTTGACTCTCCTCAAATTTGTTAGTAATACTCTGATCCAAACTATCATCGATAATAAAAGATTCCTCTAAGCCTCAGTAATAGCTGGTCAGGAACTGTATCAACTTACTCGTAGCTTACATACAACGCTCATGGCTCGGCTATCCTGACCCACGTCAGGGACATTATCACAAAAATAATTGGGTCAAATTAAACTGTCTGAGTATTTCGTTTAATGCTTAATTGATTGTGAACCAAACAGAACACTAAAATGAAAGAATAAAGGCACTCAATTAAGACAGTATTTTGACTCTACCAAACAAATCCACAGCACTTAAACAGCACCATGCATCACTATACTTACCCAGTAGTAAAATTCATACAAGTACTTAACCAGTACTTAACCTTTTAGCGCTTAACTAACGTTAAAAATCCTATCACTTAACCAGTGATAATAATAACGCTTAACCAGCGATATTAACCCACTAACGCTTAACCAGCGAAAGCACATAATAACACGCTTAACCAGCGTTAGTCAACATAACTCGCTTAACCAGCGATAATGTATTGGGAAAGAGTAATGTAAACAAATCATAGCAGAGCCATGTACCATCGTTATCCACATTAACAATCATTTTTATCACTAAGAGCCTTAGACACCTAGAAACCCACACACGAGTAAACCACTCTAACGCCACGGCTCTCGAGCCGACCAGCAATCGCATTGCTCTCACACATCCAGCTCATGGATCCGTGTGTATCACCCTGTGACACCACACAACTTTACTACGGCCGATAGAGAACCCCTACTCGCGTGCTTCCCATAATGTAGGCTTGGTCATCACCAGTGTGATCACTATCTACTTCGACTGGTACATGACCTACTAGCATCTTTCTTTACCTATCGTGAGCATACTTATACCTACGCCTAGAGTTGAAGGCTTTTAGAGTATTGATTCAACCAGAGTATTGTAAACAAATTTTGATTATCTAATCATAATCATTTTAAATTTAACTTAATCCTTTATCAAATTAATCATTTAAATCCAAAATTAAGTTAAGTAACAATTGTAGGAATGCATGAGTGACCAAGTACCAATGTCATATCAACCTGCCATTAGCAGTTATCGTTAAGTTATCACAAAACAATAACACAAAGTGTGAATGCAGCCAGGCATATTATAAATTAGGGGATTACATCGCTGATAAAAATGCTTGGCTAAACGCTGGTCCTGCTCCATAAGGACGCATAAATAAATTGATTTGCATTTGAAAATACTGTTGGAGCTGCTGAAGATTATAAAATACTTTTTTTTGCATTATATAAATTCAATCTCCTAGTATTGTATAATTGTATAGCACATGTGTGAGTACTATGTAAATACTATAAAGCTACCATATACTGGGTACGTCTTTCACTGACTTGAATGTGCCCTGGCAGCAGAGAGTATGTCATGCTCACTCAAATGCCTCGCTGATGGTGGCGCGTGTGTTGGATCATTTGGTTCCCGTCAAAATGGTTGAGCTGAATGGTGCTGATCCACACGTCATGTTCGTGAACGGGCGCCGTCAGTAGGGACTGGTCATCTCTTTGCTGCCATGGCTTATTTTAATTTAACTTAATATTTGAATTGTACTTATTTTTTTTTTTTTTTAACTTTTCATTACGGACGCTTTTAACGTTCTGCATCGTTCTCACATGCATAATTTATAACATAAATGATGTAACCAATACTTTGTAACCATATATTGATTTAAAAGAGTGTCCATGGAGTTTCTTGCCCGTTCTTCTCCATAGGTACCTACGCTTTGGAATGGGCAACTAGCTTCATTTTTCTGACTGACCGACCCCTTGACAATTCAAAAGTGCCTGTAATTGGTTTAATTGAAATAAATACTTTGAGTTTTGAGTTTCGTGTCAGATTCGTGGCCTGTGGCTTTTCACTAAGCCCTTACACACTATTGCATTCCCTTGAACGCCGAGTCCCACGGACTCTGTGGTCTCTGCAAGACCCGACCTCCGCCATAGTCACCCGCGCACCGCGCATCCACGGATTACATAAAGTAAATACCGACTTCTAACGGACTACGGCTACGAAATGGCTACTGGTACGGTCCGACCAGCCGAACTAAGATTCACCACTATCACTCAACTCAAACTCTTCTACTTCAAGCGGTACTTGTAAGGTTAGATTTTAAAGTTTTTAACGTATAGCGATCACCCGCCAAAACTTCTGCTTCCGTAAATGGACCTCTGAACTTCTGATCTAACTTAGTCTTATAATCTGATTTCACTTTTCGTTTTCTAATAACACGAAATCGTCAACCGAACATTTTGTTAGAGCTGCCTTTGTTCTATCAAATCTAACTTTCTGCTGTTGACCGTTTGAAACTGAATTTATTACAAGAGCTAGCTAAGCTAAGCAACAAAAACTCTGTCGCCGACATGTTAATCGAAAAGCCTAGGTTCAATATTTCACGTACTATCATAATATTACTTTGCAAGTAAATGTCGGGTAGATCATAGTAATCAAATCTCAAGCTTTTTCTCGCCAATTACAACACCACATACGATTTGTTCTGTGCTGAATACACATGTTTGACCAATACCAGTCAATGCAACAACATTAATAATTCGTTTGCCACTTAATTTGGCTGCACAACTCACTTTTACTAACGAGCATTCAGCACCAGAATCGTAAACAAAACAATACAGCTCACCTTTATTTTCCAATGTGTCTGAGGGTAGTTGTACGACTTCTACTGGCCGTTCATGACTTCCAGCACATTGTCCACCATCCGCTTAGCTGCCACTACTCATGCACCAGGCTGCGATATGTCCTGGTTTCCCTCACTTGCAGCACACAAAGGGCTTCGCTGACGGCTGCGGGGCTGCTTGGCTCAATTCTTAAAGTCACTCCACGTCACTGCGGTAGCTATTTGCGATAGCCACGTTGATGCTGCTCCTTTGTACGTCTTATTGATGGTCACAACAAGTTGACCACCTTGCAGTGAATTTTCGGCAAAACAAATCAGCTGTTGCGTTTGCACACGCCTTATACTGCGTGTTCAACGTGTACGGGTACGTGATACGTCGATCTCAAACGCCGGTTAGAGATAGTCTTCTTTTTTTCAAACATGGCGGTAGGCGCAACAGTCGCGTCACTCGGCAAAGGTATTTTTGCATACAGCCTATGCCCAAAACAACATGTATCATGCTCGCGTATCCGTATCAGCTTTGTCTAGGTCGAACTTGGACAGATCCACCCGATTATTAAGCGTTCGCATGTTTGCACTTTGTTTTTCAAATGTCAACGGTCACTTTCACTTTCAGCGTTCTTATTTTGAACACGTGGGTCGTTGAGGTCCAATCCCACTTCTGATGTCGGGGATGTTGAGGGATTCTTATTCGAAATTCCATCGGTGTCCGTCAGGTTGCACGTGGTTGGGTAGAATCAGTGCGCACAACTGGTGCGGTCGAGCTCTGGGGGTCCAATGTATGTCGCTAACACACTAGTCTCACCATGACATGTGACAGATGTCAAACGCCACACGCGACAAGACATTGACAACCCCGACTCGAACTACTGACTCAATGACAACTGTTTTCGATTTGGTTAATCGAGTAAGGTATCTTAAACGCTAATAGATGGCGCTACTAGTACGTAATCAAAACCTTTTACTTCACTGCTCCGACATATATTAAAGATACGCTTTAAGGCGGTTCAGAAAATAAATCAAAATCAAAAGTCATTTATTAAGAATCAGCACTTTTCGAACGTCAAAATAGGGTAGTTACCTGGGTAAGAAAATAATAATTAAATTTTTGTCCGTCAGTTAGATTATCGAAAAATAATCATATCAATCAATCAAACAACAACAACACAAATCAATAGTCAATCAAACAAAAAATCACAAAGATAAAGCGCGTCAAAATTTGGGAGTGGAGGGTCGTGACGCCACTTGCTTGCAAAAGTCTCGCAAGCAAGTGACCGTGACGCGGAACTTTAACGGGCAATATCTTCATCATTTTTTATATAATTGACAAAAGAAAAAATACGGGTTCAATATTTTTGGTTAATCTAACTGACGGACTAATTAGAATTTTTTTCAAATCAAATCAAAAGTCATTTATTCAAATTAGGCTGAGAATCAGCACTTTTCGAACAGACAGTCCCCCAAAAACGCCCGCCCTTCCTTTTAGGAAACGCCTGCCCTCCGCCCGCAATAAACAAAACTACAACTTATCTACTAGTCAATAGTTTAGTACAATAAAGATGACCTAAACGATAGAAAGAACTGTCTCTACCTTGTTATTCTTATAACGATATTTGCAAGATTCTATTTGAAACTGCCTAAAACTAACACTTAAAAGCCTTAGCCCTGCGTTAGTATTCTCTTTATCGCAAGGCGCAACACACATATCACAAACAGACAAACGTCTGTAGACCATACAAATGTTTGTCTGGATGCGGGCGTCCCCGAACACTGGAGGCCAGCGGCATTTTGGTTTTCGAAATATATGGTCATGGTATCGTACATAACTATAGTTGTGCAAGGATTGTTTGGTGAAAATTCTAACTAATGCCACCATTTTGAGTTTTCAATACAATTTCGCAAATGTTTACTAACAACGTCCCCCTATTAATGTCATTCAAGTTCCAAAAGATCTTTGTAGCACTGTATGTATTCCGATCCAGGTTGTCTTTTGCTGTCCACCCCCAGCGACGCCCAAAGCCGAGGTCTGTACCCCACAGGTGGTGCCTATAGCGCGTAATCGCTTATTTGGTTGGAGGCTTTAATTTATTGAGGCACCCACTGACAAGCCTGGTTAAGCAGCAGACACGTCGGACCTTCTAGGTAGACCTGCTAAATGCCTTTTTTAAAAAATGGCACTGTATAGGCAATTTTTACCCCGTAAAACCAGCGGTCAGCCAGCTCATGTCTAGTGCGACGGAGCACAAGCTGAGCTCTGCCCGACTGCCATACAAGTTGGGTCTCACTAGGACTCACGAAAAATGATTAGTAAGTAGATCAAAAAGCTTGCTTTACCTAGATTAGGTATCATAATACTCATATAATTCACAGCAGCAGGTTGGCGCAGTGGTTAAGCGATTGACTGCTGCGCTGCGTGCCGCGGGTTCGATTCCCGCACGGAACAAATATTTGTATGACCTACATGTATTTGTTCCGAGTCTGGGTATTTTTCTATCTATAATATGTATGTATTTACAAAAAAAAATGTATATAAGTAGTTTATCAGCCATCTTGTTACCATAACACAAGCATTAGGTTGCTTAGCTTGGGACTAGATGGCGCTGTGTGAAATGTCCAGGGATATTATTATTATTCCTACACTAATCACATTTTCTAGTTAAGAGACGGAGGCTTATCAAGCCATTTTAGAATTAATTCAATTAATTAAAGGCAATTTTTTATTTTTTATTATAATTAATTGAGACGACTAAAAATAACCAATAGATTAAAATTGTCTATGTTCCGTTCCACGTATAGCCCGCCAGCCTTCAAAACAAGAGTGAACAGGCATCTTCTGAGTTACTCGTTCCATCACAGTCCTCATCCATCCCTTTCCATGACGAGAGCGAAGACAAGAGCCCATATTGCATTAATTAAAAAAAATCTTCTAACAAAATTCACAGCAAGCTTTGCACACTGTGTTTTGCACGTATTGCAAAGGTGTACCACCCTGTAATCAAAAACCAATACGCACTAAAAACAGGACCTTCCAACACCTAGGCGTACGTGATTTCTTTACCGCTTATAATTGGATTGTCACCGCGAATAGTTAGTGGATGCCAGCAATGGAACAATAGCTAGCCGCAACCGGACTCTCGGATCACGGTTTCGAAGCAAATAAGGTTAGAGTAGGGGTGTGCAGCACTGCGCACTTTTACTACTATATTGTCTTAAAAAAATACAAAGCAGTTTAAATTCAACATCAGTCTTTATTCATTTACCTAGGTTATCTGCCTAGTAACAAAACTTAAAAAAATAAATTGTAGGCAACGGTGTAGGAACTATTGAAAAAAATTACAGCATCCTTAATGCGCACTTTTGCACAACGTATGAGGACAAGAGTTCGCAGCCAGACTGTTTACACTGTCACAAGTCACAAAACAATGACATTCTCAAAGATGTATGCAACAATGGCTAAAAACAAGATCTAAGAAAGAAAAGAAAGTAAGAAAAAGCATTTATTTGCGGCAAACATGAAAAAAAAAGGACAAAAACACAAAAAAAACAAGCAAGCAAGCTTAAATTAGCGAAATACCCTCACTTTTACTTTTTGTTACTTATTTCCATTGCTTATTTTTTATTTCTTTTTCATAATTACATTATTACGATCACATTTTGCGAAAGTGCCGTTCTGCGTCAAGACCATACAGCACGACTCGAATTTCCATTCCCATTCGTGAAGCCTAATTGGATGTGGACCTTGTTGGCGAGTGTTCGCCGAATGAGTTGATTTTCATGACACCCAGCCACCGCGTGTCCGCCGCACGGTTTAATAGATTGGGGCTATTATTGTTTACTTATCACTAACTAACCTAGCAGTTGAGTTGAGCTAATTTTACCACCTCAAATGGCGTACTTATATAGAGCTGTTAGTGCGATGTTTTGATGAAGCTGCGTTTCGTTGGCTGCTGCTTATCTGCGCTCAAGCTAGCACTGATGAATCGTTTCTGTCCTGCATAAATACGTTCCCTGTTTTGATTGGCATTGCTAAGCGCCCCCTCCCCCGATTCGATTGTTATTGTTGCTTTGACGTCATCGTTTGTGAGCCACTGAATCCCGGAAACGCATTTGGAAGTCAGCGTACAATGTATTTTACGTGGAATCTCCTCTCCGACACAAATCTATTCTGGAAGCATTGTTATAGAGTACTGAAGTGGCTATAGTACTGCCTAGAGGTTTATAGGTTAACTAATAGTCGCTTATAAAGCGATACGAAAGTAAGCAAGCATTACTGATGTGTTCGTCTTCGCACCCATTAGTTTGTTTATGAGGATTAATGACTTGGGCTGTTTTTACCCCATTACGCCGAAGCCACAAAGAGGGTATCGCTTTTACTGCTTTTATGGGTATTTTACCACTCACTATACGAAGCTGGTGAAAGTATTTGAATGAATGGGGAACCATTGTGAGCATTTTAAGTCATGTGTTCCAGGACGTTAAGTTTACCAACTTTGGCTTTCAGATTTTTACTTTATGATTGACTGACGTAAGGGTTATTATTAAACCACCATACCAATTCGAATGACCTAGTCATCATTATCATCTCATCAGCCTACAGCAGTCAACTGCTGGACATAGGCCTCTCCTATTGCACGCAACTCAACTTAATTTTCGGCAACTCTCATTCAGTTGCTACCAGCCACGATGCGAAGATCGTCGTTCCACCTAGCGTGAGGGTATAAAAGAACACATCTACCCCAACGGTCATCGGTGACCTAGTACCCAAGTTTATTTAAAACAACGCCAAACGTAGCACACGATGACTTGTTATATTTTTTGTAACACGAAATGTTACAGCCACTTTTTACAAAACACACTCAAAAATTTTTTCAGTTAATCGGAAAGAAAGACGCAAAACTTCGCGTCTAAACAACTATATTGAATATTCAGTGTTGTTTGACACACGACCCATGACTTTTTAACGCGTTTGTTTAAAAAAATAACAACTTTATACAATGAAAACACACCGCCGTTTATTTAACTAAAACCTACACTGCACCGAAACAATATTTGAAACATTTTTGTTGATTCGCTCTTACTATCTGTTTATTGTTCAATTTGGAAAATTCAGTTATAAAGTTAACGGTTCGACTATCCAAACTCGTATGGTTTTAACGTTGATTCGATTAAAAATTCTCACCATTAATTGGACAGCACGAGTCTAATTTAAGGGAAGTAGCATTAACGGAATTACCGAATTACGTAAAGCTAATTATGGACATCAAACTCCAGAGTAAGTTTTAAGCGCGTCGTGTGAGCTAGAGCAGCGTATAAGGGTGTGTTTAGATACAAAAATACACAGAAAAATAATAATATTATAAGTCCCTCTTGGCGAGATAACCTGGACGCGTACCGCGAGGGATGGTTCGAGGTGGCGCGAGAAAAAAGTTCCTGGAAGGCTTTGCCCAGCAGTGGGGCAGGATAGAATAGATTATTCATTTATTTGCTCAGAATGTAGGTATTTACAATAAGGTAACAGAAAAAAAAAGTTCCCCTTCAAGTAAAACTTAGTATTTTTTTGCATGGCGGAGAACTGTTTTTAGAAGAGCATTGTTTATTCATCGTGAGGTTCCACGTGGGTTTGGCAGTTTTTTATAGGCGGGTTATCCTACACTAGCTTCTGCTCGCCGCTTTGTTCGCTTGAAATTTCATATTCGCATCGCGGTATTACTTCGTTTTCACTTAGCGCTCTTTCTGCTTTTTTTTTAATTTTTACTTGGTTCCTTATGATCGTAGCGTGATGTTAAATAGCCTATAACCTTCCTCAAGAATCGGCTTATCGCACTAGTTCCAGATATTAGCGCGTACAGACAAACAAACTCTTCAGCTTTATAATCGTATACAGATACATGAATATACGCGTACGTAATATACGCGTTTGGACCAAATATGTAGTTAAATTCTACACGGTTCTCACAGGAAATCTCCAGACTATTATATCATTATCTATAGGTATATCATATTATATAATATCACTTTTGTATTTGTATTTTTTGTACTTTGACTCCGTTTTATCTAAACGCACCTTAACCGAAACTCCAAATTAAAATTGCTTAATTTCACAGAAAGTACGGAGCTGTATGGTGGGAGGGGGGCACTCGTATGAAGATCTTACGTTAAAGACTTCATTAACTACAATCGTTGCCACTTCACTGCGAATGACGCGAATCTTGTTAAGTGGTGTTTTAAAATATATTTAGTTTAAGGAGATTCTCAAACGTCTGCAACAAAATTGCTCTTTTGCAACTCAATTTTTAAGACGGTGCACGGTGAAAAGTTACGGTGGAGTAGAACTTTTTGGAATCGGAATTATTGGTATGCAATCGTAAACATGCAGTACTTTGATCAATGCTCAGAACAAGTTTTTACTTTACAGTATCTATATATACATATATACAGTATCATCATCTGATGATGATCTGTCCTAGATACTGTTATGTAAAAACTTGTTCTGAGAATTGATCACCGCACTACATGTTTGGCCTAGCCTTTTCCCAACTATATTGGGAACTCAATTCTGGGCAAAACTCAAAAGGCTGGGCAGATGATTAATCGCAAACGTGATCAATGCTAAGAACAAGTTTTTTTTACCTTAAAGTACCTAGGACAGATCATTATCATCATCTGCCTAGCCAACTATGTTAGGGTCGGCTTCCAGTCCGACCGGATAGTCTGGCTGAATATCAGTGTTTTACAAAGAGCGACTGCCTGTCTGGTCTCCCCAAACCAGTTACTAGACAACACGATATAGGACAGTTACAGGCTATAATATATTTAATGAAAACTGAGTTAAGCATTGTACTATAATAAACATTTCAACCGGTAAACAATCACTGCTGAACATCACTGCCTCTTGATAAACGCTAAGGCTAACAAGGCTAAACGTGGTGACATTGCCTAACCACCACGATTAGCAAAAAGATTGATGACTGCAGTACACAAACCGAAGCGACATCTGTATGAGGAGATCATTATTTGTGTTCAGTTTACTTCAATCGCGTTTCCGTCCAGAGAGAGAGAGTGGCTTTTTATAATGAACCACATGGTACATGATTATAATAAGTATCTCATTAAAATAAAGGTTCACCATCTTACTTTGCCGTCCCATAACTCAAAGTATTTTTTAAATGACAGACACCTGTATTCTTCATAAATAAAAGGAGATAAAAGTAATTTATTGTAGCCACGTAACGATGGAATCTTACAGTCAATGTTGAGAGGCAGCATGAAGGAAACACAGACATTAACGTTTTACACCCAAAAGCTTTTAGCGTATAAATATTGTGTACAAACGCTGTATTCGTGACTACAGTGTTGTGTTTTTGTATAAAATACGGCGGTTTTTTTAGCTTTATATCTATCCCTTGAGGTCTATATGTAGAGTTTATGGGATATTATATTTAGGTATTAAGTAATAATTATTTTCAGCCACTCCAGGGCAAAGGCTTCGCTCTCTCATAATTAAAGTAAAGGCACGAGCATTGATTTATTTTTATTTTTATATTTTTGTTTTGATTATTAGTTTTTAATTTGATTTGATTTTATTCGAGTTATTTTGATTTATTTTAAGTTAATTTCTTTTGTTTATATTAATTTGATTTATATTGATTTCATTTTATTTGATTTGATGTGCTCTAATTTGGTTTTTATCTTTTTAATTTTATTTACTTATTTTGTTTTCTACTAATTTGTGTTGTGTGGTAATTAATGGGTGTTCTTTAACTGAAACAAAAAAAAAAATTGATCACCAGGCTTGCTTAAGACGGATTTGCGATTTCACTCTTAGGTAAATTAATTATAAGTCCAGATTTTCTCACGATGTTCTAGGTATCAGTTAATAATGCTTTAGCCTGTAATTTTCTGAATAAAGGGGAAAAGAATCTTCTTACAGAAAAAGATAGGAGCATTGATAATCATGCTAGCATAAGCAATCAAGCATAATCAGCCTAATATGTAATGTTCCCACTGCTGGGACACAGGCCTCCTCTCTGTGACACCACGGCGGCACGTTGCGGATTCCTAGAAGTCACATGTCTTCGATTTTTTTGATTCTAAGACATACCGATTTCCTCACGATATTTTCCTTCACCGTTTTGTGACCAGAATCATGCTAGCAATAGGAAAACTTTCCTCATTTTTCACATAATATTTCATCACTAGCTTCTGCCCGCGGCTTCGCCCGCGTGGATGTCGGAAATTATCCCACGGGAACGTGCTAACAGGATAAAATGTATGTGCTTCCCCAGAATGCCATCTATCTCGCGGGCCCTTTGTGGCTAATTACAATAGAAAACCAATTGTGTCTCATTATATATCTTTACCTAAGTACCTACCTAATTAAAAAAAAAAACTCAATAACAGAAAATTAAATACCTACCTACCTAAATAAACCTATTTCTGATGATAACTAATCTAAACAAAATAAATAAGCAAAATCCCTAAAAACTAATATCTATACGAATGACTAACTAACAGTATTATAAAATGACGGTCACTACGTACACTATCAAAAATACTACCTATACTTTAAAATTAAAATCTATACCTACGACTTATATAAAAATAAACCTAAATAACTCTAAAAACTAAAAGGAATAAAAATGAACTCCACTGCGGGTAACGTAACCTACGACAAACTTATTATTTGCGGTTGGTACAGTAATCGGGTCTAGGTATCGAACCGCAAAATTAAGTTTGTTTTTTATTGTATATACTTTTCCGGGATAAAAAGTACCCAGTGTGGTGCCCAGGATATTAAAGAATAATTATACCAAGTTTCATCGTAATCGAACCGGTAGTTTTTGCGTGATGCCTGAACAAACAGACAGACAGACAGACAGACAGACAGACCGACAGACAGACAGACAGACAAAAATTTTTTTAATCACATTTTTGGGTTCGGTGTCGGTCTATTAACACCCCCTGCCATTTATTTTTTTGATATTTTCAATGTACAGAATTTTCACTTCTACAGATTTATTATAAGTATAGAATAGATTAATAATTTCGAACTTCATCCTTAACTATTATCTTACTTTATGAGACCTTGATGTATTTTTAGCGTGCATAACCGCTAGCATTATGCTACGGTAAATAAGGAACGTTCTCCATAAAAGGCTTTGTAACTAACAGTATCGTAATTACAAAACCTTCGTTTTAATTATGTAAGATAAGACAATTTATTTGTTCAAAACATGACTAAACACGCATAGCACGCAGGATATTACATGTAGACGTAGGAAGACCAATATTTACTTAGCCTAGCCTTTTCCCAACTTTTTAGGCTCGACTCCAGGTCGAGTTCAATATAAGGCAGATAGGGTTCATCCATTCAGACCCACCCTGTTTCGATCGCGAGTGGAGCAGGTTTATTCCATAGGTATATCACGCGTACTGGAAGACTTAGCGTTGGAGGGCCTTCCACAAGGTGCACCGATGATCTAGTGCCGCAGGAATCCGCTGGATGCGAGAAGCACAGAACCTATGTCTAGCAATGAACGTTTTTCGGTTGAAATTATGGTGATAATATCACGCGATCTGTGTGCCTCTTTTATACAAACCGAATCTAAAACATTGAAAAGAAGTTGTTACACAAAAAAAAAACAGGCCAAAAGACTCAAAACGAAAAAAAGAAAAAGCAAACAGAAATTTAAAGTTTGTTCAGAAAAAATACGAGAAGCGAATGTGCACACCTTATGGTCGGTTGAATGAGAGATAACGACCAGAGTTCGGTTATTTATGACTAACGAGCCTATTCAGGGGAGCTGTGCTTCCAAATGGAGATTTATGAAACAGAAAATGTCGGATAACGTACGTCTTGAGTATAATTTGTTAGCGACGGGCGGTGTGAATTCTGTGCTATCTGTGCAAACTGGGTGACTGCGTGTTGTGTAGTCTGGAAACTGGGAAATTGGAAGCTGTGGGTAAATTGTGTTGATTCGTTTCTAGGCAATAGAGATGATAGATTTTTCCAAAGTAATGGAATAGATTTCGGTTGGGGGAGCACTATCCATTTTTCATGAGTCTGGAAAAACATCACAAACAAATATTAACTTCACGCCTGTGTTTTCCGAAGGGATAGGCAGAGGAATGATGTTTTACATAAACATAACTGGCGTAATGTGGGTATAGGTACTGTAGAGATTATAGCCTATTTATTTCGTAAATGCAACCTTTATGAACACTTTGAAAAATAATGGCAGAAATACGAGAAAACGTTGATTTTTAAGAAGAATAAAAAAACAACGGTAGGAATGAGATTTGCGAATGAGAGCTGACAAGCCAAGAGACAAGGATAAAAGTGTAAAAACGTAGAACCATCTTCTTGGAATAATTATTATCAAAGTAATATGATAAACTATGGGTATATTTACTCGCGAAGCTCTCACAGTAAAGTAATAAAACATCGTTTCTACTAATTTTGTTGAAAAACTTCATTGTTTATACAACACATTTTCGTTCCTTTGTCAAAAATCTGCATTACCACTCACACCCGTGAGAGCAAAATGTCAACCAATCGGGATCACCCACAGCAGTAATCTGTTACTCATGCTAACTGTGTCGACTGCCTGATGGATCAGCTGTTCATAGCTTACGTCAGTTTTTCTTGCCAGCTGAATGTAAAGTCAAAGCTCATAAAATATTTATGAAGATGTCTCCATGTACGGAGTAAAACTGGAAAAGGTAACGAAAAAGCGTTATGCCCGCTCCATGCGATTTCCTCTCATATAATAGAAAGAGACAGAGAGAGAGAGAGAGATAGTTTTTATGGTTTTCAAGGGAGGTTTTCAAAATCCAACATGGCGGCCGAGATTTTTTTTTAATCATGGGTGTCGTTTTCATGTTTTACGAGGGTGCTGAAGCCAATAGTGAGGTCAAAATGAAAATCCAAGATGGCGACAACTTTATGAGAGCTTCTAAAAACGTATACTAGATGGCTCTGTATTAAATATGCGTATTTAACTCCCACTTTCTCTCTGTGTGTCTCTCTGTCAGTTCTATTATTTACGCGTGTGGGTGCCTGCGAGTATTAACTACAGAAGTTTGTTCATTACAGGGTTCATCCTTTCATGGTGGGCGGTTTTTTATGAAACCTAGAACTAAGATTAACATCTGTGTTCCCAACCTCGTCTAAAAAGTCTAGACCAATCATGATGTTGCTATATTAATTTCATATTGTAATTAATGTAGCCCACACATGTGGCTGTTTCACAAACTATTGTTTAATTCTTAGCTAAGGGTATGTAGAAATCTAGACATGTATCCAGATCCCTAACAAAGGATTTCCATTGATTTATATTTTGTAAAATGTTCTTTGAGATTGAGGAAAATGTATTCTAACCTTGTACTACTTACACGTGTTTCGGTTCTGTATAGCAAACAAAAACAACAATATAAAACAAAACTATAAACTTTCACATGAAAAGTCTCTTACGTTATTTTAACAATTCTACAAATTCATTCCGCAGTGAATCACATCACTAATGAATGAAACATTTTATTCATATTTGGTTTTTCACGGGATTAATTGATGCAAACATGTGTCGGACAGCGAAATTAAAATGGCCACGGTTCGATAAGTATTACTGATAGTACCAACAACGGTCAGCAATTAAGGAAATCAAATAAAATTCAATAGGAAACATTTGTCGGGAATTGCTAAACCCTAAGCCGAAAGGGCCCAATTTGCATTTTATTAGCATGGGATCGGAATAAAAATGTGTTTATACTGGAATGAAAGCGAGATGGCTCGCCATAAAGAGATCGAAAGGATACAGATGTAACAACGCCGCCGCCGTACGCAAAGAGTTTCACAAATCAAACACCATTTTGTTTCAACAACCGCTTTGTGTAGCTCTTTGTCTATCCTTTTCGTAAATTCTCTACCGCATTTTATCGTGCTTCTGAATACGGTGAATACAAAGTTACTTGCGTTTTTCATCGAATGGCTGAATGTTTTGGTTGCTTGGTTTTTTCATGGTGCTCTCTCTATAAAACATTTGCTTTGACACTGGTTGACATAGATTCGATGGAAGTCCCAATGGGTATACAAAAACAACATCCCATGTGAGAAGCAGGATTAAGAAGTATTTCAAAAAATCTGATAGGATGTGAATGTCGAGGACGACCCAAAAATGTAATGTAATTACCCATGCGTTTTATGACATTTAAGTGACGATCTATGTTCAACAATGAATACTTACGATAACTAAATAATAAATACGACAGTGAAACAGAAAAACCAATAAAGCAACGGGTCCGTGGTTATGCATTGCTAATAATAATAATAATAATAATATCCCTGGACATTTCACACAGCGCCATCTAGTCCCAAGCTAAGCAACCTAATGCTTGTGTTATGGTAACAAGATGGCTGATAAACTACTTATATACATTTTTTTTTGTAAATACATACATATTATAGATAGAAAAACACCCAGACTCTGAACAAATACATGTAGGTCATACAAATATTTGTTCCGTGCGGGAATCGAACCCGCGACACGCAGCGCAGCAGTCAATCGCTTAACCACTGCGCCAACCGTGCCGTCGAATGCTAATGCTAACGCTAATGCTATTTGTATTTTGCTATTAGTATTTTCTCGTCGTCTGGTGGACACTTAACGCGACCAGAGGGCTGGGTTGTTCTTGACTAAAGAATTAGCATTGCCATTCAACGTGGCAATGCTGCCAGTCTTCTAGGCATGTTTCCGGATGACAGCGATGCGGACGAGTACTTCGACGCCTAAGTGTCCTTTGTTGTTTTTGTATAGTTAGTTAGTTGGTCATTAATTTAGAACCTATTGTAAATAGTAATGTTAGGTATTGTAAAATTTCCTGAAATAAGTATCATTATTTTATTAAAAACGAGTGAATGTCGATGGCTATAAGAGTAGGGGAAGACCAAAGAAATGATGGATGGACTGTGAGAATGATGATATGGTTAGAAAGGGGGTGACTAACGAGATGATGACTAATAGAGAAGTATGGAAGAAAAATACATGTTGCGCCGACCACAAATAAAATGGAATTAGGGCAGGGGAATGATGATGATAATATTTTATTTAAAACAATGATAGTTAAATAAATTACATCGTCATTTACGAATAAACTAGCTTCTACCCGAGGCTACGCCCGCTTGAATGTCGGAAGCTATCCCACGGGAACGTGCTACCGGGACAAAAAGAAGCCTACAACTAAATACTCCGTAACATCAGCTATCTGCCAGTGAAAGTCCCGTCAAAATCGGTCCACCCGTTTCGGAGATTAGCCGAAACCAACAGACAGACGAACAGATAGACAGACAAACATTTAAAAAAAAGTTTTTTTGTTATAAGTAGCGTATATCCCTTCATATGCATTTAGTAAAAAGCTACTATTTTGATATTACAAACAGACCCTTCAATTTTATTTATTTGGAAATAACAACTAGGTAATACTTTTACTAATTAATAAAATTAACAAAACATTAAATCCTAACTTAACTAAAACTATACACAAACTAAAATATGGCATCGAAAAATTCATGCGCATCGCTGTCGACTGGAAATGTACCCAAGAGACTGGCGGCACGCCATACCACGGTGTATGGCAATGCTATATTTTTACCTATAGATAAAGCCATAAAAAATGCTTACCCACTCATGAGACTTCCACTCAGTTAAGCCATCACAAGCAGTTATGTACCTTCCACCATCTAATAACTAAGGTATGGGGCGAACATAATCATAAACAAAGGTTTTCTACGACGCACCCTTAAACTCAAACGAAGCAAAAGGTTAATTAAATTGTCTGTAAAACAAATGCCGCAAGCTAAAATCTAATCAAAGAGTTTTTGTGATGATATTTTGGACGCTGTAAATATCTTTAACAGGTGTTCCAGCCTTAGGGAATATTTTATCTACAGGGTGTGAAAAGACATCAAAAAGCCGTCAATTACGCATTCAGTACATCAAATTAAGTAACATTGCATTAATAATTGCTGGGAAACGACTTTTATTTTTGGTGAGAAGATTTGCTGTTTGCGGTAGTGCGCAATGTTACGCACACAAATAATTGTGCTGTACGTGCAACGGTACAGGGGTCGTGGGTGTATTTAAAGTTGTGTAATAACATTTAAAACTTGTTTTCGTCAAAAACGTTAGTAAAAGTCGGAATTTTGACCTTCAATACCTCCGCAACCAGAAGGTTCCCAGGTATGGTCTAGTACAAAAGTAATATCACAATTACGGGAATTACAAGTGACTCTAGGCTTCGTTATGTGTCTTTTTACACCCAATATAAGTCTTACATATTTTAATAACATTATTTAGATTTGAGTTGACGATAATGATGTGGGATGTGTTAAAAATAACTTGAATAAGACTGTGCAGGCGTTTATTATAAATCGATGAATAGCAATTCATACCGTCGGTTTCTCGGTAAAAATAAATTTCCGTCTCTTTCCGTGGGTGTCGCTATTAGCATAATACAGATCACCTATTTATCTTCCAAGTGTGTTGATCCTGAGCTTACCGTCATTAAGGCGCAGTAAGAGGACCTATTTTGTTCGGCGACTTGGGATAAAAAATAAAAAGTCGGCGGCCAGGAGTCAATTACTTTTTATTTGAATGGTAGCAGTAGTAAAAACATTTTTCTTATGCAACGATCTTATCTTCCGATCCGCCTCTAAATATATGTAATATATCTCCGAACCCAAATTGTTCTCGATTTTGACGACTTAGTAAAAAATAATGCGTTCTATGTGTATGTGTATTTCAAAATTATGTACCTAATTATTACCGATGGCCACGAAAAAAATATATAACCCAGAATGGGTGATGTCCTTTATAGATCACTCACAATAGCTCATCGCGGCAACAAATAAGGTTCAATATAGCGATGCGTTTGATGTTAATTGAATCAAATGAAAACCGAAATAAAAGCAATTTTGCAGTTTAAATTACATTAAAAAATAAATGTCTAAATAATTAATAATGTTTAAATGAATAAATAAACTCAGTGGAATATTTTTTAAGTTTTTCTTTAGTTGATTGAATTTCCTCTACATAACATAAAATAATAATAGTTTACGCTCAAAATTTTGAGAATTATGCGACGAAAAATATTTTGTTGAGCTCCGTTTTAGGACCATAATACTATTTTATTGTTATGTAATATTTTTTATGTACATTTGACAATACACTAATTTTTTTCTTAGGTACTTGTAATTTTTACCAATACGCCTAACTGTACGATTAAAAACTGAGTGTTTCACGGTGTCTACCTTTAGGCAGTGCCTTAATTGAAAACTGCTATTAGAAGTTCTATTTGCAATCATCTTTAAATTTCGAAACTCGACATTTACCCATTTATTCATAAACGTTGCTGAAATTTAAGTAGTAATTAGCGACTGTTTAACAATACATTTTGGACGTTTAAACATCACGTAACTTTAATTATCATTTTTAAATACAACCCCATGAATCCGCGGAATAGAATCAGATGGTTGGATTTATGAGAACGCAATGTCCTTGATATGGGACAGTAAATAATATCTTTCGTTAAAAGGGTCTCTTTATTGGCACCCCTTTCGTTTTATTCGACGATTATGTCATTTTTATGAGAGCAGTACGGTGTTATTTGCGAATTTTATTGACAAACAAATTGTATTATTACAGAATACATATGTAATAATATAATTTGTTAGGTTACATTGAGTTGCCGGACGGCGTGTACGTGTTCCACGCGCGCCTCAAAGAGATGTCAGCAAAAGTGACGGGGCCCCATAGGGCTGAAGCCTGCCAGAGTAGCGGGAACATCCGAAAGGGTTTACCGCTGCCCTGGAACATAAAGGGCTAAGGAAGGAACACGGGTGGGTTTTAGTCAGTAAGAGTCTGACACTCCCTTCTGCTCCACCCAGAGCGGGAGGAGTCATTTGATGATTTCCCATCCTCAAAAAAAAAAAAAAAAAAGGTTACATTGAGTAGGTAATAACCTACACAATGAAAATGTATGATTGGTATAATGGTATATAAATATTTGAAGGACACAAAGTTTGACTTATGGCTGATTTTTCCAACGCCAGATAATTTTATTCGAGCAATCATTTTGAGTTTTTGACAGTTCTTCCATACAAAATCTGCCAGACGTCAATTTTATTCCATAAATAAAAATTATCTGTCTATTGAGAAATCAGCCCTTATTCATATAAGGGCTTGTTTCTTCTTCTGCTATGTTCAAAATGTTCATGTTTTTTTTTCTGGAAATTATTTAAAACATGCCAATATTTGATATTAAACCCTATATAGCTCAAATACTGTAATTGCCCGTGATATCACAGCGGGCCCTATCAGAATACAGCGCTGTGACATTTATTTTTTTAAATATCGTAGCATCATGCTGAGATAGGAGCCTATTGGCCTCGTATAGGACTTTCTGTTTCATTTTTCTTTTTTTTTTTGTTGTGTTTAGTTTGGTTTTACGATCTTCCTGTACGAGTCGCAATAAATACTTTTTCTTTCTTTCTTTTTAAAATAAACACATTCAGCGATATTAAAAATGAAGTCACGCGCAAACTATGTGTACTTGTCTGTGTTTTATATTGAAAACAAAAACTATTATTACGGCCTGCTTATGTTTACAAAAGTCAACAAATATTAAAATTGTGAAATTATCTATTTGTGTTTATGTTTCTGTTTCAGTCTATGTTTGAAGAATCTATACATACAAATAATAAAATTGAAGTGTCTGTGTAATTTTTGCCTGTCTGGCTGTCTGTTTGTTGCGGCTAATCTCCGAAACGGCTGAACAAATTTTGACGGAACTTTCATTGGCAGACAGCTGATGTTAGTGTGGTGGAATAGGGTAGTTGCCTGGGTAAAAAAATAATTATTATATTTAGTCCGTCAGTTAGATTATCGAAAAATAATGGACACGTATTTTTTCTTTTGTCAATCAAACAAACAATGACAAAGATAAAGCGCGTCAAAATTTGGGAGTGGGGGCCGTGACGTCACTTGCTCGCAAAAGTGTCGCAAGCAAGTGACGTCACGCGGAACTTTAACGGGCGACATCTTCATCATTTTTATATAATTGACAAAAGAAAAAATACGGTTCCAATATTTTTTGATAATCAAACTGACGGACTAATTAGATTTTTTTAGGAAAACAGCCTATTATCGTTTCTCGCGTAGTACCTATAAATATCAGTCGTTACAGGTATTCAGAAACTGAAAGCATGACAACTAGTCTGACATTATGATATCAATATCCCTCTGTAATTGGGTTTCAGCGGTTAGCGGGTAACACGGGGTATAGAAAACGACAAGGTCGAAATAAGTCGACCAGCAATAACTTAAGAGATTCAAAACCACAGCTCAGACACAGTAACCGATACGATCTCATATTTTAAAGCGATTAACAGTGGAAAAATACATAAAGTTAGTTGGTGACTGTGGGCCAATTTTGGCCAGTTTGGCAAATATTTGTGCCAAGTTTACAATTTGGTGCACGACACGCCATCAATCAACGTCAACCAACACAGACATCAACAAACAACCCTTGGTCATAAGTTTAATTGTCAATGTAATTTAATTTAATTAAATCGATTGCTTGTTGTTTTTTAGTGTGGAAAAATGTCGTTATTCCTACCCGGATTACCTACCAATATTATAAATGCGAAAGTTTGTATGCATTGATGGTTGGATGGATGGATAGATGTTTGTTACCCTTTCACGCCAAAATTATTGAACAGATTTGGATGAAATTTGGCACACAGATAGTTTATAACCAGGATTAACACATAAGATACTTTTTATCCCGATATTCTGACGGGATCGAAACTTATGCGGGTGAAATCGCGGGGCGCAGCTAGTAGCAAATACTTCTCAAATGTAGGTAACATTGCATTTTAAAGTGAATCTTACACCTATTCCCATAGAATACCTGACAGAATCAATGAAATTAAATAATACAGGGTTATTATAAATTAGCTAGCTAAACTCCGCAAACGCGATTGAAGACACAATAAAATAAAATATTTGATGTTTTTCGCGTCTGCGGAGTTTAGCCGGCCAATTTAAAATAACTCAGGAGGGTGAACACTACCTATAAACAAGTATTGAGATGGCTTTTCAAACATAAATCCAATATGAAATAGCTCTTTCACTAAAGTAATACTTGTAATACCTACCTACGTTAAAGAATATCTACCTACTACTTTAAAATATATTTCAGTGAACGTAAAGAAGCAAAATAAAATATACCTAAGCAGCTTATCGTTTTAGAGAAATCGTTTCAGAATATAAAAAAAGAGCTTGCGTACCTACTATTAATATTTTATGCACTATTGGTATCAGGAAAATGGCGTCGGTCACGGCACATTGACATAATCGACACTGCATACTGTTGGAATATATTGTTTCCTGCCATTTTAAGTTAAATTGCAGTAAAATCCTTCGAATTGTAATAGTAACTGTGTTACAATCAGTGTAACACAGTTACTATCACAATTCGAAGGATTTTAAAAGGCACCGCTAAAACATTTTTATTTTTTTTAAACGTTGCCCCACACTAAGAATTACTCCTGTATGGTGGGTGCGTTTACAAACATTTAAACTCACATACACAAACAGCCAGACCCGGAACAACTACCTGTAGGTAATACAAATATTTGTTCCGTGCGGGAATTGAACCCGCGACACGCAGCGCAGCAGTCGATCGCTCAGCCACTGCGCCAACCGTGTCATCATTGCTTCATATGTTTGAAAAAATTGTCTGCTCTATAACGTAATGAATGTTGTTCAATTGTCAAAATGAAGGTCATTGTAATTATAATCCACCACGCGGGCCCAGTGCGGGTTGGTAGATGTCACCTCTTCGAATTTTTTTTTTTTTGGTCATTCCGGTTTCCTCTTGATGTTTTCCTTCACCATGTTGACAGCAGCAGTGATGAATTATTTACAGAAAGTAAAGCGCCTGCCTGGATTAAAACCCACGATCTACAACTCGAAGCCGGGGCCGTTACCACTGGGCACAACAGCTATTCTTCAATAATTTAAGTGCCTGGGCTATATTTACTTATAGTTAATAACTAGGTTGGAACCCGGGGGAGATATGACAACTATGTAGAAACGTAGTAATTATTATCAAGAATGAACCACCAATTAAATCAACTAATAAAATTAGTTCTTGGTATTTTGGCCAACTAATAACATAAGGCAGATTATAAATAGAGACTTGATCAAGGCCGGGGTTAATTACCAAAGCTAATTAAAAACTATGTATTCTTAGTTAGTTCCGAAAGAACTTATTGATAGTCCTGAGGGGTAATTCTCGTAATTTTAAGAACTTTCAGTCTGATCTAAGTCTCAATATGTCACCTAAGAAAGAAAGAAAGAAAAAGTATTTATTGCGACTCGTACAGGATCATAAACTAAACTAAACACAGTTAAAAATAAACAAATTATATAAAAAAGTAAGAAAAGGAAAAATGAAACAGAAAGTCCTGTACGAGGCCAAAAGGCTCCTATCTCAGCATGATGCTAAGACATTTAAAAAATAAATTTCGCAGCGATGGTATTGTGATAGGGCCCGCTGTGATGTTACGGGCAAGCACAGTAATAATAAAATAGATATAATATTATGTAAAATATTAGCAAAAAAATAAATATTATTTATTTTAAATCCGTGCTAGACGTAACCTCATTACTTGTCCCTGAGAGCCAGAAGCCCTGAGAGTCCTGAGAGTCAGACGCACTATATGGCATTGTTGTGACAAGTGAACGGTCGCATCATAGACTATTATATACAGCGTGGCGCTTTAATGGCGACATTAATTTGACACACGTATACGGTTTTGCGTCTGCCGGGGTCACGGATCATAAAATCGCATCAATGTAATTAAAACAATTATCGAGCAAAGAGAAGGCGAATTGAAAGAAAAAGAGAGAGCCCTATGTCGGCGCGCGGCGCAGGTGGAAGTTTTCAAGTTACGATTTTTTTTATGTTGTTATAATTTTTATGATTAAAGGCCACTAGCCCTACCCGTGTGTTAAATTAATGTCGCCATTGTAGCGCCACGTTGTATTAATGAAATATAGGTACCTTTAGTAGTAGGTAGTTGTCGCTGAGATGAGATTGCGACTAGATTTTGAACGTTTTTAATTACTAAAAACCTTGAATTGGCCTTCTGATTAATCAGATGAGTCAAAAAAATATTCTCATATTCCATTTAATCAGTCTGCCTAGCTTTTTCCTATATCTGGGTCTTTTTCCAGTCTAACTGGATGCAGCTGAATACCAATATTTTTCATGGAATGACTACCTACCTAATATTCACAACCCAGCAACTGGGTAACACGATATCCACATTATTATCTTACATTATTAAATTCCTGAAGAGTCAACCAACCGCTTGGCGATCTCCCGAAATATTCTATTAGCACTCGGACTCCAAGGCCCTAGTATTTCAACCCCAAACGGCTCGAACATATAGCTCCCTATATAAGGTTGTTATATTTGCGCCGTTTAAAGTTTTACGCTCTTGCAGCAGCCGCCTAAATTATTAAATTAAATTAAAAAGTGCATCCATAAATCTGAAATTAAATAATTTTATTTGCCCACTTACAAAACACAATTGTTTCTACAACTACTCGACATAAAATTTAAAGGGATCGCGTGAAAGCATTCCTAGATTAATTGCAAACATTAGTTTTACTGCGTGCCTGTACACCTTCCGTTCCACTGGTTTTTATTAGCAACAATAAAACGTCACTCAGTAAAGATAATCCGAAGCTCAACGCGTACGACACTAAAAGGTTTGTTGTAGAACCTTCTAGAAGTATCTAAGTGTTATAGGAACTTGAATAGAACGGTTCTGAAGCAAGCACGTACCTAATATCTTTTAAAAGCAGTTGAGATTTATATACATTTTTTTTTTGCATGTTAATACCACCACTGGCTTTTATTAGGAAGGGAAATATTTATTTGATCCTCTATAAACTCATTGACCATCTAATGATGGACACTCTTTTAAATTAACGAAGTTCAAAAAACTTTTCGCGTTTCTAATAATGATGCACACTTTTTTTTAATAATTAAGGTTATTTTTGTTTCAGTTGGTCGCAGTAACTTGACTATTTAGTATTATTTGTAATTGACAAAAAGAGGCGCAAACAATTATATTAGTCTTCAATAATATGAGTTATATGAGGTTTGATTATACATTATACATTCTTTTTATTAGCAACAATAAAACGTCACTCAGTAAAGATAATCCGAAGCTCAACGCGCACGACACTAAAAGGTTTGTTGTAGAACCTTCTAGAAGTAAGTGTTACAGGAACTTGAATAGAACGGTTCTGAAGCAAGCACGTAATATCGTTAAGAAGAAGTTGAAACTTTTACGGAACTATTTTTTAAACCGTTTGAAAATCAGCCTGCAGCAGTAGTGCTGCAGGCTGATTTTCAAACGGTTTACGGTTAGCCGAAATCGGCACAGCCGATATCGGTATATTATAACAGCCTCCCAGCCGATTTCGGTCACAGTGGCCAATCTCAACGGAGATTAGCCAGGTACGCAAGAGATATTATAGTGCACAAGTGTGTGCGTAAACACAGGTGCACTCTCTGTTCCTTTACTCTCATAGTCCGATGGCCCGGCAATCCGACACGACCGGGGAGAGATCAGGCGCAGAACCAACGGCTTTTACGTGCATTCCGAGCCAAGGGAAAGCACCATATTATATTACTATTGCATTCCCTGTATTGTCATACTACACATACATACACTACTACATACACATTGGCAGGTAATCTCGGAAATAAATTATTGTTTTCCAATGTCACCACCCCTGCGTATCACATCTTCCGAGAATTTTAAAGGAAATTCTTAATCCACTCAACAAAATAACGCAATTAAGAAAGAAAAATGCATTTATTTGCGGCAAACATGACGCATAAAAAAAGGAAATAAAAACACAAAAAAAAAAAACAAGTTGGGGGTAAACATGCGTCACATTCACGCAAAACGGCCATCGCTCAGCATAATGCTAAGACCCTATACGAGACAGAGCCCCAGCGCTGGTTTTCAGCGGCAGCCGGCGCTGACGTGATGACGTTAACCAGTGCAGCATGCAATGACAACAATCAAAACAAGAAATAAATAAACCATTGCAACATAATATGAACAACGCAATATACGTTATATGCAATTAACGTGGCTGTACTGTCATAATGAAAGACATTGCGATCTATTCTCGGTTTTTGTATGTAACGGAATTACCACGCTCTGGTTCAATTTGAAAGGAGAATAGGGGCCTAGTGTAAATTTGCATATCTTTTTTTACCACGATCACGTAATTCCGATGAGGGATGAGGGGCCCGTGGCTAAATAATAACAGCCGCACAAGTCGATCGATCAGGTTAAGCTACGATTGCTGCAGTTGGTCTGTGGATGGGTGAACATCTTTACATACCGAGACCCCTCCGTGCCTCGGAAAGCACGTTAAGCCGATGGGTGGTCAGGAACCCGAAAGTCTGACAACCAGTCTTACCAAGGGGTATCGTATTACCCAGTAACTGGGTTGTGGAGATCAGATAGGCAGTCGCTCCATGTAAAATACTGGTATTCAGCTGCAACCGGTTAGACTGGAAGCCGACCACAACATAGTTGGGAAAAGGCTAGGCATATGGTGATCACGTAATTCTCAGTTTAATAGCATTTTCCAAATATATTATCTACACTTTGGTCACCCATCATTTAATTATTTCACTACGGTACAGAAAATGTCTCCACAAAAAGTAAGTAAAAACTCGTGCGGTGAAACATATGCGACTTTGCAACTGTTGTTCGAAACCAATAAAATGTTAGTAACAATATTGGTAGCAAAACATGTTGCAGTAATATGTTTTTGTAACAACTTTGGTGTAAAAGCAATGTCCACATGAACTACAGCTCTCGCTTTTTCCAGAGACAATTTCTCGAATAGTTCTGATAACGTATTGAACTGAACAGCTAGATTTATTTTTACTTTTGTTAACGAAAGATAATCAGTTTTTCATATTTTGAAACTAAATGAGTCCATTTTCGGTAGCCTTAGGAACATTTGTGATTGTTCGGTCGGAGGACCTATTAATGAATGCTCCAGACTGCATCTAACAGAACCAGATGGAGACAGATTGTGAGGTGAGTAACGACTACACCAGCTGCTCTATTCTCTAAAAATCTCACCGAGAATACTTAGGTAAAGTGATCGTAAAGTGAGCTGTCAATAATGTCAATCCCTAGAATCGGAATGACAACTCACTCGGTCACTTCCCCTAAGTTTTCACGATGAGTTTTATAAAGAATAGATGGACTGCGATAGGACAAAGTTCATCGTGACCACGAACATTCTTACAAGAGCAAAGCAAAGAAGAAAAAGAAACATGACATCAAACACACAGAAAAGAGCATCATTTATTTGGCAACAGTTCGTGAAACAAAAATACAAATGAAAGAAAATGTGTAATGTTTTAACAACAACAGTGCTTCATAATATGCGTAAACGTGCTAGAAGAATCTATTAGGTTTCGTATGATTTGGTGCCATCCTATCCCGAGCTGCAGGGTAATTTCGTTCCACACTATCTATAGAATGAATAGAATAGAACACTCCACATAATATAAATTACAGAACATAAATATGTAAATATTATAGCAATAGCTTTCATTTTGACCAATCAACAACATTCATTGCGTTATTGACGGAGTAGAGCACACAACTTTTCTGAACATAAGAAGCAATGGATTTGCAATATCCTTCAAAATCAGATTGTGATTTATAGTGTTACGCAATTACCCCGCAACCCGGGATAGAATGCGATCAAATTTTGCGAAACCTAATAAATTCTTCTTGCAAGTCTACGCATATTATTAAGCACTATTGTTGTTAAAACATTTCACTTTTTTTCACTAAGTCCTGCTTCAGAGAATTTCCTACATAGAATTAGAAACCTAATAACAGCTAATTACAGCCATAAATCCCACTCAGGTTGGTACACAGTAATTTGTGATTAGAACCGGCCAATTTACTACTGTAGGAAAAGATACTACGCCAATTAAGTGATTAATAAAGACGAACCATGTTATACCACGTAAAGTCTTCACTTCATATTCAATGAGCAATGTTAAGTCGCAAATTTACATGCAATACGAGCGATGTCCTACCATGTAAATCCCTTCTCTACACGTTCAATTTTAAAGCATATACAGTCACTTTACATACATCCTACAATACCCAATGGGAATCGAATTCATCTCGAATTCATACAAATCGGATCAGATTTTTTAATTAATTTATTTATACCGGGAATTCGTTTATACATAAAACCATGAGGATTTCATCAAAACTGATTCGATTCACAATAGTTTTTATTAAAAATAAATCGTGTGTAATAGGCGGATTTCATTTGACACAATAGTGGTATACATTCAAACTTTTCAATTTTATATCCAATTTATAAAAATTTAATCCACTGTGCGAATATGTACAAAATCCCGTAAGCCTTTTCTGACACACCCTGGGATGCAGTATTACCAGAGGCTACATCAAACTAATGAAGGATGAACGATTAAAACCAGCATTAAATGCTGTGTCACAGTTTGTACGCTATCCATTTCTATACAATTAATAAAGCTGAGGAGTTTGATTGGTAGTTTGAACGCGCTAATCTCTGGACTTAACAGTCGGATTAGAAAAATACTTTTTGCATTTAATAGCCCAATTTTCGAGGAAGGCTATAGGCTATTTAACATCACGCTAGGACCCTTAGGAGCTGAGCAAAATGAAAAAAAAAATGAGAACGTAAAGCGAGAACATAGTGAGCGCGACCACTCGATGCGATGCGACGGGATGGGTCGGGGTAACAAGAAATTTCACGTGGACAAAGTAGTCGATTTTCACCAGGAATCGGACTAATCTCTAGGAAATCAAATTGTTGGAACCAAGGGTGAACAGTTTTTGCTTTTACCATTACTGCAACGTAAATGGGAATATGTTGGTCTTATCAAGTCGAAGCTTATCAAATCGATACAACATAGAAGAAGAATGGGAATATCTTACGCGTAACAAACATCATAATACTACTTAAACTTGAATCGCGACATGTACGCCAAAAATGTAAACAAAATATAAGTTTATGGAAAAATAACTTTAATTCTTACATAATAAAGTTCAGTTTACGCTACAACTTCAAACATTTTTATACCTTTTTCAATAGTGCTAGTCACTCTGAAATCAACTTAATTAACATTACAAATAACAAACATAAATAAAATTTTAATATATGTACCTATTTGGACATCGACGCGCAAACTGAAACCATGAGTGGTTTGGGTTTGAAATGAAATGAAACACATGGTAATGAAATGTGTTTCATTACCATGTGTTTCATTTCATTTCAAATTAAAATAATAAATTTTATGCTAGGGGTGTGCCCCTAGCATAAAATTTATTCTCGTGTGTCAAAATAAAAATCAGCTGTTTCATAGAAAAGTGAACTGAGTGAGTGAGTTTTTTAATAACCGACGAAAAACTTCAACGGGTTCAGAATCATGTACTGACTCCATGGTAGGTAGCAGGTTCTGGGTCGACGTCCCTGCCACCCGGTACAATAACATGTCCTTAAACGAACTCTGCCTATACCTATGTATAAATATCCCTAACTCATTACTCTGCACAATTTAACTTTACATCAAAGCAAATAAAACCTTTGTCACGGCTATTGGAACCTTTATTTTTTACAGTAAATCAAAAACAACCTCTCCCCTTAAATTCTCGAACCAAAACCAACGAGCCCTCAAAGTATTCCAATATAAAAAGCTTATTTGTAGAGTACTTCATTAAATATGCAAATCCAATTACCTTAACGTATCGGAAAAAAAGGGCTCGTATCGCAAAAACATCTGTCTTACATCGAAAACATGTACTTACAGTAAATGTTTACATGTGTAACGATGTCGTTAAAACAGAAACAGGTAGATACCTAGCTACATGTACTATTGGCACAAGTCTGAGGTCAACCAGCCACCCTCACTCGAACAATTTGTCTTGGAACAGAGAAGGAAGCTCCCAGACGGTTACAAATGGTAGATTACTTCGAGTTTACTAGATACCCACCGTAGACAAATGTCGTATCCACTCGGTCGAGTCCCGACGCCTGCGCTATAATGAATGTCAGTCGAAAGGGATATTATGCAGGGATTCATCACTTAGACAATGATAGACAGATTCTAATGCGTTTTAAACTATTGAGATGTGCTTCTGACAGATACTTAGAGAGTTACAGACATTGATATGTTGGAGTTTCAAACTCGATTCTCTGAATGCAAGTGGGTGAAATGGTTGTTGTATATTGTGTTACTTTCTCACTTTCCTCTCGTCGTGGGCGGATAAGTTACTACACTTTAGAATATTAAAACTTTTATTTTAAGTAAAAAGGACTGTGGTAGCACAGCTTTAAGTAATAAACCCTGAGGTTCTAAGTATTTCACTTTGAAATAATAGAACTAACCAAATTCCGTCGTCGGAATGAGTCACATCCATTGATCGAATAACTAATATTGCCGTATTTAGGCCAATATCGCATATATACCGCATTTCAAAGTTGAATGAATACTGAATTTAAATTAATGCTCGCATGAATAATAGCTAACTCGAAAATGTTCATACGTAATCATTATGATGACCGGTATCCGTACAAGCCTGGTTGTGAGCCTGAGCCTGATTAGTGGTGGCCGAGTGACTGCCTCGCATTACGAGTTGTAGGTTGTAGACTCAAAACCAGGCAGGCGCTTTACTTTGTATTAATTATTTCATCACCACTGCGCTCCCTCTCACCGAGAAGAGGTCTGTGTCGCAGCAGTGGGAACTGTATCTGCTGATTATGTTATGTATGAGCCTGACAAAAGTTTTTATCTATATGTGTTTTCAATTTAGAGTAACTTCGATGAAAAATTCGCCCTCAATTTCGTTTCGGTGTGTATGTCAGAGATCCAATTATCTCGCCATCGGTCACCGACTGGTGACGATTGACGAGGCAGTCGCATGACAGGTAGACAGGGGGATATGAAGCCTACGCTTTCAGAGACTTTGGAAAATGGAACTAGTAAAAAAGAGAAGAAATAGTTAAAAAGCCATTATGTTTCGCGTCGATCCACGTACAAAGGGTTAATGGCCAAAGTTGGAAATGAACAATCTAAAGAAGGTAGGTATTTGGATATTTCAATATTAATATAATAAGAGGTGTAAGAGTCCTATTGAATTACTTGTACAGTCACGAGCACCATTATGTCAACACTTAGCAACTTTCATTTTCGATTTTTTCGTGAAATAACGAATGCAACGTTGAAATACGACACATTACATAAACCTATGGGTTCGAAAATGCTACGTTCGTAACAACATAAAATTTCATTAAAAAATAAAGGAGTGTATCGCTTTTGAATAAAGCCTACTGTATACATACTTTTGCTCGTGACTGTACAATATCATATACGTATGTAAAAATTATAAAAGTAGTACGATGTATTTTTTTTTTAAATAAGTAAAGGGCTTCAGGTTTTCTTTCGATAAAAATACCAATTATGAAATGACATGTCATTTTATCGTCTGTAAAAGTTCCTTGTTAAGAATAAAACTTTCTACACTGATTAATAACATCAAAATATCACAAAATGCTAAAGACAAAATACACAGTGTAAATCTGCCAACACTAGGCTTTCAGCAGCACTAAATAATGACACTTAATCCAGCTAACTTTTAATACGGACCGTTACCGTAGCGAGAGCCTTTCAACGCACAATATTCCCGCCGTCGAGTGAAGCGGGAGTAAATTTGCTGTAACGTGTAAATTGAAACTCAGGTAATCCGGGAATTACCGTGTCCCGAAAGTACCCGTATACGTTAATTAATGAAGGGACACCATGACTTTAAATTAATACCTATATTGGGGAGAACAGTGTATGTACATTGTAGGTGTTAATGATTATTGCCATTATACAAGGTGTAGTGAAATAACGTAAAACCTGAACAGGGGTCACTGTACTCATAATTTTTAAAAACTTTTACTATGGGGTCAACACTGAAATATGTTAAAAATAAAATCTGCTGTTCCATACATTTTTAATAGTGTTAGTTTATTTATACTCTTTAATAAGGAAGAGAAGATTTTTTTTCATATTTCAGTGTTGGTTCCATAGTTAAAAGTTGTTCATTTTAATGACTCCCTTAAAGTGCGTCTGGACCTTTTGACCCCGAAGTCACAAAATTTAGTGACGCCAACAATGATCTCTATGGATTACTGCGCATGAGTTATTTTGGACACATTTAATGAATACCTATTTGTGACGTCATAATCCTTGATGAGATAAATAAGGTTCGCTAACAATAAGGTATGTTGAGTTAGGCGATGTGGTTTTTGTGAAAGCCTATTTTCAGAAGTTGATATTTCTGGTTTAGTGTGAAAAGTACGCAACCAAATTGCGTAATACACTATCAATCAGAATCTGAATCATTTTGAAGGATATTGCAAAGCCATTTGTTTTTATGTTCGAAAAATGTATCTGCTCAACAAAGTAAATAAGGCATTGTATAGTGTTGAACTGTCAAAATGAAATCCAATACTTACTACAGTAAGCCAATACTGTGTTACGCCATTACCCCACAGGTGCACACAATTTCCGAACAAAAAACAAACTGCTGTTGGAAAAATCTCCAATGCGCACAGTCTTTGTATTAACATACTTTTTCGTTATGAGCATAATTATACCGATGACCGGTGGAGCAGACGAGTCCTGGAGTGGAGACCGTAGAAGCGCAGTATGGGACGCCCACCAGCTAGATGGACCGAAGACCTTTAAAAGGTGGCTGGGATAGATGCGGAGAGCGAAGGTCAGGGTGTTATTGCACAGCCGTCCTATGCCCAAAAGTGGAATGTAATAATCTGAGTTGATAATAATACCTCTAGTAACTATAATAATTTCATCATTATTGAACAAATGAATGCTACAGGCTATTGCGGACGTTGATGTTGTTGCCCTGTTTTCCCGTTGTCCCCGGCTATATATATAATTGTACTTAGACATAAACATAATGCGTATGCGTTTCAGTCACACATATGATCACATTTCATTAACACAAAGGACAGCAGTGCGATTCTGTAACCATCTCACCGTGAAAATTTAGGTGAAGTGAGCGTGGAGTGAGCTGTCATTCCAACTAATGCTAAGGGATTGACACTATTGGCAGCTCATTCTAAGCTCACTTCACCTAACTTTTCACGGTGAGATTTTTACAGAATCGATCGGCAGATTGACAGTTCACAATAACATTGAATTTGTATACATACGTCACTCCGTCCAGCCAATCCAATTCTTCAGTAAATAGTGTACTCGTAGATTGAAGCACTGCCCGTAATTAAAAATAACGCAAGCCATGCAGAAATGCAGTAAAGGACGAAATGAATATGTGCCTGCGCTTCAGTTATTGTCCATTTTAAAATCATTTTCCCCAACGGCACAAAAGAGATTTTAAAATATTTTAAAGAACTTGACAAAACATCGAGGTTTCTTTATTATATGAAAGTTTTATATTAAGGGGTAATTTAATATTAAGGAGCCTGTGGCTAAGTAATAACAGCCGCACGGGTAGATCGATCAGGTTAAGCTACGCTTGCCACGGTTGGTCCGTGTATCTTTACCACCATCATCTGCCTAGCCTTTTCCTTAATATATATACCGATTAACTAAATCTGAGGCAAAGAAGCAACTCTTTAAATGGCTGCATCCCTTAAACTATGAGGCCACAGAAACCCTTCTCACTAACTAGCTTCAGGACTCCATTATACTTTCACCTCACTCGCCCTCACTAAACCACACACAACACAACTCATTCCACTACCCACACACACAAGACACAACTACAAAATAATCACCTCACTTACACCACTCCCACACTACACTTCAGTATGTAAACTTCAAATTCATATTTATTATTTCATATCTTTTTCCTTCTTCTCAGTTCTACTCTATTTGTAATTTATATTAAGTTCTTCTGTACTTGGCTAATGTGGCTTAATTAATTATGATGATGTAAAGAGGGGGAGCTTGGAGCTCTAAGATACAGGTCTAGGCTTAGTTTAGACTCCAAATGTCTCAAAAATTACACTTCCTTTTTTTTCGCCTATGCATGTACTTTATTTATTTACCACGTAAGCTTGTAATTTGTGAAGATAAATAAATGTATTATTATTATTATTATTTATATTGAGCTCAGCTTCCAGTCTAAATGGATGCAGCTGAATACCGGTATTTCACACGGAGCGACTGCCTATCTGACCTCCACAACCTAGTCACTGGGTAATACGATACACCTTAGTAAGACTGGTTGTCAGACTGTCGGGTTACTGACGACCCGTAACGACTATCAAAGATCTACGAATGACATCCGTGGCCAACGGCTTAACGTGCTTTCCGAGGCACGGAGGGATCTTGGTATGTGAAGATGGTCACCCATCTACGGACCAGCGGCAAACTCAGCTTAACCTGATCGATCGACCCGTACGGCAGTTATTACTTAGCCACAAGCCCCTCGGACGGATCTACTGTCCCTGAAAGTTATATAAGTATAAGCTTCTCATTTAAATTGTGAGTCTGAGTGTGAGGTCTAAAACCTCACACAATAATGTATGACTACAGTGACCAGTTACAGTATAACCAATACCGTGACAGCAATAGCAAGCCGGTGACCCGCTAACACGCCACTCCGTCACAAAAGGGGCATGTAGGGGCACGTAGAAATCTCTACCGCCGTGCACGCATGACCTGCCTTTATATCTTGTTTACACTGTTTACCCATCTGAATAAAGATGGCGGTTGAATAATACGGTGGGTGGTTTCAGAAACTAGTGTTCGATTTTCTGATAGTGACGTTTCAAGAAATCGAACCCTCCCTCCGCCTGTTAGGACGGGGAGGTAGGAAAGTAAGAGATTTTATTAAAAAAAATATGTAGAGTAAAGGATGATTTCCACCAAACGGCTCGCATCGCATCGGCTTATATTTTAAAAAACGGCTTTATATTTTAATTTTATGGCGTACAGCGTCAAAATAATTTCGACACTCCAGTTCTTTAAAACTAAACGATTCAATTATAATAATCAATCAACCAACTTTTTATATATTGCCACTGCTACTATAAAATTTGACATTCATATCAATCACCGTAAATTGGACAGACTATAATAAAATAATTATGAACATAATATTTTTCATGAAACTCTCATAAAACATCAGAAAGCACTTTATTTATCCACCACAGCGTAAATACGATCTGATTTAAAACAAAAATGCAGATGAAATATGCCAGGCTACAATGTTTACTCGATAAATTCCCGATTTAAGTCAAAACTTCCGATAATAATGCTTCCGAAATTAATTTTGCAGACAAAGCACATGAAAACATGTCTTCCGTTTCATTAAAGCTTAATAGTGCGTAAAAACAGCAAATGTTATGCATAAACACTCGATAAAATACAGAAAGGCTAGATGCATTACAATAATTAAACAACGCTTTAAATTATAACCTGATTTCATAATATAATTGTTATTGTTTGACAAAATGACATAAATAAAGTAAACTTTAGTGAATCGATGTAAATGTCAAATTCTAACAAACAATATGTTCATTATTTTCAGGTGAAGCTGTTGATTCTAAATTCAATCATTTATAATTACATAAATTTTACAAACATCACAAAGCATTGTGTATTTTGCACTACAGTAAAATTGTTAGTAAATATTTATGTCATTAATTGTAAATGTAGGTTGTGATGGCTATAGTAAGCGGGGAAGCGACGAAATTTGAAGAATGACTTGTGTCCAACAATGATGATATTTGTCTTAGTAAATAAGCTGATGATAATGATGGTCTAAGCGTTGGCAAAATATATTATAATAAAAAGAATCGTCAAAATCGGCCTACTCCGTAAAAAGACATGAGTGATGATCACTGATCATACATACAAATATATTATAATATATTATACAGGTGGCAGGGACATCGACGCGCAAACTGTCATCGTGGATTCAGCACATCGTCGAAATTTTTGGTCGGTTATTAAAAAAAAAATATTGCTGCGCCATGCGTTTTGACCGCGTAGGTATTACACTTTTCTATGGAACAGAAGATTTTTCTTTTGATAACCGACGAAAAATTTCTACGCTATGGGGTCTAAACTCATGTGCTGAATACATGGTTACACTTTGCGTGTCGATGTCCCTGCCACCCTGTATACCTACTAGCTGCGCCCCGCATAAGTTTCTATGCCGTGGAAATATCTTGATAAAAAGTATCCTTTATGTTATAAACCATCTGTGTGCCCATCCAAATTCGTTCAGTAGTTTTTGCGTGAAAGAGTAACAAACATCAAGCCATCCATCCATCCATACTAACTTTCACGTTTATAATATTTGTAGGATATACGCGTCGACTTGAGAACCTCCTTCTTTTTTACGTTGGTTAAAAACAGAACATGAGTTTAATTAAAGGAGGTCAAAGACTACTGGAAGGAACCAGCACATATTTGACTAACGACTAGACACAACTGAACATAGTTTGACAGCAAAACCAAACAATAGTAAGGTTTGATTTCACAGTTATTAAAGAACTCGTCAAAACATCACTTGTTTCAAACAGTGCATTTAATACTCTTCTCGATGTGCAGCCGGTCGATTCTGTAAAAATCTCACCGTGAAAACTCAAGTGAAGTGAGCTTGATGTGCGTTGTCAGTAGTGTCAATCCCTAGCATTATTTGGAATGACAGCTCACTCCACGCTCACTTCACCTAAGTTTTCACGGTGAGATGGTTACAGAATCGCACTACAGGTTGTTCGTGGTGAAAAATCACAAGGTATCCGCCGCAAATTGAACTAATTGCCAATAAACACACGCGCGGAACAGCAGAGAAGATAAACATTTTTCCTGTCCGTAATATATACTCATCACGTCCTCACAGAATCTCTTCGCTTGATAGCTAATACCTGTTCCAAGCATTTTATCCGAGGTACGATCAAGATAGAGTAAATTATGATTTATAGAGGTGCGAGTAATACGGGATAGCCAGGGGTCGACACGAGGATCCTGCCTGCTTCGCCGTGTTTGCATTTTGAGCATTTGCGAGGTACGGCGTGAACGGGAAATTATTTGGCATTCAATGCGTACCGGCATTAGATCGACTTAACTGTTATATTCACTCTGTTAGCTATTATTGATGAATCTAAATTATTTGTTTCGCTTGTTTTTTGTAAGGTAAATAGATGAGTGTTTTTCCATTTTTATCGAATAAGATACCAATCTTGCAATCATTTACTGCGAGGGGCTTGTGGCTAAGTTATAACAGCAGCACGGGTCGATTCATCAGGTTAAGCTAAGCTTGCCGCGGTTGGTGCGTGTATGGGTGACCATCTTTACATATCAAGACTCCGTGTCTCGGAAAGCACGTGAAGCCGTTGGTCCCGGCTGTCATTCGCAAATCTTTGGCAGTCGTTTCTGGTCGTCAGATGCCCGAGAGTCTATCAACCAGTCATAATAAGGATTATCGTATTACCCAGTAATTGGGTTATGGAGGTCAGATAGGCAGTCGCTTCATGTAAAATACTGGTACCTATTCAGCTGCATCCGGTTAGCCTAGAAGCCGACCCCAACATAGGGAAAAGGCTAGGCGATGATGAAATGAGGTAAAGAGATGTAGATTTTTGCCAGTTTTGTTGAATAAAACGTCATCTTGCAATAATTTATTGCGTTTTCCAATCACGTCAGCAGTCATAGTTGTGGTCACACTAAGACGACGTTCGCGGCGGGATTTCATCGCACACTGTATTTTCAACTCTCAGTGTTAGGCAGAGCTTTGATAATCCAACAGAGCACATCCCAGCACGTCAAAATATCACACTGTTGGATTTTCAACTCTCGTCAATAAGCGGTGCATTGAAAATCCAGTGCGCGAAAATAAATAGCGGGAAAAACGCGCCCGTGCTAACCTTTGCTATAAGGTGGCCATTTTACTATAGATATCTAACAGAAAGTCAAAATTCTACATTAGACGTTTATGTTCATATCAGAAGGCCAATTCTCGTAATTTAAAACGTTAAAAATCTAGTCGCAGTCTCATCTCGGCGACAAACAACTGTCAAAAACTTGTCAAAATGTAGGAAAATTAGAGGTATTTTTGACACATTGAGACTGAGATCAGACTGTGAACGTTCATAAAATTACGAGAATTGCCCCCCTGATATACGGAACTTATGATGTAGCTCAAAACCTTATTTCTGTAACTAGATCAAATAAAATCAAGTCATTTATTTATTTGTAAGAATTTAGTTCTACATAGTATGGTGTTAATATTTTTAAGTTTTATACACTACCACAACATATGGTGTACAAATATTCAAATGTCATTTTTATATAACTAAGGGCTGATTTTTCAATTGACAGATATTTTTTTATTCGTCGAATAAAATTGACGTCTGACAGTCAGTTTTTGTATGGAAGAACAGTCCAAAATTCAAAATTATTCCTTGGATAAAATTATCTGACGTTGGAAAAATCAGCCCTTGTGTAATTAATTTTAAGATTTGTGATTTACAATAAGTCCAATATGAATAAATATGATTATAATTAGGTAGTCGTTACTTTAAAATCGATGTCAAAATTAAGTACATGTCATCTTGGACCAATATCATAAAAGCAATTATCCAATTACCAACTTGTCAGTTCGTCGTCATGAGACAGTCCCCCAAAATACCCGCCCTTCACCACATCTTAGTGCTTTAGTGGGGAAGAAGAAGTGGCGCAACAAACACCCCAGCAGCACAGCTGTCTGTTCAGTTAAAAGAAGTTGATTCTATACAATAGTAAGTAATTAGCATTACGAAACACAAAACATTTAATCAAATTATTTGCCATTGTCAGCTAGCATATGCCAATAAACTAACAAAAACAAAGTAAAAACATTCCTACCAATACTCGGCTATAACCCACAATAAATTACATCGATAAAAGAATATCCCTAAGCGCTGATGAATATGCATCGCTCTTTATATGTATACAGGCAGTGTCACTGCCAATATTGGGTAAGGCTTCGACCACATCAGGCCATCAATTATGTCGTTCGCGATCTAACCCTGTGTCCATCTGCGTACCATTTGTACACGTCAGGCCTACCTAGCCACGCACGCCATACCAAAAATCCTGCCAAAGGATAACGTACTTTATCTTCTGCAAATTAAAGTTTATTTTCGTTGTGGAGGGTCGTGGTAGATCAAAACGCGGGATCGTAATTCGACCATGGTGACAAAACAATCATTAATTAAATTAGACGCTCGGTATTCAGCAAATCATTGGCCGAACGCCGAACGTAGACGAAATGACAGAGCGTTTGTTTTGTAGGCTTCGGTAACAAAGGGAGTTATCTGGAACCTCACTATTTTTACTTCTATAGTATCTAATGTCATGCGGAATATACAAAGATATATATGTATATTTAGAAGATCAAACAAAATTTGCTGTACCGTACATTAATTTGTATTATTTTATTTATTGTTATTTAGTATTATATCTTTTGTGTAAGTAAGTTAAATAATAATATCTTTTGCATGTCCATGTGACGGTAGAGCATGGAGGACTCTTATAATAAAACATCTTTGTACAAATACCCATGTTTGCAAACCAATAAATGATTTGATTAGAATTTTGATTTTTCGGTAGATTTAGGAAAAGTCAACAAGTATTTTTGTCTAAAATAGAAATTGATGAAAAATATTTATTCTTTTGCAATTTAAATACTTTTCGAGGGAACCTAGTTATTTTATACCAACACAATCAAGACACACGATATACTTCAAACATACGGCTTCTTTTAAAATTTAAATGTGGTTATAATTAATACTTACATAGGTACCCACTTACAATGAAGCCTTACTTTACCCCATTAAGTGAAACAAGCATAATACGCTTGTTCCGCTTCCTAAGGCACCTGTACTACCGCCGGCGATTAACGAGAAACGAGTAGAGCTGGCAACGAGCAAAGACTGCACGACGGCGAAGAGCGATTATTCACTGGTATACGTATGTATATACGTGTGTCTCTCAGCGAGTGCTCTACCCGCCACGCGACGGTCGCTGAGCGAGTTTCTCTCTTCAATAGCTCTTATCGCTGCGACAAACGAGTATCTCGCCTGCAGTGTGATCAGTCAGCGATCAACTTCTTATTCTTTTCGAGTCGATGGTACTCTTCTTCGATGTTTTATATTGTTTTATGTTTTAGATGACCACGTTGATTGTGGTATCTGTGGCCTTCTTTGGAACGGGCACTTAGGGCACTCCAGCAATTAGAGCATGGTCTGATTAGAGGCACTGCACTCGCACCGGGTATTGGACGGGTCAGTTAGCACCCACTTCGACAAATTGTATCTGAGGGGCCCGTGGCTAAATAATAACTGCCGCACAGGTCGATCGATCGGGTTAAGCTAAGCTTGCCACGGTTGGTCTGTGGATAGGTGACCTTCTTTAGTCTTTACATACGTACCTCGGAAAGCACGTTAAGCCGTTGCTCCCGGCTGTCATTCGCGGATCTTTGACGGTCGTTACAGATAGTCAGAAGCCCGAAAATCTGACAACCAGTCTTACCAAGGGGTACCCAGTAACTGGGTTGTGGAGGTCAGATAGGCAGTCGCTCCATGTAAAATACTGGTATTCAGCTGCATCTGGTTAGACTGGAAGCTGACCCCAATATAGTTGGGCAAAGGTTACGCAGATGATGGTGACTTTTTCTTACACGGGATTTACAATATTTTGTACAAAATCGTTGATAGCAAGTCGCTTCCTCGTATACTGTGGGACGGGTGCCTAAGCATACGATAAAATATGAACCGCATAAACAAAACTTCCGCCTGCAAAATGTTAAGCTGCTATATGAAATTCAAGTGACTAAACAAATAGCTAATTTGTATGTACGGGACCCTTTACATTGTCTGTCCTACCTATACTTGCTTAGGGTATGGACACAAAGACTGCGCGGTGAATGTTTTGTAGTGTACACACTGTCTAGTAAAAGAGAGTTATGTTTGTTTGCTTGCTTGATAGTAGTGGCTGAATTAGGTTTGTTATGTGGGAAAGTAATTGAAAAACGCGACCAGCAGTGCGATTCAGTAACCATTTCACCGTGAAAACTTAGGTGAAGTGAGCGTGGAGTGGGCAGCTCATTCCAAATAATGCTAGGGATTGACACTACTGACAACTCACATCAAGCTCACTTCACTTGAGTTTTCACGGTGAGATTTTTACAGAATCGACCGGCTGAAGTGGATATTGTTGGTAGTATTAAGTGTTAAACGATGAAGAATAACAGCATAATCAGCCTAAAATTCTCCCCCTGCTGGGACCCAAGCCACTTCGCGAAGAGAGGAAGTGAGCCGTAATCCACCACGCAGGCCCAGTGCGTGTTAGTAAATGTCACATCTGTCTGTCTCCGAATTTTTGGTTTTAGGACATGCCGGTTTCCTCACGATGTTTTCCTTCACAGCTTTGAGAGCAGTGGTGGTGAAATAGTTTACACAAAGTAAAGCTCTTGTCTGAGTTCGAACCTACGACCTACAACTCGTAAGACGCGGCCGTTAACACTGCAAATGCAATGGTAGAATTGTATCGTCGCATTGGAATACATTGAATTTAACCTATACTCCATTTACAATAGCATTAGAAAAAAGAGGCTCGTAGAAGCAGGAATGCAAAACATTTTATTTCAAAGTTATGATAAAGCAACTGGCGAAATTCAAATTTTCTTGCGTAGGAGTGAAAGCCACATAATTTCATAAGATAAATAGATAATAATAATAATATCCCTGGACATTTCACACAGCGCCATCTAGTCCCAAGCTAAGCAATCTAATGCTTGTGTTATGGTAACAAGATGACTGATAAACTACTTATATACATTTTTTTTTTGGAAATACATACATATTATAGATAGAAAAACACCCAGACTCGGAACAAATACATGTAGGTCATACAAATATTTGTTCCGTGCGGGAATCGAACCCGCGACACGCAGCGCAGCAGTCAATCGCTTAACCACTGCGCCAACCGTGCCGTCAAAATAAAATGGTTACAAGTAAGTGTGACAGCTGCTGTAAAAATAGATCATAACAAATTCGGCGTCTATCGTAATGTAACAATGTTTATTGTACTTTTGTTACAAAGTGTGCATTAAAATAACCTTTTTTAACTTCTTTCTAATGCTATTGTAAATGGAGTATAATTAATGTGGAAAAACTTTTATTAAAGGAGCCAACTCAGAAATGGTATTTATTTTGACAGTCTCATTGTATTGAAACTTTATATGAAATAAATTATACAATAATATCTTTCAAAATGTATATTGTATACCTACTTAAACAGCCTCGAACTGAATGAATAATTAAACGTAAAATTGCTGTACATTGACGCGAGACGACATTCTACTGACACAATGTGCTACGAAAATGATCAAATTCGTAATTATGTAAGCCAACACAGACCTTCATTTCATGGAAATTAATAATACACAAAATATAGAGCCGGGTTTGATTAAACAAACGATGCAAATACAACCCTCTCAATTTCTCAAAGCTTCCGCTCATTGATGAAAAACATGGTTTAAATTTAACATGGGCCAAATAAGGGTTGCCTGATTTAAATTAAAATACCCAAAAACAAGGTAGCAAATTATAACATTGGAAAAATCAACATGTTTTAAGTAAAAAAAATTACATTTTTTCAAAATACAACATTAATGTCAAAGTGCAATCATTTATTTCAAGTAGGCTATTAAAAAAGCACTTTTGAACGTCATTACAAGTAAATAGAATTGATTCTAGTTGCCCCATCCAAAAGGTAGTTTCGTATATTATTATAATATTATTATTATTTATTTATTAACCTTACAACTATCACTACATACCTTAACCTAATGGGACAATGTAGTTATCAACTTAAAATTAACTTATTGAACCGTAAGGTTCAATAAGTTAAAAAAAGTAAAAGTTATATTAAAGTTATAGTAAAAGTAAAAGTTATATTATTTGTTGTTAGGTATGTAAATACCTAACAACAAATAATATAACTTTTTACCTACATAACTAACTGTATTTAATAAAACCCTTGCGAATTCACTCAAAGAGCACGAAAAAATATCCAGTCTCTCATGGACTTCGTTCACCACACGGATTGTTCGGGTGAGGGGTGCTTTCGCCAGTAGATTGGTTCTGGCCACGGGCACGTTTAGCAGTTGCGGTCGTCGCCGCCTCCACGCGTACCGGTCCGGCCCTCTAAGTTCCAGTTGACGCAGCACTCCCGGGTCATATGCTACGCCACGCAATATCTTCACTAAATACGCAGCAAGACTGAACTCCCAGCAAACCCTGAGCTCATTATACCCTATCATACCCAATACAAATAGTGTGGGGTACCTACATCAACGGGTAGAACGGATACACCCCATACAGTTTGTTCTGTACCCGATCCAACATGACACTGTATTTGGCTTCATGTGGCCCAAATGACTGCACTATGTTCAAGATGGGTTCTAACTAGTGCGGCATACAACACCTTGAGCGTGGTAATGTTCGTAAACCCCTGTGACTGCCTCAATATGAAACCTAGGTTTCTGTACGCCTTCTTGCATATCTTAACGATGTGTTCGCGAAAATTAAGGTCCGGAGTGAGATACCCTCCTAGATCACGTACCAGCTACACTCGTTACATTGGTGCTCTGTCTGCTATGTACTCGTAGCACATTGGGATCCGCGCCCGAGTGAATGTTATCACCGAGCAACATTGACTCAACATTGAAGTTGAGCTTATTATTATGGCTCCACTCCACCACTCTATCAATGTCCTCCTGCAGGCGTTCACAATCCGACTTATCTTTAACCTCGAGCAGCAATTTAAGGTAGGTATAGAAAAGAATAGGCAAGAAACTCAATAATAACTCTTTTAAAATGTTTTAGAATATTTTGTCTACATTCATTATATTTATGTGAAGACGATGTACCTACCTAGATTACTATAAAAATTACTCAATGGCGCCGATTCCCTTATTCACAAACTAAACTAAAACCTCAGTGCATATTTTTCTTTCTATTTCATTAAGAAAAGGACAGAAGATAAATATTAGTTTAGTCCTGACAAATTAGTCAGCGCCTGACGTAAATTGTCGTATTTTTAGTAGCCATGTTTTTAATCACGTCTAATTTGTCTTTGGAGTATCTTAATTTGACAGGACTAAACTAATATTTATCTTCTGTACTTTTCTTAATGAAATAGAAAGAAAAAAGTGCACTGAATTTAAATTAAGGTTAGTTTGTGAACAAGGTAATCGTCGCTAATGACAGATAAATTAAATATGTTGATAGATACATGGTGCTCACATATTTACCAAAATTGCAATCGTATACGATTTTTTCTAACATTTTAAGACATAATAAATCAGTTTGTGAGGTAAGGTTCTCATAAAATGTAGGTAGAATTAATGGCATACAAATAATAAATAAATAATAATGTAACATAGACGGGTACAGTAGCCCGAAAGTCTGAAAATCAGTCTTACCGAGGGGTATCGTATTACCCAGTAAGTGGGTTGTGGAGGTCAGATAGGCAGTCGCTCCATGTAAAATACTGGTATTCAGCTGCATCCGGTTAGACTGGAAGCTGACCCCAACATAGTACGAAGAGGCTACGCAGATGATGATGAGACCGGTATGTAACGGTTACCATTTTTAGTTTCTAAATAAATCATGTACAATTCTATTAAAAACTAAGTATAAACACTACACATTACACAAGCACGTTGCGTCATAAACTTACTTTTTTTTTCTTCTTTGGCAACTGAGCCGTGTCGACTATTCTGCCAGAGTCATGTGGTGATACAACCTTACTTATTAATTTCTCTTTTGACATGTCAGCTGTCACGTTAAGTTTCGTTCGTCATAGACAACAAACGAGGAATACAATCATCATTATCTTTGAATCTTGCTAAGTTCTTTTTTTAAACCCATAGTTCAAATTTCTATACTAAAAACGCAAACACAAAGAAAAATGTCAGATTAGTATCTGGGATTTAAAAAAAACGAACTTTAAACATGACAAAAATATGTTCACAACAATTACTTAATCACAAAACTATATTATTAACGCTTAACGCTAGTATTAATTTGCCATTATATTTATCGGGGTCAAGTACAGAAATGAAATAAAACCGACGAGTTCGTATAAAAGAAATATATTTACTTACGTTCTCATCTTGACATAGGAAACGTCACTTGTGGGATTTATCGGCCAAACAATAGAGCCCAATTCGATTCCAAGTTACTTGTAGACTGGGTTTATTTGAAGACATATCGAAAGAGCTTCTTGATTGTTTTATAACTCCATACCTGTATTTAATAGAAAGAAATAAAATAGTTTCTTTGTCACAGAAACACGTGCATACAAAATGATAATTAACTGGAACAATAAAGAAAATAAACACATTACCACTGGTTGCGCCAACATGCAAAATTTGATTGACATCCGCTATTTCCTATACTCATCCCTTTCCCGTACATACCTCGCGAGTGAATAAGAAAGATTCGCCTCTCCATTTGTCGCGAAAACACTTCCGATTTGAACCGCATCGCGTGCGCAATGGCGTCGGCTCGCTCCGCACAAGAATATTGATAATTTTGGAATCACCGCATTTTTGCATATAATAAGACTTATAATCAACAGTTTGTGTTTGTGTTAAACGTGTGAGGACAGTAACTTGAAGCCCAACTGCCCCTGAACCTGGAATAGTGATCCGGTGCACCGGCGGCGACGAAAGCACGTGGCTCCTGTAACAGGTTTGTGCTTTCCCTCCCTAATTTTCGGATTGCATTCTACTGTTCAACACCCCCGCAACTCGCATACCTATCGCTAAGCGTTTGTCAATCGTTTTGTTCAGCATCGCAGATACAGTCCACTAAATTAGTCTTTCGCGACACCAACCACTCCTTTGCGTCGCGCAGTCGGGTAATAAAATAGATCTATAATCACGAGCACAAAACAGAAACGGCTTCCACCTAGCATGATGCTGTGCTATATAACCACAGCACAGTACTGATTTTCAGTGGTTACCCGAAAATGATGTACGGAAGGCAAAACATTTCTTACACAAGAATATTCAGTGTTTTGTGTTTAATAGAGATTGTGTAGAAGTAGCTAAGTAATGACAGCTGCACGGGTCGACCAAGTTAATCTACGCTTGCCGTAGTCCGTGGACCACCCAGATCATCTTTACGTAAAAAAACCTCTCCGTACCTCGGAAATTACGTGAAGCCGTTGGTCCCGGCTTTCGTTCCTAGATCTTTGACAGAGTCCGAAGCCCAAGTCTGACCAACCGTCATACCTAAAAGTATCGTTTTGCCCAGTGTCTGGGTTGTGGAGGTCAGATAGGCAGTTGCTCCACGTAAAATACTGGTATTCAGCCTGGATACCAGGCTGGAAGCCGACCCCAACATAGTTGGGAAATGACTAGGCAGATAAAGCAGAAGTGTAGCATATCGATATATAGTGTCTATTCGATTCCATTCCATATCATAAGGGGTAAGCCATTTATTCCTTTACGTGAAGGATAATCCTTTTACCTTCCTGAGGCTTAGATACCGGGCTGTTTCAATTCGTTTTCCAATCGGTGGAGATTCTGTTCCAGTAGGCGTTGACCCGAACTTTGATATGTGACAATCGATTTTTTTCGACCTGCAACTTAATACTACAATTTAAATTCATTGAACGTATAGCTGGCACTTAATATTTGAGGGTAACCACATTTTGGTTTTTCTGTAAAGATCCATGACGATTTCCATAGGTAATTTCATGGATAATGGATAAACCCGAGGGTTTTTATCTACCTCTGCAGAAAGAATAGCACCCGCCGCGTAAAATGAGCCAATCTTTTGCAACTCATCATTTGCTTAACCTTTTCTCAACTATGTTGGGGTCGGCTTCCAGTCTAACCGGATGCAGTTGAGTACCAGTACTTTATAAGAAGCGACTGCCTATCTGACCTCCACAACCCAGTTACTGTGTAAAACGATACCCTTTGATACAGACTGGTTGTAAGACGACGCGTAACGACTATCAAAGATCCCCGAATGACTTGTTGCAACTCTTTGTGGTGTTCGAAGTACCAGTCATATACGCCAGAGAACATTCTAGCCACATTAATCATATCCTAACTGGCACACGTAGCAAACACAAATAATAATTCATATTCGTATTACGTATTACACGCTGTGTAGTTACCATTTGTACAACGTGTCTTTTCAAAAGATTAATCATTATATCTTTGCAATTTTTCATGCCTTCTTTGAAAAATAATCTTTATAAAATGAATGTTTTTACAAAAGGTACTTAGTAAGCTGCTTACGACTTTTTTAAATTCTGGTAGGTATAATACACTCATCGTACAATGTAGATACGAAAGATATAATTATAAGCATACAGTGTGTATTTATTGACCAGACGTATTAACGCAAACGAAGCGAAAGGAGAATGTCAGGATCGTAGCAGGTGGCGTTCTGTAGTTTCTTCCTACCCCCTTGGGAAGAAGCCGTGAGTTTATGTGTGTGTAGGTATTGATTGTGGTTAGGACCCAACTTCGCCAAACGTTGTAATGAAATTATGACTGGGTATACAGTGGCAGGGACATCGACGCGCAAACTGTAACCTGGATTCAGCACATGAGTTTAGACCCCATAGGGTCGCAATTTTTCGTCGGTTTAAAAAAAAAATTGCTGTTCCATACATTTTGACCGTAGGTATTGCACTTTTCTATGAAACAGAAGATTTTTTTTTTTTTTTGATAACCGACGAAAATTTCTACGCTATGGGGTCTAAACTCATGTGCTAAATTCATGGTTACAGTTTGCGTGTCGATGTCCCTGCCACCCTGTATAAAAAATCCAATCAGCGTGATATGATATGCGCGAGGCTAACGTTCCCAAAAGACAGAAAAATATACGCACACTAGTAGAACTGTAGTATTTGGTGACGCAGTTACGGCGGCAACACAAAAACACGATAGTTTTATTTGACAAAACCCGCCTGGTAACTCAATATCTGTCAGCGAAACTAGTATTTCCCAGGCGGAGGTGGGGAAATAAAATAAAACTCACAATGGCGCGCCAACAGCATTTTAGGGGTAATGCACAAGTAGGGCGTAACGTTAGTACGCGAGTACGCCGGGCGTACATACTCGCCAGTATACGCGATCCTTTATATCTTTGAGAACATTTTCTACGTTTCGTACGTGGTTTTCAGAGCAAGAAAAATGCTTTGTAATAATCTTTTTAATATCAAATTCTCGTTACTTTTATTACATGCAGAGTTGAATTCGGGGATTCAATAAAGATCTAACATTCGAAATTGCATTTCACATTTGGAAACTCGATTACTACCTACTGTTATTTTCATATTCTTTAAGTGGATCATTTAAAAGTATACGGAGGAAATTCCCGTAAATTATAAGAAAGTTGTATTGTCATTTGTGGCGTGGGTGGGGAGAAATTTCCGTACCCGCCCGTCTCTTAAATTCAAAAGTAAATTATCTCAAGTTAACAAAGTAAGGTACCAATTTACTTTGACAAAGTATCTGCATTTGTTATGAACGAAAACCAGAAAATAAAATCAAACGTCATTTCTTATTAGATGACAGTTTGTTTACCGAAAAAGTTACGCAACACAACCGATGTGTAAAACCGGCAAAACCCCATCCCTACTACCGCACAGCACTATTCTCCGGATCAGTTTACATGTCAACGTGGTGGCTACCGCGCTCCCCAGTTTACGGAGCGCGTTTGCCGCAGAAATCAACCAATATTTTTTATTAAAACGAAATATTTTTAGAATAGAATAGAATAACGTTTATTGTCTCCAGTATTACAGCTAGTAGTATTAGTACATACACAAAACTATAATACCGGAAGCAAAAGGTTCAAGCGTCAGCATTATGCTTAGGTTCCCTAGTGGGTTGCTAAGCGCTGGTTTTTCTATCGGAATAGCTAGGTATTTTTTTGAACAGGATCGTTATTGCCTGCCAGTATTTATTTTGAACTTGATAATAGACTTTGTCATATTTAAGCTACTGTAAAATGCATAACTGCCAATAAAATCAACGGCAATATGTAAAAAATGCAGAGGTATATTGCTAGTTAAATGTAAGCCGCATATAATAAGTTATGTAATAGATATGAGGCGAATCTATTGCCATAATCCTACTTCCTACTAATATTATAAACGCGAAAGTTTGTGAGGATGGATAGATGTTTGTTACTCCTTCACGCAAAAACTACTGCACGGATTTGATGATTGGCATTGGCATTTGGCACACAGATAGACCAAACAGGATTAACACATAGAATACTTTTTATCCCGATATTCCCACGGGATCGAAACTTTTGCTGGTGAAACCGTGGAGCGCTGCTAGTTTAATATAATAAAGCCTTTTATTTCCATATCCTTAAATTATATTGCAAATGCTGTTAGTAGTTTTACTTATTTTCTAGATGTTAGTACAGATTAGTTATTTGGTCGGATATGGATTGCTCCTCGGGTGAAGGCCTCTTCCAACTTCTTCCATGTGTCTCCATGTTTGCCAACAGTCTGCCAGTCTTTATGATTATGTCATCCATCCACCGTCTTTTCAGCCTGCCTACTCTTCTTTTTCCCGTCGGTCCCTCCCATCGCGTAGTTCTGAACGTCCACCTGCTGTCTGTGTAGCGTGTTATTTGACCGGTCGGCGGTCCATTGCCATTTCAGTTGTAGGGCTTGCGTGAGTGCATCAGTTATCTTGGTTTTTTGTCTAATATCCTTACATTTTACTTTATGTATTTTCCATATTTAATATGCTTCTGTCCATCGGTCTTAGTGTTGTTCTATTCTGTAAAACTTACTTCACCTAAGTTTTCACGGTGAGGTTTTACAGAATAGCACCGCTGATCTTTTGTTTAGGTTTTGTTGTGAATGCCTATGTTTGACAACCGTTTGACACTTATTACCATCAACCTGCCACAATTACGTTAACACGTTGTCTGTCCAAGCAAAATTTATTACGTACCTACCACGCGACGTTCGGATTATTTTTTTCGGTGTTTAAATTTCCTTGTCTATACGTCTGCATAAAATATTTTTTCTAGTTCAAACGTCCAACTCACAAAAGACAATGTAATTTGTATTACCTAGTGCATTATTATGTAATGCACGAACGTCATGGCTCAGTTGGAAATGCATTACCTATAATGCACGGACAGTCAACGGCTTAAAGTTAAAGCATATTCAGAATATTTATAAATCCGTGCAAAATTATACACTGTCGCGCATCTCGGAAACATATTACACGACTACACCGCGTAATGTGCAGCGCGCCCAGTATTTTACGCGGCGACCACGTGTTGTCAGCGAACACAACCGGCGGTGTGAACACGCTTAACGTTCCAAACGAATGGCCTCTAAAAACACGTGGCTCATTAACCGTAGCGCGCTGAAAATTAATTGTGTTATAACGTAACATAATATAGGCGTGTCATCGGCTTCCCTCGCAAAATGGGTGCGCTCTCACCGGGCAAGTTGTCCCATTTCAATTAACACGATACGACTAATTTGGTCCCCGGCACCGCTCTCCGGTGATATATGTCCCTTATCCCAACCTAATTAGTTTGGCGGTAGCTCATACGAACCCTGCGTTAATAATTTCTAATTTAAAGCTAGTCTGCCCTATGGTAAGACGAAGTTCAGCTCAGCTGTCGAGTGCTATGAATTAATCAGGGAACTTTTCAAGTTGGTCAAGCTTCGTGGTCCTTGACAGGATTGGGGGAGTGAGGGTGAACTATGTTCGAAGTAAGTTACCTAATACTTGCTCTTAAGTAGTATTTGACTAGTTTACTTCATAAGAAATGATCATTAATGTACATTTACCCCGAAGTAACGATTGAGGGGTACGCCGCCACGCTAAGTGCTTGTACAACTTCGCATCTTGCTCTCTACTGGAGTTTTAAGAGGAACCGATATTATAGTCTTTCACACCATTTAAAATAATGTATTTTATTTTATTTTAAATCTACAAGTATTTATGACAGCGATGCGGACGAATTTTTTGATGCCCTATGATTCTTTTGCTTGTTTTTTTTTTTCACATGTACATAAATGTATTATTATTGTTAATAGTTAACTCCAATAAATAAGTTAGTATTTATTCAATGAAAAAACTAATGATAAATGATTTTATTTCTGTGAATAGGTTTGCACAAGCACTTCTCACACGTCAATCGTATTTTAAAAACTAGGTGATGTCAGCGTTTCCTATCTGACTACTCTGAGAAGAAACGCCGAAACGAACTCAGAGGTCACAGTCTCTTCATAAGATTTCTTTCATAATCATATTCGTTAATTTCCTCTTCATAAGATTTCTTTCATAATCATATTCGTTTATTCCCTTAAAAAGTAGTACATCAAAAAAAAAGGTGTTTACAAACCTTGGTGGTCCCTGTAAAATCTACCTTAAATTGTACATCCATGAGGATTTCCACCCGACAACAAAAAAAAGGCATATAAACATTGAAAAGAAATTTTTAATGAAAAAAATTACACGTCAGACAAATTAAAAGGTTTATTCCCGTTGTCCCCGTACGCCGTGTCCCCGTCACGGGGACAGCGGGACGTGATTAAATTTATTTCCCGTTGTCCCCATAACCTACATTTGGCCAACGGGGACAACGGGAAGTAAACTTTTCACGAGTCGTTGTCCCCTTAAATCTGCATTCTGTTGTAAGCTTAGTTTTTAGCATCGGAAACATACACTTTGTTGGGTAAAAGATGCCGACTCACACATAATACTACAGAAAAAAGAAAACGTTTTAACAAAAAAATTAAACCGCCGATAAAACTGAAAAGCAAAAAATAATAAACCTTTTTTATTTAACCATAACTAGCTGACCCGGCAAACGTTGTTTTGCCATATAAATTATTTCTAGCTGCCCGGCGGCGGCGCTACTTCGTTCGCGTGGTGTACGTCCTACACCCTACCCTTACCCTACTCTTACCCTACTCCTACCCTACTCCTACACTACTCCTACCGTACTCCCATAAGTAAATAAAAGTATTAAATAAAAAATAAAAAAAAGTATCCTGTACGTCTTGTTTTTTTTTTATGTTACTCCAATTTTCAGCCAAATCGATTCAGCCGTTCTTGAGTTATAAATAGTGTTAATAAAAAACACGACTTTCTTTTATATATCTGCGAATCAAAGTACCAGGCTAACATAGACGAGCAAGATAATACTCACTGTGCCATTATAAAATATAATTGCTTTAGAAAAATAAAAAAAATAAAAAAGTATCCTATATCCGTCTCCTGGTTCTAAGCTACCTCACCACCAATTTTCAGCCAAATCGGTTCAGCCGTTCTTGAGTTATAAATAGTGTAACTAACACGACATTCTTTTATATATCTGGGAATCAAAGTACCAGGCTAACATAGACGAGCAAGATATACTCACTGTGCCATTATAAAATATAATTGCTTTGGAAAAATAAAAAAGTTCAGCCGTTCTTGAGTTTTAAATAGTGTAACTAACACGACTTTCTTTTATATAAATAGATAACTAAGTTCTTAAACTAATGTAAGTATACCTAAGTAATTTGAGTCGGCGCCAAACAATATTGAACAAGTATGTAGGTACAGACGCCAAGCACATCAAGCTACTACAATCTGTCAAATTTATTTAATAGATTTTCAACTTTATCAAGGGTGGAATGCCACTGAGAGAGAAACAGTCTTCAAAGCCCAAAAGAGATGTGCGGGCAATGTGTGCATTAAAACCTACAGATACTTGTAAACCACATTTTATAAATTTAAAAATATTGACATTCCCATCTCTGTATATCTATGAACTAGCATTAGACATTAGAAATAATATAAATAAATATGAAACTTTAAAAAGTACTAGGCATGCCAGTACACTTCGAGCAATACGCCATAGAATGGTTATGTTTGACAAAAATGCATTTTGTATGGGCCCTAGAATATATAATAAATTACCTAATAATATAAAGGAAGCAACTAATTTTATATCATTTAAAAATAGATTATAGCTTTTTTTTATCAATAAAGCATATTATAAAGTTAATGATTATTTATATGATAAATGTATTTTTTTTTTTTTAATATATAATGATAATAAAATTATAATAATTAATAAATGTCAATATAATATGTTATAGATAACGTTTAATGTCATCTATGTATTCAACTATATTAACGGGGACAGTGTACGGGGACAACGGGAAGTATTTTTAAATATTTAATTGAAGTACCGCTGTCCCCGTAGGACGGGGACAGTGTACGGGGACAACGGGAAGTATTTTTAAATATTTAATTGAAGTACCGCTGTCCCCGTAGGACGGGGACACGGCGTACGGGGACAACGGGAATAAACCAATTAAAAGTGCCAAAAAAAAAAGATAAAATTTAAACCAAGCATGAATACCTTACAAGGAAACAGGACACACTATCGTTAGAAAAATAAGCGAGAGAAAAAAAGGTAACAAAAACATCCTCATTCACATTGTAATACGTATAAATCCATAACACAAACCCCGTAATAATGTACCTAAGCCTATGAATGATACTCCATAGTCCTTGCCTACATAAAAATAAAAGGCACTAACATTCTCTGAGAACCGAGACATCTGGCCGAATTGTCTCCGCGCCGAGAAATCTTAGTCGGGATTGTTTACCGCGACACTTATTACTTATATCTACCTTTTGTCTGTGTTCTGAACTTTGTTTCGCTTCCATTTAATTAGGACTTCCAGAAGGTATTGTTGTATCACACGAAATAAAATAAGAAAAATACCGATCAAGTGCGTGTCGGGCCACGCGCAGTGTAGGGTTCCGTAGTTTTTATAACAGCCAAGTGCGGGTCGTATTCGCTGACTGATAGTTTCGTACCATGCTCTAACTAAAAGCCAAACATGACTACCTACCTAATTTGACTTCCTATACAAATCCTCACCTGATCCGACAATTTTGCACGGAAAGTTTTTTTTTTTTTTTTTAAGATTTGGATAAGACTTGTCATAGCCAGTGTAGCAACTGTTTTTTTTAAACCAAACAATAGCGCGATACAACTGACGCTTAGCGCCATCTATCGACATTTCTATGGAGTTGTTCGAAATTTCCGAGTCTAATACAATTGGTCGAATATTACTCGTAAACTTGTAAAGCCCACTTAAGTGTGATAATTTTCCTTTAAACTTCGTTGTATACAGCGTGTAACGTACTACTGCCGTGTCATTTGAATTTCTAACTACAACCGTATAGTTGGTAGAGGGGGAACACTTGACTCTAACGAAAATTGGTACTTTAAAGCTTGATAAGTCACGAACTGTTTATTTGATCAAAAAACGGTCTTCCCAAACCCCTAATACTTTTTGAGAGACCTATCCAACGATATCCCACACTATGGGAAGGACGAAAAAAAAATTATCATCCCCACTTTAGATGTAGGGGTACCTCCCCTACATCTAAAGTGGGGATGATAATTTTTTTCCCTAAATAATTATTTTTTTCAAAATTTTATTTTACCACTTTTTCGGCGTCATTAACTTGTATACTCATGCCAAATTACAACTTTCTAGTACCAATAGTTTTTGAGCTAAACCGCGGACAGACAGACAGACGACATGGCGAAACTATAAGGGTTCCTTGTTGACTACGGAACCCTAAAAAGTAGATTTGCTTGAGTATTTAAAACTATTCACTCAACTAGTGGTCGCAATGTTTTATTTCCCTGTAAAATTATATAGCCTAGAACTTTCTTTAAATTAAGTAAGTACCTACAATGAAAAGATGTACGTTTTAAAACCGGTCCAGTAGTTTAGAATGTAAGACGTCAACTCAACTCAAACTATGTATTTATTTCAAATAAACCAATTACAGGCACTTTTCAATTGTCATGGGTCGGTCAGTCAAAAAGATGAAGCTAGTTGCCCATTCCAAAGCGTAGTAGGTATCTATGGAGAAGAACGGGCAAGACATACATTAGAGGCAGATTCAAGAACTCTTCAACTCTGCCGTAGTCTGATCACTACTCAAACTACGCCAAAGTACTGTATATACCGTGTAATCTGTCTGTATCAATAAAAGAAGAAGAAGAGAAAGAAGTAGAAAAAAAGAAGTGTTTTTTTTTTGTTTGTTTGTTTGATCATGCTAATCTCTGGAACTACCAGTGGGATTTGAAAAAATATTTTTGCATCTGATAGTCTTATTCATGAGGAAGACTACAGGCTATTTTGCATCACGCTAGAATCCTTAAAAGCCGAGCAAAAAGAAAATCAGGAAGAACGATAAGCGAAGAACGTAATATGATGATGCAGACGATGCGATGCGACGAGGTAGCTCGGGGGAACAAGAAATTTCACGCGGACGAAGTCGCAGACAGAAGTTTGTATGTTAATGAAACGCTGGTATACAATTTGACATTAGCAAAAAAAAATAGCTTTCATATTACTACCAGCCAGCAATCATTATAAAAAGCGTGTACTTGCATAAATACTCCAATAGATTCCTATTGGAGTATTTATGCAAGTACACGCTAGTATACGTAGTATAAGTATTTTGTTAAAGGTGAAACCTGAAATATTCATTTCAGGTTTCACCTTTAACAAAATCCACATGAAGACTTGGAGTGGGAATGCTCGCCCAAGTAGCACATGACAGCCGCACAGTGACTTGATTATAGAATTAGTGACTACTCAAGGCTGTTTTAGTTTCCTGCATAAGGGCTTTGTAGTTAGCTACGCAGCCTTTGTAATTCCGATTTGGGCCCCAAATTAACCAGCCTTGAGCATTAAAGTGACTGGTTAACGGCAGTATAATCATTGAAACAGCTGTACAAGGCCTGTACATTGGCTTATACAGCTATACAACAGTCATTGCAGCCTAAGATTCAGCTTCTTTAATTCTCTTCAACAGCTTTTAGATGTTTTGAGGCTTGTCAACAGCTTTTATTAAAGTATAAATCCTAACCAAAAATGTTTTTTTTTTAATTTATTTTGTGTATTTGTGACAGACGACAGTTTGTTAAAGTGCGAGGGCGGACATTATTTAAGGTAAGATATTTTTAATAGTTTTCACGTTGATTTTGAGTGTCCTTGTTTGTAAATTGAGTTGCGAGTACCATTTTACTGTAAATGTGTATAGGTAATTACATCAAATATTTCACGCGCCATCAGAATTATACCGTTTTAACGAAAATATTTCACAAGATATATGGTGTACGAAAACTTAATAGATTTATCACTCAAATTATTGCTTTCTAACTTATTGTGTTCCATTAGGAAATGAGTGGAAAATATATTGTTTGAATTAAAAGCTATCAAATATCCTTGAAATCTATAAGAAATCATCTGGATATTTAGTAACAAATCATTTCTGTAATGCTAAAATGGCGTCCATTTGTTATCCAGCACAAATTCTCCATAAATGCTTTTAAAAAGTTATTTACTGTAACAGTGGTGTTGCCAAGTCTATGTACCAGCTTAAAGCATTACGCTAGCTGGATAAAGGATTTTAATTAGCTTTCTTACTGTGTATTGGTATAAAGAGAGAGTATACAATAGGTTTTCAGGGATAAAGAAATCTCGACAGAAAACCATTTCATTATTACCTACAATGTTTGGCTTTCGAAATACCGTTGCAGGCCCAGAAGATATTTAATTTCTTTTAAATAACACGTTAAGAGACGGCTTGGCTCGCTCAACAGTCGCACAATAAGTTGAAAAAATTGTGTTCTTCTTTTGCACGTTTCCGCGCTTCCCGTGAGGTAGTGTACTTGGCGCGTTTTTGAACATAACTTTTTGCTTTTGATATCTTTCGGATCTGCAAGGGCAGGTATTTGGAGAGCCAATCGTACATAATTTACATACAAACCTTCAGTTCATGTGATTTGTTTTTATTTTGTTTTGCCCTTTTCGTACTATATTATGATTGCTAATTACATTAATATTGTTTTCAGGATTGATAATGCTGTTTAAAATAATCAAAACCGTTGAAAAAGGAAAGGAAAGATTAACAATTGTTCTAAGTGGAGCATAACGGGATTTTGAGACGGCCAGGAAAAACGTTTCTTTAAAATTGCGAATAAAAAGTGACAAATTGATTGATTTTTATTATAATATCGATACCAAATCTGGTAGCTGTGATTAGAAAATAATTCAGATTATGAAAAGTAGCATTTTCGTAATTATGTTGTATTTCCACAAATTATATTTCATATTGATAACAAAACAGTACTTACAAATTTCTAAAACAATTTTTATTTTTCTTATTATTATTTTTTTTCTTATTAAGGCTCAGCAGAATTACATACACTTTACTTGAAATAATAGTATTTAAAAAAATCTATTTCCATAATTGATTACAAAATATGTAAAAGGGGTATGAAATACAAGTTTAATAGTTTTTATGCTCAATACATTATAAATTTAAACTTCACATCCAGAAAATGTATTTTCACTTCAATACGTTCTGCGTTAGGCCGTTTTACTTTACATATGTCAAAAGTAGATGACTTTACTGGGTAGTCAAAAATGTCTATTAAACCTGTTATTTTGTAGCCTATAATTAAATTTTCATCAATATTTTGATCAAAATCTGTTTGTCGGGAACCCTCACTATACGAAAACGACACTGGCTTATAAACATAAGCTGCATCATTATTATAAGCCAATATTTTGATCAAAATCTATTTGTGCGGAACCCTCACTATGCGTAAACGTCACGCTTGGCTTGTAAATATCAAATCAAAAAAATCAAATCTGACGTAATTTAAACACCAATAATCTAGATTTACTCTTAAATAACGCCGAAAGCTGTAAAATAGCTGTCAGCTACACTTTATGCATTGGCATTAGGATGGAGTACGCCTACTCCAATTTACAACTCAGGGTGAATTAATGATTCTCTTATAAATGTAACGGCATTTGTAGAGATTATATATCCACTTTTAATCAGCTATTAACAAGCTCGTTGAAGTAGAATTAGAATAGAATTAGTGTACACCAATTAAAAGCCAGTGGCATTATTCGATACTTTAATGCAGCCCGCAACATTACAAGAGAGGTGAATTTTTCGTATTAAGCAGTCGTTAACAAGCTTTGGACTTCTAAACCAGCTAGTAGTTTCACATGCAGCCAAAAGCTGGACTAGATTATTTTCAAATTCTACTTAAATGCTTTTAGTATATTTTTTCGCCATCATAAAGTCATTAGTCAGCTATGCTGTTTAATAGTGTATAATCTTTCCTTAATAAAGTCTAAAGACTCGTCCTATCCTTTAGTACATCTGCATAAAAGCTGTAGACTATAATGTGGCTTGTTTATGACCTAATTCATCGCTAATGTGCTACTTGGGCGTCCCCTGTCATATTAGGTTCTAATCGCGTCAGTGATGAAGTAAGGGTACTTATCCAATTAATTTGTCTGCCTATTCCTTCGTTCATTAAAGGCATTACGTTGTAAATTGTGTAAAACTTAGTTATAGTTTACTTGAACGAAACTGTCTGAAGATAACATAAAATTCTGAAGATAAGGAAGGTTAGGTTATCACATTAATTAAACCACCACCACGTACACCACGCACCACCACCACGACACCACACCACCACGTATTCTACATTATTTAAGGGCTGATTTTTCAATCATCTGATAACATTATTCGAAGAATAATTTTAAAATTTTGACAGTTACTTCATACAAAAACTGTCAAATGTCAATTTTATTCCTCAAATAAAAGTTACCTGGCGATGGAACAATCAGCCCTTAAGCATACACCATTAAAATAATTAATAACTATTACTTATCTTTTTTTAATAAGGAACTTTTTTTCGTTTTAGTATTTACTCGTATTTATGATTATTTGGTAACTTGGTAACAATACCATAAAATTTGTGTTGAATTGTTGATACCATCGCCTCGCGCGTGTCTAGTGAATTGTTATCAAGGGTGGTTTATTTCGTGCCAATTTTTACGCTATTTATTTTGTTTGAAAAATTCAGTTTTCTATTTTAGTTAAATGGATGATATTATTATTTTAACAGACTGATAACAACTTGTAATAACCGCTGTACAGTGAATTCCACCAAACTTTTATACCTAGAATAAGTGCTCATTTACGGAGACGCGGGGCGTCGCGCGTCGCGTTGTGTGGCACGGCCGGCACTAAATTCAAACATATTATAGCGTTGTATGAGTGCGTTTACGGAGAAGCGATTTTAGACGCGTTTGCTTGAAATGGAGCGTTTTTTGCGGCCGAGCCCGCGGCTGGCACCACTGCGTCTCACGCGGCGTTTATCGCGGCGGCGCACGCTGCGGCAACTCTCGATAAAGCGATGCCCGCGGCGGAATCTTCTGCCAGTCATATTTGGAAATTGTAGAACGCAATTATGTAATGATTAGTAATTACTAATTAATTTCATTTGCGCTCCCATCTTCCGCTAACCTAAAATTGGTCGGTTTGATTGAGTTGTTTATATTGAGGATTCGCCGCGGGCACAGCGGCGGGCACCGCCACGCTTCCCGCCCCGCGTCTCTATGAACAACGTCTTATATTGCCATACCTACGTTTGTGTTTACGCGTGCGATGATAAGTGCCGATAGACGCGCCGGCGCTCTGTAAACAGAAAATCGTACAACGCGCCGCGCGACGCCACACTGCACGCGACGTGCGACGCCCCACGTCTCCGTAAATGAGGCCTTAGTCTTATCCTGAGAAAAAAAAATGAATTTTTGACAGATTTTCCATATTAGAACTGTTAGACGTCAATTTTATTCCACGGATATAAAATACCAGACTTTGGTAAAACCTAATCGCCACTCTGTACAAACGCCAGTAGGTCAAGCTACCCGAAACTGTCAAATTTTCCCAATCAAACTTGAACCTTAATGCTTTAGCGATAAAGTTGAAAATCTAATAAAGAAATTTGACAGATTGTAGTCTGGCGTCTGTACAAAGACCATTTAAGGATTCTAACTATTTTTAGTAAAATGGATGATATTATTATTTGAACAGACTGATAACAACTTGTAATAACCGCTGTACTATTTAAATGTGATAACCTAATCGCCACTCTGTACAAAGACCATTTAAGGATTCTAATAGTCTGATTAGACCTCTACGGATTAGACAGACTCCTAAAATGGTACCTAAGACTTAAAAAAATCACAAATACATATTTTTAAATTATAACTGTAGGTACTATACATTGAATGAAGTACCCACATTTTAAATCCTAGAATACTTTATTGCTTTTATACCAGAAAATATTTTATCCCGACGTCGATTATTTACAAGAATTCCTACCCCACTACAAGAACTCGCCGAGATATACGAGGGTTGCGAACAGCTGAAGTGGATCGATTATTCCTATAATCCTATTATTCATGAAAAAACCTACACTAGCGCTGGCATCACATCACCGCTTCACATCCAAACTTATATAATTAATAGCGATGGCTGTCAGCAGTCCGGATATTAGCGTAAGCTGGTATTATCGAACTTCGACAATTTATTACAAGCTCAACTTTGATATGATGGATCTAAAAACACGGACGGGGATTGTGACTGATTCTATTACATTATACTAGCTTCTGCCCGCGGGTTCCCCCGCGTTGATGTCGGAAATTATCCGACCGGGCCAAAAAGTAGCCTTTGCCATTCTATAGGATGCCATCTATCTTCTATCCATCAGTGGTTGTTTATTTATATAGGAAATTGTATATATATAACGCATCACTGGATGGTGGCCGAGATGCGAAACATCGGATTTTCTTCATGACCCATACTTTAAATAGGTTTAAGCACTGCAGTGGGTACTCGAACGAAAAGATAATTTGTATTTAAAGTAACTTTAATAAACTAGCGATTAACAACCGAAACACACACGAGCGTCGGAAACAAACACGTGCGAATGGTACTGAGCGTCTGCCAAGACTGTGCGAGCTCGACTGTCGACTGTGGACTGTCGCAACACTCAGTCTCTGCACCAGTCCTCGCTGCATCCCCTCCACCGACGATCGTATCCAAGCGGTAGGGCTCGCTTACGTTTCCGATCACATGATTATTCGTTTACCAATCAAATTGTTAGATGGCGCTGTCCGCTGTACAGTGGGGCACCACTGTATTGCTCACTTACTGTCTACTTATCTATACAAATATATATGTATATGCCGTGAATGGATGGCAATCCATCCACGACATACATATTTGTATAGATAAGTAGACAAGAAGTATTATGCGGCCTACCCTAGTCCTAGTCCTTTCTTTGGTATTGTTTGTCGAGTCGTCTAGCTCCTTAAGTTCTAAGTTAAGCTACACGTAATGACACCTGGGGGCAATTCTCGTAATTTTAAGAACGTTCACAGTCTGATCTCAGTCTTAATCTGTCAAAAATATCTATAATGTCCCTACATTTGGACAAGTTTTTGACATTTATTTGTCGCCGAGATGAGACTGCGACTAGATTTTGAACGTTTTAACTTACGAGAATTAGCCTTCTGAATTCACTAACTGGACAGGCCCACTCAAATCTGAGTGGTACTTTCCCCAAAAGACCATTTAATTTACCCTCTCGCTCTGGGCTGAGCGGAAGGGCGTGTCAGACTTTTACTGAGTAAAACCTACCCGTGGTCCTTCAGCTGCCTGTGCCAGGGGCACGATATCTCTTTCGATCAACCCGCGGCCCTGGTAGGTATCGGCCCTAGCGGACCCCGTCAGTTAGTGCTGACATCTCTTTGAGGCGCGCGTGGAGCACAACGCGCCGTCGACCCGGGCCTGGTCCTTACCGGGCGGCGAGCTGCCCATTGCTCGGTATTTCTTCTCAGAGTAGTTTGATAGGAAACACTAACCCCTCATCAAGTTTTTAAAATATTATTGACATTTAAAGGTGTTTGTACAAAGTTACAGAAATAAAATCATTAATCACTTTATCATTTATCGTTATTGTTCAGCTGGCTTATAAAATTCATGAAACATTGGCCATAATATTTATAACCAGTGTCATACAGTTATATTATACGATGCAAATTCTGACTTCGAAATTGACGCATCAACTACGAAAAACAAGTGCCTGCCAAGCCCTTTCCAAACTATGTTGAGGTCAGCTTTCAGTCTAACCGGAAGCGACCGAAAACCAGTTTTATACATGCGATTGCCCATTTGACCTTCATAACCTGGTTACTGGGTAACACGATACCCCTGGGTAAGACTGATTGTTAGACTTTTGAGCTTCTGACGACCCGTAACGACTGTCAAAGATCTACGAGTACGCTGGGACTAAGTGCTTTCCGAGGCACGGAGGGGTCTCGAAGATTATTCTTCGTGACCCCTCCTGCCTGAAGTTTGGTCCCACATTCCAAAAAATTCTTAGTTTGTGCCATATCACTATTAAACTTGTGCTTCGTCCCAATTTACAAGTAAGTACTTTAAAGGTACAGTCAACAAAGAAAAAAGTACTTATGTGTAATAGATGGCCATCCACGAACCGACCGCGGCTAGCGTAGCTTAACCTTCGTTGGACTCGTGCGGCTGTTATTATTTAGTCACGAGTCAACTACAAAAAACTAGTCAGACAAAAGAAATGTTACTATTTGATTTGATTTGATGAGGTGACAGTCACCTCGCACGCATTATTGTACATACACAACAGGGGGGTCAACTCCGAAGCAGTATCGGCCGAATGTTCGGCCGTCTCCTACTAGGACGTTACTGTTTAGTTCGGTCGGTTGCGATCCTACACTCCTACACTCTTTCAAATATTGACTGTGGTCCCGACCCAACTGAGCCGATCCGAACGTTTTTTCGCATTTTTCAATAATATTCGGTTCGGCCATGTGTCTATCCGATCCGAACATTCGCACTTTGCACTTCGGAGTAGGCCCCCAGATTCGAATATTTATGTAAGGGACAAGCTTCCTTCTCGAGGCCCAGGCAGTAAAAGTATCAAGGAAATTAGTAGGCAATCAAAACACAGGCCTATTCAATATTCAAGGCAGAAGTTCGGAATTAAAGCAAGACACTTGTAATGTATTTAAAATGCAAAGCACTGTTAATGTATTCCGTAAATAAATCTCATCTAAAACTAATCAGATAGTGGTTCTACAGACGTTCAGGTCTCTGAAACCACTCGGTGATTTGAATAATTCCGACAGACTTAGAACTTGTGTAGGGCTATAAATATAAAAGTAAATCGCACTGAATACGAAGTGGAGTGGTTTACCTGTTACACAAACAGGTAATTTAAATCAGGGTTATTGATTCTATTTGAAAAGCTGAAGCAGTATGTAAATGCTTCTGAAAACCCACTTTTACTAATTGCGCGTTTCAACGCTAGATACCTTATACATATTTCGATATGGTATACTCCATACAGAGGGGTTTGTGGCTAAATAATAACAGCCGCACGGGTCGATCGATCAGGTTAAGCTACGCTTGCCGCGGTTGGTCTGTGGATGGGACCATCTTTACATACCGAGACCCTTCCGTGCCTCGGAAAGCACGTTAAACCGTTGGTCCCGGCTGTCATTCGTGGATCTTTGACAGTCGTTACAGGTGGTCAGTAGGTAGGTAGGTATCGTATTAACCAGTAATAGGGTTATGGAGGTCAGACAGGCAGTCGCTCCATGTAAAGTGCACTGGTATTCAGCTGCATCCGGTTAAACTGGACGCCGACCCCAACATAGGTGGGAAATGGCTAATCAGATGATGATGCACCATACACATTAATATAATATACACTACTAAAATTTTACAACTGCCCCGTTGGTCTCGTGGTCACAAGCGCGAATGCTGAACATGGGGTCCAGGGTTCGATACCCAGGTCGAGCAAAGTGTTTCTAGATTCTTCCATTAGGGATTTCTTAGTAACAGCCCGGAGTTTGGAAGTTGGCGGGGTGTTACCCCCGTGCCTCGGAAAGTTAAGCCGTTGGTTCTACACCTGATCTCTCTCCAGTGTCGACGGATTGCCGTCCCATCAAACTATGATAGTGAGGGTAGAAAGAGAGTGCACCTGTGTCAGCGCACACACTTATGTACTATAATATCTGCAGCGCCAAAGGCTCTGTTGAGATTGCCGAAATATGGTCTGGAGGACTACTACTACAATTTAAAAAACCGCATTCCGAGACATTTGCTCTAATGCACATCACACATTTACCAAAAGATTAATTGTCGATTTTTGTACATAAAGCCTCTCAGGGCACTGCAGAATACAATATTGATTTGCTGTTGAGTTAGTGAACATTAACACATAAATTGAATTAAAACTTATGAATACACAGTATGGATAAGGTATCAGGTACCTACAGTCGCCGGCACGTAACTTGACAAGAGTTGATAGTCCATCGTCGTTAGTTCCTCTCCTTTCTTTAACTTTCTTCTAAACAGACATGTTTAAGAATAAATTAATAATGACAAAGAATAAAAGTGACCATTTTTTGTTGCACTAAGTGTACAGACGCCAGCAGGTCAAGCTACCCGAATCTGTCAAATTTTCCCAATCTACCTCAATGATATAGCGATAAAGTTGAAAATCTATTAAAGAAATTTGACAGATTGTAGTAGCTTGATGTGCTGGCGTCTGTACATGCGCGAACTTACTCCCACTACCCCAAAACCTTACCAATAAATAAATTTCAGAATAATGATGTCTGTCTTTGATAAAAAAAATTAGACAGTTTCCAGACAGAATATATTACCAACTCAACCTATTTACTTTCACAATTAAAAAGACTACCCTAAAAATCTTTTCACAAATACCTAACCATATTAAATATACAAAAACAAAGGCTCCAATCTAGCAAAAGGGACGTCGCAAAAAGGGACACTCACAATTTGTGAGAGATTAACAGTTTCCATCGATCCGTCGGTACCGGCCGTTTTGAATCCAATCTGTGCAAATTGTACCGATCTATTTCGACAAAGTTACATAACAGTCCTCAATCTACGGAGGGTCGATTGTTCTCTGATGAGATTGTATAGTAATCAGCTAAGCATATTACGGTCTAATCATTGCTTTATTTCCAACTAGCTTCTGTCCGCGTATTCTTGTTCCTCCCACCCTATCGCATCGCATCGCATCGCATCGCCTGCCCGCACTGTTAGTGTTTATATACAATCCATGTGTGTTGTCTAATGGTACCCGGCCCTGACATCAAACAATGGACAAAATTGTAAACTTTTTATATGCTTGAATACGAGGCTTTTGACTAAGTTGTTTGTGTATATTGTATGTCTTTTTGTATTTGTAATGTGCGTTTTGTTTGTGCAGAATAAACAACTTTTCTTTCTTTTTTTTGTACACCGCATCGTACTGTTTGTGTGATCAAGAATCGACTGGACAGATATAATACTTCACACGCATCAGCTAATTAGCTGCTAGTGTGTCTAACCAAATAATAATAATACACACCAGTGACACGTGTCTACGACATAGGCAACTGCAACCGTCGACGCGTGTCGGTGACAGGCGTCAACGCGTAACGTACGCGTAGCGTGCCGACGACGCGTTGGTGGTTACAGTTGTCTCTGTCGTCGACGCGTGTCGGCGACAGCCGTCAACGCGTAACGTACGCGTAGCGTGCCGACGACGCGTTGGTAGTTACAGTTGTCTCTGTCGTCGACGCGTGTCGGCGACAGCCGTCAACGCGTAACGTACTCGTGGCGTGCCGACGACGCGTTGGTGGTTACAGTTGTCTCTGTCGTCGATGCGTGTCGGCGACAGCCGTCAACGCGTAACGTACTCGTGGCGTGCCAACGACGCGTTGGTGGTTGCAGTAGCCTCTGTCCCGCGTGTCGTTCGTGTGTATTATGCACATTTACTTCGTTTTCGCTTAGCGAGGGGCTTGTGGCTAAGTAATAACAGCCGCACGGGTCGATCGATCAGGTTAAGCTACGCTTGCCGCGGTTGGTCCGTGGATGGGTGACCATTTTCACAAACCAAGACCCCTCCGTGCCTCGGAAAGCACGTTAAGCCGTTGGTCCCGGCCGTCATTCGTGGATCTTTGACAGTCGTTATGGGTCGTCAGTAGCCCGAAAGTCTGACAACCAGTCTTACCAAGGGGTATCGTATTACCCAGTCACTGGGTTGTGGAGGTCAGATAGGCAGTCGCTCCATGTAAAATACTGGTATTCAGCTGCATCCGGTTTACTGGAAGCCGACCCCAACATAGTTGGGAAAAGGCTAGGCAGATGATGATGATGAGTTCGTTTTCGTTTAGCGTTCTTTTTGATTTTTTTTTTTTGTTTGCTCGTCCCCTAAGCCTCTTAGCGTAATGTTATCGCCTGTAACCTTCCTCAAGAATAGGGTATTTGCCTGGGTAAAAAAAAAAATATTTAGTCCGTCAGTTAGATTATCGAAAAATAATGGACACGATTTTTTTCTTTTGTCAATCAAACATAAGCCATAAGCGCGTTCAAAAAAACAATCTCTGCAGCTTTATTATTAGATATAGATGTCTTAGAAAATGATCTGCTTGGTTTCCTTCTACATATTTAATTATAGCCTATATACCTACTAGATTTCAGCGAAGAACCTAAGCTTGTTTTCGTCTTCTTGTAGCAGGCGTTGATTTCATTAGCTAATTTGTTAAATGTACTTAGCTGCATTTAGTAAACAGTTCGTTCGTGTTGTAAGTTTCGCTATTAATTGCTGGTTTGAACCTTTTTAATTTGTGCTTAATGGGTAATTTCACTTTTCACCTGTGTTTTCTTCAAACAAAAACATAATTATACACTACTATTGTCCATCCTGGACAGTCTATAACAAATCATCATCAATCATCATTTAAGCCGAAAGACGTCTACTGCTGCACATAGGCCTCCTCCAAGCACCTCCACTTCGACCGGTTCTGTGCTTCACGCATCCACCGGATTCCTGCGGCCTTCACAAGGTCGTCGGTCCACCTTGTGGGAAGCCTTCCAACGCTAAATCTTCCGGTACGCAGTCGCCACTCCAGAACCTTTCGGCCCCATCGGCCATCTGTTACAATTATTTATTTATTTATTTATCACATGAAATGTCTCCTTTGCCATTACAGATAAATCTAATGCGACAAAGTAACTAAAAAATATACTTAACTAAACCTTACATGCTACACAGTACGTGGCCCTTGTGAACTCACCCAGTGGTAAAACTAAAACAATGGTATAATGAAGTTGCTACAACAAATAAAACAAAACAAAAAGCGTTTTACAAAATATATACCACGCCAATTAACTAACTCGTCCATGCGCACGTAGTATTATTAATATTTTGGTTGGGTGGTCACGTCGCCAATAAAATTGTAGGTCCAAAGAAAGCCTGAACACACACGGAACGGGACGCTCATAAAATTTAAATTTCAAACGAAACTTCTCGTTCTCGCTCTGGCGAACTAAAATATAGAATGTATAGAGTGTATGGGCAGGTGGCCGAATGTACTTATGTACAGTCGACAGAGATTGGTATACAGGCAGCTGTACCAACTACTTTCTGATCTTCCTAGTGCGTGTGCTTAGTAGTTAAGTGTAAAGTATACAGGAGCAGGGAGGGTGTACACAACTGAAGTGACCGCTAGCTAGCAACGTACTGGTTTATTCGAGAGTTGGACTCGCCGTACAATATGCACACATACATAACGTTAAGTCTCATAACTTTTTTGAGTGTGTGCCTTATACAGGGTGGCAGGTACATCGACGCGCACCCTGTTACCATGGATTCAGCTCACGATTTTGAACCAATATTTTTTTTAATTGCTTTTGGGCAAAGGAAGGATTTGGGGGAGGTCTTTGCTCAGCAGTGGGACAGTACAACAAAAAAAAAACATTTTGACCGCGTGGTATTGCACTTTTTTATCAAACAGGTGATTATTTTTTTGATAACCGATGAAAAATTTCTACGCTAGGGGTCATGTAACTCATGGTTACAGGTTGCGCGTCGATATCCCTACCACCCTGTATTTCTTTTTTCATATGAATGTTTCAATGCGAGCAAAGATATTTTGTTTTCTGCCTGCATACCGAACCTTTTTTGGTGAGTGTACTCTGAAAGTTGTTTGCGGAGCTGTACAGAACTCCCCACTGGCGTTACCTGATACTCTTGACTTATAAGAAGTCAATGGATTTGGCTTTTTAACTCCCCCGTCGTGGAATGTTTCACGTTTTGCCTGTAACCTTACTCTCCGTAAGTCGTGAATCGGGTAGGATATCGATGTAGATTTTTGTATAGCATAGGCCCATGTTTATGTGGAACATTCACTTTTATTGTGCACGTTTGGGAAGAATTTACGGCAATGCTATAATAGATTTCAGTATTGTCAGCATAAAACCATGAAAATCTAAATAGAAATAGGTGTACAGTACAGCAGGAAGTACGTGCAACTACGTGAGTAGAAACTCTTTGAACTTTCGATGCTTTGAAACGAAAACAGAATATTGTTTGGATTGTCTGGCCAAGTGCGACATCAACTGACATAGTTCGTGGTCGTATAAAGTTGAAGCCCTTTATATATTTGCCGAATAATAGGTTTGTTGTTCCCTGTATAATCCTTGAATTATGAAAGAGTATTCGTGTAAAATACGTACGGTTAGCAACAACATGTCGACTAACACTGTTACTTTTACACATGATATAAATTGACACAAAATTATTCGAAACATCATATTTCAGTACTTCATATAACTCTTAGAGTTATATTTAGTTATTCTTATGTTAGCCTACGCTGTCCCACTGCTGGGCAAAGTCCTCCCTCCACTCCTTCCATCCTTCGTGAGCCCGCGCGTCCTCCTTCCAGGTTTTCATGGAACTCATCCCGCCATCTCCTACGTGGTCTGCCGCGACTTCGCCTCGCTGTCTCAGGGCATCAATTCTGTGCTATTTGGGCCCATAGTTTGTCCGGCATGAGGCAGACATATCCTGCCCAGTCACATTTAAGTTGGGCAGCCTTTTAAGACACGTCAGCTATCTTTGTTTTAGAGCGCAGTATTGAGTTTCGAACACGATCCGTTAACTTAACGCCTAGTATATTGCGGTCGATTGCTCGTTGGCTGACCTTGAGTTTAGACTTCTGGATGTTAGTCAAAGACCAAGTTTGTGCACCATAGGTTAAGACGGGAAGAATACACACGTCCATGAGCCTGCGTTTCAGTGCCATAGGCAACTCACCCTTAAATAGATCCTTCAAGGACGCTTTTCCAGGCGTTTTCCGTCCGTCTTGTGACTTCTTGATCTTGTCTCGCCTGGAAAGAGACTACTTGGCCCAAGTAAAGGTATTCCTGGACATGTTGTATTATCTCCCCGTCTACTTTTATGCTTCTAGGTGTTGTTTCGTTGCACATATGTAATGCAAATAAGGCTTGCATTGCTAAGTTATTGGATCATCCGTTCAAGTTCAGTGGCTGAGGATGACAAGAGAACAATGTCGTCGGCGAAACGTAGATCCGTCAATGCCTTTTTCCCTCCTCCTGAAGATTTCTTCAAGGGTAGGGTGAACAGTTTAGGAGATAGTGTGTCGCCCTGTTTGACTCCTTTCTCTATTTAAGCTTAGAGTTAATATTTTTTTTTATTTAACCTATCACCATTTCTTTTATCTCAATAAATCAGATTTAGAAAACTGATCGTCGTGTGCTAATCGACTCTTTTTGCCGACTGTACCAATCAAATTGAACGCCATTTCATCGATACTATGTTGGCCCGATAGCTCGGAATGTCTGCCTCAACATTATTTATAAATATGTGGTATTTTGATAAAGCAATTTGATTGGTATTGTAATCGATAAACAAACAAGGTTGACACGAAATGTCTAGACAGTCTCCATGTTATCTGACTATATGACATTCATTTTATTTCGATTTGAATCATATTATTACCTCTTATATTATATTAAAACCCCTTGTACTACTGTCTATTCACTGTTATTTTATCTCTAACAGCAACAACCCAATAGCAACCATATTGCAACTAAGATAATGATCATTGTAACTTTGACAGACATGTCAATGGCAGCAACCTTATTGTAACGGTAAAGGCCTACGCAGACCGGGACGGCATGGCAAGGGATTTTAATTTTTACTAATGGACATTCAACCGTACTGTTACAGAAATACGACATAAATTGCTATGCTTTAAAATGATACCGGTGCATTGAAAGGGACTTTATCGCACGACATTAAAAGACGCGCCACAGGCTCCCGTGGCGGGATGCCGTGGCATACTGCGGTAGGCAACGGCATGCCACGGACTCCGGCGCTCGTAGTGATATACTGCGGGGTGCGGCGGCGGGGCATGCCGTGGCAAAATGCCGCGGTATCTAAGCGGCCAGTGTGCGCTGACTCACGGCAAAATCCCTTGCCATGCCGTCCCGGTCTGCGTAGGCCTTAATAGAGAACACTGTGATTTTGACAATGATGAAAACTTAGAGGTAAAGTAACTGTGAACGGATTGTGTACCTATTGCGTTGCTGTCAAAGTTAGAATAGAAAGATAAACGAAAAATGTACCAAAACCATGTCAATATGGTAAATGTCGAAATTGACATGCCCTGATTTTGGCGTCGCCTTATTAATTTTGATGATTGATTGATGTAAAATACGTTCAAATTAGCAAAATATTATACAACTAGCTTGTGCCCGTGACTTCGTCCGCATGAAATTCCTTGTTGTAACATAAATTATATGCTATGACACACGGCAATACTATAGCCTCCTATTAGAGAAAGAATTTTCGGAATCAGGTCAGTAGTTCCCATGATAACCCCCTACATACAAACTCACACATTTTTCCCCTTTATAATATTAGTATAGAATTGTCATCTCACTCCGGTTTATGACAACAGTAGGTAAACTGAATTCAGAAAACAAGAAGAAACGCAATAGTTACCGCAGACTAAAATTTCACAAAGTTCCCCAACCATATACACTTTAAAACTAATCCCATTATGCCAGTAACATAACCTAAAAACATGTAGGTCGAACCAACATACAAGTATGTGATTTAGAAATACGAAATATACAAGTTTAGAGTCCTTTACAACCGAACTTTGTGACTTTCGATACAAACTGTGTAATATGTGACCTCAATCATGAAATATTAATTCTTGTTCGATATACTGCTTGTTTACTTTAAAAGGGTTGTGTATATATAGATCTCTACACACAAATGTATTGTTCATTTAACTATAGCGTGTTATGGTTTCAGAAACTACCATATTTTGATTTAAATTACTATGCTTCTAGTAAATTAACGTTGCGTCACGTTTAGTTATCTTTGCAATATCGTCGCTTAGGTAATAATACCGCGCAAGTTAAAGGGGATTGAAGATTTTTATATGGAGCCAGCCGATCGATTCTGTAAAAATCTCACCGTGAAAAGTAAGGTGAAGTGAACATAGAGTGCTCACTCTATGTTCACTAGTGTGTGTCAATAGTGTCAATCCCTAGAATTAGTTGGAATGACAGCTCACTCCACGCTCACTTCACCTGAGTTTTCACAGTGAGATGGTTACAGAATCGCACTGCTGGTATACCTTCTGTCGCGACATTTTGATTTGTTTTTTCAAAATAACGGCCACGCATGTGACCTATATAAATCGATAGCTGACATCAATGCAAGCAGAAAACATTATTAGACCAAACCCCGTAAAGGGTCGCGTTTCCGAGATATTAACGTCAAAGTTGATCACGTGACGTCCATATTTTATGAACTTCCTTACATCTTGTTGCATAGATGTTTGAAATAATCACTGAAAGTTTAAAATAATCAAACATCTATGCAACAAGATGTAAGCAAGTTATGAGATGTTGAGATGGGTTTATGAAAAAAAAAACAAAAGACAATGATCAAAAGTCGTACCAAAAAGTCTCATGCATCAAGATCAAAATATTATAGTAATTATTTTCATAATTTTTACCATACGCTTCGGGAATTAAATTTTTGAACAGGGAATTTAATTTAAAGTAAAAAAGTGTTGATATTTTTGTATTCCCTTTACATGACGTTCCGTTTCAAATGATATGATTAATATAACCTTGAATTTTGAAAGTGTCATGATTACATCTTTCAAAAAATATTTTAAAAATTATACTTTGCCGATTCTACATTCATTAAAAATAATTAGAATAAAATAGAATTTTTATTTAAACGATTATCATTTTTTAGAGCAATAATAGCCGTTCGTGTATGCCATGTCAAACAAAATATAGTACCCAGTTTTAGATTATTTCGATTTTTCTGAAAATCTCCGAAACCCGGGATTTGTTTACAAAAAGATTTTTTGTACGAGTTAATATGTTATGTGTAGTCTATAAAAAACAAAGTTTGACTTTGATTCAGCATGGTACGGGATTCCATACATCCATGAGCATTGTCCTTTGATAAGTTTTCACACTTTGATGTTTCGGAGAAAACAGGAGAAACAAAAACTTTTTACGGAACACAGCGTAAGTCTACTACAACAACAACAACAATATCAACACGAGATAGTATGTCGGACTGACGACTTATGCGATTGTGACACAACAAACGATTTGCGCGGTGCCAGCACTATTCGAATAACGCGCAAATCTTAATTTTTCGAGCAACGCTAAATAAATATGGATGTGTGAGAGTACGAAATAAATTATTTATTATTGAAAGAAACTTTGAACCTTGAGTTTGTTTCGCCATCTTTTTTTAGGGGTAGTCAGATACGAAATGTCAAATCCATATAGCATATAAAATATGACGTGTAGTAATGATTCCGATATCCTATTAACAAAATAAACCATTTAATTTCGTATTATTATTTAAGACTGTGGGTTCGTATTATGGAGTTATTAAATGAAGTAGTTCTGTACGAAGAAGACACAAAACACATCACCTCAAACTGTCATTTCGGGTAGACTGGGTAAAACAAACATTCCTTATGAACGACAACTACCTCTTTCATAGGGTACAAAGGATTGAACCACCCCATAACATTTTATTTGCGTTCGGATCGAGAAACAGGATGTTTTTATCATCTCGAGTCGTTTGAAAGAAATAATCAGTAAACAATGAGTCGGAAAAAGTTATTCTTTTCATCAAAGTACTTGCAAGTAAGTTGTTGTTGTTATTTTTAAGTATTAAAACAAAAACTGAACTTACTCGAGTGGCGAAGTTAAATTCAAGGCATTTATTTCAATATCAATCTGCTTAGCCATGTCCCAACTATGTTAGCGGTGGTTGGAGTCAGCTTTTAGTCTAACCGTATGCAGCTGAATACCAGTATTTTTCATGGAGTAACTGCCTAACTGACCTACACAACCCAAGTTACTAGGTAACAAGATGTCATACTTTTGGGTTTCTGACTGGCCGTAAAAAAACGGCTTCACGTGCTTTCTGAGGCGCGAGACACCCATCCACGAACAGACCGCAGCATGCGCAACTTAACCTCCGATCAACCCCGTTATAATTAAGCCACGAGCAACGATTTTGAGGCTACATTACATTACCACCTACCACAACTGTAGTGATTATTGAATCAAAATGACGTTATTTTCGCCAATCCTGTTTGTCACCATATCTGACAGCAATGGGTAAATTTCATAGCAAAATTAAATTGGAGAGTGATTAAATATTTATTTTTATGGCAATAAAATATCGCTGCGTCAAAATTATGAAGCTGCAGCGACGGCGATGTAATCAATAAGTTTTTACTAACTTATTAACTTTAATTAAAAATTGTGTGACGAACAACACCATATTTTAATAAACTAGAAAATTAACCTTTTTTTATAGATGAATTAAAGCATAATAACTTTAATTAAAACTATGGTAGTTTTAAAACTACTCTTACACCAGACAACTCCCCATTGTCCAAAACGGTGAACAAATTGTTATTGTACTATATTTTTCTAATATTTTTGTATTATAGTCCGTTCGCGTTAAGAAAATAGTTAGTCATCGTTGTCCGGCCTAGCCAGCCGGTCACAACAAATTAGAAAGCTAAGCTAAAGATCTGCCGTCAACTGCAGTGCGATTCTGTAACCATCTCACCGTGAAAAGTTAGATGAAGTGAGCGTGGAGTGAGCAGTCATTCCAACTAATGCTAGGGATTGACACTATTGACGGCTCACTCTAAGGTCACTTCACTTAACTTTTCACAGTGAGATTTTACAGAATCGATCGGCTGGTCACTGTGAACTTAGCTTTCTAATTTGTTGCGACTTAATTGGTCGAGGGGCGGGGCTAGCCCGACGGACAACTATGACTCAATATTTTCTTAACGCGAACGGACTATGGAACATTAGCACCGTAGTACAAAAGTCTGCGTAGCGGCTACGGCGTAGGCTAGTCACTGCTACGACAGCTACGCGTTCGTAGCGGTTATGTAACCGATACACTATAATCAAATTCAATAAACTTTAGAATGTTTTAAAAACATCTCTTTTTCAAGTTACTTACTAAGATAACTTAGTTAGCTTGTTACTTTTGAGAGCCTTGTTTAAACAAAGATCTCATGTTTTACGAAACTTTATCAAAGTTGCGACCATCTCTTCAGGACGTAACAGCTACTGAACTTCAGTTTTAATCACGTAACTCACATCAAATTCTTAGAACGAAGTTGCGAAGGCGCCTGCCTTCGGTCTAAGAATTTACTTGATATGAAACTCAAGGAAGAAAATAAGTAGAAAATCCAGGAGGCACTAGACATACATTATTTTCTTCCATCACGCCCCGTTATTTCTATTTTGGTCGAATTTTCTAAATAATAGTACTTATTAAAGGAAAGGTGCGAAGCGGAAAAAGGCTGCATTCACTGACAATCAATGTCAAAAACTTGTCAAAAATGTAGGAACATTCAAGGTGTGTTTGACAGATTGAGACTGAGATCAGAAGGACGATTCTCATAATTTTAAGAACGTTCAGTCTGATCTCAGTATGAATCTGTCAAAGAATTCTCGAATTTCGACAAAAAAACATTTTGACAAGTTTTTGACATTTGTTTGTCGCCGAGATGAGACTGCGACTAGATTTTGATCGTTTTTAATTACGAGAATTGACCTGCTGGTGAAGGACATAGGCTATTTTTCATCCTGTATTAAAAAATTATTAAATATAGATAGGCGATGTCACGGGCAACAATTCTATAAGTTGAACGTAATCACCTATCGACGTGTCCCAAGTTTTTGTTAATTTGTTTACCACCCCAGGGGAACTCCTCTCTCAGTCTGTCAACGAAGATATGGTGCCGTCCGAAAGTAGTGGATCCGACCAAACAAGTATCAAAAAAACAATTTTGACGGGCAAAAACACACACAAGGGGCTGTAGGCACATCCGTCAAACCGTTTTGTCGTTCATTCTTAGTTCGGATCCCGAACTAATCTTATGTCCGCAAGTGATACAGAATTATAGGCCCGTAACTTCGACCGAAACTACGGTATTCGGGCTTAGGCCCTTTGTTTCAAGTGTTCTATGAAGCGACTCACAACAACTTAACATTTCATTATTATCTTCAATTCCGTTGCGGCCATGCAGCAATTAACTACTTCAATCCCACTAACACTTTCCTAGCTATCGTATCGTAGTCTAGACTTCCAGCGAAGAAAAATATCCTGAAGAAACCTAGAATTAATGATATAAAATCACGAACACACAGTAAGCAACCGCGACGATTACAAGATTATTCTCACAAGAGAAAGAGTATTCTCCTCTTTTCCCTAACAACAAAAGGTCTTTGCGCTAAGATAATTACAAGCAGATCTTATTACATTTTACTCATTAGGTACTCAGTATATTCCTCTGTTCACATACACACACAAATTGTTCTCTTTAATATTTATTTCTAAATAATGTCTGCGGCCAAGAACACACATCCTTTGAAATCTGAATTCTATGAAATTATTTAATTAACCCAATTACATTTGAATAAAGATATAATTGGCCCGCAATTGTTGGCTCCTTTGCCAAACCTACATTAAAGAAGCCGTTACAAAGCAACAAAATCATTTTTTAATTCATGACATACCTATGCCTAAATTTAGTTGTAGGGTTTGGAAGTTTTCATTAAAAGCGGTCTTTGTTGCCAGGAGACTACGTTGCTATTAGACTGCGTTATATGTACAGACGCCAGCACATCAAGCTACTACAATCTGTCAAATTTCTTTACTAGATTTTCAACTTTATCGCTGAAGCATTAAGGTTCAAAGTTGATTGAGAAAATTTGACAGTTTCGGGTAGCTTGACCTGCTGGCGTCTGTACGTAAGCAGTGGTGACCCAGTGGTAACGGCCGCGACTTACGAGTTGTAAGTCGTAGGTTCGAACCCAGACAGGCGGTTTACTTTGTATAAATTATTGAATCACCACTGCTCTCAAAACGGTGAAGGAAAACATCGTGAGGAAACCGGCATGTCCTAGAACTAAAAATTCGAAGACATGTGACATCTACCAACCCGCACTGGGCCCGTGATTATAGACCGCTCCCCTATCGAAGAGAGGAGTCCTGTGTCCCAGCAGTGGGAATAATTTAGACTGATATGATTGTGACCGTTGCCTCTTGGTAACAAAGACCGCGTTTATTGAAAGTTCCAAACCCTAAAATTTCCTAACGACTACGTAGCTATGAGGCTGCGTTATACGAGTATGTACGTCTAATTCCGTTTCCAGATTGGTGAACCGTAACCCATTCGTTGAAACAAATTGTCATCTTACATTACATGTTTTATTGCAGGACGTATATTAGTGGTACCTTATTGGTGATGTTCTTCTGAAAGGTCTGGTGCGTAGTACTCGCAACCGACGTTCGTGTAAGACGAGATGTTGTAACATAATGTACATACTCACAGTTATCTTCATTCATTCCTCCAGGTCAGAACAAGCATTCCGTTACCGTTAGGCGCTGATCTGATTATTCCTCACGACACCAGGCCACGTTTTATCCACAATCAGTTCACAGACACAGCCCAAACTTTAACATAAGACTACGACGATTTAGTGACATCCAAGGGCATTTCACCCACATTGATTGATATCATTTTTTCCTATAAACACTATACTTTTAATACAAAATAAATAACTATAGATTTTATTGTATTTTATTAATATTTATTCTATCATGACAGTTTTGACAACGCTGTCACCATGACAACTTTTCTTTTAAATTCTTAGCGGCCTGTAACTTTTTATCGGATTATACATTCATACTTCTCCAAAATTAATCATGGCCACTAATATAATCTCAAATTCATATTTTCTACGTGATATTATTCTACGAGTTGACATGATAAATCCACGCAAAGCAAGGACCTGTTCCAGTGTCGCCTCTAAAGCGAACACATTAAATAAGCCTGATACTCCAGGGCCTCCTATCCCGCGAACACCCAGCGTGCCTCTCCTAAAGACTCCGGTACCTGACGGACTCTCCATACGCCTCTGTCCTCCGTCCTCCGTGAAGGCTTCGAGTACCAGTCGGACCACTGGCGCGCCTCGCTGGAGGACTCCGAAGACTCTCCTGTACATATTTGGCCGCGCCTCATCCGAGGGCCGCCTCAGAAGACCTTCCTGTACCTATTGGGCCGCGCCTCATCCAAGGGCCGCCTCACCTGGCGAGCTGACAGCATCCCCGCCGTGCCTGCTTCCTCCTACTGCCATGCTGCGTCCTGCTCCTGCTGCGTACCCTCCTACGGGTAGCCTCCGTGCCGCACACGCAACTGGATCTCCACCTCAACCACGTCAGCCCACCTATCGCGCATCGTCATCCATACACCCCACCTCCACATTATACACACCACTGCCATTCCACCTCCATACTTACCTTGTAAATTATTCTTTAATTGATTTCTACTTCCCTTTTTTTAATTTAATTACCTTTGACTTTAAAGTTAAGCTTTTCTTGTCACTACCCGACAATGTATGAATATAAACGAGGTAGTATGTAAGGATTGTAGCAGGTGCCTTTCTGTAGTATCTGCCTATCCCCATGGGAAGAAGGCATGAGTCTATGTGTGTGTGTTACATTTCATGTTACATTTCACCAATTTAATCGATACCCGGCAATAGAAAAGGTCGAAGTTAGTGGACATGTGCAACTAGAATTGTCTGTATATCATTACATACAAACAACAAATATTAAAAAGATTATTCCAAAGAAGCATGTAAAAAAAAAAAACATCGTAATTTGAGAGCAGTTAATAGACATTTACGTAGTTACGAGTATGCCGTTAATGAGGTGCCAGGGAAGCCACATGTGCAGAAGAAATCATTGCCAAACTGACAACACGCCAAATCCTGCATCGCGCAAGCAGAGTGTACCGCGCAACTAGCATAATAATTTATATACAACGTTCCGACATCAATTGTCGGGTAGTAGCCCACCAGACGCAACACCCGTCTGGTCGGAGGGTCCTCCTTTTCTATGGAAGATGAATGAACTTTACACCCAGTTCCTAATACCTCTATACCATAAACAAACTCGGACACAACGCCAACAGGACGTACTAGGCACTCGTGTATAGGTACAGCCGTACCTAAACCCGTAGTGTCTGGTTCGTCAAACGCTCGCTTATAGTTCCGCTGCCTCTGTCACTATGTTCGAACCCTTAGAACCTAGGTCTGATAATTTAAACATTCTCAAATACACATACACATAGTCCTCAATATCAAGCAGTGCGGATTTTTAACAGGTTGCCATTGGAATTAAAAACTATAATTTACAAGAGCCCATTTGAGTCAACACTTATAGCGTTCCTAGGAAATTTCTGAATTCTATAGACGACGACATATCCACGTTTTAAAAATTTCATTATTTTATAAGTTAATGAGAGACTGAATAATATTAGTATGTAGTAGCTTTTAATGTGATTGAATTTTATTGTTAACTAGCTGACCCGGCAAACGTTGTTTTGCCATATAAATTATTTCTAGCTGCCCGGCGCTAATTTGATCGCGTGTTGTCCTATCCTATCCCCTACCCTACTTCTACCCTACTCCTACACTACTCCTACCCTACTCCTACCCTACACCTACCCTACACCTATACTATTCAAAACCCTTAATTTAATACTTGTTTCAATTCGAGTGGACCCGAGTCTACCGTACCGAAGGGACGATCGTCAAATGTTTTACAGGAAAGTAGGTAGAACAGTTTATATGGGAAAATGAAATAGTCGTTTTTACTATCTTCCTCGCAATTTTTCCATTTTTTCTCACCGTTTAAACCTTCCCTAGACCTCCACGAACATTTCAAGACTAAGATAAGATAAATCCGTTCAGCCGTTCTCGAGTTTTAGTGAGACTAACGAACAGCAATTCATTTTTATATAATATATAGATAGATAGATAGATATAGATAGATATATATTTATTGTATCATGAATGTGTTAGTTTGATCATTTTAATGATTTCAAACACAATGTGAATTGTTCTTGAATAAATTTTGAATTTGAATACAAAAGAAATCTTAAACAAACTAAAACCATTTGTCTGTAACAGTTCGTTTCGCGTTCCCATTTCAAACTTCAGACAGTAATAATTACGTTCAAACGAAATATCCCCGCCTAGAATTCCTTACAATTCACCTCTAAAAAAGTATTGTCAAGCAAACTACAACTGAACATAACATTTCACTGTACTTAATTGAGTAAAAGGAATATAGAAACTTGAGAAGGTTGCGTCACAGCCTGACCTAAGTAGTTATCGTCTTGTATAAGCGAGAGCCAGTAATACTCCCATTCTGATAAAATAATATTCTCCTACATCGCATCGCATCGCATTCGTCGCTCGCACAGGACAGTGGACAGATAAACACGCTCCGTTGATGCCGCGAGGTGCAGTTGGTAGTACAAATAAAAGCTTGTTACCTCTACTAACGTAACAGGCAGTCGTTTCCATTTCTTTGTACTGCGATCTTTAATCCCTAATTGGATGGGAGCAGCGGTATTACTTCTAGGGTTGGATTTGAACTAAGGATTGTTGTGTCTGTTACGATTTGTTTGAAGATGTTTAGATCTGTGATTTTGTTTCCTATTTTTTATTTTTGTATCCTATGAGTGGAGGCTTGTTACTAGCAATTTTTTAATATTACATTCTTTATGTGATTGGTTTGTTAGTCTGTAAGCCTTCTTTAAAATAAAATAAATAAATAATAATAAATAAATATACATCATATAAGACTGTGTAAAACTGTGAACGTTTTTAAAATTACGAGAATTGCCCCCCTGATCTCAGTCTCAATCTGTCAAAAATACCTCTAATTCCCTACATTTTTGACATATTTTGTTTGTCGCCGAAATGCGACTGCGACTACATTTTAAACTTTTTAATTTACGAGAAATGCCCTTCTGATTTCAAAAAAATATTTCACGGGCAGATAGCTACTCGTAAAAGAAAATCACAAACTAAAGTAAACTAAACACAAAAGGGAAAAAAAAACAGAACTTCTTATACGCGGCCAAAAGGCTTCTATCTCAGCATGTCTATTGCCGAGTGCCTTGTGGTATGTTCAGTCCCACGCGGGTGGAAGTACATACATAAATTCACGGCTTTCGTTCTTTGGGGGTAGGTAGAAACTAATACTAGATTATTTTTCTTTCAGCCAATAATGTTCCCACTACTGGGACACAGGCCTCCTCTCTGTGAGAGTGGTCCGTAATCCACCACGCGGGCCCGGTGCGGGTTGGTAGATATCACATGTCTTCGAATTTTTAGTTCTAGGACGTTCCTCACGATTTTTTCCTTTACCGTTTTGAGAGCAGTTATGATGAAATAATTTACACAAAGTAAACCGCCAGGGTTCGAATCTACAACCTACGACTCAGTCGCGCGTGATGTAACCTTTTTTGAACTAAAAACAAAAAATAAAACGGAAACTGTACAGTAGGTAATTGTTTTAGTTTACAATTTGCAACCAGCAATCATTCGTGCTGCCAACTATTAATCGTCGCTTTGATAAATAAATAAACGGGTTTAGAATTTATTTAATTAATTTCAATCGGATCCCCTGCCGGGTGAATGGTCATTGAAGCACGCAAGTGGTATTATAACGGCTTAAAAGCCTTTTAATCTTCATGATAGGTATTAATTTGTTAATCAACTTGTAGGACAAATCCGGGATGAAATATTGTCCGTTGTGAAATAGTGCGGGTTTGTGCATGGCAATTTGTGGGGAATATTTTGATGTGAAATTAGTTGCAGTATTATGAGGCTACCTTGCAGTTTAATGGACTAAAGTTTAATACAATTTATTTGTTTTACCGTCTGGCGTGCGACTAATACGTGAGGGGTAATTTTTCGTAATTTAAAGAACGTCCACAGTCAAAAGGCCAATTTTCGTAATTTAAAACGTTCAAAATCTAGTCGCAGTCTCATCTCGGCGACAAACAAATGTCAAAAACTTGTCAAAATGTTTTTTTGTCGAAATTCGAGGATTTTTTGACAGATTCATACTGAGATCAGACTGAACGTTCTTAAAATTATGAGAATCGTCCTTCTGATCTCAGTCTCAATCAGTCAAACACACCTTGAATGTTCCAACATTTTTGACAAGTTTTTGACATTGATTGTCAGTGCATGCAGCCTTTTTCCGCTTCGCACCTTTCCTTTTTCATTTCTCGATGCGCGCGAAAGTTATGCCGATCTTTTCTTTTTTAATTTTCTTTTCCAATGAACTTCAAAAGCAATTTCATAGTCAGTAAAAGTTTCTTAGCTTCAATACAACTCAAATCTATCTGCTTAGCCTTTTTCCATTTATGTTGGAGTCGGCTCCAGTGTAAGCGGATGCAGCTGAATACCAATATTTTACATGGATCGACTGCCTATCTGATCTCCACAACCCATTTACTGGGTAACACGATACCCCTTGGTAAGACTGGTTGTCAGACTTTTAGGCTCTGACTACCTGTAACGTCAAAGATCTACGAATGACAACCGGAACCAACGGCTTAACATGCTTCATCATGGGGCCTCTATATGTAATGGATGGTCAGTCATCCACAAACCGATCGCAGCAAATGTAGCTAAACCTTCGATCAACCCGTGTGGCGGTTATAACCTAGACACGAGCCCCTCCCTGCAGACATCAATTAAACACGACGGTATTTTACGTATAAGGGGTAACCAATTCCGCCACATTGACTAACAAAGGTGCCAGCAGAACAGTTCAATCAATCATCTAGCCATGTCTTTAGTGCCATGTACACATGTCATGTATTCAATTAGCCGTTTCTCGTTTACATTATACCTGCATGGCTGCACGTAAAACATAATGTATGTACACCGGTAGCCAGGGACCACCGAGTAGAAATAAAAGGAGTGTTAAGTGCGCGTTAACGGTGGCAAACTACTTCGGTAAACAGTTTAGAAAGTCAAAGCAGCAACTCAAAGTAACCGGATTTTCGTGGTATGTATATTCTACATTTGAGGAGTTTGAAGGCCTGTGACTATGGATGTTGGACTTCTGCAGATTGAAACCGCACAAATGCAGTGCTCACTCACCCTGCAATAGTCATTATTCAGCAATAGTCTACGGAAGCTAGGCTTTCACTTTTCTTTACCAACTCACCACGATATATCGCAGTGGTAATCTTGCCAACACTTTACCTTCATTGCATTTATCAACGAGCATTCATTTTTTCTTCTGTGGAGACCGCGTATCGGCAAGCGTAGTATGGGACGCTCCCCGACTAGATGGACGGGCGACCTAAAGGTGGCTGGGTCGGACTGGATGCGGAAGGCGGAGGACAGGGTGTTGCGGCGTAGCCTGGGAGAGACTTGTGTCCAGCAGTGGAGTGCAATAGGCCGAGTTGATTGATAATTTTTTTCAACCAGCAAAGTCAAATAAATATAGCAGCACTCCATTCATACAACATCTGGAACAGAGACGGTTCGTTAGCATTTCCGTAAGTTAAGTCCCTGCCGCGTCTTGTGGACCACTTGGGAACTAGATTTGAGGACAAATTACAAGCGCCATTGTCAATTATTGCTTCGCTTGGTAGATTTTGGTTATAATAATTGTGTTGTAAAGTAGATGGTGGTCGTTTTGTACATCTTTGTTCAGTGGCTGTGATGATATCGTGTCTTTAAGGACTGCCTTTAAGAAGGGTTGTTTTATATTGATGTTAATGGCTTGTTTCATTTCGGCTACTCATAAAATAATATAACATCACGGCTTGTTTCCACGAAGGGTTGGGCAGATGTACACCTAAATTAGGTATACCCACATTTCGATAGTTATTTTTAAGTCAAATGTAATGGGGGCGAGTAGGAGAGTAGGGTGGCCATTGCCCAGCAGTGGGAACATTATAGGCTGATTATGCATGAAAAACACATTAAAATCCATCTTGTAATTACGAAGGTCGTGTAACGGACACCCGTCCATGTCCGCATATTGAATGGCAAAGCTATGCAGCTTAATGCAGTACAATATAACATCCGTGTTACATGCAGCCATGATAATATAATTACGTAGTCGCCATGAGCAAGCACTTTGCAGTACAAAGACGATGTGTATTTAACAGGCACTATGCTACATACACATAGTTAGCTAACACTAGTACGGGTAACGTTTCAATATTAACACAAGAAAATATGTAATAATTAGCAGAAAATCTTGCTTTTATGTCCTCACGGTGTAGGCAGAGATGTAAGTACAGGGTCAAATTAAATTATTATTATTTTTTAATTTTTATTGACAATGGGCTCACTCTTGACCTCAATCCAGCCCAGAGGCAAGGATGAGTACTACGGTGGAACGAGCTTGCCCAGAAGAAGCCTATTCACTCTCGCCTTGAAGAGATTCGGGTTGTATGAACTCGGGAAAACTCCGCAGATGTGGTGGGTTTGGTTTCACCAGTCATTTTGTAAGTCACATGTAATCTAATAGAGGATGGGTCTCTCTGCTGCCATAAACTAAAAACAAACACGGAACATGAAAACATACACAAACAACATTAAACATGATTAAAATCTTATCATAAACAGAGTGGGTTAATTGCGTAGCACACTAACAGTAGCAATGGCTTTCATTATGACAGTTCAACAACATTCATTGCGCTACTTACGTTGCTGAGCAAACCAATTTTTCGAACACATGTAGCAATGGATTAGCAATATTCTTTAAAATTGTTCAGAAGACATTGTCAATCGTAGCCACTTAAACTTTTCTTAACAAGATTGATAGAATAGAATACTTTTTATTATACCATTTAAATTACAGATACAAATGCAGAAATTTTACAAAAGGGTGACACAATGGGCGGTCTTATCGCTAAGAGCGATCTTTTAAAGTCAACCTTTGGATGGATTAAAAAGGGGAAGGAGAGACAGTTGATGTGGACTTTCAATCTAACCAAAATGTGTGTGTGTGTGTGCGTTGTTCTACTTGGAGCAACTGTCATCTAACCTCAACAAGCCAAACTATACCTCAACTTTTAATTGTATTCAGTAACTTGACAGTTGAAGGGTTACCAGATTTTGACAAAAAAAAACATAGTGAAGTGGTGCAAGAATGAACGAAATTTAATGAACTTAAATAATGTATTTGCAAAATGTAATGCAAAATTTTATATTATAATTTTAATACAGTTACAGTTTCATATGGGCGGAGGCTCAGTCGGATGTGTATGAGCTGGAGTGCGGGGTGAGGCAGGGGGGTTAAGTTCACCACGCCTCTTCAATTTGTACAGTCGCCAGCACATCAAGTTACCCCACTTTGACCTTGAACGCGTTATGAGCAACAACAGCGAGAATCGTGCGAAAGAGATGTATAGCTTTTTGTCTGTTCTTACTTGTAATATTTCGTGCTGCAGCGCGTACATGAGAGTGTGTGCGTGTGCGCGTCGTGGTGTACTTACTACTATGCGATAAGAAATGCGTAGCAGTTGGGTTGAATGAATACTTTTGACTTGAATCGAATCGAAATAGGTAATGGAATGGTAATAAAAACAGGCGGCCCGCGCAATGCCTCAAATACATACGAAAGCTTATAATCAATTTGTTTTATTGAAATGATATCTTCTTAATCCTTCATTTTTACATATTATTATTTGTTTCTATTACCTATACCTAAGTATTAAGTAGGTATTAGTATACTCATATTACCTACATTTAAACAGGTAGGTAGGTACGGTATACACCGTTACACAATTTTATTAATTATCATCAGGTAGGTATAATCCGATGTGAGAAAAACATTTTTTTTTAAATTTCAAGCAGGTTTAAATAACCTTTTGCGGGTTTTGTTACCTACTTACTGGCGGGCTGGCGGTCAACTGTTTTCGTGCGTTCCTTGCTCTCCTATTCTAAGTATTTTTACGAAATTTAATGCTGAAAACCCATAACACAATTGCGTGAAATTTTGAAAAAAAATATGGATACTTACCCCGTCACGAACCTGTGTAAGGTTTAGCCAATTAATTATACCTATCAAGTCTCTTGTCTGCCGCCGGCCGTGTTTGAGATTAACGTTACGTCCGCGACACAATTTTTTTACTAAAATAATAAGTTTGAACTTAGTAACGGAATTATCTATACCTACCGAAGTTTGCTTTTACATGCAAGTTCTAAGTAATAAGATACGATTTCGAAGATTATGAATTTTCAAATAAAATTCTAATCTATTATTATCGTTATTTCATCATCATCATCAGCCTATAGCAGTCCACTGCTAGACCGATGTCCAGCCGTGGACTATGCCGTCTCTCCTATTGCACGCCATTCAACTGGATTTTCGGAAAGAAAAGGCCATGGGTTCTCGTAGGAACCTATTTCTATGGGAACTCGAGCGGGGTCTTTTACAAAAAGGACAGTGACGTTTTCAACCGACTACAAAAAAGGAGGAGGTTCTCAATCAGACTGTATTTTTTTATGTTTGTTACCTCAGAACTCCGTTATTTATAAGCCGATTTGCAAAATTCTTTTTTATTTGTAAGGATATACTTTCAGGTTGGTCCCATAGAAATTTCATCAAAAACGGTTCAGTAGTTTGTTTACTATTTGTTTACTGGTAAAAGTTACAACTTAAAAGTGAAAAATAAAAACTTTTTTGGTGGCGAACAACGAAAATGCGAACCCAGCGATACCGACTTTCGAAATTAAAGTTATTTTTCACTTTGTAGTGTCTTTTTTGGAAGTCAGTTGTTTTTTTTTTCTCAAAAAAGTTTTTATTTTCACTTTTGAGTTGTAAATTTTACCAGTAAACAAATAGTAACCAAACTAAGTACTAAAAAGTTTTTTTGAGTAAATAAATGTGGCGTCGTCGGGGCCCCGTATAATAGATTCTATACGGCGCTAGCTCCCCCGTGCTTTCGGCGCCTTAGCTACACAACCGATCATCATGGAATTTTGCATACCTACCTATCAGAAAAGGACATAGGAATAGGATAGGTTACTACGGGAACGCGTGTGAAAGCGCGAAAAAATCTCAAAATAAAATGCGGAATAAAATAATCTTAATCTTTTTATTTAATATACCTAATTGAAAACTAAAAAAAACAAATACCTACTCTAAAATTAAATATACTTACCTACAATAAAATTTATAAAACCAAACTATACAATGGATTAAAAATAAGTAGATAATATTTCTTTTTTAGACGCTTTTATTTTTAGAAAGAAAGAAAATACGTTTATTTGCGGTAAACATGACGCGAAAAGGAACATAAACAAAAAAAAAAAACAATTATTAGTATTAGTTTTATTAATATTTGTAACATTAATTATACAGTTACATCTGTCACCAATGGTTGCCAAGCAAAATCAAATGCTGCCGCCAAACAAAAGTAAGCTTTTACCTAGATTAATATAATTGGACTGGGTTGTATAAGACCCGGTACCCACAGGCGGCACGGCACGACAATTTCATTGATATGTCACAGCCTGCTTTGGCATCCTTCGGGACGTTCTGGCATGCCGTGGCATCCCGAAATGTGAATGCTAACCATGATAAAATAAGATCCCAAATCATTTGCGCTAATCCCTTGTCGTGCCATGCCGCCAGTGGGTGACGGCCCTAACTTAAATTATAACCAACAATTAGTAGGTAATGGAAAAATGCTCAAGAATATAACAATGGTGAATACCTTTATTTTGATAAATAAAATAATTACAATATTACAATACAACTTATGGATTGTAAAACTGTGCTACTATTTAATGTGAAAGTTTCTGAGAATGGATGGCTGAATACATAGGATAGGTTCGTACGGAAACCCGGGTGATTGAAGTGCATTATTTACTAGTGCCGTATCATCTAATGGTAAGTTTAGGCTACGACACTATACGCCGTGCACAGTGTCTCTGTGTGTGAACACTTATAAACTCAACGAATACCTACACCTTGCGACACCGAGTGTCTAAGTGTTCAGACACGGTGTCAGACATTGAGTGTACTGCCTATAGTGTTGTAGACTAAACTAAGTTCGATCGGGTCTTATTAGCGCGAAGAATATGACATGACCTAAAAGAGCCCAAACTTGACCTCAGAAATACGCAAGATCGGCCTTTCAGTTGTTATGAAATATAACTACTTACATGGGAGCGTAAATCGTTGCCAAACCAATATGTTATTATTAAATGATAAATAAAAAGTTATTTACATAAATAAAACTCTAATAACTATAGATACCTACTGTAAAATTGTAATAACATAACAATACAAATATAAGCAGATATAGGTATTTATTCAGGCCATGGCAGGCGGATGACGTCATCCTGTGCCGCGAACCACGCCTGCACCACCCTGCAGGTGTGCACGCGGCACGGCGGCAGTTGTCTTCCGGCTTCCCCAAGGCGGGCTGTGTCCATTGAAATCTAAAACAAAGAAAATTTTGTCAATTTAATACTTACCTAGGATTCCTTAGTATGACAAATAGTAGGTACGGGCCAATTTAACTATTATCTGCATTCGCGATTTATTTGCAGATAATGTAAACAAATATGAGTTTATGGAAAAATAACTTTAATTCCTACATCATAAAGTTTAGTTTACGTTAGAACTTCAAACATTTTTATAACTGCTAGTCTAGTAGTGCTAGTCACTCTGAAATCAACCTAATTCCCATTGGAATAAAATCGATATTTGTTTAACTTGAAATCAATTTGAAGCATTAGTTGAATAGACTTTAAATGAGTACGGGACGGTTAAAAAATCTTCAAAATATAAAGATAAACAAATTTGTCGAATTGAGAACTTCCACCCTTGTTGAGGTAGATTGTAAAGAACTGAAGATTTATCTAATACATCATCTGCCTAGCCTTTTCCCAACTATGTTGGGGTCGGCTTCCAGTCTAACCGGATGCAGCTGAATACCAGTATTTTACATGGAGCGACTGCCTATCTGACCTCCACAACCCAGTTACTGGGTAATACGACACCCCTTGGTAAGACTGGTTGTCAGACTTTCGGGCTTCTGACTACCCGTAACGACTGTCAAGGATCCCCGAATGACAGCCGGGACCAACGGCTTAACGTGCTTTCCGAGGCACGGAGGGGTCTCGGTATGTAAAGATGGTCACCCATCCACAGACCAACCGCGGCAAGCGTAGCTTAACCTGACCGATCGACCTGTGCGGCTGTTATTATTTAGCCACGGGCCCCTCTCCACGGGACCTGTGCGGCTGTTATTATTTAGTCACGGAAGATTTATCTAATACATAGTAGGTAATAATGTGAGCGCCGAGCGCCCTTCCAACTACCTACCTACATTTCTATTAGGTAGTAAGTAGGTATCATTTATTTTAATCAATTTTGTTATTCACTTTTTAAGAAAACCATATTTTATGAGTGATGAATAAGTTGAGGTGATATTTATGATTACAAGCTACACATGGACTTACGCTGTACGAAGTTGATGTTATTCGTGTGGTCAGAAAAGGATCGGCAGAGTGTGCGGCGTCTGCCGCCCGGTTGGCGGCGATGGGCTCCTATGGTTCCTCTTTCTTCCCACCGCCAGCCAGAGAGAAGCCAGAAGTAAACAGATTTTTTCTGGAACGAAACAAATAGCTATAGTGTATTTGCCCATAATTACTCAATTACTATGCAAAGATGTATTAATACTTATAATTCCCTACAATAATAGCTTACATAAAGTGATTAAGTTATTTATTTACACACTAACATCGCTACCATTACAGGGTTACACCCAATGCGATAGCGTGGTAACTAGATTCTAACTAAGCAGGGGCTGCAGTCTCGACATTCATAGCGATCGCTTTACGACCGAATTCGGTCGCCAAGCCCTGTCACTCCATACATTACACCTGTCAATCCGGGACTTAGCGAGTTGCGACCGAATTTGGTCGTAAAGAGATCGATATGATGGTATTTTAAAATTATTTTTAAATTATTAGTAATTAAGTAAAATTAAGGTGTAATTTTATGTGTAAACGTAATTTAATTGCATAAATACTCAGGATTATTGTTTTCCTGTTCATAGAAAGAGTAATACACAGTGTTTGTTACACACCGGTACCGGTAACCTAAAACCAACAGCTGACGTTCGTACTGCGGAATAAAACGGGGAGTATTTGTTTACTTTTACTTTATAATAGCACACAATCGTTATTGTAACTCTGTTACATATATCCTCGTGACCTCTTAGCATAAATAGTTCGCTGATTTAGACCTCTGCATTGGGTCTAGATCGCATTGTTTACATCATAGAAAACGAAACTTAGCAAAGATTTTGTTATTCCCATTGTGATCCTTAAGATAATACACAAGAATAAAAAGGTTCATGATCTTTATTTTTGCATTGCTGTTATACCTACTGTAATATTTAAACAAAAAATAACTTTAAAATCTAGGCAACCTACCCACATAAAGAAAAGTAAAATTCGTAAGGCAATAAAATCATCCAAATTTGATAATATTACCTTACTTACTGAATTGGCTTGAGCTGTTTTCAACCCCAACCTAATTTCTTCACTGAACTACGCTAACATCTTTCATTTTCCCTTTCATTTCCAACTTTATTTTATTTGTCTCCTACTTTTTCTCACCGTTTCTCTATTCTACTTTCAGTAACTAATCCTGAAACCATGCCTGTGATGACCCGTAAGGCTACTGCTCAGGAGATCGACCTTAAATTGAGAACGGCCCTCCAAAAACTTGAAGCAAAGAAACTCCAATATGACCAATTGCTACTGGAGAATGATGAAAGTGAGGAGCAGTTCAAGAAAATTGTTGACAAAAACTCAAGCCTTAAACGGGAGCTAGTAGACCTACATCAACAATATCTGAATGTTGTTGATGAACGCGACCAATTGAAGGTGGTCACGGATGGTTTCAACAACTGTAGTCTTTTGTATGAGGAGGCTTTAAGCAAAGTTAGGGACCTAGAAGATGAATTATTTCATGCTAATAGTCGCGTTAACCAGTTAGGAAAACAAATAGAATGTAATCAGGTTAAAGAAAAAAACCATTTATATAATGAATTGTTAAATAGTAATTGTAACCCTCATTCCATAACAACTATTGACCTTACTGAAGATTCCTTGCTGAAACAGAATTATAATTATAGTTATAAAGTTAGTCATAACAAAATGAAAAAATATGCAAGAATGAATAGAATAATTAAAAAATGTAATCAATTTAGGAAACAACAGAAGCACTTTTCCAAAAATATTCCACTGAGGAAAGAACGTGTTGATCTAATAAATAAATTAAACAATCAGCAAATTAAATTAGAAGACAGCAGAAAAATCTATGAAATTGATACACAGCGCTTACAGTCTGACATACAGGTACTTGAGGGCACACTTAGTTCCCTTTACATTAAATACGTGGGTTCTCAGAACCAAATTAAAGAACATATTCTTGCTGCTAGTGAGTTAGTTATGTGTCAGTGTACTTGTCAGGTTTTAAACCCTGTTGTTGTCCAGCCTGAGGCAACGAAGGACCCGTCCCAGACTGAGAGTTTGTCTCAAGACTGTAACCTTAACCAAGACGTACCTAATATAGTGCAAGATCTATCTCAAGTAGTACAGCTTGAGACTGGTATTTGTCCATCTTTCAGTAGTCATGATTCAGTTATGTTCTCAGATCGTATAGGAAGAGGTTTAGGTAAATTAATTAGTGACAACCTGAGTTATTCTACTCAAAATTATTGTATGCCAGGGTCAACCTACAAACAAATAATGACATCAGTAACAGGAAATATATTTAATCCTAAAACCAACATTACTGTATTTGTAGGTAACAGTTCTAATGTCAAAAAATATTAAATCACTGACTGTGTAACTGAGTTGTTAAAGTTAAATTGTAGAAAAGTAATATTGTGTGCTTTCCCATATTTTAAGAAATTAACAACTAGACAGAACAATTATATTCATATGCTTAATAAGCATAATTGCACTTTTTAGCTAGTCATTACAGTGTCAAGCTTGTATATTTTGACACCAACAGTTTTGTGGAATCTTTAAAGTCGACTAGCTAGGGATACTGTGTATCTGCCTGTTAGCTTTAGACAAATAATAGCAAGGCTATTAGCTTCTTACATAAACTCAGACATAAGTAGTATGTCGAAGTCTTGTATTATTAACACCATAACAGTTAGTAATAATACTAATAGTAAGGTGGCTGACCTAAATAAGTGTAGCTCAAATGCTATAAATATTTATACAAATTGTACGAAGGAGGTTCCATTTCCCTTAAGCACTATGAGCTCACTGCCTGGTGATGACATTGAAGTCTTGGGATTAACTCCGAATAATCATTTAAACTAGTTTGTAAGACAACAGAAGATACCAGTAATAATATTCTTATACATATCAACAACAAGGTATCTTCTTGCTATAAATTAAGTAAATATCAAAAAGGAGATCAGCAGAATGCCTTGAAACTATTTCATCAAAATATTCAAGGTATGTCTTCCAAATTATTAGAAATTCAAATGTTTTTGGAAAAAACAAAGTTTGACATTGTTTGTTGTAGGTACTGAACATTGGTTAAAGGATTACCAAATGCTAATAAATTAGTTATGAGAACTATAATGTTGGCAGTTGTTTTAATCGTAAATCTATGCTGCGTGGAGGTTCTATAATCTTAATTAAAAATTGTTTAAAATCCAAAACAACGAAATGACATAGTGGGTTTATCGATTGAACATTGCATCGAACTGTCCTGTGTTGAGCTTGATAAGCATGTTGTAGTGTGCGTTTACAGACCCCATAATTATCAGAACTTTTCGTTATTTGAGTCAATAATGGAAGATGTCCTAGCGAAACTTGATGTCGAGACTGCAGCCCCTGGGGCCCGCTGGGCACGAGAACACATTTGACCCAGCAATGTTTCAACGGACAAAAAGAAAGTGCGTACCTAATTGCTTAGATATTTACTTTAAAATCCAATCACTACCTACTGGATTAACTTTTGTTTAGAATGGTTCATGACTAAACGGAATCAAAAACAATAGTTCATCGAATTCTCTTTACATATATAAAACTCTGAATTTACGCTTTACGCTTGGAACAGCGCGTAGCGCTAACTATATTTCGAAAATTCTGTAGAAAAACACCATTGACACATGTTTTCATAGCCTTTCTTTAGTTTAATTCAAAAATTATGATTACAAAAAATATTACTCACCGTCACCGTTATGCCCGTCTGCCGACAAATATCTATCACCCGGCATCCACTCAATCGAAGCATTATGATGCGCCCTCCTTGAATTTGCGTCAACTGAGGTGCCACAATATTATATTTATAAAATGTTTTAAGAAATTTCACAGCACAGCACACAGTACGATTTTATATCACAGAACATAAATACCCTAACGAACGGGTTTCAAATACGTACGCATAGATAAGGATCAAGCGCAACTGACGTAAACGAACGATGTGACTTTCGTTTAATTTCGTAAAGGATCGGGAGAACTCGGAAGCAGCGGCGGGCGCGCAGGGGCGAGTGGGTGTGGCTTATTCCTATTGGGGCATGTTACATTGTCAATAATATCACGATACCGTGGTAATATTGATGGTATAATAGGCCGTATTACGGTATCGTGCTCAATAATTGCGATATCGCGATATTAGTATCGTGATAATATTGACAAATGTGACATTCCCCAGTGAAACATGATGATTGGCTCCCAATTATTAGTATGTGCAACCATTGGGCAATTTTAAAAACGTTGAAAACTCCACCAATCATGCCGAGGATACTTTCTTTCTAACACTCCACGGCGCGTCGTAGTTATATTTATGTATAGAGTTTACGTTGATGTGCTGGCGTCTGTACATAAACCGGCTAATTGGTGAGCTTAGCAGCACTTTGGTGCTGCTGTTGGGTGTCATATTGATAACGTTTGTTTGAATAATATTAGTTATGCGGATGACATGGTGCTGCTAAGCCCTTCGGTCGGCGCTTTGAGGAAACTGGTGGCTATTTGTGAGTCCTATGCAGTGTCCCATGGGCTCAAGTACAATGTTGGGAAGAGCGAACTTATTATGTTTAAAGCGAGTGCCTTTAGCTATTCTGATATTCCTGGTGTCTCGCTCTATGGCACTCCTTTAGCTTGGGTGACTAAGTTTAAGTACTTGGGTCATTGGGTCACTGATGATCTTAAGGACAATATGGATATGGAGAGGGAGCGCAGGTCGTTGGCTGTTCGATGTAACATGCTGGTTCGAAGATTTGCACGTTGTACAAATCAAGTTAAAGTCCCTCTTTTCAAAGCTTTCTGTTAGTCTTTCTAAACGTGCAGTCTTTGGACCCGTTTTACGCAGAGGACGTACAGCGATTTGCGTGTCCAATATAGTAACGCGTTTAGGATACTGTTGGGGCTGTCGTGGCGTTGTAGTGTGTCCACAATGTTTGCTGACGCGCGCACAGACGATTTTTACGCCATAATAAGAAAAATGACCGCGCGAAATTAAACCATTTTTATCATTCGTTCTTTACGCAAAAACGTTGCCCCACACTACTCCTGTATCGTGGGTGCGTTTACACAAACAGCCGGACCCGGAACAACTACCTGTATGCCTACAGGTAGTTGTCCCGAGGCTGGCTGTTTATATACAAATATTTGTTCCGTGCGGGAATCGAACCCGCGACACGCAGCGCCGTCGATCGCTAAGCCACTGCGCCAACCGTGTCGTTTTTAAAAGGGTGAAACCCGGACACTTTTGTTTTCAGGGGAATCCCAATTTTTTTAAAGATAAGCGATAAGTTGAAATAAATCTTAGTTAAAAATTCATTCATAATAACCCGCATTCAAGAAGGCAAGGCAAAATAGTCGACGATCGCGTGTTTTCGCTATTCACGCAGCAATGGACGAAAGAAAGAAACTTGCTAAACATACAGACGTTTCTTCTCTGATCAAAATCAAGTATAATTTCAAAGACCTGAGTTGTTCCGACTTTTACAAATTCTTGTTGGAAAAGAAAGACATTTTAGCGAAAATTGAGAATACTGAAAAATAACAAAATAAGTTTAAAAAAATTTATCTCGTTAAAATTAAAAGTTTTAGTATATACTTATTTAAGTTTAGTTTTAGCAGTAATTTAAAATTAACAAATAGGGATTTTTGGCTACCTACCTAACTAGATGACTGAAAATATCATTGGTGTAGTTTATTCTAAAATTATAAAGCATATGGTTAGTAAGTTATTAGTAGTAATAAATAATAATTTGATTGATGCCAAAAAGAAGTGTTTCTAATTATTTGTATTACCATATTACCTCAGAAAGAGTGTTTAATTTTATAAAAAAATGTATTACTTGTTGCGGTTACAAACGTAGGCACCTAATTCGATTTGAATAACAGGCTGTATAAATGAATAAAAATTTAAAAATTATAACGATGTTTTTATTTTTGTTGCAAAAAATATTTTTTCAGAGGTGTCCGGGGAAAAACCCATATTTCGCGCAAATGTCCGGGATTTTTGCCGTGGTTATCAGGCGTCGACAATTTAGGTGATGGCAGCCCTAAGTATAAGCCATACTGATACTCTCAGTTAAGTCCAGCCGATCCATTCTGTAAAAATCTCACCGTGAAACGTTAGGTGAAGTGAGCTTAGAGTGAGCTGTCAATAGTGTCAATCCCTAGCATTTGTTGGAATGACAGCTCACTCCACGCTCACTTCACCTAAGTTTTCAGGGTGAGAAGAATCGCACTGCAGTTAGAAATAGAAAAATATTTATTGTCCAGGTAATACAATAAGCGGGTTCACGGGTTTACAGTAAGTTAAAACGAAATGAGTGGCTTAAAATATTACCTACAGCTAGGTTACAATATGTTATTTGCTGGTGAGTCCCAAACTAGACTAGTCCCAAACTAGTTGTCAGAGTATTTCACTACCATTAACGACTGACATCGCCGAAGGCTCACACGTGTCACACAAAATGTGTCTAGACATTTTGTGTGACACGTGTGAGCCTTCGGTGTAGGAGATAGTTTAATTGACATGACATGATTGTATAAGGGGGGCTTGTGGCTAATTTATAACAGCCGCACGGGTTGATCGATCAGGTTAAGCTACGCTTGCCGCGGTTGGTCCATGGATGGGTGATCATCTGTACTTAACAAGACCCCTCCGTGCTCGGAATTCACGTAAAGCCGTTGGTCCCGGCTGTCATTCGTGGATCTTTGACAGTCGATACGGGTCGTCAGAAGCCTGAAAGTGTGAGAACCAGTCTTATCAAGGGGTATCGTATTACCCAGTAACTGGGTTGTGGAGGTTAGATAGGCAGTCGCTTCATGTAAAATACTGGTATTCAGCTGCATCCGGTTAGACTAGAGGCCGACCCCAACGTAGTTGGGAAAAGGCTGGGCAGATGATTATGATCATCTAAACACAAAAAACAATACAAAAATAATAAAAAAAAAAACTAAACAAAACACAAATCACACACACACACCCTCCCTCACACACACACAAACACACCCCCACACCACACATACTCAATGTATGTGTAAGTTATGTTAACAGCAAACCAACATTTATATTTTGCAGTGCCTTGACAGGATCCATTTACAATAACCGAACCTAATTTATTGTAAAATATGTGATATGCATGAGAGCAAATAAATAAATAATGCCTCATACGAAGTCTCTCTTTAAAGCTTGCAGTATTTTAGAACAATATACTGTGTTCTGTTTTTAACAAGCTGCTTATTAGCAGACAACTAGTTTGCAACGCGCTACAAAAGCAAGAGAAAACGACTATCAAGACTATCAGTTCGGCGCGTGCGCTCCTACCGTGCGAACGCGACACCTGTGACGCGACTAATTATTGACTGTTATTAGTATTGAATATTAACCAGTCGTGATGGTGCAGTGCAAGTCATGTAAACTGTCGCTGGCCCGAGTGAAAAGCGACAGTCTTACAAAGTGTAATGGTGATTGTGGAGGTGTCTTCCATAAAAAATGTGTTGCAAAAATCAAGGCATTCAGTGACACCGGTTTATGCGATGAATGCCAAACCACGCCGCAGATTCGCCAGCCAAACATAGAAGTCGACATGTCTCGAACGACACCGGAAAAACTGTTAGCCGAAGTTAATGAAAAGCTAACAATAGTGTTCAATATGAAAAAAACTCTTGAGGCGATGTCGGACGACATAAGCTTTTACGCTGAACAGTACCAGGAACTGATTGAAGAGAAGGAAAAAACAGACAGAAAGATTAAAGCATTGGAACATAATTACGTTCATTTGGAAACCTGTAATAAGGCACTGGAAGAAAGGATAGTTTACTTGGAGATACGTGAGAAAGAAAAAAATGTAGAAATATTTGGATTAGAGGAACAGCAAAATGAGAATCTAGAGAGCGCAGTAAAAACTATAGCAAGCAAGTTAGGAGTAGAAGGTGGATTGATATGTGAGGTAAAGAGGGTGGGTGAAGAAATAAAAGCCGAGAAGTCGCAGCGCGAGAAAAAGCCACGCCCGGTGGTCATCACGTTGGCTACGCGTGTTAGCCGCGACAAATGGATAGCTACAAGAAAATCCCACCAGCTAACAAATGATGATATTTTTGCTAGCGGAAATAGACAACGAATCTATATAAATGAGGATCTCACCAAACATATGCGCAACCTGCTATGGACGGCTAAGAACGAGCTAAAGCAAACATTTAAATACATTTGGATACAGAACGGTAAGGTGCTTATAAGGAAGGATGATCCGAATGACAACAAAATTAAATCAATTCGCACACTTAGCGACATTAGTGCCTACGCAGTAAAAAAATGACGTATTTGTATCACAGAGCTGTCATAATCGTGAGTGTCCCTTATTGCAAAATTCGATAACCATGCTTCACACGTAACATGTAACATTGAATACAATAAATACATATGTACAAATAGCTGGCAGGATGATTTACTACAACGTGATAACAATCTGAATATTATGCATTTGAACATAAGATCACTCAGAAAAAACTTTAATCAACTACAAGTATTAATAGACATTTGCAGGGAAAAACTGGATATTATTGCATTAACAGAGATTAACATCAGACAACATGAGCTGTGTTTGTACAACTTGGAAGGATATGACACATACATAAATGCAAGGGAAACTAAAAGGGGAGGCGGGATTTTAGTGTATGTAAACAACAAGTTAAATTTTACTGCCACTACAATTAAATCTAATTACTATGAGATGATACACGGGCAGCTTTTCCAAGATGGAAGCAAAACTATTCATATTTTGGCGATATACAGGCCGCCAAATACAAACAGACATGGTTTTATTGAAGAACTGCATAGATTATTATCCAGGATTCCTTTAGGGTGTGACGTGATTGTGATTGGTGATACAAACATAGATCTGTTGTGTAAAACCGGCTTAAGTAGCGTAATCAATAACTACACAAATAATATGAGCGAGTTGGGCTTGGAATGTGCTATCCGTGACGTAACGCGAGAGGAAATGTACGGCGACACAGTGACGCGGTCGTGCATCGACCATGTGTGGGTTCGAACTCAACGTGCAATATCCGCGTATGTGTTGACTGTAAAGATTTCAGATCATTATGTTGTAGGTGTGCGTCTCGATAGTAAATTGGTCTTGGAGGGTGTTCCGAGTACATTGAAAACTTATAGGACTAGTATTTGTGATAAAAAGGTATTAGAAAAACTTGAAAATGTTCCATGGAATGATCTGTTAAAGTGTGAATGTCCAATAGACCTATATAACAGATTAAGCTCAATTTTTTCTGATGTTTATAATGAAGCTAAAAGCGAAGTATTGGTGCGCATTAAAAGGAAAAGTAAACCTTGGATCACACAAAAGCTTAAGAAAATTATAGGTATTAGGGATAGGTTGTTTAGAAATTGTAAAAATAAACAAGAGGATATGAATTTGCGTAGACAATATAATAGATTTAGAAATAAAGTAAATAAATGTATAAATAAAGCGAAAAATAAATACCGTCAAGAAGAAATAAAAAAATGTAAAAAGAATATTAGAAAGATTTGGAACAAAATTAATTCATGGATAGGAAATGAAAAAAGAAGTGTAGATGCTGTTATTTTAAAATACTTGGGAAAACTAGAATGTTCAGTTGAGAGTATATGTAATAAATTTTCAACAACATTTACCAAAGAAATATTGGATATAAAACATGCCTGTAGTCATAGGTTTCTGGAAAGATCTAGCTATGTTAAGGCCGGAAATGTGTCACTACGGTTTCAGAAAGCTTATCCAATAGATATAGATAAAATAATAACCTTGCTAAGTTGTGATAAGTCTGAAGGAGTAGATAAAATTAGAGTTAAAGAAATTAAAATATTAAAAGCTAAGTTGAGCCCTGTTATTGCTTTATTTATTAACTTATGTGTTGAAAAGGGGCTATACCCCGAGAAACTAAAAACAGCATTAATTAGACCTATTTTTAAACAAGGTGTACATACTGATTACGTGAACTATAGGCCAATAGCCTTATTGTCAGTTATAAATAAAATAGTAGAAAAGTTTATTGTGAATCAGGTAAGTGTTTTCTTGGAAAAACACAATATTCTGACAAATGCGCAACATGGTTTCCGACGTGGACGGAGCACGGCGACGGCCTTGGCGCAGTTCGCGGACGACGTCAATGAGTGTTTGGGTCAGAGAAAGCAGGTGGTGGTGGTCTACATTGATTTCAAAAAAGCTTTTGATACCTTGGAACACCACCAGCTGCTTCAAGCCATGGAGGAGTGCGGGGTCGCGGGACCACTGAACAGGTGGTTCCGTGCCTACCTCACAGACCGGACACTGCGAACGGTCATTGACGGCGTCGTCGGAGAGTCCAGACACGTCACGTGTGGTGTGCCAACCGGATCCGTGTTTGGTCCCGTCGGATACATCATGCATGTCAACAGCATGTGCAATGTGATTCGTAATTGCCGTATATATATGTATGCTGATGATACTTGTCTAGTTTATGCAGATAAAGATTTAAATCTAATTGAAAGTAACATTCAGGAGGATTTTACTAATATCATCAAATGGGCTCACGACAATGGCATCATAATCAATATCAATAAAACCAAATGTATGCGTATACGGTCTCCTTATCTTAAAAAGATCGAACGTTTGCCGCGCATAGTGGGGCATAGCTATGAGTGTCTGCACAGTGGTGGACTGGCGATGTGTGAGTGTGCGAACATTGAGGTGGTGGAGGAATACAGGTACCTGGGTTTAGTCATAGACAACAGCTTCTCATGGAAAGCACACATTATACACCTATGTGACAAACTCAGGTATGTACTTGTAAAATTCCACCACCTTAGTTTTGTGCTGGATAGGGCAACATTGTACATGGTCTACTATGCGTTGGTGGACTCACTGCTTTCTTATGGGCTGGCGTGCTATGGTAACACATTTAAAACATATTTGGATAAAATAAAAAAATTGCAAATCAGATTCATGAAACTTTTAGTAGATAAAAACACAAAAAACCGTTGCAAAAGTAGTGATTACGAAGACTTATTTTTGGAATGTAAAATGCTGCCGGTGCATGAGAGGGTAGTGTTGTCAGTAGCCTTAGAACAGTATTGCAGCAATGAATTTAAAAACAATATTATACGCACAAGATCTCAAAGGAACAATAATATGAGAAGATTTGTAGTGCCCACTTGTAATAATTATTATGGTCGAAGGTGTAGAAATTTTTTGGTCCCAACTATTTTTAATAACCTTCCAGTCGATATAAACAGTGGTATCACAAAAACCGCCTTTAAAAATAAAGTACATAAGTACCTCTTAAATATTTTTTGTCAAAACCTCACTGTAGACAATAGCTAGAAGAATAAAAAATAAATAAAAATAAAGCTGTATGTCTGTCTTCTTGTTTTCTAAATTTAAGAAATAGGTAAAGGAATAGTCTTATTAACTTTTATGTGAAAAAGTGTCATTATAAATATAGATACGGTTTGAATTCATTTATTTCTAAAGATTACAAATCACTCAATCAATTCATTACATTGTTATGTTGTCCAGGAGTAGTATGAGCTTGTAGTGTTAACATTACGAACATAAGAAGGTAATTGTTAAACGTTTTAAAAAGTTTTGTGAGTCTACCGCGCTGTACGGCGCGATAATGCGGTCGTCGTGCGGTGACTCGTTTTCTTTGTTTTGCGTTTGAAACCTAAAGACTCGTTTACACTAGAAGCAAATTAATTATGTTAGTTAAATTAGTTAAGTTTTGTGTTAAATTAGTTATTTTATTGTATTTTATTACCCTTTACGATTTTGTTTTTTATTGGTCTTTGTATTTGTTTTTTTTTATATCTTTTGATAGTGAGTTCTATAGGTAATATATGTGCAAAGAAAAAAAGGAGCTACATCTGCCAACAAACTGCTTTGCAGTTTGGCGGAGGTAATATGTATATGTTAAAATTTGTTATGTGAATAAACACTTTTCATTTCAAAAAAAAAAAACGAAGCAAAATAACGTATAACTTTACTTTAATAGCTACGCTTAATGCTACCTTATTAACGGATTGTTTAAACATTCTGAACTACTTATCATTTTTGTATTTTTGAAATCATGTTTCATGTTAGACTTTCATTATTATTATTATTTCAGTCGTAAGACGTCTACTGCTGGACATAGGCCTCCACCAGGCGTCGCTTCATCGACCGGTCCTGTGGGTCTCAAATCCAGTGAATTCCCGTGACATTCACCGGGGCGGTCAACCTTGTGCGAGGGCCTACTTACATCCAGAATTTTTGTTCCCCATCGACCATCCGTTTTGCAAGCAACAGCAACCTCCATTTTGACGGGTACATATACTAACACCAGCCCATTATTGTCCCACTACAGGGCAGGTCTCTTCTCAAGCAGAGAATGCACGAGCATTAATTACGATGCTTGCTCAAGACAGAGGGTCTACTCAGAAGTAGTATCGGCCGAATGTTCGGCCGTTTCCTGCTACGAAGTTACTATTTGGTTCGGTCGGTTTCGATCCTACACTCCTACACTCTTTCGAAAATTGACTATGGTCCCGACCCAACTGAGCCGATCCGAACTTTTTTCGCATTTTTCAATAATATTCGGTTCGGCCATGTGTCGGTCCGATCCGAACATTCGCAGTTTGCACTTCGGAGTAGGCCCCCAGGCTACCGATTTCAGACTAACATTAACTAACGGGTTCAATATACATTTAAAAAGCTTCATATATTCAAAAATACACCTACATTGTCTGGCCCTAGAGAGACATAATAATATATCACTCCTTCACGACTTCTAACATACCACCGTGCTTTAAAAGTTTAACTTTTAGTGACGTTAGCTGATCGGTCATTGACCTCAGCTCAGCCGCAAGCCCAAATAACAGAGGGCACTAAATCACCATGTTTTATGTACAAACTTTACGCATAAAAGACACTTTATCAAGCTGAACTCGGTATCAATATGGTCTTCGAAATATTCGGAGTCGATATTTTTTAGTTAGTATCAAAAACTTACACATAATTGTTTCAAGCCTTGTGACTTGCGTACTGAAATAATGTTATTTGTCTACGTGGCAAGGCTTTTCTATGCCCTTAAGACCAGTATTAGCAATCACCTTTGGTATACAGGCACGTGATTGCACCACAAGTACCCGGGAACGTGTTCTTAATAATTATACCTATGTTATTTATTTCATTGTAATCAATTTAGCTTATAACAGTTCGTTCTTTACTATATATTTTTTTCAAACTATTTATTATTATTAATTGTTTTATTTAAATAAATTGTGTTACTATCTGCGCATAATGTAGTGCATGCTGTGCTTTTCTGTAAGTGATGAGTCGCTTAGACTTAAGTTTGCAATGTACAAATTATAAAGGAACAGTGTACTCATTGTTGAAAAGCCTATTAAATAAATAATGCTAAAATAAGACACAAAATAGGACTTCATTCTCATAAAGACGACCACAATTAGCATCAAATACATAATAAACGTAAACGAACGAACATTATTTTACATGTCGAGATTCCTCCGCGTCTCGGAAAGCACGTTATGCCGTTAGTTGCGACTGTCATTAGTAGACCTTTGACAGTCATTACTAATCAGAAGCCCAAAGGTCTGACAACCAGTCTTACCAAAGCGTATCGTGTTATTCAGTAACTGGGTTGCGGAGGTCAGATAGGCAGTCCCTCCATGTAAAATTCTGGTATTCAGTTCGCAAGACTGGAAGCCCAACCCAACATAGTTGGGAAGAGGTAAGGCAGATGAATGAACATTATTGTCATCAATTTATTAATTGCTGCATACAATGTTATCAAATATCAAAACAGTTCCCAAATTGAGGTAATATTTAACTACATTGGACAATCGCGGCAAACCAGACCTAACAATTAAATCCTTCTGCTAAACCAACCTCGCTGCCGTTTAGTTTAACCAAAGGTTTAACAGGATCAGAATGAATCATGCATTGAAAAATTCCAACAGCCAAAAAGCACAGTACTTCGAAATGGATTTGTTTCGAAATTGAAATGTGTGCACTAAAAATCCGGTTAGGTGCCCACTAGTACGAGTATTTAAATCCGTAGACAAATATGCAACTGAGTCCAATTTTATTGGTTTATTCACCATTCATAATTATTTGTATTCCATAATGCAATGTTACGGGTGTTACAATGGCTTAATGCTAAGGTGCAAATACGAACCCTGCAGGGCACAGCAAAAAGCATAAAATTAATTAATTCTTAAAACAAACAAAATTAGGAAACAAATTAACTTCTATTGAATACGGTTTAATGTTTTATTTCTGCTACTTGCTACGTTGGTCCCTTAAAACGCTTAAGATTTTAGATAGTTTTTGGCAAGGACATTTTTTATGACAAAGTTGTATTTCAAAATTAAAAAGGTATACAGTACCTAAGCAGTTTGTACCAGAAGACCGCTGTGGCTGCTGTGGACCGATGACCTTGAGACGGTCGCAGGAAGCACAGTTTAATCGGCCAAAGTGGCGGTGCTTTGGGAAGGCCTATGTACAGCAGTGGATGTCTTTTGGCTGAAATGATGGCGATGATGATGACCTCTAGGCGGCAACGTTACATTGGTTATTTTGGCTTAAAATATAAAGCCCTGCCTTACGGACATAGCCTCGGGACCAAGTCGTTTCATATTATAGCCGTGTAACAAGAAACTACCATAAAATTCCATCACCTTGGGGAATAAGTAAGTACATTTAACTCCCATAAAGCTAGAACAATCAAAATAAATCCTAATAGAGCCAATCACTTCTGAATCGTACGAATAAAGGAACATACGAGATTCTCGGCATCGCAAGTAATCGGACATTAATAAGTCGTCTTGTGCTTGTAAAGCGGAACTCAGGTCCCACGGTAGTCATATTGAACGTTGGTTGGCTGACACACAACAGATATGCTTTCTTCAGAAGGTAACATTTATTCAAAAATCACAAATTATTTCATCACTACTGCTCTCAAAATGGTGAAAGAAAATATCGTGAGGAAACCGGCATGTCCTAGAACCAAAAGATCGAAGACATGTGACATTTAACAAACCGCACTGAACCCGCGTGGGCACTCCCTCTCACAGAGAGGAGGCCTGTATCCCAGCAGTGGGAATATTATAGGCTAATTATGTTATGCTTATGCTTCATTAAAAGAGGGGCCCGTGGCCAAATAATCACAGCCGCACAGGTCGATCGTTCAGGTTAAGCTACGCCTGCCGCGGTTGGTCTGTGGATGGGTCCCGGCTGTCATTCGTGGATTAACAGTCGTTACGGGTAGTCAGAAGCCCGAAACTCTGACAACTAGTCTTACCAAGGGGTATCGTATTACCCAGTAACTGGGTTGTGGAGGTCAGATAGGCAGTCGCTCCATGTAAAATACTGGTATTCAGCTGCATCCGGTTAGACTGGAAACCGACCCCAACATAGTTGGGAAAAGGCTAGCCAGATGATTATGCTTCATGGAACGTTGACAGGCATAGATCTTCTGTGCGTCCCTATACTTTGGCTAACATACTAACGGCTAATGTCCTCTGTGGGGCAGATACAGTGTGACGTAATCGATGTACCCGTCACTGTAAAGCGGATTGCGGAATAGGTTGACCTCTAGAGTCTACATCTATATATGTGGGGACTGGAATAGGATGGCCTCTCCATCAATACGTAATCGTCTTGCCTATACAGAGGACTGAATCAGATATTATCGTCAGGTTTCTCTCGTAGAAAATTGTAATCATAGTAAGGATGGTAGTGTTGTTGACTATTCTTTTTGAATTGTCGTTGCTATTTTAATGCGATACAACTGCCCAGACTCGTTAGTCTATTGGTCGCGGAACAGACGGCCGATGGGGCTGAAAGGTTCTGGAGTGGCGACTGCGTACTGGAAGACGTACCGTTGGAAAGCTTCACAAAAAGTGGACCGATGACCTTGTGTAGGCCACAGGAACGCTGAATCCGGGAATCACAGAACCAATCGAAGTGGCGGTAGTGGTGGTGGTGCGTGAGGAGGCCTATATCCAGCAGGTGACACCTTTCAGCTGAATGAAAGAAAAAAAAATAACACAAACAAACCTCGTGGTGGTGACAACCGCATTGAATCCGTTGCGTAGTTTAGAAGATCATCGCGGTCACACAGACGGACACGTGAGGTGACTTTATTTTATATTTTGTATAAATGTAAATGACGTGTGGATTCGATTTTCTATGTAGCCCAACACAAGCACGGGCAAGCATTGACACTCTTACTTAGGAACTGAACCCAGGATACCTTGCCCGAAATCCATGCTATCGTTCAACCAATTCGATGCCTTTCTGACGGCTAAAAAGCGCGAGTTTATCCCCAATTCATAAAAACGTTACTTACGTAATTATTTGCTTTGCTCCCGTATTTAATTTTGTGAGCGTATTTGCTGTACATATTATTTTAACCTACTTTTCCTGATTTCTGGGGGTAGAGATTTTACATTAAGAATATGAAATGAAAAGGAAACAGATGAAGATGTATCTTTTCATCTCATCTGACGTTGTAAAATATGACTTTCAATTTTACAAATGGAATACCTACTTTCAGAGTGTATAAGTATTATATCGAAGAACATAATAAATTGGTGCATCTTACAACCAATGATATTATAAATAACAAGAGGTAGATCTGCAAGTGGCACCTCAAAACTTGGTTAATTAGCCAAGTTTTTTTGTCTTGTCTCCTTTTCGCTCCCGTTAATTACTATATCCTACTTCCGAGTGTCATCGTCGTCTAATAATGGGACATTTTGCCGTTTTTGGATATTGAATTTTGAGTAGGTTACTTATCCAAGTATTTTTACTTATAATGTCATTGCATACTATTGTAATAGTCAAAAGAAAGACCCATCCTTAAAATAACACGAACATCTCGAAACAAATAGCACAAAAGCAATGTCAAGAAACGAAATTGCGATCTAATCTAACAAAACAAGTATATTTGCAGTCGTCTCAAAAACTGCCTAATTAATAATGATGTTTCCTTTACGAGTACCTAAGTTAATTAAGATAATATGTCTCTCTTGTCGTCAGTAAATATACCGCGAAGCATAAAACTCGTGCGATATATGTCACGCAGATTTACAATTTAGCTCCGCCGAACTAATTGGATGCAGGTAACAATGTTTGCGCCCGTAAGCCCCGCTTACTCCGTGCGCCTGCTCTCCTGAATAATTTTATTGCTTCATATGCATCAAAAAATTGACTCGGCGCGATGACATCGTCGCAATTTTTTTGGTATATTTTTTTAATTGTATGCCCTTGTAATTGTTGTGAAAGTTTATTGGCAGCCGGGGTTTTTGAACGATGAATATTTTAGGAACGTAAAATGGTGAGTTAGTTTGACAAACAATTATTAAAAGGAGTCGGTTAATTTTGGGAGTTTTGCTATTTTCGACTGCGGTCTGCGGATAGCTTGCACAATTTGACGCAAAGACATCCGTGTGCTCGGCTGACACACCTGCAAAACAAACCCGTATTAAGCACTTCTGCAAAAACGTAGGTTAGCTCACAATTTCGTATGAGTCTAAAATCATTATGGAGTGATGAAAACGACACCCGGTCACTTCAAACGCCTGAACTAACTCGATCGCAACACGTCCACGAGACACGCAATGCTACAATTCATATTTTTAATATTAACTTTTTGATAGAATCTCAAAAGCATTACCATCATTCATTCAATCGTCTTCTAATATTGTATTGATAAGACTTCTTATTCTTCCATTCTACTATTCTGCAACTAAGAATGAAGTGCCTGTCTTCAATGCTATTGTTATCCTCAACTCAAATAAAGACTCTGTGACAGATGATATAAATCCAACTACAGTAATATTAGTACCACCAAATTGAATTGAAGCCAGGCAGCAAATTATCCAGACAACTGACAGGCAGACAGATTAGCTAGGTCATACGTTCCTAACACGCCGGCTTCGAAGTAGAATGCACACAGACGCACAGTGGGACACGTTTTCAGACAAAAAGGCCTAGATTATTCTTGTTCAATAAAAGTTATGTAAATTATGCTCAAAAGGTGGACCGATATCCTGGTGAATGAGACGATGTTTAGAGGCAATCTACATCCAGCAGTGGACGTGTTTCTAGTGAGTTGACAATAAAGATTAGTCTGAAAACTTCTATAGGATGAAATTTTTTTGGTATGAAATTACCTAAAAAGTCTTAGGTTACTAACCGGAAGACATACGAATAACTCATTTATTTTAGCTGTAAAATTAACATGAAAATTCTAATTAAAGTTTGATTGTAATATTTCCATATAAACTTTGTCCAAACTACATAGCTATTATTGAACACAGTGCGACGCGACGAGGTAATTACATTGAGAGATTCGACCGCCGTCGACATCTACACGTTAATAACGTTACCCACGGATATACCCGTGTAAACAGGTAAGCTTTTAGTCCCAATGAAATTATGTAGTTGCAAGCTTATAAAATTGCAGATTTTTAGAATTTTAAACTAGATTACGCTGTACTATGCATGCTCACAACGTGCTAGTTTTTTCTTTGTTTGTAATAATCCTTGTAGCAGTCTTGGCTCTTGTGTTAATTTGGCACGTAACTGCTAGCTAACTCTACTAGGTACACAATGATCATACAGAAACAAAACACAACATACTAATTTTCCTTTGTAAATAGAACTTCCAAAGGAATCCCACCAACCCGCACTGGGCCCCTCGTGGTGGTCGATGGCTAACTCCCTCTCGTAGGGAGGACTAAGGCTGGTGTCCCGAAGCTGGGCCTGTGTCCCAGCAGTGGGAACATTATAGGCTGATAAAAAAAAATATATGACATAGAAAAGGACTTCTACTACATGTTTCTAGATTGTATTCTTTAATATTATGATACTTTAAAGCAAAAAGTTAAGCTAGATAGTGACGAATATTTCATAATATTCATCGTCGAAAGTTGAGCATACATTTATCTCGAGGCACGGCACGGCAGGCTACGGCTCAATTTAGTAAGCAGCACTTGGTAAAAAACATAAATCTTAAAACTTCATTACTCGCTTCGCCCACAAGTTGGTTTTTCTTCCAACAGGGCGTTGATGTTTACGATTTAAAAGGTTTTCGACGTAAAATATTACTGTTGCCGACACTTCACCGCCTCCGCCTAATGGTTAAGATGTCAGGTAAAGGAAATGCTGCCTGGGTTCGATGACACGTTCGGAAAGTATGAAAATTACAAAGTTTCTTTTTTATTTCAAGTTTGAAGTAACGCGGGGTATAGGAAACAATACTTTTGAATATGTCTACAGAAATTATATTCTGAAGAGGTGAGGTAAAGTCTAGGGTTTAAAATTTTTTTCACCTTTCAAATCTTTGGCAAATGTTGTCAATGAAAATATACAACATCCTTAACATTGATCCTATCGGTTGAATGCTTATTATATGTTTGATAAGGACGGCATTTTTTACGCTATTTTTTTCAAGCGTGGGGTTAATATTCTTGGAACCTTCAAACTTCACTCAAACTTGGGCCTAAGTATATAATTTAGGGGGTGTTTCTGCGGCCGTTGTCATGGCGACCTGAATCAAGTATGTGTCGACGAAGTTCTTTCCCACGGACTGAGAATTTAAGTATTCCTAAGAGTTATTAATGAGGCAATTTTTTATAAACTCTAATGTTAGCTTTTATAATTTCTAACGTGGCGTTATTATCGTGGACGCCCACGTCCACGTCACGGCAACGCGATGTGATAGGGAAGTAAAATGTATGGAAATATATGAAGACTCTTTTAAATTAGAGCAATGGTGGCTACGTGGTAACGGCTCCGACTTATGAGTTGTACGTTGTGGGTTCGAAACCAGCCAGCAGTGCGATTCTGTAACCATCTCACCGTGAAAACTTAGGTGAAGTGAGCGTGGAGTGAGCTGTCATTCCAAATAATGCTAGGGATTGACACTACTGACAACTCACATCAAGCTCACTTCACTTGAGTTTTCACGGTGAGATTTTTACAGAATCGACCGGCTGGCGCTTTACTTTCTGCAAGTTCATCACCACCATTCTCAAAACGGTGAAAGAAATCAGCATATCCTAGAACCAAAAATTCTAAGACATGTGACATGTAACAATCAGCTCGGGGCCCGCGTGGTGGATTACGGTCCACACCCTCTCGCAGAGACGGGGCCTATGTCCCAGCAGTGGGAACAATATAGGCTGATTATGATGTGCTCTGCAGTTTGGCAGAAGTAATTTTTTGTTTTTTTTTTCTTCTTTTCTCCTTTTCGTCTACGATATCATTATAACATGCACGTATTTACATACATTTTACGGACGTGTAAGTACGTCCACGATAATATCGTCACGTTAGAAATTATAAAAGCGCTCTGTAACTAGTTATACTGATCATCTACCTATTGCTTTCTCTTCCGATGATTGGATTAGCTTAAACCAAACCGAATTCGGCTAAATTTCAAGTAAACCCTGAACTCCGAAACCCAATTACTGCAAAATGCCGATATATATAAGGTTATCAGAATGTTCGGGGGTTCTGATTACCGGTAACGACAATTATATAGGTATTCCTATGACAACCGGGAGTTACGATGTAACGTGTACCTACTCTAAGGCACAAAGGTATCACGATTCATTCACGTGCCGTATCAGTCGCACTTTTTTTTAAAGTGAAAACTCCTTTACGCGCCCTTTGCGCACTTTCTGAACAGTGAATAAAACTGTGGGACTAGTGGGACATGATTTTAAAAATATGTTATTATCAGTTGTCCCATGGGACTAGTGGGACAAATAATCCCACTTGTCCCATCATGGGACTGGGTCAATGGGACTAGTGGGACAGAATCACGCCCGCGATGATAGCGCAATGTAGTTAATTTAGTATAAGAAATTCATGCAGTTATTCATTCACTAATACTCAGTAGGTAAAATATATTTTTTCGCAAACATGTTCTAATACGGTTCGTAAATTCATTAAATAAGTTGAAGTAGGTACTCATATAGTATACATAATTCAATTTGTTCAGGAGAGTATAAATTTCTATTGAGCACAGCAAAAAGTTAGTTATGCAAATTATTATCAGTGAGCTGCCTAGCTGGGTTGAATAGTGCTTCAAAGTTCTAGCCCTAAATTTTCATGTTTTTTGTTAAAGCGTCCATTACTGTGTCACCTTGTTTAAAATTTATTATCTCGTAAACCTTCAGCAATTTTTCGGACCAATATTAAATAAGGAGAAAACGCTACACCCTATTATTAATGTGATAGTTTGGATATTTGTTGCTCAATCACAAACGGCTGAACGGATTTGGATGAAATTTGGCACACACATAGTTTATAACCTAGAATAACACATAGGGTACTTTTATCCCTCTAAATTGAAGCCTCTAGATTGAATTCACGTGAAGCCGCGGACAAACGCTAGTTATAAATATCTGCTCAATTACCTACAGTTATTTTGTTGGGAGTAATTTTCTTTTTTTTTTGTTTAATGCACTAATCGGTAAGTACTGAATATTCTTACGGCAAGATAACATTGAATTCGGAGGTTATTTTCCCGAAATTTTATGAAAATTGATTGCCTCAACTCACATTATTATATTTAGGTATAGTAAAATCTAAAATAAAGTAGGATGTTACTTAATTTCGTTTTGTTTCGTGCCTTTTTGGCATTCTTTTCAAACAGATATGCATTTCCCGGAAGCCCCAATTAATCATACACATCAGTTTTTTATCCACTTTTACGAATACTATTTGCTTTTAAAAATAATTTGCATAACTTTCAAACCGGCATCCCATTTATTCGAACCATAAAAATCTGAAATAAAATTTCCTGGCACAAAGCACCAACTAAATTCGAATTCCCTAAACAAAGATGTAAAATAAAAACCTTTTTCCGTTATACGTTCGTTGGTCAAACTTTATGATAAGCCTATAATGTTCCCACTGCTGGGACATAGGCGTCCTCTCTGAGAGAAGGAGTAGGCCGTAATCCACCACGCGGGTCCAGTGCGGGTTGGTTGATGTCACATGTCTTTGAATTTTTTGTTCTAGGACATGCCGGTTTCCTCACGACGCGACGTTTTCATTCGCCGTTTTGAGAGCAGTGCAGTAATGCTATTCTGTAAAAATCTCAGCGTGAAAACTTAGATGAAGTGAGCTGTCGACAGTGTCAATCCCTAGCATCAGCAGTGCGATTCTGTAACCATCTCACCGTGAAAACTTAGGTGAAGTGAGCGTGGAGTGAGCTGTCATTCCAACTAATGCTAGGGATTGACACTAGTCTACTGACAACTCACATCAAGCTTACTACACTTGAGTTTTCACGGTGAGATTTATACAGAATCGACCGGCTGGTGGAATGACAGCTCATATCAAGCTCACTTCACATAAGTTTTCACGGTGAGATGTTTACAGAATAGCACTACAGAAGTCGTAAGTGGCGGCTGTTATCACTGGGCCACCACTGCTCGAGATATTCCGGTTGGATCCCCTGATCTAATCCCCTGCTAGTTATTATTACTTATGTTTTAATTTCTCTCTCAAACTGAAGCCCAATTCTCGTAATTTAAAAAGTTCAAAATCTAGTCGCGGTGTCATCTCGGCGACAAGCAAATGTCAAAAACATGAAAAAATGTAGGGAAATTTTGAGGTATTTTTGACAGATTTAGACTGAGATCATACCGTGAACATTCTTAGAATTAGGTACGAGAATTGCCCCTCTGGTCAAACACTCTGGTCAAACTGTAAACATACGTAAATATGAAATAACGTTAAACAAACAAGATAATTTTGATAATTATCAGTTTACAACAGGCGTTGTGCTAAGCAATTACCCACAGGCGCGCCGTCCCTCGGCCGGGACTGGCCCCTACGTGCGGTTCCACAATCGTCGAGTTTACAACACCGTGCTTGTAACTTTAAATACGGCCTTTCAACATTGCCTTTGTATATTTTACCAAATTCACTTTTGTTTTCCAGAATGGGTATGAGTTCTGTGAAACACGATGTAATATGAGTGTTTACATAGTAGTTTGTAAACCGCTTACGGCGGCGACTAAAACTATTATTCGCTCTTAGTCCAATTAAGTGCAATCCGTTTTCTAACGGTTTTGTTTTTGGACTGTCCCAGATAAAGTGAAAAAGGAACCAAATGTGTTGTAATATGTTACTATTCAATTGTTTATTTGAAAAAGACATTTTATGACCAGAGGGGTGATTCTCGTAATTTTAAGAACGTTCACAGTCTGATCTCAGTCTCAATCTGTCAAAAATACGTCAAATTTCCCTACATTTTGACAAGTTTTTGACATTTGTTTGTCGCCGAGATGAGACTGCGACTAGATTTTGAACGTTTTAAATTACGGGAATACGGGCCCTTATTGTTGATGTTCTTTGTTATTGTGATCGTATTACCAAATAATATGGAGGTCAGATAGGCAGTCGCTCCATGTAGAATGCTGGTCCTCAGCTGTATCTTGTCAGACTGGAGGCCGACCCTAACATATGTAGGTGAGCCAAAAAGGATGAGAAGATGTTTGGTGATGCTCTTCAGATAGGTCAGGTTACCGACATGCGAGTATGACTAGATATGGTATGAACGTAAATGAACCAAAATGAGTATGTAATGATCGTAGCGTAGTGTTCTCTAGTTTCTACCTACCCCTAAGGAAAGAAGGCTTGAGTTTATGTATGTATGTGAATTTCCTGTAAAATTTATTATCATCATCATCCTAATCAGTCTTTACTGTTCCCACTACTGGGACACAAGCCCACAAAATTACCCTCGCAAAATTTATTACAGTGACATGAAAATGAATCTGCCACTGTAACCGAAATGCTGAATTGAATAACAGAAATGTTATAGTTAAAAACTCAATAAAACAATATTTCGATTAATTAGAAAATATTTGGAAATAGAAGTTCATTAATTTAGTTGAACAATTAATTAATTATGTTTACGTGGATGGTTTCCCACATAATTAAATCTAAATAATGTGCGTGTGTAAAATTTAGTGTTTACTAAATCAGTTGGGTGAATATCCCCGCAGCAAATTTTACGCGTCCACGTTGAGAATCGAGGTGTTAAATGATAGGATGTTTCTTATTTTTTTTTATAGTGAACTACGTAACTTGCTTCAATTAGGGCCACATTTTTTTTTTATAAGTGTGTATAAATAATCAGAGAAAAAAATAATATACCTTAAAATTCAAGTTAGGTGGCTTGTCCCAGCTCCATTTTTTGATATAATTGCATTCACCAAAGTAACAATTTAATTTACAATTAAAAATAAACAATTTCGTTAGTATATGCATAAGACACATTCTCTAAAAACAATTAAACCATATTAGAAAATCTAATTTAAAAGGTCAGGATACTCAATCAAAGTTTGTCCAAGCAAAAATCAAAATTTTGGTGGCACTTATTCAACATACTATAAAATGAAGATTCGTGCGTGTGCGATCAATCCCGTTTTATTATTTCACATGTCTCAGTCGTGCTTCGGCACTTGCGCGTAACAGGTATGTGATTAATGCTGTGATTTTCCGCCAAAAAACGTAAGTATCATCTTGGGTGGCACGGGGGACAAGAATTGTTCAATTTTTGGTGGATCGATTTGCTGTTAATTTTAAAGTGTTTTAATAATTAGCAACACATTATAGATAGTGATTTGGGTTACGCATAAATCAGTGATATTAATTTAATTGTAACTTAAAACCCCTATTTTTAATGATTTTTTTTATGCCTGGTTTCAATTTTGGTGGCTCAATTTTGGTGGTTTTGGTGGCGTTTTCACGCCACCAAAATTGGAAACGAGCCACCAAGTTTTAAGTATGTACTGTATATGTATTTTTTCTACCTATATAGCCAGTTTTTACGTTGCAATGCAAGACAGTTTGAAAGTAAATAAATGTTATGTACTTGGCAGTAAGTAAACCTATTATTATAAGGGTGGCATGCTAATAACCAAGTTTCTTATTCATATATTTTTATTTTGTTGCTTTTTAGAATGCCAAAACAGACCAGCGAAGAGAGGCTGCTTAAAAAGAGAATGGCAGGAAGAAGAAGAAAAGCAAGAATAAAGAGCAATCCCGAACAGGCTGAAATACTACGAAATAGAGAAAGGGTGAGATATCACCAAAAAAAGCGAGAAGGTAGACTTGTTTCACAGCAACAAAAGTCAGAACGTGAGGATCGAGCTTTACAAACAAGAAATAAAATATATCAACAAGAATAATTATCAAATAAAAATTAATTAAATTAAAAAAGAAAATATGAGTACCTAGTGATTTGTTTTCCAAGTTCGAAAAATCTGCAGCAACTGCTGAAAAAACATCAGCCTTAGATTTTAATAGTTAGTTCATCTGACTCAGAATATAACATATTTTTAATCAGAATATAAAGATATAATATTGTATTCTGTAATTTTTTTTTTAAATTACCTATATTTTTTGTTAATTATGCTTCTTAGTTTTGTTTAGGAAACTTTTGTGGGTAGTTGTTGACAAGTAATTTTGTTTACAATAAAAAGATTAATGTTTTTTATTTCCGTGTTGTTGTGTCATAAACTCATAATTATCATTATGAGTTTATCAGATAAATAATAAGAAATATTTTTTAACAATAAAGAGTTTTATTAACCGATGAAAGCTATTGATAATTCCAGGGTATAATTTGTGAGATTAGTTATATTGAGCTTTATTAGTAAGATTAATTGAGGTTTGTGACAGAAAAATCCAATTTTGGTGCCACTGATTTTCAATTTTGGTGGGCACTTTCGATTTTGGTGGGCGATTTTCAATTTTGGTGGACACACTAGACTTTGAACTAAAATGTCTCAAAAAGTTATCGAGATATTCTTAGACCTCTTGAAGATCCTTATAGCTTGGACTTTCTATTCTTATACCAGGTCCTTATTTTTCACAAAAACTGAAGAAAAAATTTCGCCACTAAAATTGAAAAAAAATGCACTTTGTTGATATTGACCCAGTTGATCCATAGATTTATGTTCGTATAACTCGACATAATGTATGGATCAACTGATTTTTTTATCACGATTTCAGGGTTGGTCCCGTAGTAAAAGTTGTTCATAATGATGAGTACAATGACCCCTTTTAAGGATTAAAACGATCAAAATTTAACGGTGTATATGTAGTAGCCTTTATGAAGGTCAATCCAGCAAATACACCTACTACCCAAAATCCTATACATACAAAGCTCAAACTTTTGTGAGTTTCTTTCAATTTTTTGTTGAATTTTCTTGCATGATTTATTGTATTCCACCTTTCGCCTGAGGCGACCCGAAGGCGGAAATCGGAAACGGTATTCCATTTTGGAAGAACCATATTCTTCGAACTGGCAAAGTGCTGCTGGAGTTTAGCGTGACTAGTATTACTAGTTTTAGGTATTTAAATTTACTTTAGTCTAAACACATAACATCACGCCTGTAATTCCCCGTAGGGTTAGGCAGGGGTATACCTTAGCGTGTACACCCGCATTATGCCAAAATAATCTTTTACGAGCCTTAGACCCAAGATTTTTTACAGTATATACCAAATAGGGTTACAAAGGTTTTGCTCGAGTAGAGATCAAAGCTTGAGAAAGTTATAACAAATTCAAATACAAAGCACGAGTAAATAGATAAGATCTCACACATCAATAAGTCTCCTTTCGTATTAAGAATACGTCTTGGTGAATATAGATACTCGACCTCATTGTTCAAGGGCCAAATCTACGATTCTTGTTATCCTCTTTTCTATTGATTTGGGTTACTATGAAGTTTACACCTGTCAAGATACTAAAACATGCCACTGAACGTAGGTACGTAGATGTCTACCTACCTACGTTTGTCCAGGCACCGCCACTTCGACCGGCCAACAACCAACACAACACCAACAACCATCACCATCAACTAACTACCAACACCAACAACCAACACCAACAATCAACACCAACAACCAACTGCCAATATCCTTGATGATCAATACAATGAAAGCGAGTATAGATACTCAAATTTTTACATATAAATCAACAAAAGTCAACAAAAAAAAACATGTCTCACTCAACGAGATACGCAATCCCAAATACCTAACAAGTCTAGCTTAAAGAACATAATTAAATGATAAGACTACCCGCGGTAAATAAGGATTACCCCACAAAGGTGTAAACTGTCACGTAGACTATGTACGTCAGCGCTATCGTATACCGTGTGAACGTTATCTTAGCCGTGATTTACAGCCTTGCAGAATTTAATTAGGGCTGCCGACGCCTAGGGACACGTTTGATGAGCTAGGGAATTTTCTAGGTTTGTTTTTGTTAGGAGCAGAAAGGTTTTGTTGACTTTTAGAATAGATTGTGTCGTTAAATGGAATTAGCTAATTTAATTGGGGACCCTGGCCTCAAGGCTAATTAATTAGAGACCCACTTAAGGACTATCGGAAGGAAAAACGAATACTAGACTACCCTCTCCTACGGAGAAATGAGCAGTTATTATATCAACCGATCTATATTACTCGTATAATGAACAAATCAATGCCATCCCATTATGATCGTTTTCCGTTAAGACTTAGTGACACAAAAGGTTTATTTTGAAATACCTCTGCCTACGCCTTTCGATATAATAAAAACCTGACGTTATGTTATGTGAAAAATAACAATGTAGGATTGTAAAAAGAGATGATAAATTGCACGCGATAAATCCCTATACGATCCCAGCTCGTCATTTTAGCGTTACAGGCTTTCTATCAAAATACTCATAAGGGAAAAATAATTCGCAAAACGTACTGTGTATATGTTCCATACCCCTCAAATAAATGGATTAGATAGAAATAGGTATGGTGGTAGAAATTCCCAGCCAGTAACCCTCATTCATTTCCATTTTCGAAACTTTTTGATCCAGATTTTTTTGACTTGTCAATAATATTTTCCATGTGATGGTGTAAACGTTTTCATGATTCACAATGGCGCCCAACTGGGACCATGGTAGAAGTAATAAAAACTCAGTACTCTCGTTTTTCTAGTCATCAGAATCCAACATTTAGTGTTCAAGTTATATTTACTGAAACAACGCACACTCATGATATAACATCACATTTATAAATGCATACGGATTATAGCCCACTTGGGCGCCAATTTGCTTACTGTCTGACTGGGCTAATACGTGACTTAACTTATTTCGTTCAAAATAGAAAAATCTCTCCTGAGTTTTACAGTCTTTTTTTAATTTCAGATCTGTAGGCTATTATAACTTCGGTATTCAATTTTCGTCGAACAAACTATCTATCTTATTTTAAAAATACCATTGGAATTATTCATGCATGCTGTCTGCTGAAAAATCTCACTTGTTGCTGTTTTCTCAGAAGATAACAACGCAGAGCAAATCGCTAGACACTGCCATCAAGGGCACGTCTTCGCTTCACATTACATTCATATTAAAGAAACTTTGACAGTTGAGTTTATTTGAAAAGTGTTCTCAAAATCTCTTTCAAAAAAACAATACGAGGTTTTTAAATCAAAATCACTAACATACCTATTAATTCTGTCAGCCCTATGAATAATGAGCAATGTGGACAGAACCTAATCACCGCAATGTGTAAATCCTATGAATATCACATAATTAGCTTTATTATGTTCCAAATTAATATTGTTAATAATCCGATGCGGTGACGTCACAAAATTTATGATCGAGCATGTTATCACTACCCACAGATGTTTGACTAGTCGTCTAGGTAAGCACTGCTGCTGATTTGAATTATGTCATACAGTAATATCGTAAGCACATGAAATTCTACTAAACTAAACTTACTAGATACGCCGACGCCGACTTACGCCGACTTGCTTCATACGGTTGAGAGATTCCATACTTTACTATACAGCATATAAACTATACGGAGTTCTCAGACCCTAGTTAATTCCTTTCCTAATTACCAAATAAAACGAGCCTCGCAAAAACATCTCATCCTAAAACATACCAGCACAGAAACTCGGACAAAAACCATTTAGTACTAGTGAAATACCAAATAGCAGCTCTGTTACCAAGACGAATGAGCCTCGTTTGTTCCGGTTTGCTCCCATTAACCCAGCCTTTAAGACACAGGGTCACCGGCCGTCTCGAAAACTAATCCGCACTGCTGTTAATACCAATAAGTCGTGCCTTGAAATTTATCGGGGTCAAAATATAGAGCTAGAATACTTTATAGGACTTTCGTTCAACTTAAGTTCGGGCTATTCATAAAGATGCGCAGATGTGCTGGAAAAATACAGTTGCTGAGTTTTGTTGTTGGGCCGAAGATGGCTTTCGATGTAAACAGCTAAGTTTTGGCTTTGTGGATGACATACTTATTGAGATATATTGATTCTGTATGTCTACTTTACACGCAAAAAAATGTAGATATGTTTATATTGTTAGACATATTATCTATACAAAAAAATAAAATTGAATTATCTGTTTGTTACATATGAAAGTATATACGGCACCTAAAGCAAAAACCAATTTTTTCATTTTTGTCTGTCTGTTTGTTCGGCTAATCTCTGAAACGGCTGGACCAATTTTAACGATTTAAACGGGCAGATAGCTTATGTTAGAAGGAGGAACCAATACATTATTGCTTTCCGACGCAGACGAAGTCGCGGGTACAGTAGTAGTAACTAATAACATCTCCAAACTACCAAGGTATCTTGATACTTCAGTAGAAAATAACAAGAGTGAAAACAATCAGAATATTTAAACTGTCAGCTATGAGTTTGCAGCAAAAGTAAAATATGTCTTAACTGGCATAATTTCGACCGTATATCTTCCTGCGACCGTAATTTTCGCTTCACGTGGAAACACTAAAGACCCGTCTGAAATTCGAACCCAAACCTTAAGCCGTACCCAAATAATTTAAGCCTTTAGACCCTCAAAACATTAACAGCTCGAAGATACCATTAAACATACTTAATACTTAGATACTCAATTTCAACGTAACTTACTCACTCTAATATGACGGTTTTATTTTTATTTCTTTTGAGGCGAATCGCTATTTATTGTAGATCTTAGGTCTCTATAAAGTTTAAGATAGAAAACCTACTAGACTTTCACGTCATCGAAGACGTATGCGCCTTTCTGAAAGGATAGATACTTCTCTTGGGATTCAAAACTTACCTAGATTTCAAATCCTTCAAAAACTTTAAATCTTCCAAGAACGTTTTTGATCAATGCATATTTGGTCAGTGAATTTTGTTTTCTGATTTAATGGTCAGAAGATCATCACCCATGTCATGTCATTGATGATATATTGTTCAAGTCCATCTTTTTGTAATGTATGTTTATTGTATTTCTTATTTTGATTGTTGTTTTTATTTATATCTAATCGTATGCTGCACTGATTGATGTCATCACGTCAACGCCGGCTGTCGCTGAAAACTAGTGCTGGGGAACTGTCTCGTATAGGGTCTTAGCATTAGCTGAGCGATGGCCGTTTTGCGTGGATGTGACGCATGTTTTCCCCTAACGTGTTATTTTTTTTCTTTTTATGCGTCATGTTTGCCGCAAATAAATGTATTTTCTTTCTTTCAAGTTTTTTCCGGTTTATCATATCTTCAGAAACAAAAAAACTGACTTACAATAAACTTATAAATTTCAACCGCGTTAAAAAAAAATGGCTCTAACATCTGTCACATAACAATAGGCTATAAACTGACAGAGCCAGTCATAATAGGCCAGCTGGAAGGCTTGAATCACGTACGGCCGTATTCTTTTGCACACCAAACCGGTAAGAAACGTTTATGACGGAATCACAAATGCATTTTTCGTGTCCTGAAAAAGTGCCGACGCGTTCGCCTCTCGGGCTTTTCAAGGGAACTTACTGGACATACTGACGTGTCGTGTTGAGAACAAATATAATAATATTGGAACGAAGTTTTGGAACGAAGTTTTGGAACGAAGTTTTGGAACGAAGTTCCTAATCGCGCGTTGCGAAAAAGGGCTAGACAGAAAAAATTAAGACCAAAAGTTGGAACGACACTTTTTGCTATAGTTGTAAGCCGTGTGGCGTGCGCGTGTTTCTCTGTCTGTCTCTCTCTCTTTGAACTTCGTTCCATCCGGGTGTCCCTTGACACCTCTCAAGTTTTTTTATAAACAGGAGCAGTGGTGGCCCAGTGGTGACAGCCGCGACTTACGAGTTGTAGGTCGCAGGTTCGAACCCAGACAGGCGCTTTACTTTGTGTAAATTATTTCATCACCACTGCTCTCTAACCGGTAAAGAAAAACATCGTGAGGAAACCGGCATGTCCTAGAACCAAACGTTCGAAGACATGTGACATCTACCAACCCCCACTGGGCCCGCGTGGTGGATTAAGGCCCACTCCCTCTCACAGAGAGGAGGCCTGTGTCCCAGCAGTGGGAACATTATAGGCTGATTATGTATTATATGTTATGTAGGAGAGCAACTATTGTTGTAGGACCCTATTTCTTCGCCTATTAAGCCTATTTTATGGAGTCTCTACCAAACAGTACATTATTTAAGAATGTAGGAATATCTTTCAATGAAATCGCCAAAGGACTGACTGGTTGACACTTCCCGTGACCCAAGGGCTGGCTTTTACCTTCGTCAGAGGATAAGTATTGCCACAGAACATGGCAATGTCGCCAGTCTCTTGTGTGCATTACCAGTCGAAATCGATGCGGAGGAATATTGCGACGCCATATTCTAGTTTGTTAACAGTTTTGATTAGATTAGGATATTATATTTTTATTTTAATAGTTTGTTAGTTTATTTAGAGTTGATTTTTCAATCATCTCATAACTTTATTCGAGGAATAATTTTGAAATTTTGACGGTTATTTCATACAAAAACTGTCAAACATCAATTTTATTCCGCGAATAAAAGTTATCTATAAATAATGGAAAAATCAGCCCTTTGTATAAGAAGTTTATCCATTTAATAAAAGATAGAGTTTGAAAAAAAGATGTAGGTACTTTTGGAAATAGGATCTACCTACTTTCATGCACAGTATCTAACGGTTTTCTACAAACATAATCTTTGAAGCTCTTATAATCATCGCAATTTGTCATCGGTTACCGAATTTTGCAGTTTTTTCTTATGATATCGTTGAAATAATAAAACAGATTGAAAAGACTAAAATTAATAATTGGCAAAGCCCTTACACCTTTGAGAAACATAAATATGAATTTAACATACCTTTGGGAAACTTAAATATGAATTTAACATAAGTACTACGAGCTAAACCCAATAGTTTCTAAAATGAAGTTTTATAAACACCACAAAGCAAGAAGGCTGCCAGGCTCAACTGGGATCAGCCGCATGCTGGATGACCGCTGGGCAAAAGTCTCCACACAATGGTTGCTTGAAGATGGACTGCACCGCCGAGGTCGGCCCATAAAGCGGTAGCGAGATGACCTGGACGCGTACCGCGAAGAGTGGTTCGAGGTAGCGCGGTAAAAGAGTTTCCGGAAGGCCTTCGCCCAGCACTGAGTGGGGTATAGAGACACTATAGGCTAAAAAAAAAACTTGAGAGGTGTCAAGGGACACCCGGATGGAACGAACTGGCTTGCTTTCTATAAGAGAGAGAAAGAAAGACAGACAGAGAAACACGCGCACGCCGCACGGCTTACAATTCGGCACGGTTGGCGCAGTGGTTAAGCGATTGACTGCTGCGCTGCGTGTCGCGGGTTCGATTCCCGCACGGAACAAATATTTGTATGACCTACATGTATTTGTTCCGAGTCTGGGTGTTTTTCTATCTATAATATGTATGTATTTACAAAAAAAAATGTATATAAGTAGTTTATCAGCCATCTTGTTACCATAACACAAGCATTAGGTTGCTTAGCTTGGGACTAGATGGCGCTGTGTTCAATGTCCAGGGATATTATTATTATTATTATTACAATACAACTATAGCAAAAAGGGTCGTTCCAACTTTTGGTCTTAATTTTTTCCGTCTATCCCCTTTCGCAACGCGAGATAAGGAACTTCGTTCCAAAAAAAAAACTAAAAAAAAACCGCACTATATTTCTTTTCACATCGAAAGTAGGTTAAAGTGAAATATACTCCCATCCATTCAATCAAGTGGATTAATGTCCAAGCTTCTTAGTTGTGAGCCTACGTTACTGCGCGTGTATGCTCAATGCAATCACAATATCCAATTCTAGTATTGAAAAACTTTCGGAACATAAAAAAGACGAATGTAATCCTGTCCGTTGCGTTACTTTACGTCCATGTTGTCTGTGTGTTCGTCATATAGAAATAGTAACATATCTCTCATACTTTTATTTTTACTTGATTCACATTTTTATCAACTTTCAGGTACCTATTTTAATGGTGGTGAAATTGTGCTCAGCCGTTTCTTAACTATGTAAAAAATAAAATCATTTGTAAACAGACAAGTGACTTTTTTATAATTTCGTTCTCGAATAAACAAATCTAAAATAAAAATAAAATGAATCTTTTATTTGTTTGCAAACATGGGTAATAGAAAACAATTAAATCGCTTTTTAGGTAATTATGCGTTAAAAGACAACTGTGATGAATATCAGAGGAGCTATTTTCGTAATTTTAAGAACGTTCACAGTCTGATCTCAGTCTCAATCTGTCAAAAATACATCTAATTTCCCTACATTTTTGAAAGTTTTTTAAATTGATTGTCGCTGAGATGAGATTGTGTCTAGATTTAGAACGTTAGAGGGGCTTTTGACTAAGTAATAACAGCAGCACGGGTCGATCGACCAGGTTACGCTATACTTGCCGCTGTTGGTCCGTAGATGGGTGACCATCTATACATACCAAGACCCCCCCGTGCCTCGGAAAGCTCGTTAAGCCGCTGGTCCTGACTGTCGTAGATCTTTGACAGTCTTTACGGGTCGTCAGAAGCCCGAAAGTCTGACAACCAGTCTTACCCAGTCACTGGGTTGTGGAGGCTAGATAGGTCTACCTATTATGGTTCATGAGATACAGCCAGCTGACAGACAGACGGACAGCAGAGGCTTAGTAATAGGATTCCGTTGGCACCCTTTGGGTACTGAACCCTAAAAATGAGCCGGTGCATATTGAGATGAATAAAAGATATCCAAGTAGAAGCATCTCCTTTTGAGATCTTTCCTTTGAATCTTTTACTGTTAATGGAAGCAAAGCAATTATAGTGAGAATAGTAACTTTACTTACTGTTTTCCAGCAACGTTTCCTACTTTCATTTTACAGTTATATCAAAATGCACTCAACGCAATCGCCTTGCCAAAAGTACCGCTTAATGTCTTCAAATTTACATTTAGAACACACTGCATCTTGAATTCAAATGTCGTCAAAATTGTTTCCGTTATGAAACACGCTGTTCTGAAACAGAAGCTTTTCAATGGAACACAGTGAAGTGTTTCTTCATGTTTATTACATTGCGCACAGCAGTTTTTAATTAAACTGTTCTCGTGTTCATGTGTATGACCAGCGGGGCAATTGCGTAATACACTATGAGTAGCAAAAACTTTCATTTTGACAGTTCAACAACATTCATTGCGTTGTTTACGTTGCTGAGCCGACTAATTTTTCGAACATATGAAGCAATGGATTTGCAATATCCTTCAAAATGATTCAGTTTGAGATTCATAGTGTGGTACGCAATTAGGGTGCAGATGCATAAACGTAAATGAAGCAAAAAGATTATGTAAGGATGTCAGCAGATGGCGTTCTGTATTTTTTGCCTACTCCATGGAAAGAAGGCGTGAAAATATGTATGTTCTCGTGTCGACTTTTCTAGTCCTCAGCTTCTTGCTTCATCATACCTATGACTACAACTAAGCATTTAGCTTGCATGGCAAAAGCCGTTTCAGCTTTTGCAGTATAGAGAAAGGCAATTACTCCCTTTTTTTTTAAGATGCTTTCATCCAGATATTGCTAATAAATAATTATAATAGCATAATCGACTGATTATGCTATTATGCCTGCTGGGACACAAACTCAAACTATTTATTTCAAATAAACCAATTACAGGCACTTTTGAATTGTCAAGGTCGGTCAGTCAAAAAGATGAAGCTAGTTGCCCATTCCAAAGCGTAGGTACCTATGGAGAAGAACGGGCAAGAAACTCCATGGACACTTTTAAATCATAATAATATTGTTACAAAGTATTGGTTACATCATTCATGTTCAAAATTATGCACGTGAGAACGATGCAGAACGTTAAAAGCGTCCGTAATGAAAATAAAAAAAAAATCAAATATTAAATTAAATCAAGATAAGCCATGGCAGCAAAGAGTTGACCAGTCCCTACTGATGGCGCCCGTTCACGAACATGACATGACATGACGTTCACAGGCCCCCTCTCTTCGAGAGGGAGTGGGGCTGTAATCTACCAAGCGGGACCAGTGCAACCCGCACTGGTCCCGCTAGATTACAGCCCCAGTTGTTAGATGTCACATGTCTTCGAATTTTTTGTTCTAAGACATGCCGGTTTCCTCACGATATTTTCCTTCGCCGGTTTGAAAGCAGTGATGTTGAAATGATTTATACAAAGTAAAGCGCCTGCCTGGGTTCGAACCGACATACAATTCGTAAGTCGGGGTCGTTCCGACTGGGTCACCACTGCTCTCAAACAAGGTGTTACATTTTCAATTGAAGCCGACTCGTCAGCTAAGTGGTACTTGTGTTACAGGACAGTGCCTTCACCCGTTTGTGGAACATTAACAATTTATGCAATAAAATTGTTGCTGTTGGTTGATTGATGCGAAAATTATGCAAAGATATCTTTAACAAACTTCTACGCACGGAGTAACTTTTCAATCCAGTCAAAAGCACTAATGCCGAGTCGCGTCGGTAGCAAACGAGTTCGGTTTCACAGCTCATCAATCACTTATAGCTACTCTCGCACTTAACAATATCCAAGCGAGGTTATAAATTTATTTATTTTTATTTACTAGCCCGTATCAGAATCACTAAGAACAAAAGAAATTCAGAGTTATGGGCAAACGTAATGAAACTCTCCATTTCCTCTACGTGCTTACGTAAATAAAAAGGAAACATTCAGAAAGGAAATGCCTACTCTGAAGGCAAAAATACTCAACAAAGTTGGCTCGGAGAACATTCAAGTCCTTTTAAATAAAAGTTGCCTTTTATCACTGGCTAAAACGTCCATTTCTCAGGGCGAACTACTAAATGGACAAAGAAACGCGAGGCTATGATGACACTCAAGTGCTTTCTGGGTTTTGCGCAGTTTTAGCCCAAACTTGGTCAGTTAGTCACGGCCCCGGTGTACGTGTTACTGTCTCCGGACAATATTGTCGCTGCGGCACCTTCCTCCCCCTTTTTATGAGCCTTTCTTGGAACTTGGTATTTCAGGTACATTTTATTTGCTGGATCTACTTCCTAGTAGCTGGTTAGTAAATTGAGGTTGTAGAAGAAAAACAATGCTTATAGAGCATTGTTTTTCAGTTATCAATGTTTATAGAGCAGTGTTCATAATCTCAGATAACTTACATCCCATTACTACTTAATCAGTTATCTACTTTACTCGAATGTATTCTAAGTCGATTTTTGAATAACCATTTGTAACAAAAAGGTCCTAAAAAGTTTTTTTTTGGTTGCAATAGAATTTGACCTTTGTTTTGTCTGTACTATTTAAAAACTGAAAATAAGTGAAAGGTTCCAAAGAAAAATCCTATACTTGCTTCACCCATTTACCAAAATAAAATTCAAAATCAATGTAGGTACACAGTACAAATATATGTATAAAATAGGTACATAGTATAAAATAAAGTCGCTTTTCTTGTCTGACTGCGTGATGGCTTATTCTTCTAAACTACGCAACAGATTTTGATGCTGTTTTCAACATTATTTAGAAAAAATATTCTTCTGGAATAATTTTGTTTGTGTGTATAATACATAAAATTCAGAAATATCAATGTTTTGTCAGATCGTAAACACGCCAGTATTATGATATAACGCACTAGAGAAATCTATGGTCATAATTTATTAAAATGAAAAATGTCGCTTCGCATAAAACCTGTAATTTAATTAAGACATAATATTGTTCCCCAAATTTTGAACCCAAACAAGGTGATTCCGTGGACTGAGGGACACCTTTCGGTTTTCCAAACAAATAAGTGACATACGAATGCGACGATCGCGTAGTCACGCGAACAATCTTTTTGGTTAGCACGCGGGGTTACGGTCAGGCTTAGGTATACACCGAACCAGAAGGCCAATTCTCGTAATTTAAAACGTCCAAAATCTAGTCGCAGTGTCATCTCGGCGACAAACAAATGTCCAAAACTTGTCAAAATGTAGGGAAATTAGAGGTATTTTTTTTTAAATACTACAGAATATATACACGCAGTACTACAACACAGGTCAGATCAATTATGGTCGTTATTATCTTCGATCAATAACTATTATTGATCGAAGGTTATTATGGTATAATAGTCCTCCGTAACCGCTTCTTATTATAATTATTATTACTATTTAATAGGTAAGCTTTTGTTTACGCTTTACTGAAGAAATAACCGGTTTGGTTTAATATTAAACAAGAAACAACGCAGATCGATTGAGGAAAAAAATACATATTAAGTAATCACATCATTTTATAACTACACATATTTATTTCTTCAATGACTATCGAACGAAAACCAAGGAATTGTGAATTAGGTCTTATCACGGGAAAGATAAAGGTTCAAAAAACAATCCGTCCAAAAGACAATGGATGAAAGTTATCCAAATATCCAGCGCTAACGAGACCCTTTGTAGGTACGGTCACTTTTAATTTGATAAATTAACTGTTTGTTTTCTATTAATTAGATTAAATTTTATTCGGAAACATCCATCAGTTTCTTAATAAACTCCAACTATATCCGACGACACTGCAGTGCGATTCTGTAACCATGTCACCGTGAAAACTTAGGTGAAGTGAGCGTGGAGTGAGCTGTCATTCCAAATAATACTAGGGATTGACACTACTGACAACTCACATCAAGCTCACTTCACTTAAGTTTTCACGGTGAGATTTTTACAGAATCGACCGGCAGGTTACTATCTCTTTTGGCGACTATACCGAACTTAATATATTAAGGCCGCGTCCTCACCGACAGCGATCGTCACGCGAGTACGCGATCGCTGCCCTCTGTAATATGAATAACTAATAATAATAAATAAATAATTCATACTCGCGCGATCAATCAAATCGTTTTTACGTCATAACTCATACAAACGATCGCGGCGATCGCGTACTCGCACGACGGTCGCTGTCGGTTAGGTCACGGGATAACAAGTTCACTATCCGCGATACAGACACAATCGCTCATACATAAACAGGACATACCTTAAGTTATCGTAATTTGTGCCCTGTGAGACTGTGAACAGAGGCGCAATTCTCGTAATTTTAAGAACGTTCACAGTCTGATCTCAGTCTCAATCTGTCAAAAATACCTCTAATTTCCCTACATTTTGACGAGTTTTTGACATTGGTGTGTCGCCGAGATGACACTGCGACCTGATTTTCAACATTTTAAATCACGAGAATCGGCCTTCTGATCTTGAATGAATAAAATAATCCTAACTTAATATTATAAATGCGAAAGTAAGTTTGTTTGTTACCTTTTCACGCCTAAACTACTGAAGCGATCATCCTGAAATTTTGCATATACGTTGTCAGGTGTACAGAAACGGACATAGGGTACCATTCATCCCGAAAAAAGTGCTGTTCCCGAGGAAAACAACAATAACGTTATGATGATAATAGATGGCGCCACGTGTCTTTCGAATCATAATTGAATTCTAAATTAACGCGAGCGATGCCGCCGACAAAAGTTAATCTAGAATAAATAAAAGATAATCGCGAGCTGTTTTGTTTGCAAGATGTTTTCAACCGACGAAAAAAAGGAGGTGGTTCTTGCGAGTCGACGACGCGTATATCATTTTTTTTAATGAATGTTCACGCATTTCTTTTTCCAATTTATTAAATGAGAGTATCAAAACAAAAGGTTTAAAAAAACAATAATTTTTATATTTTTTTTTAAATTTTAAAAACACCATGCGCAATTAAAAACACAATGCACAATTTAAAATTAAATCAACAATAAGTACTAACGAAAAGTCTAATAACGGCCTGGCTTAGCGGGATGCGGTGCGGCAAGCGGCGCGGGCGTGGTGTCGGCACTTCGGCAGGCCTTGTCCAACGTACTGCTACGTAGAGTTAGCAGCAGCAACCGAGGTGAACGTAGGAGGCAAAGAAGAGCTATAAAAAATAAATGTCTAAAACATTTTTTTTTTTATAGCTCTTCTTTGCCTCGAAAGCAGTTCATATTTTAAGCAGGCAGCAGCAATATTTTGAATATGAGGAAAGGAGTGCACGAAGTAAATAAAAACCGGTATAAATATGGTGAATTCCGTGACTTTTATTTCTTCCCACAACCGTTTGATAACGTGTCGGGGATGTTTGATATCCATAATAGCGGTCGATTTAAAATTTCCGAAATAAATTCTTCGCAGTTCATTTTCCGCCTAAAATATTGCAATCGAGCAATCGAAATTGACGGCATGGATGTTGACTGCTGCGCTGCGTGTCGCGGGTTCGATTCCCGCACGGAACAAATATTTGTATGACCTACATGTATTTGTTCCGAGTCTGGGTGTTTTTCTATCTATAATATGTGTGTAATTACAAAAAAAAAAAAATGTATATAAGTAGTTTATCAGCCATCTTGTTACCATAACACAAGCATTAGGTTGCTTAGCTTGGGACTAGATGGCGCTGTGTGAAATGTCCAGGGATGTTATTATTATAATCACCTTTAATATTTTTATATTTCAGCCGCCGCCGAGTCCACCGCTGTACTGCCGCTGTCTGTACCCCTCTGAGTCATAGCATCTCAATCACTTGCCCGCGCCGCGCGTCGCTGCCGGAAACTGCTCGGCAAATACCGCCAGAGTTGCCGCTGCATGCGGTGCTTCGTGGCATGATTCATACATTTTTGTAAATTTGTTTTTACCGCTCGCCGCCCCGCGTAAAGCTACCGCTGATAGCAGCAAGGTCGTGGTCAGGCCGGAAAAAAATGTGATTATTACACAATCCAAGATAAAACAAGCATTTTAAAAATCAACATTAATAAATAAAAATTGGATCAACAGTAAACTAAGAGATATATTAAAAAAAAACAAATAACTAGGTCAAAATCAACGTCTAACTCACTGCAATTAAAATACAAACGGGCATGTTTTTTCCAAACAATGTCCCAAGGAAATAGAACCATTTAACATTGCTGCTATTGAATCATTAATGATTTTGTCATACATACAACGTCTTTATGTTATAGTCTACCTTGACTTAACACTCGAAATTGAGCGTCATTTTTAACTGTATTCAAAAAACTAATCATGTTCTGTTTTCCAGAAAATGTTCTATTTAATTTGGCATTACCATCTTCTACAGGGTTATTCGTTCTGTATGTGTTACGGTGTTATCATAAAAATCCCATTTTCCATTGAAATATTCATTAACAAGCCAAGCTGACAGAAAATAATAATAATAATAAAAAAGGGGTGGTCATTTTTAACCTGCTTTTCTAAACAGATTCCAGTGACGTCACGCGTCAGCTGTATACATATAACTTGCTCACTAAGAGCGGCTAAAGAGTGTTATTATAAAATAATACGAGTACATTTTCTCTCGCGTAGAAGACAGAGCGGAGCGGTTGTTTTAAATAGTGGTTTGATGTTTAATATTTAATAATTCGTAACCCTTTTTTGCCGATTGTACAAAAAAGTAAGTTTGGCATATACAAAAAAAATATGGGCCGTATAAGGAATATAAAATAGGACGAAGCGAGAATAAAATAATCAATAATATATTTTTGGACGAAGGAAGCCTATTGTTTGGGATGACCCAGGATTTTTTTATGTAGGACAAAACTCAGTGGGCCTAAAGAAGAATAAATCTTAGATTTGCGTATTTGGTTCATAAAGGAGTCCTGCGAGCTTCTCATGACTGCGTAAAAGTCATCTACCCTGCTTCGGAAATGCCAAGGCAGAGCCAGTATGCATCTGAATGCGTATATTGAACACTTAACGTGTTGTAAGAACTATGCGTTTATTTGTACCATAGCGAACAGGTGTAAATGTTCCGACAAGGGTGATTTACACTTGATTTCAGCATATCGAAAATCGTCGTGCCAGCATATTACTCTTGACAGCGAGCGAACGTCTTATTCTTGCAATGTCATCGTCATCTTTTAGTTTTTCATTCAGTTTATGACCTAAATATGTGAAACATTTGACAGATTTCAACTTAGCCTTGCATAGAATAATGTGCGGTATTTATGCAATGTGCTGCTGTCGTAACGAAAACACATTGTTTGGGTCTTTTTAATATTAAAATTAAGACCATGCTTATTCGCATATACCTTACATATTCCTATTAACTTTTACATTGCCGCGACAGACGGACTGAGGCATATATCTGGGATAAATAATCTCTCAAACCGATCTAACTAACAAAGAAATCAAAAGAAGAGTAGCAATGGATGGAAAAGATTGGTCACTGAAAAAGTTTATAAAAGCAAAAGATCTCAGTAATAAAACGAAGCGCAAAATCTTTAACACCTATATTATCCCTTGCCTTACGTATTATGGATGCGAAACCTGCGTACTCTTCAAACACAGAAATATGTTGGAACATTCCCAGAGAGCTATGGAGAGGTGCATGTTGGGAATCATGAAAATAGACAGAGAAAGGAACACATCTATAAGATTTAAAACAGGAGTGATAGACATCCTAACTAAGATTGACCAAATAAAATGAAGATGGGCAGATCACATGTTACGGAGCCCCCAAGATAAATGGAGTGAAATCCTGCCAGAATGATACCCTAGCGAGCGATTGATGACAAACGAAATAGAGGTAGACAACGTACAAGATGGGAGAACGAACTCAATCTCACAGCGGGTCCAAGCTGGAGAAGAGTTGAAAAAGACAGAAACAAATGTAAAATGTAGCGGAGACCTTTGCCAAGAGGCAAACTGTACTTCGAGATATATATACATCTCAGGAAAGAAAATAACAGCAATTAAACTAGCAAAAGAAAGGAGTTTCAGGATAAAAAGGGCTATTGATTGATTGAACTTTTTTTTTATTTCTGTTAGAAACGCCTTTTTTTAAGTTAAATTTTTATTCAATTACCTATTAGAGTATAAAATACTGCGCATTTTGATATCGCACTATCGTGCGACATTCGCGCGTTCGGCGCGTACTGGGATATACCCATACTTACAAGTGCTATTTGCGCTACCATTGCAGGGTTAAAAATACCGGGCATGAAACGAGTTGCTAATGAACTCAAGTAAACTATTCCTAGCTTATATAAACATAGAGAACGTCGGTATCGACATCAGTTAAACACTGTGTCCCTTCAGTGAAGCATCAGTAGTACTAACGTACATAAATCTTCTCTTCATAAACGTAAACATGACGAAAACTACCCTGTCAATGTTCCTGTTGGTATGCGTCGCATTCTTGGTGATCGTCTCGACTCCGCAGAATGCAGTCCAAGCAGACGTGCGTATCGGCGGCTGCGTCTTTGGCGTTGTTGGCTACATTTCGAACTGTCTCAATGAGTGCAAAAGACGTGGCTACAAAGGAGGACATTGTGGAAGCTTTGCTAATGTGAACTGTTGGTGTGAACAATAGGACAATTAATATTACACGGCGAGATAATTTGGCGGATGGTGTCTCATCCAAATTGGCAGACTGAAACCGCAAACAATTGCAATAGTGCATAGTTTTAAATTAATGTAACTTATGTTTTATGTGTACGATGTGACTTCAATTAAATATGTACTTATTTAAATTAATTTACTGTATTTTACTCCAGATGAATATTAGGGTGTTTCATTTGAATTAAATATATAAGTATTCCCTTTCGTGAGCGTAGCACTACTTCGCTCACACAGAAATAGTGGTATCTGAGGTCCGAGTTTGGAAGTCATTAACCTTAAAAGGTTGAACATTTAAAATACGTAAAGTTTTATTAAAGTTTATTTTTATTACGTAAAAGCTTTCAGCTTTCTTAATAATCATAATTATTGTCCATGGGGACAATGCTAATGTTTGATGCAGGAAACCCAAAGGCAACGCCAAAAGCTGGCCCAAGGGGGAGAGGGTTGCAAATCAACGCAAGGGGGCAAATGAAGAATGTCCAATACTACCTACTTAGGCATAGATACCTACTTTACCTACTACACAAAACAAAACACAAACACTGTCTTAACAGTAGCGATACGTTGGGGAACTGTGTGAGAAACTAGTTTAGTTAACTGTTGCTGCTGATGACAGTGACTACATAGTAAAGACAGGGAAACTTATTGTTAGGCAAATTGATTACTTACCAACTTAAATTGCCCGTATATCCTAATCACAACTGTCTTTCTTTGACAGTCGTATGAAATGGCTATAATACGGCCAAATGACGGAGAACGTCCATTCGTTAAAAAAAAATCCCTGACATTACCCTCGTTTGTAGTAGGTAGGTATTAGGTACCTACGAGTGTCCTATTCTAGTGTGAAAGTCGTGTGTTTTATTCGAAGCAATGAATATCGAACAAACGATATTCGCACTAAAAGTCGTAATTACGTATAGGTATTGCAATTAAATCAACAGACGTTTATTTAAATTTCATCCCAATGACAAAGTTATTATTATCGAAGTTCAAACCAATATCTGCTCTATAACGTCATGAACTATTAAAATTGCATTACGTTTATTGTACAAATGGCTTTTTCATTCGGTAATTTTTTTATGTGTAGGGCCTACAAAACCTGTTCCTTACTTTATAATTATGTAGTTGTACGCACTGCAGTATTTTACCTAGACCCTTACTAGGGTCTTGTTATGAAATGGATGGTACCCACGGATGGTATCCATGGTACCCACGGATTGACCTAGGGAAGCGAAGTTTAACCTTCTTCCTCCGTGCGACTTTTTATTATTTAGGTACCATTTAAACTAACTAAGTAACATCCCAAAATCTATGTTCGCCATATTTGTTTACCAAATAAGACAAATAAAGAAAAATACACTACTTTTTATACGAGATTTTCGCCGGTCGCAAATAGGTAGCGTATCTCGCACAAATAAGCAATTTACAATTCCGATCCACAGAGTGAACCTACCTATTCATCATTTAGATTTATAGTCCTTTATCTAGCCGATCTGTTCTTGTTTAATTAATGGAAGTAAGAAAATTTCGTCGCACAAATTCCTAAACATGGCCACAGATTCCGTTCCCTTGACGTTTTGGTGACAGTTCTACGACCCTCGTTGCTTTTCTGACCCAACTTAAAATAAATTAGGAGAAATCATATCACTGTTCCGATGCGTTTTGTTGTTGTGATTTTAAGTCATTCCTGAATTGCTTGAAGTAGGTATTTCATTTGGAAAATTCTATGTATTGGTGTGTTTAGTTATATCAAGGATTCCTCAAAGATTCCTCAAGGATTCAGGTAGACCTGAGTTCTGTGCAAAGATTATAGTAATAGGTACTACGGTGTTGTGTGGCAGACTATATCCAACTATTACATTATATGTAGTATGTAAGAGAGAGTATAAATATCAAGGATTCCTCAAAGATTCCTCAAGGATTCAGGTAGAGCTGAGTTCTGTGCAAAGATTATAGTAATAGGTACTACGGTGTTGTGTGGCAGACTATATCCAACTATTACATTATATGTAGTATGTAAGAGAGAGTATAAATATCAAGGATTCCTCAAAGATTCCTCAAGGATTCAGGTAGACCTGAGTTCTGTGCAAAGATTATAGTAATAGGTACTACGGTGTTGTGTGGCAGACTATATCCAACTATTACATTATATGTAGTATGTAAGAGAGAGTATAAATATCAAGGATTCCTCAAAGATTCCTCAAGGATTCAGGTAGACCTGAGTTCTGTGCAAAGATTATAGTAATAGGTACTACGGTGTTGTGTGGCAGACTATATCCAACTATAACATTATATGTAGTATGTAAGAGAGAGTATAAATATCAAGGATTCCTCAAAGATTCCTCAAGGATTCAGGTAGAGCTGAGTTCTGTGCAAAGATTATAGTAATAGGTACTACGGTGTTGTGTGGGAGACTATATCCAACTATTACATTATATGTAGTATGTAAGAGAGAGTATAAATAGTAGGTAGGTAGGTGCATATTTAAATATCATGAAGTTCACATTATTCATTTTTGCAGTGAATTATAACAGGAAATTAAAATAGTGAATTTGTGCAATAGCTTGCAGGAGACGTGATCGCATAAAAAACAAATAGAGGATAACTAATTATCACAATTGTAAGATAAAAAAACTAAATTATTTTTATTTAAATGTTGATGAAATCAGATGGCACTTTCAAGCTTGCGATGGAAATCAAGCCGAAAATCCAGGGGGGTCTACTCCGAAGTAGTATCGGCCGAATGTTCGGCCTTTTCCTGCTACGAAGTTACTATTTGGTTCGGTCCCAATATTGACTATGGTCCCGACCCAACTGAGACGATCCGAACTTTTTTCGCATTTTTCAATAATATTCGGTTTGGCCATGGGTCGGTCCGATCCGAACATTCGCACTTTACACTTCGGAGTAGGCCCTCAGCAGTGCGATTCTGTAAGCATCTCACCGTGAAAACTTAGGTGAAGTGAGCGTGGAGTGAGTTGTCATTCCAAATAATGCTAGGGATTGACACTACTGACAACTCACATCAAGCTCACTTCACTTGAGTTTTCACGGTGATATTTTTACAGAATCGACCGGCTGGAAAACACTAAGATCATAGAGAACTCCATAAAATTAACATAAAAAATAAAGACATTTATTCAAATTAGGCTAAGAATTAGCAGTTTTCGAACCTCAAAATTACATAAGACAGTCCCGCGTAACACCCACTCCCACCACCACTTCCTAACCACTTCCTAGTGCTTTCGCTGGGAAGAAGAAGTGGCGCAACAAACTCCCTAGCAGCGGTCTGTTCAGTTAGAAAACTTGATTCTATACAATAGCAGGTATGCAAAGTAATTAACATTACGAGACACAGAACATTAAATTTATTATAATTTGCCATATGTTAGCTAGCCACGCCAATATACAAAGTAAGCAATGTCCGTAAGGAATTCCCAACGTAATTTCCGAAGGGAATTCTCTAGGTAATTTCTTATGACCAAGCGTTAGCTTATCAGTGTATTTGTTATTGTTGGTTGTACAATGTGATGACGACAGCAGTGGTGGCCCAGTGGAAACGACTGCAACTTACGAGTTGTAGGTCGTAGGTTTGAACCCAGGCAGGCGCTTTACTTTGTGTAAATTATATTTATCACCACTGCTCTCAAATAGGTGAAGGAAAACATCGTGAGGAAACCGGCATGTCCTGGGATCAAAACATTCGAAGACATGTGCCATTTACCAACGGAAGAATGGAAGAAGAAATCGTGTTCCACCGACCCTAAGTAACTTGAGTATTTGTAAAAATGACTATGGGTATGACGTAAAATGACTGGATAGTATCTTTATTACGAATGTCTAGATTAATCATTTTGGCTGTAACACGAACACATTCATCTTAACTCCAATGTTTTCATTTTCATGAAAGACCGTATAAAGTAATTTAATTTCGTTCTAATAAATAATCAGCTACATGAAACATAATTCTGAACCATTTGTGAAGGATCCAAGAACGCCGTGGCGCAAGTGGAGATTATCAAACGTAGTGACTGTGTGATATAATGTTGCCAATGCATAGTGACGTCTGGAGCTGCACACTGAGCATGATTTACGCGTGACCACTACTGCTATATTTATGACTAGCCTCAAATTGTTAAGGTTACAAGACCACAGTGCGGTAAATGAATTTTCGTCCTCATTAACATTGATTCGTGATATTCAAAGAATCTGAGAGACCAAACGCGCCGCTGCTGCACTTTTCTATTACTTAGCTTGGAATTAAACTGAAGATTCATAATTTAAGACCGTCATTTCCAGCATACAGCAGTGATATAACATGGGAAATATGAGGCCAGCACCCTAATTGCGTAACACACGATCAATCGCAATCGGTTTCATTTTGACAGTTCAACAACATTCATTGCGTTATTTACGTGTTGAGCAGACAAATTTTTCGAACTTACGAAGCAATGGATTAGCAATTTGCTTCAAAATGATTCCGGTTAATTGTGTGTTACGCAATTAGGGTGCCGGTTGATGGCAATAGGATCGCTCCCTATCGCATGGTACTTAAACATAACTGACAAAATGTGGGCGTACAATGTGGTTCACCTCTGCCTAACCTTTCGGGATTACAAGCGTAATGTTATGCCTCTGCTACTCTGTATAAACCCTAAATATGATAATACCTATTCGATGAATCATGAGCTCTTACGAACATTGTTTGCGCTATCGTACATACGCGTTCTGCTGGGATATCCCCATACAGACCTACAAGTGCCTTTTGCGCAACTGTTTCCCTGCAAAAACATATAGGTATATAAACAACGAGAATCCTGGTATCGACATCAATTGAACTCTGTGTCACTTCAGTGAAGCATCAGTAGTACTCACGCTCAAACCTTCCCTTCATAAACGTAAACATGACGAAAACTAGCCAGTCAATGTTCCTGTTGGTGTGCGTCGCATTCTTGGTGATCGTCTCGTCTCCGCAGAATGCAGTCCAAGCGGACGTGCATATCGGCAGCTGCGTCTGGGGCGCTGTTGACTACACCTCAAACTGTCTCAATGAGTGCAAGAGACGTGGCTACAAAGGAGGACATTGTGGAAGCGTTTTTAATGTCAACTGTTGGTGCGAACAATAGCACAATTAACATTACACGGCGAGATATCTCGGCGGATGGTTCTTCTCCAAATTGGAAGACTGAAACTGCAAAGAATTGCAATTGTTCATTTCCAAATGAATGTAACTTATGTTTTATTTATAACTTGTATGTGTTTACGACGTGACTTCAATTAAATGCTTGTTTAAATTCATTTGCTGTATTTTATTCAAGTTTAATAATTTTATATGTTGTATTAGGGTGTTTAATTTGGAAACAATTTTCTTTTTAATATTTACTTTTGTGAGCATAGCACTACTTCGCCCACACAGAAGTATGGGGTATCAAAGTTGGGGGAATTTGGAAGTTCTCAACCAAGCATGGATTTGAAAGCACTGGCTTTGTGGAATATGTGAGATATTGGGGGTACCTACTGCCAGTAACATAAGTTTTGAACATTTAAAATACCTAAAATCTTCACTCTGTGGATCGGAATTGTAAATTACTTATTTGTGCGAGATACGCCACCTATTTGAGACCGGCGAAAATGTAAAGTGTATTTTTTGGTGGTCACATTATGGTCACACTACATCAATTTGCCGTAGGTATGCACAACATACATACAACTAATATTTCATCAAAGAATCACAGTTGCGATTAGAATGTATAGGCAATTTAAGTTGGTAATCAATTTGCCTAACAATTAGTTTCCCTGACTTTACTAGGTAGTCACTGCCATCAGCATCAACAGTCAGCTAAACTAGTTTCTCACACAGTTCCCCAACGTATCGCAACTGTCAAGACAATGTATTTTGTTGTATTGTGTACAGTCAGTACCTACATAACCTAACGTAGGTAAGGCCTAAGTAGAAAAATATTTTAATTTTTTTTTTTAGTACAGGACATTCTTCATTTGCCCCTTTGGTTGACTGCACATGGATTGGATTGAAAGGCACATTGCATTTTTTACCAAGCAAGCTAGTCATAAATAACGCGTAAGTCACGCGTAAATCTGCTCAGTATGCAGCTCCAGACGTCACTTGCACGCTGGGCAACATGATATCATCTCAGTCACTGCGTTTGATACTCTCAACTGGAGTAACCGGATTCTTGGATCCTTCACAAATGATTCGGAATTCGGAATAATGTTTCATGTAGCAGACTACAGCCGCACAGGTCGATCGGTCAGGTTAAGCTACGCTTGCCGGGGTTGGTCTGTGGATGGGTGACCATCTTTACATACGAGACCCCTCCATGCCTTGGAAAGCACGTTAAGCGGTCGGTCCCGGCTGTCATTTGTGGATCTTTGACAATCGTTGGTCGTCGGTAGTCAGAAGCCCAAAAGTCAACCAGTCTTACCAAGGGGTATCGTATTACCCAGTAACTGGGTTGTGGAGGTCTGATAGGCAGTCGCTCCGTGTAAAATACTGGTATTCAGCTGCATCCGGTTAGACTGGACGCCGACCCCAACATAGTTGGGAAAAGGCTAGGCAGATGATGATGTAGCAGACTATTTATTAAAGAATTAAATTAAATTAGTAGAAGTCTTTTAAGATAACATTTATCTAATTATCTACATGAGCTATACCTAATGCGTAGCCATTATGTATGTATGTAATCGCAATCACATTGCTAGTTGCACATCGTGCAACCAATTGAAATATTGTTGGTTGCACAATGTGATTAATTGTTATTGTTACTCCAACAATAACAAATACACTGATAAGATAACGCTTGGTCATAAGAAATTACTTAGAGAATTTCCTTAGAGAAATTACTAAGGGAACTCCCTATGATCTAGTAAGGCATTGACCTAGGTAGGTAAGCTTTTCACTCAGTGGAAGACCATCGAGGTACCATATAGAGCCACCTGGCCAGTAAGCCTCGCTATCAGAAATATAAAGAGAAAACATTTGATTTTTACAAGCTTTTTTATATATTCGTTTGTTACGGTTTCACGCTAAAACGGCAAAGGAACATAGGCTACTTTTCATCCTGGATCGCAGAGGAAGTCGCGAGCAACAGCTAGTTAACTAATATTTTTTTACGGTAAGACCGTGCAGTCACGAGAGAAGAAAATTTAAACAATTAAAATAAATACGAAATTATTGCGCATTATAAAACTTCATTATAACACTATTTTAAGTTAAACTATGGATGAATTTGTCATTTGTTTTGGGGTCCAAATGGGCCCGCCAAGTATCGGGCCGCGGCGGAGGTTCGTGTGTTCGGGACCAATCGGGGGTGCTTCCGAACTATACGGTTAATAAATACGAAATTATTAAATTCTACCTCGCGATGTAAAGGTACATACCTACCATTTGCACATTACATCGTAAACAGTGATAAAGGAACCCAATTATTTAATAGTATGCTCCACAGTTAGGGTTAATTTTATTAAATATTATTATTACTAATGATAGAACACGCAGGGGATTTCTATTGTAAACACTGCTTAAATTAATTTCAACTAACAGCGCCCCGCGGTTTCACCCGCATAAGTGGGAATATCGGGAAAAAAATTACCTTTGTGTTATTCTGATGTATAAGCTAATATAACTTAAAAGTTTCTTAATCCAAAATGCACAGTCCAATAAACGACCTAATCCATAGTTTCAATATCCGTTCAGTAGTTTTTTCGTGAATGAGTAACAAACATCCCACCATCCATCAATCCATCCATCCATCCTCACTCCATCTTCGCGTTTATAATAATATTATAAGGAAAGGATATAGTAGGGTAGGCAAAGTAGCCAGCCCAAATATACTTAGGTGCTTTATGTTATGTTTGGTTCCAAAAAACCTTCATACGTTATTTTAACTACAGACAGTTTTTCTTTTTCGTTAAAATTGAATTTTAACTAGACTGATTGATACAAAATTAAACGTGCCTTTGGAATGCTCTTCAAGCTGTTAAATAAACGGGATCCCTTCTTTTCGCATAATGTTCTTTGTCCTAATATACTTCGGCATAACGATTTTGGCACAATTTGTTTTGGCATAATAATACTTCAGCATAATTTTTTTAGGCATACATTTTATGTTGGCATAATCATCTTAAAGACTAATTTGTTTTGGCATAAATTTGATTCGCATAACGTTACTAGGCCTAATGATTATTAGCATAATAATATTTGGGCATACAATTAATAGAAATAACGGAAACAAATTTGAGTTATTTCTACGTATTTATTTTCACTCGATTCTGAATCACTTTTTCCAAGAGTCGGGGTGCCCCAAGGTCTAACACATCTCGATTTAGTAAAAAGGCAATGAGAACTTAGGATGCAAGAGCGAGCGAAGCGAGCTCGGGAATTGGGGCACCCCGACTCGGACAGGTTAGGTTCGAAGGGGATGACGGGGGCTCAAGTGAGCGAGCGGAGCGAGCGAACGAGCCCCCGTCATCCCCTTCGTGTTAGGTTCCTTTAAACCCTGCAGACAGAAATAGGGGCCCCGCGAAGCGGGGCTCCGTCGACTACGCCTTATTATTATTGTTATGCTTAATAAAGTTATGCTTTAGAATGTTATGCTTAATAAAGTTATGCTTTAGAAGTTATGCTTTATGCTTAATCATTATTATGGTTAGAGAAATTATGCATAAAAAAATTATGCGTAAGCTGTTATGCGTAAATAATTTATGCGAAAATATAATTAGGACAAACAAAAGTATGCCAAGTTATATTAGGTCTTAAAATTTTATGCAAATGGATAGGGAACCTAAATAAACTCTTCGTGGCGATTTAGAATTTCACAAAAAGGGTGGTGCGTGTTGTGTTTTTGACCATCTCATTCATTCATTCACGTTTTCACGTGGTTTTGGACCATCATTTATTCCGGAAGGAATATCTACATGCTCTAAGTAAATGATAACTCCGCACAGAAAGCTCGATGTTTTGACATGTCGCCATTGCACCCGTGCGAAGCATGGGCGGGTTACTAGTTACTTAAAAAACCTACAAACAAAAACAATACATGATCTGACATTTTGTTTTACCTAATTCGGGAACTGCACTGCAATTTTGCGCTTCCTCTAATTACTTTTAAAATAATAAAATAACGCCAAAGAATATACTTATGTACGTATTTAAGCTCCAAATGTTTCTGAAACTCATCATGAATGCAACTGCAAACGTCCAACCCAGCTGATTATACACACTCATAGTTACGCCCAATAATAATAAAGCCGTAATTGGCAAAGTTAGTTTAGCCGTTACCGCTGTGAAGTGCAGGAAATTCTAAAGGCTAGCACAGAATGGGGCGGGCCGCACTGCAACGCAAAGCATTGCAACAATCCACCTCCTCCATTTTCTATAAACCAACGCACGCCACAGGCGGGCCGCATCGCACTTTTAGCAAAAAAGTTCTTAAACGCAGCTTGGAGTCGACTGGTCGAAATCGTCACGTGATGCAAAAGCGTTATTACACTATAAGCGCTCCGTGCGAATTTCTCTGTTTCTGTCTCTTTTTTTATACAAGCTGGACCTTTGAGATGGGGCAGCAAAGGCAGGTACCTTAACCGTTGTCACGGTACCTACGTAAAAAAAATATCGTATCTCGGTCTTAGGAGACAGTCCTTATTTTTTTTGAGAAATTTTGATCCCCATTCGCAGACTTTGAAAAAAATATTGTCAATTTTCACTAAAAGTTTTTTTGATGCTAATCAATGCTGTTTCTTATAAGTAAGGATCAACCAACTGCATTTTACCAACTGAAATTTTAGTAAGTACTAGAAAAGTTGTAAATCGCAAAAAATCTTTTCCCATACATTTCGTAGTCCAAATGAGACCCGCAACTTACTTTTTTATCATGTATTGACTAATCGGGCTGAACCACATTATCATGCATTTGCATAAAATGCGTTGCGCTGCGGTCCGTTGCGGCTATAATGTGCGCTTGGCTTTACTGTTTGCCTGGAATAACACCTTCGTTCTCTAAGTCCGGCTGACGGGCGTAGCAAAATTAATACAACTTATGATTACATTCTAATAGGTTGTTTAGGTAACAGTTTACGTCGCCGGGAATTCTGTCAGTGACTTTTAGTTACATAAAAAGAAGTTAACGGGTACCGAAGAGCTTTTACAGCCAAAAATATACTTAAACTTTTCTATTGTGTTTGGGAAATTGTTTCTTCGTCATTTTAAAGTAAACTGTTTTAGAATATTATTTTCGGCGAGAAAAATACTCTGAAGTAGGCATATTACATAAACTCCTACCTACTCATTATGTTGGACATAGGTAGGTATGTCCGAATCTAGGTTAATTTATTTTAAGTATCGTTTCCCTGGATTTTCGGCTTGATTTTCATCGCAAGCTTAAAAGTTAATTCTATAAACCGTACGGAACTCCTAGATTTCGCCATCATTAAAATAAAATAAAAACATTTAGTTTTCAATCCAACATGTGTACTTATAAATTAATTATCCTCTCTTCATAAAATTGTTAGCGCACACGTCACCTGCAAGCTATTGTACAAATTCACTATTATAATTTACTATTAAAATTACAAATGCAAGCATTCCCTATTGTAGATTTAGGTGCACCCGTGTGGGATTTAAATCAGCTGGGAATTTCAGTGGATATGCATTATAATATGCATACCTACCTACCGAATTAATTGTTTGTACTCTCTTCGCATAGTATGTAATAGTTGGATACAGTCTGCGATACATCACCGTAGTACCTATTACTGTAATCTTTCCACCTAACTCAGATCTAAGTGATTAAAGATTTAATCACTCATACATAGAATTTCCTAAACGAAATACCTACTTCAAGTAATTCAGAAATTACTTAAAATCACAACAACAAAAGGCATAGTTACTCGGAACAGTGTTATGATTTCTCCTAATTTATTTTAAGTTGGGTCAGAAAAGCAACGAGGGTCGTAGAACTGTCACCAAAACGTCAAGGGAACGGAATCTGTGGCCATGTTTAGGAATTTGTGCGACGAAATTTTCTTACTTCCATTAATTAAACAAGAACAGATCGGCTAGATAAAGGACTATAAATCTAAATGATGAATAGGTAGGTTCACTCTGTGGATCGGAATTGTAAATTGCTTATTTGTGCGAGATACGCCACCTATTTGCGACCGGCGAAAATCTCGTATAAAATATAAAGTGTATTTTTCTTTGTTTTTTTTTTTTTGTTTACCTGATAAGAAATAATAAAAGCGTGTTACATTGTGATTGCAAAAGAAAAATAATGAAGGTGTAATATGCTAAATGTTCTTTAATGTTCCATCAAAATGTAACACGCTTTTATTTATTTCTTATCAGGTTTAAATTATTTTTAACTTTTTAGTTCTTTTGATGTGAGATTGACTACGGCGTAGTTCGTAGCGCGTAGCAGTGTTTTTCCGTTAAATGTATGCGCTTAGTGCACTCACTACCTGTACATCATAAGACCCTGGTTACCATCTAGCACCAAATTACTCGTCAAGACGAATCAAACGAACCCAAACTCGATGGAGTTATGTCGTTTAATTACTGAGTTCCTATGGCCATCTTCCAGCTCCATTATCAGACCCTGGTTACCATCTAGCACCAAAGTACTCGTCAAGTTGGATCAAACGAATCCAAACTCGATGGGGTTGTGTCGTTTAACTACCGAGTTCCTATGGCCACCTTCCGATTCCATCATCAGGTCCGCTCCATGTCATAATATTTTTGCATTGTCATCCGATTTACACATGCAAGCAAGATTTCAGCTCAATCGGTAACCGGGAAGTGGATCAAATTTAACTTGCAATATTTAATTACAGAAAAACATCGGGATAGGTGAAACTAAATAAAAGCTTGGAAAAAGAGAATTGTTTCCAAATTAAACACCATAAATACAACAACATTTAAAATTATTAAACTGGAATAAAATACGGCAAATGAGCTTAAACAAACATTTAATTGAAGTCACATCGTACACACATACAAGTAAGAAATAAAACATAAGTTACATTCATTTAAAAATATGAACTATTGCAATTCTTTGCAGTTTCAGTCGGCCAATTTGGATAGGACACCATCCGCCGAGTTATCTCGCCGTGTAATGTTAATTGTCCTATTGTTCGCACCAACAGTTGACATTAAAAACGCTTCCACAATGTCCTCCTTTGTAGCCACGTCTCTTGCACTCATTGAGACAGTTTGAGGTGTAGTCAACAGCGCCCCAGACGCAGCTGCCGATATGCACGTCCGCTTGGACTGCATTCTGCGGAGACGAGACGATCACCAAGAATGCGACGCACACCAACAGGAACATTGACTGGCTAGTTTTCGTCATGTTTACGTTTATGAAGAGAAGATTTCAGCGTTAGTACTGCTGATGCTTCACTGAAGTGACACAGAGTTTGACTGATGTTGATGCCAGCGTACTCCTTGTTTATATATTATGCTGGGATACAGTCGCGCAGATGACACTTGCAGGTATGTGGTTATCCCAGTAGAATGCGTGTGTACGCGACTGACGCAAGTTAATACGAACTCTTGATCAAACAAATAGGTATAAATAATATTTCGCTATAAATCGTATATAAAACTGAAACCATGAATTCAGGACGTAATTCCCCCCTAGTGTAGAATTGTTTTTTTTTGTCTGTAGTATATTAAACAAGGTAAGAAACAACGGCTCCATTAAGGGGAAAAACGTATTAAGTGGTTACTACTACTACTTAATTATGATTCTTTCCAATTATTTTTTATATACATACATATACCTCATATACTGGATTCAGCTGCATCCGGTTAGACTGGAAGCCGACCCCAACATAGTTGGGAAAAGGCTAGGCAGATGATGATGATGACCTTAATACCTCTATCTACCAAGTTATAATAACCTTTCCTTTTGGTTTTTCCGTAATCGGGTAAAAAAAATTAGGCTTATTGATACGATAATAAATTATCTTTGCGAGCTTTATCTATCCAATGATTAAGAAACGACAAGTTTTGTTTTATAGTGTATAATAAAGGATATTCCATCCATATTATAAGTATAACGAACTCGACACGACACGGTCGACACGGTTGGCGCAGTGGCTGAGCGATCGACTGCTACGCTGCGTGTCGCGATTCCCGCACGGAACAAATATTTGTATAGCCTAGAGGTAGTTGTTCCGGGTCTGGCTGTTTGTGTATGTGAGTTTAAATGTTTGTAAACGCACCCACGATACAGGAGTAATTCCTAGGGTGGGGCAACGTTAAAAAAAAAAAACCTTTATTATCGAACTAATCGCATCATTTTATATGCCTACAATAAACACACACCGACCTATTATTGTCCCAATGCAAGACAAAGGCCTCATATCGTACAGACGCCAGCAGGTCAAGCTACCCGAAACTGTCAAATTTTCCCAATTAACCTTGAACCTTAATGCTTTAGCGATAAAGTTGAAAATCTATTACAGAAATTTGACAGATTGTAGTAGCTTGAAGTGCTGGCGTCTGTACAAAGAAGGCACCAGCATTGATCACCACGCTTGCTCAAAACGGGTTGGCGAATTCCGACTTATAACCGATAAGTGTGGGTTTCCTCACGATGTTTTTCCTTCACCGATGTCAGTAATAGCAAGTAGCTTCAACTAGCTTCATCTTTCTGACTGACCGACCCTTTGACAATTCAAAAGTACCTGTAATTGTTTAATTAAATGTAAAATTAAATTTAACACGTTTTCTGTTCCATTTGTTTACATTTTCATATAATAATACTTTTGGAACAGACCATACCCAGGAAAAAGACGTGATATTAGGTTAGAGAAAAAAAAAGGCAATTTCAGGTTAAAGATGTGTAAGCGATTAGAAGACAAACAAAATACAGACAGATCCGAATATATCACCTTCTAAAAACCTGTCTGGTTTTAAACATTGTCCAGACGCCAGCAGGTCAAGCTACTCGAAACTGTAAAATTTTCCCAATCAACCTTGAACCTTAATGCTTTAGCGATACTGTTGAAAATCTATTAAAGAACTTCGACAGATTGAAGTAGCTTGTTCTGCTGGCGTCTGTACATCGTGTTATATCTAATACGTCTCCTACGTCTACGTTTCCCGTTGGGTATTTTTGGGAAACCCCAATCGCAGTTTCAACTTGTACACATAACACATATTATATTTTAGAAGAACAATTATACAAGCAAATTGAGATCGTTTTCCTGTTTGCGGGCTTTTAGCTTCGATTTTGTTGCTATTCAGTTTTGGTTATAGAAGGTGTATCCATTCATAAACGAAATATTTTAAGAGAAACGTCTATAGGTGGAAAAAGAAAAAAGAAGTCATAGACACAATATATTTTTTAAGTTCATTATTAAAAAAAAAAATACTTGACACACATAATAAATACTGGCTCTTCTTATTTTTTCACATCCATTACGTTAGGGTCTACGTAATATTTACTGTCATTGAAGCGGAGTAAAGATTTTATGCAAAATGTCACAAGTAATTTTAAAATTAATATTCATTATTTTAATTAATTACGTAAAAATCGTTGTTATGGCTTCTTTACCACCTACAGGATGGCAGGGACATCGACGCGCAACCTGTTACCATGGATTCAACACATGATTCTAAACACCCTCACGTTGATAGATTTCATCGGTTATTAAAAAAAAAGTTGGCTGTTCTATACATTTTGACCGCGTAGGTATTGCATTTTCCTATGAAACAGCAGATATTTGTTTTGATAATCGACAAAAAATTTCTACGCTAATGGGTCTGAATTCATGGTTACAGGTTGCGCGTCGATGTCCCAGCCACCCGATATAAGGTAATGCCTACTTGACCAAATGTATTGAGACGACTGCTGTTTTTTTGACGATTACGATGTTAGTCCCCGGGAAAAAGTTGTTCAGTTTGATGGCCTGTACCACTCCCCCAAGTTTAGTCACACCCCTCTGAAACACATTGTATAGCAACGCCAGTTTTGCATGGAGAGATTTCCATACGAGACATCATATACACCCACATTTTGCCAGTTTTGTTTAAGTACCATGTGATATAATAATAATATCCCTGGACATTTCACACAGCGATATGATGTGATGATGCGAGCCTGTTGCCATCAACCGCGCCTCATGTTTTAAAATATGAATCTTCAGTTTTATTGCAAGCGAAGTCAAAAGTACAACAGCGACGCGTAGCATTGGTTTGGCTCCTCACCTTCTTCGAACATCACGAACTAATGCTAATGAAGACGAAAATTAATTTACCGCACTGTGGTCTTGTTAGCGTAACAATTTGAGGCTAGTCATAAATATGGCAGCAGCCGTTGGTCACGCGTAAATCTGCACAGTATGCAGCTCCAGATGTCACTTGCACGCAGGGCAACATGATATCACTCAGTCACTGCGTTTGATACTCTCAACTGGAGTAACGGGATTCTTGGGTCCTTCACATATTATGGTTAAGAATCATGTTTCATATAGCAGACTAAGTAAATTAAATTAAAACGAAATTAAATGCATTGAAATTAAGATGAATGTGTTACAACCAAAGTTATTTATCTAGACATTATTAATAAACGATTTACGCAGAGGACATACAGCGATCTGCGTGTCCAATATAATAACGCATTTAGGATAGATACTGTTGGGGCTGTCGTGGCGTTGTAGTGCGTCCACAATGTTTGCGGAGGCGGGCACAAACGATTTTTACGCCATAATAAGAAAGAGGACCGCCTACATGGCCCGCCGCATGGCCGCCTACAAGGAAGGCCGCCTACGCGCCACCACCAACGGTCTCCTGACCCTGTTCTCAGATCGGTGGGATTCCCCTCTGCTGCGTCACTGGGTAAGAATCCATACCAGCTGATGTTTATATTAGTGTGTCTCTTATTACTACACCCACAGAAAATTATAAACGAAACACCTACTTCAAGCAATTCAGGTATAACCCCGGTACTGCAGTGCTTCCGCAATGTTTGCGGATGCTTCCATCGATGATTTCTTTTGCATCATTAGGAAAAGAACTGCATCGATGATGAGCAGGGTCCGTCGTAGCACCAACACTGTCAGAACGTTAGCGTGCAAAATAGACAGTCCTTTTACTGTATACTGGGCAAGTGTACACCTGCACAGAAATAGAAAATAAACGTAGTGTGTAACGTGTTTTGTTTACTAACAAATTACTTACACCTTTTTTATTTTATTTTGTTTTTGTTTTTTATTTATTATTATTATTTATTTTTTGTGTGTACTATTAGCAACCCTACTAACGCTTTCTTTGTAAAAATGTATGGACGTATGTCTGAAATAAAGATAACTTATTATTATAACTACAAAAGGCATAGTTACTCGGAACAGTGTTATGAATTCTCCTAATTTATTTTAAGTTGGGTCAGAAAAGCAACGAGGGTCGTAGAACTGTCACCAAAACGTCAAGGGAACGGAATCTGTGGCCATGTTTAGGAATTTGTGCGACGAAATTTTCTTACTTCCATTAATTAAACAAGAACAGATCGGCTAGATGAAGGACCGGCGAAAAATCGTATAAAATGTAGTGTACCTATTGTTCTTTATTTGTCTTATTTGATAAACAAATATGGCGAACTTACTAGTAGATTTTGGGATAATTACCTAGGGTTACCTAGAATAGGACACTCGTAGGATCCTAATACCTACCTACTACAAATGTGGGTACTGCCAGGGAAATTAATTGGTTATCAAATTGACATACTACTCCAATTTGCCGTATAATAGCCATTTCATACAACTAACAAAGAATGACAGTTGTGATTTTAGTATACGGTCAATTGAAGTTGGTAGTCAATGTGCGTTTTACAATTAATTTCCCTGACTTTACTCAAAAACCACAAAGCCAGTGCTTTCCTTTTAAGGTTGAGAACTTTCAAGCTACCCATCCCAACTCTGATATGTAGAACCCAACCCTGTTTCTGTGTTGGTGAAGTAATGCTACGCTTATGAAAAGGGATAAAAAAATGTTTCCAAATGAAACATCCCAATACAACAACATACAACATATAAAATTATTAAACTGGAATAAAATACAGCAAATGAATTTAAACAAACATTTAATTGAAGTCACATCGTACACACATACAAGTTACAAATAAAACATAAGTTACATTCATTTAAAAATATAATATGAACTATTGCAATTCTTTGCAGTTTCCAATTTGGATAGGACACCATCCGCCGAGTTATCTCGCCGTTTCATGTTAATTGTCCTATTGTTCACACCAACAGTTGACATTAAAAACGCTTCCACAATGTCCTCCTTTGTAGCCACGTCTCTTGCACTCATTGAGACAGTTTGAGGTGTAGTCAACAGCGCCCCAGACGCAGCTGCCGATATGCACGTCCGCTTGGACTGCATTCTGCGGAGACGAGACGATCACCAAGAATGCGACGCACACCAACAGGAACATTGACTGGCTAGTTTTCGTCATGTTTACGTTTATGAAGAGAAGATTTGAGCGTTAGTACTACTGATGCTTCACTGAAGTGACACAGAGTTCAACTGATGTCGATACCGGAATTCTCCTCGTTTATATATGCTTGAAATAGTTGGAGTTCATTAGCAACTCATTTCAACAATTACACTGATAAGCCAATGCTTAGTCATAAGAATTACGTATAAAATTCCCTAAGGAAAATACTTTGGGAATTCCCTATGATCCAGTAAGGCATAGACCTAGATAGGTAGGCCTTTTACACGATGGAAGTCCATCGAGGCACCTGGCCAGTAAGCTTCGCTATCAGCTTGCTTATCCAAACTAATATTATAAAGAAAAAATATTTAATTTTTCGTATCTTTGTTTGTTAAGTACGTTTTCACGCTAAAACGTCTGAACGGATTTGGATCAAATTTGACACATGGGTAGACAATGACCTGGATTACAAACAAAACAAACAAATATGTTGGACAAAGGATACTTTTTATCCTGATATTTCCACAGGATCGAGACTGATGCGGGTGAAACCGTGGGTCACATAGTTAACTAATATTTATTACGGTAAGTCACTCACGAGGGAAGAATATTTAGACAAATAAAATAAATACGAAATTATTAAATTCTGCCTCGCGATGTAAAGGTACCTACCGTTTGCTCATTACATCGTAAACAGTGATAAAGGTACCTAATTTTTCAATACTCAGCTCCATAGTAAGGGCTAATTTTATTAAATTATTATAGAAGATAGAACACGCAGGGGATGTCTATTGTAAACACTGTTTAAATTAATTTCAATGAGTAGCCAGCCCAAATATACTTAGGTGCTTTATAATAATGTTTGGGTCCAAATAACCTTCATACTTTATTTTATCTCCAGACAGTTCTTCTTTTTCGTTAAAATTGAGTTTTAACTAGATGGCTTGATAAAAAGTTCAATGTGCCTTTTGAAAGCCCTTTCACCTTTTAAATAAACTCTTCGTAGCGATTTAGAATTTCAGAAAAAGGAAAGTGCGTTTTGTGTTTTTGACCATTTACACATTGTATAAAAACAAAGTCGCTTTTCGTGTCTGTCTGTGTAACCGTTTGGATTTTCCAAACTGCTCAATTTATTTTGACGTGTTTTATGACCCTTATTTATTCTGAAATAAATACCTACATGGTCTAGGTAAATGATAACTCCGCACAGAAATCTCGATAGTTTACCATTGCACCCGTGCGAAGCATGGGCGGTTCGCTAGTTGCTTATAAAAACTTACAAACAAAAAAAAAGCAAAATTAGTACAGACGCTGATATATGCTAATATAATATGTGATGACGCATGACATTTTGTTTGACCTGATTCGGGAACAACATTGCAATTTTGCACTCACTCTAATTGCCTTTAAAATAATAATTTAACGCCAAATATTATACTTCGATACCTAGTTCCAAATGTTTCTGAAACTCATCACGAATGCAACTGTATAGTTCACAGAACAGATATTTATCTGTTCTGTGGTATAGTTAGTAGTTAGTTAGTTTAAGTAAAACTAAAATAATGCATTTCTATCAACGTCGCCACCGATTTCCGTTACTTATAACTACTGTTTGATAGAAGAGGTCACTAGTAGTAACTTTCTAGGTATAACTATCGACAATAAACTCACTTGGAAACTCCATGTAGAAGATATAAGTAATGTAATCGCATGAGTAAATCCGTTTACGCACTGTTCCAATTATCGAAAAAAGTAAATATTGAAACATTACTGACAGCCTATCACGGTTTAGTAGGTTAAATTTTCCGATATGGTGTTATTTTTTTGGGAAAATCAACTGATAGAGAGACCATTTTCAGGATGAAAAAGCATCGCATTCGGTCTATGCCTGCCTTCAAATCATTGAAACTGTTAACATTTCTGGCACTATATATATTATAAACTGCACTTTTTGTAAAAAGAAACCCGCATTTATTTATTAAACTATCAGCAGTCAACAAAACTAAATTGCGTGCTCAGTACAAAAATCAATTATGTAACATAAAATGTAAGACTGCTTTGATGTACAAAAGCTTTTTCGGTATTGCTCCTAGAATATACCTAATGCCATTGAAACTTCTTATTGACAAATGCTACTATACAATAGACGAGTTTTTAAACGATAAAGAGTTATAATAATTATTAATGCTGCATTTAAAATTTTCATATCTGACATTTTTTTTACTAATAATACTATGTTTCTTTTTATTAATGACATTTTGTTTAGTTTAATTACTTTGCATGTTACCATATTTGTATGTCTTAAGACAAAACATAGCGTACTATTTATGTATGACCTATTGTATACCTACCTGTTTTACAAATAAATTCTATGATTTATGAAAAAACTGCAAACACCCAACCCAGCTGATTATACACACTCATAGTTACTCCCAATAATAATAAAGCCTCAATTGGTAAACAAATATAGCGAACTTAGATTTTGGGATAGTTACCTAATGAGTTTAAATGGTGCCTAAATAATAACAGCCAGGGTTGATCGAACTTTAAACTACGCTTGCCGAGGTTAATCCGTGGATGGGTTACCATACATTTTAGACGACCCAACCGTGCCTTGGAAAACCCGTTAAGCCGGACTTGCACTTTTTGTCCAGTCTTACCAAGGGGCAACATGTGGCCCAGTAACACGATAGCCCTTGGTAAGATTGGTTGTCAGACTTTCAGGCTTTTGACTACCAATCACGACGACTGACGACTACCAAACCACCAAACCCACCAAACCCAAACCAAACCAAACTACCAAACTACGACTGTCTAAGATCTACGACTTACAATTGGATTCGTAGAACAATGTCAGGGTCGTATTTGTGCCATCTACCTAGATGGCACAAATACGAGACAAACAGTGATATGTATTTTTTAAATAGAAGAAATAACACAAGGGTACAGTTTAGCTGACAAGCGAAGACGTATCAAAGAAAAATATTAAAATAACGTAGCACCATTTACAGAAATAATTATGAAAGTTATTTGTCAAACCTGCGTTTATTTTATGCATCTGATAACTTGAGCTCGCCGAGGGCTCACAATACCTACCTACCACTGTTTTAGCTGATTTTGCGGGCTTTGAGTGATTATGTAGAATATAATTGCAGTGTAGTATATGCTTTATTATTATAAGGTGTACGGTTTAAAATATCATTTATTTCTCAAAGATTTACATAATCACTTAATGAGAAACAAAGTTTTAACATGCAGGTAATTGTTAAAATAGTCCAGAGAGCTCGTCGTGCAATTAGGAAGTACATAATTAGTTAAGTACTTTAAATTTGGTGATTTCGCGTCGTTGTAAACATCGAGCGCGCTGTAAAGCACCGTGCACACTATACAATACCAGATAATATAATACTTTAATTATTTATGTTGAAGCTGTCGAAGATGTGTTTCTTTAACATTTTTAAAAAATATAAATTAGTTTTATCTTCTTTAATGTTTTTTGGTAATGAATTATATAGTTGTACTCCTTCGTATTTAATATTTTTCTTTCCGTTATAATTTGTTCTAGGTTTGTACTAAGTGTACTAAGTCATTTGCCCGACGTGATGATCGTGTTTGCACTTCATTGTTCCTTTTATATGTAATTTCTGTGTGTATTTCTTTTGTTAGGATTTTTCTTATTAATACGCAGGTATTATATTGATAGGTTTTGATGATGTTAAAAAGCTTGGAGTCGTTATAGATTTTGTTTGTGGGTTATATAGGGATATTGAAAGAGGGCTTTAATAATTTTATTTTGGGCGATTTGAAGTTTGTGTAAGTTAGTTTTTCCTGTCGATCCTCAGACCTCAATTGGGTATTCAATGTACAGCATCACTAATGAGTTGTACACAGTATATTTAATGTTTGATGGTAGGCAAGATAAGATAAGACAATCATATATTTGCTCAAACATGAGTACAATACATACAACACAAATTGTCAGCATGCCAGAGATGTTAAAAGTAGGTGTAACACAGATCACCACGTTTGCCTTAAAAATTGGCATGCAAATATTAATAAAATTTAAGTATAGTGTCACTCAAAATAAATGTCATGTTAATATGAGAACATTAAAAATATTATAGACTAGCTTCTGCCCGCGACTTCGTACGCGGATCCAGTCCCTTTCTCGTTCCGATAGGAATTTCGGCAAGAGTTTGAACTGTGCGTTGATATGTCAGCAAATAAATCAGTCAAAACCGATAAAGAATTTAGATTAAGTTTGATAAAACTTATATTGAGTGTTGTAGACTGGGTAGTTTATAACTTCATTAAAATATAGGTAAAGGTAGAATTATTTTCATTCCGAAATTATGAAGCGAAATTAATATCAATTAGTTAACATTACTAATGGTCCTTCTGATATGAAATTAATATCAATTAGTTAACATTACTAATGTTTTGCACCGAAAGATGTCATTTGAAATGCACTATTGTAAGAACGGATGTTGTCCAAGAAATATTTAGATTGTGTATGGTCACCTGTTAGCAATGATTTTAGTATATCTGGAGGATTTTTTAAAATGCCAATATGCACTTTCCCACCTGAGCAACACATACCATTTGCTTCTTTTGGCCATTTAGAAGCTTCACAAAAAGAACAATTTACAACCATACCTCCAAGGGCAGCATATGTGGCGTAGTCAATCATTGGAGTATACGTAAATACACTCTTTTCCTCATCAACCCAGGGAAGATGCCTTAGGACAATTTCTTGAGACTCATCAGATTCTTCAGATGATACCGACATTCTGTTGAGAGAATGTCGAAGTCGATCAGAATTTAAGCGTTCGTTGCGCTGTTCTTCTGTCTCCTCATGCCGTACTTCAGCAATTCTCTCTCTCTCACTTTCTAATAGATTCTGAAGATTTTGTTGCGTGCATGTTCGGGACAATGTATGGCGATCTCGATCAGCGGTCAGTCGCACATCACGTTCTTCACTGGTTTCTAGAGACCTATAAGTGGATGTGTAGATACGCTGGAAACTCAAGCGTGATTCGCTTTCCGTGAATGTTTCCGACTCGCGAGACAATGCATGATGATCACGATCAGCCGTAAGTCGCGCATCACGTTTTTCACTGGTCTCCAGAGATCTAAAAGTCAACGTGCGAATGCGCTGAGAACTCAAGCGTGATGCTTTTTCTGTGAACGTTTCTGATTCGAGAGACAATGCATGGCGATCACGATCAGCGGCCAGTCGCACTTCACGTTCGTTACTGGTCTCTAAAGACCTAGAAGTCGACGTGAGAATACGCTGAGAACTCAAGCGTGATTCTCTTTCCGTTAACGTTTCCGACTCGCGAGACAATGCATGACGATCACGATCAGCGGTCAGTCGCGCATCACGATCCTCACTGGTCTCTAGAGACCTAGATGTAGATGCGTAAATACGCTGAGAACGCAGGCGTGATTCTTTTTGTGTGTGTCAGAAACGCGAGACGATGCATGACGCTCACGATCAGCGCTAAGTCGTGCTTCACGATCTGAAAAAGTTTCCGCGGAGCGAGATACAGCCTGATGTTGTCGAACAGCATCAAATCTTGCCTGGCGTTCTTCAGTCGATTCCTGGGATCTAATGATCTTCAATCTTTTAGCTCCTTTCGAACATTGCGAAAGATATGACCTCTTTCGTGGCATGGTTATGGTTATGGTTATTAATGTACTTTAATAACTTTGCAATTAAGATCTAAGTGACTGCTCCCCTGTGTTACCGGGTAGGCCACCGTGTCACGAAGATAAATGTATACATAAATGGGAGATTTAGCCAGTGAAGCCAAGTTTTCAATGATTTACTAACGTCATCGAAAAGAAGGCCCAAACTGTTACCGCTTTCACCGCGTGGAAGTACTCCCAGCTTATGTTAATATATTAGTATAAAGTGATTTCCACATCAAATGTTCCTGATCCTTGATTTTTATTATCTCGGCGGAAAATACTCATCAGACCAAACAAATTTTGTTAAAATGTCATGTCTGTATATGCCATAGTTTAGCTGTGCTCTCCGAGTTCCACATCAGATGTTTCAATCTTCGAATTTTATTCTCCCAGCAGAAAATAATCATCAGACTGAACAACTTTTGCAAAAATGGCATTCCTATATATGTTATGGTTTAGCTGTGCTCTTAGAGTTCCACATCAGATGTTCCGATCTTCAAGTTTTATTCTCGCAGCAGAAAATGCTCATCAGAATGAATAACTTTTGCAAAGATGTCAAACCTATATATATTATAGTTAAGCTGTGCTCTAAGAGTTCCACATCAGGTGTTCCGGATCTTCAATTTTATTCTCTCAGCAGAAAATGCTCATCAGACACAACATTTTTTTCTATGGCGTCATTTTTGTAACTCTTATGTTAAGTTTAGTTAAGCTGGTCTGTTGCGGTTCTGCATCAGGTGTTCCAGTTTCCAAAATCAATTATAGCTTATATGTTGCCCAGGTTTAGTAGATAGATAACAAAAAAAGTTTCATTCAAATCCGTTCAGTAGTTCCGGAGATTAGCGTGTACAACCAGACAAACAGATAAACAGACAGACTTTTTTTATTAGATTCATATTCTATTACTGTTTCTTAACCCCCCTCAATTATTCTTTTTTAAATATATTCAATGTACAGACACAACTTTTTTACATTCTTATTATAAGTATAGATAATTAAATTAGTAAACATGGTCAAAATCTCTCATCGAAAAATTCATTTAAATTATAATAGGCTTTATCTGCTAGGAAATTCTAACTGTCTTTTTGAACGCTACGTCAGTTAACTGCTTCCAGATTTTATGTAGTTTATTATATATTTTTGGAGCCATGCAAAAAACACTTTTCCGCATAAGTGCCGTTCTATATTGATGTAGGCTTTGACTGTTGTCACGTCTATTACGAGAAAATCGATCTGCCATGCGGGAAAAGAGGTTAGGGTTGGATCTTAAGAATATTGCATTTTCTATTATAATATATAAAGTGAAGTTAATGTCAAGATTTAGTATTTTTTTTAAAAAGGCTTGCAACTTTAGACCTCTAGCTATTCCGCGTAACGCTCCTGTAAGATTTGATAACTATTTCATCCTGCGCGTCTTGTATAATTGTCTCTATGGAGTTGCCGAAGTAAAACAGACAAGTCATGACACTTGTCTGTTTTACTTCGGCTGTTTTTCTATGCTGATGACAGCATAGAGCGTCATGTGTCCTTTTAATCCTAAGTTGTGTATATTGTTGATAAGAGAGAGGAGAGGAAAAAAGAGGACCGAGTATTGATCCTTGAGGCACGCCACATTTTATCAAGTTGGAGCTACTGATATTATCTCCTATTTTTACAACTTGCAAACGGTTTTCAAGGTGAAACTCGAGCATTCTGAAAAAACTTCCTGTTATTTTGATAGATGCTAATTTTTGTAGAGTTAAATTATGACTGACGGTATCGAAAGCCTTTTTTAAGTCTACAAAGACTCCCAGAGCAATTTGCTTCTTTTGATCAATTTTAGTCCTTAGTTTCGTGATCAAACCAGTTGCAGCAGCTAATGCATTTGCCTTTGGTCTGAAACCAAATTACCGTTCAAAAAGAAAACCGAAAGGATGAACTACAATTATAAAGTAAGTTGTTGTAGGTAGTAGTACGGTTTTGTAGATCCTACAAACAAAATAAAAGTACCGATTGAAAAAGCCGTTGTATGTACAATAAACGCAATGCGATTTTAATAGTTCATGACGTTATAGAGCAGATATTGGTTTGAATTTCGACTATAATAACGTTGTCATTGGAATGCAATTTAAATAAACGACTGTTGATTTAATTGCAAAACAAATGCGATTGAAACTCATTATTTTATCTGATCGCTGTGGGTGTCATTTAGTGTGAATCTCGTTTGTTCGATATTCATTGCTTCGAACACAACCAACAAGTTTCACACTAAAATAGGACACCCGTACGTATATACCCAGTATCTACGCACTAAAGACGTTTAAATTAATTGTATATCTAATTGACAGACTACCTCAGTTTACTGGATTATAAATAGTAGTGATTTGAATATACGGGCAATTTACTCATTTGCCTTACAATAAATTTCCCTGACTTTACTAGTTAGTCACTGCCATCAGCAGCAACAGTCAAGTAAACTAGTTTCTCACACAGTTCCCCAACATATCGAAACTGTCAAGACAATGTTTGTGTTTTGTTGTTAGCTAGATAACCTAACGTAGATACCCATCATAATTATTGTCCCTAGGGATAGCAACATAATTATCATTGTTAAGGAAGATTTTAGGTATTTCAAATGTTCAACAACTTATGTAAAAACACAGCCTTAGCCTTGAAAACTTCCATGCTCTCCCAAGTCTGATACCCCTATTTTTGTGTGGGCGAAGTAGTGCTCCAAATGAAACTCTGTAACCATAGAAATGTAAAAAAACAGGATAAGTGGCAAGGGGGCGTGCCTGTGTCGTCGCGGAATGTTCAAAATAAAAATTTTGTAAATCATGGAATCACTTACCATATAAATAAAAGTAATTTACTGTATTTGTCTTTAAAATCATGAAAAACCACAAATTGTAAAATATTTCTTGCTTTTACCACGTTAATTTTGTTTTCAAATATCGCCGCGACTGTACTACTCGTATTTCCGCAGTAAATACATTGTTCCTTAAACACTACTTAAGTATGTCGCTATGTGACCTAGACAAGGAATGTAAAAATCACAAAATGATAAGTACTTTATTTATGCGGTGCATCGCATAAGACGGCCGCTGCTTCTTGCGGCCAGCTAGTGATGTGGCTGTGCAGATCCACTAACGTAGGCTATCGAAAACAATGACGATTACCCAACGAATATATAGTTCATTTTACAATTGGTCAACCGTTTTAACCGGGTTGGAAAACCTAAAAAGATGACGTTTAAATCCGGTTGGAAGACCCTTGAGAGATGTAAAATAATGTTTAAATTTTTTATTTACTTTCATTTTTTTTTTGCTTTTTTTATTGATTTATAATATAATATTTTCTGGACATATCGTTTTTTATTTATTTTATTTTCAGAACCCCAAATTTTTTTTAGTACAATAATAAATGGGAGAATCGATAACTATCCGATTTAGTCAATCACTAACGTACCTATATGTAAAATAAATGGCTTTTGCCTGTGCAAAAGCCATTTATTCGCATTTTTTCGTTGCGCTGTCGCAACGATAGCGATAGATGTTTTTGTGTGAGTAAGTTGTACGGTGCATGGTAAATGCACGCTGTGTTTGGTGAATTAAGGTTGATTGTGTAGTACGTTCTGGTTTATGAATTGCAAGTGTGTGCGCGACTTTGTATCTATTGCTTTTACTCAACTACATGTGTAGTAGTGGCGCGCTAGTGGGATCGTCTTAGCGACATGGAGTTCTGATACATTTTCAACTACAGGGCATATCTCCTTCTATCCTATATCTATGTCTCTAACACAACAAAATACATCAAATAAAGTTAAGAAAAAAAATATACCAATTGAATTTAAACAAACATTTAATTGAAGTCACATCGTACACACGTACAAGTTACAAATAAAACATAAGTTACATTAATTTAAAACTATGCACTATTGTAATTCTTTGCGGTTTCAGTCTGCCAATTTGGATGAGACACCATCCGCCGAATTATCTCGCCGTGTAATGTTAATTGTCCTATTGTTCACACCAACAGTTGACATTAGCAAAGCTTCCACAATGTCCTCCTTTGTAGCCACGTCTTTTGCACTCATTGAGACAGTTTGAGGTGTAGTCAACAGCGCCCCAGACGCAGCTGCCGATATGCACGTCCGCTTGGACTGCATTCTGCGGAGACGAGACGATCACCAAGAATGCGACGCACACCAACAGGAACATTGACTGGCTAGTTTTCGTCATGTTTACGTTTTTGAAGAGAAGGTTTGAGCGTTAGTACTACTGATGCTTCACTGAAGTGACACAGAGTTCAACTGATGTCGATACCAGCATTCTCGTTGTTTATATATGCTTGCAGTAGTTTACTTGAGTTCATGAGCAACTAGTTTCATGCTGTTGTAACCCTGCAATAGTCGCGCAGATGGCATTTTTATGTATGGGGATATCCCAGTAGAACGCGTACATTGTACGCGACTATCGCAAGTTAGCGCGAACCAAATTCGTACGAACTTGTTACCAAACGTATTTGATTGATAACGAGTTCGTACGAATTTGGTTTATCTAATAGTGTTTAGCGTTATAATTAGATAAACGTTTATATTCGTATTATTAATTGACAGGGAATCTTAGAAACCTTTTACGAACAATTCACATGACATAATAGATTACATATTTTTAATTAAAATTCTGTAAGTTTAAAGAAATCTATCAAGCAAGGAGGTCCTTTAGTTTGGTTTGTCTATAAATTATGTAAAATTCATAATTTTAACAATACATTTTTGCCAAGAGGGGTAAAACTCGGTTGCTGGATGAGCCGAGTCATCTACGCGACCACTGCAGGGTTAATCTATTTTAGTAAGGAAAATCCACGCATCATACTACAAGTGGTTTGACCAGGCTCTTAGTAAGCCGCGTAGGCCGTCATTACAAGATCAACTGATTGTTTTTTTCCTTATTATTGTCCTGGGATGCTAGTTTAGGTGCTACTCAAAATGTTGTTAATGTTCTGAAAAGAAATACTATAATTTAAAACCAAAATAATATCTAAAATTAAAATAAATTGAAAAATTATAATTTAAAATCGCTTTTTGCGTTTGTCTGCCGTAGTTATTGATTTAAATAATAAATCAAGTAAATCGTAGTAAATACAAAAGCCGGAACAACTGGTTTTTTTTTTTTAATTCCAAGTCCATATCCGAAACTAGGTATAAAATAAAACAATACTCAAAAGTAGCCTCGGGGCCGACTTTGATGAAAATTAAAATGGTAGACCTTAGTATCATTACAATATGGAGAAATCAATTATTAAATCATCATCATTACGCCTGTATTCTCCGAAGGGTTAAGCAGAGACCTATAATACCTCCTATAAGGGCTAACTTTTTCAATCGACAGATAATTTTAATTCGTGAAATAAAAATGACGGCTGATAGCTTTTGTAAGGAAGAACTGTCAAAAATTCAAACTTATTCCTCCGATAAAATTATCTGGCATTGGAAAACCAGCCCTTAGTCCCCGGACACAAATCCAGACTACGAGCTGAGAAATTCCAGATGGAAAAACCCGTTATGACTGCCCGATCCGGAAATCGAATCCAGCACCTCATGCTCAGCAGTACTCTAGCGATTGCGACCACTAGACCAGAGAGACAGTCAGCTTGCTTGTCAGCTTTTTTTGTGGTCCTTTTTATCCGACTGCTAAGAAGGGTTATGTTTTGGCGCGTCTTTGTTTACGCATTCTTAAATACAGAGATCTAGAAATTTGGATAGGCTTGGTTTGAATAGTAGATACCTACACCCATGACTGTTTTCATTCGCACTAAGCTACGATGTAATGTAATGCAATGTTGGAATTACAACCCTCGGCGCTGAGCCCAGCGTCGAAAATTCAACAGACCAGTTTTTTTTTTTCAATTATTAAGACGTATTTTGTTTTCAAATTGTGTTATCTCAGTTTCCTAACTTTCCTAGAACCTGGTATTTGTATGTCACGGCCGTAAAACAAGGTAAGATTTTAAGTTTGAGTAGATTAAGTGTTTCGTACTACATTGAAAATATTGTCTAAATGTAGTTGTAGGAATTTTCTACTAACTATGTGATATGTGTTTAATAAAGCTGCTTTCTGTAGTGTATGGTATATTTGGAAAGATTGGTTGCATATATACTCAGCCTAAAATGTTCCCACTGCTGGGACACAGGCCTCCTCTTTGTGAGAGCGAGTGAGCCGTAATCCACCACGTGGGCCCAGTGCGGGTTGGTAGATGTCACATGTCTTCGAAATTTTGGTTCTATGACATGCCGGTTTCCTCACGATGTTTTCCTTCACCGTTTTGAGAGTTGTGGTGATGATATCATTTACACAAAGTAAAGCGCCTGACAGGGTTCAAACCTACGACCTACAACACGTAAGTCGCAGCCGTGACCACTGGGCCATCACTTGACATTGACACATTGATTGCATGTAAACTGATTAATAGGTGTTTCGGGATGATACCAGCCGATCGATTCTGTAAAAATCTCACCGTGAAAAGTTAGGTGAAGTGAGCTTAGAGTGAGCTGTCAATAGTGCCAATCCCTAGCATTAGTTGGAGTGACAGCTCACACACGCTCACTTCACCTAAGTTTTCACGGTGAGATGGTTACAGAATCGCACTGCAGTCGTTGATGCCACTATTAGGACTATTGTTCCTATTGTTGGAAGGATTTCGGGGAGGCCTTTGCCTTTGTGGGACAGTGTACGTTAACAAAAAAAAAACAACCTTAAAACTACTAACTAACTATATTAATTCTGAAAGATGTTGTGAATTTATTTCTCGGTAAAAGCTGAATACTCGTCATCGAGAAATAAACTCCTTAATTTTAATTTTGACATACCTACGGTTGCAGTTAATTGTGATGACAAAAACAAAACCACCATCTTCCCACGCTTTCCCGTCCATAAGATGGCAAGTATTTAAATTTATTTTCCTCGTAGGCGGGGTTTTACCGCGTTGCAATAGTAGATCATACGTTTGCGAAAAACCCACCTCCAACGATTCCAACATTACACATATTATCATTATAATTAGGTAGGTACTCTAGTAAATACTTTCATAATGTCCAGTTATTATATATATCTACTTAATCCCTATTTAATCACATAATAAATCAATTGATAAGCTAATGTTAGGTCATAGTCATATAGGAAATCACTTAGGGAATTCCTTTAGTACCTGTTATAATAAGTCTTTAACATACACACAATAATATAGTATATAAAAGAATAGTGTTTGGGGCGAAGATAAAGATTAGTGAAATTGTACACTTTTCAGTGCGCAGCCCAGTTGACAGTTGTCGAAGCTTCTAGAATGTTATAGAAGCTTCGACTCGCTCACATGGGCCGAGCGGAAACGAGAGGCGTTTCCGCCAGAAGCGCGTGGATTGTGGAGGGAACTGTTATAAGGTATTAGGTAGTGGAGGCCTTTTGCCTAGTGAACACGCTGTCTCTTCAAAAGGGACTCGTAGGTAAGTAGCATCGTAGATTAATCGGTCTGTGAGGTTAAGCTGCTCTTGCCACAGGCAGTCTATAGATGGGTAACCGTTTTCATAACTTAGGCATATTGAGATGCCTCGGAGAGCTCGTAAATCCGTCAGTCCTACGCCTGAACTCTCCCCGGTTGTGTCGGCAGGGCCGTTGTCTTCATTGGCCACTCCGGGCAAGTGCTAAGGTCCCCCTAGTTCCCGCCAGGGTCGTAGCTAGAAGCTGTTAAAAGATAACCTAACTTACCTATACCAGGCGGGTGTTAAAATTTCCGAACTCGCTTCGCTTGCTCATACATCCTAAATTCTGAAACTTGTTTACTTGTCAAAACGGTGAAGGAAAACATCGTGAGGAAACCGGCATGTCCTAGAACAAAAATTCTTTGAGTTGGCCCTGGTCCCCCTACAGGTGGTGTAGATAAATGACAACTCGTACTTATTATTTCATAAAACACGTTATGACGTTTATTAATCAATTCGGTACAGCGACCTACTTAGTCCGAGGCGTGAGGCTAAAGCGCTATTACACTATCCAATTTTAAGGAATGCTAACTAGGAAATCGGCAGATATAATCGCAGTTAGAACAGATTGTATCCAATTTAGTGTAAATTGGAGGTCCAACCGCACTACTTCCTAAATTGTGTACGATCCTTCTTCACGAATGCGTCTGAATGCGTCGTCTGTCCGATTTAGAATATTGTAATCACTAGCTTCCGACTTCCTAGTTAGAGTATTCCTAGTTAGCATTCCTTAAATTGGATAGTGTAATAAGACTATAATAAGACTACGACGTAAATAAAGACTACGACGTCGTCAGCTTAACTGGCGACGTCGACAAGCCTTGGGTCGAACTATTACAATTGTGTGTGCGTCAGCCCCTTACAATTCAAAGACATGTGACAATTACCAACTCGCACGGGGCCCGCGTGGTAGATTATGGCCCACCCCCTCTCACAAGAGAGGAGGCCTGTGTCGCAGCAGTGGGAACATTATAGGCTGATTATGTGTTTACATACTCGTAAATTGACTCACTATTATTTTAGTAGTACTCGCAAGTACTTTGTCGCTATTTTGTTATGGATGAAAATAATAAACCATATTTCACAAAAAAAAAATGCCTTTTGAGAAAGAGACATTTAGTTGGCATGTGAACAATCAAATGACAGCTTATGTTGCAAGGGCATTCTTACAGTAGACTTCCTTGTTAAACCCATATCACAAAGCCAGAGAACTTCCAAGTTCCTACAGTCCTCAGCTTCCTACTCCAATTTCAGACGTCTCGCATGCTACCAAAACACTCGGATCCCATGAATATAACATGTTAAAGTTAGAGCCGAGCACAATACCATGAAATCCGAAGCATTAGCTGATAATGCGGCACCTTTATTCTGCGTTCCTTCGTCGGCGCTTAAACGCTGGAGGTTCTGTGCAAGCGAGATAGGGCTGCGCTCACTAATACTTCAGTAAGTCTAGTTTACCGGCTGCCAAGCTTCGCTCCGCACGTATCAGTGGACCGCACTTGGCGAGGTAATGAAGCAGTCGCATTACGACTCACCGAATGAACCATTTGTGTACAATGGTGTACCAAACACCTAATTGTTTTGTAGCTACATTTTGTTTCGCGTATGTTGGCTGATTGCTTCTGGTTGGGGTTTGCCGGGTTTACCTCACCTATTCAATTGTATTCCGTTGAATAAGTTTAATTTATGTGGTTTCCCATTATTGGTACTTCGTGGTCCGTTACTAAGTATAAGTAGGTACCCACCTACTTACCTAACTATGTACAAAATAGTGACCTAAGCTTTGGATAAGGTAGGTACGTAACCTAACTAGAATTTTGTAGGTCCAGTGGGATAATAGCTGGTACTTAGAGAAAAATGATGTCTAGTGGACAGGCCAAAGTACTTTTTAATTCAAGAAAAAAAAGTAGCTATCCTAAAAAAAATCAGTAGTTAGATAACCGCTTAGCCAACATACGTACGTATCTTTCTAATCAATATATTAAGTAATGTGTAAGTACCTAATTATACCTAAAGACAGAAACCCGGACAATGCGACGTGAATGCAGGCAATTTTACGGTCAAATGTAACAGATCAGTTCAGATCACCGTCAAGGAGTTGCCTATGTTAATTACCCAAGTCGCCTAACTCCATGCTTCTCCGGAATTGCGTCAGTTGCTGTAATTACTTACCCAAGTCACGCTAATCTGTTTAATTCCCGGTAATTCCCCTCAAACAGACTTAATTGTTCATTATTTACGAGGGCAAGAAAGTATTTTTAGCTTGCTGGTGATGGAAAAATAAATGTTATAGTTTTTTTGGTAGGTAGGTTTTAATTGAGTACTTACCTTTACCCTGTCCATTAGTTTTACCGATTTTTGACAGCTGTCGTAGAACGTACATATTCCAGATTACGTAAAAGTTAACTTTAAAATGCGTAATAAAATAAATATATAAACTACCTTATCTTATTATCTTATTTATGGCTTCTTACAGACATTATAATACAATGTATTGTGTGTTGCTGCATCATTAGTTCCATATATACTTGCTAGATTACAGAAGGTAGCTACTGTAAACTGTTGAGGAGTTCCCTTAACTGTCGTCCTTCGTCTTCATCATCAGACCCCTAATGAAGTCACAACCCATCTAGGTATAAAGTTCTCATCAATACAAATGAATCAAGCCCAAACACAAAGTAACTGCTGTAAATCGTTGAGGAGTCCCCCGACTATCTTTCGGCTCCATCATCAGATCGACTCCAGACCTTCATTAAATTGTAGTGCTTTAAAATACTTAATGCAAAAATTTACAAACGCACTAGTCGCCCCTACTATTCTCGAATGTTCCCCTCGATTTCTCTGGGATGCCATAATCAGATCCTGGTTTCCTTATAAGGGAACCACCCTTGGGATATCTCCTTTCCAAAGAATCATCGAAATCGGTTCATAAACGACGAAGTTATCCGCGAACACACATAAATATATATATATATAGGTACGGCCGAACTGAGAATCCTCCTTTTTTGAAGTCTGCTAAAAATACATAGATCGACAAACACGCGTCAGACGGAATTTTACGAAGAAAAACAAATGACGTCGCTCCGATGTTGATAGCGTGGTCGCGCGTCTTCAGTGCTAAAATTTCAAAATTACGCCGTAGTAAACAATTGCTATTAAATCCACGTTTTTTTCCTAGTAAGCAGCATGTCGCATACTTATTTCATTGCATGCTGTCCGTGTGTGTAAAATGATAATAGTCTTTTCATATATGTCGTCAACTTGTACTCCATACTTTCACAAAGCGACATACAACGACATCTCGAGGCAAAGAACGACACCATAGGCCACGTCATAGTAATCTCAATCGTGTTTGGTTTATACCAAAAATATTGTTCCCTCACCCCTCTCCGTCGGGCCTGCGGGCGGAGAGTAATGAGTAGTTCACCGTCCGATCAGGATCAGGCCAGTGCCGGACGGCGCGTATGTGTTCCACGCGCGCCTCAAAGAGATGTCAGTACGAACTGACGGGGCCCGAAAGGGCCGAAGCCTGCCGGGTTAGCGAGATCGTCCGAAAGGGTTACCGCTGCCCTGGAACATATAGGGCTAAGGAAGGAACACGGGTGGGTTTTAGTCAGTAAGAATCTGACACTCCCTTCCGCTCCACCCAGAGCGGGAGGTATTTGATGATTTCCCATCCGCAAAAAAAAAACCCCTCTCCTTGAATATTGTAAGAAAGATGGCGAATATATAGAATTTATTCGTTAAACCTACCGCATCGTTTAATTATAAGTCTCCGTCAGGATGAACGGTGACTAGGCGTATTTAACGTTGAATTTATGCCTAACAATTGCTTCTATTTGCTTCCTATTCTCAAACAATTGCTTCCATCGTATTCTAGAAGAAAAAAAACATTTTAAGAGTGACCGTTCATTCTGATGTCAGTACGGGCGGTCACCGAGTCGTAGTGTCCTTGTTAAATATAATTATTGAAATTCACGGTGGCCATTAATTACATCCCGTTTGCTTCTCTCAATGTTTTACAACGATAATACTGTAACTATCACGGCAATAAAGATATCGACAAAAGTGTTGTCTATCAATATTTTTAGTGCCTGACAAAAAAATAAAGGCAAAACTCTTATTTAACATTGCAGTTACGCTTGATTAGGCGATAAATCTATGGTATTATACCGGTGGCCTACAGCTAAGTATTAGGTTATTAAAAAGAAGTGCCTATCGTATTTGGTGACAAATTTCATACAAATGTAATAACATACACCGTTAAATTTTGATCGTTTTAATCCTTAAAAGGGGTCATTCGTACTGATAATTACGAACAACTTTTACTACGGAACCAACCCTGAAATGGTGAAAAAAACCAGTTGATCCATACATTATGTCGAGATAAGTGAACATAAATCTATGGATCAACAGATTTTTTTTTTCACGTTTTCAGTGTTGGTCCCGTAGTAAAAGTTGTTCATAATGATGAGTACAATGACCCCTTTTAAGGATTAAAACGATCAAAATTTAACGGTGTAGGTATATTATCTATCGCCGTATGGGTATTCCAGGTTTTAAAAGCCGCGTACAGTCACGAGCACCAATATGTCAACACTTGGCTACTTTCAATTGTGATTTTTTCGTGAAATAACGAATGAAACGTTGAAATACGACAGATTACATAAACCTATGGGTTCGAATATGCTATGTTCGTAACAACATAAAATTTCATTAAAAAATAAAGGAGTAAATCACTTTTGAATGAAGCCGAGTGTATACATACTTTTGTTCGTGACTGTACAGCAGTAGGGTTACCTACATTTAGGTACCTTTCAAGTAAAACTTGTAAAAAAATAAAAACAAACATTCATTTTAACTTTCATTATATTTCAATATTTTTTTTTTTAAACAAGTCGAAATAAAAGATCGAAATAGACATAATTACATGTTCAAATTACTTTTTTCAATAAAACTAATACTATAACTTTACATAATAATTTCAAACACAAATAATAATAACATCATTGCTTTTAATGTAGTGACAAACCTTTACTAATAAATTAAAATTAAATAACAGATGTGGGCTTTAGTTCACAGTAGCCGGGCGTAAATATGGTACATCGAGCCTGTCACACAGGTTCTATTTCATTATATTTTTGTTTATGGTAAGCAAAGCCGAAGTCGACCATTCTGCCAATGTTTAGTAGATGTAGAGCTGGAAGTGTGCATGATAAATAAAATATCTATACATCTTATAAATTGTAGTCGCTTTTCGTGTCTGTCTGTGTAACAGCGTTGTTCTTCAACGGATTTGGATGCGGTTTTTACCATATTATGTAGAGAATTTATTCCGGAAGGGTTATATGTACTATACATTGAAGGTAGATTGATTTTTTCGTTTTGGCGTTCGGCTGCAGGACCCTAAATTACTTCCATAGCTTTCGGGGGTAGAAAAAAATATTAGAACCAACTATTACTTCATAAAATAAATAATTTATGTACCGTGTGTGTTTATGTGTTCTGTTGCTCTTGTGGTCGCTGGCGCGACTGCTGAGCGTGGGGGCCTAGGTTCGATTCCCGGGTCGGCCAAAGTGTTATTGGGTTTCCCCATTGTGAATTTCTTGGTGAAAGTACAGAGTTTGAAAGTTGGCGGTGTGAAACCCGCGTGCCTTGGAAAACACGTTAAGCCGTTGGTCCTGCGCCTGATCTCTCTCCGGTCGTGTGAGGAAGAGAGAGAGTGCACCTTTGTCTGCGCACACGCTGCCAGCACCACAAGATCACCCGAGCCAAAGTCTAGTCTCCGTTCAGATGTGCCGCCATGGCCGAAATATGGTCTGGAGGACTATTGTTATTAGATAAGTACGGCACCCTAATTGCGTAATACACTATCAATCTCTATCTGAATCATTTTGAAGGATATTGCTCATCCATTACTTCATATGTTCGAAAAATTTGACTGCTCAACCACGTAAATAACGCAATGAATGTAGTTGAACTGTCAATATGAAAGCCACTGCTACTGATAGTGTTTTAGAGCGGTTTCGCACTTCGTCCGATCCGAATCCGAGAAATGGCGGTCCGAAGTAGCGATAGTACTATTTGTATGACGGGTTGCGCACTACATCCGAACTCAGTCCGTCCGAATTTAGAATATTCCCAATTCGGATTGAACTCGGATCTTAAATTCGGATACGGATCGGACGTGCGCTCCGCTCTTACGCAATTATTCCGCGAGAAGTCACACAGTGAGTGACACAAAAGTTGACAAAAGACAATCTACAAGGTCGAACTTTAAAGAAAAACTTGCTGTGCCTTATTTACGGCCGGTTACTGCATGCAAACTATATCTCATCTAGTATCTGATTACTCAAGGACCGGTCCAGTGAGAAGATATTCGAGCTTTATTTAAAAAGAAAAAGAAAAACTATCTGAGCCTACACTACTTAATGGCGGGTTATCCCAATTTGCCTCTTTAAGAAAACTTTAAATAAGAGTTAAATTAGGTCCAAGTAGAACCTGGAGACGGCTGGCACAGTGGGGAGAAACACATGAAAAGAGAGACCTATGCTCTGCAGTAGGTGAAGTCAAATTGTGGATGATGACGATGAAGTCCAGAAAAAGATAGTTTTGCGGTGTTTTTTGGGTGTAAAGCCAATAAACGCATATTTATTTCCTTCTTTCCTATATATCTATCATACGACTTGTTTTAGTGATTTAAATAGTTCAAAATACAATAGCTATTATGCTTTGCCAGATCGAAAAACAAACCCCGAAAGTACCGACTTCAAGACCCCTTTTCCTTTTAATCACAGTAGGTACAAAATAATATGGAAGTTCACGTTGCAAAGTCGTGCCCGTAGCGTTTTCTGCATGCAAAATACAGGCTTGGGATAACCCGCCCTTAATTTACATTATTTATTTTTCCTCATATGGTAAACAGTAAACTGGTCTAGTTACTTGACGCAAAGGCATGTAGTTGTTAGGCAGCATATTTAAAAGGTTATTGTACACTATAAGGAAAAATTGTAAATCAGGGAACGTTAAAAGAATTATAATAGGAACGTAAATGGAAGCGAGCAAAATTATAATAATAAATGCAGATACAGATAACCCGCAAATAGTTACGACTAACTTGCACAAAAGTATGTGAACCTATAATCTGTTCCAAAAGTGCCTATCTGGTGAAAATATAAACAAGTGGGCCAGAGACGTCCTTTTTTTTTTAAATAATAAGTATACCTCATTTTTGTTTATATTTACTTACGCTACTAAGGGCTGATTGTTCAATCATCTGAAGGCCAATTCTCGTAATTTAAAACGTTCAAAATCTAGTCGCAGTCTCATCTCAGCGACAAACAAATGTTATAAACTTGCCAAAATGTAGGGAAATTAGAGGTATTTTTAACAGATTGCGACTGAGATCAGACTGTGAACGTTCTTAAAATTACGAGAATTGCCCCTCTGATAACTTTATTCGAAGAAGTTTTTTTGGCAATTTGACATTTTTCATACAAAAAATGTCAAACGTCAATTTTATTCCTCGAATAAAAGTTATCTGGCGATGGAAAAATCAGCCCTTAGGTAGGTACTTAAACAATATTTTTTGCACGTTGCATTATTTTTGTTATGGTTTTGCATATTAATAGGTACTTACTACTCACCTATTTTATTTATATTTAAGCTTTTACCTATGATTTTGTTTTTGTAGCGACTTACGTAACTACGGCTATAGATTATTTTAATAGTTCTTGTGTTAGGAAGCCCTTGTGGTTTATAGTTAAGACGACAATTTTGTGGATGTAGACAGGAACTTAATAAATTCACACTACACATAATTGACGTAACATTATCCAGAACAATGTTCTAAATGTAAGGCAATTGTATACTTCTAATATACAGGGTGAATTTTCCAAGTGTGCGTGGATTGCCAAATCCTAAACAGCCTATAAGAAATTGCGTTTAAAAAAAATGAAAATTAATCGTTACATTTTTTTAAAGTGAATTTTCTTAGCCAGGATTTGAATCGAACACGTTAATTTTGACAAGAATGAGGAAAATTCTCCCTGTATTCTATTCTATTTTATCGTTGATTTAAGTGGTCATTTTATTTCAGCTTGTGTAAAGGTTTGTCTGCACAAAATAATATACGAAATGTTTTAACTAAACAATATTCAAGGCTTGATGAATCAAGAGGTAGAACATATGTTACTATGTGCAAAGGGAACTTTTGAATTTTATAGTGAAATACAATAAATTATTAAACATAAAAAACCAGTAAGCGCCACTTAAAAAAAGTACAAATGTATCTTAGTATTCCGTACCATAATTAAATCCACAATTACTCACAAAATAAATGGTAATTAGAGGTATAGTGTTAAAAGTATAATCCTTGCCGGTCAACAAGCTAGCAAGCAAGTTTACATACATACAACTTAGTATAAAGTGTGCGCGTACTTGAGCCTTCAATAATAAATAAAACATGACACCAGAAACCAGAAAAAAGATACCAAAAACCGGATAGGTACCAGAAACCTTAGTCATATTTTTAAAGGCACGGAATACTATAAATGCTTCGGAACACAACATAGAATGTTTTTAATGACAAACTTCTTGGTTTAAAGATCATCATTCTAACGTCAGACAAAAGAAAGAGACGCAACGAATTATTGTAAAAATAAATTCGCTAAATATCTATTTTCATATAAACATTATATAAAAATCTAACTTGAATAGTTTGCAACATTGGCTCCATTAAAGAATCAATATCAAGACTGACAGCGGAAGAGTAAAAATTTTGAATATTTAAAAAAACTTAATATGACAAAAAAATTCATTGCTATGCAAAATATTTTCACAGACTCATAAGTTCATTTTGAAACAATTTCATTTGAAAATAAAAACAAAAAAATAAGCTGTGTTTCTATCGAGCTGCCCTCCTGAGCCACAGCAACAATAAATATCGGCGTAGAGTGTTAGCATGTTGTATGCATGTAACCGTCTAATTTAACAAAAATATTCAATGTACGGTCACCAAAGGAGATCAGTAACCAGAATCGTCGGATATAAGAAACGGATTGATGTTTTCGAATAAAATTTAATTTAATTAACAGAAAACAAACAGGTTATTTATCAAACTAAATTTCATTCGAAAACATTAATGGGTTTTTTACTAAACTTCAATTATATCCGACGACCCTGGTTACTTATCTCCTATGGTGACTGTACGTACCTCCGCCACAAAGACGGAAATGGAATTTCATTTCGGTTTCCGTCCAGGAGGAGCTGTGCGTTAGGCCCATTATACACACACGTTTTCCTAGCCACGAAAAACTACGTTGTATACGCCGTACCATAAAAAAACCAAGTCTTGTACAAAGGGCCTTATTCAATTGCTTAGAGACTTAAAAAAAATTGTTCAGATACTCCTTCCAATAAGGGCTTAAGAGGGTCAGCTAGATAGAAACACATAAAAAAAATATGCCAGTCTTCGTAAAAGAAGAATAAACACTGGTTCTTATAACAAATTAACAAAATATAGGCTTTGAAGTGAACTTTTTAAAGTCCTGACCAGATTTGCTGCGACTGCCAAACTATTTCGATGTATCTACTCTAGCTCACTACTTCATTTTTATTAAAAAAGGCTTGAACCACACTAGCGGTTTTAACTAGCGTTTTTTTTTTTACTTTTAGTTTATAGTACGATGACTAAATAAAATTGTCGACATAGTTCACAGAATACACCTGTAATGATAGTGGTAGGGAGATTTTAATAAATAAATAATAAGCAAGCTGAAGTGGCAATGGGCCGGCCATATTAGCCGTAGAACCGATGACCGGTGGGGTAGACGAGTTCTTGAGTGGAGACCGCGAATCGGTAAACGTAGGGTGGGACGCCCTCAGGCTAGGTGGAGCGACGATCTTCGCAGGATGGCTGGTAGCAGCTGGATGAGAGTTGCTGTAAATCGAGTTGAATGGCGTGCAATAGGAGAGGCCTATGTCCAGCAGTGGACTGCTATAGGCTAATGATGATGACTACTACAGCTCTACTCGATACTAAGGTCCCGCCCATATTTATGGACTTAATGACATATTCAAATAATGAAAATTACATAAATTATAATGAGCCGTGTGATGTGATGGTTAAGGCATCGCCTCCCACGCACGAGGTTGTAGGCTCAAATCTGGGCAAGTATTAATGTGACTTTTTCAATTCATATTACTATTATATCAATATATATTACTTTCTAAGTTTGGTATCAAGTTGCGCGTCGATATCCCTGCCTCCCTGTAGAAATCAGCTAGGAACCAAAAACATCCTTACCATCTTAGTTTTTCGAAACGCCAGTAAAAACCGCTAGGTCTTAGCACAAGATCTGATCCTCCAGTAAAATTATGAACGCTCATTAAATTCGAATACTATTGGTCGTTACTAATTGCTGACCGTACGCGAATTAGGACGCAGTTACAAAATGACGTCACCACCAAAATAATTGTTGTAATTGACGACTCGCAATAAAGCGACGGTTTTAAATTGTTGTTTGTGTAATTTACCTAATTAGTTCCACTTTCGCCTTTGTTGAATAAACTCTAACTACATTAATCTCAATTTTTGGGCAGTCGTATAAAATTTAACTAATTATAGTATTGTTTAAGACTTCAAGAGGTCTACTCCCTGAGCACGATATCCGTAGCTTCGCCCGAAGTTACGGGGGCATACTAATCTTACGGATATAAGATTAATTAAGAGCCCGAACTAATAATGACTGTCAAAACGATTTGACAGTAGTCCCTACTCAATGTGTTTTTGCCCGTTCGAAAAATTGATTTTGTTAAATGTTTTAACGGATCAACTACTTTCGAACGGGCCCGTATCTTCATTGACGCAGTAACGGCCGAACTCAATTACCTATTGTATTCTACCTCCAGTTTTGGCATACTGGAGGTAGAAAAACCTATCTATCTATAGTTTTAACGCCCCAATAATCTATATCAGTAACGATCTGTATGATTATATTACACTGACAGTTATAATTATACTGGCTACCTTCATTAGCTATCTGTCAATAGTATAATGGGTTCGGCCATTACAGAGAGACCCCCAGGCACGATAAAACAATGTCTTGAACGCACCTTTGTGTGATAGACAATTCTGTTTATAATGGATACCGACCGTGCTCAATATTTGCTTTGGGGAATGAATTTTTGTAGCCGGCATAATGTGACTGCGTCCGTCATCTGTTACAATAAAAACAGCTTAAAATTACATTTTGTGCAATAATTTGATAATCGCCTAACTACTCAACTGCTCATGGCACGTTCGAGAAATTCTGATATTGTACTATAACGCTAAGTATTTACTCGTTGTCCATTTAATGACCCCGTTAGGTACCCGATACCTACTCAAGTATTAGCACCTAGTATTCATAAACATTATTTTAAGTACTAACAAATTCAATATTATACAAAAGGATTATGCAACAGTAATAATACTTTAGCATAATGAACGTTTTTATAAACTTAAATTACGATAATTTCGGTAGGTAACTTAAAATTCTTAGAACTCATAGAGTAGACGAGATTGGTAGGAAACTATTTTCTAATTATGAATGTACGTTTTAAGGCAACAAGCGCAAATTATTTATTGTACGCGTTTATATATTATTTGTTCGTTTCTAATTAACAATTAATCTTGGTCCTTTATTCGTGCGTGTATTTTTTTTTTTCATCATATCTGAATCCAGGCTAAAAACATGTGCTATCTAAAGGCTACACTCGGACGCCATATATACAAACATACACAATCTTGAGTAAAAGTAAACATACAGGATTAAATTAAATTAGCTAGCTAAACTCCACAGGCGCGATGGGTATCGATATCGTAACATGATAATACAAAAAGAATTTCACGTAATGCTTTTTTGGGGTCTACCCCTGTTATTGTAGTCACTTGAAATATAATTTTAAAATATCTGTTTTTCTTATTGTGTAAAATTCACATACGTGATAGGTATCGATATCTAAACACGATAAGACATAAGAAAACCGCTTTTCTCAACTCAAACTTGAAGTAACAACATTAACAGCGGTTGTTCCAAAAAAATACGTCATAATCTTCTTTTTAATTTTATCGTGTTTTTGCGTCTGCGTAGTTTAGCTAGCCAATTTAAAATAACCCTGTATAACGTCGTCATTCACAATTAGAAAACCAGTTTCTCAGGACACTTCCAAAGACGTATTCATAAAACACACAGTGTCTCACTCTCCCACTTTGCGTGTAAAGATTTGAGGTGATCATACGCCCTCTTAGTGATATTTAAAGTTGGTTCTATTTCTAGTAGACCGCTTTCGCCTATTAAACTGAGTCCTGCAAGTCCTAGATACGTATGCATGGGGTCTGTGCATGTGTCGGGCCATTTGGAAAACCCGCCTACGACAGTGTCTTGTGTCTCATAGACGTATCGTCTATTGCTGCCGTAGTTTGAATACTGTAGCATGTCTAGCATTTTTAGCGACGCCCCTACCCAAAAACTGTAGCAAGTATCGACGGGTTTGTTAGGCCTGCCTTGGAAGCCGTCGACTTGTCGGAAGAGGAGCCATCTCTTCAAGCCTTCCACTTGCTGTTCTGATAGCTTGTCCAGTTGGTTTGTAAGGCTTAGTGTGGCCAGCGCGCAGAAAGTTGTGCCTCCGTGGGATTCAAGTTCGGGACACTGAGCGATGCCGTAGTCGTAACCCTGTAAATTTAAAAAAAAAAGTTTAATTTAGTGAATAAATTTAATAAAATCTTAAATTAATTTACTGACGGACAACGCAAGCCATAAACCACTGGGTCTAGAAGCATGAAATATTTCACAAGAGTTCCTTAACAAAACGAAGGTATGCACTAAGGAAGGATTTTTGAAAATTCATCACCTAAAAGGTTTAGGGGATCAAAGTTTGTATGTAAATTCGTAATTTTTGCCATCGGGCACATGGCTTGTATCCGCTGACCTATTTTATACAAGTCTACGCTGGACTAAATATACTATACGAATTGACAGTTGTCTTTTGTGCCGATTCACGATTCGCCCCGCTTGAATGTCTCAGGAACTAAAATTGACACATTGCCGCAAATGGCCGCCGTTTTGATTTGGTACGTTTCTGACGATTTAGGCCTAAATCGTGGAATAAGACTATTTTGTGTTTACTACGAGATATTTAGAAAAATTTTATCATGAGAAAATGTCGTGTAGCGACTAGAAAAGCTAAGCTTTAAAGTTAAGGGATAGAATGAAATTAAAGTAAGGGAGGTAGAAAACAATTAAACATATATTTAAAAAAAGGATGGAGATGGATTGAAGAGTGGAGTGTAGTATGTGGAGGTGGGGTGTATGGATGACGATGCGTGATAGGTGGGTTGAGGAGGCTGAAGTGGAGATCTAGTTGGAGCTGAGGACGTAGACGCGCATCTTGTAAAACTCGCTATCAAAAATATTAGTTCCACAGACGTTCACAGCCGTCACGTTACTGTCAGCGCCAAAATGGCGAAAATCAAATATCTTCAGTTTTTCATCGATTGTATGAAGTCCAGCGTACGTTGTTTATTATACAGGTCAGTGCTTGTATCCAATAAATCTTAACGTTTAACAGTACAGTAAATATATGAATATTCGTTACTATGTACTGCCCCGTAGAACTTGAGTTGTAGGTCTTGGGTTCGAACGTGCATTGATAAAGCCGCGTTGACACAGTATACACAATAAAAACGCGCGTCCCACTGTGAATAGTTACGAACACTTACAACGCTTTTCCATGTTTTTATTGCGTATATTGTGCAAACTACCTTAGCTTTCATCAAAGGTAAAGTAAGTTTGTGAAAGCTGACCTTGACCGCAAACAAACAAGAAAACAAACCATCAACACGGCCTAGGTATTGTTTGCTTGTAACGATTAAAATCCAATTAACACGTTTCACAAATGTAAAAGAAAATTACTTGTGCTTATACCTGGAAAGCAGTAAAAACCAGTTGATTGGGTATTATCGCGCATATTATCCCTCGTTTATAGTATTTTTATCTCACGAAGCGACGCGCTCTTTAGTTGTGGTTACCAAATGTACAAACACGCTGTGAATGTGTGTGTAAGCGCAGGAACTCTTGGTACCGTCCGAGACTATGGCAAAGTCGGAAGTGTGTGTGATAATGTGCTGACGCGACCCGTCATCACGCACACATTCCAGCGTGTTTGCACATTTGGTTACCACGAGCAAAGTGCGCTTCGTTTCGTGAGATAAAAATACTGTACCACTTATGACTAAAACTCCCAATAAATTGAAAGTTCATTTCGATTGAAACTATCAATATTGGTCTTAAAAGCAAAATAGACTGAGGTTTTATTACGTAAAATTGAAATTCAACCTTAGGGTGGTAAAGCAATTACGAGGTACCCTTTGAAAGCAGGGGTGGCCCACTAGTAACGGCCCCGACTTACCGAATTTTAGGTCATGGGTTGGAACCCAGGCAGTCGCTTTACTTTGTGTATTTTATTTCATCACCATTGCTCTCAAAAACGATGAAAAATATCGTGAGGAAACTAGCATGTCCTAGGAACAAAAATTCGAAGATATGTGACATCTACCTACCCACGTTGGCCCGGGCATCCTGGATTCTAACCCATTCCCTCTCACAGAGACGAAACCTGCATGCCAGTAGTACCAGTAGTGTAGTAGCATGCATAACAAACCTCCACGTTCCCACTACTGGCATGCAGGTCTCGTCTCTGCCTATAGTATATAGCTTATAGACTATAGGCTATAGCCTAGTCTCTTTTCTGGTGTTGCTTTAAAAAAAGGGAAAAAATGTTTTACTCACAATAGACTTGATAATATAATCAGTAGCCCTTTCAATGTTGAACCCGGACCAATCGTTAAGCATATAACTGATGCAGGCAGCACAATACACGAAACGCATGTCTGACTCGCAACCCGAGAGCGTTGCTGCGAAGTTCCCCTCCTCTGTTTGAAGAGCTTTTACACCTGGAAACAAAATAAATTATATTTTAATTATTAGCAAACTCTTGAATCATCATCATCACCATTTCAGCCGAAAGACGTCCACTGCTGGACATAGGCCTCCTCCAAGCACCTCAACTTCGACTGGTTCTGTGTTTCTCGCATCAAACGGATTCCTGCGGCCTTTTTTTTATTTTTTATTATTGTTCAAAAAGTATATCGCAGAGTTTTAATTTTTATATGCTAAAAACCACAGGTTCGTCGGTCCACCTTGTGAAAGGCCCTCCTGCTTACTCTTGAATAAGCAGTAATAAATTGAGTGCTTATTACTACTTGATAATGTACACGTATTCCCTTATCTATCTATACAATTTATAAATTAAGTAATTAATAAAGTCGCTTTTCGTGTCGATCTGTGTGACTGCGTTGTTATTTTACGCAACGGATTCCAAAGGGTTTATGTACATATATTAAGTTGCATCTGAGTGTATACGGATGCCCTAAAATAACAAGTTATACTCGCGCTCCGTACCTCGGAAAGCCGTTAAGCCGTTGGTCCCGGCTGTCATTCGTGGATCATTTGTCAGTGGTAACCAAACCAGTTCAAACTGGCCTCTTTTTTAGGGTTCCGTAGCCAAATGGCAACGGAACCCTTATGGATTCGTCATGTCTGTCTGTCTGTCTGTCCGTCTGTCTGTCTGTCTGTCTGTCCGTCCGTATGTCACAGCCGCTTTTTTCCAAAACTATAAGAGCTATACTGTTGAAACTTGGTAAGTAGATGTATTCTGTGAACCGCATTAAGATTTTCACACAAAAATAGAAAAAAAACAATAAATTTTGGGGGTCCCCATACTTAGAACTGAAACTCAAATTTTTTTTTTCATCAAACCCATACGTGTGGGGTATCTATGGATAGGTCTTCAAAAATGATATTGAGGTTTCTAATATCATTTTTTTCTAAACTGAATAGTTTGCGCAAGAGACACTTCCAAAGTGGTAAAATGTGTGTCCCCCCCCCCTGTAACTTCTAAAATAAGAGAAAGATAAAACTAAAAAAAATATATGATGTACATTACCATATAAACTTCCACCGAAAATTGGTTTGAACGAGATCTAGTGAGTAGTTTTTTTTTAATACGTCATAAATCGTAACGTAACGGAACCCTTCATGGGCGAGTCCAACTCGCACTTCTAAATCTAGCGCGATCTCTAAAGTAGTCCACTGGTTCAATGTTAATAATTTACTTCTAAACGAGAAAAAAACCAAATGCATTAAGTTTACGTTGCCTCACGTTAGACAAGTGAAAACTAATGTGTTGGTAAAGGGCGAAGAATTGAATCCTGAAGACAGCACAGTATTCTTAGGCATAACTTTGGATGCTAAGCTTCAGTGGGGTCCACATATAGACAAATTGTCAAAAAAGCTAAGTTCCGCAGCATACGCTGTTAGAAAAATTCGTAATTTAACTGATATAGAGACAGCCCGTTTAGTGTACTTTAGCTATTTTCATAGTGTAATGTCGTACGGTATTCTATTGTGGGGAAATGCCGCTGATATTCAAACTATCTTTGTTTTGCAAAAGCGAGCTGTTCGATCAATTTATAAATTAAGTCCGAGACACTCGCTCAGAGAAAAATTTAAAGAAATTAATGTTATGACTGTGCCTTCTCAGTATATTTATGAAAATCTTTTATATGCCCATAAAAATATAAAATTGTTTAAAAAATACAGTGATATCCATGATATAAATACTAGGAACAAACACAAATTTGTTCTACCTACAACAAGGCTCAAGAAAATAGGTGGCTCGTTCAGATGCCAATGTATACGCTTTTACAATAAAGTTCCAAGCCCCGTTCAAGATCTAAGCCTTAATAAATTCAAATCATTCATTAAACGTAAGTTGTGCGAGAAAGCATTTTATACCGTTAAGGCTTATATCGAGGACAAAAAGGCTTGGGATTAAGCTGCTTCCAATTTTTACATATTGAATGTGTTTATTTTTTATTTTTGTTTTGTTGATGTTTTTTTTTTTTATATACACTTTGACATTGATGAATTTGATGTATACTATGACATTTGCTTACTTTGTAAAGTATTCTATTATTTTAATTATGTGAATGTGAAGACTATGTGGGTCATTGTATTTATATTATTTTTCTCTCTGTTCTCTTAGTTTTTGGCGTGGTCTGGCAGTTTGAGTAATTAATGTGGCCTACCCAAATGTCCTTTCTTTGGTATTGTTCGTCGGATCGTTGAGCTCCCTAAGTTTTGAGTTGAGCTGCACGATTTCTGACAAATGCGTGCACTGACTGGACAGGTCCTCTCAAACTGTTTGGTTCTTTCTTCAAAAAAACCATCTCAGACATAAATCTACATGGTCTTCACATGGTCTGACCAAGATTATGTCTGGACTTTAAAAGAGACTGTGACGTCTGAGTTTGTTTCGGCCTTTCTTCTCAGACTAGTCAGATAGGAAACGCCGACCTCATCTAGTTTTAAAATATGATTGACGTGTAAAAGTGTTTGTACAAACCTACTTACAAAAATAAAATCAATTATCATTTATCATTTGGCCGGTTTTTTTTTACCTGTACTGACTGTCCCACAGCTGGCCAAAGGTCTCCCCCACAGCTTTTCGCTCGTCCCTGTGTGATGCCTTCTCCCGCCCATAAACACCTCTTAAGAAGTCCTCACGCCAGCGTTACCTCAATCTCCCTCGACGATGACGCCCGTCTTCTGGCACACATTACTTATTCTCAAGCTCACCTCTTCCCAAGTCAAAATGTAGCACTGACATGCGGTCTACCGTACAATCAAATCAACGGAACGTACCTTCAACTAAAGCTTTCCTATTTAATCTTGAGAGGTCATCGCCTAATGCCAGTAGGATACAAAGGCCTGTATAAGTCATTGCGAGATGTCCGCAACGATAGTGGTTGTTCGGAGGAGCCAATTCTATATTTATTGTCGAGGAACCTTGGAAGCCACACATTGACATGTCGCCATCTGCAATGGAGAAAAGCTTTTATTAGTTTGGTGTAAAACAAATCGTTTCCGTGCCTCGGAAAGCACGTTAAGCCATTGGTCCCGGCTGTCATTCGAAAACCTTTGACAGTCGTTACGGGTAGTCAGAAGCCCGAAATTTTGGCAACCAGTCTTACCAGGGGGTATCGTGCTACCTGAGGTCAGTCTGACAACCAGTCTTGCCATGGAGTATCTTGTTACCCAGTGGGTAACAAGATACTTCATGGCAACTGGGTGTATTTTGTATTTTATCATTTTGGAATCCTAATAACCAGGATGAAAAGTAGCATATGTCCTTCTCCAGGTCCTAGGCTACCCATCCGTCAAATTTCATAACGATAGGTTCAGAGGCTTAGGCGTGAGTAGAAGTGACAGACAGGCAGACAGTTACTTTCGTATTTATAATATAAGTATGAGTGTTTAGGACATTTTATGTGTACATGATCAGCCTATCGTGTGGCCATTACATAGGCCTCCTCTCTCTGAGTGGGCCGTAATCCACCACACGGGCCCAGTTCGAGTTTGTAAATGTCACATGTCTTCAAATTTTTATTTCCACACGATGTTTTCCTTCACCATTTTGAGAGCAGTGGTGATGTAATCAATTAGATGTGTAAGATGTGTTAAATGCTTGGTTATAATTTGGCAAAAGGAGTATGTAAGTATCATAGAATAAAAAGACGTGAGCTTATGTATGTATGTTTACTCGTATGTTGGTTTTTAATAGATAAGATCATTTTATAAAACGGTAAGTACAAATAAAAGTACAAAAAATCGTCTGAGCTTCCATCACAGTTTTAATAACTGGTATTAAATCAAGATGACGTATACAGGCGTAAAAAATAAATAATACAGCTTCTTCCTAAGACGTTGACAAGGTTGTTTAATGTATTTACATGCCGATAAACCACGCAATAAAACCGCTACTTAAGTAAAAACATGTTCAAACAAAATAAACAAGATAACAACACTATTGCATTGTGTTCATTATGTATTAAACCTAGCCTACGTGTAATACAACGCTTACAAATTAATCTTACACTGTATAACATAAAACTACACGAAACTGTTTAAACAGGTACCTTTGCCTACACGATTAAGTGGACTTAGTAGTTTTTTCATTTCCTAACAGTTAGACAGCAATAAAACGTACATAATGTAAACATGAAATGGTTATTTGTATAGATTTTCGTAGACGGAAAATAAAGTACCGAGAAAAAAAAAGTGGCCTTATTTTTTAGGGTCATTTATCATGCTTGTAATAGACCATTACTGTCTAGATAGTACGGAAAACTGAAAGCCAATTATTCTCGTAATTTAAAACGTCTGTAGTGGTGATGCTGAAGAGTCACCTATAACCAGTAGTGGTCGTGTTGCGGTAGTATGATTAATGTCGATGATAAGGCAAAGCTTGATATCTTTACTAGGTTGAAATTAGGAGGATGAATATAGAGAAATCATCAACGGCCGGAAGCAGGGTGTGGATGTGGAGCTGTGTCGCAAACTATACACCCCCGCCTAGTCCTGAGCCAAACTCACCTACTGTGCTGCTACCGACCGCGACGGTGCAGTGAAAGTGCCGAAGATTTGGGCCAACAAAATTTGAAATACTGTCGTACCAGCGCGACACGGCGGTGATAAGAAGCAACGGACTGCCAACCAAGTATCTGGTAGCAATATAAAAGATCACCCAGTAAACCGCGTTTTTCATACCAAGTTTCATGTAGTTCTCGTTTGAAGTGCCTAATGAAATGCACTAAAAAACTGCATTAAAAACCTTATAAAGCTTAGATTAACACTCGTTTTATAGGCTTTGTGGTTTTATCTAAATGGGACGCAGTGGTGCGATTACGAAAACAACTGATGGAGGCAAAAAGCGGTCAAACTACTTACTTGTTGGAAAACATAACTAGGCGACATGATTTGACCTCTGACGATTTTTATAACGTGTTCTGGTACGACAGCGGTCAACCTTGCAGTATCGAAGAGCATTTTTGAATTATGTTAACATAATTTGATTTTTAAATGTGGGTGTATAGGTGTTACTTTTGATAGTAGAAAGTCCTCTGGAAACCGGGGACCTCTTGAAACTAATGTTTTGAGTAAAATTCAGATTTAGGAGTATTCACGCGAGCTCGATTGAGTTCCAACCAGTGGGGCAATTCAGGGAAAATGCACGTGAATGTAGTCGTAAATCTCAAAGCGCTTATTTCAATTTAACCAATTTCAGGCACTTTTGTATTGTCAAGGAGTCCGTCAGTCAGAAAAGTGAATCTAGTTGCCTGTTCCAAAAAGCAGTAGGTTCCTATGGAGAATAAACGGGCAAGAAACTCCATGGACACTACACTACTTAGGGCCTTTGGTTAATGATCAGATTCGTCCTGATACATATACATATGAATATATGCATATGAATGCATATGTCATAAACCTTCATACAATATGCACCTACAAATGGCCCTATCTTACTTTTTACCGTGGAGTTTTCTAGAACCAGCAAGTTCAGAACGGAGGGTTAAAAGAAGGTTAATAATTGAAGTGAAAGAGAGCAAAAAACGACCTCAATTGACATTGGGTCTAAAAACCTCGTTGACCTCGTGGAACGTGGCGCAAACCGGTATCAATCTATCGTCGAAACGGGCTTTGATTTGAGGCATTATTAATAAGGGTACCTACTTACATCGAGAGTACCTAGTTTAAAAGGTAATTTTGCTTGCTACACGTAGGATAAATTCTGCGTAAGATCTGATCTTAACAGCCCTGGATGAGATCTTTTGTGAACTATTTAGGGCCAGGTATAATATGCTAACACACAGGCGCATAATAGTTGTTAAGTTATACATATATTTATGTTTGAGCTTAGTATTTAGATTAAAAAGATAATAATATGTGCAAACAACTCACATCGCATACTCTGATACCTGTGGCAAACATGGTGTATGCGTGGTAAATACTATGCTACATCAAATCAAATGTACCTACACAAATTCTACATTTTACTAACGACAATGTAAATTGAATCGATCATTAGCCAAGTCCTCTTCTAACTATTCTGGGTCCTTTCTAGACCTGGATGTCGCCTAAGACCGGTATTTTAAGGGGGATTCGCTGAGGTAGCCCGCGAAAATCAATTTGATTGTTTTTTTGGAATTTGCAAGTCAGTGTCAGGTTGTATATTGATTAAAATAAATATTATAATATGATTCGCGAATATGGTCCACAAATGACAGCCGATCTCATGAGATACACCGAGGGGTCTCGGTATGTAAAGATGGTCACTCATCCAAGGTAATCTGATCGATCGACCCCTTTGGCTGTTCTTAAGTAGCCTTTTCACGTGCTGGCATTATTTACCCAGCTTACCCGTGCATTCGCAACCACCTGGTATCCACATCCACTAGTCGGGAGCCCGCGCGTGTGAAAAGGGCCTAAGGCACTGCTCGAAAGACCACAGCAGACCATATAGATCAGACACAAACTGCAGTGGTACAAGCCACGTACAACAAACAAATACGTGAATTATCAGATATTTTGTACAAATTGCACTAAATCTGCCAGAACAAAAGAGAGGCCGAGGCCGCCCACCATTGACCTGGTGGTCAAACATAAAAAGAGTCCTCAAGAAAGTCTATTTGCCAGAACCGACCAGCCAAAGACAGAATAATTTGGCGGAGAAGTGAGGAGACCCGACCCCAAATCGTTATTTGTGGTCGGGTCGGGAAGAACAAGATTCTCATAGATAGGAAGACATTCTGCAAGCAATTAATATAGGCACCAAATGCAACTTGAACACTAAAAAACGCATGCCACTACCACAAATATTTCATTTATTTAAGTGCAATATGTAGATAATGTTCTTCAATTTGAACAATAGCAAATTAGCATAGTAAATGAGAAATGTTGTAATGAATGATGAAAATAATTGTTTTATGAATAATTTTGATGTTAATATGTATGGTAAAATGTTTTACTTGGGTATATTTATATTGACATTGAAGCTATTTCATTACCTACATTATAAAATAATAAGGTTAAATAGGTTCGTAAGTTTGATGAACTCATAAACAAGTAACTTATTTATGAGAGGTACACTTACATTTATTATAATCAAATCACAGTTAATTAATTCATATCATAAGCATAATCAGCCTATAATGTTCCCACTGCTGGGACACAGGCCTCCTCTCTGTCCGCAGGAGACGCCTTGGACCCCGGGAGTCACCAGCCGACTCTTTTTTTTTTTATTGACAATGGGCTCACTCTTGACCTCAATCCAGCCCAGAGGCAGGGATGAGATCTACGGTGGAACGAGCTTGCCCTGAAGAAGCCTATTCACTCTCGCCTTGAAGAGATTCGGGTTGTATGAACTCGGGAATGCAGACGCAGGCAGACGATTCCACTCCTTAGCTGTGCGTGTGCGCATCAGAAAAGATGATGAGAAGCGCTTAGTGCGTATATAATATGGTATATTAACCAAATAGGGGTGGTATCCCGCAGTGCGTCTGGACTCTCCATGGTAAAAAGGTGAAGGCGGGATGAGCTCAAGTAGCTCTTGAGCACACTCCCGGCCACCGTAAGCGCGGGCTTGCGGGAGGCGAGCAATGGGCAGCTCGCCGCCCAGCAAGGACCAGGGCCGGGTCGACGACGCGTTGTGTTCCACGCACGCCTCAAAGAGATGTTAGCACGACGACGCCGCCGCTAGGCCCGATGCCTGCCAGGGCCGCGGGTTGTTCGAAAGAGATACCGTGGTCCCTGGCATAGGCAACTGAAGGAACACGGGTGGGTTTTAGTCAGTAAAAGTCTGACACACCCTCCCGCTCCGCCCAGAGCGGGAGAAGTCATATGATGATTTCCCACCCAAAAAAAAGAGGGAGTGGGCCGTAATCCACCACGCCTAGTGCGGGTTGGTAGATGTAACGTCTTGTAGATTGTCGATTTTTTTAATTCTAGGACAGTTCCTCACGATGTTTTCCTTCACCATTTTCACCGTTTTGAGAGCAGTGGTGATAAAATAATTTACACAAAGTAAAGCGCCTGGCCTCCTTTAATAAAGATTGGTCCTTGGCAGCGTCGGGAGGCCTTGCCAAAAAAAATTGCCTGTCAAAGTTCGAACCTACGACCTAAAACTTGTAAGTTGCTGCCATTACCACTGGGCCACCACTGCTTTAAATAATTCATGATTTATCTTATTAAAGCAGCAGATGCATTCAAAATAAAAATTTGAAAAAATTACTTTATAAATATTATTATACTAAACAAGGACAGATGGACTGAGGTCAACCATCTGACACTCCAGTAAAGATAGGTATTAAATATCTTGCCCATGACATGTATTGCATGCATCAATAATAAACTCAGGATTATTTATCAGTATGTTAGATAATGGCGCCGATTCCCTTGATCACCAACTAAACTAAATTTAAGTTCAGTGCATCTTTTTCTTTCTATTTAATTAAGAAAAGGTCAGAAGATAAATATTAGTTTAGTCCTGTCAAATTAGTCAGCGCCTGACGTAAATTGATGTATTTTTTAGTAGCCATGTTTTTAATCACGTCTAAACTTGCTATGGAGTATCTAAATTTGAAAGGAGTAAGCTAGTATTTGTCTTCTGTCCTTTTCTTAATGAAACAGAAAGAAAAAGATGCACTGAACTTAAATTTAGTTTAGTTTGTGAACAAGGGAATCGGCGCCAATAACTGCCACTAATATTAGTGCAAAAGATCTTTGATTTTTGATACTCAACCATGCCCTAACAGAGGCTAAGAGCAGTGGTGGTGGTGGCCCAGTGGTAACGGCCGCGACTTGCGAGTTGTAAGTCATAGGTTCGCACCCAGACAAGCGGTTTACTTATTGTAAATTATTTCATTGCCACTGCTCTAAAAACAGTGAAGGAAAACATCGTGATGAAAATGGCATGTCACAGAACCAAAAACTCGAAGACATAGACATCTACCAACCCGCTGCTGCGTGGTGGATTACGGCCCACTCCGTGTCACCGAGAGGATGCCTGTCCCAGCTGTGGGAACACTATAGGGCGATTATGATTATGTAGGTAGTTCAAATAAAAAAAACGCGGACAAGCCAAGCGTTTTTTCCCAACCACTGCATTTTGAACACCAGAATCAACACAGTGCAACCACCATAAAAGCACAGAGGCAATTAAGCCTGGCAAGTCCCAGAGAATATATTCTATTGTCAAACCTGGGATGTGAGTTAAACAGCAAGTAACAGTTAGTACTTACTATTCTTATCAGGGTGAACTTGTAGTCTGTAGATCCATTCTATAATTCTAGTCCTTAGGTCTAATGAAACTGAAGAAATTGCACCGAGTACATCCAGACCAGATACAGAAAAATAGGCAATTGTTACTCTGAAATAAAACAATACTGTGTTAATTACCCATGATAAAAATTCAGATACAGAAAAAGCTATGGTTAAGTAAGGTTCAGAAACACAATTGAATTCTACAAAAAAACAGTTAATTAAGATAGCAATGTCTAGTTTTATTTAAATCATTTTTGTGAATAATTTGCTTTAATCTTTTACGCACTTGTTGATTCATTAATTACAGGATATAATAATTTTTAATACATATTATAATCCTCCTACCTAAAATTAACATTTAGTCTTATAAATAATAAAGTTAAATTAAATACTAGTCAGCATAATTTTTTTTCTGTTATAATTTGCCGATAGATCAAAAATAGTTGACAAGTAGGGTCTGAATAATTTAAAGATTTTCCAAATCCAACAGAGCAGCAATCAACTCATTTTGTTTTGTTTTTATGAATCTTTATTGTCCAACTGGGCAAAGGTATCCCTCATTTGGGCTAGATGGACCCGGGAGTATGTCTGCGAGCTACAGCAGCTCACCAAGTTGCAGAAACGCCAAGCAGACTTAAAACCTGGCCAGCGAGTACTGATCAAGGAAGAGATGTCCCCACCACTGAAGTGGCCTTTGGGACGAGTAGAGGCCGTGTACCCAGGGTTGGATGGAGCATGCAAACATTGCTGATGGCAATCTTAACCGAGAAACTGGATCGGCTTGTCTTCCTCTTAGAAAAATCAAAAGTGAGTGGATTGTTATATTGAGTCGAATTAGAATCAATATAAAATTCCACTCAGATTGTTGTTTTAAAAATATGTGTATAAAAACAGGATAAAGCAAAGGGTCATTTTGTGAAACAGGATAAACAGTTAAACAGCCATATGGCATTTTAATTGATAATGGTTGCTTGAAAAATAATAAAAATATCTGTTTCAGGGTTCCATACCTCAAGAGGGAAAACGGAACCCTTATAAGATCACTTAGTTGTCAGTCTGTCAAGACCCTTTTTCTCTGGAAAGTGTGGAGGTATCAAGTTGAAATTAATATAAAATGCTCAGGGCTGCAAACCCTTGAAGCAGTGAAAAAACCAATCTTCAAGTCAAAATAATCAAAAGATACAGGTGTTTATGCCGTATATTTTGACAACAAGAATGTACCCAGGATATTTTTAATATCTAAATTATTTGCTCGTTCTTCTCCATAGAGATCTATGTTTTTTAATGGACTTCAACCTGCCTGTTGAAGTCAAACTCAAACCATTTATTTTAATTAAACCATTTGTTTAATTAAAATAAATGGTGTGAGTTTGAGTTTTATCCTCCTGCCCTTATCCCATAATATCAGCAGAATGCAGTAAAAAAACAGACACTAATAAATTAAAACTGCATAATTCTTTACTATCTTTGTATCAACATAGCCAATTACTTATCATGATAATGAAATAATAGTCCATAACATTTTAAAATGTTAAGCCTTGTATGAAATTTGAATTTTTATTACCATCAAGACATAATTAACTGTTGCTACTGTAATTGAGTTCTTTCAAAACTCTTTTGAAGGAGTCATCATTACTAGGAGCTTATCATGAATGACGAATTTAGTACAGAATAGATTTACTATGGCTATAATGTTTATTATATTAAATTAATGCATTTCCTATAGAATGAATGACTTCATTGGTTTAGATTACGATGCTGACTAAACAAGGCACTGTATTGACTGAGAAAGTAATCAATTATTATAAGCAGTCCTTGTCTGACCAATAAATTAATGTGTGATGTTTATTACCTGGTAGTATCATGAGATGACAACGACGATGGCAAAATGTTCAGAAATCGCATAAAATACTTCACATGCTGCCGGTGAGCCATAATTTTATTCTCTTCGTGATTCATTTTTGTAGATTTCTAGTTAGCTTTTATTCAAACGCTTCAAGCGATATAAATAAATGAAAGTATAAACTCAAACCAAAAGTAAATGAGAATGACGGTACTCGTTACAAACTACTCATTAGTGTGTGAAATTATTTCATTTTTAATATTGTCCACTCATTAATTTGGAGAGACGAAAACTCACAGACTTGACTTTACTTCTGTCTGACACAAGCAAGACACAACCCTTTCAATGCTAGATGAATAAAATTTATAAGCAAAATGTGGTCTATCTATGTTTCCAATAAAATGACATTCGGCGTTCACTTCAGTCAGCGAAAACCATTGACATAGAAAAGTATGGACTGGAAATACCTACGAAAAAAGGGTGCATACCTACAACTCATATTGTCGCATAAAATGGCTGCCATTGCTAGGGTTGTGTCAATCAAGGAACAACTGTTATCTCGTTGTTACTATAACGAGTAACGATACTTTATACGAGTTTTACTAGTTATCACGTTTGGATCACGATGGATTTTGGTGCTGTGAAGTGTGAACCACAGGCCGGACTTAGCTAGGTCACTCGGACCGAATAAGACGCAAGATTATTTATGTTAACATCGCAGAATATACGGATATCGTTTCAGCGGAGGAACTAGTTTCGGAAACTATTACGGTAAGTCGGCAACGGTACAACATTATTCCATTATGACATCTGTTTGTAAACAAACGAATGAATTAACAAATATAATAAAAAGGCCTGTTATATGGAAATGAACCCAAATATCAATACTTTAGCCATAAATTCATGATCGCGTTACAATTGTATCATCGATTGTGTATTATTGTATGTATTAATGCATAAAAACCGGCTACTAACCTGTGCAAAGACAATTGAGGTTGATTTTCATTCTTTCTTGCACCACACTTCACAATACAACACACAGGCATGTTGAACTTCTGTTTTCCAACATTTACATACAGTTTTAAAAGACAAAATCCTCGTAATTTTCTCGCAAATCTCAATAATACAAAAAACAAACAACCATTTGACAGCCAAACTACCATGAAACTCGTAGCATAAGATGGCTGCTACGGCACTTACCTACAACTGTCACTACGTCAAGACAAAATGTTGCCATAATTAGCAACAACTTAAAATATAGTTGTCTCTTTTATCAAATAAGATTATCTCACTAGAAAGAATGAGACATAACGATATTTCAAATTCTGAATCATTTTTCACTCATATTTGTATAAGCAAATGTATGTACAGAATAGCGCGGCATCTCCGTGTTTTTCCTATCTCAATGGCGAAAACCACGACACTTCATTCGCATCTGTCAAATAGAGTTGTCATTTTATAAATACAGTATGCCGAGTGTATTTTATGCTACGGTTTCTTCTTCGTGTCGCTGGCACGACTGAATTTTGTTGTTTTGTTTTTCTGTTGGTAAGACGTCGAGCGATGTGCGAGAGAGACAGCGCGTGACGGCATGAGGTGTGTAGTTCACGTTATCACGACAATGTAGCAGTAGCATCACAGTCGTAAAGATAATACAGTTTGAACGTAGAACGAGCGCTGCGTGAAGGTGTCAAAAACGTGTGAAACTGTATATTTCATCTTAGTTCTCTATTTTCCTACATTCATTTAGGTAAATGTATATCCTAAAAGAAACAAAGGTATGATAAGAAAAGGTGAGCAACGAGTGTGGTGGTGGTGCTGGTGTATTCCTACCTTCGATCTAAAAGCCGGCCTCACACCACATGGTAATCCACGTGTAAGGCCGGCTTTCCACCAACATCAGTGCTGTACAAGTGCGCACGGAAAGCAAGAGTGTACCTCGTTTTGTGATGTTTGCACAAGTTGCACAGTACATTACAGCTAATACACAGGGGTCACCGTCCAATATTAATTATTTAGAAGAGTGTGAGTGTAGTGGAGCTGACTAGACGGCGTGTTTGGGCAAATTGCTTATAAATTTAAGCTTATAATAGGAGTGTTACTTCGTCGACATATACTGAAACTCTTAAAATTTTATTTGTAAATGAGTGAACGAAGCGGGCTCGAAATTTTTTGCATCCCTTCGGATAGTTTGCATTTTGTTTAGATTAGCATATAAATATGCATAAATAGGAAAACGTGCTTTGTCGACATATGCAGAAAAGCTCAAGAATTAACGGAAAGTAGAATGCAAGAACGAGTGAAATAAGCTGCACCCCGCTTCGAATCGGTTCAGGTTTCTTTGATCATTCATACAAAAATAGGCGAACTTACATTACTTTGCCGATTCATTTAGTAAAGCTAAATTTGGTTTTACACCTGCACGTATGACATACGAACGGTTTGCTCTGCTCGTAAATTACGAGCAGAGCAAACCGTTCGTATGTCATTGTAATTACGAGTCGTAATAAATTATTAATTTATTTATGCACAACAGACAAGAAGAAAGAAACAGAAAAAAAGTACATACAAAGGCCATGCCTTTTAACGCATTATGTGATCATATCACTCCTATCAACTGTGAACGTCGCCATTGTTGGCATTTTTTCACTCTCTGCTTGGACACGGGCCACGAGTTCACGATAATGAAGGCAAGTAAACATCGGCCTATCATCCTGCTTTCGTTGGGTTAGTATGCTTCAACAAATCTGTCTGTACAACTTACATTACTTACTTAATAAATATATTTTTAATCATTAAAAAATAACAAATGCTATGTATTTTTGTGGTGTGCAATAAAGTATATATAAATAATAATAAATAAATGCGAATTGATATTTAAACATTTTAGATACTGATAGTCGAATTGGCCATAAGCAAGTAAAATGCTCTGTAAATGTCATAACAGAATTTATTATCACCTATACGCAGCCGTGTCCGTTTCAATGGCGCGGCCACGACGTTTTTTTTTAAAAAAAACCATGCCAATATTTTGTAACAATTTGTAAAAGTTGATTCCCAAAACCATAAATTTGTCAAAGCTATGGTTAAAAAGTTATAAGGGTTTGAACGTGGCCGCGCCATTGAAACGCGGCGAACCGCGCGGCCACGGAGATCTTTAAAACTAAGCATTGCAGAGACCTGAAATTTAGGTAAATAACAGATTGAATTTGTAAAAAATTTGTAAAAATATAGGAAAAATTCCTGGGTTTATACTTTAGGAGCTACAAGACTTAAACCTCATGGCCGCGCCATCGAAACGGTGTGAAACACGTTATCGCCGATATCTCGCTGAAAAAGCATCGCAGACGTCTGAAGTTTTTTGTAAAACCCAGATTTGAATTTGTCAAAACTAGTAAAAATACAACAAAAAATCCTAGGTTTATATTTCAGGAGCTATGAGACTAAAACCCCATGGCCGCGCCATTGAAACGGTGAAAAATACGTTATCACCGATATCTCGCTGAAAAAGCATCGCAGAGGTCTGAAGTTTTTTGTAAAACCTAGATTTGAATTTGTCAAAATAGGTAAAAATGCACAAAAAAATCCTAGGTTTACATTTCAGGAGCTGTGTACGAAATCATCAATACGTCTTGAATATGTCGATAGGGTGACCATGGCTTATTGTTTACAGAACACTTTCCACCTATTTTTAACCGACGAACAAAAACGGAGGTTCTTAAGTCGACGCGTATATTTTTATTTTTTTTATATACGACCACACAACTTTTTACAGAGTAGTCCGATTTTGATCATTCTTTTTTTATTGGAAACTACTTTTTTCGGGATAAAAGGTACCCTATGCCCGTCTCCGTACACCTGAAAATCTATATGCAAAGTTTCAGGATGATCGGTTCAATGGTTTAGGCGTGAAATAGTAACAAATAAACTTACTTTCGCTTTTATAATATTATATATATATAATAATATATAGTAAGGATTTTCATTTAATTTAGAATCCTTGAGTTATTCTAATATAATACGTGCAAAGTTTTCTGTAAAACATAAGCCATGGTCACCTTATTGAAATATTCAAGACGCACTAAAAATTATATTATTATGATAAAAAAAATAATCCCTACTGTCGGTAACTCTACATATTCATAGGTGTTATTTACAAAAAAAAAAAGATCTCGCTATCACTTACTTTCATCGAAGAGAATCACGACTTATTTCTACGCGATACCGTACCACAGCTCCTGAAATGTAAACCTAGGATTTTTTTGTGCATTTTTACCTATTTTGACAAATTCAAATCTAGGTTTTACAAAAAACTTCAGACCTCTGCGATGCTTTTTCAGCGAGATATCGGTGATAACGTATTTTTCACCGTTTCAATGGCGCGGCCATGGGGTTTTAGTCTCATAGCTCCTGAAATATAAACCTAGGATTTTTTGTTGTATTTTTACTAGTTTTGACAAATTCAAATCTGGGTTTTACAAAAAACTTCAGACGTCTGCGATGCTTTTTCAGCGAGATATCGGCGATAACGTGTTTCACACCGTTTCGATGGCGCGGCCATGAGGTTTTAAGTCTTGCAGCTCCTAAAATATAAACCCAGGAATTTTTCCTATATTTTTACAATTTTTTTACAAATTCAATCTGTTATTTACCTAAATTTCAGGTCTCTGCAATGCTTAGTTTTAAAGATCTCCGTGGCCGCGCGGTTCGCCGCGTTTCAATGGCGCGGCCACGTTCAAACCCTTATAACTTTTTAACCATAGCTTTGACAAATTTATGGTTTTGGGAATCAACTTTTACAAATTGTTACAAAATATTGGCATGGTTTTTTTAAAAAAAAAAACGTCGTGGCCGCGCCCTTGAAACGGACACACGCAGCCAGCGTTGCCAACTCTGCGTTACTTTATTTAAAGACAGTGGCGCCCCCGTCTAAAAATGTATTGTGTGACGCAGACCACTTGCGCGGACCCCAACAAACGTTCCGTTTCACGCCACAAGAAGAAGTCCCGCCGATTTCTGACAGGTGCTGTCAATTTCATAGTAAATTAGTAAATTCATAATACCTATCTCATGTCAAACTCATGTGTGTGTTAGAAGAAATGTTTCGAATATTAATAATTAATAATAATTTGCCTGAAAATAATAAAAAATGAGTATGTATAATTTTTTTTTTTTTTTTGTATACCACGAACGAAGGTACATACTACAAGCATTACGCATTATATGCCTAGCAGAAAGACACAGCGTCAGTATGAAGAAGCTGTCTATGATTCTGGCCTCTAGGAGCATAAATATTAAAAAACATACCTGTTTATCTATGGTTTTGTGTTGGTACCTCTCACCTCCGGCAGGGGTCGCCACCGTTAGTTCCGGCGACCGACCGTTTAGGTTTTCTTAGCGTTTATGATTTTTGTCGCGATAGGAGCAAAAGTTTTTCTTCAAGTTATAAAACCGACAAAAACCCTAATACATTCTAACATTTCATTGTTTTCGGTTGGAAAATAGTGTTAGAATATTCATACACGATTATTAAGGTATATTCAGTGTTTTTTAGTGCAGTGTGTGTCGTGTATTCAGCGGCGAGTCGGTGAGTACCTTCCATTATGAACTCTGAGGATCCTGTACCTGAACCTGCAGCTGAAATCGCTGCTCCGGAGGGAGAGCGAAAAGCTGCGAGCTCAAGCTCATCGCAAAGCAGTTCCTCTTCTTCGGAAGATGAGGAAGGTTTTGCCTCGCCACCACCTAACAAACGGTCTAGGCGGCGCAGGTTCAAACAGGTCGGAACCTGTTCGGATCCTCGTATGGATACGCTCATAAACCAAGTTACATACTTATCTGATTGCGTAGCTCAAATGCCGCAAATTTTCACGGCCATTAGTACGAATTATAATAATAACAGAGAAAATAGTAATGGCGTCCGTGTAGATTCACTGAATTCTACTAACGATAATCAATTTTTAAATAAACCGACGTTTAAGCCACCTATAATTAATAACGTGTGCTTAGGGGACTTAAGGATAAATTTCGATGAATCCAAAATCGTACCCAGGGCCGACCCAGAAAAATTAGCGGAGTTAAACAATCTCCAACAGTTCAACTCTCAGGCCTGGAAGGGCATTCGGTATAAGAAGGACTTGCAAGCACACATAGCAACACCAGGTTTTATAGGTTTAAAAGTAAATGAGGAACTGTGCCATCTTAATAAGGGCACGGACTATTTGGCTAGTACAGAACAATTGTTAGCGGGTTTGTCAAATGCTGTTTTGGAAAACAGACAACTTTTAAAAGGTGGTCTTCAGGAGATCGTAAATTGGGCTGCTAGTTCTGATACAGAGCTCAATGCGAACACTCTATTCGATAAGTTGTCTGAAAAATTCGGTCCAGCGTCTCCTTCTTACAAAAATATGGAATCCTGTATGCAGGTTATATGTGGCAAGCGAGCAGAATGTATTGAAGTTAGACGTGACCGCATTCTAAAAGAAGTCGGTAATATCAATCTTAAAGTAGCGTTACAAAACATTCCACCTAGTGCAGAGCACCTCTTCAATAGAGAAGCACTCATGCCTCTGGTTGACTCTTTAGGAGGCTCCCAGGTATGGCTTAACACGCCAAGTTACTTAAAAGATAGAAAGAAATTCACTAATAACAATCAGGTAAACAATAAAAATTTCAAGCCATCTCATAAAACTAATTTTAATAAAAAAAATAAGTTTAACTCAGACAAAAAATCCAAAAATAATTATAAAAAGCATTCCTTTCGTCGTACAGGCTCCCAAGACACCCCCAATGTTAAAGATAAGTGACAATCAAAGCAGGGTATTCAGGGGTGGTTGCCTAAAATTCCACGTCCAAGCATGGAAACAACTGGGGGCCAGCTTATATATTCAAAAAATTATAGCGGAGACCCGCATACCATTTTCAGTAAAACCTCCCTTACATTACCCTTACAAAAGAATAATAAACAAGTTTGCAACAAAACCATCCAAGAAAATGACAGAAGTTATAGATCAGTTAAAAGATGCAGGCATTTTAGAAAATCCAAAGAATGTGACACCCGGCTTTCACTCCAAAATGTTTTTAGTCAAAAAACCAGATGGGGGGATACGCCCTATCATCAATTTAAAGAGTCTGAATTTGCATGTCTCAACTCGTCATTTCCAGCTAATTTCTCAACGGGATGTAATTCAGTTCCTACAAGACAGGGACTGGATGACAAAGATCGACCTCCATCAAGCATATTTTCACTTGAGCATAAAGGAAACCCACAGGCGTTTTCTGCGCATAATATATGGAGGCGAAATATTGCAGCTAACAGCCTTGCCTTTCGGTCTCTCATCAGCTCCTCACTCTTTCGCATCAGTGACCAATTGGATTGCGGAAATCCTTCGGAGACAAAACATAAGAATCATAGTATATTTAGACGATTTTTTAATAGCCAGTCAAAATCAGACACAACTCATAGAACACACCAAAATAACCATAGACACTCTAGTAGAGTTGGGTTGGCATGTAAACTATCAAAAATCAATTCTCACCCCATCTCAGGAAATAGAATATTTGGGCATAACATGGAATACAAATACAAAACTAATTTCCCTTCCTGTAAAAAAGGTGCAAAAAATAAGGGAATTAGCATCAAGTCTATTAACAAAGAAGGAATCTTGTCTCCGAGTAATGCAAAAATTGCTGGGTATGCTAAATTTCGCGAACTTAGCAACTCCAAACGGTCGCCTTCATTGTCGCCGAACTCAAATTTTCCTGAAATCATTCAGAGGATGCAGACCAAGGCAAAAGAGGGAGTTACCACCTCTAGTAACTCGAGAGTTGCAATGGTGGGTAAAAAATGCAGGCAAAAGTGCAAAAACGATGCACAGCCGCAAGATTACCCACTTCCTCACCACAGACGCGGCGGACGCGGGCTGGGGAGCACACCTGAACAACATCATGTTGTCAGGCAAATGGAATTGCCGCCAACAAAAATGGCATTCCAATGTGAAGGAGATGTTTGCAGTGTATGCAGCCTTACTCAGACAAGGTGCACAAATGAAGGGTGCACACGTTCTAGTGCAGTCAGACAATCGGACCCTCATAGCTTACATAAGGAACGAGGGGGGAACCCGGTCCTTAGCCCTGTTGGGCCTAACAAACAAACTCCTTCACCTAACCGAGCAGCACAACATAACGCTGTCGGCTTCTTACCTCCCGGGGAGGTTAAACGGGATTGCAGACTGCCTCTCGAGAGGAAGGCCTGTTCCCGAATGGCAACTACAATCCCAAGCCAAGAATGTCATATTCGAAAGATGGGGTGTTCCAGACGTAGACTTGTTCGCGTCAAAAGAAACCGCAGTGGTTCCAAAATACGTAACTTGGGACTCAACAGATGGGTCAGCAATTTTTTGCGACGCCTTCAGTCAAGATTGGAACTTTCAGTTGGCCTGGGTGTTCCCCCCCCCCAACCTAATCCCTCGGGTGCTGGATCATCTGAACAGGGCCAGGGGAACATATATAGTAATAGCACCACAGTGGGATCAGTGCTTTTGGCTGAGCGACCTTCAAGCCAGGTCCCTGTCAGACCCAATACCAGTGATAGATCTGCGGAAGAACCTGATAGATCGATCGACGGGGTTCTGTCCCCCACAAGTGGACAAGTTGTCCCTCCAGGCTTGGAAAATTGGGGGTGGTCAGACCAAGTAGCTAACTGGAGTAGGGATGAAATTAAGTTACTGAGTAATAGTTGGCGCAAAAGCACCCTAAATACTTACAAAGCCCCCATAAAAAGGTGGCTATCGTTTTGTGCCCTAAATAAAATTAATCACAAAAATCCAGACGGTAAAGACGTTGCAAGATTTTTAGCAGATCTGCATTTAAAGAGAAATTTTTCAGTTAACACAATTTTACTATATAAATCTGCTATTTCTACCTTTTGTGCTTCAAACGCAGAAAGTCTTTCAAAAAATTTCTTTATTCAACAAGTTTTAAAAGCTATAGCATTAGCAAAACCTCAACCTTCCAAATCCCCTATTTGGGATACAAAACTGTTATTCAATTGGTTGAGGGCAGTTCCAAGCACAAATTCACTTTTTGATATTTCAAGAAGAACTGCAATTATTTTACTGTTAGCAACAGGCAGGAGAATACATGACCTTACCTTATTGGACATATCTCAAAACAATTTCATAGATGAAGAAGAAAAATGCTTATTATGGCCCAAGTTTGGATCAAAAACAGACTCAAGTAAATATAGACAGTCTGGATGGTCCTTATTAAAGCATCCAGATGCCAAAATATGTCCTGTAAGGCATATCAAACAATTAATTCAAATTTCACAACATAGACGTCTTAATAGTAATGTTACAAATCTATTTGTTTCAATAAAAGGCGAAACGAAACCAGCTACAAGAACTATCATAGCGGGTTGGATTAAATCTATATTTAAAGATGTAAATTTAGAAGCTACTCCAGGAAGCATCAGAGCCGCTGTAGCATCCAAAGGATGGTGGGAAAATGTCCCTGTGGATGACATTTTAGCCAGAGGAAACTGGAGGAGTGATAAGACCTTCAGGAAGTTTTACTGTAAAGAAATAATCAGAAATTCAAATAATGAAGAGGAAGATTTGTTACGATTAAACTTCTCGGGTTTTTAATAACAATAAATAGGTTTATGTGCCAAGGTTGATTGTTGTAATTCTAAATTATTATATTTAGTAGTGATATATTACTTTACTGATTAGGGTGGGCAATTGATAATAAAGTTTAATGTTTATTCTGAAACAAAATTCTTTAATTCTCTAATCACATTTATATATTTCACATAGCGTTATAGTTACTTTCACCAGCAGATATCAAACAAGTCTTCATACTGACGCTGTGTCTTTCTGCTAGGCATATAATAGGACTGTTTTACACTAAAATAAAACAGTCATTATGTGCCGAAAGAAAGACACAGCGTCAGAGCAAGGCCCTTGCTGGAAAGTGAAGACACTATGAAAACCTAAACGGTCGGTCGCCGGAACTAACGGTGGCGACCCCTGCCGGAGGTGAGAGGTACCAACACAAAACCATAGATAAACAGGTATGTTTTTTAATATTTATGCTCCTAGAGGCCAGAATCATAGACAGCTTCTTCATACTGACGCTGTGTCTTTCTTTCGGCACATAATGACTGTTTTATTTTAGTGTAAAACAGTCCTATTATCTGATGGTAAATCAAAGAGTACTATAAGATACCGGGGTAAATGGCTACCACAGCCTATGGATACTGCCAATATAGCGTCTCCTCCAGGAATTCTATTAACTATCTCTCGTTTTTAAATAAATTGTATAACACATAATTTAACACTCGATTTAACAAGTGACCTACCGTAACTTCTTTATTTCACTCAGCAAAAAAGTACATACGTAGGTCTACTGACTTTTCATATGCAATTTTTACTAATTCTACGTATCGTAGAATCGTACAATCGTACAATCGTATCGTATCTTCGTCGTATCTAATTTTCTAATCAGGCCTACGCATTTTTCAAAATCCGAGTTGGCAACACTACGCAGCTCTACGTTTATCTCTGGTCTTTTTCATGGCTGACGTTCAAGGAATCTAACCGCAGTCATGAAGGTTCTCATAATGTTTTTTAGTAAATTATGTATAATTTAGGTGAAATATACTGAATTTGTGATACTATAATAGCTAACTTACAATCCAATATATTTATTTGTTTAAAACGGGATATGATTCTTTGGAAAATATTTGATAAGTTGTGCCGTATTGTGGAAAGTGAAATTATCATGCTATGAAATAAGTGCCGTGTGGTTTTGTTAATCCAAGTTCAAAGTAGTGCACAACTGAAATGTTTTCCAATACTGTGTTGGGGGCTTTGGTAGCCGTTTCATGAAGATGGAAGTGTGATTGTTATCCTAACCTCACTTTGTTTTCGTAGCTGAACGTCTCCTTCCCGGCTACGGGATGCCAGAAGTTATTCGAGGTAGTTGATGAGCACAAGCTCCGCATCTTTTACGAGAAGCGCATGGGCGCAGAAGTGGAGGCGGATCAGCTAGGTGATGAATGGAAGGGCTACGTCCTCCGCGTCGCCGGCGGTAACGACAAGCAGGGCTTCCCCATGAAACAGGGAGTCCTTACCAACAGTACGTATTTCCCACATGATGTTTTTTAAATTTTTTCTTGTCATTTCTTTTTTCACAAGTCTATCACTATCGTAGGCTCATGTCCCAGTCGTAATAAAGTTATGATTACCTGTCAAATATCCCACATGTACAATAATAAAATTGTATCAGTGAGTAGTTACAGAATACTTATCAAGTCTCCATTATGTTCCAGGTCGTGTCCGTTTGTTGATGTCAAAGGGCCACTCATGCTACAGACCACGTCGTGATGGTGAGAGGAAACGCAAGTCAGTCCGTGGATGCATTGTTGATGCTAACCTGTCTGTGTTGGCCCTCGTCATTGTCCGCAAGGGTGAACAGGTAATTGTCATTTATCAGTATTAATAAGGTTAGGATTGAACATCTTTTGTAGTATCTACATTAACTACTTCAGGTATGAAATTATCATTGACCACATGGTCAATGATAAAATGAAATACATAATTTCACTATAGGTAAATACTATCTATAAATATTGTTAATAGGTTTTTAACCCTGTTCTTACTGTTTCTAAGATAACCACATCTTAGCAATTATATGCGTCAGGGAAGAACAACTGGTACTTGGCATAACCATTGAATTACTTGTTCAAAGGTCTTTTTTCAAATACCATACATTTATTTGCTTAAAATCTCTAGTTATGAAACCTAGAAAAATTGTATTTCTCATCATAATCCTGCAATACTTGAAATTGCTATAAAACCACTAATATGAACTAGAAGGTTCATCATTACAGTATGTTGTTATTCTTCTACAGTAGGTAACACCAGAAAAAAAAAAACTACATCGACTTACATCTTGCCAAAGACTAAAATCTTAGTTTGCCTATTGCAGCTTAATTCTTAAAGACATTTTAGTTAGGCAGGCACCAGTCATTGAAAACATAACTACAGTATTCTTAATCCACCATAAATGTCCACAGGAAATTCCCGGCCTTACCGACGGCAATGTTCCCCGTCGTCTCGGACCCAAGCGTGCGTCCAAGATCCGCAAGCTCTTCAACCTGTCCAAGGAAGATGATGTCCGTCGTTACGTCGTCAAACGCCTACTCCCCGCCAAAGAGGGCAAGGAGAATGCTAAACCCAGATATAAGGTAAAATAATGACAAATTAAGACTGATTATGATACTGACTGAGTTATGTAATGTTTCACCAACATCAGATAAATTCCCATTAAGTTATCTGGCGTATGATTTTCTATAACCACACCAAATTAATAAATGGACATTCATTTATTTATCAGATGGGTTGTCCAGAGTTTGTGAAACATAGGTGTAACTACTCTGATATGCAATTGGTGGTGGACTATTAAGCCGGGTATTCATTAGGCAACATTTGTTATTAAACTGATTATGACGTGTTTACTAACAAGTTTACCGTAAACACCGTTTCTGAAACTTGGCAGTCCACGGGTCAGTTGTTGCTAGGATGATGCCCAAGGAGGTAGTGATGCTCTGTGCTGTTTATAACCTCGCGCTACACACGTCCACACCAGTTGATTTTTGCTTATAAACTAGATGTTTCGTCTTTCTCTCCGCTCGAAGTGGGGAACACGGCAACATGTTTAAGAAACAATGTTTCATCACCTTTGTTTATAAACTGTTTTTAGAGGTGATGAAACATCTTGAAACACTGTTTATGACTGGTTTATAAACAGTGTTTGCCTAATGAATACCCAGCTTTATCTTCCACATGCTCAGATGATAAAATATACAGCTATTCCATTGAATGCAGTAGATTATTAGACAAATAGCTTTGGTAATTTTAAACATGCATGTGTTATATTGCTTCACAACCCCCTGATTACAATATTGTTTGCAAGCTACCTTGGCTTGGAAGCAGCAGCATTAGGGCATATCAATGGCGCCGAGCAGAAGATTCAGGCTCATGTCTGTCTACTTTTACAGTGTGCTGAACATTATTACTTATTTTACAATCTTTACTATTATTCTGACATAGATTTGCCTATTTTTTCTTTCTTCACAAAATTTTAATTCTAGGTTGTAGACATTACTTACACAAAAAAAACCTGTGTAATTATAATTTTTATAGAACCCAATTTCAATTCATAATTTAAATATGTTCTGACCATTTGACTACTGACATATTTTTGTCCATCAGGCCCCCAGGATCCAGAGGTTAGTCACCCCAGTAGTCCTGCAGCGCAGACGTCATCGTCTGGCACTCAAGAAGAAGCGTCTGGCTAAGCGCAAGCAGTCTGAGAATGAGTATGCTAAGCTGTTGGCACAAAGAAAGAAGGAATCCAAGGTAAATAAACTTTTTGTGTTTCGATCTTTTAAATGTTCTGCAAAAAAGGGTAGTTACCGCTACATAAGGGTATATGCAATGCCATAAACACAGCTGGTGCTGTATTATGATGGTTTACCACCATCATGATTCCAGAATAAGAGAGAGATGGAGCTATACATGACCAATAGCACCAACCCTTTTTGGGACTGGAATCATGATAGCATTAATAATTCGTAGTACGGCTCCTGTACTCTCATGTAACCCTTGTAAATGCTCCTGTAATAACATCTTTACAAAAACTTCTAATACTACTATGATCTAAATTATTTAGTGTTCATTTCTTAGCAGCGGGTATCATATGGCCACATTATTTGTGGAAATAATACTCGGCTGTAAGAGTAATGGCTGTTTCTTACCCCTTGGCGTATTGTTCATATAGACCAAGATATTAAAACAGCAACAGTTTTTTCGCTTATTTACTAAGGGCTGATTTTTCAATCCTGTGATAACTTTATTTGAAGAATAATCTTGAAATTATGACAGTTATTTGATACAAAATCTGTCGTACGTTAATTTTGATTTTACTAATCGTTGTTTTCTGTTTTATAGGTAAGACGTCAAGAAGAGCTGAAACGTAGGCGTTCGGCTTCAATGCGCGACTCCAAGAGCTCCAGCCAGAGTGCGCCACAGAAGTGATTTACTTTACACAATAAAAAAATGTAAAACCTAATAAATAATCTTCTCATTTACTATAACTATGAACATTCAACACATCCTTGAATTTATCAAAACAAATTGCATAAGTAAACAAAAACGATCTATTAAAAAATGGTGTCCGTTTCAATGGCGCGGCCACGTTTTTTTTTAAAAAAAACCATGCCAATATTTTGTAACAATTTGTAAAAGTTGATTCCCAAAACCATAAATTTGTCAAAGCTATGGTTAAAAAGTTATAAGGGTTTGAACGTGGCCGCGCCATTGAAACGCGGCGAACCGCGCGGCCACGGAGATCTTTATAACTAAGCATTGCAGAGACCTGAAATTTAGGTAAATAACAGATTGAATTTGTAAAAATATAGGAAAAATTCCTGGGTTTATATTTTAGAAGCTACAAGACAAACCTCATGGCCGCGCCATCGAAACGGTGTGAAACACGTTATCGCCGATATCTCGCTGAAAAAGCATCGCAGACGTCTGAAGTTTTTTGTAAAACCCAGATTTGAATTTGTCAAAATAGGTAAAAATGCACAAAAAAATCCTAGGTTTATATTTCAGGAGCTGTGAGACTAAAACCCCATGGCCGCGCCATTGAAACGGTGAAAAATACGTTATCACCGATATCTCGCCGAAAAAGCATCGCAGAGGTCTGAAGTTTTTGTAAAACCTAGATTTGAATTTGTCAAAATAGGTAAAAATGCACAAAAAAATCCTAGGTTTACATTTCAGGAGCTGTGTACGGAATCATCAATACGTCTTGAATATGTCGATAGGGTGACCATGGCTTATTGTTTACAGAACACTTTCCACCTATTTTTAACCGACGAACAAAAACGAAGGTTCAACGCGACGCGTCGACGTGTCGACGCGTATATTTTTATTTTTTTTATATACGACCACACAACTTTTTACAGAGTAGTCCGATTTTGATCATTCTTTTTTTATTGGAAAGGGTATTATACCCCAAAGTTGGTCCCATATAAATTTGGAAAAGAAATTCCAACCCTAAGGGTGGGAAAATAGGGGTGATTTATTGTTCACTCACAGATCTGCATGCTGAGATGTGTATTATTACTCTACTCAGTGCCACATATGCCTGCCCTTTGGCAAACAATTAGTAGGTACCTAGATTATAGCCACAAAAAATTATAAAATAAAATCTTTTTAACAAAAAAATTAAACCGCCGAAAAAACTGTAAAGCAAAAAATAATAAACCTTTTTTTATTTAACCTTGATAACTAAGTTCTTAAACTAATGTAACTTAGTTATTAAGGTTAAATAAAAAAGGTTTATTATTTTTAAAGAAATAAACATAGTTTTATATCTTATCGTTTCAATAGATTTTTTCCACGGCTTCGCTCGCGTTAATTGAGAATTTGACAATAAATTTGGAAGAAAATATTCTTAAGACATGTGGCGCCATCTACGATAAAAAGCCACGTTTTGGTTGTTTTTTTCGGAAACTACTTTTTTCGGGATAAAAGGCACCCTATGCCCGTCTCCATACACCTGAAAATCTATATGCAAAGTTTCAGGATGATCGGTTCAGTGGTTTAGGCGTGAAATAGTAACAAATAAACTTACTTTCGCTTTTATAATATTTATATAATAATAATTATATAGTAAGGATTTTCATTTAATTTAGAATCCTTGAGTTATTCTAATATAATACGTGCAAAGTTTTCTATAAAAAACTAAGCCATGGTCACCTTATTGAAATATTCAAGACGCAATAAAAATTATATTATTATGATAAAAAAAATAATCCCTACTGTCGGTAATTCTATATATTCATAAGTGTTATTTACAAAAAAAAAAGATCTCGCCATCACTTACTTTCATCGAAAGAGAATCACGACATTTCTACGCGATACCGTACCACAGCTCCTGAAATGTAAACCTAGGATTTTTTTGTGCATTTTTACCTATTTTGACAAATTCAAATCTAGGTTTTACAAAAAACTTCAGACCTCTGCGATGCTTTTTCAGCGTGATATCGGTGATAACGTGTTTCACACCGTTTCGATGGCGCGGCCATGAGGTTTTAAGTCTTGCAGCTCCTAAAATATAAACCCAGGAATTTTTTCTATATTTTTACAAATTCAATCTGTTATTTACCTACATTTCAGGTCTCTGCAATGCTTAGTTCTACAATCTCCGTGGCCGCGCGGTTCGCCGCGTTTCAATGGCGCGGCCACGTTCAAACCCTTATAACTTTTTAACCATAGCTTTGACAAATGTATGGTTTTGGGAATCAACTTTTACAAATTGTTACAAAATATTGGCATGGTTTTTTTTTTAAAAAAAAAACGTCGTGGCCGCGCCATTGAAACGGACACAAAAAATGTGTGGAAAAATCTGAAACCATAAAGATGCGTTTCCACTGAGGTGGAGACTTGCAGAAATCGATTACTGAAAGTATTTCTCGATTCTGCTTCAGTATAAATAATGGAGCTAAAACTTTGTTTTAGCTCCATTATTGGAGTTAAAACTTTGTTTTAGCTCCATGGTATTAATGCACCCTTAGCATTATGTGACTCAGGCTGGCTGGACAAATCTTCAAAATAGCTCGCATAACTAGGTCCAATAGGGCACGCTAAACACCCTTATTTCAGAATTTGTAACTACAGATCGATAATCGATCAAAAACGTGTCCAGCCAGCTTGAAAACACTTCGCTGGTCTCTCAATCTCCGTAACGGAAGTGATTTTGAGGAATTTTTGCATATCAACGGGTGTTACATAAATTTGTAATAGGTATTGGCTAAAAGTTTTGTGATACGTACAGCGGTTTAATAGAAAAATGCAAAAATCTGGTGTCCAGCCAGCTTGAATTTACGTATAAAACTTCTGGCTGGCACTTCCCAATTAACGGGAGCGTTTTCGAATAGGTTCCTTTACTAACATTTAGTGACGCAATGTGTAACAGTAATAACGTTTGATTTATGGCGTCACATGTAAGGGTTTACGAGAAATCAATTAATTTAATTTTTATATATTTGTTTAATTTATAAAGTAGAAAAGTGCAGATTCTTGAAAAATCAAAGGTTTCACAGATTTATGTATCATCGCGTGCTTCAGAGAGAATAGGCGACGAACGCAAAGGGTTTTTTTTTATTCTCAAAAATACATTATTTTGTTGTTTTTACAATTTTACTACCTATGTGCGTGTGGTGTGAGGCCACTTTGTTAAAACTCTTTGAAAATGCGCTTAGGATTTAGTGAACATTCCCCAACAATTGTGAAAGTTGGAATCAGATTTTGTGAATGTCATATAGGCATGTCCGTAAGGATTGAGGAGCCACATCAGATTTTTTAAATTTGATCTCACCATTATTTAGCAGCAATGTAGCTGATTTTGCAGCACGAATTCTAGATTTAGCAGCAAAATATATCACTAGTTATATTAATGCAAAAGTGGCTCCTCAATCTAAACGTCTGAATTGAGGAGCCACCTGGAACTCGTTAAGTAATAGATGAATATTTTTGAAAATTTGGTATCATTTAGCAGCAATTGTGCATATTATGTGCATTTGGATTGAGTGATCTTTTTTTATTTCGTGACAAAATGTGATTGTACATTTAGTCAAAAATAGTCAAAACTCATAGCCCAAAGTAAAAAATTTGTCACTCTCAAGGGTCTTCAGTTATTGCCGAAAATGTGGATCACTCAATTCAGACATTTTGCAAAAACGGCTATGAGCGAAATCTCAACAAACACTTACTCTACTGACTAAATTTATATCTTAAAAATTTGTAAAGAATTAGTCACAACCGTTTTTAAGCCCATCAAGGCATTTAAAGCTTCTTCCAGGTATCTTTGGACAGTATCATTGGATCACTCAGTTCAGACACCATTTCGTCTGAGAGATCTTTGTAATAAGGTTTCAGATGACCTTTTCTATAGATCTATTGTTTATCCTAAAATGTACAAATTCCGAAAATATTTGTACAATAAATATCATAACACAAATACCTTTTGTTAAAAATTTATGAGTAATTCAATGTTTTTAAATTTGGTGAACTGAGTGATCCATAAGAATGCTTAGAGGTAACTTACCTGTTCCGTATTGATTTACACAAACTACGATACATTTTTGTACAAATTTTTGACTAAAGTTTTACATAAAAATAATTTACGTAGACAGCTTAATTTACGAGATATTACATTTTTAATTTTATTGTTAGAGAAAAGTGCAGTAGGGTGACCATATAATATGAGATCTTCGGAAATATAACTGATACAGTAAGTACCCACCTATATAATCGTCAGTTGTAATATCAATTAATGTAACCAGGACTTAACTTGACTTTACAGGAGAGGCAAAAAAAACTAAATTTTGTTCACAAAAAGAGTGGTAACTTTTTGTGTTTTCATCCTATTGCAATGCTGTTTAGAGCATTTTTCTCTTAAAATGTTGCTATCTGAAAGAAACTTTAATGAAACCTACTATTATATTTTCGAAGATGACATGGTGGTTACGTTTTTTTTTTAAATATCGTGTTACTTTAACGTAACTTATAGAATATAAAATCTAGTTTAACGTATATCACACAGTTTTAAAGGCGTGGACATACGTTGTGATAGGCTGATTGTATTGTACTTCACTTGTATGTACTAAGGTCTAATTTAGAATAAACTATCTTTTAATTAATTCAAGGAAAAGCTTCTTCGTTATGAATACAACAGTTGCAATGATAGAAACATGATGATAATTAAAAAATTCGGAAATAAATAAATAAATAACAAAGTTTACTTTTTAATAGTCTTTAATGTACACCACATAGGTACACAAATATAATTAACAAAACACATAAATCCAAAGTTATTGGATGATTAGTTAAAAATCAAAATCAAATTAATCTGCTTATAATAACGATCTTTATTAAAATAAAGGTAGAATATTGACCACTTGAGTTTTTTGTAAAAAATATATTTTACCTGCACGGGCAACACTTGAATTTGACAGTAAGTAAAACGATGTCTTTTTTTACAGCCAAATGTTGGCAATATTTTACTCATAAACGTCACCCGTTCATGTACAGACACCAGCAGGTCAAGCTACCCGAAACTGTCAAATTTTCCCAATCAACCTTGTACCTTAATACTTTAGCGATAAAGTTGAAAATCTATTATAGAAATTTGACAGATTTTTACGTTTCATTATGGTTTCTTTCAGATAACAACATTTAGAGAAAAATGCTCTAAACAACATTGCAATAGGATGAAAACACAAAAAGTTACCACTCTTTTTGTGAACAGAATTTAGGTTTTTTGCCTCTCCTGTAAAGTCAAGTTAAGTCCTGGTTACATTAATTGATATTACAACTGACGATTATATAGGTGGGTACTTACTGTATCAGTTATATTTCCGAAGATCTCATATTATATGGTCACCCTACTGCACTTTTCTCTAACAATAAAATTAAAAATGTAATATCTCGTAAATTAAGCTGTCTACGTAAATTATTTTTATGTAAAACTTTAGTCAAAAATTTGTACAAAAATGTATCGTAGTTTGTGTAAATCAATACGGAACAGGTAAGTTACCTCTAAGCATTCTTATGGATCACTCAGTTCACCAAATTTAAAAACATTGAATTACTCATAAATTTTTAACAAAAGGTATTTGTGTTATGATATTTATTGTACAAATATTTTCGGAATTTGTACATTTTAGGATAAACAATAGATCTATAGAAAAAGTCATCTGAAACCTTATTACAAAGATCTCTCAGACGAAATGGTGTCTGAACTGAGTGATCCAATGATACTGTCCAAAGATACCTGGAAGAAGCTTTAAATGCCTTGATGGGCTTAAAAACGGTTGTGACTAATTCTTTACAAATTTTTAAGATATAAATTTAGTCTGTAGAGTAAGTGTTGTTTGAGATTTCGCTCATAGCCGTTTTTGCAAAATGTCTGAATTGAGTGATCCACATTTTCGGCAATAACTGAAGACCCTTGAGAGTGACAAATTTTTTACTTTGGGCTATGAGTTTTGACTATTTTTGACTAAATGTACAATCACATTTTGTCACGAAATAAAAAAAGATCACTCAATCCAAATGCACATGTGCATATTACCTTCTAAAAATTTTGCTTCTGTAGCGCTAAAATGAAAGAAAGTACATACAACACTTTTAGTATGGCTCCTCAATCTAAACTCAAGAGGTGAATTTCTATTGGATGTGAGCGATCAATTAATATATTCGACATAATGATCATTTAGCAGGTGTTGTGTTTGTTTTTGCAGTATAGGAATAAAATAGTAAAACTGTTTAAATTTTCTAGAAGAACGCATTTTCTTTGGCTCCTCAATCCTGACGTTCTAATTATATATGTTTGACTGTAGCCACCTGAGATCTCAACGGAATCTAAAGCCAGAGATACTAACATTTAGCAGAAATGTCTGCTAAATATATCTGCACAGTTCAGCAATGTACATACTTTGGATTCTGAAAAAAACAATACTTAACTATTTTCTTGTAAATTCAGTGTGAAGGGTGACCATATTTTACTCGTATTAATGAGACCAGGATAGTAATTTATTAAATTTATAACAGGTTATATCTATCGTACCTACGATTTGGTTATTTAGCAATCACTTTCGCTATAAGTTATAGAATGAATGAATATTGGCTGATCAGTGCTTCTCCTGACGGTGATATACACAAAATGACACATTCTACATTGCTGCTAAATAATGGTGAGATCAGGGCCCGTATTCCCATAATTTAAAACGTTCAAAATCTAGTCGCAGTCTCATCTCAGCGACAAACGAATGTCAAAAACTTGTCAAAATGTAGGGAAATTAGACGTATTTTTGACAGATTGAGACTGAGATCAGACTGTGAACGTTCTTAAAATTACGAGAATTACCCTGCTGATTTAAAAAATCTGATGTGGCTCCTCAATCCTCACGGACATATATAGGCGAGTCATTGACTGTAAAGTTGGGCCCTCAGTTCTAACATAGAGGATTGAGGGCCTATCTGTACCTGAAAAACTAGGTACACTACAGAAAAAGCCTTTATGGCAAAATCTTAGCTAATGCCAAACAAAATTTGTGAAAACAAGTTATTATCGCAAAACACTGTCCTACTTTGTAAATCTTCGTTCAAAATGGGCCCTCAATATTCTCTTAGGCTAAGAACTCACGGAGCGATTTTCGCCCGCAACCGCCGCGGTCGTGGATCTGCGGTTTTATTTCAAAACTCACGAGACCGGTTATTCGCGCGGTTACGCGGCCGCCGCGGTTGCGATCATCGCCCGCAAACGTGGCGGGCGATGATCGCAAGATTGCAAGACGGCGACATCCTCCCGCCGCGCCGCCCGCCGGCCCCCGCGGTCGCCCGCCAACCGATCGCAAAGCGCGCGGGCGCCACCCGCCGAGGCTGCGGGTAACCGCGGCCCGCGCGATTCTACTAGTTGCCCGCCGGTACAGCGGGAGCCGCATACAACCGCGTACACCTCGGGCGTAAAACGCGTCGTGAAATGTGCTTTATTATATAAATATTTGCATTCTACAGAAGCTGCGGGCCCGCAACCGCAGCGGACGCGGGCGAAAATCGCTCCGTGAGTTCTTAGCCTTACACGTAAAAGTTTATCACGCAAATAAAATGAATCCATTACTTACTTATTTCTTTCTGGTATCGAATTTGTTGCACAATTTTTTTCACAAAAAGAGAAAATTTTGTACCTATACATATAAATTGATGATAATAGTTATATTTTGCCGACACAGTGGCGTAACTATAGACCTTTTAATTCAGCACGAACCATTTACAGAAGGCCAATTCTCGTAATTTAAAACGTTCAAAATCTAGTCGCAGTCTCATCTCAGCGACAAACAAATTAAAATGTAGGGAAATTAGAAGTATTTTTTGACAGATTGAGATCAGACTGAACGGTCTTAAAATTACGAGAATTGCCCCTCAGGCTTCTTTTCTAGAAGAGATCGGAAGAATTTATGAACGCAAAACGTGAAAGGGCGTCCCGCAGGGTAACACTTTAGGCACAATCATCTTTATTTAGTGACATAAACAATAAATAATTTATATGAAATAAATATAACTTACAAAACCACTAGACAATTTTCAACTACCCGCAAACTTCACATAATTTAACACTGCACTCAAAATATTTTTTCAGTCGGCGTTTTTACCAGTCCCAAACCTACATAGCGTGCCATTACACGGAGATATGAGGGATTCAACTTTTTGCGCTTCTGCAACAGGGACTTCAGGAGTCGTACTGAAGATTCGTCGAAAGGTTTATTATAATCGGAAGCCTGATGAATAGAAAACGCAATTTGTTACATATACTCCAACAAACATTTGCGTGGACATTCCCTAAAGCTATGGGAAAATTACACATAAAAACATTAACCTCTTCCATGGATTTCCACTTGGCACTATTTTGGGTGCAGAGTACGTTACCACCGTTAGTCCGGCAGTGCGATTCTGTAACCTCACCGTGAAAGCTTAGGTGAAGTGAGCGTGAAGTGCATAATGCTAGGGATTGACACTACTGACAGCTCACATCAAGCTCACTTCACTTGAGTTTTCACGGTGAGATTTTTACAGAATCGACCGGCAGATCTTCGGAAGCTGTCGAACTACTCCATCAATAAATCTTAACGACAACCGTCGTCTGTCAGTTTACAAAAACTTTTGATTTTTCAAAATTTTGACGACAACAATTATTTACTTTCATTAACGGAATAAGGAATGACTGATTATAAAAAGTCTCGGTCCTAAAAACTCTTATAACAAAAATAACCAAAAAAATATCTTACAGTAGTTTTAGCTATCCAGTACAACTCATCCAAAAGATTTTCGTAATCCGTGGCTGATTCCGGCAAGTAAGTTATTCCTTCGAACTGCTACAGAAAAAAAAAGCTGGTTGCAATCCGGGAGTGCCGGCAGAAGTGAAAACTTGAATATTAACGTTGTGCATTTTTGATATTTTGGAATGCGGTCTACTCTCCCTCCGTCTTACGAATTTTCGATCAGATCACGTGTTCTGACGCGAGCTCCGTCTTACGAATTTTCGATCAAGTCACGTGTCCTGACGCGACTAAATTTTTTTACCCTTTTACCCATCACAAAAACTCCCTCCGTCTTACGAATTTTCGATCAGGTCACGTGTCCTGACGCGAGCTTAACATTTTTTACCCATCACAAAAAAAGTGCACAACGCCGCTAAAGAAGTTTTCACTTCAAAAATGATTATGACTCTTTCTAATGGACTATTTGGCCACATGTAAGAGAGAACTACTGAAGATATAGGAATTAGGTAAAATAAAGAGGATTTACTTGTAGATTACCTACCTCTTCAACATGTATTTGTTAAAGTTACCTGCGGAAATGTCTTAAAATTTTCTCTTTCAATTACTTCAATCTCCATATCTAATTCAGAAGCTCGAGTAATTCTGTTCACTGCGATGCCTTGCAATATTATTGGTCTGAATCGCACTAAATTCTGCGTATCTTTCTTATTGGTCAATAATAATACCAATAGGGCCTGTTTTGGATTTATCTCTGATATCCAGTTCTTCATCTGCACATATTGTAATAATATGAAAAAAGTGGTTAGAGCTATTACAAACATGATCAACATTTATTTTATAGCATGTTAGAAAATTACCTCCATCACTGAAGATAAAATCTTTTTTGCAGCATTCCCATCAAATACGCTGGAAAATATTTTTTCCGATCCTAGAATTTGAAAGAAATCGTCTAAAGTTGTAATTTTATCGAGTGGTGTGTTAGCCGTGTTAGTCCATTTCGCTCCTGAGGGTACTTTAGATTTCAATTTGCATTTTCTGTAAAGCCTTAAAAACCCTTTTCTTTTGGTTTTTTTAAGGTTGACTGAAGTCATTTCTGTGTTCCGTGATTTTCTTGCTACTGTAGTGTTAATATATTCTATGCATTCTAAAGGACTATTATTTATATTCATTTGGTTATTGTTGTTATTCATAATTTTAGGAAAAGCTTTATATAGCGAATCAATGTTCAAGTTGCTTATAGTTACTGAGATGTTTTTGTGTACGCCGCTGTTGTTTGTCATCGACATTTTAATTTCAACATTTTTACCATCGTACTGCAGTTTGAGCATATCGAAGTATGAATTCAAATTCTGATTTATTTGTAAGTTGTGACTGCGCATAATACTTTCAATCATACCCACAAAGTGGTTAGGTTTTAAAGCTGAAGGCAATCTATTTTTGGTGCCGGTATAAATTTGCACAGAGTTGCAAAGTGTATGATTTTGGGCACCAGAAATTTGCTTCTTTGATTGATGGAATGCGACAGGCGGATGTTGGACTTGCGAATGTTTGTATTGTAAATTATCAAGTTGCTTTATCAGAGCACTCTCTTGATATTTTAACAAATTATTCGACAAGACCATAGGAAACATTTCTGGTACCAAACACTGATCGTATTTAATTATAAAATCAATTTGATTAAATGTTGGCTTTTTGTAATCTATATTTGAAAACCTTCCTTCAAGAATGTGTTTGATCTCAGGTGAAGTTGGAATCGTGGAATCACCACCTTCATAGCGGGTCAATTCGGTTATGGTAGATAACCAAGAATCCGTTTTTGTAAGACATGGAGCAGGACTTCCCATCGGGCTTGTATTTGAATCAATTATACTGCTCATCATTTTTGGTAGAATACTGCATAACTCAGCCGGTAACATAGCATTAAAAATTGTAGTTTTACATTTGTATACTTTAGTCTGACTTTCAGCTATCGGGACTGGGGTTAATGACAAAGTTTTATTTAGCCCCCTTGTACTTTTATCGCTCTTAGCTAGGACAGTAACGTCGAACTGCACCATAATGTTTGTCACACAATGTTTCACAGCAATTTGTTTCATGTTGAGCGTTTGGATTTCAAGCAAAGGTTGTGTATTATTGAAGCCCGGTATACATATATGATTATTGTGGTTTATGTCATTTGTTTCACTCAGCGTGAAATCTGCCTCACTATCACAAGTCTGAGTAAAATCAACAGTATCACATACCGATCCCGCCTGAACAGAAACTTCCTGCAAATCTGCGGAAAAGGATAAGGTAGGTAATGCATTAGGTACTTAACTAATACACATCTATGTAATTTTTGTACTCAAATTTAAAAAAAAAACTTGCCAATTTGATATGTGTGACAAAAATCCATACGATCTTGAGTATAATAAACTCCGCTTCGTATCTTCTTCATAACGTTGTCTATAAAATCACTCGCCCACTTCGCTTTCGCCCAAGGATATTTATAAAATGGAGCTTTTTTGTTACTGCATTCAGTCGAAAAAGGTCTCTTCTTGGGCGGGTCGTTTAGGACCAAAATATTACCTGGTTTCAATTGACTGTCCGTTACAGTCGGAACTTTATTTTCAGCCATGCCAGGACAGGCAATATCGTTGAGTGGTGTGGGTTTATTTTCATCGTTTTCATAATTGTCAATAATAACATCACGTTTCGAAGATTTTTTATACAAGAAGTTCAACATTTTGTCCTTCAACTGTATAATTGATTTCTGCTTCTTATTACATTGAATCAACTTATCGGTTAATTCTGAATTAGGCGTTGGCGTAATTCTAGCTTTATTTTTTAATGTAGATGAATCATTATTGGCCAGTTTCTTGTCTTTTAAGGCTGTCTGCGTGGATATACCTACGTCAGTGTTGGCTTTACGCAATTTACTTTTGATTTGACTTGCTACAGCATTTGGAGACCATTCAATCATAAATGGCCAAATATGATCATCTAAGCCATTGAACTGCGGAGGATCGTAATCCATAACTTGTATACTCGAACTGACCTGATCTTTCCCTAAAACATCGATTGGAAATCTCATATGTGCAATCCTCCGTTTTATTTCAGTTTGAGTTAATTTTGGAATCATACACGAACTGGGCATTGTGGTTACTAAGCGGGGCTTTCTTTGCTGAGGATCTAATTGTACATTTGCAGTCGACTCGTGTTCTTTGTTTAAAATTGCAACATCTAGAGATCTATCTGGAAACAAAACAATTACATAAGATATGTGGTGTATCTCTCTTGTATAAACAAATCAAGAGAGCTATAATTATATTATTTATTTACCATATCTGCTAACTTGTTCATTAGTTTTATTAGGTAGTTCAGCTTTGTTCGATCGTGAATTATCAGAACCTATAAAGCTAACCTTCGCTGGAACCATTATATCGGTTTCCGTTTTATGTAGCCAAATATCAGAATTAGGTTGTAAACTGTCGGTACCAATTAGAGAATCTTTATATCCGCTGCCAACATTCGTCATTTCACTTTTACTTTGTATAACAACTGGTGTCTTCAAATTATTTTTTTTCTTCTTTTTCAAGGGTAGGATCATTTGTTTGTTATCTTTAGCCACAGAATTGCCTATTGCTCTTACATTGTTTTTGGGAATTTTGCTAAGAATTTTATTTTTCTGAATTAGGTTTTTAGAATTATTTGAATCTTTAAGAAAATCATGTGTTCCAAGAAGTCGTTTTCCAAATTCTTCACATATTATATTAAATTCATCTTGGTTGTCAATAACAGTAATACGATCAATACTAGAGGATTGTGATAAATTAGTTTTAGATTTTCCATCCAGTTCGTAACTTGATATATACGCAAACTCTTGGGTTCGACAAGTCTCAATCATACTGAAAGATTAAATTGATTTACTGCAAAGGTTATTAAAGAACTTATAATCTATCGCACACTTTAAATAATTACCGTGCATCTTTGCGATTCGCCTTTTTTGGTCTTTTTTGTACTTTTCTTTTCATCGGTATAATACTCTCTTCAGACATCGGAGGTGAAGGTCTAAACTGAAATCTATTTATATTTCTAAGTACGTCCCAGACATCACTCATATTATTAGAGGCTGTGTGAGTTTTATTAGAATTAGGTGATGTTTTCTTCCTGTTGGACACCCTCTTGCTATCACCATTAAAATTTTTCATCATATCCGTAGAGCTAGAGTCTAAGTTTATATTAAGCTGCGAACAATATTGAGCATCTCTGTCATAAAACTCATAACCTTTTTCCCTTACACGGGCCTTTCTGTTATTTTGAGTCGGTGCACGCTTCTTAACTACTTTTCGTTTCCGTTCTTCATCGTTTTTGTCGCAATACTCCGAATCATTTATATCGCTTACTGTACATACTTGAGGCACTGGAGCCGGGTCATTTGGAAGAGTCAGCACCGATTTTTTTACTTTCTCAGTAGCTTTTTTTGGTAGTTTAAAGTCATCAGAATTAGCTTTGTACAGATTTGCAGCCATTGGGAATGATGAAACAATATTAGTTTTGTGAACGAATCGCTTTTCCACTACTCTTGAAAGTAACTGAATTCTATCCCCAGTTAGATATGGAGATCTACATTTACTATTATTTATTTTTGGTTTGCTACATTTACTATTACATTTACTAGTAGCACTTGATAAGCCGCTTTCGGGCGCAAAATTTAATTTAAGTAATCGACCCGAATGTTTAGAACTGTGAGCGGAACCAGAAGATTTCGAAGGTACTTTATCACACGACATATCCGATGAAGTTATTGCCATGTCTTCGAGTTTATTTTATACTGATGGTAAGTAAACAAAATCTTCTAATCTGAAAAAAAAACGTCTCGTTATAAATCTCATAAATAATATTCTAGGTAAGTATATCATGTACCTCCTCAGGAGGCCTGCCTCATTGGTCTAAGTTCTGTAGTCCCAAGCGCTACTGCTGAGTATGGGGTTCTGGGTTCGATTCCTGGGTCGCGCAGTGTTATTGGGTTTTTGTGTCAGGAATTTCTCTGTACAGACGCCAGCAGGTCAAGCTACCCGAAACTGTCAAATTTTCCCAATCAACCTTGAACCTTAATGCTTTAGCGATAAAGTTGAAAATCCATTAAAGAAATTTGACAGATTATAGTAGCTTGATGTGCTGGCATCTGTACATAGCAGCCCGGACAATAGGTTCGCGGGTCTTTTCATAGGACTAACATAACTAGCGAAATGTGGGACTACTTTAGGTACACCACCCTTTGCCCTGTCACCTGTGCAGTTGATGATCTTATAACTGTGTCAGTGAGCAGGGTTCGCGCAGCTGAATTATGAGCCAAAGATGCTTGAACTTTTTGCCATCGATACGCTAAGAAGAAGAAGTTACAGACGCCAGCAGGTTAAGCTAACTGAAACTGTCACATTTTCCCAATCAACCTTGAACCGTAATGCTTCAAGTTCAAAATCTATTAAAGAAATTTGACAGATTGTAGTAGCTTGGTGTACCTACTGGCGTCTGCACACTACTACTTTCATATTGACACAAAGTCAGCCCCGGATCTAGGGGGGGGCAAGCCGGGGCCCATGCCCCGGGCGGCAAGTTCAGAGGGCGGCCAAATTCACACTTTACAGACGAGTGGACAACTCATCATTTACTTAACTTTGACCACGGAATAAATAATAGTACAAGTACAGAAATTTCATGGCCATATCAACTCGACCGATACCCAGAGCGCGGAGTGAGACGTGCTGCACGAACATTTATTATTCGCGAGGCGCATCTTCAAAATACGCGCCCGCTCGCCCGCAGGATTCGCAGATCGCGGTAGCACGCGTCTGGTTACCGTGCGTGCGAAAGAGATGGAATATATTCGAAAACTCCCCTAGTTTTTCGAAAATTACCCCTGACGGGCTGAAAAGTAAATTTTGCAGGGGAGGATTTTACTGCATGGCTTGATTAACTCGAAAATTAGTATAAATAATCTTTGAGTCAAGCTATGAATACATCCCAAACGATTTTTTTAAATTCCACCCCTGTGGGGTTGAAAAGCGGGGTACAGTTTATATGAAAAATCTTCTTCATTAGGTTAATAAACTTGAAACTTTTCAAGAATACTCGCCTAAGTAAGTAATAAAGTTTATCATTATAGGTTTTTCAAAACTACCCTTTTTTTTTTTGAGGATGGGAAATCATCAAATGACCCCTCCCGCTCTGGGTGGAGCGGAAGGGAGTGTCAGACTCTTACTTACTAAAACCCACCCGTGTTCCTTCCTTAGCCCTTTATGTTCCAGGGCAGCGGTAACCCTTTCGGACGATCCCGCTACCCTGGCAGGCTTCGGCCCTATCGGGCCCCGTCATTCGTGCTGACATCTCTTTGAGGCGCGCGTGGAACACATACGCGCCGTCCGGCATGGGCCTGGTCCTGATCGGACGGTGAGCTATCCATTACTCTCCGCCCGCAGGCCCGCGCCTACGGTGGCCGGGAGTCGTCACGCGGCTCCCGACGCCCGGAGCGTCTCCCGCGGCGGCTGACGCGTGAGGTCCTTTGCCTCATCCATCCCACCACCTCCTTCGCTAGCATGACTGCTTCGCAGAAGGAGGTGACTGCCTCCCACTCCCTCTCACCCCGGACCATGGCTTGAACCAGGACCGGACGCGAGAGGTCGCCGCCGTTGCCGATCGCTTCTACGAGGTCGGAGGTCCGTCCGCTCCGCCGCGGTTTGCCGCGGATGCGGAGTTTCTCCCCGACGTAGTGCCTCCGCGCGCCGATCATACAGGCGCGCGAGGACTATCGCCTCCAGATCCCATGGCGGTAGTCCGGCAAGGAGGCTTGCCGCCTCGCCCGAGATCGTGCGGTACCCCCGGATCAGCCTTACGGCTACAACCTTTTGGGGCGCGTTCAGGTAGTGGGCGGCTCGCAGCCGCAGTGAACGCGCCCACACCGGGGCCCCGTATAGGGCCATGGAGGCGTTTGGCCCCCTTAGGTAGGGTAAGAGCCGCTTTAGGGCAGCCCCGGTCCGTTCCAGTTTGGGGACCAAACGTCGGAAATACTCGACGAAGTTCCACCGGCTGTCGAGGACGAGACCCAGGTACCTCATCGTTGCCTCGACGCCGATGCGAACCCCTCCTACCATCAGTTGGGATCCCGAAGGTGGCCCGTACCGGGGCCCATGAAAGGACATGGTCTCGGACTTGTGCAATGCCACCTCGAGACCCAACCGCCGGATCCTTTCCACGGCTATCACAACCCCGCGTGTCATCGCGTCGGCCGCCGCATGATGCGACCTCTCCTGCGCCAGGACCAGCGTGTCGTCAGCGTAGCAAACTACGCTGATGCCATCAGGGAGGTCGGCCCGCAGCACCCAGTCGTAACCGATGTCCCACAGGAGCGGCCCCAGAACCGATCCCTGCGGGACACCGCACGACATCTCTCGCCGGTTCCAGTTCCCGTCGCGACCGGGGTAGATGACGGCTCTGTCCGACAAATACGCCCTGACTACTCGACCGAGGTAAGTCGGCACTCGGTGATACCGGAGTGCCTCCCCAATGCAGCTCCAGGGCAGGGTGTTAAACGCGTTGGCGATGTCGAGTGACACCGCCACGACGACCCCACCCCTGGACACCGCGTCCCCCGTCGTGAGGGCTCATGATGGCGTCCACCATCGATCGCCCCTTGCGGAAGCCAAACTGGCTATCCGCAAGATCCGGCCCCGTCCTCACCAGGTGCCCGACGAGGCGGCCCGCAATAACTTTTTCAAAGAGCTTGCCAACCTCGTCGAGCAGCACTATGGGCCGGTATGCGGACGAGAGTCCGCAGGGCGCCCTGGCTTCTGAATGAGGACCAGCTTCCCCGTCTTCCAACGGAGTGGAAACTGGCCTCTCTCCATACATGCGCTTAAGAGCGCCTCCAGTCGAGGCCCGAGAGCCCTCGAGGCCAGGAACCAGGCTTTACCCGGCAAGCTTTACCAGGCTTTACCCGGTGTTGAAGTTTGTGTGGAAGTAATTGAATGCGCGGTCCAATTAACTCGAAACTCCGTATTAATACTTTTGACAGAAAATAATTAATAAATTGACCCCTGATGGGGCAAAAAGGGGTAATTCGTTTTTTAAGGGGAGGATTTCAACTTGAAACTGTATGTTACATTTTCACACATAAACCACTGAACTTCTGATTTGGCAAAGAGATATATGGCATCCTGGGGAAGGACATACTTTTTATCCTGGTAGCATGTTCCCGTGGGATAATTTCCGAAATCCACGCGGGCGAAGCCGCGGGCAGAAGCTAGTGTAATAATATATTTGAATTTTATTTTTATTACCTATACATATTTTTATTTTAAATCCTATTCTGTGCTGTGTATAAAATATATATCCTACACGTTTATGTCTATATATCAGTAAATAAATAGGCTTAACACAGAAAGAACAGCGATGGATGCATTATTTCCGGAAGGCCTATGTAGGCTATGTCAAAATTTCAATCAATTAGTGGACATCTGATAGGTGAAATTATATGGATGATAAAGGTAAAAATAAATGTAAGTGGGCGGGGGCGGCATTTTACAGTTTTTGCCCCGCCTAAAAAAAATTGAAGATCCGGGGCTGCACAAAATTAGTCAGTTTATTTTTAATATCTGTTTATTCTCCCTTACAAAATAAAATAAAAGGAAAAGACTGGCAAAACACGCAACTAGAATAAAATTTAAAAGCTTTTACAAGTGGCCACATTTATTATACTAAAAACTTTGTTGCAAAAACTAGGCATAATCCATGCATGGCCCATCAGTGAACAACGCATAATGCGTTAAGGCGCAGTTCCATTGCTTTGTAGGATGTGTACCTACGCAACGCATTACGCACGTCGCGTGGATCTATATAGCTGGGTAAGTGTATCTACCTATTCCCTGCAGCACATACGGTGCACAGATATCAGCCATACTTTAATCTTTTCTTTTAAACTAGCTTGTTCGACCTCGGTCTAAAGTTTAGAGTTCTAAACATGGATATTCATCATTTTTCATTACAAAGCAAAACTAAGTATGTAGTACCTACACGTAGGTACTACAGCAGCAATGAAACTGCGCCTTTACGGCCAATCTACAAATGAGATGACATGGTAACAAATGTTGTGAAACTTTCTGTTCAATACTTACAGATTTTATCACTATAATTTCGATTGTAGAGACCAAAATAAAACCACTCTCTACATGGAACTATACTTATAGTTATGAATTTATTTCAAAAACCAGTCAAAGAAATTGTAAAATAAGGAATTGACATTATCATGTTACTGACATTTATTCATTTCGAATACTTCTAAAATCATAAACGAAAATAAAAAAAATGGCTAGAATTTTAATTTACCAGTATTAATTTTATCCACTGCCTACTGTTCTTACCTACCTACCTCTTTAGTAAGTTGTTAATTTAACTGTAGGTACTGATTTAAACTCTGGATTCTTAAATCATTTATAAATGCTCTACGTCTGGATTTCCTTGAGCGATCCCATGTTCCTGATACGGAGGGCTATACTGGGGGGCCGCTGCTGCAGGTTTGTAAAACTTCAAACGGCGAAAATATTTCAATCTTATTGAAAGGGAACGAAATTCTATGAAATTTCTGTCTGCGAAACAATGGGACACCCGCTAAAGCATTATGGTTCTAGGTTGATTGGGAAAATTTGACAGTTTCGGGTAGCTTGACCTGAAGGCCAGTTCTCATAATTTAAAACGATCAAAATCTAGTCGCAGTGTCATCTCGGCGACAAACAAATGTCAAAAACTTGTCAAAATGTAGGGAAATTAGACGTAGGTATTTTTGACAGATTGAGACTGAGATCAGACTGTGAACGTTCTTAAAATTACGAGAATTACCCCTCAGCTGGCGTCTGTACATATTCTTATTATTTTAAGCCGGTTAGCTTAGATATCATGTAATGGCTGATTTTTCAATCATCTGATAACTTTATTCGAGGAATAATTTTGAAATTTTGACAGTTTTTGTATGAAAAAACTGTCAAAATTTCAAAACGTCAATTTTATTCCTCGAATAAAAGTTATCTGGCGATGGAAAAATCAGCCCATATTCCAAAATAAATAGTTGTCCCATATAGTACAGACAAATTGATAGTACAGAATATTTGACAGTTTTGGGTAGCTTGACGTGCTGACGTCTGTATGTACTAATCCCATGATGTGTACAGTTAAACCCATTGACATAGAAAAGTATGGACTGGAAATACCTACAAAAAAAGGGTGCATACCTACAACTCATATTGTCGCATAAAATGGCTGCCATTGCTAGGGTTGTGTCAATCAAGGAACAACTGTTATCTCGTTGTTACTATAACGAGTAACGATACTATATACGAGTTTTACTAGTTATCACGTTTGGATCACGATGGATTTTGGTGCTGTGAAGTGTGAACCACAGGCCGGACCTAGCTAGGTCACTCGGACCGAATAAGACGCAAGATTATTTATGTTAACATCGCAGAATATACTGATATCGTTCCAGCGGAGGAACTAGTTTCGGAAACTATTACGGTAAGTCGGCAACGGTACAACACTATTCCATTATGACATCTGTTTGTAAACAAACGAATGAATTAACAAATATAATAAAAAGGCCTGTTATATGGAAATGAACCCAAATATAAATACTTTAGCCATAAATTCATGATCGCGTTACAATTGTATCATCGATTGTGTATTATTGTATGTATTAATGCATGAAAACCGGCTACTAACCTGTGCAACTACAATTGAGGTTGATTTTCATTCTTTCTTGCACCACACTTCACAATACAACACACAGGCATGTTGAACTTCTGTTTTCCAACATTTACATGCAGTTTTAAAAGGTAAAATCCTCGTAATTTTCTCGCAAATCTCAATAATACAAAAAACAAACAACCATTTGACAGCAAAACTACCACGAAACTCGTCACCTAAGATGGCTGCTACGGCACTTACCTACAACTGTCACTACGTCAAGACAAAATGTTGCCATAATTAGCAACAACTTAAAATATAGTTGTCTCTTTTATCAAATGAGATTATCTTACTAGAAAGAATGAGACATAACGATATTTCAAATTCTGAATCATATTTAACTCATATTTGTATAAGCAAATGTATGTATAGAATAACGCGGCATCTCCATGTTATTTCCTATCTCAATGGTTAAACCGTACATCACTAATCACAGCTGGGTTTGACGGGATGACATGACACATGTTTGACACTTGACACTGACAAATTATTAATAATAATATGCTGTTTTGCGTAGACAGAGGGCTGTTTTGTATGCATTTCATGCACAGAGATATTGTGTTCAAGTTTGCATTGTAAATTGTAATCTTCGCGATTGTTACTGAATTATAAATCATAATAACCGGGAGAGAATACGTAAGAAAATGTCAGTATCAGAGAGTCAAGAAGAAATAATACAATATGTGCCGTTTATGTCGTTCGTGCACCCATCCTTCTGGCATGCCCTCACGGAGATGAAACTTGACGTAGATAAACTGAACGAGACTACAAAGCAGATTTGGGGACGATTTACTTATCGCGGCGATCTAGGAGCTGTTTTCGAAGTCGATGGCACGTCTTTTAACAAGTAGGTTTCATAATAACAGTAATTTTAATAGTTTAACAACAGTAATGGCTTCATTATGTTCATCTACAGCCTATGCTGTAGTGAGCAGCCTATGCAACCTTATGCTATCCTACGGTATTCTGCTGTGGGGCAAAGCCGCTGTTATACAAAATATATTTGTCCTTCAAAAACAAGCTGTTCAAGCAATTTACCAGCTAGGTGCCAGAGTTTCTATCAGAGATTTTTTTAACGATATTGGTATTCTCACGGCTGCATCACAATTCATCTTCACCAACATATTATATATAAGGCAAAATTTACACTTGTATACTAAAAACAGTTATATTCAGTCTTAACACTAGAAATAAGGATAAACTGCGTGCCCCCTTTCACCGGCTTCATAAGGTTCATAACTTGTTTGGTGGGCTTGGTATAACCTTTTATAACAAGATACCCTCTTCTTTGCTAGACTTGCTCAAGTATAAAATCCAACCTTTGTTCAAAGGTATACTATTCCATCAACTACTACTTACACAATAAGAATAGTTGGTCACCCTGATTAACTCAAGACAATGTTTATGTTCTTTCTCCAGAATTAGCTTACTAACAGGTTGTACGAGTTCATATAATTCTTTATTTTTATTATACTGTACTAGCTGACCCCGGCAAACATTGTTTTGCCATATAAATTATTTCTAGCTGCCCGGCGCTACTTCGTTTGCGTGGTGTCCTACCCCCTACCCTACTCCTACCCTACTCCTACACTACTCCTTCCCTACTCCTACCCTACTTCTACACTACTCCTACCCTACTCCTACCCTAATTCTAACCTACTCCTAACCTACTCCTACCCTACTCCTACCCTACTCCTAACCTACTCCTACCCTACTCCTACACTACTCCTACCCTACTCCTACCCTACTCCTACCCTACTTCTACCCTAATCCAACCCTACTCCTACCCTACTCCTTCCCTACTCCTACACTACTCCTACCCTACTCCTACCCTACTTCTACCCTACTCCAACCCTACTCCTACCCTACTCCTACACTACTCCTTCCCTACTCCTACCCTACTCCTACACTACTCCTACCCTACTCCTACCCTAATTCTAACCTACTCCTAACCTACTCCTACCCTACTCCTAACCTACTCCTACCCTACTCCTAACCTACTCCTACACTACTCCTACCCTACTCCTACCTGCTATAAACCTCACGGAGCCCGAGACCTTTCCAACGAATGCAAAACTGTGGAAATCGGTTCGTGCGTTCTGGAGTTATAGCGTCAGGAAGGAAAACCCGACTTATTTTTATAGAGTAGATAAGTCAATTCAGTTTAATTTTATTTTAATGTGTTATTGACATAATCTATGGGCTATTTCTATGATTTAGGTATCTGCAATCAGCATTAGCTATAAGCAGATGCGCTGTAGGTTATGGCAGATTGAGTGTGTCCTCCAGTGAAGACATCTCCTCTTAATTGGCCATATTAATTTATACGGCTATAATGTCTTTTCGCTTTAGCCTTTTAGTGTAGCTTCTGGTTGTCAGGTTAGCAGCCAACTGGTTAGGATGATTTTCCAACCTTCCTAGGTATATCATTGCAGTTTGCAGGATTTCCTCCTTCACAGTGCTCATTGCTATATAGTGGTGTATTTCCGTGTTTGTGACAAACCATGGGATATTGCATAGGTTTCTCAGTATCATATTTTGCATTCGCTGAAGTATCGTTATATTGGAGTCACTGGCGCTGCCCCAGAGTTGTACACCATACATCCATACAGGTTTCCAGACGCTTTTGTATATTAGTAATTTGTTGTCAATAGATAGTTTGCTATTGCGGCCCAGTATCCAGAGCAAGTGGTTATATCGGATTTTAAGCTCTTGTCTTTTTGTTTTGATGTGGTGCCTCCATGTTAGGCGTCGATCCAGGTGTAGACCAAGATATCGTACACTATCTTGGTGAGGAAGTGTGGTATTTTCTAGTTTGACTGGGGGACAGTTTCCTTGGCGCAGTGTGAATGTAACATGGACAGATTTGGATGCGCTAGCCTTTATTCTCCACTTTTGGAGCCACTCGGTGACATTATTCAGACTTCTTTGCAGTTTCTGGGTTGCGATCGCGGGGTTCTTGTCGCTTGCCAAAATAGCGGTGTCGTCGGCAAATGTGGCTGTAGTGACATCTTGTCCTCTTGGCAAGTCCGACGTATATATGATGTATAGTACAGGTCCCAAGACTGATCCTTGCGGTACTCCGGCCTCTATTTGGTAGAAGGCAGACGTAGCCTCAGCCTCCTTCACTTGGAGGAGTCTCTCAGAGAGGTAAGACTCAAGCAACAAGTAGTAGCAGTGAGGTAAGTTATTCTTAATTTTGCTAAGAAGGCCCTTGTGCCAGACCCTGTCGAAGGCCTGTTGGATATCAAGAAAGACTGAAGAGCAATACTCTTTCTCCTCCAGAGATTTTCTTATTTTGTCCACCACTCTATGAACTTGTTCTACTGTTGAGTGTTGCAGCCTAAAACCAAACTGATGTTCTGGTATAACATTATTCATCTCTAATATAGGTAATAGTCGGTGTAGCAAGAGTTTCTCAAAGACCTTAGACAAAATCGGCAGTAAGCTTATGGGTCGGTAGGACGTCACTTCATTAGGTGGTTTTCCCGCTTTATGGACCATTAATATTTGTGACACTTTCCAGAGTTTTGGAAAATATTGGACTCTTAGCATGCTATTAAACAGTGTAGTAATAAAGACGATAGCCTTTTTTGGAAGTTGGCGTAGTACTTCTTTTGTGATAAGATCAAATCCTGGAGCTTTTTTGTCTTTGAGCTCTTTGTTGATCGTTCTCCAGACTTCACGTGTAGTTATTGGAACTGGTGGTGGCGACATTTGCAGGTCCCGGTTAATAATGTCATCAATTTCTTTCTCTGACCCTGGGTCGGTTGCATTATTCGGATAAAAGACATTAGTTAGGTGATGAGCAAAGGTATCTGCCTTATTTTGCGAAGTACGCGCCCACCCATTGTTGGTTTTTAGAGGTGGTTTAGCTATTAGCGGCCTGTCATAGTCTTTGGTGAACTTCCATAGTGAGTAATTGGTTGAAGCAGTGGCTGTAAGTGACTCCAGTTGAGATTCGAGAGTATCGTTGTGCCAGTTTTGTAACAAATTCTTTAAGTCTGTTGCCGCTTTTATGAAAATGAATTTATCTGAGCATAGTCGACTTTCATGCCAAATTCTTCTTAGCCTTCGTTTGTCAAGGATGGCGTTTTTGATTTCTACAGGGTAGTTATCGTGTGTCACGCGAGGGTTTAGGGCAGGGGTGTTTAGCCAGCAAGATTCCTGGATTAGATTTGTGATATATTTAGTAGCATTCTCAATGTCCTCTTGCGTTTTGAGAGCTACTTTAAGCTCAATATTTTCCTCCAGAAATTCCTGAAATGACACCCAATCTGTATGCTTATTATAGAGCTTTTCTGGGTTTGAGGTCTCAACTAACATAGTACTGACCGTTATAATTACAGGAGTGTGGTCTGACGAGCTGTCATAGCAGGATTCAGTTTTAATGAAGTGCCTGCAATATCCTTTCATAACAAAAAAGTCTAGAAGATCTGGATTTTTTTTAGGATCAGTTGACATAATCTAATAATTTTAATGTTTTTAATGATTTGATTGCAATATGTGGTTAGCTAGTGACCTCGACAATTGATCATATTATTCTTGCCTGAACAACCGGCAGCAAGTTCTCATGCTCTCTTAGATGTCACTGCTTGTGGTAGCTTCGGGGGTCGGGTTGCCTCCTTTCTTATGGCGAGGGGTGTAATGGCTGATCTTTGCGTTATGCTCGTGAACGGGTGGTGCTTGTGGTGACTGGTCGTCTTGCTGACCATGGTTTTATTGTTGTTATTAGTATCAACTTATTTATTTATTTTACTTTGATGGTCCTAGTTTATCATTTTGTGACTTCGATTGACAGCTAAGTGAACAGAACCCAGAAATGCATAAATATGTAAGCTGTCACGCACTTTATGCCTGCTATTTAATTGCAACAGAAGATCGCTTTGGAAACACTAAAACAATATTGAAATTCTATTTTCAGAGTGCCAGAAAATGAACAGTTATACACAAATGCCAGAGGTACAATAATGAACAAGAATACAATAGAAGAGTTCAAATCTATTGATAAAGCTGCCTTATTAAGCACTGTCGGAAAGAATATATGGGCCGGACTGAAGGAAAAGACATGGATTACTAAACCTAGTAGTTTATTGAATTTTATCATATTATCATTTGCTGTGAGTTTGGATTGAATTTTAATAATATTTTAATTATTCGGCTGCTTATCTCTGAGTTATGGAGCTGCTATGATAGGTTTAAATATGTTGATGATATCATTGATAACAGCTATAACACGTATTTTTACATTTCAGGATCTCAAGAAGTTCCATTACTATTACTGGTTTGCATTCCCCGCTCCCATGCAGCCCACAGTATATGTAAAAGACAAAAGTACAAGTATCACAACAATTTTCAGTACCACACAGATTGCCGAGCTTGCACGAAGCTATAAATCTCTAGATCTGGAACAACGATGCTTCTTTGCAGTCACTAACGAGAATTACAACATCAGTGTCAAAACATTATCAAGCATATTTGATTTGAAAGAAGGCGCACTGAAAGATGTTGACTTATCCAGTATTTATTTTGTCTTTAATGATCCGAGTAACGGAAGTAATCCCGGATGGCCTTTAAGGCTGTTCTTGGCAGTTTTGTTGGATCACTGTCCAAGTTTAGTTGGGGCTGATATTAAAGTGATCGGGCTACGGTGCAATGCTAGTGGTAATGTTGAGAATAGTCGATACTTTGCGGTGACAACGTCAAAGGTACTTATTATTTTTCTTAATATTCTGAAACAATTAACTAAACTGCTGTACAAACAGACATAATTTGCCATTCAAAATCAATATATTTTGGTTTGTTCATGTGTTTAATTTATGTTTTTAATATTTTAGGACGTAAAACAGGAACCTTCTACTGTGGGTAATGTGTGGGTAGGATGGGAAAGGAATGACAAAGGAAACTTTGGTCCAAAGCTTGCTAACATGTCAGCATCTTTAGATCCTGTGATGTAAGTTTTTCAATGAGAACACGCAAGATTCGAAAGCAATTTTCTCATTAAGTATCGATAGAAATTTTATGGCGTTACAAACATGGTGTTCTCGCAACCTCGCAACTATTTCGGAAAAGGTCTTTTCTCAATGTTACACTCGTTATTTGACGAGAAAATCGCTTTTGAATCTTGAGTAAGGTATTTATTTATGCTTGTGACTGTACCTGCCGATCGATTCTGTAAAAATTTCACTGTGAAAAGTTAGGTGAAGTGAGCTTAGAGTGAGCTGTCAATAGTGTCAATCCCTAGCATTAGTTGGAATGACAGCTCACTCCACGCTCACTTCACCTAAATTTTCATGGTGAGATGGTTACAGAATCGCACTGCTGGACGTTAATATGCCACAACGAGCTTTGTTTAGGGATTGTCACACGGTTACTTATACTATTTTTATCTTACGAAGCAATGTGCGCTGTACTTGTGTTAACCAAGTGTACAAACACGCTGAGAATGTGAAGTGTGTTCATGAAGACGAGTAGTGTCAGTACGTAACACACTTACTTCCGACTTCGCCATTGTCTCGGACGGTACCGAGCTCCTGCGGTTACATATAGTCATTCACAGCATATTTGTACACTTGGTAACCACAAGTATAACGCGCGTCGCGTCGTAAAAATACTGTACTGGACCGTAAAAAACTTTTTTGCAAAAAAAAAACAACCGGCTTCCAAAAACGACACTACAAAGTGAAAAATAACTTTAATTTCGGAAGTCGGTGTCGTTGGATTTTCGTTGTTTGCCACCGACTTCCGAAATTAAAGTTATTTTTCACTTTGTAGTGTCTTTTTTGGAAGTCGGTTGTTTTTTTTTTTTTTCAAAAAGTTTTTATTTTTCACTTTTAAGTTGTAATTTTTACCAGTAATTTTGGTTTAAAAACCAAACTACTGAACCGTTTTTGACGAAATTTCTATGGGACCATTTGGGAAGTATAACCTTTCCAACAAAAAATAATTTTTCAAATCGGTTGGCAAGCGACGGATTTATGCGCGAACAAACATAAAAAAAAAATACAAACATCCGAATTGAGAACCTCCTCCTTTTTTAGAAGTCGGTTAAAAATGGGTTTGAGAAAAGTTCGTCTTCATAGAGCATCGTCCCTGCCACTCATACAGTCGGCCTCAAAAAAATGTAAAGCACGCGTCGCTCGGGACGATCGAGAGATAATACTATAACAGAATTAACAAAGACAACGCTCAACAAGGCCAAAATTTTTAACAGACTTCTAAAAAAAGGAGGAGGTTCTCAATTCGGATGTTTGTATTTTTTTTTCTAAAACTCGATCCACCATCTTTTCGGTCCTGTAAATACCTACTGTACTTGATATGGGTATTTATGAGAGCCACTTATTTCATCTTACTCTGCCAAATTCCAGACTGGCTGATACAGCGTCAGATCTGAATATAAAGCTAATGAAATGGCGTCTAGTTCCGGACATAAACGTGGACATCATGAAGAGTACTAAGTGTTTGCTGCTTGGAGCTGGGACCCTCGGCTGTCATGTCGCTCGGGATTTATTGGTAAGACAAAATAATCATCATCACTCTCTTGACTATATATGTCAGCCCAATATGTCTTCTTCTTCTATACTTCTCGATGATTACCAACTCGGTTGTCAATCCCTTTCTTAAAATTTTACATAGGGTGACACAAAATGGGCGGTCTTATCGCTAAACGCGATCTTTTGGGCTAGCTATGCACCCAGCCTATTATGATCCCACTTCTGGGACACAGGCCTCCTCTCTGTGAGAAGGAGTGGGCCGTAATCCACCACGCGGGCCTAGTGCGGGTTAGTAGATGTCACATGTCTTCGAATTTTTGGTTCTAGGACTTGCCGGTTTCCTCACGATGTTTTCTTTTACCGTTTTGAGAGCAGTGGTGATGATATAATTTACACAAGTAAAGCGCCTGACTGGGTTCGAACCTACGACCTACAACTCGTAAGTCGCGGCCGCTTTACACCTATTCATAATTTACTTTAGTTCTATCTTGGGTGAAACCCAATATACCTGAACGAAATATTTTCTTCCAGGCATGGGGTTTCCGTCATATAACATTTATAGACAACGGCAAAGTGTCGTACTCCAACCCGACGCGCCAGGTACTGTTCAATTTTCAAGACTGCCTCAATGGCGGTCTGAAGAAAGCTGAAGCGGCTGCAGATAGCCTGAAAAATATTCTGCCTACTACTGTGAGTATTCAATCTGTATATTTATCAATAACTAAGCGACTTGCCCCTGCTTCGCACGCTTATGAAGACTGGAGAAAAAAAATATGATTTCTATATTAAGTTTAATATTATACACCTTCCCGAATAAATACTTTAAAAGATGGTGAAAACCGCATCCATATCAGTTGTGAAGTTAAGAATAAGGGAAATATAATATGTATACCTAATAAATATTGGTTCGTTGGTTGGTACTAACTAACTATACCCTCCCTCTAAGGTGCGTTCGGACTGGCAGCTCGAAGTTTATTTAGTGGCAATGTTCCAACGAGCACCGTCCTTTCGAATCACCATAGTTGTTGGCAAATCGCAAATTAACGACTGGTTCACAAAGGAACTATCATAACAACACTTTCTTTTTTGTTTAATTTGGCTCCTTGTTTTTTTTTCTTATATTCATGTACTAGCTTCTGCCCGCGACTTCGTACGCGGATCCAGTCCCTTTCTCGCTCCGATAGGAATTTCGGCAAGAGTTTGAACTGTGCGTTGGTATGTCAGCCAATAAATCAGTCAAAACCGATGAAGGATTTCGATTAAGTTTGGTATAACTTAGATTAAGTGTTGTAGACTGGGTAGGTTATAACTTCATTAAAATAAAAAGGTAGAATTATTTTCATTCCGAAATTATGAAGCGAAATTCATATCAATTAGTTAACATTACTATTCTAAAAAAAATCTTTATAAACTATATTGTTGGTTTTTCCGTCGGGTGCCAGAATATAAAGCCCGGAAGCGTTGCTAACCCTTGAGAAAGCAACATAAAGTTGGCCATGAGAAAAGCAGCCGGTTCTCAAATCAACACCAGCAACTTTCAGTGTCTGTCTTCACTCGCGAGACAATGCATGACGATCACGATCAGCCGTAAGTCGCGCATCAATTTCTTCACTGGTTTCTAGATACCTATAGGTGGATGTGCAGTTACGCTGGGAACTCAAGCTTGATTCGCTTTCCGTGAATGTTTCCGACTCGCGAGACAATGAATGACGATCACGATCAGCCGTAAGTCGCGCATCACGTTCTTCACTGGTCTCCAGAGATCTAAAAGTCAACGTGCGAATGCGCTGAGAACTCAAGCGTGATGCTTTTTCTGTGAACGTTTCTGATTCGAGAGACAATGCATGGCGATCACGATCAGCAGCCAGTCGCACTTCACGTTCGTCACTGGTCTCTAAAGACCTAGAAGTCGACGTGAGAATACGCTGAGAACTCAAGCGTGATTCTCTTTCCGTTAACGTTTCCGACTCGCGAGACAATGCATGACGATCACGATCAGCGGTCAGTCGCGCATCACGATCCTCACTGGTCTCTAGATGTAGATGCGTAAATACTCTGAGAACGCAGGCGTGATTCTCTTTGTGTGTAAGTGTCAGAAACGCGAGACGATGCATGACGCTCACGATCAGCGCTAAGTCGTGCTTCACGATCCGAAGAAGTTTCCGCGGGGCGAGATACAGCCTGATGTTGTCGAACAGCATCAAGTCTTGCCTGGCGTTCTTCATTCGATTCTTGGGATTTAATGATCTTCAATCTTTTAGCTCCTTTCGAACATTGCGAAAGATTTGACCTCTTTCGTGGCATGGTTATGGTTATTAATGTACTTTAATAACTTTGCAATTAAGATCTAAGCGACTGCTCCCCTGCGTTACCGGGTAGACCGTGTCTCGAAGATAAATGGAAAATGAAATTAAACACTCAAATAACATAAGCCCGAAGGCATATCTATTATACAGGGTGTTATTGACAGCCCTCCACAAAAACACAGGATTGATTCAGCTCCTTATTCTGAATCATATCCCACTGGAAATTTTCTCAGGAAAAAAAATGTATGCCGTTTTTTCTGCTGATATTCCTTTATTTTAATGTAAAATTACGTTCTCTGTATGCAACACTCCATGTATGTAAACAAAACAGCTGAAAACAGCCTCGCTCAAGCTCGCTGCGCGATACGTTGCGTGTGAGGTAATAAAACAAATCTGGTTTTTTAGATTCCCTTAATGTTCCTGAAAGAATTACATGTACCGGTCATCTTAATATGATGTACTGAAGCCACCCTATCAGTTTGCGGAGGGCTGTCAATAACACCCTGTATATATGTATATAAATGGGAGATTTAGCCAGTGAAGCCAAGTTTTCAATGATTTACCATCGTCATCGGAAAGAAGTCCCAAACTGTTACTGCCTTCACCGCGTGGAGGTACTCCCAGCTTATGTTAATATATTAGTAGGTATAAAGTGATTTCCACATCAAATGTTCTTGATCCTTGATTTTTATTATCTCGGCGGAAAATGCTCATCAGACCAAACAAATTTTGTTAAAATGTCATGTCTGTATATGCCATAGTTTAGCTGTGCTCTCCGAGTTCCACATCAGATGTTTCAATCTTCGAATTTTATTCTCCCAGCAGAAAATACTCATCAGACTGAACAACTTTTGCAAAGATGTCATTCCTATATATGTTATGGTTTAGCTGTGCTCTTAGAGTTCCACATCAGATGTTTCAATCTTCGAATTTTATTCTCCCAGCAGAAAATACTCATCAGACTGAATAACTTTTGCTAAGATGTCAAACCTATATATATTATAGTTTAGCTGTGCTCTAAGAGTTCCACATCAGGTGTTCCGAATCTTCAATTTTATTCTCTCAGCAGAAAATGCTCATCAGACACAACATTTTTTTCTAAGGCGCCATTTATGTAACTCTTATAGTTTAGCTGGTCTGTTGCGGTTCTGCATCAGGTGTTCCAGTTTCCAAAATCAATTATAGCCTATATGTTGCCCAGGTTTAATAGCTAGATAATAAAAAAAAAATCATTCAGATCCGTCCAGTAGTTCCGGAGATTAGCGTGTACAACCAGACAAACAGACAAACAGATAAACAGACAAACAGACAGACTTTTTTTATTAGATTCGTGTTCTATTACTGTTTCTTAACCCCCATCAATTATTCTTTTTTAAATATATTCAATGTACAGACACAACTTTTTTACATTCTTATTATAAGTATAGATGAGTAATTTGTTATCATTTAGCGTTTGTGGATTGTCCTGTTTATTTTCTGTGCACAGAAAAAAATCTAACAAAGTAAACGCTTGCAGAATGCAGACTAACGCGCAACTTTTACTAGCCTGCGGTTTTCATAATATTATAACTGTTATTTTTCATACATTTATTTTATTTCATCTCTAATGCTGTTTAGTAATACATTTTATTACGCTTCATTTCTAGGTAAGCGAAGGCATAGTAGCACACATTCCGATGCCAGGCCATCCGATTGGAGAGTCATTGGAGGAGGAAACGATAACCAACATCAAACTTATCACGGAGGCCATCGTTGAACATGACGTGATATTTCTTCTGTTAGATACCAGAGAAGCGCGGTGGCTTCCTACACTTCTAGCAGCTCATCATGAAAAGGTATAAATTTGAAAAGGTTTTATCTTGTAACTAGCTGACCCTGACGACGTTATCCTGACCAAATTTCAATTATTCATTAAAAAAAAACAGTTTTTTTCGAATTGAAACTTTTTCGGTAAACTTCTCCAATTGTTCTTTAAAACCTAAATCGGACTAACTGATATGAAAATTTTAAAACAAAAAAAAAATAGCCAAGTCAGTCCAGCCGTTCTCAAGTGATGCGCTTACCAAGGAACGGCATTTCATTTTTATTTATATTATAACATAATTAACCGAACATGATACCTAGGGAAAAAAATCAATATCGTATTAGCGTAAAGACGTCTAACTGTTGGACATAGCTTTCTTCCAAGCGTCGCCACAAAGTCCTGTGCTTACGTTATTCAGCAGATTCTCGCACAGCCTTCACTTGATCGTCAGTCCAGGTCCACCCTGTGAGGAGCCATCCCACACTGAGCAAAAACTAAATAAATGACAGTAATTTCGATACTCCTTTACGCTCTTTTCTGGGGCTGCAGTCTCGACATTCATAGCGATCGCTTTACGACCGAATTCGGTCGCAAAGTCCTGTCACTCCATACATTACACCTGTCAATCCGGGACTTTAAGATCAACAAGTCACTTACAAAATGATCTCCAAAAAAAAATTTCAGAAATTTTTATGGTTGTAACGACTGTGAATGTTATTTATTATGTTATGTTTAGTCGCAAACTTTAGGTAAATATAGACGAATTACTTATTCCAAATAACATATTTTTTTAATGTAATTAAAAGTGTTGTCCCGAATTTCGGGACAGATGTCCCGGAAAAAAATGTAGTCCTAAGGAAGTCTCCGTTTCTTGTCTCTGTTCTTCGAAGTTTAGGCAAATAGGCACTACCTATTCCTATCACTGCTAATTATGTTCGATGAGTTGGGTCCAGTAGGTGACCACGCCAATCGCGGCAGTAGTGCGCCAGTAGCGGCGTTTTTTGGGTTTATATGCAGTTTAGACAGTCTAACAATCAAATGAGACATGGTATAGTCAAGAGCACTGCATTCACACTGGGTTTCCATTAAAATGACTTAATGTAATGTTAAATTTATTTCCACAGATAGTGATAAACGCGGCGTTAGGTTTCGACAGCTACCTAGTGATGCGCCACGGTATCGGTGGGTCGAATCCAGAAGAACCCACATCTATAAACACTGCCTGGATCGCTGGCGAAAACCTTGGATGCTACTTCTGCAATGACGTCACTGCGCCTGGCAATGTGAGTGTGTAACAAATCACTCTAGATTTTCATTTGTTTTTTGTGACACAGTTATAAGGTTGTGGTTTAAATGGTGTTTAAAAAAAACAGATAAATGGAATTATCACACGACGAAGAAGAAAAAAATATTGTATCATTATGTACAGCCTTGCAAGGCATACAAATATTGCTTATACAATAATAGGCTTAAAGGCCCATTTAATATTTTAAAACCGGCCAATTGCGAGTCGGACTCGCGCACGTAGGGTTCCGTACCATTATCTATAAAAATCACGTCTGTATGGGAACAAAATAAAATAAATATTTAAGGGGGGCCCTTAAATATTTATTTTATTTTGTTTTTAGTATTTGTTATAGCGGCAACAGAAATACATAATTTGTGAAAATTTTCAACTGTCTAGCTATCGCGGTTCTTGAGATACAGCCAGACAGATAGACGGACGGACAGACAGCGAAGTTTTAGTAGATAATAGGGTCCCGTTTTTACCCCTTGGGTACGGAACCCTAAAAACTACAGTTAATATAACCTAGTAACCGTCATCATAATTCTCCTCCCCTTATCCCAATTTATTTCGGTCCAACATGTCTTTTTCTTCGATACTTCTCTATTAGTCGCCATCTAATCACCCCCTTTCTAACCATATCATCATTCACACATTCCATCCATCGTTTCTTTGGCCTTGCCCTACTCTTATAGCCATCGACATTCATACTCAAATCTCTCCTCACGACATTTTCCTCATTTCTCCGTAACATAATAATATGTCCATACCATGACAACCGATTTCCACACAACTTTTCAGTTACCGGTGCCGCTTTCAGACTGCCTCATATGTACTCATTTCTTATTCTATCAATTGGGGCATGTTACATTGTCAATAATATCACGATACCGTGGTAATATCGATGGTATAATAGGCCGTATCACGGTATCGTGCTCAATAATTGCGATATCGCGATATTAGGATCGTGATAATATTGACAAATGTAACATGCCCCATACGTGTAACACCACACATCCCTCTTAGCATTCACATCTCAGCTGCATGCAATTGCCTTTCATTCATACCTTTTATGGTCAAACATTCTGATCCATACAAGACATCAGCATAGCTATTAGCTATTCACAACCACTCGATACGCTTTCGTACCGTATCGAACATATATCAATGCTATCGTAGGACTCCTCTAAACGCTGTTCAGAAGTCCAAAACCCGAAAAATTTGTCAGTTTGAATGAAATAGACGACCGCTGCTCTTCCGACAGCTGGGGGTCTACTCCGAAGTAGTATCGGCCGTTTCCTGCTATGAAATTACTATTTGGTTCGGTCGGATCCGATCCTACACTCCTACAATCGTTCGAATATTGACTATGGTCCCGACCCAACTGAGCCGATGCGAAGTTTTTTCGCATTTTTCAATAATATTCGGTTCGGCCATGTGTCGGTCCGATCCGAACATTCGCACTTTGCACTTTGGAGTAGGCCCCCTGTTTGCTGTCTGGGGCAAGGAATATCAGGTTATCGAAATGTGTTATTTTCGATACGATAGCCTGTCGAATGGCCATGTTAATCTATTTTTTTTTTCTACTACAGTCGCTAAAAGACCGCACTTTAGACCAGCAATGTACGGTGACAAGGCCGGGTGTGGCAGCTATTGCAGGGGCGTTGGCAGTTGAGATTCTAGTCGGATTATTACAACATCCACTAAGGTAAGTCCAACAAATGTTTGATACTCAATTATACTCCAGCCAAAACTTTAACATACTGAACGAATTAAATTTAACACGTAGTCTGCAAGTCTTTTTTTGCAAACTAATAAATGAACACCCCTAAAACATACTTATGTAACTCCAAACAAATTCTGATCCCCTTTTTGATAATCTCTGTCAAAAAGCTTTACAGGCTTTTATAAAATAAAACAATAGGAAAATTATATGACAGCCAGTCTTTAGGTATTGTTTTGTTTACATAGCATCGCATATAATACATGATACTTATTTTGCAGGGTAAACGCACCAGCCTTATACAACCTAAACAGCGACACAGAGGACATACCTCCAGAGTTCCAAGGCGTGCTCGGTCCCATACCCCACACTATAAGGGGCTACCTCCACGCGTACCAAACGTTAACCCCAACCTGTGCCAAGTTCAAGCAGTGCATAGCCTGCTCTGATGTTGTGATAAACAAATATAGGGAGGAGAATATCGAGTTCCTGCTTAAAGTTTTCAATAGCGGGAACTATTTGGAAGAGGTGACTGGGCTACATGAGTTGCACTTGACGGCAGAGATGTCTGATGTAAGTGGAATCACAACGCTACAAGGATGTTTTTGCGCGTGGCCAAAATCGGTACTAACGCCGCCATCTTGTTTTGTTACTAAAATAACTGTAAAATGTTTACATGCAAACTTTATGGCAGCTCGGAACACGAGGCGAGTCGCTGCGCAGTAACAAATTCATGTGTCAGCGGGGGTGAGGGGTGAGGTACTGCGCAGCTAGTAGCGCAGTTCAGAGCCGCCATCAAGTGTGCCGCTTACTATACCAACAACATCCCCCCTTTTAATGTCATTCATGCGCCTAAAGATCCTTGTAGCACTCTTGCCTTATTGATGTTCTATTAGTGGAGTATCTTACCATCATTAAATTCCATAGACTATGTTTTCTTCCAAATACTGAGAAGGGATGCTCAAATTCTCATTACAATATTGATCCATTTGAGGATTGTTAAAATGGCTAGGTATCGGCAAGCGTAGCGTGGGACCCCAGCTCGATGAACCGACGACCTTAAGAATGGGGGCTGGCACAGTCTGGAAGCGGAAGGCGGAGGGACAGGGTGATGTGGCGCAGTCTGGGAGAGACCTATATCCAGCAGTGGACTGCGATAGGCTCAGTTGATTGATTGAAATTGGCCAGAGCAGCAAAGATGTATAAGTAGAAGACTAGAATCTTTTTTTTTTAATAAGGATTGGCATGTGAATTCATTAGTTTCTTTTTTTCACAGATACTGACTTTTTCGGACGAAGACGAGTGAAATAATTCCAAGATCTATGTGTATTGTGTATTCTAAAGCTACGCTTTTTAGCCATACATACATTTTATCTCATGCATTTAAAAGTGTTTAAGTACTTACTAAAGGCTCAGTTAATCAATTAAAGTTGTCAAAAAATAAATGGCCCGTTTTGACATTTGAGAATGCTTTCTTGACACCTGTCATTTTTATACAAACGAATACGTGATTTGCGAATTTGCTCTATAATATAAACGGGCCTTTTATTTTTTAACAACTTTAGCTATTTATTAAATAATAATTGTTACGTTTAAAAAATATTTAATTAAGCCTATTACAAGCACAAAAAGCAGCTTTATATGTTGTGATATTTATCTTTAGATCGAATGTCGTACCGAGAAATAAAAGTCTTCAAAACATCTAACATTATTTTTATTTCTACAAAATATTATGATTAGGACTTTGTCATTCTCAGTTGGATAGCTGGCAGTGACTTAGGAGTGGGTAAATGGATTTCTTTCACTGGTTTAGGGGGCTTGATCTTCCTTCCGTGTCGGCCAGACTTTCTTTGCCAAAGACCTGAGCGAGGTCTGTTTCCGAGCCATCTGTTACGCTGTGGAGAACCTATTGGTGTATCCCCGTGATCTACGTTTGAGAGGCGACCTGAAAAAATGATTTAGTTGAAATTGCATTTATTTTATTTTTTTGTTATTTACTTGCTAGATGATCGTTGTCGTTCAGCAATTAGCCTGGCAGTCTTTGTCCGTCTTAGTACTAAACGACTTCTAACTTTAGACTTAGCCTAAACCTTCGAGCCAGTTACTGTGTTTTGAACTTTATTCTGACAAACGTAAAGTTCTAAATGTTGTTGAGAAATTAGACTCTGGTTTAATGTCGGTTTTTGAAATAAGAATTTGTAACTTTGTCGGATTATAGTTTGAAATTTAAAAATGACTTGTTGGTTTAAACCTGGGTCCAAAGATAACCTTGTACTTTGTAATAAGGCTGTTAAAGTATATTTCAAGATGCTGTAATAAAAAATGTTCTTTTGCGTTATCTTACCTACAACAGCCATACAATGTTGATTAAAACTGAACAACCTCTTGGAAGGCATTTGAACTATGATGCGATCATCTTGTCTTCTCAAAATGGTGCCAAATGTACCTGCAGCATGAATGTAAAGACCACCTTGACCTGTAAATAGTTAAAATTAATGTTTATTTAACCAGTTGAATGCCATATTTACAGAAACAATTAAAAAACCGTGAAATTTCCAGGATGCGTCACGTTTAGGCACATTACGTTACATGAGAGAGAAGCAAGATAAAACTCTCTGACTCTCAAACTTAAATCTCTTATTCTTTATTTTTTAAGAAGTTACACTTGTATCATCAAAAAACTTAACATGATTATGTTTTAGATATAAATCTGAGGTTTTTTATTTTATTTTAATAGTATTTCCTTGGTCAAAGTTCTCTGCTTACCTGGTTCTTTTTCTATACAATGTACAACAGTTCCACTTGGGAGCGCTCCTAATACATAAGCATCTCCTTCATTTGCTCTAACTAAAAACAAAAACACATTTCTCTTAACAAAAGTAAAATACATGAGAATATTATGTAAACGAATGTAATAAAGCTGACATGTTTGTTTGAACGCGCTAATCTTTGAAACTACCAGTCAGATTTGAAAACACCTTTTTGCATTTGATAGCCCAATTCATGAGGAAGGTTTTAGGCTATTTAACATCACACGCTACGATCCTTAGGAACCGAGCAAAATTTAAAAAATGTCCGAAAGAAGTGTTAAGCGAAAACGAAATAATACCGCGGGCGGGCTATGCGACGCGACGCGGAAGATGCGGTCGGGACCGGAATTTCACGCAGGCGAATTCTAGGACAAAAGCTAGTAAATACGTAAATACAATAGCAGTTTGTCATTTCAAAGTATTTTGCTAACTTTTATGTGACTTATAAAACATTTTGATAATGAATATAAAACCAACAAAGATTTTTACAAAATGTAAACTTATTGGCCTTACCTGGTATCCTAGGCAATATGCGAGAAGACTTGATGATATCTCCTGCCTTCATATTCACTGTGGCCAAAATATATTTGAGTTTGTCACCAACAGCAACTAAAGCTATATGTGCTGTTCTGCAACCATCTTCCATTACCTGTAATTAAAGTTATTACAGAATCTTATTATTTCCTGTTTGAAATGCAAGACATGTTATACATATCGCGGTCTTTAAAGATATGGTACAGATCATCAAACTGAACAACTTTTTCCATGGAACCAACATCATAATCAGCTATCCCATACATTTGGGTTGAGTAGCTGGTAATTAGATATTGAAGTTTGTAAATTGTGTAGTTATTAAAGGGGGTGGCCCTTAAATTTGACCACACCTTTCTGATACATTTATATTGTTTGGAAGAAGTTAGTCTCTAGAATAGATAAAAGGGAAAGCATTCAACTTTAACTGGGTCCCTAATTGAACATCAACTCCTGTGGAAACCAAAAAAGTAATGAACTAAGACGGAATATAGTCAATTAGGTTTTGGCATAATTGTTCACTGACAAAACAGTGATGTATGATCTTGCTCCTTCATTATCCATATAACAATTTTTTACATACATTTATAACATCACGCCTGTATTCCCTGAAGGGTTAGGCAGAGGTGTTGTACCTATAGTACAGACGCCAGCACATCAAGCTACTACAATCTGTCACATTTCTTTAATAGATTTTCAACTATATCGCTAACGCATTAAGGTTCAAGGTTGATTGGGAAAGTTTGACAGTTTCGGGTAGCTTGACCTGCTGGCATCTGTACAACCACATTTCGCCAGTTATGTTTAAGTCCCATGTAATAGGGATAGAGTCTAATGCCATCAACCGTGCACAAATCCAGACTCCTGGCTGCTACTAACAAATTCCAGATAGAAAAACCTAATAACACTTCGCTCCACCAAGGAATCGAACCCAGGCCTGATCCTCATGCGCGCCACAATTTCGGCGATAAGTCCCCCCTGAGGAGTGGCTTGAGAGGCGCCACGGCGCCCTCACCTTCCGCCTGACGCAGGTCCTCACCGGACACGGTTGTTGCGGGAGGTTCCTGTTCAGGATAAGGCGGGAGGAAACGCCAGGGTGTCACCACTGTGTGGATCGCTCGGAGGACACGCTGGAGCATACGGTGGAGGTCTGCCCGGCTTGGGCGGAGCACCACCGCGGTTTCGTGGCGGCGATCGGCGGCGGCGATCTCTCGCGTCCGGCCCTGCTCCAGGCCATGGTACGGAGCGAGAGTGCATGGGAAACGGTCACCTCCTTCTGCGAAGCAGCTTAATGCTCGCAAAGGAGGAGGCGGAGCGCGTTAGGGAGAGGCAATCTCTGCGCCCTCACGCTCCTAGTCGCAGCAGGAGACTCCCTGGACGTCGGGAGTCACCAGCTGGCTCCCGGTCAACGTAGGCACGGGCTTGCGGGCGGCGAGCAAGGCCAGGCCCGGGTCGACGGCGCGTTGTGTTCCACGCGCGCCTCAAAGAGATGTCAGCGCGAACTGACGGGGTCAGCTAGGGCCGATGCCTACCAGGGCCGCTGGTTGTTCGAAAGAGCGTTCGGGAGAAGTCATATGATGATTTCCTAACCAAAAAAAGGCCTGATCCTCAGCAGTAGCAATTGTGACCTCTAGACCAACAACACATTCTATCAAGTAATTTTTACTTTAGCAAAGAACCACAAAATGTAAAAATAAATAAATATCTAACAGGTAATTTTATCTTAGAGGATATGGCATAAATACTAATAAACATCAATAAGAACTTAGCAGTTATGTAACTACTTCCCATATTAGCTCACCTGAATTACTTTCTCTTCCTGTGGTGGTCCCTCAGTTGGACCATCTCTGACCCAATCTATCCAGTGGTACTTGTGTTTGATACCACCACCAATGCCATTTGCTATAACTCGACCTGTAAGAAGATGTAAACCGAATTGAAGTATGCAATAGGTAATAGGACTGGTGTCCACAACTCCACATCAAAGAGTGTATTTTGCATACAGTAAGTAATACCAATATACTATTGTCAAATACTTTATAATTTGGAATAAAATTGTGCCCAGCAATAACAGTATCCGCAAAGTAATTTGACTCAAATTCAACTTTAGGACCATAACAAAGTTTTGTTACAACGAAAAAAACAGAGGAGATTCTCAAGTTGACGCGTATATATGTATGACCATGCATAACTTATTACAGAGTAGTCCGATTTTGGTAATTCTTTTTTTACTGGAAAGGGTACACCCCAAAGTTGGTCCCATATAAATTTGGAAAAAAAAATCCAACCCTAAGGAAAATATAGGTGATTTATTGTTCATTCACAGATTTGAATGCTGAGTTGTGTATTATTACTCTACTCAGTGCCACATATGCCTGCCCTTTGGCAAACAATTAGTAGATTATAGCCACAATAAATTATAAAATAAAAACTTTGAGTCGGCGCCAAACAATCAATAAACAAAGATCACTAAATTGCCTTAAATTTAAACGGTGCCGACTCAAAATTATTTAGGTATTTTAAAAATTACTTACATTAGTATAAGAACTTGGTTATTTTTTGCTTTTCAGTTTTTTCGGCGGTTTAATTTTTTGTTAAAAAGTTTTTAATAAGTAGCTACTCAAATTACTTCATACTCACCGGATTCAGGATCTCTCCCAGCGAGGTTTGTAACGTCTAAAGGCTTAACAGTATATTCTTCAGGGAAATGCACAATTCGCCTGTAACTCTTGCCTAATCCAGGTTTGGGCTTGTCAATGTCGGGTCTACTGGCGAAATTTACAGCAGCCACATGAATAGACCTCCTTGCGATCAAATTAGGAGCGATGACTAGACTAGCAAATAATCTATTTAACGCCATTTCCTTTACTTTTTATTCAATAATTCTAGAAAATATGAGGCTACTGCCTAACCTCAACAAACGCGATAGGAGCAAAGCAAACGAAATGTCAATGTCAGTGTCACATTGTCACTGTCACATTAATTTGTTGTCAACAGAACAGGTTGTCAAATAAAAGGAAAACTTCAAATAAGTCGGGTTCTAAGGTTACCGTACTTGAGATTTTGTTGTGTTTGTGTGATCGATAATAATAACAGTTTGACGAGTCTTTCAGTTTGTAAAGGATAAAATTACTTCTTGATCTTAACTCCTTGACTAGGTCTTGCTTAGTCTGTGTCTATCTATCTGTATCGAAGTATCGGATCTTCCGAACATGTAAACCTTCCTTAGATCCCCTATATTATATTGTAGTCTGTGCTTAGATCTCTGACAATTATTAGTTCGTTCGGAAATTATTTAGACAATTTTTGATTATTCGTTTTATTTGCGCATTTTAAGTCTTGTATAATTTGGAGCCATGGTTTGCAGCACGTATTTTTTTTTTGTATTGTAAATCCATCCAAAAGTGCGAGACATCATCAAAGTAGCGGGAAACGCCTGGATGAAGGACGCACGGAACCGGGAAGCATGGCAGAAGAAAGGGGATGCCTAACCAAAGAGTACTATAAGATATGCCTAGCCCAGCAGTGGGTGATTCCGGGCTGAAATGATTGTGATCAAAAGCTAGCAAAGAATGAGACTATGACAATATACCATGACCATGCGGGGTATCAAATAAAGGGATTGAGGAGAGGATTCCAAAAATATAATACACAAATAAATACACTTCACACACTACAAATCTGATCTGAGATTGAATTAAACAACTTCCACCAACTGCATTAGACTGCTTGAAAAATGAACTTGGTTTGAACTTTTTAATAGAAATTTATTTATTTTATCTATTAATAATACATATGTACATGAGAAAAAAAAAAATTAAGCAAAAGAATCATAGGGCATCAAAAAATTCGTCCGCATCGCTGTCAACAGGAACAGTGCCCAAAAGGCTGGCGGCATTGCCACGTTGTATGGCGATGCTAATTCTTTGGCCAAGAAACAGGCCAGCCCTCTGGTCACGTGAAGAGTCGACTAAGCGCTTGGCGATATCTCGACTTTTTAATTGAAGTCTGGTTTTTGATTTTGTTTTGATATTTCTGAACTAAATTGTCAGTGTCATTAGCAATTCCAATATTGTCGCACAAGTTAAACTCATGTTGTGCAATTTATCTTGTAATTTTCGCAATAACTTCTTTAGTTTACGTACTCAAAATTGTTAGTACACTCCAGTGGCACCATTCTACAGGAGCAATTAACAAGGTTACACTAAAAATTTCAAAATGCGGCTCGTGGATTCATCAAAACTTTTAGAACTTCAAAACAAACCTACAAATATTCGAAATATTTGTATCGTGGCGCACGTGGACCATGGAAAGACTACTTTGGCGGACTCTCTGATATCTAGCAATGGGATAATATCGCAGAGGATGTCGGGGAAGCTGCGGTATATGGACAGCAGGCCCGATGAACAGGAGCGAGGAATAACTATGAAGAGCAGTAGTATATCGTTGTACCACTGTCTGGAACAGCAGGAGTACTTGGTAAACCTGATAGACTCGCCGGGGCATATCGATTTCTCCAGTGAAGTGTCCACTGCAGTCAGACTTTGTGATGGAGCTATTGTTCTTGTGAGTATTTCTTGTTTACTTATTAGTTTTCAATAAGATTTCTTTATAAAGTACTAGTTTCTCAACTTAATAACATAATACAGTTATTGTTCAAAAATAAAATATTGTGCAAAGCATGCCGTTCAGATAAATATTTATTTTTTATTTTTCTACCTTTATCTAATCAGCTGTTCGTGTCATATTCTTATCTAATGAAAGTAAAAGCAATGGTTTTTTAAGTAATTCAGTGAATTTAACTATATTGCTGATTAAAAGTTTCACAATATTATAAACTTTAATTTATTTATTTTTCTTTGTGAAATGTTTTCCAATGCATAAAAGATGAGTCATATCACTAGGTACCCTAAGTTTTTATTATATTTATGTCATTGGACCTTTCTTTTGCAATAAGTCCTTCTTAATTCATCAAATACTTGGCAAGGGTTCACTTCTCAAAATCACTACAGTAATGCATTAAAAAAAATAAAAATACATGTAGTAATCATAGCATTCAGTACCTTTCATTAGTTGGTATATTAGCGACTGCTAGCTGTCATATAGCAAATATTTTAACTAATGTTTTGTGTTTCATAATGTCAATTACTTTACATAATATTGTATAGGATCAAGTTTTTCTACCTGAAGAGACAGCTGTGCTATTTGGGAGTTTGTTGCACCACTTCTCCTTACCAGCTAAAGTGCTAGGAAGTGGTGAAGGGTGGGTTAACTTTCAAAAAGTGTTGATTCTCAACCTTTTTTGATAAATGACTTATTGATCTTGATTAGTTATTTTTAATCCAATAATTCGTGATTGCAGGTTGATGTGGTAGAAGGAGTATGTCCACAAACCAGACTAGTACTAAAACAAGCATACTCGGAGAACATCCGCGCAGTCTTGGTCCTCAACAAAATTGACCGCCTCATATTAGAAATGCAGCTGACACCATTGGACGCCTACGTACATTTGATGCAGTTATTAGAACAAGTTAATGCGGTTATGGCAGAGCTGTTCACTACTGAAGTGTTTGAGAATGAGGAATCTACTATGGGGAAACAGGTATGCCATACAAAGAAAGAAAGATAAGTAAATTTATTTGTCACAAAAACATGCATATACAATAAGATAATGCGAATAAATGGGTGGGTGAATTCGCGTGCCCCAAGTGGAGTCGTTCCACCTATGCAAAACTAGTACAGCTTTGAATAAAACGTGCCAAATCATCACTGGTTGCCCAAAACCGACCCCAGTACAAATGCTGTATCCACTGGCAGGAATAGCGCCACCAGTGGTTCGTAGAGCGGTGGCAAGCTCCAGCGAAAGAGCCAAAATGGTTTCCGACACACGACACCCTTTGCACGACAACTTCCTTGTGCCACAAAGGCTTAAAAGTCGAAACAGCTTTTTAAAGTGTGTCGTCTCCCACTCACTGGCGAACGATCGTAAGAAAGACTGAAGCTGTGGCGAGACTGCGCTTCCTTGCCCAAACCTTTCGTTCCACCCGCTGAAAATCTCCCACCTGGACATTAGTTACCTTGGGTAATCTGGAAGTCTTTAAATAGACTCCGGACCTAGGTTGGCCGAAGCAAGGAAAACCTGTTCAGGTGGAGATTCATAGATGTAGATGAGATAGATGATAGCCTTGGAGTGTAAAAATGTGGTGCTGTTCCACAAACGATGGGACACTTAATATCGTGCCCTGCGTGTCCTGTCTGCTGTATGTTACAGGAACTGATGGACGCTGGTGATGGTGCCAAACAAGTGTCCGAGTTCTGGGCCGAGTCCATTTAGATTGCTATCGACACTCTAAGAAGAAGAATCGAATAATTTTTTTTTTAAAAGAAGCAGATTGATTGCAGTATATAGTTCTTTCTAAATCCTTATTTTCCAATTAGATTCATAGTAGATTTTACTGCATTAGGTGTTGCAAACATAGCTGTCAATGATTTAATTATTTGGCAAAGTATTATTGAGATATCTAGCCACCAAAAGTTTTAGAATTTGGTATAATGCATTGCCATTAGTTCCATATTGCACACATCGGTTGATTCAGCCAAACACTCAGGCATAAAGTTGGTAAAGGTTTTTGTGCCAGCGTTGTAAGCAGCCAAACAATCTGCCTAGCCTTTTCCCAAGTATGCTGGAGTCGGCTTCCAGTCTAACCGGTTGCAGCTGAACACCATTATTTTACATGGAGCGACTGCCAATTTGAATTTCATAACCAAACTACTGGGTATCATAATACCCCTTGGCATGTTTGATGTTGTAGTTTTGGTTAATAGCTCATGTGGTTATCAAGTTTTGTGTCATTATGAATTAAATGTCACACATTAAATCTAGAAGATATTTTTTCCAGGAAGAAAAAGAACAGCCAAACAAAGAAGACAACAACTTCTACGATTGGACCTCTGCTATGGATGATGCAGATGACTCTAACCTTTATTTTGCACCTGAACATGGGAATGTGGTGTTTGCCAGTGCAGCTGATGGATGGGGCTTCACTATTCATACATTTGCCAAATTATTCTCTGATAAACTGGGTAAGTGTGATTAAAGGAGTTTCTTGCCGATTCATCAACATCTTATTTCAGTCAGGTTCAAAAGTAATTTAAGTTCTTTTTCATTTCAGGTGTAAAAGAAGAAATCCTGAGAAAGGTACTTTGGGGAGACTTTTATCTAAACACAAAAACAAAACGCTTCATGAAAGGAGCTCAAGAAAAAGCCAAGAAACCTCTTTTTGTTCAAGTTATTTTAGACAATCTATGGAATGTATACGAAACAATAGCTATGAGAAACGAAAAGGAGAAAGTCCCAGTTATTTGTGAGAAACTTGGTATAAAGCTAACAACAAGGGATTTGAGACATACAGACTCCCGAGTTCAACTCCAGTCCCTGATGGTGCAATGGCTACCATTATCAAGTACGGTCCTCAACATGGTCTGCGAAAAGCTTCCATCACCCAAAGAGATCCTTCCAGAAAAAGTAGAAAAATTAATGTGCTCAAGAATACGTGACTTTGATTCCTTCTTTCCTGAAACTCAGAAACTAAAGGAAGACTTTCTAGCCTGTGATAGTAGTGACAATAGACCAATAATTATTTTTATATCCAAAATGTTCAATGTCGATAAGAGTACATTACCAGAGAATAAGCCTAAGGTTTTGACAAGCGAAGAAATGGCTTTGAGGAGGGAAAGAGCTAGACAGTTGCGTGAGAAGAAAGAGAACAATGTAAACATTGAAAGTACTCCTCTAGAAGGAAATAAAGAAGATGCGGAAGTGGAAAAGGCAGCGGTAGAAGATATTGACCAGCCAGTATTTATAGCTTTCGCTAGGATATTTAGTGGGAAAGTAAAGAAAGGGGATAAAGTTTATGTTTTAGGCCCCAAACATGATCCTTCCAAAGTACTTAGTAAGGACTTGCAAATAGATCCTAATAAGAAATTAAAGGACTTGCTCAGTGATGAGCATATTACTTGCACAGAGTAAGTTACTATGCATTTTATAACTATCGTGAGTGAAACTTCAGGTACAGACGCCAGCACATCAAGCTACTACAATCTGTCAGATTTCTTTAATAGATTTTCGACTTTATTGCTAAAAATATTTTAGTTCAATGTTGATTGGGAAAATCTGACAGTTTTGGGTAGGTTGACCTGCTGGCGTCCGTACAATCCATACTATCCATACTCATCATCATCATCTGCCTAGCCTCTTCCCAATTATGTTGGGGTCAGCTTCCAGTCTAACCGGATGCAGCTGAATACCAGTATTTTACCATACTATCCATACTAATATTATAAATTCGGAAGTAACCCTGTCTGTCTGTATGTTTCCTTTTCACGCCTAAACCACTGAACGGATTTCGACAAAATTTGGCAAGGAGATAGATGGCATCCTGGGGAAGTACATAGGCTACAATTCGTCTCAAAAAAATCCTACAGGGGAATCCTATCATATAGGGGAAGAAAATTGTTATGGGAAACCCAGCATTTTTTAAGTTAGGTTAGTTAATTTCCGATATCCACGCGGGCGAAGCCGCGCATATAAGTTAGTATCTATATAAAACTTTCCCGTTCCCCAATATTGGATAGGAAGAGCTATGCCAATTTCATTGGTTTAAATTTATGATATTCTAACAGTCAAATAATGAACTATATGTTTTATTACAGGATCAAATCTTTGTATATTCTAATGGGAAGAGAATTAGAATTAATCGACGAAGCAATAGCAGGAAATATCATTGGTGAGTCATTTATATTTTTAGAATTATATTCAGTATTATATAAATTGTGAAATCATATAAGACGATGTCGCGGTCGCATCGTTCATGACGAGATAAAGGTTTTACAAATACTTCAAAACTAAAGTAGAACAGCACCCTAATTGCGTAACACACAATCAATCGGAATCAGAATCATTTTGAACCAAATTGCTTCATAAGTTCGAAAAATTTGTCTGCTCAACACGTAAATAACGCAATGAATGTTGTTGAATTGTCAAAATGAAACCGATTCCGATTGATCGTGTGTTACGCAATTAGGGTGCAGATTACGTCACAATTGTCATTCAAAAAGGCTTGCGTGAGCGCAGCCTACTTGGAATATTAATGTCTTATTTGAATTTCAAATACGTGTCGCTAAGTCACCTAAGCAGCTGGATGAGAGTTGCCGAGAACCAAATTGAATGGCGTGTAATTGGAGAGACCTATGTCCAGCAGTGGACCGCTGTAGGCTGATGATGAAGTCCTATTGTGATCCGAGTGCCCATTTCTAATGAAAAACTTTAATCGTGGAAATATTAGCTCATTGGCTTCGATCAATAATAGTACTAGATTCCCGATAAGCGCTTCAAAAACGGCCCGAAAAATAAGACCACAAATACTTTTGTGGTCTTATTTCAAATTAGTATGTTTTTAACCTTATTACTTAGACTTTAAGTTTCATTTTTAGAATAAATGACTGAAAATTTAAAAATAGAATGATTTTATTTTCAAGCGACATTTTAAATATATTTTGCAATGGTAATTAAACTTTATGTATAAGCATTAAGGTTTATAATAAACTGAAGTTGTTAATATTATTAAACTTTTTTCTAAGAAATGCAGATGTTTACGAGTGTGCAAACGTGGCCACTTGAGCGACTCATTTTTGTTCCTGTCGATCGATTCTGTAAAAATCTCACCGTGAAAAGTTAGGTGAAGTGAGCTTAGAGTGAGCTGTCAATAGTGTCAATCCCTAGCATTAGTTGGAATGACAGCTCACTCCACGCTCACTTCACCTAAGCTTTCACGGTGAGATGGTTACAGAATCGCACTGCAGATCCTTAATCTAGTAATATTATTGATCGAAGCTCATTGGCATAGTGGTCATAAGACGCAGGGTGCGCCTAACTTACCTGTATTGAATATTGCAACTCAAGGATCAATCGATCAGCCTTTCGCGGTCCACTGCTGGACATAGGCATGGCTGCGCCATAACACCTTGTTCTCCGCCTTCCGCATCCAGTCAAACTCAAGAATAATATTTGTGAAAATTATGTGTTAAGATAATATTAGTGAAAAAAAAAATAGCATGTATATAATTTGTATACTCCAGGTATCGGTGGCCTAGAAGAGCATGTACTAAGAACGGCCACATTATCCAGTACCATAGCGTGTCCTGCGTTCAGTGAGATGCAATACTCAGTAGTACCAATATTGAGGGTAGCTTTAGAACCTACATACCCGTCACAACTACCACAATTAGTCAAAGGTAATGTTTATTTTTCCATTGTCTTATATGTTGAAAATTCGACTTTATGACAAACGAAATAAGAACTAAGTTACTGATCAACTTGTAATATTACAGGTTTGAAACTGCTCAACCAATCAGATTCATGCGTGCAAGTGTTGCTACAAGAAACGGGTGAACACGTTTTGGTGACAGCTGGTAAAATACATTTAGAAAGATGTCTAGAAGATTTAAAGTAAGCAAATCATTGTTTTTTCAAACAAATTGTACTTAGAAGTACTTTAAAAGTGAACGTCCACTAGCCCGCACCGGCCGAAAAAATACAAAGCAAATCCGTTGCTTGCGCATAGGAAAAAATAATACGCGCATTGACGTGGAGTTGCGGACACCAGCCCGTATTACCTATTACCTATCCGTTGTTTGCCGTGTTTGCGTTGCGGCCGGTGCGGACCAGTTGACGTTCACCTTTACAGTTCGGTATTTTTCTTAAAATCACTTTAAATATGTTTAGAAGAACTTATTCTACATGAAATTGTATTTTTTTCTTTTTCTAGAAACCACTACGCAAAAATAGAAATCTCAGTATCCGAGCCGATCGTTCCATTCAGAGAAACGATAATAGTACCACCGAAAATAGACATGGCGAACGAAGAAATAGACGCTCAAAACGTTGTAGACAAGACTGTAGACAAGGACATAGACCCAGTAATAACAGTGTACTCAAACAACAAACAAAGTAGAATAATAATCAGAGCAAAACCATTACCGAACGAAATAACGGCATTACTAGATAAATCAACTGATTTACTCAAAGCAATTTCCCAATACATAAAAACACAACAAGGACTACACAAAAATGAAAAGTTGGAAAGTAAACTAGAAGAATTACAAATAAACGGCACAAAAAATAAACTATCCGATCGCATGCTGAAACTTATTCAAGCTTTCAAAGACGAACTCCAAACTATTTGCGACAAACTCGATCCCGAATGGAAGGACGTCGTCAAACAAATATGGTCCGTAGGGCCCAGGAATTGTGGTCCGAATTTGCTTCTCAATCAGACTGAAGATTATAGTACGAAATACTTGCATCACGAACAAGAAATAAAAGACGATCCGCGATTTGAATACGAGAGCAGTTTCGTGAATGGGTTCCAGTTGGCTTCGTTAGCTGGCCCATTGTGTGATGAGCCAATGATGGGCGTTGCATTCTGTGTTGAAGAATGGTCTTTAGATAAATCGGCTGGAGATGATATGTTACATTTTGGACCATTGTCAGGTACGAACTCTTAACTGCTTATTTAAAAAAATAGTACTTATTGTAGTGGAGCTAACGCTGCATTATGTAGTAGTTGTTGTGTGGAAATCGGTTGTCATGGTATGGGCATGTAATGCGGAGGAATGAGGAAAATGTCTTGAGGAAAGTTTTGAGTATGAATGTGGATGGTTATAAGAGTAGGGGAAGACCAAAGAAACGATGGATGGACTGTGTGAAAGGTGATATGGCTAGAAAGAGGGTGACTACCGACATGTTAACTAAGGCTTATGTTTAACTTACCACCAGATATAGTAACATATAACAGACAAAAGTAGTAAATGACCACCAAAATTAAACATTTCGCTATCCAATTTAAGGAAAATGACTCCAAATAAATCATGTTCGTTTCTCGACAGCTCGAAATAATCTCATTTTTCCATATTTTTTTTCTATACAATCTAGTCGTTTCTGGCACTGCCGCGGCACCGCTCGCTTCGCTCGCTCGGCTCGTGCGTAGGAGGTCACAGTTTTAACCAAACCATTTTTTTTTAAATTAACCTCTTCTATCTAGTTTGCAGCAAGCCGGAGACATAACTTAATATGGCATCATAATACTTTATTTGGTAATAAACCTACATTTTATGGCAATCATAGTGGTTTATTTAGGCAGAAATAGCGCATTAATTTGCTCGCTAAGATTTAGTGATCATTTACTACATTTGGTGTTCGAATACAAATTGAAGTATAAGAACTAAGGGTATCAAAGCATTTTATGGCGGTCATGATAACTAATAGAGAAGTATAGAAGAAGACATATTGCGCCGACCCCAAATAGATTAGGAAATGGGCAGAAGAATGTTGATTACTTAGTAGTAGTAGTCGTATCAAATTAATTGGTTGTTGCAAGTTTTATTGGTATCTTTACTTTTTTCAGGTCAAATAATGTCAGCAGTGAAGGATGGCTGCCGGAAAGCATTCCAAGCGCAACCTCAGCGTTTGATGGCAGCAATGTATACCTGCGATATTGTCGTCGACCAGAAAGTATTAGGTAAGTCATTTTATGTACACAGATTGTTGACATGCCAGTATAAACTTTATAACAGGGTGACAAAGTCCGGAATTCGATGACGTTTAAATAAAGGGTGCCACGATGAGTGAGTGAAAAATTATAAAAAATCCGTTAAATTTATTTTCCGTAATTACAAATATTGTAATTTTTACATCTAATATTTACAATTCACTATGCTAAGTATAAATATGGTTCTTAAATAAATATATTATCATTAAACTAAACATACTTATGTAACTATAAATGCACTGAAATGTTACACAATAAAACCATCGAAACTTATCACATATCTTTTGTGTACAATAAAAAATGTTTTGCTTTTTAATTATTATGTAATCACCTTCTATTGGTGGGGAAAAAATAATTATTTTATTTTGAAATTATAATAATCCAAAACTTAATACCTAATAGTCATGGTTATTTCTATTTCTGGCAAAATTGTTATGCTAAATAATACCGAGAAATAAATTACGTGTTTTGAATAAAATAAATAATAGAAATAATCTACTTTCGAAACAGAATAAAATTGTTCTATGAAGTTTTTTGTTTGGGTGAAACGAATACAAGTTTTTTAGCACTAGCCATGTGCTATTTTAATACAAACAGTGTTTTGTAAAAAAATATGTGTTTAGAGACTTGGTGATTAATGAACTTGTATGGACAATCTACTGTTTGACTGATACATTCTTCACACGTCTTTCATATTTCATTTTGTTTTGAAACAAATTCAAACAAAATGTGTGCAAGCTGGCATTCACTATACTTTTCCTTCTAACTGGACGGAATATATTACAATGTAAAACACTATCGTCATGACATGAAAACTAAACTGCAGTTTCTACAAAGTTTCTGGGAAAAACAGTTTTGCAATATAAATAATGGAATGGCTAGCAACATTTTCACCCCATACATAACAGCTTCACTATTATATTTCAATAAATAAAATTATTGTTAATTATTCTAGTAAATGCAGTTGTACTGAGTATTTCATAGGCATCCAAAAATAAATTTCGCCACACTAAACAATCACGTTTAGAATGGGAAAGTTAGTAAGCAAGTATTAACTAAAAATTCGGATAAATAAGCGAAAAAGCGTTTCGAAATTAAATATGTTTCAAGTATAAGTTGAATTCAAAGAGGCGGATCCGATTAATATAAAGCCTCTATGAAGCCAACAAACTTTTTTCTATTCTATATTTAAAAGAGGTTAGAGTCTAGTTGATCCAATGTAGTGACCTTGCTAGTTCGATAACTTTGTACCATGGGAAAGGCGGGTCTTCTGATGCTGATCGTCTGGTCCTCGCGACTCGAGATCTCCGGTTGTAATAGGGTTCTGTATAGCTATGTGTGTGATATCTGTTGTATACGGGTTTGTTATCGGGATACGCGTGAGACTGAGAATAGTCCACTTTGTAGGCGCTTGTAGTACTCTGAACGGTCAGGCCGGTGTATCTGTTTTTGTTGTACGCTGGAAAGAGAAAATAAAATTGTATGAAAAAAGCATCCCAGAAAAAGAGGCATGATTAAGACAGAGTTAAGCCTTTAATCTAATATGACTACACCGTTTCCAAGGTTTACATTTTGAAAACAACTTTTACATATACATGATAAATTTAATTTAATTTTTTTTTTCAATATACAATACGTTGAATAAATCTTAACACCTTTCGCAAATCGTAAGTTCATAACTTAGCTCTTGAATTTTATGGAAAAGTAGGTACTAACCGGAATGGTAAGCAGTGGTGGGTCGTACACACATCATTCCGTATACCCTGATGCCAGGAACAGACGCGTACGTCGGCTGGTCGTGAGACATCGGCCCTTCTGTAAAATGAAACAATTCTCATCATTATTATCTGAACCAAATTCAACCCATATTTACGTATGTTTTTGTAAAAAAAATCCAGTCCAAACTCAAATTGCATTTGGAGAAGCCATAAAATGTTTTTGGACCTTACGTATGTTTCATTGGTCACTATTATACTTATTTGGCTAACGGTGGACACTTTACAATACGGTAATGTACTGCATACAATGCAACACGAACTGTCAACATACATGGAATGCAAGACTCCGTATATCGTAGCCGCAACCATATAGGTAACAGTAGGTATCTGATAATAGAAATTCTTAACCAAATATAATGGACAATTGGAATTCTCATTTGGATATGTAATGTACCCAGGACTGTCCCTTGCAGCACTCGGTGCGGAAATCTAACATCTGACGTGACAATGATCAAAAATTCTTACGCAAATGTATTTAATAGCAGGAAATTCTAAACAGCCCACATTCACTCACTGCTAAATATAAATATTCATTGCATTATACCAAGTCCCTGGTTAGCTTTATCAATTGCCTTAGTACGGTTACCAGAACTGGAAGTGTCTTTATCTTGTTCGGTATTATTTTCATTTATTAATCCCAGAGTACGCTCTGGGCTTAATAATATAAAAATAAACATAATGTAAAAATAAACATGGCTTACCTAATATATGATCTTCGGGACACCGGCAGATGACCAAGTAGTGTGATTTGCCAGTTCTGATGTTCTGCAGCGCTAATAGGGACCAGTCTCTGGGCGCTCGACACTCTCGCATTTCTTGCACAGCCTCGCAAGTCTTCACCAGGGTCACGGCTTTATTGGCAAACTGTAATACAAATTGTGCAAGTGTTAGTATGTATGAACAAAAAACTATTTGGCTTGGTGTTGTCATACCTTATAGTAGCTATGGTATCCATAAGATTTGGTTGAAGTAAACGTTAATACGTAACTCGTGGTAAGGGAGTACCATCTTATACCAATTAACATTCTTTCATAATTTCAATTATGAATCTAAAGCAGTAATCTCAAGAATGTGTTGCGATTCTTGACGATGATAACGATAGCTCAGAACTTTATAATAAGCTAAACTAGCCTGACCACAACAAAATTCAATTAATTGGATCATTGGTTTATATACCAAAATAAAATTCTTCAATTAGAACCAGCACGCGATACTTTGTATCACGTAAATCTTATCACACACTTGCGTGAATAAGTTCAGTCTCTGAATAAGATGCATTGCATTTCTTGGTTTTGATTTGGTCGTTTATACATATAGCATTCTTTTCAGTGACCTCAATTCATCAATTACCAGGTTGCAGCAACAATACGAGAATTAATGTGTGCTACACATCTTTGTTAAAAGCATTTGACTTGGCAAAATCGATTTCTTTTGCAACAAACATGCCAATTCTCCTACAAAAACGAACCATGGGTATACGTAGAATGAATTCAGTGTGTCAAATCCAATTATGTTGGAGCGTTACCTTTTTTTTCGAGTCGGTGGTGAGGCGCGTAGTATGCAGGTCGTCGGCGTTGAGACTAGCGGAGCAGGGGTCTCGGTACCGAGCAGGGCACGCGCACAGCGGCTGCGTATAGTTCAGACGCACGTAGACCGCGTTGCATACCTGTAACGTTACCGCCATATGAAGCTAACGAACCAACATACTGCATAGCGAACAGTCTTCGTGCCACATACACGTGGGACAAGATTCTTTAGTATTGATATTCATTCATCACATGTCTTATATAGTCTTGGTATGTCATAATAGCAAACATGGATGGACTAATCTTGGCTTGCTTAACTAACTAGCACGTAATTACACTATTAATGAGTCCATCAAGTAAACCATCTGGGAGTACTTGATATTATATTTTTCTTGGACATGTTGTCTCTTCGCTACTTTTATTTTAATTGTTCTTAAGATTATATCAGCATCAAATATTTGATGTATTATATTTTCATATCTGCAGTGTTTTTGGCATTACACTGTATTTAGAACAAAAGCGCATTGGATCGGCATCTATCCTAAGCGTAGATAAGTAATAGGAGGGAGTTCGGAAAACTTTCAGGTAAGTACGTTATCTTTGCTCAGCTCTTAAAAGACCTCGCAATAATCGAATTAACTCGGCTAGCCTATAGATTAGTCATAGTGTTTTTAAGAATTTCATTTGTTTCAGTTCCGGTATTTTCTTTAGAACAAAAGCGTCAATTACCTGTTGAATAGCGCATTCAGGCAACAAATAGATGTGCTGATTGTGCGGATAGTAGTGATACTTTGTCGGCTTCGCCAGCACTGAAGTTGACCCGGCGGGTAGGGGCACCGTCTGGAATCAAAGAATAAAGTTGATTTATGAATCTTCATCCATTATAACAAATGGAACAATCATCAATGGAATTCAATTTGTCAATGAGGCTATTTTCGCAAGAATGTAGTGTAACAATTTATGTATCCGTTGAAAGTGCGTCAATTTATCCGAGTTGTCATTAGTTATCGTAACAATGATGGGAAATCGAGCTTGGTCTCGGATCGTGAACCACAATCTCATTCATCCCCGTTTGTCTCGCCGCCGCCGAGGGTTTCTGTGTCAACGCTCTTGCGTATACACCTTATTCGTTTCATATTTCTCTTGCCATCTCTACGAAGACGTCTTGTTTTGTGAAGTATTTCTTTATCTTTTTCGCAAGGATTCCGCCAAACTATGTGGCGGCTAGAGATTTTGAAGCTTAGTGTTAGTATACGAAAGGAGTAATTCGTGCGCGTTGGTTCTTACTCATAACAATGCTTCACGGTCATGTACCCTGCGATTTGCCGATTACTTCGTCACGTTTGTTGCTGGATCAGGTTAATAAACCTGTTAAATGACGATTATCCTTTGTTGTTTTTTTCAAAATGACCATTTCGCTTTACTTTTTGCGCGTTTAATTTAATTTTGGACATAAACTTGTTTGCTACGGAACTTATGCATTTAGAGAAATCATTTTTTTTGACGTTTCTTTCTTTGTAAATTAACAAGGTATTCTTGAAGATCTTAATCTGAAATGTTAGTTCGAATGTAAAAGTTATAGCTATCGTAATACATCGTGTTGCGCGCGGCGGTCATGCAGTGGCATCGTCCGCGGACAATTACAATGTACACCTGCTGAGAGATCCAATTTGGATTGCTATCAACATAAGCTTTTCGATGTACTCACTTATCTGGCCCACTAACCCGTATATATTGACATCCGACTAACACACAACAATGAGCTTTTTGTGTCCACAACCGCTGATCGTGTTTGTTACAATAATTTACCTTTTACTTTACACAAAAGAGCTAATGCTATAATAGGTTCAGTTTTGTAAGTACCAATCGTCATCAGTAATTTTATTTTATGGCGTTCAACGCATTTTCATATTCGATGTGGTATATAAAATGTAATCGCAATCAAATTGCGAAGCTATGTAGATAAAATAAAATCAGATGCAGGCATTACTATTCAAATTGTGGAGTACCTTTAACGCATCTTCGATTTTATTTTCTGTGGGTTGTGTCACGGTAAAATGAAAATTTAATAAATAGACTTCCACGTGTTTTCGTTTGTGTTACAATTGCTCCTAATATAGTTACAACACCAAAAGCTGATGTAATCCTTCTTTTAAATTTTAAACTCATGACTCATGAGCGATGAAATGTTTATTATAGAATATAGAGGATCATCATTTTAGTTTAAAGACGGCGAGTGATCATTACAACCAGATACGACTGTAGATAATCACGAACACTAATCTCCTCAACCGCATTTCCCACATAGTAAATCAGTTTCATTACAAACTTACAAAAGGAGTAAGAATTCTTGGAGCATCCATTATGTCATAACTTTCTTTTTTATGGTCTCGTCCGAATATACTCATAATTGCATTAACAACATTAAATAATATACCGCCCGTGCTCCCAATTGACCTTCACGATTGTGCTCATAATAGAAATGTTTTATTACTGATACAACTCGCAAATTTTTGTTCTTATATTAATCGTAACAAACTTTCACTTCTTTCCGTAAATTGAGCGTTGTGATTAACTCTTGCTTTTCAGATTCGATTACTTCCTAAACTAGACTGAGTGCTTCTGAACGCGAATCCGCTTTTCTTTTATGATTTCACTTTACTTTACGCGAAACTATTTCACTGTTAATTAATTTTGTATTAAAATCCTCACCATGATCAAACACAGCACTTGCCGCAAAGCACGATTGAGTCGGAGACTCATTGTGTCGGATGTTATCGTTGGCAAAGTTACTGCTCTTTTTGACCGTCAGTACCGTACTGATTCTGTGTTCGATAACAGGGGACCGCGGTTGAGACTACTCAGGAGAGGTTTACCGAGCCAGGCTTGATCCTCGAACTGGCATTTTTTCTACGAAAATAGCACCGGACGTCACGTTCAAGTTGAACGATCTAAATTGTCTCAACGGTTTTGGGATAGGCTTCACCTGTCATGCGTTGCTTTTTTATTATGTTTTTTACGCGTTTGTGCATTTTATTTGTTGGTTTCAATTTGTAATGATTTTTGATTGTGATTGTGTATGTTTTTTTGCCGTCATCTTCACAATACCCGATTCAAGCGATTTATGATTGTATTGATTTTATGTATTGGACTAAACTTTTTTACCGTTAAACTATATGGGTGCCAGGGACATCGCCACGCAATCTGGTACCATGGACTCAGTATATGACACTGGCAAATTTTTCTTCGGTTATTAAAAAATTGCTGTTCCATACATTTGACCGCGTAGGTATTGCACTTTTGTAGGAAACAGCATTTTTTTTTATAACCGACTACAAATTTCAGCGCCAATTCTAGAATCATGTACTGAATCCAAGGTAACTGGTTGTGCGTCGCTGTTCCTGCCACCCTCTCTATGTAAATTATTGTAAAAAGTTTGGTCGCTGAATATTTTCAAACTTTCAAAGTTAGTTCCATACCTCAATTTAAGGTCAAACCGTCCAAGTTCAACAAAAAAGTTACATAACATTATAAACCCGTTACGTAGGGCTAAAAGGTCAACCGTAGGGCAGTGCTGTTCACACGACATGTTTACCATAAGAGCGAATCTTCGGTTCGCGATCTTGACATGATCGTGACGTCACTGATCGCGATAACTGAAGGTTGTTAAACTATCAGAATGGATTGTTAAGTTCTTGGTCGTAATTTTAGTTGGAACTGATATTGTTTGTAAATTCATCTTTCATGTTGACATGAACTGTTTGTAATCTCGTGCTGTGGGTAATATTAGTCAGTCAGCAAGGTGTCTGGTTTTTGCCTCTTAAGATACAGGCCTACTAGTTTAAGAGACAGGGTTTATATTTTTGTTTATAAAGATTTCTGTAGTCTTTTAACTTTTGTACAAATAAATGTGCTCAACCTGTGTTTATGTATTACTATAAAAATATTGTTATTACATTACTATTAGGTGGTGACCACAGAGGCAATTCTCGTAATTTTAAGAACGTTCACTGTCTGATCTGTCTCAATCTGTCAAAAATACCTCCAATTTCCCTATATTTTGACAAACTTTTGACATTTGTTTGTCGCCGAGATTTGACTGCGACTAGATTTTGACCGTTTTTAATTACGAGAATTGGCCCTCTGATGTATGGCCGTAAACGAAGCAAAAGGAGTATGTAAAGTTCGTAGCAGGTGCCGTTCTGTAGTTTCTGCCTACTCACATAGGAAGAATTTACTACAACCTCACTAGAATTTACTAGAAACTTTTACTATGGGACCAACCCTGAAATCGTGAAAAAAAAAATCTGTTGATTCATACACTATGTCGAGTTATGCGAAGATAAATCTATGGATCGACTGATTTTTTTTTTCACGATTTCAGGATGGTCCCGTAGTAAAAGTTGTTCATAATGATGAGTACAATGACCCGGATTAAACCGATCAAAATTTAACGGTTCATATAAGGTGGTATTGTGGTGACGTGGATACCCAGGGTGCGTCCCATATGAAGGCTATTTAAATCATCATCTTCCTGCCCTTATCCCATGTTACTTGTGGTCGGCGCAACACGTTTTCTTCTTCCATTCTCCTCTGTCAGCCGTCACGCTATCATTCACTCCCTTCTCTTTCATATCATTTCTCACACAATACATCCATCTTTTCTTCGGCCTTCCTCTCCCTCTCCATCCATCAACATGAAGGCTATTTAAATGCTCTCTATAAATAGGTACAGGTAGTGATTTTTGTACCGGCTAAACTTGATTAAGTAATGGATGTAATCGGAGTATATTCTGTTAAGAAAGAAATTGCAACTGGTTCTTAAGTCTTGTTTTTTTCTCGTATTTAAGTCATATCGAATTACGTAGACTGACGTATTAATATAAGTTCTGCTAACTTCATTACTGTGTGAATGAAGTTTAATTTAACTTAATGTTAAAGTGTGGTTAGTGGCCCCAGGCTTATGTAGAGTACCTAGTTTTAATAGATCGTTTACTATTTAAGTGAACGATCAGCAAAGGTAAGGTAAGAAAAAAAAGAACGTGATTACTCTTTGAATAAATCATAAATACCTCTACCATAGTTTAAGGGGGGTGCTCTACGGTAGCTGGCGATATTAAAATTATCTTACGTTTTTTGCAATTTACAGGTCAGTGTCAAGTTGTATGTTGATTAAAATATGTTTCACTACCGTAACAAATTATGACTATACAGAATTATAATCACTAGAATCAACAATACAAATACTTGAGTTAGAATTGGCCTCAAATGTCATGATTTCATGAAATAGGCCTTCAATAGGGTAATATGAACTTAGGAGAGTTGTTGTAGCTGCAAATTGCAAAAAACGTAAGAAAATTTAAATTTCGTGGGGTATCCTAACGCCTTCGCCTTAACCATAGAGTTACAGGGAGGCAAGTTGCAATTTTTTTTAAAGTAAATGGTTGCAAGCCCTTATTAGGGCGTCAATATAGATAATATGGCCGTCTATCTCTGAGGTTCTAACTCACTATCTAAGGCAGTACTTCCTCATAAGTGCACGCGATTTTCCTGGATAGGCTTGATAAGACCGTAACAACAAAACATCACGCCTGTAATCCTCAAAGGATTACGCAGAGGTGGATCTATAGTATACCCACGTTTCGCCAGTTATGATCAAGTCCCATAAAAAAAGGGGACGAGCTTATTCCCAGCATCCGCGCTCAAATCCTGACTCAAGATTTTAAGACCGTAATTTCCTGTAATTACCAATTTTATCGAACAGCACACTATAGCATAATCAGCCTATAATGTTCCCACTCCTGGGACACTGGCCTCCTCGCGTCTTCGATGGTTTGGCTCTAGGACATGCCGGTTTCCTCACGATGTTTCCCTTCACCGTTTTGAGAGCAGTGGTGATGAAATAATTTCCAAAAAATAAAGTGCCTGCTTGCGTTCGAACCCACGACCTTCAACTCGGTAAGTTGTGGCCGTTTCCACTGGGCCACCACCTTTCCTACATTACATTACATTACATACAGTACATTATACTGTTGATGTATTACATAATCCAATTTCTTTGAACAGGGAAGCTGTAGATGTCTAGTAATTTAATTAATGACTAGCTCTAACTCTCTGTGAGACCGGCCGTCCATTATTATTTAGTAAATTGTGGCCATCATAGGCGAGGTGCCTTAGAATTCCTTTGACACTCATTCACACATTCTAACAGCAATGAATTGAAGTGAAACTCCAATCAACGCGCAATTGAAATGCATAGAAAATCTAAGATTTACCTTTTCATGTGTTATTAATTAATTTACAGTACAAATGACTTAACGTCAATAACAGATCAAGATACTATGTTCGTAGATATGTATAGTACGATGACCACTTCTTGATACTGTTGAGAAAGAAAACGTTTTTCTTTGGATAAAGAAGAAATAGAAAGAAAGAAAATACATTTATTTAGCACAGTATAAATTAATTATTAATTTGGTGCAGTGTTCCTTTGTTGATGTAAAAGCCAGTTATTTTTAAAGAGCCCTCTATTTTTAAGAGAGTTTAGTATTCATGGAGTTCTTCTCCATAGGAAATGATCAATTGGACCGTGCACCTAGCTTCTGACGTTTCGTAAGTGCCCATGTGGCTTAAGTGAAATAAAATGTTTTTTTTATTTTTTATTTGAACTGATATTTACATTTTTTAAATAAAAACCGCCAGAATAAAAAAAAAAACACAAACTATGTGCCTTTAGTTAACGCCTATAAAACCGATTGCTATTTGAATCGGTTTCTTCAAAGACTTGCTAATGAAGTAACATTCTGTAATAAAGATAATTCTTACCAGAAGTGTCACATAAACATGTTATTTATTATGCTTAGAGGTTATACGTTCGAGGTGATTTGTCACACAAACGAGAATCCCACAGTAAAAAGATTACGGTGATTGTATTTTATAATTAAATAACAGGTGCGATAGTTTATAGCATAATAATTGTTTAAGAGTGCTAAAGCTTCCCTGATATTTGCTCCCACGCTTACTAACGAGTTAAATAGTGGTCAAATGATTATTACGCATGCACCTGTTAATGTATAGTCCAATAAAGAAAATGAAATCGCAATTATGAATGTTGTGTAAAAGTTGGGACCACGTCTAAATTATCATACTATATCACACCTACTCATTATTGATGCGTCTTCTTCATTTTATGATGAAAATCTAAATTGTATTTTTGTTACCTGTGTTTATGAAAGTCTGCTTTTTCCAATTAATATAATATTTTAGATAGATCTGGATAATATTTAACACACAGCGTAGGTACACGATATCGATGTACAAAATCTTAATTAAGCTCTAAATTCGATTACAAGTTCCAATAAAAACAAAGATAAATAGATTATTAAGACTTTAAATGACTTTATAACGTGCCTCCAAAGCTATCTAAAACGATCAAGTGCGCACGGTCGCACATTAGTCGCACGCAATCTGCGTTCGTTGGCCGCGACCAACCTCAATACAGGTTCAGGGCTGTGTTACATAACCATAACCAACGCGTAATTACTTCCGACTTTATCCTGATTTATTTGCATATTGCAATCGATGTATGAGAATACAATCGATACTATCGTTTTATGCAAAATTTGATTTACTCCCAACCACCATCAATGGTGCGAAACAAACATGCATAATGAATAGATGCTTCTCTTTGTGTGAATCTCAAGGAAATACAGTGATTATGTTAATACAATGCAGGAAGAGGGGAAAAAACTTCATTAGGCTGACATAATATCTACGTCCGTATAAAGACTGGTTCTCACGCGCCGGCTGCTCGTTAAATATAGTACGCTCTCCTTCTGTGTCTACATTGTTCTTAGATACTAATACATGATACACGCATTATCATCTCGCCGCGTTTCTTGTGTACATGGCTATAATGATCGATCGTAATTTAGGCAATTTACCTGCCTGAGTAAAGCTGGCTGTAAATACTGTTTTTGCGTGCTTTAGCAAAATACTTCCGTTGTAATAGATGAGTCTAGTGTTAAACACAAGGCTTATTGCCAGACTCTGGGTAGCTGACTGCCCTGGGAGCCGGGTATTCGCAGCTGATGTTATCAATGGTTGTTGCTGGCCCATCCATCTGATTGAATCTCTCGATCGCTTCTTTAGACACCCACCATCATCTGCCTAGCTTTTTCCCAACCACGTTGGGGTCGGCTTCCAGTCTAACCGGATGCAGCTGAATACCAGTATTTTACATGGAGCGACTGCCTATCAGACCTCCACAACCCAGTTGCTGGGTAATACGATACCCCTTGGTAAGACTGGTTGTCATACTTTCGGGCTTCTGACTACGTAACGACTGTCATCCACGAATGACAGCCGGGACCAACGGCTTAACATGCTTTCCGAGGCACGGAGGGGTCTCGGTATGTAAAGATGGTCACCAACCCACAGACCAACCGCGGCAAGCGTAGCTTAACCTGACCGATCGACCTGTGTCGCTGTTATTATTTAGCCACGGGCCACCCACCACGGGTAGAAAATGTAATGGCTTATTCTTTGCAGTGTAAAAACGACGGCGAAGCATTCTGAAACCTTCCTTCTAAGGCTTGCACCACAAATCTATGTATACTGTAGTAATAATAAGGCGGAAGAGTTTTTTTATTTGTTGGAACGCGTTAATCTCCGGAACTACCGGATTCTAGTCGGATTTGAAAAGAATATTTTTGCATTTGATAGCCCAATTTTTGAGGAAGGCTAGAGGCCATTTAGCATCACGCTACGATTCTTAGGAGCCGAGAAAAATAAAAAAAAGTAAAAGAAATAATGTTAAGCGAAAACAAAGTAACAGGGTGGGTGGGGCGATGCCAAGGGACGGTGTGGGTTGGAGGAACAAGAAACTAGAAGCTAGTTACTAAATACGTTAAGCGTTAAACACACGTAATCTTCGATTAATAATAGTACTAGATTAAGGATCAGGAACAAAAATCAGTCGTAGTCGTCAGTACGTTTGCACACACGTAAACATCTACATTTCTTAAAAAAAAGTTTAATAATATTGACAACTTCAGTTTATTATAAACCTTAATGCTTAAACATAAAGTTTAATTACCATTGCAAAATACATTTAAAATGTCGCTTGAAAGTAAAATCATTCTATTTTTAAATTTTCAGTCATTTATTCTAAAATGAAACTTAAAGTATAATAAGGTCAAAAACATACTAATTTGAAATAAGACCACAAAAGTATTTGTGGTCTTATTTTTCGGGCCGTTTTTGAAGCGCTTGTCGGGAATCTAGTACTATTATTGATCGAAGCACGTAATACATCATTCTGTTTGACATCTTCAAACGATTGGCAAAACTTAACGTAGGCGCAAGCAGGCCTGAAACTGAATTCTTTGTTGACATATTTTTTTTTTAAATTTGACCTAAGTATCTCTTCCTGCTTAAACTTTAAAACAGTTATTAAATGAGAAGGCTATTTTAAGAACAAAACTCCGTAATTGAAGAAAAAGGATGCATAAATAAAACTACACACACAACACAACCAGTCATCGTTATCAATGCTTTCCTGTACTACAATCATAAACTTGAAGTTATCAAGTACAGTTGCGCCCACTCTTACGCATGCTCCCAGGATAGCGGTACAGTTATTCAATACTTCGTTACCGACTGATTCGAGTGGCCTTCGAAGATATGAAGAACTTTATAGTGGACGTTAATGGGTTGGACATTTAAGGAAAGATTTAATGAGAGATAGTGCAATTAGGGGTGTTGAATGAATCGTGGTTACAGTTTCGTGTCACAATTCCTCGAGGATTAAATGAGATGCTTCGTCATGGACAGGCAACGGGATAGATGTTTCCAGTTTCTTCCATGAACATAATATTAACATTGAAACTGAGAAAGTCGCCGTCTTAACTGCTTTATCATTGCTGCTGGTTATGGTTATATGTATCTTGCATGTCATTAAACGATAATATCTATTTGTCTATGTGACAGTTATGAGGGATTTATATTACACTCTGTCCACTAGGTTAACCGTTTTTGGACAGCGGCCTTAGAACGTAACTATTCCAGATTACGTAAAAGTTAACTTTACAATGCGTAATACAATAAATAAATATAAACTGCCTAATCTTATTGAGTTATCTTATTTATGTCTTCTTACAGACATAATAATACCTTGCTTGTATCAGTTTTGACAAAAAATATATAATTGGCTCACTAGTTCGATCTGTCAAAAAACGGTAAACCTGGTGGACAGAGTATAGGTCGGTTTTCGCCGTGCGGCTGGTCTCTTACCCAATCGCCTCACAAGCCGAACCGCTACCCCATTTACACAGGTCGATCAAAATAGCAGGTTCAATTTCAGCCGGTCGATTCTGTAAAAATCTCACCGTGAAAACTCAAGTGAAGTGAGCTTGATGGGAGTTGTCAGTAGTGTCAATTCCTAGCATTATTTGGAATTACAGCTCACTCCAGATCGTTACAGAATCGAACTGCTGTTCATTTTGCATCAAAATGTGATCATGTGGCGGTAAGTTGCCTGCGACTGAGCATTTTCACAGTCGATTTTATTGAATAAAATCGACCGTGAAAATGCTTAGTCACCTGCGGCCTACCCGAATTGACATTTAGACGCGGCTAATTAGATAGAGTCCGCGCAAACTCAGTCTACGCGCTGTTAAAATGGGAATTAATTGTTTGCCGCCATCTCGACGTTTATATCAAGTGTCAAGAGTGTGCTCTGTTCTGTATTTTCCAAAGTAAATATTCGCCATCATTATGCCGAATGTGGTTAGAAGTGCCGGCAGCATAGAAATGTAACTATATCTATGGCCGGCAGGGATAATTATAGCCTTGAAGTTCAAACACGCGCGCAGTCTTAGCTTGCGCGCACTCTAGTTTCAATTTTAGTGAAGCTTCAATTTGGTGGAAATTGTCGTCAAAACTTTTGACGACAATTTCCACTAAGTTGAAGCTTCTCAAAAGAGGTCGATTATACAATATACTAGTTCAGTAGTTCAATTCAATGAAGAATGGAAGACCTATGTTAAATTTTCTAGGGACAAGTAAGCTATGATAACCAAAGCAAAATTAATGAAGCGAAAATAGAAATGAAAATAGAATTTGCAGTTTTAATTAATATTATCTTCACCAATTATAATTATTGCCTCGGTTTGCGTTAGAAAGCCTTATATTTATTTAACTGAATGGAGCAAAAAATTTTAACTTGAAAAAAAATAATGGAGCTGCATTTTATTTAATGATATAAATAAAATGCAGCTCCTTTAATTTTTTTTTTTTAATTAAAATTTTCAATCATTAGAAAAATAAAAAAGGGATATACTTTTTTTATTTTTGTAATGCCTGAAAATTTTATCCGAGGAATAATTTTGAATTTATGACAGTTCTTCCAAGCAAAATATGTCAGACTACAATTTTATTCCACGAATAAAAATTATCTGTCGATTGAAAAATTAGCCCTAAGAAAATTTTTTATTAACAGCCTGTTTTTTCAAACACTTAAAAATGGTAGAAAAAAAAAACATTTATAAAAGACTCAATGAAGGGAAAGGGATACTATTCTAAGCTCAACATCATGTAAATACATAAAACCAGTTCAGATCAGACTATAATATTAATATGCAGGCACAAGATACCAAATAAGTGGTGTCCAATAATTACTAAAAACCATAAAAAGATAGTGGATACTCCGGTACTTATTAAAGGACGACTCATAATTATAGACACGCGTAGTTGTCAATATAATTAGCGGTCCTTTATATGTACCTATTCACTTTTTAGGGTTCCGTAGCCAAATGGCAACGGAACCCTTATGGATTCGTCATGTCTGTCTGTCTGTCTGTCTGTCTGTCCGTCCGTATGTCACAGCCGCTTTTTTCCGAAACTATAAGAGCTATACTGTTGAAACTTGGTAAGTAGATGTATTCTGTGAACCGCATTAAGATTTTCACACAAAAATAGAAAAAAAAACAATAAATTTTGGGGGTCCCCATACTTAGAACTGAAACTCAAAATTTTTTTTTTCATCAAACCCATACATGTGGGGTATCTATGGATAGGTCTTCAAAAATGATATTGAGGTTTCTAATATCATTTTTTTCTAAACTGAATAGTTTGCGCGAGAGACTTCCAAAGTGGTAAAATGTGTGTCCCCCCCCCTGTAACTTCTAAAATAAGAGAATGATAAAACTAAAAAAAATATATGATGTACATTACCATATAAACTTCCACCGAAAATTGGTTTGAACGAGATCTAGTGAGTAGTTTTTTTTTAATACGTCATAAATCGTAACGTAACGGAACCCTTCATGGGCGAGTCCGACTCGCACTTGGCCGGTTTTTAATTGAACGATGGGGTTCTGACAGGTAAATAACTTGTTACAATCATGTAACTGCTGTAAACTGTGGTGGCATTATGCATGTGCCATTTTTACGGTTCCGTACCCAATGGGTGCCAATGGGACCCTGTCACTGGCTCCGCTGCCCGTCCGTCCGTGTACCACAGGGCTGTATCATTTGAACCTTATTACGTAGACACTTAAAATTTTTACGGAGTGTAAACTGAAGGCCAATTCTCGTAATTTAAAACGTTCAAAATCTAGTTGCAGTCTCATCTCAGCGACAAACAAATGTCAAAAACTTGTCAAAATGTAGGGAAATTAGAAGTATTTTTTGACAGATTGAGACTGAGGACAGACTGTGAACGGTCTTAAAATTACGAGAATTGCCCCTCTGGTGTGGCCGCTATAACAACAAATAAAGTTAAAAATTAAAGGGGCCCCTATAAGAATCGAGTTTGTTTTCGGTATTTTTTAGGAAATATTGTTAAATATAATTCCGCACTTGGCTGCTTTTTAATTTACTTATTTATTAGTGTGGAGCGTAACGTGGCCCTTTATTGAAGTAAAAACTGATGAAAATGGGCATAAACTGCGGGGTAATTGCGTAACACACTATATCAGTAGCAATAGGTTTCATTTTGACAATTCAACAACATTCACTGCGTTATTTAAGTTGTTGAGCAGACAATTTTTTCGAACATATGAAGCAATGGATTAGCGATATCCTTCAAAATTTTTCTGAATGTGGGTGACATATTATTAGGAAACTGCTTTTTTAATAAATTGTTGTGACGTTAGGTTGGCGTTTAAGTTACGTGGTACTTTACAATGTCAAGTAGAAATTTGTAAAGACATATTAAGTTAGTTAGTAGACTGGCTATAAAATAATTATGGCACAAATATCTTAGTTAATTACGCAAATAAACTTGAGTGTTCTAACAGTTATCGTTGCGTTTTAAATGAAGATATTTACGACTGCACCTGATTATACACACCTAATAGATCTGCGCCGAGTACTCGTTTATTACTCGGTACTTGGCATTCTCGGCCATTTTGGTAGTACTCGCAATCGGCCGAATAACTTGCTTTGACTGCCGCGGTACTCGAAAAGAACTCATAAACTTATGACTTGTAGTGCTATTCTGTAAAAATCTCACCGTGAAAACCTAGGTGAAGTTAAGTGAGCTGTCAATAGTGTCAATCCCTAGCATCAGGTGGAATGACAGTTCATTTCAAGCTCAATTCATCTAAGTTTTCTCGGTGAGTTTTCTACAGAATAGATCGGCTGACTTCTTTACAATAATAATGTAGATTAGTTATTGTCAGAAAAATCATGTGCAAAAATAGGCATATTTAATTCAATAATCAATCTCGTGGTTATCTTAGATATTGGTCTAGCCCTACAGCGATGGCACTTTTCGGATCTTAACGCTGTTGCGGCGTTGTATACTCTGTCCATTAGGTTAACTGTTTTTTGACAGTTGTCTTAGAACGTACATATTCCAGATTATGTAAAAGTTAACTTTAAAATACGTAATAAAATAAATATATAAGCTGCCTTATCTTATTGAATTATCTTATTTATGGCTTCTTACAGATATTATAATACCGTACGTGTATCAATCAATGTATTGTGTGTTGCTGTAATCACTAGTTCCATCTGTCAAAAATCGTTTACCTAATGGACAGGGTATAGATGCTAATTTCTCATAGCAATGTCAAAAAACTTGCATGGCATTCTTCTAAAATATTTGAACCATTTCGTACACACGACGACATACCAAGCCATACATTTTCAGTTTTAACTGACCTCACATTGCATAGGCTTTTCGTACAATAAGAAGTCAGCTTATACTGGAAATGTATAGCTTGATATGTCGTCGTGCGTACGTTCCCAATACCTGCGTCTACTAAACAGAGTTGTCGGCAGAGTACTCGTTTCGGTAAACATAATACTGAGCAATACTCGGTTACTCGGTAAAACTTGTACTCGGCGCATCTCTAATACCTACCTAGTATTTAGTAGTAATAAAAACGATGATATCTTTGCGTCTTTTCTCTTACGGTTTCCAGATCTATTCACAATCTGAATCGGAAATATAAATACATGTTCCAAGTTAAGATCTAAATAGCAAAGTTTATGGAACTCGAAGCATTTCTGTTTTATTTAATATTGCGGAAAACGTACTCTGGAGGCAGTTAATTTCGCTGTAAATATTTTAAATGTGTGGGTTTCAATGCTGGAATTGCATTACGGATTTAGAATACACAGCACCCGAGTTAGTCTAATTGGATTTGTTTATAAGATGGGGAACTGAAAAGCTTTCACACTTTACGGTGTCTCCACGAATGACGATGCTTTTGAGTTGGTTTCCGCTACCATCCTTGCTAACTGGCTTATTTTTTGAACCACGAAATAAGCTATTTTATTGCTCGTGCCGACACGAGAAACGATCCACAGTTATTGCCAATCTTCTTTACATTTATTATAAATTGAAGTCGCTTTTCATGTCTTTCTGTGTGACCGCGTTATTCTTCTAAATTACGCAACGGATTTTGATGCAGTTTTCACCATCATTTGGATAATTTACATATAATAAAGAAATCAAGTCAAATGTTTTGTCAAGTTGAAAAACTGTGCGTTGAAAAACGGGTCGCTAGTATTTTATAAATCACCATAAATCATAATATTATGTTCGTGAACGCTACGGATTACACGTAATTCGTAGCAGTTTTTTCGTAGCACATTACTACGCAACTTTCACCTAAGTAACGCCTGTGTTGTACGTGTTTCTATCTCTAAATATATAAGGCATTTAGTAGGTTAAGGCCAAGGGTTTTAAAGTGACCTTATGATCTTAGGCCATCAATAATCGCTGATTTATTTCCGCATCTGTCCCATAACTCTTCGGCTATAGACTGTGCCAACAGCGGTACAAAGGCAAGCTACGACTTTCCACTTATTACGTGAGATACTGTATAGAAAACATTATTTTATAGCCTGTAAGATAAACGGGAATTTCAGCTAATAATTCAGCTTAATAATGTTCAGCGTTATAGCTTTATTAGCGTAGGACATTATTTACCGTAGGCAATTTAATATTAATCATTTTTGTATTGGGATCGTATTATGCTAATATATAAGTAGTTAAGTTATGCATAGTTCTTAGACGTGTGGGCTGTGTACACTAGACCATTAGTGTAATACATAACAATTAAAAATAGTAAGATGAAGTATCGTATAATTGAACCAGAAGGCCAATTCTCGTAATTTAAAACGTTCAAAATCTAGTCGCAGTTTCATCTCAGCGACAAACAAATGTCAAAAACTGGACAAAATGTAGGGAAATTAGACGTATTTTTGACAGATTGAGACTGAGATCAGACTGTGAACGTTCTTAAAATTACGAGAATTGCCCCTCAGGTATTATTCTCGTAGCACTATCGAAATGAGCTACAAATGTTCGTAGTAGGTTCCAAGCGCTACTCTTTTTTCGCTACTCATTTGGATGCGAGTGTATTCAACTCAGCTTACCGCGTGTCCAATACTGGACATAGGTCTCTCTCAGGCTGCACCACAACACCCTGTCCTCCGCCTTCCGCATCCCCAGCCACCTTTTAAAGTCCATCTAGCTGAGGGGCGACCTATACTGCGGGTATCGATACGCGGTCGCCACACCAGCACTCGTCTGCTCCACCGGTCATCGGTCATTCGACAAACATGGTCAGCCCACTGCCACTTCAGCTTGCTTACTCTGCACGCTATGTCGATTACTCCGGTTATGTAGTACTTATAAATATTTATCAAGCAAACTACAATGGCGGCACTTTAAGACGGTTGATGAGGGTTTCCCTTTTTTTTAATTTCTCTTAACATTTTCTGCTAAATGTGAGGAAACAGATGCTATACTATGTGTGTATGTGGCTGTTTGTGTATGTGAGTGTAAATGTTTGTAAACGCACCCACGATACAGGAGAAATTCCTAGAGTCCCTACTCTAGGAATTTCTCCTGTATCGTGGGTGCGTTTTTTTTTTTTTTTTTTTAAACTGTGTTGTTGTATGGGCCGCAATAATTAACCTCTGGAACTGTAATTTATCAAATGGATAGGTAAGCTGTATTTTGATAATTTTTAAGCCGTCAGAGGCATTATCACAAAGTGCGGCTGGTTTAAGTAGAAACTTATAAACTAGCTTTTGCATGCATATTTGAGTTTAATTACACAGTCTTAATTTTCTGTCTGTACTCATACTAGACACCTTTAATTATCATATTTCTACACCAGCAACGGTAGTATATGTAAAGCTGTTTAATATCAAGATCTTAATGTACCATATACTCAGAAATAAGTGATATTCTATTCTTTTCTTTACATTCTGAAAATATAATAAATAAAAGTAAAACAAGCCTACGCAACGTTAATCTCCTCCACACGCAGTTAAGACGACAAAGCCCATGTAAGCTCAAAGTAAAAATCCTAGTTCCTCTTTCCACGTGTGTAAACAGGCTTCAACAAGTGGCTATGTGGCTAAGCCCTCGATGACAAGTGGAATATCCACGTTCCGCCGACTGATATCTGATGGAGATTAGACAGCATTTCTCGCTTATTGACAATGAATTATTTATCGGTTATAGAACTTTAATAGGCTCTCCATTTTAGTTCTTGCCGGATGCTAAGATACCGCAAACTTGTTACCTCCCAAGTAAAATATAGTTTTTGGAATAAAAAAAACAAAATCTAGGTGTCCAACCAAATGCCTGGGCTAAAAAATGTTTCGATCAACCTCGTTATATTTTTTAGCAAATACAAAAACGTGCAGTTTTATCTCAAACAATTTATTGTACACTATACTTCTTTTTTTTTTTACTTTCCGCCATCTTAGACCACCTGAGGTGTGGCCACAACAATCTGTGACTCTGTGTACATTTGCCATAACCGCGAGATCACGAACGTTCAGACAATTGTGATTTTCAACTTTTTTCTGTCTCAAACGCTTCAATATTAGAAAAAGAAGAAGGATATTCTCATTGATGCCGCTTATTTTCGAGAGTTTGTTTTGAATTTTTCATTCCAAACTCGATTTAGAGAGGCAATTCTCGTAATTTCAATCTGTCAAAAATACCTCTAATTTCCCTACATTTTTGTCAAGTTTCTGAAATTTGTTTGTCGCCGAGATGAGACTGCAACTAGATTTTGAACGTTTTATATTACGAGAATTGGTCTTGTTTTCATTGAGTCGGTATTTTCATAGTAAAGAGTTCAACGCGTAGGCACTATTTATGCATACCTACCTAAACATGTTTGTGTAACTGGCTTTATAATTTATGCTGTTTGACATATCGTGTACATAATTTAATCATGCTCTCTAGAGTTCTAATGAAAGCATTTATGTATGCTAACATAATAACTAATTGACCCTTTGAAGTTATTATGACATATCCAGAGGGGTGATTCTCGTAATTTTAAGAACGTTCACAGTCTGATCTCAGTCTCAATCTGTCAATAATACATCTAATTTTCCTACATTTTGACAAGTTTTTTGACGCCGAGATGCGACTGCGACTAGATTTTGAACGTTTTAAATTACGGGAATACGAGCCCAACTTTGAGACCTATAATAAAACTTATACTTTACCTAAGTAGTATTCCTTCGCACTTGGTTCCCCTTTTACGATTATTGTAATAGGTACATCGTCTAAAACGTCTTCAACGGGTTTGCATTCGTAGATATTGCATAATAACTGGGAAACAGGTATATTGTAATGTTACATGAAGGTATAAATAGATGTAAGTAGTGTTAGTTCCTTCCAGGATGTACTGCATCACAAAGAACCTACAGCTACTGCTAATATATATCATATTTATAGCCATCAACTACAAAAAGATTGACTACCCTCATAAAGACGTATCTCTTCCTGTTGAAGCTTTTAATTTAAGGGTTGATCCCAGCCGGCAGACAGTGCCATCTATCGTTACACAGATCAGATCTAACATCATACATAAACTTAGTTTCCTTACAGGAGTTTCCGGGATTGAGTTACCAGTACCGTAACTCAATCGCTTTAAGATTTTATCGAACTGCTCGATATCAATGCTAAATCAATCTGGGGGGCAATTCTCGTAATTTTAAGAACGTTCACAGTCTAATCTCAGTCTCAATCTGTCAAAAATACGTCTAATTTCCCTACATTTTGACAAGTTTTTGACATTTGTTTGTCGCCGAGATGAGACTGCGACTAGATTTTGAACGTTTTAAATTACGAGAATTGACCTTCTGATAACGATCAAAATTCAAGTAAATTCAACGCTAAGCAAACAAATGAATAAAGAATTAAAGATATTTACAAACACCTCTAATTTAGACATATATACGTGAATGTCTGTATAAAGCATGTAATTTGCACATATACGACCAAGTGGCATGTCTATAAGAAGTAAACCTATATGCTCAACTGATGTAATCATCATAAAATTATATCGGTAACTGGACACCTGATTACTGACTGGTAACATACATGCAACTTGTACTAATACCAGTAGTTTGGATGTCTGATAAAAATGATGATATATGTGAAGTAAACACGAAAAAATTGCCACACTAACTTGAACCTAATGGCATTGACGTAAAAGTGAATTTGTTGCGTTTTTAAAGTTTAACTGTGGATAGATTTTGATGAAACGGCACGGTACGTGCCTTTCATCAAAATCTCTCCACAGTTTACCCAAAAAAATGAAAATCTCCTCAATCTAAAGATACATTATTATATTTTCTGGGAATGCCATATCTTATTATAAACTTTCATCCAAAAGCTGGAAATTCCTTCCACAGATAAAGCTAAGAACAGAAGGATTATCATAAAGATTGTAGTGTAGTAGTGTGGAGTGAAGTAACGTGGTCTTGTTTACAACCGAGAAAGACAGATTCAATTTACAAGCGTTTTATGCGTGTTATTATCATACCTAACTTAAAGCTATGTTCACGCCAGCAAAATTGTAGACTAATTTAAAACATAGCCTATACTACGCTAATATGATAGACCTGAAGAGTTTCTTTGTATTTTTTATTTGAACGCGCTATTCTCTGGAACTACCAGTATGATTTGAAAAATCTTTGCATTTGATAGCCCAATGCTTGAGGGAGGTTAAGATATATAGATATGATAGGCTTAAGTACTCATCATTTCATCATTCTCCTGCCCTTATCCCAATTTATTTGGGGTCGGCGCAACATGTCTTTTTCTTCCATACTTCTCTATTAGTCGTGATCTCGGTAGTCACCCCCTTTCTAACCATATCATCATTCACACATTCCATCTATCGTTTCTTTGGTTTTCCCCTACTCTTATAGCCATCGACATTCATACTCAAAACTCTCCTCATGACATTTTCCTCATTTCTCCGTAACACATGCCCATACCATTTTCACACAACTTTTCAGTTACCGGTGCCACTTTCAGACTTCCTCTTATGTACTCATTTCTTATTCTCTTATGTACTCATTTCTTATTCTAGATAGGCTTAAGTACTATCAGGAGCAAATAGAAAATTAGTCAGAAATAACTCTTAGCGGAAACGTACAGCGCTGGCGGGGAATGCGATGCTACGCGGTTGGACGGGGGCCGAAGGAGTTTTAGAAAAATGTGGCTGTTTTTTTAGTATATTGTAATCTTACGACCACACTTCCATGCGAACGAAGTCGCGGGCAGAAGCTAGTTTAATGTTGGCAAAAAATAAAAGGCCCGTTTTGAAATTGACAGTTAATAAGCTTCAACTTCAACTAGCTTAAACTTTCTGACTAACAGACCGACTATTTAATTTTGACAATTCAAAAGTGCATGTAAATGGTTTATTTGAAATAAATGATTTGAGTTTGAGTTTTTTGAGTTTAAGGATCAAATTCGCAAAACACGTACCTATTCGTTTGTATGAAACTAACAGGTGTCAAGAACGCATTCTCAAATGTCAAAACGGGCCTTTTATTTTTTGACAACTTTAATATATAACTACTATTCTAACTCAGCCTGCGGTCAAACTGTATAAAAGTAACTGTCCCATAATTATGTCTAACAAGATGATACGTTAGTCAAGTACTTTGGGCTTACGCTAGCTAGTAAAGTTTATACCTAGGTTTATGAGCACTTCAGGTATCAGTCTTGTTTTACGATGACCTGAATATGAAACTAATTTGCAGGTGATTATAGAATAATAGGTAACTGTTGTCAGCCGTTTCACTCGCATTCTAGGGAAACTTCTTCATATTTCCGGATAAAAAATCCGATGATTTTCAATTTTCGTTGTAATTGGTCCTGTGGTTTAAACACCAAGACTTAACAAAAAACAGATACTATCTAGGATTTTCAAAATTAATATTATAAAGAGAAAATGTTTGACTTTTTGTATGTTTGTTTGTTACGCTGGAACGGCTGAACGTATTTTGATGAAATATCTAGTGGAATCATATAATACTTTTTTATCCCGATATTCCCACGGGATTGAGACTTATGCGGTTGGAACCGCGGGCCCAGCTAGAATAATATATAGTTAGGACTTGCCTTCTTGCCTGACATGTTAGGAGGCATTTCGTCATGAGTCACCCACTGTAACAATATTGAAACCAAAGGCAGGACCATAAATGGGAGAACAATAAATCTTATTGACGGCTCTTAAAGTTTCAATTACCTCTATAAGGTAAAGGTACGCATGAAATAAACAATCCGCACATTGAAACTGGTTAAATAGGTGAACATATTTCAATACAATATCGTTTGTCACATAATGCTGAACATTATTCTTTTGTAACTAGACTTAATCAATAGGTATACTTTTTAGGTATGCGTTCTTAATGCGATGCATCCTATTTCTATGGATGCACCAGAGGGGCAATTCTGGGTAGCGGGATCGTCCGAAAGGGTTACCGCTGCCCTGGAACATAAAGGGCTAAGCCAGGAACACAGGTGGGATTTAGTCAGTAAGAATCTGACACTCCCTTCTGCTCCACCCAGAGCGGGAGTAGTCATTTGATGATTTCCCATCCTCAAAAAAGAAAGAAAGAAAAAAAAAGTTTATTTGGAAAAAATAAGGGGCAATTCTCGTAATTTTAAGAACGTTCACAGTCTGATCTCGTCTCAATCTGTCAAAAATACCTCTGGTTTCCGCCGAGAGGAGACTGCGACTAGATTTTGAACATTTTAAATTCGAGAATTGGCCTTCTGATATCCGTGCAGACAAACAACCTTGCCGTGACGAAATATATGTAAAATTACACGGATTGAATATTTGAGATGAGACCGACAAAACTGTAATGATAGTAGGTGATAGAGAAAATTAGTAAGTCCAATTTCAAATAAAGTAAAATAGAGCGGTAGACTAATTGAAAAAGAGTGCAAAAATCAAGTAGTAAGAGGGCGAGCTCCAAATGGCCCAAAAGTTTAAACTTATAATTTCGCAAAATTTTATTTATTTATTTATTCAATAATAACAGCATGTAAACGGACCCTATCAGAATACCAGCGCTGCGGTATTTATTTTTTAAATATCGCAGCATTATACTGATGACTTTTTTGTTTCGCACCGGTCTTTTTATTTTTGGTTTATTTATTTATATATACTTTATTGTACACCACAAACATACAGAACATAAAAAATACATTAAACCCTACAAAAGATATATTTTTATTTCTTTATTTATTAAATAATAACAGCATGTAAACGGACCCCTATCAGAATACCAGCGCTGCGGTATTTATTTTTTAAATATCGCAGCATTATGCTGAGATAGGATAGCGTTTTTGGCCTCGCACAGGTCTTTTTTTGTTTGGTTTGTGTACTTTTTTTGTGTGGGTTGTAATGTAACTTTGTTAGTTTTCAATGCTTGTTTATTACTTTTTGTATTTCCTGTGTGTCCCAAATAAAATATTTTTCTTCCTTTATTCTTTTTCTTTTATAAAGTTTAGTTTATAACGAATGTCGTTGCAGTAACAAAATTATATGTCCATAGGTGATATCGAAACAAACTTTGTACGGCCTACGCACACTCGCACTGTTTCCACAGAGGGAACTAGAAGTTTGTTGCAGTCTAAACAGTATAAACAGACGCAATAAATCTCACACAGCAGAGCCCTTGAACCATACCATAGATTGCATAGTTAACTATAGGTACTTTGAATAGTTCAGTAAATCTTGAAAGACACCGATTAGCCTTAGTTTAGTACAATATTATTGCCAGGTATATATTTATCGTTTTAATTAGCATAACGTCCGCATTCGCGTCTGATAGAATAATCTGTAAGGTATACATATATATTAACGTTAAACGATCATTAAACAACGGTTTAACATTTATTATTTATTGACGATTAGCTTAGCGTCCGTTAGCCGAATGATAAATTCTACAATTAGCAATTCAATAGTTTCATGTTAAAGACGGAAGGCATTTGTAAGTCAATCCAACGGACTAACTCTAAATATAAGTAATCTTTTTGTTAAACAGGTCTGTAGATATCACGCAAATCAATCCATCAAAGTCGACTGAGAATTTCTTGGAAGATCAATTGCACTTATATTACCCGCACAACTTTGCTTTATCACATAGATTGCTGCCTTTAAAACCGCCTTTAATAAACGCTCTTAACATTTTATCTCCTAAACAAATAACCAAGAAACTCGCAATCACTAGAAATTAACTGGCTCAAGATCAGCCGTAACTAAAGCGACGCGAGTGATGTATCGATGCATCAGAACGTCGAACGTCGCCGTTGAACATAGTTACAATGTCGTGACATTCAGGAAACCAGCAAGATAAACAGTTCGGAGATCCTAAGCTACGTCCTCCAGATCGAGTTACAGATTGCCGTGTTGCCGTCTGCCAAGGAATTTGTTACGGCCCGCTCAAGTAGCTGGATCACTTTAACAAGCACCAAACAAGGCGTGAAAACTATAATAAATAACATTTTCGAGGTGTGCCCCTCGAATGGTAAATTAATGGCCTCTGCTTCCAGTCAAGCAGATAAGGATGTGTGGCCACTTTATATTCGTAGAAGCTGAGGCGAGAACGCAAATAATTTATAAGAGACAAATGGTCTAGGAACGACTCGTTAGATTCGCACTGAATTATTCTCGTTATAATGGAAATTTGAAACAGTTATAGGCTGGTTCAAATCTAAATTTGCAGGCTGTCATCAGAAAATTGCCACCAGAATATTAATAAGGAGAAACGATACATAAATAGCCAACTAAATGCACAATTTAGTGCCTACATACTTACTTAATATGTTGTCCTTATTTAAATACGTTCACAAGTCAACGCGTAGGCCGCAAGATAAGTGAGAGAACGACGGTTGGGTGAAGCGAAAGATTTGACTTGTACGATAGGAGCCCTACCCACGCTGGTCTGCGACACAACCGCCACGCCTCGCCAGCCGAGATAACCCACCTTTAATAAGATAAATTGAATTTATCGCGTATTAAATCTACTATTACCGCATGGTTCATGCGTGGTCCACTCATATTATGCCCTTGAGATACGGCTTGCGCTAAACGCACATAGATTTTCCTTAGATTGCTAGCCGATATTACCGGCGCAAGCGCACGAGCATCCCCGCCATTAAACCGACACACAATAACGAGGCTCGCTCTAAAACTTTAAAATCCATATTTCCTAATAAAGTTTCCTAACGCGATAAATTTATCCATATTGACGTTACAAACGCTTACTTTCCTTATAAAGCGCTCACGAAAGTTGGAGAAATTCGCTTGAATTGTATCGTTAAATAGAACAATGCGAACCATTGAAAACGAGTGGGTAAAGATTTACATCTGAACGAGAGGCAGTGGTCTTCATTGTGTGCGGGTTCCCAGCGGCCTCCAGGACGAACGCGGAGACACGACAATATTCTATGCGATATCGAGTATCGATACAGCCGCATCTATGTATGCAAAGGCACGCGCGGTGTACAAGGAACCGATATCCCGATAAGGCGGTACCGATCGTACATTACGCTTATCCAGGCGCTGTTGGTGCGCCTAGCGCCTATACATTTTACTCAGCATCTTCCTATGTAATGAATACCTCGCCGACACGTAATTGGCCAGTGCAACCCTGCTAGAACTCGTAAACGGTCCTATTTGCCTATGTGGATAAATGCGCATGCACGCTACCGGACGGACGGCAAGAATGCCACGGCTGCGTCCAAAACAATGCTCACGATTTCACATTCTGAAATATCTGTTAGATATTAGATGCCTGGCAAACGCCGTCCAAGTTTGCAGTTATTGCTTTTTTGCAGCCAGTGTTCTGCAGTTTTGCAAAAACCAAGTACAATACCTCTCCAGCAAGAAAGCCATTATATCCATAAACAAGGCTACTTCGTACCACCGTATTTTTTGTGTCCATCTTATCTAGCTGTCCATGCCATGTATCTGTTGATCGGCCCGGGAAATGCCCACAAAAGCTGGTCCCGTTCTTAGAGTGCTTGCGGTAATCGCTGTCGGCATCAGTCTCCGTTGCGATCACCGCTCAATTAATCTCTTTTTCTCTCGAATCCATTGTCTTCCCTGTTTATCAGTCTTACATGCCGTTTGTGTGTCACATTAACGGTGAGCGTGATGCAACTCTTCGTGTGACAACGTTAAAACATTTTTTGCAGCGCGTTCGATCATTGTCGTAATTGGATTTTTGTGTTGGTTACCGTTTGTACTCTGAACATCTATTCCGTAAGCGGCGCCAAGCTCTAACCAATGGTTGATGCTCAAAAATACTGTAGTGAATTACGACTGCTATTTTCGTATTTTGCCGGTGTCATGGCTCGTGCTCTTTTGCTTTTTGTTACTGTTTATCGCAGCAACCAGTTCGCTGAAGCATTTAGTTTTGTTTTTAAATAATGGCGTCTTCTCGTACCTTAACGAACGAAAGTTTCTCGCATTCGAGCCCAATAATGGTCGTATATCACCTCACGTATTGTGAGAAAGTATTTTAAGCATAACTCGGAACTTTGCTAGCATTATTTATATGCTGCATAAATTTTATGTTTATGACTTTCCAATATAATTGCACTGTTATCAAAAACAGTGGTAAGTAATACAATATTACGTACATTGGAACAGGCTTTCACTTTCTTAACAAAGTTTTAGGCTAGCTTTAGATTTCTACTATGTAATTGAGGTATTGTTGCATCTGAAGTTTCTCAGAGATAAATAACATATTATTCTTGTGTAACTCTTACACAGAGAATAGCCGTTGTCAGGTGTGTTCCGTCGTTTTGAACAACGGTCATTAGTTGATTCTTCCGCTAACCGCGATACTATGGTGCGAAACTCGTTCTGGGCTTATGCGTAATGGCCGATCAGGCGTATCGGGACCCTTGCACGCACATACGCCGTAAATTACCCATTGAAGACTTGCACAGTGAAACATAGATACCATCGTTTCACGCCTGATAAAATCGTTTTGTGAATATCTCAATTATAAAATTGTTGCATCTTTCGATAAAAAATACTTGGGAACCAAGAAACAGCAGCTGTTACCGAATGCCGCAGTTACTAAAATAATCTTGAGTTTCTTAAACTATATAGCCATAACATATCACATAATCTATATGTATGTAAGCTTATATTTATTTATATAAAACTTCAATTACGTTATGATAATTTTAATGACTCTAATGTTTGCTTCTAAATTAATTATTCGTTTTGTTTTCCACGATGTTATTTGTAGAAAGTTCAGTACTGTCAATATATTAAATTGGCGAAGCGTTCCGATCACGATTAGACCCCGGCGCTCACAGGCCAATCCCTCGATGCAATAAGAAACCGACTTTAATTTCTATCGTGACAGGCCGCGCTATTCCCCTCTTATTAATTGATTAGATCGCTTACAACGTTGCTTAGTTTAAAACAATTGTTAATAAGAATAACAATCGCCAATGTATCGTTGCCTTTATTACCTACTTTGTATGAGTCCTAGAAGCGATCACGTTTTATTAAATTTCCTGCTTCAGTTCAGTTTTCTGCGATGTTTCCTGGTAATGTATCTTATCTTGGCCCGGAGTCATTGAATGGAATATTAAAACCAGTAGCAGATTGGCTACGGCTGATTTTGTATTAGATTATGTTTCCCATAGAGTAAGCGGTCGTGACTCTTTAGGTTGTATATAGTTATTCCTTGTCGGCTGTATTAGGTGTGCTGTAACATGCCAGTAATGGATGCCGATAAAAAGCTTAGAGACTGTGACGGTTATTGATAGTGTTACAATAATAATGTCTATAGTGTTCTTAGAACTTAAGTGAATTATGGTGCATCAGTTTATCGTTTATCTTCTTGTTGCTAACAGCTAATATGCTTGATATATTTGCGTAGAGATATGGCATGTTTGTCGTGTTATTTCTACTGTTTTATCTCCAGAGCTAAGAAAAGGACATTCTTTCCCATCATATTTTCTCGCGGCTGTCAATACGAGTGACGTAAGAGGACGATAAGAGTTTATTTTTCCGACCAATCACACAAATCTGCTTTGATTCAAGAACTGGTACAGCGAGTTCTTTATCCATGTTAATATTGCAAGTTTCTAGTTTGACTCAAAGGGCTTGCCGACCTTCGGTACCCTTAGGGAAACCAGGTTCAGTTTATGTAATGTTATCAGTTCACAGATGGATGTTGCCACCCATCCACTTAAAATAATAACTAAGTCGATGTCCATGAAAATGTATGGGAAGGCGTGAATCCCACGGCTCTGCTGTAGGTACAATATAAAGTGCAAATTCTTGTTCTTAATACCGTCATAACACTTCTACAATAGGGAGGAAACTATTACCTGTATCCGTTATTTCAGTGTTGGATCATATTGAGTTCAATAATGTAACAGTTTTATGTCTTCTAATCGCACTATTAATAATAACTGACACTTGTATTCGCAGATCGGTAAATATAGGCGTCATACACTAAGAATGAGAGTAGGTTTGCAGGCCTTACAAATTACTGTCGCCTGCGGTGGTTCTAAGTGTTGGAGTATTTCAATGAGCAGTCTTTATGCTGTATCATTATGTATTATAAAACTGTTCCTGATTTGCTGCCAGCTGTCTGTAGTTCTGTACGTTCCGGCCATTATCGTAAACGACTGTAGTTATTTTGTGGTTTTCGCACTTGATGCTGTTTTGCCGTATTAGCTCAATTCGTTCAAAACGGGTAGCTTTGGATACCTTAGGGTTGTTAGAGTAGATGAGTTATTTAATGGTAAACTTGCATCTAAAAAAGTCTCTGGGTCTTCTATTCCTTCTATTCTTGAACCAGTGCGGCACCGCGCCGGCAGGACCTATCATGCTGCAGGCTGCGTCCGGCAATCCCGACGACGCAGCTGTACTGTCGAGAAGTTGGAGTCGCGTCACAACACGAACTTCAAGTCGTTCGTGGTGCGTGTTCCGACACATCATCTCGAGAAGTTCCTCAAGGAAGAGTTCTGGCCGAAGGGTGTAGTGTACCGCCGGTTTCGTGGCCGGCTACATGACACCAGTCAGCGAAACACGACGCAGACACTTCGTGTGCGTTAGTTAGTTCTTAGTGTAATTATAATGTTGTATGTATTTATAGCATATTTTTAAGTTATATTAATATTGTATTGTATGTATTTATATGGGCCTTGATGCCTGAAATAAATAAATAAATATTCAGACTCGGAGACATCCTCTCCCTGTGCCTACTAATTGCCTCACTAAAAAACTAACTAGAATCAATTGCTTCGTCGCATCAACAAACAAAGAGCTAGCGTTCATTTAGTCATTAAATAAAAGCTATTTATATTTGTAATGCTCCCTACACTTCGTGAGATCAACTCGAGAATAAGGATTTCGCTGTCTCCTTTTGAATTTAATGGCACCAATTTTATACATGCATACTGTTTTCACCTGTTCACCTACTTTTCATTAAGATGCCATTAATTTCTGATATTTATTGTTAAGTCATCTAAGTGTACCATGAACAAGATGCATTGTTACGTGCTAGGCGTTTAATGCTCTCTTTGAATAACGGCCTCATTAAATAAAGCGGTATCAACCAGAGGCCGCGCTTGAAAAACAAATGCACACTGATAAAGACATCCCGTTCCATTAATCAAACTTGACCTCCGTCAGCTTTTCAAAACGTGAGCTTGAAATATTTACACTTCATACTGATGAGATAATAGGAAAGTTGTAGCCAAAGAAGGTAATAGATCAGTCGGACGTTTTGTTGTTCATGCTCGCGGATGTACAGCTTCATGTAAAACATGATCGGCCCTGAACGACGCACAATAAATCCTATCATATTGCCGTCATTATTGTGATTTATTATTTCATCGTTTCCTTAGACCACGACTATGGAGTTGCGCAGCTTTTCCTTACAATTTCTGGGCTCGTGCTTAGAGTTAACAGAGTCTAGGAAATTGCCCTTTCGCCGGCAATCATTGCGGCTGGCTAATGCGGCGCCGCCTGTTCAAATAACACAGCAGTGGCTTCCGCGTGGCTAAGAGAATTATTTATTTTGAGAAAATTGATAGCTGTGTGCAGTCACTATGGTCATTAACGGGCCAAGCGAACCACAGCTTCTTTAATTCCTTTGCTGAATTTTAGCTATTCTCAATCTTCATCCAAACGTATTTGAAGGGCTTGTGGCTAATAACAGCCGCACGGTTCGATCGATCAGGTTAGGTTACGCTTGCTGCGGTTGGACCCCTCCGTGCCTCGGAAAGCACGTTAAGCCGTTTGCCCCGGCTGTCATTCGTGGTTCTTTGACAGTCGTTGCGGGTCGTCAGGACCGGGTTGTGGAGCTCAGGCATGGACATATACTATGTAAAATACTGGTTTTCAGCTGCAGCCTGAAAGCCGACCCCAATATAGTTGGGAAAAGGCTACGCAAATGATGATGATTCTAGCGTACTATTGAATCTTTTCATTTTTATTTAGTGGTGAGGCGCCTACATGTTTTTCGCCCTGTCTATTATTAGCAAACACCTGTATTAAATTATAGTCCACTGGAACAGAAGTTCTTATTACGTATTCTATTTCTCTGGGAACAGCATGTTGTCTAGATTGTTGTCATGTTTTTGTAAGTTGCGTGTCTGTGCGCGGCATGCTGTTGATCGCAACGTGCGGAGAGCAGATAATGAATGTTCCACATTTTGTTCCACATTCGCGTCCACGAGTTTTATTTAGAACTACGATGCGACTCAAGTTTTCTCAAGTTTTATTCCAATGTCCCTTACCGGCTATCCATTCGCATGTATCAATTACAACTTAATTAAAGCGATTTGCATAGTTAAATAGAAAGTCGCAACAACTATGAGCATTCCCTTAACGTTGCTTTCCATTTTGTCCCTTTTAAAGAAACTCTTGTTGCACGTAGTGGAACGTTGTTCTCCCACAAGTTTTACCTTTAAAAACTCTTTGGTGACTACGTTTAACCTACTTGGCTAGCGTTTTGATGACGCATCGGAATTTTGTACTACATTTGAATAATCGGCCTTCACTGTCTCCTTTGACAAGAAGTTCTGGAAAAACTGTTCTTGTCTCCAAAGACGAGCGATGCGACGAGAAAAAAGTAATCTTTTGTGACTCGGTCGCAGTCGTGACTTCTTAATTTTGTAAACGTTACAAAGTAAATTAATTTCAAGTTTGTATCTATTCATATACCGTATTCAGTTTGTTATCATGTAATGCATTGTTATAAATCCGACCTGTAGTGTAGGTATATAGTATTATGAACTCTACGTAGGTACTGTTTTTTTATATGTTTTTGTCAATTTCTGATGATTCGTTTGTAGTTTTATTTTGATTGTTTTTTGAACGGACGTAGTGGCATTTTTATAGAACTAGAATTTAATGAACTACTGCGTGTAGTCTGCGTTCATCTATACTTAGGCCACACGAATGCGCTACTAACCGCGCACAAAACCTGCCATCAAAGGCGCCAAGCTTAATGCGACCCCATACCATGATTGTGCACTCTGACGCCAATGCTTCGCAAATAGAAATCGTTCGATCACGAACGCTAATGTGTGAAACACTTCCACGACAAAAACGAGCCACTTAAAATAAATTATTGATCCAAAAATAGACAATCTGCGTAACTAATTTAATAACTGAAATTCAATCTGCTTGTGATTTCTACATTTCCTAGAACTTTTATCAGCAACAATACATAAATTCTCCTGATAATAAGGAGCGAAATAGATATAATGAAAGTCTATAAATAGATACTTTATAGGTAGTGAATTTCTCTTCCACATTTCTCGTTTTTCTGAACAAATTGTCGTAGCGACACTATTCAATTTTTGTTTGTAAATCGTCCGCTAAATGATTAAGGCAGTTCCGTTTGCGTGTACAGTTTTGTTTGGTCGGCGGGTGTGACAACAAAGGCAGTGTTACAATAAGCGTTAGCGCCGAAATTGAAAGTGAGCCGGTAAGTGCGCGTGCGTGCGTCGTCCGAGCAACGATCATAAAAGAATAAATACGACAGAAGTGTAAGACCGTTCGAAATTACACACGCACGGATTCGTTGTGCTACGTAATCGAGTTATGTAGTCGAATACAAAAGATTTAATTGCATGACCTCATAGAAAATATGTGCACCTGAGCGTAAAAACAGCAACAAAGATGAAACTGGTAACAATACACATTCAAGTTTATTATAAGAAAGAGACCACGCGAATGCAAGTTACAGGACTTGTTAAGAAGTTCTAACACAGCTTTCTTGTGATGAAGAAAGATAAGGCTTTGTATGACAAGCCGCCTCTTTGAAAAGACATTCATTCATTACAAGACTTACGTGAGTTCGCGATAATGACGCGTAACTACGCACAGCCCTATATGTCTCTGACAACCAGTTTATTCCAAGAATGTGTCGATTAGACTACTGACCGCACTGCTTTATGACATGAGGAACATCTGTCATAGACACAGATTAAAAGATTCGAAACGGAAATAAATTACTGTGATGTGCTTGATTTAAAGACGCCTCCGTTCCAACCATTGGTTATGCGAATGATGAATCTTCACGATTTAGTAGCATCTTAACAAAAATAATGAAAAAATCCGATTCACATGTCGTTCACAGAGGAAATGCTAATTAGCATAAGGATAGATAAAAATCTTAACTTAATAGACTTGGATAGATAAAGTCTTATATAGAAAAACTAGCTGCAGCCAGCAAACGCGTTAGGAGAACTTCTTTGTATGCAAAAAACTTCTTAACGGTTAGGGTTAACAAAAATTTTGCAAAAAAAATTAACTGACTGATGCATTACTGTTAACAGCTATAATAAAATAGCGAAAAAAGCCTGAATATACATTTCATTCATTTAATAACACTAGGAAGTTCTTAGCTCTAATTTTCTATTCAATTTCGTATTCACATCATAGAGTACCTACCGAGAAGTTGCATTTAATTTAATAAATAAACAATATGAACGTGTAAGAAGCCACAGAACATAAAAGTAGAAAGGCCACAGAGAAAGGGCCCAACAAAATGGTTGAATACTGTTTTACATTACCACAAATACGTTACAAATTATCGATGGAATTTGATTATTCATACGATTTCATCTATAATTTCGTGTCTAAATTATAGACTTGAATCAATTTAAGGCCTAACATTATATTCTTTCTTTTTTATTGTTTTGTCGAAGAGCTTTTATTTGGAACAATTCGATTGTGGTAGGTGCTTTTGAAGAATAAAGCGAGATATTTTAACATCTTGACGAACTTGAACTAATGCATGTTCTATAGCAACAAAGATTTCCAAAACGCAGTCCCATAATACACGCACAAAAGTAAAAAAACCGTTGAAGAAATTTAATTTCACAAGTAGTGGCACGTTTGGGTAAATCGTTAAGAACATAATGGGACATAACTCTTTCAAATACATTTCCTACAACCATAATAAAGATCTAACAGCCATTATCCGCCCATTCATCGTCATTAAAACGTGAACTTCTATGTGTTTACTCGAACGTTTAGGATTAAGCTCTTATAAAACCAAGCCATTTCAATTTCACACACGATTCATTACTCAAAAGCGGCGACTGTCTAACGTTCTGTTCGTTTTTGAACAGAAGTGCGCACGCGACTGTAAGTCGAACTTTCTTCCGCGCGTTCGGACAGCAGCTGACAAATTGCTTTATAATGATAGCTAATTGATGATCGTTTTAGGCTGATTTGTGCGGTTTCATGTTTCTATTTTTACAAGACTTTGATTGAGGAATGATTCATCGGTAAATGCAAGCTCACTAATTTACAACCTTTTTGGTGAGCTTAGATCTGACATGCGATAAACGGATTATACAAATTGGAGATGAAAGATAAGTAGTGTTAATCAATGATAATTATGACACTACTAATAATCTGTTACGTCTTACACTCAAAGAAATACACATTAACATTTAAACTCGATACAATGATGGAGATCTATTAAGACAAATGGTAATGGACTCCAATCAAAACTCTTTGTTAGAAAGTTATTTCGACGATAGCGTGTAGATAAACACTTTAAAATAATAGTGACGCTTCCGGGTTTTCAATTTAACATTCCTCATTCATTTTTATAGTCAAGACATCTGCAATGTAGTCGACAATAATAACACACATTATCATATATTGGATCGGTTCTATCAATTACTACTCGTTAAACTGAATCCAAATTGTTCACGTAAGAGACGTTTAAATCTAATTCTATTTGTCATTCTGTTTCGCCAATTATTGTTTGGACTGAGAATAGTATTGGTGAACTTTAGAAAGCTGTGTGTAATTAACTAATAAAGCCTCTAACAGAAACTATTGTTACTGTATGAGTCGTCAAATCTTAAATTTCAATTTGGTTACTATCAAAATCAAAAGCAGTGATATTTCTAATTTGATCTTCTGTCATTTTGTTACGTTCGTCTAAGAATGCGTCTAATGCGTAATAGTCGTTATCCCTTTATGTAATACTGAGTGAAACTGATTGCTCATTGTGAGTGGAGTTATTACCATCACTGGAGCTTGTGGGAACTCGTTAGGAGCTACCCCGAGCACTGAACCCTTGCACCCGTTTTTCTACGCAAGTCTTGTGTGACTGCTTTTTGTCTCTATTAATTTTACTACAACACTCCATCTTTGCGAGTAGTCGCCGTATTTTGTGTTTTATTAACAATTTCTGCACTCGTTTTTGCGATATTAGTTGCAAGATTGCTAATAGGAAAATCTTTGTGGTTATGAATAAGCAAGTGGAGTTCTCGACCTCGGACTTGATTTATATTTACAAGATCTGTATCTGTGTTCAATTGAAGTTGATGATCGTTGACCTACCGTCTCAGTGTTCACCTCTGCTACCCTTCGGAAGCAATACTTCTTACATTGTAGATTACAATCTAAGTGAAAGGCTGTTATTTTGAATCTCGGATACATTTACTAGAAATGGCCGATTTCTGTCGAAGATACGTGTATGCAATTTATTAGCGGGAATATTTCTCTTCAGATAAGTATCGTTTTCAATTGATCTTGAGTTTTGACAGGTGCTTGTCGTACAATAGAAGTAGCAATGCTCGCCCCTAACCTTAACCGTACAATTTGGCACAACAATAAGACCACTGTTTCAAATCATAATCGAGTACCAAGATCTAAAGTAATGAACTGAGTTGTTTCAAAGTTTTATATTTGGTAGATATCTGATCTAAATTTTAAATTCACAGATCTTGAAAGCAATGTTCGCAGCAATTATAGAATGCCACGGTACGTAACTTTGACTGTAGAAAATCAAAATGTCTTGCGTTACTGGTTCATTGATTTCATCGATTAACAACACTTTTTAAAGCTTTTGCGTAAGCCAAATTAGCAATTCTTGATTTAAATTAAATAAATGATAGTAATTACAATTCTACTTAATTAAATTAGCAGGTGCATTTTGTAGGATTTAATTAACGTTTTATTTTTAATCGATAATAGCTACTTATTAAAAGGTTGCGTAGCCAGGTTTTAAAAGTAGTTGACGTTATTCAATACATACGTTTGTAATGAGAAATACGATTTATAGTCATTGATAAGTCGATAACTCAGGGGAGCCAACCACCGAGGTGGCGGCGCGTAGTGTTCCACGCGCGCCCCTTTTAGACGTCGCGTGGGGATTCAAACACCTCCCCCCCCCTTGACCCGAGGAGGCCCGCGATGGCGATGGCGGTCCGGCACCAGTCGGGGGTTGCGGAAGGATCGTACGTTCCCGCGACCGTCGGCGTAGGTGTGAGATGGAACACCGGGGTGGTTTTTAGTCAGTAAGAATCTGACAGAGCCCGTCGCCCGCCCCAGGGCGGCGGACATCCATGAGGATTTTCCACCCCGGAAAAAAAAAAGAAAAAAGGGCAGCCAACCAACCAATACAATTAACTTCTGTTATGTATCAGTTAAAAAAGGTGTTCATACAGAATTCGTACTCTTACCAATTTACCGGTACATTAGCGCCGGTTACTCGATCGGTAATTATCATTAGGTTACCGTTCGTCGACTCGGATTTCAATTGTTGATTGTGTCACTTTTACCTTTAGTACTTTTTGGGCTGAACTTTGGTAATGAATAATTTGGGAACTGTATTAACATTAATTTTGGAAACAACAACTTCAGATACATAATAAGGAAGATTTCATGTTTTTAAAATAAGTAATTAGATTTGAAAAGTAAATGGTAAATTATTAAAAAAAATTGACGATTAAAGGTCCGGAGAAATACGAATGACCTAGAAAATCATGTCCTACAAGACTAGGCAGCTAATCTGAGCGTCATTTCATTTTTTTCCGCGCAAAACTGTCCACTTTAAACAATGCGGCTTTATCGATACCGCAAACACCTTTTTGCGAACTTTCTTATTTTATTTAGAGTTATTGTCGCATCTAAAATCGTAGTTTCTTTTTAATGATTATATTGGACGCAAGCACGCAGCAAAAGAAAACTATAACAAAAGTGAGCTGAAGCTGTACTATCAATATAAAAATCTCGACGCCTACCGCGCGTTGGAACCTCTTAACAACGTGCTTAATGAACTGCCACTTCTAGATAAATGTATGTTTTCATAAGATTATATATTATACTTGCCATATTCAAGTAAATCATGCAATTAGAACGTTTAAAGTCGTGCAAGCTAAGAAACTAATAAACATATCTAGAATCAAATTAGTTTAATTCCAAATCAAATTATCTGAAGAGCTCACAATAAATTCTGCGTAATTGGCAATGTAAACGTAGAAATCGTACGTCAGAGAGGAAAGTCCCTCATTCGCGATTCAATCTAGCTCAATCTTTATTCGATCATGTGTCAGTAGGCTGAGGTTCTCACATACATATTTATGGGTATTATCTATAGATGTAAGTTGCAAGTAAGGTACGAAAACTATCCTGTCATCAAATCAGCATCGGCTCTCTGCCAGTGGTCGTTACCCGGCAATTTTCTACGTGCCATGCATCATATTCGCGGGTTAATCGTAGGTTGCTTGTTTCCAGCATAGTATGTAGGTTGCAGCACATTGTAGGTCAATGGAACGCGGCACGCGCTGCGCTTTCCTGCAGTTGTCTTATGCAGATGAGAATTATTTATTAACCCCGCGAGTTTTAGTTACCATGTTATTAGCTGCTGCAAGATGTTTACGATTAGTTAATAAGGCTTCACTTTCAGATTTCTGGGTAACGAAATTAACAGTTTTTGTAATGGCGAAATCTGTCGTGTCTTGGATTTTAAACGCAGCTCACATGCGAATATTTATAACTTTTAAAATGTATATCGTTACTCATTTAACAGCACATATCCTAATGCAATTAAAGAAGGCTATAAGTTTTTAATGGAAAAGAAAATTAATATCTTAATTACATATGTCGTAAAATCCCATTTAATTACTAACTAATTTCTCTCGACAAGAATTTTCCAATATTCATTAAGTACTACATTTTTACTGTTGCTGCAATAAGATAGTTTTCATAGTTGAATCTTAGATAAATTAGATAGATATACTTAGATATTTTGTGAAATTTCCAACAGTGGTATAACAATTTATCTTCACTGATCTTAAAGATTTACCTAAAAAGGCCGCAGTCTCCCAGGTGATATAAACTTTGAACAATGCGAATGGTAGAAAAATCTGAACCGAATCCAATTGTACACTTCCGTTCCCAGACATTTCTAGACCAATCGAAGAAACAATAAAAGGAAAGCTTGTAATTATCAGCTCGGTTGCCCATTACACGTTGCTGCAATTTCTTCCGAAAACAAGGGGCGTTATCCAACCAAATCGTGCCTATATCAAAAGATGATTTGTTCAATAGCCTACTTGCATTCCAATTTCCATTCCAAAAAAAAAACAAATTCCAATGCCTTTGCAATTCATTGAAGCGATTAAGCTACGTTTACACGTCCCCGGTAAACGTCTACGAGTATTGTTTTCTCATTTAGTAACTTTGAATCATTACGTTCAGGGCAATCCAATTTGCTATCGAATGATCGCTTGAACGATTTACTTTCTTCTTGTTGAGCTTTAATCTGATCTCCGAGATGCTTATCGCTGGTAATCGCTTCAAAAATGTTGGCTTGTTGACCCTTATGGTGTTATAGCGGTAATGCTATTGTTTATCACGATGTAGGTAAAGTTCAGGTGCCTCGGTAATTTTACATTTTTTTTGTAGCTCCAAAAATGTTTCTTCTCTTAAATATCTTCCGGAATATTGTACAAATCAACAAATACTATTGGTAAAAACTTTTACGGTTCAGTTGACATGAGCTGCACATCGGAGGCACCTGTTAGCACATCTGGGTCAGTTTTTGTTCATCGTTTTCACTATTCAAACAAACGCTGATCTACGTCACTTAAGTTCTTGAGCAGAAACGTCTTCATGTTTAATAATCTGAGAAGCGAAAATGTCATTCCGGTCATGTAATATTTGGAACAATTGTGCATTTATCATAAGTTAATTTCGCTTTTAAGTGTTGTAATGTTTAATTTTATCGTTGTTGTTTGTTAATTTATTTTAATGGTAGTGAATGAAAGTGTTTCTATTACGTTTTTCTTTATTCATGAACACATTATGTTTTTTGTTTCTCTCTTTGTTATAGCGTAAAGTATGGATTAGAGTAGTGGTTACAAATTTCGCACATCATTTTGCCGTTTCTTCTTATGTTTGTAACGTTGCGTGGCTTAGTTGGGCGTGACGCACCGTTTTGTCGGCTGCTCTTGCCGATACGGTCTACATGCGCTTGAGCATCCGTCGACTAACCCCTGGTTTCGGCTTCAAGTTTTCTTCTTCCATGGGGAAAGCTATCGATGTCTTGTCTGTAATATATATCAAATGATCGTACTTTCTTTTACTTACTTGCATTAACTTTGTGTTAAACTATGTAGATAATTAATTGCCTACAAAGCATGTAACCACACATGTGTGAAAGCGTTGATTAACAACAATTATAAAAGCTAATTAGGTATTACATCACAATTGTTTTTGTTCGTAAATATTCTTTTATATTTTTATGTATAAATTCAGTTAAGTTTTTCAATTGTGTTCCCACGAGCTATTGAATATTCAATTGTGAATGGATATCATGGAATGCTCTTACATCAGTAATAATTATTTAAATTGTGTACAATAATACTGTCGGCAACCTTTCGTTTTTCCATGAAGAACATTACAAATTACTATGTTATCAAGATCGTATTCTTAAATAACTAATTGTTTAATGTTTTGTTTAGGTAATTATTCTAAGCGCTTCCGGATAATTCGCTCAGTATAATGCAAAAAGACGTAACACAATCAGATTTTATAATCCAAAGATGGTTCTCTCATTCCTTTTTATTTCAAAGATTTTCTCAACGAACTATAGTTTGATGGAGTTCAGAAAACAGAGAACCAAGAAGCAGTAGAGACACTATGGTTGTCGTTTATAATATACTACAAATGATAATAGTGCCATTGAGAAGGAGCAGTGTGTAATGCAGAGTACGATGCAGCTCTTGTAGCTAGAAAATCTTAAACTTAAATCACAACATTTGGTTGTATGACAATAGTCTAATCTAACTACTTCATCTGATTTTATTTCAGTAACTGTAAACTCAGTCTACACGTCGTAGTTAATGTCTTCTCGACGTCACGTTCCAATATTAATAAATTCAACTTTATCGAGTTCATTTTCTTTCGTAACAATAGTTACGTCTTTGGATTAAGCGGTACTCAAAACGGTATTACAGTTAGCGATGCAATTGAATCGTTCACCGAAGTGGGATCTACAGGCACGACCACAGCCCAGTTCCGAGTGAAATGCAAGGTCGGGAACCGCTAAGTTATTGTGTTTATAAACTTTTTGTCATGCATCTCACCGAGTTGTATTGTTACAAACAACTGAACTGCTCCATTGAGACAGATATGCCGTGCGATACTCGACTCGGAAACGCTCCTTTTTTCATCATCTTCCGTGATGGTTGACGTCGAACGCCCCACTTATTCTGACGCAAATATGTGTTGCACCAGCGATTAACCACGATATGCATCAGTATGTAACTCTAATTAGATTCTTGTTAATATTCATCTTTCATTGCAGGCAATAATACATTCTAATTACAACACTGAATATTTGCTCTTGGGAAATTATAAATCTGTCGCTAGTGAATTGTGACGCGAATTCTTTGCTTCAGTAAGTTTCCCTAGGGTTTTAAGTGTACTTTAAGTTCGAGTCTCCATCAATAGCTTGGCATCGGGCTGCACGGTTCATGACGACGACTTTGCGAAGTGGCTGTGGTTTGCTTTAAATCCGAAGTGGAAATGAGCTAGCAGTTAGTGTCCGTATTCCCTCCTGGCTGAAACCGCAAATCGTCGAGAGGAGACGGGGCTTTATAGTCGCATTTTGTAATAGCTCTGAGTTTCCGCCGCGGATGGTTGATGTCCTCACCTGTCGCATGCCGTTACAACTTCACGAATAAGTTTATCGTGCAATATTACGGTCGGTAAACTTATTTGAGTAATATCTACATAAGCAGAGACACTTGCATGCTCGTTTTGCGAAGGGCCTTGTTCATGTTAAGCATTTTACGCGTGAATATCTCATATTGTCGTAAAGCACACCTTCCGTAGCTTGGTGTTTGCATTCCGTATTAGGACACTTAGCAGACTTTAAATACCCATTGTATGTAAATTCTAAGTAAACATCGTTGTTAAGCCACTATATTTTCACATCAAACTGTTTACTTGAAATTATAGTTATTTGATGGTATCTTACATGTTTGTCTACCCTTTATTTTCTTAACAATTCTCATACTCTTATTCAATTCAATTTATTATCTCTCTTATCTTTAAGGAATCAACTTGGGTGATAATGTCTCAATTACGGCGTTCCTTAGGTCTATAAACTCATTAGCAAATTGTTTTATTATCATAACTATAATATAACAATTTTATTATTATGTAATATTACTTCTATCTCAATTACATCCACATCAACTTCCAAGTTTTACGTTCGTTTAATTCATTTTGATATCAACGCAAATGGGATTACTATTTTAACAGGAAGCGTTTATGACGGATATTAATAAAGTTTATTCCACAGATTAAGTTCTAATTCAGAACTTGATTGCGGCAATTCTTCACGTTACAGTTAGTTTACTTTATTATATGAAAATACTGTAATATGCCTTTGATTAATTATTTTAAGTATGATTGAACTTGGTCACGTAATTCCTTCTGTTTCTACGGTACGAGTAGAACAGCCCGTATTTAATTTCATGAATTACACAATGATATTTATAATTATGCTACAGACCGGTTAGGTATCCCATAGGATATAACACCGTACACAAAATACGCGGTTAGACGTGGAGTTGCGAACACCAGCCCGTCTAAAACAAATTTTTTGAAGAAACAAAGACGTGGTACCTGTGATGATATTTAAAGAAGATATGCTGCCAAATGAACTGACGTTTAATGCCATCTAAAAAGTACCTTCAAGTATAACAAATAACATAGAAGGACCTTTAAGCAACCACTTGAATGCAACCAGTTCCGTCTAGTTGCTAACATATTCCCCATACCGCCTGTTAGTATAACGACCGGATTTATATGGAGTTGAATTAACCGCCCATGTCGTTCTCGAGTCTTCACTATTGATGTAGATTTATGATGCAACTGATTGGAAATTCGCCACAACTCATTGTAAATGTTGTGCATTGAAGAATATGTTAAAAGCTTTGCGAATTGCGTGGTGAATGGGTCGTTATGTCCTGTTAAAACGATGTTAGAAATCTTTCTTTTTTCTTCTTTACTGCATTTATGAATATGGACGCTTTTGTGTATGGTGCTGGCGTACGAAGAGAAGTTATCGCAATAATTAAATCAATCAATATCAACGTTCATGGTCTCCAAGAACAAACTTAAATGAGTAGAAATCGTGATAATATTTATCAAAACTAATTTATTTTAACTATGTACTAGCAGTGCCCTTTTACGTCACAGGAATTTTCAAAGTCGATGTTAATTTGTTTGAATTATTATTATAATAAGGGACGACACTAAAAATAATTGGGTGACATTAGTTTTAGGTACAATGTCCCAAAGCTATGTCCACAATGACCAACGTAAACACATTTACTGTTTGGCTAACAATTTATCCTACTAATATTATAAACGCGAAAATTTGTATGGATGGATGTTTGTTACTCTTTCACGCCAAAACTACTGAACGGATTTGGATGAAATTTGGCACACAGAATATAACCAGGATTTTTCAGGTTCTTAATAATTAATTACAATGTTGCCTATAAGACTAATAAGCAATTTTAATCTAACTTAATTTATTACGTGATAATTATTTTAAAACTTAGAATAGTATTTATTGTACTTTATACAAGTCCGTTCCACTTTCTTAAGAGTCTGATATAATGATATAAGCACTTTGTTCATGTGTTATTATGTGTGTCATTGGCACTATTATTTCTACACTTTTTACACTACACTAACTCAAAAGGTTTTGTTCGTTTTAGTCTTCGCACTATATTTGTTTGGTCTAACAGCTGAATTGCCTCGATGTTCACATGTTGGTGGAGTCGGTGTTCATGCGCCTCAGCAAATTTTTGGATTATGTCGGTGACGGGTTCCATTTTTAAGTTACAATGGAGGTCGTCATTTCTTATATACCAAGGCGCATTAACAATACTCCTGAGTACCTTATTCTGGAATGTTTGTATAATTTTGATGTTGGTCGGCTTAGTACAGCCCCATAGTTGGATGCCATATGTCCATATCGGCATAAGGATATGCTTATGTAATAAAATTTTGTTATGTATCAATAGGCAGGAATTCCGTCCAATCAACCAATGTCAACATGTTTTTAAAACGCATGTCTAGTTCCTGCCTTTTCTTTTTGACGTGCGCTTTCCAGCGCAGTTTCGCGTCGAGCGTTATGCCAAGGTATTTGGCTGTATTTGCGTATGGCACTTGTTGACCAATTATGAAGATTGGGTGGTAATCACAATTCCTGTTGGTGAATTCAATGTGAAATGACTTCGATTCATTTAATTTGATTCTCTAATTCTGTGCCCAGTCATGAACTTTATTTACAGCGACTTGTACCTTTTTTATTGCTTCCGTATGGTATGACCCTGTACCCATAATGGCAGTGTCGTCCGCAAAGGTTGCAACCAGGATTAACACATAAGATACCTTTCATCCCTATATTCCCACGGGATCGAAACTTATGCGGATGAAACCGCGGGGCGCAGCTAGTATGTCATATTTTCTCCCAGAGTTTTATATCATTACATATTATCATTGAAATCAAGAAATTATGTATGAATATTGGTGTCTACATAACAAACTCATACGAGTACTGAATGCAACAGAAATTCACTGCTACGTTTTATTTGCAGTAAATAAGTACATAATTCACCCAGCGATTGAATATAATATCGTTCCTATGATTTTCCAATCCGTCTGAGGTCACTATGAAAAGTCACCAGTCCCGATGGTTGGGTTGTATAATTTCACGGTGCCGCGTGAACTTCGCCTAACGGACTCTTCTCTCGGAGTACTATAACCCCATGACATAGTTATATCGGATACTTCGTCAAATTGATTCTAGACTGACTCATCTAGCGTGCCCTAAGGTCTGACTTTGACCTAACTGACTGGAAAATGATTGCTGAACTTTATTTGCGGTCACGTTCACATAACAATATTAACGTTATCTGACTTCTCATCACGAAAACTTTCGCTGTGAACTAGATGTGATTCAAATAAGACCATTTAATTTGTCCGTACCGTAAGCGTAAGCAATGTGCCTGGACTTCTGGCTCAGTTAAAACGATAGATCTCGGCATTTGGTAGGTACTACAGTCGACCGTAACATCCTAATGAAACTGGCATGTCCTAGAACCAAATATTCGAAGACATGTGACATCTATCAACCCGCACTGGGCGTGCGTGGTGGATTTCGGTCCACTCTCTCTCACCGAGAGAAGGCCTGCGTCCCAGCAGTGGGAACATTATAGGATTATCTATAGAAGACAGATTTTTTCTCTCATCGCCTTTTTACAGAAATCTTTTCCTCTCAGGTTTGCGGTACGTATTTAACCTCCTTCTTTATCTTAGCTTTTCGCAAGCTCCGGTTTTCTTCGGGCCGCGTTCTCATTAGCGAACTAAAGACCAGTTTCTTAATCCCTGACACGCGAGCCTCGTGTTCTACGAGAACCAACTGCCGTGTGACCTTCGCAACATTCAGAAACTGGGTTTTCGCATTATGATGTTATCAGTATACCAATGGATGTTGCCACTTGCTCACCAGATAGTATCATCTGACGCCTTAAACGTGTAGGGTGGTCTATCAGAGGTTAAGGAGGCTCGACAGCTAGGAATACTAAGGCATATAATATACAAAATAAAATGTATTAAACATGAATATTTCTTCGTGTTTGCACAGAGGCTTTCTTAGAATATTTCTCCAGTTTCGTGATCATGTCTTAAGTTCTCGTGACTATAAAATCTAGCTAGGTCTAAATTAAAATGTTTCTGCAAAGATAAACATTATTGTTACGGCGACATTGTCCCACATTTTGTATAAGGTTGTAAATGCACTAGGCTGTTAGTTTACGGCTGTCAATCCGACATTCTGAGGTGTACGTGTAGCTTGTCGGCGCCTGTCGCTGATGAGATGTCAGTAACACACTTACAGCTTAGCAGTTGAAACGCATGGTGTGGCGCCTGCCTAAGCCTTTCAATAAAGTAATTTTCTCAAAGCTCCCTAAGTATATAATGAAGTCGTTATAACATTACCGTAGTGTGTTTGTGATTTATAATTCTCTTGATGGTGTTATATCAACTTGTTGTATAAAGACTTATAATAGGAAGCATAGAGCTTAGTTCTAGGTCTCAAAGGTCAGCATATTGAGTCATTAATAAAGCCCCGGTCATTATAATGCTCTAAATTAACCGCAACAGTTAAGCTTACGGTTTATCGTCATATCTCATGCAATTAACCGACTAACATACATGACGTTGAATGTTTAATTAACGTTTAATTTCTCAATATGTTTCAGGATTTATTAATTGGTCACACCATGTTTATTATGGTTTATTTTATTTTATTAATTTTGGAAAACTTACAGCTTATACATTCTCTTAAAACATTCATGTAGTCAGAAGTAATATGTAGAAGAAAGACAATTACAAGTTTCCACTTATATAAACTTATGTGTAAGATAGACAAAACGGTACAAACAGCGCGAGAGTTAAACATAGAGATAACTGAAGAGAACTAACAAAGATAAAATACATCACACAACAAAGTTACACTTCAAAGAAAAAGTTACTTAACATTTTTTTTAACTTCTGGACACTATTTGTGAATAAATCAAGCTCAACATCCCGGCACACCATATTGAACATTCGACATGCTCTTAAGATATATGTATTTTGCTTATAGACAGTTCTCACAATAGGTACATGAAGGAGATGAGGTCTCCGAAGGAACACAGACGGTACATGAAGTCCAATCTTGGCCACGGACATCAGAGGACACGTTCATTACACTAAATAGGAAAGCAAGATCTGCAATTTTTCTTCACTCGTGTAGAGGAAGAATATGAAATTACTTACACCGACTAGTATAGTCTGGAAGATAAGTATTTGAACGATATTTAGTGTACCTTAAAAATCGCCTTTGTACAATGTTTATATTAATCGCCTTGAAGGTTCAAGGCGATTAATATATACATTGTAATTTGGATTCCAAATTTGACATGCATATTCGAGATGGCTACGGACAAAAGCATAGTATAGAATTTTCATGGTTTTACATTCTTAAACTCAGAGGAGACTAAAAATAAAACCCAACGCTTTAGAAGCCTTGTTGACTATATTCTCAATGTGCGCATCAACCAAAAGCTTTGAGTCAAAAAAGTATAAGTACGAGGTACCTTGTAGTGACACAGTTTTCCATTACATTTTATTTTATTAACCAGCTCTGAAAACATTTTCATATCTCCCTTATTTCATTTGTCTAATCTGTTCATTAAGTTGAACAAAATATGCAATGAATTGTCTTTATTAGCAATAAGCTACCAATTATCTATATTGATGAAAATTACGCCTATGGCTATACATAAATTAATCCTTCGCTAATGGCAGTTGTTGCAGCTAGAATTTATGTTACGTTACTTTATACTCCTGTACCTATAAATGGTCTATTAATGGAAGTAGAAGGAATACTATTATCATTTATAGCGTTGTGCAAAATAGATTCTATTTGCAATTGCATATAGTACATTTTTCTACGCACTATTTGCACGGTACTCCTCAACATTTTCTCTGCTAATTGCGAAACATTGGTACAATCGTCAAGTGATACTCATACGCTCACGGTTCGTGACTAGCGCATTAACACAACGCTGACCCCCGGCGCTTCTCACGCCATTGACTCCTTTCTGGGTTGAAAACCTACTGCTCACCATCGGTAACTGTGCTTGCGATGCACTTCCTACAAACTCAAATAACCTGTCAAATGCCCATCGTTTTTCACTCAAGTGGAGCTCGCTGAGGGCGACAACGAAGTAATGAACTGCAAATAATTTGCCTACCTTTTATGGCTTTAATCCTTCAAGATTTATTACCCTCATGCCCATATTATTCGTTTACCGTTCCTGCATAGTCGTGAATTGAATGTACCTTAGGAACAAATGTCAGAATAGAATAAGCCTTGTTTACTGCCGCTAGAAAACTGGCTGTTAATAAATTGAAATCTGATTAACACTTTAATGGCCTAGGACTTGGCAAGCAAGACGATTATGTGTATAGATATTTACGTCGCTATGAAATGCCATGGTTAGCCCGGGCTTGCTTCCGTCATAATATTTGAAGTACAACCCTGACCGTTGGACATTATCACCCATTTTCAACGAATCATTGAGGTTTGAATTCGCTTGCGGTAAGACCGACAAAGCCGATCAATCTCTTTAGAAAGCTGTATTGTACGAAGGTTGTAACGTTCCGTGAAGTTTCCGTGAAAGAACCACAAAAGATAGATTCTTTAGGGCACAGCCACTCGATTTTGGTCGAATAACAGTTTGTTCGATGCTAGAAATGTGTTGGCTCTAATACCTATTTTGAAGCAAATGGCACTGAAGGCCGTTTTTCCCTAATAAATCGTGTTGTCATTGATAACAAAAACGTCTAACTGGACGTCGACGTTGGCTTGGTACGTGATTTTCAATTATTTTGTCATGTTGGCATGAGTTGAGCTTTCGTTCTCTCTTTCGTTCGATGTGTGGAATTTGGAAGGTCATCCTAAAAAGCTCACTTTTTACAATGACGTCAGCAATTTGTAATTGGCTGGCTACCGTGCACGAGTACCGAAATTTGACAACAACATAACAGAGAGACAAAATGACAGACAAAGCCGTAAATCTGGAATGAACGGTACTTTCGATATTGAATTAGAACAAGTTCTTCCTTTTTTAGGAGTGTCGCGTAACTTATTTCACCGTATCGGAGGGGACACGGCTAATTCCATCTGTCTTGTGTTTTTTTACTAAAGTTTCAATTAAATAGACGACGTGTTTCCGGTTCGTCGGTCATTTATGTTGCAGCGCCTTTTCTTGCCCGGGGCCCTTCGGCTATACAATATGAACCCAAATTGCCCATCGATGATCTCTCGACGGCTATTGTGCCGCCTCCGTGGAATTTGTATCTAACGGGAGATATCTTGCACTCGACTGTGGCTTAAATGTGCGTGAGATGCATTTCGCTATGCCGTCAACTTATGGTTCGAGTACTGATACTCTTAGATCTTATAATAGCCACCCAATCGTCTTCAAATTGACACAAAAGGTTAAGTCAGATGTCCAGGAAGTTGGGCTGCTACAACTTTCTAGCCTTCCCTTAGATGGTACGGATAAAACAGTCGTATTTTATTACGGCATATCTTTTCTAAAAAGGAACATTAGTAACTGTTCTCCGGTAAGCATAAAACATGTTACGGTGACGGTTTGTGTACGTGATTGACATAAATTGCGAATAGTTTCTCATGTCGATGTCGCTGCGAAGATACTAATGCCCACGACCTGAAATGTGTCGAACGGTAACTAATTTAATCATGGTGTCGGACTTTGAAATTCTAGACTTCATTCCCAGATCGGAAAATTGTAATTTAAACATTATGGTAGAAAAAGTTAGGTAGAAAATACATAGAACGATGTTATAATGATTCACTGTCAGTAGAAATAATCTCACCAATCAATAATGTGCATGTCAACTCTGTGATATGATGATAAACAATTTATCTATAAGAGTACATCTATGCCCAACTGATGCATTGCTATGTCCCCACTCACCTAGTAACACCAAATGATAAGTGCAATCAACATATTCTACGCACTGAGAATCACACAGACAGATTGCACTCTCGAATTCATAATCACTCGAATAGTCAACGATAATTAACGTCTCGCCAGAACAGTCATTATAACGTTAGGAGAATATCTTTATTGACAGCTCAAAAGCGAGCACAAAGGCCACGAGAAAGCTACCATTGTGGCAAACCACATCGATGACTTACACAATGCTACTGACGACGCCTAATAACCCATCTGTGACTTTACAACCAGCAACTCATTTATGAAAATGAAAAATCCGTTTCAATGACCTCAACTCTCCCTTATTGTTGTTCGGTTAGAGGTTGCTCGTGTACAATAGCGGCTCAGGTTATCAGACCGGATGATGAGGCCTTCAGATTCTATTGCTTTCACCCATTACGTAGCCTTTTGTGTATGCCTTTATGTCTTGGAACCGTCGATAAGTTGTTACGTAATCGTGTACTAATTGGTTTCAAATTCATTTTTCATCCGTAATAAGGGAGTCAAGTGTTCGCCTGTTGAACTTTCTCCCCCTTGTAAGGCTTTAATAACGCTCAGATTCCCGCTAGGATAGTTTGAACTCGGGGTTAATTACGGTTGGTCGTGGCTGGTGCTGACGCTTTTTTGCCGACTACGGTCAAAGAATTTAAACGAAAGGGTAGAGTGTCTATTTACATAGCTACACGTATAGCGTCTTGTATTGAGTTTTTTTTTTTAAATTTAAATAGTAAATACGAAAACATGCATCGCATGTTAGCTATTGCCTCGTAAATCTTTCTACATCTTCTTTTAAGTCACGAAACTCTAAGCCATTTAAAAATTCAACAACTTCCGCGCACGGTTTGGTTTGTTAAGCAAATTAACAGTTCTTTCACGGTGTCGATTATTCTGAAATTGGAGCATAATCTGGGAATTTAATAACTTTTAAATTGCTCGTCGCGAATGGTGTCATTTTGTACAATTTGCAACGGCCGATAAATACCCGCGGCATCTTGTCCGTCAACTGACATCAACGTAGGTAGCGGCTTACATGGAGTGATGCTTCAGATAAATTGACTCGCTGCAATTTTCTCTATGATGTGTATTTTGAGCAGTTTCATGCTTTTGATATATCGCGCTCGATGACGGACAATTATCATCAATTCACCCACGCTCCATAAAAATAATGCGAACGCAATTAACCGACGATAAGACATATTCTTGATTTATTATATTTATTTTATATCAAGTATTGTACTGTACATTAGTATCTCACGATCGTTACAGTTGGCCCGGTGGGCGTTTGACCTTATTTTCAAGGAATAGTACCTTAAAAGGGACCCATTAGTTCGGAGACATGGAAGTAGACACAATTGTCTATATAAGCTCATTGTTATCGAATTTGGAATAGAACATTCAAGAAACATCTTACATTGCAGGTCATTAAACTGATGTAAATTCTAAAGAGTATTTATTATAATAAATAATAACGTTTATTTATAAAAATGGTGCAGATTTTACAATAACTTATCTTAAAAATTATAGATGACACAGTTGCTCATTTGCCTGAACTAGGTGGAGACCTGTGTTTCAGGCTAGAAAGGTGCTTAGAATTTTAAAATATATAATTAACAAATGAGAAGACTAATATTGGTATTACTTAAAAAACTAATATTACCTTAAAAAACTAACATGTTTTATTTACAGACAACGAGTAAATCCTCAGTTTCACTGTATGATATGCTAAGTATTAGTAGTATCCTGCTTTATAGAGCGCCCCGCCTTGACGTATTCGTTATGCGAACGTTGCATTACACGTAACATAAACGTTTGAGACAGGAAGCAATTGAACGCATCCTATCGGCATATGCAAAATGCTACAAATTATTCCGCTACAACAATTTTCTACACGCATCTCTATATCACGAAACGTTGACTGTTGACTGTTTGCGAGGAAACTTATATACGACCCGAGTTGTATTGATCAGATAAGAAATCACATCGGATTAGATTAATCGAAGGGGCGTAGATTCTGCGCTGCGTGAGCGGCGAACGGAGAAAGGCTTCCCATAGTCTCCCCGATTTGTCTATCCCAGCTGTTCAAGATAGTGGCGTGCTGATATACCCATAGCTGTTCTTTCTTGTCGGCAGTGAGTAACAAAAGTCCTTTAATGGCTTTGTCGGTGAAATGCTCGAAGAAAGCGAAGATATCTAGCAAGTTAGTATTCTGCAGACAGAGCTAGAGTAGGAAATCCGAAATGCTTAATTCAAGAAGCTTACGGATGCAAGTGAATCTCAGTCTCATGAATGATCGTGAACTTGACCGAGTTTTAAGTAAATAAACGCATTAGTAGTCCGAGTCACTTGGCGGCACGAGCCAATGGCACGAGGATTTCGCTTGCCGACGTGAGCTGCATACTCAATTGCTGAGTTAAAGTGATTCGCGAACAACCTTTGCATTCGTTCCGCAATGCAACACACTGGCATGATTAAAGTTTGACCCGCGTCGAAGCAGGGAAATTCTGTCCACTAATACATACGTGCCTGACCAAATGTAGGTTGAAACTTTCGTCCGCTTACAGTCATTCCAACCGCAATCCAAACAAGAGCAGCGGTCACGTTTCCGAGATCGCCACCAATGTCTACCTCCGCCGGATCATTTATACCGATCTGTATTAACAATGTGCGGCGAAAGAAACCGTCTCATTGTATAATTGTTAATCTATTCTGATTTCGCACTCGGCTCGGTTATTATAACTTCTCCAATGACAGCTTCCCACGTCCGTATGCTCCAAATACTGCTAATGACGTTTTCTCCTGCATCGGCTATCACTCACTGCGTTCATTAATTCTTAAGCTTTGATAAATAACCGTAGGTCTAATCAAAATGCATGCCTGCCACGGTAATGCATAGTGCGAATGATAATACAGCCAGTTCGTATAACAGTTCCGAGTTCCGTCAGAAGTGATATCGCCATACTTAGATGACAAGTTATAGTTACAGACGTTAGTGAGAGGTTTCCATTTAAGTACATTGTATCTACTATCCGCTTTTTACTACTGTAGATCTCGCCATTTATCGCCGATGCTATCATTAAACACTCGAAACGAAAAGTGAACTTGTTATTTAACGCCTTTGTGTTTGATTTAGAGGTGTTACTTTCTAAATTTACGTGTAGGGAAATTAATGACGCGTTCATGCTTTTTTGTGTTAGCGGAAGACCGACACAGTCCACTGTTTTGTGTAAGAACTAAACTGAGGTATTAGATCATATTTAAGTCCAGAAGGCCAATTCTCGTAATATAAAACGTTCAAAATTTTGTCGCAGTCTCATCTTCACGGCAAACAAATGTCAAAAACTTGTTAAAAATGTAGGGAAATTAGAGGATTTTTTGACAGATTGTGAACAATCTTAAAATTACGAGAATTGCCCCTCAGATCGTCATTGTTGTTCGACCAACCAAGGTGGATTCAACAGAGAAAAGAAAAAAGTGCATACCGCTAGCTGACACAGTGCTTTATTGAACACAATTCCGTTGACTGGTACGCAACGGTAGGCCTTACCGAGATGGAGATGGCGACGAGTGAACGGGACAGATTAATGCTAATAGTTGACAGAATCTTACCTTGGCGCGTCGCTTCCAGCGGTGAAGGTATGGATGCGTTTACAGCTTTGCAATAAATTATAGCGAATAAATGGAAGTGGACATACGACTTTGTTTTTGTTTGGATATCTATAATTTGAAAATGTTATCACAACTTCTAACCGGTAAATGGACTCCATAAATTAATACTTGAGATTAATACATGAGACATGGATCTGTTTATCTATATACTAAAAATAAAGCTGAAGAGTTTGTTTGTTTGAACGCGCTAATCCCCGGAACTCTCAGTCGGATTTGGAAAATTCTTTTTGAATTTGATAGCCTAATTCTTGAGGAAAGCTTTAGGCTACTTACCATCACGCTAGGATCCTCAGGAGCCGAGCAAAAAAGTCAGAAAGAACGCTAAACGAAATCGAAGTAATGTGCGATGCGACCGGGTGGGTCAGAGGATAAATAAATTTCATGCAGACGATATCGTGAGCAAAAGCTAGTTTTATATAAAATTGGTCACTTGGGTCGGAAAAGTTAGAAAAGAGACTTTTACTTAAAACACTTTATCATTTGGACAAATAGTATTTTTTATATAATTAGCATTAGTTAATGATCCCCTTCTCACAGATAACACGGCGAGCCTTCATGTCGGCTGTCAAGTTAACTCCATCTGACTGATTAAAATCGATCTGACATCAAACCTTTTGATAACATCTATAGTTTTATCAATAAAGTGAATCATTTAGACGGTAAAAGTGTTGTTTCCTGGCATATTTACCTTTGGTTTAATACTTATTACATCGGACGACGCCGACGGTTATGAGCTCTAATGAGTTCTAGAAGTACCTACCTAGTAAAAGGCACGATGGGGTTGACATATCTGTTTTGATAAAACCCCAAAACAAATAAAGAGAAAAAAAGTACCTACTTAATGCAATACATTTATGATGATTATTATTATTATTTTTTCATTTTTATAGTGACATGTATGATTATTATTTTTTCAATTTTATAGCGACATTTATTTAATTTAATGACACAATTTTATGGGATTATCTGTATACTGACTGCATGAATATTATCAATAGTTAATTATAATAAAATATGTACATATTTGCACGCCGAAATTAAAGGCAGAATAAGAGAACAATTCTGTACATTTTGTCAACCTTCTGTACCTTATTTAAGCAAATAAATGATTTTTGTTTTTTTTTTTTGATTTTGATAGGTATCATTAATGCAAAACAAGTCTACTTGTTTTTTAAAGAAAAAATATTAGTATTTTTGTATGTTACGATTTCACGCTCAAACAGCTGAACGGATTTGGATGAAATTTGACACATCGGTAGACCATGACCTGGATCAGGACATAGGATACTTTTTATCTTGATATTCCCAAGGGATCGAGACTTATGCGGGTAAAAGCGTAATGAGCAGCTAGTTTAAAATAAATAAAAATCTCAGACGAAAAAGAATATACCTAGTTAATGCTATGATATAACACAGTGGTTCCCAACCAGTGGTCCGTGGACCACCAGTGGTCCGCAGAAGCCAAAATGTGGTCCGCGAACGATTTTAAATTTAGCGGGCGGTGAGCCGTTGGTCGCCGTGCAGTGAGTGAGAAGAGCGCGGGTGGAGGGAGCGGTACGTCGGGCCGCCGTATGTAATTTCCCATTAAGTTTTTAATTAAAGTTTCAGTTTGATTATTACAGTTTATTTTTATTATACCTACATAGTAGTCCCTGCTAACAAGAATAATATAAAAGTGGTCCCTGACCAAGAAAAGGTTGGGAACCCCTGATATAACATAACACGAGTTATATTAGTACGTATGTACGTACGTATTAGTATTATTACGAGTCTAAGATCTTCAGTTATTGCAACTGTAATCTACCTCTCGATTAGATACTATTACGGGCTTGCTCGACTTCTAAGTAGCAAATACGTGCTGTTTTTACATCACATAGAGGCTTAGATAAATCTTGCTATTTACTACTAGAGTAATTAATCTTCACTGACACTGCCTTCACTTTTTCCTATTTATGTGTGAATCAAACCGTTTTTTGCGTCGGAGGAGAGGAATGTATGGACATTGGACATCAAACGTTCATCAATCGCTTTCCGTTAATCGGTTACCTATTAAACAGTTCAGTTATTTGTAATGTGTAATCAGCTGTGATAGTCGTTGTTAAATAGAAACTTTGAATTGAATCGCGGCAGTTTGATTTGCAATTTGTTCTTGTAATTGTTTGATCAGAAGGACAATTCTCGTAATTTAAAACTTTCAAAATCTAGTCGCAGTCTCATCTCAGCGACAAACAAATGTTAAAAACTCGTCAAAATGTAGGGAAATTAGAGGTATTTTTAGAGATAGATTGAGACTGAGATCAGACTGTGAATGTTTTTAAAATTACGATAATTGCCCCCCAGTTCACATTCAATTTGCTGTTATTGATTTACTGTCTAGTAACAACGAACAGAGGGGAATAGAATGCAATTCTGCCTCTGTTTGCTTTAGCACTGATTGTAAATAACTAGCTTATGTCCGCGACTTCGTCCGGGTGAAATTTCGGCCCCTGACCCACTGCGAGGCATCCAATCGCCCGCCCGCGCTATTACTTGGTTTTCTGACTTTTTTTCATTGCCGTAGCGTGATGTTAAATAGCCTGTAACTTTCTTCAAGAATTAGGCTATCAAACGCAAAAATTTGATCAAATCCGATTGGTAGTTAATAAATATTTATTCAGAATTTAAATTGGTAAAATGTTAACATTAAAATCTAAGAATTTATTTGCAAAGGTATTACTTATAATGTTAGATGCCTGAACTAGGATAAATCTGTATCACAGGCAGCGCGACTTATGTAAACTTGGCTACGCAATCCTTTGTTTTGCATGAAAATATATTGTTTGTTATTATTTCTCTGTTATCTTCGTACTGGCTCTAAATTGCAACTAGAAATAAATAATTGGAGGTGAAACCTATTACTTAAATAATTTTGTTCGTAAGTGACTAGGAACACAATCCTATTAATAATATATTATTATAAATGCGAAAGTTTGTGAGGATGGATGGATGTTTGTTACTCTTTCACGCAAAAACTATTGAACGGATTTTAATGAAACTTTACAGTAATATAGGTAGTATATAATAACACATACGATAATTTTTATCCCGATATTCCCACGGGATCGACACTTATGTGGGTGGAACCGCAAGGCGCTGCTAGTATTGCAAATATATGTTAACGAGACGAGTATTTTTAAACGTCACGATACTTTGTTACCAAAAGAGTTCTTATATCACACTACACATAATAGTACAGTATTACTTGCAGTACTTGTCAGAAAATTGCACTTCATACTCAACAGTGTCTGTCCACTCGTGAATGTTTGAGAGTTGCGCCTGCGCATCGGCATAGTGTTTGCACTGACTGCTCGTTTAGACACGGTTCAAGTGTCAAGTCGTTCAGTTTGTCACTTTTGTGTTTGCTTGATAGTTTAAGCATGTTGTATGTTCAAACGTATGCTTACCCTACCACGACGACGAGCTTGAGCTCGTCGTCGTGGTAAGGTAAGCAGAAGTTCAGGTTATAATAATATTTGATGGTTGAGAAATTTGAAATAGCTGCATGTACATAAATGTTTATGTTTCCTATTTAATGAGCCCTATTTAATGAGATTTCATTTAAGCATTCCGAAGCGATGTTTATCTGCAAATCTAGGCCATAAGTCGTAATAGTGCATATACACAATTATCTAAAAGACATCATACAAGCCGCCTCTAGTACCTACTATTTATGGTCATAAATATTTACTAATTTAGATCCTACGGCCTTCAATTAGAGTTAATAGTTCTATAACCGTGTCGCTCAGAATTAATTGACATTTCATTAGGTCTTAAATTAATAGAACTAGAAGTTGTACACGTCAAGCGGTTTTCTTCAGCTGCCTCTCAAGATTGGTGCGGCAAAATAAACATAGACATTCCGACTGAATTCAATAAAGCCCGAACAGACGGTCATTCAAACTGTGTCAATACCGCAAGTGCCGTTTGCAGATAAAACGACAGTTTATTTGGCCGGTCGTGCACGTAGGTATGCAAGTCGGAACGATTTTACATTTCGGGCGGAATTGTCGACCGAGAAACAATCGTGGATTTGGCTGATCGTGTACGTGTATGCAAGTCTGAACAATTTTATACATTGGGCCAAATTGTAGACCGAGTATAGATCGTGTTTTTGGGAACAGAAAAACATATTTGTTTTGTTGTTAACTTTTGTGGAACATGTTTGAAATTCCTATAAGGTTCAAGTTATGTTACTTTTCGATTAGTCACGGTGGATTTTGTAGGGCAAAGATTTTAACCCACATCTTTAAGTGTCGATTCAATAGTGGGCGACTAACACCACTTTTGCCCCCTTTGGTCCCTTTGAACCTTTTCGCACATGCGTTAATGCACTTTCTTTTTCTTTTATGGTCGACGATTGTAATAAAAACGGTATATAGAGGCCACATTCTTTTGTAAGATTAACTGTTGATAAGATAAAATGTTTGGAATGAACTCGATTTGCATGATTGATACATTTTAATGCGGAGAAGTGTCAATCTGGGTTTGTTTAGTATTCATTAGTTAGTTAATGATATAGTTGGCTAATACTTAGAAAATAAGTAGTAGTAGTAGTTGGCTAATACTTGCTTCTTTTTGGAATGCAATAAAGATTTGAGTATTGAGTACTTATTCATGGTAGCGGTTTTCCGACTTTGAAAAGTTCTGTTCAGTATGCTAAGGAAGATGTTATGATGGACTGGTCTTGTTCTTATTAGGATTCGACCTGTTCATTCATGGGTACATGATACTTTCTGGTTTAACATGAAGTGTCAGCAGCCTGATAGCGGTCTGCGGAAAACCAGCTTTTCCCGATATAGTGACGGTGGCGGCAAGGAATGAGCGGTGACATAACTTATATAAAAATATTGCTGTCTTTCTCTGTTAGATAAAAATAGAAAGAGGGATAAATTATGAAAATCTTGGAACACCAAGTGGTTAAGTAGGCCAACAAAAATCGATGAAGACTTCGGTTTTTTTAAATCTTAATTATTAAACAAAATATACAATTAAAATCGGAACTGAAGTAAAATTTAAATAATATTCACTCTTATCATAAGCCGAATCATTTTGTATTAATTTTGATGAAATGTAAAAGTGACACTGATAATGGACTTTTGTTGCTGATCGTACCCAGTACCCTTTTCTTGATTAGTTTGTCTGATTATTTCGACATACATTTCTATTTCCTTACGTAAAGGGCTTCTTGGTCATGCACGGTCATAACATAGTAATTGTTGCAATTAGCTTTTCAAGTAAACTTGGGCTTTGAGGCTTAAGGAAATTCATTATAATTGGTATTCGCCGTTGCTTCGTCTGTAGTGAATTAGCTATGGCTTGTCTGTAATAGTCTTCTCTGCTTACTTTCCATAATATTATTCATAATTATTGTGCTTTCTATGAACCTTCATGGAGCAGTTGTGGACTATTGGTAATGACGAGTTGTAGATTCCAACCCACACAGGCGCTTTACTTTGTATAAACTATTTCATGACCACTGCTCCTCAACATGTTTTCCTTCACTGTTCTGTTTGTGTTTTGAACAGTGAAGGAAAACATGTTGAGGAAACCGGCATGTCTTAGAACCAAAAAATTCGAAGACATGTGACATTCACCAATCCGTACTGGGCCTGCGTAGATGTCCCACTCCCTCTCATAGGGAGGAGACCTGTGTCCCAGCAGTGGGAACATTATAGGCTGATTATGGTATGGACCTTCTTCTGTCTGACCTGGCAGCATGTTACTTGAGGTGGGTGTAATGATATTTTTAATCATCCCAGTAATCATCCACCTTATCAATCTCTTTCTTTTCCTTCATAAAATGTATACACGTTGATATCGAGAAGCTTTTTTTTTTTTTTGAGGATGGGAAAGTTCAAGTTCAGGTTCAAGTGACCCCTCCCGCTCTGGCTGGAGCGGAAGGGAGTGTCAGACTCTTACTGACTAAACCCCACCCGTGTTCCTTCCTTAGCCCTTTATGTTCCAGGGCAGCGGTAACCCTTTCGGACGATCCCGCTACCCTGGCAGGCTTAGGCCCTGTCGGGCCCCGTCAATATCGAGAAGCTTAAAGCATCATTACAGCTCACATAAATTATTATTTGCATATACGCACGTTTAAAGGATATCAACTTACCCGAGCAGCCGTTCTCCCGTTATTTGATCAAATTATTACTAACGTAATATGTATCAGCGGATACAAGTTCTGCTAACAGGACTCTTCCGTCAATGACGACAAAACGAAGTGCAATTAAGGATTGCATATTTAATAGCACCCATGAATTACCAAGCTGTGGGCGAAGTGAGATGTGGTCACTACAGCGATAGATAAAGGTACCTACTAAAACGGTATGTGTTTGGTTGCAATGCATTGGTAAGAAGTCAGCTCGAATGTAACGCAATCTCCGCATGAAGCTAAATACAGTCTCATGTTGGAGCGTATACAAAATAAATTTACTACGTGGTGGTATGGTGTATATCCATTTTATCCATTGATGTATCCAACTTTGTTTGTTATAGGCATGGTGGGATACAATAAATTGAAAACAAGGAGGGACATGGCTCTTGCTACCTATATTTTTAAATTATTACGTGGCAAGACTTCAAACCCAGGTATATTAAAAGAAATAAACCTGTGTGTGCCCGACAATTATGTATTGCGAAGGCGACAGCCACGTCTATTGGCGGTGCCCAGTAGTAGGTCCAATCTACTGAGTAAAGCCCCTATAACGTGCACCTTGCGTGTACTTAATGACGTAGCGGACAGTATAGACCTTTTTACTTGTTCTCTGAGTGAGTTCACAAAAAACACGATGTACAGAATATGTTATTGTAAATAATAAAACTGTAATTATGGTCACACTATTGAATTAGGAAATTCCTGTAATGATAGTGATGTTGAGTTAATAAATAAATAAATGTTCGGGTGGAGTCGAATCCCATGGTCGTAACAGGAATTAACTTTTAATTAACTTTTGCGACCTTATTCTGTTGACATAACATTTCCCGTGACCGGCTCCATGTAGCCTATTCGAAACTGATTAGTAGACGGAGGGCCAAACAAACGCATTACATATTAAAATCTATATTATTATGGTCATATTATTGTTATATCAGAACAGTGGTGGCCCAATGGTAACCGCCGCGACTTACTAGTTGTAGGTCGTAAGTTCGAACCCAGACAGGCGCTTTACTTTGTGTAAATTATGCCATCACCACTGCTCTAAAAATGGTGAAAGAAAACTTCGTGAGGAAGCTGGCATGTCCTAGAATCAAACAATCGAAGACATGTGACATCTACCAACCCGCACTGGGCTCGCGTGGTGGATTACGGCCCACTCCCTCTCACCGAGAGGAGGCCTGTGTTCCAGCAATGGAAACATTAAAAGGCTGCTTGTCATATCATGGAGGTAATAAGGTCATTATTTTAGCTCATTGGGTAAAAATGGCAAATGCGAAAGACATTATAAGAATGAGATTGATTCCATCTTGAAAACAAGTTTGCACTATGCAACGATTACCTGAGGCGTAATTCTCGTAATTTAAGAACGTTCACAGTCTGATTTCAGTGTCAATCTGTCAAAAATTGCTCTAATTTCCCTACATTTTGACAAGTTTTTGACATTTGTTTGTCGCCGAGATGAAACTGCGACTAGATTTTGAACATTTTAAATTACGAGAATTGGCCTTCAGGATTATGCCCGTTTTGAAATTAAGACTATTTTTATCAATGAACTTCGGTCTACGGTTGACTTGCTAGGCTATTTCTGTTTCAAGAGGTAATGAACGGTTATAGACTGCATGCATCTCTATAACAACTAAACATTAGTTCCGGTGATAAATCCTGCATCTGTTCATAATAATGCGATCTGTATTTACAGTGCATTCGTATTCAAACAAACAATTGAATCAAAGTAGATTCGCAACTGATTTTGCGAAGAGTTTGTATAGTATATTAGCATATGATTAGCATGGAATCAGACAAATTCAAAACAGCGCAAACAAAAGTGTGTTTATGGTATGGAGAAATTCTTTCTGAGTAGGTAGTTTTTTTTTTTGGGGAGAAAAGCGAAATTTATATCAGCGTGGTCCTAAGGTCCAAAAAATAAAGAGAAACGTTCCACTGGACTTCTAAATAGAAGGATTTTCTATTCTGAACTCCTTAGTTGGGAAGCTAATCTTTGCACCACTTTTAACTAACCTTATCTGGGATTCAAATGACCAATTTCTAGTCCAAAGTCTCATTCTGAAACTGTTCCTGGTATGTAAAGTCAATTTAACAAAACACGACCCTGAATCCCGCAAAACACAGCAAACGGGAGTCCGATTGCAAAGAGATTTTAATTAATACATATATTTAAATATATTCACTTTATGCGATGTAGAATACCATTTATTCAAATGAATACAGTATAATGTCATAAATTAAATTAACACCTCTCTTTACATATGAAGGCCAACTTACACATTTAGTGTTCATAAAAAAGAAATTGACTGTTTCGAAGAAAAGTAAAACAAGTCGTGATAGATAACATCTGGGCTCGGAAGGCTTCGTGTTTACTCAATTAAGGTTTTACTGTAAAGTGCACAACATATTTGGGCTTTATTAATTTTGTAACACACTTTGTTGTTATCTTTATCATTCTCGTTGCACCTTATGATACCCATATCCTTTCATTATTGGGTCTCTTAAATGGGCTAGTGTTCTCTCGTGTTAAGATACAGTTTTTCAACTGTTGTGTGTTCTGCTTTTACTAAACCACACATTCAACAGGTTGTCAGTGAGTAGGCATTCCATGATAGCTCTTTTAGGTATATGGATGTTATGTCTACCAATGAGCTGTTGTAGCTGAAATAGAGAGCTCAATGATTCCAGACTTCTAAATCGAGCCACTTTGCATTTTCATATAAGGCAAAAAATCAAAATAATGATGAGTCAAAGAGAAAGTGATAATGCAGATTTGATGTCAACATATATTTTGATATCATGATTATTTCGAATTTGAATTCACGATCAATTAAAAACGGCTATAGACCTATACAAAATAGGGTGGGGCGATTTAGAAGTCCGGGAGTGTAGGTATTTGCAAAACTGAAGGAACTGTCGAGTTTGATGATAATTATATTCTTTATTTTGTTTTCGAATTACACAGCCAAACCATTCAAGCATAGCAATAATTATGGACTCAGCATTTATCCTAAGATGCCACACGTCCACGTATTTAACTGAAGGCGAGGAAAGAATATCTATTAAGTTATTATCTGCTCGCAAGCGGTAATTGCTGTTGTGAGTATTGGACAAACTAACAAGTAGGCTCGACTGTTATAACCAATCCAATAATTACACAGAAGTGACAGTTTCGCACTATAGTTTATTAAAATGAATATAAAAAAAAAAAAATAGACAGACAAAATAGATAGACAGATAAAGTCTGTCTACTACTACTATACTACAAAAGATTATTCAGTATCCAGTTCAACGAACAGGATACTGAATAATGCTAGAGTTATTCACCATAATTTTGGCACCAGTATGACTCTGCTGATCCTAATCAGTAGCATACCAAACATACCACAGGCATCACAACACAACCATAAAAAAAACTATTCAATTACAAAAACCCACAAATTCCATGAAAATGTTATTTCCCTAGAAAGCCTACAATTATGACTAACCCAGTAACCTTGGGGTTACCACTATAATTGAGTCATGTACCTTCAAGTACATTATGTACATAAACCACTATGTACCGTGCCTACCCATTATATGAACGATCTATCGTCAAGATAGTAGAACTTTTGCGGTAACCCCTGATAACGGTTACGTGCAAATATTCGTGGATTTAACTTTATAACTTCAAAAGTAGGATAAGTGCTTAGTACTTATATGTGTTATAATAGTTTCGAGTAATTCTAGCATAGTACTTTAGAATGTTCTAGACGAAAATGCAGGTTCAGCTGGTCAATTATCATGTGAATAGTAAATGAAAATAATATTATTATGAATAGGTCGTTAACTATACCTAACTGTTTTGAATAATTCACACAGACTAAAAAAATAATAACTGTATCATTTCCTATTTCAGCACCGTTAAAACAATTCACTAAAATATGTGAATTGATATCATTACCGTAACTCATAGTTGACAATGTTGTTTAACATAATACAAAAATGAACCAGACAGCCTGTAACTCACTCACACAAATCAACCAAAACCATAAAACAAAAACGGTACAGGCAATCTTCTGAAGTGTTCATAATAAGAAAACTTTATGCTTTAATATTATAGCTTATAAAAGACTAGGCAATTATGAAAAATACGACTATGAGAATATACCTTCTATCTCGCAAATAATAGCAGGAAGCTCCCGTTTCCATGGTATATATGCGCCTGAGCATATCACACAACCCAAGCCATCTAACATTTGCATTGTACACCGTATTTCACCGCGGGAGGCCATTACTCGACTTGGGGTCGTGATGTTTGATATGAAAACTATTGTATACAAAATACATGTTGCGGGAAAGCTCATAAAATGTACTGAAACGTAGAAACTCGTGTCTTTGAAAGCAGCTATTTATTGTATTGTGGTTGTGGACTAAGTAAAGCATTGTTTTACTTGTTAGAGTGGGTAATGGTACAAGAGTTATTTGTCAATTGTGGAGTTCAAGTGTGGGATGAACATCAAGAACTGTGCAATAATAACTATAGCTAATAAAATTGTGGAGAGTACTCAAAACTAAACCAGAAGTCATTTAAAAAAGGGGAAACTTTATAATAATATTATTACGTTTCATTATATCAATTGCCATAATAAAGCAGACACGTATAAAATAAATCACGACCAAAGCACTCCCAATAGCTATAATAATTTAATTACCAACAAGATTATCTAACTCCACGCAGCAAATGATAGCTCATAGATATTCCGAACCGGTTCCGAATCAATCAAAATCACTGAACGACTGTGCGTCATCAATGGAGCTTCCGTTTAATAGCAAGTTACTACTAGATAAGTCAGTGTAACGTCTCTAATCCTCTATAACCGGATTAAGGAAGCCATTGCGATTATATAACACGCATTTATTATGTTACTCAAACATTAGTTGGATTACGGTAAATAATGATACGGACCGGTTGTTATCGTCAACCGTCTACCAGTTGCGACCGTCGTGGTCAGCCCTGACCAGACCCAATCATATCACAGTAATTGATCCAGTGACTAACTTCCGTCTTCGGAAAGTATGTATTTAATCACTTCTTAGCGTTAATGGTTTATTAATACGTATATAAAAAGCTGCACTTCATTGAATATAGGAAGTTCATATGTTATATCATCATCGGTTTACCTAAGTGTGTCTTCATGCACAGTTACATTTGAAGCATTTATGCCATTAATTATCACGTCCAATGCACTACCGGTATCATACAAGCTTTACAAGCTTTTTAGTTTTCATTTCCTAAAGGAAATGAAAGAAAAATAGGTTTATTAAGAAAAGCTTAAAAATCGGTGGCTACATTTTATGGGTTTCGTATTTTACAAAATAGCATTGACATTAGATAATTTTTATTTGCCAAAACCAGTGCTTACGTTTCCATCCTTAAGAAAAAAAAAAACGCAAAGGAAACATTGCTTATGAACTCCACACTAGGTCGGGTGACATTGGTTTTTTTACTCCTTGTCCTAGGTGTCTTTTCAGATATCTAGGACAAATTAGCATTACAACCGAAGGTATCTTCACGTGTTTTCAAGTAATAAAAACAATAGAACTAATTTCGCTCTCTTAACTCCGCAAAAAAACGTGCACATATACAGTTTTAACAACAATCTAGCAAAGCAAATTTTCAAATCAAAGCAAAGTTTATAAAAGTAAATCTGTGTAGTTCCAATCACGAATATACAACTCTATCAATCTTTCTCGAGGTGCAGCCATTAGGGCATAAATCAGAAAGACGGGATGATAGACTGCTGCGTCTACCGATGTCATAACAAAATGCAAAGTATTCATGATTGTAGCAGTACTAGACATATATTGCGGTCTATTCAAGAAGCCCACGTTCAGCGGACATTTACGGGCACATATAAAAGACAGCAAGGAAGCAAAATATCAAGTTAAATGAACAGTACTAAAACAAATCTTAGCAATAATATTCGCTTTAGACATTTGTTATGCACATAAAATACCAAGAATTTACTGGTATCATGTTATAAGTTATTATTTGTAGGGAATGAACTGTACTGAAATGTGGAGTTCTCACATTTTTATTTGGAGTAGCGGAATTTTTAATCTAAGCATGTGTAACACACACCCACACCCACACACCCAGAGCGGAAGGAGTCATTTGATGATTTCCCATCCTCAAAAAAAAAAAAAAAAAAAAAAAAAAAAAAAAAAAAAAAAAAAAAAAAAAAAAAAAAAAAAAAAAAAAAGCATGTGTAACATTTTGTGAGATTAATTGAATTTGTATGTTATGTGATATACCGTAACAGAATGTGAGTTATACAACTTTATTTTTATTAGAGTATTTATAAGTGAAGATTCTTTTGTTGTTAATGAAATAATTAAAGCTGCAGACCGTTATGCTTTGTTAGTGTTAAGATCAACAGTAAAAAGTAAGTATGAAAAATAAGGTTTGGTTCGACAAGTACTTAAACAGGACAAAGTAAACCTCATGGAAGTTAATGAAGACAGATCAACATTTTAAGTAAGATTGAAAATGGTTGCGGCTCAATTTGTGATGCTGTTTAGTTTAGATTTAACAGTCACTGCAAAAGGTAATTACAGATGGTTGATTACCTTTTGAAGTGACTAAAGCACTGATTTAATTACAGACAAATTACCAAAGCAAATATCATCAAATTCTGTATTGTTCGAAATTTTCCCATTTGGAAGTACAAAAAAATCAATTCTGGGCTTCCAGTAACCGAAACATGTGTTAATAAAATCGTCGATCTAATCTCTTCTCGATTTAATTTCACTTTCGATTATCTTTTAATGAACAGAGAGGTCAGTAGTGCCAGTAAACTTTCGCCCGAGGCTTCTAATATAATAGCAGTGTATTATGTGTGTGAGCAAGAATTCGTCATGTTCTTACGTCATTTGTTTGTTACATTTTTCATTCATTAATGACTTCTTTTGTTTCAGGTATGTAACACCACGTGGTGCTGTCAGTAAGATCGTTTTCTTTTGTATTATTGATTTTAATATTGATCTGCGTGATGCTGTTATGGATAACGAAAGTTGGTTGTCTTGTTTGTTGATTTACCCTTCTCTTCCCTTTGAAAACTTTTTCTTGGATATATTCTGATTTAGCGTCCGCATCCCATGCAATTGTTTTCTTTTCGTTGAGAACGAAATCGTGATCTGTGATTTCACGATTATATAGACATCAATCCAATAAAATAATTTCATTAGTAGGTACTATACTTAACCACTTTAAAAAGTAATTTGCCTTAATTCAAGATGGTCTGAATGTCTTCAATCAACGTCAATAAATAACATTTAGTCAGTACAGAATCTATATGTGGAAAACTTTAAGCGCTTTTAAGTTTTGTCTTTCAGGCCCAACTATTTACATTGCCATTAGCAACAGTGTATTACGGAGCACAAAAAACCACTTTATTCTTGCAAATCATTATTCTTCAAAGCGTCTGTGAACACAGACATTGCTCTCTTTGCCATACAATATACTCTTATTTCCCATGAATATTAAAATCATATCGACACTGAGGTCAAATACAGTGTATTCAATTCAAAATTACAGCACTCAATTTGATTTGCTTTATTGCTTTCGCTGAAAATGTGTTGTACTTTACTATTCTATTGTTAGAAAGCGAACTTTACATATGCTTTTGCTTTTGAACTAAGTTTCTCGTTCACTTCACACTTTACATATTGTGTGTCCGTTGACAATTCGCTCGGTGCTCTGAATACATAGGTAATTATTCGCGGCTTACCGAGAGTGAAAATCATTTCTACAAACACTGTCCATCCTTTTAACACTTATTTTTGCTTTCTACTGTTTAAAGTAGTTTAATAATTGTAACGGATCTGTGGGAAAATTTATTAGTGCAAAGTTATTATCTTATGGAGCAAATTCCGCAACCGATCTCGTTGTATCGGTTTTGTTCCAGTAGCGCTTCATTAATTCCTATGTAAATAGAGGACAAAATTCAATTTCACTGAAGAAATTGTGGACTTAATCGCCTGTCAATCAATCGATGGACCATATTGACCTTCGAATCTAGTTCAATCAATCTGTTTAGCTAGCGTACAATAAATACCTATCATCACATACAAAACGAGTACTTTAAGTTTTTGTGTTCAAATACCCGTGAAATAGTTATCACACGTTCTTTTGTAGTATTACTATAACTTTTTATGATACATTTAAGCGTCGTTCGTGGCTTCTTAGTGAATGATCAATAGGTAGCCTGCAGAGCTTGTGTGCTTACTGTCGCCGATAATGCAACTGCTGACTTGAAGTAAAACGCGTGTCATAAATAATTCATTGCTAACTCGAACTAATTTACAATCGTCATAACATTCGATTACGGAAACGTGAACAAACATATTAGCTTTTTATGTCATCGTTCCATTAAAGAAATTAATGCGTAATAGGCATCAGTGGAAATGAGTCCCGCACATGTCCATGTTTGCAATCGAATTGATATCGACAGTACATACAAGAAAACAATTTTGTACACTTTCTACGATTATTTTCTTGTTAGCTTCGCTTTCGTAGTGCCCACTATTTATTTTATAACTTCTGATGACGGCGATGTTTCGGTAGGTGCTGCTAATAAAAAGAAACATTCGTCATTTAAACAAATACAGGTTTTTGCACGTAACGTAAAGAAATACGCAGAGTAATAGTAGCCATTTATTGTAGGGTAAACCATCGTTGATGAAGCAATTATGCTTCATTAGATCAGTGAACATAGATTGTACATTTTATAGGTCTTTGATCATTATGCTGTAGAGCACATAGTAGCTTTATTATTATTACTACGATTGCAAATATCTTTATTAAGATTATTATAGTTTTGTTTCAAGTTTACGACTACAACCTCTTAATGTTTACAATTTGATCATAGCTTTAAACACTGTGGTATTAACGAAGATGTATGCTACATTTCTATTAATTCGATTAACTCCAGACTTTCCAACACTATCACCTGCTATCTGAACTGTCAGCATATCAGTAGCCGTTTACAAACGAAGCAAGGATAATACGGTTAATGCAACGGACTTAACGCGATTTCGTACTTAACTGTCCGATTCGTAAACGGTTTATCTAAGGCGAGTTTCGCGTGTGGAATTCGCGTGATAAGTGTAGCGGATAAATGCATTTTACGCCGTCAATCGTGACGCGAATTGCCACCTGTAATTGGCTCCAACGAATCGGTTATGTCATATTGGACGCACTCCGCTCCCGGTCTAACAAGATATAATTTTTCTAAAAATAAATTCATAAGCGGTCATAGCCCTGATGAATAGCAACGGATTATAAGCACGAATTTCCTTGACAGGTGTGATATTCGTGAAATTTGAAAGAATTCGTTCGTAATTTTTTGACTCCGTGAATGTAACTGTATTATCAAGTGCAACGACGCTGCGGATAAATTCATAACATTGCGATTTCGCTGGTTCTATGATTCTAAAATCTCATAACTGTGGAAAACTTGGTTGTATGGAACTGTTCGAAAGTACAGTTGGTCTTAAACCATCTTCGATCTTAGCGGTATTTCTTGCAGCACGCAAATCCTCTTCTGTTATTGTGTACATTTTACCAAGCTATTCATAAAGCATTCTTCATTCTTTATATTCATTTATTTATAGACATGCGTGTTTAAACACCACAATTCACTTAATGTTTGTCCGACATTTTACACTGCTAAATAACCTGGGAGTAATACATTGATGATATGCTACTACAGCGGGTTTAATGCAACATTATCTAAAGCAGACATACAGTTACGTGAGACACTTTATGCAATAACAGATGGCCTTGAACGAATGATCGAACTCAATGTCGGTCACATACGAACGAAGTACAAATTACGACACGCCTCGGAAACCTGTATTTAAGTATTTACTATTTTCTTCTCAACATCAGCGATTGCTTCTTTTACCAGCCTACAATTAAAATGAAGTCATCCTTTCTCGTAAAGTACTACATGTTTTTTCTTGCCTTTTAATTTATCACTATAATTTGCACTTCCATAAGAATGTGTTTGAAGTGTATTTTTACTTGGCGTCATGTCGGCAATATCTTATTACTAGACTGTTTGTTTTATTTCTCGATCTTGTACTATTTCAATCGACCTTATTTAGATTTAGAATTATGCTGATGACAGTAGTTCAATAACTAGAGTTTTTTTACACATATAACGTGAGTGGTGTTATAAAGTGTTAAAATCAACGTTTTATTATATTGCGTCCGGAAATGGACTTAATATGCAATTTATTTTGCCATTAAGAATTTCCAGTACATTTCACTGTACTCGTACAGTACAATGGACGACTAAGAAGGTAACCTTTCACCAACTAAGATATCTAAACAACCCTTGCAGGATGTCGTGACTTCGCGTCGGTACACTCCCATGCATATTTATGTACACGCTTCAATCTTGGCCAGAGAAAATAATGATGTACAAAAACTGGGAAAGGATATCATTAGCCAGTCTGATGCAGCTAGTAGCCGATACAATAATGTGGTCAGTAATGATATCGGTAATCGGATCGCATCGATGTAGCTCACTCGATATTCTGACATCTACTCTCGCTCTATTAATGCGCAATGTATCACGCGTACTCTTTTAATGCAACTTTCCTCATCACTAACACTCGGGCTGCTCATTTTATTTCACTCTTAATGTAGAATAATCACTTATTACATGGATACAGTTCAGTGATCAAATCGGAGTCGTTGGTAGCGAATGTTTCCTCTCTTGAATTTCACTTCCAATTGATGCGAGATATGTGTTTTACATCGTGATTGCAATTGTTAGTCGATGATGCTCTTATTTTTATTGTACGAATTGAATTACCATTCACGATTGCGAAGTATTCAGTCGAATGTTGTGCAATACATGATTTAATCGTAGGAATGTCGAGCATGAAAGTCGAATGCTATCTCTAATGATCGAATCCGAAACAAAATGTCACAAAAGAAAACAAAGATTCGATGCGCATTACGTAAGAATGACATGCTTACATAAGCTGGAGACGAATAGTTTGATTACTTAGAAGAAAATACGTTTGGACACGGTAACGTTCATGCTGTTGTAGACAATGTTACATCAATCTCTCTTGCTAGTGTTTATTTGTCTTATTCAGTTATTCGGCTCATGTTTTTCTTATTAACAACGGTTACAGAATACGAATCGGATGAAAACTGCTCGTCTTTTGTTTTTATTTCGACGAGTAATGTCAGCGCTTGTATCTTGGCACAATATTGTAAACAGATTTTCTTCTTTTCTCCCTCCATAATTTCTGCCTTATAAATAACATCGCAACGGATCAAAGACCACCCAAGATGAATAATCTATAAAACTTCAAGGTTCTAAATGCTTAATAGAATTGATGAACATCGTCATATCATTTATATATTCCGGTGCCTATTCAACAAATACGTTTTCTCTCATGAAACACTCTCGATTAAGTGCAATTTATGTTTACGAGTATTCCAACCTAGTTCCCTGTTCACAGTTCCTAAGGTCTGCTGCCCCTTTCTCTTCAGATCCGTCTATACTTTCTACAAGTAATGCGTACTGATTAATTAGACACGATTAGTAACATCGATACCTTTTTGACGATTCCTTTCGCTCGCGAAAGTGAGATTTGTTTGGTTTCGTCTCGTTTTGCTCTAAATTAAACAGGTAATAATGCTTTAGTTACGTTTTGTTCCAGTGAAGATTTCATCTTTCGCCGTTCATGCGTGTTTGAGTGACCATTGCAATGGATAAAATATGATTGACCTGTGTTTTGACGAATCATCACAATTGATCTCTGTCCTTTTATCAAGTTTTGTATTAGTTTATATTTGAGCTCTCTCTCACCGTTATTTGCCAAAGAATTATCCTACTAGTATTACAAACGCGAAAGTTTGTATGGATGGATGGATGGATGTTTGTTATTCTTTCACGCAAAAACTACTGAACCAGTTTTGGATGAAATTTGGTAATCATATAGTTTATAACCAGGATTAACACATAGGATACGTTTTATCTCGATATTCCCACGGGATCGAGACTTATGCGGGTGAAACCGCGGGGCGGTGCTAGTTCAGTAATAAAGTCTTTAGAATATTTGTATATTCTTCACTTGGGACATTATACCTGTTCTGAGTTCTTGGGTCTAATTCGTTGTCGCTATGCCTTCCATTGTCAGCATCTCAACAGCCACTTCTAAATTGAACAATACCTGATTTCAGCGTCGTTTAATACCATTAACTGTATATGTATTTTAAAGAACCGTGACACGGCAATCAGGCTCTTTCCGTGAAGCCTACCATATCTCCGCGGATAATCTTCCTAGTTCAACAAACAGGGGCTATAAAATATAATAAAGCCACTGTTACATGGAATTCTAAACGACCTTAATAAAGCCGGCTCGAAGACCTTTCCCAGCATTAAATTCTTTCACCGTGTGTATCTGTATCACAATAGGCTTATGTACATAGTGATTAGGTTATATGACTTACTAAGTGTTCCACTGAAACAATCTTAGACAATTCACTTGATTATACTTTGTTACTGCAGTTTACTTAGAATTTGTTTAATTAATAGCTAATTCTTGTGCCTTATAACTTTTTATTTTAATGTCACTCATGAAGTCATGAGTTAAATAATGACTAGATTTGTGAATGTTTAAAGAAAGTTAATAATTTTATTTTAAGTTTTTCTCTGGTTCATTTCAGCGAAAAACTGTACAAAAATAAGTAAAATCGGTTTGAAACCCAAGGAAAGAAAAGTATAGGCAAATGGGAATAAGGAACAAACGTGTTATTTTGTTTTGAGATTTATAACCAAAGCTTTTCCTCCTTTCAGTAAAACGTTCATTATCTAATAGATTATTTCACACTGGTTCCATACACAGGCATATGGTTGAAGCAAGAATTAAATTTGGTAACCGTAGACGCTTAACGAAGTAAATTCCACTCCCCAATTAATTTCTTCCTGTAAGTGCAGCATCAGGATATTAAAAAGCTAACGATGTTGCTGCACCGGCGGATAGTCGCGTTTATTATGGAGAAACGACACTAAAATGCAAATAGCTGAACGTCAAGCGGCGCGGGCGCATCGTATCCGCGAGTCCGTTAGATTTGCCCGGTGGCGCCTAACAACGGTGAATTTAAAACCCAAGCTCAATGCCTTCGTGGAAAAGGATGAACAGTTCTTCAGAGATGTCTATATTATTCTCTTCTTAGTTATTAGTCTCTCTCATTTTATATTAGATTCGTAAAATATTAGCGGCTTTCAATAATATAATAATGCACGTAGGTAATTGTGTGGCTGTAATTGTTTTGCCTTTCTATCCATTTGATGCTCGTTCACACTCATCAATTTGCAGATCTATCAGATGCTAAACATTACTACTCATCATTTGCGATTTCCTCAATAGCTGCACGTTACATTATCCATAATATTTTACTTTCGAATAAGAAAATAGTTAACTAAATTAACGCTAGTAATACGATGCAATTTCTATTCTGAATAGCTTTTGTTATTCACTAGGAAATCATAATCCATGATGAAGTTGAAGCATAATGGCCACAGCTATATCATGCCCAAGAAATGAAGGGGTATTATGAGCTCACGGATAAATTCTGAAAAGCGATTAGCAGCTAACTCCAATTCATCAACGGAACGCATTAGAAAATGTTCATTCATTACCGATGATGGATCAGACCGTGTAACAGTGAAAGTTCACATTGTGTCTCCAGTGTGTCCAAAGTAAATTTGTTTCTATCCAAAAATTTGCGGGCTTCCACCACAGTTACAACAGACCACAAAGTCGCTAATGATAGGAAAGTACCGCCACAATATGATTTTGGACACTTTTTTGTGTACAAGTATTATCTGAGATTTTTCGAAGTTTCTGAATCCAAGTGCTTTCTCTAATAACTTTTTGTTTAATATTTCCATATCCACAGGAACGTTATTGGATGTGAGTTTCTATTTGCGTCGTGCTGTTATACTAATGTTGATGTCAATATTTATTCAACTTTATTATTTCCTATGCTGTAACTACAAAAAGCCTTTATTATGCATTCCCGTAGATTCATGCTTTTTTAATATCTGCAAAAAACTGATCGAATAATAAAAATGACACTGTAATTTATCATCCGAGTGTCCCTTATTGCTGCAGAAATTTAATTTTTCTCAAGTCTAGTGCTAGCATTTTTTGTCGAATCTCTGGATGTAGCAAATGACTGAAAATACTTGAATTTACTCAATAATTACTTCGTTTCTTGTTCCATATTAACGCAATGGAGTCCATTGTTTTATTTTTTGTGCAATTATAACTTGATGGGTTTTATGCAAAATGATTTTTTCAGTATCGGATGTGTTAGGACATTTGTGGGTAATGGTTTGTACATCAGTAGAATCTATTATGCAGTAATTTAAAATACAGTTCTTTCGAAGAATATTTTCGACGATTGATGAACTGTAATTATGAAAACTTTTATGTTTAGTTCGACGTTCCAGAGCAGTGGTGGCCCAGTAGAAATGGTCGCGACTTACCAGTAGGTCGTAGGTTCTAACCCAATCAGGAGTTTTACTTTGTGTAAATTATTTCATCACCACTGCTCTCAAAATGGTGAAGGAAAACATCGTGAGGAAACCGGCATGTCCTATTAAAAAATCAAAGGCATGTGAAATCTACCAACCCGCACTGGACCAGCGTGGTGGATTACGGCCCACTTCCTCTCACTGAGAGGAGGCCTGTGTCCCAACAGTGGGAACATTGTAGGCCAATTATACTACGAAATGTTATGCATGTTTTATCATTTCAAATTAAAGATACATGCAGGGAACTTGTTACTTAGGAAAGTGTTCTTCTTTTTATGCAAGCGTCATGGTGAAACTACTTTCTTATTCGGATACTAAAATGAAATGGTGTTGTGATTTGTGACAAAGATTTCACTGTTTGCATATAAGCTGCGATTTTGAGATCTGAAACACTAAAATATTGACTTTTCCTGCTTAACATGAAATTTTGTCAATTTTAACGGAGTATGAATTCTATCTGTCCTTGTCATTTTAATATCAATGAAGTCAAAAGGGAATGTACTTTTTTGTTTATAAGACGTTTTTGTATAAAATAAATACCTATTATAAGGGATTGTACAGTTGATGTATGGAATGAATTGCGGTTAAAAGGTAGTTTCTATGTAAAAAACAAAAGCTATAAATTACGGCGTTGTATTTTTAAGCGCATTGCTCGCGTTTTTTAAGTTCATTATCAACAATATTACTTCTTTATGCTTTATTTAGTACCTCGTGATGCGTTCTGTAGGTACTGTAATTAAAACCCAATGTTCATCAAATAAAAGTAGCTACTTTCCTTGCACCGTGTACATTATTTTTTTACTTCGAAGTATTACTTAGCATTTAATTCGAGCGATGATTAGTGGGAATGATTTAAACGGTCATTATTAACCATTACTGTGCAATAGAAACTGTCTAACAACTAACAACGTGTAATAATTTAGTTTACATATGGTCACAGGGCGTAACACAATGTGTTCTTGTTTCTATCTTTTTTACAATCGTAATGCACTTCATCGGGTTTCTAAGAAATAAATAATTCATAGCAATTTGCACGGCTAATGTGAGAACATGCTTAGAGCTGGTGAATGCACAGCAACCTTTCTCTAAGGGCTCATTAGCTCGAATTTATGTGGTCTCCCGTCTGCCGGCGAGCTCACAAGCTATATCGGAAAGAGCTTTTGTGTCACATATTTTACACCTATCGAAGCTCAGCGCTACGAATATTTATGTATCGATTGGCTTTACCTCGCCTAAAGAAATTTACGATCTCTTTGAGAAAATAAGGCGGCGACACAAACTAGGAAAGTTGTAGCTATTAGACTGTGAACAATTTAGAAAAAAAAAGAATAGTATTAAATCACTGACCTCTTTCTTGGTCTGCTCGTTGATCTTAACGTGGGTCTGTTGAGGCTTGTCGCGGAGTGGCAGGTACCCCTCGCGGCTGTCGGCTGGCTCGGTGCTGTCCGTCGGCGTGGTGGACTCCACGGTGGCTGTACTTGCGGTACCAGCGTCCGTGGACCGAGTCTCATCAGCCGTGCTCAGCGTAGGCGCCGTCTCTTTCGGACCATCAGCCGTTGTTCCCACAGTATCAAAATCAGACACTGTCTCCGTACTGTCGCTGTTCAGCGTAGTTTCCGTGTCCTGAACTGTGGGCGTTTCCGTGGTTCGCACAACCGGCCGGATCGTGTAATGTTTGGTCGGCGGCTTGTACGTAGTCACGGTCGCGTCTTTCGTAGTTGACAGTGGAGCCTCGGTTTTAGTTTGCGTAGTTTTTACCTCGGTCGTCGTAGCCGCGATAGGCTTACGGGTTGATTTTTTCGTTTTGGGTGGCGTCGTAGCGGTTGGGTTTGTCACGGGTGCGGTCGACTTTGTTTTAGTGGATATTTTTTTCGCGTAAGTAGTAGAGCGTTCCTCAATAGTGGTGGGTGCGGGGGTGTTTTCGACCGTGTGTGATGTGGTTTCAGGGGGTCTTCGGTCAGCGGGTGGGTCAAGATTGGATTGTTTGGGGGTTCGGGATGGAGGGAAGAAATAATCCATTATCGAGGGTGATCTATTTCGGTTTGAGGGTAGCCATGCCCAAGGGTTAAAGTCTATGAGGCGGGGTCGCGGCGGATCATCGGCGACAGCGATGGTTGCGAGGGCGGCTAGCGCAAAGACTACGATCAACGAACGATTCATGGCGCGTCGTGCGCGTGCGGCCGCGACGACGTTTTAAGCGGGACTGCGCGCGCGCCACCGCTGAAGAGAACCCGCCACCGCTCACCTAGTTCATTCCGCCCTACGGACAACGCAGCATATGCAGCCGCTGTAGTTCCTGTTCAATTTTCTTTTTCTATAATAGTATCTTCACTTTATGTAAACTTGATTACGTAATGGGTAATTATTACAATAAATTGCTGCTAGGGTGGTAATTTTAAATACCGTTTCTGAAATGTCTGTTTGTTTATACCTTGAACACCTATCAATTTTTTGTAAGCGTTAAATACAAAATTACACATGATTGCGTTGTATGATATTAAATAGTAATAAGATGAAGAAACAGGTCTGCTGTAGACTGCACATCGATGACACATTGGTGTTGAACATTATAATCTTTGACTTCGATAACAATCGAACATTTCTTGGAAACTTTCATAGGAAAGTAGCTAAACTACGTCTTCTTTCATTGAAAACCTATATGAAAGCTCTTCGATAAATTACTTACAATACTTAACTAAGAATGTTTGAACATACATTATCTACCTATCGTCTGGTTAAGCTATGAGGTAGAAGAAAATCGCAGAAAGTAATTAATTAAAATACAACCTAATAAATTCTGTAACGAAGATATTGCACGAAGATGCTAGTTAATAGACAATTAATCTTAGTGCCACGTGTACGGGATAGCCAACATACTATGCCGTTACATGAAAGTACAACATGCGGTATTATAATCAAGCAAATGAGTTCAGATTCAGAATCGAATTTTCGCGTATATTTTCCCTGTGGTTTATCAATATGGCACCCAGTACCGTTATCCAATCAGAGGCGTTGTAATTCACTTTGGGTACAGCGATGCACGTCTGTCCCCAGAATTTGTATCAAAAATGCTTTACCGCAAACCGTGTAACTCTCGACGAGGCCGTTCTGTACGCTCCATTTAATTTCCAATATTGTTTGGTCTTCCAGCTTACCCAGCCAATCTATTTTTAAGGTCAGCGGTCAATTCTGTAGTGAGTCGCGGTGTAGACGTCGTGTAAACTAAATTAGTACAAAAACTGTATATAGCCTAGACAAACATTTCGATGATATACTTTGCAGGCATTATTGAATTTCAGCTGTAGCCTGATAATCCCATGGAGACGATTAGGTACTACTGTTAGTAGAATATTATTAGTTATCAGAAACACACTCTTTAACCCAGCAAAGTATATTCGCACGAACCCAAGAATTTATCAATCAATTACAGAATGCATTGCGGAATCTTTAATAGCTTCATACAATACCGTCTAAGCTATGCCGCTGTTTGAAGATAATAATACCAAGCCTTAGGAAAGGCTATATGGAAAATTTACACAAATGCCTCGTAAATAGCTGGCACGCAATAAAGATCCTTCTAACGATCTTTATCTATGGATCGTCAGCTAACGCTCTCTGCACCGGTATCGACGACTTTATATTTAAATAAGCTTTTCACACACTTTCATAGACTCATTTTAGTGCTAACTCACACACTAAAGAATAGTTCACTCACTTAGTTGAGTAAAATAAGTACATCATCTAGATAATTGAAAGAATAAACATAGGATTTAACCACTATAACAGTTGATTTTGTCTATTGTTTTAATGGGTTTTGCGATATATCTATGGGAAATGTTCTTGTGTAAGATAGATCTACCTTTCATTAGTTCAGAAGCTCAGTAATTGAAGCACATCTTGATCTAACATGCGGATCAGATTGATTAACGCGAACGGTAAAAAGTGCGGACGTGAACTTGCATTGAGTGTGTGCTGAACTGATGAGAGCGAATTGATTGTGTAAGAAGTCTTAGAAATGATCAAGACGATATAATCTGTATTGAATATAATCATCCTATTGCCCTTAACCTAAATTTTGAGCTGGCCCAGTTTTCTTCCATTCATTTCCATCAGCTGTCATGTCAATGTTTATTTTCTTTCTTTGCCATATCATCTTTTGGACTATGCCGTCGTTTTTCTTAGGCTCTGGACCTTTTAGTACAGCCAAAGCAAATAAATTTAAATTTTTTCTTGTAACATTGTCCTCATTTCTAGTTTCTTGTAAACGAAATAGGCACTAAATTAGGCGAAGAGGAGATCTAAAAAGTAGTTAATCTTGACGTCAGTAAAAACCAGTTAACCGTTTAATCTAACCGTGGTGTAAAAAAAGCAAAAGTGTTGTAAATTCTTTGCTAATTTACTAGTTACTTGCTAGTTACTTTTCACGAATTTACAGTCATTTCTTGATTAACTCTCGCTTAGTACGTGATGTCACTGAGTTCAATGGTGGGATGCTTTTCTTTCACTTGATGCACATAACTGAGCAAGTACCTACCAAACAGCCAGTTTTAATTTTTTTTAAATCGTTTTAATTGAGTCCTTCCGGATCGAAGGACCAACATTTAGAGGTGCCTTATTAAAAAATCAAGTGATTTTTTTTTCTTTAACACACCTTGAAGGGCACTGAACGAGACACAATAAAAGTGTTATTGGTATTACGTCGAGGGAGGGTGTCCTGGAAAGTGTTAAATGTTGTGATTTGCATGATAAGAGTATCGCCCTTTGCAACTCTAAACAACTCTCTTTACAAATCTTATAATCATTGATCGTAAAATCGTCTCATTAGCGTCGGGCGTTACCCTACTTTGTTGTTACTGTAGTTTTACGATAACTGCAAAAAGAAGCAGTTTTGCTTCCACGTTTTAGTGATGATCCAATTAATCGAAGGTTTTGCTTTTATTTATAACATTTTTGATGGAAATTTTAGAGATTGTAACTTAATAGCAACTGACGTCATCGTTGGCTAAGTGTCTCTGTAGACTTTCATATTAATAAATGTTATAGTGAGTCACATCCCCTAAATTTTTTCTGGCAAAAAAGCTCAAAGAAATAAGGGTTCTTTGGGTTTGTGTAAAAATCATTAAATATTAGAAGACGTTCTAATGTGAAAATAGATTTGGTTGCTGAAAAGCTCGATGGAAGCAAGATATTATGATGTTATACAAAAATCTATTTAACCCGCTCAACTGGCTGTCAAATAAACAAGCGAAAAGAAATTCTAGAGGTCAAAACTCAAAAACAAAAGCTAGTGATCAAAATTACATAAAATCAGATAATAGCATGTCCAAGATGACGGATTGCACAATTAATGCCAGTGGCGACCGTGCCAAGTAGTGACTGATTTACCCGGCAGTCGCTCCACTTGCGACCGATAAACGCGGTTAACGGAATTTGTCGTTTTCACCGGACACCGGCATCATCCGAATCCGGAACACAAACGCAACAAAATATGCGTGAAAATCTTGTATAAACAGACGCCTTTTTATTTACTTGTTTGTGTTATAAACTTACCGTTTCGCACATGCTTTCCGTGCAGCATACTTTTCTTTCACGCCATTTTAACCTTTGCTTCTTACACAATTTAAACTATATTTGTGTGCACGTTTTTGGGACTGGAACTAGCGTTTTGGATCGGAAGTTTAAAATTCGCTTCAAGCTTAAACATTGGTTTTGGATACGTGCGTAGCGTACGGATGCTAAAAGGATGCATCAAAGAGTTCCTTGTTCACCTGTACAACGAATGAGGTTTGTATGCTAGAATTAAGGCAGACTATGAATTAGAATCTTTTAATATAATTAACGAAAGTACGCATTGTTTTGCTAGAAAGAAGAATACGATTACATACATAGTTAATCACACCTAGTTAAATGTTGTTACAAACTGTATCTGAAGACTACAAAATTTGTAGTCTTGGCTCGATCCTCATTTTATCAAAAGCAATGACTCAGTCGAAAGAAAGTAAAACATACGGAGATAACTCAATAAAGATTACTTCAGTGGGTATATCAGTCATATAAATCGTATCGTCCGATCGGCTTGCAAAAATACCTCTTTTAGCCAGCGAACACTTTCAGTAGCAAGAAAGTACCTACTTAAGATTAGGGGCGCCAACATTCCGCCAACTAAGTGCCTTTTAATATTCTACCAATATTGAAAGTTTTAAACAAATACTTAGCAAAGTGTTTTATATTTTCACGGTTAATGCTTAAATTGGAAATTCGGGAAGTGATTTCGTAGACAATCGCATCGAAAGCTGGGTCAATGGTTGCCATTACCATTAGTCGTGATTTGCTCAATCAATTATCGCTATTCACAAATGCATTTTTGTGTCAGTGGGTAAAACTGTACTGGCTAACAAGCCAGAGAAATACAATAGATTGTACTCTGGACGAGTTTCTCACCCGGCGCGCAAATGACGACGGCTAATAGTACCTTTTGAGCAGTCTTTAAGTGGACTGCTTCGGATTGTCTCTGAGGTGTTAGTGTGTTAATTTGCTTGATGTAATAATGATAAGTGAGATGATGATAATCATCGGCCTGTCAATGTTGGAGGCCTTTGGAGATGATGTGTTAAGCTCGAGACGAGTTTTGTACTAGTTGAACCAGAAAGTTTGGAACTGGATTTTTGAAGCGATGAAGATTAAGACCTACAAGGTTTTGGGGCGTCGGGGTTGATGCACTTTTCGCTTTGGAACTTCAATTGTTTTCGGGTCATAGTTTTTATCGTAGCTAAAAGGTCAAGGAGCAGCTATATGTCAAATTACGTTTCCTCTCCATAGAGATCTACGTTTTGGAATGGCCAGCTAGCTTCGACTCTCTAACTGTCCGACTCCTTGACAATTCAGAAGCCCTTGTCAATGGTTTCATTGAAATAAATGCTTTGAGTTGGAGTTTGACTGTTTGCGGCAAACGAGATATTGTGCAGTTTTTCGAGGCAGGCTTAAGAGCGGCAAGACCAGTCATTGAACTATAAAAAAAACAGAAAATGTGTCATTCACTAATTAAATCACTCGGCAAGTCCATATTACTTTTCCGGCGTTCTCAGTGCGGATGTCCGGATGCAATACGTAGACCACTCCCGTTCCGTATTTTTACCGCGATAGTATCCTGCCAGACGTGAAAGTTGAATGATATAAGAAAAACCGTTCCGTTCCGCCTTCCGTATTTGAACAACATTTTCCCGACAATTGATTGACAGATAAAACTAACAACATGGAAGTAGCCATGAGGTTGTTTTTCTTTAAATAAATAAACCATAATCAGCCTATAATGTTCCCACTGCTGGAACACAGGCCTCCTCTCTGTAAGAGGGAGTGGGCTGTAATCCACCACGCGGGCCCAATGCGGGTTGGTAGATGTCACATGTCTTCGAATTTTTAATAAATAAAAAGCTAATATTTATGTTATCAATGTTGCAACAGTAGTCATATTTATAACTAGCTTCTGCCCGAGATTTCGTCCGCGTAATATTTCGGCCCCGACCCACTGCATCGCATCGCATCGCCCGCCCACGCGATTACTTCGTTTTCGCTTAGCGTTCGTCTCTGACTTTTTTTTCCTCGCCGTAACGTAGCGAAGTCCTCAAGAATTGGGCTAATTCAAATCCGACTGGTAGTTCTGGAGATTAGCGTGTCCAAAGAAACGAAACAAACTGTTTAGCTTTATTTTCGGTATAGATTGGTTCTAATGCTCATAAAAATAAAATGCTGTACCTACTTAATTAATGGTTGAATTTTTCGCTTTTCATGTGTGATTTTTTTTAAACCGAGGGCATAAAATAACACACTTCGTATGGTTTTCAAATTGAAAGACGTAAAGTATAAACTTGCTTGTAAGGTTTTTTTTACAGACCTGCGCCATAATATATTTCAAAGTATTCACATCTTCCCAAACGTGAGTTAAACATACAAGAACACCATTCATAATCTGTCTAAAATGTTCCCACTGCTGGGACACAGGCCTCCGCTCTGTGAGAGGGAGTTGGCCGTCATCCACCACTCGGACCCAGTGCGGGCTGAACTCCATTCGCATTAAAATAAATATATTTAATAACCGACGAAAAAAAGGAGAAGGTTCTCAAGACGACACGTGTAATTTCTTTAATGTACTTTAGGAGTATTGTAACGGAAATGGTTTGTAGGTTAAGCTCTCAAGTAATATAAGCACACGTAAGCGAAAGTATATTGCACATACTATAGCGATAAAACTGCATAGCGCATAAACTCCATAGCTATAGCTACCTCCTATAACAAACAATACTAAAAAGCTCAAATCCAACAGAAAACTAAACCAAAATTTTCTTTTCCGGGCCGATGACGTTTCATATAATTTTGTGTTAGTAATTGGATTTAAACCAAGGGAATAAAACAACACATTTCGTATGGTTTACAAATTGAGAGATTTAAAGCATAAACAAGCTAGGAAGGATTTTCACAGACTCGCCATAAAATATAACAAAATATCCTCATGTTCTTAAGCATTTGAGAGCTACATACAAAAACTCCATTAGCATTTAAATGAATATCTTTATTCTGTTTCCTTTAGGAATTCTGTAACGGAAATGGTTTGTAGGTCAACTCTCAAGTAATCATATGTAGTGTGAGCGAAAGTATATTGCACATACTATACCGACATACCTAATCAGAATCAAAGCATTAATTTCAATTAATCCATTTACATACACTTTTGAATTGTCAAGGAGTCGGCCAGTCAGAAAGATGAAGCTAATTGCCATTGAATTCCATTGCGCTTAAACTCTTAAAGGAAGGACTTATAGCTAGAGCCTATAACAGACAGTACTAAAACGCACAAATCCCGCAGACATTCACTTTTGAATTATCAAGGAGTCGGTGAGTCAGAAATATAAAGCTAGTTGCCATAGAATCCCATAGCACAGCACCTTAGAGCCTACAACAGACAGTACTAAAAAGCTCAAATCAAACAGAAAACTTTCATGGACGAATACGGAGCGAATCTATATCGTACAGATCCATACAGATTTATATGAGAATCTTCCAATAGAAACCCGATTATACTTCGTATGAGTTGGGCCTGAGCTGAAGACTTACTGGCATTACGCACGAAAGACTTCAAAGTTCACTAAATATATACTTGAATCTACATCGGTCGTATTACTGAGGCAATGAAAGAGAAAATAGAATATATAAACAGCTTATCTCCTTCGTAAGTTGCGGACACGGGGCGTTAAATAACAGATTTCTCTCGGCTTAGGACTCAGACACACGATCATATTTTGGCAGATTATCAGGATTGTTAATACTACAATACTATTAATTTGTACGTCAGGGCCACCCTTAAACAGTCAGCTGTACTACAATGCTGACTGGCATATAATAATATTAAAATAAATATATCCTCTCGACCAATTTCGGTCACCGTGGCCATCTCAACGGAGATTAGCCAGATTCGCAGTAGATTTTAAACTGCACAAGAGTGCGCAAACACAGGTGAACTCTCTGTTTATTTTGCTCTCATAGTCCAATGAGGCGGTAATCCGACACGACCGGGCAGAGAACAGGCGTAGGACCAACGGCTTTATCTAATAAAAATATCCTCTCGACCAATTTCGGTCACGGTGGCCCATGTCAACGGAGATTAGCCAGGTTCGCAGGAGATTTTAAACTGCACAACTGTGTGCAAACACAGGTGAACTTGTGTGCAAACACAGGTGAACTATCTGTTTATTTTGCTCTCATAGTCCAATGGGACGGTAATCCGACACGACCGGGCAGAGAACAGGGGCAGGACCAACGGCTTTATGTACGTGCTTTCCGAGGCACGATGGCATCACTCCACAAATTTCCAAACTTTATGTTGCTACTGAGACATTACTAATGCTAAAACCCCTATAACACCTTGCCCGACCTGAGAATCGCACCCTGGACCTCACGCGCAGCAGTTGCGCTTATATGTTTATCATGGCATGAGCTTTCCTTATATTGTTCGTGTTTCTTATATGATCCAAGAGAAGACAATTAAACAACAAGTTCCATACTAGAAGTAAAAAAACATAACTAATTGGTTCGTATGCGCAACACGTATAGTGCTACTGTTGTTTTGATAAATGCGTATAATGTTACGGATACGCTTGGAAACTCTGAAGGGTAAGGGCAGATGTGTGAGTTCATCCACCTTTAAGCTAGTATTGTTATAAATCGAGCTGTTGATTCTGGCTTTTCTTAAGGAATAATAAATTAATCTATGACCCCGAAACAAATGCGTTACTCGACGAGGGGCAATTCTCGTAATTTTAAGAACGTTCACAGTCTGATCTCAGACTCAATCTGTCAAAAAATTATTCTAATTTCCCTACATTTTGACAAGTTTTTGACATTTGTTTGTCGCCGAGATGAGACTGCGACTAGATTTTGAACGTTTTAAATTACGAGAATTGGCCTTCAGATCTAAGTTCTAAATCTAAGACACGAATTTCAATCCAAAGTGGAGACGATGATACGATAGTAAATTAAACTGCATATATTTAAGGATGTTCCCAGTTCACATACAAGAATTCAATCAAATATGTCCAATAGTTTAGTCACTATAGCTAGTAGTAGTAGCTGGCAAACCCCATAGTTGGCCCATCACACAACTATCTATTTATTTTGTTTGAAAAAAAAAACACGTTTTCAATTTCAATGTTAGGATTTATTTGGGTTTCAAAATATTCATTAGTATTGCTAGCGTTTTTATTTATTTTCTTACTAGCTGCGCCCTGTGGTTTCACCCGCATAAGTTTTCGATCCCGTGGAAATATCGGGATAAAAAGTATCCTATGTGTTAATCTTGGTTATAAACTAATAATTTCATCCAAATCCGTTCAATCGTTTTTGCGTGAAAGAGTAACAAACATCCATCCATCGATCCATCCATACAAACTTAGGCATTTATAATATTAGGCGGATTATCGTCTCCACATTGTACACTTATAACAATGTATTGCATCGTCAACCCAGGCCTTTACAAGTCCTGAGCCATACATTACAAACGTGTCAAATCTTGCGCACAACCGCTATGTTTAAACCCACTAGTTCACTTTTGCGTGCCGATTCGCGAATGTAAGAGAAATTGTTTTAATGCTAATTGTAGCTAGTACTTACCCTATAAAATAGGCTATTGTAACGTTAGTAACCTAACATCCTTTTTTAGTAAATATGCACTATTGTTATCTGATGTTGAAATTACTTACACGTGCATGTTGGTCCTTTAGCGGCCATGACATGTGTTCAATATTGATGGAGAGTGTAGTACTGTGAATGAGGCTTTGATGATTTGAAAGTTAAGGAGATATTGTGTTGCAAAAAATACGTTTAATTTTCGCTTTAATTTCCGCGAATCTTTCGCCGTCTTAAAATTTATTTGGCATAATCAGCCCAAAATGTTCCCATTGCTGGGACACAGGCCTCCTCTCTGTGAGAGGGAGTGGGCCGTATTCCACCACGCGGGCCCAGTGTGGGTTGGTTGATGTCACATGTCTTTGAATTTTTTATTCTAGGGCATGCCCGTTTCCTGACGACGTTTTCCTTCGCCGTTTTGAGAGCAGTGCTGATGAAATAATTTACAGAAAGTTAAGTGCCAGTTTTGGTTCAAACCCGTAAGTCGCAGCCGATACCACTGCTCTAAAAATAAAAAATAAAAAGTATATATCGTCTATGAATTTGGTCCTAATACGTCAAGCATCTGTCTCGAATCAGAACTAAAATTGAGTATGAATTAGTAAGAAACAAGTTCGTTTTAAACCTAGAGATACAAAAAGATTAACAGGAAAAAAACTTAGCCTTACACAAACAGCTTCACACTGCTGTCAAAATCAATTAAGAAGTCACACCTCGGCTGCTCTCGTTTACACTGTTACAGTAGCGGTAAGCTCTCACGTTACACTCAATCCATGCTATCTCTTATCAAATCTCCTGTGAAAATATCTCTCCGCCACCTTACCATGGAACGCAAGATTTAGGTAAAGTCAAGGAAATTTATTGTTAAGTAAACTGACTACCTACTTTAATTGTCCGTGTATTCAGATCGGACAACGCACACTCTTTGTGAAATTAATTGTTATAAGAGAAATGAATTGAGTTTGTTAATTTTAAAATATTATCCAAACTAATATTATAAATGCGAAAGTAACTCTGTCTGTCTGTCTGTCTGTCTTTGCTTCACGCCTAAACTACTGAACCGATTTGTGTGAAATTTAGTACAGACATAGTTTGGAACTTGAGAATGGACATAGGATAGTTTTTATTACAAAAAATAAAATAAAAAATAAAATTTATTCCGGACATACAGCGCCATCTATTGGTAGATGCAAGAGTCGGTGTCATCTATTGGTGAAGTCACTATTCCACGCGAACGAAGTCGCGGGCAAAAGCTAGTAATATATATATTAATATAAAATATTTCATAAAACAAATGGCTATTACACGCACGTTTACGCGCGGTGTCAATTTGCTTAAAAACTATTTTCTCTTATAACAATTAATTTGATTTTGCATTCGTGTAAATATGTACAGTAGCGGTCCAAAGCGGCGCGCCAGTTTCACGAAGCAATAGATTGACACTTCTGTTTAACTTACGACCTTCTTCTAATGAGTAATTCCTATACTTTATAGTATACACACACACACTCTATTCACACACTCAACACACACATTCTCGCATTCGTTTGCAATTACTTTAAATACTTAATCACGGTATTGACTACAGTTCACTTATTCGTAAAATTTTAGGATTATACCCACAGATATCAAAATAAATAAATTATAAGGTAGATGGATGCAGTTAACTTAAAGAGTCATTCAACCGCGACTAAATAGAACGTTGTTCATTGTGGGTTAGCGACGTGTGTTCTATATCTAAATATTAGCGGTGTTGTAGTTCCTTTTAAAATGCAAGCAAATTTGAACATTGAAATTAAAGCGAATATTATTGCGCTGCGTAAAATTGGACTTAATATAACACAAATATCTGATGAAACCGGACTGAGTGTAAGTGTAATGATTAAATTATTTTATTAAACAATTTATCTTATTAAAGTAGAACTGCTGATCCTTATTTTTTTAAAACGTTTTATAAAGTCTAAATAGAAGAAAATATAATTCCGAAGTAAATTTATTTACCTAGATTATTGAATGATGGATTAATATAACTATATTAATTCTATAAATATATGTAACATCTCTTGTCATTATAATTTTGTTTCTAAATCGTAGGTAATATTAGTATTTTGCTTAGTAGCCCAACAGTACTCCTTTTTTTTATTTTAGAGAAGTAATTCCATGGCCGGCACGACCTCCTGACCTCAACCCCATAGAAAGTCTATGGGGTTTAATCACACAGCGATGGGACGCAAGGAATGAGAGGACTGATGAGCAATTGAAGCTGCATTGCCTAGAAATCTGGGAAAATATAAGAGGAACAGACATAATTATGTAGTAATATTGTAGGGTCGATGCGCCAGCGTTTATTTGATTGCATTGCTAATAATGGGGGTTATACGAAGTATTAAATTATAAGTTGATTATAGCAATACTAAAATTATATTGTGATATCCGTAATAAGGATTATTTTGAGGTTTAGCTTCAATCTTCTTTTCATAATGAAAATGAATACTTAAGCTATAACCGCAATAAGTCCTAATAAATACGATTTGTTTACTTTGACAATTGAGATAGGCAACTTAGGTAGGCTACTACTACTGAGTAATTTAATTGTATTGTGACAAGGAGTCCGCACTTTTTTTATTTACGTGGGTAGATTTGCTAGTTGTAGTTTGTTAAAGTACTCTAACAAACTACAACCAGCAAATCTACCCACACAGTGGTAATTAAAGGACAATATTATTATATTAAATTGAATCTTTGCGACAAACACACTTCTATTTTTTCTAGTCCTTTAAACCAAATACAACCTTATTGCATTAAACGTATGGTCTTAAATCGAACTGGATTCAAGTCAAAGTGAGAACAAAAGCATTCCTGAGCGATAAGGATTTTTTCTAAGTGGGTTACGGACTAATGAGTGAATACAAATAAAATAGACTATATTACGTGCAACGAATTTACAAAACGCATAATTACGGTGAACCGCTATTACCTGCTTAACTTCAATAAATTGTTCTTTATGAGAAAATAAACTGTTTTAACTAGACGTTTATTTATTTCTAGTTTATAAAATTATAACGAATAAACAATTTGAAATTACTTATAAAACATTTTTATTTTTAACCCCATATTACAATAACAATATAATAACTTATTATTATCGTTTATTAATCTATCGAATAATAAAAAAAACCGATAAAGATTATTGTTGGAAAAGAAAAATTAAAAGTCCCATCTCGAGATTGGAACCCAGACCTATGCGTTCGATAATCTAATACGTAAGACTACCAGCTATCGGTACTTGATGAAATGACTTCAATTTTAGCAATGGTATGAACCAACCAAAGTCATCCGTAATTACGTAGCCTATGTGCAAAAGCGACGGTATGTTTTTTGTTTCGTTCGACGCCAGCCAGTGTGCGAATTCTGAGATGTGCGTTCTGTGTTGATACATCACTACACACAGACGTAGGTACGGACGTTACCGCGCGTTCACAGCAATACAGTCCTTAAGCTGGTAATCAATTAATGACTCTTGACTGTACTTGCTCTGAGCTGGAATGTATAAAATTCGAGCACCAGTGATCGTTTATCCGGGTTATCATTTAAAATGTAAGAGAATGCTTACATTTTCTCTTTGACATATAAGTTACTGAAGTGAAATTAAAGTGGCCACCGGAAAGACCTAAATTAATTTCAATATTATTCATACCATTTAATTTTGAACAAGAAATAAAATCCACCACAATTTAAAGTATTTTGATTGGTGTCAAAACTTCACGTTATTTGTGAAAATTTAAGACTTTATACATATACAGCGTGTAACGGAAGGGGGGTATCAACCCTGAAGGAGGTGAATGTGCTCATGAAACTCAACAACTTTCCCCAAAGAACATAGGTCGAAATATGAAAAAAAAATTTGGCCCTCCCTTACAAAACTGACTACCAGCTAATTGATTTACTATGGCAGGGCCAAATTTTTTTTTCATATTTCGACCTATGTTCTTTGGGGAAAGTTGTTGAGTTTCATGAGCACATTCACCTCCTTCAGGGTTGATACCCCCCTTCCGTTACACAATGTATAACTTGTGGGTTAGTTGCTGTAGCTGCTTTCTACCAATTTAATATTAAACCAAGCCAGGGAAGCGACTACTACCATATAAAACGCAATTTTTCACACTACCATATAATATTCGCAGATCATCTGTGGAAACTGGGAACTTCCTGCTATTAGTTAGTTGCACTCAAGTCACACACGGGTCCATTCTCATCACAATAATCAATGGCCACGGGGACTAACTGAACATAATGATGCGAGCCATAGCGTAATGGTGCGGATTCGGTTTCGCTTGAAAAGTACGAAGATCATTGTGACGCTGTTTAGTTTTTGGAAATAAATACCTCATATTCAACTTTTTAGTTTGTAATTTATTTGGTCCTTCGAGTCTAGACCAGCTTACGTTAAAAGTAAAACCCAGATAGTGCAAGTTGGCCAGACTCGAAGGACTAAAATTGAAAACTACGTACAAAGCAAAGGCTTCCAATTTTACATACAGATAGCGGCCATAATCTATACATGTATACAAATAAATAAAATTGAAGTGTCTGTTTGTAATGTCAAAATAACAATTTTCTACTAATATACATCTTTATAATCTATAACAGTGTTTTTCAACCTTTTTTATGGTGTGGGGCCACACCATAAAAAAGGTTGAAAAACACTGTAGTATGGAAAATATTTCGCGACACCCTTCCCTCCGCTGCTTCTATCTTGGAATTCAAGTCTGTCACCTTGGGTACCTTTTGGTTAAACAGAAAAATAGAATTCCCACAGTCAACCACGGAAACTTTGAAGGGTTTGATTCCATTTGGAACCTCCTATAATTTTAAAGAAACGGCAGCCCCATTAAAGTGGCTTGGCGACCCTCTAGGGGGTCGCGACCCACACGTTGAGAAACACAGATCTATACAAATCGGAAATCGTTTCGAAGATTAGCTGGAACGAACAAACAGACCGACAGACAAAAATTTCCAAAATAGTTTTTTTTTTTGTTATAAGTATCGTACTTTCATATGCATTTAGTAAAAAGGTGCTATTTTGACATTACAAACAGACACTTTAATTTTATTTATTTGTATATAGATGTATAGATTTCAACGTGGACTATTGATGGTGGCTTGTCACACGTTCAATTTAAGAATACCTTCCTGCTTTCTGAGTCCATACCTGTCGGTTATTGAAGTCATTATCAAGGAGTTGTCCGTAATTACTGTTTAATGATTTATTTTTGTACTTGCAAGTTACCGCGAATCAGTCGTGATTGACGTTAGATTGTTTGCGTAAAACATATCCACTGATGTGAAAATGAACAAACGGGGAACTTTCCAATTGCGTAACCTTAAGAAGCCACCATTGGATACGGTTACGTAGGAGACGTCTCAATAAAAGCTTAAAGATTTCGGGGAAAGGCTTTTTCAGATGATGCACAATTAGTATTCGCTAGCAGTGAAATTGTCATCTGTTAGTTTGATTTGAATTGTCTCGTTCTTGAGATGTAGTTAAGACTTTAGAACATATTTTTTAACTCATGCAATCATGTCCCAGATTAATATTGCATGAAAAAAAATCCTTATTTTTTTTTCAAAATTCAGTGATTTTGATAGTTTATAAAACAAGTGAAGGTTTGTAAGAATCCTAGAAAGAAAAACGAAAACGAAACTTTCCCCGTCCTAGGATCCATAAACACTTAACTAAATATCAACTCTAGATTGACACGATAAAATTTGCATGCTGACTCTGTTGCAAGAGTGAAAATTGATTGTACGCCGTATAATTAAGCAGTGGAACGCGGTCGGTGTGACAGGCAGCCAGCCCGTGGGATCTACTCGACCCATTAACACGAATTGTGCGAGTGACAACGTTGTAAACGGAGTGATGTTGAATTAACAAACTAATGATGGGTTTGAAGATCAAGTTTTAAGTGAAATTGTGAGTTTTCGTAGGTAATTGACGTTTGGACCCTTCAATTATAGGACGACATACACTGCTACTGAGAGCAGTGGTGGCCCAGTGGTAACGGCCGCGGTTATGAATTGTAGGTCGTAGGTTCGAAGAGGGGCCCGTGGCTAAATAATAACAGCCGCACAGGTCGATCAGTCAGGTTAAGCTACGCTTGCCGCGGTTGGTCTGTGGATGGGTGACCATCTTTACATACCGAGACCCCTTCGTGCCTCGGAAAGCACATTAAGCCGTTGGTCCCGGCTGTCATTCGTGAATCTTTGACAGTCGTTACGGGTAGTCAGAAGCCCGAAAGTCTGACAACCAGTCTTACCAAGGGGTATCGTATTACCCAGTAACTGGGTTGTGGAGGTCAGATAGGCAGACGCTCCATGTAAAATACTGGTATTCAGCTGCGTCCGGTTAGACTGGAAGCCGAACCCAGTATAGCTGGGAAAAGGCTAGGCAGATGAGGTCGTAGGTTCGAACCCAGACAGGCGCTTTACTTTATTTAAATTATTTCATCGCACCACGCGTTCTGAAAACGGTGAAGGAAAACATTGTAAAGAAGACGGCATGTCCTAGAGTCAAAAATTCGAAGACACTGACATCTACCAACCCGCACTGGGCCCGCGTGGTGGATTACGGCCCACTCCCTTTCACCGAGAGGAGGCCTGTGACCCAGCAGTGGGAACAGTACAGGTTATTCATGCTATATACTCGTACATGCTACGAGGAACTTTTGGCGTTCGAACTGTTGGTAAACATTTGTGCAATTGTTTTGAGAAATGAAGTAAAAAAACAACCGCGCAACAACAACAATTCTCGTAATTTTAAGAACGTTCACAGTCTGATCTCAGTCTCAATCTGTCAAAAATACCTCTAATTTCCCTACATTTTGACAAGTTTTTGACATTTGTTTGTTGCCGAGATGAGACTGCGACTAGATTTTGAACGTTTTAAATTACGAGAATTGGCCTTCTGGTTAGTTCTGATTTTGGCCACCCGCCAAAATAACCTTGTAGAGCTATGAGTTTTGTGTTTGCAATCACAAATGAAATAACCAAGTACCTTTGCTTAAACATATTCAAAGCTAATTTGTTCATGTAAATTACTGTTGTAATAGTAGGTTAAAATCTAAAATTGCTTCCATACGTAATAATAAAGAAGTAATATAATTATAATTAACGCGCCGTTTTCCAAAGAAACAGAAGTCCAACATTCCCGCTAGTCTATTCACATTCACATCACCGCTCCGGCGAGGCGTCATTAAAACGCGCCGTCTAACCAACCATTCGCTTTAGATGGAAAAACTTCAGTTCCTGACTCTGGATGACGTTACGAAACGAAATAGATTCACGGGTGGTCGCCCTTAATGATTGCCGGCCACTAGGATACGTACAGTCAGCTCCGCAGATAAGGCGAGGCCACGATAGCCCGCGAAATTCAAATTTAATTACTTTTTTACAATTTGCCGGTCAGTAGAGTAATATTTGTTACGGTCTCGAAACATATTTTGATCAACAATCAAAATATGATTTGCGACCGTAACTAATATTACAATTAACAAATCTAACACGAAAATATATACTTACAGGTTTTTAACTTTGTTTGGTTCAAAATTCAGCAACGCGCAATCTTTAAAACTATCTCGAGTTCAAATTACCTTTATCTAAGTTGATGAATATTTCATGAACTCATGATATTTGAGGCCAATTCTAACTTAGAGAGTTGTATTAGATTTGAATTTTGTAAATAATATACATTTGTTACTATCGCGAATTATATGTATTTGGATCAACATACAACCTGACACGGCCCTGCAAAAAATTCGCGAGCTATCTCAACGCATCCCCCTTAAGGGCTGTGCACAACAGACACGCCTAGGTGAAGCCGACGGCAATAAGTGTCGGGTTAAGACTTCAATTTCGCGAAGGTTCCTTGTAAATCCTAAATTATAGAAGGCATAAATTTCTCGAAAGCATCCGATTCAATTTACTGAGATTTATTGGGCGAAATGTTACGTATTACCGTAATTTTGATAAATCTATCGTCGCATAAACAACACTTGACTAATTGAAATAGCGGTCTCCTTCCAGCTAAGACGGACTTGCAACTAAGTAAAAGGGTTTCGTTGAATAATTAAAGGCGTTCGCTTGAACTTGAGGCCATCACCTTTGAACCTGCGTTGTCCTGATTTGTCTAATGACAGTCAGACTCTTGGAAATGTTCGTCCCATACATGGTCTAAATCGTTGACCGCTACTTCTGTCCCAGCCTTTAAGGCTGCACGCTGGTAAACGCAGACAAAATGTTGGTCTGCGGTTACAGACGCACTGAATCTCAATATCTACCTAGGCAGAAAATAATTTACGTCCGGCTAAGCCATTAGTGATAATTTTCCGTACGTTGCAATTGTTGAAAAAGCGATGCAGGTTTTGCAAGAAATCTCTATGCTGTAAATGCCTTTGTTACAAAAAAGTAAACTAAAGCAGTAAAGTATAGTTTGCATACATTTTAAATACATAGTAAGGTCTCAGAATCATATATTTATAAGGCTATGAACTTAACGTCTTCTCTGCCGCAAGTTCATTTAAGGCAAGTGCGCCTTACCGTTTATTGTATTACCTCAAAGACCGTAAAACCTGGTACGATATCTTCGGAAAAGTTATTCGAGTGTACATTCGATGTTCATCGTGTTCGCTTATTTATGTTATGTCTCTCAATGTGCACTAAAGCTTCACGACTTCAGTTTGTCGTCTTATTTGTGTAGCTGACGTTACTTTAGTCACGAGTGGGGTTATTCGCTATTCAATTACTCTGCGCAATAAGACATGGGTAGGAATATGCTGTGGCTGAATTAAGGGCGTGTGCTACTAAGATAATAATGTTCAAGTAAGTTGTCTGGATGTAATTAGATCTCATTGGGATTGGCTTTTTGAAAAAGTAATTGTTTTCAATCAGCATAAATATTCTTCTTTTGTTTACGTTTTCGTTTAGGTAGGTAGGTATGTTCATCTATTTCGGTATTTACTAAATTGTGATGTTAATGATTTACTTATTGTGAAGCCCACAAAATCGCACACAAAACACACACACACACACACGCACCTAATCGCATTACGGTTTTTCGGATTTGTAATTAAACAATTACAAATCCGAAAAACCGTAATGCGATTATGTGGCGGAATTTTTAACACAATTTTGCGTGGCCTCCTGTGGATATGTACAGTCACAAGAAAAAGTATGTATACACTCGGCTTTATTCAAAAGCGATTTACTCCTTTATTTTTGAACGAAATTGTATGTTGTTACGAACATAGCATTTTCGAACCCATAGGTTTATTTCGCGAAAAAATTGCAATAGAAAGTTGCCAAGTGTTGACATGTTGGTGCTCGTGACTGTACAGTCAAGATCGTGGCTTCGTGTATTCAATTTTAAACTTTAAACAATCGATAATAGAGGTGGTAATGTAACAGCGTTAAGCAATAATCATTGACTGATTGTCAATGCCGACATCCTAAATTTTTTAACTGATAAATAATTGAACTGTATCGTTTAATTGTTTCTGTTTTTAATTGTTATTTGAACAGTGTTGAAGATTCGGAAACCAAGATGAAACATCGTCAAAAATCTACTCGAGCTTAGGCGATTGGACCTTAGTATCAACATAAATACGCGTTTCTGATGGTTCCTCATAACAAGAAGGATGGATGTCTAGGATTAAATCTAAAAGCGGGCTTTTTACGCCAGACTTTTCTAACTACTCTCCAAAGGACCACAAAATGCAACAAAATAGCTTGCATCCGCACTAAATATCATAATCTTCGTGCCAAAGAGGTATTCCTAAGCCACAAACAGCAATCTGGAAAAATTATATAATAAATGTATAAAAAGAAGAAAGAAAACAGATTAGCCATAAGTACTTAATATAATGTTGTACAGGCACTTAGTAATACCACAACACTGTTGCAACTTTCACGGCCCATCAGGGATGTTATAACTATTTTTATGGCGAAATGATGGAGTCATACAAAAATGCACACGAAACTGACCGCGGTCTACGCATTTCACTTTCAACAAAAAGTATAGTCGTGACAATAGTAGAATAAACTGGGGGCCTAAAAAGACCACTTTAAGCAATACCACTAAAAGCTATTCATTTCCTGAATTCCCAGCAGATCATTAGCAATTCCTCTAATTTTCGTAAAATTTCATTTCATGTTTGGTGTAAACATTGCCGCATGAAAAAAAATAAAAACCGTAATTTTATCGGTAAATTTTTCATTACAGTTTTTGTTAATCAAATAGGTTTTTTATTTATAAAAAAAACACACTTTAAAGTGCTTGCCTACTAACCTCAAGGTCCAATCTAGTTACATTTAATGCCATCATCCAGAACATTAAACGGTACTAAAATTAATGTTGACCAGACAGCCTAGTTTGCCCACTATGTATGTATTGTCATCGTAAAATGAAATCTAAGAGCCAAAATCGTGTGTCGTTGTCAACCCGTGCGAGGCGTAAGAATCAATTAAAGAAATTCAATTGCTATGGTGTACGTCGCCATAATGTTGTAACTGGGCGAAGAAAATTGCAAATGGCCGCTACTTGTGCCCAATTATAATGAATATAACGTGTTGAGTAGGCTTCAAAACGTGAGGAAAGCACGTATTTTGTGACATAACAGAAACTTGTTATCCGGTTACTATGCAACAAAATATCGTATCAGATGTTTATTATTAAAATAAATAACCTTGGCCTAAGACTCTTTGCAACCAAAAGTACTGCTTATTTCTTAAGAAATTTCTGCTGCTACTTTCCTGCTCTTTAAATTACATAAACACCAACAAACGATTCTTCTTTATCGATTAAAAAGTTGCTGCACGTTAATAAATCTCTCGTCAATGTTATGAAACATGTCGATGAAAGGGCTCCAATTCGTCACTGCTCTAACGACGAAATGTCAGCTTAGAAACTTCAAGAAAAGAAATGTAATTGAATCAAATTGCTATTTGTCATTTGCATGTCGATTGGTCGGCTTGGAAAAAGGAGGAGGCTTTCAATTGGTCGCATGCTTGTGTGTTGCTTATTATGTATATAAACCGATTACACAAGGTGGTCGTGACCAATTTGCGGAGTTCTTTTTTTTTAATTGAAAGAGAATCGGTCCCATTTGATCGAAAAAGGCGTTGCATTTTAATCAGGTTATTCTTCTAGAACTTTGATAAAAACTCAGTCAAAGTGGTAGAAAATGTGTTCAATCAAACTTGACCAAGTAAGTACATGCCAAGATTGTTTTGAAGAGTCCATAGGACGAACAATGCCTCAATGGCACTGATGGCACTGTTGACTTCCACAGAAATAACTTTTGTACATTGATTTTCCAAAAGGATCCCACATGAAAGAATTGCCTCTTCAGTTGATTTTTACAAACCTTGTCCATTTGCTAAAATTATTACTTTTTCACCCTTCATTATTGTAACCAACAAATTGTAAATCCAATACATTTAACGTAAAGCCTAACATTGGATGCGTTTTTACGCGTTAAAAAAACTCATTTATATTGCGATTTAGTGGACGAAGGCGAGCTTTTTCCCGAGCCATTTGTTACGTTATTATATCGTAATTTCTGATTAGTTACACTCTATGGTGCAGGCCTATTCGGTGAGACATCTTGTCTTTACTAGCCCAGTCGATTAACTGTACCTCTCAGGTATTATAGTGGCCATTTTTAGGTTATGTCCCACCGTTGGGCGAATAAAATAAGTTGAAGTGCGGTTTGAAGAGAAAAACTTTTTGACACAATGCCTCTGGTGACCTAGTCGAACTGTTATACGGTACATTACAATTCATAAATAATGATTTTGGTTCGAAGTTCAGTTTACAATAAGTCAGGACTGTCCTTACACATTCTTAATATTTCTTACTTATTTTCTCAACTTTTATTATAACATATAAATGGTGAAGGGACTGTCTTTTGTAATTTTGACGTTCGAAAAGTGCTGATTGTCAGCCTAATTTGAATAAATGACTTTTGATTTTTGACTCTGGTCCCACGACAGCGTTCGCGTGGATTTCGGAATTTTCTTTACGTATCCTTTTTCTTTTTTTTAAATAAAAGTATCCTCAGTACTCCTTATAACACCAGCTATCTGTCAGTCAAAATCGGTCCAGCCAGTTCGGAGATTAGCCGGAACAAACAGATAGAAAGACAAACAATTTAAAAATTGTTTTATTGTTGTCAGTACCTTATTTCATATGCATTTAGTAAAAAACTGTTATTTTGACGTTACAAACAGACTTTTCAATTTTATTTATTTGTATAGTATTGTATCGCTAAGTGAGCGCTGTCTCTAAACACTTTATTATTTTCACCATAGACGCGTAATTTCGCTAACAAATACACCTCTCTCAAGCTATTTCTTCGCTTAAGATAAGCTGAATCGTGACCAGATACTTTAACGCCGTAAAAAGCATGATTGGATCTTTATTAGCAAAATGTATGTCGATTCTTTTGACGATTAATACGTAATTCAAAGAAAATATGAGTGTAAAGTGCCGTTTTTGTAAAAAGGTAACTAATCTGTCATAGTCACGTTTCTGATTGCGAAATGATAACAGACGGGTGTTCTGTAGTTAGTCATAAATATAAAAAATACCGTTTTTCTTAGTTGTATTATAGAAAACAGTTAAAAGATATTGTTCTTAACAGAACGATGTTTATTCGTTTGGGATTCTAACAAAGGATACATTCTAACATAATTACAATATAAATCTACAATAATAACAAAGGTTCCATAAGTGTGCTTCTTCAATTACAGGAGACCACAGCATGCATATTTTATAACACGAGGGCGGAGTGATAAGTCTGGTAAAAATAAAAAAACAAGTCAATTTTATTTTATTATTATTATTTATTTTTCAACGTAGTTTCCTTGTAACTCAATGCACTTCATCCACCGTTTCTCTAGCTTTTCGATCCGTTCCATAAAGTACGACTTAGGTAACTTTTCGAAATAGGTTTTTGATCAACAGTCAGTAAACGCGGCACCCATCGCGCGGATCGCTTCTTCATATCTAAATGTTGGTGTAAGATATTGCGAACACATTCGTCTGAGATGCCTACTATATCGACTATCTCCCTCACTTTTACTCTTCGGTCGTTCAACACTATATCGTGGATTTTAGCTATCATCCTGGAGTAGTGACCTCAACTGGGCGTCCTGGACGCACAGCATCACTTGTGCTTGTACGACCACACAGAAAATCGTTGAACCACTTATGAATCATTTTAATCGACGGAGCAAAGTCCCCATAATATTTATCAAATTTTTGAATCGTTTCCGTCATAGTTTTAATGTTTAATCACGACACAAAATTCACTTTTCTCCATCTTTGCACGTGCTCAGTTGTTTTTCTTTAAACGCTGTAAAAAAAAAATAACCGGCAGTACTGGCTGAAAATTTTAATTGAGTCCTTCAAAAGAGTTGTGAACAAGGAGGTTCCATGCAATTTGCGATCATTTTATTCCAAAATAGATTTTTTACCAGATTTATCACGCCGCCCTCGTATGTGCATGCTGTGGTCTCCTGTAATGTTTATTTTTATTTAAAAAAATAAAAATAGAGAATATATATTATGAATCATCATCATCAGCCTATAGCAGTCCATTGCTGGACATAGGCCTCTCCTATAGCACGCCATTTAACTCGATTTTCGAAATAAAAAAAATAATGAATATAAATTAGAAAAAAAATAACATGTCAAGATCCATATTACAAATGGTGTTCATCATCATTGATAGCCTTGTCTACCCACTGTTGAATGTAGGCCTCTCTTTTGTGCCATGCTTCACGGGTCTGAGCAAGTCTTTCTGTTACGCTAAAATTCCACCTGCATCACTTAAAACAGGCGGGAATTAGGGGTCACGGGCGATTAAGGGTGGGGATTCTGTTCACCCACCGAGTGATCTCAGGGAAGACAGCGCACTGGTCTTGTGCTGCCTTGTACTTACTCTTGCACAGTTAGGTTTTGAGGAGACCTCTTTACAGTCTCCCCAGGGGCACTACTCTGGCTACTGGTCTGCCAACGCTCCTTCTACCGATTCTCGGCAACCAGGTCCGAAGTCACGTCAAAAAAAAAAATGGTTTCTGAAAGTGTCTTCTATCTTCAATATAAAAAAATTGCCTGTATCGCCTATTGGTTTATTGGCTCCATATGAGTAATGTGTTTATAGGATAAGCGCTCATAACTCTTGGTATCACGCGATAATGTCACAGATCATTAACTTATTGCTATACGTAGTTTATGCGGCGCGGGCGCATTTCACAATCTCGAGAATTTGTTTAGTGCGACGCCCGTAGAGATCTTCATATTTTCCGATGGGTATTGTGGTTTTAATAGTTTTTTAATTTTCAGGTAATATTTATTTATGCTAATGATTATAAATCTCTGGTGACGAACCGGAATTGTGACGATTGTGGATTAACTCGTATAAAACATGTAACTTTACTTTTGCATTTGCACTTTTAGTTGATTACGCTTTGGTTTATATTATTAAATCACTGAAAAGGAAGGAAAATAATCCGGAGGGTTGTTGAAGTGCCTACTTCTACCTACCTCCAGGTAAAGATCCAAGTGTCCTCGACTAACGTCCAAATTCAATCAGGTTCATGTCCAAAACCAAAATGTTCACAAAATAAGTACACCCAGTACGGAACACTATCCAATAGCATGCCCTTACGCATCCGCGGCGTACGCGCTGCCGCGTGGACGTAATTGTTCGCAAATTGGTGCGTAATAATGATGAAAATCTCGCCGATGCATCGTCCGTCTGTTGCACTTGCATGTTGCATGTCAATGATCCTATATCCGAACGATCTCGGAACAAAAAAGTTATTAGTGTTGCTGTGTTGTAGTGATTGCGTATTTCAGCACATGTTTCGCACGTCACAATGTTTTATCGCGCCTGCATTGCGCACGCGTTGATATCTACGATCAATTGTGATTTACTTGCTTTGTGATGCCGCTGCGATGTCGTTGACTAGTTGAATGTATGCGTTCCTATCATGAACTATTATTTAAAGTGCAATATGGATTCTATGAATAAAATGAAAATTGGCAGAAAAAATCTGCATAGTGAGAGGCATTATTTTAGACCTTATTGTGCCTACTGCCCACTTTGAGAATATTTTTTTGTCTACAGCCCCCGATTTTTTTTTACTTAGGTACCATCTGTCGCGAATCTAAAACAGCTATTGCCACGATTTTATTTAAACGTGTAATATTATACAGTCATAAGATAGGATACCTATATAATATCTCTGGGCCTTCTACTGACCCCTGAAAGTCTCAAACACCCATGAGTGGGCGTTATTACCCATGTTAAGAACTTATGTATTAGACCAACGATTTTTTGATATTAAGACCACATATCTTTCTTGTTATATCTTTGTGTATTTACAAGAAAGTAATGTTAATTCTACATCATCAGCATATCTTTCCGGCAGACCGTGGAGAGAGATAATAAGTACCATAATGATTACCTACGTTTAGCAGTGGAATTAGTTACCGCTGTCTGAAATTAGAAATGAATGAAAGTCCGACTACAAAGACCATTAGATAATTAAGTAGACTATGGATCAAATCATTTATAAATACGAGTAACTAGCGGACCCGGCAGACGTCGTCCTGCCCGGAAAAGCAGCGCCACCTACCGGGTCTAATTGTATTTTCAAACCATCCAGGAACCCATTCAAATATACACACAACATTTCATCCAAATCGGTCCAGCCATTTAGGAGTTAGGTGACAAACACACGTACAGAAGAATTATATATATTATAAGATAAACAAAACAATGATTAAATTGATATCGAAACATTTATTCATTTTCTTTCAATAATTTAACTTATTGTATACCTATACATAATAAAACAAAAAAGGAAGACATACCACATCGCAGGTATCATTTTACAAAAACCAACATTCTATCATATTTACATAGATACAGCGGTATTAATAGCAGTTTTCTATACAAAACTCTAGTTAGAGAAAACTTTCGCCAATAATATTATTAAACATTTTGTCACTGGTATTAATCCATCCATACATGCTTCATTAAAACTATACATTTATTTCATTTAAAAAAACAATGTTTCACTTAGTAGTGATGTGTATATATAAACTGGTTTCAATCGATACTAAAACTCAATTCTATAAGTTATTTAAAATGTAATCTAAAACTTACAACCTTAAGATATGGCTATCAAATAACTCGTTTTCGTATAACAAAAAATATTATTATACAATTTGTTAACATAAACAAAACAATGAACATAACGTTGCCTTCTTGACTGGAATGGAAGACTCGGAACAAACGCAACAAACTACGTAAGTATGGCAAGTAAACAATTAAAATATGAAAATAATAATTTAAACTAAACGTTTGGAATGATTCGACTTACACTAGAATTATTTACACGATTATAACAGAAACAGTGCGTAATACAAAGTACTTAAATAAGATATTTACAGTATCTGAATCACTTAAATATCGTTGTACATTACAAATTAGAAGCTTAATCTTTTGTTTATTAATTTGATCGTGTCACATGGACTAGCGTACGAACAAATGATCCTAATCGGTATCGGTATCCGAGACCGTAAACAGACATCACTGTCATTTAAATTATTTAACAAATTAGTCATTCTTTTTAAAACCAAACATGCTTAACACTTTTGTACTAAACAGGTAATGAGCAAAGCAAACTACGTTGTGTGCTCGTGGAAGCTGTGGAGCGCGTTCAATGTACAGTTTTAAGTACATTTCCAGCTGAATCACACAATGTTGAGGGTTGGTGTTGGTTGTTGATTCAATCTTTATCTCCTACGAATCTGTAGGCGTCGGGGGGAGGCTCGGGCATGCAGTACCCGTGGTAGGTGCGGATGTCTTCTGCTGCGTACGTGATGCCGGCCAGGACTCCCGTCTCCGTGTGATGCCTGGGGCAGGTATGGCCTCGTGGGCATTGGCAGATTGTGTTGGCGTTGACTTCGTCGATTTGTTCATGTCGCCGCCTCGCGCTGAACAGTTTGCATGGCTCCTTTCTTGAACAACGTAACCTCTGTAAAAGAAGACAACGAGAATTGTAGTAAAAAGTTACAAACCTAGTAAACTTATTTTGAATTAATATTAGAAAGAAAAAAAAAAGACCAGGTAAAGCTTTTGGTAAAGATAAGTCATTTATAACTAAATAAAAAACTTTTTTGCAAAAAAATCAACCGACCAAAAACGACACTACAAAGTGAAAAATAATTTTAATTTCGGAAGTCGGTGTCGTTGGGTTCGCATTTTCGTTGTTTGCCACCGACTTCCGAAATTAAAGTTATTTTTCACTTTGTAGTGTCGTTTTTGGAAGTCGGTTGTTTTTTTTTGCAAAAAAGTTTTTATTTTTCACTTTTAAGTTGTAATTTTTACCAGTAATTTTGGTTTAAAAAAAAAATACAAACATCCGAATTGAGAACCTCCTCCTTTTTTAGAAGTCGGTTAAAAATACACAATTTCATTATACTAAATTCACTATATAAAGTTGCAACACAATCAAAGAACAACTACTGCCACCTAACGTCGCTGACTCGAACTAAAAATGAAAGGTATTGGTTATATAAAACAACTTACGCTTTGCGGCGAGCACGCGAACTGGTACTGGTTCCCCTGTTCCCCGCTAGGTGTCGTGTACGGCAACTTTTTCAACAGATACGTCACGGAGAGCTTCGGACAATGACAGTTGACGATCTGCTGTGTCGCATTGCTGTCAGGAAACGAGTAGATGATCCAGGCAGCATCCTTGAAGTACTTGCACTTTGGCAAGCGTTTGACAGGTTCACACGTCTTGTAGAGCGTGGTCTTGTCTGCTAACGTATGGTTGTCATCACTCGTGAGGTCACTGTAATGAGAAGAGTCACAAATTAGACGATGTTTATTGGTTTAGCTTAAATACTTTAACAGATTGAAAATGATAGCACAGTTTCTGGTATTCGATGAATTTAAGCCCGTTAGAAGCGGATTGGTGAAACCAAACTACAGACACCAATGACTCAGGGATAATTATATTTTATGCTTAATTCTGAGCAAATTGGAATTCCTTTACAGACTCGTCACCCTGTAGATTAGATATCAAACCGAGATTAGAAAGTAGACGAGATAAACACATTCATATATTAGAGCTAAAAGTAGACTTCCATCACAAAATCTTAGGATTTATTTTGGATAATCCGATGGAGTGTAGTTTTTTTTTGTAGATTTTTTCATCGAATTTTAGCTCATTGACAAAAAACGACGCACCTAACTCAACAAAGTCACAAAGCCAGAAAAAAACTGCGACCAAGATATTAATAATACGATATAGACAACCTAATGCTCAAAAACTAAAGACATCTAAATAACGGCCTCGAGCGCCATCCATTCACTATAATTTGATCTTTAAAAGGGAAGCCCTGTCAAAGGTTGGAATAATAATCAGGCTGCATTTGAATATAATCTGCTTTTTGAAAGGGTCAATATGAGGATAATCATTTTGCAATTGCCCATTTCCTCATCTAATTTAAATCAGATGTAATTTGAACAAGATGAAGAAGCAAAGGCTTTTTTAACTGAGACAGTTTATATGCATGTAGATGATTCTGAACATATCTATCAAGGTTATGCATTATAGCTAGTTAAAATACTCGGCGACGAATGAAGGTAAGCAAAATGTAATGCAGCCAAACTGTCTTGAGACTCAATCAATAAAAAGTGGGGGTTCGGAAATGAAGATAAATCCTATTAATATTATAAATGCGAAAGTTTATATGGATGGATGGATGGATGTTTGTTACTCTTTCACGCCAAAACTATTGAACGGATTTGGATGAAATTTTGCACACAGATAGTTTATAACCTGGATACTTTTTATCCCGATATTACCATGAGATCGAAACTTATGCGGGTGAAACCGCGGGGCGCAGCTAGTAAGAAATATTTTCACTTTCAAAGCCTTGTTGGACAAGTAACAGACTCGGACCACGTGGACACGTATAAACAATAAGTTAATATAGCTAAGTTCCGCGTAGACGATAAAATATAAGCTTAAGTATTTGTAAGTTCTCCCAAATATTTAACGTAACTACAATACTGACCTAGAGCACGGCCTGTGCCCCAAACAGCGACACTTCCTCTCGATCCAGGGCTGCGTCGCATCATAAAGGTCCACTTTACTGCAGACTTGTCTTGGTCTGCAGTCTGGTAGGTCATCCTCTGAACCCTGGAATAGAAGGAAAAACAAATGTAATGTTGCAAGGACCAGCTCCATCAAAGTAACTTTAGTTTGTATAATTAATGTTCTGATCTGTATATGGTAGAACGTTGACAAACATAAAAGAAATTCCAAAAAATTTAAGTATAAAATACCAGCATAAGCAGTCACGATTAGCAAAACAATAAAAGCATTAGTAAAAGACTTAAGTTTAAAACAGGTTTCGCCTCTTTCAATAAACATTTTCCCTAACAGAGTAGTCAATCCAAGCATAACCGAACACAATAACATACAAACATGACCCAATCATTTCACCAGCGTGTGTACGATGTTCGGTATGCACGGAACCCGTCAAAATTCGCGTGCATTGTTTACCATTCAACTCGCGTCGCATACTAAATCAATCGGTACATTCATACGATTCGACACGTCGGACAATACGAAAATTCTAAAAGAATCAATCATCGCCACAAAAGAAGTTGCCGTGGGAAAAATGGAATGTGTTTCGGGACACCTGTCTAGGTAACATAATGAAAAAGATTATTAACGAGGCCAAATCGATGTTAATCATAACGTTCCGTAAAGGAATCACAATATGAACATGTGCTCTGGTCCTTTTAGTTTTTTTGCTTCCAAAAGGACCATCGGTCGGACTTCCGACCGGAAGACGTGCCATTCGGCAACCTGTTAGCTGTGGGAACATTCTTTCTGCGAAGACTTGCAGGGCTACTGCTCACAGCTGTAATTAAGCTATTATTGTCCGTAATAAATTACTATGTTTAATTGGAAACGGTTGACATCCGATGAATGGCTTTAATTTCCTTTGCTTTTTGTTTAAGTACGGCTTAGTGCCAAAGTGCAATTAACGATTATGTTATTGATAATTTTATGCAAATGGCCGTCTGTGTTTGAGTTAGTAATCATGTTTTTAAATTGTAAAACAATCGTACTCATGCCTACTTTGTAGAAAGAAAATAGACGTATTCTGGATATTGAATTTGTTAAACAATATATAATAGAATATACGATGTTTTCTTATGGTTAAAGGTAGCAGGTAGGTAAGGAAAAGATGTTTGAAATAAACTTATGACAAATTGAACAAAGTTAAACCTCCATTCCTTCCATTTAAATTCTGTTCACAACTTCGACAGCCCTGTTCACGCAAAGGTGTGAAAAAAAAGTATGTATGTATATTTTTTTCGTTGTTCCGGATATGCTTCCCGTTTCTTGTGTATTGCGATAGATTTCGCGGAAACGGCCTCAGTTGGATCTCCTAAACACCGGATACAGCCCTTTTGTGTAACAAACAAAAAGTACAACGCATAGACAGACACAATGTATGGGTTGTTGACTTACTTCGTCAAGAGTTTGCCTTTATTTAACGGAGTCTTACTGTCGACCTGAATGCTAATGCCGGTTGTAAGAAAATTACATTTCGGACGGTCCTCATTGAATTCCTAATAAGGCGACAAAAAATTGACAATAGTACGGACAACGTTGTACTAAACAGTTTTATTAATGTTGTGAGTTTCAAGAAATGAGGATGTTTTGAAAGACAGTTACGCGATTATCGCTAAGTGGTCGCATGTTGCTGATGTATTCAAGAATACACGATCAACGATCACGAATTATACAAAGTAATAGCCATTTGTAGTGCCCGGGGAATCGTTGGATGTTATATCTAGATTTTTTTGAAAGCGATGCCTGAGACAGACAGCGCTTAAGGCGACAGTATCAAAGGACGTTTTGCCTTCATCCTTTTCTGGAGTCAGAATTAGCAAGAGTTAGTTAGTTATATAAATTGTGACTCTCATCCTGTATTCTTAAGATTTTAAATGGTGTGGAGGGTTCTTTAAACGATAAGGTTCTACTGTAAACGAAGAGCGGTAAGCGTTAAGCTCAAGCCTTTCATTCTTGCGGTTCCTAACTTCCTAAGTTACAGTTGTTCAGATCCTAAGCTCGAAACTCTCCTGTCTTTCAGAGCAATTAAGTTAGGCTTAATTGTCTGCTTTTACTCAAGCTTTTTCCTCGGCCTTCCTAATCCAATCTGCATCAACTGACTTGTGGATGCAGATTGACTTGTTGCCCTCTTTAAACCTGTAATGTAACGTCAAAAGCTGGCATAACTAAAATGGACTTAACCTCAGCAAATCAAGTCAATTCTGCTCTGCAATGCAAGCACCAAAATAGTGTGCCCCCCATGTTATTGCAAATGGGGTAGTCACACGAATCGCAACACATCTCAACGTTTAAACCCTAACAATGCGATACTCTAGCTCGCTGGTAACCTAACCACTGCCTAAGTCCCTTAGCGGGTGTGAGGTGCGGGGGCCGGGGGGCGCGGCATCCGGTCCATCGAACAGGTGGCGCGCGCGCCGCGCCCACACTAATAAAATAATTTGTTACCACCGCCGACCTTCCACAACCTTCTCCGTATAGCTGGCCCTTTCTGGCGTGGGCGTTATGTATATTGCTGTCTTGTTCACACTGTTTCAGTTTAAGATGCTGGGTTCTGAAGGAAATTGCGAAAGTTGGGGACCATAATTGTAATGACAAAACAAATGAAAAGCTTGCATTTGAAAGCTGATTTTCAAGTTTCAATTAATCGTAGTGGCTGGTTACTTGAAATCTGTGTATTGTGCATTAGCTAAGTTACTGAAAAATTAAATGAAGAGTGCTACTAATTAATTATCTCGTTACACTTCATGTCATCTCTAAAAATCTATTTGTCTTAATTCATCTGCATACGAAATAAAACCCCATGATATAACTAGGTACATAATTTGGTCGATTCATGTAGAATTAGGGGAGACGGTCGCATAATGTTTGCTAGAGGGGCAAAATTATATAAACAGGTGAATAGTGACCATTGATAAATTATTCATCGTGTTATTTGAATTTAATAACTAATTTCTTCGTTTGTTATTTAATTTTGTATATTATTTAACGTTTTTGTTCTGTTTTGGGTTAGTTTCTATTTTCGTCCCCAAGGACCAGAAAATCAACATCTTTTTACAAATTGATTTTTCTCAGTAGGCCATAATGTTCCTGTCAAGTTTCTGCAGCAAAATATCGCGTTACACCAAGCAAAAAAAAAAGTCGTTAAACCTCGAGAAACCCTAATCAAATCCGACTTCCACCTGCTATAATTTAAGATATCCGTTAAAATCGCTCCCGAATACGAAGCTCTAAAATATAAAAAAAAAAAATATCTTCTCGTATAATTACGCGTCCGAAACACCGGTGTATCACACACGACACGAAAAGCGGCTTTAATTTATGATATGTACCTATAGAAACAACATAAATTAAATCCGCTTTTCGTGTCTGTCTGTGTGACCGCGTTGTTCTTCTAAACTACGCAACGGATTTGGAAACGGTTTTCACCATCATTTAGAGAATTTATTCCGGAAGGTTTATGTATGTATTATGTGTATATAACATTTACATTGATCTTATGTGATAGAAATCTCGATGTGTTGACATGTCGCAATTGCATCCGTACGAAGCAAGGGCGGGTCGTAGTATTAAATAAATTGTAAATAACGATTTGTTAGCCGCCGGCTACCGGTCCGGAGGCTGACCATTCCGGGAACACAGGTAGCCGAGAAATTACTAATCCGAGTAATTACCTCATAGCCGACGGTCACAAGTTATTTATTACTTTTGTAATTAGTGTTTTGCCTATAGCTAAGGCTATTAGCGATCAACTAAAATGTATGGGGCGTTAGATATTGTTTTAATTTGTTATTTTGTTAGTTTGAAACAAATATTTTAATAACTTTCTTAAAGCCTTGCCAGCATTTTAGATGATCAAAGCCGACTTGTGTGCAAGACCAGTTGATTAATAACATTTGTGTCAAGAATTTAAATCAGTACAAAAACAAAGTTAATAAACAACACAAACAGCCTGAGCATGAGCTTTCAATAAAAAATAAAGCTATAAAATTAAAAATCCCATAAAACTAATTTAAATTGCCGAAATAATTTTATTGAGCAATAAATCGTAGGCATTTAACCGACACATATAATCAAAATATTTATATTATTCCATTTTAATTTGACCACACTCCATAAATCAGATAAACGCGTAATTAAAAGTATAATTATTCATAGGCCGTGAGTTTTAACTGTATAAGGCGCGGTCCAAACCCGCGTTTAAAAGACATCAACGGTTCACGTATCAGAAATGTTGTTAGCTTTTAGTATCAATGAATGAACGCACGCGCCTCTAATCGTCACTGTGGTCGTAATGTTGTATACAGTGATACACACATTGTCATACATATGTGTCCAATGACACCGGCAGTTATGAAACAACTTGTATAATGTTCATACGTTATTATGCCTACGCGAATGTAAACAATTTTATTTGAACGGCAACTTGCGGTAAATACAATTGGAATCGAGTGTGACTACTACTGCTTGTTTTGTATGGTTTTCCGCACATAATTTAATGACATCTAATTCGAAGCTGTTGCTAATAAATCGCTGCCGAAACGTGTTTTATATTTGAGAGTAAATTCAGTATCATTGTTAGCTTAATGAGATTTCAAAAGACGTAATTTTCAATGGGATTCACATCCATTCACAAAATTAACATATTCATCTGAATGTAACCCCTCCGAATCCACAGACAATTTTGCTCAAGGGGAGCATCGTATAAAGAGTACTGAAACGCAACTCTCGAACGAACTTCCTCAAATTACAACTACAACACACATCCGCAACGGTTGCATCATTTCGAAAAATCTTAACCGCCCACATGAGGAGTGTACTTGCGACGTTCTGGTCCGGAGGTGTTGGTATAATGTCTAAGCATACAGTCGTCCCCATTGTGGGCCAGGGCATCCGGAGCGGTCCATTGACGACACACGTGGTCGCCCCTTGAGACGGAAGCCGGGCCCAGTTCGTCTTCCACCGTAATCCCGCTCGAGTGTCGCCTACTTGAGTCTTGTGTTTGACTTGAGTGGGGATTGTCTGAAGACCTTCGATTTTTAGGGCACGCAGGTATCTACATAACTTTATAAAACCTACTGATTGTTGGGCAGCTTTGTGATTTAATTTATTTTCAAAATGAAAGCTTTTCAAACAAACACAAACAAAATCGCACTCGCTACTGCTGGCCTTCTCTTAATTCCGTTTCAAAATCTAAAGTCTCTAATTACATTAATTTATCAACTTTCTTCATCTCAATACTACCGCATAAAACCAAGCCCATCAAAAAAGTTGGATCTAAACAAAAACTGACAAGATTCGATCAGTGTTTATTTTTTGAGCCGTGGTGAGGGTGTTTAGTGTTTTTGTGGCGTAACGCAGGTGCCTCGAATTCTCCTCTGAAGCTTATTGTTTTTTTTCTTTTTTCTTCAATATTCCCTAGTGCTGAGTGTACAGGACTGTTTAAGGCAGGCATTGATTTTTAAGTTGGATTTCTTTGTAATTTTTCATGTTTGAGATTCTTGTGTGAGTTTTGATTATCTAATTGATACGGTATGAATTGTGTATTTTATGGCTTTTGAGGTCTTGAGCATTTATTATATTGCATTTCCGATCCAGTCAGTGGAATTACTTCAGCATTTGAGTGCAGCACTCTTAGTTGCAGTTTTTCTCTCCTTCTTTGATATGAAAATCACACAGTTTAGTACTAAAAAGATGGCCTCGAGCCAGATTTAAACTCTGAGCTTTAACTTTCTTAACATTGTATCCCGGCTTTACCCGCGTCCCGGCGAGGTCATTTTTTACCAACGCTTTTCTTTGTTGACGCGTGTCCCACTGTCACGCTTTTTGTCCGTCCCAGCCGTGGCGAAGCGTAAATTATCTCATTATTTCTATTGATTTTATTTTTCTTTAAATCCGGCTTGTGGGATGACTTTATTTTATATTTTTGTGGTAAGATCAGTTCAGCTAGAAGTTAGCGTGTCCAAACACCGATATAATATTGTATTGTTTTTTACTCTTACTTTTCATTTTATTACACAGATATTTCATTTTCACTTCAGTCAGTACATTATCATCGTTTGCAAAACTGTCTTTAAATTCTTCGATCTAAATTCCAAACGTATGTCGCTGCAGTTTGCATTGTAATTTTATTTAAATATCGTTACGTGCATAAGTTTTATTGTCCGTATAACTTGAGCTTTATTCCCGTTACGTCCGCCCCGTCGTATGCTATCCTGTGTCCTTTGCATTAAATAAAGACCTTGCAATGAAGAGGCGTTATATGTGTTGCCACTTTTAGTTATCTCCATTCGAGAAAATCGATGTTTACGACGTCGTAAGGCTACTTTTAATATTCTTGTCTTTTATATTTTTTCCTGAATCTGAACTGTCTTTAGAATATTGTTCTCAATTTGATATTTTAAAAATATTGGATTTTTACGAACCCTGGTTCTCATACAACCCTGTGTTAAAATGGCTGCAGACAATTATTATCAAGATCATTAAGGATTTTGTTATTAACATCAGAGTCGCCAGTAATATGCGAGACGTCATTGACACTCATCGTTTAATTATGCTAAAGCAATGTGTTTTCATTTACATAAATGTTCTCATATAACTTTATAGTTTTCTTCATATATTTATTTCTTGTTGGTCGGTTTACTACTTGGTGTTATAGGTTTAGTTCAAGTATAATTTCTTTATCTTTAAACAACCGTATTTAGAGGAAATTCATGCGAAATCACGACTTGAACAAATATTGATAAATTATGTATCTAATCATCGGAGCATCCGTGAAGAATGTTATATTATCAAAATACTCAAAACCAATTAGCTAATCAAATGGCGCCAGAGAATTCAAAGTGTAATGAAAAAAACTGGCCGTAAACAATATGTTAGCTGATTTAGAGCTTTTTATACTTTATTCGAAGTTTTTACATCGTTTTAATTATGTGTCAGGTATTTTATTTATAATAAACTTGTCTTTATCAATAATTGCTTCACGGCGCCTCCACTCCGTATCTGCCACATTGTTAACTTAATAGTTGGGTTTTTATTGCCATAATCAAGTGCAGTTTGAAAGAAAAGAAGAAAAATTATTTTATGGCTAATTTATTCTTACTTACAAACACAGTACTGATTATTATTACCGTGCTAATATCAAACACGAATCTTTTATCATTTCCAATCTAATACCTGTACCTACATCACAAAGAAATTAATGATATTTCGCAATACTTTCCGTGCGACCCTATTTCACACCTACACGGAAACGTCTATTGTGTAATGGAAAATTGTGATAGAGCACAAAAACGGGGCGGCTCCCGAGGTCGGCGTCTAATAATGTTTTAATAATGATTGATGACACGAGTAAGCTGGTAATATCCTTAGCAACATCGATGACGTCTGAATTTTGGACGATACCTATCGCAACGGCTTTAATTCAGAAATTGACGTAATCTATCCGGAGGTAGGTATAAGTTATAACTCTTATAACAAATCTTGGAATGTACCGGTAAGGTAATATTAAAAGAATATATGAGCATATTCTTATGAATCCATAAATGAAGATGAATAAGAATCTTAAAAGCTTTCTACATATTATGAGTAATGATTTTAGTTGCACTGTAGGGTTGAATGTGAGTCATTTGTATTCCCCCACAATATTTACTACCCTATTCGAGAAATAGGTATACAATGCGTCATACTCCATAGTCTATAAAGAACTCTCCATCTGTAATTTGCTTCTACAATGTTCGCTTACCAATTGGAGCTTTTCTATTACGTATGTAACTATATGCTTGCTTATACATACCATATTTGATATTTCTTCCATCGAATATTTTGACCTTTATTTAGAATAAAGTTTCCGTGCTAGAACAATTCAGGTCAATAAAACACGACACCAGCTGTAAGTCGCCTGATTAGATGTTTACATGCAAACTGCAGTGGCTTCACTTAGCTTCAATTTGAGATAATTTTTTAATTACAAAGCGTTGTTTAAAGCAAGCACTAGATAAAGTATTAATGCTGGTATATATGAAATGTTTTTCTTTAAAGCTACCATCCTCGTTCTCCATATCGGTAACTCCATTACTTATGATCGCACCTCCAGCTCCGTTTGTCTCAACAACTGATGCAATTTCCTCAATAGAATTCATAAATGTAGTCACAGTTGCAAGATACTTACTACTTCTCAGTTATTCACTTCCTTTGGTTAACTTTATATTTACATAAGCGATATGACTGCAATCGTTCACTCTACTCTCAATATGTAGCAACTGTCTTCAAGGAAAATGCAAATCGGTATATCAAACACACGGGCGACAATTGATTCGTACGGTGCGACAAATTGCAGGACCATTATTCTATTCTGGATATCAGTCTGGATTGTAGTGGAATTGGTCTGAAATTCAATTATCTTTTATATCCTTTAGCACTTACAAATTGCTTCAAGAGTCTTGTCACTTGTCATGTGGCAAGTGAGGATGATGATTTATATCCGCGTGTGCTGATTGGTAATGGTTTTGATTTGCATTGTTTTGAAAATAAATGCCAGTTAGAACAATGTGCTCTCCCTATCTACCTAATATCTTTTCATAGCACGTGTCGCTACAAACAGAACCGAAATCTAAAGGCCCAAGCTTTGAATGCGTTTGCATTTCTTAATGTCACATTATATGTAATGAATCTATTCAGATGTTATCAATGAGATGTTCAAAGTGGCCCGCGCGGGATTCAAGAGGTGTGTCGCGTCGGCAGAACACAGACACCCTCTCATAGTTTTGTTATTCAAATCTTGGGAGCACTAAACTCAACCATTATTTACCAGTCGGCACTTTGACACCCGCTGTGAGACTAAACGGTTGATTGCTCCGAACAGTGCTGCATCTCAAACCTGCACAATGGCAAGACTGCACTTTTTGTTAAGGAAAGCTTAAGAAAATGGCACGGTGCTTAATACTCGTATATCTGTCAAGATTTAAGTCCTCCCATAAAAAGAAATATGAATAAACGCCGAGATAACTTTAAATTCCATTGCTTAAAGAGACGAACGATCGAAAAGACGCTTACCGTTACGAATGGACTTAAAGGCAATGACATAAAAAAACATATTTTTTATACCAAATAGCACACACGGGCCGGGAGCGAGGCTCGGCCCGTAAGTCATCGAAGCTGTCAAGATAAGAATGAGTGAATGAACACCTGCCGCCACCGGTGTTACGCGTGCGCCCACGCACCCGCGCAACGCTCCCATTTTATAATACCATTTTTAAAATACTCGCGACGACTTACAATTTGAATTTTATTTCACGATTCATACAGTTCATATTGCAGTAAACAAATTAATATTTTAGATCTATTATTGAGCAAACGTAATTACGAACCTAGGTTAGAACGATTATCTTCTTGAATCGACTTTAAAATTAGATATAATAATGATTATTGTTGTTTTTAAAATATAACAGACAAGACTTGACATCCGGAACTGCTTTTATTTTTATTGGCTTATGGCCATATTTATTGTGATACGTACTGGTTTTGGACATTAATATCGCATGAAGAATTTAAGAGATTTATATTTGATGTGTATCCGTCGATATAAATTGTGTTTTTTTCCGCATTACTTTTTGTTTTATTTACGATTTCTTGGTACTGGTTTAGTCATGGGGGCTCTCCGTGTTTATAAAAATTAATATGGCCGACATACTTGTGCTATTTGTCGGTTTTAATTGGTCTAATTGTTGGGTGGAACCGTGGAACCCTTCGTGGAATCTCATAATTATCTTCTCATAGCCGCAGTGCGTCATCTATGGCGATTTTTATGTGATACTAGTCACATAGGATAATATCTATTATGTACTAGGTACTTTTAAGAATATCTGCAATCCATCGTAACGATTACAGAGTAAGAAATATCAAACAGTAATCAGTAATGTAGTAATCTCCTGAAAATATTTAGTCAGCTTTTATCAAAAGCTCTTGAATTTAGCAACAGATATGGCGACATTTTACCTCTTTCAGTTAGTGTCCTATTTAAAAAATTAACAAACATAAATATTGTCTGTGGAACTTCAAAAACAAGTAATGATTTCCTTTGTAATTCGCTGTTCGTGACAATCGTCACGACTTTGGCGTTTAAATATTAAACTATACGACAATGATCCAATAAGGCATTCACTTTGTTCAAACCTACTTATCTTGCATCATAAACATCTATTAATGTCTCCATTAGAATTTGTCATCCTGTCTCATTCACAAACTTTTGGCGCCAATTTCTTAAAGTAGTCCATGTTTCGACAACAAAACGTGAATCAAGGTATTTCTTAACTTTAAATTACAGTGTTAATACTTATTCGTACGACAATCTTGATTTTTTGAAGGTTGACTTCCAAATATTCAATGCCAGCGTAGTCACAAAGCGGTAACTTGTAAACTTTCAGAAACTTACTTGTTATTTTACATATCGGTATAGTTATACCCTTTTAGCGAACTACTTCATTGAAATCCCTGGATGTAGAGCCTATTTTAGGTTAGAAGAGTCCAAAAGCATCATTTTCGCAAAGCAAGAGGGATCACAAAAACCAAAACTTACCCCAGTCTGGTACAATATCCTGAGATCGCTCTTCGATGGCACTGGTATTCTCTTGTGCGGCAGGTACGGCAGTTTGTCTGGCCTCCTCAAGTGTATTTCTCCTGAAGGCCTGAACGCTTCCAACGGTGTTCTTATCACACCACGGACCCCGCAGAGTGCCCACGCCACCAGCAAGGGGGTTAACACATGCATGTTCGTTTGCACTTACAAATACACACAAATAAAGGTAACTGTCAGTAGTAACGTTCCAATTGTTTAAAAATGTTCGAATTGTGAACGGTGTTCGATATTCGGTGTTCGTGCGTGTTCAGGTCGCGTGCGCTGTGTCGCGTTGTGGTCGGGCAAGCTCGGACTGGCGGCAAGCGCGCCGAGGCAGGTACGACTTAGCCTACGCGCCCGGTATAACCACCTCCGACTACGACCAGTAAGACTTGATTCTTGAAGCTTTCCTGAGAATTTGGCGCGTGAACATTTCTTTCAACTTTTAACATGTTTTTTTTTATTTCTTCGAAGAATGCAAATATGGTATGATGATATTAATGTTTTTGCTATTTCTTTTAATATTATAATTACATCCTTACACAGCGTGGATACAAAACCTGAAGACATGTCACTATTTTACTCGAATAAGACTTAGAGGCTAGTTCTGTACATTTATTACCAGCTACTCCAAAACCAATCCAACAAAGGCAAAATAAAAATAAAATAATCGACCAAATAAGGACCCATTTATCAGAAAGGTATCAATATCAAACAATTAAATAAATTACCCATTCAACTATACGAGTTTTAAATAGGCACTTAATAAATCCCAAATAGGCAAACGGTCCTAAGTGTCAAATTTCCAAGTCGTTATCGTAAAGTGACGTAATAAAATATTTTTTTTTAAATACCTCAGCGGATCAAGAGTGTTCGGTTGGGACGAGTTGACTTCCTACCGACGATGTTTTTTTACACAATCTTGTTGCTCTGATGGCAAGGGTGTGTTCACAGAAACAGCCTGATTTAAAAAAAAAATAGGAATAGGATTTATTTTTATAGAGCTTTTGTTTTTGCAGTTTTCCTGAAAAACAGGAAGTGGACGAGAACCCATAGATAATTGAATTTTCAGATTTTTTAAGTTGTTCAAGATATTATACTCGTAAACTTGACAAGCAAAATCATTTTCTTTACTATTCAGTTTTGCTTATATTTCCTCACATAGTTTTTTTTAGAAATTGTATGTAAATATGTATTAAAAAAGCTATCTTTTTTCTCATAGCTCTTCAACTTTTCAAAGCTTTAGTTTCAAGTGGTTTTACAATTTCACTACGATTGCGAAAACAAAGCGTCCTCTAAATAATCCTGTTTCAATGTAACTACTTGAAGTAAACAATAAGAACAACAGATAATTCGGGTGATTACCGTAACAGGGGGAACCTCACTTCCCGCAATAGCCACTTGATCAACAAAAGCCGTTGCATCGTGCATATTCAATTGTTTTAAAACAAAACAATGTCATTCATGTATTCGTAGAACAGGATTTCAACTCATTCATGTGAATTCAAAAAGAATCCATTGTCAGTGTAACGCGACCTTATATCTTCCGTCTCGCTCGCTCCCATTCACCGTCGTCGCGGCCGCATGAATGAACCGCTTCTTATGAATGGACACAGTCGCTATAGTACTATACGTACCTACCTGCCGATTGTTATATATGTGTTGTTTATATCAAGTTATATGAGTATCGGGAAATACTATATGTATGTGTGTATATGATGGATGGCACGTGGTCAATCGTCTTTTTATTCTATATTCTATATACGCAATAAATGCTTACTGGGCGAACGTTAGCTTTGAATTAAGTTCTGTTGAGAATGTTGTTTTTGGGGAACTTTACTTGTGAAATATTTTGAATATATGCACTAAGTAGGAACATAATCAGCCAACAATCTTCCCACTGCTGGGACACAGGCCTCTCTGTGAGAGGGAGTGGGCCGTAATCCACCACGCGGGCCCAGTGCGGGCTGGTAGATGTCACTTGTCTTCGATTTTCTGGTTCTAGGACATGCCGGTTTCCTCATGATGTTTTCAGTGGTGATGAAATAATGTAAACAAAGTAAAACACCTTTCAGATTTTGAACATCCTACACGTACCTACAACTTAAAAGTCGCGACCGTTTCCACCACCACCACTGCTCTGCTAAGTAGGAACGGTTGCTAGTAAGTGGGTAGGTTGTAGGCTTCCTTAGTAACGTCAGCAAAGATTAACAACTAGTTCTGAGAAACTTGTCAATAACACATCTAACTTTTATATTATAAAAATATGCATTCATGATTTTCCCCCACATTTTAGAATATTCGTATAATTCATGTTTTATTTTACCTATAAGCTTAACATAGTTCCTCTCGCTTACTATTTACCTTTAAATTCTGATAGGTATCACAAATGGCGGGAAACGCTCAAGGCAGTCAGGATGCCGCACTCAACTGCGATTGCCAATATGTCACTTGAAACTTACGCCCTAGCCTACGAGAGGGCTACGCCGAATTTATTAATGCGCTACGCTGCGTCTACGTAGATGCCTACGGTAGGGCTACGTTTAATTACTCGCTTATTTTCTACGGAGTACTACGTCCTTAGCCTTCGATGTGTCTACGCCGAATGAATAGCAAACTACGAAGTTTCTACGTTGATTTGATTCGTTTACGTAAAAGTTAGGTTATGCTGTTAATTTAGAGAACATTAAATCTGTCTTTTAGGCTTGTTTATCTCTTGAGCGAAATTTCCTATTTCCTAAGTCTACAACAATATGATTGGTTTCACTTTCGCTGATCTCCTCGTTAAATACGTAACAGTGACTTTGAATTAGATTTTCTCATTTTGAAAGGTACTAATTGCCAAATCAGCCAGAACGGAAAGTGGTGTTGTTTACATTAAAACTGATTAGACACCCGTGGCAAAGAAAACAGTTCAACGAATTTATTTATTTTTTTGGAAGAACACTCGATTATTGTCGCCTCAGACATCTAACCAACCAATGCTATGTATGAGTCTACAGCTACTACATATGTACATACCTAATAATGTTGTAAGACGAAGGGGACTAGTCTCCACGTCACGGGGTATTCTAGTATGGAGGCTATGGAGTGCTTTGAATATTGTAATGTTTTTCCTAAACAATAAAGTTTATATTAATATGGTTTTTTTTTGTAATATTGCAGTTTTAGAGACTTAGGGCTGATTTTTCCATCGCCAGACAACTTTTATTCGAAGAATAAAATTGACGTTTGACAGTTTTTGGATGAAATAACTGTCAAAATTTCAAAATTATTCTTCGAATAAAGTTATCACATGATTAAAAAATCAGCCCATAAAGATTAGTCATTTAAATAAATTTTGCTGATATTTTTGTATAGTATGCAATATTTGTCTTTTTCTTTACTGTAGTAAAACCTATCTTGCTACTGAAAAAGTTAACCTACATGTAATCGCTTACTAAATGGTCCGTACTTTAACATGCCCATTAAGTCTAAGCCTAAAAGAAACGTGCCCAAAATATGGCAATACCAACATTACCAACGCCATATTATGTTTAAGAAACTTTTTTGAAACAAAGGAATTCCGAACCAGCCAGTTAAACATGTTTCAGTGAAAGGACACGTCATACTTTAGTGAAACCTCCCCGCGACATAGCTTAGGTCTGACGTCACAGCTAGACTGTGGTGTGTGACTGTGGTGTGACACTGACAACCACAAATCAGGTTGACAAATGAACAGTCTCAGCTGACGTCATTAGATGCCTTTTATTATGATTTAGATCCCCTTAGGACTTGAAGGCACGCATATCCAGACTTACTCACTTTACTGAAATTACACTTTATTATGTTCTCACGAATAACTTATTCAGGGTTCGATCCAGGATGAAAAGTAGCCTAGGTATGTCCTTACCCAAGTCACCTCATCCTGATCTTCCCATGTATCAAATTTCATCCAAATCCGATTAGCCGTTTTAGCGTGAAAGCGTAGCAAACAAACATCAATTCTTATCTCTCTACTATATTATTAGTTTACACAAATTCTGGGAGAAAGGATCAAAGGACCAATAAATTTAAAATCGAGATATTATTTAGTCATAATCATTTTGTTGCCTAATACCTTATTTAATTATACACACAAGTATCAAACTACAGTTTTACTATTTAAACAACAAAAAAAAAACAGTTGAGTCAGAAACTCGTGTCGTACCTAACCTACCTTGTAACGTAATTAAGATATTGTACTATAATTTAAATACAAGAAATTCCTTTTATGACCATTTCTTCAGGTTCAGTTACTTAAATTTTTACTCAGCAAAGTGCCCTTTCCGTTTTACATAAAGATTACAAATAGTTTATTATTATTACCTTCTAAATTACTCACAAGCTTCATAACTTTTTCTAATTGTTATTTATATTGTTTCTCTGACCTTTTAAGTATCGTAGGACCATTATAGTAAAATGATTAATTAAAATTTCCAATACAACACGAAGTAAAATAATAAAAATATTAGCGGCCATTTTGTCCTGAACAAAATGCTTTTACACCTTAGATTTAGATCGAACATTATTCAAAGTCGCCGTAAATAAATAATTGTAGGTACCTATACAACAAAATATATTTTTACTAGTCACCTAATGAGCAAAAAACTATGGTAGGTTTTTGGTTTGATATAGATGTCCCATGGCGTCGATTTTTTGGTTCTAGAACATGCTCATTTACTCACTGTTTTTCTTCACCGTTTTGAGAGCAGTGGTGATGAAATAATTTGCACAAAGTAAAGCGCTTGTCAGGGTTACAATCTACGACCTACAACTCGATAAGTCGCGGCCGGTGCAACTGATCGGTATTTTAAAAAAAACTAGCATCATCTGGAAAGGGATTCTAACAATAATTTTATTTTACTTTATTGCAAACTTCTTGCGTTTTTACTACGAAGTCGTCCTTGTTGTGGGATTCAACAATGAAAAATATATATCCTGGATCATGTTTATTTATTTAGTTTTTCAGAACAACAAAACGTATAAAATATTCATGCCCTAGCATGCGTTGACATATTTAAAGTATAAAATACTACATGGAATAGATAAAATACTGCATAGAAATAACGATAAAACCAAATAAAGTGTCCACTATTCAAAGTCACGTACGTAGGGTAGTCACAAGGGTTTGGCACGGCATGCGGCATGGCACCCGAGTGCATTGTTGTAATAGTGCTAGACAATGCACTTCCAAGCACCCACTTCACTATGAGTGGTCAGCGTTTTTTGCACCTTCGCCTCGAGTGGGAGAGGGACAGGTATAAAGTGGTGGCACGCGCACTAAGCTATAGGGTTGTAGCTCGAGAAGTGTTTTTAAATAATAGTAGGTAGTTTGCAAACTTAATAAAAATTTCACGCTTGCTTGCAGGCAGAATACAATGACTTTATTTCTACCAAATAAACGTTTGATTTGATTTGACCAGCCACGTGAAAAGCTTGTCAAAAACTCATGAATGATTTAGTTTGTAAGTTTCATGATTTTTTTATTGGTTCATACCTAGAAAATACTGGTATTCAGCTGCATCCGGTTAGTCTGGAAGCCGACCCCAACATAGTTGGGAAAAGGTTAGCCTTTTCCCAACTATGTTGGGGTCGGCTTCGGCCGGCGGAGACATCAAACCGGATATACCGATGATCGGAGTAGGTCTCCACCTCCTCCATGACGCGCCAGTCGATGACACGCTGTGACAGAGCGGGGCTGGCGAACGAGATGTCCACTACCGACTCGCCCCACATCCGCACACACGTAGGAACAGAACCCCGATTTAGGGCGACCAGGCCTGTTTCCAGAGCCCAGTCCTCCACCATCCTGCCCCGCACATCCGTGCAACGGGAACCCCAGGTCAAATTCTTGGCGTTGAAGTCCCCGAGCACTAGCACGGAGAAGGGATGGTTTCTGGCGACGACGACACTCAACTTTGTTAAAGAGTTCTGCAGCAGATGAGATCTTATTGATTTTGATTTTATAATTCAAATTTTTGGTAGGTAGTGCTTCCCATACCTAGTAGTGCAGTTAAAGATAATATTAGAAAATGGAGATGATACTATTTTAATTCAAAATACCGTCCAATTTCCACATATATTTTTAGCTTTATTTTACGATGTGTTTTGTTTCAAAAATTTTAAAGAACCGATAAGATACATATGGCTGACAGCCCTACTGTGAGTCTTTGTTGTCTCAGAATATCCCTTTTAATAAGATAGGTTTTGTTCTTTACTTAAAAGTGAGAGATCCGGTTAAGTTTCGAGAGTTTTTTTTTATAACCCGCCGTATTTAACATGTTTGACTGATAACAATGGACACCACGTGCTGTTTAGTTCGAATTGTGGATTACTGGTTTTATTTTGACTTTTGAAGTAGTCTTTGAAGTGTCTTTAGTGAAGTGGAGTAAATCAAAAAAAATTAAACGACGCGTGTTTTTCATCACTGAAAAATTTTTGCGATACTATTTTGGTGCACTCGCAAAGCTTTGGATTTGACTGGAATTGTAGTTCAACAATGGCTCTCAAACGGTGAAGGAAAACATCGTGAGGAAACAATGTTCTAGAAATAATAATTCGAAGACATGTGACATCTACGAATCCGCACTAGGCCCGCGTGGTGGATTACTGCATACTCCCGAAATATTTTGATACTATTTTGTTGCACTCGCAAAGCTTTGGAGTTGACTGGAATTTGTAGTTCAACAATGGCCCTCAAAACTTACTCTTTAAGTATTTAGTTTCAAATAGTGCATGAAAATGTACAACATAGCCCAATTAATCTACCTAGCCTCTTCCCAACTATGTTGGGGTCGGTTTCCAGTCCACCCAGATGCAGCTGAATACCAGTATTTTACGTAGAGCGACAGCCTATCTGACTTTCACACCCCAGTTCCTGGGTAACACGATACCCCTTGGTAAGACTGTTTGTCAGACTTTTGGGCTCCGGACTACCGTAACGATTGTCAAAGATTTACGAATGACAGCCGGGACCAACTGCTTAACGTACTTTCTGCGGCACGGGGTCTCGATATGTTATGGACGGTCACCCATTCAGGAATCGACCGCGGCAAGCGTAGCTTAAACTTCGATCGACACGTGCGGCTATCATTATTTTGTCACGAGCCTGTTATTATTGCATTAAAATAACCAGCAAAGCAAAGACTCCAAAGAAATACCCCATTACATATAGACTACAATAACGGAAGACAACAAACCCTCAATACCCCCAAAACATTGCCGTTTGTTCCACATAAACAAAGGAATATCTCTTGTAGAAAATTTCCTTTTCAACTACAATGACGGTCATAACTTCGTTCTTTATTCTAGCCGAGTCACGGAACCCAGTGTGATTCGTGCTACAAAATATTAACTTTGAGCTGTCATACATATCTTGATAAAGGGAGCACGATATTAGGAACACGAATGATAGTGGGTTGCCTTAATTACGTAGCAAAACTTAGCTCATTTACAAGCTGGTTGGTAACCAACTCTCAAATAGGTCGTTAAAACTTTAAATAATTATAACTGTTGAAATCACGCGATGCTTAACTTTGAACCATAGTAAAACTACCGTACTTGTGGAACAGGGCTGTGTTGAGCTTGTGGGGCTGTGTTGGGTCGAACTGTGAACAAATTTATAAACTACAATTAATCATTCGGAACGCTACGTTTTAAATCATAATTATCATAGTCAACTGTGAAGACGCCTATAGATAAGTAACTAAGGAAAGAAAGAAATATGCTTTTATAGGTATTACACCAAAAAAACACATCTTAAAACTACTTATGAAAATAACAAAATCCTAACCTAACTTAACTAAAACTATTCACAAACCAAAATATAGCATAGAAAAATTCATCCATCTGCATCTCTTTCGACTGGTAGCTAATGTACCCAAGAGACTGGCGGCATTACCTCGTTGTAAGGCAATGCTTAGCCTCTGACCAAGGTAAAAGCCAGCCTTTGGGTCACGGAAAGTGTTAACCAGCCCTTTTGAAATTTCCGCCGGTTCGTATAAAAAACAGAGAGAAAATCATCATCTCATCATCATGAACTCTTGATCGACAGGGATTTAATAGCTGTCCTACTGAAATTGCCACGCCAAAGGATGCTGGATTTCATTCTAATGACAGTACAACCATTTCAGAAAGACGAAACAAGTTTTTCAATTTACCGACTCAAAAGACCAACATAATGATTATCATTATATGATCAGTTTTCTTTACCGAGACCCCACTGTGCCTCGGTCCCGGCTGTCATTCGTGGAACTTTTATAGTCGTAACGAGTCGTCAGAAGCCCGAAAGTCTGATAACCAGTCTTACCAAGGGATATCGTATTACCAAGTAACTGGGTTGTGGACAGATCGGCAGTCGCTCCAAGTAAAATACTGGTATTCAGCTGCATCCGGTTAGACTGGAAGCCGACCCCAACATAGTTGGGAATAGGCTAGGCAGATGATGATGATGATTAGTTTTCTTTGGTTCAGAATTAGTTTAGTTACTTTAAAAACACTTTGTTTCAAATTAGTATTAGTGATAAAAACTGTTGTGCATTAAGATTATCTATCCAATGACACTTTGTTCTAATGAAATTGTTTACAAAATACAAACATCGTTAACCCACTACGCATTTAACTCGGACACGAGTAGGTTGGTAACGAGACTACCTAAATCCGACCACTCATTTTCTATAATAACCCTTCAGAAACGTGTAATCTTTTATCCCTTACACGAGCACTATCGCCCACGTGTGACCTCCGGCCTAGCCTTCGTACCCCTTCGATGCCCATTCGACACACAAATAACCCCTAAATAACAACACAATTGGGCTAACGAAGTTATTTTGATATTTTTCCACTGCACGGTGCGTGACGTCAGGAGACACGTTCTCAGTATCGACTCCGTTTCATTGATTGCAGTGTTATTTGATTTGCTTACGTCAGAACTTTGATTGGTCGCGAATACAGTTCTTTACTATTTTTTTTATTTACTTATTTAATAAAACGGTCAAATTACAGCCGGGATTATCACGTGCCAATTATGCTTTGTTTGCTTAATTTTACATGATATTTATAGTACCTACCTAACCAGTTTAAAATTATGTATTTAATGGATCAGACAAAGTACCGGTTGATTACTTCAGCACGTACTTTAGACATTATCAATAAAGTTCTAACGAGAAACTCTAAAACCAATTTAAGCTGAATAGTATCGTAATGAAAATTAGGCTTTAAATTCAATTCAATTTTGCTTTATTAATACATTTATAGAATAAATTAAGCCAAATAGGATTCCATAAATAACATAATTATTATACTAATTCGGTATTTCCACTAGGTTATATTATAATGGTATTGTTACGTCAAATTAACGACATCGCTGATAAGCTAACAACAATTTAGTACTATAGTCATAAATGAAGATGTTAACTGAAAATCATTCAGAAAAGAGAGACCGTTTTGAGAATGTGTGTGAGCGTCAATGCTTTCATATGAAAAAGGCTTTTCTATAGGTATTTTTTTTTTATTGACAGTGGGCTTACTCTTGACCTCAATCCAGCTCAGAGGCAGGGATGAGATCTACGGTGGAACGAGCTTGCCCAGAAGAAGCTTATTCACTCTCGCCTTGAAGAGATTCGTGTTGTATACCTACCTACTACATTATTAGACCGTACACAACATTCACAATGGCCACAGTGACGGCTGGCACAATGATAGCCGATCTTGTTGACTTTACGGTGTTAAAAAACGCTCTCTAGGAAAATACACCAGCTTACTTTTTACAAAGAAGACGTTCTAGAACATGCCGATTTCCACACAATATTTTCCTTCACTTACAGCTCGATATTATAAAACTATCACATAACAGAGGGGCAATTCTCGTAATTTTAAGAACGTTCACAGTCTGATCTTAGTTTCAATCTGTCCAAAAATACGTCCAATTTTCCTACATTTTGACAAGTTTTTGACATTTGTTTGTCGCCGAGATGAGACTGCGACTAGATTTTGAACGTTTTAAATTACGAGAATTAGCCTTCTGGTATTAACATCGCAACATCAATAAAGTTACCATATCCAGTACCTACTTACCTACATAAATGTGGCTTTCGTAACAACGTTATGTAATTTGTTTACACCTGCCCACGTGTGGGTTGTGGGCTCGATCCAGCCCACTCCGTGATACCCACAGTTTCCTTTACAGACTACTTATATGGATACTTAAATACTCCAAGTGGAACCTTGGTAAGTATAAGTTTGCACAAATTGTTGTCAGAATGTTTTCTTTTTTATTAAATACTATTTTGTTATTTTTTGTTGGGAAATCGAAGTTACCAATTGTTGAAGTGACATTTGATAGTTCTAACAAGTGTGCAGTATTTTAGCGAATCGTAATTGTATGAATTTATTTTATATACTTACCTACCTAGTCGTTGAAACATAATATTGTACCTATTGTCAAACTATATTATGTAGTTTTTTTTTCTTTCAGTTAATTTTTCTTCTACGAAGTAAATTCATTCATTAATTCACTTACAGACAACGGACAGCTTAAATCGCTGGGTGTAGAACAATAAAATTTTCCACTTTCATAAAGCAAAAGTAAGCACCTAAGAAGGATTTTTGAAAATTTAGTTTAGTAATAAATGTATAAGTACTTGCGCACCTAACTACTTTAAAATGGAGGTGTTGCCTATACACACTTCATCATTAAAGACGTGAACAGCGTCTTAAAAATCGATCCTCATTCCAGAGAAAAAAATGTGCTATGATACTAATAAAAAATATCATGTTTCTAGCATGAATATTTAACTAATTAATTACGTAACCGAGTGTACACGCATGCATCACCCCGCCCACAGCCGACACTGCTCTAGTTCACTATATTTAGAGCCAACACATAAGGCCAGCGATTAAAACATATCGCCGTATGCGCGACATATCTCTGCCTATACGCGGTAGTCGGTGAGTCAGCCTTACGCTAACTTCCAGGCGATTATAATTTAATTGCCACCTAGTTGACTGCTTATACGATATATAGCGTTATTAGGAAATCTATACGACGTTAAATATTGGTAGTTAAGTGTACAGGGTGTGAAAATTCAAGCCAACGTGTTTGAGATCCTAGAATAGTGGAAAATGTAGAGATCTTTGAATATTTTCGATGAAAATTTACTATTTTCAGTTAAGCGTCTGATTTTGTTACTGTTACTGTAAGCCATCATCTCACTACTGGGCAAAAGCCTCTTCTCATGGCTTTCAGCCTTTTCGATTCAGGAGTAATGTGGACCACTGGTCGTTTGTTTTCTCTAGCTCGTCCCGCCATCTTCTAAGGCAGGGCTGCCCAACCAATTTTGAAGGTGGGCCATAATCTTAATTCCGTGCCAGTAGGCAGGCCATCTAGTGAATAAAACTTGCTTACAGTTATGGTAGATACAAAATAAATAAATACCCAGATATTAAAATGAAACAAAAGTTTGTTACTAAAAAAACTTCACTGACTTTGAAGAGGTTTATAGGCTAATGCGTTGGTGGCCCGCGAGCCTGGGGTTGAGCCGCCTTGTTCTAAGGGGTCTGCGCGACGCCTACTTACGCGTAATTGTGACTTAAATGTTTTTCGAGCTGTACGGCCTTCTTCAGGTAAAAAAAAACGCTGGTAAAACCCACTGAAATGTACTTTCGCATTCACTCGGAATTGTTTGTAGAAATATTACTAGGTTTATCAGAACTTTTCGTAGTAAAAATTTGCCTGAAAATGGCTTAATAAATAAAAATACTAAACATTTTTCTATTACCTACTCCGTCACCTGCTGTATATATTAATTTATAATTACTACGTTAAAGGCTGTTTTGAAATTATTTTAATATGAACACACTTTATGTGGTTTAAAAGCGGAACACTTTCGGTAAACGAGACTATTAGTTTTTATAATCAGTTATAAGTTTACTATTTTCACAAATACGTGGTTTTTCTTTTGAGGGTAACCGACTTTAACATTTATTTTAACATACCTATTAACTAATTAGTTTTTTATAGTTAGCTCGTGAAAAACTTCATTACCTACCTACTAAGTTTATCTACTTCTCTCTTATCTTACTCTTCTTAGATTTATAAACTTCCAACTTTAAGACTAATTAGGAAAAACGAATACGATTGTTTTTATAGTAACAATATATTAGCACGTGAAAAGCTCATTACTAAATTTATTTTGACACTTTAATTTTATTTATTTATCCCTCAGATTACATGCAATAGGAATTTGTGTAGGCGTATTATTACAATGTCACTAGTAATTAAGGATTTCCGAAATCCATTCAAGAAATCGTAATTGATTCAATGCATATTCATAAAGCTACTCACATTTTCATACATTTGTCTCGGTAAACAAACGAGTCTTGCTAAATCGGATTAGTTTCGTTGGCAAACGTTAATTAGGATCTACCATGAACTTACGTTAAGGTATAATAGAGCTGCGCTACGGACTATGTATGGTGTGACGGGGTAAGGTTATGTACTCACTGATGTACTTTGATATTTGTTGCGCAATTCGTGTAAAGGCTCCCGCAGACGAGCGCGACGCCATAAAGTTTTCATAGAAATTCTTCTACTATAGTCGTGTCACGATATCGTCTGTGGAAGCCTTAATGATTGGATTGGTGGTTGACTACCACACGTTGGATGTGAATATTAATTAGTGTTTTAATAATTGTGCACACGTTACCTATATACTACCTACCTATACTACTACCTACGTTACATGCCTCCCTGTAGGTGTTGCCTGAGACCAGATGTAGGTTTATCTAATCTTGCATGCATAATCAGCCTATAATGTTCCCACTGCTGGGACACAGGCCTCCTCTCTTCCACGCGGGCCCACTACGGGTTGGTAGGTGTCACATGTCTTCGAATTTTTGGTTCTAGGACAAGCCGGTTTCCTCACGATGTTTTCCTTCACCGTTTTGAGAGCAGTGGTAATTAAATTATTTACACAAAGCAAGGCGCCTACCTAAGTTCGAACGCACAACCTACAACTCGTAAGTCGGGGCAACTGCTCTTATAATTTGGCATCTAATTTAGTAAAAAAAATTGCACGTAATGTCCCATATTCAAAATAGAACATTTTCCAACGGTTAAGCGTAAAAGGACCAACAATTTTGCGGACCAAAAGTCTTTATCTCCACAATTGAAACCACATTTCATAAGCACAAATCTCACCTGTCACCCACGAACAGTGGGCGCGAAACATGTTGTAACCCATTGAACACTTGGCCTTAATGATTTGAGGACGCAACGACAGGTGTCTAAGAGGAAATAAGTTCTTAGCGGCATCTGTGGGACTGTGCTACAGCATCCCACGGCTTGGGAAAAACTTCTATATCGCCCCCGAGAAAAAACAATTGCTCCTATAAACGGAACTCGGCTTTTAAGCGTTCTAATACTTGATAGTTATTTTTAGTTTGTAGGATGCGAGGCGGGTTTATCTTTAATGTGCAGTAAAACGGCGAGTTTGGTATGTGAACAGGATGACAGGCTGTAGGAAATCTCACGGTGGGTTAAAACGATCCAACAGATTATCAAAATTATGTACAAGAGAATCTAGAAATAGTTCAAACTTATCTAGCTTACTTACTATCAAGCGGGGCATAGACGTTAGATTCAGAAACCTTTATGTCAGGGTAACCCGCGAAATTCAAATTTTGTTAAGTTTTTCGGAATTTGCAGGTCAGGTCAGGTTTGATTCGCGGCCGTAACACATATTTATTTATAAAATTAAGGTCATAAAAATCATCACTCTCTAAGTTCATATCACCCTATTCATTGAAATCATGTTATTTTAGGCAAATTCTAACTCAAGAAGTTGTATTGCTGATTCTAATTATTATACAGGATATCAGGGACATCGACGCGCAACCTGTTACCATGAATTCAGCACATGATTCTAAACACCCTCACGTCGATAGATTTAATCGGTTATTAAAAAAAAAAGTTAGCTGTTCTATACATTTAGATCGCGTAGGTATTGCATTTTCCTATGAAACAGCAGATTTTTTTTAGTAAACCGACAGAAAATTTCTACACTACGGGGTCTAAAATTATGTGCTTACAGGTTACGTGTCGATGTCCACTGCCAACCTGTATAAGGTAAAGTCATTTTGGTTACGGTCGCGAATCATATTTTAAACAAAATACAACCTGACACTGACCTGTAAAATGGCAAAAATATAAGTAAATTTGAATTTGATCTAGAGAGAATTTGGTATAGAGATCTGACGGTAAAATACAGACTTGTTTTCTATTGCAAACGAGTTTCGATTTTAATTTATGTGTTCCTAAGATCCTTATTACGATCAACACGTCCGGATTTCCCCAACACATATTTACTGGCATCTACTAGTCAATAATCAACACCTTTGCCGTCTTGCCTAGCTAATACTAGCACAGTTAGTCGACTCTTACTTTTCAACGGAAAGGGCAACTCTTGTCATTATCGAATATCCTCCGACATCCGATCGGATTTAATTTGTTCTTATGTTATGCGTTATCGTGACGGGAAGTTGTCGGCAGGAAGCGAGTAAAAATGTTATGTCGGCCGAGTAATGGCAAGCCGACATGGATCGGCTTTTTACTTCGTTGGAGTAGGGTTGGTGAGTTCGTTTTGTACGGAATCTCCGCTGGACGAGTGAGTGTATTACCGGTGGTATTCTGGTATCGAAAATCTGTATTTGAAAGAGTTTCCGGCTAAGTTTTATGTAAAACTGTCTTTTTTTTTCAATGTTATAATTTTATGGAACGTCTCCTTGTTAGCGTGTCGATGGCAATCTAAATGGACTCGGCCCATAATTTGGCTAAGTACGTGTTTGGCGCCATCACTAGCGTCCATCAGTTCGTGTATCGTGTAGTTTTTATTGAACTATTAAGTTAGTTGACTTAGTTGTAGTGTGTGATTTTATTTATAAGTATTTATTATTAAGTATTTTTTACCTAAGATTTCACGGTGATATGATTACAGAATAGTAATTCTGTAATCATATCACCGTGAAATCTTAGGTGAAGTGAGCGTGGAGTGAGCTGGCATTCCGACTAATGCTTAGGGATTGACACTATTGACAGCTCATTCTAAGCTCACTTCACCTAACTATTCACGGTGAGATTTTTACAGAATCTGTCGGCTGGTGTTTAAGTGTTATCGGTTTTTTCATCAAGAATTTCTCATTAGCATGGAGCCTGGATCTGTGCCTGATTGATGGCAATAAGCTCGCCTCCTATTTACATGGGATTTAAACATAACTGGCGAAATGTGGATGTACTACCTAGCTATATGTAAATATGTACACTTCTGGCTAAACCTTCGAGGATTACAAGCGAAATGTTATGTTATGTTTTACTTATAAGATAACATCACGCCTGTTTTCCACGAAGGGATAGGCAGAGGTGACCTATCGTACAGTCACGAGCAAAAGTATGTATACACTCGGCTTTATTCAAAAGCGATTTACTCCTTTACTTTTTAATGAAATTTTATGTTGTAACGAACATAGCATTTTCGAACCCATAGGTTTATGTAATGTGTCGAATTTCAACAAAAATCGAAGAGAAAAGCGAAAAAATCGCAATTGAAAGTTGCCAAGTGTTGACATATTGGTGCTCGTGACTGTACGTAACTATGTGTTGTTATAATTTGAAATATTGCCAGTATTTTTAGAAATTTTGTGTGCACATTCCACCTTGGTCCGTGGTTGGTGCAAGGTTTCATGTTCAAATTCCTACCGAGTTCATTGCTTCGAGCTCCGCTATCAAGATGCCACAGGTGCAAACCCTGCTCGGGTGGCCGGTGACAAATTACGCTTCAGCGATCCGAGTTTCCGATTTGATGGAATCTACGGTGTTTTTAACGCGAGTCGCGTTGCCAAGTTTTTGTCCCACAATAATTGCATGACCAAACAATAAGAGTTGAGTAACATCTCACAAAAAATACCGACAATTTAGAAATTACTACCGCCGGCGCCGGAAAATACTTGACGGCTTTTGAGGTCTTCTGTTCCTCTATGGAATTTCTTTTTTGAGGTTAACGAAAGTCTAAGAAAGTTGGACCTTAAAGACGAAGTTTTGGTCCCACTGCTGCTTTTCGTCTCCCAAAGTTTATTAGTCCCCTAGGGAATCCAGCTTTAAATTTTAAAGCTTATGTACTTTCTTACTTAATGAACATATCAGGAAGTATCTATAATTTTAGCAATTTAAATTCAGATTCAATTATTAAGCCAGGATTTCTCGCAGGATTCAAATTGTGGAGAGATCTTTTTCTATGTTTGTTCTTTCAGGTAACGTATACACACGAAACCGCGCGAAATGACCGCGAAGTTTGCGTGATTAGCAGAGGTCGGAATTAGGTAGAGTTATTTATGTACTTACACTGATTTCGTACAGCGAAATAATAAAGTGGATATGCCTCAAATCCCGCGATTAATTTTAAAGAGCAGAAAAAAAAACCCCGTAATTTATTAAATAAAAAAGTTATTTACTTTTACACAATTTAAACCACCACTGCACGCGCGACTTTGCCAAATTTACATCAACGACATCGGATATCCGAAATTGCAAAATTCCAATGCGCACACGCGCGATTTTGCCACATTTGTAGTTCACACAACATAACGGAAGAACAATAGCGGAAATGCGGAGCACTCCCCGCTTAACGAAATGTACTAGATTTTGTCTCTTCGCCACACGGGATTGTCTATTAGTTCGATGCAAGTACAGACGCCAGCACATCGAACTACCCGAAAATGTCAAATTTTCCCAATCAACTTTGAACCTAATACTTTAGCGATAAAGTTGAAAATCTATTAAAGAAATTTGACAGATTGTAGTAGCTTGATGTGCTGTCGTCTGTACATAACGACCTCTGGTGATTAGCTAAGGAATTGACGTGGTTTCGAAGTAAGGAATCAATGAGTAGTCATAGTGAATTAAAGCCCTGCTGTCATTTCAGTAACCATAAAAAATTAGGAATATTCCCTTTTAAATCGTTAATGAAGTAATCTTCCGTTAGCACTCAGCCTGGCCGGTGATTATACCCGTTCGGTTTTTGTATGCCTTCGCGCGGTCGGCGGCTACGCAGCCGGACGGACGGCTAACCGTATTGGTTATTATTATCACCTTCGACGGAACTAGTGATCTAGTAAGTCTTTAAGTAGTTATTTCATAGCTAACCTGTCGCTTGCCTGTGTCTTTAAGTAGTTATTTCATAGCTAATTAATTCTTTTAAAGTGTGTTTTGTTTTAATAGGAATTTTATGAACTCTGTGGTATTTTGACAGCACTCCTTGTAAGAAAAAATATACGTGTGCGGTCGCTCGCATATACACACACTCGTATACATATAAGAGAGAGAGAGGGAAAGTCGGATGGAGGAGCATAAAGATTTTCCTTACGTGACGATTTCTACCAGTCAAATCCTGTTTAGAGCTTACGGTAGAAAAAATATGTTGCCTGGATTGGATTTCTTCTGCAAGAAGAATGAACGTGATTTAGTACTTTACTCGGCTCTTCGCATCAAACATTGTTTCCAAATTATTCATTCCTTTCTCGCGATGTTCTGTCAGACGTACACTGTCAAATTCGGAACAAGAACAAACGGTATAAAAACGTTGTTTTCTTCGAGAATGTCGTAAATTCTGTGCGGAAGTTTATCAACTTGTTTATTTTCAATAAGCGCATGTCACATCGTAAAGTCACCGTGACTTGCCCGTTTTATTTGACGTTAACATGCGACGTAATTATTAGCACACGAGTACAATAAATGCTTTGTTCGTGTTTTTTTTTATATTTTTTTTATTTTTGTATAAATACGTAGATAAATTTATTTCTTACGTTTTTAGCAATTTGCAGGTTAGTACTTTGTAGTGGATGTTGATGATTAACTACCAACTAACTTGTCTTATTGTACCTACTTTCCTTATAAAGAAAGAAAATAAAGAAAAATTGTTTATTCTGCCTCAATAATATACACACATGAGATAAAAAGTAGCCAAAAGCCTCGTATTCAACAAATAAAAGTTTAAAGTTTGACAATGTTGCCCTTTGACTTCAGGGCAGGACACAATTTATGTGGTTGGGGTTAAACAACATAATAGTCTGGTACGTCTCAGCGGGACTTACAGTCAACCCGAAAAAACTATACAGTAGATTAATCAGCGTAATAAACAACTACTTACTACTTTACTTTTTGTTTTTTAAGTTTTACTTCCATAAAATACCTGGCCTTACATCCGGTAGTAAAATAGGACTACAACAAGACTACAATGTTAAAATAATTTCCTACGACAGCAAAATTGTGACAAGTAAAATTAATACATGACCAGAGTTATAATTAACCCGTGCTCAGTACCGCGGTCACGTTTAACAAAATAATATAATAATTATGCACATTATGCGTGATGTTACTAGCGAGAGACGTGGGACGAGGTACCGATAGCAAAACAAGGCGGAATTTTCTTATATTTTCATTTAATTTTGTCAAACCAGTTATGGGCCAAATCTACTACCATGTGGGTCCCAGAACACTTCCGGCGACATCGAGGCAGACCAGGAGAAGATGGCGGGACGACCTTGATGCTTACAGACAGGATTGGTCCACACTAGCTCAAGACAGAGAGGAGTGGAAAGGAGAAAGGAAGGCCTTTGAACAACGGCTAAAAAGAATTAATTCATTAATTTTGTGGTCACAGTTGAGGGCATAAATCTGACAGACTGTGTGACTAAATCTAGGAGTAGCTAATAACCACGGGGAAAAATAAGATATTAAGTATGTTTACCTTAAAGTTTAGTTACTTTGTAGTTCTTATACGCAGTGTACAATATTAGGTACAAAACATTTATTAATGAAGATCTATTAAATAATCATTCTAAGGCTTTAATTAATCGTTCTTCCAGCTAATGGTTTGTTTTATACAAAAACAAACCATTTAACCCAATTCAAAACAGAGATCTTCGACCTATACCAATTAAAAAAAAAAACATTGCGAAATACCTCAAAAATTTCGCAAATACCGTTCACAAAAAAACCCAATAATTTAACAAATATGTACAAAAAATTAATCTTCAGTTATAGTTAACTAACCAATTAAAAGGCCGTACATAGTTAAGTAAATTGGGTATGGTAATTGTTTTGGTGTCGGTACATCCGTGTGCCGTGGGAAAATAGTAAACGACGCGTGGTACACGACTGAGATGCGAGTACGTATGTGTGTAGCTGGGTAGTTGGGAACTGAGGGAAATTAGGAGATATACTAGCGATAAATAGATATGGTACCAACCCGCACTGGGCCCGTGTGGTTCATTACGGCCCACTCCCCCTCACCGAGAGGAGGCCTGTGTCCCAGCAGTGGGAACACTTTAGGCTGATTATGCTATACTGCCGAATAGATATGAAGCAAGTTTTACCGACAACTTGCTGAAAATCGAAAATTTACACCTTTAAGTTAATTTTTCAGTACTTTTCAGGCATTTGTCAATTCTTACGATTTTTTTGAAGACCTACTATAGCCCTAACGTCCTACCCCTATTCCCTCTAATAACTAATTGATAAACTTTGTTTTTGACAAGCTCATAACTAAGAAAATATATAACTAAACTGACACTGAACTTCCCAATGGCCGATTAGTCTGCGAAACTTTAAGTTCACATGCAATCCTTAGTTTGTGAGCGTTATGCCATTTTTTAAGTATCCATAATGGTACCCATGTTTTATTAAGCTTTTTATTTTAACTTATACAGGCTTTGTCACATTTCCAGCAAGATGGCCACAATACAGCTGTTGAATTAGCTTGTAGTTGTATATTTTTTTTTATGTCATCTCGTAGGTCAATTTTATAAACTAAGCGAATACACGCTAAGGCATCCGCTATGGGGTACGTGCCTCGACTTAGGGTGTCATTAGGGGAGGGCAGCAATGGACAGCCAGGCTATTCTGTAAAGCATCAGCAGTGTTATTCTGTAAAAATCTCACTGTGAAAACTTAAGTGAAGTGAGCTGTCATTCCACATGATGTTAGGGATTGACAGCTCTTTTCACGCACACTACACCTAAGTTTTCGGGGGAAATATTTACAGAATAGATCGGCAGATCATTTAGTTGTAAAATATTAGTCAATCCCGGCTTATACCAATATCACCACTTGTCCTGCTACGTAGGCAAGACGGTCACAATACAGCTCGCATGCTAAGCTCGTCATTAACATTACCTGTTTACATAGTTGAATTAGAGATGTGATATCTTTCGCCGTGAGTGGGTGGCTTCGAAGTGCTACTGGTCTTCACTGACAATTCCATATGGACTAATGAATGTCTAAGTAGTTAGGAAAATAATATTTTTATTTAAATAAGTCTGGTGGAATTAAAAATAAGATACATTTTTAATGTCATTTATTTTTATATTTTGTGGAAAAAAATGAACACGTAAACGATTAGTTGGAATTCGGTGTGGGAGAAGTATCTAACATGCAGATGATGTCATACTTTTTCAATAATATGAAGGGAAACCCAGTTTCTATATTCTCAGATTATTGTTTACCTAGCAAAACATGTTAATCTGAGAATTCAAGAAAGCTGATAGGTACCTACCTGAGGGATAATTTTAGGAATGTCTCACAGTCTGATATCAGTCTCAATCTGTCAAAAATACCTCTAATTTCCGTACATTTTCGGCAAGTTTTTGACATTGTTAGTCGCTGACATGAGATTGTGACTAGAATTTGACCGTATTTACGGGAATTGGCCTCCTGTTTGCACTTTATTTTCATATCTCTAACTTTAAGTATTTAATCATTTATAATTAAATTCCCATAAAAAAAAAACACCTACATCCTTACCATAAACCCTATTTTTACTCACGACTTATTATAAAGCTCCGTAACCAGTCTCACACGAGCGCAATCACATCCCACAGACGGATGTCCTCTGTAGCCCGTTACTAACGGATAGGGATATAGGCCACAACGGTCCGCAGCGAGCCCCTCTTATTAAATGGTATAACATAACCGTTAAATTGCTAGCAAGGAATATATTGATCTCGTTTTCTTTAGACTTTTTATTTCCCAATGTTTATTAGAAGACTACTGAATAGGGATGTGGGTCTTCGTTCTATTCAGTATAGGTATATCTTCTTTATAGTAAATATCTTTTTAATTTCAAGTTTTTTATTACTCTTTGTAAACGAAAGTTAAACCTGAATGAACCTCCTAGACTTTGTTGGATAATCCTTAACCAAATAACACATTACATACCTATTCTTTGTCGATTTACTCCCTTCTGAAATCAGCTTGCTATGAAAGCAACTAAATTTCAATAAATCGAATCTTGGACTTATATTTCTATAACAGCGAAAAAAAATAGACCCATTACATGAAAAAAGGACTCGGAGAAAAAGATGGCAACAAAATAGATTCCCGCAAGATAAAACTCTATTTAATGACCTTACGAAAAGACTGAAGAGAAAAATACAAACGTTTCAAGATGAGACTTTCAATACCAACCTACGCCAGTTAAGCAGCGACCATACAACACAATACTCTCTTTGGAAAGCGACAAGACACTCAAAAGGCCAATTACACCAATTCCCTCTATCAGAGATGATAACGGAAAGTGGGCCATAAGCAATGAGCAAAAAGCTCTAAGATTTGCTCATCACTTAGAAGAAACCTTTCAGCCAAATGACAGGTCTATAGACAACCTGCAGTTCGCCAATATTCCACAAGATCAAAGAATTAAGCTTGTGACCCCAAAAGAAGTTGCAATGTAAATTCAAATCATTAGCCTAAAAAAATCACCGGTGTATGACCTTATTACGGGAGAAATCCTAAAACATTTCCCGCGTAAAGCCATCGTTAAGCTTACTAGGCTCATCAATGCTGCATTAGTGCTAAAGCATGTTCCTAACCCATGGAAAGTTGCTGAAGTGATTATGATTGCAAAGCATGGTAAACCACCTTGCGAAGCATCATCATACAGGCCCAATTCCCTGTTGCCTATAATATCAAAGCTGTTTGAATTTTTTTTTTAAAACGCCTAAAACCTATAATAGGTAAACGAGAAAACTCTGATCCCTGACCATCAGTTTGGTTTCAGAGAGAAACACTCAACAATAGACCAAGTACATAGAATTACCAACATCATTGAGAGAACGCTTGAAGATAAAAAGTCTGCTCCACCGTATTTTTAGATGTGGCACAAGCTTTTGATGGAGTTTTGCATAATGGTTTGATATATTACAAGCTAAGACTACAGCTGCCCAATGATTTTGCCGATATCCTGCAATCATACATTACAGATAGAATGTTTCGAGTAAGGCACGAGGATGCCTTTTCCGAGTTAAAAGTTATTAAAGCTGGCGTGCCTCATACGGAAGCAATAAAAAAGATACAAGTCGCTGTAAATAAAGTTCATGACTGGGCACACAAATGGAGAATCAAATTAAATTAATCAAAGTCACTTCACATTGACTTCACCAACAGGAATTTTGATTACCACCCAATCTTCATAAATGGCCAACTAGTGCCATACGCAAATACAGCCAAATACCTTGGCATAACGCTTGACGCGAAACTGCGCTGGAAAGCGCACGTCAAAAAGAAAAGGCAGGAACTAGACATGCGTTTTAAAAACATGTATTGGTTGATTGGACGGAATTCCTGCCTAGCGATACATAACAAAATTTTATTATATAAGCATATCCTTATTATATTATTGTTAATGCGCCCTGGTATATAAGAAATGACGACCTCCATCGTGACCTACAAATGGAACCCGTCACCAACATAATGCAAAAATTTGCGGAGGCCCATGAACACCAACTCCACCGACATGTGAACATCGAGGCAATTCAGCTGTTAGACCAAACAAATATCGTGCGAAGACTAAAACAGACAACACCTTTTGAGTTAGTGTAGTGTAAAGTAGAAATAATAGTGCCAATGACACACATAATAACACACGAACAAAGTGATTATATCATCATATCAGACTCTAAGAAAGTGGAACAGACTTGTGTAAAGTACAATAAACACTATTCTAAGTTTTAAAATAATTATTACGTAATAAATTAAGTTAGATTAAAATTGCTTATTAGCATACAATCTAGCCTATATGGCTAGATTGTAATTAATTATTAAGAACCTGGTTTTTAAATAAATATAATAAATAAAGGATAAAAAAAATTAACAGCGAAATAAACTTCTTACCTACTTACCAAACTATGTTACTAACACGTGATATTAGAAATTATTGGCTACGTTCCATTCCAAAGATATTCAAACAAACTTTAATTTGGTCTACCTCAAATCCTCCTCACCGCACAATTTCACCATCTCATTCAGCTATTTGCTTGGGGATCCCTTCTTTTCGCATAATGTTCTTTGTCCTAATATACTTCGGCATAACGATTTTGGCACAATTTGTTTTGGCATAATAATACTTCAGCATAATTTTTTTAGGCATACATTTTATGTTGGCATAATCATCTTAAAGACTAATTTGTTTTGGCATAAATTTGATTCGCATAACGTTACTAGGCCTAATGATTATTAGCATAATAATATTTGGGCATACAATTAATAGAAATAACGGAAACAAATTTGAGTTATTTTTACGTAATTATTTTCACTCGATTCTGAATCACTTTTTCCAAGAGTCGGGGTGCCCCAAGGTCTAACACATCTCGATTTAGTAAAAAGGCAATGAGATCTTAGGATGCAAGAGCGAGCGAAGCGAGCTCGGGAATTGGGGCACCCCGACTCGGACAGGTTAGGTTCGAAGGGGATGACGGGGGCTCAAGTGAGCGAGCGAACGAGCCCCCGTCATCCCCTTCGTGTTAGGTTCCTTTAAACCCTGCAGACAGAAATAGGGGCCCCGCGAAGCGGGGCTCCGTCGACTACGCCTTATTATTATTGTTATGCTTAATAAAGTTATGCTTTAGAATGTTATGCTTAATCATTATTATGGTTAGAGAAATTATGCGTAAAAAAATTATGCGTAAGCTGTTATGCGTAAATAATTTATGCGAAAATATAATTAGGACAAACAAAAGTATGCCAAGTTATATTAGGTCTTAAAATTTTATGCAAATGGATAGGGAACCATTTGCTTGCATGTCTTACACTCAAAACTAACTTTCTCATAGCAAGAGCTGTACCGAGAACCATTCATAAAGTATAATTATTATTTACTGAATGAAAACCACAGGAAATGGTCTCCCCCGGCCGCGACCAATTGAAAGCCTTCGGTTACGTCAATATCGCTATTACGCGAGGCTTTGGAGAATTGTAGCTGAGTACGCTGCGGTTTGTAAAGACGAGATTCAGAGGAAATACCAGAATTTTAGTAGCATTTTTCCACATATGGAAATATCTAACATATATTTTTATTTTTATATCTATAGGTGGCCTATAATAGCCTACTGCTTTTAGATACTCTAATTTAATAATAATTTTAATAATAATAATTTTCTACAAGCTAATGATGTCTAATTACATCCATCGCTTTCGCGGCCTTCCTCCACGAACTGCTCGCGTTATCAGGGTTCCAGTCTCTTGGCCTACAGGTTATCCAGCATCCGGCAGATGTGTTATAATTTATATAGTAATTATTATAACTATTAAAGCGACAGCAGTTGGGTAATGTAATCTAGGAGCTAGCCTTGTCAAGGCTAGATTGAACAGTGGATATTTCTCATATATTTGTTATTCAATAGTAAAGCTCTTGGATTCTGTTATTTATGTCCTTAGCAGAGCTCTCTAGAATTTCCAGATAAGGAAACCAGGGGCTCTACTCCGAAGTAGTATCGGCCGAATGTTCGGCCGTTTCCTGCTACGAAGTTTCTATTTGGTTCGGTCGGTTCCGATCCTACACTCCTACACTCTTTCGAATATTGACTATGGTCCCAACCCAAATGAGCGGATCCGAACTTTTTTCGTATTTTTCAATAATATTCGGTTCGGCCAAGTGTCGGTCCGATCCGAACATTCGCACTTTGCACTTCGGAGTAGGCCCCCAGGAGACCCGTAGCACAGGTTTTACTTAGTATGGGCTCCTGTCTCCCATCTTCAAACTTTTATGAAATATAAACTGTGTACATTTTGAAAATTGTGGGGGAAAGTAAATAAATTTTATTCTTACTATGATTCATTTGGTCAACAGCTGTTATTATAATATTTAACTACTTTATTAATTATAACACAGTTTCTGGATGCTGGTTAACATGTTAGGTAGGCCATCAGTTATTCCTCTTGTCCGCAAAAGCAAGGATGCGACGATGGCAGGGCTGACTGCCATGACCTGTGCCTTTTAAAAGCGTCTGTGGATATGTAGAAATGCGAAAATTGAGAAACAAGCATTTTGCAACGCATTGGTGTCGCCAGAAATGCGGTGGAATTGTGACCTTCCCATAACAGTAGGCTTGTAGGTGTCACGAGTTTAGTACCTACATACTGTACCATACTGTTTACTTTGGAGATACTCATACTCAGCAAATAATGTTCCTACTGATGGTACCCAGTCCTCCTCTTTTTTGGAGAGTGTGGGCCGTAATCCACCACGCGGTCCCAGTGGGGGTTGGTAGATGCACATGTCTTCGATTTTTTGTTTCTAGTCGATGTGTATGTCTGCGTGACTGCACGATCATGTTCTGTGTCTATGACGAAGACAGTAATAAACTAGCATCCAAGCGCAACGGTGGTTTTATTCGGTAGCTGACAGATCACTAGTACACGCCATGGTTTTGAGAGCAGTAGTGATAAAATTAATTTTCACAAAGTAAAGCGCCTGTCCGTGATCGAACCCACGACCTACGACTCGTAAGTAGGGGCCGTTACCACTGGGAGACCACTGCTCTATATTTGGAGATGCTCATCCAAACTATAATATTATAAATGCGAAAGTAACTCTGTCTGTCTGTCTGTCTTTGCTTCACGCCTAAACTACTGAACCGATTTGTGTGAAATTTGGTACAGACATAGTTTGGAACTTGAGAATGGACATAGGATAGTTTTTATTACAAAAAATAAAATAAAATAAAAAATTTTTTCCGGACATACAGCGCCATCTATTGGTCAAGAGTCGGTGTCATCTATTGGTGAAGTCACTATTCCACGCGAACGAAGTCGCGGGCAAAAGCTAGTGTGTTATAAATCTCGAATACCTATCCAGATTCTGTTATGGTGGTACAGTCATACACACGCAGTGCGTCATCACGTCCAAAACATGATTGACCTTAACTTTAACAACAACATTGTTACATTTGACTCACCGAACGACCTCAAAAAAGTAAACAATGTGGCAGCAGCCTTACATTCCAATCACGCGTACACACACAAAAATCGTTTGTTTTTATCTACAACCTCAACCAAATTCCGTAGTGCGGGCAATTATAGTATGTGTGTTTCCCGTTACAAAATGATATTATTTTTTTCGTTAACATTCTTAGCACGGCCGCCTCAAGTTTCTGTGACTACAAAAAGCTCCCTTATTGACTTGACAAATACGAGTGTAGTGGGCAAGATCACAAGATGTCTTGCGACGTGACCAATTGAACCGGATGCACGCCCGTGACCGGAAGTCCCCCTTTCATCTCAAAATGGCCGCGTCGAATCTCGAAGAAGCAAGGAATTTTTCTAGGCTGCTGATCACTGAATATTTGTCAAACAACTCCGGCGATATCACGAAGCGAACTTTTTTGGTGACAGTTTTTAGGCTTCCCGCCGACTCGCGGATACTTTTTAACCGACGAAAAAAAAACGGAGGAGGTTCTTAAGTCGACGCGTATATATATATATTTTTGTTTTTGTATCGACCACGCATCTTTTTACAGAGTAGTCCGATTTTGATAATTCTTTTTTTTATTGGAAAGGGTATATACCCCAAAGAGTTGGTCCCATATAAATTTGGAAACAAAATTCCAACCCTAAGGGCGCGAAAATGGGGGTGATTTATTGTTCACTCACAGATTTAAATGCTGAGTTGTGTATTATTACTCTACTCAGTGCCACATAAGGCGCTCTTTGCCAAACAATATTAGTAGATTATAGCCACAAAAAAATTATAAAATAAGAACTTTTTAACAAAAAATGAAATGGTCATCGGTGATGCTATGCCTTGCAGGAAATAAGTAATTGGTAACAAGGTTTAGATAAGACATCGTTATTATAATAATGATTAATATTACATTGCATAGGACTTGAAAAATTTGTAAAACTATATCCCCACACATAGCTTTAAGGCGCTCGAAGTTTGTGGTTATCACTAAGGTTTTTACAGCAAATGAGATCCAATAAAAAAATATGTGCGTATGCACACATAGTTCCCCTTTTTTTTTTTGAGGATGGGAAATATCAAATGACTCCTCCCGCTCTGGGTGGAGCAGAAGGGAGTGTCAAACTCTTACTGACTAAAACCCACCCGTGTTCCTTCCTTAGCCCTTTATGTTCCAGGGCAGCGGTAAACCCTTTCGGATGTTCCCGCTACCCTGGCAGGCTTCGGCCATATGGGGCCCCGTCTCTTTTGCTGACATCTCTTTGAGGCGCGCGTGGAACACGTACACGCCGTCCGGCACGGGCCTAGTCCTGATCGGACGGAGAGCTACCCATTACTCTCCGCCCGCAGGCCCGCGCCTACGGTGGCCGGGAGTCGTCACGCGGCTCCCGACGCCCGGAGCGTCTCCCGCGGACACATAGTTCCCCTGCCTTTGTCTTCACTCAAAGCACCTAAATTAATACCTATATTTTTTTTACCTTACAGGCAAGCTGTACGCAGCATTGGGTCGTCGCGGCGGCCGGGTGGTTGGCAGTGACTTACAGAGCGGTTCAAACCAGTTCAGAGTGGAAGCTTTACTGCCGGTCGCCGAGAGCTTCAAATTCGTGCTTGAGCTGAGGACTCACACGTCGGGGCTCGCCGCGCCTCAGATGTTGTTCAGTCATTGGGAGGTGTGTATAATATTGTGTATAAGCTGTAACTGTAGTAGGTCAGTATCGTTCAGAATGCAAGCTTTGCTGCCGATTGCCGAGAGCTTCAAATTCGCGCTTGAGCTGAGGACACATACATCTCCGCTCGCAGTGCCTCAGATGTTATTCATTGATTGGGAGGTGTGTATGTGGCTCAGCTTCGTTCAGACTGCATACTAAAGTATGCAGTCTGAACGAAGCAGAACGGCCGGTTGCTGAGAGCTTTAAGTTCGCGCTTGAACTGAGGACTCAAATGTCTGGGCTCGCCGCGCCTCAGATGTTGTTTAGTCATTGGGAGATGTGTATAATATTATACCACTGTACCCCTCACAAACTTACGAAACATAAAGTAACTAAAACCAACCCAATATACACACTTACTTACTAAATTAGGTTAGTGACCAACAAGTCGGCAGTCTATCACCATTAATAGGTACTGCTATCCAATCTTAATTACCCACTATCGGCCTATGTTAGGTCGGGCCTGTTCGTTTGTATTTTGATTTTATTTTAACTATAATATCAAAGAAATTACCATAATAATTCATGGCTGTTTGGATCTTTATTTCATAACTTAAAATACCTTTTATTTCGTTTACAGGTAATAGACATCGATCCGTTCTGGAGACCTCGCACGGAAGAAGAGTACTTGCATTGGGGAGAGAAATGGGACGGAGTAAACCGAGCGAAGGCGTACATGGACTCAGTACGAGCCCGGAAAGGACTGGCCACCGACAAGCAGTTGGTCCAACATGCTGAGAAGCAGAGGACACTGTCCAAAAACAAATAGGATTTAAATAGAGTAATACAAGGATCTTTCGACGCTGGAATGACATCGAAAGGGGGCGTTGTTGGTAAAAATTTCTGAAATGAATTCGAAAAAACAACATGGCCGCGTTAGTTCCGATTTTGGACACGCGCCCAAAGATTTTTGTACAACTTTATGTAGTTTTATAGACGACATTACACTCTTCTCTTCTTCTTCTTGATATTACCTTTTTGGAACGAAGTTCCTTATCGCGCGTTGCGAAAGGGGGCTAGACGGAAAAAAGTAAGACCAAAAGTTGGAACGACACTTTTTGCTATAGCTGTGCGGCGTGCGCGTGTTTCTCTGTCTGTCTCTCTCTCTCTCTTTGAACTTCGTTCTATCCGGGTGTCCCTTGACACCTCTCCAGTTTTTTTTATGTACAAAGTGATGTGTTTTGTGTATTTAGACAAGTTAAGAACCACAGGGCGACATCATGTAATCTGCAACATAATAATAAGATATGTAACGAAGAATTTTTGTCCATCTGTCTGAATGTATGTTCTGGATTGGCACAAAAACGGCTTAACGGATTAGGATGAAATTTCGCACACAGATAGTATAAATCCTGGATTAATACATAGGGTACTTTTAGTCCAGTAGCACGTTCCGCGTGGGATATTTTCCGACATCCACGCGGACGATGCCACGGAAAAAATCTAGTGGACAAATAAAATACAATATAGGTTCCTAATGATTATGACAAATAGTTGAATATACGAAATAGGCACTTTATACTCATATTCTAGGATTCCTGAAATCCTGACATGGCCTACACAATTCATAATTACCTCATAGCACGCACCACAGCAATCCTAATAGCTTCTATAATTTAATTCTATTTCAGAACTTCTATTTATAACTAACTCGAGCTTTTCGCAAAGGAATTAATTTTCCATTTACCGAGAAAATATAACTTGATGAATGGTAAAAGCATTTCTCATGTAAAACTCGTTTATACTAAAAATAGCTTGTGACGTCTGAATGATGACGTCAAAACTACCTATAAATAACTCAATGGAAAACGAAGAATGGTTATTTCGATTAATACAAAGCGGGTTGTTTATACCCTACTAATTTTACCGTTGACTAAAGGAACTTATCAAAGGTCGCGCTCATTCGCACCCAGGTAGGCACTTTCCTTTGTGAAAATGATTTCATCACCACTGTTCTCAAAACGGTGAAGGAAAACATCGTCAGGAAACCGACATGTCCTAGAACCAAGAATTCGAAGACATTTGGCGTCTACCAACCCGCACTGGACACGCGCAGCCCCGGATCTAAGGGGGGGCAAACAGGGGCACTTGCCCCGGGCGGCAGTTTCATGGGGGCGCCAAATCCTTGAGACAAGAATTCGAAATATCGAACAAATGAAGCCTCTTTTCCTACAATCTCATAGGTTTTTATCAAGTAATCGAATCTTAATATAATATGCTTGAAAAACAAACTTTTCTATTTCCATACACCCAGTTAGTTTTTGAACACATACTAAGTCATTTATGAACGCATCATAACAGATCAAGTAAATTTTTGAACGCGTGTTTAGTGTCCGTGATCTTTCTGCCAGAGGAATCCCCGTCACATCTATACGAGCCGAGCCGAAAAAATTCAAACAGTCGAACGTCAAGTGACAACACTGTTTGTTTATGTCGTTGATTGCGTTTGCGAGTAATCAGCGTTAATATATTATGTACCTAATTTATTAGTCATATATTGAAATGAAATCATATATTATCGTAGTGGAAATCAACAATTTGCAAGAATTACAAATAGGTAAGAAATAATTACTTACATTAATATGTAAGTAATTATTTCTTACCTATTTGTAATTCGGTTTATAAGAGGTTTTTATGGGTGCTTTTTTTTGTTTTTTTTTAATGTAAGTTTTATGACTATATATTATAGAAACCAGTTAGTGGGATATTTTAATTTACTGCGTTTTTTAGTATTGTAGTTATAAGTAAACTCTACAATACAATAAAATAAAATCTTCAAGAAGAGGTAACCAGATGTACCTATAGTTACTAAACATTGCAATCAGGACCACGTTTCAGTGAGCTTCAGCTTTCATCAAACTATAGATACATATTATTTATATTGTTAGGTTGGAAAAACCAAGCGATGAGCGCACCAAGAAAAAAGCTTTCTGGGGCTGAAAACAGAAAGAGAACAAAAGATAAAATTGAAGATGCAATGAATTCGGCACAAAAATGCTACTCATTGGCAGTTTTAACTGTTTTTCTCAAACACTGAAGGGAGGGGGCGCCACTATCAAGGTTTTGCCCCGGTTCGAAAAAATCGTAGATCCGGGGCTGGACACGCGTTGTGGATTACAGCCCACTCCCTCTCCCGGTAGTGGTAATATGATAGGCTGGTTATGGTAAAGGAACAGGCAGATCTGTGAGTAATATCCGTGTGCTTTTAACTTGTCAATCACGATAATAATATCATGATTCAGTCCATAAAATGAAAACCTAAAACCCCTATTTATCCTAATAATCGAACGATTTGCTTTGATACATAAGACTTAGAATTTGTCTACATGACGCTTTAATCATCTATTATCAAACACAGGGTCGAATTAAATTAGCTAGCAGATTTCCGCAGGTGTGATATGCATATCTCCGTCTCTATGGATCCGGGGGTGCGCCAACGGAATTCTGAAGATGATATCAGAAAGGCCTAAGTCTGCACTGCTGGGGAGGCTTATTCGGCTTCACGTGATAAGATGACGCAATGTTTTTATTTTTGTTTTATGTGAATTTATTCGAGAATACTACAAAAGTCACATTGTTTTTAAGACCTTTTTTATATAAAAACGTTGCCCCACACAACGAATTACTCCTGTATCGTGGGTACCTTTACAAACATTTAAACTCACATACACAAACAGCCAGACCCGGAACAACTACCTGTAGGCAATAAAAATATTTGTTCCGTGCGGGAATCGAACCCGCGACACGCAGCGCAGTAATCGATCGCTCAGCACTGCACCAACCGTGTCGTCAACCTTTGTTACTAACAAACATTATATGGTAATTTTTTAACTATATCTGAAATAAATGTATTTTATTTATTTAAATGTGACAGCCTGGCAGGAAAAATCTTCAAAATACAGCTGCATCAGGCAGCGGAGATACATGTATCCAGCCAGCTTCAACTCAGGCTGGCTGGACATTAAGTTTTTATTGATTTCTCGTAAACCCTTACATGTGACGCCATAAATCAAATGTTATTACTATTACACATTGCGTCACTAAATGTTAGTAAAGGAACCATATTCGAAAACGCTCCCGTTATTGAGATTCGGAAGTGCCACCCAGAAGTTTTATACGTAAATTCAAGCTGGCTGGACACAGATTTTTGCATTTTTCTACTAAACCGCTGTACGTATCACAAAACTTTTAGCTCCCTGTTACAAATTTATGTGACGACCATTGATATGCAAAAAGTCGTCAAAATCACTTCCGTTACCGAGATTGAGAGACCAGCGAAAAGTGGTTTTTCGATCTAAGATTCTGTAGCGTTACAAATTCTGAAATAAGGATGTTTAGCCGTCACATAAAGTGCCCTATTGACCTAGTTAAATGCTAGCTATTTTGAAGATTTGTCAAGCCAGCCTGAGTCACATTTATTTAATATTCCAAACACTAGTAATAAAAAAATAAAAAAATCTGCGGAGTTACGCTAACTAATTTAATTGGACCCTGTATTTACAGAATTTGGGCTCAAACTTCCACCTCCCGTAGAAAGCAGTATAATTAAGTTAATATGGTAATTATAAACAACTTACCTACATAACATAGATAGGTATATAACTTAACTATACGCTTTTAAATTAACTAGGATACAGTAAGTGCCAAAACAATACCTTACCAAAATGAACACTATCCAAATTAATACTTAATGATACCAAAATATCAGCGTATTTCTTCCTATGTTTTTGACTTAATGTAAAATATTTAATTTTAATGTAGTACTGTATCATCTACTATACTAATAATAAATTATTGATTAGTTAGTTAGTTTAGTTTTTTTAAAAACGTTGCCCCATACTAGGAATTTCTCCTGTATCGTGGGAGCGTTTACAAACATTTAAACTCACATACACAAACAGCCAGACAAACAACTACTTGATTGTCTTTATAGAATGAATAGTTTTCTGCCTCTTTGGTTCAGTGGTCCTTAGCGCCACTGCTGGGCATGAGGTCAGATTGTCTTTTTAGAATGAATAGATTTCTGCATCTTTGGTTCAGTGATCGTAAGCGCTACAGGACATCAGGTTCGATTCCCGGGTCGGGCAGTGTTACTGGGTTTTTCTTACTGGAATTTCTCAGTAGCAGTCTGGATTTGTGCGCAGTTGATGGCGATAGGCTCGCCCTCTATTACATAGAAACATAACTGGCGAAATGTGGGTGTACTATATGTGCACCTGTTCCTAGCCCTTCTGGAGAAACAGGCGTGATATTTTGTTATGTGTAGTTAAATAATAAAACTTGTGATTAAACCATGTTGTGTATAAATGTAACGAACTAATGTAGTGGTTATAAATACATAGTATTTATTGATAAAAGATTGTTAAACAATTGTGTTCGATGTACTTTTCATACTCCTATTTTTAATATAATAGTAGAACATATTTTTGTTTTTTTTCTATAACTATGTATTCCGCTGTTTTATTTGAATTAGTGCGAAATACCCGAACCCTCCTTCCCCATTGTTTCTTCGAACGCTGTACACTAGTTTGAGCATGTATTTCCTTTTTACCCACCTGTGCGACGCAAAAGAGGGTAATGTGTTTATCAGCCTATATACAGGCTGGTGGCAAACCACACAGATTGAGTGTTACTCAATCTTTAATCTAAAAAACCTGCTAAATATTAAAAAAGGGGACTAAGTTCCAATGAAAGTTAATGCTCAACACACACTGTCCCGCGAGGGTTACCCTCCTTGTGACCAGAGGGGCAATTCTCGTAATTTTAAGAACGTTCACAGTCTGATCTCAGTCTCAATCTGTCATAAATACGTCTAATTTCCCTAAATTTTGACAAGTTTTTGACATTTGTTTGTCGCCGAGATGAGACTGCGACTAGATTTTGAACGTTTTAAATTACGGGAATACGGGCCCTGAGGGGCAATTCTCGTAATTTTAAGAACGTTCAGTCTGATCTCAGTCTCAATCTGTCAAAAAATACTTCTAATTTCCCTACATTTGACAAGTTTTTGACATCTGTTTGTCGCCGAGATGAGACTGCGACTAGATTTTGAATGTTTTAAATTACGAGAATTGACCTTCTGATCTCAGTCTCAATCTGTCAAAAACTTCTCTAATTTCCCTACATTTTGACAAGTTTTTGACATTTGTTTGTCGCCGAGATGAGACTGCGACTAGATTTTGAACGTTTTAAATTACGAGAATACGCCTTCTGAGCTTTCATCTGTGGAGTGTGTGACACAAAGGTGAGTTGCAAATTTCATTATATTTGGGATATTTAAAAAGGGGTTGCCAAGTTCCAATGAAAGTTGAGGCTCTCTGCTCTCAATAAACTGACCCCGACTGCCGCTGAACACCAGTGTTGTCGCTGTGGTCAGCTATGGTTGTCCTCGGTCACTGATAACAGCGATCATCGCTGACGGTCGCCATACAAAGCCTGAACCCAGGTATTCTCAAAAAGGTTCATAGGGGTAAACAATTAAACAACTTTTCATGTTCAATTAACTCATCTATCTATTATTTACAAAATCAACAAACGAATCACAACTTCAAACAAAAATATACAAAACAAACTTTGAAATCATACAAAATACGCGTCCATAACAATTCCTACGTGGTACAACTTAAAATCACTAATAATCATAAATCAGTTCTATCACCCATTGATACAATTACGCTATTTTACTTTTACTTCCCATATACACAAATGTAGCTTTATATAAACATCGGTTCACGTTTTTACAGACTCTTCTGGGCATTTGATTTGTTTTTTAAACCCTCGCCCCCTTTTGTTTTGGTCATTCCACACAAGCATAGATATTTCAAATTATGTGCATGTTCTTACTGGGCTGCTACCTAATAAAACTCTTTGAAAAATAAATATAATATAATAATAATAAGTATGCTTGTTCGTCAACATAATTTTGATTAAATTAAACTCGCATCTCACTGGTTGTCCCATATTGCACCAGAAAAATCATATTTAATAAAATATTAAAATTACGTAAAATCATCATATTTACATTGATAATAATTCAAAATTAACAGCACGATCCTACCTTAAACTAACTATTGTACAAACCTCACTATTTCTACTTTTGATATTTCATTTAATCTAGTGTTTTTGTCTTTGGCAATATTAATTATTTCCGATAAATGACTCGTATAGGACAGCGTAAACAGCCTTAAATAACATGAAATATAAATCACGGAGCAAAGATTAGTGTTGTTCCGATCAACAGAACTGAGCAAGACAACACTATGCGACTATTTAAGCGATCATTGGACTTTGGAAAAATTCATTTGGTCGACTGCTCAGTAAGTCAATAAGCCTAAAGTCGTTACGTCTATCTATAAGGATACATATAAAGGCCTAATTTGTCATTTGGAATACAAACAGTGATGGAGCACTTTGGCACAGATGGTAACCTAGCATACAACAACATTAGGCCCTTAGTACAGACCCCAGCACATCAAGCTATTACAATCTGTCAATAGATTTTCAACTTTATCGCTCAAACTTCAAGAAAAATTGACAGTTTCGGGTAGCTTGACCTGCTGGCGTCTGTACATAAAATATTAACAACAGCCAATAACCTACGTGATACAACGAACATATTTGTACATAATACATCGAGTGAATTGTTCGAGGAAAATAATTAGCTAGCATCATCTAAATATTGTGTTGTAATGTGCTAAAATATATCTCATGTCATTATCTAACAAAAACTTCTCGGTCTTCAATACAAAATAACAAACTGTAATTGGATCTACAATAAATAAGAAAATGTGTTAAAACATATTACAATATTTATATAACATTTTTGATTGCACAAACTTTACCCAGTGCCCGTAACATAATTCCATACTTACATTAGTTTTAAAATCATCCTAAGTACATACTAACCCCAATAGAACCGAATAACAAATCCTTGAGCTTGACCAAAGACTAGAATAATAAATTATTATTAATTACATAAACTTTACAAGTACACAGTTACTTTTATAAACTACACTATTTTACAAAACTGTCCAAACCTGGTCTTGCATCTGCCGGTTATTCCATTCATCCACCCTAAGGTGGATACGCGGAAACGCATGTCCGAGAATCCACCCTAGGCCTATTTGGATAAACGGAATTTATAGGTTTAAGATGGATTTTCGGACATGTGTTTCCGCGTATCCACCTTAGAGTCGATTTTTTTAAGTGTATAAATGGAATAACCCGCATCTGCATGAAACGGAACTATTTTTCTAAATTTCAAAACATTAGCTTTACTAGATGTTATTGTAAATCATACTAAACTTCAAACCTAATACTTCTTGCATCGATAAAAATGTAAAAAACCGTATGAATATTGCAAAACGATTCTTTAGACTAATTATTTATTATTGTCAAAATAGCAGTTTGCGTAATTTTTAACAATTGCATTTTGGTTTTCAAAGAAGAAATGTGATCTACTTGATAGATTTGCAATCGATACAGAAATATTAGGTGCACACACATTAATATTGCGTCTACTGAATAATCAATGTCATTACATTCTGGCAAGAAATATTAGGAAACTATTTGGTAAACGATCTATTGAAGCATTGTGCCCGACCGGACGCACTCCCTTTCAAAACATATTGTGGATACTTTCTCAAACGAGGAATGTTGGTTTTATAATAACTCTTATCTAAATACTAGCACCTGCCTTCTGACACTATCACATTCACAATTGTATACTCTCCAGATACCACTCAATTCTTATTCTGTTTGTAGTATCGCATTAAGTTCATCCGCACATATCAGGGTCGGTGCCCGTCCGTGGTCCGTCAGGGGCTCACAGTGTGTATATTTCTTATGAACTCAGTCACACACGTCCGTTCCCCTACTCCCGATTAACAGATTGAATGCCGTAATTACAGAAACAATTAAAAAGCCCATTGTGTCTCGCGTAGATTCACGTTCCGAAGGGTTCATTAACTTTTTCGAACGGGTATAAACACATCGAGTGTAAGGACCACTGTCAAATCGTGTTGTCATTCGTTCTTAGTTTGGGCCCCGAACTAATCTTATGTCCGAAACTACGGAGCATGCTTAGAGCCCCTGCCACGTCCAGGACGCGGCCCGGGTATGTGTGGATAGACCTTGAAAGGACACATATAATATAACTGATCTACATAGGTGACATACAAATTTGAAGAAAATTAAATACCGCTCGATAATTCTATGACGCCATTCCAATTCTTACATTAACAGATGCAATAATACAAGAATAATATACCAGCAACATTGACTAAGATTATTCGTTTCCATCAAGACTAAGCGTTAAATACAATTTAATGTTTTACACGAATACCTATATCAAAGATTGCCCAAGAAATAGAATTGTGATTATGAAAATATCTATCGAAAAGCCGAGACGAAGGAACGCTATAGAATTTTACATTTCTTTTATTAAACGAACACATAGATGTCATACCGCGGAAGATTTAGAAGTAAAATGCGGAGGATGCACAAGATTTCATAGAGTAAATTGTGCGGAATATAAAATTGATATAACAAGTGAAATAAGACCATCTCATTAGAAAACGAGCTCCCAAACACAAACCTTCGAGCCAGTTATTGTATTTTGAACTTTAATCCGACATAGATACATTTCTTAATACAAAATTGACCCCTTAACGGTTTTGTTTAACGTCAGTTTTTGTAATTAGAACTTTAATTTTATCGGAATAAAGTTCCAAGTTAAAAATGGCCCAAACCTTCGAGCCAAATAATGTATTTTGAACTTTAATCCGACATACGTAAAGTTAACAAAAAAATTGACAACTTAGATTCATGTTAACCGTCAGTTTTTGTAATTGGAACTTTAATTTTATCGGAATAAAGTTCCAAATAAAAAAAATGGCTCGATGGTTTGAGCCTGGATTTTATACCGTTTTGTAATAAGGGCTTTAAAGTTTAAATGCCGTTTGAAGCACAGAACAGGATCGGTTCCGTTCTGTAAACTAAACAATATCTCATACATTTTCACGGTGTACTTATAAATCGTGTATTACTAAGTTAGCAAGTTGGTCGTTCATTCATCTCGACCATACACGCATCCTATCCTAAACGTTTGTGTTTGACACAAATTAATATGACGTAGCAATGCCTTATAGACATTACGGCTAACTGCCGCTTATATACAAATCACATACATGATATACGATTGAAATGTTTAATGTCAACTCGTACTATAATGCCGATACTGCAGCAAGGTAATTACGTAACACACTATCCGTGAACTCATTCATTTTGACAGTTCAGCAACATTCATTGCGTTATGTAATTTGTTGAACAGACAAATTTTCGAACATAAGGTGCAATGGATTAGTAATATCCTTTAAAATGATTCAGATTTAGATTGACAATGTGTTTACGCAATTAGGGTGCAGATATCGTCGATAAAACAATTATCGAAACTGAATTTGAATGATATTTTACCAAATTGAATTTAGCTATTCATGCTTCTTTTTAAGTTGATGTTATCAGAGCAATCAGAGCTTCCGTTTTCGATAAAAACTGGAGCGATATCGACAGCATAGGGCGAATTTTAACTAAATCATAGTAAGTTAAGAACATATTAAAACACATGGTATTTTAGCAAGAATGCGAATTACGTTTTGCAAAACAAACGTTTTAAATGACTTTGTCTAGAACTCGAACTTCATAAAATATAAGATTTTTTAACAAAAATATCTAAAACGTTTCATTATAGACATTAATACTTGTGAAGACGCGATTATTATTTGGTATATTCATCATGATTATATGATTTTACAATAAAATACTTCTAACATTTATTCAATGAAGCGAAAATTAATTTTTAAAACTATTTTTAAGATTAATGCAAAAACGACATTAATTAATAAAAAATGCAAGGGACAGAATGATCTGTCATTTGAGGTTTAAAATTCTGGTCCAATATAATAAAATTATCACTGAATGTGCAGTGTAATATTTAGTGAAACTAGAGATGTACTTTAATATCCAAAAATTTCTTTATTTTGTGAAGAATTGTCATAATTATGCGACAAAAGTTCTTTAATATTTTGGACATCTACATTACACATTCTGTCCTCATTTAAGAACAAATTGAACTAATAAAAATAATTTCTTCCTCGCTTCACTGAGACTTCATCATTGTTGTAAGACCAAACTCGGCGGATATATCCGAAACTTTAAACAATGATAATAAACTGAAAAGTTGCATAAATAAATAATAACTAGTATCACTTCCGTCTAACTGAGACATGGAAAAGCGTTTCCTTGTCGGATATTTGCGGCAGCATAGCTGTCCAACTAAATACAATTATATATTTTCCTCGGAGAGATATCCACTTAGCGATAACCCTAACTAGCGTGGTGACAATAATACCTCTAGAACTGAGGTGCTACAGAGTGAACCTAGGGTTGTCAACTTCTCGGATATTGAGCCCAGTTTCAGTCATTTTAGTTGAGCTTTTTGTAGTAATTAAGTGACCCTTCTTGAGCAAGCGTGGTAATCAATGCTAGTGCCTTCTCTGTATGAGAGGCCTTTGGCCTGCAGTGGGATAGTAATAGGGTGGTATTATTTCAAGTGAGCAAAAACTATCTGTGATTTTGCGTAAAAAATCATTTTTCTTCTTTCACGAAATCCGACATGGTTACCCAACCCTAGATTCACCTTGCCGTAACAATAGTATGGACAGGGTTACCAGTCGCTGGTCGTGTAATACCGCTCTCGTACAGTTTAATGGCTGCCATATACTCGCTAACTGAAGACGGTGTCGTTGGGCACGTCCACGTTAAGATGTACTGTGCCCGTCTGCGCCATGTCGGTTAGTATCACACCCGATAACGCTTCTAGGGATTGTCGTACCTGTAAAATGGAGAAATTAATTATTTTACATCAAAAATGTTTTCAGTGATTTTTGCTGCTTGTTTAGAATAAAAAGAGGGGTTCGTTTTAAAAAAAAACCTGATATAAGCAATGACTGGAAATAAAATGAGTTTGTCAGTCAGAATGTGCGATTATATTTGAAATAATTGTCTCGCTTCTATTTATTCGCTGCATAACATAATCAGCCTATAATGTTCACAAGCCTCCTCTCTGTGGGCCGTAATCCACCACGCGGGCCCAGAGCGGGTTGGTAGATGTCTCATGTCTTCGATTTTTTTTGTGCTCATTGCATGCATATTTTGCATTTAGTGAAACTAAAAGATAAAGCACTTCATTTGAGTGTTCTACACAGACTTAATCCGGTGATCTAATTATTGCATTTACAGAAAGAAAACAATGAAGCATCCTATTCATCATTATCAAACACAAATTTCAACTTTTTTATCTATACTGCAAATCACGAGCGTGCGTAATGTGACTTTTAACTGAATGACATACGGTTGCATTCCGCGCGCTCATGAATTGACCAACTATACCTAAAACGATATTATTATGGAATACCTACTGAGTAAATTACCTTTGTCAGTAACAGTAGGTTGGTGGTTAGGAATGCGTGCAGTTCGTTCGCGGCTCGGCCGTGCAACCGCGCGCGCCATCTCACTAGCTCAGAGTATAGCTCTTCTCCCGACAACTTTACTAGATCCTCCTGAAATAGAAATGGTCGTGGTTAGAATAGGCACAATGTATTATTATGTCAAAAATTCAATCTGCCTCGTCTTTTCTCCTACTATGGTGGGGTCGGCTTCCAGTCTAACTGGATGCAGCTGAATACCAGTATTTTAAATGGAGTGACTGCCTATCTGACTTCCACAACCCAATAACTGGGAACACGATACTCCTTGGTAAGACTGGTTGTCAGACTTGACCCGTGTCAACTGTCAAATATCCAAGAATGACAACCGGGACCAACGAATTAGGTAACGTACTTTCCGAGGCACGGAGGGGTCTCGGTATGTAAAGATGGTCACCCACCCATAAACCGACCGCAGCAACCGTAACGGAATCTGATCGATCGACCCGTGCGGCTGTTATTACCTAGCCATGAGCCCCTAAATCAGCCATGTTTTCTGATGGTACAAAATTGATTTCTGTCAAAAAAATTCTGAGCAAATAAAAATTACTCTTAAATCAGCGAATTCTTCTCTCATTATTTTATAATTTCAACAATAGAAATTGTTACCACGCAATATATTAAACATTCATATCAAACACATAACAAATTATCATTTTATTGTGATTATCATTATCTATATCAATATATTATTATCGGTATTCCTTATTATAAGCTTTTCGTGTCTATCTGTGTGAACGCGTTATCCTTCTAAACGACGCAACGGATTACATTTCATATTGATATGCCTTACCTGCACATGATACGTAGCTACATACAGCTTGTAGGCCAGCACAACCGCTGAGAATATCAGCAGCGCAGTAGCGAGCGCCAGCAGGGGGCGCCACCAGCGGGGCGCGGCCCGTGCGGAGGCCCCACTGCCCGTTAGCAGCGCGGGCTGGATCACGGCCGCGCCTCCAGCTAGGAAATTAACTTTATGGTTAGTTTTACCTTCGAAAACTGTATTAAAAAGAGGCGCAATCCAAACAAAAAGTTCTGATCGTCAATAAAAACAACACATCATACTGACACTCCAAAAATTCTATCTTTAATTGAGGCCATGAGAGCCACAGTGGCCTAACTGTCATTTTTTCAATACTGATTTTATTTGAAAAATCTGTTCTAAACGGTAAAGTCATAGCGCCACAGTGGCCTAAAAATTAGTTCAATTTTTACAGTTAGGCCACTGTGGCTCTCATGCCCTCAATTTGTTTATTGTTGATTAGTACATGGACCTCATTGAGGGGTAAGATATACCGGTCAATACTGTACAACTAACACCTCCATCTCAATAGATAAAGTGGGCTTTGTCCACGATTGAGCAGCAGATGTAGAATGTGGAGAAGTAGAACAACATAGACCAAAAATTGGACATACGTACAGCACCACACGTGTCTGTGAGTGATCTTAGCGAAGTACACGCGGCAGACTGCTCATCAAGCAAAGACAGCTATTTATCAGATGACATTGGGCCAATGTAGACAATAAATCCGTAAGTATTATGTGCTGAGGCATAAGGTTGTTATGCAGTAACATACCTGCAGCTATGATGGCCTCTGACTCTCGTCTGGCGGGAGGTGAGGGTGCGTCTGGTTGGTCGCCGCCCGCTGAACTGCTGTCGTCTTCGGGCGAGTACTCCGACACTTCTAGTTCCACTTCTGATGCTCGGAGATCCTGGAATTAGAATGCGAAATATTGTTTTTGTTGCTAACAGCTAATATACATATAAAACTTGTTCATTTTTTTTTAAATCCTTTTATGAAGTGCGTCTTTGCATTTCACCGGCAAGTCACGTCTCGTGTTATTTTTTTATATTAAACAGCTCAAATACAGCCAAAACAACTGGTATGAAGTAAATCATTACTCTTTTTGCCCGGTCAGATTCCAACCATAATTATTATGTTGTATACCTTGCCCTTGATGTTGTGTTTGCCTTTAATCAAGACGAAAAGTCTTCCGTAACTTCTTGTTGTTAAAACTTTCTGTCGATTTAGATTTATAAGCTCTCAATCTAGATTTATAAGCTCTCAATCTAGATTTATAAGCTCTCAATCTAGATTTATAAGCTCTCAATCTAGATTTATAAGCTCTCAATCTAGATTTATAAGCTCTCAATCTAGATTTATAAGCTCTCAATCCACCAAACACTTAAGATGCTCTTGCCTAAAGATTTGCTATGGTGTGTCAAAACTTATTTTGTATGCGGAACGTCTTGAAAATCAAATATAATTCTAAATAGCCCAAAAATGAGGTATACCTGAGCTTGAAGCACCGCTTGCTCGGGAACTCTCGCCGCCTTCCAGCTACACATCATCAGCTTATAGGTTGAATCCCTCGACATACGAGACCTACAGTTCAAATGACGTTTGCCGGACAGCTAAATTGCCTTTAAAGCCAGCCTACATTACAGAAGTTCAAATTATTAAGAGTATACTAACATCACCCACCTGAGGTTTCGGTAACGCTTGCTCGGGTGCTCTCGCCGCCTTCCACACATGCATCATCAGCTTGTAGGTGGAGTCCCTGGACAGCAGGGATCCGAACACATGCCTCTCATCACGAGTGCACACCCCGACCGCGTTCGGAATGATTCGTGCCACCTTCTCCTTTGTTATCCGGAGGACCGATATCGTCGGGATTAGTAACTGGAAAAAAGAATTGAGGTTTTAGATAAATATAAATTAGATAGTAATTTGATTAATGTCGTTATTACGTACAATATTTTGATTGCAACATGGTGAAATTCGATATGCTTGAAATTTAAAACAGCTTATAACATGCACATTGGTACGAAATAATCGGCTATTTTGCACAAAATGTAGTGTAGTAGATATTAAAAACTTGTTGGATCAAAAACTCCCTAAAAAAAGACTTGTACAAGGTATTACGACGACCTTAACTACACTACGTAATTACAGAAACTGTACCAACATAAGTAAAAACTATTAAAAGCTAAACCCCGTCAGGTAAACTCTAAAACTAAACTAATCAAGAACAAGCAACTACAACTGTTCGACATACATAACACAAACTCGCTCACCTTGGTCACATAGCCGAATACATTCGAGTAGAAAGCGAAATAGTTCTTTGTGATGTACAGGTGACCTTGAAGCAGCAGATCACCGACCAGCGCACATGAGTAATCTGGAAAAGAAAGATTTTTTAATAAAGAAAGAACATATCGATAAAGGTTAGCATTTGAAGGAGATATTGCGTAACATATAAGTAGTATAAGTGGGGATGGCTTTGAGAAAAAAAGCATACCAAAGACAATACGAATGAATTGTGCGAAAAAATATATAATAAACGTTATTTTTTTTTTCTGCTATAGCTGGGAACTAAGAAGTGACAGAGACTAAGAACTCCGTTCACAGTTATTTTACTTTTGACGGCAGCAACCCAACAGAAACCTTATTAAACGAGAATAAAGATCATAAAGATTTTACAGACTTGTCAGTAGCAGCAACCTTATTGGAATGAGAATAAAGATCACTTTGATTTGGACAGTGATGCAAAATCAGAGGAAAAATAATTGTGAAAGGACTATAATAGAGATGATTGTAGAAAAATATATATTGCGCCGATAACAAATAAATTGCTCATGGACGATGATAAATTAAAAATCAAGACATACAGTTGAATTTTTTAAATGATCCTTTTCAATCCGTTAAAAAATAACTCAGATGAAGAACACGTCTTATGAAATCCGCTGTGCAGAAACGAATGGAGATTCTAGTTGGTCCCAGCTCTCAGTCGGTCTATCATAATTATAATAATTGAATTTAGATGTCCTAATATGATAATAATGAGTTCACGGTGACGGTTACGTAATAACATGTTATAGGTCTCCACTTAAAGTCTTCATTAGTGGCTTTTGTAAAGGTTGACTAAAATTTTGCCAATGTCACGTTTTGGGCAAGATGAAAATAGACCAAATGCAGAGATTTCTTCAGTGAAAAGGACCTGTGAATATCATATGTCTTCTATGTTTCTCTCCTTCATTGCCAGAGATATAAATCGATGTTCCAGTGAACATCGATTTATATATAAAGTTTAGAGGAAGGTCATAGAGCAGTCTCTATGACCTTCCTCTAAACTTTACTTTAGGAATAAATTAACCGATCAATCTTTCTGCAAACGTCTTTTGAGTCTTCTGAGGAATCACTTAAAGAGGACACTTGGAACAACTACAGTTTTATGTTTATGTAACCTAGATTTTAAATATTATCATGACCTTAATAGACCAGGATCCAGTTTGAAGTTGGTTTTGTTAAACGTCCTAATTACGATTGTTTATTTTCTGATACTAGTCCCAATACTCGAATAATATTTATGTTGTAATATTCCATGTTGGTGCTATTTGCGTCTATTTGACATTTACATAAAGTTGTCATAGAGTTCTCCATAGTTACAACCACGTGCTCTTTGTACGATTACATCATTTTTTAAATGTGACCTCTATGGCTGGACTATTTATAATATTACAAGGTGGAAAATAATTCTTTGAATTTGAAGTTAGTGAGTATATTTTTGTATATTCTTTTTTGCCGGTTTTATTTACTGATTTGTGATCTGCAAGAAAAGATCTACCACTTAAAGGAGACATGCACGGTAAAATTAACAAGGTAACAACGTTAAAATATTAATTATAGATTAACATTTCGAAAAGTTAATAAATTATTAAGGAACATAAAGAATGAAATTAAATCTATATTAAAAATGTATTATTATTTATTTCAAAAATCGTAAAGTTTTGGTGTAGCAAAGGGATCTCCTCTCAGACGGGATCTCAAGAGAAGGGCAACTCTCCTTATAACAGTTGATTATTCAGTTCAGATTTTAAGTTTTTAGCTATGCCACGTTTTTTTAAATACGTGTACGTAAGTAATATTAATGCCAGTATTGATTTTACGATCCCAAGACATACTGACCTCGACCAATCTGGATTAAGTTGCTTATGAGAGTTGATTGAGCTAAATGTTGCCAATAATCTAGAACATTATACTGCGCAGTAACGTGGATATGTATGTAGTCAATTAATTATTTTTATCAGAAAAATCTATGTGTGTTTATCGAAGCAAATATTTAATTAACTTTATTCAGCGAATTCGTTAATGGGACAAGGAAACTGACAATTAGCTAGGGCTAGGACCGATTGCTGTGGTCGTCAAAATAATGTAAGGTTTTAACCTCGGATATCTATGGTTTTAACGTTACAGATATAAAAATATATAAACCTCTTGATCTAAACCACATTAAACTAGGGGCGTTTGAATAATAATAATAATAATAAAAGGAGATAATAATAAAAACATTTATTTGGAACAAAAACAAGTACAGTAAGTGGACAGATATGAAACGATGATAGCTGCAAAAGTTAAAAACTGAGGCGCAGCTACCAACGCCCGACTCCAAGTGAGAGGTTAAACTGTTCCAGACTAATACATAACAAGTGTTTTTAAACAAAAACAATAATGTAAGTTATATTAGAATAAATTAAATTTAAAATTTTTGTTGTGCAATGCAATGGAAAGTCAGGCTTCACAAATGTGACGGGCAGGAAGGAACGCTGACACCTGAGATACAGGACATGTCCTTGTTTGGGTGTCAGGAGTTTCACACAACGCGTGCATATACTTAGCCTATTAATATAAGGATATTATTTAAGTACTTAATGCAATGTTAACCCTTTTTGTCTCCTTATTGTATTAGGCTTATGAAATAAATTATATTATTAAAAAATTACGCCAATACAAATCCGTATGATTCCTTGTTGGTAGTGTTTCTGGATCTGGAATTATGTCTAATCTGGAAATTTTCTTACAAACGTATGTAATGGGGTCATGGCATCGCCCCCAGAAGCATCGCTATGAGGTTCAGCGACTTGTTATTGGTTTTAAGACCACACATTATCATGATGAAATTCATACTCAGAATTTCATATTTCGGAAATCTAGGACGAGGCATTGACTTTGAAATGACATTCAGAGATACGAACCTATTATAATATTTTATGTATCCAGCTTTGATCCTAACAGGAAAACTCGATACGGGAAAGTACGTGTATTTTTTGTTGCTTCAGGAGGAAGTTTAAGTCTGAAAATACCCATAGTTACCAATTCGTATTTCGCTCGCGGAATTTAGCAAATTGACGTAATACTTTTCGTATTTTCGAACATAATTTAGAGCGAATTGATAAAGAGAAACATAATATCGGGCCCTATCAGAATACCAGCGCTGTGGTATTTATTTTTTAAATATCGCAGCATTATACTGATAACTTTTTGGCCACGCACCGGTATTTTTATTTTTGGTTTATTTATTTATATACAGCGTGGCGCTTTCATGGCGACATTAATTTAACACACGTATACGGTTTCGCGTTTTAGTTTTATGAATATATTTTAATTTAATTAAACATTAATATTTATTTATTTACTAACAATTTTCTAAAATAGCATCTTAGAGCAACCTGACTTAAAGAACTGTAGCGCAGGGGTTATTTGCCGGGGTCACGAATCATAACATCGCATCAATGTAATTAAAACAAATAACGTGCAAAGAGAAGGCGTATTGAAGCAAAGAGAGAGCCATAGGTCGGCGAGCGGCGCAGGTGGAAGTTTTCAAGTTACGATTTTTTTATGTTGTTATAATTTTTATGATTACTGGCCACTAGCCATACCCGTGTGTCAAATTAATGTCGCCATTGTAGCGCCACGTTGTATACCTTATTGTACACCACAAAAATACATAACATAAAAAATACATTAAACACTACAAAAGATATATTTTTATTTATTTATTTTTTTGGTTGTTTTTAATCTCCTTTTTTACTAGTTGTGTTTCCTGTGCGTGTCCCCAATAAAGTATTTTCTTTCTTTCATTCTAATTGGCTGCTCAGTGGTCATAATCAACTGCACAGTTACAATCAGACAGACACAAATTGTTACCTAAATCAGTGCCAGACGGTTAGTGATGAAACTAGTCCCATTGTGCCGAATTTCTGGCTAGCATTACGATAATATCATTATCTTTTGACATAGTCACAATGTTTTGACATAGTGCAATCAGCCGTGTTCCGTGGTCGCAGTAGTCCATTAGTAGTCCATTACTATCTAGCAAGAGTTCATAATGCTATACGGAAACAGTGCGGATAATGATAAGGCGGAATTATCTGCACAGAGTGCTTTTGAAGTCCTAGATTATGTTTATCCAAACATCCTCCCGATACTTATGTTTATGACGAGCACAGACTGTGAGAACTATGAGGCCCTAAGCACAAAATCCGTAGTTTCGACCGAAGTTAATACCTACTCCGTATCGTTTACGGACATAAGATTAGTTTATGGCCCGACCTAAGAAAGAATGACACCACGTTTTGACAGCCGTCCCTACTCCCAAAATGTCTTTACCTGTCCGAAAAAGTTACGGGTCTATGAACTACTTTCGTTCGGGCCCGTATCTTCGTTGACGGACTTAGTAAGTTGGCCCCCTGAGTTTGCTACTGAAGTACAGTGACCAAGTATTTTTACAATAGAAGACCTCTCTTATCTCCAGTCTTGCACAATAAGACAAAAAACTAACGAAATCCCTCGTCATTCCAGTTTAACCTTGTTTCCTAGTAAGCTGTCAAGGAAACATCAAAATATGTGTCACTAATGATAAAAATATCCGTAGGCACGTTTGGTAGATTATTACGAAAAACTGTTATAGCGTTTATGAAGAAATTCGTGACATTTCCCGTTTCTATTTTTTGAAACAGAATGATAACATGTTGGCGTTATAAAGTTCATAGATTAATCGCTCTAATCTTTTGTACCTTCTGTATATGCGGGACAAACAGACCTTAATGGCCATCATTAATTAGCTTAGGACTTAAGTAATTGAGATGTCTTACAATAGAACTAGCGAAGGCATTTTTCTTGGCTTTTATGTCTTTCGTAAGTTGGCAAACATGCTAATGACACACCTGACGGAAAGTGGTTTCCGCCGTTTATAGGCACCTGGCATAAGGTATAACCAGAGGTTGCCAGCATTTCAGACAAAGTAACTATGTGTCTTGGGCGAGGAACAGGATGTAAATGTTACTCATCCTCCATTGAAAAGGGAGGATCCTCCGAACTGCGGGGTGTTGCCTGGTGGGCTACTGCCCGATGATTAACGTCGGAACATTGTATATATGCTATAATTGCACGGAAAACTGCTTGCGCGATGCAGGATTTTGCGTGACGACAGAACGACGCGTAGTTCGCATGTGGCGATGTATATGCCGCCACGTGCCTGTAATTATCCCAGCACCATTACCCCGGACCCGGACCCCGTTCCAAATCGGAACACAGCCAGAAATAGGCATGTTGGAACCTGAATGACCTATTTTACAAGAAGATTCTACAATAATGCACTACGTCCACGAGTGGGTTTTATTGCAGAAGTTGACATACGCAAGCTTCACTTTTCGTCTCAATTTCTGTTGGTGAAACTTCTAAGACGATTTGTTGTCGACACAGTGCGAGTCGGATCCCACCTGGATCAATAAAACTTACTTTTGGACATCGTGCATTAGGGTGCAGCAAGATTACAGTTGATCATGACATATTTTGAGATATATAAGGTGACACATTAATGCCGCGGGTTGTTCGAAAGAGATACCGTGGTCCCTGGCATAGGCAACTGAAGGAACACGGGTGGGTTTTATAAAAATTCGATCCAGCCGAATCCCTTTTGCTGCCCTCTCTCAGTGATACCCTAAGCCGAGGTTCGTTCCCCACAGGGGGAGCCCTTAGCGTGTACTCACCTAAATAATTTTTATAATAAGCCCTGGCTGGAGGCTTTAAGTTTTCTTAAGGCAACCACAGGATAGTTCGGTTAAGTAGTTACGACCTCTCAAGGTCAACTACGAGATGCCATAGTCAAAAAAAAAAAAAAAAAAAAAAAAAAAGGGTGGGTTTTAGTCAGTAAAAGTCTGACACGCCCTTCCGCTCAGCTCAGAGCGGGAGAGGTTATTTGATGATTTCCCACAAAAAAAAGGTGACACATTGATAAGAGTGACGGCTGACAGGGGGCTGTTGCGCCGACGAAACCAAACCAATTTTGAGTCGACATCGATTGAACACTTCAAGAATTCTCTCTAGTTCTTCATTAATCTTATTTTACTCAGTATTTTACTTACAATTGAGCACCCTCTCCTCGGGCCCGACCTGTGGGAAGTGCCGCTGGAACTTCTTCTGCCGCGACTTGCTCGGCTGTTTGCCATCGGTCGTGTCGCCCGTGCCGGCCGCGCTCTGCGGTGCCCGCACCGACGGCGCCGACCCTGATAGTGGCTTTATGGCCTGTCTGAAAGAAAACAGATGATAATATTTAATTTGATGGTCCAGAAAAAGCAGCTGTTTCGGTTTAGGACATTTTTGGGGAACAATCTTATTTTGAAACTTGCTTATCTATCGATTTTATACAAGGTGGCAAGGACATTGACGCGCTAACTTTAACTATGAATTCTGCACATGATTCTAGACCGCCCTATATAGAAATATTTCGTCGGTTATTTTCTGCTGGTTTTTGCCTTAGTAATTAATAGGAGAATATTTGCAATCTTAATAAAGTTAATCATGGCTATCTCGGTGTCTCAACATTACAAAAATCAATACAAACGTGTTTCAAATAAATAAATAAATTACAGACAAAGATCATGGTTATTGCTGATATCTTAATTACATACAATACTGAGAAATCTTTTGGCAATAAATCTGGAGAGCATTAATCTGCTCTTGTTAAACAAAACTTCGACCTCTTCTTCTATGAATATCACATAATCTGAATCAATCAGATCAGAAGTCTTTAGAATAACGTTTGTTTCAAGAGAGGAAACTCACAAGGTAAACCCCACAAAGAGACCACACATAAACATTTAATTCGTCACGATAATATGCAAATAGGTAATACCACATGCCACAGAATGAGTAGGTAGCTATTTAAATGCAACAATAATAATGTTATCATACGTCATCTTTAATGGCCGATTCCTATAATTTACGGACCGTTATTGGTTAAAATTAATACTCTTGTATCTTTACCTATAATGAAGAAAACCTCATACTTTGCATAGTAGACCCTCCCATATGAAAGTACCTATCACAGCTAAAATTAGCTTACGAACCTATTTCAGTTTGGCAAAAAAAATGCTACCATTGGTAAACAAAACGATTAGTTTTTGTTTATATTAAACGAGCATAAGGGTCCTTACATAAAGATGCAGGTTTTAGGCCCGGACTCCCGCCCGGTGCGATTCTGTAACTATCTCACCGTGAAAACTTAGGTGAAGTGAGCGTGGAGTGAGCTGTCATTCCAACTAATAATAATATATACAATACATAATACAATTAATAATTACATACAATAAATAATACATTTCACACAGCGCCATCTAGTCCCAAGCTAAGCAACCTAATGCTTATGTTATGGTAACAAGATGGCTGATAAACTACTTGTATATATATTTTTTTTTTGTAAATACATACATATTATAGATAGAAAAACACCCAGACTCAGAACAAATACATGTAGGACTTACAAATATTTGTTCTGTGCGGGAATCGAACCCGCGACAAGCAGCGCAGCAGTCCGATCGCTCAGCCACTGCGCTAACCGTGCTGTCTATGCTAAATATTTTCGCAATGCTAGGGATTGAAACTATTGACAGCTCACTATAAGCTCACTTCACCTAACTTTTCACGGTGAGATTTTTACAGAATCGAGCGGCTGATCGGTTGGTCTTCGGAAAGAAACGGTTATATTTTATAGCTGTTTCTAAGTTAACACGGAACTATTTCACCCGCACCGATTGACACCGACTCGTCTTTACCAGGAACCCGCCTCTTCATGCAAGAATCCTATCCCAGATAACAGGTACTTAGTCAAAATCCTGTTTTCGAAGGGAAAGGGAATGCAGCGGTGACATTAAGCAACCAAGCTGGTCACCATAAAACCAGATCGTATGTGTACGAATCAAATGAAATCAACACTCGCCTAGTTCAACCGTACCATTTCCTGTAAGCTTTAAACTTTACGACTAATAAATAGCGTAACAATTGGGGTAATTCCGTTCATACGATGTTTTACGATACACGAAACGACCCTTTAAACCTATTATATTAAATTACCGGTAGTGGAACAAGTCAGTAGGTAATCAAAATAGCGTGGAACGTAAATCTATTCGTATTAGTAAATATGTCTGTTGCAGAATGGTCCCTGTATCGTTTCGTTGCTGCAACTAACGATTTGGGGTATATTTGTCAGGGCCGTGCTTGATAGCGGAACGATGCTTTAAAGTGCCATTGTATACCATGTACACATAAGGAAATTCCAACCACCACAGTCCTTTAATTATTATTTTGTTGTTATTATTTTAAGGTGTTAGCCATATTGTTTAATTGACATGTCGAAGTAATATTGAGGAACTGTAAATTTATTATTTTTAAATTGTTGATATAATTTATGAAATTCAAATGTAATTTATATTAGTGTGTATACTGTGATTGTGTAATTTTGTGTGTAAATTCAAATACTAGTTACTTGTTTATGATAACTGACTAAGTCGGTTCCCGAACGAAATAAGACTTTATGTAGCCAAGAAAATGCGGCAACATACAAAATATTAAATGAAACTTCTTGGAAAGTAAGAATACTTTATTAAATATTAAGTAGGTACAAGAAAAGTGTTCCAAGACAAAATATTCGCATCTTAGTATACTTCGGACATAAAGTTAAGTGAAAAATAAAGCCTTCCGCATAAAGTAAAAGGTCAATGTTTTAGTAGAGACCTTTTTAGTATACTTGCGAGTTTTATGAAAGAGGATAATGGAATATCATGATCAAACAGGACAGGATTATATAATCATAACACGGAAAACACAGGGTGGCAGGTTACATCAAAGCGCAAACTGTAACCATGAATTCAGCACATGATTCTATTCTAGAAAATTTTCGTCGGTTCAAAGAAATAATCTGCTTTTTCACAGAAAAGTACAGACGCCAGCACATCAACGTAAACTCTATACATAAATATAACTACGACGCGCCGTGGAGTGTTAGAAAGAAAGTATCCTCGGCATGATTGGTGGAGTTTTCAACGTTTTTAAAATTGCCCAATGGTTGCACATACTAATAATTGGGAGCCAATCATCATGTTTCACTGGGGAATGTCACATTTGTCAATATTATCACGATACTAATATCGCGATATCGCAATTATTGAGCACGATACCGTGATACGGCCTATTATACCATCAATATTACCACGGTATCGTGATATTATTGACAATGTAACATGCCCCAATAGGAATAAGCCACACCCACTCGCCCCTGCGCGCCCGCCGCTGCTTCCGAGTTCTCCCGATCCTTTACGAAATTAAACGAAAGTCACATCGTTCGTTTACGACTTACGTCAGTTGCGCTTGATCCTTATCTATGCGTACGTATTTGAAACCCGTTCGTTAGGGTATTTATGTTCTGTGATATAAAATCGTACTGTGTGCTGTGCTGTGAAATTTCTTAAAACATTTTATAAATATAATATTGTGGCACCTCAGTTGACGCAAATTCAAGGAGGGCGCATCATAGTGCTTCGATTGAGTGGATGCCGGGTGATAGATATTTGTCGGCAGACGGGCATAACGGTGACGGTGAGTAATATTTTTTGTAATCATAATTTTTGAATTAAACTAAAGAAAGGCTATGAAAACATGTGTCAATGGTGTTTTTCTACAGAATTTTCGAAATAAAGTTAGCGCTACGCGCTGTTCCAAGCGTAAAGCGTAAATTCAGAGTTTTATATATGTAAAGAGAATTCGATGAACTATTGTTTTTGATTCCGTTTAGTCATGAACCATTCTAAACAAAAGTTAATCCAGTAGGTAGTGATTGGATTTTAAAGTAAATATCTAAGCAATTACGCACTTTCTTTTTGTCCGTTGAAACATTGCTGGGTCAAATGTGTTCTCGTGCCCAGCGGGCCCCAGGGGCTGCAGTCTCGACATCAAGCTTCGCTAGGACATCTTCCATTATTGACTCAAATAACGAAAAGTTCTGATAATTATGGGGTCTGTAAACGCACACTACAACATGCTTATCAAGCTCAACACAGGACAGTTCGATGCAATGTTCAATCGATAAACCCACTCCGTCTTATTACAAAACAAAACCTAACTTTAGTTCTAGCCTAAACTATTGAGCCAGTACTTGTATTTCGAACTTTATTTCGATTTAGGCAAAGTTCTTAATACTAAAATGACAACTTAGCACCGAACTAAGCTGTCATTTTTGTATAAAGAACTCCATTTCTATAACAGTTGGGTTCTTAATTCAATAACTGGGTCAGTGGTTTAAACCTGACTGAAAGAAAAACCTTGTTTTGTAATAAGGGGGTAAATGTCATTTCGTTGTTTTGGATTTTAAACAATTTTTAATTAAGATTAAAGAACCTCCACGCAGCATAGATTTACGATTAAAACAACTGCCCACATTATAGTTCTCATAACTAATTTATTAGCATTTGGTAATCCTTTAACCAATGTTCAGTACCTACAACAAACAATGTCAAACTTTGTTTTTTCCAAAAACATTTGAATTTCTAATAATTTGGAAGACATACCTTGAATATTTTGATGAAATAGTTTCAAGGCATTCTGCTGATCTCCTTTTTGATATTTACTTAATTTATAGCAAGAAGATACCTTGTTGTTGATATGTATAAGAATATTATTACTGGTATCTTCTGTTGTCTTACAAACTAGTTTAAATGATTATTCGGAGTTAATCCCAAGACTTCAATGTCATCACCAGGCAGTGAGCTCATAGTGCTTAAGGGAAATGGAACCTCCTTCGTACAATTTGTATAAATATTTATAGCATTTGAGCTACACTTATTTAGGTCAGCCACCTTACTATTAGTATTATTACTAACTGTTATGGTGTTAATAATACAAGACTTCGACATACTACTTATGTCTGAGTTTATGTAAGAAGCTAATAGCCTTGCTATTATGTGTCTAAAGCTAACAGGCAGATACACAGTATCCCTAGCTAGTCGACTTTAAAGATTCCACAAAACTGTTGGTGTCAAAATATACAAGCTTGTCACTGTAATGACTAGCTAAAAAGTGCAATTATGCTTATTAAGCATATGAATATAATTGTTCTGTCTAGTTGTCAATTTCTTAAAATATGGGAAAGCACACAATATTACTTTTCTACAATTTAACTTTAACAACTCAGTTACACAGTCAGTGATTTAATATTTTTTGACATTAGAACTGTTACCTACAAATACAGTAATGTTGGTTTTAGGATTAAATATATTTCCTGTTACTGATGTCATTATTTGTTTGTAGGTTGACCCTGGCATACAATAATTTTGAGTAGAATAACTCAGGTTGTCACTAATTAATTTACCTAAACCTCTTCCTATACGATCTGAGAACATAACTGAATCATGACTACTGAAAGATGGACAAATACCAGTCTCAAGCTGTACTACTTGAGATAGATCTTGCACTATATTAGGTACGTCTTGGTTAAGGTTACAGTCTTGAGACAAACTCTCAGTCTGGGACGGGTCCTTCGTTGCCTCAGGCTGGACAACAACAGGGTTTAAAACCTGATAAGTACACTGACACATAACTAACTCACTAGCAGCAAGAATATGTTCTTTAATTTGGTTCTGAGAACCCACGTATTTAATGTAAAGGGAACTAAGTGTGCCCTCAAGTACCTGTATGTCAGACTGTAAGCGCTGTGTATCAATTTCATAGATTTTTCTGCTGTCTTCTAATTTAATTTGCTGATTGTTTAATTTATTTATTAGATCAACACGTTCTTTCCTCAGTGGAATATTTTTGGAAAAGTGCTTCTGTTGTTTCCTAAATTGATTACATTTTTTAATTATTCTATTCATTCTTGCATATTTTTTCATTTTGTTATGACTAACTTTATAACTATAATTATAATTCTGTTTCAGCAAGGAATCTTCAGTAAGGTCAATAGTTGTTATGGAATGAGGGTTACAATTACTATTTAACAATTCATTATATAAATGGTTTTTTTCTTTAACCTGATTACATTCTATTTGTTTTCCTAACTGGTTAACGCGACTATTAGCATGAAATAATTCATCTTCTAGGTCCCTAACTTTGCTTAAAGCCTCCTCATACAAAAGACTACAGTTGTTGAAACCATCCGTGACCACCTTCAATTGGTCGCGTTCATCAACAACATTCAGATATTGTTGATGTAGGTCTACTAGCTCCCGTTTAAGGCTTGAGTTTTTGTCAACAATTTTCTTGAACTGCTCCTCACTTTCATCACTCTCCAGTAGCAATTGGTCATATTGGAGTTTCTTTGCTTCAAGTTTTTGGAGGGCCGTTCTCAATTTAAGGTCGATCTCCTGAGCAGTAGCCTTACGGGTCATCACAGGCATGGTTTCAGGATTAGTTACTGAAAGTAGAATAGAGAAACGGTGAGAAAAAGTAGGAGACAAATAAAATAAAGTTGGAAATGAAAGGGAAAATGAAAGATGTTAGCGTAGTTCAGTGAAGAAATTAGGTTGGGGTTGAAAACAGCTCAAGCCAATTCAGTAAGTAAGGTAATATTATCAAATTTGGATGATTTTATTGCCTTACGAATTTTACTTTTCTTTATGTGGGTAGGTTGCCTAGATTTTAAAGTTATTTTTTGTTTAAATATTACAGTAGGTATAACAGCAATGCAAAAATAAAGATCATGAACCTTTTTATTCTTGTGTATTATCTTAAGGATCACAATGGGAATAACAAAATCTTTGCTAAGTTTCGTTTTCTATGATGTAAACAATGCGATCTAGACCCAATGCAGAGGTCTAAATCAGCGAACTATTTATGCTAAGAGGTCACGAGGATATATGTAACAGAGTTACAATAACGATTGTGTGCTATTATAAAGTAAAAGTAAACAAATACTCCCCGTTTTATTCCGCAGTACGAACGTCAGCTGTTGGTTTTAGGTTACCGGTACCGGTGTGTAACAAACACTGTGTATTACTCTTTCTATGAACAGGAAAACAATAATCCTGAGTATTTATGCAATTAAATTACGTTTACACATAAAATTACACCTTAATTTTACTTAATTACTAATAATTTAAAAATAATTTTAAAATACCATCATATCGATCTCTTTACGACCAAATTCGGTCGCAACTCGCTAAGTCCCGGATTGACAGGTGTAATGTATGGAGTGACAGGGCTTGGCGACCGAATTCGGTCGTAAAGCGATCGCTATGAATGTCGAGACTGCAGCCCCTGCTTAGTTAGAATCTAGATACCACGCTATCGCATTGGGTGTAACCCTGTAATGGTAGCGATGTTAGTGTGTAAATAAATAACTTAATCACTTTATGTAAGCTATTATTGTAGGGAATTATAAGTATTAATACATCTTTGCATAGTAATTGAGTAATTATGGGCAAATACACTATAGCTATTTGTTTCGTTCCAGAAAAAATCTGTTTACTTCTGGCTTCTCTCTGGCTGGCGGTGGGAAGAAAGAGGAACCATAGGAGCCCATCGCCGCCAACCGGGCGGCAGACGCCGCACACTCTGCCGATCCTTTTCTGACCACACGAATAACATCAACTTCGTACAGCGTAAGTCCATGTGTAGCTTGTAATCATAAATATCACCTCAACTTATTCATCACTCATAAAATATGGTTTTCTTAAAAAGTGAATAACAAAATTGATTAAAATAAATGATACCTACTTACTACCTAATAGAAATGTAGGTAGGTAGTTGGAAGGGCGCTCGGCGCTCACATTATTACCTACTATGTATTAGATAAATCTTCCGTGACTAAATAATAACAGCCGCACAGGTCCCGTGGAGAGGGGCCCGTGGCTAAATAATAACAGCCGCACAGGTCGATCGGTCAGGTTAAGCTACGCTTGCCGCGGTTGGTCTGTGGATGGGTGACCATCTTTACATACCGAGACCCCTCCGTGCCTCGGAAAGCACGTTAAGCCGTTGGTCCCGGCTGTCATTCGGGGATCCTTGACAGTCGTTACGGGTAGTCAGAAGCCCGAAAGTCTGACAACCAGTCTTACCAAGGGGTGTCGTATTACCCAGTAACTGGGTTGTGGAGGTCAGATAGGCAGTCGCTCCATGTAAAATACTGGTATTCAGCTGCATCCGGTTAGACTGGAAGCCGACCCCAACATAGTTGGGAAAAGGCTAGGCAGATGATGTATTAGATAAATCTTCAGTTCTTTACAATCTACCTCAACAAGGGTGGAAGTTCTCAATTCGACAAATTTGTTTATCTTTATATTTTGAAGATTTTTTAACCGTCCCGTACTCATCATTTAAAGTCTATTCAACTAATGCTTCAAATTGATTTCAAGTTAAACAAATATCGATTTTATTCCAATGGTAATTAGGTTGATTTCAGAGTGACTAGCACTACTAGACTAGCAGTTATAAAAATGTTTGAAGTTCTAACGTAAACTAAACTTTATGATGTAGGAATTAAAGTTATTTTTCCATAAACTCATATTTGTTTACATTATCTGCAAATAAATCGCGAATGCAGATAATAGTTAAATTGGCCCGTACCTACTATTTGTCATACCAAGGAATCCTAGGTAAGTATTAAATTGACAAAATTTTCTTTGTTTTAGATTTCAATGGACACAGCCCGCCTTGGGGAAGCCGGAAGACAACTGCCGCCGTGCCGCGTGCACACCTGCAGGGTGGTGCAGGCGTGGTTCGCGGCACAGGATGACGTCATCCGCCTGCCATGGCCTGAATAAATACCTATATCTGCTTATATTTGTATTGTTATGTTATTACAATTTTACAGTAGGTATCTATAGTTATTAGAGTTTAATTTATGTAAATAACTTTTTATTTATCATTTAATAATAACATATTGGTTTGGCAACGATTTACGCTCCCATGTAAGTAGTTATATTTCATAACAACTGAAAGGCCGATCTTGCGTATTTCTGAGGTCAAGTTTGGGCTCTTTTAGGTCATGTCATATTCTTCGCGCTAATAAGACCCGATCGAACTTAGTTTAGTCTACAACACTATAGGCAGTACACTCAATGTCTGACACCGTGTCTGAACACTTAGACACTCGGTGTCGCAAGGTGTAGGTATTCGTTGAGTTTATAAGTGTTCACACACAGAGACACTGTGCACGGCGTATAGTGTCGTAGCCTAAACTTACCATTAGATGATACGGCACTAGTAAATAATGCACTTCAATCACCCGGGTTTCCGTACGAACCTATCCTATGTATTCAGCCATCCATTCTCAGAAACTTTCACATTAAATAGTAGCACAGTTTTACAATCCATAAGTTGTATTTTAATATTGTAATTATTTTATTTATCAAAATAAAGGTATTCACCATTGTTATATTCTTGAGCATTTTTCCATTACCTACTAATTGTTGGTTATAATTTAAGTTAGGGCCGTCACCCACTGGTGGCATGGCACGACAAGGGATTAGCGCAAATGATTTGGGATCTTATTTTATCATGGTTAGCATTCACATTTCGGGATGCCACGGCATGCCAGAACGTCCCGAAGGATGCCAAAGCAGGCTGTGACATATCAATGAAATTGTCGTGCCGTGCCGCTTGTGGGTACCGGGTCTTATACAACCCAGTCCAATTATATTAATCTAGGTAAAAGCTTACTTTTGTTTGGCGGCAGCATTTGATTTTGCTTGGCAACCATTGGTGACAGATGTAACTGTATAATTAATGTTACAAATATTAATAAAACTAATACTAATAATTGTTTTTTTTTGTTTATGTTCCTTTTCGCGTCATGTTTACCGCAAATAAACGTATTTTCTTTCTTTCTAAAAATAAAAGCGTGTTAAAAGAAATATTATCTACTTATTTTTAATCCATTGTATAGTTTGGTTTTATAAATTTTATTGTAGGTAAGTATATTTAATTTTAGAGTAGGTATTTGTTTTTTTTAGTTTTCAATTAGGTATATTAAATAAAAAGATTAAGATTATTTTATTCCGCATTTTATTTTGAGATTTTTTCGCGCTTTCACACGCGTTCCCGTAGTAACCTATCCTATTCCTATGTCCTTTTCTGATAGGTAGGTATGCAAAATTCCATGATGATCGGTTGTGTAGCTAAGGCGCCGAAAGCACGGGGGAGCTAGCGCCGTATAGAATCTATTATACGGGGCCCCGACGACGCCACATTTATTTACTCAAAAAAACTTTTTAGTACTTAGTTTGGTTACTATTTGTTTACTGGTAAAATTTACAACTCAAAAGTGAAAATAAAAACTTTTTTGAGAAAAAAAAAACAACTGACTTCCAAAAAAGACACTACAAAGTGAAAAATAACTTTAATTTCGAAAGTCGGTATCGCTGGGTTCGCATTTTCGTTGTTCGCCACCAAAAAAGTTTTTATTTTTCACTTTTAAGTTGTAACTTTTACCAGTAAACAAATAGTAAACAAACTACTGAACCGTTTTTGATGAAATTTCTATGGGACCAACCTGAAAGTATATCCTTACAAATAAAAAAGAATTTTGCAAATCGGCTTATAAATAACGGAGTTCTGAGGTAACAAACATAAAAAAATACAGTCTGATTGAGAACCTCCTCCTTTTTTGTAGTCGGTTGAAAACGTCACTGTCCTTTTTGTAAAAGACCCCGCTCGAGTTCCCATAGAAATAGGTTCCTACGAGAACCCATGGCCTTTTCTTTCCGAAAATCCAGTTGAATGGCGTGCAATAGGAGAGACGGCATAGTCCACGGCTGGACATCGGTCTAGCAGTGGACTGCTATAGGCTGATGATGATGATGAAATAACGATAATAATAGATTAGAATTTTATTTGAAAATTCATAATCTTCGAAATCGTATCTTATTACTTAGAACTTGCATGTAAAAGCAAACTTCGGTAGGTATAGATAATTCCGTTACTAAGTTCAAACTTATTATTTTAGTAAAAAGATTGTGTCGCGGACGTAACGTTAATCTCAAACACGGCCGGCGGCAGACAAGAGACTTGATAGGTATAATTAATTGGCTAAACCTTACACAGGTTCGTGACGGGGTAAGTATCCATATTTTTTTTCAAAATTTCACGCAATTGTGTTATGGGTTTTCAGCATTAAATTTCGTAAAAATACTTAGAATAGGAGAGCAAGGAACGCACGAAAACAGTTGACCGCCAGCCCGCCAGTAAGTAGGTAACAAAACCCGCAAAAGGTTATTTAAACCTGCTTGAAATTTAAAAAAAAATGTTTTTCTCACATCGGATTATACCTACCTGATGATAATTAATAAAATTGTGTAACGGTGTATACCGTACCTACCTACCTGTTTAAATGTAGGTAATATGAGTATACTAATACCTACTTAATACTTAGGTATAGGTAATAGAAACAAATAATAATATGTAAAAATGAAGGATTAAGAAGATATCATTTCAATAAAACAAATTGATTATAAGCTTTCGTATGTATTTGAGGCATTGCGCGGGCCGCCTGTTTTTATTACCATTCCATTACCTATTTCGATTCGATTCAAGTCAAAAGTATTCATTCAACCCAACTGCTACGCATTTCTTATCGCATAGTAGTAAGTACACCACGACGCGCACACGCACACACTCTCATGTACGCGCTGCAGCACGAAATATTACAAGTAAGAACAGACAAAAAGCTATACATCTCTTTCGCACGATTCTCGCTGTTGTTGCTCATAACGCGTTCAAGGTCAAAGTGGGGTAACTTGATGTGCTGGCGACTGTACATACACCACACATTACATTACATACTCCATACAGTTTGACCTAAGCGGTCAGGAGGATGCCGGATGGAGCAGCCGATTAAAAAAAAATAACTGACGTAAAATTTCAACGCAGGGGGTTCATAATTATACACTGAATCCATGGAAACAGGTTGCGCGTCGATATTTATGATATTTAAACACTACAGATTTTATTGTGGTAAAGTAAAAAATCTAAAGTAGGTACTCAGAAGGGATTAAAAGTTGCTTAAGGTCAAGGGCAACAGCTTCCATTTGTATCCAATTAACACAGTTATCTACTGGTTTTATCACATTTTCCTTACAGTACTGTAAATAGGCAGGTACCTTGGTAGAAATCAAGTCAGTATTCGATTTGATCTCGGGCAGATTAATCATGAGACAAAGTGGCTTCAGGCCGTACGTTTGTGTAAAAGCGGACTAAGATTAGAGTTCCTTCAAAGAACAGGGAAACAGAGTAGCATAAGCAGAAGTAGCCTATAATGTTCCTACAGCTAGGACACAGGCCTCCTCTCTGTGAGAGGGAGTGGGCTGTAATCTACCACGCGGGCCTAGTACGGGTTGGTAGCTGTCACTCTGCAATTGGCATTTTTGTTTTTGTTATGATTGTTATTGTTTTGTGGCCATCTGCCAATATCGTCTTGTCAATGTCAAGTAATGTGAGTTGTCATTGGTCCCTGGCCTTGACATCAAGCAATAGACAAGAGTGTCAACATTTTTTATGACTGAGTACGAGTTTTTTGACTATGTGTATCTTATGTCTTTTTTTTTTACTATTATTATTTTGTTTTAGTTGTAATTGTGCGTTTTGTTTGTGCAGAATAAAATATTTTTCTTTCTTTCTTTCTTCTTTCTGTCACATGTCTATAAATTTTTGATTTTAGGACATGTCGGTTTCCTCACGATATTTTCCTTCACGGTTTTGAGAGCAGTGGTGATGAAATTATTTACACAAAGTTAAGACCCCGAGGAGGAGCTCGGGGTCATACCCACGACCTACAAGTAGGGTTACCATATCTCAGGATTTGTCCTGAGATTTCAGGATTTTTAGGCTGCTAACAGGATTGCGGCCGGATTTTGGAAATCTCAGGATTTTTCGATTTTCAATAAAATACAGATTTATATTATTATTTTTTATTAGAAAGAAACTACTTATAGAAAAATATATAATTGTTTCTTCTTTGGATAGGTATATTCACAAATCAACGTAATTAACATCAACATATTTTTAGAGTTGGAATCAATTTATGTGCACAAAACCAATAACTGATTTTTCCACAGAGTTTTAAATTACGTTTGCGACAAAATCTCAGGACTTTTCTATGGAAATCAGGATTTTTGTCAGGACTTTTCAATTTTCCATCTGGTAACCCTACCTACAAGTCATAACTTGAAGCCGTTACCACTGAGCCACTTCAGCTCTTGGAAACAGAGTACTTAGCCAGGAATGGTAAGAAAACAATCACAATTTTTGAGCTTCCCTCGATGAATTTCATCAGGATCCCCTCAAGGTCATAAGAATCAATAATACAACTTGTTAAGTTAGCATAATCCTAAAATGTCAAGATTTCATGAAATAGTCATTCAGTAGGATTACTTGATCTTAGAGTTGTGTTGATGACTTTAATGATTATAATTCTGTAAATACATATTTGTTACGGCCGCGAATCATATTTTAATCAACGTATAACTTAGTGCTGACCAGCAAATTGCAAAAAACGTAAGAAAATTTGAATTTCGCGGGCTAGCTCCATGTATTATGTAACAAACACGTATTTTCCTCGCTGGTCATATTAAAGGTCAAGTTGGGGTCGACTTCCTCCTACCATATTTATTTAATTTTGTTGGGACTGTATAGTCGTATGCTTTTATTATCGCCATTATACAGAATAATTTTAGCAGAATTATGTGCAATTATAGCGCTTAATTGCGCATGAAATGACTGTAAAATTCATTGCTTTTGGGTAGAAAGTTGACTTTGAGTTTAGAGCTTGCTTATTTCTTTTATCTGTTGGCTTTAACAAAACTTTCTTCAGAACGGACATAATTTGTACCTTCTGCTTCAAAATCGATGTCGATTTCACCTGTCTCTTGTCTTCAAACTATTTCGAACAATATAACTGAACTGATAACATTTAAAGATTCGTCCAAATAAGGACCACCTATATCTACGTGCTAACTACGCCACAATATCCTATTTATCAGCAAAACCATTAGCAACATTTTCTTCATCGTATCCCACATACCCACCACTTATCAAGTGTTGAGCTCCACCATTGTTATCCACATTACCATGCCTCCACAAAGTTCATGAAGAGCTGCAGTAAATGCCATGATTACGGTGCACGTGATGACCTGTGGCGCGCCTCACAAATTGCTGCTGATCCACGTGGCCGGCACTTAATAAGCGTGTTGATACGTCAGACTACGACGAACAAATACATGTTTTGTTGTTACGGTGTTTCATCCTTCTAGCCTTTGAGTGGAAACTAGCTTTGTGTAAGCGGATGTATGGGTTGATAGATATCACAAGTCTTCGATTTTTTTGTACTTACACATCATTTGAAATACATTGTATAACTGGTTTGCTTTTCATTGGATGGGTATCCTGTCACATTGATGTCTAAGATGGTGATGAACTCTTTTTTTAAAGGTGGAAATCAGTATTCTTTGGGAAGTCCCTGATTTTTAAAGAGTAGTGTTTTGGGATTCCCTTCTACTAACGAAGACCATATCTGCTTGGTAAGGGTGGTGACGATAACATTTCGAATCTTCGAAACACACTCATGTTTTGGCTCATGTGTCCACTACTATACACGCGGTCTCTCTTTCGCCCTCCTACACGTATACATACAATACTGCAGGCTTCTACTTGTGACCGGCTGTTCAAAACTGAATTTAAGTCTAGCGAGCCATCTTCCACACGCAAGGAATTGATTAATAAAGTTCGCCGCTATCGAAACCGATAAAGAGAACGATTTATATATACACAAGGGTAGTAGAAGTTACCTAACAAAAACGTGATGGATCACGTTTACAGTCAGGTGAGATATCCAAAAATCAAGTAATCACAATCAGAAGCCATATAGAACACAAACGTGTTGAGTTGAAAGACCTCAATGGCTATATTAAAGCTAAACTTCCAAGGTCTTGGTTAAGAATAGAACGACACTTCCCGCTGCAAATAACTACGACACTCACGTGGTATATTTGGAGAATGGGCAGCAATATCCTTTTAAGCACTTCGCAAACAGCGACTGTTTCAAATAGTTTTTTGGTCATGTAGCAGTTGTACGTGAACATTATGAAGAAAGTTCCGGAAAACCAGGATACATACTTTACATGATGTGGGTTGGTAGAATCAAAGAGTTACACAAATTCACAGGCCGAAATTATAAGTCCTAATTTACATGTTGTTATTTCAACATCTGTTTCTGAACTTTTATATAATGTTCTATGGACTGAAATTAATTATATTTCGAGACAAAAGGTTGATAAATCCGATAGCTATTATATCAATTTGTATAAATATCTAAAACGAGAGTCCTCAATGAAATCTTAGTCTTGAGGAAAAGTTATTTTCGTCAATAAGATAAAGCAATTTTACTCGTAATCTTGAATCATAATATCATATGTGGATTTAATCTGTTTGTATTTTTATTTTGGATAGATTCTGCTGACGGAAAATTTATAAAACTCCCAAGAAAAAATAAGATAGAGATTTATTTGTGAAAATGAATCATCACTTCCATAAATTACACATAAATTGATATAGGTAAATTACTAAACTACCATGCCATTTATCAGTATAATTGACAATGTCTGGTAGTTTAGCAAACGGAAACATTATTTACGATTGTAAGGGAAACAAAGACTACCGTTTATAGTTCGCCACGCTTGCTTAGTGACAAACGGACACACAATGATCGATTGACTATAAACACTGTTTTGAAAGCGGAAGCCACTATCGTGAACCTAGAACCCAAGTTTGCAAAAGGCAATCAATAATGAAATAAAATTGATTTTAAAGGTCACTGCTGTTAATGAGTTTCATGACGCGCTTGAAAGACAATGTAATGTTTTATGATCCGGTCTTCTGCTAAACATAATATTTAATTAACATCTCTCTTATTTACTAACACTACTTTCCTATTTTCCAAACATTTTAATTTAACACTACCTACAGCTACACACACTTTCATATCCCATCTTTATTGGATTGGTCTTTTTATCCGCAGCCCAATTCGAAAACATGAGTGGATACCAAAACGACTGTGGTACTTATGAGTTTAATTTCCGTCCCGAACACACGGCACGACGGTTTTAATATACCTTTAATTCAATGTAGGGATCCAACGGTTCAGAAAAACGTATGGTAGGTATGTTGCGCAGTAAAATACAAATAGCTCAGTATACACAAAGGTTACATTCGTTTTACTCAGTCTTTCAGTTCTGTAAATTATCCGCATGAGAAAAAGGAAATTGAGAAACGACTGACCCGTAAAGATTTCCTTTTTCGAACAGAACCGTCCTCAAAGGTTTTCGCGACATCTAATGTCGCGAAAACATAATAGTTCTGGCCGCCAAACGTTTTATATAAGACGTAGAACGATAAAATAGTAAGTAAAAGAAGCAATATTAAAAAGCTAGCATAGATATCCAGAATAGAGATGAGACTGCTAAAAAAATAGATGATCCAACCAAAAAAGGATCTCAGGGAATCAACAGACCACAACAATATCTTAACTGTTGACAGCTGGATGCTGCTTACTCGCAAGATAAGGAAAAGAAAAATATAAAATCTCACCTCTTTAGGAAAAATACACCCATTTTCGCAATAAGTAGAGGAGGACACCGGCTTCAAAACGACGACACATTCAACTGACCAACAGCCGTATTAGTCCCAGGTTATATGCATCCATACGAAATTTGGGATCCCGGCGCAAAAACATGTCCCTATGATAAAGATAAAATGTACCTTATTCTAAGAGAGATAAGGAGTGATCGATGCTGTACTAAATACATAAAACATTGTATGACGCATGAGTCTACGCAAGTTATTGAATTTTAATATGCCACGGATAACAGGGAACAGTATGATATCGTGTTTATCATTCAGGGCATATGGAGAACAGTTCGATGCAGTTTGTTATTCCGAGTTTCAATGTGGAATGTAAATGATAAAAAATCTGGTTACCTATTTACTACGTTTTTCCTTTTCATTGATATGGAAATAATTTAAACAACAGACCGGAAAATATTGCTTGCAGTATTTTTTCACTGCATCCATTTTAAAGGATAAATAAATTTGATTTAACCCATAACTTCTAGAAAATATTCTTTACGACGAAAACCATCGAATCTTAAACAACGGGATCTTTTTATCAAAAAAATCTTGTTATTACCTAATAGTGTTTGGTCTAACAATAAACTAGACACCAAACACATCAAATATAATGGGTATTATGAGTGATATCATATTTGAGAACTAAAGTCATAATAATGATAAAGACAGTCTACAGAAACGCCTCCCCAATTAGCTTTCTTATTAAATTAACAAGGTCTAATGTTTCACTAAAATGTTGAAACAAAATGACAGTAATAACTGATCATTCGAAATGATGATAAATAATTTCATTCAGACAGAATAATATACTCAATGTTTAATCAAATTGCAACTACATTATCTATACATCTGTACAAATAAATAAAAGTCAAGTGTCTTTTTGTAATGTCAAAATAACAGTTTTTTACTAAATGTATATACGGTACTTAAACAATGAAAAACTAAATTTTTTGTCTGTCTGTCTATTTTTTCCGGCTCAACTCCGAAACTTCAGGACCGATTTTGACGGGACTGCAATAAGGAGTAACTTAGGCTACTATTATTTTAGAAAAAGAATTAGGGTTACGCGCAAAAAAATTAAAACCCATGAAATTCCTACATGCACGCGAACGAAGTCGCGAGCACAGCTAGTCATCAATATAATCACTTTCTACCGAGACGTGGTAATTTTGTTAAAATATTGAATAATTAAAAAGTAGGCTAAATCAAGATCTTACCGTCCATTGAGATCGTTCACATAGGTGCTTTCCCCGCTAGACTCATCAGAGTATTCAAACGAAGCGTTATCCACCATTCTTCACTATTTTCAGTTCACACACTTAATAATTTCACATTTTTCACTGTAAATTCTAGTTCTAACACTAACCAATCATAGAATGGAACATTAATTAAACAGTAATAAGGAAATTTATACAACAAAATATTGAAAACGAAAATGAATATAATAATAATATAAATAAATTCAAGTCATATGTATGACTTGAATTAATCAACTAGATGATAGCAAACATGATATTATGATAGAAAAATCACGATTGTCGTAAAGCAAAGATTACTGATGGCCACATAATCTCGTAATTAGTAATTAATGGTTAAAACGTGGCTATGTATTATCACGATACTATGACGCAAAGCAAGGTCAGTAAACGTGAACATAAAATAAACTATATGAAAATTTTCGATATCTGCTCTGTGAAAATATTTGGATATTGTCTTCTTTACACGAAGAGCATACACAATTTTGGTGAATCGTAAATCAACTGTTAAATTCCTTCCCATCAACAGTAAGCCTACTTATTTTAGAACAAGATCTAGATTTCGTACTGAATTCTAGACTCGGTTTTGTGGCCAATTATACGAGTATGAAACTATTTACCATAGTTACTTCAAGTAACGAGCACGCTACGTATACTGCAATTCGAGCAACTCAGGCACGAAAATATATATTTCTAATCAACCACGCGATTGGCCTTGAGTAAATAAACAGGTGTGCGTATATAGGATGGGAGATAAACAGATTATACAAGTGATAACACTACGAGCCACTGATAAAAAGAAATAATTAACGATATTTTTGCAACCTTAAACGTATTTTGACACTTGAGACACTGTAACACCTGTACAGGATTAGTTCATTCTAATCTACTAAAATTATATTATTCAAATTTGGTAAGAAATTCATCAACAAGATGAGTAATTTGAGACGTTTTGATCTAAGAGGCAAAAGAAACCGACAGTCTCTAAACATTTTTGTAATTACATTGAAGATAAGCTGATAAGCAAACGGATGTTGAAAACATCGAATATAATGAAGGTTAAAATTGAATATTAAACCCTTATACTTTCATCAAAAAAATCTATTATAAACTTTCTACACACCGCGATAAAAATAAAGTAGTAACATAGAACGATGACATAAATGATCACGATGCCATGCAGTGTGGGGTCAGTGGAAATTGTTCAGTTGAGCAAAAGAGGACGTTTGAAACCGGTCGAGAAAACATTACAAGTAACGCCACAGATTTACAACATTCAACGTGCATACTATCCGGTTTAAAGACAATATAAACAAAAGTAACAAAACATAAGCGAATGACATGTGGGATCACGAATTCGCCGGCTCGTGATACTCTTAACATATTTCTATATACCACACTGATATTATAAAACCAACCGGGTCAAAACTTAACACACAACACACACACACTTTATACTCCTTTTGGTTTCGGACACACTAAGATGGTGAACACACTATTTTACGAACGTGAAATAAATAATTATGAATTAAAAACCGCGTACAAGACACCGATGTAGCGGCCTGTCCGCGCTCGCGAGAATAACTGTTGAAAACAGTTATACATAAACGTATCTAGTTATACTATCGATTGTGTATCGAGTACGAACTAATTTATCGCCGCCGATAAGATAGAGAGAGTTACGAGGAAACCAAAACATAATAATATCACACACCCGTATTGTATTATTCATTTTTTCCAAAGGCCGAAACAAGAGTTTTATGAAAATAATTTTAATCATGATTATGGGAGGACCGTGCATCGTTTCGTGAAGGAAGTTCAAGTCAATTACGCGTTCGAGTCCAACGACCTTGCGAATCGGGACATACAATATAATAACGAAATATTTCGGCCGACGTGCTCACTTGCTGTGAGATCGAATATTATTGACATCGAGAAGAGTCGAGAGAAAGGTAACACTAGAATCGTACGATCGGAAGACTCGAATCACCTGAGGCCCCCATTCACTCGGTCCACGGCGGTACAGTTCGAATGCTACGCGAGAATACACTGACTGGAAATATAATGTTTGCAAGCAAGTAAAGCGACTATGTTTATAATCAAGCAAAGTACGGACAGAAGACAATGGATTATAAAACCTAAGAATTTCTATTATAAAATGCTGTGATATCGATCGCAAACATAAACACATCATAGAATTATTGTTTTGTGGTATGACTCTATTAACAGCAATGCCAGTTTTATGGCTAAAGTGACACGTGAATAACATTGAAGTAACTTAGCTCTCTTAGACTACATAGACAAAGATATGTTTCGATTAATTTGATGTGATTTTTTTTTTAAACTAATTACAAAAATATGAATAAGCTAAACCCGATTTTTTTTTCAGGTGCTTATAGACGTTCGCCTGTTGAGTTGTTTCGTTTGGTCCTAAACAATCACATAGCTAATCACTACGAAAGCCTAGTTGATATTACTGAACACAATTGAAAAGTTAAATTGGTGTTAAAAGTATAAAATTCGACAATGTTACTTATATATTTGTACGCCTCTGGGCAATACATAGAGGATCTACCTATCTGTAACAACTTGCACACTATTGTAATTTGACCTATGTTTACAAATAAAGCATTCTGATTCACATACATAGGAAAATCAATGGGCACTTTCTTTAATAACGTTACAAAGTGAACAGTTTGTGAAACTGCAAATTTTGACGACCGCATACCTTGTATGATCTTCGCGCAGAAAATAACTAAAAAAAAAGTATTCAAAACCGCCTCCCGTCTGCAATGTCCAACACTGTAGAATTTGGAGAACAGTAACACCCTCTAAAATAATTGAAAGTTTTGGTACGAAATCTCGGAATTCCCAACCACGGCCAATTTTAGTAAATGTGTGTGGCTCAAATCCTCAAGCTTCCGTTGAGTCTGTTGAGCCAAGAATATCTCTCAATTCGAAAGTATTGCACGATTTGTAAATATGGGTTAGATAGGAGGATAAATCCGCAGGATAGTAAAGTACAATCAAATAACTGTTGTGCTATCGCTACAGCAGTTCGCGCGAAACGAGGGCAAGCCGGGAACATCAATATTATCTGTGTTGATTGGACAAATGGGCTCAACAACTGTATTGCTGTTCACACGTGACAGCGACCCGTACTTTGTACAAACAATATTTAATCCTAATCCAGCAAGGTTAATTTTCATTGATTGAGGCCTGAGGGTAGACGGTACTGCAATTAAACAAAGCTTTGAATGTCTTCTCGAAAATATTTTAAAAAACATAGCGTATAGCTCATATAGCTAAGGATAACGCTGCTCTAAAAATTATTCAGATGTTCAAAATGTCATCGAACCGGAACTCCAGCAGAAATATGAAAAGGTTAAAAAAACCTGCAAAATTGAATACCCAAGTTAACAATGTTGTTGACATTTACTTTAGCAGCGATGTGTTGTCCCCGGATAAACCACCATGGTAGGTAAGTACTATCAAAAGATGTGGAATGGAATCGTCAGATAATATGCCAAAATCAACAAAACATATATTTTAACATGACATCATTCTCTACTACTGCATCAGAAACTGTCATTTCAAATCTAACTCGAAATAGACTCTTTGATGTGGTAATGGCACACACAAGGGTAAAGTAGAAACAGAAAAAAAACTTTGCTTCGATATGTAAGATCCGGTATTTGATACGACGTATATGTGTCGGTCAAAGTCAAACTATCCTGTTTTTACTGTAAGATCCGGTATTTGATACGACGTATATGTGTCGGTCAAAGTCAAACTATCCTGTTTTTACAAGCTTTTATTTAACTTGCGATGTATGTAGGTATGTATGTAACTATGTATGTTTGTTCGGGTGGACTCTTGCAACTCAATTTTGAAGCAGATATCTTCAACCGATTGAGCTGAAATTTTGCATGCGTGTGTAAATCGGATGACAATGCAAAATTATTATGACATGGAGCTGATCTGATGATGAAACCGGAAGGTGACCATAGGAACTCGGTAGTTAAACGACACAACCCCATCGAGTTTGGACTCGTTTGATCTGTCTTGACGAGAACTTTGGTGCTAGATGGTAACCAGGGTCTGATGATGGAGCTAGAAGATGGCCATAGGAACTCGGTAATTAAACGACACAACCCCATCGAGTTTGGGCTCGTATGATTCGTCTTGACGAGTACTTTGGTGCTAGATGGTAACCAGGGTCTGATGATGGAGCTGGTAGATGGCCATTGGAACTCGGTAATTAAACGACACAACCCCATCGAGTTTGGGCTCGTATGATTCGTCTTGACGAGTACTTTGGTAGTAGATGGTAACCAGGGGCTGATGATGGAGCTGGAAGATGGCCATAGGAACTCGGTAATTAAACGACATAACTCCAACGAGTTTGGGCACGTTTGATTCGTCTTGACGAGTACTTTGGTGCTCGATGGTAACCAGGGACTATAGATGAACAGGTAGCTTAAGTGCAGTAAACGCATCTAACAGAAAAACTGCTACGCGCTACGAACTACGCCGTAGTCAATCTCGCATCAAAAATACTAAAAAGATGAAAATAAAATTAAAAGAAAAAAAAAACTTTTTAAAAACAAGCTTTTATTACCCAAGTAGTAAAAGTAAAGTATATAAAGTCATATAAATGGTACAATAACGTTTTTTATTTAACTTTCAGCAATATGAAAATTGTATTTATAATAGTTTTTTATACGTAAATGTAACGCAGGTTTGGGCGCAGATTATATAACATTTGAATCGTGTAACGGTCGTTTTGCGGTCGCATCAGTGACAATTACATTGGGTAAAAATCACATAGACGTTGTAAGTTTAACTAGTAAGGTTTGTAATCGTTTCTAGTAATACTCTTACATAACTATACTATATCATCGTATAGACGTATACTTTTGGTTATACTATACTGATGTTCAGTGGTGCAAGCTAGACCATTTGTGTGACAATATATTACTTAGCAATAAACTTTGAAAAAAGGTAAGTCAAATGTTTTGATAGTCATTATAATTTATTCATTTAATGTAGAGAAAGCTTATTGTGGTGGAAGATGAAGAGGGGTGACTTATACTTGGGAATTAAAAATTTTCGATGAAATATATGGCTATCTTTGTTAATATTTTAATGGGCCTTCATAATTTTTGTATTTCAATATTGTTTATAAAAGTAAAATAAATTATTGGTCGTCAATAGTCTCCGCCATACTACCGATAGGCATTGGGCGACTGCATTTAAACCTGTATGTAACTATTGGTCTTATAAATGTTTTTAAACAATTTATGGGACCCACCATGACGGTTGCAATTAGAGTTCTGTTGGAAAATAGAAAAACACCTTTAGTTAGTATTTATTCTTAATGTGATCGGATTTTCAGTGTTTAGGTAATATAGCAATATTTAACCATAACAATGTTTTGTTTTAGAAATGGCCTACAAAATTGTACAAACTGCGGAAAGGGGAAAATTAGTTTTATCAGCGGTACCTGAAAAATGGGAACAAAATGGTATTTTATATTGACCAAGACGAAAAATGGAGGATTTATTAAAAAATCCGGTTTCATGTCCCGAAGCATCTTGGTCATCTATACAATGCGTCGTCAAAAGAAGTGGAATTAATTCATTGGAAAGTGCTGAATTAGAGGTCACTCAAATGTCAAGCATGAGCGACACAGAAGAAGAACAAAATGAAGATTTAAAACGACGCGGAGGTTGCAGGAGGATGAGCGAAGCAACTTTGATTTGTAGAACACTGTCCTGTCCTGACTGGATGCAGCCTTTACCGTATTAAATGTTGAAAAATGTACGGAACCACTTTCATTTTTACCACTTTGTTCTTGGCAGAGCCCAGTTTTATTCAGATTAAAAGTATCGTTGTTGTATTGAATAATTGACAATTTTTATCTACTTTTCTTCTAAACCCCCCACTTCGCTTAATTCTTTTTCCCTTTTCGGAATCCATAGTATTATATTTAGTGAAAAATGGCGACTAAGTTATATAAAAGTTACTAATTATCATCTAAATAATTAATTGACCTATACACGTTATATTAGAATAACGTTTCAAGCTAAACGTTACTTAAATGTGGAAATATACAACCTAATATAACGATTTTATAATAGTTAATTATAAAATCGTTACATCACAGTTTGTCATTTAAGTGTTGAGTAAAAGGCTCTTAATTTACAAATCATGGCGACTCATGACTATTTTCCGACTGAAACATTAACTCGACTTAACGTTATAATATCGTCATATAAATTGTTGAGATGACGTTTACCAAACACATTAATATGACTTAAATTATATATAACTAATGCGTCGAACTGAATACTACTTTACAACTGTTTAGTTGCTGCAAAACTATTATAAAGCCCTTACATGTCTGTTAGTTGTATAATTCTAATATTATACAACTGTTTTGCTAGTTGGGTACTTATTAATAAAAAGAACTAAAAAGGTTAAAATAACTTAAACCTGATAAGAAATAAATAAACGCGTGTTACATTGTGTTCTAAATGTTCTTTAATGTTCCATCAAAATGTAACACGCTTTTATTTATTTCTTATCAGGTTTAAATTATTTTAAACTTTTTAGTTCTTTTTATTAATAAGTAATAAAAGCTTGTTTTTAAAAAGTTTTTTTTTTTTCTTTTAATTTTTACCATTATTGTAAGCTTAAAAGTGGTCAAGGTTGCAATCATTTTGTGTGCCAAACAAACCGGACAGAGGTTGGGTTCAGATTTTAAAGCTTCCAATAATATAAACACAGTTCCATAAAACTTTTCATACTTTAATGTGAAGGAAATTTTATACTGCGTATCTTATCGTAAAAAACTTAGCCAAGGACGTGTTAAACCATCATGCCATGTCATGATTAAACAGACTACCGTTTCATTAAGTAAAGGTTACCTACCCAAAGGGAAGTAATTAATTAGCTTGCAGCTACCAATTTGTCACTTTGTTTAAGTTAAGCCTATCATTTTTAAGGATTAAATCATTCTATGGACAATTTGTCGTGTCGGCAAATTCCGTTCGGGTAGCTAGAATGTACTGCGGAATACTGTCTACAATATTGATGATTAGTATTTATATATTGTTGTTATTATAGTTGGTTGCTAAGGGGTATCGTATTATCCAGTAACTGGGTTGTGGAGTGTGGAGGTCAGTTAGACAGTCGCTCCATGTAAAATACTGGTATTCAGCTGCATCCGGTTAGACTGGAAGCCGACCCCAACATAGTTGGGAGAAGGCTAGGCAGATGATGATGTTATTATACCTACTTGGTAAGTATCCAGATGAATTATTTACATTTTGGTTTTTGCAACGCTTGTCTGTAGTCGTTCGTCATGGTCATAGTCTTAGTCGTTTTGAAAAGGCCTAATCCTTTTCTCAAACTCCCAATTAGATATGGGCAGTGTTTTTTGACAGCAATTTATGGACAGCTAAGTAAACCACGATTAGTTAATACGTGTGATGGGGTTACCTGTTATGGGATTCCCTCATTAGTTATTTTAAGTTTGACGTCAGCGAACTCTACACATATAAATATTTATAAAGGCACGCTTTGTGATAAGAAAAATATACGCTTGTGGAATAGTTATAACATCAGAAGGCCAATTCTCGTAATTTAAAACGTTCAAAATCTAGTCGCAGTAGTCTCATCTCGGTGACAAACAAATGTCAAAAACCTGTCAAACTGTAGGGAAGTTAGAGGTATTTTTGACAGATTGAGACTCAGATCAGACTGTGAACGTTCTTAAAATTACGAGAATTGCCCCTCAGGTGTATGATTGTAGTGCTGTATGACTTTTAATATGGAAAAAAAATAGGAACTATGGAACAAGTATATTAGGCGCAGCCTGTATATTAGGCCACCTTCTATAGCATAGCCTATAATGTACCCACTGCTGCGACACAGGTCTCGTCTCTTCGAGAGGGAGTGGGACCAGCCACCAGTGGTGGATCTACCAATCGGGTCCAGTGCGGATTGGTAGATGTCACATGTCTTAAAATTTTTGGTTCTAAGACATGCCGGTTTTCTCACGATGTTTTCCTTCACCGTTTTGAGAGCAGTGGTGAAGATATATTTTTTTTTGTTTAAAGAAACGTTGCCCCACTAGGAATTTCTCCTGTACCGTCGTCGGTGCGTTTACAAACATTGCGTTGTGTTTACAATTATTTACAAAAAGTAATACGCTTACCTGGGTTAGTTTATAAAGTTTCATGCCGGTAGATATTGGACATTTTGTATTCCAGAAAATAAAAAAAAGCCTCAGGCAACGTGGGAAGGACAGAGGATTATAAATCAATTCCTATACTTATATATTTTTCAGAAAACTTAAATACATCTACCTACTTGTGAACCTATTAAATGAATGCCATTCAATATCACCTCCTTAACCTAATCTTCATGTAGTGTGTATAAATATACTTAGAGATTTATTAATGCTACTTACAATATAGTCCATTTTTGTGAGAAGTTATCTTTACAAATAATAAAATAAGCCCAGAAACGTACAGATACTTAGAGTAGCAGTGATAAGAAGTATCAGCTTGACTCTACGTTTGACGTATGATAACAGCTTGTTCTTAAATATACGCCGTTGAAAATGGACCACGTTGCCCGGCACGATGAACCATGCCTGAAGAATCAATGAACTTCCTAATCAAATTTGTTGCTGTTGATATTATTATCTGGCAATGTTTTTAAGAGTTCTTGTTGAATTCTGAATGAAAGTCGGTGTATGTCTTATTGCCCATGTACGGCAAAACCCAAAAAGAGGGTGATGGAAAGCCATTAAAGCCGCGTTCGGGGTGGCAGGTACATCGACGCGCAACCTGTTACCATGGATACACTACGTGATTCTGAATCGTCGGTTCATCATCATCTGCCTAGCCTTTTCCCAACTATGTTGGGGTCGGCTTCCAGTCTAACCGGATGCAGCTGAATACCAGTATTTTACATGGAGCGACTGCCTATCTGACCTCCACAACCCAGTTACTGGGTAATACGATACCCCTTGGTAAGACTGGTTGACAGACTTTCGGGCTGAATCGAACTGAATCGTCGGTTATTGGAAAAAAATCAGCATACATTTTGACCACGTAGGTAGGTATTTGCACTTTTCTATGAAACAGTAGATTTTTTTTATAACGTACGAAATATTTCTGCGCTGGGGATCTAGAATCATGTGCTGAATTCATGGTTACAGTGTGTGTGTCGATGTCCCTACTACCCTGTATACGCTTTCGAGTCCTAGGTTTGCTAACATAAAAAAACAAAGCTGAAACGTCTCACACGCCAGGAATTTTATTATCTAGGTCTTCGAACCTTCGCTTGACCTACTGCGAGAAAACCCCTTGAATCTTACGTAGATTCTATCCACTATGTTCCTGATAAAACTCCTTCAGGAGGTATGCGACTGGTGGCTTTCAAGAAGACAGAATGCTTTACTGTGGTTAAACCCTGGGACTACTCGAATTGCGTGCCGACTGCAGTCATTCTTCACTATTTAGTATTCCCAAAGCCTTATAGGGGTCATTATGCTCATACATTCAAACCATTATAAGTATTTGAAGTGCCCTGATCATCATCATCATCATCATCTGCCTAGCCTTTCCCCAACTATGTTGGGGTCGGCTTCCAGTCTAACCTGATATCGGCAAAAAAAAGTGCGTGGAACAGCCAATTTTTTACACCATTTTAGGTGCGGGCTAAACAGCAGAAACTAGGTCAAATCAAAAACCCCTTACCCCGAACTCCCGAGTGTGACTCCTAACTGCAAGCTTATTTGAGGTGCAAGAAGTAGCTCGAACATTAAGGGTGAAGGATTATGACCTGGATTATGGACTTTATTTAATTTATGGAATCACCACACACACACGACACGCAGCAGCACATGACACAGCGTCACAGCTTATTTTTTTTACAACTTTTCTGGTTTAACTAATCTTAAAGATTGCAGATTATCTTTGAAATTGGGATGTATCCTTGAATAATTTGACCGACGATAAAATTAAATGGTCAAAGGCCCCAGTGGGTTATCAGTTAATACTGAGATGAAGGCTGATAGAGTTATAGAATACGGACGAATTGACATTGAGAGAAAATAAATTAATTTGAACTCAAGTTACATCTAGTGATACATTTTATACATTTTGCAAATTGTTTCTACATCGTTGCATAGGTAACCCAATGAATAGTGAGCGTAAATATTTAGTGGTCCTTCACAACACCCACTCAAATCGCTTATCAGTGGTCTATTACGTATTTTAATATGAACCTAAAACTAGATTTCCGTGTTTCATTTTGCCTTCAAATTATCATCAAATATGCACGTCTGTATGACAGAACGTACATGTACGTAATACTGATACGATATTCGATAAAATAAAATAAAAATTCAGTAGTTTTCGGCAGTATACTCTACAAGTTACTCGACTCAACAGGGTATCTCGCAAAGGGGTTTTTACATTTGACATGTATTGGAGCATGGAACGGCTGTCGGGTTAAATTTTAATTGGTTTTTTGGCTTTCCATAAATACTGTTATTCCTCCTATACACAAAATTAAGGCCAATATTTACCTAAATCCATCTGTAACATACGAGACTACCCTCCAAGCAGACGGATCATCAGCATTTTGAGCAGGCGTGATTTCCACAATCATGATGAAATATACAAAGACAGCACTCACACGAGAATTCCTTAACCCATTATAACTTGGGATCAAAGGACCAAATATCCAAACAACGCGTTACTATGAAAAACAATAGAATTTAGTAAATGCTTATAACAACACACGCTTAGTTGAATTGACGTCGTAAACAAGACTGATTAATGGAACGATCGTAATCATTTCTATAATCGCAGATAATGTGCGATATATAAATTACAAAATGTTACCTACAATGACGCTCTGAGTTATATTGATTTTCGAAAAGTGATTCATGGGTAAATTTAGTGGACACAGTTAAATTCGATGGATATTGGGAATCAGAAGCCAGTCTAGGCAACTACTAGACCATTGTAAACGCATCGAAGGACCAAATTCTTCTATCGCCAAAAAAATTGTTATAATCAGCCAAAAATATATGGTAGCCTATCTTAAGAAGGATATCCTCCAATTTACAACATTCTGCTTATCTCAAAATGTTACCAAATAACCGCATGTTGATGCCGCGCACATAAGTGTTGCAATCACTGGCATTTTAAAACCACTTCCGCGATTTCAAAGACAGTTACTCTGTACCGCACTACCTTCTCCGCAAGAGCAGTCGTGGATAAAAGCCATACATTTTTAATAGTTTTTAGGAACAGGTGTTCCAGTTTGCTACGGTAAAAGTAACTATATTTTAACTTGTTTGAGAAAGTTTCATGTGAAACTCCTATTTACCACAGAACAGCTCAAGAACAAGCTAGTGAAGTGAAGTTTTTATAATAAACATATATATGTTTAGGTTAAGGCAAAAAAAATAATTTAAAAATATAGTGTTAAATATTTTTCAAGGCAATCAGATACAGTACGTAATTCCGTCGTATTGTTCTAAAATCTAAATACTCAATAGTTGTTTAGGCTAGTGGGTAAGAGGGTTAGTGACAGGGTCAGCTGGTCAGCACTGGCGAAACGGCTGCCCATTGCCCGAGTATTTATTAAAGCTGTGATGCTAGATTTGTGATTCCGACGAGGTTGCGTAGTCTTCAAACCCTCGTCGATTGTTGGTAGATTAACAAGTTAAGCGCAAAGACTGACTTACAGGGTGGACAAAAGTCTACATATATTACCACACTTTTAAACACCACGTCTGGTAGTAAACTTTTACAGCCTTCGAAGAGTAGACTAGTCTTAGGACTAAAAGCCCTAACTCAATAACGCCATGACAGCGGCGCAGGCGGGTAAGTTACCTTACAAGGTAACTTACCCGCCTGCGCCGCAGTGTTACAGTGCATTACGTGGTACACCCAGCATTGAACTGTATAATGTATAGTTTGCTGGCAGCACAACCTGGCAGGGCTGCATTAGTGTTTCAGTGAGATGGAAAAGAAAAAATGAGGGTACTTACTTCTCATGCTTAGTGGTGCGAGGGGGGTGAGGTTCGAGCTGCAGCGGGGTGGCGGGGGCGGAGCGCGGGGCTCCGCACCCGCCACCCGCCGCGCCGGCCGCGAAATTGCCGGTTGACCTGGAACAAGCAAACATACAGTCAGTCAGGCTTGAAGAATGGACACGTTGCACGTGGTATTTGGAACAGGAGCCATTAGTAGCTATGTTTCTGCAATATTTTCTCTTACAACGCAATTTCTTATTACCGGAAAAACTTTGTAGCTGACTACCAGTTTCTGAAAACAAGTTTCCCAAGACAGCGGATTAGTCGGTACGTTTGACAGGCAGGAAGTTCTAGCGTAACCACAGACTGCTGTGAGCGTAACTAAGTATATTTAAGTAGATAAAAACAACGCTAATCTTTGGATACTTTAGCTGATGCCGAAGAGTATCTTATCTAGTCAGCTACTCAACATCGTAAATTAAAATCCACTTGTAATAGAGTAGTAGTAGCACACAGACACAGATTAGAATAGTGCAAATGTAATCGTCGAGCTATCATATTCAGCATAGTTAACTACTCTCATTGTTCGTTGACGTAGTCCATTTAATTCCTAGGAACACCGTGTGTGGTGCCGTCAGAGCTATGATTAGTGTTGTCATGTCCATGAGTAATCTGTAATTCTGTATAGCATTGTGTGTAGCATCGTGGTAGATGCGTAACGTAAGGATGACAAATTTGCCAAGATTGATAAATATCATCTTTCTCTCAATAAAGCTGTCAGCCAGACTAAATAGCAACTGCGACTATTTCCGAATAGCAAGCGTTGTTTTAATTAACTAGTAAAAAAATATCCCTGTGACCAGAAACGTATCCTCTATGCTGATATAAAAGTACTGTGTTACCAAAACTTGAGTCCTTAGGTACATAAACTCCAGGAACATTATATAAAAAGGAATAAGGACCAAGATTTACTGTTCGCTACTAAGATTAGAATCAGAATTTCGGTTATAGCATAAAAGTAAGTCATTCGGAAATGCATCGCGCACAATCCGCAAGCAAAATATCAGCCTCCAGGAATTGGGACATCTGATAAAACTATACCAACCAGCCGCACCCAAAAGAAACAATATAGAAACGAACCAAAACACATGGACTGAATATATATTTAAGAAATGAAACACCTGTAATCTACATATAGTAGAGATTTGGAATCGGTATAAAAACAACAACAGCTGGCAGGACACGTAAACAGTAAAAGTAGCTGATATATTGAAATAAAACAGTCAGTCAGTTCTAACAAAATAGAACTTTGATCCCAGATTACTGATCGACCTTTGAATTTGGATTATGGATAAAAATAACTGACGTTAAACCTATATATAGGTCTAGTAAGAGTGATTTGTGTAAACATTCATCATATTAAAGGTAAACTTACATAAACAACCCTCACACACCTACCTTTTATACTTGTAACTCCTACGTCTCAATGTAGTTGTCTGAGTAGCTACAATATAAGAGGGATGAGGCCGTACCTTTCTGGTAACCTTTTTTCTGACCATGATTTAAGACAAGCAACTTAAACAAGACACCACAGTAACTGTTGACAATACAAACGCTACTGGCTAAACTTCAAAAGAACCACATCTTATGAACCTATTGCTATTTGAGAACAATGAAAGCAAATCCAAACATTATTATCATTGGAACAATCACTATAATACAATGCACGTAGCTCTACTAATATTATACACAAATATTATGGAGAAATATTTTTCACTTCAAAAACAACTAACTATAAAGCCAATCTGATTTCATATCACAAAAGCCTGGCTCTAACCTACACACAACCGACTGTGCAGTAAAGTACAATGGAACTACGAATACATGAGTACATTGTACATTTGTACAAATAAATGACTTTGAACGTAAGCACAAAGTATATTTTGTGGACAATAAAATTTCTTACAGCAAAAAACATGTATCCGCTGATTATATTACAAACATAGGTACATTTTTGTTATATAGTGAGCAGAACAGCCGGTCTGCAATTACAGCAAATGATTGTAAAAAACAACATTTACAAACGCAATAGTCATCACTTTAGATGAGACATTAGGATGAATTTACATTGTAAAAAAAACCGGTGAGGCAAAACTCAAGGACACGAAAAACATAATTTCAATTATGAAAATAGGAATTTCTGCTACACAAGTATTAACAGTCATAACCGTCAACTGATACCTAACTTAGCACCGATATTTGCAAATCTAAACAATACGATTGTAAAAACTAAAAAGGGTATATAAGTAAATGAATCATCCAATAGTTTAACCGTGAAATCAATATAAATGAAGTTCACAGAAATAAGAATAGAGACGATGTACATATAAACATTTTACAAGCAACAATTTCCATTGTTAATGCTTGCCTTGACCCCATTAAGTTGATTGCCTGGAAGTGCCTGAAGGGACTAGACTCGCAAACAAGATGTTCTCTTGTACCCAAGGACTACATTCTTTATTGCGTCGTAGCATTCAAGGACAGTAAGGAAATACGCGCCATCTCCGGATTAACTCGGCCAATAAATTTTGCTAAGCCACTATACTTCATTTAATGTCGTATCCTCGCAATTCTGGAAAGTACATAATTCGCTAAATAACTATGTGGCGAAAAATTTCTTCTCACATTCGGCGGAACTGGCAATTTTGGCATTGGGGATTTTACGTCGATAAATTGCTACCGTACACTCAAAACTTGAGAGGAAAAAACACCTCGGAGGAAATAAATCAAGGAGGAAAACAAGAAAGATCATTGCTCCTCACCTTGGAGAGACCTATAACGAAAGAGAGACGATCGATTACCTATAAATAAATTGTTTAGTAACAAATACTTTCACACTGATATGTGCAAACTAATACGCTAAGTAGCAGATGTTGTTTATCGTCGTAAGTTTTGGAAAAGATATGTTGAAAAACTACTTATTTCCTTTAATTTTAACATTTATTTATTTATTTATAATTACCTTTACAACTACCTTTACATCTTCACATCTATGGGCGAAAGAATGTTACAAAGTGTAGAAATATATTTCTAGAGGATGAGGGCTGAACTAGATACAGGAAAAGCAATAAAGAAATAGCAAACGCCAAACGAAAATAACCTGAGCAGAAGGCGCCCGATAGTCTGCCGATATAATACCACGTGCTCTATTAGAAACACGAGTAGATGTTGCTCATACATACAATAAACTTTAGCACTAACATCTTATACCTATCCATTCCAAAATCTCATTTCACTTTATCATAATAACGTTAACAATCCTTGGAAAACGAAAACAATTTAGAAAACGATTCCAGCAACTGCTTATTTTCTATGTCTAGATAATAAAAACAAGCACGCTATGAATACTAACTAATGTATCATAGAAACTGAATAAGAAATTTGTTTCGATCATTTTAGGGCAAAGTGCCAATGGTGTCTCAATATTCGTGGAATCTTGATGAATGCTGAAACCTATTTGATTTAACATTTGATAATGAAACAGCAAAATGTAATTTGATCATGAAACAACAAAATGAAGCTCTTTATATGTTCGTAGACATAGGCTCAAACAATGCGAGGATCACACAGACACTCAAATATGTGTGCAAATGCGGGCGTTGGGCACCATTTGATAACTATGAATAAATAAAAAAAGCAACTAGCAAAAAAGTCCTTTGACATTCAACGAGCCTAGAAGAAGAAATAAAAGACTATAAATGTCCAAGAGCTTTTACAGTCTCTATGGCTGCCTCAATTGATTGCATGTTGATTATTTTTGATATAGTCCCACCTAGTGTAGTTGGGAATAGGCTAGGCAAATGATGACTTGCGTGCTTGATGCTTGATGTACAGCGGCAAATTAAATTAAAGGGCAAAGGATGGACAAATAAATTAAACAACTACATATATGTATCAAATCAATAAAATGTTCCAAGAAATATCGACAAGTTCTTGGCCTTCAAGGTGTGGTGCAGTTGTATGTGAAGTTCCCGTGTGAAGAAATACACATGCTAAGCTTCTACGTCTCAACATATTATCACGAACAAAAAGCGAACGTTGTATTTAATCTAAAAACTCACTCTGAAAACGTCTTCCATAGCAAGCTCTTCGCCAACTGACTTGGCTTGTCTTTCAAAATTCAAATAAGTACTAGCAGAAAATTCGTTCCACATGTTACCATTATTTCTGGTTTATTTAAAACTTATACTCATAACACGACGTGGATTTAAAGAAAACATCTCATATTCTAAGAAACTTGAGGTTCTGTTTATAAACTATGGAAGAGCTAGCACGACTGTCGTGATCACTTCACTTGCAGCAAGCAACTGAATCCATCATGAAGTTTATTGGAATTGCTGTAGTAGTATTTTTAAAAATTCTTTGTATCGAAAGTGTAAGTTTATAAAAGAATAATTGTGATGTGTCTTTTTTGTATTCTAAACTGAAACTGTTTTAGTGATGCTGTGATTTTAGAGAATGTTGCCGATTGAATTTATGACCCATCGTCCGACGTCGTCGGTCGTTGATGGTCTCAGGGCAGTTGAGAGCGACGCGTCCGCGAATGAAAAAGTCATTGGTTTACGAGCACCATACGATGACCAGGAATCTGAGGAATATCCTGACTTTGAAAGAAAACATGTTCCTGAAAAGAACAAAAAGGTAGGTACAGAAAATAGGTGGAGTATTTGAGTCAAGAATAGTGTTCCTTGTTAATTGATTAATTAATCACTTGTGTTTTCAACTAATTTACAGCCATGTGCCGTCATAGTATTGTCCAACATGCAAAACTCGAACATGCAGTCTCTGTTACGCAAATACAGATATGACGCAAACGGTTAGAGCATTTAGCATATTTTGATGAATTAATGTGCGTGTCTTAGTTTTACCGTTTTTGTTCGGTTTCCGCTAATTTCTCTTTATTTATAGGTGTGTTGATTCCGAGCAGTGTGAAATACTTCATCAAGTTGCCTCAAGGTCTTCAATCGTCGCCCGTCCTCGTGCCTTTGAACGACCGATCCTTTTCACCTTTAGGCGGATTTGTAAGGTATGTTAATGACGTGAACCATCATTACATTACTTCCCTTTTCCGGACATGTAGCTCTGACCATTTTGCCTTTCACTTAGTAACATTAACGACCTGACGTAAAAAATTGTGATAATTACAGGTACTACAAAGAAGTTCCTCCAATTCCTCATTCCTGGTAATATATGTAATGATCATTTTAATTGATTGCAAAAAAAAAAAAATTGCGTTTGATTTTATTTTTCCCAAACATCTTAATCCCCATTCCGGGTATATAATTAATTAATACCATATTTAACACATTTTAATCGATTGTAACTAAATAAATAGTTTGCAAAGCTCTATGCGTTTGATTTTGCATGTTAATTACAAGATATTCTCTAAGTCTAAACTATAATGAAGAAGAAATTTCCTATAGATAAACCAACCCGTCCTTAATAATTTTCTGTCAAGTCATTGAACACGTGTACCATATATGTTGTTTCTCATATGCCAACGTCAAAGAAGATCGCAAACAACGAGGATCGTGGGAACTGAACTAGTGTGGAAATTGTTTGACCTTCATAAAGTAGGGGTATTCATAATAAAAAAAAACCTCATTATAATCGTAAGACACGAGACGATGATGATGTTTACAGATTTCTCGGCAAGAATCACCGATGTAGCAATATAGAAGATTGGTCCAATAACTTGATTGAATTAGGCCACCTCTTCAACAACCTATAGGCATTGAATGGGAACAAGTGGTAGTTGAGAAGCCCGGATGACGTCAAGCGAAACATGTTTGGTTTTATTTGACGTCTTTCTCTTTGATTGTCAATTACCGCCTCATAATCGATTTAATACGTTTTATTCAAATGAGAGCACTCAAAATATTTGTTCGGTTCGAAACCAACGAATTGGATCGGATTAAGATGATATCGAGTCAATTTTAGTAATATGATATTAAGAAGTTTCTCCTATTACGTTACTTTCCAATCAATCTAGATTCTAGGTAAATCGGATTTCAACCGGGAAACCAAAAAAAAAGGTAAATCGTAAAATAGATTATTCAATTGCTGAGTCTATTATCCATGGCGTGATGTTAAATCAAAAGCAGTCAGGGCTATCATTAACATTTCTAAAACCATTTACAATTTGTATTATCGATTCAAAAGTTTATAAACTCCACGACGTTCCACTCCAACAACTTGAATTTCCTTCTGACTTCCATATTTAACGTTAACATGAACTTGAATAAAGTTCAAAACGCAAAGATTAATTATTTAATTCAGTTAAAGCTTTTCATTGTTATGCCTTCCCCGTCTATATCCTGGTCTTGGGGTCCGCATAAATCTACAGTCACGTATCCAAGGACCAACATCTGCAAATAAATCTTTGATGTTTTCCAAAGCTATAATGGACGATGAGTTACGCACGCTTCTTCGGTAGACAAAAACTTTCCTGCTTCACTGAGCACTAAGCGAAAGTTCAAGGCTAACATGAAGAACAAAAACACTCCATAACTAAACTCTCGATACTTATCGGCGTAGAAACCATGACGCCCGTAGGACTGACGCCTTGGGACGCCCACGTCGATTCGCATAGATCGTATATCGTTATTAGAATACCTATATACCACATTGAAGGATGTGGCAAGGGAAGGCAAGGTACATGATAAAAAAGCAAATATGTAGCTTGCCTAGCGCGGTGACGTCTTTAGGGAGACGTTAAATTCTCAGGTTGACTAGACGAAAGATAATAAAGGCAGGAGTAAGAATACCCTGTTTGTAATCAATCCAATAAGTAGGTATTTAATTTTCATACCTATTGGATTGATTAAAAACAGGGTATTGTCAGAAAGTAATCTGTTGGTTTCAAATTGAATTTAATAGATGAGAATTGTAACGGTATTGTCAATTTTTTCACAAAGGCTAAAAAACTATGAGACGAGACCATTATCAGCAATATTTAAACATTGTTGAAATAAAAGATCACTCGTCTAAATCTTGATCTTCATAAAAGATTTCGTAAATCAATATGACGTAGGTATCATTGACCATTCTTAGTCCTTACTGGATTAAAAGGAGCGCTGATATCATTGGATGAATCAACATCAGCTTATCATTCATCAGCATCTGTTGGACTGTTGTAAGTATCGATAAAGTCAAGAGTTTATTAACTGCAATATTAGCAAAATAATCTACTAGAGCAAAGTCTTCTACAATCAGAAATTCAAATAAAACCAAATATTCTTCGTACATTATTGATGGCATGTAGGAGGAATTGCCCTTGGCATTTGGCAGACATATTGGAGTCACAGCATGGTGTTATTGACACACAGGTGGAGGCTGACGCCGCATTTGTTATTTTATCCTTAGGTATCGATTTCTTCCTGCGAAATGAATAAATTCCAGGGGTTAAATACGAAAATGATTCAACTTGTGGAAATGACATTCTCTTAAACACTTAAAAACTGGGCATAACGGAACTCGTATTACATTATTACAATCGATGTTACGAAATAGATTATTTGTAATTCAGCATTATCACTCCATTATGACGAATGTGCATTGTGCAGTCATTAATAGTTAATCGTGCACTGGATCGACTCAAGCTCATGAATCGGCTCCATTGAAACGCAAACGAAACTAGTTTTAATAGTATTTGAAAAATTGATACAGTTTGACATTTGGAAAACGCATTAGATTAAAAAGATAGTGTGGATAGAAAAATGATAATCAATAATACACACGCCGTCATCGTCAAGTTAAATCTCTATGATTCTATGAAACTTAAACTCAAAGCATATATTTCAATGAAACTAGGCACTTTTGAACTATCAAGGAGTCGGTCAGTCAGAAAGATGAAGCTAGTTGCCAATTCCAAAGCCTAGTAGAATCCTATGGAGAAGAATGCACAAGAAACTCCATGGAATCTCAAGCCACATTGAGGTAGATATGAGCGCCGCGCCGGCGCGCCGCCGTCGCCGTGATTTCACGTCGGCGCGTCGTCGCCGAGTAGCGCGTGCGGCGCGCCGTCGCGCGTCGTCGCGACGAGTCGCAAGTCGCAACTAGCTTTCCCGCACGCACGCGCGGCTCGCCTGGTTCGTCTAGTGGCCTCGCCACGCTCGTCGCTCACTCAGTTGAGTCGAATATTTCACCGAGTGTTGTTGTTTAGTGTTAACAATGGCAGCAACTTCGACTAGGTACTATTGATGTTTATAAAACGAAAATAACTGCGGTGGAGACGTTCTACAGTAGGTACTGCAAAGACAGGAAAACTTCTATGCCTGCACTGTATGGTCTTACACGCCCAATTTTGAATATATCAGCCACCAGCACGCCCCGTGCGAGAGAGTCTTTTCCACAGCTGGACTCGTGATAACCTCGAAACGTGCACGTAACGCGGTGTCCTGCGTGAGCGACGAATACGACGCGACGCGACGCTGCGAACGCGACGAACGCGATCAACTCAACGGCATACCCTGCTTGCGGCCTATATGACAGTCTGCGGCGACACGCGACGTAACGCGTACTTGTTTTGAGGGCGACCAGACGCGTCACCACGAATTACGAGCAAAATTGTACTGTACTTCTCCATGATTCGAGAAGTAATGACCAAAACCACGTAGGACATTTGTCGCGTGTAGCATCGCGTCGCATTACGTCGCGTCGTGTTGCGTCGCATCGCGACGTATTCGTCGCTCACGCAGGACACCGCGTAAATCTTTTGAGGCTAACTAAGATAGTATTTATCCATGACAGTATGTATTTTGCTTTTTGATGTAAGTATAATAGGAATTAAAGTTACGTCTGTCATATCTTATTATAATTATTGCTATTGAAATTTTGATATTTTATTTTTTCTATAACAAGAGCCAGCAATACTCACTTAAGTAGATGATACTACTTTAATTACTTATATATAAGGTGCTATAAAAATATCTGCCACGGCTTTAATGGGAGGTAGTATTGTGTTTATAGATTACAATAGTGAAGAACTTTCGTACCCCGGAACAGTTAATTCACGACCGAGTGGCCGCCGCGCTCGGCGGCATTGTTTGATAAGAATGGCAACAGTGTATGAATGAACGTCGCCGGCGTTTTTTAATTGAAATCAGTGCGGTGCGGTAACAGCTTACAAGTCTACGGGATGGTTTTATACTAATAAATCAATTCAAATTTATACGTACATTTTTTTTGTATGAAAAAAAATATGACGAATAATCAATAATTTATCTTTACTATTGTAATCTATAAACACAATACTATCTCCCACTGCAGCCGTGGCAGATATTTTTATAGCACCTTATAGATTGTTTTATGTTCTTAGTTTTTACATTATTATAGAATTTACTTAATGATACATATTTAACAGTTATGTTGATAAATATTTTTTTTTAGTTTTACTATATGTATAGATAGATAGTGATGTGATTAAAAACGCTCAGTGTCTCTTCAACTGAAAATAACGAAAATATTAATTTTCACTAAACGTGATCTCCAATTATTTAGAAGACTGTTAAATTAACAAATACGTTCCTTTATCAAAAAATATAAATGTCTCCCTGGCAAAAAAATATCTAAGGCCCACAGCCGGCCACGCCGCGCCGCGCGCCGCCGTGACGCCGCCGCCGCCGTGGAAATTTTCAGGCCACGCCGCCGCCGTGGAATTGGCCATCGGCGCTCATATCTACATTGAGGTAAGGCTAGACAAATCTCAACTGAAGAAGACTTTACCACAATAAGTTGTTTAGGATGGTAAACAACTTATTGTGTAGTCATTAATGGTGTACTAATGGCAGCCATAAAAGATAGACTCGATCATCTTCCATTTCTATTGCTTATACTTTATTACTGTTAGTTTCAAGTGCTCGTATCTCGAATCAACTACAATTGTATTTACTCTGAGAATATGAACAATACACATTTAATAGTATCACTTCGTAACGGTAAACAACTGATCTTGCTTCGTTCCGTGTGCATTTGATATCTGCTCGCGTAGCATGACCAATTCTATCTCTATTCTACTAAGAATAGACAACGTTCTTTATATCCAAATCGACATCTCTTCTACCCGAGCACGGGGCGACCCGTAGACTTGTGTTTCTATGAAGACAAAAATATTTATTCTTTTCATAGCAACGGGGAGCAAATCAATACAATAATAATATTATAATAATTTTTGTTTAGGTCCAATGTGATGTAGGGACAAATGTCATATGTAGAGAAAAATTGGTCATCATGCTTGACTGATGGTTGATGATTGGGAATCAGCGCCAATCGCTGATTCCCTTTCGGAAGCTTCTCATCTCGAAGATAAAATATCATAATCCGGTCAAATTAAGATACTCCATAGACAGATTAGACGTGATTAAAAACATGGCTACTAAAAATACTTCAATTTACATCAGTCGCTGACTAATTTGACAGGACTAAATCACTAAACTAATATTTATCATCTATCCTTTTCTAAATTAAATACAAATAAAAAGATGCATTGAACTTAAATTTAGATTAGTTTTTGAACAAGGCAATCGGCGGTTACAGACTTTTGTCGACTGAAGAATAGAAATATTTCTACAATCTGTAATTTTGCCTATTCTTCCGTCGAGAAAACCCGTTTCTATGGTGGTCATGCATGTGCTGCTAGTTTGATTTAGGTCTGGTTTTTACAGATGAAAATCTGACCAAATATTGACTTGGCTGACTTGCTACTCTTTCTCTTTTCGTTTTTCAGGGGCTGTATATGGAAGTGTTGATTGTTGTAGGCACAGACAGCGCTGAATACTTTGAAGCGCAGCCAGTTCATAGTGTTAATCAGTTTACCGAAATTCACAGACTTCCTGTTATTATCTAACCCAGTATAGGTCTCGTAAAATCTATATTAGGTTAGGTGACAAGCATATATATCATTATCCTCACAGAAAAACTCTTTTTGTTGGAATTCATCAGTGTTGAAAGTTGAACGAATATGTGCTTGTGCAATCTAATGTTTAACATCCAGTGTGTAGGAGCAACAACTCAAGTTTTTCAGAAACCTTTAGGTTTTTCCTTTATACACAATGATATGAAGCTGTAAGATAAGTGTTATTCAGTCAACAATTGTCCGTATTTATAGATCAAGATATGACGTCGCATACTTCTGGAAAAGTACCTATACTTAGCAATTTTCAGGGCAGTTCCTATTTATGTAAACGTCTCGAGGTCCGAAGAGTAGAGCTAAAGGGTATAATGATTCAAGTGCCCAGCCATTACAATACCTATACCGTAACAATGATATCCGCAAACCTCCACAAAATCTTATAAACAAACGAAAGTAAATGACTCTTATTTAGAGTTGAAATCACATGACCAATTTTGTCATTTTTTTCTCCAAAACTCCAACGACTATCACAAACTTTCTAAAATACCTTGTAATAAAATATGAGAAAAGTAATATTTTCCCTTTATAAAGTCCCCGAATGGCAAGAGACGAAACTGGGATTAAAGAGATCCAGCCGAGAACGGTCTAATTGGTAAACGAGGCATCAGAGATGCGGGTAGGGAAACATAGTTTTGAATGTAAAACCAAACATTTTTAATAATTACACGTTGTCATTGTTTTTTAATAATTAAAAATATATGAGTGTTACCCGCATGCGTAACACGCATATATCTTTTTTACATCGAAACAGCTAGGTTAGGTTAGAACTGTGACCACACTACGCACGAGCCGAGCGAGCTAAGCGAGCGGTGCCGCGGCAGCGACCGGCGAGTGCCAGAAACATATTTTTGAATATAAAACCAAACATTTTAAACATGTGTTTTGAATATTGACATTTTACCCGTAGGTATTTTAATTTCGACGTTCAAATATGTACCCTATCATACATACCTATTACGTTAAGCTCCTTTTTTGTCATTGTCTTAGAGATTTTAGGATTTAGGTCGGATGCAATTTCAGGATTTTGAACTTCGGGATATGGGTCTTCGGGATTTTAAACTTCGGGGTATGGATCTTCGGGATTTTAAGCATTCGGGCAAATGAACTTTCGGGATTTAAAACTCTCGAACAAACAATTATTCGGCCTTTAATTTTTCGGGCTTTCATCCATAGGTATTTTAAAATTCGGTCTTTTGAATTTCGGTATTGTAATAAGTACCTACCCACTTCAATATGGGAGGGTCTACTATACAAAGCTATGATGTCTTTGCTTCATTATTGGTAAAGATACAAGAGTCTTAATTTTCACCAATAACGTTTCGTACATTACAGGAATCGTCCATAAGTGAATGATCCTTTCGCAAACGAATTTCTAAAAACAAAAGGATTTTCCAATGTTTGCCGCACGAGACCATAATTCTTATTTTACGCACTCGTGGTTAGCGTCCGGTAGTTTAGCTACTGGCGAGCTCATAAAATTACATAGTTAACGTCTAGATAACGATCCACACGGATTCTTATACACTAAACAGATTAGTAGAATACTTTTAATGTTTGAAGAACATAAAAAAAAAACAAGAAAGAAAGTTCACAATGTTGGATTTTCCACAAAAAAAGTAGGTAGATTGTTAAACAGTCTCAAGTGCATTTAAAGACTGCACTTATAGAAAGGAAATAAAAGTAGGCGAGTTCCTTAGCACATCGCACGTGCTACACTTATATCACGAATCGAGAGAGCAACCGTTGGCAACGTGCCAACTTCCATACTCGACGTAGATAAAACTCTATGAGGAAATAAATAACGAAAATTGTCACAACCGACCAATTTCAGTGGTACAGCCACATCAATGAGCTGCGTCGCGACAAACTCATGTTTAATTCAGTTGGTTGTTCGGTCACGTATTTGTACGATGGCCTTGGCACTGGCTTCATATTCTCTAAGAAAATGGTCACGTATGATGAAATTTGGTGAGGATACGTCATGACATGCCGACGACCGATGACTAACTCGTACGATCCTCGCGCGATGTCATGCTTGACTCCATCTAACGACTGTATTAAATTGAAGACTGCGAACAATCAACGGCTCTGTCAGACGTAATGCTGACTTTAAAAACAAGTCCAACAGAAAAAAAAAATACTTGAGAGATAAAAACCTGTCACCGAAAGAACAATGAACTTAATTTCAACACACTATAAGTATGAACAAAATGGATATATCACAAAAACAAAACACAGCTGCGAGGGAGTCAGAGCAGTACGGACAGCCATTTTAAATTCTACAAAAAAAAAAACTTATAATAATAATAATCTTAATCTTAGCTTTAATCTTCAGAAATGTTGCCCAGGCCATGACGTACATACAACTTGATTTAACAAAAACTGTACTAAGTTATTTAAAAGCCGGTCTGGCAAAAAAAAAGGTCTTCCAATACCAATGCTAATGGTACCTATTCTAAACAATCCAATTTAAGAAGCGCTTTAAAATATTCGAGAACATTTAGCTAAACAAGGTTAAAGTGAAACCGTACAATTTTAATCCAATTTTCTCTAATTTCAGTTTTTATTTAGATTTTCCGTAATAGGATTACGTCACTAAATACGGAAATAAATTCTGAAGGCACCGCAACCCAAAAACAAAACCTCATGGTTTTCTTACGTTGTGAATAAGAAATTATTATGTTGTGAAAATGCCTATTTTCAGTGTTTCTATATACATTTTCCTTATTCGAAAGACCGAAACATTCACTTGAACAATAAACCAACATTTCTAAGGATTCAGCGACTGTTTCAAGTTCGTCATTCGTAACAACGCATGACGAACTTGAAAGTCGCTTTTAGAACAGAAAGCCCATTCTCGTGATTAAAAACGTTCAAAATCTAGTCGCAATCTCATCTCAGCGACAATCAATATAAAAAAAACTTGTCAATGTAGGGAAATTAGAGGTATTTTTGGCAGATTAAGATTGTGAACGTTCTTAAAATTACGAGAATTGTTCCTCTGGGATTTCGTTGTATTTAACGATTACCATTTCTCACTTTATTTATGTAGATACCTACTCTTTCCATCTGTGATTCACATTTAATACACAACTTATTTCTGTACCACATTATTGATTTGCGGATAAACCGACACTTGTCTTGAAATCTCGGTGATTTCTTTGAATAAAGCCAACCGGACCAAAAGCTGCTATAGAATACAGCAAGAAGTCTGATTGGGTTTTCCTGTTCAGTAGTATGAATTCTAGTTTTAGCATAATCTTGTTTTTGCTTTCGATAAATTGCAGCTGTTTATGATGTAGTTATGAAAGGATCCGGGATCATCTTCATTAAGGAGTTCATGCATGAGAGTGATTTTGCCGAAATGTTTCTCATTCATATTTATCAAATGATAATTTAAAGCATATGAATATGAACATATGGTCAAGCTCCTTGCGTGGTGGTCCAAACTGCAAGCTGTAACAACACACTTAGTGCGTTAACACCACTTAAAGGCAAGTCTAGCACAACATGTTACGTATTAAATTAGTTCAAATGAAAACGACGAATGAACTCCAGAAATACGAAGCAGAGAATAGTTTCTAAGAAGTCAATCTGCAGAAATCATTGTCATCAAACAAAGAAAATAATCAAAACTGTCCTAGATACAGTTGCTAGTTAACTACTGACCATTTCATAGCCAAAATGGCGCAATTTGTCATAAGTCATATATATGCATAAAATATCGCTTAATAACCTAATAAACTTATTAAGATGGCATTATTACTAGTCGAAGAGGCCACGCACGACAAATTAGGTGCTTCCTTTTATGCTGCAGCGAGTGCGGTGACATCATCCATATGGGTCATGAATTAATATCCCACACTAGTGACATAGGTAGGTTGTTTGGTACGGAAATTCAAGAAAGATTTTGGGATTTGAAATAAAAGGAAGAAGGATAATTATTTATTAGGAAGTTTGTGAAGATTTAATTATTTATGCCTCTATTGCTTTGCACCTATTCTTGTATTACAATACTCGAGAGGAATGGTGCTGATAGCCGAAATACAGGCTATGCCTAGTTCGGCTACAGACGCTAATAGCCATTGTAAAGTAGTACTACTCGTAAGATTTGGAAATAAATTATTATTATTATTTTGAGTTAACGATGAAAATCGCCTAAAATGCTGAAGATTTATAGTCAGAATGTGAATTAAAAAACCAAATATTTTGGTAGATCAACATTAATCGTGGTCGTATTTTCTCGTCATTACTGTCCGAAGATTTAATTGATGTTCTAATAAAACTCGTGTAACGTACGCAGATTTCAATCGTACAAAATGAATCGAGCACGATACAAAACACGAGTCAAAACAAGATTTTCTATTGCCAGATGAAATTGAGTCATAGCTCATGATTCAACGTAATTTACGCATAAGTAGAGAAAGTTTCTAGCCAACGCTGACCATAGCAGTCTTCCACTTACGCAATGACGTGAGCGACTGAAAATGTCAAGTGAATATTTTCTACCATTACGAAAGAAGTGGTCGTGGATACCTTACATTTTCACGAAACTGGGTGAAACTAAAAATAAATTGATGGTTTAACTCTACGTAATCATTATTTACGTCAACCACAAACTATTTTAGTTAAAACGTATGTTTAACAGAATAATCGAGAATATATTCAGGGCAGGGATATTGGAAAATCACAATAAATTGGTTTACTTTGATTATATGATGTGTCAAGTTATCCAGAATAACTTCGCTTGTGTCATTATTAAGCGTTCGTTTATAAAAACAATTTGTCTTGGCCTTAACGTACCGGTTATTTTGGTATCGCCGTTCAAAGTAGGTCGACAGCACATGGTAAGAATCTATCATAAAGTTGCGACACTGCACCGGTGTTTGCACGTAATTAGATGCGTACCAAAATACACCTTTTATGGGCTTGTGTCCCGGTTTTGTATAATTAAATTATCGTATTTTTTTCTACTGAAATTGAAGTATTTTCTGTTAGGAAGCATTTTGGGTAAATCTATGATAGTTGAGGAAAAAAAATAACACAATATTTTTCCTTCAAGTATGCAAACTTGAGTGACTTTAATATTCCCTTAAAATGAGTGGTTTATATATTTGTGTAAAAAATATAATCTGATCATATCTCGCAGGTGTTCATAAGGAAACTGTAGTTATTGTTATGTTATGTCTTTCTTATCTCTTATCAATATCATAAAATATATTTTCTGAACAGGAACAGATAATCTTGATATTTGTTGCCATATTATGGTTTTGATAATTTATGATATCTTAGGAACCTCAAGTTTTATAAAGGGGATTGAAGATTGTTATATGGAGCCTGAATACCAAATGTCGCATTTTACCTATATAAATCGATAAATGGCGCGAAAGTAGGTATGCCTTAGACCTTCAAAGCCCTTTCCTGGATTGGAAACGAAAAAGTATTTTTTTTCAACTGAGGTGCAGTGTTGAAAATAATCAACAACACTACTAGCATACAATGTAAATAAATTAAAACTCAAAACAAAGACTATGTTACACACATGCTACTTAATACACATAATAATACCCGATTAAATATTTTATAAATAAAATAAATCGTTTGCAAGGCTAAGCAAAACCACATCATTATAAATATTAAATAGGTAGTTAGACTTGTAAACTGACACCTACTAGCTAAGTAATGAGTGACACATTAAGACTGCAAAGTGAAAGTCATGAACATTTTATTAAGGTCGCACTAACCCTGACTTTGACAAGGGTTGTCAGGAAACAAGGGTTCAACTAATGTTACCGGTTACGTCAATACGGTATTGTTAGAGTTTGTTAAATGCCATTATCATTTATGTTGATAGACCTATAATATACCAAGTGTTATCGCAAGCAGGTAAACAGTAAAGTAGTAGGAATACAAATCAAGTATTAAGTAGCTGCTTACAATATTTCACGATTAGATCATTTGAATACCTTCTTATTTTGATTTGAAAAACAAAACAATCCACTTAATAGTGATAAAATGATTGAATGTTAAGTACTGAAAGTCTAGTAGGTCTTGTTGATTATGTGGTTTATTTATAAACAATGATTAAAGATAAGTGACATTCAAATGTCTAAAATTTATGGTTAAACATCACATCACTACATAACCTTAAGCAACATTTATGAATAAAGGGGTTTCATTTGGTGGGTTCGTTCGAATAATATGCAAATACTTCATAATATTTTAGTAAGCTATTAGTACACTAATCAGCTTATTTGAAATAATTCTATTAGAACAGAAAATCCTGATTACATACCAACCAAATGAAAGAATTAATTACTTCAACATTCTATGAGTGGAACTTGAACCAAAAGAATTTGTATGAAAATAAAAATTCTAAAATTAGAAATGGAAGTATTTTTAGTAAGTGTACTTTTAATTACCAAATGCTGCATTAGCTCATTCGTGAGTAGTGAATTTAATGGCTTTCATAAAGAATGTATTTGTTCAGGAATTCGAAGAATGTTACTGTATGATTACGAAATCAAATAAAAATCACATGAAATAAAGCTTTTGGGATATCTAATATATTATAACAATCACACCTTTATCTCATGAAGGAACAGGCAGAGCCTATAGCCAACTTTAGTTACCTTTAGGCTTATCGACATCTGCCTAGCCATTTCTCAACAATATTGGGGTTGGCTTACAGTCTACCGGATGCAGACAAATACCAATGCTGAATCATGTCTTTAGATTTGAAAGTAGACACTAGAGAAGAAGATAAGTTTAGGATAAGACATAATAGATAAGTTTATCAAATCCTTTAGTATACTATTAAATTGATTGAGGAAAAGTCTGGGTTTTACACTATATTAACATTTGAAAGGGATATTTTACTGCTCCGAACCATAGTGTATGATGTATTACATCTGCAGGTACCAGGTACACAGAAAGCGTAGGTGCTTGCAATAGAAAATGCTTATTGCAGTGAACCACACCATTGTATTATTATGATTTACAAGGTACTGAAGCTTATAATAAAAACTGATGTTCTTTTGTTCTGTTATGTACCTTACACAGTAACACAAAAAACCTCAATAACATTGGACTAAATTATTGGAATAGAAAAGGATGCAATATAAATGAATGAGGGTGGCCTTGCATTGAAAAATATAAGCAGTTATGTTAATAATATTCAAATCTACTGATTAACTTTATATTTTAATTTATTCTGAATGTAACTTAAAAAAACACAATTGTATGATATTTAAGAATTCACTTTTACACAACTGAAATCTATAATATTGAATATCATAATTACCAAGTCTTCCTTATGGTCAAGAGCCCTTTCGCTGGCCTCTTCCCTCCTGCATCAGTGATGACTGAGAAACGGTCACTCAAACTTCTTTTCACCTCTGGGAAGCGGCCTCCTGATGACAGCCTCAAAGACTTCCCAGTCACGAGTCCCTGCGACTTCTTAGCACGAAAATCAACGGGCTCTTCGACTTCCCCACCTTCCAAATGCAGTGATACTCTCTTGGCCTGCTTCTTATACTTCAAAGCAGCCTCAGACACATGGCCATTAAACTCACGGTTCTGTTTATACCCACGCTCACTCTCACCAAATCCTTGGACAAAACAGAGCATAATTTCATCAGGATACGACTCCTTCATCTAGAAGGTCATAACTAATATTCGATTAACGTAATCCACTGGCTTAGGGTCACAACAGTCAACGATTCGTTACACCAACTTTAATTTGCTAAGAAAGCGAGTCACCGGACATTTTCAAACACGAAAACAGTACAGACTTCTCTGAATTTCGACTAAAACTTATTTTGTTATGGTGTACGCAACTGGGTTACTAAAACACATTCAACATCGATAACTTTGCAATAAAATGGTAAATCACACGGTCGACACAACGTAATTCGGTATTTAACAAATAAAATTCACAGTTTCACTGTCCTTTTATTAACACGAAATCATTAAGTTCGAAAAATCAAAGGATTTATGTAGGCCGCCGAAAAATATCGGGGTAAACTGACATTTCTTTCACGTTCGGTAACCGCCCGTAAGTCGCGCTGCGTTCGGAAACACAATCTTACACGGCCTCGGCTGTTTGTGAACTGACACCGGTTTGGCCGCCCCCTCTCAGCCTAGCGTCCACGCGGCGACTCACAAAATGTGCGCCGCGTCGCAAACTGGCAATGAATGAAGAATGTGACGTCGTTTTCTATGGCACCTGACAAGTGCCAATTTTTCAGGGCAAGTGTTACGTTGAGTTATTAAATTGGAATTTGGAATTACAGCCCACATGATGATCATTCCGAACCTACTATATAGTTTCCTAAATAGATTTAACCCAGACCTAAATACAATACCTAGGTAATTCACACAATTATTGCTCCAGGATCTTTTATGATGGATGCATTGTGCCATTTTCATAATCATCTTAATTATTAATTCAAGACGATTTAACATTAATTAGGTAGGTATTACACACGAACCGTGGCCGTGGCAAGAAGTTGATGTTATCCTCCCTATTGCCATATTTATACAACCTATTCTATGATGATGAACATAGAATAGATAAAATAATCTTCTGTTTTATTTTGTGGCACCCATGAGGCACGAGCCGTCCCATCACAGGCTATGCTCTTCTTTTCCATGGCTCTAGGTAGTGTTAAACACTAGGTACAGGTTGCTTTGGAATGTGTCGCCCGCGGTATTACATATTGTCAATCAAATAAGCACTTTGTAGTTATCGGTTTAGTTCTCGAATTTCTAGTAATTAACAATGTTGTTAGAAAGCCTCACTTAAATAATTTCTCGGTAGACAGTCATTAGGTACTATGAAAATTAAATGTTATCCTATTGCGTGACGGTTCGTTTGGATCGATAACGGGAAAACAAAGCAAAGTGAGGGATCGTCAGGGTTACCGGGAAGCAAACTCACTTAAAATGTTGAGTGTCGTAAATAGCCACTACTTATTCTCAAGAGTTACTTTTACAAGGTTTACTTTTCAGATTCAGATTCATTTATTTGCCTGAAATATGGTATTTTACAGACTTTATAACACTTATACAATAGTTCTTCATTTTCCGCCTACTAAATTCGGCATGCAAATATTGTGACAATAATAATAATTCTAATTATCAAGTATCTTGACTTGGCTCGCGAGGTTGTCGACATGTGGCATGTGGACTCAGCAATTATTGTGCCGATAGTCGTGACAGCCAATGGAGCCTCGACCAACACCTCTCGGCTCTCGTTGGGCAGCTGTATCAAGGGCTTGATTCAGAAAGCGGTACTTCTGCTGGACAGTGGACAGGGCTCGCATTGTCAGGAGGTTCCTCTCTCTGGACCCCTGACCGCCGGCGCCGGTAGCTTGGACCCTGTTCCCGATACCGGTGAGCTACTATTTTTATATTTTATAATGATTTTTATCTTTTTGTTTAAGTATAAAAATATTGAAAAATGTAATTTATAAGTAATTTGATGAAATAAAGGATAGGTATAATTCTAATTAATTAAGTAGTTAAATAAATTTGTAAAATTATATGGGTGATTAAATTCCAATGTCAAAAAAAAAGTACTAAATCAAGAATTGTCTACATAACAGATTAAAAATGTTAAATAAAAATAATTAAAATACAAAATAAGTGTGTAAATAATAGCTTTCAAAAGACAACCAAAGAAATTAAGTTACAAATTGTCAATAAGTACTAGCTTAAAATAAAAATGTCAAATTAAATTTTATGTCATGCTTTTCTTTTTTTTTCAGGATGGGAAATCATCAAATGACTCCTCCCGCTCTGGGTGGAGCAGAAGGGAGTGTCAGACTCTTACTGACTAAAACACACCCGTGTTCCTTCCTTAGCCCTTTATGTTCCAGGGCAGCGGTAAACCCTTTCGGATGTTCCCGCTACCCTGGCAGGCTTCGGCCCTGTGGGGCCCCGTCACTTTGCTGACATCTCTTTGAGGCGCGCGTGGAACACGAACACGCCGTCCGGCACGGGCCTAGTCCTGATCGGACGGAGAGCTACCCATTACTCTCAGTGGCCGGGAGTCGTCACGCGGCTCCCGACGCCCGGAGCGTCTCCCGCGGCGGCTGAGGCGTGAGGTGCGCAAGGCGCGTTCCCTCGCCCACCCCGCCACCTCCTTCGCTAGCGTGACTGCTTCGCAGAAGGAGGTCACTGCCTCCCACTCCCTCTCACCCCGGACCATGGCTTGAACCATGGCCGGACGCGAGAGGTCGCCGCCGCTGCCAATCGCCTCTACGAGGACACGGCGGTGCTCTGTCCAAGCAGGGCAGACCATGTCATGCTTCTTTACCATTTGTCCTAGAATTCATAAACTCCATAATAGTATAAAAACCATTTTCGATAAGCCATGCTCTGAGATGCTTTTGAAATAAGTTATTTCGCAGTTCTGTAATAACCTTTGGTATATTATTAAATAATAATAATATCCCTGGACATTTCACACAGCGCCATCTAGTCCATACATATATGTCTATTGCCATTCGACTAGTGTTTTTATGTCAGTACGCTGTTCTACATCTTGACATTGCCAATTTTGTGGAATCCCTTGAGATTTTGCCCACTTTATAAACATTGACGCTATCAGCTGGGGATGTTATTTTTACAAATACTCCCATTTCCATGTAAAAGCATCCTTTTTTTTTTGGGAAATCATCAAATGACCCCTCCCGCTGAGCGGAAGGGAGTGTCAGACTTTTACTGACTAAAACCCACCCGTGTTCCTTCAGTTGCCTGTGCCAAGGGCCACGGTAACTCTTTCGAACAACCCGCAGTCCATGTATAAGCATCCTAATGTTAATAATTTATGTTTTTAAAAATAGGTCTGCTGGATTCTAATGGATCTACACCAAACACAGCTCGTAAACACTTTTTTTTTGCACAATACTCGTAGAGCGGCATCACGTCCAACAGTTTTCCTGAGAGTTCTCAGTGCAATGCAAATGCAAAGCTGTTTAGCCTATTACAAAATAGTTTAGTTGGTTTAATATGTTGTTTCCAATTACAATTTTTGTCAATTACTTTCCTAAAAATTTCGTATGGTCAACTTCATCAATTTCATTATCACCTCCAAATAATTTTCATTGCTTCATTTGTCATTTTGTTTTGGAAACATTCACACATAAATTATTTTGTTCAAGCCATTCTATTATAGCTTCTACGGCAGCATTTATTTTATCCTGAAATTGTTCATTTTTATTGTCATTATTTACTATCAATAGGTATTTTTTTTTAATCCCTAAAATGGATTTAATCCATAAAAAAAATCCGTGTTTTTTAACAGACTTCTAAAAAGGAGGAGGTTCTCAATTCGGATGTTTGTATTTTTTTTATTTTTTATGTTTGTTCGCGCATAACTCCGTCGCTTGCTTAAAACGCAAAGTTTTTTTTAACGAGGTGTACGTGTAGGTACCTAAAATGGCTGCAAAAAAGAGTTGAGAGTCAGTAACTTGTCCTATCAGCTAAAGTTGGATAACAATCTTGTAGAATTAATTACAATTCAATCTGTCACACTTTTGATTCATGAATAACCGAGATGATCACGAGATATTACAATTCTCTGTGAAATCGTGCTTCTTGTGGGAAAGCAGAACCACGTAGCGATTATAGCGAACGGCAAATTGCAATAGACAAAGTGTAGAAGTTGCGAGAACGATTTTCAAATCACTACACGATATAACCGACGCAATTTTGCATTTCACTAAAGCTTGGTTACATATTGAAAGCGATGAACAGTCACACAATAACGGCTGTCCAAATACAGAGCGTGATTTGACAACACTATCGATCTCAATCTGAATCATTTGCAAGGATATTTGAAGGATATTGCTGATCCATTGCTTCATATGCTCGAAATATGTGTCTGCTCAACAACGTACCTAAATACCGCAATGAATGTTGTAGAACTGTCAAAATTAAACCCTTTGCTACTTGCTTACTGTTAGTGCGTTACGCAATTACCATGCAGGATTGGTACTGGTGAAAATGACAGATTTACATGATGGCCGTTATAATATGACGGAACCGCTTTCCCTAAAATCCAAAGTTCATGGTACTTGAGTTGTTTTATAAAGATCAATAGCTTGAATTGGTACTATTAAACTGTCTTTATTGATAAAAACTGGCAGTATTTCGGCGCCCCAGACAGTTTGAGGTGAAGTTGTGCGTCAGAGGGTTGAATTTTCGCAATTCGCATTTGAACAAATCTCTAAGGTTAAAGGGCCGTTGTCTGTATAGCCTTGGAAAAACTAGTTCATATAAGTTTTGCTTTTAATCTTCACGTGGGAATCCATGTGATGGGCAATCCTCCAAGCCCCTTAAACTCAAGCTATCAACGACTCAACTCTGAATGCGTCAGGAGACCACTCGAAGGAACATGCATTTATAACGTGCTGGCTTAATGCAAAGCGCTTGAGTTGATAGTAATGGTAGGTAGGTGACTAACGTTGTGCTAACAGTAAAATCCTAGGTAGATTTATAAGGTAAATATTAAAATTGACCATTTAAATCTATGAGGAGGGTAAATAGGTGATGTCTGACTGTATTGAATTTCATAGGTAACATCTTATCTCCTGCTCGGATCACATTTAACAGACAGATAGTTATTTTATTCAAGTGAGCTTGATAAGAAATTTTTCTTTATCGGTTTTTTTTTTTCAACAGTGTGTTATATTTTTGGAATCGTCTCTTCAGGCCCTTTATTTTGACACCCCACATGGACACGGTACTAAAAAAATGTATGCGAGACATTTTTAATTGATGTCTCAAATAACCAACCACACCTATAACGTCCTTTAACCATAAAGCAACCTAGACGAGTCTACAGACGCCTAACTAATTTATTAAAATCCCATCCAGCCGTTAGGATCATAGAAATGTAAAAAATAGTCCTATATCTATAGTTGGGATGCTTCGAATGTATAAAAAATCCCACATACAAATTACCTAACATCTTTTTTTATCTGCCTCACAATTCGTTGTCAATGATTGCATACTTACCGTAGATCGTAGTTATCAAAACGCTCCACTATACCCTGTCCATTAGGTTAACCGTTTTTTGACAGCTGTCTTAGAACGTACAGACGCCAGCACATCAAGCTACTACAATCTGTCAAATCTCTTTAATAGATTTTCAACTTTATCGCTTAATCTTTAAAGTTCAAGGTTGATTGGGAAAATTTGACAGTTTCGGGTAGATTGACCTGCCAGCTGGCGTCTGTGCGTACCTAATAAAATAAATAGGTATATAAACTGCCTAATCTTATTGAATTATTTTATTTATGACTTCTTACAGACATTAAAATACCGTACGTGTATCAGTTTTGATAAAAAAACATATAATTGCTAATCACTAGTTCGATCTGTCAAAAAATCATTTAAGTAGTAACCTAGTGTACGAGTACCTATATGAGAAAATTAAAGTCCTCAGCACGCTTCAAGATTAATCCAATAACTCCTTGTTCTAGTGACTCTAAAATCTACATAAGTCTACATCGTGTTTTATCGATAAGCTATCTCAAATAGAAATAACAGTAAATTACATTGTTATTCTGATCGAGTATAAATAAGAATTGATGGTTTGTTGAATTAAGAACAGGAAAATAAAATAAAGAAAATCATGAAATATTTTTTTGAGGTCGTTCTTCATCGGTACTAAAATGTTACACTACTAATGACTTCAGAAAGTTAATAAAAAAGTTTTAGACATAAAGACAAGAAAGTTTCTGCTATAAAACACGATCGTTTCGTCATGGAATATAACAAGTCCCTGCGGTAGAATGACTGACCATCACTGATAGATAGTTATTTATGTTGTTAGGGAAAACAAACAATTGTACATTAAACAAGATGTTGTACGATCCCTGGTAAATAATGAATACATACCTACTTGTTTTATTAGTTACTAGCTTCTGCCCGCGGCTTCGCCCGCGTGGACGTCGGAAATTATCCCACGGGAACGTGCTAACAGGATAAAATGTATGTGCTTCCCCAGAATGCCATCTATCTCGCGGGCCCTTTGTGGCTAATTACAGTAGAAAACCAATTGTGTCTCATTAGTGGTGATTAAGAGGGTACCTTTATGATATCTTTACCTAAGTACCTACCTAATTAAAAAAAAAAAACTCAATAACAGAAAATTAAATACCTAGTACCTAAATAAACCTATTTCTGATGATAACTAATCTAAACTCAATAAATAAGCAAAATCCCTATTAACTAATATCTATACGAATGACCAGCGACATGGTCGCTGCGAATGACTAATCCTACCTAACAGTATTATAAAATAACCTACGGTCACTACGTACACTATCAAATATACTACCTATACTTTAAAATTAAAATCTATACCTACGACTCATATAAAAATAAACCTAAATAACTCTAAAAACTAAAAGGAATAAAAATGAACTCCACTGCGGGTGACCCAACCTACGACAAACTTAGTATTTGCGGTTGGTACAGTACAGACAGTGGTAATCGGGTATAGGGATCGAACCGCAAAATTAAGTTTGTTTTTTATTGTATATACTTTTCCGGGATAAAAAGTACCCAGTGTGGTGCCCAGGATATTAAAGAATAATTATACCAAGTTTCATCGTAATCGAACCGGTAGTTTTTGCGTGATGCCTGAACAAACAGACAGACAGACAGACAGACCGACAGACAGACAAAAATTTTTTTAATCACATTTTTGGGTTCGGTGTCGGTCTATAACACCCCCTGTAAATTATTTTTTTGATATTTTCAATGTACAGAATTTTCACTTCTACAGATTTATTATAAGTATAGATAGATTTAAGTTTGATAGAATTTCACCACTTTCAAAGAACTGGGGCCCTACTCCGAAGTGCAAAGTGCGAATGTTCGGATCAGACCGACACGTGGCCGAACCGAATATTATTGAAAATTATGAAAAAAATTCGGATCAGCTCAGTTGGGTCGGGACCATAGTCAATATTCGAAAGAGTGTAGGAGTGTAGGATCGGAACCGACCGAACCAAATAGTAACTTCGTAGCAGGAAACGGCCGAACATTCGGCCGATACTACTTCGGAGTAGACCCTCAGAATCGCGTTATGGTGTCGTATAAGCGGCCGGGTTTTATGTGTGTGTAAAAGGGCAGTTACAGTGTGGTCTCACCCAGGCCGCGTTGTCCCACAATGCCGATTTCCGAAAATTAGAAAAAAACCTACTTATTTTGTTACTGATTCGTGTCGAGAATCAGTAGCATAGTTACCTCCTTGAATTTGACGAGGATGCAAAACGACACCTTGTATATTACATCTAATATCATTTGCGGGGCCAAAATGGCCAGAGATCCCACAAGACAGAGAAGAAAAAGGAGGAAAGACCTCCTCCTTTTTCGGCCCAGCAGTGGGACTCAAAAGAAGCAAACAAACAAAAAAATACATCTAAGATTACATTGGACGTGGGTAAATGTACAATCCACAACGTTTCCACAGATTACCTAGGTTAATGATACAATATTCAAGTTAAAACACAAAGAAGAAGACAGGAAATTATGGTGCCCGGCCAAGTTTTCAGAGCCTTTCGGCTGATCAGCTCTCTATTCGAAAATGATATCAGCTAGGGGTGGACGATGCTATCCAAATTTCATTACCTTTACCTATAAGATTAACTTTATTATGATCCGTTTGGATTACCTACATTTCCACAGACATATTTTACGAATTCATGAGAAGAGGACGCGTGGTTACCCGAACGTTAAATTTTTCCAGTTTTGGATCGTTAATAGTTTCCAGCAACTCTAGTATCGTCTGAATAAGTTCTATATAACCTAAATTCTGGCCACATATTTTCTCTCCTGTTTCAGCAACTACTATTCACACTATTGAACACTATCGTGTGATAGAGGTGAGTCTATGTCAAAGGGAGGGTCGGGTTCCTATATTTTTCTCACTTATTTCGCAAAATTCACTTGATCTTTGTTATAAACGTTGCTCGTCATATCACGACGCTTTATTAACAGGACGACAATTCCGTAAGTCGTAAGTGCGACACGAACGAAAACAGGGTAGTCGGTGTAAACGATCAATATAATCCGGTACCTACAGGAATCTCCTAGGATACGAGAAAACCAAACTTTATGACGTAGGCAAACAGGATAGGAACTAATAAGGAAACAATGGCTGTTATCGTTTATGTCATGACGACTGATAATTTTTGTTCCGTAGGTACATACGTGGTGCTGGTGTTTGTGTTATCGATTAAAATGCTTTTAGGAGTTAATTGAGTTTCCTGGTAAAGAATAGGACCAAACTCGAGACCCTGAATGGGTATGCTAAAAGGGGAACAAAAGGCCCGAAACAAATTAGAATCGCAAAGCGTTTCGTACTTCTACGACGACATTCTATTATCGATAACGGTGATGGAAAAGTCAAAATTATATGAGAGTACGAGACTGACCTAAGGTACCGAAACGCCGAATGTCAATCCTGTTGAAAGTCTTTGTACAGTTAACCCTCAGGCTTTTTACGAGCTATTATAGTATCTTTCTCTGCTTTCCTTGACTTTTCCCTCTGACCGTTTCTTGGGAGGTCCAGTTTTACTGGACAGGATAAGGTTTAAATAACAATAATACCAGCCTATTACTGACCTATTGCAAGGCAAAGGCCCCTTCTCACACAGAGAAGGCACGAGCTTAATGGGAAAAGTTTATTTCAGAAATATCTATTAGGTAATACCTAATCATAGTTGTCGCCATATCCCTAGTGGTTTTAACAGAAAACTAGGTACTGTAGGTGACTCGACGTAAAAAGGTAAAAAGGTCTCCATATAGACACAGACTACCATTACTGAATACTTTAAGTAACTACGTAACTACTAGTACTTAATAGGCCGTAAATTAGCAATCCCTACTTAATTACTTATCCGCAAAGTTAGAAAATTAGTAGTAACTAGATGCTAATCTACGGCTACTGCGGACCGGTCTCCTAATGTTTGAGCTGCGGTTTCAAGCAGTACTTATCTATAGTTTCAAACCTGAGAAACGAATCGTTTTCCTACTACCTACTGGTAATTGATGAAAGATTGGTCAGAAATTCTAATTATTGAGAAATCGAAATATCCAAACCAATTCAAATGCTGATTACAGAATACGTCTTCAATTATCCACGTACATACCTATTCAAACTACTAAAACACCGCACTGTACCTACCTAGTAAAAAAGCAAGCCTAATGAAAAACAAAAAAAAAGGCTTGCTTTCTATTTAAGAGAGAGAGAGAGACAGACAGAGAAACACATACGCGCACGCCACACGGCTGACAACTATAGCAAAAAGTGTCGTTCCAATGTTCCAACTTTTGGTCTTAATTTTTTCCGTCTAGCGCCCTTTCGCAACGCGCGTTATGGAACTTCGTTCTAAAAGTCTAATTGCGTAACACACTTTCAATGACAATCTGAATCATTTTGAAGGATATTGCTAATACATTGCTTCATATGTTCGAAAAATGTATGCTCAAAAACGTTAATAACGCAATGAATGTTGTTGAACTGTCAAAATGAAATTCATTGCTACTGTCAGTGTGTTACGTAATTACGCCGCAGGTTTTATTATTATATCTAGGATATAACAATAGCAGCATTCCATACCATATATACGCACTAAGCGCTTCTCGTCATCTTTTCTGATGCGCACAGCTAAGGAGTGGAACCGTCTGCCTGCGTCTGCATTCCCGAGTTCATACAACCCGAATCTCTTCAAGGCGAGAGTGAATAGGCTTCTTCTGGGCAAGCTCGTTCCACCGTAGATCTCATCCCTGCCTCTGGGCTGGATTGAGGTCAAGAGTGAGCCCATTGTCAATAAAAAATAAAAAAAATCCATCTAGTACCTATACACTCGACACGCTAAGAAGATCCAGTATAGGCTGTATAGGTACCTATCCTATCAGAATTTGGTCTATTCTCAAAATTAAAGCCATTAAACTCAAGGAATGGAAAATAAACATGGCGTATGACAAGCAAGAAGTAGGAACTAACTCGGCACGACATTAAAGTCGCATTATGCATATGAACAGCAGCGCTAAACCGCGACATATATTTCTTGCACTGATAACTGCGCGTAGCTGTGTGATTAAGTATAAATACAACTTGCATAACCGCAATGTTATGAATATTTTTAATACGTAAATATGAGTGTAGGAAGGCATTCTTAGTGCCAATACCTTTCATGAAGTCATTCAATCCCGATTATATCCAACAATTATAAAATAAGTAGGTAGTGGCGCCGATTCCCTTTTTCACAAACTAAACTAAATTTAAGTTCAGTTCATCTTTTTCTTTCTATTTCATTAAGAAAAGGACAGAGGATAACATATTAGTTTAGTCCTGTCAAAATAAGATACTCCATTGACAGTTTAGACGTGATTAAAAACATGGCTACCAAAAATACGTCAATTTACGCCAGGCGCCAGTGTTGCCAACTCAATTTTTTAAAGAGAGCTAGATTACCTTCGAAAAAGAGCTAAAATATAGCTAAATTTTTAGAAAAAAAAGAGCTAAAATAAAAGATTGTTTAAAAATCAAAATTTTCATGATATTATATATTATCTTGTTAGATTGATAAGAAAGATTTAAAAAATACGATTATTCGTCGTCAGAACTATCAAAATTGTGTGTCAAATTCACTAATTCTAATCCACTTGTGCTTGGTCCTGAGTTTTCCACATCATAAGTTGCCATGGTACAGACGCCAGCACATCAAGCTACTACAATCTGTCAATTTTCTTAATAGATTTTCAACTTTATCGCTAAAGCAATAAGGTTCAAGGTTGATTGGGAAAATTTGACAGTTTCGGGTAGCTTGACCTGCTGGCGTCTGTACCAATTTTATTTTAGGACTTCTTTTGGCACTTCATAGTTGTGGCAGTATTTTTTGTGTGTATGGCCTACTCGATGACATTTTGCAGGTTGCACTTTGCTATAATTTATTGTAATTCGCACTACAACTACACAAACAATTAACACAGTACTCCACTACGATCGACACCAATTACCAAAATCAAGGAATGAATGATCGAAACTCAGTACTTAAATGAAACGAACGAAATAAAACAATACGGGGATTCCCCGTAGTTCAAGTCATAGACTAAATATGGCTCTATGTATTAATTTACTCGTTGGTCGTCTGCATGAAATTCGGATACACATACACACCTAAAAGTTTGAAAAAAAAAACACCAAAAGCTTTATTTTTCATGTATTCAAATGGAGCTAAAATTAAAGAGCTAGAGAGCTAAAATTGTTTTTTTGGAGCTGATTAATTGAAAATAGAGCTGAATTTAGCTCTAATAGAGCTAAATTGGCAACACTGCCAGGCGCCGACTAATTTGACAGGACTAATCTAATATTTTATCTTCTGTCCTTTTCTTATTGAAATAGAAAGAAAAAGATGCACTGAACTTAAATTTAGTTTAGTTTGTGAACAAGGGAATCGGCGCCATTAACGACCCGCCCCTGCTTCGCACGGTTTTTAAGACTTGACAAGAGATACAGATTTCTATTATATAAATGTGATTTACACATAAACCTTGAAACCGGAATAAATTCTCTAAATGATGGTGAAAACCGCATCAAAATCCGATGCGCAGTTTAGAAGAACAACGCGGTCACACAGACACGAAAAACGACTTTCATTTAAAATATGTAGTTAAGGTTACTGACATCATTAATGACCAAGGTTTCAGCTCCCATACCTACTTCATTAAAATTGCAGGCATTGATATTTCAGTTTTGCCTCTGATGATGTCTACAAGCGGCGGTGACCATCACTTACTAGTCAGTAGGTACTTACTTAAACCAATACAAATTGGCTAACCACATTTAGACCTAAAAGTGTACCTACTATTTATTATCTATGCTCACAGTACGCCGCTCTACCGTCCTACAAGTGGGTACCTAGTATATGATTTCTACGAAGTAAAAATGATTTACGTACATTTGTTTAATTGAACAAAGTATGTTCCAGGAAAACTAATTCTCTTAACTACCATGTATACGTTAATATTTTCAATATTCCTTCCATTAAGAATGTGTAAACAATCCGCGAACATTTTCGCACAATATTTACAGGAGTGCTAACGACTCAAAACAGGATCATACATCAAAGTACTCTGTACCAGGAAGCATGGTCTCCTGTCATGGCTAAATATAGTTACCATGGGGATTATTTACCTTGCGTTTTTATAGCTTGCGAAAAACAAAAACAAGATCATCCACGAAATTTCGCGATCATCGATAATTTTAATCGAGTTATTGACGGAAATTCGGATACCGAGAGATGAAAACAATCGATACCTAATCGAAAGCTCTTCAAAATTCTGTTGTCTGGGAGTTCAATAAACTGCAGATTTGTTGGTTTAATTTGTAAACAAAGTTCGTTATGCTGAGGATATGGGTATTATTCTACGTTGTTAGAAATGAGGAATGAGTCAATGTTTATATCACGAACTGACTAGTGACTAAAACAAAAGTGCTCTTAGGTCATCGCAATTGTCATATCAGAAAGAGGGATTTTTAAACAAATGCAGTCCTTATGTAATCCTTGCTTTACACGTCCCGCGCGGTAATTGCGTAATACACTAATAATTGCGATGCCTCAATTCGACAACATTCATTTTGAACCGACGAAAAAATACGGAGAAGGTTCTCAAGTCGACGCGTATATTTATTTTTGTTTTTTTTTATGTATGACCAGTTGACCATGTATTACTTTTTACAGAGTAGTCCGATTTTGATAATTCTTATTTTTATTGGAAAGGGTATACCCTAAGGTTGGTCCCATATAAATTTGGAAAAAAAATCCAACCCTAGGGGTGGAAAATAGGGGTGATTTATTGTTCACTCACACATTTGAATGCTGAGTTGTGTATAGGGCATGCAAAAACCGGGTTGATTAAGAAAACCGACTTTTTCGGGTTTTCTTGTTTACAAAACCGGTGAAACCGGTTAAATCGGTTTTTTCGGGTTTTTATTCAATTTTTACTAAGAAAATGAGAAATATGTGTGTAAAGAAGTGAAAATGTTGAAGTCTAATCAAAATATGTATTTTTTACAGTTAATTGACTTATTTTTAAAATAATGTACCAGTTTACCACTTACACTAAAATATTTTTTGAAATAGAATAAAGCTTAGCCCTAAGTTTTTGTAGCCAGCATTGTCACTAAAATGCGGTGAAAATAAATTTATGTATCGCCGGTTTCTGATAGACGTCCACTCGTCTAAGGTCAAGGCAAATCTCACTCCATCTGACTTCAAATCCTCTAATTCTTTTACAATTGAATTCCTTAACTCGTTATTTGCTTATATGACAATATTTTTTATACTATTTGGTGAGCTTGGCAATTTCTATCCACTTTTGTTAAAAAGTTTTCTAAGCTCCTCGGAAGAACAAAATGTTTTGAAGGGCAGGCCATCCAGAGCAGCCATCTTTGATACGATATATTCAACAGAATGTAATTTTGTGAAAAAATGTGTAATTTTATGTTTTTTTGGTTTTGAAGGGTCCATTTGTGTATCTTGACTATCTTTGAAAACATATGGGTTTACAGTTTACTGCACTTGTGCTTGGTGTTAGTTCTGCTGTAGGTTTGGCATTTTCTTTTAAGTCTAATGAGTGTTTACTGCGCAAATGGTTTCGTAAGCTTGATGTACAACTGCCTGCCGCATTTAATATCCTATTGCATTCTTTGCATTTGGCAGTGCTTCCGTCCGTGACACGTAAAAAAAATAAAGGATAAAAATTAACGTGGCAAATAGGAACTAACGCCGCGTCGCCGTCTTGTCCACGTTTGTCAGTGATAAAATTTAATATTTTTTTGTCTTATTAAATCAAATAGGAGAAAACCCGTAAAAACCGAAAAATCCGGTTTTGGTATCCAAAAAAACCGGAGTTTCAAATCAGTCGGTTATCCGGTTTTTTCGGTTATCCGGGTATCCGGTTTGCATGCCCTAGTTGTGTATTATTATTATAATCAGTACCACATATGCCTGCCCTTTGGAAAACAATATTAGTAGACTATAGCCATAAAAAAATACAAAATAAAACTTTTTGACAAAAAAATTAAATCGCCGAAAAAACTGAAAACCAAAAAGTAATAAACCTTTTTTATTTAACATTTAACCTTAATAACTAAGTTCTTAAACTAATGTAAGTATAGGTAGGTACCTGCCTAAATAATTTTCAGTCGGCGCGGTTTAAATTTAAGGCAATTTAGTGATCTTTGTTTATTGATTGTTTGGCGCCGAGTTAAAATGTTTTTCATTTTTCAAACGAAGTCGACGACTTTTGCAAACAGTAACAATAGATTACGATCAAAATCCTTCGGGTTGTAAAAGAAAGTGTGTTACCATAGAAATATATCTTATGTGTGTTAATGTGTGTTACACAATTGGGAGCAGGTTTTCACCATAGCATTGACCCATTTTTCCATCGGTTTCCCTACCTAATGCCCCATTAAGCCCAGTGAGTGTAATTATATTATACAGACGCCAGCTGGCAAGCTACCCGAAACTGTCAAATTTTCCTAATCAACCTTGAACCTTATGCTTTAGCGATAAAGTTGAAAATCTATTAAAGAAATTTGACAGATTGTAGTAGCTTGATGTGCTGGCGTCTGTACCAAAGCGACTATTAATAACCATACAGGTTTAGTAATAGCGGCTAACTAAGAGTAGAAAACGTAACATTACGTTCATACAATAACAAGTATCCATTTGCTTTGAAAGTAGATCACATACTTGAATGAAACAATAACGTAACTGTTCTTTTAAACTCGTAAAGGAAGGTAGAACGTCAAATTCTACGAACGTTACTCGATACTCTAAAATTCTTTAAAAGGTAACAAACTGACGCATTTAGGTCAGCCGTAAACCTAATATCTGAGAGACCTGGTTTGTTCAATAAAACTACGTATTACATGGATCGAGTTAAACGTGGAATGGAAAATTAATGTGGACTAACAGCGCCCCGCGGTTTCACCCGCATAAGTTTCGATCGTGTAGAAATATCGGGATAAAAAGTATCCTATGTGTTAATCCTGGTTGTTAACTATATGTGTGCCAAATTTCATCCAAATCCGTTCAGTAGTTTTGGCGTGAAAGAGTAACAAACATCCATCCATTCATCCATCCTCATAAACTTTCGCGTTTATAATATTAGCTAGCAATTTGCTCGGGTATCTTGAACAGCTAGCTACTTTGAAAGCTCTTTCAGTGTGCATTTGCCATTTGATATCTCATTAAATGTTGTTTTGACTTTCAAGCATATTGTTATAGCGATCAATGATGAATTCGTCAAGACTGCTTTTCAGCCTTTATAAAAAAGGCTGAGTGCACACAGCCATGCATATAGCCATAATTATGCGCTCAAAAAATCAGCTTTGTCGCGGAAGCTGTAAGAATGATAAATATCCACGTGCAGAAACAGCAAACGTTGTGATTAAATGTCATGCTTCAGAAGGCTTTGTTATCTAATCCCCCATTTTACTTAAAATACTATTGCACGTGATGTGACGGCGAGTGGATTATAGAACACGGGCAATTACAGTCTAGAGAAATAAAACAGCAGACCTAGTGATGTAACGCAAATTCTACGGCACACATAATCGTAACAAGATTAGATACATTTACGCCATTCAGGAATTAATAACGACGCAGCAGGTGTAGGTGACGTTCAAAATATTTGGCAGGCATGCGAGGGAGTGTCACGACGTCACTCTTGGCAAAAACATATTGGCGACAGTCTGCTTACGTCACTAGATGTTCGGCACTTTCAAAACAAATTTCCTTCGTATCGGATAAACACAAAACGTAGGCTGTTCACCTTGAATTCAGGCAATGCTGTCGGGTAATTCACTGTAAATAACGTATCTACTTAGTTAATTAATTTAATCTTTATTTGTATGGTACAAATCTACTCTTCTAGGGGGCGAGCAACACTTAAAATGGTAATGAGCTTAGTGCATCAGTTCCGCTTGGCGTGGTATTTGGCAGTCTCGTGGTGTTGGTGCGAGCATAGCAATTTGTATGTTAACGATCTTGATAGGAACAATACTAGTTTCTATTAAATATCTTTAACCACATGAGCTGCTCTTAAGACCCAATTTTGCAAGAATCGTAGAAATAACTGACTAAAGAAATATTAAGGTGACTCTTAGCGCAATGTAGATAGATGGAGGTTAGGTCAAGTTCATGACGGAAATATGACCTTACAAGTCATTTTTGAAAAGTGGAAATGCTACATAGAAAAAGAGAGAAATCATGAAACGGAAATACTTGTTTAATCTGTTTAGATGTAAAAGAAACAAGGAGAATATGAAAATGAAGAAGATATGCAATATTTAACAATAGATATCGTACAGGTAATGAAATCTTATCTGAAGAAGATGTTGATATTATTAGCACCATCAATCGATTCTCAGCTTTCAATATAATATCGATTAGTCCATAAAGCCAAGAAACCTCGAAGCAGAACTCAATAAGCTAACTTTGTTGAAGCACTTTCAGTAAGCCGTTCAGAGAGTGTTGTAGGTTAGCAATCATTGCCAAAGTGAATAATATTTAACTGGCAACATCTAACCTTAATGGTCCCTAAGTCACTTAGGGCAAACTTGATTAAAATCAAACATTTCTCAACAGGCCACCCACCCCATATAGATTCATCCTAATTAAAACTAAGTACTTGAATAAATTGCATACGAAAGGTGATATTTCAGTAAATTGACTTGGATTTAATGACCGAAAAGGTCAGGCTGCAGTGTCAATTGGTCAACCATCTCACTGCCGGCTCTTGCGCAAATTGTAGCCCATATTAGCATACATCAACCTTTTACGTAGGTACGATTATTGTGGTATTTGCACCTATCAAGATAAGCTCGTAGCGAGGTCGTAGGTTTTCCTCCATTTTTATGCTATTAACTATAAACGTACTAAGTTGTTTTGTTGGCATTAACAGCATTGGCGTCAAAATTACTTATTTTGAAGGCGACGTAGGTATACATCGTTAACTGAACAGTTCCTATTACCTAAATATACTTACAGCTTCTGTCAAGAAATGATCCCACAGGAACGTGTTACCGGGACATAGAGTAGCCTATGTCTTTCCCCAGGATGCAATTAATGTTTCTCCTTGCCAAGTTTTATCGAAATCCGTTCAGTGGTTTAGTTATGAAAAGGTAACATACAGACAGTCACTTTCGAATTTATAATATTAGTGTAGATTGCTACCCTAAGGTCATGAAAATACCTTGAAGCAGATTTGATCAGTACACGCTGCAAAAGTTAGATGCGTTTTCAGAGTTTCAACGGTAGTTTTTTTATTATTATTATTTATGATCAAGTAACAAAAAAGACTCATTATTTGGCACAAAGTTTCAAAAACAACTCAAACATACAAGATATACAATTAAATTAAATTTAAACTAAAGTACCTTATTCAGAAAAAGATGACATTGGCCAACAATCGCAGTAGACCGGGATAATTGGAAAGAGAGAGGGGCTTTGCCCTGCGGTGGTACAACACAGGCTTATAAAGTTATGATATAGGCTTAGATGATAATAACAAAGTACCTTATTGGAATCAAGTAGCATCACCTTGTCAGGCAATAGTTGTCTGACATTTATGCTGAACTGGGCCTATTTGGCGCAGCCGCACAATACTTTTTGTTGTTTATTGGTTTTTTTTTCGGTTAATGTTGTGCTTAACCTGGGTCAAATAAAACTTATTTTCTTTCTTTCACTTTCAGCATAACAAAGGACACATCGTAAAGCTCATAAAAAGCCAGTTCTACAGTTGTGAATGCACTGTATACCTAGTTCAATCACTTATCGCCGCCATATTAGGTCAAGTGTGTTGTAGCCTTACCCTGAATGGTTATTTTCCGTCAGCGCATTAGCTATTCATGGAAAATTATGGTCCTCCCTAACAAGTTGACAGGTTTGTTCAATAAATTAATATGTTATATAGAAATGTATGTGATCGATATAGCATGGGATTAAATTCGTGAATCTTTGACAGTCGTTACGGGTAGTCAGAAGCCCGAAAGTCTGACAACCAATCTTACCAAGGGGCATCGTATTACCCAGTAACTGGGTTGTGGAGGTCAGATAGGCAGTCGCTCCATGTAAAATACTGGTATTCAGCTATATCCGGTTAGACTGGAAGCCGACCCCAACATAGTTGGGAAATGGTTAGGCAGATGATGACCACGCGGGGAAAACCGCGGGCGAAAGCTACTACTTAGCATAAACATTTCGAAACCAATTCTCTAAATGACGGTGAAAACCGCATTAAAATCCGTTGCGTAGTTTAGTACAATAACGCGATTACACCGACAGTCACGAAAAGCGACTTTAATTTATATGTTGCAGTTATATTTGATGGCCCAGACAAAGCTGGCGGGATGAGCTGGACTCCTTTAGTAAAGATTGCAGGTCCTTGGCAGGTCTGGACAGAGAGAGGTGGAAGGAGAGTAGGGCTTTTGCCCAGCAGTGGGAGTGATCATAATAAAAACTTGAGAGGTGTCAAGGGACACCCGGATGGAACGAAGTATAACTGGCTTGCTTTCTATAAGAGAGAGAGAGAGAGACAGACAGAGAAACACGCGCACGCCGCACGGCTTACAAATAGCAAAAAGTGTCGTTCCAACTTTTGGTCTTAATTTTTTCCGTCTAGCCCCCTTTCGCAACGCGCGCTAAGGAACTTCGTTCCAAAAGTTATAACTATGATAGATATATATTACTGTACACTTTACTGCCGCGATCAGCGTGATTGTAGTAAATATCCTAAGTACAAAATATAACCTGAAAATGGGTAGTTTAAATTCTTATACAATTATAAACTTATCTAACCTTCACGGAAGCAGCGAAGTGGAAACCTTACATAAGAGGAAAGAGCCTCATACATATGTAATACTAATATCATCGGAGCGTCGGAGGAAGCTAGGCACCTCCTCGACCTTCACAATGAATCCCTGGATTTCCTCTTCCTAATAGCGTTTCTTAATCAAATATTGAAAGACTTTGTAAGGACGCAATCTTCCTACGAGAATCTACTCGTATATATACTAATCTCTAGAACTACCAGTCGGATTTGAGAAATCTTTTTACTTTTGATAGCCCAATTCTTGAGGCTATTTATCATCATGCTAGAACCCTTAGGAGCCGAGCAAAAAGAAAGCCGAACCGAGTAATGTCAGAGAGAGCGCTAAGCAAAAACTAAGTAAAGAATATCGCGGAATAGATGCGATGCGACGGGCGGGTCGTATTCGGCTATTTTTTGTTTTAAAATGTTCGTTATAGTCCGAAATAGGTTTTCATGAAAAGAAAGATTAGAAGTTTACTTACTCGAATATTCAAATTTCGGAATAACTTAAGGTCCCTATGGAATTTTTATATTGAACTCCAGACCATATCGAAATTTTGTCAGGACAGCTCGTTTCTTTAAAAAACTAGGCACGCAATACTTTTCTTATACAGGAAATTTAACCTGGTTTCCAGCCAGTAGGTCGTCTTATCGTTAAGTCGTGTTGGAAATAGGACGGGGTTATCCAATAAAACATCGAATGGACATTTACGGTAGAATGATCGTGAGGACAATGCCTGCATTGTGGCTAAAAGGAGCGGCTGTTTTTCCAATAATTATGATAATGCTATTAGTGGCTCTTAATGAATTCTGTTTTCAATGTTGAGGTTTGACTGTACATCATACGTTATTTAATTAGAGGGCACCATTTTTCAAGTCAATATTAATCATCGTTAAAATCAATTGCCCTGAATGTTGTTGAAATGTCAAAAGCCATTGCTACTTATAGTATGTTACGCAACTACCCCTTGTAGATGATGGCTTAGTTCATCATCTGCCTAGCCTTTTCCCAACTATGTTGGGGTCAGCTTCCAGTCTAACCGGATCCAACTGAATTGGATTGTATTTTAAATGGAGCGACTACCTATCTGACCTCCACAACCTAGTAACTGGGTAACACGGTACCCCTAACCAAAACTGGTGGTTTAGACTTTGGGGCTTCAGACTATCCGTAACGATTGTCAAAGATTTACGAATGACAGCCGGGACCAACTGCTCGTGGTTTCCGAAGCACGGCGGGGTTTCGGTATGTTATAGCCTTGCTTAACCTTGAACATCGGAACGTATGGCGTTATTATTTAGCCACGTGCAAAAAACTGACTTTTTTTCACGATTTCAGGGTTGGTCCCCTAGTAAAAGTTGTTCATAATGATGAAGACAATGACCCCTTTTAAGGATTAAAACAATCAAAATTTAACGGTGTGTAGCCCAATATTAATCATCATCAAGACAGATTAAATGGAAAATTATCATAATCAGTTCTTTGAATGTATAGAAAAGAGGGTAATTGTATATATTTATGTTCTGTAATTTGTATGGTGTATGTACAATAAAGAGTATTCTATACTATTCTAAAGAGGTAGCCTCTGACCAGCAACCTAATTGCGTAACACACTATTAATCTCAATCTGAATAATTTTGAAGGATATATTGCTAATCCATTGCTTCATTTGTTTGGAAAATGTGTCTGCTCAACAACGTAAATAACGCAATGAATGTTGTTGAACTGTCAAAATGAAACCCATCGCTACCTACTGATAGTGTGTGACGCAACTACCCCGCAGGCTCCTCCCCTTACAACGTTAAACATAACTGACATAATCCAATTCTGTGACGGAAATCAAATGGCGGGTACATCACAGGGTGCAAAATGTGGAGGAAAACCGGGTAATGTAACTAAGTAGTTCGGAGAACCCTATAGGTATCCAGCACCCTAATGCGTAATACACTTTTAATAAAGAATGATTTTGAAGGATATTGCTAATACATTGCTTCATAAGTTCGATAAATTTGTCTACTCAACAACGTAAAAAACGCAATGAATGTTGTTGAACTATCAAAAGGAAAACCATTGCTACTGATACTTAGTGTGTTGCGTAATTACCCGGTAAAGGCTTAGTTGATACCATTATTTTCTCTTCTAAAGCCAATTAAATAAACACAATTGTACCAGAGGGAGAATTCTCGCAATTTTAAGAAGCGTTCACAGTCTGATCTCTGTCTCAATCTGTCAAAAATTCGTTTAGTTCCCCTACATTTTTGACATGTTTTTGTCATTGATTGTCGCTGAGATTAGATTGCGACTAGATTTTAAAAGTAGAATGCTTCTAAACTTAGACGCGCCTTATTGGTGCTGAAGTTAAATTGATTGGTAATGGAATGTATATATAAACAAATAAATGTGATTAGTCACGGCTCAAATATTTCATCTTGCATTATGGATTCTGACGATTCCGTCTAATTTTAGATACAGTGTGATGACTAGTGAATAATTATCTTATAATTTATCAGATTATGGATTTTGCAGCTAGAAACCCTTAACTATCAAAGTAACAATCGACTTTATCTATACTTATAATAAATCTGTAGAAGTGAAAATTCTGTACATTGAAAATATCAAAAAAATAAATGGCAGGGGGTGTTATTAGACCGACACCGAACCCAAAAATGTGATTAAAAAAATTTTTGTCTGTCTGTCTGTCTGTCGGTCTGTCTGTCTGTCTGTCTGTCTGTCTGTCTGTTTGTTCAGGCATCACGCAAAAACTACCGGTTCGATTACGATGAAACTTGGTATAATTATTCTTTAATATCCTGGGCACCACACTGGGTACTTTTTATCCCGGAAAAGTATATACAATAAAAAACAAACTTAATTTTGCGGTTCGATCCCTAGACCCGGTACTGCAAAAACCGCAAATAATAAGTTTGTCGTAGGTTAAGTCACCCGCAATGGAGTTCATTTTTATTCCTTTTAGTTTTTAGAGTTATTTAGGTTTATTTTTATATAAGTCGTAGGTATAGATTTTAATTGTAAAGTATAGGTAGTATATTTGATAGTGTACGTAGTGACCGTAGGTTATTTTATAATACTGTTAGGTAGGATTAGTCATTCGTATAGATATTAGTTTTTAGGGATTTTGCTTATTTATTGAGTTTAGATTAGTTATCATCAGAAATAGGTTTATTTAGGTAGGTAGGTATTTAATTTTCTTTTTTCATTATATTGAGTTATTTTTTTTTAATTAGGTAGGTACTTTTTTTTTTTTGAGGATGGGAAATCATCAAATGACTCCTCCCGCTCTGGGTGGAGCAGAGGGAGTGTCAGACTCCTACTGACTAAAACCCACCCGTGTTCCTTCCTTAGCCCTTTATGTTCCAGGGCAGCGGTAAACCCTTTCGGATGATCCCGCTACCCTGGCAGGATTAGGTAGGTACTTAGGTAAAGATATCATGTAGGTACCCTCTTAATCACCACTAATAATAATGAGACACAATTGGTTTTCCATTGTAATTAGCCACAAAGGGCCCGCGAGATAGATGACATTCTGGGGAAACACATACATTTTATCCTGTTAGCACGTTCCCGTGGGATAATTTCCGACATCCACGCGGGCGAAGCCGCGGGCAGAAGCTAGTTAAAAATATAAAAATTGCATAAAGCAGACAGAAAGAAGAAAAACGAAGGTTTAACAGCTGAAGAACTGAATAATTTGCCGAATTACCTTTAGTGCATGCAACTAATTTGAATTTACAGTCAATTTTAGTTGAAAGTCAATTTGATAACAATTAATTTCAATCATGTATCATGGTTTAAATAGGTAGGTTTTTAATGATTTTATTTATCTTTAATGTATAGACTATTTTGTATTTTGTGAATGTGAGAACGGCCTTGTAGACTCTAGATTTGTTAACCATTTTCTATTTTGTTAAGTACCTGGTACTGGTTGGCAGACCTACACTGTCCTCCCCCTCAAACCTATTAACACTGTAATTTGAAAACATTGTAAAAGCCTTTTGTTTATTAGAGTAAAGTAGTATACCTATAAGTTAGGTTTTATACCCACGTGTACCTAAAATTGTGAATATTCGTATGCCGCTTTTAGCGGCGGATGTGCCCCTATACACTTATCCATATATACCAACCAACTTTATACCTACCATATCTAACGAATAAATGTCTTTGTCTTTGAAGTTAATTATTTTTAAAAGAGTAATCATGATGTTTCTTGCCAGCTCTTCTCCATAGGAAACGAAAACGGCCAATTGGAACCGTGGACCTAAGACCTACTTCTGACGTTTTATAAATGCCCATGTAGGTTTGTGGCAGTTTGAGTCATTTATGTGGCCTACCCAAATGTCCTTTCTTTGGTATTATTCGTCGAATCGTTGAGCTCATTAAGTTTTGAGTTGAGCTGCACGATTTCTAAAAAATGCGTGCACTGACTCTGGACAGGTCTTCTCAATCTGTGTGGTTCTTTCCTCGAAAGCCCATCTCAGACATCGATCTACATGTTCTTCATATGATATGACCAAGATTATGTCTAGACTTTAAAAGAGACTGTGACCTCTGAGTTTGTTTCGGCCTTTCTTCTCAGACTAGTCAGATAAGAAACGCCGACCTCATTTAGTTAAAAAAAATTAAAATCATTTACCATTTATGTGAAAGAAAATACATATATTGATTTTGAAACTTTATGAAAGAGAGCAGAAAGGAAGGGAAGATAGATGGAAATGTTTTAACTTGGTACCTACGTGCACATGCACAGAGAATGTCTTCATTATGTTTATTTAATCTCCTCTTAGTATTATTTAAACAATTTTCATGTGTTTTTCTCGGAATGTACAGAAAGATAACTAAGCTGATATGAAATGAAAATATTTATTTTAATTATTCAATACAAAACGTAAACTTTGCTTCTGGCACGTACGCGGTACGCAACGTAGTAACTTGTATTTATAAATCTATCTATACTTATAATAAATCTGTAGAGAGGTCAATTCTGTACATGAAATATATTTACAAAATAACTATCAGGGGGTGATTAGGGATCGATACTGATACCAAAAATGCAATCAGTAAAATTTTTGTCTGTCTGTCTGTCTGTCTGTCTGTCTGTCTGTATAACCGTTATAGAAACAAAAACTACTCGACGGATTTTAACGAAACTTGGTACAATTATTTTTCATACTCCTGAGCTGGTTATAGTATACTTTTCATCACGCTACAATCAATAGGAGCAGAGCAGTGAAGGGAAATGTTGGGAAAACGGGAGAAGTTACTCCATTTTTTAAGCTTCCGTCGCGTGTGCAACGTTAATGGTTAAAGCTACACAGAAATCATGTATGACGGAAATGTTCTCCTTAAAATTATATAAAAAATATCCCGCGACAGCATATGTCTATCTTTTATGGTTGACTCACAATAACACGTGTAACTCCCGATAGCTTAGCAGTTCAAAGCTTTCTGATTAGGTATATTTGTCTATTCTTACGTTTATAACACTCTCAGTCATCCCTAATTAAAAAAGTTAACATTATTAACTATTCCATAAAAAAGAATCATAGAAATCGGTATAGAAACACCAAAGTTATACATGAAATACGCTAATAATAAGCCATCGCGCGTGAATACTGAATCACTCTCGACGCGTCTCGCGGCCGAAGGTATAAAAAGGCGGGGCGTCCGAGCGCGAGCGCGAGCTTCATACAATTTTTGCCTGTTGATGCGAATAGACGTTCAGAGCGTTCGACCTTATTGACAGACAATACTTAATTGATATTAACAAACCGTGCTTATCAGCGCGACTTATAGTCTTTGATAATTTATTTTTAGATTTCTTTTGTTGTTATTTTATAAAATAGGTATTAGTTATTTTAGTAGTGTTTAAATATTCGTTCAAATTACAAATTATTAATAGTTTACATTTTTTTTTTAGGTGAAGTAGTAGTAGTTACGCATAGATTTTTAGATACCGATAGGTAAGTTTTGGCTAATTTACGTTTTAGCTTTATTTTCATTTGCCTGCATCAATGCCACCTAAAAAACGATTATCTTTATCTCGAAATTCAAGAGAAGCTAAGAGAATGAGAAATAGGCGTTCTCAAGAATCGGCAGAGGAAAGAGTACATCGGTTAAAGATACGAGAGTTAGTGCCTCAACTTCTCGAGCCAATGAAAGCTCTTCCGAGAGACAGATGCAATTAGCAGCTCACAGAGCGAGACGAGCTACATCACGGGCATCTCAAAGATCTTCTCAACGAGAGCTAAGGCTTACCATTGACCGAGAACAACATGTGTTATCCCGAGAAGCTGAAACTGCTTCACAATGAGAATTGCGGCTCACAGCTGACCGCGAAAGGCATACATTATCTCGCGAGTCTGAAACCTACACTGAGAGGGAATTACGTCTCACAGCTGATCGCGAACTGCATGTACAGACGCCAGCAGGTCAAGCTACCCAAAACTGTCAAATTTTCCCAATCAACCTTAAACCTTAATACTTTAGAGATAAAGTTGAAAATCTATTAAAGAAATTTGACAGTTTGTAGTAGCTTGATGTGCTGGCGTCTGTACTATCCCGTGAGTCCGAAACAGTGATGGGCGTAACTAGTTATTTATGTAATCTAATTAATAATTGAATTACATAATAATTTAATTACAATGAAATTTAATTACATATTATTCAATTACATTGTAATTAGATTACTTTGGATGTGCTATGAAATTAATTACAATGTATTTAATTACGAAATAATTTGATTACAATGTAACTTAATTACATAGTATTTAAGTATATTATAATTATAATTCCTTTGAATATGAAATGTCGCCTGCTTGCATCTCACAGTTGTGTTATAGATACCGCAAGTGCGGCCCCTTCAGTTACTTCTAATCTTTTGTATTGTAAGCACGTAACATTTTCTTAAGATTACCTACAAGTCGTATGTATTTTGGTGATTAGTGTAAAAACTTTTGTGTTACGTACAATGAATGGATGAATGAATGTGATTATAACTAACTAGCTTCTGCCCGCGGCTTCGCCCGCGTGGATGTCGGAAATTATCCCATGGGAACGTGCTAACAGAATAAAATGTATGTGCTTCCCCAGGATGCCATCTATCTCTATGCCAAATCAGAAGTTCAGTGGTTTAGGCGTGAAAATATAACATACAGTTTCAAGTTCAAATCCTGAATTACCCCTTTTTGTCCCGTCAGTGGTAAATTTTCGACAACTTTACATAGGTACTTATTATTAATTATTTTCTGTCAAAAGTATCAATACTGAGTTTCGAGTTACTCAGACCGCGCATTCAATTTCTTCCACACAAACTTAACACCCCTATATCCCCCTTTGAGGGGTAGTTTTGAAAAACTTATAATGATAAACTTTATTACTTACTTAGGCGAGTATTCTTTTATTTATTAACCTAATGAAGAAGATTTTTCATATAAACTGTACCCCGCTTTTCACCCCCACAGGGGTGGAATTTAAAAAAAATCTTTTGGGATGTCATAACTTGACTTAAAGATTATTTATACTAATTTTCGAGTTAATCAAGCCATACAGTAAAATCCTCCCCTGAAAAATTGACTACCGCATTTCAGCCCGTCAGGAGTAGATTTTCAAAAAACCCTGATACACATTATTCTTTACTTTCAATATTAGGTATAAATACTGAGTTTCGAGTAAATCGGACTGCGCGCTAAAATTCTTCCATACAAACTTAGAAACCCCCCAATCCCTTATTAGGGGTAGTTTAGAAGAAAAAAAAACTGACAATCTTCATAATTTATTTAGATAAGTATTCGTGCCAAGTTTCAAGTTTATTAACTCATACACTACACTCACTATATAAGATTTTTCATACAAACGAATTCCCCCCTTTTCACCCTCTTAGGGGTAGAGTTTGGAAAAATCCTTTCTTAGTGGATGCCTACTCCTCACGTAGAACACACCCTCCAAATTTCATGTCTCTAGGACCTGCGGTTTAGGCTGTGCGTTGATCTATCAGTCAGTCAGGACTTTGAATTTTATATATATAGATAAAAGATTTAAAACTAAACAATGATTGGCAGATGATTACATTTTTTTTTTTGTATAGTTAGGTATGTGTTTTTTTTCGTATTTGTCAAAACTGTATTAAATAGGGCATTTTTGTAAGAGGTGTCCCAATACTTATATAAATGTGTAATTACATTTTATCAGATTACTTATGTAATCTATTATAATGTAATTAGATTAACTTGCAATTCAATTACTTTGTATTTAATTACAGTATGTACTCATTGCAATTAGTTACTTAAGTAATCTGTTACAAAGTATTTCAATTACTAATTACAATGTAACTGTAATTTGTAATTATTAATCTAAATACTTTTTGCCCATCACTGGTCCGAAACCTTCACTGAGAGGGAATTACGTCTCACAGCTGATCGCAAACGGCATGTACTACCCAATACATTAACTTAATAACACACAAGTTACACGAGTTACACGCTGACGGAGCCGCGGGCACAGCTATTAACTATAATTAATAATAAGTATGTAAAGTGGTCGAAAATTTACTACTGACGGGACTAAAAGGGGTAATTCAGTTTTTAAGGGGAGGATTTGAACTTGAAACTGTATTTTACATTTTCACGCCTAAACCACTGAACTTCTGATTTGGCATAGAGATAGAGTTAGCACGTTCCCGTGGGATAATTTCCGACATCCACGCGGGCGAAGCCGCTGGCAGAAGCTAGTAATTAATATTATCTATACCTATGAGAGCAGTGGTGGACAAGTGGTAACGGCCGCGACTTAAGAGCTGTAGGTCGTAGGTTCAAACCCAGAGATGCGCTTTACTTTGTGAAAATTATTTCATCACCACTGCTCTCAAAACGGTGAAGGAAAACATCGTGAGAAAACCGGCATGTCCTAGAACCAAAAAATCGAAGACATGTGACATCTACCAACCCGCACTAGGCCCGCGTGGTGGATTACGGCCCACTCTCTCTCACAGAGAGGAGTCCTGTGTCCCAGCACTGGGAACATTATGCCTATACCTTTTAGTAAAAAATATACCTACTATGTAGGTAATTAGGTCCACCATATTAAGTAGTATTTTTACGCATAGTGACTGCCATATGACCTTAATTACAGGGTTCGAAGCTATAAAAATTATTCCAAAGTTAGGCTGATTTACAGACTTTTCCGAATGTTCAATACCGAACGAGGCGATGCTTTGGCGATACCAAAGTTTAGCAGTGAAAATCATTCGACTTAAATGATGATGAACTAAGCTTATGGATAAAAGTGTACATAAAAATACTGGGGCAATTACGATAGTGGGTATATTCCGTTGAATGATAATTTCTACCAAACACAGTGGCATTTTTATATAGCAAAAGCGAAAGGGACGCGGCGGGCGATAAAAAGGCGTCTAATCAATATGTTGTCAATTTAAAAATTCCGCTGCGTTTGATAGAAATCATCATCCAACGGAACATACCCACTATCGTAGATAATTTCCCCAGTAATCTATGATTTTTCGGATTTTCAAAACCCATGCCTTAATGTGTTTTGAAAGTCTGAGACATACTCACATCTGCCGCTTTCATGAATACATCGTGCTGATAGTGATAAACTGTTTAAATCACAAATCAGCGCATTTGTGATAGAGAAAGCATCGTGGTCCCATCGTGACCACAAAAATCGATGACCAACGATTTACATTCTACATCGATGAGCCCACTATGATGAGGTCAGGCTATCAGTTTAACGTACCCAACTGTGAACATTACATAACTGAACGGGTCAAATGTAATAATAGATGTTGATACTTAGATAATCTTTATTCCACGTTTGATACCCTCACTACTGATAACAGGAATGTCAATTTACTTTGTAGTTAACATTGTTTTCTTCACATGATGTCTTTTCGTGATAACAATGTAAGATTTGAGGAAATTGGGGCGGAATGATCAATTAGAAGCTGGCAAGTCAATTTATTGGCAACACTGGAAATTTTGGAGAGTCTTGCCAGAGTTTAAAAGCAATTAAGTTAATTGGGAATTTTGTCTCCTTAAATTCCGACTTTGTTTTAGTTGTTAACCTAGAAGGTTGACGTTTAACTAGAAAATATCGTTTTCGATGTTAATTATAGATAACTTTTATTCTTATTGGAAGCTTTGACGCTAAAAGGTAAGTTACATTAGGTACTTTAGCCAATTGAAAGTAATGAAGGCAAGTTGATTGCTGCTAGCCACGAATATAGCAGATAACCGCGAAACCGTAAAAATTGTGACAAATAATAATAAAATTCAAAATCTTTTAAAATTACGTTACTGGCAGGAATGAAAGATAACATTGAATTTGAATATCGAATAAAAACAAATTAGGGCGAAAACGCGCAATTCTCATGCCGCGTTCAAATTATTTAAAACTATTTATGTGTTCGAAAACTTGGTATTAAAATAGGTAACTAAAGATATTACAATAAAACTTACCGACGTCTCCAAAGTAAATTATCAGGGGAGATACTCCGTTTGCCTTTAAGAAAAGCCTGTCTGAACTGGGCTAGAGGCAAGCTCTCCCGACGCAACGACCATCGTACATTGCGAACACTTTTCTCTGCATTTTTTTCCATTTGCAATACCACATAACACATAAACTTTAGATCACGATTTAACATTTACTTTGAGTCATTTCTTTTTCCGTAATTTCAGCTACAATTAATAGAATTACACGTACAATTGCATTATACGATCTAAAAACGATAACACCTGGTCGGATACTAAATGAATTCTGCGCCCTTATCTTCACGGTTTCTATTTCATATTTACGTTTTAAGATAATGGTGGAAAATGTGTAAATACGTACTGTATTTGTTTAAATTATGTTATGACTGATGTGAGGTGGCTTAAAGTTTTTTTACAGTTCAAATGTTTTTATCGCCAAGCGCGAATTGCGAGAAGTTATTACCGACGCGCGACGTCATGACGTTGGACAATACAAGTTTTGTTTATTATATTTTTAATTTGTTTCCTGAGTCAGCTAGACCTTCAAAGGCAGTGACTTTACATAATACTAGCGTAACTATTTACTGCTAGCTTATTTCCTCGGCTTCACCCGCGTGGAGGTCGGAAATTACTCCCACGGTAACGTATTGCCGGCATAAAAAGTATCCTGGCCCACCCAGGTCATGGTCTACCCGTGTGCCAAATTTCATCGAAATCCGTTCAGCCGATAAGGCGTGAAAGGGCAAACATACAGATAGACAGAGTTTCTTTCGCATTTGTAATATATCGATTTCAAGCCTTGAACCAACCTAGAATAGTTTGTTTAGTCTGTAAACGTAGTTATTGATTAGCAAAGTTGTTGAAACAACTTTCAGTAGAACAACATTCAAAAGTTAAACGAGTGAATAATCTGTTCTAAAACTTTCCACAGACTTCCAACTCAATTTGCTCAAGCGTTAAAAGAAGATCGAAGCTCCAACCTACATAAATCAACTCACTTTTGTGGAATGGCTATAGAAATTTCGTTTTGAATACGAGCGGAAAACTGCCAAACACATTACGGTCAAACCTTTCAGTGTTCGGTATTTATTACAATAGTCATCATCATCATCTGCCTAGACTTTTCCCAACTATGTTGGGGTCGGCTTCCAGTCTAACCGGATGCAGCTGAATACCAGTATTTTACATGGAGCGACTGCCTATCTGACCTCCACAACCCAGTTACTGGGTAATACGATACCCCTTGGTAAGACTGGTTGTCAGACTTTCGGGCTTCTGACTACCCGTAACGACTGTCAAAGATCCACGAATGACAGCCGGGACCAACGGCTTAACGTGCTTTCCGAGGCACGGAGGGGTCTCGGTATGTAAAGATGGTCACCCATCCACAGACTAACCGCGGTAAGCGTAGCTTAACCTGACCGATCGACCTGTGCGGCTGTTATTATTTAGCCACGGGCCCCTCGTATTTATTACAATAGTATAGGCAATAATAAATAATACCAGCCTATTATTGGCCCACTGCAGGGCACAGTCTTCGCATTCATAAAAGGCACGATTGGTCACCACGCTTGCTCAAGACGGTTTGGCGATTTCAGACAAATTTTTCCTCACGATGTTTCCCTTCACCGATGTCCGTAATGGCCAAGAAATAAACCCAGTACGTATATTTTGTTGCTGACTGTCCCAAAAATCTGTTAATTGGTAACTAGGATATCAGACCGGAATGACAAAGTTTATAGTGGATCAGACCGAAATTAAAACATAATAGTAACAAGCATGGGATACGACCAGAATAACTCAGATAAACTCAGAAAGAACATATAAATTGATAACAATATAATAAACGATCCCTATCCATACTAAAGTACTTGTATCATGATAAAGTGGCTGTCAAGGTTGCTGATAGAAACTTGGCATAGCATTTTGTATCCAGTAGAAGAAATTGATTTTCCGTTCGATTGGCTACGAGGGAATAGCCACGAAAGGCATTTGCGTGTTGAGTTCTTGAAATGCATTTGAAACACTTGAAGTCCCGTACGTAGGTACCTAATCGTAGATTTGGCGTTACAACACATCAGGCGATCGACTCTTAGATGACCATAAATGCCTATTTTGTTACCGCTAAAGATATGGACAGAAGAAGAATTTCTATGGTTCCCGCTAACTGTTTTCCTCAACCATCTTGAGATTGCGTGATCGACCAACGAGATGTAACACCCACGTAAAACCTGTCTGTATCGTCCGCATGAAATTTCTTGTTTCCCCGACCCACCCCGTCGCATCGTATCGTATCGCCCGTCCGCACTATAACTTCGATTTTGCTTAGCGTTGTTTCTGCCTTTTTTTTGCTCAGCTCTTAAGGATCATGGCGTGTTAAATAGCCTAAAGCCTTCCTCAAGAAACGGGCTAACAAATGCAAAAGGATTTTTTTTAATCCGACTGGTAATTCCAAAGATTAGCGCGTTCAAACAAACAAACTCTTTAGTTTTTTTATTAGCATAGATATAGAATGGACAATTTTATAAAACCCAATAAAATCGATCTTGATTCGAGTTGAAAAATGTTGTAAGTATCGTAATTTATGACGGAGTTTTTAAAAGATAAAATCCAATTAGCGGAAACGTTAATTGGAAATTATCGGGATTCCCAATCAGCTTCCCATTTTTTATGTTCTACGATTTCCTTGCCGTTGGGGACCAGCGAGGCTCCTTGTTCGAAATTTTCATTGCTTTACGATCTATATGATGAAATCAATGAGAACTGCAGCCATTTTAACTGATGACGTCGGTAGCTACAACAAACTGATCCAAGATCCAAAGGGAACTGGTAAGTATCTAAAAAGTATCTGGTTAAATCTGGTATTATTAATTTGGCTCTAGGACATACACAAATTCCAAAACATGTGACATCCACCAACCCGCACTGTGCCCGCGTGGTGGATTATGGCCCTCTCACAGAGAGGAGGGCTGTGTCCCAGCAGTGGGTACAATGTAGGCTGATTTTGCTTATGCTATCAATTTGGCTGTCCTAATAATGTCCCAACCAGAGCTGATACATGTTATGTGCTATTCAAACTGTTTCCTAAAGGATAAAGCTAGGTATGTACTCACTGCGGGGGGGCCGGTGTGGGGACACGGAGGTGGTGTCCTCTGCGGGGTCGCTCAGCGTCGCTGCCGTCACTCGCCTCCTCTGCACCGACGCTGCTCGACCCGCCCGCCGACCTACACAGAAGAACAGCTTAGCCTTCCTCTTCTTCTTCTCTCTTATCGACGGCATGAACAGTTAAACCAGAAAATGTATGCGCTTCATTAATCTTCGTGTTTCCGAATGAGCACGAACGACACAGAGAAACTCTCCACAGAGGCAATGCTTCTAAGTTTTGTAGTGCCGCGCTTTGTAGTCGGGCACCTATCAATGCGCATTTGCGTTGGTAACCCGAAAAAGAGAACTACATACTTAGTTCTCTTTTTCGCGTTACCAATCGTCATTTGTCACAGAAAAATTTTGAAAAGTTGTTCGGATTTGCATAGAGTTGTTAATCTATAATTTTGTAATCAAGACAATACAAAATAGGCAAGTATGTATGATGCTTGTAACAGCTCTATATTACACCTCATCATCGCGCATTCGTATTTCCGAGGATAGACGATGGCTATGATTTCCGAAGCGCATACTTTTCTTAGGATATCTGTACATAATTATAACGTCTAACAATGACAGGTTGTGTGTGGCATGGTATCTACTCCTGAAAATGATCAACTTTTACAATGGGACCAACCCTGAAATAAAAAAACTTGAGAGGTGTCAAGGGACACCCGGATGGAACGAAGTTCAAAGAGAGAGAGAGAGACAGAGAAACACGCGCACGCCGCACGGCTTACAACGACCTATAGCAAAAAGTGTCGTTCCAACTTTTGGTCTTAATTTATTCCGTCTAGCCTCCTTTCGCAACGTGCCATAAGGAACTTCGTTCCAAAAAAAGAACAGCTGTTCCATATCAAATGTGCAACTCGTAACTGGCTTAGTTTTGGATATTCCAGAATTGATTCCATAACGGAAATATAATGTCATTTATTCATATAACAACACATAACCCCCGAAGGGTTAAGCAGAGATCTACCTATAGTAACGTAGCGTAGTACGAGTAGTTCATATTGTTCATAATCATAAGTAAGTATCATGCCATCACTGCTTATAAATAAAATTGTACACTGTTTATTGGTAGACATTATAAGAACAGCACCCTAATTGCGTACCACGGTATTAATCTCAATCTGAATCATTTTGAAGAATATTGCTAATCCATTGCTTCATATGATCGAAAAATGCGTCTGCTCATCAACGTAAATAACGCAATGAATTTTGTTGAACTGTCAAAATGAATCCCATTGCTACTGATAGTGTGTTACACTATTACTCCGCAGCTTATGACGTGATAAAATAGTAGGCAGTCAGCAGAGTAGAGGTAGCGGGCTGACTGATTCTGACGTGCCATTTAAATATCGCCATATAGGCAGTCAGCAGAGTAGAGGTAGCGGGCTGACTGATTATGACGTGCCATTTAAATATCGCCATGTAGGCAGTCAGCAGAGTAGAAGTAGCGGGCTGACTGATTCTGACGTGCCATTTAAATATCGCCATATAGGCAGTCAGCAGAGTAGAGGTAGCGGGCTGACTGATTATGACGTGCCATTTAAATATCGCCATGTAGGCAGTCAGCAGAGTAGAAGTAGCGGGCTGACTGATTCTGACGTGCCATTTAAATATCGCCATATAGGCAGTCAGCAGAGTAGAGGTAGCGGGCTGACTGATTATGACGTGCCATTTAAATATCGCCATGTAGGCAGTCAGCAGAGTAGAGGTAGCGGGCTGACTGATTATGACGTGCCATTTAAATATCGCCATGTAGGCAGTCAGCAGAGTAGAGGTAGCGGGCTGACTAATTATGACGATATACAGGGTGGCAGGGACATTGACGCGCAACCTGAAGGCCAATTCTCGTAATTTAAAACGTTCAAAATCTAGTCGCAGTCTCATCTCAACGACAAACAAATGTCAAAAAATTGTCATAATGTTGGGAAATTTGAGGTTTTTTGACAGATTGAGATTGAGAATAGACTGTGAACGTTCTTATAAATACGAGAATTTGCCCTTGACTGTGAACGTTTTTAAAATTACGAGAATTGCCCCTCTGTTAACATGGATTCAGTACATGATTCTGGACCCTGCGTTGAAACTTTAAGTTAGTCATTAAAAAAAAATACTGTTCCATAAATTTTGACCACGTAGGTATTGCAGTTTTCTATGATACAGCTGATTTTTAGGATTCCGTACCTCAAAAAGAAAAACGGGACCCTTATAAGATCACTTCGTTATTCGTCTGTCTGTCAAGACCCTTTTTGTCAGGAACGCGTGGAGTTATCAAGTTGAAATTAATATCAAATACTCAGGGCTGCAATCCCTTGAAGCAGAGAAAAAATCAAACTTCTAAGTCAACGCGGTTGCGCGTCAATGCTCTTTGCCACGCTGTATAACAGAATATCTCAAGCCGTGGTGGAAATATTAGCAAGTCAGCAAGATGGTGGCAGCAGGGCTGACTGATTATAATATGCCATTTAAATATAGCCATTCGAGGCTATTAAATGGATAGTGATGATCACAAGTGGTTTTGAAGGAGAATCCTTAGCTGTTGAATAGCCTTGTCGTTCAAAGAGGCGAGATGAAAATGTTGGTTCGGGTGTTTATTTACAAATCTGTGATCGATGACTACTTCCAACTTTATACGGGGTCAAATTAAATTAGCTAGCAAAACTCCGCAGACGTGATAAACACGATAAAACGAAAGATTTGATGTTTTGTTTTCTGGGGTCAATTAGGTACCACTGTGTAGTTACTTGAAGTAGTTGAGAAAATCTGTTTTTTATTTTTTATTTTATCGTGTTTAGATATCGAGTTCCATCACGTCTATGAAGTTTACACAGACAAAAAAAACTGATTTAAAAACTGATATTTCAAGTACCTAACTACAGTGGTTGACCCCAAAAAAAAAACATTTTTTTTCTTTTTTCGTATTTAGATATCGATACCCATCATGTCTGCGAAGTTTCACTAGCTAATTTAAATTGACCCAGTAACCTTAATAATTTTTATGGAGGGCAACTGGGACATGTAGGTCGTTTTAAGCTAGTAGTATCCATAAAATAGGATTATATATGAAGATACTATTCTTATTTCATTATTGAAAACTTGCGCTTCGAGCTCTCGGAATTTTCTGGATTATTGTAACATTTTTATTGAATTCTCAATGGCGCCGATTCCCTTGTTCCCGAACTAAAATAAAGTTAAGTTCAGTGCATCTTTTTCTTTTTAATTAATTAAGAAAAGGACAGAAGATAAATATGAGTGTAGTCCTGTCAAATTAAGATATTCCATAGACAGTTTTGACGTGATTAAAAACATGGCTACTAAAAATACGTGAATCTACGTCAGGCGCTGACTAATTTGACAGGACTAAACTAATATTTATCTTCAATACTTTTGTATATCTTATTTTACAAACATTACATCATTTTCCGCGCTTTTCTATCCATAACTCGAAATATAATTTTGTTGGATAACGGCATTATACTTAGCTTGTGGACGGCAGTGGGTTCGAACTTACGATCTACAATTCGTAAGTTAGGGACGTTACCACACTGGGTCATCTTTTTTTTAGTAATTGACGAAAAATTTCAAGGCGTGTACACACGGCTACACATCAAGCTATGCAAAACCAGTATTAGCTGACCGTTCATTGTGAGAAAATATCATACAAAGTGAGGACAAGACAAACTGGTTTTGTATAGCTTGACGTGTAGCCGTGTGTACCTACTGAATCCATGGTAACGGGGTTGCGTGTTAATACCCCTGCCACTCTGTACCTCCCAAGTAACAAAAGGTTCTATAACCAAGGCGTTTTATCACCAAAGAGTTATATAGTAGGCCTTTAGCTCTTAGAACGCTTACAGGACCATACAAAAGAATCTTTAAAGTGTTGCACTGTAATAGAAATGAGAAAAACGATTTTGGTACTATTTAGTACTATAGACAACCTTACTGACACTTTTATGTATCTATTTTGCTCTAATAATGTGTCAAAATAATTTTTACAGTACTAGGATTGTATACTTATTACATACATACATTAATTCGAAACAGATAGAGGACAGTCTGATGCCAAAAGCTTTATCAAAACACAAGAAGCAACAGAAATATAAATACATTATAGATAATAGTCTCAGATTGGATCAAACAAACAAAAATAATGGCCCGAAGGAAAATATCACATTGATTGCCCAAACAAACAGAAACAATAATTTATGGCTAATAATTATTTGTTTATTTCGACGATAGCATCTGAATACACTGAGCAGTGGTGGCCCAGTGGTAACAGCCGCGACTTACGAGTTGTAGGTCGTAGGTTCGAACCCAGACAGGCGCTTTACTTTGTGTAAATTATTTCATCACCACTGCACTCTAAACGGTGAAGGAAAGCATCGGGAGGAAACCGGCATGTCCTAGAACCAAAAAATTCGAGGACATCTACCAACCCGCACTGGGCCCGCGTGGTGGATTAAGAGGCCCACTCCCTCTCACAGAGATTCACCAAATAAGCATAATTTCAATTTTTTTTTTAAATTGTATTTTTTTTTTTTTTTGTTAGTTAGCTATAGAGTTTTTGTCTATTTTTTTTTTGTCTATATATATAATAAAGAGTATTCTATTCTATTCTTCTCCATATACGAAACTATCTTTTAGAAAGGGCCACCAGAATTACTTATATTTTCTTTGTAAATTTTGACATTCTTCGAAAGTAATTTTTATATGCCTAATTTATAAAAACAAAGTAAATAATTTCAGTCGATCAAACACTGATTTATTTCCGTCATTATTCATCAGTTAAGAATCAAATCTAAAAAAAAAATTAAATGTGTAGGCAACTATAGGGTTTCTTAGATATTCTTCTCCATACCTAACTACCTTTTAGAAGGCGCAACCAGTACCCTAATTGCGTAACACACTATTCAGCACAATCTGAATAATTTTGAAGGATATTGCTAATCCATTGCTTTATATGTTCGAAAAATTTGTCTGCTCAACAATGTAAGAAACGCAATGAATGTTGTTGAACTGTCAAAGTGAAAGACGTGGCATTAATTTTGACAGTCAACACCATTCGTAGCAATGGCTAATGATAGTGTGTAACGTAACTACCCCGCAGAATCAATTCTATTGTCTTGTAAATTTTGACATTCAAAAGGCAAAGTCAAATCATTTTTATGTGCCTAACTGAAATAAATGATTAGAATTTGACATAAACCCATGTTGAAAATAATACGTGGTCTATCAGCGATCAAGACTTAAAGACAGACTAAAAGGTGGCTGTCAAGTGGAACATTCTAGCAAACATCTAACAAAGTAGGAAAAGACGCAAGTTGTAAGGAGACAAGTGGGTCGCTCTACTTGCGAGACGGAACACAAAAGACACGATGTGAGCATCAACATACAGACAAACATACATGTATGTATACGATATAGAAGATGAGATACATAACCATAAATAAGAAGAAATGGACTTACGTTTCCAATTCAGATACACTTATTGGCATTTTTTACTTTTTTTAGGGTAGGTATCTATGCAATTAGCTCGCATAGGTACCTACACGATTTTTCCATCGCCAGATAACTTTTATTCGAGGAATAGAGATTTTGACAATTATTTCATACAAAAACTGTCACACGTCAATTTTATTCCTCGAATAAAATTATCTGGCGATGGAAATATCAGCCCTAAATGGAGTTTTGTCACTACGAAGTAAGCCCAAATGTAAGTACGTTAAATAGAGATTTATCACAACGAAATTAGTCCGAAAACAGTAAAAAAAAGATTTGAATACTACTTATAGGTATAGAATTAGCTCGACTGCTCGAATACACTAAAATATCATTTTAATACTATGGAATTAGCTCGAATACACTAAAATAACATTTTAATACGATGGAATTAGCCCGAAAACACTAAACGCTTGCCACACATGTTTATCCTGTGGCTTCATGGAAAATACTGAAATTCAGGAAATGGTTAAACCTGGAAGCTTACCCCAAAAAAGTTAGGGGAAACAATGGTTTATTAAGATCTAATGCGTAATTGCATATATAGGTATTATATATAACGTACTAAATTACTAATTAAATTAATGGCCAATTACGCAAATGGTTTTCCGTAAAACAATCGCATAATTGTAGGTTTAATCTTTGTTTTCACAAAGTAACTGAAGATAACGCATATTTTTCGTTTGAAATTACAAAATTAATGATGAAAACGAAACTTAGATTAAGCTATATAATACACTTCAGATGCTAAAGGGAGATTCTATCATCAAAGTGTACATACATGAAAAAAAACCGTTGTGCTGAAGGTAAAAGAAGCTGTTGATTGATTAAGTAGTTATCAGGATCAGTTTCAAAACCTTATCATCTATCGGCTCAAACCAACATTATTAAAAGCGTGCTAGATAATAGTAAGACAAAGTACTTATGTAAGTAGGTTAGTGCAGCTAAAGACAAAGGGAACAAGGAGCAGATTTACAGTTCATTTTTCTTTACATGTCATATCTGGTAAACAATGTATACAAATCACGAATTTTTCGCATAAATAACACGCTTAAAGTCATGTTTGAATGTCATGATATTTTTATCAAACACATAATGATATGAATATGAAGCCCGAAAGTCTGACAACCAGTCTTACTAAGGGTATATTCATTAACTGTGTTGTAGAGGTTAGGTAGGCACTCGCTCCATGTAAAATACTGGTATTCAGCTGCATCCGGTTATACTGGAAGCCGACCCCAACATAAATGAGAATAGGCTAGGTAGATGCTGATGTTGCATAAAGTTTAAGAAATAGATAATACAGCACTATTATTATAATCTTATTATCCAACTTCACAACATTACTGGGAAAAGGCTAGGCAGATGATGACATGGTATGAATTCCGAAGTTGGTATATATTTACTTCGTGCATAAAAACTGCTTCGAATGATCCAGTCGAAGAAATCTAACGCCATATTGTTTACCAAATGGGACAAGTAAAGCAGAACATACTATATAGCGTAACTACTCTCTATCTAAATACACAATAAGGCATGCACATGCATTTACTCAGTACCTTCGCATTATAAGCTCTCAAAAAGCCGCAAGCAGGCACTAAGTCTTGGTTATATGGTAAGGGATATACTTGTCACACGCCATGCCGAAACCTAGAAATAATAAGGGCATGAATGGCGGAATAGGCTGGCTGCAGACAATGATAGTTCTGACCAGCGCCCTAACTGCGTAACACACGATCAATCACAAGCCGACAGATTTTGAAGGAAATTCTTAATCCATGGATTTAAAGCCGCGTTTTCACTAGGGGACATTTGTTCCGCGACTCTGTCGCTCGACACGAAATTCACGTGTCCCGCGCGATGTCGCCCGACGTCGCTTGAGACATTTACGGGTTGCGCAACTAGTCGCTAGTCGATGCTCTGCGAGCGTCGACACGCGCGAACTTCATGTCCCTCGACAGTCGCAGGACAGGCTTTGAGTAGTGAGAACAAGTGTCACTTTGTGTTTTGAAAATGGCAGTAGTGTGGTCCAACGAGAATACATTGACCCTCCTCGGGCGACATACTGATCACGACTGGCCAATGTGAACAAGTCATATGTCGCGGGACATTGTCCCACAACTTTTGCTGAGACAACTACGTGAATGTCGAGCGATAAGTATCTGCGACATGTCGCCTAGTGAAAATGCGGCTTAAATGTTTGAGAAAGTCGTCTGGTCGACAACGTAAATGACTCAATGTGTGTTGTTTAATTGTCAAAATAAATGGCATTGTCATTGTAAGTAAGTTACGCATTTACCGCGCAAGCCAGTAGGGTAGGGAAGTGTTTTTGTTTCAAGAAAATCAGTTGGAAAACTTATTCACCCCTTTCACTTTAATTATGGCCAACTATTTTAAATTCTGATTGTCTGTTGATAGTTTTTATAAGGTTGTTGGTATAACGGGTGTAAAACGACAGTTAACGAAGCCGAGAGTCACCTGTACAAGTACTCCCCGTTATTGTAATCTAAAAATGTTTTTTGTAAAGCAGTGCGATTCTGTAACCATCTCACCGTGAAAACTTAGGTGAAGTGAGCGTTTGACACTATTGACAGCTCACTTCACCTAACTTTTCACGGTGAGATTTTTACAGAATCGATCGGCTGGACCATACTTTACGGAGATATTGAAATACCAACTTTTACAGACGTTTTTTAAGGAAAACAAGTTGTTAAACCACCCACAACTTTAACTACCCATACGACCCCTGTACCGTTGCATGCACCCTTAAGCACATTATTTTGCGTGTTACATTGCGCACTACCGCAAACCACAAATTCTCACGCCAAAAATATAAGTCGCTTCCCTTGACGGCTATGTAATGTGTATTTTGACACCCTGTGTGTTCTATGAATGATCAATGATCACCTGCCATGTCATCTTTCCACTACCCCTGGTAGACTGGTAGAGAAGGTAGTGCCACTGTCAACTGCGATAGTAAGGTATTAATTCCGCATAAATTTGCTCCTTTTATGTTGCATTGAACAGCCGCACAGGTCGATTGATCAGGTTAAGCTACACTTGCTTGCTGCGGTTGGTCTGTGGATGGGTGACCATCTTTACATACCTTGACCCCTCCGTGCCTCGGAAAGCACGTTAACCGTTGGTCCTGGCTGCCGTTCGTGGATCTTTGACAGTCGTTACAGGTCGCCAGAAGCCCGAAAGTCTGACAACCAATCTTACCAATGGGTATCGTATTATCAACTTATCAAGTAACTGGGTTGTGGAGGTCAGATAAGCAGTCACTCCATGTAAAATACTGGTATTCAGCTGCTTCCGGTTAGACTGGAAGCCGACCCCAACATAAATGAGAATAGGCTAGGTAGATGCTGATGTTGCATAAAGTTTAAGAAATAGATAATACAGCACTATTATTATAATCTTATTATCCAACTTCACACAACCTTTTAAAGTCATTATCCCCTATAGATCCACGATACCCAGCCAGTGTTTTTTTACCTATAGGAAGACCGTGATTGATTGCCCGCGTGTTTACGAGCTATCGATGTTCCCTTCAAGTTATCCATAAGTAATAGACTACTATCAGTAGGTGAAACCAATCGATTTTTTATGAAGTCCAGTTTTAGGAACGGTATATTGGTCAGATTTTTATCATACACTAGCTTCTGCCAGCACTTCTTCCGCGTTAATATACCAAGGAGGAGTTCTATCACAAGGGCCAATGGGGCAGGATTTACCAATCGCCTATGCTAATAGGACGTTAAATAAGGCCCAATAAAACTATTCAACCACTGAAAGAAAACTCCTAGCAGTCATATGATGTCTTAAACATTTTTGTCCTGGTCGTACATTTAATATGATCACAGATCATCAACCATTAACAGACCTATTCAATTCAATTCCAAAGCACCTGCATCTAATCTCACTTCACCTTGGGTGACTGGTAGAGAATGCCTAAGAAGGCATTACGTCCGCCTTTGTACATTTTGGCGCGAAAAGTTTAAATAAATAAATTCATTCTATGACACTCGGCAATACTGTAGCTTCCCGTTAGTGAAAGAATTTTCGGAATCGGATCAGCAGTTCCGAAGATTACCCTCTATATACCAACTCACTTATAAAGACTAATAATTATAAAGTAAGTACCTACAGATACTTATGTTAAATCTGCAGCCAGCCTAAAGCTTCTATTAAATACATACATAATATAAATTATAACAAGATTTTAACCTACTACGGTGTCAATTAGATACAAATACTGAATTACAAGATGCCTTTATGAATCATAATTAATTACTGCATTTAATCAATTTATCCAAGTCAGCGACTTACCTCAAGTTGTTTTGCAGAATTTAGTACGAAGTCTGACTATATACTATTGCTAGGTAAATACATAAACAATGAGAATTGCACTTAATAATTTTTTTCTAATATATTAATTTATGCCTTGCAGGTTACTTGAGGGAAATCACTTTCCTGGTTATATAACAAAATAATTTAGGTAGGTACTTTATGAATCCTTTATTTAAACATTTTTAAACGGAAAACTTTAACAACATACCTACACAAAATAAAAGTTGTTTTTCTATAGTTAGTTTTGTTTGACCTCGGAATTTTCCAGACAAGGAAGTGCTGGAGCCAAGTTCGAAACTAATTTTAAATAAAATCTATTCAATAACAACTTACCGAAATATTCTCTTCAGCCGACTAATGACTTGGTATTTTATATACACGTTTCTCACACAATACTATGCTATGGGCACACTTGCGTACATTTGTACATAGTTCAAATCACTTTTGGTTCGAATAAGCCGATTCCATTATGCTGATTAATTTTACCGTACAAGATACCTGTGGCGTGTTAATGAAAATTTATTAATGATTAACTTAATGCTTTCATTTTATAAAAACTTTGCCTTCGTAACAATTTTTTCTTTAAGTCCAGCGGGGCGGGGGTTGGCGTAACAAAAATAGCAATCGATCGCAATGCTTTTCATTTTGACATCCGTTGCTTCATAGGTTGAAACGCGTCTGATCAACAACGTAAATAACGAACGCAATGAACGTAACTGAACTGTCAAAATGAAAGGCATTGTGATCAATTAGCATTTTATGTGTGTTACGCAGTTATCACGGAGATGTAAATTGTTCATTAATTAACTGATAATGCCTAAACTAAGTTTTATTTTGAGGAATATGAGTGTAGCACATCTGTTTTAAGATAAACGTTATTAATTAAAATCTCTGTTATCAAAAATACTTTAGTTCCAGAATTAGTAGACACGTTGTTATTATTGGCAAGTAAAAATAACCCATCAGTAATTAAATGTCACTCAACGAGCAAAAACTTGCCAATTTTTTGCGAGTTTGTTGACGTAACTTCCTTTTATGTTTCGTTTTTGTAGTTTATTTCAATGATTTTAAATATAACTGTTTGCTTTAGTCATGAGTAACGTAATGGTAACTTAACACTGTTCCATCATCATAGGTAATACGAAACCTATGACTTAATAGGAACAATTAAAAACATTAACATCAATTGCAACTTTGCGGAAATTCTCATGGAATTATTTTCCGTTAGTAATTCCTATGAATATGAACTGTTTGTAATTCAATATTAAATGAAATATAAAGTATTCATTTTGTGAACTAGATACCAGAAGACGAACATATAAAGTTACTGTTAGAGAGCCAGAGATGACTTACAATTTCATTGGATTACATGCAATGACACGATGCATTCAATTTAAAATTTTATTTCAATATTCACGGGTCTCGCGCGAGCTCGATCGAAAATTAATAAACTTTAGGTGTTCGAACTTGGTGCTGTGTCATTTATGATTATATTTGTTTAAATATTGATCATTATGCTTTATTAGAAATATAAATTTATTAAATTTTTCCTCGTATTAAGTGGGTGCTCAGCTTTTAACTTAGCAAATTATATATTGTATTTTTACATACTTAACTCATTTTTAAACTGAAAGTTTATTTTTTATGACAAAAGATTATTTACTTCACGTTTATCCCCTAGTTCTATAATACATCAAGTCTTGTCTGTGGGATATTAATTTAATATCGTTGTGTAATGAGAAGAGTACGGAAGTTATTATGACCAATACAAATCTAAACAATGTTGATTACATTACTTGATAATTTGTTACAGTAAAAAATAACTAAGATTATGTAAAGAATCTCTGATATTCCTTATGTATACTATATACATATTTTATATACTGGAAATATTAGTCGCTATGAGGAAATATAAAAGTAAATAATGTGATGTCGCATTTACGCCTGGTATTATTTATTTACTTACATGAAAATGTAGAATTATTTATTACGTGAATAAATAACAATGCAAATTACCATTTGTGACCAATGCTTAATATCTTTCAATAGGTAAGTACACTTTGTTATTCTTAAGCAGCAATAATAAGGTAAACGTTGCACGTGGATCGTGAAAATCAGGGCAAACCCTCTTTTATTTTAAGACGTTCTCTACAGTTAATTTGCCAAGGATGACCAGTTAATTAGGTACAGAAAATGGGCCTACGTTTTCACATTTATTTTCATAGAAATGCATCTAATTTCAAACCAGATTTTTTAAATCCTGAAATCATATCGCCAAAGCTTTTGAATACGTAACAAAGTGAAAATAATAAACGCCTGTAACCGATAAATTAACGCACTTTAACCAGACGCATCCAATTACAGATTTTAAAGGAAATTTTACAATTTACAATATCACCACATGGAATCACTAAAACACTCGTTATTTTGTTTTTAAAACCACTGTTTTCTGTAATAACACGGCGGGCATCACTGATATTATGTTAATATTACGTATTTTGTACAGACTACACAAAACAGCCAGTGCAAACTGTCCATCCACTCCATACCACAAGCTGTCATCTGAGGTTTCCCCCTATTCAAGCGAACCCCACCCTTAAAACAACCCCTTTAAAGTTTAACTTAGCATGTTGGAATACCGGTCCTAGGGAAACATGCGCAGTGGTGCATTGCGCACAATATTGATTGCAATCATATGTATGATGGAAAATATGGCGGAAAATTTGATTTCGTTTTGGTTTTTATTGTCATTTTACATGGACATAACTTTAAGGGTATGGCCGTGTATAGGGAGAATCCGGAAATAATCAAATTAACTACAACGTTTAAGTTAACGACGCATCTATTGAACGCGTTCTTAACATAATTTTAGCCGAAATATTATTGTATGTAGTAAATAAATGGAAGGTTTTTAATTGTAAAAAGTATAAACATGTTAAAAATTCCTACTGTAAATACCGATGACTATGTAAAGTAATTATTTATTTTTAGTTTCCTTTGAACGTCGGCTTCTAAAAGAAAAATATAAAGCAGTTTTTCCTGCTGACGAGTTTGCCGTGGAAAAATGTTACGAGAGAATTTTACGTTCTAATAATTTTCTGGTTTTATTTGAAAGTTTATGTTTGATAGTGTTTTGTTTATTTTCCCTGAACTAACCAGTTACTATAAGTGCTTTTTTAGGGCTGATTTTTCACTCGACAGATAATTTTAGTTCGTAGAATAAAATTTACGCCTGACAGTTTTGTATGGAAGAACTGTCAAAAATTCAAAATTATTCCTCCGATAAAATTTCCTGGCAATGCAAAAATCAGCCCTTAGTCAAGAAAAACTACAAAAAATATTTATTATTACATATTTGAGGGCATAATGCACTGGTGTCGCAGACAGAAGTCAATATTCCGAATATTTCAGGTTTCAGCCATTCGTTTCATTCATAATAATTATCTTTTTTTAGATTAAGTAGGTACTATCTTTATTCCCATTATAAAAATAAATAGTCTTACATACCTACCTAACTAATCTATAAAATGCAAAATGATTTGATTTTATTTACTTAATACATTTTTGATACCTACCTAAGTAGCTACAACTAACCGTATTGGTTAATTGTTGATTACTGATAAGTAGGCATAAAGCTCGAAAGATAATTTTCAAGTGAGTTCTTACAAGTTTACCGACGACGCTACGATTAGCTAATAGGTACGTTCTTGTAATTACGTAGGCACTAATTGATATTATCAATCAACATAATTATTTTATTGTATTCATTTTTATCGTAGAGTGCTATTTATCTCCACGTGTAACAATTTGTTATAAGGGGGTACCTACGTACGTAGGTATATCGTGCGTGACGTAACGTACCTATGCACATTAAGTAAATGATAAATTAAAAGTATACAGGATACAATCCTACTTCCTACTAATATTATAAACGTGAAAGTTTGTATGGATGATGGCTGGATGGATGGATGGATGTATGTTACTCTTTCACGCAAAAACTACTGAACGGATTTGAATGATATTTGGCACACAGATGGTTCATAACTAGGATTAACTTATAGGATACTTTTTATCCCGATATTCCCATGGGATCGAAACTTATGCGGGTGAAACCGTGGGGCGCAGCTAGTTAATTTCTAAGGATGTACGTAGGACTTTACATATGGTTACCTATTACCAAGGAACCAAGAAAAAAGTTATAAAATATTGTATTTTGAAGTTTCAGGAAGGTCTGTCCGTCTGTTTGTTCCAGGTAATCTCCAAAACGGCTGAACCGATTTTGATGAAATTTGGTATGGGGATACTTTGAACCCTGGGGAAGGACATAGATACATATTCTTTATCGACATACCACGCGGGCGAAGCCGCGGGTGGAAGCTAGTTTATAAAATAACCAGTCAGTAGGTTGTTAACGGGGAGTGCCCAGTGTACCAGGACTATAGATTAGACAGATACAGGAAAATTTGTCAACCAATGCGCAAACCGTCTAGCGTAGAAATTTTTCGTAGGTTATCTAAAAAAATCGGCTATTTCATAGAAAACTGAAATACCATCGCGGTCAAAATGTATGAACAACTAATATTTTATTTATTACCGACGAAAACCTTTTCCGCCAGGGGTTCTAAAATCATGCGCTCAATTCATGATTACAGTTTGCGAACTGGTTAACTTTTTTTCCCTTATAAGGGTCCAATGACGTCACTTGTGGAGGCTCTTTTAATATGCTAGGTATCTGTAGTCAATCGAAGCCTTGATACCCACGCAAAAATCGATAGACATAGTGGGTGTACTAACATAATATGCATGTGGTAATGGAATCAACTTTATCTCGGCACAATTATAGGAAAGGTCAAGGTAATCTCTAACGTGATGCATTTATATACGTACCCTAGTAACCTAGCTACTGATTGTAGGACTGTAGAGTTTCATGTTTCTTTGTACTAAGTACAGATGCCACATCAAGATACTACAATTTGTCAAATTTATTTAATTGACATTCAACTTTATCGTTAAAGCATTAAGGTTCAAGGTTTATTGGGAAAATTATTACATGTTAGTACATGTAATAATTTTCCCAATAAACCTAACTAATTAATGCATGATATTTTCTCTAAAAGTACTGTGTTTTAGCACACCATGTTCTACGACAACCAGAAAGGAAAGTGTCGTGGGACACCACAGGAAATAAGGTTCAATTATTATAGCATAAGCATAACCAGCATATAATGACCCCATGCACTGCTGGGACACGGGCCTCCGCTTCTCGAGAGGGAGTGGACCGTAAACCACCACGCGGGCCCAGTGCGAGTTGGTAGATGTCACATGTCTTCGAATTTTTGGTTCTAGGACATGCCGGTTGTGGTTGATCATGTTTTTTATGGTAGGTAGGTACTTGCCATAATATACAGAATTGTTTTGACATTTATGTACTATACGTACAGACGCCAGCACATCAAGCTACTACAATCTGTCAAATTTCTTTAATAGATTTTCAACTTTATCGCTAAAGCATTAAGGTTCAAGGTTGAATGGGAAAATCTGACAGTTTCGGGTAGCTTGACCTGCTGGCGTCTGTACAGTCTACTAAGATAATTTCGCTTTGCTTTTCATATTTTGGAAACAATAAAAATCATGAAGACAAACTTTAGCTAAAGTTTGTAGCCGCTTCTGTTTGAATTAATTAATGTCATGAAACGATTTTCCGTGTAGGTACACTAAATATGCGGGAATGTCGGCAAAGGCAGTGACTTGCCTTATAGCACATTCCTTTACTATTGTTTAGAAATTATTCATCTGAGGTACATACGTGTAGGTAGGAATACAACTTGGACTTTTGAGGCTGTTATACAATTAAGTTCATTAGGAGGTATGATCCATTCCTAGGTCTTAGGTCGAGCTTACTTTATTTCTGATTTAAGCCTGATATTTTTAGGTATTGGCAATATTTACGCATCTACCTGCAGGGTGTAACTTTCGTGGTCCACTTGGAAGTCCCTGAACCGACTCCGGACACAAGTGGGAAGACGTAACTTCCACCTGGTAAAGTGGGGCTACCTCGACGGAACTTTGTGGATGTGGAGCGATGTCGCAAGCAATGCTCCACCTCCAGCCCTCTGTGTTCCAAAACATGACCTCTGCGCGGCCACCGACTACGCCGCGGAAGTAGTGAAGTTACGGGCCAACAAGATCTGAAATACAGTCATGCTAGTGACACGAAGAAGTCGAAGGTGCTTCTGAACACGGCAAGCTTTGCCTTCAGCGTCCGTCTTCTAGCAACCGTTCCGTACAGAATCATGGAATCACTGCCATAGAGGTACGAGCTTTAACTGCAAAAGCTCTTTTTCTTAGCCTTTGTTGTTCCACTCACTGCAAGTGGCTTCCTTTTCTTCATTCTATTCCTCTCGATTTTGAGCAAGTGCAAAAGTTTATATCGTCTTAAAAAAGTCGCAGAGCTGGTAGATATTATAACTCGTGAAACTATACAGGGTGGCAGGGGAATTGACAGACACGCAACCTGTTACAATAGATTCAGTACACGATTCTAAACCCGATAAAAAAAATTGTTGGTTACAAAAATAAATTGCTGTTTCATACATTTTGACGACGTAGAACACACACGCACTTTTCTATGAATCGGCAATTTTTGTTTAAAACCGTCGAAACCTTTCTACACTAGGGATTAGAGTCATGTGCAGAATTCATGGTTTAAGTTAACGCGTCGATGTCTGCCATCATGTATTAATACACCCATGTAGGTACTAAGCTCCTTATGACCTACTTCAGTCAGTAAACCCATGTTTTATTTAAATACCGTACTTTAATTTCAAGCTACAGATTTGTCAGTTACCGCGATAGCCTTTAGCCCCCAAGCCTGATTGTTTTGCCCGCTCCACGTCATCTATGTGGGAGGTCGCAGATCTGAAGTGTTTACCAGCTGTTTGTGTTATTAAATCAATACAGCTTCATGTATAAAAACAAAAGTATTAAAGTACTCAGAAAATACCTAATACATACTTTGTAACCTAAACGTGAATTTCCGTAATTAAAAACGTTCAAAATCTAGTCACAATCTCATCTCAGTGACAATCGATGTTAAAAATTTGACAAAAATATAGGAAAATGATGATGGTCAGACTGTGAGTGTTCTTAAAATTACGAGAATTAATTGCCCCTCTGGTTATAGGTTATATTTTAAGCTACACATGTCCTCTCAACTTGTGGTATCCTGTGAAACTGTTTGCTGTATTACGTGGTCAATAGTCTATTTCTATTAATATAGGACTTTTAATATACCTACCTTTTATACCTGTAACAACTTTTTAACATGTAATAATCAAATAAATTATTTGATTTGATTTAAGTGTCCATCTTCATTAGGTGTCATGCCGTAAAATAATCTATGTTTGGTATGGTAGAGCACTTATATTTGAAAGCTCACACTGAAAGAGACACTGATTCGTTTAAATTCAAAAGTATAATATTTATAGTTTTGAAAACTTTGCCAACTTTTGTGAGGATTGATCCCAGGTGTATAGATATTCTTTTGATAATAATTTCTAATAAGTTCTAAATTGTTTTCAGTGCTGCTGTAATAAAACACTACATCCTGCAAATGACCCGCAATAAAAGACATGCTGCAATTTTTGGCATCAGATAAAACGTGCCGAAATCTCACACACATCCGCCGGACTCCGCAGTCACAACACAACAAAGTACGTTTCAAAATTAGATTAGCAAGACCACAGACAAAACAAAACAAAGATATTATACCGTATTCGCCTGGATAAGCCAGTAACTGTCAGAGAAACTCACGTGATAAAAAGCGTGGGCACTTCATTTGATTCCTTGCCAATCGTCTGCAGCGAGCGACGAGGAGACACCGATTGGATGTCCAGGTACGCCAACTCTGGACCTGGTGGGAAGAATTTATGAGGTTAGTGTGGAAATGTAGACACGCATCATGTGACTCGAAAATGTAGGCGCGGCGTGAAAGGTTCAATGTTGATAAAAGTTATCTAATGAATGACTATAATGTCATTTTTAAATTTTGTTAGTATTTCGATCACATCGACTTTGTTGTCTGAAAGTATAATTCCAATTGCAGTAGATAAGCTGTTTTGTATAGGTCTAGGTACCTAATCGTTTACGAGAAGAAATAATGTTTCATGTTGTGCTCGAATTTTCACATTGCCTACCTGCCTGCGACTTGCGGAAACCCAAGTGTAGGTAAACTGTGTAGCAAGTGTTTGTTTCAACTATCTAGTTACTGTACGAGTCTGTCAGTTTTCTTTTTTGTGAAAATGCGACCTAATCTATGTACCTAAGTATATATTCTCTAATCCAATAATGAAGCTAAAGAGTTTGTTTGTTTGAATGCGCTCTGGAACTACCAGTCGAGTTTAAAAAAAAAACATTTTGCATTTGATAGCTTAATTCTTGAGGAAGGCTATAGGCTATTTAACATCACGCTGGAACCCTTAGTAGCTGAGCAAAAAGAAAAAAGTCACAACGAAACAACAAACTCCCCAGCAGCTCAGCTGTGGCGGACAGAAGCTGTTTAATTTTTATCATTCTAATACGACAGACTTTATAAATCTCTTCATATCAGATAAAATAAGAAGCTCGTAAACATTACAAACGTCTACCCAGGTACACGGGCGGAGTTGAGCATAAATTTTAATTATTTAATAAATTATACTCGTCTTTCGAAATAGGCTGAAAACAGTGGATTTCCCGAATCACTTTCAGAGAGGAAAACACATGAAGAGGCGGATGTATTTACACGGTAGGTTGAAATGTAAACAAACTGTCCAGACTTATGAAACTATTTATTCAAGAATGATTAAAAGTGAAGGGCACTTGGAACTATTATTAATTTATTGTTAAAAAAATACTTTACACACATTTATAATCATATTGCTTTCTGCCTGCACTCTAATTGCATAGCACACTATCAATCTTAGCCTGAATCATTTTCAAGAATCATTTATCATTTATCATTGCTTCATATGTTCAAAAAATTTGTCTGCTCAACAACGTAAATAACGCAATGAATGCTGTTGAACTGTCAAAATGAAAGCGAATGCTACTGATAGTGTGCGCAATTACGCACTGGCCTTGTCCATTTATCGCAATTTTATTCTGAACTAGCGGCCCGTCCCGGCTTCGCACGGGTGGTTAAGTTTTAGTAAGGATCCCTAATCTTTTCTAGCAATAAATATAGCCTATGTCACTCAGGGTGAATGTAGCTTTCCAATAGTGAAAGAATTTTTGAAATCGGCACAGTAGTTTTTGAGTTTATTCATTACAAACATACCTACACACAAAAATACAAATCTTTCTTCTTTATAATATTAGTAAGTATAGATGTAGTTTCCAAACGATCGATTTTTGTTTCTAGTCACGTGTTGTTTTAACAAGCATTGCGTGATTTTGCATCAATCTCTTTGGATATTAGATACTTTCTTTTTTTATTCAAGACTTTCGTGATTCGAATACATCTTTGTTTCTTATCAGAAATTAAATCTAATGTATTATTATTATTAGGTACAGCTATTGTTACTTTGAGTAAGTCATAATCGTAACATTTGACAAAGCCATTATAATAGCATTTGCCGTAGAACCGTTAGGTCACGGTCACCTAGGTCATGGCATTCTGTAAGGTCCAAAAGCCATACTATACAATTTTCATAGAGCTGTTGGGGGTGGTTTATCCCTCTACTTGCAAACATGCCTACTATTTCACCTAGTGTTCAAAAAAACAAAAGCCGTTTGAACATGAAACAATCGAATTTCAATTGCAAATAATGTCACAGATTAATAATAATATCCCCAGTGTCGTTAGAATCAATAAGGGCACATCTTAGTAAGGAGGAGAACCACAGCTCTGCGTTTGCCGAACGAGTAGATTACGGTATCTAATGAAATCGCGCACTACTGATAGTTATGGCAATTTATGGGGAGGTTCTTGTTTGTTATACGATCGATGCTTCGAGAATGAAATATTGCGGCACTATGAGGTACAGACACCAGCAGGTCAAGCTAGCCAAAACTGTCAAATTTTCCCAATCAACCTTGAAGCTTATGCTTTAGCGATAAAGTTGAAAATCTATTAAAGAAATTTGACAGATTGTAGTAGCTTGATATGCTGGCGTCTTTACCTACGACACGCCTTTTTCCGGGGGCTTGTTAATAGCTGCTCGACGTAAAATACTGATAGCCACAGATACTTACCTAATTTCGTAAACGTTTACTAATTAGTAGGTAGGAGTGTATCTTATTTTGGCAGCACATTCATCAATGAGTCTCATGTTATGTTAGCCCTGCCTATTTCATACAAGGCCTTGGTCAGAGGCTAAGTATTGCCATACAAAGTGGCAATGCCGCCAGTCTATTGGGTACATTATGCAGTCGACAGCGATGCGAAGGAATTTTTCGACGTCTTATTTTTAATTAATTAATAGTACCTAAGTTTATCTAATACTAGAAGTACTTCTACTTAGGTAGATACATTCAACAAAATTGTTTTCGAAGTGAAAATAAAGTTGGATCACGTCTTCCTGTCAATGCACAATGGGTAGTATTGACGGGAACGCTTGGATGGGAGGGTTTGCATTGAACTCCCTTAAAACTGTCGCATGCCAGATGCGCATTAACCATTCGCCCACTACCGCTATATCTATACTATTACCTCTATGAGTAAATAACTTCTATCTTACCCTTCTCAACGATTTCACAAAGTCCTGTGTCGGACACGGAGCGTCCTCTCGACCTGCCGAGAGCCGATTCATTGTTCCTCTTGAAGTAGGGCCAGTGTCTTGCCACAGATGTCCGTAGGATGCGATTGAACCTGTATAGAAAGAATAAAAGGTGTCAAATAAACTTGCCTGCTATCTATTTCTACTCTAAATAGTGGGTATTAATGATCTCCATGTATTTAGTTAGATACTCCTTAGGCTACTTCTAAATTCATCATCATTCAGTCGAAAAACGGAATATTATATCCAACTGTGGACGATTCCGCGGACGCCTACCGCAAGCGTCGCCACATCGGCTGGTTCCGAGTTTCTCGCATCCATTTGGTCTCCCGCGAACCTTACCAGGTCATCGGTCCACCATGTGAGGGGCCTACCTATCCTCGTAGAGGCGATTGGCAGCGACGGCGACCTTTCGCGTCCGGCCCTGGTTCAAGCCATGGTCCGGGGTGAGAGGGAGTGGGAGGCAGTCACCTCCTTCTGCGAAGCAGTCATGCTAGCGAAGGAGGTGGCGGGGTGGGCGAGGGAACGCACTTTGCGCACCTCACGCCTCAGCCGCCGCGGGAGACGCTCCGGGCGTCGTCGGGAGCCGCGTGACGACTCCCGGCCACCGTAGGCGCGGGCCTGCGGGCGGAGAGTAATGGGTAGCTCTCCGTCCGATCAGGACTAGGCCCGTGCCGGACGGCGGCGGCGTGTACGTGTTCCACGCGCGCCTCAAAGAGATGTCAGCAAAAGCGACGGGGCCCCATAGGGCCGAAGCCTGCCAGGGTAGCGGGAACATCCGAAAGGGTTTACCGCTGCCCTGGAACATAAAGGGCTAAGGAAGGAACACGGGTGGGTTTTAGTCAGTAAGTGACACTCCCTCCTGCTCCACCCAGAGCGGGAGGAGTCATTTGATGATTTCCCATCCTCAAAAAAAAAAAAAAAAGGGGCCTACCTACGTAAACTGCCTCCCAGTAGGTACGCTTTCAGCCGTCGAAGTTGTCAACTTACTGGAAGTGGATACTTTTTTTAAATTTGTGTTTGGAGTGAATTTGTTGTGAAAGTTTTATGATAGTGACACATGATTAAATGGCAAACTTACTACGGCGTAGTATTTTCTAATCTACTAGTCACTTATTTTGTGTCGATTTACTAGGAAAATAACTGCTTATCATGATACCTATGTCACCCAGGTGTTCAAATTTACACACATTGCGTGAGTCAATTACCTACCCTATGTATTATTGGAGATAAAGTAATTTAGGTCCTTATCAATACTTAAATAACATAAACATTGCTACACTTAAAACCTTCATAATCAAACAATCTAAATCTAAAGTCACGTAAGTTAACAGTAACCTTATTGTTACAAGAATAAAGACCACAATGATTTTGACAGACTTGTTCGTGGCAGCACCTCAACAGCAACCTTATTAGAATGAGAATAAAGATCACTGTCATTTGGATAGTGATGCAAAACTGTAGAAAGGACTGGTATATACTTACCTAAGTAGGTAGGTACTTACTTATTATTTCAATTATTCTTCATAGGTACACATGTTTATAGACTTAACCTCGTTATCTCTATACATATACCTACTTACATATATTTTTTATACATATTTACCTGTTAGCTACAAGCTGTAGGTAAAGAAAGAAAGAAAAGAAAGAAAGAAAAGAAAGAAAGAAAAAACATTTATTTAGCACAGACCAAAAGACACACAATACACCAGATACATTACATCAGAAAGCCAATTCTCGTAATATAAAACGTTCAAAATCTAGTCGCAGTCTCATCTCAGCGACAAACAAATGTCAAAAACTTGTCAAAATGTAGGGAAATTAGAAGTATTTTTTGACAGATTGAACGAGAATTGTCCCTCAGTTAACAACAAATAAAAGAACAAACCTAGAGAGGTAGAGGGGAGAGGTACCTATACCTAACCTAACGACCTAACGACATGGGTAGGTATCGATATCTAAACATAACTATGATAAGACAAAAATAAATTGATTTGATGATGTTATTTGTAGGGTCATCGACTGCAGTTAGAGTAGCCGCTTAAAATATCAGTTTAATTTTTTATTTTCTCAACTCATTACTTCAACTAAAAGACTTTAAGAGGCCATTGACCCACCCAAAATCTTCAAATCTTTTTTGTTTGGCTTGGCTATGGAACGGAGTATTCTGGGTATCAAACTAACAGACCGGGTTAGGAATACGACTCATAGTCGACCATCCGTGAGCCGTTCCATAACAAAGATAACTGATATCACTTGGAAAGCTGCCACGCTAAAATGGAATAGGGCTTGACACATCTGCCGCATGTCAGACGACCAAGTAGCATTGCGAATCCACATCTTTATCGACGTATAAGAAAAGTTGATGAAAGTAGCTGTAGATAATCCTGCATCACCATCCGAACCGAAAGAGTCCACCTTTCTTTGGACAATACGACTCTAATAACAAGTACGGTCACGGGTCACGAGCATAAATACTTAATACATACAGTTACGCAAAATTCACACAAACCTACCCTAACTTTGAAAAAACCCTTTTTCATAATAGAATCTATGGTTACCTACTCTAAAATCGCTATTGACTTTTGTGTGACCTAAGTCAGCTAAGTGTAAAGAATTGTATCTATCATCGCTTTTATTTTATTCCCTTCTATAGTTTCTTGGTATGATATCATTTCACTCTCGTCGATTCGCCTTCGTCTGCAACAGTGCGGCCACGACCTTAGAGCCTACGAATCGCATTCGCACCATCTACGCCCATGACGTCAGCATTCAGTCGTTACCACATTTTCCTTGCGTGAAACGTGTGTTATTCAATAAGTAGGTTACCAATGTGAATAACATTGTCGAAATATCTACATAAGTAGGTAGGTACTTACTTACGGGTCCTTAACAGATTCACTGAAATTGCGAGATGGATGAAATAAGAGAAATGGTTAGATTTCTTTTGATATTAGACAAAGCCTAGCCAGGGGCTGCAGTCTCCACATTCATAGCGATCGCTTTGCGACCGAATTCGGTCGTAAAGCGATCGTTATGAATGTCGAGACTGCAGCCCCAGCTGGTTTGACTCTTAACAGCCATGTCGTAAAAGTCGACTAAGAAATTACCTACTTACGAAGAGATGGATGGCCTCCTCCTCCATTAAGAAATTGTGCGATGATCAGAAGTCTTAATTGGCTGCCATTTATTAGCGAGCCCGCAGACATACAATTATAAGTTGGCCGCCTAAATCGCAGAGTATACCAATAGGTATAATGACATATGCTCTAGCCCGCACATCTTGTCCAACTAACTAATTGGGCACTGATCGTATCAGAAACGAGATTCCCTTCCGATTACGCTTCCGATACGGCTTGTAACCAAAAAAATAAAGTTGTTCAACTATATTATAAAAGTACGCAATTTAGTCGTTCGATAGTCTGCCAATTTACAATTGTATGTCTGCGGGCTCTCACATTTTTCCAATCTTTTCTTTATTTAGGATCAAATTTTCAATTAGTAAGTACCTACCTAACGGTTCTGAAGTTTTTATTTAACCCTAGTCGCAAGCAATAGGATTATTATATTTAGTCCGTCAGTTAGATTATCGAAAAATAATGGACATGTATTTTTTCTTTTGTCAATTAAACAAAAAATGACAAAGATAAAGCGCGCCAAAATTTGGGAGTGGGGGTCGTGAAGTCACGCCAAGCTAAAAAGTGTAGCAAGGCGTGACGTCACGCGGAACTTTAACGGGCGATATCTTCATCATTTTTTATATAATTGACAAAAGAAAAAATACGGGTCCAATATTTTTTGATAATCTAACTGACGGACTAATTAGATTTTTTTAGGAAACTAGCAAATTTGTGTGACTGTTAAAAAAATAAAATTAAACAAATAAAATTTTCCCATTAATTTTTTTTTTTAAATAGAGGTCCCGTGCGTCCATCAACCCTCGTCCTAACCGACCTTCGCACACAGGGTTACGGCCTGCGGGTCATCCTATCCTTCGAGAAAGGTCGTTTCTGTTTCACTAACCCAATTAGGGTTAGCCTTAACCTTAATACAAGGCTTAACCTCCTAAACTTGAGTACGTACTTCGCTGCCAGGTGGGTATTTGAACAAAATAAAGTATTACCAGAGTTGCCCCGCAGTACTTCCGATTACTTTTACTATGGATTGGTACCTATTCTAAAACCAGTAAACAACTAGTTTTAGGTTATATATCTATGACACCTGCATGTATCTAATAGTATGTTTTATGTGATAGATACGCAAGTAAATTATCTTACAAAGAGGGCTATCAGAGCTCTAACTACCTACCATTCGCGATTAAGACAAAGGATTTCTTTTTTGTACAAAATAAATAAAATAGCATCTTGAGTTAAGCTATTAAGCCCTTGTTAGAAAATGCTAGCAAGCGAAGCGTGCTAGAAAATTGGAGCGTCCTGACTCAGCCACGTTTAGCTTTCATTGAAGAGCAAGCGAAGCGGGCTCGCAAGTTGTAGCACTCAGGACCAGGATTTATTCATAAAGAGAATGCAAGAGCAAGCGAAGCGAGCTGGAAAATTAGAGCTATCCTGACAAGGATAGGCTACATTTTCTGTGTAATTTTACTAAATGAATGCAAGAGTTTCAGAATTACACCGCGCCTGTAGCTTGAAGTGAAGCTTTTGCAAGCAATAAACAAATTAAGTTTTCATTAGGTATTCATTAATTACTGGCCTCTTATCAATAATTAACTACTTGAGGTTTTGGATAATATACTTACCTATTACGAATTTTTGTTTACACAAGTGGAGGGCCCTGTAGCTTGGGGGCCCCGTATAGTTAATACGGGCTGGTGCGGCGGTAGCTACGCCCCTGAATTATTTAATTACGCATGAAAAGTAAGCCCACTCGCTTTATCGTATTACGTATCCGACTTTGAATCGCATGTTTTCATTTTCATTTTTAAACCGACTTCAAAAAAGGTGACGGTTCTATGTCCGTTTGTATGTATTTCTTTTATGTACCTATGTTCGATCGATAATTCATCAAGTGTGGACCGATTTTGAAAAATATTTTCCTTTTGGTAGGGGAAGCTCGCGCGGTGGTCCCATAATTATTAAGTGTGCTTTAGTAGTTTTTGACTTAGCTTCAATAGTAGGTAGGTATGTAATCCACTTTTTGTACCTACCTATGTTTATGGTGTTATAAAACTTCCTGTCTTTGATATTACAAAGCAAGTAGTGGCAAGTACCTACCTATAGGAATTCATGTGCGGGAGGTAGGTACGCGACAACTCAAAAATAAAAAAACTGACTAAGAAAAACACTATTGAAGACCGACTTCCGAAATGAAAGTTAATATTTACTGTACTTAGTTTTTTTAGGGTTCCGTACCTCAGAAGGAAAAACGGAACCCTTATAAGATCACTTCGTTGTCCGTCTGTCTGTCCGTTCGTCCGTCAAGCAAGACCCTTTTTCTCAGGAACGCGTGGAGTTATCAAGTTGAAATAAATATCAAATACTCAAGGCTGCAATCCCTTGAAGCAGTGAAAAAATCAAATTTCTAAGTAAACGCAATCAAAAGATACGGGCGTTTATGTTCCGTTTATGCCGCATATTTTTACGCTCGTAAGGGAATCAAAACCTATCTAAGGGTACTTCTTGATGACCTATAATCATGAAATTTGGCAAGAAGCAATGTAGCACAATAAGGGAAAAAATCTGAAAACCATAAAGTAGTTACATTCCTACTAATTTGTCCGGAACCCTCGGTGCGCGAGTCCGACTCGCACTTGACCAGTTTTTTTTTAAGTCTGTTGCTTTGTTTTTTAAGTTTTTTTTTTCTACCCCGTCTCTGACATGACGTCCCGTAGGTAATGTGGGTACCTATCAACTTGAAACACTATTTGACGTTTATACGCCCCTGGGTGTAAGTCGAGTGTTAATTATGACTCCGTCGCGCTAACATTATATCTAGTAAATAAAGATCAATGACTCATCATCTGCCTAATCTTTTTCCCAACTATGTTGAAGTCGGCTTCCAGTCTAACCGGATTCAGCTGAATACCAGAATTTTACAAGGAGCGACTGATGCCTATCTAACCTCCACAACCCAGTTACTGGGTAATACGATACCCCTTGGTAAGACTGGTTGACAGACTTTCGGGCTTCTGACTACCCGTAACGACTGTAAAGATCCACGAATGACAGCCGGGACCAACGAACGGTTTCACTTACTTGATCAATGACTGTAGTTGTGTTTGACGGCACGGTGCACGCAGTGGTTAAGCAATTGACTACTGCGCTGCGTGTCGCGGGTTCGATTCCCGCACGGAACAAATATTTGTATGACCTACAAGTAGTCGTTCCGAGTCTGGCTGTTTGTGTATGTGAGTTTAAATGTTTGTAAACACACCCACGATATAGGAGAAAATCCTCCATCGTTTTAAGAAAAATAAAATTAAAATAAAACAGTTTGTAATATTGTAATAAATTATGGTTATAGTAATGTGGCTAATAAAGTTCGCGCTACCTATTACGAAGAGAGTAATCGTTTCAATATTTATTATCATGGTCTTCATGCCAGAACTGTAGGTAATAGCTTCTTATAACGTTAGGTGGCAATAACCGTTACTCTTGGAACATTCAATATGTACTCATGATAAGCCGGTTGAAAGACTATAGGTAATTTATTTTCCAAAATAAATAAACAAAAATAAAATACGAGCTGCACAATTGATAAGCTGTTTTGAGAAATACTTATCTACATTAGAGAATGACATTTCCACAAAGATAAATGTATTTTTTATCTTACAAAATTCAAGATATGGCTACATGTCAAATCCTCATGTTAGTGTTTATAGAGGACATACCCACCATGTGTTGGCACGCCTGATCCACCTATGTAGATAAATATGTATGAAGGTAAAAACGGCACCTCACCATCAAACACACACTTATAGATACCAAACTATAAAAACCAAACAACCGAGTACAGTCACGAGCACTAAAATGCCAACACTGAAACTTTCAATACCTATTTTTTCGTGAAATAACGAAAACACATTGCATAAACTTATGGGTTCGAAAATACTATATATCAAAATAAATTTTAATGAAAAAATAAAGGAGTAAATCGGTTTTTAATAAAGCAGTGTATACATACTTATGCTCGTGGCTGTACCTACCTACCTAAGCAATCTAATGGGATTAATGAATTACAGGTTACCTCAACAAGGTGACCAATCACTGTTCAATACTTTTGCATCAATCCATATTTATTAATTAATGAATTAAAGTCCTTACCTTCTGAGTGGCGTATCATAGTTCTCTGATGAAGAACTAGTAGATGTCGACGTCTCACTACTGCCCGAGTTTATGTGGCTAACGACGGTATACACTTGACAACTCGCACTTTTGCGCATAGGCAGCGGCTTCCTCGACCCTGGCATTGTACTCTACACCTTAACTCTACGTAATATGAACTGTTTTGTAATAAACGTCCAGTGACACCAAATTCACTATGCGTACACTTTGAAGTCTGTTTCAAAACTAAGAATTTGTTGACTATCTGAATGGATTACGCTCGCACATGAAAATTTTGTCACTCGCTTCTAAATTTAAACAGAGATGTAGAGACCGAAACGCTCGCGCCGGCGTTCGGTATAGCGAACAGACTTGACTCATCATACAATTAGATCAGTCGAAAAACGCCCAATTCATCTTTAGTACCGCACATTACTCGGATTCATAAACATTATACGTAAGACTTGTAAAATCTGCAAGCCGAGATTCTCACCAATGAATCGAGCACTATAAGTGAACCAACTACCGTATTTACACTGGACTACCGTCAATTTGACAGTATTGATCGATACTATCTACATTATATCGATGGGCATGCTTATCAATACGCGGTATTGAGTTATCTTGTGATGAGTAACTTAGTGCAGCGTTTCCGTCATCTGTGCTCATGGTCGCGAATTCGATTCAAGACAAATATTTGTAAAGCTTACTTAATCACTTTTTTCAGCTTGTACCTGTCAAGATACTTTTGTATGCGGTGTATATGTGATAATAGCGCGGTAAAGATCAAGAGAAAAATATCCTGGTGTCTTCTAAAATTGGTCCGTCCGACGGCAAGATAGGCAGACTATACTGTTACCATCGCGGGTAGAACCTGGATGAGGCTGGCACAGGAGCGTGGAGATTGGAACAAGAAAAGAGAGGCTGGGGTAGATGACGATTTTCTAAAATCAAGTAGAAATATAAAAATGGGAAATCTGTATTTTTTTTTCTTTAAGACTGTCAGTTTTACTGATAGAGTTCCAGTCAGCTCAGGCCATCAAAGACATATAATTGCATATATATGTTCTAACTTCTTTCCCGAAATCAAAAATAGCTGTACTTACCTTACACAAAAGTATTCGGGTATAGTCAAATAAAATAACTGAAATGCCTTAACCATTAAAATCTCCTTTATTGCCAACTAGCTAGAACCAACTTATAATATGAACAAACTCACATAATTTGTATTTAGAACAATTTCTTTTTATAGTCTTATAACATCGCTGTATCTTTTAATGAGGACAGGAATTTGATTACTTAGTAGGTGGTAAATATCTTAATTCAGAATCTTAGATAATTTACATTGATCGGCAGTTACTCAATTATACACTTTAGCGTTATATAGTTTAAGTTGAATTTTTTTTTTCAATAAAAAAGGTCCTTAATAAGTTTTGGGTGCAATGGATTTTGCACTTCATCACTTTATCAACATTGGGTTTGCGGTTCTTAAACATGAAAAATATCTAAGATCCTGAAGGTTTAATCTAAATTATTGCACCTAAAACTGCATTGCTGAGTTAAATTACAAATATGCACATATCATGCATAGCAATGAAAGGGTCAAAATACTAAACAGTATCAAATGCAGGTACTTACATAACATTGTTCTCTTAAACGTTTATAAATGTTAAGATTTTTATGCTTATAGGGATGCATAAAATCTGGACTTTTTTAAACGTTTATAAATAAAATCCTATATTTAATCATTTTCATATTAATTTCAGTCATATCTGAATTAACATACAAAACTCTTAAAATATTGAAGGAATTAAATAGCATTTTATTTAAAAGACATTTATGAACAATAGTGTCAGTTTTAAAAATGAGAATCTTAAGTACAAATCATACAGAAATCAATTTGGCAGCACAATCAACAACAATTATTAGCAACCATTTAAAATAAGGAATAAAATATCTTTAATGAACTCCGCTGAACAAAATTTGACACCTTTGGAAAAGAACCTTTTGTCTCTAACTACAGGAATAGTTTAGTCTTCGTAAATTCTTCTTAATAGTATGGTCTCCGTGGGTTATTCTGAAAATAATAAAATAAAAAGGTAATTGCTTAAAACACTCTCATTAAAAACTACAACGTGTCGCTGCTATTGCGACATTAATCTAACACACGGGTAGGGCTAGTGGCCAGTAATCATAAAAATTATAACAACATAAAATATTTCGTAATTTGAAAACTGCCGCCTGCGCCTCTCGCCGACATAGGGCTCTCTCTCTCTCTCTTTCCTTCAATTCGCCTACTCTTTGCACGTTATTCTATTTTGACAACACGGTTAGCGCAGTGGCTGAGCGATCGGACTGCTGCGCTGCGTGTCGCGGGTTCGATTCCCGCACAGAACAAATATTTGTAAGTCCTACATGTATTTGTTCTGAGTCTGGGTGTTTTTCTATCTATAATATGTATATATTTACAACAAAAAAAAAATGTATATAATTAGTTTATCAGCCATCTTGTTACCATAACACAAGCATTAGGTTGCTTAGCTTGGGACTAGATGGCGCTGTGTGAAATGTCCAGGGATATTATATTATATTTAATTTCATTGATGCGATGTAATGATCTGTGGCCCCGGCAAATGACCTCTGCACTACGGTACTTTAAGTACAGTCGATCAATACTGTAAAAATATCACCGTGAAAAGTTAGGTGAAGTGAGCTTAGAATGAGCTGTCAATAGTGTCAATCCCTAGCATTAGTTAGAATGACAGCCCACTCCACGCTCACTTCGCCTAAGTTTTCACGATGAGATGGTTACAGAATCGCACTGCAGGTTGCTCCAAGATGCTATTTTAGAAAATTGTAAATAAACAATAACGATTAATAAAATTAAAATATGTTCATAAAACGAAAACGCGAAACCGTATAGGTGTGTTAAATTAAAGTCGCCATTAAAGCGGCACGCTGTATATTAGGAAAAAGAAAATCATCTCAGACAAGAAATAATAAAAAGTATTTTTTTAAAACTATATTATTTTTTTATTTATATTATTAGCCTGGACATTAACAGATTAGCAAATAGGTCTAAAGTACAATAGTAATAGTCGTTTTGGCAAACATCCTTAAAACATTATGACAGTTTGTTTTCGAGTTACAGTCACGTTTCGGCGTGGGAGGAAGAGGAATACAAGGCGGGACAAAATGCACGTGAAATCTCCATAACAATATACTTGTTTGCAAGTCTACCAGTTATTAGGAGATCTACCAGTTATTTTCATCTTCCACAGACTTATAGTTAAAAATATACGAATACTTTTACATAACAATTCAATTGAGTTCGATAATCTATTCAAATGAGATTCTGATATTTTACATATTTTTCGTACGCCTTGCGAATCTTTACCGTCACAGAATGAAGTATTTTCTCGAACATTCCTTTATTATTTTCATAAATATATAGCGTGTATATATTACACGCTATATATTTATAGCATGCATAGCTTGCATAGGCTTTACGCATCAAACTGAACAACTTTCTACCCCGTACGTTTGGGTCAAGTAGGTACTAGATATTATTTGATAATAGGCAGTTGCCAGTAAGAAAATATAAGTTTAGTTAATTTAATACTATTTTACTTTATTTATGGAAAAAGCTCTATTTATCTATATTCGGTTAGTGGTGATTTTGATGATTAGAATCATTTGATACCTACCAAGGGATTTGGTCTAAAGCGGTACGCGAGCATCATCCGTTTCCTATAGGCGTCGAATTCATCATCTTCTGCCGATACACCGTCAGATGATGAAGCTCCCAGACCCAAGTTGGCTACGGGCTGATTGGCTCTGCGATAAGAAATATAAATGATAGTTGGTATTCAAAAGTAAGTTCTGCTCTAATAACAATAAAGTATAATTTGTGTTCATCAAACATAATCGGTTCCACGATGAATATTTCAACATGAGGCGAGTTTTCAATAGAAATGTTTTCAATATTTAATGTCAAATTTTGTAAACATTTCAAGATTCGAGGTTCGAAGTTGGTCAACCTGCTTGTTTTTCAAGTTTATTTATTTAGTGATACTATTGTATCTAATCTGCATTCGCGATTTATTTGCCAAAAATGTAAACAAATATGAGTTTATGGAAAAATAACTTTAAATCCTACAAAATATAGTTCAGTTTACGCTATAATTTCCAACATTTGTATAACTTTTTTTAGTCACTCTGAAATCAACTTAATTGCCATTTCACTTTTGTTGATAGTTGATATTTGTTTAACTTGAAACAACATCAATTTGAAACATAAGTTTGAATAGACTTTACGAGAATTGCTATTTGTTTATCGCCCATATACGTTCAACAACTCACTCCCCATGTAAATGAGGACCAAATCGGCACAAAAGCAGACTACCTACGACTCTAATTTATTAGGAATTTATATTAAGTAGCTAATTAACGGCCACAAAAAAACACGTATTTAACTTAGTTTTTTATAAGATACGTCAATCATCATAGTAAATACTTGGAATGCCATTCCGAAGTACGGAAGCTAATTTGAGAAACCAGTTCAACTGGTTTCCATAGAAATGGCCTCAGGGCAGTATTTCTAAGAAAAATACCTAATTTTAATATAATGTACGATGTTCAAGGCGCCATGAATTATTTATTGCTTCAAATTAATTGAAACTTGTTTATAATCAAACCGCGTAATACATCTATAAGTAATATCATTAAAAAAAATAATTATAGAATAACGAGATTATCATCTTGTTTGAATATAAAGATAGAATGATGTACAGACGCGTTCATAAGACAAGTACAGTCCTCGAAACAATCCAACGGATCGAATTGCCTCACAGGTGGACATTCTACAATATACCCGCATTACCTATTCCTCTCGACAATCGCTAATAGATTTATTTTTATTCTACAATGGCGGCACAGTATGTCTTGTGACATTTTATGAGTTCCCATTAATATCGTCAATATTTATTTAGCTAACTTTGAAGACACAGATGCCATTCTACATTTGTATTACTGTTATTTGTCGTATGGATAAGCAGTAGTTTGATAATGTGTCAAGCTGTCACAGGCGTCATCATACAGTACCGCTGGTTTAAGTACAACACTACGGTCTTAACTAAATTACTTACTTGTTAATGGGTTCTACGATGCCAGAACCTTCAGCTCCGAGACCCTGGCCCTCGGTCCAACCCAGCTTTTGTAGCATTTTGAAACCTATACACAAAGTATTTGTTATATAAACTATTAAACATATTAATCAAGACATCTTGCGCTGACCCTATATAAATTCTTTCTTCTTTCTTTCTTTTTTGGGATAAGGCTAAGAGAACGATGATGATGATTAAGTATAAAGAAGTAAAACTTCTACAGTCCGGCCGTTGCTAACGCGTTCCTAACATCTGCCAGTGCAACAATTTTAGTAGCCAATAAAGATCAAATTCGCAAAACACGTATTCGTTATATGAAGCTGACAGGTGTCAAAAACGCATTCTCTCGTCGACAGAAGTGTGGGTTTGTTGGTTAGAGGTAATCTCCGTAAGTCCGGATATGATAACAAAAATAATTCACTGATAGAAAGCTACACTATTGCCAAGTGTCATATGTCATAATATGTTTTATGGTATAGTTAGTTAACTTTCACGCGGACGAAATCGCGGGCACAAACAAGTCACTTATATTTGAGGCCATGAGAGCCACAGTGGCCTAACTGTCATTTTTTCAATACTGACTTTATTTTTTTAAACTGCTCTAAACTGTAAAAGTCATAGCGCCACAGTGGCCTAAAAATTTGTTCAATTTTTTTCAGTTAGGCCACCGTGGCTCTCATGTCCTCATTTGTTGATATGATCAGTGCTAATAGTAGTAGCCAATAGCCTCTGTCCACTAGGTTAACCGTTTTTTGACAAATAGACCTAATGATTGCAGCCACGTTATAACACACATTTCGATAATTTCACTTTAATTTGTATGTAGTATCAATGATCGCATTTTAATGTTAACTTTTACGTCTTTGGAATAGTTACGTTCTAAGGCAGCTGTCAAAACACGGTTAACCTAGTGGAGAGTGTAAACGCAAAAAAAATCTGAAAAAGGCGCCAAGCAGACATAACCATAAAAGGGCGTGAAAACTACATAATACTACACTGAAAAAATACTGAGGCAGGCAATAGCCTATATCTATCCACAACGTTAAATTTTGATCGTTTTAATCCTTAAAAGGGGTCATTGTACTCCTCATTGACAACTTTTGCTACGGGAACAACCCTGAAATCGTGAAAAAAAAATCAGTTGATCCATAGATTTATGTTTGCATAACTCGACATAATATATGGATCAACTGATTTTTTTTTTCACAAGTTCAGGGTTGGTCCCGCAGTAAATTATTAAAACGATCAAAATTTAACTAGTAATAAAGCTGAAGATATTCTTTGTTTTTCTGTTTGTTTGAACGCGCTAATCTACCAATCGGATTTGAAAAAGAAAAATTTGAACTACAAATTCGCGCACCAAGTCGCGGGCTGAAGCTTGTAAATGTGATAATTCATTTAAAGATTTTCGTAGAAATGCCAGATACTAAAGGTAATTCTTCAAATAAGTATGTCATCAGTATTTACAAGTCATAGTGTAGTATTTTCAAGTGCCTGGCCTGTATCCAAACATCGGAACAAATTCGTAGAATTGTGATACATTCCTTATGATAAAGTCAGTGTTGAGAATGCACAAGATGTGGTAGAGGAAATGACCTTACATTTAGGGAAAATTAATATGTTTTTAAGATGTGATTAAAAAGTACTAAGAATAACGCTACAAAAAACACCACGCTGCGCTCCATAACTCAAGTAGCGGATGTTGGAGAAAAAACAGCCAGGCTAATGTGAGAGTGGGCCGAACACTTCTCGTGAATGCATCCGGAGAGATGGGCTAAGATCGTCACTCACTGGACGCCGGATGGACATCGTCGTCGAGGTAGACCATGGCGGAGGTGGTGCGACGATCTGGTAACGTTTGCAGGGCCAACATGGCCAGAGATCGCACAAGACAGGTAGGTTTGGAAGAAACTAGGAGAGGCCTTTGCCCAGCAGTGGGACACAAAGCAGGATAAAAAAAAAACGCATTTAAAAAGAATCGTAAGTGAGTACTTATAGGATTAGAAGTTTCGATACCAATCACATAATATACAATCCAGATGGATAAATCGAGACTGCTAATCGATTATGCCGAAAGTGCGCAACTACATAGCTATCAGAAGATAAAAAAACTCAAGCGTGGCGTCCAATAAATATGAGCTATAGTAACTGCGACATAACTTGACATTGCAATATAAATAGTATTAGAGACAATAGCAGATGCCAAATATTCGACATGTTATACACAAAATATTTAGTAGGACTACAATATAGAGTCATGAGTCATAAGTAATTTATTTCATAACAATATAGGTACATTGTGTTGAAAAATAAAATCACAAAAGAGAAAGAGAGGGGAGAGAGGTACAAAAGTTCGATTCTGCACAATGTATATTCAGCAACTAAAGGTATTCAATATAGGTAGCGTTAAGGGTACGTACGCACTCTCAGGCGGCTTGCTTGCTTAAAGTGAAACGAACGTTCTAGAATTTTCGCAACAGGCCGAATGCGCGCTCGCTAGTCACCTAGCGTGTATCAAACAAATGTTAAGTCACTTAGGCTCTAGGCGCCAGCCAGTGTGTACGTAGCCACTTTGCTCTGTTGGTACAACGGCCATGAAGCAAATGCAGGACAATTTGAGCCGATATAGCATGTTTCAATGCTCAATTGTTTTGGAGCATTTATCATCACTGCCGGCCGTACCGATTACTAAGAAAAAAACCGGCCAAGTGCGAGTCGGACTCGCGCACGAAGGGTTCCATACCATTATCTATAAAAATCACGTCTGCTGTATGGGAGCCCCCCTTAAATATTTTTTTTATTTTTATTATTAAAGTAAAAATACAACGGAGTATTTTGTGAATATTTCAAGTGCCTACCTGATGCCATTATTGATATCGAGCAAAAAAAGTCGCGTTTGTTGTATGGGAGCCCCCCTTAAATATTTATTTAATTTTGTTTTTAGTATTTGTTGTTATAGCGGCAACAGAAATACATAATTTGTGAAAATTTAAATTATCTAGCTATGGCGATTCTTGAGATACAGCCTGGTGACAGACAGACGGACGGACAGTCAGCGAAGTCTTAGTAATAGGGTCCCGTTTTTACCCTTTGGGTACAGAACCCTAAAAAGGATGAATGTCATTATAAGTGAAGGACCCATTAAGTACAATGTGTGTGTACTTACTTATGACGTCTCATATCTTTGACATTAATGTATGCGAAATCCGTACAGAGTTGTTGCGTTTTGACCTTCTGCAGTTATTTCTGTAGCGTGAGAATGTACTGAAATATTTAGGCGCACTCACCGACATTGTCTTCCTTCAACTTGAATTCTTTGTAATCGCTCAAGTCTGGCTCTTTGCCACTTTTGAACGCCGAATATTTCTCCATGAATCTGCAATGTACACTCATATTAATATAGATGTTTGCATGAGATTTATCACATATTATCTTGAAATCTTTGTGTTTAGTATAAATAATTAAAGTGGATGAGAACGAGAACAAGTGTCTAATTTTTTATTTCGTAGAAATTTTGGTCCTTCGAGCCGGATGCACTCAAAACCTTCCAAGGTATATTCTGCTTCAAACTAAGTATATGCACACCGCTGAACATAAGGTTCTATTAATTTACTTAAGCGGTTGCGACTTCAATTGTAAAAACAAATGTAAGTGGTAATAGTAAATAAATAAATAAAGAATTTGTCAGTTGGCGGGTAGGTACTAAAAGTCATAAGATGATGGTGTTGCTAGCCAACTTCATCCTACAAGTTAGTCGGACAAGCAGAAGTGGAAAACAAAAGATGGTCTTTGTCTTACAACAACTAAATGGCTATTGGCGCCCAAGTGAGCCTCAGACAAAAACAGTGTTTCATTCGCAGAATCCACAAAAAAAGGTTTAATGGTAATTACAGCCAACAGAAACAGACTATTGTCTCCAGACAAAGAGTTCTGTGTGATAGTAACAATAAGTATTTCTTGTAATGTCAGAATCAGAGATACATTTTCAAGCAGTTTGCATAACAAAACAATGCATGAAAAAGACCAAGTGGCACAGTTTGTGTAGCAATTTTGGAACATTGACGTGCGAACAACATTGTTTTTGAACTGAAAACAAACAGACTCCACACTAAAAAGAAATTAATCGCCGTTTATATTTTGACTGTGAACAAAACAAGCTAATTAAATGTGTTTTTAAACGTAAACTTACTTTCTAAGCTCTTCTGGCGGTAAGAAATCGCCGATGTGATGTTTCCCAGCCGCCTGCTTTGTTAACTCGTCCGCCCACTTTTCAGTTGCATTCATTTCTTTGGCTCTTAACCTATTAACGGAAACAAACACGGAATAAGAAATGTGTTAGATAAACAAAAATACTGAGTAAATCAGCGAAGTCTTAAAATAAGAGTCTGGTTTGTAAGCAAACGCAAACAAAGAAAAGACCGGCGCTTTACTTTTCGTAAATTATTTCATCACCACTGCTCTCAAAACGGTGAAGGAAAAAATCGTGAGGAAACCGGCATGTCCTACAGTCATAGAACCATAAATTCGAAGTTACGTCTGCCAACCCGCACTGGGCCCGCGTAGTGGATTACGGCCCACTTCCCTCTCACAGAGAGGAGGCCTGTGTCCCAGCAGTGGGAACATTATAGGCTGATTGTAAGGAAACCTTTTTTTTCGATAACAGAGTTGTAAATGTCTTACGATAAACAAGGTATTATGGGTATTTACATTTTATTTAATTTTAAACAAAAATTGCCAGAATAAAATACAATGGTACAATCAACCTCATAATAATGAGCCAGGTAAAATTTAGTATTAACCGCGCTTCTAAGTGGTTTTCGTAGTTCAAGAAGTGTTACCAGTGATTTGCGGTTGACGGTACATTTAGATTTAGCTGTCTGCATCATTAAAATTTTTAAACGCAATAAAAGCTACGCTAGTCTGTTTTCATGTCAGCATCAAATGTTTCAACCAAGGCATATAAGCATAAATTAATTATTAATAAATCTTGTCTTTTATATTGATTTTCGGTTTGAAAACAAAGATAACATCTTCGACGAGATAGTTATTAAAAGACTGCGATGCTCAAAACATGATGCACGTGGCGCCACCTGTCGCGTTCACATTTAACTGGGACAGACTATTGCGTGCCAAAAATGCACTTCTTATTCAGTTATTTGGCCGAGCAAGAGAATATTCGTTTCTTTTAAGTGTTTTAACAAATCAAGCTTCAGGCTATGAGCCTTCACAGATTACATACCTTTGTTAATAAGGTACAAAAGGTAAACGCATTTACGCATTTTCCATTATTTATCTTGTATACGCATCGTATAGTCGAACAAGATTATTGCCGTTTTGTTGCAAATGCAATGCAGTGCAATTGCAATTTAAACCTTACTTCAGTGACATAAAAGTCGAATGACGCGCACTCTCTCGTCGCGTCTTTTGCAACGACTATCATCGAAAGTAAATGGACAATTCAAGCACTAATGTAGTCGATATAATTTTAAGCTATTTACTTGGACCATAGTGATCTTTTTGATAAATGGTTATAGACATCTGATGGATATAAATGGAACCTACTTGTGTTCCCAGGTGCCTTCTGCGGTGTCTTCGTCGCTGTCGTATTCATACTTGTACTTGCCAGCAGCTGCCAGTCGTTCCACTTCTTGTCGCTTCTTTAACATGTCCTGTGGAAACACAAAGATTGTGTAATCTAGCATTCTAACTACAAGACTGAGTTTGGTATCTTTTAGTCGGAATTTCTTTTTTTCCAATTAAATTAACTAGCGAAACTTCACTCGTTTTTGTTTTCTATTTTAAAACTGTTTAATTTGACCTTAAAATATATATTATGAAATGTGGTTATGAATTCAATATAGATATATTTTTTTGTTATCTAACAACCCGCACTGGGCGTGACCCCCAAACTAGGCATTTGCCTGTATCTTGGGTCAGAGTTGCGACATTTTCAAAGTGTGGTACATGATGATGATGATACTCTGCATATTCTAAACCTTTATGGTTTGTTAAAAGCTACAAGATATTTAAATGATAAGATTCTTATGGTGAATGTTTACAATGAAGTATTTACATACAGATAGCTAATGAAGGTTTTGCATAGCAAGACTTACTTCTACTTTATGAAAAGCACAGAAAAAGATTCAACATTCCTTAGGTTTTCAGAAGTAACTAGGAAGGAATATAGAGGAGTACATACCTGATACAAAAGATTAAGTTTGAAGTTATCTTCGCACTTCTTCCAGTCTTCTACACTTAGGTTGGTAGTGCCGTAGTTGGTCATAGCATACTGCATCAGAGCCTGGTTGTTTCGATTGACGGTACACAGCTTCATACCTTCTTCCTCTATCTTAGGTAAATTAGCGCCTAGGAATCAGTGGATGGAATGTCAAGGAATTAGTAACATTGCATTTTTAATAAACCTTTTCACCATAAGTTTAAAGAAAATATACATACTTGAAACAATACCAGTCAGTTTCTACTAATGTTAAAGATTGGCTTCAAGGATAAACTTCTGTTATTTAAATGGACGGAGCAGTGCGACTAGCTATTTCATACAAATGCAAAAACTTTGAACTTTGAAATAAGGAGATGTACTAGGTGATTTGGAGCGTCATCAGTCTTCAATGTTTTGTTAGTTACATACATTCTTTTACTGTATAAAATATAAATGGCTCAGCCAGACAGATTGCTCGAATTTGAAACCAAATTGAACAATTCGCTTTCACAAGTAGATAGAGAGGCATGCATGCAAATGGACATGACAAAACCAAAATGTATTATTAAGTGTACATACTACACTTTGCCTGAGTCATCATCATCTGGCTAGCCTTTTCCCAACTATGTTGGGGTTGGCTTCCAGTCTAACCGGATGCAGCTGAATACCAGTATTTTACATGGAGCGACTGCCTATCTGACCTCCACAACCCAGTTACTGGGCGTATTACCCAGTAACTGGGTTGTGGTTACCCCTTGCTAAGACTGGTTGTCAGACTTTCGGGCTTCTGACTACCCATAACGACTGTCAAAGATCCACGAATGACAGCCGGGACCAACGGCTTAACGTGCTTTCCGAGGCACGGAGGGGTCTCGGTATATAAAGACGGTCACCCATCCACAGACCAACCGCGGCAAGCGCAGCTTAACCTGACCGATCGACCTGTGCGGCTGTTATTATTTAGCCACGGACCCCTCACTTACACTTTGCCCGAGTGACATTTAGCTATTCAGAAAGTGTAATAATGTCAAAATTGTATTAAAATGTTATTCTTGTAATTTTCAGAAAATGCGGCAAGATTCCACTCTACCTGGTAGCATAGTCGGCATGGGTGCCACCACTCCTGGGGGCTTAATATCCGCCGCCGGCGGGTCGTCGCTCCACCTCGACTTCTTTTTCTTACGTCTTTCGCGCTTACTGTCAGATTCTTCATCACTCTGAGAGCTTGCCTGCTCCCGTTTATACGGCCGACCGTAACCGAAGTGATCCCTGCTATTAAAAGGGTTAGTTTTTATTAATATTTGCGGGCAAATGCTCAGATAAATGAAGGTTTTATAAAGGCATTTCTTTACTTACTTGAATTTATTTATTTTGTCAAATCTTAAATACATTAATACAATTCAACACTAATAACAATATACAAGCTTTTATAAGGTTAACTTTAATTACTTACATTATTTGACTAATGTAATAAAATATTGTATTAGAGAAGTATTGAAGAATAAGCCATGATGTACCGACCCCAAATACATTGGATAAGGGAGAATGGTGATGATTAACAAAATATTGTATTAAAATGTGAAGAAAAATAAATGCTTGTGCCACATACCCGTCTCGACTATCGTCTTTATTATTGTATCTGTAATCTTCATTACTGTCATCATCTTCCAAACTGAACTCTGGTTCATATTTGTCCTCAGGTTTAACTTCAGGCTTCTTATCGCCTTTTTCTCTCCTGATCTTACTAACTAGATCTCTAAACGCCTTATACTCGTTCGAATTTGTGTTGTGAAGGAACCTGGAATGATTCGCTCAATACAATGATCTAATGTAAAGGGTAAACAACAACAAAGGATGCTTTTGTGTTAGGTTTTATTTAACCTGAAAATACTATCATGGAACAGCATGAAAAAAAGGCTAAATGAATAAAAAAGTTTCGTTTTCTTCTAAATGTTTGAAAAGAAAAATCTATAACTCGTCTGCTCCATCATAGTTATTGCGACAAAAAAAAAGTATGTAAATATAAAAAAGAATACACGGTATCCTCCTGTCGGGGATCAAAGTGGCTACAGTGGCATTACCACAAATTTTGATCTTGTGAGTGAATTGCTTTCAGGACATTTTCCCAGTGGTCGCCGTTGCAGGCGACTTCGCTGGCGGCTCGCAGGACTGTTGGCGGCAACGCATCTGCAGAGAGAACTGCACACCACGAGTCAACATATTGTCTGGCGATCACGTCGACGAAGTACCGGGCCGACATTAATCTTACTACCTTTTAGGTAAAGCTGGTACGACACGATACCTAAATGAACACGTAAACTTCTTAACCGCTGTATCTACCAGCAAATTGCTTCAGCACCAGTCAACTGTAAGTTTTAACTACTTAACTTTCAGAAAACTTGCAGGCGTTAACGTTAGCAGTACAACTTGCTGGTGAATTCAACGTGTTTGAAATGTCACTTCAAGACGTATTCGTGGAAAAAACCGTTGATCAACATTATGATTACCATGAGTCTCGTACTCATGGCAAACATACGTTGTGCAACGGTTCAGTATCATATATCATAAAGTTGCTAGTTAGTAAATCTTCAGAATTTGTTCGTGTTCATTTAGGCATTGCAAGCGCCATTCCAGTCTTTACTCAACGCATCTTCTAGCGTTAATCCAATAGTATTCTACCGACAGTTATAGATAAGCTACACTTCGTTCATTCAGAGGTTGCGTGATGGTTACAGCGCATGCAAATCTCAGATATTTAGACCGAATTATTTTAAATTTACGCTCCATTGAAAGCAAGTTACTATTTCTTTTCAGCAACTAATGTTTTTGTAATAAAATATAATAGCAGATAAATTAACTTGGAACTACTGTGGAAAAATAAAGAAAACATGCTATAGTTTACTACAATTTCAATAAGATTTGCAATACTAGCTGAAGGCTATGCTTCTTCATTTCTAAGGGCAAACTGTTTACAATAGCTATGATAATTTTGTTGAATAAAACATAACTTTGAGAATACTAAATATCAGAAAACTATAGAAATTAAATCAGAATATTCATTGTATAACCTTTGCATTAATAGAGACAACGAAAATAATAACATAAAGGCATTGAAGGGAGATGTTGATGGACGATTTTTACCTTGCGATGGTTTGAAGGGTCCTCCAGGATTATCCATGTCCTTAGGGTTTCCCAGCAGGCCCATAGGAATAGGTTGAGATAGTGCCATTCCATCAGTTTTCATGGAAGAATTTTCTAAAGCTTTCGAGTCAGGATGGTGCATTGGCATGGAATTCGGTGGCATTGAATTAGGAGGCATAAAAGGTGGCATAGGAGGACCAGCGCCATTACCAAAGTTCGGAGGACCGTTAGGCCCGAATGGTGGACGACCACCCATAAAAGGCATGTTGGAATTATTCATAGAATTTGGTGGCATCATCGAATTAGGAGGACCATTTGGTCCCATCATAGGATTCGGGAAAGGTGGACCAAAGAATGGAGGCATAGGACCATTTGGTCCAGGTCCACCGGGTCCCATATTAGGACCACACATGTTAGGTGGCATTGGACCACAGGGACCTGGGCCATTTGGACCCATGAAATTTGGCGGCATAGGGAAATTAGGGGGCCCACCCATGAATGGAGGCATTGGACCACCAGGAGGCATATGTGGCATTGGTCCTCTTGGACCCATCATCGGACCTGGTCCCATGCCTGGTCGAGGGCCCATATTAGGTCCTGGACCCATGTTATGTCCTGGACCCATATTTTGCCCAGGACCCATATTTGGACCAGGTCCCATATTTTGCCCAGGACCCATATTTTGCCCAGGACCCATATTGGGACCAGGGCCCATATTGGGACCAGGGCCCATATTGGGACCAGGGCCCATATTGGGACCAGGGCCCATATTTGGACCAGGGCCCATATTGGGACCAGGGCCCATATTAGGTCCATGTCCCATATTATGTCCAGGTCCCATATTTGATCCAGGACCTATATTAGGCCCGGGGCCCATATTAGAGACAGGAACCATGGATCCAGGCCCTAGGTTAGGACCAGGTCCAATATTAGGTCCAGGACCCATGTTTGACCCTGGACCCATGCCAGGTCCGGGTCCCATTAGACTGGGACCCATAATACCAGGTGGTAATGGTCCTAGTCCCATATTTGGGCCTTGCTCGCCACTGGAATCCGCATCTTCATCAGACTTTGAGCCCAGATGCCATTGGTTATGATCCGAATTAGTGGATTGAGTATTTGGTGGCATTACAGGAATTTGCATAAGGGCTGGGATGTTATGGGGATTTTTGTTATCTACTATAAGTTTCTTTCTATCTTCCAGTATTGGTGTTGTAGGACTGTGCGGATGGGGTCGTCCTCTATCATTCCATCTCCGATGTTTTTCCCTGAAAATATAAAATTAATATCTTCAAATATTTTTTTATTGCTGACTGGGCCTGCTCTGGATGATGGATGAGGTCTATGATGGAATGAGCGTGCCTAGAAGATGCCTGTTCTCTATAAAACAATACCTATCGTTATCATTTCCAATACTGAATATGAATATATTATTTTCACATTGTTTTTTTTAATTTTATATTATGCATTTGACATAGATAAATAGCACCTTGTGATTTGAAGGCTGCAAGAAACAACCTACGATAAGTAAATGTTATTTTATTTAGTGTGACATTTTCAAAACCAGTTTTCTATTTGTGGTTCATGATTGTATGATTTATATTGAAGAACACAAGGTTGATTTAAAAAATAAGTAGTATAGTTGCGCCAAAATTGGGAGTACGGCAAATCATTCGATTTGCCCACACCATACTTATGTAACACAAAAAGTGTGCATACTGAGAAGAGTAAGCTCACACATTCCGCACATAGCGTTTGCATGGCGGCATGAGACATATATCCCTTTATTCATAAACATTGCTTAAATTTAAGAGAAGTTAAAATGTCAAAAATTGGTGGTTAAACAGTAGCTAATCATTACTTAACTTTAAGCAATGTTTATAAATAAAGCGCTGTGTCTGGTGTGAAATTGAATCAGAAATGCGACCATCTTTTGAAGCAATCTGTCTATTTGGTGCAGTCATCAGGCAGACAATACCAGGCACAATAAAGACACATTGTGTGCCTTACTTAACCTGGGTCAAATTAACTTAGTTTCTTTCTTTCAAATGGGAAAATCTGTCTAGAACAGTCTAGATGTAGATGTAGTCAGTTTTAGATGACTTGATGAGATGTTATATGATCCAGGAGAGGGCTAAATAATCATAAAATTTAAAAAAAAAAACATATTTCAATGTACCTTTGTGGGCCTCTATCTCCCATCTTTCGTCTCTCATCAATGCCATGACCAAAGTGTTGATTTTCAAACTCATTATCCATAGGTGGTTTTAATTCTTTAATCTCTTGCTTGACTGGTTTTACTTCTTCATCACTCTGAATATGCTTTTCCAGCTCTTCTTTATCATGCTTGTCAGTTTGCTTCTGTTTTTCTAGCAAAGCTTTGAACTGGTTCATGAAACTGCCATCATTGGAGAATATGTTGACTGAGCCTTTGTCATCTTTTGAAATGGGACTGGAATTAAACATTATAGAGAAATTATTTATTAGTCTCTGGTTTTATAATAATTGAATAATTGAGTTGAATTCTTGTTTAAGTAAACAGTAATACTATTTCTCCATAGCTTCTGAGTTCTGACAATCCAATTCTTTCCTACCATTTCAATCATATTCACAGGAGAGCTATAATAAGTGCTGATCAACTTTTGTTGTTATGTTTTATTTATTAATTTATTTATTTATTACATTTTAAAGAAGGCTTACAGACTAACAAACCAATGACATAAAGAATGTAATATAAAAAAAAATTGCTAATAACAAGCCTACCTACTAGTTTTACCTATGATAACCATAGACATAATTATGTCTTTTAATTTACAATCTGAAAATAACAGAAAGCTATGGACATAATTATGTCTTTTAATTTACAATCTGAAAATAACAGAAAGCTGTGTCGGTATAAACATCAATAACACTGGTTGGCACCAAAATAAGAGCCAAAATGTGTATATGTGAACTCTCTTTCTCTCTCTCTCTGTGTGTGTGTGTGTGTGACTCTGTGAATGTGTATATGGACACAGTAAATCCAAATATGTAGTCATAATTTATCCAGCACATCAAATTTTGATGCAGTGAGCCATTTTGGATTTCACTAAAATTCGTCATATTTTGTAGCAGGCAACAGAACGCAATTTCATTGTTTTCTGTATTTATCTCTGTATTAGAAAGAGATAGCAAGCAGCAAGAGCAGTGATTGTTTTGAATAAATGAGTGACGCGTGTGGGTAAACTTAAAAAATAAACAAAAGAGTTATTTGCTTGTTTTGATTGAGTTTTTGGTAAGTTGTTGTTGTTGTTGTATGTTTTGGATATTTTTATCCATCAAATAACCATTTTATACTATTTATTGAATATAAAACATTACAATACCTTCACGTTTATATAAAAATTCACCAAACAATATTTGTTATATTTGTGGTGATTTTGTAGTAACCTTACATCAGAAAATTTACACCTACAATAAAAAAGGCTTACCTATGTCATTTTGGTTTGGAAATAGATGAAAGAAACAAAAGCTGGTTGCCAAAGATATGTTGCAAAACAATTTCAGTATATTATTTCAATAGTAGTATCTCGAAAACTAGACATGATAGCATAAATCTGTATCCAGATTTGGACTCAGCAAACTAAAGCCGATAAGAATCACATAGCAAGTTTATGCTCCCAATTTTTTTTTTTTTTGCCAACCAATGTATTTTTTCTGAGTATTTCTGTTTTAAAGCTTAACAGTGAGTACATAATTACCCACTTGTTATATCGAAGCGGCAAGTAGACCCTGAAATGATGAAAGTAAAATAATTATGTACCTACGCACATAATTATTTTACTTTCATCAATGTTGAACAGCATTTTTTACTGTTTTCGCATCAATGACTACCAACATTACTTTGCGGCAGTGAATTGTATTGGTAATACAATGGCTAACTGTACACATAAAATAACAATGTTGTTTGTTAAATGTCCTTCAAAATGATTCTAGTGTGGTTCCACACAAATGTATGCTGTACAAAGTACTCTTTTGATTAAAAGTCCATTGCAGACGGAGTCAAGCTTAGTTTACCTTAGCTTGCATAGCTGAGGTAATTTTTTACTTATGTGCAGATCACAAACTATGAACACAACATAGCTTAGCTCTTGGTCTGCAACCTGCTTTAGATTACTGTTGTTTAAAGGTACTTATATACTTCCTAGTTTATAAATTTTCAGTCTATCCTCCATCATATTGTTGTTCCTACCCTACTCTTATGATTTATCCACTTATATTTCTAGGCTACTTAGCTCAATACACAAATTACAATATTTGGTGTTTTTATTGAAGACTTATTAATTACAAAAAACATGATACAATAATTATAGGGTTAGTATGATAGCTGTAATTAGCAACAATCTTGCATGAACCCTCATTGCTGTTAATACATTTTTTTCTTAGAGAGGCATTAGAAGTAAAACTGTTGCTGTAGGGTGCAGATTACTTGTATGCTTGATATGTTAGGTAAATGATGCCTTATTTTTTTGCAAAGGCTTTTATTGCGAATGTTACAATGACTTGTATGGTGTAATTTTTATTGTCGTTGTCAGAATGAGACTTATTAAAGTTGATTGATTGTCAAGGTAAGTATGGCATATGCAAAGACTACAATAGTATACTGGCATATGTATCATTATGTATGGCAGTGTCTCAAGGTGGTCACACCAATTATAATAGCCACCAAACTTAAGCAATCAGTATCTCTACATTGTTAATCACTACAGTGAGAATTTAACGAAGATTGCAAACAGGCATGGTTACTGATGTTTCTGTTTAGTTGATAGTAGCTTTTTGATACTTTGAGTGTAACAGGATGAATTCAAAGTTCCTACTACCACCTCGTTACTGACTTGATAGATGATAATAATAAATTTTAATGGAGGAGTGAGGCTATAAAATGCCACTTCCGTAAAATCATATTGATTTGAAAGCTTTCTATGAGCGTAATACCAGAACGAATGGTAACAACTTCATACAAACGTGACAAATTACTAATACATATTTGGATTTCATAGAGAAGGCTTACTGAGATAGCTTTGCTTGAGCGGCAAGCGCCGCAGCTTGCTTTTGGGACTCCAACTTGGCATGTATCTCCATTTTCTTTCTTTCGATTATTTGTTCCTGTTTCGTCATTTGAGCCCATCTTGTACTTAGTGCCGATTTGGTCTTATTATCTTTGAAATGAATCATTGCTATTTTTTCATGCTACAATGAATAAAAATTGGAAAAACGAAATGAAAATAAAATAGGTATTCTTTCTCAGTTTTTTCGCGTTTACGAACTCGGACGAACTTCACTTTGATTAGTGACGTTCCGACATCGAACCATAGATAGAGTATAGTAACTATGCTTCGAACAGATAATAATACAGAGCTAAGCTGTTCTTACTAGTAATCCCAAAAAATCGACTATCATGAATACAAAATGCTTTTGAAAAAACATTTTGATTATAATATATTTCAGCTATTGCTCGGTAGGTGGCCAGTGTGGTCAGTGTTGCCAGATCCGATTTTCAATCCGATTAAGCCTGAAAAACCTAATATAGTTCAAATCAAGTAAATAAATATTAAAAACTAAACAAATGAAGCAAAACTTGTCTCGGACAGTAAGAGCTATTTTATAATTTTATTCGCTACTATTCATTGTCCGTGTCACCGTCTATGGTAGGTATCAGTTTCAGTTTTCAGTGTGTTTTTATGTGTAATTTCAAAATGTCAGTATTTTTTTTGCAATTGTCGATTACATTTCGTTTTTAGCAAAATTATTTTTTTACACTTGTGTTTGCAAATATTTGTAAATCTTATTATATCGATATACGTATATCCGAGGCGAGGTCCAAAAATCAGTAGATCTATGGACAAATTCATGGGTCTGGCAATGCGGGGTGACGCTAAGTAGAAACTATAAAACCTGTGGTAGGGATTTTATCATTTAGATCAGGACTGCCCAACCAATTTTGAAGGTGGGTCATAATTTTAATTCCGTGCCAGCAGGCTACGGTTATGGTAGATACTAAATAAATACCCAGATATTAAAAAAAAAAAAAAAAAAAAAACTTTTTAATTCAGACTTTTTGAAATCCATAGAATGTTAGTATAATAAACTTGTGAAAAAACTTATGAAAAAACTAGTGTTAGTAGGAGAAAAAGAAAAACAGAAAACAAAATAAAATATAAAATAAACAGACATTACTTATTTCCTAATGTGGGTATTAACCCAGTGCTGGACGTAACGCGTGTCCAGCCTATCCGCAATAACGGCCAGGATGCTGTTGGTGCTGGCGCGCAACCTGCCAAGCGCCGCGGCACATCGCTTGCGGAGCACGGCATGGAAGCCGTCAACGTGTGCGTCCGCAAACATGCCCGACGCACTGCACCAGCGCGGCATCCCCAACAACGCCCTGAACGCATTATTATATTGGACGCGCAAGGCGCTGAATGATCTTTGCGTATAATGAGCCCACAAGCAGCACGTGTATAGTGATGAACAATGTGCTCTGAACAGTGTTATTTTCACTTGAGAATTACAACGTTTAAACCTGTGGGCTATCATGTTCGCTCTGACCGACAGCGCCCTACGCTCCCTGTCCATGTCCTCATCGTCACGTAGGAGATCAGTGACTATGTGCCCAAGATATTTAAAACTATATTAAAATGATTGATTGAATGATTGATGAAACGATATTAAAATGAAACAAAAGTTTAAGTTACTAAAAAAAACTTCACTGACTGAAGAGGTTTTTATACTATTGCGTTGGTGGCCCGCCAGCCTGGGGTTAAGCAGCCCTGATTTAGATAATAAAGGTGTCGATAATATTGAAAGAAGTTACAAGCCTATTTTTTTCGCATTTGAATATATTGAAAAAAGTGTCAAAATTTAGGAAAGCAATAAACTGATTAGTAGTTTCAATGTTTACAAGTTATTTATCTATAAAATTCCTTTTACATAAAAAATAATAAATTATCGTTATTATGGTCTAGTGATCAGTCTCACACTGTTTTAACCATTGTTTAGTAAGTACCCATAGTACAAACTCTGCTCTGCGAATTTGAAGCAAACAGATAAGTCGACCTTGTGTCCGTACAAAATATATAAGTCAAAACACTTATATTGAGGAAATTACGGACGTTCTACTTAATAATCTTTTAACTGACGATCGATCGACTACCACCAACAGACAGAACATAGCCCATGTTCTGTCTGTTTGTGGTGAAACTGGTACCTGTGGTACAGAACATAGTATACACTAGACTGAGCACAGAACACTATTACTCCTAGCGAGACTGAGTGACTTTTGACCACTAGGACAAATCTATCGGATTACGATTTTGTTCGTTATGTCCTGTCTATTGAGTAAATAATTTAATTGTTAAGTAAATAATTTAATGTCTTTGATATACCCTCCGAAGCGGGATGCCAAAAATTTATTCATTTTTGTAGATTGTAGTTGTTAACAAACGCTAATGGGCGTTTGTTAACCACTTTTAAAAGTTCGTCAATGGATGGTAGGTCTGACGTTGGGGACACAGGTAACATGGCAGCCCATGCTCTGCACCGAAATTGCGTAACACACGATTAGTCTCAATCTGATTCATTTTGAAAGATATTGCTAGGTAATCCATTGCTTCATATTTTCTAAAAATGAGTCTACTCAACAACGGAATTATCGCAATGAATGTTGTTGAACTGTCAAAATGAAAGCCATTCCTACTAATAGTGTTACGCAATTACCCCGCTGATCTGTTGGTGGTAGTCGCTATCATTATTTGATTAAGCAGGAGGCATAAGAGTTTAAGTAGAACGCCCGTAATTTCCTCAATATAAGTGTTTTGACTTTTATATTTTGTACGTACGCAAGGTCGACTGATCCGTTTGCTTCAAAGAGCGGAGCTTGTACTATGGGTACTAACCATAGATATAGGATAGAAGGAAATTCAACTACAGGACATTCTGTAGTTGAAAATGTATCAGAACTCTCCCCACTACCGCAGTAAAAGCAATAGATACAAAGTCGCGCGCACACTTGCAGGTCATTAAATCAGAACGTACAGACACGACGCCAGCACGTCAAGCTTACGTCACTTTATCGCTAAAGGTTAAGGTTCTAATAAGGTTCAAGGTTGATTGGGAAAATTTGATAGTTTCGCTTTTATTATGGTTTCGGGTAGCTTGACCTGCTGGCGTCTGTACTACACAGTCAATTATAAACCTTAACTCATCAAACATAGCGTACTCACACAAAAACATCTGTCGGTATCGTTGTGCTCTGTAAAAGCAATGTATTTATACGCTACATAATTATACGCTAGTGATTGACTAAATCTGAAAGTTATCGATTCTCCCATTTATTAATGCACTAAAAAAAATAGGGGTTCTGAAAATAAAATAAATAAAAAACGATATGTCCAGAAAATATTATATTATAAATCAATAAAAATAACCCAATCCCAATAAACTTTGAACCTAATGCTTTAGCGATAAAGTTGAAACTTAATAAAGAAATTTGACCGATTGTAGTAGCTTGATGTACTGGCGTCTGTACCTATCTTAAATCCCTTTGGGGTATATTTTCTTTTGCATAAACGAAATTCCATGACGCACCGATCAAGTAGCAATGCAGTTTTGCTAAACCGTATACAGTACTTTTATCTCATAAAACGACGCGTGCTTTACTTGTGGTTACCAAGTGTACAGACATGCTGTGATTGTTTGTGTAAGCGCAGGAGCTCTCGGTACCTACCACCCGACACAGGAGCGAAGTTGGAAGTGTGTGTGTCCGTGTTATGTGCTGACGCTACTTTTCTTCACACACTCTTATATACAGCGTGTTTGTACAACAATTACAACAAGTTTAAAGATTACAACAAGTAAACGCGCGTCGCTTCGTGAGATAATACTACTAGGTATACGTTGATTAGCCTACCGATTCGAATTAAGACTCAAACATGGAACTAATGGAGGAGTACCTATGGTCTAAGACTGCCTGTAAATACTTTTTTAGATTGGCAACACTAAAAATAAAAAGTCCCATTCTCTAGGCGCGGAACTAGTTAGGCTAGGTTTTCCGGTGTTGTTGCGAAATTTAAATTTCTTAGCGCTAGATATTAGGTCGTGGGTATTTTATAGCAAAATATGATTATTTTGAGTTATAACCAAATCTGTATAAAACACCCAAATAGGGATTCCAACTTAAAGGCCTCAGGCTTGTATCATAGTACTTGTTGTGTTTAGGTGTGTAGTATAGAATGTAAAAGTAGCGAGAACGTGCACAGGAAGTCACTTTTTACTAGGCCAAGGCCTAAAATGAAACATCAGATATCATTGCATATTATTCTTTTTATATTTTTTTTCATCAGTTTAAATGGAAAATACAATTTCATTTATTTATAATGTTGTCATTTATTTATTGTAAACAAATATATTATAAAAGATTTACATATTACTATCAAAACAAAATATTCACAAAATGGCAGACTAACTAAACAATTACTTAGCTGTTTCATCAAGCATGCTAACAATTGCATCGTTTTGAGCTAAATAAGAAGGAGAAAGTTTGGCACTGATCCCATTATTCAAATTAAAGTGAAGATGGCATAAATGCACATTGCAGCAACACTATCTGTCGTATAAGATAAGTTAGTCTGTTTGTCCAGATTTTGAATAGGTACCTTTTATAACGATACTCTTCACAACCTCTCTTCAGCTCATGTATTGCATGATCTAATACTGACTACCTATTATACCTTCATATAAGCACTGCGTACGGCTAGCGTCCGCTCACTGCCAAAGTTTTCAAAACTATAAAGGGCGACGCCAAAGAGAGCCTACATCTGACTATTGTTTCTGTGGTAACTTGACAGTTATAATAAACTAATCTGCTGCCTCATTAAATCGAAATTCAAATTGACTTAATTAAAAAAAAAACAACAAACTGGCTCCTTTCATAACAATACAAATTCCATTGAATGGATAAAAGTAACTCAATTTAAAACATTCAAACAAATCCTCAATCAATTCAAATTAAAAAAGTACCTCTTCACATTTCTGCATTACCCTGCCTTAACAAAATCATATTATACACTTAGACAGTTGACAAACAAAAAAAAAAGCAATGGAAGAGGACAATGAGCAAAAGAAATCACAAAATATATAGAAACATTCGACATTGTGTAAGGTTGCTTCAACAAGTGTGCTTGGATGTTCGATGTGAACATGGGTTGCGAACTTACACAAAATATTTCGGTGTAGCAAAAAAGCTAGGTCTCTTCCACTGTTACATGAAATGCCGAAAAGAAAAGTATAATTCATAAATTGTACCTATACTTTGTTTATATTCTAATTTTTTTTTACATTTTAATAATTTAAAAACAACCAGTACTTGGTCGAGAAATTTATATCCATTTTTTTTTGTGTATTTTATATTTTGATGAAATATTTATAAGCTAATTAACGTGAGCCGATGTCAGGATTCATAGCTAGTCGTCGTTCGCTCGAACCGGCTGGCAAGTCTGTCTCTCTCGTCCGCCCGACTCGAGCTTTTGTATAAACGTATCTATACATAATTAACACTACCGCATCGTCTATACATCTTGACTCATATATAATGCACTGATATTTCGAGGGGCACAAGGAATATCGCAGCATTGTTCCACGCGCACAGCGCCACGGCCGCCGCCGCGCGGTCGGTTCGCACCAACCATAACCATCATTCTATATTCATATAATTTCCCCGTCATATACATTTCATAGCAATTAATAAAAATAAAACACTAAGATTACATCCCTTAACATGTCTAAATGTCTAATTCGTACTCTATTTACATTTGACATAATACATAATATTCAAATTGTTCGGTGAATCGACAGTCTTGCGAGATCGATGTCGAGCCGTCGAGCCCGGACTCGCGGCGGCGGCCACCTCTATTACTGTACAGCAAATTTACAATAACATTTGATCAGAATACGCAAACTCAAAGATCTATATCTAAAAATTAAAGTAAGGTAAGGATCATCATGTATGTAACGCCCGCCTTAAGCCGCTATAATATCAGCTATGTTAAGTAATATAACATATTAAGTTTGCACATGACAAAAATGCCACTCGATAACATACATAACATTATAAAATTAAATAAAATAGGCCACATTCATTGTTACGGTTCAAATATGGGGTTAACACAACCTGATCGGAAGTTTCATAGGTAGATGCGCTCAAGATGACAACGAAAGTAACGTAGTAAGCAAATATTGTGGCGGATTTGTCATGCGACAACAAATGATACATATTTTGGAATTAGTACTCCTAATATATATCACTAACTAGGATTTAAGAAGAAGATGACGTCACTAGATAATAAATATCTTCTACTCTGTACAATGGACTATGATATTTTATTGAGATATTTTTTTCCTTTGTATAAACATGACAAAATACAAATATTTCTGTCCAACTTTATCATAACTTAACCGGTAACAATCGAGCAACATTTGACATTTCATTACTCCCTTTGTGACAGTATAATTAGATATTATATTGAATTACGTTAGAAAGGGATATCTTATTTTAAATGGTCTGGGATTTGTAAATATTGGTCAAATCTACGTTATGCAGACGTCAACATGACACGACGCGTATTAGTAATGGACCTAGTTACTAGTGTCATATTGAGTCCAAAACGGAATTACGACCGCATCTCCTATGCATTTTTATTGCCTGTAAAAATATAGTATTCACATTCTTTTATCGCTATCCATGTACTAGGTGCGCCGATGAACAGTGCTAAATCAACGGTTTTGACAAATGGAATGCATTTTTCACAATATCCACTTCAATAACTACCAACAACCTCCCCGAAAAAGATTAACAGAAGAAATTTACTATCAATAAACGAATGATTCAATTAATATAATGCGTTTTATTTAAGTTATTACGAATTATTACAATAAAACAATCGATAGTGCTTAAACTAGTGGTAACAATAACATTTTAAACTGTTTGTTCCTATCGATTTCAATTGAGTTTTTTTTATATAATTATACTTGTTATAAATGACATTTAAACCCATGCGATGCAATTAAGGGCAAGCAAAATGTCAGGGATGATACTAATGCGGGAATTATCTTATATTAAATAAAGTATGAGCATAATCAATTGACGTCTGAAAGTAGGTGTTATCAGTTATCAGTAACAGGTTGTCAGTATGTCGTAAAGGTCGCCGTTTATAAAGAAGAGATAAGTAAATTCCCGCACAACCAATATCTTGCCGAAAATCTCCAACAGTCACAAACAGTGTTCTTGTTCGAAACCATTATTACAACAGTAAACACCTAGGTACGCTAAAAAAAAACAAATCAAATAAACCAATTCCTATTACCGATTCGACACATAATAAATGTTTAATTCGATAACTATACGATATTCAATGAAATGAATTGTATATACTAATAAATACTGTACATTCAAGGCCTTTATTGTAATAACGTTTCGTAACCAACAAACTGTTATGGTGACTGTCACGAAGAAAAGAATGAGTGATTTTTGCATAAATAAATAACAGAAATAAATTAAAACCCAAAGCGAAATTTAATCATCTAATATCATGACCACAATATTGAGCATTATAATGAGTAAAAAAGCGATAATAAAACCACAAACTATTATCGTGAGCAACAAAAGGGCACTTACGTTTGAATTGACCAAATAACTTCATATCACTCATGAAAAATCTACTGTTCCTGTATATACATAAAACAATTGACGATCAATAATGAAAATGAAATCCTAGTGCCATTTTGACACCTATAATTGACAAAAAACTAACAGAAGTAACTTTATCCTTTAACAGGGTTTCGTAAACCTACGCAAAACGTTCGCGTTATACTATATAATACGCATATAACAACAAAGAAGTATACATTAGGTGAAAATGAACCTTACAATGACATCATCAAAATTTAAGGACGCTTATGCCGTTTTAAGTTGACTTTAACAAATTGCATTTGGAATTATGTAATGGACTTACACAACTGACTTTGCTTTCAAAGATAAAAATTAGAATCACTTAACGCTAAATCATTTCAAATATGGACGTTACTTTCAGGACATAATATGCAAGACGGCTTCCCACACATTGGACGAGGGACTGAATGCGGTGATAGTTTAGGTGCATCGTGTAAGTATTCTATAGATCATGTAAGTACTAGATTGGGCGATGTTTGTCGACTGGCCCGAATGTATACTAAAATTACTAAGAATTTTATTGTGATCTGGAGGGTATTTCCGAAAAGGACCAGATAAATCTCTTATTTCTAGTGGATGTCCATCACTGGCCGGTTGTTGCTATCTTTCGAGACGTTACGTTTGGCAATAGAAAATTAACATTTACTTCGCGATTTTGGCAAACACTATAACCTCATTATGCATTTGGAACTCTGTCGTGCGATCCCCGAACCCGTTCTAACACTATAACATTAGCCATTCTTGATCACTCTTGGAAGAGTTTACTTTGTGACATACGATGAGTTAGTTTAAAGCCATACATTATTTACAAGATCTTTACACGGCAATAACACGACACAGCCAAATTTTAATAAATATGATATTTAATATTGAAAATAAACCTGAATTATTACACTAGTCATAACAAAATTTAACAAGAACGTGAATAAATTTCTTTTATAAGATACTACTATTTACAACATGCAAGCCGGGCAAGACAAATAAAATAAAATGAACGTCCAACATTAAAATATGGATGGATTGTTTAGAAGCGAAAGGGACGACATTGGGCTAATTAGTAATAGATAAAAAGGGCATTTTAATTGTTATTGAAGGCCAACAGTCGATCAAATTGACTTCAGAATTGTCAAAGTTTTTCAGTACTTAGTCATACGTCTGCGACATTAAATTATTTACACTGACCTTGCTACAAGAGAAATAGTAAAATAATTCAGCATAAAATTTAAGCAAAATTCATTTGGACAACAATAACATTCGACGGCAATTATTTTCGACTGGAATAAAATGTGGACGAACATATATCTAATTGGACTATTATATAAATTTTTAATATAGATATATGCTATTTACAATATAAAAATCAACCAGTTAAGTCTTCGACATGGGGAATAGTTCACTCCATACGATTGACGACGGAGTAAAGTTGCGACTGTCAAGAAGTTTCAATGACAATGGCAAATAAGGACAGTTATAGCAGGACCTTTGTTTCTTCCGTTTAAAAACTAAGTAAAAAATTTGATAAAATTTGCACTTCGTTACAAAGCAAGAAACATTAGTACCGAAAGGAAGAATATTATAGTTGTATTACAAAGTATTGAATAAGATATATTCAGTATGGGAACTCACATCAGTTACAGCGAATATCGCTCTGTTTAATCAGATGGTCAAGGTATCGCTCTGTTAAAATTAATGGAAGAACAATGAAACTTAATATACTATTATGTAACTTAATATTTTGTATTTATTAACTACAATGAGAATGACTAAAAACAGAACAATAATTTACCTTAACCATGTGTAGTCACAACTAGTGTTCATCTTGCCAAGTTGGCAGGCTACCGTTAGTGCATCATCGATGCATATTTTAAAAATAACGCGAAATTCAAGTTCGTTACCAGGCGCTTATTCAATTAGAGAACGAATAGTGAACTTTCAATTTCGTCCGAGTAGAGGTTCGTTAGTACGTATACTATATACATACAATAAATTGTTGATTGGTCTGATTCATGCATAGGTATTTATTAAGGTTTTTTCCTTATACTCGAGCGAAACTGTTGTTCACGATTCGCGTTAAAGCTCATTGAAAAAACGCTCTAAGGGGAATCACACGAAGAATCAACATGGAAAATTACATTGAAATCCACTGATCTTGTCCGGGATTTCAAAATGCATCTTCGTGTATACCCCACACAATTAAAAAAGAAAATAATCAAATTCAATCAATAAGATACTTACAATTGAAAACCTGCCATATGACAAGAACTACATACAAATCTGCGACACTTTGTCCTAAAACGTTTTTCAGAGACGATAATCGAATCCCTAACAACAGGGATGTATTATGATCAAAGCATGGAACTAATGCAGCTGGAACTGACAGTTCCACTACTTACTATTTGATGATATTTACAACAGCTGCATTTCACAGAAATATATGGTGCCAGGCATCGATCACAGATTATCGTCCCTTACAATCATCATAAGACTGGGTCGCTATTCAAAATCCTTGTGATAAAACATTTCGCAGTCAGCGCGGCTTTACCAGGACCGTTAACAGTAAATCGAAGGCCTATCGTTATATATATAAAAAGCTTAACTCTGTCACTAAACGGGAGACACTGACTCGTATAAAAACTATAGATCTTATAATACAAATGTCTATGACCTGTTGAGATGCTCTGTGTAGGCGTGTTAGTTATATATCAGTGCTAAAGGCAGCGAGCGGCGGGCGGCGGGAAACTCGAGTGTCAGTACGCTTGCGTTGTGCTCGCGGTCGAAACTCGATCTGGTTTTAAGTTTCGCTGTCAACAAAAACAATATATATTATTATGACATTCTTAATATCAATACTATAAGGGTGGTTTTGTTTGCAAATCTCTCACATTAGGGTAGTTTTTGGCATTAACTACACTTGTGTGCAGAAAAATAGATCCAAAAATCCCTTTTTTTAAGTCTGTTCATATTTCAAGGTAAATTATGAATAAACGAACAGTAATAAACAAAATTAAGCTTTTGTCAACTTCATAGCGTGACAACATCTGAACCATCGAGTTGATATTGTCAAGAATATTGCTTTTATGAAAGTATGTGTAAATAAATTTTATCTTTCTACATTCACACAATATAAAATAATTAAAATCTACATCAAATTTTTTGAGATAACGTCTCAAATAGAGTGCATGGGGGGTGGGTCAATTTTGCACGCAAGTGTACATAAAATACCATTCATTTCAGGTTATATTATGAAGTTTTAATTCCATAATGGTTCTAGTGCGAGGGCGAGACGGAGCTATGCATGACCAATAGCATCATCCCTTTTTCAGACTGGAATCATGATGGCATGAACGGCCCAGAGCGTAATAGTAAAACACATGCATTCAGAAAGTCGAATGGAAAAATATTTGCATATCATTTCACACGTCTTATCACTAATTCTCTAAACTAAACATCGTACGTTCGCACTGTGAAACCGATATCGATAACAATTGATAAGCTTGTTGCAATTTCGAGTGGCAAAATGGAAGCCAATTTTACCCAGCATAATCAGCCTTTAATGTACCCAAGGTTGAGAAACAGGCCTCCTCTCGGTCAGAGGGAATGGTAGTTGCCTGGGTAAAAAATATTATTATATTTAGTCCGTCAGTTAGATTATCGAAAAATAATGGACACGTATTTTTTCTTTTGTCAATCAAACAAAAAATGACGAAAGATGAAGCGCGTCAAAATTCGGGAGTAGGGGGTCGTGACGTCACGCCTTGCTAAAAAGTGTAGCAAGGCGTGACGTCACGCGGAACTTTAACGGGCGATATCTTCATAATTTTTTATGTAATAGACAAAAGAAAAAATACGGGTCCAATATTTTTTGATAATCTAACTGACGGACTAATTAGATTTTTTTAGGCATCTAGCCTATCAGCCCGTAATCCACCACGCGGACCCAGTGCAGGTTGATAGATGTCACACGTCTTCGAATTTTTGGTTCTAGGACATGCCGGTTTCGATTTTCGAACTTCAGTTTTTACCCGACTGCCAAGAAGTCGAGTATTTACCGTATAATCTGGTCCATTATTCAAAATTACGAACTGTTCTAGAAACAATGGAAGCCGATAGATTTAATTGTTAATAAATATTGTTATTGATATCGAATTATCAGTCAAAGACGAGACACAGATACCGATCTATAAATAATATTTAATTATCTACTGAACAACATTATTTTCCTAAACATACAACGTTTCGATCTACGGTGACATTACAATAACTTACTGGCATTTTTCCGTAGTCCGATACAGGCAATAAAGACGATACAGACTTGAAATAAATAAATAAAATTGTAGGGCCGCTCTAAAGATTTACAGAACTTTGGGGTCGTTAGAGAATTCTTCTCTTTGCATATCATCATCAAAATCTATCTGCAATAGATTTGAACGGTTATCAATATTACTCTAGACTTTTACCAACTTATAAGTAAGATGGGCATCAACCTGATCATCAATTACAGTCCTTAGCCGTTAATGTCCCACTGCTGGGCAAAGGCCTCCCTACTCTCTTCCCACATCTCTCTATCCAGAGCTGCCAAGGACCAATCTTTATGAAAGGAGTCCAGCTCATCCCGCCATCTCCGTCTGGGCCTGCCGCGATGTCGTTTGCCATTAAGCGGGACCCACTGGGTCGTATGTTTGGGCCATTGATCGTCTGACATGGCATTTAAGCGTGGCAGCTTTCCGAGTGACATCAGTTATTTTAGTGATGGAACGGATTGTTGTATTCTTAACCCGTTTCACAAGTTTAATACCCAGAATACTCCGTTCCATAGCTCTCTGGCAAACCTCGAGATTCATTGTATTCAAAGTTAATTATGAGCTATAGTCTCTCTTTACAGCGGCTCTAAGAAGATACTCTCTTGTGTGCAAAATAAAAACCATTAAATTATAAATACAACGCCATTGGTCACGGAATCACGTGTTGAATTAATGGTTTCAGTTTGCGCGTCGATGTCCCTGTCAACCTGTATATACATTGTGACGACTGATTCTCCTCGTACTATTATCTGTCTATCAGACACATTAGGGCAACATACAGATTTCCCGAGAAAAGTATGCACTTCGGGGATCATCGCCTATCTTCGTAAATACGAACGCTCGATGATGAGATCTAATATAGAGCTGTAAGCCTATAACATTCCCACTGCTGGAACTCAGGCCTCTTCACAGGAGTGGGTCGTAAATCCATCACGCAGACCCAGTGCGTATCGTTTGTACGGGGGGGGGGGGGGGGGGGGGGGAGTTTCTTACTATAATTATTTATCGGTAAGAAAAGGGGTAGAAACTCACCAGTTGATCATACTGATAAACCATACGCTTGATGTGAGTGAGTTTACGATGCAGGTAGTTGACACGCCGCCTCTCCTGTTTGTAACCGGAGTCGTTGTTAACGCGTCGGTATTCGTCAACGATGCGTTGTTCTATACTCTGTGTAAAGATAATAGTCTATTAGGGAGATGGAAATAGTATGTAGAGTTATGATTAAAATCTTAGTAACAATATAAACTCATTGTATATCTGGCTGTGAATAGGTTAAGTTTTAGACAAAAAATAGTCTTTGTAGAGCGTCGTCTCTGTCACTCAAATCGATGTAACGGTCTCTTTCTAAAGCTCGCTCGACGATGTTATATTTACGTCCGTGTACTGTAATATTGTATTATGTTAATAGAAGAGTTAGCGGTGAAGAATCTGTTTTTAAAATGGTCGTAAAACCCATCGCCAGTTCGACCACAACGACTCACATGACCCTTACTGACTTTCAATTTGATCGTTTTGGGAAAATATTACAACATAACCCTCTATTTGAATCACGTTTGATTACATAACCGACGTCATACTATCACTTTGATTGATCGTGATCATGACAATGACCTCCAAATCTTGCGTCAGCAGATTTTCTCAAGAACGTTCTGGAACTTTCCAGATTCGACTTTAGCTTTGATGATTCATGAACATCGTACATTATTGCAATCAGAGATATCTATGTTCTCATTACAATATATACAATTTTTTTTTGTGTGTACTATTAACAACCCTACTAACGCTTTCTTTGTAAAAATGTATGTCTGAAATAAAGATAAATTATTAATATTTATCTATACATTATCACTTGATTTGTTATTCTGTTTCAATTTAAGCTTACGTGTAAAATATTAGTTACGCAATTAAATTTAAATACGTCTGATTCATGAACATCGTACATTATTGCAATCAGAGATATACATGTTCTTCATTACAATATTTCACAATACATTATCACGTGATTTGATAGTCTGTTTTAATTTAAGCTTACGTGTAAAATATTAGTTACGTAATTAAATTTAAATACGTCTGAATCACGCATATCTGATTTTTTTTATCTAGGAAAGATACAATATAGTCTTTTATCGCTAACTCGTAGAATGTAGTAGATAATTGTTTACTTATCGAACTCTCAATGGATCACGTAATTCTGAATTCTATTTCAACTAGCACTAACTTATCCTTCCGGAATAAATTATCTGAATGATTGTGAAAACCGCATTCAAATCTGTTGCGTAGTTGTGTAGAAGAACGCGGTCACAAGACAGACAAGGAAAGCGACTTTAATTTCTAGTATGTATAGATTTGATGGTCTTGTAATTTGTAAACAGATGTTTGTTTACGTGATTAATTATATTAATAAGGTGCCTCAGAAAAGCATGAAGATTATAAATCAAAGTAGTAGATTTTATATTGCACCTATACAAAGCCGGGGCTAGTCTCGAATATTATGAAAAACAACATACCTGATGATGCGGTGACAACGGTTGCGCGCGTTTAAGCTCTGTTTCTAAGCGAGTAAACAGGGCAGCCACTTGCGCCACACGATTGTACAGCGACCGGTATTCCGTATACAACTCCGCGAACTCGTTCTTATACGCCCGCCGAATGTTAGAACTAGTGATAGGCGGATATTGCCTGGAAAGAAGAAATGATTTGGTTAGTGAGATATTCCCTAGCCTAATTTGTACCCTAGTCAAAGTGCGCCTATATAAACCACCCTAATAATGCTTCATGTATCAAGCCTGGTGATTAGTTCAAAATGGACCTCCTTTAATTCAGGGGTACTTCCATTTGTATATTGTTACGTTATTACATACGACCAGTGCCAGCAATATCAGCTATATGGAGTTTGAACTTTGAAACTTGTGAAATATTTAGGTGCAACCACTTTCTTCAAAGGTCATCTTGGAGTTTGAACTTTGCAACTTCGAAACTACGATAATCCAAGCAAGAATGCTGGAGAAACTAATCATGATAACTAAAGAACTTATAAATTACAAGTGTACTAGCTCCTAAAGTCATCGTACCGTAATAAACTCTGACATTCACAGTCACAAGATCAAAATGTCAACTGCATTGCGATTTATTGAGAGACTACACCTGCCCAGGTGTCGACAAAATGCTAATCTCAGAGAAAACAGCCACATGTATGCATGGCAATACTGTCATTGGGACATCACACGTTTGCATTTCCCACGCAAATTAATGACGCCATCTTTATTTAATTTTCATGCTGCGTTTACACGACTAGCTAAAGTACCGATCTCGTTTTGAATCAATCATGGAACTGATTAATATTCTCAATACGCATCCTTTCGTGTGAAAGATACCGTTTAAATTTAGTTCAAAATGTTTGTTTACCTTGAAATCCTTGATGATCTGGGGATAAAGAAAAACATGGAATGTATCAAATGCATTCTATCTATTACAAATTTAGTTTTAAGACCAATTTAGGGAATGGTTTATGCTACTTTAATAGATGGCGATGGGTTTGCAAACTAGCGTGATTTTATTGACTCTACACCTACGCCAATATTTCTAAATACTCTATCAACTTAAAATACACCACGAAAAACCTTAAGTGTACGTTGACGTTAATATTTTACTGATTTTACGTAAGTATGTAATTCAAATTACCTTTCAATCTCTTCCAAATCAGTCATATTCTCATCAGGGACAGGCGGTAATTCTGTAGTATTTTCTAAGGGTTCATTATTTGTGATGTCTTTTTCTGTAAATAAAAACAAAAGAATTATTCTTAAGTCCTGAAAAAATTTTACTTATTACGTAAAAAATACAACCGATCATTGTTTTGCACGTTTATAAAAAAAAAAACAGATATTTAATCAGATGTCAGTCACCCGCGATAGACATTCGATGTGGCCATAATTATGTTTGCGTAAAATTCTTTCATTATTTGTAAACTATGAGAACATAATCTCGTTATTTATATGCAATCCTTGTAACTGTTTATAAACAAGAACAGAATGTTACAAATAAGATCATTAATTTAATAATTTCAATAGTTAAGTACTATGATCAAGGTTTTTTTAAAGGGTTAAAGTTACCGAATCAACGAGTGAATTAGTTGCGCTAGCCTTCATTTGTATGCTCTAAAGATTTATAAGGCTATGGTTAATTTTGCTACCGTATGTTCGTTCTAAACTTGGTCAAACTAACTGTTCACCTAATTTCACTAATGATCATGTATTATATTATACGTTTTTTATCTGTGTTACATACCTGTGATATTAGTTTGCTCTACTGGGGGACTACTTCTAAAACCGTTCACCTTCACAGGACTGGGGCAGAGATCCTTTACAGTACTATAATTGAGGGTATAGCCATTGTCCTTTTTAGCTGAAAAGATTGAAAAGGACACATTTTAACATTGTGTAATTAGAAAAAGACCTTATAAAAATAATAACCTTATCGGTAATTATACTTTCGAGTTGTTTGGGGTTGAAACCCTTGGGTCGTGGGGTCAAAGTGGTTATGGTTTGTTCAACGAAATCTTCAAACGGCTGGTTGACACTTCCCCTGACTCAGGGGCTGGCTCTTACCTTGGCCAGAGGTTAAGCATGGTCATACAACATGGCAATGCCGCCAGTCGCTTGAAGTTTATCCAGTGTATATATTTGTATCCTCTTTAATAAAGAAATTATCAGAAAAGTGAAAGGCACCCACTTTTTCACTGATCAGTATTTCGAAGTCGCTTCAATTCCCAATTAATAGTTTTTAATGACTCATTGTCGTTTGATAGACAGTAAATTTCCTTGCTATCAAATAGTTTCGTACTACCGCCACGAAAACGGGTTATTACAGCTAGTTCTATTTCCTTTATTATAATTTAGGTGTTTCTGACGTCATTTCCTATCCTCTATTATTACGGGAGTAAATAATTATAAGTCTAATTGTATTTTAACATATTTAAGTTACAAAATAATTACAGCGGATTCTATAAATTGAAAACCGATGCAAATATTTTCGCAAGACAGACGTTATTCAGTAATACGAAGACTTGTTTACGTGTTGATTATTATGATTCATACTTTGATTTCTACACTGATAGTATATTTCATCAAAATACGTATAAATCGTCATTTCTTCAGTCACCTTTCGAAGACCTTGCTCTGAAAGGCATGAACTTATGATTGAACCTTGGCAACTTATACCTCCACGCTCACCGACCCAAAGGGTCAATGACATTACTTACATGAGTTTCATGATATTTAGAGAGATCTCTAATACAACTAGTTGTTCTATGGTTTTATAAAGGTTAACAACCTTGTTGAACCTAGTAACAAGGGGCATTACCCCCAATTCAAGGATGGGATTATAATATCCAACTCAGAGGTAACTAGGGTACCGAACTGCAAAAACGTCTGGAATCAGTGTCATTTTTCTAAAAGACCAGCATGAACTTGTCTCGTGGTTCACTCACATAACCATATGTGTATACCTACTGCCTACTTTGTAACTATTTTATCGCGATTCTTTCTTGTATAATAATAGTCCTCCAGACAGAATTTTGGCACTAATCTCAGTGGAGACTAACCATCGACGCGGGATATATTATAGTGCACAAGTATGTGCGCAAACACGGTTGCCTCTTCTCTCGCTCTCATAGTCCGATAGTACGGCAATCCAACACGAGCGGAGAGAGATCAGGCGCGATTCTTGTTTAGTAAATTGGATGTAGTGGCATTCTCTCCTATCAGAGGCCCGAAACATTTCGTTTCGCTATGTCTACAAAGTAGTAGTGAACTCACCATTGGTCCGCTCATCCTCGTTATCGGAGGCCTGTCGCTCGCCGGAGGAGGTGGTGGCGTACCCGGAGGAGGGCGGGGAGGCGCGGCGGTAGTGAGAGATGCGCTGCTTCTTGGCGGCCGGCGGCTCGTCCGGCACCAGCGCCGGCAGCACGGCCACGCCGGCCGCGGCCGCCGCGCCGGGGGCCGCGCCGGGGGCCGCGCCCGGCGCCGGGGCCGCCGCAGGGGCCGCGCCGGCCGCGCTGCTGGGCCGCTTGCATGCGCTAGGCGACGCGCGCGGTGATAGAGAGTTCGCCGAGTCGCTGCTTAGCGGTGGCGTTAGGTTTTGAGGTTTCCGCCTGTGGGGTAGAAAAGGTGGTGGTGAGTTTTGACGTCTTTCACAAGGTGGTAGAAAGGGTGATGGTCAGTTTTGACGTCTCGAAGTAGAACTGCTGGTGGTTTCTGTAAAACTTAAGTGATGTGAACTGTCAATAGTGTCAATCCCTAGCATCAGGTGGAATGACAGCTCACTTCATCTAAGTTTCTGCGGTGAGATTTTCACAGAATGGACTGGCTGGAGTGAAAGTTTTGATGGTCACAGCAATGAGTTTGCCGTCGTATTTTTATAGTATCTGTGGAATTCTTAGATCGGCATTTGTTCTTCCGGAAATTGTTATGTTACGATGATAATGAGAAATATATATGGCTCTCATTTCCTTTTATTTGCAGTTGTAATCTCGACTGAAACTGGAATTAATAGCTGTTTATTTTAGCTTGTTTTCGAAGAAATTCTTGGAGATAGTGACACTTTATACAGATATATGGTATTATGTATGGAAGATTTTGTTAACTATGTATAATCAAGCTTGGCAATAACATAATTCAGTTTAATTGGTTTGTGTACTGTACTATACTGAGACTGGAAACCACAATTAATAACATCTTTATATTTATTTAAATTCTCGTTAACGTGACAACAGTGGATCAAATTCGAGTAAAGTATAACTATTTATCTGATATGGCTATGATATTGAATTAATTGAGAATGTTCGAGAACTCGCATTGCAGTGGCATTGAATTATCAAATATATTTTACTCACTAGTTTTTGCAGTATTTTTACTTCCTGCATTCCTTGATGAAACTTACCTTGTGTTATCTAGGATACAATCTAACTTTTACTTCTTTACTAAGTTTTATTGGCAAGATTGCGTTATGCTGGGTTCAGAAGACCATGCGATGGACGCATGCAGGCGACGCTGCATCCTTCAGCCCGTTTAAAACAGAAGAACATCGATGCTTTTAAAGACCGAAGAAAAAAGCATTGGCGCATTTTTGTAAGCCTTCCGTGGGTCATGTGTACCCAGCATAATTTAGTACCAATATTTTGCAAAATTTAGTAAAAATTAGCGTGTAGACAATACCAACCTCTTGAGCATACGTTTCTCCTCCTCAGTATAAAAAGGCCAGTCCTCGTTGACGTCATTCCAAATGTTTCTTTTTAAGTGGTAACAGTTATCCTTGAGCGTACTGATTGAAGGCAAAATCTTGTTCACCAAACTGCGCTCCTTGTCTTTGATACCCTCTGTAATTGTATGGCGAGCGTTAATCAAGTGGAGTTTGTGCGAATGCACAGGGTGCTAGAAATCTCGACTTACCACTATAAAGCCTCGCGTACAATTCGGGCTTCTTGAAGGGTTTCAATGCTAATAACTGTATAAGTCTTTCTCTGTAATAGAAGAAAATGTATATGTTAGTTGTGGTACTTATTTCAAAATATGAAAACTTTTTTATGATTGAAAGAGGTTTTACTTTTCTTAATATGATAAGTATGGTTTTAAGACTGGCCGAAAATGCATTGGCAGTTAGTCTCCTGTGTCTGTGCAATATTTTAAGAATTCATTTTTATGAAGGAGGTAAAAACGAATAAAATGACGACTGTTAGATAATATATGTATGAAAATAGATATGTTGCGACAACTCCAAATAAATTAGATAGGGCAGGAGGGTGATGTCTATTTTACTTATTAATATAATTATTTGTTTTGCCAATGGAAAATGATTGGTTATCTCATTGATAATTTCGCCGGATTAGGATCGGGTATTTCCTAATTGAGGTTTGTAATACCCAATATTATGTTTATGGGTATTTTCCTAAACACTGAGTACATACTACTGTACTTTCCGGTGGATGTTATAGAAGAAGATTGTTGCTATCTTTTCTGTATTTTGTTGTAATATAAGATTACTAGCTGTTGCCCGCGACTTTGTCTATGATCCAGGATAAAAAGTAGCCTATGACTTTACCCAGGTCATGGCCTATCTGTGTGCCAAATTTCATCTAAATCCGTTCAGCCGTTTTAGCGTGAAAGCTTAATAAACAAACAAACTCACTTTCGCATTTATAATATTAGTTATGATTAGGTTGTACTCTATAGTAACCAAGTCATGTTTCAAGTGTTTTATCTATGTCACACCGCGGTTTCTTCGACCGAAAAGTTCAAGGTAACCTCAGTAGTCAGATATGGCAACATTGTCAGTTTAGAAAATCGTGATAAAGTGAACCAATTATTCTCTTTTAGAGACACTGAACATTGGAAATCACCTTGTGAGCTATTTCCATAGTACAATACAAAATCATTTATGTTGTCCTTGACTCTGACTCATGTAATTCTATTGAATACTGTTCAGTTACAAGGAAATAATATGAAGGCATAAGTCAATATGTCCATCATTTGTTTGAACACAAAAAATGCTAGGTGTTTCAGCACCAATAAGACTACATATCGCTAAAATTCGTTAAAAAAAGTCTATGATTTGTGTGGAACGTTGTTAAGTACGGTACAAAACAAGTAAAGTCAGATTTTTCACTAATACGATGGATAATTAAAAGTAAAATCATAATTAAAACAAGGCCGTACCATTTCATAGACACAACTACTTTTTTTTTGTTGTTGTTGTAGGTACATTTTTGTGATAAAATTATATTTAATTTTTAAATATTATGTACATAATAATGTGACATAAACCGCTGTTCCTTTGTATATCAGCCGCAAATTATCATTTCGGTTTTATTGTGATAACGATATGAAATTTTTATCATAAGAACGTCCCGTAAAGCGTCACTATTTCGATTTTCGCGTATCATTAAATATGAAATTGAATATGTCCCGTACCTACGTAAGCGATTTGTTTTATTACGAGAAAATTCAGAATATATTAATTTCAATAATTAGGTGTTCATTCCTGAAATTGGTAATTATTAAATCAAATAATGCAACAGTCTGAAATATTGACATCGTTGAACAATATATTGTGAAAAGTTATGAAAATCCGTATGATGTCATCAACATCGGTAATACCCACTCAAATTCCAGGTAATGTTTCATACGTAATGTTACGTAAGCAACTATATAAACTACGTACATGCATTTGCATGGTTGCAGTTCAAATTATGATGGTAGTGCGCAAAAGAGAGATCATAAAAGTCTCACGTAGAAGCCCCTCCATTGACCTCTTTGTATAGAAGTGGTAGAGTTAAGAATATTATACTTTCGCCTCCTTTGCTAAAGTAATGTTGGGTTTCTTCTAATATTGTACAGTCAGGATTATTATTATTTTATCAGTTTGCCACTTTACGTCAAATTGCCATTGCATGCGACTGTCAAAGAATGATTGTTGTGATTTGAATGAACGGACAGTTTGCTATGCTAAGCAAACATTTCCCCTGGCTTGACATGTTCCTACTGTGCGAGCTTACTTAGTTTAACGACAGTCATGCATAACTTACTTCAGGGACCGCCTAGTGAGATCCGGATTAGGGGGTAGCCGCTGCGGCTGGTGCGGGTTGGGCGGGTGTTGCGGGTGCTGTTGATGCTGGGGGTGTTGTTGATGCGGCGGGGCGGCCGGCGGGGGCTGCGGGCGCGACGCGGGCGGTACAGGCCGGTCCGCTCGCTCGGGCCTATCCACCCGTTCGGGCCTTTCGGGCCTCTCAGGTCTCTCGGGCCTTTCAGGCCGATCCGGCCGGTCTGCCCGTTCAGGCCGCTCGGGCCTTTCGGGCCGGTCGGGTCGCTCAGCCCGCTCGGCTCGCTCAGCTCGCTCGGCTCGCTCAGCCCGCTCGGCTAACTGGGTCGCTCCCGCGGCTGAGTAGGGATGCGCTGTGCGCACTTTGACGCGACGTCCGATGTCCGTCTGGTTAGGTTTGATCACGCGGGTGCTGGAATAGGACCAGTTTATTGCAAGTCGAAAGCTTTAAATTTCACGCGAGGGAGATAAACAGTGACTATAAGACCTAAGTGTATTCCTACTGCTGTGGTTACAAAAAAAAAAAAACAAGTGGTATGATTTTAAATGACGTATCATACTTTAATCTTTTAATATATTGATTTTATAAGCTTTGATTTAATCAAGTTTCCTGTCTATATTTTCATTTAATTATGAATGTAACAAGATATACCTAAAATAGAAAAAGGTAAAATTATTTTCAGAAACAAGGATATAAGGCGAAAGATCCAGAATTCCCGGGAAAATAACTAACAAAATGACTCTGAATTAAGAAATGTAAACTCAGTTTTAAACGTGGCAAGCAAAAAGGTAAAGAGGCTTAACGAAATGTCGATTATACTTTTAATAACTTTACCGAGGTTCATTTTGAGAAAACCAACTAATAAAGTAAATCAAATCAAATCAAATCATCTTTATTGTGGATCATAGGTACATAATACAGATGGTGTTGTTTAAATATTTAGGACCAGCTATGTCCTACCCTTAGGGCGTACAATAGAATGTAGGTAAGTGTCTAGTGAGTTTACTCGTACATGCATGTCAACAACAATGTAATACATTGGAAATTATGAGATTCTTGAATCTTCTTAATTATTATTATTACATTATATGATTATCTACACCGAACGCATCATGACTCAGGCAGATTGTATTTTAATAGTGATTTGTCATCAAAAAAGTCTTTCATAGAGTAATAACATTTGTTCACTAATAGTTCATGGAGTTTCTTTTTAAATGCTTTTATCTCAGTGATTGCTCTTATAGGCCTTGGAATATTATTAAATATACGTGGAGCAGAGCAGAAAATACTTTTGTGCAAGAAATGAGTCTTACTAGGCACTATGTCTAGTTTGTCCTGATGCCGTATACGCGTATACTATATAAAACAATGCTCTTGCTGTGACGTGTCCTTTGCTCTATTCTCAACGAAAGCGAAGGAAGTTTCTAGGTTAATTGACTACACGTGCAAAAACGTGTGGGGTGCAGGTAGTGGTATAGTCCTGTACTGACCATTTACTCTGCTCCGCGGCGACTGTTCTCGCCATACGGTCCTTGGTGGCCTCGTACGAGTCGTCGTTAGCCTGGACACGCATTCTGCGTGGTAGTGGCCCGCACGACTCCAACCGCCGAGCGCCGCCACCTCGGACGCACTCGAACGAACCCTGGAACACAAATGGATGGCTTTAAAAAACTACAGCTTGGGTAAGTGATTTAGAAATGGCCTTCAGAGACCAACATTTAGTGATTACAAGAAATTGCTAATCTGTCACTTTCCAAGATGGCTGGCTCAGAGGTTTTCCACTTGCTATCGCAATGTGCTGATTGGAAAAGGTCATGTCAAGTAATGCCATAAGCAAACATAATAATGTCTAATGAATGCTCTATGAAATTTATCTTTTAAATTATTACTCAGCTTTACGGGCCAGGCTGTTCAATTAAAAGGTTTACCGGCTGCGGAAATTGAGTTTCTTCCTAATCCAAAGCCTCTTTTTTTAAAAGAAACCTTGCAAATATAATTCACGAAAAAATTCTGCTGTAAGTCTATCACTGGAAACTATTATTTCCAATCCATTTCCTAAAATATCATTAGGTATTTACTGGTATTTGATCGTAAACCGAAAAAATAAAGGCGAATTGCCTTATATAAAAGCTTTTTCCGAAGCTTATTGAACGCAGCTCGTGGGAGGGTGAAATTACTACGCCCACTCAAAAACGCTTATAGAGGCGATGAATCGTTTCGGCTATTTGTGATACCTAACACCTATGGGGTTAATATCAAGTGTCTCGTTACATTTTGGGTTTAAAAAATCTCTGAACCTGTAATACAGCCCCCTACAACTGAGACCTAATCATACACTTGACGTGTTCCTACAAAAATATCTGGTTCTATTCCTGAAGAAGAGAAAAGAGTAAATAATTTTGGATTATAAATTAAAATGAAGCTACTTCATGATGCAACGTGTGCGTTCTGCGACTGAATTCGCGCTTTCTAACGGCTATTGGGTAACGTTCTTAGTACGGCCCGTACCACCGCATTCCGAGTCCACGTGAAATTTACATTTTTGCGAATCACGACTGAAGAAATAATATGTGTCAGTCCAAGCGAAAAGGGTCCAGTGCGCGGCATTTAGTTTCCGAGATATAAGAGGTTTTGTAAAGTTGGGTATAAAAATTGCATTTCGCGATTTTAATTGGTTATAAATAAATGCTCAATTATCTACAATTTCATATAGTAAATGACTATATACGATGTTTCTAAGTACCAGAAACTTTATGAAAAAAGTTTACTAAAAAGGTACCAGTGGGTGGCATGTCGATATTCTGGGAATAAAATACGTTTCAATACCCCGTACTGATCACTTCTAATAATTTAATTATATTTTAAGATTAAAATGTTGAAACTACGTGTAAAAGGTCCCTTAAAGCGGGGAACTCCCTGCTACTATGCAACTACTAAGGGGATTTACTTTGCTTCACTTCGACATAGCGGGGATTTCCCTGATCGTTTTTTGCTACCTACGTGTCCTATAAATAGATCTGCCTGTGATGCAATAATTTATTTGTCATTTGACACCGGAAAGGAAACAATATCCGACAGTCTTTGTGTAAATATAGCAGTTTTTATTATCTTAGCTGTTTTAAATTGAGTGAGTGAAAAGTGCGCATAAAAATGAATAAAGGTAAGTCTTTACGTTGTCTATTATATCTACTAATACTATGTTTGTTGTTACGTGTTGTGTTATGTATCGAATAAGCTCCAAAAGTACTGAACCGATTTTGAAAATTCTTTCTCCAATACAAAGCTGCATTATTCAGTCATAGGCTATAATATTATTAACGTTATTACGCTTAGCGGGGCCGAGGTCGAAAAGCTAGTTCTATAAACCGGGGTATCGGAATGTTACGGAGTTCTTGTGTGTATCTACAGCTGTTACCTACTTTTCATATTTAGACCTCGACAGGGGCGAAGCCTCCTACAGACAGCAGTCGTCTTTAAATTCGATTTTTTATGGATTTTAGAGATTTAGAGATTTATGGATTAAGCGTAGATTACGTTACGTTCCTACTTATTTATTACATTTTAAAAGAGAGCAGCTTTAATCATAATAATTCGGCTGCATCCACATAGACTGAAAACTGACCGCGACAAAGTTGATAGGCTAATGAATCTCAATTAGTCATAATTTCATCCCATTTATACTAAATTCAAATTTGTTTTTAGGTAACATAATTATTGAAGATTCAACCGAAGGTTCCAGCTCTAGTGATGAATCTAAGCATTCTGATGGACCTGTACCACTTTCTATGGAGGTGGAAGTAAACACACTACCTGTTTTGGCCTCGACCGCAACAACGCCGGATTTACCAACAGAAGAAGAAACCGTTGCACCTTATTCAGGTACTTACAACTTAGAAAATAATTTCACAGAGTCGACATCTGAGATGGATGAAACGGATCAGTATTATGAAAAAAGCACTAATACAGAAGCAATCAGTGAAGATGAAATACATGAGTGTTATGATTTTGCTAAAATAGTTAGCCGAGCCTTGTGTAAAATCAAAAAAGATCGACGTGATCATTGTATGCATGCAATAGTACATATTCTTTATGACTACAGCAAGGACTCTAATACCAATTAAGAAGTTGTGTTAGGTACCTATGTCATAGACATAGTATGAAAAAATGACCTGTGTAGTATGTATATTTCAACTATTTGTTTTCAGAGTTTAGCTATTCAGCGTCTGTAGAACATGAAGACTATGAAAATTTTAATTTAGAGTTCAAAAGTCAACGGGGTACAGAATTATCGTGTGACATCGAATTTAGTGCTTGTGAGCCGCTCGAAGAGCGGCAAATTGGTAATATTTTACTAGATGATGATCCTTTAATTCTAGACGATGTAACTCAGGCCTCATTCTTAGATACTGGCTGTGGATGTAATAATAATTGTGTGTCCAAATTTCAAAAAGATGTAATATTAAGTAGTAGGTTAGATTGTATCGAATTAAATTCACGTTGTAATGAAGGAGTCAATCATCATCACTTGGTCTTGAAAGGAGCTTTAAATGCTCTCTTACGTACAAGTGAAAATACATTACATTCAAAAAACAGAAACTTGCAACGAAAAGAATACACGGTAAAGTATTTCTTTCGAGGTGTTTCAGTATGCAAGATTTTTTTCCAATATGTATATGCCACTGGTTTGAAAAGGTTAAAAAATGTAAAAAAGAACTTTCTGGACAGCGGTGTTGCTCCAAAGGTCCACGGGTCACGTAAACGACCTTACAATTGTATTAATTTGCAAACTAGATCAGACGCAATCACTTTTATAAGACAGTTTGCTAATGAAAACGGTTTAGTATTGCCGGGCCGATTACCAGGCCACCAATTTAAATCTGATTTAATAATTTTACCTTGTAGTATGTCTAAAGCGTATGTGTACAACAAATATTTGGAAACTATAGCTTTACTCGATAAAACTCCTATTAGTAGAAGTAGTTGGTATGATCTTTGGGAAGATTTTTGTCCATATGTCGTTATACAGAAACCGAAAACAGATCTATGTGCAACTTGTCAGAAAAACGTGACCACGTTGGGACGAATGGGTGGTTTAGATGAAAAGGAAAAAATACAGCTTGTAGAAAAGTCGAGGCAGCACCTTGATTTAGTGCAAAATGAACGAAAATATTATAACAATGTAATCAAAGTTGCGACTGATTCAATAACGGACTCTACTCTTATTCTTGGACCTCATGAACCATGTTCTTATGATGGCGTCATGCATTACTCTTTTGATTTTGCCCAACAGGTGCATTTGCCGCACAGTTCACAACAAATTGGGCCACTGTATTTCTTGACAGGATTTAAAGTCAGTTTATTTGGTGTTGCTGCAGAGCCTTTGAGAAAGTTCGTTTTGTACGTAATTCCTGAACCCTGTGCTACTGGGAAAGGAGCTAATGTAATAATTTCAATGCTACATCATTTTTTCGAAAATTTTGGTATAGGCGAAAAAGATGTTGTTTGTCATGCAGATAATTGTGCTGGACAAAATAAAAATAACTATGTCATGCAATATGCAACATGGCGAGTTTTAACAGGCAGACACCGAAGTTTCCGTATATCTTTCCTTCCCGTGGGTCATACGAAGTTTGCACCCGACATGTATTTCGGTCTATTCAAAAAAAGTTTTAGAAAATGGGAATGCAATAACTTAAAGGATATTCTTGCAGCTGCTGTTCAAGCTTGTCCGAAAACAAAATCTATAGTAGCTGTTCTAACTGGTGATGAGAAAGGAGAAACTTTTGTGAAAACTTACGACTGGGCCAATTTTTTTCAACCTGATTGTGTAACTATTAACCAACTTCTGCATTTTAGTCATTTTGAAACAAATGAAGATAATAGAGGGCACATGTTATGTTACAAAAAATATACTGACAGTCAACCAACTGTATCAAAGGTTTTGAACCCGAATAAAGTATACGGTTTTCCTTTAGAAAAATCCCCTGCAGGCATGACGTACGAAAGAAAATCGTATCTTTATAATAAGATTCGTGAATTTGTACGTGAAGAATCTAAAGACATTTTATGCCCGAAACCCATTCCAAATGTTGATGTTGACCACAACTCTGTCCCAACAACATCTGTCGAGTACTCTTTTCAGAAACCATCAATTGAAAAGAGTATTCGACAAAAACCAACATGTTCGTACTGCAAACAGGTTGGTCATAGGAATCAGGTGCGAGGAGGAATTTATTTTTGTCCAAAACGTAAGTTGGAGTCCCAAATAGAATAAGTTTTATTTTTATGTTTGTATTGGCTTTTTTCAAATATTATTGCAACAGAATAATGATTATTTTAGCCACTGGTACCTTTTATGACATTACATAAAAGGTACCAGTGGCTAAAATAATCATTATTCTGTTGCAGTAATGTTTGAAAAAAGCCTGTCTTGTTATTTTGTTAGTTCCTAAATAGAGTAAGAATACTTAATTTTAGTTTTTTATTGTTAATTACTATCGCAATAACTAACTTTTTATTAAATATCGGCAAGTGGACCTTTTTTACTAGACTGTGTATCCTTCTTTTATTTTGATAATAATTGTTTTAGTTTTGATGTCAAAAGTATAATTATAAGTTGATTCTATGGAAAACATATCAATCTACAATAATGAATAAAAATCTACGTAACAAGCAAGTAAAAGTGTGTTTTTTTTTCACTCAAACTTTCAAAATGCTTTTTCTCAAATCAAGCTTTTTCAGAATTTCAACTTCAAATGTCTGATAAAAAAAAACGTGTGCTACTTTTTGATTATTTTTTCAATCCATACTATCAATTGACTATTCTAGATACCGAATCCAGTCTTAACTCAATACCCCACTACTGGACCCTTTATGCCTGGACTGACACATATACAGATTTATTTACAGACATGTTTCTTGATAGTCCGGTACCAGTGCGGAAGTTTGTAAAAGATGCCGCGTCATCATGTGTGCAGCGTCGTGCCAGCGTTCTTGTCTCTGAAGAGTCATCTCGACTAATTTTGGTTTTAAGATAATAAATGTAATTTAAAAAAAATACTTATTAATATAATAAAAACAATGATTAGGTTTTTTTTATTCGTTACTAAATCACTGATGTATTTATAATCGAAACCAAAACAACGTTACCCAATCCATCTACAATTAATACCTGTCAGTCCTGCACATATTAAAAATAAAATATTTGACGTGGTCCCACAAAAATATTCAGGGCATAGTAAAGGCAGGCGCCACGAGTAAGTTTACTCTTACGAATTTGTCGGTCACGCAATTTATTATCGGTTGCAACTGTTCCGCGACCCACAAACCCACGAACGCGTCACAGCATGGGAGAACCATGGAGAATAATAATCACCCGCCATCTTGAACAGCTGATTAGCAGCACATCACAAATTATAATGCTTCAATTTTGATCTGCGTAAGCAACATTGAATGTAATTCGTCAAGTTTCTTATCTTGGTTAGGTCGTAAAAATTGACCGAGATGTGTGAAAGACGAAAGCGTGATTGTATATATACCACATACTAGTATACTACTCAGTTGCCAAGGGCTTTGTGTTGTTGAACCTACATAGAAATTTATGTATGTCAAGAGATTGATAAAACAGCGCAATATTTTATAATAATTTATTGATGTTGACATTGAATGGAAGGCGTAAGAGGATAGAGGATACAATATCATGTTAATCCTGTCCAAAGATAATTGAAAATAACAATCGGATAAAAATATGTGAGAATAATAGGCCACCTCTTTCTAGCCATGGATAGAAGGGCAGTAATTCGTAAGACACAAGTACCGTCCACTTAGATGATAACAACATACTGCAAAAACCTAGTTTCTGAGAAGAAAACACAAGTGGTAAACTTCTTAGCGTTTTAATAACGGAAGAATCTTTTTTATTGCATGATACGACGGTCTGCTCTTGACCGAGATCTTGCCTGATGAAACTTGGTAACTATATGGTTACTGTTAATGAAGTATTTTTTTTAACTAAATCATTATTATCATCATTCACAACCCAACCTCACCCACAGCTGGACAAAGACCTCCCTTTGGTTTTATCTATCCTCACACTCCTGTGGCAACATGGGTATCATTTAACTAAATACTTCTAGCAAATTCTTTAGCTATATTACCATAGAGGCCTCATAAAAATGTCCACTGCAAATAATCAGGTTTTCAATATTGTCGTCTTGATGTTTAACCTTGATATTTGTTAAGACGACTGAAGTACCTAACTACCTAGTCTGTATACTTTGTTTATAATAAAGAAAAACTCGTTTACAAGAGAAGGAAAAACGTTAATTCACTTCTGGAAAAGGTTTCAAACATAACATATTTTTAGTGTTTTCATCATAATGAGCATCAATATTATGTCACTTTTTAATCCATTACAAAAGAAATCTAACAATGTTAAACTAGAGCATGTGGAAAATGGTTCCAGTAATGTGGAAAAGATAAAAATCCAAGCAAAATGGAGACTATTGGCTATGCTTGTTTGATAATACCCGCATGTCGAAAAAACCCGCTTTTATCAAGGTGATCTCTCTAGAATGTGCTAAAATAGGCTCATTACAATATTTTATACTTAATTAAAAATTATGTTTGGATGATTCTCCTAGTTCCAAATTATTTTTGGATGATATTTTTGGCAAGCGATATTAACTAAGAACTGAAATAATTAAAATTGATGACATTAAAGTTAATATTAGTTGTATAGCATGAGAATCTAAACCATGCTATGTTTTAGTGTACAAAAATGCGCTTTGTAATCTGAGGATCACTTTCATTTGGAATGTTGGTCACCTAAGAGTGTCAAAAGGTTTGCGTTCCACATGACACACATAACAGCCCGTAGATGTCAACTCGACTACTGCACATAGGCCTCCCGCATACACAAGAACAAATGTTCTTGGGGGAATCATGTCATAGTTATCATGCTTGACACGTGCTTGGAGATCGTAGATTATCAGTCTGACGTAGATGTTGCCAATACGCTCGATAGAAATCTTAAAGTAACTGTTATCGATCAAAATGGTCTTCTAAGATATTCTGTTCTGATCTTTTACTAGAAAGAGGTCTTTAAACCCACAGAACTTCTAGAGATTAAGCTATGATAAGTATGAACTGATTGATTACCTGTGGACCCTCCATTTCTGCATTACTATTAAAGCTGAAGTGAAATGTAGCCTCGCCTGATTGGCCATTGCCACTGGCTGGCGCCGGAATGGAGATTTTCTGAAATAGGGAGAAAGACCATATTAATTAACGAAAGATATGTATAGGGAAATCTCAATAGTCTACATATTAACTGTTGAGGACGAGCCCCGAAATGATTGGTCTGAAGCCTAGCAAGCCTAGCATTAAGCAATTACTTCAGCAGTATTCTTAGATTAGACTCTTAGGTTTGCTTCAATTAACTCATCGGATACGTTAAGAGTTTAAAGCCGAGGTGCATTATAAATAGAAAATTGAAGTATTCCTTATGAATAACGTCATCATCACACAAGTGTTTTCTGTCCATATCAACAGAACAAATGTAAACAGTGTCATTCAGTCAAGCATGCGACATCTTTATGAAGACATTAAAGTATCTGAATTCTGCTCATAGTATCAACAATTGTTTCAACAAAAACGGTCCTTGGATTTGTTACACATGTAATTATTCCACCCAAGACCATCTCACTATACCAGATAGCTACCACATACCTGTATAAGCAAGTATTTTTTTACAGTGCCCTTGAGCACTATCTCAGGAACGCTGTAGTAATAAATATTTATTTAATGTTTTCGTTTTTATAGAGCAAAAATAGGAAGTGCGCGCAACGTGTGAATAATAGTTAAGTCGTAACATGATGATGACTGACGTAAGCAAATGATAAACAAAAGTATTTCGGCGAGACTGAACAGTATAGATTGTACACATTACGTTGTGCTAATCGAAGGAAAGAGTCTGAAACACTATGCGGCACGTGAATAATTTGAAAAGAATGTGTTTTATCGCGTCTAAGATGTTAGGAGTTTCAACGTGGGAAATCTGGCACGAGATCGCTGTGTGAATCACACAAATAAAACGCCAAATTACTATGGGGGCTGTTTGACGAAATCAAGCATCATGCATAATGAATGAGAGACCAGTTTTATTGTATTACATACACTTCCACCTGCTATGCGATTGCGCGTAGTTGATAAAAGAGCAAAGTAATCCCATGAGAAATCTACGACGTTTCTTGTTACATTTCCAAATAAGGCTGACCTGGGCCAGTAGGCTTAACGCAATTGCAACCGCGTACGTACATATGCGTCCACAGACATACACTACTCAACAAGTGAGTAATGACTTTCATCGTCTGGTATGGCAACGTCGCGACTCCGCAGCCGATGAGCGTATTATGATACGCTCATCGGCTGCGGAGTCGCGACGATGCAGTTAATGGTGAAACGGTATGCCGTTTCACCATTAACTGCATCATGTTTGTAAATAAGTCAAACTTTATAAATCAATATTTTGCTCATGGTATTTGTAACAATATTAATACCTGTATCAGTATACGAATATCGTTATTAAAACAACACTCAACTTTCGGAATCTGTTTATTGAGGTCGCTACGAGTTCTTCATGGTTCGCTACGCAGTGCCAGAAAAAACAAATGAACTCGATTTATGTTGTCCAGATTTTCCACTTCCCTTTCACAGACACTGCAGAAATGAGTTTCTTTTTAGTGACTGATGAAACATGAATACAAGATGACCCTTTTTGACGCAAAGGCGGCGTGTTTGCCAGCGGTGTGTTCTATTATAAAATAGTGTACAACAGCAAGACTAGTGTCCAGGCGCGTGCCTCATTTGGTGACGCGCACACCTACATGCGTGGCCGCGAGCCGCCCGTAAGGTCGCGGCTGGCGATGTGTGCCAGCACCACAATGCCAGGCAATTAACCTATTAAAGAGTGCGCCGCGAAGCGGACACCGATGGAGCAATAACCCAACAAGTCCCGCCGCTAACGTGTTAACCGATATTCAGATTGCTCATTATACCCTTCTACGTTTTCTTCTTAGGTTTATTCCCTAAACCAGCTGATAAAATGTGGCTGTGGCAATAACTTAAAGGCGTAATTTCCCGCTCGACAAACGTGACTAAAGCCTGATTACTTAATCGTAAACTACTGTCAAAATGTAACAGTATCTTTACATTTGCCCAGATAATATATGTTTAGCCAGTTATCGTTTTCTTCGCACTATGATGTAGAATCTTTACAAGTATTCCATAAAAACTAAGTCAATAATGCACAAAGCGTCGTCGTTCATCACGCGATTCAAGTCTGATAAACACAAGGTAAAGGCATAGAGCATAATATGGAATTATGGAGCTAATGAGGAAAAAACCCGCTACGAGCGGTTCGGGCAGCAGACAGTGCGGGGGAGTGCGGGGCGCGGCTTTCTCTGCGGTACAGCCGACCGATATAAAGAGCGCTTCGCGATGGAACACTTCGGCATTCGGTGAACAGCCGTCTCGCCCGCATCGCCCGCTGCTCCTTCCATGGTTCCCTGTATTGTTTTGGCTTGCTGGCTTTATTGACCGATTTTTGTGACTGTCACTAATACAATAACATAAACGATTAGATAGTTATTTATAGGTAAATAGTCTAACCATCTGCAAATAGTATCATGTCAAGGTCGTTAGTTTCATTGTGTCTTCTGACGAAGGTCGGCCAGTGCGCCTCGTTTGGACCGGAAAATAGGTGTACACGAGGAAATCCGTCGTCCGTTTTTCAAGGTATTATTGAAATGCCGCCTAGCCGATTAATCCGTTGGGTGTCTTATCAGACTTCACATGCCAGCTGTACCAGTATATCTTTCGATTACGTCATCCCGAGTGCATAAACAGCTGTTTTCAGCTGGATTCTTTCGATTTTCTGGTCGTGGTAGGGGATTTCTTTATTGTGTATTGCCCGTCGTGCGCAACAACTGTGGCTTTTGTTGGTTACCTAATTTCACAGCAAGCGGCGAGCGGTACACAGGCTTGCGAAGTGAGAGGCCGTCACAACCGGTCCGTTCGGCTCGCTCGACCGAGAGATATACAACTACGTCGCAGATAGTGTTCTCGGTTGTGGATTGGCTTATATGCTCACACACATAAAGAAACATTAAGCCGCTTTGTTTCTAGGTAATCAGTCAGAAAGCATTGTAAGATATAAAATAAAATACATAATGTATTTTACAATTCCACGGGACAAACCCGGACGCAAACCAGCGGTCGTGTGCCCCAGCCTCGAGTTAACGTGTTGTATCTTATTGACGTAACATCGCGGAGGTGGCACCGTGCGTGCGATGCAAATTGAACTTTAAATATAGCCAACGGTTGGTACAATATTCGTTCTACCGATGTTGGCATACGTCAGTAATGTACGACAGTAAATGGTTCACTTCAACACGAATCGTAGCGGGAAATCCACGCGACTGGCTTGTGATCGCCACCATGTTAATTGCTTGCCGACTTGTTATTTTTTTTACTTTATGATATATGATAATGTGTATTGGCAATAATTATTGCCAAGTTGTTTACAGGTCAACCTTCAACCCACAATGTGCTCGACTGGAGTGGAATGAAAAAGGAAACAACAAACTTGAAAACAACAAAGAAATCTGACAAGTCAAATTACAATCTTCCATTTTGTATAATTTAACCTTCAATTTTAAATACAGTGGCAGGAAGCAAAACATTTTAGTAACGAATGGAAATACTTTTTAGATAAGATACAAAGAGCCACTTTAATTAATCCAAGTAATATAATTGCAATTAATTCCTTTTGTTATCGCGCACTCATATCTGGGACTTATCAAATTTAAATGTATCAACCGGCAAAATTATCGCGGAGTTAAAAAAAGATAACCAGTAGATTGATCAGTTGAACAACCAGCAAAAACGAATCAGATCTCAATATTAAATGACCGCGTGCCCTTTGAAAGGCAATAAAAAGTGTTACAAACCAAAACTCGTACGAGATCTTGAGATTATGATGTACAAAATAAGGAATCGTAAGGAATAAGTACTAGGGCTATTTATAAACAAACATACGAATGTAAACGTTCAAGTAGTTGACGTGTTGATAAACAATGTTCTGTTTGAACGAGATGTTTTCCGTTTTGATGATACGGTACGAAAAGAACAGTGTCAAGAAAGGAAAATTTTAAATCAACTTCATGGAGAGCAGAGAATTTGGCAATGCGTCCGCGTAAGAAATTGTTCTAACACAATTTACTAACGGTAATAGTCACTTTCATCGCAGCAGACACATTTAAAGGCGAAGTGAGTGGCCAGTTATTCGTGAGGTTTCTACGATACTATTTGCATATTCGCCGACTTTCTAATGGACGATGCGGCCGTTCTTGTCGCAATCGTCGGCAGCGGTGAGGTAACACTGATTCATTTAATTATATACTTATGTTGAAAAAACAGTATTCGAGTCTCGCGCATTGTTGCCATTGAACACAGTTGTGTATGCCAGCCTAGCTTGGGTTTTTTCGCTCGCTCGGCGCACGCTCATTGGTCCCAGTGCCGCTTATTAAAAAGTCGCATTCGAAAACCAGAATACCTTGTCTTTACGTATATTCGATTGATTAAGATTTAAGTCAAGCAATCGTGCCACGAATCTACCGAAACCACCGAATCGAATAAATTTCAAACTTAGCAATTTTCTGTTCTTAGCAAACACCTAGCACTGATACGGTTGCGAAAATTTTGCGGTTGCAATACCTAATCAAACTTTGTCTTGTCGACAAATAGGTAAATTCTATTTTACGTAAAGCTTTTATTGCGGTGAATGAACTATGTTAATTATTTGCGCGTGGTAAATGATTAGATTAGTACACCCAGGCCACTTGAGCGTGTATTTTGTTATCGTAGCTTCCTATACTATAGATACCGTTGATTACGTCAAACTGGAGATTATTCTTTGGGCGTGACAAAATATAATACAGTTTTGCTCAATCTTACGTTGGATAAAAACATTGAAGTATAAATTATGTGCGTTGCATTGTAAATATCACGAGCGCTGCGGTTGACGGGTGGGTCTTTGCAAGGAATCATTCTGGTGCCGTTCTCCTTCGCGGCGGCCGCTCGCGACCTTCCGCCAGAGGAGGGGCACCTCTCACCGGCGACGTGACTGCAACCACGGCCTTACGTCGCGAGGCTGTATCGAAACCTCTACGTAACGAAGCTCTTTCCAGCCGCGGTTACTCAACGCCCGATAGTTCCGTCGATACATACCTACATACTTGCTTCGTCGTATAAACCACCAGCAGATCACGTGATTACCTTGCGTAACGAATTATTGCCGGCACACCTTTTGATACAACGTGAAATACATAGAAATCTTTCATTATTGAGACACATAATAATGGTGAAACTATTACTTCAGTTGCGAAAACAGAATAACATCAGCTAAGTTTCCTAGTATCTAATCATAAAAATAAAAACAGCCAAAAAACCTGATTGCGAACAGTTTGAAGACAGTCTATGATAATGATTATAACGACGATGGTTAAGTAGTACGTATGAAAACATGATTCTAGAGATCGCTCTGTCAAAAACAATGGTAAGTAAAAGGCGAGTGGATGTTCCCACTGCGAGTAAGACCGAGCCATTGTACAAAACAGAGTTACTTTTACTAACTATCATCAGAATAACAACTTATTGTTCAATTTTCCTCAAACACTTTAACCAACATTCACCTACGCATTTAGGCCGTGTGGTAACTAAACTAATAAATATTGTAATAGGCCAAAACCATACATATTATTATATTATAACTAAACTTTATAATATACTAGCTTCTGCTCGCGACTTCGTCTGCGTGAAATTCTAGTTACCCTGCCCCGCCCCGTCGCATCGCATCGCTCGCCCGCACTATAGTTTTAGCTTAGTTCTCTTTCTGACTGTATTCATTTTGACCTAGCGTGATGTAGAACCGACCCGAACGTTATCATACCTATTTTGTTGCGGAGTTATCTTAAAATTATGATATCTCCTAATATATTATGTTGATTGAAATCAAGTGATGTCAAGGGCAATTTTGTTCACAGTTAAATACTTGTGATGAATAACGTATTTATTTGGATAAGGATATCATGTTGATAAAACACCTTCGCAAATAATGCATTAATTTCTAACAAATTTGATTACCATATAAAAGGTGATAATGAGTCAATCTTAAAAGATAGACATATGCTGTCCCGGACTTTTTTTATAACTTTTAAAGAGGAACAATTCCATCGTACAGACGCCAGCAGGTCAAGCTACCCGAAACTGTCAAACTTTTCCAATCAACCTTGAACCTTAATGCTTCAGCGATAAAGTTGCAAATCTATTAAAGAATTTTGACAGATTGTAGTAGCTTGATGTGCTGGCGTCTGTACATAATTTTTGCGTAACTTAAACCGTTTACGCAGCGCACGCAACGGAAGCTCTCAAAAGGAATATTTTTTCCCGTTTTTGCAACATTTTCCATTGATGCTCCGCTCCTATTAGTCGCAGCGTGATGTTATATAGCCAAAAATTATTGTACAATATGCAAATAATTATTCAAATCCGACTGGTAGGTCCAGAGATTACCCCCTACATACATACAACATTTACAAACAAATTTTACCTCTTTATAATACATATTAGTATAGATCGATGGCCAAAACCTTTCTAGATGGTGGTTTTACAAGAACTAGCCATATAAATGAAGATGTAAAAAACACAAGACACGAAGACGAAGTGCTGTTTCGTAATTCCGCAGTTCTCAGCGAATTTGGGAAAAGAACTAAATCGAGGCATTATTACAGATTAACGCGACCAATGCAATAACAATGAAAGAAATAAAAACAAGAATATATCGTCACAAAATATAGGATGTTGACACGATTGGTAGATATCTCGCCTGACGTCACAATATTAGGGCAGGAGAAGCACTTGTATCTCGTAGTATAGTCAATTCTGAGAAGATGACGTGCTTATGTGCTCCACATGATTTAGTATTTGACACACCTCACGTATATTGCATGGACGATACCTACTAAGATTATTCATATCTGATAATTTATTATATTATAAATATAATAAAAAGCAATCAATTAAATTAAACATTTTTGGATGTTACCTCACGTACAATACAAACATACATGAAAGGAACAATACAGATTCAAGGATACGTTAAAAACAAATAAGAGGCGAAGCAATGAATTTATGAGATTCAACGCTTCAAATTGTAGCATACTGATGCGAAAGGGGATTGACCGAGGTTATTTCCCTCAGGACTCGACGCTAAGAAAGAGGTTAGCCGGAAAAATAAGCTCGTCTGGTAAAAGTTAGATAAGTCACGATTTTCTTTACGAATAAGGTTTACCCCTGTGATTTCTAGTCATTAATATAGAGGACAAATATTGTTTAACATGACACCAATAAGATATTTTTACTTTTAATTTAATTTTAATGTAGTTAACAGTACTTCAAGGCAGTCGAAACTGTCGATGCAGTATCTGACGCACAATATAACGACGAGACCAGATAATGTCGCAAGTATTTAGATCAAGGTGCGAAACACGCGTTCGAGAGTCGAGATCGGATCCGAGGAATTTTTGTTGAAGATCACGCTCGCGCTCATGTTGAAGCGCATAAATTCATAATGAAACCAAAGCGGAATAAACAACAGTAGAAATTAATGTATAAAACAAGAAATCCACACACGATTCAATTGAATATTAAAACGGAAAACAATTTCAAATACAATCAAAAGGGAAATTCGCATTGCGACGAGCTAAAAATGGAGAATTTAGATTTAGGGTCACGAAGGGGACAAAGTTATACTTTAAAAGGCATCTTATCTAAACCCGGTGTGGTGTGTAAGAGATAAGACAATGTACAGCTGATAGTAACAACAATAACATATGTTACATACAATTATCAGCGAAAGTGCTCGTGATTTCGAGAAGTCTGGAATTATGACTAAGTGTAAGTGTAAAACTCAACACTACAGACAAGTGTCTTACGATATTAGCACTGAAACTCTTTAAGAGTGCAAACTACCGGAGAATGAGTTGTGTGTAAACGTGGGATCCAGAACAATCCAGTAGCAAAGACGCGGCGCCGACGCGACGTGACGCCGGCCACGCCTCCGACGCTACGGGTTTATATTACGTCTGCTACCGACGCAATTATTGATGTAGAAGGAATACAAAATCTATATAAGCCCCACTGACATTTACATTAGGTTTGAGATCATAAGGAATTTGTAGTCCTATCGACGAATAAATGTACACATATTGCGTTGTCTAAAATTATGGCTGGTGTCGGAGCTAACAATAGGTTGAGCTAAATGGTAATAGCCCAGTAAGTATATTTTGGCGAAGTACAACTAAAACAAAGGTGCAATGAGTAATTAATAATCTTTGTTGAAATTAAGTTTGAAGGACTGGGTATACTATAATAGGTGGTACAGAAATCGTTTTTAGGTTTTCTTTGATTCGTGTTTACATTGACGGATTTGTATGAAGTATCAAAGCGTTCTGGAACAATAACACGCCAACCATCCACATAATATCATCAGTGCCAACAAGGTTGTAAATAAATTAGCCATATGTCATTGATAGTTTGAGACTGAAAGGCGAACAGCGACGGCGCACAACACACACAATAAAGCAGACAAATTGACTGCGAAACCACGCGCAGTGGCTGAATTCAATATGCTGTAGCCGAGTAGGTGCGGCTTTATTGTTTCCAGGCGGATATGCTCCCGATCAAATTATCGTTTAGCTAATATTTGTGGATGGGTCAAAGGCTTTACATAAATCACAATGTTCAATAGATGACTATTGAAAATAAGCCTTTTGAACTTCAGACGATTTTGGTCGAAGCTAACTAAGCTAAGTAAACGATATTGTTATAAATAAAAAGGAAGGCGTACCTAGAAAGCCTGAAGGCAAGTTAAAACATCATGTTGTACTAGAATGTAAACTCGATTATTTATGTTGATATCTTGTTTCCAATTTACCTTAATGAAACAAGCATTAGTGTAGACATAAAGGCCAATAGGGCGGCAGCGCCTAGGATTGACGATTTAAGAGCTTAACCCCAAAAAAGCAAATTAGAACAAAAAAAGTCGTTTGCTAATTCAATATTTTTGGCACCCACAGAATTGTGACAAAACGCAAATGTTGCTCGTGTGCCTAATTTGCGTCAACTTGTAAAATTTTCACTCTCAGCAAACACAACCGTTACTTCGGTGGTGTTAAATTCACGATAAAAGAAGATAGAAAATTGTGAATGGAATAAGACGATAGAAGAAGTTTATATTTATAAATATCAATGAATTTTGATTTGGAGAAATGAAACTTAATCCTCTGACTGAATTGGTTGAAAATGAGATTCAAAAAGCCAATATTTGCTTATGTGTATAAAAATAAACACCCAACCGTGCCGTGATGATCAATAGAAAACTGTACACGACGCAAGACTAACTGTTGGCCTCTAGTTTAGCTAATAAGATTTGTTGTATAACGGGCATTACGACTCGAGCGGCCAACAGGGCGAAAACAATTGTGGACAAGACCGGTTTCGTCACTAAGATTTTAGGTACTCTTGACTTATGCAAAAGCGAGAATAAAGTTATATACAGGGTGGCGGGGACATCGACGCGCAAACTGTAACCATGAATTCAGCACATGAGTTTAGACCTCATAGCGTAGAAATTATTCGTCAGTTATAAAAAAAAATCTTCTGTTTCATAGAAAAGTGCAATACCTGTGGTCAAAACGTATGGAACATAATGCAAGCTATTCCAATGAAGTGTTATCAATCATGTATGTTATTTTGGATAAAAACAAGCTTCATATAGCATATTACAAAACTTAACTTTAAAAATAACATCTCTAAAATTAACTAAAGTAAAAAACCTAATCAAGCGAGATAATGCGTCAAGAACAGGGGGCCTACTCCGAAGTAGTATCGGCCGAACGTTCGGCCGTTTCCTGCGACAAAGTTACTATTTGGTTCGGTCGGTTCCGATCCTACACTCCTACACTCTTTCGAATATTGACTATGGTCCCGAATCAACTGAGCCGATCCGAACTTTTTTCGCATTTTTCAATAATATTCGGTTCGGCCATGTGTCGGTCCGATCCGAACATTCGCACTTTGCACTTCGGAGTAGGCCCCCTGGAAACGCTTCGATCAGATGCATACATTATAGGAAGAGACAAAATGTTTGATATTATAAATCATAATGGCATTATTATAAAACAAAACATGATAAATGTAGAACATCATCATGATACTAGACAAGTACCTACAGGACAGGAAAGGAATAACTTCTAATGTTAAACGATTCTGTAATCGTTTCTGAAGTAAAATTGTCCCAGCTGTTTGTTCCTCACGTCATAGCGAATTGTAAATGGATATCGGTTCAATACCCCATATTTTACATTCAAATCGATTGTATGAACGAATGACGATTGAGGCTTGTCTATAGTCTTTTGGGATAACATTTTCTGTGAATTGAAAACGGAATCGTACTGTATACCTTTTTGCGGTTCCAGTTTATTGCTTGGATAGAACTTTGAACTTTTTAGAATATATTTACTAGTGTATGTATACAAAAATATCGATTGAAAAACACGTAAAAGTAAATTTTAATAAAAATACATGTACTTACATTGATTTATTTACGCAGATATATAGCACATGTATCAAATTTTAAATTAATATATTGATTCCGAATATATGAGCTATCATTAATGAAGACTTGAGCAACGAGGTTTAGTCACATTTGTTACGGCGTGGCATTACATTCATCAAAAATAGGTTTTGAGGTGAAGGCCATACAGCTCTTGCTAACATTGCTTTTTTGGAACACAAAACGGTTTATAACAGGACACTAATTGGTTTTTACATTGCTTTGTACCTAGTTTAATTGTACCAATTGACTTCTGAAAGAGTGGACAAGCGTTTCTGAAATCCTGAAATTGAACTCGGAGACGGATATACTTTTATATCTTAAAACATTTGAGTTACCTTCAGACCGGGATAGTGTCCGTACTGGATAAAAAAAAAAAAACGGTGAAAGCGAGTCTCAACATATTGGGGTCTGATAACGTCATCGTCGAAAACGGTAGTGCATCATGGTAACAGTAACATATCGGTTTTCCTTTGTGGATAATGGGCGTGACGGCAACATATAAAAAATCAATTGTCCAGTGATTGCCTACTCAGGTGAAGTTCAGAATAGTGCTGCGAACGAGATGTAACTTTTACCTGGTTACGTAAGACTGCCAGGCACAATTTATTATCGGCTCCATTGCGAACTTTCGTAATATAAGCCAGCACTGCTTATGCACTTTATGTCTACTTGTCCTCTTTTCATAGACACCCGGATGTTTTGGGCCTTGGTTAGACTAGACGGCACGCGTTTACAACGGCTACGAGTAAATCCTTTTAAATCATCTTAAATATACGTTTACTGGTTCAATTCTTGTTGAGTCTTGTGCATTTTGAATATCTTTAGATTAGCTGTGAGTTCAACTGAGTAGAAATAGATCATAATTTAAAGATCTATATAGTCTTCTTCAATGTTTATTAGAATAGAGAAGCGTGGAAGAAAAATACGTGTTGCGCCGGACCCAAAAAAAATGGGGTAAAGGCAGGAGAATGATGTAAGTCTTCTTGAATGGAGTCAAGTGTAAGCTGCAAAATATAGAAATGTTCTTGTTATTTTTCTACGTCAACTTTTGCGTTAGGTACTTGAAATAGTTATTTTGAATGACAGCTGTTTTAATGTTCTTGCTTGATTATTGTGTAATGCTTCTTTTAGCGCTTTGCAACTGTCGAGACGCTTTGAAGTAATCAATTTTACATTTATATTTTTTGTTTGTTTTGTATTTGAAAAGGCGACTCAATTCACGAGGGACCCAGCTGATACATATTTCAATAGGGCAGTCAATAGAACGAAATAAATGAATACTAATGTATAAGTGAAGTTAGTCAAATGTGACGGGCGCAGGCCGAAGACTTACAAGTGTATGCCTGATCTTTTGACCTTTTAGCTCAACAATTGGAAAGTAAATATATGTATAATGAACGTTAAATAGAATCTAAGAATAAAACACTTGATGAAAAACGAGAAGATACCAAGATATTAGTAAAAAATTAAAAATGGATCCACGTTCAACTATGGTATATTAATCTTTATAATGTAATACTTGTTATTTGGACTACTTAACAGAATATAAGGCTTAGATAAAGACAATTTAAAGAAGTTACTGCTAATCGAAATGCAAACCGGTAAATCAGCGCAGTTCTCGCAAAGACAAAGATCCGACATGTGCGTAATTACCTATTTGTTATTCAACAATAACACTACAACCATTATCAGTAGGTTATAAGTACAAATGGCCCGTGAACTGATTTGTTGCCTTCGAATCTTACTACTTTGCAATAAGGTCGAGAACGGAAAAACACTTTAAACCGACGGTAAGCTAGCTGCAATGTCACATTGCACGCATCATTGCATACAGTGATCTCATTCGGTGCCAAATTGAGTAAATGCCGCAAAGTATTTTAGATTAAAAAGCGTTTTCACAATTTCCAGATTTCTATTGAATAAATTAACGTTATTAATTTTAAAAATGATACCAATGAAATAAATGTTTAAGGCGGGTCGCGTCGTGTGCCAAAAGGGCGTGTCCAATTTATCACTTTTAGTCCAGCCTTTCAAAACATATGGAATATTTAATCGTTCTTTATTCTGTCACAGCTAATTAATGTTATCAACATCTGTTTCAGAGCGACATTATTTAGTTATCAGGATGCCAATCAAAGATATTACAATTGTTAGTTGATACTACAATATTTACTACGTTTCGAAGCAACTATTTTATTAATTCGCTACCACATTAGTTGAAAGCTCCATAGATTTTTATAGACTTCTTTAATGTACACATTCATCACAAGTCGTTGACGGAAAACAACTCGAGGAAACCGGCATTTCTGAGGAGAAATTCACAGCAAAAGCGGTGGATGTATAGCGACAGTGGCGCCACACATCACTGGCCATAAATACGGCGACATGTGGATGTTCTCAGTGTCAAATATTTACGAATACGACTGCTATATATTAGTAACTTCGGTCGCGATATTTAGCACAAAGATGTGTAGCTATAACGACACTAGTATTCAAAATAAACTGGACACCATTGATGTATTAATATATCAATGGAGGGAACGAACTTCTTTAACCGAGCCATAAAATTGAAACGCGCTGGTTTAGTGAGCAGTGCACACAGATTCTTTTCATTTCACTGTTTGGTTAAAAAAGTATGCAATAAATAAAATAGTGTGTGATTTTACGCATTTATCGACTTGAGCATACAAGACATACAAGCTACATTTTGCGTCCACTTCCTCGTTGGGCATCGAAAGCGGTATTAGCTATGTATGATGGACACGCGGCGTCGGCGCACACGACAACTTTCCCTTCTTTAATGGAAAAACGGCATTAAAACGAGAGCCTTAAGGATAAAACTCGAAAGGCACAAGCGTTACGCGTGGGATACTGGCTTGACCACAAGCTCTACTTAGTCAAGGTGTTGACAATGTTTAATATAATTCTATTCTCAGTCAGTGTGCAAAGAGCTGCTCTGTTTTCTAAGAAATCTTTAAAAAGAAGCGCCACATATTTACAAGGGACTTTTTGTTTCAATCAAAATGTTGATGTTGGTTTTCAATGTGGACTTTATTTTACTTTTACACAGACCTTATCGATGTGAGACAATCCGTCACGAGTTTTCGTATTTATTTACATAATTGCTATAGCGCGGATCACGCCAAGCCTAACCTGACAATCATTTCTACGAATCGAATGCTTAAAGATGAAGCGCTTCAGATAACGAAAGACATCACGTCGGATATCGATGTCAGAAAAAAACTTGTAAAAGATCGACAGTGAAATAAGCACATTTCTGTTTAACATAAGGACTGTTGCTGCGTCCTTAATGCCCGAAAGTGTTTGCGCAAAGGTCGTTAATCAAAATTGCTTCAAGTAATTTTATTTGGGCATGGCAAAATAGGCCAAGTAGGTAGTAATGACTGTCTTTAACAACTATGAAGACGATTGAACACCATTAAAGCCTAAAGTGAAAGCTTGAGAATGAAGCACAATAATTATTATCGATGCTAAATTTTTTACCAATGGCCGTATAGTTGAGACCACCGTGAAAATGCGCAACTGCCGGAACAATCTCATGAGGCTTGTTAATTCATCAATTTTGATGACACAGACAAACAATTTTTAAAGGAACTGCAAGGGAAGAAATGGAATAAGAGGAAGTTTGAATTAGATTAAGCTGTGTCCTCGATTTTATCTAACACTATTTCATGTTAGGAATAAATCCCCCAATTTCTTCCAAGTAGTCGATAACGTATCAGATACAATTTAAGGCGACGTATTGTAAGTACTTGTAACAGTTGTACTGCACCCGTCATTGTTGCGTGATTCTATGAGATAGATATTATGTTGGCTTTACGGTATGTTTCATTGTTAGCATGACGAATATGCAGGATTTTCCTGGGGAAGGAAAACGTGTCAGTTTTTTCACTTTTGCGTAGTTTCTAGTTATTGACTTTTATGGTTCTAAGTCGTGGCGGCCCCAATTGCAATCCAAGATACGCCCAAATCCACATCGGCGTGCGCTCAGGTCCAATAGCAAAAGCACGCGCTGCGAAGTGAAAGTGAATAGCGCGCACGTACGGTCGGCCCGCAGCCCCAATAAGACGACACCGCCGTCCGCATACTTCAGCAATTACCACGAGGAAATCAGCACCGTTCCGCCAAGTTGCCCCCAGAACCCTGACTAAAGACGCAGCTGAATAGGCCAAACCACTGAATCTTTCTGAAGCGCATGCCATATTGCACCTGTCTTGCAGCAATAACAACATTAATTTCTGAAATTGCGCAACCATACAAACTTGAATGAGTGATCTATGGCACCAATAAAAGTAATGGTAATGCACTTGCATTTCTAAGTGATCAACGATTTTCCCACAATAGTTAGCTTCATAGTAAGCAGATTTTGTTTCATGTACACACGGCTACACGTCAAGCTATACAAAACCAGTTTGTCTTGGCCTCACTTTGTATGATATTTTCACACAATGAACGGTCAGCCAATACTGGTTTTGCATAGCTTGATGTGTAGCCGTGTGTACGACACACCTGCACTCAGACAAGTCGACCTAAACAATATTACATTTTATCTTCACGGGATATCAAATGAATGTACTTCCAACCCTGACCCCAAGGTTGAATGGAGCACATGCAACCAACCGGTCTCAGCAGCTATTGATTCTAAGGCTCTTCTACATTTATTTGGTTCCGGTCCGCAGTAGATCATGGATTTGCGTTACGTAACGATTAGTAACGTTGTTAAAACATTGACTACCGTCGAGTCTATTCGATGGTAGTTTTATTATTTGTATTGAAGTGTTGCGTGTGAATGTCTCAAAGAAAATGGAAAGTAACACAAGATTAAATTTACACGCGTAATTTCCAATAGTTAAATAATTCGCGTAAAAAACAATAAGGCGATGAGTGAGTAGCTAGTCAAATGACGTCAATGTCAATACGCAAGTAAAATTAATGTAAGCACGTCAAACAAGCGCGTTAAATGTAAACTGAATCAAGTGTTGTTGTTCTAAATGAAAAAGCATTGCTTAACTACATAAACAATTGAATGAATAGATGGTTATTGGGTAACATTGACTGAAACATTAAGTAAACTCGAAGAAACAGAACCTATAATGAGAGTTTCCTTTCAAAGCAAGAAGTTTTCTAGAAGTTTAGATGTTTCCAGAGCAGCTAAAAAGAAAATTTTGGAAAATTTGTTAAACAAACGAATGCAAATCTTCGAAATGTGTTTGCACATGTGATTTCAATGTTGTGTGGTGCATAATCTATACTTATAATAAATCTGTAGAAGTGAAAATTCTGTACATTGAAAATATCCAAAAAATAAATGGCAGGGGGTGTTACTTGACCGACACCGAACCCAAAAATGTGATTAAAAAAATTTTTGTCTGTCTGTCTGTCTGTCTGTCTGTCTGTCTGTCTGTTTGTTCAGGCATCACGCAAAAACTACCGGTTCGATTTCGATGAAACTTGGTATAATTATTCTTTAATATCCTGGGCACCACACTGGGTACTTTTTATCCCGGAAAAGTATATACAATAAAAAACAAACTTAATTTTGCGGTTCGATCCCTATACCCGATTACCACTGTCTGTACTGTACCAACCGCAAATACTAAGTTTGTCGTAGGTTGGGTCACCCGCAGTGGAGTTCATTTTTATTCCTTTTAGTTTTTAGAGTTATTTAGGTTTATTTTTATATGAGTCGTAGGTATAGATTTTAATTTTAAAGTATAGGTAGTATATTTGATAGTGTACGTAGTGACCGTAGGTTATTTTATAATACTGTTAGGTAGGTTTAGTCATTCGTATAGATATTAGTTTTTAGGAATTTTGCTTATTTATTGAGTTTAGATTAGTTATCATCAGAAATAGGTTTATTTAGGTAGGTAGGTATTTAATTTTCTGTTATTGAGTTTTTTTTTTTAAATTAGTTAGGTACTTAGGTAAAGATATCATATAGGTACCCTCTTAATCACCACTAATGAGACACAATTGGTTTTCTATTGTAATTAGCCATAAAGGGCCCGCGACATAGATGGCATTCTGGGGAAGCACATACATTTTATCTCCTGTTAGCACGTTCCCGTGGGTAAATTTCCGACATCCACGCGGGCGAAGCCGCGGGCAGAAGCTAGTGAAATCTAAATTGCTTGTTTTGCAAGTAAAATTATAACTTTTGGATGTAGCAATTTTTTGTCGGACAAGGCTTCCGTAGAGTGCAAGTGGGCCAAGTTTAACGCGAGACATCAAGACGTTAAAAACAATAGGTCTGTATTCGAGATCTTTATGAACTGGACGTAGGTACAACAGGTCGTCCTTGTAGCGAGTGTAAACACTATTGTTTGATCACGTGGCTGCGCCCATTATGATCTGATAAAGGGGTTCACGCCAACACACCTTTGTTCTATAGCTACATTCGTAACAATGTCTGTCATAGAAACGCTTATTCCACTGGATTTGCATTATTCCCAATGAGGCCCATTTAGAACAGACTGATATTGATTATTAGGTGTCGTTTTGGAACGAAGTTCCTTATCGCGCGTTGCGAAAGGGGGCTAGACGGAAAAAATTAAGACCAAAAGTTGGAACGACATTTTTTGCTATAGTTGTAAGCCGTGCCGCGTGCGCGTGTTTCTCTGTCTCTCTCTCTCTCTCTTATAGAAAGCAAGCCAGTTATACTTCGTTCCATCCGGGTGTCCCTTGACACGTCTCAAGTTTTTTATTTTAAACTTTATAAATTCAAAGGTTCTGATTTAATATTGAATATATGTTAATAAATCAAGTCAGTGTCACGTTTCAAGTCAAACAAGGTTCTAGGGAAGGTTATATGAACAAAATCTATAATGAGCAATACAGAGAAATCGCCAATCGGCTGGTAACCTTCAGTAGTCAGTCAGGCATTACAAGATGAGTAAAATGTGGCCGGGAAGCAGAGCTGAGATGAAGGTTAATGAGTAAGTGGAGCCTAGAATATGATCGTTACTATGTCGTTGTCTTGTCTGTTGCTATATTCCATCCAACTAACTATAAATTGGTCATACTAGGTATATGTATTTAAATGAATACTGAATACCATTATAACAACAAGAGGTAAGTGGCCTGAGTCTTTTCTGAAACTACATACGACTGTTAAACAACGGTATATTTTTTCAATCCCTGACAAGTTCAATTTAAAGATTATTGTGTACATATTGAAACGAATTTATATTCGACACGTGAGAATTATCTTTATATCAAAACATACATTTTCGTTTAATAAAAAATCGAATCCTGTTTTCAAGGACTGCGATAATGTTCCGTAAACCGTTGGTGAAGGTAGTAAAGTGTTGGGAGGACAACGACCTGACCGAGTCAAGACGTATTCCAACTTACATTGTGAAGAACATTCAATTTTACAATGCAGAACATTGGGTTCAATGTACATAGGAGGATGATTCATTAGATGCAAAGATAACATCGATACTAGAGTTGGCGATATGTTGTGTTCGGAAAATAAATGCGGATTATACGTGACTGGCTGACAACTGCAGCTTGTGTAAATGCATTTTTCTAATCCTTTTTAAAAAATTTGTGCAAAAAATGATGAAAATAATACAATTCCGGAGCTCCGATTCTGATGCGTGTTAAAACATCGCGAAAGGGGACAACGGCCGTCGCACCTGTGAGGTGCAATCCACATGTGCCCACTAGTAGCGACTGGAACTGTTGCTATTTTTACACACTCCACTCTATCTTATTTACTATTCTGGTCTGCGACTCATTGAATTGTGGTTATTATGTGCAAGTTGGATATGTGCCAGCGAGTCTCGGACCTAACACACCGATACAGAGATATTCGAGGAATGATGGCGAAGCGTTTTCAGAGAACAGCGCTTATCCCGAACATATTCTTAGGAACACAAAAAATACACAAAGCCAAGGTTGAACCGCTATTAGGTTTAACAGTGTTACAATTTACATAATGTCTTATGTTGTTTTGCATAAAATGGCTATGATATTTGCGATGTAGAACATGTCCAATCGTTTAATTGTTATTAGTTAACTCAGTAATACAGGAAAATATTGAAGCGTGACGTTTTAGATTTCGAATGAGGTGGTCGGGGTCGTTTACATACGATACGAGCAAGTGACTCGACGAGCAACAAGAGAAGAGATCACGTCAAACCGGCAGGCGAGTCGAGCGGTGGCAACAAGCAAACCGGTCGAAGGCGCCGGGCGTCGGCGTCGGGCGCGGGGATCGACCAGGGATTAACACCTTGTAAACAAAATTGCATTAGCCACGTTTTTTGCAATGACTGAACAGTAAGTGTGACGTTAGCCGTAATACTTGTTGCATCAAACCAAACCAAATATAATTTACCGACGCTCTATACTTCAATTTCACAGAGCTTTGCACAAATTCGCCATCTCTTCTTCATGGTTGTACGGTTTATACGTGACGTAATTTATCGACGAGCCACACGCGGAAAGTTTATAAGTAAACAAGAGGCTGCTGTCTCGTCAGAGGAAAAGGCTTGAACGCATAACAAATAGTGTTAACCATAGACGCACTGATACAATGTCACCGACTATCAGTTTATTCAGTCTCCGAGTTCGTGCTCGATCAGCCTAAATGACGAGGCCGCTTTGAGTACGTGACGATGTATGATCCGCGTACTTGTTTTTCGAAATAATTTAGGGTAAAAAGTTTAATAGACCACCGACCGCAGCGTCAAGCAGCAAATCGAAATCGGCTAAGTGGGTCATCATATAATTTCGCAAGCGTATCGAGTGCCGCAAGCGTTAACTGGTACGCCCGAGGCGAGTCAAGGCCCGTGCGACGATGAGGCCCAGATCCTGACGAAGCTGTACTCCTTCATTACGTTCTTATGCATCTTCAATATCCTTATTCGACATCGACAAGTGATCGACTTACTAATATAACTCCATGTTTAAACTAGAGCAGCACGTTTGCGTTTTATAGCCTGCACTTGCATAATAAGTTTGAATGTAAGTTGAAAATTATAAATGTTTTGGTGTTACACTTGTGTTTAGTAAAATCTAAGCAGTTTTCGAAACACGTCAATTGTATGTTTACTCACGACAACCATAACGAGATATACGCACGTTGTTATTAATAAAATGTTTCTTAATGTACATTCGAAACGTCATTAGTGATAAGGTCATCGAATTATGTAAAATGTACAGAGAAGTACGTGCAAAGCAGACAATTGTTATATCAAAACATATTAGGAAATATAAAGGTAAAAAGATTCCGATGTATATTATACTAAAGATGTATTGAAATGTGTATAGTAAATGTTAATATAATATATTGCTTCAACGTGATAAACATTAAGTACAGTTTATTACAAAAAGGAAGTATTTAAATTGAGGGGACAATTTGAAACCTTATACTGAACTTGACTCTACAAAGCAACTCGATAAAGAAGAAAATATATTCAGCGAACAAAGAAACATAATATTGAATTGCTCTCTCTGAGAAATGAAAATTCAGTTTTGCAAATTCACATTTTGTCAGCGGTGTTTGTGGAACGTTGTTTTTAAATACAATATCAGTGGTTGTTTAAACAATTAATCTAATCCGTATCGTATCAGTATACTGGGATATGCTAATGAATGGGTATAGTTTTATTTATGGTTTCTAAACTGCTGTTAATTACATAATTTGCTAATGAACCCAACCTTAAGTGCGTAACTGCTTATAGCCAATATTTACCGGTTCCTTTTCAATTGTTTTTTTTTTATATAGGTTTTTAATTTTACAAGGTATAATTGCATTTCCTTTTATCGATGACTCAAACCAAGAGGGATGTCGTTTAAACAATTTATTTTGATATTTTACCTATCTGGTACCTTAGGCTTAGATTAATGCAGTTTGTTTATTTCGGTGTAAAACTAATACAGCTTTAATGTGTGCACACGTTGTAGTACTGACTGAATTACATATTGCTAATAGTTTATAGTCTAATGTCCACATTTATGTATATCATAATTTAATTAAAATTGGTCCAAGCGCATTGCCCTGTGGAACCCCATCAATTATTAACATAGTCTTTATGTTTAGCTTTGCCAAACATAAAGAAATATTAAGATACAATTTTTAATTTAATTAAGGATAGTTGGAAGGTTGATTTTTATAAATCTATAATTATCCTACAGTGCCTTGTGCTACCTCTGTCAAAAGCCTGTGAAAGGTCGTGAAATGCACTACACCTTTTATTATATATTTTTTTCGCTTTTTAACACATTTGTATTGTTGGTCTTTGGTGATTACTGTGGTAGTCTGCAGATAACTTAAGAAGCTTACAAAAACATATTTCACCCGCATCTTCCATATCCATGAAGTGTTGTCTCTTTGAAGAGTTTATTTTTTTCTTGTGTGCTTAACGTTTTTACCATAATTATTAACTATCTTAGGTTAGCTTTCAGCCTGCAAAAACAGCAGTTTAAAATGACACTTACCATACATTTTAAACGCTTTAAGAAAATTATTGAAACTCACCCCTTCATTTCCGGGTAGGAACTGTATTTTAGGTTTTGCCAATCTGTCCTGAAAAAAGAAAGAAACAGTGGTTAATATCGTGTCGTGTAAAAAAAAACACTTGCCGAAGTTCGACCAATCAATTTGTTAATACAAGAATGTTAGGTCGACTACAAAGATATTGAACAGATCTAAAACCAGTATTTAGTTTCAGAAATAGGAATGATGTTTATCAAGTGTCTCCCACAAGTCTGCGTAATATTCTTTGGCGAGTCATTTGGTTAGATAATGATAATTGAAGTTTCCATTTTAATGAACCAGAACCAGAACAATGCTCAAATGCCATACAATGCTACAAGTGTGAGAGTTGCAAATAAAATAGCTAAGTAAATACTTGACTTTATGACTTTTGAAATATAGTTATTCGAATTGTTTGTTTACTGCAAAATATAAGACAGATGTTTAATGTATTGACGTGCGAAATATTTCAAAACTAATTTACGTAGACAGGAAAATACATCATGATGCATTACTGTTGGGTTTACAAGGTAAAACTGTACCTACGAGAGCAATGCAAAGTAAAAATCAAAGCATTTATGGCGATTCATCGTGCATTTAAGAACGACGAACTATGAATCATATTCATAATCATAATAGTCTTGGATTGAGTGCCAGAATATTTTTCTAAAATATTAGGTACTTACTCTAAGTAGATTATTTTTATTACTAGCTATTATAAAAAAAAACAGTTCTGAGCAGGTCATTCGGGAGCAGCAGGGATTTCTTTTAATCATTAAAACAATGTATGATAGAGCTGTTATCTCACATCTGTGTTTACGTATTTTTTACAGTTTGATGGAATATTCAGATAGCGAGTGAGATTCAAAACATTCTGTCAATAGTGAGAAGCGGAAGTTTACATGAAAAGTTAAACATTTCAATAGTAGCCTGGTCTACTTAATAATTCATGAAGTCAAAATATTTATCCGAGATGAACACTAGAGTCAAATATTTCACCATTATAAGGCATAATCTAATGAAACGTCGTAATTAGACGACAAGAAGCCAAACTAGTTGGGCAACGAGTTGGGTTGGCCACAATAAGCAAGTGTCGGCAAGTCGTGGCGTTGCACAACCGGCGATGGTCGAACGCGAGAAACATAACTAGGCTGGGCGGCAGTGCTGATGATGTAAACTTAAAAATTGCTTTACTTACTTACTTAACCGCAAAACTCAATGTGAAATTCAACTAGTTGCATTGCCGTCTAGACTCGGAGCGGGAAGGGATGACCCGGAACTTGCCGTGGTTAGCTTCCATGGCCGTGACTCTCGATCTCTCGAGGGTCAACCAATTACTACGCCAATACGAGAACAATTTTTGCGCTATACATTTTATACGCCATAAAATTGTATGTATTTGAAAAATTTACACATGTGAATGCTACAAATGTGCGATAAGAGAATCGTCTACTTTGATTAAGATTGAAATCAGTCGCGAATGTCAAACCAGTTTTGAACTGGCAAGGTCATACCTACGCTGTTTTAATTTTCCTATTCAAACTTAAAACACTCCAATACAGCTGAAATACTAAAATGTAGTACATTACATAGTTATTGATCGGGGTGAAGATATTTTCATTAGTCTTAGTTATTACATTGTCATATTATTATTATTGTAAGTATTAATATGTGTACCTTGGGAGCCATTTAAACATAATGACTATCATTAATATAGAATCTGAGTGATTAGAGTTGGGAAATAACTAGAAGTGATAAGCAAATAACAATATTTATCAACACCAGCAAAATAAACAGTTAAGTACCTCTAGCGTAACGTTCAGCAAATTCGCCCGAATAGACGATTTGTAGTAGATAAAGAGATAAATATATCTAAGCTACATGTAGTAAATAAGTATAATTTTGTCGAGTAAAAAATACAAAAGCAATTTTGGCCTTGCGTTGAATTGCTGAGTTGTACGGAGTGAGGCAATAAAATACCTGCACAAAGTGACCTTAGTGGAATATGCTGGTGACCTTTAGCTAAGTAAAAAACTTTTACAAGCTTTACCTTTTTAGATTAGTGAAAACCATACTTGATAATTTGAGAACATTAGCCTAGAAATAATAATCAACTCTCTTATCTATCTTGGATTTCAAACAGCTTTGTGAACTTAAAAAAAAAAGGTTGTAATATTTTTTTATTGGCAATTCGTGGTTATAAAAACATCTCAATTATCTCTACAACTACAACAGTTTTTTATAGGTAAAGACAAAAACGTATCTAAGTTTTGGACATTACGGAAACTGGCAACTCTAGCAAGTAATGGTTTGTCAATACAAAATGTGGTTTTAATAAACCATTATAGAGGGTCAATTCATGATACTCGTATGTTTGAACAAGATAAGAATTCGTCAAACGTGAACAGTGGGCCCGTGGCGTTCAGAACCGTTGTACGAAACGTTCTGATCAAGACCCCACTTAGCGACACACATTTGAATAATAACACCGTTTCCAATACTGCCATATTAGAGGCCTTTTGGGGTTGGTAATAAATGAATCTTTATGACCTTTTATCTATTACTAAGTACTGCAAAAGTGCAGAAACAAAATGACCGGCAAAGATGAAAATATGTAAATGCAATAAAAACTTAAATACCAACTTCCGTGAAAGGGTGTTCCGTTGGGGAATTTATAATATTAGAAGTGTCTGGGCGCCTACCTGAGCCACGGAATCCGAGTATTATAAAATGAAAGTTGTTCATGTCTAGTTTTGTATTACGTTGTCTAATAGTACTATGAAGTTTTTCCTGAATCACGTACTTAATTATCTAGAGTTACTTTCAAGAGCGAAATGTAATTGTCTTCTACTGACCAATAATTTAAGTCTGTCGCAGAAATAATGAGGTCTCAGCTCTCTAAATTATTGATACATTATTTGTCACAAATTTCATTGATCCTTATGTAGTTTCAGCTGAACCTTTATACAGATACAGAAAAGCCACATAAGTAATGATTGGACATAATTATGTATAGTTCTATCATTTAAATCTTGGTTATAATCCGGTTCCTTTGTCAGACACCAAGGCTTTCTTTTATAAGTTTTGATTATCAGACCTTGTAATTATCATTTTCCTTTTTCATAGTTTGATTATTTCTTTGAAACTTATTCAAACATTTGTTTGTGCACACTTATATTAAATTCTCTCGAATCCCACCCACCATTTCCAGTGCAAAGATTTCCAAACATTATTTTCAGTTCATAATTCACACCAATCTGGGGTAATTTATTGAACGTTATGTAATTTGTAGTTCCACAGGTGGTCCAATAGTGTTGGCACTTGCGAGGTATCTTCGGAAATGAACTTAACCGAAGGCTTGTTTACATTTTAATTAGTTCCAAGTTAATTGAAGCTAAAATTAGAAGCACATCGGAGTTCGTACAGATGTATGCATAGTTTGTGTAATTTATGTGATTACTAGGGCTTTCAATAAATACTGGGATCCCGGACATTTTTTGTCATTTTTCAATACCGGTATTGAAATATTCAATACCGGAATTCCGGTATTGGTGATATTTTAAATATCTCGTGGTTTATATAAGACAGTTAGTTACTTTTTATATTACTAATAGTTGCGCAGGTACACTATTGAGACACAGATACAGAACAATATTGAGTACTATTCTGGGATTCTTGAAGTGAGAAGAAAGGTGGGAGAATGACGGGGTGGAGATGTGTCTCCCACGTGCTAAAAGGTGCATCCTACGGAGAAGTCACCCAATACATTTTTAAGCTATACCAAATTTGAGCGCTGCCAAAGCTCTGTTGGTCGAACAAAACTCGAATCACAGAGTTTATACTTTAAAAATGTTTTGGGCGGCTTTTCCGTAGCATGCTAGAAGTTATAAGTCAAAAACTGAAAGAACTCCGAAGTCCGTTTTCGAGTACCACGCAGTTAGCAGAGGTCTTTCGAAACTGCAAACTTGGTTTTACACTATCTATCCTAACATCAACATCGCAAAAAATCAGTAAAGTGCAATTTTTTGCGACCAAACGCGTACGCGTATTTTTGTGTCTACGTTGACTGGCCTATAATATAGTATAGTTTTTTTAAAAAGTGATTATATTTAAAAAACGATTTTTTATTGTTTTGTGTGGAAACTTAGTAGTTATAGTTATTTAATTAAAAAAAGGTTTTTGGAAGAATATTGTCTTATACCGGGATCCCGGTATAAAACAATATTATCCCGGTATTGGAAATTTTCATGTGACTCAGGCTGGCTGGACAAATCTTCAAAATAGCTCTCATTTAACTAGGTCAATAGGGCACTTTATGTGACGGCTAAACACCCTTATTTCAGAATTTGTAACGCACACAACGCATACAGAATCTTAGATAATCGATCGAAAACGTGTCCAAAAGCTTGAAAAACCACTTTTCGCTGGTCTCTCAATTTCGGTAACGGAAGTGATCTTGACGACTTTTTGCATATCAACAGGCGTCACATAAATTTGTAACAGGCATCGTAGCACGATGCCTGTTACAACAAGTTTTGTGATAGGTACAGCGGTTTAGTAGAAAAAGCAAAAATCTGTGTCCAGCCAGCTTGAATTTACGTATAAAACTTCTGGCTGGCACTTTCGAATCTCAATAACGGGAGCGTTTTCGAATATGTTTACTAACATTTAGTTACGCAATGTGTAACAGTAATAACGTTTGATTTATGGCGTCACATGTAAGGGTTTACGAGAAATCAATAAAAACTTAATGTCCAGCCAGCCTGAGTTCAAGCTGGCTGGACACATGTATCTCCGCTGCCTGATGATCTACCTTCGAAATGTGTTCAAAATTTTGTGATGGGGACGATAATGATAACCTGAATTTGTGATGGAGAAACTTTGCGTAGTTTCAAAGATATTGATCATTTAAATTAACTATTGAAAAAATCCGGTATTCGAAACCCCCAGTGGTAACGTAATTTAGGTAAGATAAGTCAGATTGCAGTTATTAGAGTCAACATTCCTTATACAATTATTTTATTGAATAATACTAAATGCGCTACAATGTGTAGGATGAGGAGATGGAGGCCTCGTTCAGTGTCATCAGTATATTATGTTTTGTAGATAATGTATTACCTAATCTGGGTTATCAACTCTGTCTGTTGCAGTCTATACTGCTGGACATAAGCCTCTCCCAGCGCTGCGCCACAACACCTTGTCCTCAGCCTTCCGCATCCAGATCACTAGACTGGTTATCTATTATGGTGCTAGGAAATTAATAAAGTTTTTTACCCTGAGTTTGGCCTCTTGAATGACCATTTATTGTCATCTTTTAATTATTCCTTGGATTTGAGTATTAGGGCATCTTAAGCGGTTCCAAATAGAACATTCTGTTCATGTGGATAACGAATTACATGGCTGTTTCTGATGCGTCTATCACGTGATACTGATCATAAATGTAATTTTTTAATCTTTTAAAGTATGTAAATCTCTTATTAGCACGTTATTGTTTTTTTTTAATATGCTTATAATTTAATTATGTATTCAGAGCACGTGTACTCGATAATGTGTAAGCTGTGGTTACCTGTAATTGAGTGTGCATTACAGGATAATGTATAATAAATTAATAATACAAGTTATATTTCTTCGTCCTTCTATTTTGTTTTCTATGACGCGTAATAAGGTTATATGAAGGTATGATCACCATTTCTATTACCTATATTATCCTTATACTAATGATCTAAAATTTATTTGCTTTTTTTCTCTCTCTCTTTAGTATATCTTCATTAGTCACCTTTCCCATTCAGAACACCTTTTCAGTTTTACGCTAGTACTATCGCTTTGCCAGGTCTCTGAAGGTACATGCTTAGTCCATTCTCAACCTTTTAAATGTGATTTGTTCCTAATATATCCCAGCTATTCATGTCAGACATTTTATGGTTGACAAATATTTTACTATACTACTAAGCTGTGTGCCTTACATTTATCCATATTTTATTAAAGGTACAAAAACTAAGCAACGCTGCACAAACATGCATTATGAAAACAAGCAATTACAGGCTTTGGTCGTTGCCGCAACGTGTCTGTGTAACATTTAGTTTGACGGATGATTAAAGTGTAGCCAGTCATTTTGACCTCACAAGCAAGCCACTCTATTTCAATATTAACGAACTACACACACGTCTATTGTACGTTGACTCTGCCATAAGGTTGGCGTCCCTAACCGCCCTATTTCTAATCATCCGTCCTTTTCTAAAGGGCGGTATACCCCGTCGTAAATGATGGCCACCTTCATAAAAACACCACATGATTCGTAGATCCATTTCTCTATTTTACTACCGTTTTACGTCTTTATGGGGACCGTGGTCCATCAACGCTTTATGCCTGCTCAAACAATTAAATATATCCCCTTTATATCTGGTTGCATCATGTAAGTTTGCGGCACTTGCTGAACGGATTGGCTGACATTTTGCAAACTGGTTTATTCTAACTCTACACACTAGTAAACAAAATGTTAAAAGCATATTACAATGATGTAGAGTCATTAAAGTAAACAATTTTTAATTAAAACACCGAGGATAACTGTGCAGTTAAAATGTTCACGTTGTAATCAGAGAATGGCCTTTTTGTCACGGTATTTTTGTACTTCAGGCGTTTTAAAACAGCCTCTTGGTACGATGGCATCTATTAAATTAATAGTGGTTATGGATTTCGTATCATTTTTATGGTCATGTGTAACTTATAGAAATAAGGTTAATTACAAAACAATACCATGTATTTTATTATTATAGTTGACTACTTATAGACAGAAACCTTTTTCGTTAACATCATGACGTACCTGAAGGCTTAATAAAAACAACTTTAACGAACAATTATTAAAAATCTTAGGACAAAAATAGAATGAAGGGGCGGGTGGAGGGATTTCTCGAGTCTAACATCTGTTCGCAAGTAACTGCTTAGCAAGGGAGAACCAGGTGCCAAGGCTCGGGGGGACCAAGGGTGCGACGACCTCGGGCCCTATCGCTCGTGTTCATCGTCACGCAGACGTCACAACATCTATCACACACAAATATTGACTCTCCTTCAAACAATTTAAAGATCAATTTGGAACTTCCTACAGACTCCCGACATTTGCGAGAAAATCTTCAATTATCCCTAATTTATTCTTGCGATATTTAAACTTTTAAGGTTGTAGGTTTGTCTTTGTATTAATTTGATATCTAGATGTTCTCTAGCAGTTACTTTATCATAGTAGCCGCCGGCATTTTTATTTTACTACCCAGATGACCCTGATGTCAAAGTGAGATGATAAAATTATCTACATTGTGTGTTGCCAATAGGTACGCTGCAAAAATACTGTGCGTTTTTATATTAAAGTTTATAAATAGATTAAATTCTATTACTTGCACTTTTATTCTTATAGTTTGTAAATTGATAAGTTTTCTCAACCTTTGGAAATTAGCTTCAATAAAAATATTATCTTAGTTGTGGGACGATTTAAGGTGAGCACCGAGAAAGGTGGTATCATCAATGAAACTAATATTTTTTAGTCCGGTATCGCTAGCAAATACGGCATACTTTGTACAATGTGGATATCCGGTACCGATACCTACTTTTAAACGCACGTGACAAAGTACTTGTACTCTATAAAGAGTCATTCGCTACAATCAATTCTAATAAAAACTGAAATTCGATCTCAGCATTGCAGAATGGACTAGTAAACAAGCACTAAGTATTTCTTTCAAAACGGCTATGATTCATTCAATCAAGCCAAGGGTCTTCTAAGGCGATTCGTTGGACACTCATTCGGCAGCGTTACAAAAGTGATTCATGGCTTTCAATGGAGTCTATGCCCAGGAAAAAAGGCCAGGTGGCGCGCTTACAAAGCAGCAACAAAAAAACGGCCACCAAACCTGCGGCACATCACATGGGAGAGTGTATGGGAATTTGGATTTTGGCAGTATTAAGAGAGTGTTGATAATCGTTTAGCAAAGTTGAATAATAGGTGCCCGTGATCTTAGGCCGACACAAAATAAATGTATCGTTGTTTAACACGTGCATGGGCTGGGGAATCATAATCAGGTGGGCGACCAGCTTTGAATGACGCTACAGAATTGTTTATATTGGCAACACAAACTTTTTGGTATCTCGATTGCTTTGAAGCCTGCTGCTTCGATAACTTTTATGTAATTTGTTTGCATGACGTGAACAATGTCATTGCGTTTTTATTGCTGTAATCAAATAAGCAAATGGGACTGGCGTTGTGGTCAAATGAGTGACCCAATAATAATATGTAATGCGCTTTCCTTTTTAGTACACTGTGTTCTGTTTCTGTGCAACATTCAAGACAATCACGAATATTTTTTGGAAAGACGAATGATTAAGCTAGTACTAGTTATTCTTGGTGAAACAAGACCAAATTTATTATTTCTCCTTGGATGAAGTACTAGGTATGAATTGAATAGTAATTCTAGTTAGTAATCAATTTGGTGTTTTGTATCACAAACAATACAACAATGAGCTTGTTAACTTTACATTTCCGTTTTTGTAGACTTTTGGATTGGTCTAATCCTAGTGTCATTCATTCCTATAGAATTGTCTATCCTAGACATCATCATTTCGTAGTTTGAACTTGTTTTTAACTCCTGTCGGAAGCAGAGGGGTGTTATATATTTTTTTTTATTTTATTATTTATTAAATACTATATTATGTTCACTGTATGTAAAGAGAATTCAACGGATTCCGGCGGGGTAATTACGTAACACCGGTAACACACTATCAGTAGTAGGTAATGGTTTTCAAACTGATAGTTAAACAACATTCATTGCGCTACTTACGTTCTTGAGCAGACAAATTTTTCGAACATAAGAAGCAATAGCTTTAGCAAAATCCTTCAAAATGATTAAGATTATGATTGATAGTGCAATTAGGGTGCGGAATAGGGATCCTACAGATTAGAATATAAACTTTTGATTATTATGTCAGTCTGTCCGATTGTCTATTACACAGTCCTCCCACTCATGTATTTTATAACGTTATTTAAAAATAACTATCAGCGGTAGATTGATATCGGTGATGTGCGGTTATTAAAGTCATATGGAGTAGTTACAGCTATTAAATAGGAAAAATGATGTCGTTACCATTATTAATATCATTTAATTTAAATAATAATGGTGATGACGATTTATTGTTAATTGTTAACGATTGTATGGTCTAGTCGCAACTAGATAGAATCTAATCAATTTTTTTGTAGCCTTTCAGGTCAGAACTGGAAACCTATTCATAAAAAAAAAATTGGGTTTACTTAATCTATATTTGCCTAATTTTCGGCCAATAGGTAGGTACCATTTTCCCTTTATTTCTTTCTTTGTTTAATTTTAATCCAAACACTAATCAAGTAATCATAGATAGACCAATGTAGATATACAAAAGAGTCATGTAAGGATGTAAATTTAACCCATTGTTGTAGTAGGTAGATAGATGGATAGGTGAGCAAAAGACAGCAGAGCCGTATGGACTGCGAAAGATGAGGCCAAGCTGATTAATACTTTTCTTTATTTCATAATGACAGGGTTACTCTATGTACAGACGTCAGTACATCAAGTTACTACAATCTGTCAAATTTCTATAATAGATTTTCAACTTCGCTAAAGCATTAAAGTTCAAGGTCGATGGGAAAATTTGACAGTTTCGGGTAGTTTGACCTGCTAGCGTCTGTGTACATGATGCAGGTACTTCTTTGACGTTCCTTGTTGCAGAGCCAATATTAGCAAGTGTAAACAGAAGTCGCAAACATATAAACATGTTTACAGTTTACGCCATTTTTTTCAGCTCGTCATAAAAAGTACAATACAAGGTAGGTGTACGTATTTAATTGATTATCTAATTGTGTCGATTAACACGAAAATCGTTACAAATAAACATTATTATGTAATACGTTTATGTCTGTTATCATTGGAAACAGTAATGAACTTCGAACGATTACGATATATTCATACAATGTGAAGTTAGTGACATTGCCATTATTAAACTTAAGGTGATGGATGCTCCAAGATAGCCCGCGAAATTCAAATTTTCTTACGTTTTTTGCAATTTGCTGGTCAGTACTAAGTTGTACGTTGATTAAAATATGATTCGCGGCCGTAACAAATATGTATTTACAGAATTATAATCTAATAAATCTAAACCTTAAGTCTTAATGGTTTGGAACGGCCGAAGTTTTAAGGAGCATAGGCCGGTAATTACATTATCTATGTTATATAATTATCATTATCTGGAAAACATTAACAAACTATCACGTTTTGCAAACTAATAAAGGATTAATTAAGTAATTTACGTACTTAGTTAATCGTTAAATACGTACCTACGACTATTACATACATAAATAAATTCAATAAACAAAATATCAATAGAATTTAGGAACGAAAATTAGGTAAGTGATGATTACATATTGATTATATATTACATATTACAGCAGATTTGTAAAATAACTTTACCTATGAATAAAACGTCAATAATCAAAGGTAGCGGGTGCGACCTTTCCATAATTTCAAAATTCAATAGTCTTCATTCTACTAATCGCTGTGAATTTGATAATGACGCCCTTTCAATGGTAATGAAACAGATGCACGTTAATGAGATGTCGTAAATCACGAAACGAGGTCACACTGCATGTAGGGAAAACTAGATTATCTTTACAACTGTCAACAAGACATCATTCTAATAGTTGTGAAATATTATAATGTTGAAAATTGTTTTATAAATGTTTCACTAGATATTTATGTAAGACAATTTAATTAAAGCTTGATTACAATAGGATAATAACACTAGTTTTAATTTCGCAATTGGATGAGCAAGTGGTAAACAAGTGGCCATATGGTTTAGAATTTAGAGGAAATATTTTTTGCACTGTATAAGTAATCCGGCAGCTGTTGGTACTTTCACCTGCGCGGGCGGCGCCCGTACATTGTCATTGCGGCTATGCGCCCGATTCGCTTACCTAATATACGGAGTTTGCGAAACTGGGCCCAAACGGCTAGACACGCGCTGAATGCCTACGGTTTAGAAATAGGAGCAAGCTGATGTAGCCTAAGAAATGGTTAAATAAACTTTAAGCTTTCATTTAATTACCACGAAACGAGATTTAATGTTAGAAATGTGCCAAACTAAATTCAAAAGACTTTTTTTTTGTTAAATCAGACAGCAAAAAATTCGGGTGATCAATACAAAAATATACAGCGGGCTTAAAGTGTTTTGTTTATGCAAAGGCAAAATCGTTATCCTGCAGAAAATATTTTTTCTGCCAAGCAACAGCAGGAAACACTGCTTGAATAAAACTCACCCAAAACTGGTTTTTATATTTTGTGAGGTGAAGATTTTATTATACTTTACATTGATTTATAGAGACTATTGTTTCTAGTTGTTTTCAGGATGAAACAGGTTTACTTTCTTTGTTTTGCTTTGAAAGGTGTGTCTAAAATTATACTGGCTTTACCAGTATAATACTAACATCATGTTCAATTACTACAGGCAATTAAGCTAGCAGCTTATATAATATGAATTTAGAATAATAGCTTCATTACAATAGATAGGCAGAAAGTTTATTACTTTGGAAATTAAGTAAATTAATTACACATCAAATATTGGTTCAGAATAAGTTTGATTTTTTTATAATTTCTGGATTTACCATTATAGTATAGGTCAGTCTGTTCAAGTCTGTTGAGTCAAGTGAAGCAACAAGTGCAATAACCTTGCTCTCCAAAATTTTTGCAATCAAGTATAATTTGCAATTCTTTATGAATAATGCAAGTATTACATAAAGCATACAATGCTTGGAAAATAACCGAATTACAGACATAAAAGACTAATTAAGAGTACAATTTATTAGAAGAGTTTTACTTGCTTGTTTTGGGTTTTGAGTAAACAACTTTCACCAGCAGTTAAGTGACCTACAGGTTTTTTTTCTTAATTTTTCTACTTCCTAGTGTGTATGGTGTTAGTTAAATGGACTTTGTTTTCTTTCCCACAGTTCTTAGTAATACATCATTGTGTACCTACCAAGCATTGTCAAATACATGGAATATCTTACAAAACTGTCAATTCCATACACAAGTAGTATTTATTTATTTATTATACTTTATTGTACACCACTAAAATACAAAGCATAAAAAAAATACATGAAACTCCAGTACTTACTTTAATTTTGTTTTTATTAGAAAGTAAGGATTATGTGTTATTATACGAATTGCATGTTATTGAACTTAAGTATGACTAGCTATTTAGTAAAGAATATCTGTCTTCCAACAACCAATTTCTTATCAAAGAAAATAAATTATTATACGGCACAAAATTACACACCGTTACGTAATAAATTTTAAGATTTTCTAATTCATATTAATGTACAGAACTACAGACGCCAGCAGGTCAAGCTACCCGAAACTGTAAAATTTTCCCAATCAAATTTGAACCTAATGCTCTAGCGATAAAGTTGAAAATTTATTGAAGAAATTTGACAGATTGAAGTAGCTTGTTGTGCTTGATGTGTGTGCATATCTGTACATCAATTAACAATATGGTTAATAATGTTGTGAAGTTATCAGAAGTTTCTCAACAAACTTGTTGCAACAACTCGTAACTCATTCATTAAACTATGCAACATTACCTTGTCTACATGAGTGGCTGGTATAGCTAAAACTAATATTGGACACATTCATCATCATTCAAATATTCATTGTGAAAGATTCAAATGCACAACCTGGTTCTGTTAGTAATTGAATGCTCTAGAGCGGGACAACAGTCGTTCACCTGTTCCGATCAATACTTCAAGTTGACTGGTCTGTAAGGTGGTAATCAACTTGTAAGTTGATGACCTAGATTAGATGCTTTTATAATATGCAAGTAGGTTAGCAGTTGCTTTAAAATTCACAGTAGGAAGTTTTCAGTGTAGATATTATCTGAATTACTTTCTAAGGGTTGATAAGACTTTAATTCAATTGGCTAAAAAGGCAGTGTTATTCATTTGTACTATACTCGAAGCAGTAGGTATCACAAATGGTTTGCTGGCCTTGCTATAAAGTATTTCCCCTTTTTAATAGTTCTCAGAATATGAATTCTAGAAATTCTAAGAAACCATTAAATCCTCAGATAGTAGATGTTGGTTTTTTCTTCATTACTTAATCACTGTTACATCAGAAATGTTTTGATTAATAAGTATGTCAAAGTTGAGAGAATGAGGGGTGAAATAACAATATGGAAAAATAGAATTCCTTTTTAATTTTGTTTCAGCATTTTAATAATAGGTTACAATACACCGGAAATAAGGCTAGGATTCGTGCTTGAATGAAATAATGTAACAATATTGGCACCTTTTATGGCAAACAGGATGTTATTATTCATTGAATAACAATTTCAGTTCTAATAACGTAACCTTACTTAATTCTATATTATATCATTAATAACGTAAGATACTAAATGCCAATATTGTTTATTAGCAACTTGGAACTATAGTTCATAAATTAAATAGATAATTACTTGACCATAACATTATCATTAACAAACATACAGCGCCATCTTTTATCATATTGTAGTACTAAGTAAAGAATTGTTGAAAAGTGCTAAGAAAAAAATGTTGCCTTGAAATATAATCTTTACCAAACAGTACTTGTTTCTAATTTTTATAATATCGAAGGAACCATATCGTGAAATACTTTAATGAAAGCAAAAAGAGAAACTATTTTATTGCAAATATTGTTTTACAATGATGAAACTTACTTGAGGTTTAGAACTAATGTTTGATTTCCATTGCTTCACCAGCAATGCAAATCACAAGGCACAGGCAATACTTTTAAATTATTGCATGATTCTTGACATTGAAAATTTATTTTATTTCAACAGAACCTTTACTGAAAAATGATTCTTGTTATGTGTTAAAATATCGCTGAAATGTTAGAAATAATTTGTAATGGCTCATTATCAAATTATAGGCAACATTAGTGGGCAAACTTGCAAAGTCAGGCAAATGTTGACAATATTTTAGAAATGTGTAGTCAGCCAATAACTCTTTCTTTGCATGAAATATGATATCACACTAAGTTCCACTTATTTTTCAGTTCATAAATCCATGATTGAGAAATATATTTCTTTTAAAAACCAATTCATAGTCCCTGCAACATGGTTAATACAGAAATATACCTTTACAAACAAGTTGTTGCTCAATGTTCTAGTGGAAATGATAATGCAAATCTGATTGCTTAAATTGTAGTACACTAATTTTCATACCAAATACAACAAATATAATCAACTACATCGACAAACATTGCGTGGTGTTTTTCCAGTAGGTAAACCCGATATGTAAGACTTGTTCGTCTTGAATGTTTGTATTCTGAATTCAATTGATATCTCTCGCAGGGGCACAATCTCTCATAACGTAAAACGGTAGCGAGGAAAAAAGTACGATTTGTAACATAACTCCACGGTAAACGTCGAATTCCGCAACAATAAGTCCGAATTCTCTAATTATAGCCGTATGAAATGTAAATCTGTGAAAATAACAGAGCAAATTTTCTACATGTTGACGTGGCGTGACATTGGAGAGGAGTTTAAATCGCATTGCTACCTACATAAACTTGTTTTGAAGCCAATTAACATAATTAGAAAACTGATTTGTTGGATTAAAACTACTAAATTTGCAGTTTCATTTCAATTACTGTACTAAAAGTATGGCGCCTGACATTGTTGGCTTATCTTTATTTTGGTCTAACAATATGGCGATTGGACTTACCCTATTATTCCTAAGGAAGTCTTCAATAGCTTTCAGCGCTGAATCCGTTAATTTCACAAACACTAGTTCCTTGTTTTCTTTATAAGTAGACTCCGATGATAACCCATACTGAACACCTGCTGGCAAGGCCGCCATTTCTTATTCACTATTCGCACTGTGGACCAGCTGACTCCTTTGCTAGTCGTCACGATTCATATCATTCACTCATTTTCTTAACCGTAATCACAAATTCACAACCTATATAAAATTATAATTACAACAACAAAAGGGTTTTAGAAGTCCAAATTAACAATCTTTTTGTAACCCCATCGACTCGGCCTTTGTTGGCAGCGCTCTCAGTCTGCAAGGCCGCACTGACTGTCATGCGCAATGGCGCTTTTGACAGGAAACGCGAGCACGAGCATTCACTGCGACACTAGCGCCAATAAGCAGTTGGTAACAAGTATTTTGAACTGAGGCTAACTTCAGACTTGTCAAAATTTACAATATTTTTTTAATTTTCTGCTCAATAACAAATGAAAATCTGTGTTTTCACAATGAAAAACTCATGAAAAGGGTTTACTTCGTTTTTTTAACTTCAATTAAGTGGCGATGCGTTAGTTTTAAAGACTTTCACTGCACTAAATTTTCGAGGTTATGTTTCATCTAGTTTCGTAAGACACCTTACATACGTGTTATTGCTTCTCGTCTCGTATCTGCCGAGTTCATTTAGTTTAAAAATTTTATGGTTGTAAACCTATTTATTGATAACACATTTGCAATTCCATCACAAACGGTGAGTACCAATTAGTACCTTTCTTGTGTCGTGTTTAACTTAGGGATGTGGTAATCTACAAAATCTGTTCTAGATTTGGCAAAATTTTAACCTAGATTTATTTATCATTTTTCAGATTTTACTTATTTATTAGCCATGGCTACTTGGGAGGAAAAGAAACAACTAATAACTCGCAATTTGCAAGAGTACCTGGGTGACGAAAAGCTCACTGAAATCTTGAAGCAAAGAGATCTTAAAATCTATTGGGGTACAGCAACAACCGGACGGCCTCATGTGGCTTATTTCGTCCCTATGTCGAAGATAGCCGACTTTCTAATGGCTGGATGTGAGGTGACTATACTGTTTGCTGATTTACATGCTTATTTAGACAATATGAAAGCACCTTGGGAACTGTTGAACCTCCGTACTCAATATTATGAAGCTGCTATCAAAGCAATGCTTCAATCAATTGGTGTACCACTAGAGAAATTAAAGTTTGTGAAGGGTACTGAATATCAGCTTAGCAAAGAGTACACTCTTGATGTGTACCGTATGACATCTGTCATAACAGAACATGATGCTAAAAAGGCAGGAGCGGAAGTGGTAAAACAAGTTGATCATCCATTACTTAGCGGGCTTTTATACCCAGGACTTCAAGCTTTAGATGAAGAATATTTAAAAGTTGATGCACAGTTTGGTGGGGTTGATCAAAGAAAAATATTTACAATGGCTGAGAAATATTTGCCACAACTAGGGTATGCTAAGAGAGTGCATTTAATGAACCCTATGGTACCCGGTCTTACAGGTGGAAAAATGTCAGCATCAGAAGAAGACAGTAAAATTGATCTTTTAGACAACCCTGCAAATGTGAAAAAGAAGCTAAAAAAAGCTTTTTGTGAACCTGGCAATATTACTGACAATGGTGTTTTATCATTTACCAAGTATGTAGTGTTTCCTCTAATGAAAGGTGATGAAACCTTCAAAATAAGTAGAGCACCTGAGCATGGTGGTAATGCTGAATATACAAAATTTGAAGATCTTGAAAGTGCATATGCTAAACAGGAAATTCATCCAGGGGATTTGAAAGCTAGTGTTGAGTTAGCTATAAACAAGCTTTTAGGTCCTATTCAAGAAATATTCAAACAACCCAAGCTTCAAGAGCTGGCCAAAAAAGCTTATCCTCCTCCAGCGAAAGTTAAAGGAAATGCACCTGCAGCTGATGAAATGACACCTGCAAAACTGGATATTAGAGTTGGACGTATAGTAGAAGTTTCTAGACATCCAGATGCTGATGCTCTCTATGTGGAAAAGATTGATTTGGGTGAGGAAGTACCAAGAACTGTGGTTTCTGGTTTAGTAAACTTTGTGCCTATAGAAGAAATGCAGAACCGAGATGTAGTGGTTCTCTGCAACCTGAAACCCGCTAAAATGCGTGGTGTTGAATCTAAAGGTATGGTGCTCTGTGCGTCTGTTGATGAACCTAAACAGGTTGAGCCGCTCTTCGCCCCAGAGGGTAGCAAACCAGGCGATAGAGTGGTGATAGAAGGCTATGAATCAGGGGAGCCTGATGATGTTTTGAATCCCAAGAAAAAAGTTTGGGAAAAGTTGCAAGTTGACTTAAAAACTAATGGGAGCCTTCTGGCAGTTTGGCAGGATAATAAACTGATTAGCAAAGTAAATGGAAATCCTGTTACAACTAAATCTATGAAGAATGCACCTATAAAATAGTTGCTTAATTTGTTTATTTGACTGCTATTGCTACAAATTTGGCATTTTCTAAGCATTTGCTACACAATCCTCAATATTTATATTCTTCCAGCAGAAGTCTAATTTATGATTTAAAGTTTTAAAATTTAAAATAAAATCTTATTTTTTTAGCTTTCCATCGTTTAATTTAAATCACAATCATAATTATATTAAAACAAACCAGACGCTTTTTGGCTTTGTAGCCGTTAACTTTGAGCGCCATCTTTTGGATATATATTGGTGTCTGCAATGGTCATCAGATGGCGTTTTTGTGCTGAGTAACAAGAATAAAGAAAAATAAATAATTTACAAGGAATATGTTAATATTTTCCATCATAGTGGTTCCTTTTTAATTGTATCATTTTGAGAGCTTCTTTGTGCCTCCTGACTAATAGATTCTTTTTGCCACTGAAGTAAACACATTTCGTATTGACTTGGACTATCTACAATTTCGTCCAAAAGTAATAAGATTTTTCTTCGAAAAACTCTCATTTGGCATTCGGATAACGCATTAACTTCTGGCAACAAACTTAAAAGAAACATTTTTCTCGAGTCGTCGACCACCTCATTGTTATTATTTGGTCTTTGTTGCAAATATTTAATGAAGTTGTCGCTAGTCCTTGATTTTTTTCTTGATGGTTCCGGAATTTCGATTTCTTGATACTGAAGTTGTAAGGGAGAAGTGGCTTTATCATGGTCGTGGTAACCATTTACTTCTTCATCCGTTTCTACATCTATTTGTTGCAAAACAGTCTCTTGTAGTTTTGAAGATCTGATATATGGTAATACAAATTCCATTTCATCGTGCAAATAATACTTCCTCTTCCCTGTTCCATCTGGGTTTAGTCTCAAACTCCGCAACAAACCATAACGCAGGTTTTTCCACTTTTCTTTACATTCGGCAACTGAAACAGAAAATAAAACCTCTTTGTTTAATTCCTACAGATATTATCAGAAAAATCACATTTTTATTAGGTACCTACTTACTAAGGTACCTACCTACATAAGTATAATAATCACAATCTTGCTTTCCTATTCAACGTACTTAACTAAAGTCGAGTCGGCTACATCCCCATTTATTTATTAAGCGCCAAATGCATCTCTATCGTACTTACGTCTCGCTCTTGTCAAATTAATAAAAAGGTCTTACCTGACATTAGAGTTTGGCTGGCCACATCGTGCCACGCTTTGTCACTTATATCCTTTTTCAGGTACTCAGCTAAATTATAATTGTACAGACAAGGAAACTTTTCAATTGCTTTCACTAATTGCATGTTTTTGTCACACATGATTGTGAAAATGTTGCCGCCTTGTTAGTGCTCGTGCTCGAGTTGGACTGGCGATGGCGTCATGTCAGCTACGCGACATGGCGCTATTCGTGTTGCGTCGTTGTCGCGGTGACGCAACTGCCATATCGAGCTCCTATTGGTCGCTGTTATTTACCTCATATTTGAATACATTCACTGAGTGCAGTGGCCAGTGTCGCGAGCGCCGACTGCACAGAGTACATTTTTATATAGGGCCGACTGGAAGCATAATTTTATGTCATCGGAGTTTGTTGTTTGTAGAATAAGGAAGCAATAGGGAAAACAATCAATAAATAGAAAACAAATACAGAACTATCGTCTATCGTTAAGCATTTAGCGTCACAAGTAGATAGTTTAGTTGTCGCATCTCGAAGCGTACGATCATAGTCTATTGATAGATATTATATTATTCTATCCGCTGCATTGTTCTATCATTTGGTTCAAAAACCAAGTTCACGGGTACCTGTAGGTTACACTTATTTTTGAAACGATCTAACTTCAGTAGGTACCTATTTGCTTTAATTTTGGAAGGTTCAGAGAGGGAGAATGCACTATTTTCAGCAGTAGTACCTATGCGCTTTATTCATTCGGTTATCATAATAATCTCGGGCTAAAAGTCACTATTGACCTATGGATTGAAACGACAAATTAATTATGTATAGGGAAGTAGGTAGGTACCTACATCAGCTCAAATCAGCTGATTTGAGCAGTACATTTAAACTACCTAGCTAAATAGCTAGTATGCCTTTAATACTCCCCTAGTGAATCTTGAAGTCACTGGCTAGTGGCAAGCATTGTCTGGCATAATATAGGTAGGTTACCTACTAAATCCCGTATCAATGAATTTTATAAGTCTTAGTAGGTAGGTATCGTGTTTAAGTTAAAACAGAGCATTGCTAGGGGATCCATTGTATAGTAGGTAATACACATCTGCCCAACCCTTCGGGAAATACAGGCGTGATGTTATGTTATGTTAATCAAGGTACCTATGAAACATAATCACATTTGAGTTTACAACCCATGTTTACAACATTATCAAGCTTCATTGTTTAGAGACAGCAACGCCATCTGTTGAGTTCGATTAGGTTTACCATCACTTATCCTACACAATCTTGAAGAGATAAACTTGAATCATGTTTTTGTTCAGGCAGAAAATTGGGTTCAACCATAATAAAAGCAAACAAGTAGGCCAACTCAAGCCCCGAGCGAGCGATAATAGCCTAAACTCGTAGGGCTGTCACTTATACTTTATTCAATCGTCAAAAATGCATAGTCAATCTCTCTACAAAACAATGTTCCCCTGTAGGGTAAGCATCAGGGACCTTTAATACAAAGTTTTTTAAATTATTTTTTCTACACACGGCTACACATCAAGCTATGCAAAACCAGTATTAGCTGACCGTTCATTGTGAGAAAATATCATACAAAGTGAGGCCAAGACAAGAGGTTTTGTATAGCTTGACGTGTAGCCATGTGTAAGTACATAGACCAGAAGCGGACTACATTTTTTTGCCTACGTCATGTTATCTGTTTAGTTATTTGAAAAATTACGATCGAAATATGACTAATAAAAACGTGGTTTTACTGAATCATGTATTTATTCAAATAAAATGAAATGATTATGAAGTCTTTGTAGTTAAAGGAGGTAGGTAGGTACACGTACAAATTATTTATTACGAGCAGCAGAGCAGCGGCAAGCGTGCGCGGGCGCGGGCGATATTACCGGCGTCACAGCCACGACTGGCGCACCTTTAGCAGCGATAAATTTTGTCAGTGTGTGCGTGCGACGACGCATACGTACGAGCGCGCTCACATACAAACCGTGCGCGGTGCGAATGTATGAAGATGTCGTACTTGTTTGCTTTTACTATGGTTCAACCACGGGGTTCAACCAATGTAGAGGTGAGAGTTCCATTCCCTTTCGCGATTAAAAATTGATTGGGAATGACCGAATTACTGTCTATACGATTCTATCAATGGTAATTGGACACAGTAGGTATGTTATTAAATTAGAACTAAGTTACTTAGTTCTAATTCAATAACTCAACTAACTGAACCCAAACACAGCCTGAGTAAGTAGAGTTGCTACGTATTTATCGCGGATATTTTTGGTAAAACGGAGGTTACCAAAAATATCTGGTAGGTAAAAACGTCATGATAAGAAGGAAAAGGAACCTATCTATTCATTAGTTAAAGAGAACCACGAAATATAAGACCTTTTCAATATAACCTTTATTCCGGGTCTAAGTGGACAATAATCATGATCCCTAGTGTATTTGGCAAATAGGTTAAAAATCAGGTAGAGCTTTCGAACTACATTTATAAATGTAACCAGTGTGTGGAAACTATTTTTATAAACTCAAAAACAATGCATTTATTTCAAATAATACAAAACTGGCATGTTTTTGACAAAAAATTCGAAGGCCAACAACCCGTCCCACGTGGTGGATTACGGCCCACTCCCTCTCTCAGAGAAGAGGCCTGTGTCCCAGCAGGGAACATTATAAATAGCCTGATTATGCATTATTATTAGGTACCTACCTATGCAAATAAGGCCCTCGTACTCGTAGGTACACACACGTTTTTAATGTCGTGAAAAACACGGCTTATCGCTGAGTTGGCAGAGTCGTCAGTGTTGTATGGATCACTATGGAACCTTGTTGACAGACACGTTTTTTCTACGTGTACAAAATGAGAGCCGCTTATTATGTCAGGATCTATACCTTTAACAAAATAGAGGTTTACATGTTAGGTATACCTAGCTTGATGGCGAAAGTAGTACACACAGCCACACATCAAGTTATACATTTCCAGTTTTAGGTGACCTCGCATAGTATAGGTTTTCCGTACAAGCAGGAGTCAGCTAATACTGGTTACGTACCTATAGCTTGATGTATGCCGTGCGTACAAACCTGTAGCATGTATTGAATGTAGGTAGGTAATAGGTAAAAAGTAGATTTGAAACATTCAGCATTCATTTAATTCCAGGACAAAACAGCTGGAAACAGTACTAAATTATAATGGCTAGATAGAATTAGAGACAATCATCCGATCATCGTACCTACCTACCTATAACTTCTAAGAAGGTAGGTAGGTACCTACTGTCAGATTTAAAAGAACAAAATAATACGAACTAACTTGTTGATTCTGCTACGTGATACTTTTGAATTTTGCCAGAATTTCAACAAATAAGTAATCATCACATTTACTGAATAACAATAGCCCGGAATATTCTGGACATTAATTTAAAGCTCTGAATTCATTGTGCTAAAGTTGGCCCGAACTGCCGCATTTCATACATAACTTATGAGGCGGGCCAGGTAACTGAATAATAATAAAAGTAGGCCGTGAATGCATCGCAGCTGAATACAATAAATGCATAGCGATAAAATTAGATATTCAATAACGGGAAGGGGTCGGAGGTCCGCCATTTTGGAGCTTCGGTCAGACGGGGCTACGGGTGAAGGGGGATCGCGCATGCGCAAAGCTTGCACCCGCACCCTGTTAGGGCCGGGACTTCTGCAAGTGCGATGTCAAAAAACACGTTATTCTCTCCCCTAATTCTACTAACCTAGTACGTCTTAATAAGAGAAATTAATGATAAACGCCCTGATTCCTGTGATTTGATCATTGACACGTAATCTCCGACCGGGAACCGAGGATTTGTTGAGTACTCTTGAAATATTTATCAGCCCGAACAATGACAGGGAACGGCTGATTGGACAGTGATTCATTTGTGTGAATATTTATGTGAGAACCTCGGACATCTTTCGGTAGAAACCTGTGAACGATTTTATGATCCCCGAGGATTTCATGTTTCGGTAAACATTGTGATTGTGCGTTCAGTGTCAAGTGACTTTTCGCGTGAAAATTGTGACTATTAGTGAGCATAATAATGGGATGACATTAAAGACAGATGGAAAAGGTTTGGCGTCGGGTTGGTCTCCATTCCTCCCGGAAGAAGAGGGATGGAAGCGGGACTAGCACCAGCAAGGAAGTGACGCCATCTGCCGCCCCACCACCGCCACAGGAGGCGGAGTACCAGAACATACACACACTGAGAACAGCTGACTTGATAAGACAAAGGCAGGGCGAAGGCGAGAAATCGACTCTACGCTCATCGTACATTATCAGAAACGGGGATAATTTTATTTTGGTTGAGAGGAGACGTCGCAGGCGTCGTCGAAGTGGCACGAGGGCTTCTTCCGGGAGCAGACATCACACTCCACCCGTCGAGGAGAACACTCGAACGGAGCAGAAGAGGCGTCCACCGGCCAGATTGAAGATATTCGGGATACAATGGCCATTGCATTCCAGCGATTCTAGGTAACTGTTAATTATTTACATCAGAAATACGTTGGCCACTTTATCAGCCAGGTTCATTATACTGCAATACGGTAGATTGCACGACATGATTACAGTCCGTCTTATGTAAACTTGCAGTTAGCTACGGACGCAACAATGCAACAAGCGTTCGAGGCAAATAATTTGTTGTTTACGCATAAAAAAATCACGATGGGTAATGATGAATGATTAAATAAAAATTAAATTCTCCAATGATGCGCAACTTTGTTTCTTACGTGTGTTAAGATTATTAGGTTACATGCAAGCTGCGGAATAAAATATCGTAAATAATGGAGATATTATTGTATGTGTACAAGATTTTGAGCCTTAAAGACTGAACTAAAACAGACCTAATGTTATAGGGATAGGACATGAGTCATACCATCGGTAATTGTATGTAGGAGATTCGTGTGACTAAGCGATTTTGTCTAAAGGATGGGCGGAATCTTCCTTCTGATAACAAACCGAGATCATAAATCCGTTTGATCATGGCAGTTCTCTTTTGACCGTTATTGTAACGGTCATTTGGGATCCCATATTAAACAGGGGATGCTTCTAGCATATCTGTATAATATGATCAAATAATGACCGGTTCTTTTATCTATCTATATAGAAGCAAACACACATCTACTAGAACATTCCCTCTTACATTGATACAGAACCATAATTAAGTGGTTCTCGACCTAAAGTAAATAGAAATGATAATGTTGTCATATAACAGATAGGGGGCACGTGAACCACACGTGCCGGTTTTAGTACGCTATTGATGAAAAGGGCTGGGCTGAGCCCTCATCGAAAGTAGAAATAGATGACCCCTTAGGGATAAATCTGTAGAATACATAAAAGTGTGTTAGTAATGTCAGCCTGAGTCTTTCTGAAGAGCAATGGCCTCCTTTCGTACATACAAATAAGGATCGAGCATTGATCATCACTCTTGTAACTGTAAGAGTCCTTATTGGTTGCACTCCCTCCTGCTTCAATTGTTGCTGACCATCGTGATGTGCCTGACTACGTTTTCTTGATGATAATAACTTAAAATTTATATCACGTCTTAAATAATCCCCGAAGGGTTAGGTAGAGCTGAATCTACCTAGGTTTTGAAGATCTCCCTCTATTTGGCCTTTGTAGTAATCGGAGAACTTGGTGTTAAGATATTGCTTTCTCTACTCATCATCATTAACAGTTCATCCTCTACTGACGTCAGACATGTTATATATGGTCTCAATCCCAGTATTGTATACTTGGCATAAGTACTAGTCACGACACTCTACAGTTTTAATCTACTTTTCTCGCCTCTCACCTTCCATAAAGTTTCTATTTTGGTTTCAATTAAAATTTTTGTCTGGTAAATCATCACCATCAGCAAAATAGTTGCTTTTACATTACAGTGTTGATTTCTATCAGTGTTAATCATTTGTTGTGATGAGAAGGCAAAAATCATGACTTCATTCGCATTCATATAACGGCTTTATGATATCTATCAGGCAAGCCGGTTTTAATAGACGACTTACTTTTTATTTTAGTAATGGATTGGCAAAGGCCTTTCCGCCACCATAGCAAAAACACGGATTGCCGATACGTTTGCTAATCTTAGAGACAATAAAGTTTATAACATCTTGATCTAGATGTCCGCAGTAAAATGTTATCAGTCGCAGATTATTCTTTATTAGTCAGTATCAGCCTAGCCTTTTCGCAACAATCTTAGTGATGTCAGAATAGGCAGATGCGACATTTGTGTCGCATCTGCTCAAAGTGAGATCAAAGTGCAGTAAATGCTTAGAATTATTGAATTCTTCCATCATTGAGACTATCGAAAATCTGACCATTGCAGAGTCAGAATAAAGGAATCGCTCATCATACGTTCCTATTTCTACCATAAAGCAGCGTTGCTATTTTCCGGTTTGAAGGGATTTGGTTGAGTTGGTAACGGCTCGACGAAAACCTAGTGCAGCTAGAAGAAGAGCTCGGAAAAAAAAGGTGGCACATACTCACATAGTGCGTGGGTTGAGTGAAGTCCGAAGAGAGGAGGAGGACGCAATTAACATTGAATCTGACCACCTTTTGTATTTTTAATAGGGAGACCAGCTATCCAAGGCGGAGTCGGGTTTCTGGTAAACAAATTCCTTTGTGACAACATTGTGGAAGTCTCCAGTGTCTAGAACAGGGTAGCGTACCTCGTAGTGAAGCTTACCGAGAGGTATAGTCACAAGGTTGTCCAGGTTTACGCACCGACCTCGGTCCTCGACGCACTCGGATGACGAAGTGGAGGAAATATTCGAGAATAAGGCCAAGCATTCCACCACTTAGGTCACACAATATTTAGTTTATCTAATGATATAATATCATTGCTAATGGTCACATAATTAATTATTAGTTAAAAAATAACCCTAATGGTTATTTTTTTATAATCTAAAAATTCATCAAAAAACACATTTAGCAAAAATTTAACCATTAGTTACTATTTTTAGCAATTGGTTGAGTTTAACTACGGATCAAAAAATCGGCCAAAATCGGCAAAAAATCCTCCATTAGAACGCTAAAGTAGGAGTCGTATAAAATTGCAACGAATGGGTTTGGCAGCAAAATCATAGGGGGCAAAATCTTGTCAATTTCCTTGAGAAGGAGGGGTTTTTTTTGATGAATTCCTGCTTTAAGAAATAGCCCCAAAGGAAGTGGACGTGGTGAAGTCCCAACACTATGACGAAAAATGAGGTAGGCTTCATCATAACGGATAAAAAGCAATTATATTCAGGGATGTCTCGGTGATCAACAGGTTCAATACAGACAGTGATCACAGACTTGTTCGAGGCTATCTGAAAATCAACTTCAAGCTTGAGCGAACTCGTTTCATGAAGTTTAGGCTCCGTCCAAATAATGTTCCAAGCTATGGTGGGAAAATAAGCAGTTTACGATATACAACCCACACTGGGCCCGCGTGGTGGATTACGGCCCACTCCCTCCCACAGAAAGAGGAGGCCTATGTCCCAACAGGGGGAACCTTATAGGCTGATATGTTTCTGTTCCCACAGCTGGAACACAGGCCTCCTCTTTCTGTAGGAGGGAGTGGGTCATAATTAATCCACCACGCGGGCCCAGTACGGGTTGGCCATTGAAAAGAATTGTAGTAATTGTAGCTAAATTAGTTTTACTTCCTTAAAGTTAGCAACGAGTTTTGCATTGTCAATAGCATCCATAAGTACCATCAAGGTGTAGGTTTTTTTTGGCGTTACTGGAACCACCATTTACATTTGCAGACACACGTCGATAACTCGCCGGTTCTGCCGCGGAAGACGTTCCCGTGAGGACAACGAGCTCTACCGCTCCAACAGCTTCAAGTTCGAGAGGTTCACCAGAGAACCACCGGCTGATGAGTTCGCTTCAGGCTCACAGGTAAGTTCCCTAAAAATGTAAATCCAGAAGTGTGTAACAATATTTTTTTCCGTCTTAAGTATGTACCTACATTTATAACCAGTGGCGTAGCTAAATGACCAGGGGCCCCGGTGCGAAAAAAAGTTGGGGCTCTATTAAACTGGTTAGGTTTTATTTTTTCTAAACTAACCTTTTTTTTTGTTCCGGGCTCATGGTTGTCCTCCGCCCTGGGGGGGGGGGGGGGGGAGGGTCTGTCGGTGTTCCATCTCACACCTACGCCAGGCGTCGCAGAAACGTATGATCCGTCGACTGGTCGCCCGGGTTGCTGGCCTCCTCGGTTCTCTGGGGAGTGTGACTTCCCCCGCGACGTCTAAGAGGGACGCGCGTGGGGGGCGACGGACGCTGATGACTCTGACGGCCATCGCTTTCTGCGGCTTCAGCAAAACTGTGATTCTACCGGCCGTCAGGTCAGTCGCTCAGACCGGGGTCCCATACAGAGCCATCGATCGCACGATCCCCACGTAGAGCCGCCAACAGGCGGCGCTCGGGCCCCCCAGATTGGGAAGCAGCGCCCGCCTGGGGCCTTGAAAAACCATGGCCTCCGACTTGTTGAAAAAGAGACCATGACCATGGCCACCTCCAGCTAGGAAATTAACCTAACTTAAAATTTCTAGTCTACCAATGTTAAATACCGAACACCTGGTATGGTACTCAGTACTTAAATTTGACCTTATGTGTATTACTAGTAGGGTTGAAGGTCTGAATAAAACAACCCAACTGTATACTGTTCTATGCTGATAATATATGTTGTTTATTATGCCAAAAAATCACAAAAGATCAAAATCGGATTGCGACAAGTCATTTAGGACAACGTGCCCTAATTTGTGAGGTCCAAGATCTAGAGGCTAGTAACCTATCTTCCGAGTTTTTTAATAGATCAATGCCATAATACCATCCAGACTACAGTAAATGCGCTAAAACTGCTAAAAGAGAAAAAAATTAGCTCGAGTCATCATAATTATAATTTAATCGTCTGTAATCTTTAGTCGTCTGTAATCTTGTATATACAAATAAAGGGTTTAGGGTGTAAGTAAGAGTACCGTAATAATATTTTGTAGAAGACTTCAAGATTTGGAATTTTGTCAAAAAAAGGAGTGCAGTTCCTTACTAATATGTATTTCGGTAGAGTATTTATTCATAAATCGGTCGCATAACAGCCGATCTTACACAACACAACAGAAAGGATTTATTGTGTTCTGAAGGTGGATGAAATTTTTTGCTAGGTCAGTTCGAGGTTTGCTGGTCAGGGCCCGAGGGGCCCCTGAGCTTGGGGGCCCCGGTGCACGGCACCGCCTAGCCCTTCGATAGCTACGCCACTGTCCATAACTTTCGTTGCGTATTTCGGGTTATAACGACTACTTTCGAACTCGAACGGAACTTTTCTCTATCCTCGACGAAGTCTTATCGTATTTGTTTAGATACGCAGTCATTTATGATAATGTAATTAGGGAAGTAGAAGCAACATAGGAACAGTCAGTTTAAGAGAAAGAAACGTAAATTATTACCTAATGAAAACGGATCATTTCTCTTCTCGGACCAACAATGGACCTTTAACGTCATCTGACGTCAGAGCTCAAGCGTAGGAGTATTTGCCATTCCATCGTTCATAAAAGATGAAGACTTCCATTGCATTATGTTCGGCATATCGCACTTTATTTATACTAATACAGGTTTCAATCTAGACATTAAAATAGTTATAGGGGTTCTATGAACGAAAAGATATCTATAGGTACCAGTATACCTACTGTAGGTAGTTGAAAAGTGTAATGAACTTTGAAGTGACTATAAGTATCTACGCTGAAAAGCCTGTTAGTGTCAAATATATACTTTTTAATATAACTGTCGTCGTTCCTCACCTGTGTGTGTAAATTATCCATTGTTATAAAATGCAAATGCGCATTTATTTAAAACGGAAGACACTCCAAATTGAAGAAGTAGTGCCTTAACTTCACAGGAGCGGTGTCAAAATTAATTTTGGTACCAAACGCTTTCCTATCGTTGTAAAATTGAGTTCCTTAGAAAAACCGTCTGTAGTGTCAAAGCAAGTCAAGGCTCGCGTGATACCGCCGCCGTTCTCACCATGAAAGCGTACACACTTATCTAGATGAGCCATCTTTTCCACAAAGGGCTCACTTTACAAAGTCTGCGAAAAAGGATTTCCGTAAAAGGACTCAACTCTATTGAACTTCAACACCATCAATACAACGTGTTTCGCAGAAATTGTGTTAGCGACCGTATTGGGTTTTATCTCAGTTGAGTATCGTAAAAAACTTTTATGAAGTATTTTCCTCATACACTATGGAAAATGTATAATGTACCTACTTTACTTACTACTTACTTACTTATCTTTATCTGTAATATATACAGGATGTTATTGACAGCCCTCCACAAAAACACAGGATTGATTCAGCTCCTTATTCTGAATCATATCCCACTGGAAATTTTCTCAGGAAAAAATAAAATTTATGCCGTTTTTTCTGCTGATATTCCTTTATTTCAATGTAAAATTACGTTCTCTGTATGCAACACTCCATTTATGTAAATAAAACAGCTGAAAACAGCCTTGCTCAAACTCGCTGCGCTGCCGTCCGCTACGTGCGTTTTGCCACGGCAACGATACGTTGCGTGTGAGGTAATAAAACAAATCTGGTTTTTTGGATTCCCTTAATGTTCCTGAAAGAATTACATGTACCGGTCATCTTAATATGATGTACTGAAGCCACCCTATCAGTTTGCGGAGGGCTGTCAATAACATCCTGTATAGTATATATCTACATAGTTTATAACTTTATACGGTCTAGCCAAACGAGTATTACCTATTAATTGATTTACCTAAAACATTGGAAGCATAGGAAGGACGCACGTTAAGCCGTTGGTCCCGGCTGTCATTCGTAGATCTTTGACAGTCGTTACGGGTAGTCAGAAGGCCGAAAGTCTGACAACCAGTCTTACCAAGGGGTATCATATTACCCAGTAACTGGGTTGTGGAGGTCAGATAGGCAGTCGCTCCATGTAAAATACTGGTGTTCAGCTGCATCCGGTTAGACTGGAAGCCGACCCCAACATAGTTGGGAAAAGGATAGACAGATGATGATTGGAAGCATAGGAAGGGCACGGTAAAAAAAAGTTATTTTTACCGGAAATGTACTTTTCCATACTTAATTTTGCACTATGATAATTTACAAGGTTGTGCGACTTGCGAGTAAGTAAACTAATATCTGGTAGTTAATCGTCTTATATTCTTATAATAGTACTTACTACTTCATAAACAATACCAATCAACATACCTACCTATTATAATAATACGTAGGTACTGATTACAATTATAAATAAATGCATTTTTAAAATGAGTAAACTGACTATTTCAATAGCGATAAGCTATTGACACCTTTGGTAATTGTACAGACGGCAGTTAAGAACGGCGATGATGAAACTTCAATGATGATTCATTTTGCTATGAAAACATAAACAACACACCGCTGAAATTCCAGCCGGTTTTTGATACACTTAGCGCCATCTGGTGGGGTGGTAGTGGAAACCTCTGAACAAGTAGACAAGTTTCATGTATGGCGCTTCAAGCCGCAATCAGTAGATGGCGCTGTGCGAGTGATTTGTAGAAGTTTCTTATTACAGGCATAGAGGGCGCTTTACCAGGACAGCATGATAGTGTTGTTTCTGGGGAGATAACTTATTCCAATATGATGTATTCAATAGAAATTAAATATAAACTCTTAGGCCTACTATTTATATGTAGCTAATTAGAGTACTCAGCAGCTGATTAGAAATAAAACAAGCTTTTGACAAGGTGGGGGGCAATTTGAACCTTTTATACAATATCGAAGCACTTCTTCTATATTATATTAATTTTGAGTATCATTTCATAAAGCGCAGGAAAAGTTGTTACCTAAAAAGTAGGATCGGCAGAATATTGTTGGTGGAATCGTTGTTGGTATCCCACAGGGACTTGTACCGAGACCTGTGCCTTTGGTCTAGTCAATCTATTTATTTTATTCATGTTTTCCTCCAGGAAGAGCATCAGGGAACACTGTAGTAGTAGCTCAATCTAATGTCTGACGAGCTAATAAGAATGAGCCCCTGTCCATAAGATTAAAACTGTGATTCATAGACGATTATTCAAAAGTGTTAGACAGGGGAAATTAAATACATTTAATTGATTGGTCTAACTACATAGTATAAGTGTTAAATTAAACCAAAACGTATTTAAATGTTAGTCTAACAAGGCACTCGGGAAACCCAAATTCTGTTGCGTAACTACGTTTTCGCGTCAAAACAGTTGCGTGAATATTCGTGTACATGGGGTGCGTTGTAGTTTGTGTGGTATTGCAACATAAATTGTGTGCACACGTTGTGTAGGGGAGGGGCATTAATATCATCTGTCCTATCAATTACACCGGCGCGGTCACCGACGCGCCGACAGCCTATCGAAGGAAAATACGTGAAAAATTTGACACACGACCCTAATTTATCCTTAGAATATGCTTGTAGGGCTGACTCTCTGCGTTTGTTTTGTTTTGATATGTGAATGAAATACTCTTGTAAACAGTTTGTTTATTTCATGAAATACGTAGATGAAGTGTTTATTTTGATGTCGGAAAACTTACTGTTGCCCAGGGACATATCAAGGCAAGGTTATGTTTCTCTGGGGTGTCATACTCTTCAACATCCTGATGATAATACCAGCTTTGTTGGTAGAATCCGATTGAGTGTGGGAGACAGTCGTAGTACGCGAGTTTGCTTAATTAAGTAGACTTATCTAATACTTATTTTATAAGTTGTCTTCATTGAGGTGTAGCATACCACATGAAGATGCAGTCACATTACTCATTAAAATTATTCTATCACTTCCCATTTTCACTCAAAAACCCTCCAATATCCAACAAAGTACATAGATTGCCATTCATATTATTATGTTCAGTAGCAACCCTATCCATGATATAAATCACGTTATCCCCGCCGTGATCGCGATTGCCTCATCAACATACTAATGCGGACGCCAGATGTGCTCCCCAGACTTATAAAAGTCTGCTAGACTTTGAAAATGTTGGAAAATAGATTTCCTCATGTTACGTTACGTCCCGTTTGTGGTTAACGCTTGTCGTCTGCTTTATACGGTTTCAATAGAAAAGTTGGTAGTGTTATGAATATATAACACTTGGAGCTGTTTAGAATAGTTTTACTCCAGGTAGGTTCGGCTCTCATAGTTTAGTTTTTGTTAGGTGTGTTTCTAATTCTTAAAAGAGATTAAAAACTGAAAAATCTTTTAATGTTAAAGAATACGTTAAGTAATGAATTACCGTATAATGTTCTGTTGTAATATTAATATATATACATAGGTTTATCATTCATCACTTTAAATCTATCATGTTCATCATCAATCGATTCTACAGTAAGTTCAGGTAAGAGAGGAAGAATTAGCATCGCCATACAACGTGGCAATGCTGCCAGCCTTTTGGGCACTGTTCCTGTTGACAGCGATGCGGACGAATTTTTTGATACCCTATGATTATTTTGTTTATTTTTTTACATGTACTTATCATTATTTTAAATGTTAGCTTATATAATGTCAATAAAGGTAAGAGAGGCGATATAATTTTCACTATATTTTAGAGAAAGCCGCTAGTTATCATTTGTCATCCCCTCTTTCTTTATAACTAGTGAATTACGTGCTAAAGTGCTGTGTCGCTTGAGTGTTTTTATAGCACCTAGCTAGCGTATAATACTATTTTCAATGAGCTGTTTATTCATTCAGTTTCTTACCTCTGCATCGTAGATTAACGTTGAATTTTAAGTCTGTATTTTCTTTTCAAATATTTGTTATATCAAATAGTGTTTTTAGGAAATGAAATTCTTCATTAATTTCATTCTTACAATTAAATTCGTTTATGATCTTTGTATATTCAACTAGTGATAGTATTATAACTTCTTTAACAATATCCAGTAACTTTACGGGCTGTTCGTAAGCGAAAAAGTATACCCAGTAAGAAAAACAGCCAGCCTATTTACATACGTTAGTACCGTACATAGAAAGGAAAAGTCTACAAAAACTGTAGCAACACTACTCAGTGAGAGCTTAAAGCTCGCTCTCCACTTTCGTTATGAGAAAACTTGGAACATTCTGTACCGCGAGTCGTTTTAGCTTATACAGGTAGACTCACTTCCATATAGTTAGTTTCAGGTGGAAGTTTCGTTATTTAGATTTTGAGATTATGTGTGTGAATCCTTTACTGTAGGTATTGAAGAAACTTGTGAATTGAATTAATTACTAACTGTTCTATTAACTGTGTTTAGAACACGGGTTATTGTATGATCTATGTATACTCATGTTTTTACAATAAATATATTCTATTCTATTCTAACAATCAACCCAGGTCATTGCTGTGTACTTAGTTAACATCTATTTCTTCTTTATTTTTCTTTTGTACCGAGTCAATCGCTTATTTATTCATGTCCTATTATATATTTTTAAAACTATGTTCTTATTTTTGTAAAATTGAGAAGGACATAACGTAGCAAACTTCTGGCCACACCATTCTCTTAAATTAAAATCTCTCTCTTCATTTTGAACAGGGATATGAGGAATTTCAATTAAATACAGAATTTAATAAACACCGACAGTCATTCGTCGGTCCTCAACCGTTAAAAATCCTGTTTAAGCACCTCTTTAAAATCCGTTAATCATCCGACTGGGTAGTTTTTAACTCGATTACAAATGCGTATTAAAACCGCTCGACTATTCCCTTCGGCTACTGTAATCAACTTCAGTTTCGGATACGGGTTGTAATTGAAAATGTCGAGTCGTGCGATGTTCATTTTCCACTAATTAATCGCTGTGATGACATTGCATCCATCCCCTGTCCCTAGGTACGCATTGTTGCTTATATGCATCTCACGCTTAGATGGATCGGCAATTTTAGGCGGTGTTCGTCGGCGTGATATTGGGTACCTATCTTAGGTATAGGAATACTATGCGCATGGGTTCTTACTACATAAGGATTCCCTTTTGTCAGCAAAGAAAGGCGAGAGAACATTCCCGACATAATAGAAATATAAATAATAATTGGTTCGTCACGATCTTGGGTACGACTTTTAATGGCTTCTAATAGTTTACGAGTATAATCATATTCAAAACCACCAAAGTCTTTAATTAGTAATAAAGAAATCTCTTCCCATGTTAAGTTTTGATTTTGGTTTAATTTGAATCTAAACTAATGGAGGGCATTCTCAGTAAAATTTCGTAAGCTTGAGTGATTAATAAATTTTTAGGTACACTCCGAGCTAGACAGTATTCGTCAAGTTTTTGTAGAAAAGATCTAGGACAAGATTTTCCATTAAAGGTTTATCGTTTCAGATCCTTGAATAAATTAAGATTTGGAGTAGTCGGACTAAGAGGAGGAGTAACAGGAGGGAGAGGAGGAGAAGTAAGAGGAGGGAGAGGAGGTATTTGAAGAGGATTCATTAAAGTCGGATCTGAAAAATAAGTTTTAGAACTTTTGTGAAGTGTCTCAAATTTTGCTTTTAAAGAGTCGAGTATTGGTTAATATTCAGGGTTCAAGTCTAAGTCTATGCGTTCCAACCTGTGAAATAAATGGTTAAGATATGATTTCAGAAGTGAGATATGTCCTAGATTATAGCGAGCACTGTTTTTAAGGTGAGGTATGTGTAAATTAGTCTGAACTATGTGAAAAATAGACGTAAGAAAACCCGCATTAGTCGCGTAAATATCGCGAGGCGAAAAAAGATCAATTCTTCGAGGTTCTGACTGGGAGAGTATAGTGAACCGCAAGGCGTTGTTTCCCTTCCAAAGACTAGAAAGAATGGAGTATACCCTGTTACAACGTTAATAGTACTGTTCATAGAGAATTGAATTTCAGAGAGATGTTTGTCCCAGGATCTATGGTCGTCTTCTACTAGTGAAGCTAAAGCCGTAATTATTGTTTTATTATAAATTTCTGTTAGGTTAAATTGCGGACAATAGTAGGCCGAGTGGAATATGAAAGGAACCTTGTATCTATTGAGGAAAGAGTGAAATTCGCGTGATTAGAACTGTGGACCATTATCCATTATAGAAGTCTGTGGAACTCCATGAACTAGAAAAACAGAATTTTCCAGAATATCAATTATATTAAATGCTGTTGCCTGTTTGAGAGGGAAAAATAAAGTATATTTAGTAAAGATGCAATTAATTACTAATATTAATCTATTATGTTTTCTAGTTATAGGAAGTGGACCCATTAGGTCTAGAGATATAGTTTGAAAAGGTCTAGAACAAATCTTAGGTTTGCCCATGAGGCCATAAGGAGAATGATTAGGATGTTTAAAGATGTTTCTAACATAATTTCACACTGTGAAACCTGTCTTGCTTATAAATGGGGCCAAAATGTCGTGTAGCGACAAGGAAAGCTTAACTTTAAAGTCAAAGGTAATTAAATTAAAGAAAGGGAAGTAGAAATCAATTAAATATATATTTACAAGATATACAAAAGATGGAGATGGACTGAAGAGTGGTGTGTAGTAGTGTGGGTGAGGAAGGATGAAGATGCGTGATAGGTAAGTGAGGCGGAGCTGAAGATGGAAACTAAAAGTTTAGGCCGACGCGAGGCAGGTGGCTTCAACAGCCACGCGCGGAGTAGAGCGATGTGTAGCACGGAGGGGAGGGGTCCCATGCAGCAGGAACAGGACGCAGCACTGCAGCAGGAGGGAGCAGACACGGCGCTGTCAGCCCGCCAGGTGAGGCGGGCCTCGGATGAGGCGCGGCCCAATAGGTACAGAGGGTCTTCTGAGGCGGCCCTCGGATGAGGCGCGGCCCAATAGATACAGGGCGGTCTTCTGAGGCGGCCCTCGGATGAGGCGCGGCCCAATGGGTATAGGAGGGTCTTCGGAGTCCTCCGGCGAGGCGCGCCGGCAGTCATACTGATACTGGAGGCCTTCATGGAGGACGGAGGATGGAGGACCGAGGACGGAGGCGTAGGGGAAGTCCGTCAGGTACCGGAGCCTTTTAGGAGAGGCACGCTGGGAGTTTCCGTTTCGCCTCTAAAGCGAATACAACAAATAAGCCTGATACTCCAGGGCATGAATCTTGCATGTTTAATATGAGAAATCTCCTTTAATCAGCTCCTTTAAAATGATTATCAGTACAAGCTACTTCAACTTATGAACTTCTAAAATCTTAGGTTGGATATAACTGTTCTTGACTTTTACTGTAAACTATATACATATTTCGTAGTATTGGATTCGTAACCGATAAATAGCAATCATATAGCAATATTCTCTTTCCGTCACATGGGACCAAACATCGTCCTTAGAAAACTTTGGGTACGGAGCTAACCTTTTTCTAACCCTCCGGGGCTCTCAAGCGAATCAGCTTCTGTAGGTATATCTTCAGTTTTAATGTACTTGTATCTGCGATGTTTTAGATATATGTCATGTCAGTGTAAAGCCGCAAAAACACATGCCGGGAACTTCCACAAAATTTTGCAAGTAGCTTGCCATTGTGCCTTAAGAATTTGTGATTGGTGAATGTTACAACGACATGCAAGCTTTTGTGCTTGCTTTAGACATGTGTGTTACGTGCTTTATAAATATATGATCGTGTAACTGACCAATTAACTGTGCAAATTACAAGAGGTTTCACACGATCCCAGCGTTTGAGGTTCAAGATCGTACAAACTATAAGTTATTCTGATTTACATTGTCTCAGTCGGTGTTGACTACAGTGATATTATCTTGCTCCGAGTTTTTGCGGCCTGACCAGTTTTTTGGGGACCGGTGTATACTTAGGAGATAGCTACATGGTTAGGTTTAGGTTTCGCCTTGAGTCATGATGCTTACAAGAAGCTTTATGTATTAGGGAAAACAAAACATTGTCGGCTCACAGTTCTTGTACCTACAGTCCGACTGTCGAGAGAGGTGCGACTATTCTAACTAATAAAGACCAAATTCGCAAAACACATATTCGTTTATATGAAACTGACTCAACTGTGGTAGATCTGCTATGTAAAGGGAATTATGTTTTCAGTTAAACCTACATATATATTGTTTTTTTATTATTTGATAATTCCTGTGATCTATCTAATCGTTACTTAGAGCCAGATGCCAGGAGATGTCATGTTATTATGATTTTTTTTTCTAAATCCTTCTTTACTTGTTAAAGTAAATAGCCATTTTGCTGACGCTCTGCCTGACGCAACGAAAGATACTCTGAGGTCATGGTCTCCTTTAAAACCCAGACATAATGTAGTAGATAGAATATTACGTGCGATATGGTGAGATACTAAGAATATGATTTATAGACGTCTGCGATAACTAGAACAATAAAAAAACTTGTGTGACCGTCCAATCAGATATTTTTAACAATGGTCAATCAGGGACTAATATCGGAATATAAAATTAATTTTTGTGATATATATTTTTTGTCGTAGTTATGACAACGTCTCATAATATTTGTCACGATCCGCGTTATCTCATTATGGTAATGAGGTTTGACCGTTTAAGAGTTTGTTGAGACGAAGCGATACGTGCGACTCGTGCATCCGTATTGAACGCGTTTAGCGACTGTTATAATGCGATATAGTTTTATGTATGATCCCATGGTGTGACGATAAATATTTAGACATGAATATTAAAAATAGTTTTATTAACGGATTATCCACTCTAAGGGTGCTTACATAAAGACGCGGGTTCCTGGTAAAGACAAGCCAGTAACGAATATTAACTTATGCACTCACACATAAAGAAACAGGTAAAACATTGTGACCGTTTCTTTCCGTAGATCAACCTGCAGCGATCTGTACCGGAAAACCTGCTTTATGTAAGCACCCTATTACATATAATTCCCCGTAATTCCAAAGAACAACGCTATATGGTTAATATGGCCGCATAATGTGTAATTTAGACGGTTCTTGTGGACTAACTCATGTGTGATCAAGGTTAAAATAGACATGGGTTATTCAAACTACTTGGACATCCATGTATGTGTAGCGGTATCTACAACGCCACATGCGAACAACGCGTCATACTGACGTCACGCAAATCCTACATCTCGCAAGCAGAGTTTACCGCGCAATTACCATAGATACAATTTCCCAACATCAATCGTTGGGCAATTGCCCGCCAGACACAACACCCGTCTGGTCGGAGGATCCTCCCGTTACCTACCCGATACCTCTAAATAGGTTTTACGATGTACTCGTATATTGATTATGACTATAAGATATATACATACATACACGCCTGCTTCCCATGGGAGCACTATGACTAAGATATTTGAAGGTATAATTTGACGGTGACGAGACATGTGACGGTTTTTTAATGAGGACAAGCTGACAGCTGTTATTATTTTTCACAAACATTGAGTAAATGCCGTGCAGTTTAACTGTACCCGCAAACCAAATTCAATGAAAATCATTACTTCATACAAAATTGTTTGCAAAACCAAACAACTATAATACAATTCAATATAACCTATCCAAGAAGGAACAAAGCCCATAGGATTTTCGTAGCATCAGCAGAATCGACTCGTATTTGTTTAAACAACGCGTGTAAATTGATTCCAGCGATATTGGTAAAGTTTGTTACAGTAAATCCCGGGAAGGCCGAAATCTGGCTGAAGGGGAAAAGTCACGACATGGGCGACATGTCTCGGGTATTTGTCAATGTTGTTCGACTGTTTGTCACTCGTAATGGGAGATGTTTTGAAAACTTTTGACTGGGTTAAAATTATAAAAATAAAATAAAAATTGTTTATTCTCAGACAATTACTACAGTCCATAGAAAAGGTTAGTAACATAAATCTTATAAACTATGTTAGTACAATTAAAACAAAAATGGGAATAAAATTGGAAACAATATACATACGTACTTCTTCACTAACCTGCACCTGTCACGCAGGTCAGTGAAGCGACGCATGACTGCCGAGTCCATTCTGTGCGCTATCATTTTCAGGATGCTGTTACGGTTCCCCCTCATCCTGTGCACCACAGACATAGTTTTCCTACGCATAATTGTATAAAAATCATCTATGTACGCATCTGCAAACGTGCCTGAAGTACTACAGGACCGCGGAAGCCGCACCAGAGTTCTGAAAATGTTATTATATTGGTCGCGGAGTGCATTATATACCAGCTTTGTGAAATAAAAAAAAAATGACCAGGGTACTTAAACTGAGCCACCTGTCTCAAGTTAACTCCATTTAGGCACACCGTAGGAACACTATCGGGTTTTTGTTTTTACCAACAACAACCATAAATTATTCTTGAGTTCGTTGTACTGTTGCTGAACAACATGGTTTAAACCATGTTGTTCAGCATAGGACTCACAGGCTTTTAATAGTTTCCTCAATCCGCCGATAGATTATACATATTGTTTGAAAATTTTATGACGTATTTTTATTTTCATAGAGAGACATCGGCGCTCCCCCTGTTACCGTGGATCCAGAACATGATTTTGTACCCTCCTGCGTTGTAATTTTCGTCTGTTACTAAAAAAAATAAGCTGTTCCATAAATTTTGACCGCGTAGGCACTTTTCCATGAAACAGCTGATTTTTTTTGATAACCGACTTACTTTATAGTTTCTAGAATCATATGCTGAATTCATGGTTTCAGTTTCGATGTGTTTGCCACCCTGTTTACTAAAACTTATTTTGTTCTTTTCGTATTCAACCAAAAACAATACATAACCGGTAGTTTTTCACGACTAACGACTACAACAAGTTGTATGGTTTTAATCTTAGGATACCTAATGGTTATTTATGACAGGATTAAACTGTTGCTTCAAATCTACGTCACGACGACACGGTTGGCGCAGTGGCTGTGCGATCGACTGCTGCGCTATGTGTCGCAGGTTCGATTCCCGCACGGAAAAAATATTTGTATTGCCTACAGGTAATTGTACCGGGTTTGTGTATGTGTGTTAAAATGTGTGTAAACGCACCCCCGATACAGGAGTAATTCCTAATGTGGGGCAACGTTTTGAATAAAAAAATCTATCTGTCATCTGAAAAGGTCCATAATGCTCTGATTGGCATGTTACTCAATACTCAAATCTTTATTGCATTCCATATGTGTTCTTCTTGGTTTGCAATTCTAAGAGATGTGTGATTCGCAATTTCAAATAACCCTTCGTTAGTTAGAGGATCTGCAGCAAAAGAGATATAGGGAACAGGATCCACGCTTTGTTGCGTTACTATAAAAGGATGACTGCAAATTCTTTAAAGGGTTAGATGATACGATACTTTGAATAAATGATGCTCTTATAAAGCAGCCGTCAATAATCTCTTGAGCTTCAGCATGATCGGCCATATCGGTGTCGTTTGTGCGCCCATCAAATGCAATTGAATGATAATGGTTAGTCATGTTACTTATTGTTTTCGTGACAGTTATTTCTTCGAATCTTTAATCTTCTTCATACACCTACGTTGTATTTGCAAAATACGAGGCGTGATGTTATGGTATGTGTTATACAGGGTGGCTTGGACATCGACGCGTAAACAGTAATTATTTCTGAAATTATATTCAGCACATGATTCACATACTTCTAGATCCCTAACCGTAAAATTTTTCCTCGGCTATAAAAAAAAAATCTGCTGTTACATATAAAAGAACTACCTACGCAGTCAAAATGTATCGAACAACTGATATACATGAAAAAAAATTCAACGCAGGGGGAATCATGTACAGTCACGAGCAAAAGTATGTATACACTCGGCTTTATTTAAAAGCGATTTACTCCTTTATTTTTGAATGAAATTTCACGTGGTTACGAAAATAGCATTTTCGAACCCATAGGTTTATGTAATGTGTCGTATTTTAATGTTGCATTCGTTATTTCACGAAAAAATTGAAATTGAAAGTTGCCAAGTGTTGACATATTGATGCTCGTGACTGTACTGAATCCATGGTAACAGGTGGCGCGTCAATGTCCCTGCCACCCTGTATATTATTTTTTTTTGTTTTTGTTTTAAAAATAAACGTTGCCCCACACTAGGAATTTCTCCTGTATCGTGGGTGCGTTTACAAACATTTAAACTCACATACACAAACAGCCAGACCCGGAACAGCTACTTGTAGGTCATACAAATATTTGTTCCGTGCGGGAATCGAACCCGCGACTCGCAGCGCAGCAGTCAATCGCTTAACCACTGCGCCAACCGTGTTGTCAATTGGCATGTTGTTTAGTTAGGGTTCATGTATGGTATGGTATCTAAATGATGTATGTATTTATGTTACTGATTAGCTCTGTGTAACTTACCTTATACGTAACCATTGCGATAACGACGATTCATCATCGTCCCCGTCCACAGCCAAACCTCACCCACTGCTTGATAAGTCCTCTCTTTGTTTGTGGCAGTATCCGCGCTCCTGTACCAGTATCATCCAGCGGGGTAATTGCGTAAGACATTAACAGTAGAGATGGCTTTAATTTTGACAGTAATTCATCAACATTCATTACGTTATTTACGTTGCTAAGCAAACAAATTTTTCGAACATTGAAATATACTTCATAGTAATGGATTAGCAGTATTCTTCCAAATTATTCAGATTGTAGTTGAAAGTATGTTTTGTATGTATGTATGTTCTACCCTATTTACCCATTATTCTCCTAGTAACTTTTATTTCATGTACTTATATTAGTTTTAATATTGAAATCATGATCAATATTCCGTTACCGAAACTCTACAATAACTAAGAGACGCGAAAGTTTGTTAACAAGAAAACAAAACAATGTGTTTACATTGTCTTGTTCAAACTTTCGCGTCTTTACAAGACAGAGAAGATTAATTTCAGTAAATTAAGTACCTATTAGAGTGCTTACATATATTAATCTCAAGTCTAGAGCCTGTAGAAGTTTCACTTTTATAATTACTGAAAACGGTGAAAACTTTGGACCATTTCCCAGGCTTGTTTACCGGAACTTTACTGAAAGTGTTGAAAAGGGCAAAATTATGGCGTTAACTTCACAAAATATCCCTCGACACGACAAAACCACATTACCTAACCTTTGTGCCCACGTTGGTCATAACCGTTATAGGCAAAGTTTGATCGTTGCGCTCCTACAGAACCCCTAATGGGTTTAATGATTAACAGTCAATAAACGGGAATAGATTCTTGTTATAACAGATAATGATCCCTGAAACTATTATGTGCCGTCCGTTTTAGTATATAGATACGGTTTTATGAGAACTTAAAGTTGGGATAAGTGTTATTACGATACGTTTTAATATGTCGGTTTGTATGTTTTTGGGCGTTGTTTACACTCATTATTGGAATAGTGGGTGTAAATGTTTCGCTGAGTAAGACACGACTGCCTAACTGACTAAGCAAAGTATAGGTAAAAATTCCTTCACTAATGTCATTTGGTAAAGTAACTCAAGGTTCCAGTGATTACAAAGTGATAGATACGTAGATAATGCCTACACTGTTGGACTTTCATAATGGTTTGTACGTACTCGTATAGAATTTCTTGGACCAGTACACTCAGCTTATCGCAGTTCACGGCTGGCCTCTAATCTCTTGGATGAATCGGGGTATTTTGTTTAAAAAAAAAGCTTTAATTTTTAGAAGAACGATTGATGTAAATACATGACTACTATTGTAGTCATGTATTTACATCAATCGTTCTTCTAAAAATTAAAGCTTTTTTTTTAAGTTTTACAAAAACTAAAAGTAGTCACAACCCGCACTGGGCCCGCGTGGCAGATTACAGCCCTCCCTTTCGAAGAGAGAAGACCAGTGTCCCAGCAGTGGGAACATTATAGGCTGATGTATGAGGGCTGTAATCTGCCACGCGGGCCCAGTGCGGGTTGTGACTACTTTTACTTTTTGTAAAACTTTTTTGCAAAAAAAATCAACCGACTTCCAAAAACGACACTATAAAGTGAAAAATAACTTTAATTTCGGAAGTCGGTGGCAAACAACGAAAATGCGAACCCAACGACACCGACTTCCGAAATTAAAGTTATTTTTCACTTTGTAGTGTCATTTTTGGAAGTCGGTTGATTTTTTTTGCAAAAAAGTTTTTATCACTTTATAGTGTCGTTTTTGGAAGTCGGTTGTATTTTTTTTGTATTTTTTACCAGTAATTTTGGTTTAAAAAACAAACTACTGAACCGTTCTTGATGAAATTTCTATGGGACCATTTGGGAAGTACACCCTTTCCAATAAAAAAAGAATTGTTCAAATCGGTTAGCAAGGGACGGAGTTATGCGCGAACAAACATAAAAAAAATACAAAAATCCGAATTGAGAACCTCCTCCTTTTTTAGAAGTCGGTTAAAAATACTTTACATACATCCACTAAAATGCGGAAATATACCTACCACATCACAACGCAACTTTAAAAGCGGTGGAAATGAAGAGGGCTTTCACAATCCAAAGAAAAAAGGGAAACATGAGGCAATACCGATGTTGAGCGAAAATCAGTCGACTCCTGTAGATCCCACTTTGATCTTACGTAGTTCAGCATTAAAATTTACATATTTTCCGTATGTTCTTGTATCTATTTCTGTAAGCACTTTGATGTCCTTTTCAATGCGGTTCGAATCGATGTGGGTTTTGATAAAATGTTGTTTATGGTATGCAACTTAGTTTATGGTGGTTTGTTTTGTTTTTGGTGTTAGGTATTCGGTCCTATGTGATCCTGGTAGACATGTAGTTTGATAGATAGTACGTGTACAGAATATTTTTGACAGCAGTTAATTACATTACAGTAGTTGTAGGTCGTGGGACTGCGTGGTTACTTTGTGTAAATAATTTCACCACCACTGCTCTCAAAACGGTGAAGGAAAACATTGAGAGGGAACCGGCATGTCCTAGAACCAAAAATTCGAAGATATGTGACAGGTACCAACCGGCACTGGGCCCGTGTGGTAGATTACAGCCCACTCCATCTCGAAGAGAGGAGCCTGTGTCGCAGCAGTGGGAACATTTTAGTCTGATTATATGTACTTACCCAACCTGACACAGCTAACTGCTAGAAAACGCGGCGCTAAGCGGATTTTGCTGTCCAATTAGTTGATTTACTTAGGTAATGACTAATTTTGATATATTCAAGATGTAGTCAAGATGATCTTTGGGTGTAGGATCTGAGATGATGATTATCTTAAATATTCATCATTAAACAAAGTTGACAAACACGTCATGTTTGTTTTAAAAAGTAGGTTTTTTGAGCGTAAACGTTCTTGGTTTATATATAAACCAAAACCTACGTGGCGTAGGTCTAAAAATGTACTAACAATATCTTAACCCTTAAACTAAACTCCTATATTATATACTTACGTCTGCAAAATCTTACATTACCGTCCATGATTAGGTGAAGACGGTATCATACAAACGAGGTTTGCTACAATATACGATGTAATTTGCGTAGTCTGGCGCGACGCAATCAGACGCGCGTATTGTGTGCCGGTTGTGTCTGCACTGTTTTCCAGCCTTTATATTAGTTACTGTATGGGCTTATACTATAGTGTCTGCAGCTCTTATTTATATGAGAAATATAGCTGTAACGTAGACTGGATTGACTGAATTTGATTTAGGGTCAATACTATCGTCTCTTAGCCCTGTGTTTACTTCAAGAGGAATCTACACAAATAAATCAGATTGAAGTGTCTGTTTGTAACAGCTTTTACTAAAAGTATATACGGTACAATAACATTTATTTCTGTCTGTCTGTTTGTTCCGGCTAATCTCCGAAACGGTGGTACCGATTTTGAAGAAATGCAAAGATGCAATGTTTAGGGCCCCATTAAAGCTTATTATGGTTTAAATGCAGAGCTTTTGAGAGCATTGGTGGCCCAGTGGCTACTGCCGTGACTTACGAGTCGTAGGATGTGGGTTCGAACTTAGGTAAGCGCTTTACTTTGTGTAAATAATTTCATCACCAATGCTCTCAAAACGGTGAAGGAAAACATCTTGAGGAAATCGGCATGTCCTAGAAACAAAAATTACAAGACATGTGACATCTACCAACCCGCACTGGGTTCACGTGGTAGATTACAGCCCAGTCCCTCTCGAAAAGAGGAGGCCTGTGTCCCAGCAGTGGGAACATTATAGGCTGAATATATATGATAAGGGTCCCAATTTTTGACAGTTCAAAAGTTCCTATAAATGGTTTATTTGAAATAAATGCTTTGACTTTGAGTTTGACATATCTGAAAACTAAATCAATTACACTTGTCTCTCATTCTTTAATACTCTGATTCATATAAATTGATAAGACACATCATTACGCACACATTCATTGATGGTTTAATAATCCTAAAAGGTTTTCGTTCTGCTAATTGAAACGTTGGCGGGAAAGGGCTTAAAATAACGCCACCTGACGTGTTCATTTGTGCAGATGCAGCCAATGCAGTGATATTATTTAAAGGGCTTGCCTCTGTACTTAGGTATTAGTTTCTGTATAAGGAATAAGGTTGTATTTAAGTTGTCTGCATGTCTTCGCTATTTCATAGTTTATTTTTGGAGAATCAAATTTGTATTCTTAGAAAGAATTAAAATACGTTTAGGTATTTGCGGTAAACATGACGCAGAGAAAGAACACAAACGCAAAAAAAAGAACAAGTTGAAGGAAAATATGCATGCTGAGCGATGGCCGTTTTGCGTGGATGTGACCACATCCACGCAAAACGGCCATCGCTCAGCATAATGCAAAGACCTTATGCGAAACAGCCCCAGCGCTGGTGTTCATCGACAGTGCAGCATACGATAAGATAAAAAACAAAATAAGAACAAAAGCATCCAAAAGTTTTTGTTTGTTTTTTTTTTTTTTTTTAAAGGAGAAATTCCTGTCCTGTATCGTGGGTGCGCTTACAACATTTAAACTCACATACACAAACAGCCGGACCCGGAACAACTACTTGTAGGTCATACAAATATTCGTTCCGTTCGAGAATCGAACCCGCGACACGCAGCGCAGCAGTCAATCGCTTAACCACTACGCAACAGTGCTGTCAAAGTCAAAAAATGCTTTTTAGGTGCCCATTTGAAATAAATGATTTGACTTTGACTTTTGACTTTATTCCATAAAGTAGGTATGAGCCAAAATGGGTAATTTTATTAGGGTTATTCGAAGGAGATAATTACAGAATTATTCTCATTGCAAGCACTAAATACTAGTTTATTTTCCTTTTATGTACTGTAAGTAATTAATTTCGGGTTGTTTGTCTTATATCTTGATCTGAAACAAGCAATTTTCATCGTTTAAGACATAAACAACAAGGTCATTAACATTCATTCTAAACCAACATGAGAGAATAATTTGAAGTAAATCAAAAGAACGTACGTATAACACGAATGTTTCAAGCTCTGCCTTGTTGCATCGAAAAAAAAAAAATCCCAAAATTTAGCATGCCACATGACAACATGCATTATGAATCTGAAAATAGAGTACTTTTTTGAATAAATTAACTTATGAAAATAAAAGGACGTGAAGTTCCAGGGTTTTACACCAAGTCGAATGTTTAATGAGGAGGCGATTTTTGTTTAATTAAGTTTGAAATAAAAGCAAACCCACGTTATTTGAATCACAATAAGAAGTTTCGGTCGTTTGCGGATTTCGAGACTTGAGCTTGGTTTATTACGGACTGTCCTTTGTTTCTTGTTCTTTATTCAACGTTGCGCATCTGTTTTATGTTAGCAATATTGTTATGATTAATTTTGCATTTTAATTAAGAAGAAGAAATTGGCAAAGTCGTTCTCAAGTTATGGCGTGACCAAGGGAAATAGGGATTCATGTTTATATATATAGATTATTCACTCGAAAGTTTACGTAATTTAGTGATTACGAACTAAAAACCGATTGCAATCGATTCCCAGGTTAGGAAAACAAATACGTAACAAAAATTTACCTTCCGGTGTAGTAAGTAAGTAAGTTTTAATTTATTCTATATTTTGATGCAATTAAAAAACAAAACTATTATCTAAATTATACGTGATAAAGTGGTGAAATTTCATTTTTATTTCGCTACCTCTACCTAAGTTCCGGAGTTACCTCGATAATTAATAACGATCGTCAAAATGAACTAGACACACGAATTGGATTGCTTTATATGATTGCTGTATATTTTGCTCCCTCAAAGCTTTCAACAACAATGAAACAGAATGGGTTTGAAAGACAACTTAATAGGGTTTTTAATAGGTTTCTGCCACACAATATAGACTGCTGTTGTCCAGGGACTTTCATTTGTTATATTAAGCAATATTGTTTTTTAAAACACTGTCTAGAATAACGTTCCCTTTGCTTTTTAGAAACTTTATTCTCTTGCTTCTCAAGAAAATCACGTTTACTTACCTATTCGTTCGTGTTATTACATTTGATAGTATTTTAAATTTAGTTATAGTATTTATATATACTTACAAATAAATACAAAAAGTCCTTTTGTTTTTTGATCACTCGCTGTCATCCGGAAACGTGCCCAGAAGACTGGTAGCATTGCCACGTTGAATGGCTATGCTGCCATTCTTTGGAAAAAAACAAGTCAGCCCTCTGGTCACTTGAAGTGTCGACCAGTCGGCAAGAACGCGCACTACACTACATACTTACAAGTTACATTAAAAACTTCACGAGTTTTGCGATGGCTATGACATTTTCGTGACGAAACAGTTTTTCCGCAATTTTTCCTCAAAAGTATCTCCCCAGCATATAAGTAGTAACCGTATTTGTATGTTTTATCGTTTTTCTTCGCATTTCGTAATGGGATATCCACATACCCGAAAAGTAACGTTATTGGAATTTTATTGTATTTTAGACGAGCTGACGGGACGATTTATTTCCCAAAAATCCTACGCAATTTTATTGACGTGCCTACAAAAAAATATTGCTTTAGTTGATTTTATTCCTAAAAAGTTTATAAATGTGTTGAAACTTGAAAGAGATGGACCTAAATAACGTATAGCCAAGAATAATAAATAATAATTAGGTATACTTAATTAATCCCAAGTTGTAGAGTAAAATTGAACTAAGTTTAAAACTGATGAAATATTAAGATATCTTAAAGATAAATTTTATGTTCGAAATCCCTAAGTTTTAGAATCGCGTAGTCAAACAAGTCTTGTCTTAGGTTATCTTCATATTTCCTCTTGACTAATGTTATCCAAACATTCCAAATTGATGGCGTCAATTTTAACATAAGTAAGCTGTGCGTAGATTGTGTCAAGCCCCCCAAGTTGATTTAAACTATGCCATAGTGTCACTTAATTTCTTAAGTATTTTTTTATTTTTTGTGTGTTGGCACGGTAACGGACCCGTGCTTCGTGCTAGGTTCTCCACCTGGGTGAAGTAAGGTGTTTTTTATATATTCATGTAATTTGTCTTATACAGGGTGGCAGGGACATCGACGCGCAAACTGTAACCATGAATTTAGCACATGAGTTTAGACCCCATAGCGTAGAAATTTTTCGTCGGTTATCAAAAAAAAAAATCTTCTGTTTCATAGGAAAGTGCAATTCCTACGCGGTCAAAACGTATGAAACAGCAATATTTTTTTTTAATAACCGGCGAAAAATTTCTACGCTATGGGGTCTAAACTAACGTGCTGAATTCATGGTTATAGTTTGCGCGTCGATGTCCCTGCCACCCTGTATGTGCACTATCTATCTGTTAGACAGACTATCGATCTGTGAGAACAATAATGGCACATTGGCAGCGAAACAGTCTCATAGTTAACATTGTTAAAATGTTCTAAAACATTGTTTTCAGTTTTCACACAAGACTGAATAGTTGCTGTGTTGTTTCTAGTGTGCACACTGTCTTAGCAAACATTGTAGACTAATCTGTGGAAAAGAATGTCATTCTCGTCAATGCTTAACATAACGTCAACGTAAACGTCGGTTTTAATTGCCTTACTCAAAGATTTATCCTCATTCTTAACATCTATTAGGAGATAATGGATCGAATAATTCTTAGAAAGTTTTCTCTCGTTACGCTTTCAGTACGGACGGTGAGATGATGCATCTGAGATGCGCACGCGATCTTTACTTATGCTTTCAGCGCATCTTTTTTTGTTACTTAGTTTTATGGTATACAAAGTTGTTAATTTTCTTTTGGTAAGAAAAAACAAAGGCTTAAGCTACGGTTTCCTACGAGAGCGGTGGCCGCCACATAGCGGCCGTAATGAAAATGGTGGCACCTGGATTTGACTTTACGGTGTTAATAAAACGCTCTCTAGGGAAACACCAACTTACTTTCATAAATAACGTATCAGGGACGCCATTCGACGGTAAATTGCGGTCGCTATGAGGCGGCAGCCGCAGTCTTAGCAAACCGTAGTACAGGTTGTAAAACGTGAATGTGAATCGATCAAAAGGGCGAAGGAAATCATCTCTTAAAGTGAAAGAATAAAAAAGTGGTGGTTTTATGTAACGTTTATTCCAAATACTACCCCTAATAAATGCATGAAATGGTTATGTACAAAACAAACATTAAAATTACGAAAACATCTAAATTAATCACAGAATTTTGTTATTTACACGTATATTGGCGGCAGGTAACTTTTCATGGACGGGCCTGCGCGCCCTAAGGGAGGCAAAGATTTTAAGTGTGGAGGACTTAAATGTCTTCTCAATACATCGACGTCATCTTGCTCTGCGTTCGCGAAGTTATTGTTCCGATGTAAAACCTTATAATTTTTGATAACTCCTCGTAGTTCTTCTTGCTGATGTAGTGTGCGCTGATTTCGGTTTTGGTTGTCCTCTATCATATCGTCCACCTGTTCAGGTGTATAATAACGCAATTCGTTCTTTTGTTTAAAGCTACTAGTCGTCGGTTTGGGTGTTAATTTTAATCTACTGGACTCAAACTGGTTTCTCGATAAGTAATTGAGTATGTCAGCTATGTCTACTGGCTTCTTTCTTGCAGCTTTGTTCTCATTATGAGGTTTGATCGGATACTGGATGAGTTTTGGATGTTTTTCGTTTCTGGTATCAGTTGGCTTAAGCTGAAGGTTTATTTTATTATTATTTTCTTCTCTTATTTTGTTATTGACTTCTTGTTCATTTTTATTGTTCCTAAATAGATTTTTTAAGAAAATATTATCCTCAAATGCATTTTCGATGCTTGCTTCCGTTGTAGTAGTAGTTAGTTCAGGCTCTGGTTGAGTAAATTTAAAGACTGGTTTGAAATCCTCTTTATTTTCAGGCACAATAAAATCAGAGAATTTTAATTTATTGCTATTTATGTTTGACAAATCTGTCAATTTATTGGTAGTTGGTTGGTTTGTGGTTGGTGTGGTGCTGGTGGCTGGTATTGGTGTTGGTAGTTTGTTGGTTTGGTGGTGGTGGTTTGGTTGGTAGTGGTTGGTTTCTTGCGTGACAGTTATTTTTGTGTCGTTGGTAGATTCTCTCTTTTCAGGTTTATTATGATGATGAATATACTTTTCGTAATTTAAAGGTAAAACATTCAAGTTATCGCTATAAGACGTATCTAAGTTTAATATTTTAGTTCTTCTAGATTCAAAATTTTCATCATCATAATTGTAAGTTTGAGTTACGGTTTGACTTTGAGGAATAAACTGCTCCTGTGTAATAAGTTTTGGCCGAGAAGTTTGGCTACCTTCATTTTGTAATTGTCTAGAGTTATCATAGGTATTTTGAAGATAGTTTTTGTTTGACTCATATTGGTTTTTAGCAGTAAGAAACTGGCTGGCAGATGAATGAGTAACTGGTAAAGTTCTTTCTGATGAGTACTCGATATTATCATTACTGTCTACATGAGTTTCTGGCTTTAAGTTATCGTTACTAAACGAATAATCTACTTCTGGATTCGATTTGTAATCAGCATAAAAATAATTTTCTTTGTTATATGGGATTTCTTCTTGGTGCGATGTTTCAGGATTTTCTTTCACATTGGTCCCTAGTTTTTCTTTTATCATTTTGGTATACTGTTCTGAATTCATATCATTGAAGTTTATTACTATGTCATCTTCACCGAATAATGATCTTGAAATTGAATGTTTCTCCATATTTTGATTAGCATTTGCATTGATACCATACTGCCACCTCCACAATGCTTTATTACTTTCTGGATCGGAGTCTTTCAGGTTTGCTTCATAATTTACTAACTGAGGCATTGTGGATTTCTCAGTAGTGAAAATTCTGTTTATTGATTGTTGTTGGGGCGTGTTCACAGACGGAACGTGAGCACCCTGCGAAGCCAGAAAAGTTATTTGTGGGGAAATTGTTCCACTGTTTTGTTTAGTTTGCATTTGATCTGCGAAGTCAATAGCCGCTTGAACCGAACTCTGTGTACTAGCTGCGGTTACTAAATTATTTTGTGTGTTAGATGGTTGTGAAAAACTATGCGAGAATGATTCAGGAGTTTTTCCTGTAAATAAATTACTGAGCCGCGGCGGTGCGACAGCAAACTGATGACGTTTTTCGCTTTCGCTTAATTCATTTTCCTGCTGTTCTCCATTCCATGATTTTAAATGCGGTGGCTTTTTAGACTCTTCGGCTAAGTTGTACTGAATTGCTCTAGAAAGAAAAAGATATACTTGTTAATGTTTAAAAACATTGTTTCAATGAAATAGCTACACTGTGTGTGTTGTCTATAGTAAGTAAGAAACATATTATGCTAATTATACGAACCTCTGAATAATTTCAGGAACAGGTGGCGCAACAGGTAAGTGGTCACCGCTTGCTCTAAACCCATTAGCATCCGCAATATAGTGGACTGTGTATGTCTTCCCGTTATCTCCAACATAAGAGTATGACCCTTCTACAACTTGTTCATCTTTGCCAGTGCCCGCATTCTCCATGCGACTATGTTGCACGTAATGGGTCTGATCTGCTCCTAAAGCCCTAAAATCGGATGTGATTAGTACTGTAGATCTGTATAGTGCATTAAAAATGAAGGTGTATGACGTCCTACTTACTCGTAACTAAAGCTTCCATCTAAATCCATTTCATTTGATAAACGTAGAATGGGTATCGCGGTTTCTGTTGTAGAAGATATGTAAATACCGGGTTGTGGTACATATTGAGCTCCTGGATAACTTGCTGCTTTCATCTGATCCATACCGTGGTCTCGTTGAATGTCCATTATGCTTATACTACGAGGCGTCACTGTTTGCATTACTCCAGTTTGTGAGGGGGGGTCAGGGCTAGTGTTGAATTGAAAAGGCATTTTCGTATCTATTCTATCTATAGGATTTTGAAAACTCTTTGGAATCGGTCTCATTTCTCTTCTTTCTGCCATTTGGTTCGGCATTCTTTGAGTGCGATTCATTTTGTTCCGTAAGTATTGTGTCATCTGTGTTGTTGGTTTTTCATCTTCGTCATCATCATCCTCTTCGATTTGGAGTGGTCTTAGTGTTGATGATATTATCAAAGGAAAGGGTGACGGGTACCCGAACGGTGCTTTAGTAGCGGTCGGGGGAAGATATGGAAATGGTAATTTGTTCATATTATTCATATTCATTTGGAAATATGGGAGAGGAGTATGAGCCTCTGGGGGCAAGTATGGATTTTTCTCAGATGTAAACATACCGGATTGAAATTGGGGCGGAAAAGTAAAATGTTCATGAGCTTTATTGTCCACTGCTAAACTTATCGTCAAAATTATCAGTGGTATCTGAAAAATAATATTATATGTTAATTAGAGCAACAACTTACGGTTTGAAACCATCCGAATAAAAATCCATGTTCACTGAACGACACAAACACTTTCCACTTACCAGCTTCATTTTTCTTGAAGCTGTGAATGTTTTTGATAACAATTTTCACGTCACACTATAGCACTTGTGGAAAATAGACTGGTAATGAAAATGAATTCCGCATATATTTATACGCACGCGAGATGTGTCCAGGCATTCGTGAAAGAGATCGTTTGGACAACGTTTCTCTTCTTCGATTCACGCTTTTTGCTTCGTTGTTGTTTTTATCAGGTACCCGATACTGCATCGACACGGCTTGCAATTAAGGCTTCAAAGTAAAAGCGCCATTGAACGATGTTTGATTAGTAGTCTTAACGAGGGATAATTTACATAAGCAGTATAGGGTGCGTGTTCATATACCCGTGACTTTATCGTTTTTATAACTGTACCTACTTTTTCGAGTCAATTACCTCAGAAATCGTGTGACTGTCGGTATAAGAACGTGAAGAATGAACTTTTCTTTGCAACTGAATTGTTTTTTTGATTACTAATTCAATGTTTGTGATTGAGAAGGTATGAGCAAATATTATCTCATACGCTTAGGATTACGCTTGTATTTAAAACAGGTTGAACAATGGATGAACGAATGCATTGTTTATGTATCCCTTTCATCGTCGGCGAATTAAAAACAGTTGATTCGGAACACGAAGTGTTTCTAAAGGAGGAAATACAAAAAGAACAAATGAATCATCGAGTTTAATTAATTAAAGGGATCAAAAACCCCCGAGGCGGATATGGAGTGGCAGCGGTCGATAAATTGCACGATAAATTGAAGGTTTCATGCGGTCATCCCAAATTCGCGTGTCGTAAAGTGATGCAAGTTCTGTAATGGTCAAAGTCGAGTCAATGGCCCAAAAACCGGTTCTGAAGAATTTTTGTTTAAACCTACCGCGGTTAAATTACCAGCTCCGTACGTTTAAAATCGGTTACGTATTTTTTATATCTCGTTAATATTGTCATGTGACTCTTGTTTTAAGAATCTTTTTATGGTATCGGAAGTGCTTATTTGTTTTCTTTCGATTTTATCAATATTTTTTGGGGATTTAATCGCCCAATATTCTTTTTTGTTATGTTTTATTCGTTGATATAAAGTCCTAATTGGATGCTTAAATATTATTTTTCATGATGATGTAACATTTATTTCTTGAGAGAATATTTTGTGAATGTTTTTTTATTCCTTTACATAATATGGAATATTATTCTGTTATTAATTCGTAAGAAACTGCATTATATTTTAATGTCAGTGTATTAATGGGAATTGAACAATCCAACAGTTTTTTCTCGTCTTGGTACAAATTCATTGCATTGTGCCCACATCAAGTTCGCATCAGGATCACATTCGGAATGAAACAACGAATTATATACAAAACTTATTTATTGATTACCGATACATCACATATGAACATACATTACTATCACAAAACCTGTCATACCTCGATCAGTGATCGAATTCACAATTCATAATCGTGACTAAGATCACTGACTCTATCGATCGAATCGATTTACATCACTAAAATCGTTCAGAGGTAATATTATTCGTATACCTATAGAGCTAAGCGTCTCTGTACATTAAAATTCATCGATTTAATAAAAGAAATACAATATATCCAAACAAAAATACAGTAAGAGAATACTTTTGGAGACATTATATTTTACGGATACTGCGTAAAGCAGATTTGGTCTCATGATGGCATTATTTTAATACGATTATGAGCCCAAGAAAGTTGTTTCTTTATCACAGTACTTTCAACCAATGATTATAAAATATTTAACACGAGACGTTTTAATGTACAGAAGACAGCAATTGTCACTTTTCAAACATACATTATCTCTATGGTCGTCGTTTGAATTATAAATATACCACAGGTTTTAGGACTACCTATTTATGAGTTAACTTGATTGGTTGGATGCTGGGGTCTATTACCAGGTCTGCTGAGGAGGGTAGGAAGGTTGTTGAGGTGGCTGGTAGTTAGGCAACTGGGGAGGTTCATAAGTTTGCTGAGGAGGGGGCACGTAAGTTTGCTGTGGGGGAGGAACGTAAGCTGGTTGTTGGGGAGGATCGTAGGCTGGCTGTTGGGGAGGCACGTAGGCTGGCTGTTGGGGAGGCACATAAGGAGCGGAAGTTGGGTGGTAGTGGACTGGCGCAGGAGTCTGAGTTGGGTAGTAGATCGGCGCAGGAGTCTGGGTAGGGTAGTCGTTCTGAGGCTTTTGGACTTCCCCGTTGATGGCACTGTAACAAAGAGATTTTAATTAAACTTCACTGTAAACATCGAGCTTTTATCCCAGAATATGCTAACATTAAACGCGTTCAGACACAATAAAGTCAGCCCAAAGTGGTTCTCTAACAACTTTAATTTTAGTTTTACGAAGCAAATCCCAAATCGGTCATCTTGAGGTTGAACGATTATGTCACCAGTGCCTTAGATATAAAGCGACGAAAACGTCGTTTTTTATAGCCAAGATAACAAAAAAGTCCCATAAAAATCTGTCTGCTAATAGATATTCACTTGCGTGATGTTTATTTACCGTTACATCAGTTATAAATTATAACTGATGTAACGGTAAATATTATAATAAACTATTTCCCATTTTGTATCGGTTCTAAATGGTAAGTTATTGCATTTTGGCACAATCTTTATACCCAAATCGTGTTTATTATGAGATTGGCAAAGTATCTTCTGCAAGCATAGATTCGGTTATTTCAACAACGTCATGTTCTTGTTTAATAACTGTACTCGTATTAGTCAAATAATTGAAAGAAATATGTCAGATGTGGCCATCCCTACTCTTTTATGTCTACTAGGCTTAATATACAATGTATTACTCGTAGTTGGTATTGAAGTGCCAATTAGACCAGAAACAAATCGATATTGAAAAGAAACAATAGAGCAGCGCTGAAGCTGCCGGTGATTCTTTTACATTTTCTTGAACATTGAATTCATCCTATCTAGGACTTATTTTAGCTAGGTGAACTTTGTTTCTTTTAGTTTTAGTAGCGCACTAGTGCCAGACAATCAAAGATTTGAAGTAGATGTAGCTATTTCGTCATCCTAATGTTCTATGTTTGGTTTCCGCACTTAGTTCTTCAAGTGGACCATTGTGCGTAATCCTAATGTTTGTTTGTAACTTTTATTTCTGCGATTATTTTATTTGTGCCAGAAATCTTGAAAGTGTTTGGTTTATAATACACTGCCGAGCAATGAAAAAGTTCCACCCACAAAATGCCGACTAACACCTTAATATCTCCTAAGACATATAATTTAAAATTTGAACACAATATTTACGTTTTTAGTTGGTAATATTTTGATGCGCTGTTAATTGTACTTCAATATTGCAAACGGCGTCATTAAGTTCTTTCCCGTTTAAGAGTAATTTGGTGCTATGTCACTGGAACTTTTTCATTGCTCGCGAGTGTATAACATCATGCCATGTTTCCACGAAGGGTTAGGAGTACCTACCTATAGTACACCCACATTTCGCCAGTTATGTTTAAGTTCTACGTAATAAGGGGCAAGCCTAATGCCATCAACCGGACACAGATCCGGACACCGGACTGCTACTGAGAAATTTCTGATGGATAAACCCAGTAACACTTTACCCGACCTGGGAATCGAATCCAGGACCTCATGCCCAGCATTAAAAGTTGCGACCACTAGCCCAACGAGGCAGTAAGTGTTTTAGTTTATGCTCTATCTAATATAACTTCTTCTATTCTTGATAAACGTTTAACCAATATGGCAATGTATATTAATTCTAACAAGTTGATTAATGCTACGTTTAAAACAGCTATTTAACATCTCTGACCCACCATATATTATGTTATATGCTAATGTTACATTTGATTTGACAAGCGGGCGGACAGTTCAAGCTCTTAACTTACTTCGTTAGGTGGCATGTCATTTGTTAGATGGTCTTCTAACTGTATATTCGCCATGTTTATTTCTTTGTTTAAAACGGGCGCTGACTTTGTCTGTGTTTGGCTTTGTAATTGAGATATGTCGTTTTCACTAGAGTTTATAGAATGATATATTATATGATCATTGTTTGTTTGATTGATCTTTTACATCTTGTTTTGATTCATGCATGACTATTCTATCAACTGGGACTGGAGCAAAAGGGACTGGTCAACTCTTTGCTGCCATGGCTTATCTTGATTTAATTTTATATTTGAATTGTTTTTTTTTTATATATTTTCTTTACGGACGCTTTTAACGTTCTGCATCGTTCTCACGTGCATAATTTTGAACATGAATGATGTAACCAATACTTTGTAACAATATTATTATGATTTAAAAGAGTGTCCATGGAGTTTCTTGCCCGTTCTTCTCCATAGGTACCTACGCTTTGGAATGGGCAACTAGCTTCATCTTTTTGACTGACCGACCTTGACAATTCAAAAGTGCCTGTAATTGGTTTATTTGAAATAAATATTTTGAGTTTGAGTTTGAGTCTATTCTATTATTAAGTTGTGGAGATTACATTTCCACAACAACACAATATACAATTTTCCACATTCATTTCTTTATTACAATGCTTGTTACATACAACAAAACATAGTTAGTGTGTACAATTTTGCTATGCGGACCGAGCTCCTATTTTGTTTATAATTTATACTAAATACCTACCAAAGATTGAGTTTATAACGGAACGGAAACTAGCTTGATAACATATATTTTAATAAAATATTTCTTTCTATGGACTAGATTCCTAAATACATTTAAAACCAAACTGGTTCCAGTAGCAAACTGGTATAGTAATTAAATTAGCACAATCGCATGAGTCACATGCTAATAATTTTTTAGAAAAAAAAACCTAAAAATAATAACGGTCATCTTAACGTCAGAAAACACTTTCATTTTCACGAGAAATTTTCAAAACTTATGTTTGTTTTGTGTTGTTGTTATTTATAGCCATTTGTCACGGGCTATGACAAACAACTTGAGGCTATATTTCACTCAGCAACACGCCTCCCTGTTCGGGAAAATAAGGGGAACAACAAACCACAAGGCCACGTCTTTCATAGTAATTCTAGGATTTCGATTCGTGGAAAATATTCCCGTTTAATACTAACTTGTTTGTTGATTGGTATTGAGTCTTATTAATGAGCTCATTTCTATTATTCATTTATCTTTGTTATGGCATTAACGCTAATGAGACTATTCAATCTTAATTAAATCCATAATAAATACTCAGTGGTTTGAGTGGAGAATAAGGCCATTTGCAGTTTCACAGTGACGACTACTACATAATTGAGATACATCTTCATCTTTTTTTTTCTTACTATGTTCAAGCTTATTTAAAGAGTATTTGCAATCGCTGAAAATCAATTCTTTTACCTCATTATGAAGATCAAGATTTTGATCAGGGCTTTATAAAAGGTCTAAAGGGCTTTTGTAAATTCAATCAAAGAAAATTAGGCAAAATACTTACGCCTGATATGCCGGGGGAGGGGTAGGCAGATGGTCACCATACGCATGGTAGCCAGTATGATCAGCCCAGTAGGTGACGGTGTACGTTTTCTTATCGGCGCCGACGTATGAGTACCAGCCCTTCTTTACCAAGCTCTCTTCAGTCTGTCTGGGGTCCGTGTACCAACCTTCTTCTCCGACCCATGTGCCGTCAGCGATCTTGTACCTGGAGAAAGAATATTGTTTCAAAGGGGGTTTGGACACCAAAGCTGAGGAGAAAATTTGACACGAGTAGGAACGAATAGGTAGCTGAACGTTTGAAGGCTTTTAAGGATTCTCCTGTTTTTAATATTATTTTCCCTCTATCTGTTACTACTAATATTTTCCTAATTTTCGTTCTAATCATGTAGGTAGGTATCATTTTTTATTTGAGTTAGTCACAAAACATCACACATATTGTCTTGTGAGTACGTACTTAGGGAGAAAATGATATCATAAAACACGACAATTTCTCTGATAATACGATTATAATGATCAGAACTTTGGTGATTTCCGACAAAGTATACAGGAGTAATCAAACGGACTATTATACTCGTATGTACGAAGTTCATGTGTGATATGTGCCTTTATGTTCCGTGTGCTAGTTTTTTTCAAGGCCTGCCACACTATAAAGATTGCCATCACCGCGGGATGTGCTTAGCAGTTTTTTATCAACCCTATTTATATCATCCGTTTGAGGCAGTACCTAAATTGCCTTATAAGGTGTTTATCCACACAAAAATACAGATAGAAAAACCAAAAGATTAGTAGATTAATAGGTTAATTTATTCACAGTTAATTTATTCCTAATTAATTCAACATTTCTTGTATTAGAAAGACATTTTGTTAACGGAAACGCGATTTCGATTAAATTCCAATATGACGGAGGCATCATAAAAATTATGGACCAATAAACTCGATTCAAAGGGACAACGGTAAAGTTGTAAAAAATATTTGCGGATGTTTTCCTGCTCATGACGATGACCAAACAGTTATATGGGATTCCGAGTTTTGGACTCAATTAGGACCTTTTTAGAGGTCTGAAGACCCGAACAGTTACGGGTAAAGATGACCTGGGATTTTATGGGAAATCCGTTGTGTGACCGTAACGGACCGTGTCATCAAAACAGAGAATTTTACATAACATTTGCATTTTGAGTCGAGTTATGATTGTCAAGGACAATGGACTCATTTTTTGCTTTCTGTACATGTTAATATTGTACGTGAAGAAATGTGTGTTTAAATAATAACGGATTCAGTACTGGAGAGTTCAGTATGAGGTCGTGAGAATCTATGACGATGATGAGATTTTCAAAGTTAAAAAAAAACTTAATATTGTTAAGTCTTCGTAGAGCAGTAGTATCGGCCCCGACTTGCGAGTATAGGTCGTGGGTTCGAACCCAAGCAGGCGCTTTACTTTGTGTAATTTATTTCGTCACCACTGCTCTCAAAACGGTGCAGGAAAACATCGTGAGGAAACCGGCATGTCCTAGAACCGAAAATTCGATGTCATGTCACATCCACCAGACCGCACAGGACCCGCGTGGTAGATTACAGCCCACTCCCTCTCACAGAGAGGAGGCTTGTGTCCCAGCAGTGGGAACATATTAGGGTGATTATGGTTCAGTCTTCAAAGAGTTCGTATATGACTGGATTATTTACATAAGGATACAGATTTGGAGAATGCACGACTAAGTAATAGGCAGTAAAGTGAATGTAGGCTTTAGGCGTAAGTTTGTGAAGCTTTAATACAGCTGCTACAGTATACTCGCGCTTTGTCAAGATTACAGCTAACGCATTTGCAAATTGTTACGCAAAGCCGTGAATTAACGTGTGGAACGTCTTTAGTCTACGGGGGCTTACAACGACTTTATAGATACTTTGCAAAAATTATGTAAAAGGACAATGTTGCTGTTAGACTGGAAGCCGACCCCAACATAGTTCGGAAAAGGCTAGGCAGATGGATTGGTAATGTTGGTTAAGACTTGCCTTGTAAGGCTTAAATTGCGAGGATTCTTACGAACAGTTTTGTGTGCCATGAAAAGTCGTGGTGATCAATGTTCTACTATGCTATATACTTGCCTCAAATCTTTGGTTAAGTCACAACACAATTGCTATTTCAGACCACATGCTGGCAGGGCCATCGACGCGCAAACTGTTGTCATGAATTCAGCACATGATTCGAGACCCGAGCGTAGAAATTTTACAACGGTTATAAAAACAAATTTGCTGTTTCATACAAAAGAATTGATTCTTGTATTCTACGCGGTCAAAATGAACACAATTTTTAAAAATAACCTACGAAAAATTTCCCTTGCGTTGAAATTTTTTAGAATCCTGTACTGAATCCATGGTAACCGCGGTGGCGCGTCGATGTCCCTGCCATACTGTGTGGGGGACGTAACAAAAGATTTGAGTACAGACAGACTCCTGAATTAATTGATGAACCCCTCACATACCCAAGAGGAAAGAGGGTAACCAAGTAACGAAGGTAAGCCGTACATGACTTAAACGTTCTACTTACTCGTATCTGTAATGTCCATTCTCGCCCCAGTACTGCTCATTCTTGATCACCGTCACTGGAGTGGTGGTGGTAGGGGGTTTGTACGTCGGTACGTAGTAGTAGTCACTCTGCACGTTAGCGGGCACTCCAGTTTGAACCGGCTGGATAGGCTTAGGAGCTTGTGGCCAAGTGTTCTGTGGGGGCACGTAGTTTGGCGCGGTCCATTGAGGAGGTCTTTGGCTAGGCGGCACGTATGCGGGGTATGAGCTCGCGGCTGCGGTCAGGTCTGCCCCTTCTTTCTTAAGCTCGATGTTCGCTGATGCTTCGGCTTGGGAGTCTTCTAAGAGTTCTGAATTCTTCTCCTGTTCAGCCAGTGAGAAGGCCAAGATGGCGGCGAAAATTAGTAGCTGTGGAAGAAATGTTTTTGTTTTGTTACAGTCTATTGAGAGATTCTGAAAGATGTGATTTGCTAATCTTTATACATAACATAACATCACGCCTACAATTCCCGAAGGGTTAAGCGTAGGTGTAGCTATAGTTCACCCACACTTCGCCAGTCGGGTTTAAGTCTCAAGTAATAGGGGGTGAATCTTTGTTTTTTTTTTATGTTTCACCTTTTTTTGATGTTTTTTTCTTTTTTATTACTTGTATTGTGTCTTTTGTTGCACTGAATAAACGTATTATCTATCTATCTATCTATGGCCATCAACCTGGCACAAATCCAGATTCCGGGCTGCTACTGAGAAATTCATGATAGAAAAACCGAATAACACTTTGTCCGACCTGGGAATTGAATCCCGGATCTCATGCTTAGCAGTAGCGTTTGGAAGGCCAATTCTCGTAATTTAAAACGTTCAAAATCTAGTCGCAGTCTCATCTCAGCGACAAACAAATGTAAAAAACTTGTCAAAATGTAGGGAAATTAGAAGTATTTTTGACAGATCAAGACTGAGATCAGACTGTGGGCGGTCTTAAAATTACGAGAATTGCCCCTCTGTTTCTTTACGTTTCTGAATAATCCTTGTGTTGCTTTTTCAATTGTTTTGTTAAAGAAATGTAAATCAGCTTGCATTTAGAGATTGTAAGCTCTAAAATATTTGTGGGATTTTTGTTTACGTAGAGGTCTCATCCGCTTCGTACCGTAGTTTTTAGATTTTAAACCGTGATAAAAAGCCGTTGTAATTATTATTTCGTTCTTATAAGTTTTAATTAACCGATTTGCATTCTTGTATGAATGCTGGGAGTTTAACTAATGGCAGTTCAATTATGATGTAGGATTTATTACTATTTTCGTTTAAATCTGAGATTTACAGACATGCTTGATTAATTTTGGCTATATTTTATTTTTAATTCATTTGAGTCTTAATATTAGATTAATAGGTACTCTAAATTGTGAGCTAAATGAAGATTAATCGTAACAAGATTTAGATTTCGGACAAAATTAACTTTGAATGATGATTAACGCGAAACGGGTCTTAATTAGGCGCTTTTTCATTCGCAATGAAATAAAATATTTTACTAAGAGTTACATTTTATAATTATTTAGGACTACTTTCGCAAATATATGTACACTTTGTTTAAATAAATAAAACTTGTTGCAAATATTGAAAACAAAGTATTAGTACACTGATTTTAGAATATAAAATAAATATTTTTTAAAATAAAATGTTAATGTAATGCACAGACTTAGTACGACGTGTAGACGAGCACAAAAAACAATGCAAAAATTTTTTTTTTCACTGATTTCAATTTTTATTTAATATTTTATTTACTTTTACACGCACTGGCACGAAACTTAAATATCCAAGGACTCACCAGCTTCATGTCTGTGTCCTTCCGATCCCCGTTCGATACTGTGGTCATAAGGGGTCGCCCAACATTTTTATAGCAAAATGTCCTGCGTCTTCTTGTGTTCGTACATCTCTGCGTCTGCGCACAATGACCTCGCTCTTAGATCACACATATGATTAATAAAATGTGATTTTAGGAAAAAATGAGATTTATTGGGATATTTTCACATTCAAAGAATAAGGAAATTCTCAATTAATCATTTAAATTTTTGTGGATCGATACATTTTTTTGTTTATTTTGTGAGTGGTCTAGACAAAACAGAGTTGTAAATATTTAGAAGCAATATTTTGAACAAAATAAAATTTTGGCTTAAAAAAAAATCTACAGAAAACGCAATAGTATTTCAAGCCTATTAATGAACTAAAGAATTGAATGGGCTTTCAAGTGCTTCATTCATAACGAGTAGTGGGCGCAAGTTACGTTTATTTGCTTATTTACTTAGCGATTAACCGAAACAGGGGGATGTGAATAGTTCTAATTGGTTCTTAAGGCTTGCACTTGTGTGATTCATTGTTGATGTTTAGTTATGTCAACAACTTTTGCTTGGGTTTTGAGTAGGACTCAAGGTTCTACTGATTGTGTTGTAGCGGCTATTGTCTCCTTTTTGTTATTTTCAAAGTATGATGTTTGTATGTATGTATTGTAAACACTGTGAAGTTTTTTGTTAACGCGGGATTGTTAACTGATTATAGTCTTAACAGCAATAATATTACTATATTATTATTGGCCTATTTTTAGGTCAAATAATTAGCATTGCCATCCAACGTGGCAATGCTGCCAGCCTTTTGCGGACGATTTTTTAATGCTCAATGAGTTCTTTCCTTTTTTTATGCCCTTTGTACATAATAAATATATTTTAGGGATAGATTGTATTTATGATTTCTTAATAAACATGTAAATTATAAATAAAGTTATACCTTTTCACTGCCGTAATTACAGAAACAATTAAAAAGCCCTTGTGTCTGGCGTGGATCCACGTTCCGCAGACGAAAAGTTAAATCATATTATTACGTCTAAAGGGTATTACACTATATTTTACTGAAGCCGTAAATAAATTGTCTTCATACTTTTCCTTAAGGTAATGTAAGCCAGCAGTAATGTTATGTAGAAATACTTACACGTCTAGTTTACCAATGAATGCATTGCAGCTTGTTAGAAAGGGTTGGACATGAATATAGTCACCATTTATCGGAAACTTTCATACTGAAAACTGTAAAACTAAGGTATTTCTTCCAATCCGGAGATCAAACTCCGTACTTCTTTCCTAAAAGGCTGTCAGTGCCCGCTCCAATACAAGTATTTTTTTAACGAGTCCAATTATGTTTTTAAAGGAACTGTGTAGGCGCACCCTAATTGTTTCGAATTTAAAACTTTAAACGTGAGCACACGAAAAACCATTTCGTTAAACATTTAAATTCAAAGCTTCCGACTGACGTATCTGACTGTACTTTATCTACATCTTATTTATGCATTTCTGACTTAATACAGAGCAAAATATACGTGTTAAGAATATAAAGAATCCCATCCCATACAAATTACGTGCACTTGTCATACATAATCGTTTATTTATATGACTTCAAATATAAGGAATTTGAAAATGTCAAAACCCTTCAAAAAACCCAAAAAGCACATATTGTATCGTTTTAATTCCCTGTGTTATAGGGATTCTGTATGCAAATCTGACATTAGCATACGTAATAGTGAGTCAATGTTGATTTTTATGAGATATGAATGGGGAAAATTCTTTGTCGTATGCAAGCTTTTGAATTAGTGATATTTCATTGAAGCTTAGAGCTTTTTGTTAGGGCAAGTCTGAAAAAGTTTGTGTGTTGGTTAGTCTAAGCTTAAAGAGGATTGCTAACTATTTTCTCAAGTGCTATCCACTTATTTTCATTCAGTTTTGTGTTAATTTACGGAAATTAACACAAAACTGAATAAAAATAAGTGGATATATATTATTCTGGTTGTAGCATAAGTATAATTTATTTGTTCAAAAATATACATCAATATATTAGTATGGTGATACATAGTTTCCGATGGTAACGATGGGATCGTTCGACGCGAGTGGCGATTTTTTTTTATGCCGGTTGTTATTAGGGATTGTCAGCAGTGTTGTCGTATTTATAGTAATAGCAAAAACTGCTATTACTAATCCATCTTTGAAGGTTTTGTTCTGTAGGTTGCTGAGTTGGTTTTTTATAGAGAATGGGACATTATGACACTTGTTTCTATGAACAGATTTTGAATATGTTACTGACTGTTACTGACTGTCTGAACTAGATATAAAATATCTGTATTTCCTGTTATGAGAAATATGATATTTGGTATGTATTTTCAGGTACCACCGCTATTCAAACAAGCACGGTTTGTGTTAAGGAAAACAACAGACAGTTTAATAAAACATTAGGCTGCGCCTTCATTCTTCTAAGGATATAATAATTCTACAAAAACCAGAGTTTTGTAACGTTAATCTTGATTACAGATCCCAATTTATTTGGTTTACAAATAAAGAATGCAAGACCGTGGAAGGATATACGGAATTCCCCGAAACAAATTTTATAAATGAAATAAATGTAGGTAAAGTGTTTAAGGAAAGCTCTGTCACGTACCTACTCGCGTCATATAAAAATAGACGATTTTGTTTCAGTCCGTAAATATCTTCGGTTGAACGAAGGTAGGTATCTATTTTACGAGTTTTCATGAGTGATACCTATTTAAGTACCTTGCTAACTTCAAGCTTCCTTGCTAAGTGCTAGCTGCCTTGCTTGCTTGCTGCACTTACTGGAAAACAGCAAGAGTAAATCTTTTAGGTATAGCTTGGTGATTAGTTTCCATCGGTTATTCAAGAAAATTAAAAAAAAAAAAAAAAATGTTTTGTCCCACTACAGTGTACAGGCCTCCCTCTCCCTGTTCCACACAATTATGTCTTTTGCGAGTGCCAGCCAGTCCCTACGGTAAGAACTTTAACAACCTATGGAAAATAAAAATTAGATCAAAGCGTCAAAATGTATGACAACATTTTGACGGCGCAGGTATTGTACTTTACTAAGAAACAACTGTTTTTATTTTGATAACCGACGATACATTTCTAGTCTAGAATCATGTGCCGAAATTCATGGTCCCTGCTGTATTATAGTAATGATAGACCTTCTTACAGTCTCATCGGAAGTTTGCTCAGATCGTGAAGTAAGCATGGTCTTTAATAGAAGCCTATGATAGACCATGCTTTAGTAGGTAACATTTCATTGGTACCTACTACAGGTATTAGTGTCACACAGAAGGATTCTTTATTCATCCTCTTTCGTTCCTTGCCTCGGGAGCATTGTACTCATTAGGTAATGCCTGCAAAATGTAGCTACAGAAAAAAAAAACAGAATGAATGAGGACAGTTCAATCGCGTAAATGATCTAATCATGTAGGTAGGTACAGACGCCAGCAGGTCAAGCTACCCGAAACTATCAAATTTGTCCAATCAACCTTGAATCTTAATGCTTTAGCGATAAAGTTGAAAAATCTATTAAATAAATTTGACAGATTGTAGTAAGTTGATGTGCTGGCGTCTCTACACACGAAATGATGGCTGCATTTTGGGTATTTCGAAAAATTTGCCGCGCCTTACAAGGGTCCCGGAGATACAGAAAAATATGATTCATAAATACCTTTTATAACGGTGAAACAAATATCCGTAGGTACTAATGTTACAAACGAACACCTGTCATTTTGTTTGCGAAATTTTTACCTAAACTGCTAAACCGATTTTGGTGATTTTCGGCACAACTTAGTTGCTATCCAGAGAAGAATATAGAGCAGGTACTTTTTCAAATAAAAGATGTGATGAAGACACGGGAACAGCTAGTTCACAAAATGCATTGGTTGAAGTTGAAACAGTAAGTTATACAGGGTTTAATTAAAATGCTAACTGCCTAAATAAAGCTCTCTGGGAAACAAAACAATTAAAAATGCAGAACTTATCAAATATTTGTTCAGGTAATTCGGATTATATGTTGAGTCTCAGAGCTTTTAAGTTTTAAGTTGAGTTTGGCGGCAATAAATGCTTAAAGACTGTAATAAACATTACTCAGATCAGGATACGGTGTCGCCGTTGCAATTAAAAAACCCAAATGGTAGATTTGGGCAAACATAATGTTTCTTATAAATCTCGAACTAAAGATGTAGGAATTATCTCTTTGTTTTAGATAAATGAGCATTTGTCTTGACAAAAGAACTCGCATGTATATGTCCACGTATGTGTATGTGCACCCAAATATATTTTATAACCGACTTCTTAAAAAGGAGGAGGTTCTCAATTCAGATGTTTGTATTTTTTTTTAATGTTTGTTCGCGCATAGCTCCGTCGCTTGCCAACCGATTTGAAAAATTATTTTTTGTTGGAAAGGGCCCAAAAGGTCCCATAGAAATTTTATCAAAAACGGTTCAGTAGTTTGGTTTTTAAACCAAAATTACTGGTAAAAATTACAACTTAAAAGTGAAAACTGAAGTGAAAAATAAAAACTGTTTTGCAAAAAAAATCAACCGACTTCCAAAAACGACACTACAAAGTGAAAATTAACTTTAATTTCGGACCTCGGTGGCAAACAACGAAAATGTGAACCTAACGACACCGACTTCCGAAATTAAAGATATTTTTCACTTTGTAGTGTCGTTTTTGGAAGTCGGTTGATTTTTTTTTTATGTCAATTTAACTCAGCCTATCGCAGTCCACTGCTGGTCATAGGCCTCTCTCAGGCTGCGCTACAATACCCTGTCCTCCGCCTTCCATCCAGGGATACAATCTGTCCCAGAAACCTGTCGGTCCATCTATCCGGGGGGCTTCGCACACTGCGCTTGCCGATACGCGGTCTCCACTCCACAGGACTCGTCTGCTCCACCGGCCATCGGTCCTTCGACAAACATACCACTTCAGCTTGCTTGCTCTGAAAGCTGTCGGTAACTTCGGTTCTTTTCCGGATAACTTTAAATTCTCATCACAGTTATCACATAATTATCAGTAGACCAATTCTCGGAATTTAAAACGTTCACTAGTCGCAGTCTCATCTCGGCGACAAACTAATGTCAAAAACTTGTCAAAATGTAGGGAAATTAGAAGTATTTTTTGACAGATTGAGACTGAGATCAGACTGTGAACGTCCTTAAAATTACGAGAATTGCCCCTCAGAACTAAAGAAACTAGAAACGGCGAAACAAAAACTGAATTGAATTAGATATTAAATTCAGTACTTACTAGCAGTGGTGCCTCCGTGGCAACGGCATAGGTTCGAACCCAGACAGGGGTTTTGCTTTGTGTTAATTATTACATCACCGCTGCCTTCAAAACGGTGAAGGAAAACATCTTGATGAAACCAGCATGTCGTAGAACGAAAAATTCGAAGCCATTGTGACATCCGCACTGGGCCCGCGTGGTGGATTACGGGCCACTCCCTTTCACAGAGTCCTCTCTGTGAAAGGGAGTCAAAGTGAAAGGGGCTTGTGCCATTATTATTAACTTCTACAGCGCGGCGCTTTAATGGCGACATTAATTTAACACACGTATACGGTTTTGCGTTGTAGTTTTATGAATATAATTAGGTATGTTAATTTAATTAAACATTAATATTTATTTATTTATTAACAATTTTATAAAATAGCATCTTAGAGCAACCTGACTTAAAGAACTGTAGCGCAGGAGTCATTTGCCGGGGTCACGGATCATAACATCGCATCAATGTAATTAAAACAATTAACGAGCAAAGAGAAGGCGAATTGAAGGAAAGAGAGAGAGCCCTTTGTTGCGCGCGGCGCAGGTGGAAGTTTTCAAGTTACGATTTTTTTTATGTTGTTATAATTTTTATGATTACTGGCCACTAGCCCTACCCGTCTGTTAAATTAATGTCGCCATTGTAGCGCCACGTTGTATACATAACCGCAGAGACTTACTAGTAGGTATGCATGCTAAACAACCAATTTAAAAAGTACCATCGACTCGGAAGGAAGAAGAATGTTAACCATAAAAGTATGTTTTCTTAAGAGATTTACTGACTTAAGGGAAAATATTTTATTAAGAAAATTCAGTGGAGCGCGTAGTGGGGTTACAAACTTGATAGCTTTGTAAGAAAAATAAGATTACTTATTTCAGTGTATTTCTTGTCGACCCAATGTCCTAATTCCTACGCCTTTTTTGGGAACTTGATAAAATAGGCTCGGTCAATTATATCATCGATTACTTAGTTAATTGTACCCGATTATGGGAAAAACAACGCATTTAACTCAGCTTTTAAGGCATTCAGATGCAACGCGTGGGCTGAATATAGATTTTTATCCCAAAAATGTTTGACCTTTACGAAAATTTTAATTGTTATAACACAAAATTCGTCGAAGCTTCCTTATAGTTAAGTGTTGTTTTTGTTGATTCCAGTTAAAAATCAAATCAAAGCAAAATTAAATCTAATCTTTTGAGCGATTAATTTTATACTACTTACTATAACTTAAATCGCAAATAATTTGTCTAATAAATCATTGATCATTTCCGTGTTCATGAAAACTAAATAGCTTAATTTTCTTATACATTATAAAACCATGATATGCGTAGCCAAAGTGGTATTTTCGATTAATAAAGCCAAAATATCATCAGAAGCAAAAAATCATTTGATTGAAATAATTTTCGCTAGGATACGCAATAAGGTAATCAAAATCATGTATACGTATGGTCAGCAAACCAAAATCGTTTAGCATTTCTGTTTTTTTCAAACAGAATTTTAGAGCACAATAGAAAAATAAACAAAAAAAATACAATAAATAAACACAAATACAATAAATTTGGATAATACAAATTCAAAGCTATTACATGAAATACTGAAAAGTCGAATAATTTTGAGTTTATCTAGATCACATGTGGTGTTTCTACTTCAGTTGCTGATCTTACGGAAAATGAATTTAATGAAATGATTTTTTGCTTTTAGGGATATTTTGACAAAATTAATGGCTTGGTGCAGAGCAGAGGTGGCGCAGTGGTATCGGCCCCGACTTACGAGTAGGTCGTGAGTTCGAACCCAAACGGCACTTTACTATGTGTATTTAATTTCATCACCACTGCTCTCGAAACGGTGAAAAAAAACGTGGGGAAACCGGCATGTCCTAGAACCAAAAAATCGAAGATATGTGTGACATTCACTAATCCGCAATGAGATTCACTAATCTGTGAGAGGGAGTGGGAACATTATAGGTTGATTGTGTATGACTTGGAATGTCTAATCATTTTCTAACATTTACTTATCAGATTTAAGTACCTACATTGTGTCTTTCATAACTTTGCAACGACAATTTAACGTTTTACGATGTGTTTTTACCAAAAAAGCTGTTGTAAATCGTAAGTTACTGCTCAGTGACAAAGGTGGTCAACTAATGACTCGTAAATTCGTAATGAAACACATAATTCGATTTTGTCTTTATCTCCACTTTAAGTGGATTTGTATCACCATGACATTAAAACAAGGGTTCATATCAGAAATGAATATATCAATTTTGATGGGTTTTGTTGGCGATAATAACCCCTTTGTTGTAAGAGAAAAGAGTTAATTCAATAGCGGTGTCATGATTTGGAATTCTTAAGGTGAGGCTGTTCAAAAGGGTTAAGGAACTTCTTAGGAAATTAGTCCAAAATCTGACATGTATGTAAGTGTAGTGTAGTGTGTGTGTGTGTAACACGCTCAGCGCCATGTGTATCTTTTGCGATACACACTGTCTAAACACTTGTGTATCCTTTTTGATACCTACACAAGCACCATTCCAGTCTAAGCGCCGTGTATCGCTAACGCGCACGCACACTTTCCATACCTACATTTTGTATACAAAAAATGTTGCCCTGGCCTAGGGAATTTTCCTGGTGTAGTGGTATTGACATATGGGGCTTGGCGCTGAGCGTAGTAAGTATGTGTGTCTGAAAGTCAAGAATATTATTGTGAGGATACTTAGACTTTAGTTTAAAATTGGTTATAAAACAACCTCCTCCAGACCGAATTTCGATCGTGGCGGCCACACACGAGACTAGCCTTTGGCGCGGGAGATATTATAGTGCACAAGTGTGTGCGCAGACACAGGTGCACTCACTCTTCCCTCACTCTCATAGCCTGATGGGACGGCAGTCCGACACGACTGGAGAGAGATCAGTGGCGCAGGACCAACGGTATAACGAGCTTTCGGAGACCAGGGGAATTAAACCGCCAACTTCAAAGCTCCGGGCTGCTGCTAAGACTTTCCTAATGAAAAAACCCAATGACAATTCCCGACCTGGGAATCGAACCCGGGACCCCTCGCTTAGCAGTCGCGCTTGCGACCACGAGACCAATGGGGTAGTTAACATTGGTTATACTCAGTACGTAAATCAGCATGGTGATAATGCACGTGCCTTTTCTATATGAGAAGGGGCCTTTGACCTGCAGTAAGACAATTACAAGCTGGTATTACAAATTCGGAATTGGGAGTACCAAATGTAATTTATGTTTCCGTTGTAATTACAATGTCTTGTTATGACATATGTACCTGAAATAAATCACGCAGGTAATTTTAGCAATCGAATTGATAGAGTAATTTCCGAAGCGGTTCTTTTCATCATTACTCTTTTTTTTAATGTCTGTTGAACTCTGTCTACTGTAGGAGTATGTTCTTTAGATAAATCATAGTCGTTATTAATTTTTTGCTCTAATTCGTAAGCCCTCAGCTTCATTATAAAGTGCATCAACTAACTTTAACTCGATATATATACTTTTTTGTTTAGTCTGTACTGTCCCACAGCTGGGCAAAGGCCTCCCCCAAGTCCTTCCAGGAACTCTTTTTCCGCGCCACCTGGAACCATCCCTCGCGGTACGTCACCACCGTTTTCAACGCGACCTCGTCGGCGGCGCCGTCCATCTTCAGGCACCTATTGTGTAGAGCCTTTTGCCAAGCGGTCATCCTGGCTTATGTGACCTACCAAATCCCATTTGAGCCTTAAATTTGAATTGTAAACATATAATTTCATAACTATAGTAATGGTTTTTGTTAAGAGTTCTACAAATAATATCTCCATATGCAACACATTAAAGCCTCAGTTTGATAAATCTCTATTCAAATCACCGGCAGGTCTAATAAATTGTGATTTAGTAGATTATTGAACTTCTGTGGAATCTGTATGTAGGAAGTATCCTATATACATATCCACAGAAGTTCAATAATCTACTAGATGAATCTGTAGAATGAGTCATACTGCATTTAAGATTTGAGCTTCTGGTTTTCATTTTCCTTGTTCAATGCCTAATCTCTTCTTCCCCCCCAGGTTTAGTTCATAATTGCTTTTTAGTATGCATCATCATCATCATTTGCCTAGCCTTTTCCCAATTATGTTGGGGTCGGCTTCCAGTCTAACAGAATGCAGTTCATTACCAGTATTTTACATGAAGCGACTGCCTATCTGCAACAACCCAGTTCCTGGGCAATTCGATGTCCTCTTTAGTATGGATGTCATCGTTAGTAAAATCATCTGTAATAAACAACTTAGCTAGTCATTATCAATCAATCTTCACAAAGTTCACGAGACATCTCGTTCACCTATTTCCTTCTCCGAGCTTTAATTTTTGCTTTGTTTTTTGTGTAATTGTCGGTAATTACATGTTATCCAAACTGGTCTGAATCACAAAGATTTTAATCTATTACGGATCAATTATAATAATCGATCCGTATAGTCATCAGGTCTTTAGTCACAATCTACTCCAACGGTGCAATTTATTTCATTTTCCTGTTCCATTATAAGTTCTTGCGGGATAGCTGGATTCCTTTAACAAGAACTGGCCTCTCTTTCCACTTCTCTCTGTTTAAAGCTGCTTAACAGCTTTAAACAGAGAGAAGTGGAAAGAGAGTAGGGAGGCTTTTGCCCAGCAGTGGGACATCACAGGCTTTTAATAATAATTACAAGTTCAAATTTTTTCGTGACTGGGATTTTGAAAATATAGTAAAAAAGTGTATGAAATAGTTTATTGTGAATGTTTTAGTTTACACAGAAATAGGGCTGACTCGATATCCGTGGACTGACTTGAAAAAGTGTCAGCACGATAGGTGTAATAAAAATGATTAATAATTGAGGAAAATAATAATTTTACATTATTAAACTAACAGTTAGGTAGATGATCACGGACTTGGGAATTTTGAATGAGGTCTTGGTTCTTAAGAATTGCTCTACTTAACGTTAGCTCCGGATGCCGTGAGTCAAGCTTCAAGGTTTCAATGACACACGATTTCTTCAGGTTTAGTTGGACAGTGGAATGATTTCATTACGATCCTTTATTAATTGACCTTATTTTATTTTGTTTTGAAGTGCACTGCGTCATTGATGACCTACATGGACTTGCATGACGTTAATGTGTCCTTCATGTTTTAGTAACATCTAAGGGGCCCGTGGCTAAGTAACAACAGCCACACGGTTCGATCGATCATGTTAAGCTATTATAGACCCTCTTTGCCTCGGAAAGCACATTAAACCGTTGGTCCCGGCTGTCATTCCTGGATTTTTGACAGTCGCTAGTCGTTACGGGTAGTCAGAAGCTCGAAAATCTGACAACTAGATGGTAATCTAGTTGTCAGATTTTCGAGCTTCTACTGGAGCGACAACCCTTACCGCCACAACTTGGTAAAGTTGTAGCGGTCAGAGGTAGTCGCTCCATGTAAAATAGCAATATTCAGCTGCATCCGGTTAGGTTATTTATCACGCTTCGTGAGCGTGCCTGATCCATCGCCACTCGTTTGATGTCCACCGTACACAGGATGGATCGGAAGCAGCACATGAAGTGATTTTTTGCTCCATTGGTGTAATTGCCGTATGGCGTTCCAGTGTGAGGATAAATAAATAAATATGTATATTTGGGAAAATTCTAGGGAGATAATAATGTTTTAATAATATCATTAGCTTTTGACGTAAGTTACCACCAATTCTAAAGGGAATCATTCTTAGTTTCGTGTTACTGATTTAATGGCCATATCAATAGCGTCAGCATTCCAGTCTCACGATCGGTAGTGGTGATTGCTACTACTACAAGAATGAGAATAAAGTGAGAATTATTCTGCTAAGACATATAATATATTCGATATCTAATCATAAAATGTTGGATATATTATGATTAAAATTACTCGGAAACTTACAATTGCTACATCTCAGAGTTGAGCTTAAAAATGGCCTGATCCGTCCTTTCAGATATTATTGATCTCAGAAAGGCTTTTATGAATACGAATATAACCACAATTGTATTATTTTATCAAATGCAAAATATGATAAAGCGTGTGGGTTATTAGGAAGATCGTGTGGGGTCCCGAAAAATGATTGAATTTTATAAATCTCCGCTCCGATAAAGTCATGGTTTTGTAATCTTTGTCTTATTACTTTTTGTTGTGTTATGATACATTTGTATTAAAAGGGGCTGGGGAGAAAACATATCTGTACCTGTACAGTCACGAGCAAAAGTATTTATACACTCGGCTTTATTCAAAAGCGATTTACTCCTTTATTTTTGAAAAAATTCTATGTTCGTAACAATATAAAATTTCAATTTTATATTGTTACGAACATAGAATTTTCGAACCCATAGGTTTATGTAATGTGTCGTATTTCAACGATGCATGATACGTTATTTCACGAAAAAATCGCAATTGAAAGTTGCCAAGTGTTGACATATTAGTGCTCGTGACTGTACTGTATTTTTACTGTGTCTCCCAACATTGTCTTCTCATAAGATGAGATGAATGGAATATTGTCAGATGGATGGGCCAAGTGCATTTATTAACATTAATTTATTAGTATGTGAGTTTAAATGTTTGTAAACGCACCCACGATACAGGAGAAATACCTAGCGTGGGGCAACATTAAAAAAAAAAACGTATTTTCCTGTGTGTTTAATGTAAGCCGACAGTCGTAACACAAAAAACGAATACTGTCAAAATTTTTCATGAAGGAATTTGAAATGACCTTGCAAATAAGCAAAAAAACAATTCAAAATTGGTAAGCAATGGGAGCTATGGGGATGAGTTGTAGGTCGTGAGTTCGAACCCAGGCAGGCACTTTACTTTGTGTATTTAATTTCATCACCACTGCTCTCAAAACGGTGAAGGAAAAAATCGTGAGGAAACCGGAGGAAACATGTCCTAGAACAAAAAACTCGAAGACATGTGACATTCACCAACCCGCACTGGGTGGATTATACTCCCTCTCACTGAGAGGAAGCCAGTGTCCCAGCAGTGGGAACATTATAGGCTGATTATGGTAAGCAGTACCTTCATAACCAAATCGGTGAGGAAAAGAAGATTTTGTGTTTCATAATGAAGAAGAATCACATACAAAAACTACTTGAAGTTCATCATCTGCCTAGCCTTTTCCCAACTATTTTGGGGTCGGTTCCCAGTCTAACCGGGTGCAGCTGCATACCAGTATTTGTATGAGTACAAAAAGTACTTGAAGTTATTACGATCAAATAACTGTAAGAGGCGATCATACTTTTGTGCACAACGACGTGTTTACACAAGAACATGAAATCCAAGTGTGTTTGTCTTAAATTCGTAATACTCCGCCGGAGAGGGCTCCCGTTTTTGGCAAATAAATCCTTTCTGGGTATAACATTTTCTTTGTTTTTACAATACGGTACCGTAATCTTGGTAAAGGTCAGGCCGTTGGTGTTTTTAACTGCTTAGCTACTTGTGTTTTATGATTATTTTTCTTATTGCGGTTTCTTTGAATTGTTTCGAGTTGATTAAGGGCGCAGAAATGCTATAGCTTCTATTCCTGAAGAAAACGAAAATTTCGTTTTAAAATTATTCGTTTCTTGCATGGTCTATTTTGTGTTTAGTCATACTTAACACAAAGTAGACCATACTTTACTTTGTATTTTTTTTTTAGTTAGGTAAATAAATTGACTAAGTTTTCTCTCGTTCCTTTAATTTTGAGAGCTCAGAACGAATTATTCAGTTCATATTTGCTAGACCAACCGTTGCCTTTGCTAGACCAAGGATGCATCATACACCACAATCATACAACAAAAAAACTTGACTTTGACTTTGAAACTACAAAAAAAAAATGGTATTAGGAACCTTAGGTCTAGCAAATATGAACTGAATAATCGTTCTGAGGTCTTCAAACTAAATATGTATTTCCTAAATGGGTCTACCTACGAAACTCCCTTGTTTGGCTAACCCTGACACTCCGTATATATATTTATAGTACCTGTACCTAGTCTAAATAAATACTCGAATAGTACCTATATTCATTATTACTCGTGACGTTGGTCCCGGCTGTCATTCGTGGATCTTTGACAGTCGGGTCGTCAAAAGCCCGAAAGAGAGACCAGTCTTCCCAAGGGGTATCGTATGGGTAATACGATACCCCTTGGGAAGACTGGTCTCACGTAGTCACTGGGTTGTGGAGGTTAGATAGACAGTCGCTCCATTTAATAAAATAGGTACTGGTATTCATCCTGCATGCATGCATGCCGCTGTATCCGGTTAGAGTGGAAGCCTACCCCAACATAGTTGGGAAAAGGCTAGGCAGATGATGAAGATGATCTTTGCTTTATTATCCTGCGTTATATCCACTATTGGATATGTCATTGGATATTCAATTTCTTTCTATTAGAATTTGTAAACCGACTCTCGTACCTGTAATTACCTCTCGACCTTTCCTTCCAATACAATATTCAAAAGCTTTCGATTTTTCCCGAACCTTTCTTCCTAACAAAAATAAAAGTTTGTCCCAAACTCCCAAGATTCTCTTACTAATTTCAATTCTTTAGCAATGACGTCAGGTCCCCGCTGGGAATGCAAGGTGTACATTTTTCGTCAAATCAATAAATAATCAATCCCTTTCCTTTAGAGATATGTAATAAAGTGCGCCCACGTCTGCGGTCAGGCGCAGATAACTTTAACAAAAGTGTCTGCAAATTTTTTGATATATTGTAGAACAGTTCTTTCGAAGCTGTTCGAAAACAAATAAATCTAAGCTCTTGATTTAAGAGTTGAGGATGTCATTCAAGAAAGTTTTACAGTAATGGGTTTTAAGGTACGATTAACCTCCAAAAAAGCTTTTTATTGAATATCTTTACATGAGTATTAACATATGTAGAAGCTATGATAAATATCCACAATATATAAGAAATAATAATTATAATAAGAAATATGATAAACCGCAACATTCTGACGAAATAAAGTAAGAGAAGAAATATAATATATGAATGTGACAGCCTTTTGAAATTAATAGACTGATTAATTCAATCTTAATAAAATATATATCAAGTAAACATTATACCATTTTGTCCACAGAATATTTTTTTTACATTCTTTTGAATGATTTATCAAACATTCATTAGGCATATCGCTCAAAGTGAATGATGAATTCACTTAGATAAATGAGCAACAGTTCGTAAATTTTGCATTTCACGAGCCCAACGCCGGTCCAATCAAAATTCAATTAGGAATATCTTCGTGAAGAATGTTTTCTTCAAATTTATCGCTTGGCGTTCCCACCGTTTGAAGTGTTTGTTCTAAATATACTTTTGTACCATTGTTTTGCTTTATTTTAATATCCTGGTCTACCTAAATCGTGTCCTTATCACCGTTTTTAATTGGCACGAATGTAACTTTGCCCATACTCTTTTTTTATTTACCTGCTCTAAAAACATAGCAACATTAAATGTCTCAAAAACAAATGAAAACCTATAACCTACAAAAGCTGACTCATCTGTACCTCTGAGTTGACTCAAACATAGCTTATCATTACGATCTAGACCCGGTATATGCTCACAAACAACGACCTCAGTAGCTCGTTTGTTTACGGGTATATCCGTGTTTTACTAAACATAAATCTATTTATCTTATATGATCGAATTAACCTCCCACTGCGATTACTTTATTTCTAGCGTAAAAACCTCTTGAAATCCATTCACCGTTACATCTTGACCCAGTCATAGCGTAACGTTATCAATCTACATTTGACTAAAGAAAAAGTCAATTCTCATGACTATGTGAATATTATTCAAATAGGCTGCGGTATCGAGACCACTTCAAGTGTCTAAGTTTGTCTAAGCTTGGTTGTTGCTATGTAAATCTATGTTTGCACGTGTGTTTACTAGTTTCTGTCCTTGGCTTCTATTGTGTAGGCTTCCGAATTGAATAGTGATGTTTCAAACATAGCATATAGCTAGCTATAAGTGGATACTTCGCTTTTCCTGTTGTTGTCCTGTTTGTATTGTGATTTTCATCTTTCTTAGTAACGAACGTTTCTGAATCTAGTCCATGTCCCGATAGATGTATAATTACATGATTATTTGTCTATGTTTTCTTCTTCAATAGTGCTTTTGAAAAAATGCCTACCCATACAACTCTAGTGCAGAACGCTCCCAATTAATCCAATATCTACAATTCCACGTTACATTATTAAGGCGTACCAGGAACTGGCACCTCGTAAATCCCTGAGGATCATTTCGTAATTAAGTTTCCGAAACGAACAAGCGGCAATACGTTCAAACCTACGACGATAACAAAAATATGGGGACCGAATCACCACATCGTGATTTATATTTGCCGTCGGTGATAATTTCTTTTAATTGTGGCTTATTAGATGCGGTCTGCGGTTTGCGGCGAGCCTTAGGTGGCTGTATTGATTTATCCCTTATAATTGAGTTTAGATACCGGGTAATTCTGAATTGAAATGTGAATACCTTTTCAGTGTTGTTTGTTTAAAGCCGTGAGTTTAAAGTATATATTCGTATGAGAATGTGGTATTACTGTAATTTAAAGCGGCATTACCACGCTTTTTAGTGCTATTAATAATTCTGACGATAACATTCTTTAGGCTAACAGCTGTCACATCGCACTTAGTAACCCTTCTTGGATAATACAAATTGGATCGCTTAATATTCACATATTCAAACTCAACGGTCGACCTTAAGCCCGGGATAATATTCGACAATCTCGTTTGAGTTCCAAGGATATATTTCTGGTGATATTACATAGGGCTGACAGCATGAGTGATATCTCTTTTGAAACAATGGGTCGATGGCCTATTTTTTGCTTTAAAACATGTAATTTTAAAACCTGCCCTCAGGAGTTCCAGGAATAGTACCATATTTTTGAGTAGTAACCGAAAAATATCCTCACGTTTTAATATTATGGCATCTTTGTAACTGGTTTCTTGTGTTAGTGACCCCTGATGGTGACTCACAGTGACTGTTTACCTTAGCTCGACAAATTCAGGGCTAAGATGCTATTACGTGTGATTAATTTCTTTAAGATAACACCCATTTTATTTGTTATGACATATCACTGTTAATTAGTTAGGCAAGGTCGTTAAACTTGGGTTTAAAATGTAAATTGAATGTTTTACAAACATGGCTTTTTTTAGCAACTTTGCTAGCTTTCTTGGCCGTCCCAACTTAAAGTAGTCCGTTTCGTACAAGAACTTTGGGTCTTGGGTTAAGACCGATCATGCTGAATTCATTCTTGAATTTTTTATTCATCTCCGTTGGATGTATAAGGACTTAAACCTACCCTAAGGGCAATACCATCAAACGGAACTAACTGCTTTCTTATGTAAGATTAACATACAAAATTATCATCCTTTTAAGTTGATATTTATTCCTATTCCACATTAATATGGAATGTTATGTCTTTTGTTTTGTAGTTTTGGAACTCAATTTGTTCTTTGGTCAATTGGATTTTTTAACTAATATATTTTTTAAATAATGTCCCTTAACGATATCAGAAATGTGTACTAAAGTGTCAACCGTGGCTAAAATTTGATTAAAATTGTAGAAAGATACTTCAAAAGGTAATCAAGCTACGAATTGAAAATTAATAAATGAAAGAAAATGTTGGATAACATGCAAAAAATAGCAACGTAACATCCGGGGTCAAACACAAGGAAAGCCAAATTAAAGCAATTAATTAAGCGGACGAAGACTTTTGCACAAGATTTTACGAAATAATTCCCAAAATTAAAAGGAATGATCGCAAATATTGTAAGAAGTAAATAAAAGGAAAAGTATCAAAATGATACAAAAAAGGAAAGCAAAATGGCCGAATAAATGGACCTTTCGAAAGATTCCGCAAACCAAGGTCATTTGGAGTCAATGAACTGTGCAGCGATTATGTTAAAAGTGCATACTTTTATTTAACTTGACATATGCTAATGAGGTTGGAGTTATTGCAAATGCAGTGCCTAAATTATTTCTGGTTCGCTCTCCAGAAAGGCATTAGAATATATTTTATTACATTTCTACTATATATACCTTCATATTTATTGGACGTGATTTAGTATTGGTAGGTATCGATTAAAATTTGTTTTGCCGTGATTAATCTGGGTTAAACTCTTTTAACCCAGATTTGAATTGTAGATATTAAGGAAAATATAGCTATACAGCGTGGCGCTTTAATGGCGACATTAATTTAACACGCGTATATGGTTTTCCGTTTTCGTTTTTTTTTTTTAATATTTTAATTTCATGAAACGCTATTATCTATTCATTTATAATTTTCTAAAATAGTATCTTGGAGCAACCTGACTTAAAGAATTGTAGCGCAGGGGATATTTGCCGGGTCACAGATCATAACATCGCATCAATGAAATTAAAACGAATAACGTGCAAAGAGTAGGCGAATTGAAGGAAAGAGAGAGCCATAATATGTCGGCGAGCGGCGCAGGCGGTAGTTTTCAAATTACGAATTATTTTATGGTATTATTTTTTTAAGATTACTAGCCCTAATCATGTGTTAAGTTAATGTCGCCGTTGTAGCGGCACGCTGTATATAGCAACATTATGAATATATAAAACTAAAACAAAGAAACCAAATAGTGCGAAAACAACGGCATTATTAATAAAATAAAAATCTTCTGGTATATTCGACTTATGAGGGACAACTGTAGCAAATTTTTATACACTGCCTCCTCTTAGTAATTTAATTAAGCACTTTTAAAATTCTAGATTGGGTGTGTCATAGGTAGTTTTTCTATCAATAAATTCTGGTTTAGGCTGGGCCAAAGCTTCAAATCGATTTTTAAATGGAGTGATGATTTAACGACCGATACTAATATGGCTTGGAATCAATCAATTTTTATTTCAAATCGACTGATAATAATGGGGAATATGCAAATATTCTTTTTTACTGATTCTGATTCAGTTTTCAAGGCGTTTTCAGTTTTTGTTGTATTTAATATTAGTCTACATCTTAAACAAGTTAAAGCATAGTTTACAGAAACATTTTCTAGTTGAGCCCTACCTTTTTGTCATACAATAATGTCACTTGAGCCTTCAACTTATCGTCCTTTGTCCACTGTATTGTTAGTTCTGTAAAAACATGGTTTACTTTGTAACGGTTTACTTTACCGCTTCCAACCCTGACGGTTTCCTGTTCATTTGCATAGACAAAATGTAGGCCAGCGTTACGTATGCCTTCAACCATGAATCTGCTGGTATTACTACTAGTAGGTTACTTGATAACCGAAATTAACATACATATTATAATGTTTAACTGGTGAAATGTGGGTGTACTATAACTACCCACACCTCTGCCTATCCCTTCGAGTAATACAGGCGTGATGTTATGTTATGTTTATGAAAACAGAATAAGTCAGAAAAAAAATGTGATGTCTCATTGCTGGATTGTAAACAGACTGACGTATTTCATTACAGAATCGCAAAAAAAGACCCAGGGGTCTTCCCTTTTTGCTAGACATCTTTTCATCCTGATTATATGTTTCCTTGATATCATTGCAACGTTTTGACAACTTTTGAACTTGCATCTTAATCACAGAGGACCCTACTCAGAGGCTTAATTACACGGAACTAATAAAAACCATACCATTATCCTAGACAAAATGAAAACCTTGAGAAAGATGTCTGAACAAACTCCTCAATCGAGCGAGACATATTAAAAAAGCAAGGTATAAGAATTGAAAACCATACGAATTCTGAAGAGAGAGAACTGAATGAATCCGTACTTTCTCACAATAGACAACCGCGAATGTAATATGAGAAAATGAAAGAGGTTTCATTCAAGTTTGGGAAAGAAAGGTAGACACAAAGTGAGACTGACAACTCTAGTTGGTGGGAATAATGAAAAGTTTTCTTGCAGTGAACGTTAATATTTAGTTTTAGAACAATATTTGTAGTGTTAATTTATTTGAAACCCTATAACCATTATAATATCAGCATTAATTGCGTACACACTATCAATCACAATTTGAATCATTTTGAAGGATATTGATAATCCATTGCTTTATATGTTCGAAAAATTTGTTTGCTCAACAATGTAAATAGCGATATGAATGTTGTTGAACTGTCAAAATGAAAGCCATTGCTACTGATAGTGTGTTACGCGTGATCTCGCTAGTTGGTCTCAAAAGCCAAATGATTGATCACAGCAAAATGATTGATAATTATAAAAATTGCAGCAGCCAGCAGTGGGACACAATTTAAGCTAACGAAATAATTCGATTATAGATAATACTATTAAAAACTTGTCTAAATTATTATGATGTAGACAGAGTTGTCTTACATGTTTATAAGCGCGAGAAGAAAAAACAGGGTTAGCATTTTACTTTTAGGGAATCAAGACTCAGTTTTTCTTCTTGATTCTTAAGGATATATATAACATAAAATTCAAGCCCTAAAATAATTTCATTTGGTTTATTGAATATCAACCATTTTTAATTTCAACATCAGATACGGTCTTGACATTGAAGAAGATATCAATGGCAAAATAACCATAGAAGGAAGCGAACGATTGTTGTATACCCTTAAAATTCTGCTTGTGTATCGATTATGTAAATAACTTCGTGGATGACACGAATATAATCTCCGTCGTAATTATCGACCCAAAAGCAATTTACTTTGTCCCAGGAATAAAATACCAGATTAAGACGCTCCATGCTGACGTGACAAGATTACCATCGTACCTATCTCACTTTCTTAATATTTCTAGACACGTAAGAATTCTAGATTGTCATCGGCATTATGTGCTTGTACGACAAAAACCTTTGCGTGGGCTTCTACAGGATAATAGATGCCCTTGAGATTTGAGACGCTCCTAGTCTGGTATGTCTTTACTGTATGCACATATAGAGAATGTGTGATTTCGTAAAAATGGTGCTGTCGACAAAGAAGGCTAACTTTATCTGCATGATGATGCGTTCTTCGCATGACCCGTTGGGAACTGTCTTGATGTTGCTACTGCTACTTGATTTTCCAGACTGATTAGCGATCATATGATAACGTGAATGACATGTAAGCATTGCAAAGCAAGCTATATTACACGCTATACTGCCTTTTGGTATACGAAATTCTCGAAAATATAAATCCTAGTCAAGTTTGAAAACATAGTGAGTCAACAAACGGAAGAAGGTTGCTACAATAACTTACAGTCACAAGTTCACAACTTTTAGTAAAACGCTGTTAGCAAATATGTCTGTCCCAAAACCAACAATTTGAAAATTCCCGAATTGGCACAACTTCAAGGTAGGTTAAACGTTAACGTGGGCGTTGGCACAGCGTTATGCCACGTTATGCCTCTCTTGACACTTGTCTGCATGCTATACAATTTTGATAAGCTCATACGATGTATGAAGGTATGGAACACCTGCACCAAATTTTATCGCCGAATTAAATTTTGAACCGTCATGCATATTTGAATCCTGTTCAAGGTCCTTTGTATTGAGATATTTTATTGTACCTGCTTCATCATTCATGTACTGTTATACTGGTTTCAAGTGAAGAGTGATCATACAAAAATTGTTTACCTTCCAAATATTTGTTGTTGCATAAGGTCCTTCAACCAATCATTTTTTGAGCTCACTGTTACATTCATCAGAACTGTAAATGTACTTGTCATTATTATCGATATAAACCAAATATTTATCAATGTTATTTTCTAAGTTTGTTTTCATACATTTCACATACCCAAGTTCAAGACTTCTGAGAGGCTTGACCTTGTATGAACACAATGCCGCGTAATGATGGCGGTGCCATTGTCAACGAACCGTGTTCAGATCATCGATATCTGCATTATTATTGCCCCAGAGCTAAGAAGTACTCTACCTGTCACTTTATTGGCAGAAAAAAAGTATATTTATGACTTATGGACTCAATTTATTATTGATTAAATCTAGGTCCAATTTGTTGTGAAGTATAAAATTACGCATATTGTTACCTACCAAGCCTTTTCCCAACTATGTTGGGATCGGCTTCCAGTGATGCAACTGAATACCAGTATTGGTATGGATCTAAAAACTGCTAGACTGTCGTATCATCTAACAAAGATATGCTTAAATTTAGTTCTTTTACGGTTTATAGAATCGCCAGTTTTGCTAACGTTATTATATTGACTGCAGGTTTATTATAATTTTCGATTCTAAAAACTTTTGGCGGAAGTTTTTATCGAATGAGTTCTATTAGTGGTGTAGTTCTATCAGTCATCATCTGCCTAGCCATTTCCCAATTATGTTGAAGGTGGCTTCCAGTCTAACCGGATGCAACTAAATACCAGTATTTTATATGGAGCGACTGCCTATCTGACCTCCACAACCCAATTACTAGGTCATACGATACCCCTTGGTAAGACTGGTAGTCAGACTTTCGGGCTTCTAACGACCCGTAACGACTGTCAAAGATCCACGAATGACAGCCGGGACCAACGGCTTAATGTGCTTTCCGAGGCACGGAAGGGTTTTGTAAAGTCAGCCATCCACGGACCAACCACGGCAAGCGTACTTTTACCTGATCGATCGACCCGTGCTGCTGATATTACTTAGCCGAAAGCCCCAAAATTACGCATTTTGTATGTGGACTTAATATTTTGTAGGGTAATACATATTTTCATCTAAATAGCAGTCGTTTAAAAACAACTTTTACTTGTTCTTATTCTATGGTGAGAAATTCCAATAATATTATTCTTATTAAAAACTTGTTCGGTATCAATGAATTTTTTTTTATAGGTTGAGAAAGGTTCTTACGTAATTATGGCAAGCGACCTTTCATTTTACCGATTCCTTAGCATTGAAGTCTCTTCATAAAAGTTTCTATCCATTTTTATATACGCATAAATTCTCAATCGGTATGGCAATACCGTTGTTATGGAACGTGTTTTTTCTATCGACCATGTGACCTTGTGACACAACTTTTAGGACTTATTTATTAGAAATAATATCATAGAATATAGGACTAGACAGTTTATAAGAAAGTCTATCTAAATTCTTAACAATTATATTCGCTTCTTCTTTTAGTTATTTTATTAGAAGCCCAGTGTGTCTTATTTTCAGTTCTCAAGATAATGTTATGTTTAGTCAGCGTCTTGTCACTTATAGTACCTTTTCAAGTCTGTATATCCCGCAGAATGTTTTTTATTCATATTCGCATGACGTTGTAGATTTTATCGATCGTTATCACTCACTTGTTCGAGCTTACGTTTTATTTCTTCAATTCTCCCGTCAAATATACTGTGATTGGATACGTATCTCGGGTTCTAAACGTCTACAGACACTTGTACTTACTTGATTTATTTATTTTCTAAGAAATTGTGCGTCAAATACCGCACAAAATGACTTTTTATACAGGTTTTTGATTAGGTTTTCGGTTTCAACGTTATAAAACATTGTAAAAAAGAAGTAATTTTTAAGATAAGTTATTGTAAATCTGCACCATTTTTATAAATAAAATGTTACAATTTATCCAGAGAGTAACTACTGATTGTGATTTTGAATAGAAAATAAAGGGTCAGGGTCGCTTTTCGAATGCTCGTAGTTCTTATTCGAGAATGTTATGAAATGTTTCTAATACTAATCGAAAATCACCATGTCTACGGCTGTCATTCGTGAATATTTGACAGTCGTCGTGTCATCAGAAGCCCGAAAGTCTGACAACCAGTCTTACCAAGGGGTATCGTATTACCTAGCAACTGGGGTGTGGAGGTCAGATAGGCAGTCGCTCCATATAAAATACTGGTATTTAGTTGCATCCGGTTAGACTGGAAGCCGACCCCAACATAGTAGGGAAATGGCTAGGCAGATGATGACTGATAGAACTACACCACTAATAGAACGTATTCGGTAAAACTTCTGCCAAAAGTTTTTAGAACCGCAAATTATAATAAACCTGCATTCAATATAATAACGTTACCAAAAATGGCGATTCTATAAACCGTAAAATAAGTAAATTCAAGCATTTCTTTGTTAGATGATACGACAGTCTAGCAGTTTTTAGATCTATAGCCAATAAAAAATATTTAACGACACCTACTGTGACATGCGTTTACAGAAACTGTATATTTGGATGTATATAGATATGTTATTGTAATATGATACCGAATATATCATTCAAGTGTTAAAACGGTTTGAATGATAAGATCTACCCTCTAACCTTAAAAGTATTGTGTTACACTGTTCGTGGTTGAGTGTTTGATTTATTGGTTTTAACTATATGAGCAATCAACACGGATGTTAAATTAAAGAGTAACGGTGAAAGATTGTAAAAACATATTGATCATTTGTACTTTCCTGTTTCTTGCAAATTATTGTGCAGCTTTGTTGAAAGCGGTATTGATAAACGTTGCTTATGAGTAAGGGCGCGTTCACATTTAACGCCCGTTTTACAGGTCCGTTAAAACGTGTATGTTATTAGCATATGTAGTTGTATGAGCCAGTTCACACATAATACAGTATTTCGGATCCAGTATACTGATCCGATCTCTTAAAATCAGTCCTGTGTGAATACTATCTCCAGTAGCGGCGGATCCGTTAAAAAGGATCGTATAAATGCTGTGTGAATACTATCTCCAGTAGCGACGGATCCGTTAAAAAGGATCCTGTAAAAACGTACACGTACGTAAACGTATATGTGAACGCGCCCTTAAGAGACGTTTAAACGTCAAAAAATAGGTTGTTAAGCAGACATTAATTATTACTTCACTTTTTTATCTATCTGACTAGACTGTATTGTCCCACTGCAGGGCAAAGGTCTCTATCTCCCTTTTCCACACAATTCTGTCTTTTGCGAGTAGCGCCAGTCCCTACGGTAGGAGTCAAGCTCGTCCCGCCATCTTCGTCTTGGCCTGCCGCGATGGCGTCGTGCGTTTAGTGAGACCTAATCGGTGGTTCTCTTAGCCCAATTGTCATCTGACATGCGGCAGACATGTCCACCCCAGTCCCACTTAAGTTTAGCGGCTTTCTGAGTAACGTCCATTATCTTGGTTTTGGCGCGCAGTATTGTGTTCCTTATACTGTCAGAAATTCGAACCCCCAGGATACTGCGCTTCATGGCTCACTGGTAAACCTCGAGCTTGGACCTTTGTTAAAGTGTCAAAGACCAGGGGGGCAACTCTCGGAATTTTAAGAACGTTCACAGTCTGATCTCAGTCTCAATCTGTCAAAAATACCTCTAATTTTCCCTATACATTTGGACAAGTTTTTGACATTTGTTTGTAGCCGAGATGAGACTGCGACTAAATTTTGAACATTTTAAATTACGACAATTGGCCTGCAGGATTATGCCCGTTTTCTACGGTTGACTTGCTAGGCTAATTTAAAACTTTCAAAATCTTTGAATATTTTAAATTACGAGAATATGGCCTCAGGTTTGAGCACCATAATATGTGCACTTAACTTTAAGCAAAAATTATTAAAAGCACCCCATGTCTAGAGTTTAATAAACCACATACAGTAAATCAAGTACACATCTATAGGTATATATTGGCAAAAGCCAAAACTGGGTACCATTACAATGCGTACTGCTGAATTTACTGCTCCATATTCATAGAATTATCCAGACCCTTGTTGATTACCTACGTATGGTTCTCATTTGAACCTGTTTCCCGTGATTTCAGTCACGTAGATATAAATTTCAACTCCAGGCTAGTCACCGTAGACACAAAAATCTAATATAATACGATGTTTTAAGTGACTGGCGTACGCCGGATTTGATCCAATTAGGGGTAGAGAATAAAAATTCCCTTTTTTTTTCACCTTTGTAGGCTAAACTAGACCGCGGTTTTTTTTTAATAAACATAAAATATCTAGGATTGAAGTAGGCTATATCCTTCTACATGTCCCAGGGTACCTGTAAAATTCAAATTAAATCATAATGATCGGCTTATATGTGTGAAAAGGTAGTAGACAGACTGAAATCCAACCCCAACCTAATTGGGAAACGGCTAAACAGATGATGTATTATGGATTTTTCCATAACCTCAGTTGCTTAGGCTGTGTGTCATTTATCAGTTTCAAGTCACCTTGCAGACAGTGTGTCACAGAACTACCTATTAATTAAACGCTTACAGTCAAGTCGCCTACGAGAATCATAGCAAAGCTCGGCTGTGCTCGGATTTATTTCCCTGTTTGAAATTCATAACTTGCGCGGAATAACAAACAGTTGATACATTCTACTGCTTTTACTCAACTCTTAAATAATGCCCTAGGAAGAATTTTATTATAGTGACCATAATGGTGATGTTCTTCTGAAAGGTCAGGTGCGTAGTACTCTCAATCGGCGAGTGTGTATGACCACCGTTAAAATTCCCGTATTTTTAAGAACGAACGCCTTCTAATCTCAATCTCAATCTGTCAAAAAACGTCTAATTTCCCTACAAATTTGACAAGTTTTTGACATTTATTGTCGCTGAGGATTGCGACTTGAATTTGAACGTTTTTTAAGTACGAGTGTTGGCCTTGAGATGTTTGAACGTAAACGAGGCAAAAGGATCAGTATCAGCAGTGCGATTCTGTAACCATCTCACCGTGAAAACTTAAGTGAAGTGAGCGTGGAGTGAGCTGTAATTCCAAATAATGCTAGGGATTGACACTACTGATAACTGAACTGAAGCTCACTTCACTTGAGTTTTCACGGTGAGATTTTTACAGAATCGACCGGCTGGTATGTCAGGATCGTAGCAAGTGGCGTTCTTTAGTTTCTGCTTAGGCCATGGTAAGAAGGTAACTAATGAGAGAAATATTTATTTTGTCATTGTTTAGTTAAATAGAAGCTTAAAAAGAAGTCCCAAAATAGTTGGGAAAATGCTAGGCAGATGATGATTATTTATTTAAATGGCATTTTTTTGCTTCAACTAAAACTTACCCAGTTCTGTACCACAAAACCGTAACCGAAAAAAATGCCATTCTTAAATGGCTGTGAAAAAATTGTATTCGGGATATTACGTACCCACTTTTAAGGGTTTCCCGATCATTAAAAATCCGTAGGTATCGTTCTTCTCATGGTCGTCATAAAATGGAATGGCACCTCTGATACTACAACCGTTCAACTGATTGCCAAACGTGCCTGATATGGTAATATTCCCGTTATGCCATCCGATGGCGAGCCCATAAAGAAGTCCATATTTGGTGATGATTTTTCCATTACTTCCGCTAGTAACAATGATGATCTCATTAAGTTTGTAAACATGTTTAAAGGCTCAAACAGGTGCGACACTACAGCGCGACGCGACTCTAGTAGAACAATTTCTGTTAAAACTTTATGGAAATTGCCCTGCCAGAATCGTGTCGTCACATAGCGCCTGTCTGCGGGAACCTTAAAGTCGGCTAACTCTCCAGATAAAAAAAAAAACATGATAATAAATGGAAATGACAGGCCTATGTATATAGAGTGTCTTTGACAGGTTAAAATACACATTGCCTGTATATTTTTGTATTTTAGTCGACAAGTGTGTATTCGTTAGGTAAAGTACCATCGACCGGTTTTTTGTTTATGTTGTAGTTGCTGTCGGAAATCCGGCACTTAGCAAAAATGTTAAAATTATTTAAATTATCTGTTCAGTTTTTTAGGTAACTAGTTGATGACTAAAATAGTAATTGACGTTGACCTTCATTCAATTCTTATTTCCTTAAGAGTTTAATAAATATAAATACATGTATAAATAACCACATTTTTGTTTGTTCTAGGTACAAAATAATAATATCCACAACCTCTTGGTGGCAGTTTTGTCTCGGTTCCGGAAAGGTACAAACCACTTGATCCTTTACATTAGGGGCCGTCTATTAATCACGTGATGTTTTTTTTTATTGCATTTTTAACCCCCCGTTGGTGATTCATAGTGAGGTTTAAGACTACCCCCCCTCCCCTATATCAGTGTATTTTTTAGTAACTACAAAGAGTCTTAATTTTTTTTTAATATTTATAAAATACAGGTATAAGTATCGTCTAATTTTACTATAGAAAATTAAAGACTACAATAATAAATACACGTAAAGCCGCTTTTCGGTTGAGCATCGCGCGTTTGCTGAAAAAATAAATACACGTGATATATTACTACACCCCCTTGTGATATTTCGTGATTTTTTTATGGACCCCTCCCCCCCTTTCGAGCCTTACGTGATTAATGGACAGCCCTTTATAAGAAGATGTTTTTATCATTTATCTATAATATCATTCATCTATATCTAATTTTATTTTCTATGCAATGTGGAGAAAACAATACGACAATAAATGAAAACACTGGCAATACTAATGTGTAAGAGTATTTTAGAACTATCAAATAAATTAAAAAGGTGTTTTTTTTTCAAATATACTGAACAGCAGTGATGGGCTGACTATGGGTTTTGCCAATCTTTGACTAGCTATAGGTACTAAACTGTTGGATATATTTGATTGAATTTTCGTATGCAATCTGGGGACGGCATGAGATATACGCAGTTTAATTTACTGTCGTATTGTCATCTCCACCTTGTATATGACGAGTAAAAGTGACTGCGATATCCTATTTACAGAATAAACAATTTAATTTAATTTCTACAAAAATTTTTGCTAAGCTCTGAAATTACAATTTATAAAAGAATGAATAATGCATCGTCGAGTTGTATGACATAATACAGTGACAGTCTGACTATGTACCGTAAATCTTTTCACATTTCTTGTTCCTAATTATTTCCGTTTGAAACGGAAACCTTCCTGGCGACGGAACATAGTTAATGAGATATCATGAGTATGGTGGAGTAATGGATATGAATGGTAACGTGGATGGAAATCTATAGAAGTGCTGTCTATTTATGGGTTTGAGTTATTTTTGTACATGAAGCTCAATTTGCTTGAACATGGTAATTTCTGGAATTATCAGTCAAATTTGAAAAAATATTTTTGCCTTTGATAGCCCCATTCTTAGTGCTTCTAAATAGATGCGATGCGAAGGGGTTTGTTTTGTTTGTTCGTTGGTTTTTTTTAAAAAAACGTTGCCTTTCTCCTGTATCGTGGGTGCGTTTACAAACATTTAAACTCACATACACAAATAGCCAAACCCGGAACAACTACTTGTTGGTCATACAAATATAGAGGTAAATTGGGGAACAAGAAATTTCACGCGGACATAGTCGCAGGCATCATTATTCCTGTTAATCGTTTCCTTTTTTGGTTTGATAGAAACAGTGCAGTAAAACAGCAAAGTATTTCATAAAATAAATAAGAAGATTAAGGTAGAGAACGTCTAGTTATTGCATAAGTAGAAGAATGTCCTAAGATAAATGACTTGCCATGTTTCCTCGAGAACACCATGTTTATTTAAAAGCAACAGCAAGGATTGTTTTATTTCGTAGCTTAATAGTGAAATGCTTGAATCATTTGTAAAAAAAAATTAAGGCAAAAGTACCAGGAAAGCCCTCGAAATTCAAATTTTCTTTCATTTTTTGCAATTTGCAGGTTAGTTGTATGTTGATTTAAATATGATTCGCGGCCATAACAAATACTTATATAAAGAATTATAATCATACAAATCCTCAGAACAACTCTCTAAGTTCATATTACCCTATTGAATGACTATTTCATAAAATCATGACATTTGTGGCCAATTCTAACTTGTATTGCTGATTCTAATGATTATAATAATTCCATAGTCATCTTTGTTATGATCGCGAATCATATTTTAGTAGGTAAGTTGATTAACCTGCAACTTGCAAAAAAAAGAAAATTAAAATTTCGCGGACTGTTTTAGAAAGAAGAAGAAGAAAGTTTTTTTTTTAGCGAATACCCCTTAAAAAGATTAGTAAAAAAAGGCTTTCTCCCTCAAATCAAGTGAATATATCACACACAGAATACACTATAACTTATAACTAAATCCCGTTTATAACGATATAAAATACCGTATAAAGAAAACTAGGAACTTTTCAGAAGGTCAGATTTCATAACCTGGCTGCTACTTATATTATTGATCAGTGACCTTGCAGCAATAAGTAATGCTTTCATTACTTATTTATTATTTTCTTTTGGCATTCGATTGGTTCCTTTGTTACTGTGACGTGAGTAAATCCCGTGCGATTCGATTCACCTGAATAGTGATGCGCCAGACACACGTTTACTCTAACTATCGATTAACAAAAGGTATCGAGATGGATTCATAATCGATTACTTTATTTGTTCAGTGTTAATGAAGTGTATGTTGGGAACCCTTTTAGCAATTTTTGTGCTGGACGAAATGATGTGGGTAGAAATGGTTTATGGGTATTTTTTTTGGTATATATTGTGTGTTTTAAAGGGGATTGAAGATTTTTATTTGGAGCCTGGCATACTGCCGCGCCATTTTGTTTTTTTTTTCAAAATGGCGGCAACGCATGGGACCTATATAAATCGACAGCTCTCTGAAAGTTTAAAGTAATCAAACATCTAAGCAACAAGATGTAAGAAAGTTAAAAAAATCTGGATGTCACGTGATCAACTTTGAACGTTAATATCTCGGAAACGTGACGCGGTTACGGGGTCCTATTATATTTTCTCCGTTTGCATTGATGTCAGCTATCGATTTATAAAGGTATAATGCATGGCCGCCATTTTGAAAAAAAATCATAATGGCGGATGTCATGGACTTCAAAGACCTTTTCAAAGAATTCTAATACTTATTTAGCTAATAAGTATTAGAATTCTTTGAACATACGAAAACGAGCATTAACGGGCATTTTTTGCAAAAACTTTCGTCATTTTTCTGGTCTGTTATCGGTTTTAGCAGCTGACACATGATAGTAGTTCCATGGTGTAAGCATTCTGTTAGTTCCTGTGTGGACATGCTAAAGAAGGAATCCTTCTTTAGGTTGACGGCTGCGTACTCGGAGACTGGTATGATTGTGGTCTTAATTGTATTTGTTTGGTGCGGTACAGGTATTATCTTGTACAAATTGAAACTTTCTCTGGATACTAGTGGAAAAGTAACTTCAATTATAACAAATTTTTTAGTCGCCCTGGCTTTCACTTTCAGTAGTTTGTATAGGTACTGAAGATCTGTGTCTAAATTGGTGATTGGTAGTATGAGTTCGCTTGGCATCCGGCTCGAAGGACCATGTAAAAGTTAGTGCTAAACGCTATGGTGGCCTAGCACTCCTTTCTCGTATTGATAGGATATGGTTTATATGGTAGAAGTTAAAGTCTCGAATTGTAAGGGTAATAGCCGTATATTTAATCACTATAACACTTAGTTACAAGACAATGGTAATGGTAATGGTTATGAGTACGTGGTGTCTCTAATGAGATCTGAACGCGAACTGGCCCATATTTTGGTGGACGAGCGAATGTGCATACTTGCGTTCGATGCAATTATGCATTTTCGCTTAGTGTTCGATTAAATTCGAACAAGTACCTTATGAGAGCTTCATAGGTTTATTTGTTTGGTTCTACATTTGAAGACCTTATTTTTTCTTTTAATAATTTTGTAAGAAACTTATAATAAAACTGAAACAGTGTTACATCCCAAAATGCATTGAGCGCGTCCAAACGCAGCATTACATATTATTTTCCAACTTTACTGCCTGACTTTTATTATACTTACTTTACTTTTAATAAAACCGCAAAATGCTCACGAATTCTTGTTCCCGGACGTTCGAACCGGTTTTGAAATATTTGGGAGAGGGTCCACCACAATCCCGTTTTCATTATTGGTCGACAGATTCAAAGGAGTGAAGTCCATTGCTGCATAACTACAGGGTCAAATTATATATGCTAGCGAAACGCCGCTGACATAATGGGGTGGATCGTAACACGATAAAACAAAGAATAAATTAAATTGTGGTGTCACCGCAGTTAGTGTAGTCACTTGAAACATCAGTTTAAAAATGAGGTTTTTATTTTATAAACTTCACAGACGTGATCGATATCTCAACACGACAAAACTAAAGAAAACAGATTTTCTCAACTCATACTTCAAGTAAAAAAACATCCAACGGTCGTTGAAACCCAAAAAAAACATCAAATCTTTTTTGTTTTCATTTATATTGTTTATTTAAATATCGAAACTCTTCATGTCTGTAGAGTTTCGCTAGCTAATTTAATTTGACCCTGCTTATTATTTGATGGACCTTTTGCGTATGAATGGGGTAATGGAAAGCAGTCTTTAGATTTTAGTCCGTGTTGTGTTCTCAGTACAGGGTGCATGAAAAGGAATGAAATCAAGATGGTAATGTCAGGTTTGCGAGGCCATTTTGTGGAAAAAATACTTGAAGCCGTTAAGCAAAAATGATTATATGAAGCAGTGTTGAGTTACATGTTATTCAGTTAAATTAAAATTGAGATAAGATGCGATCCGTGTGATGAATTTTAAGTATGAATGTAACACTTGCTTACATTTTAATGAACATAGTTCGCACGATTGACGTGATATTATTACAGGGTCGGATATCGACGCGCAAAATGTTATCATGGGTTCAGTACATGATTCTGAACCCAATTTCAACGCTTGGGTTGGTTGGTTCTAGACCCCATATAGAATTGACCCGTAACGGCTGTCAAAGATCACGAATGACAGCCGGGACCAACAGCTTAACGTGGTTTCCAAGGTACGGAGGGGTGTTTCCAACGTTTCTTTCATACCGTCGTATGAAACGTTGAAAACGTTGCACATTCACTTTTTTTTTTTTTGTTAGTCTGCATTGTGTCATAACAGCCGCACAGGTCGATCGGTCAGGTTAAGCTACGCTTGCCGCGGTTGGTCTGTGGATGGGTGACCATCTTTACATACCGAGACCCCTCCGTGCCTCTGAAAGCACGTTAAGCCGTTGGTCCCGGCTGTCATTCGTGGATCTTTGACAGTCGTTACGGGTAGTCAGAAGCCCGAAAGTCTGATAACCAGTCTTACCAAGGGGTATCGTATTACCCAGTAACTGGGTTGTGGAGATCAGATAGGCAGTCGCTCCATGTAAAATACTGGTATTCAGCTGCATCCGGTTAGACTGGAAGCCGACCCCAACATAGTTGGGAAAAAGCTAGGCAGATGATGATGAGTCTACATTGTGGCCTACTGCTGGGCAAAGGCCTCCCCTTGTTTCTTCCAAACCTCCCTGTCTTTTGCGATCTCTGGCCATGTTGGCCCTGCATATGTTTCCACATCGTCGCATCACCTTCGGCGTGGTCTACCACACGGCAATGTCCACCCTCAGGCATCCAGGGAGTGACGATCTTTGCAAAGATTCACTTATATTTCATTTTATTTTCAAACCTACACACACAAGTAGACGTACCTACCTAAATGTGAAAGTATCGAGTTCGCGTTTCAATTAGGGAGTGCTTCATATGACGAGTAATCTCCCTTTTCATAACGGATTTCAGCTTTAGCGAGCACCCATCAACAAAGAGGCTTTTCATCATTTTCCAATATGTCTATATTGGTGATAGGTACATTGATTACGTCATAATTATTAAACGTGCTAAGTCAGTTTTCATTAATTTTTAATTTCGTCCTGAAAATTGAGCAGAAATCTATACAGCTTATATCAGGCTGGCAGGGACATCGACGGGCAAACTGTAACCATGAATTCAACACATGATTCTAGACGTAGAAATTTACGTCGGTTATCAAAAAAAAAAAAAAAACTGCTGTTTCATAGAATAGTGCAATATCTACGCGGTCAAAATGTTTAGAGCAGCAATTTTTGGAACGAAGTTCCTTATCGCGCGTTGCGAAAGGGGGCTAGACGGAAAAAATTAAGACCAAAAGTTGGAACGACACTTTTTGCTATAGGTAGTTGTAAGCCGTGCGGCGTGCGCGTGTTTCTCTGTCTGTCTCTCTCTCTCTTTTTGAACTTCGTTCCATCCGGGTGTCCCTTGACACGTCTCAAGTTTTTTTTTAATATAACCGACCAAAAATTTTTCTTTCGTTGAAATTTTTGGTTGGTTATATAAAAAAAAATCAGAATGAAGTAGTGAATCCACTGTACTATATCAGAAAAATAGAATAAGTAGTAGGTAATTGAATAGGACAAAAGCTATTCTTGTATGAGGTAAAAGCTTTTGCAAGAAAGCAATCTCTGCTTCCTAGAAATATGACGCAAAGTTCCAATCCCGTATTTTCTCTGAATTTTCTTTTACATTTTCCTTTAACAGTGTTTTCTTTGATATAGCTAAATGACCTTTATATACAATTTGTTTTATCCTAATATAAACATCACGGCTTGTTTCCTCGAAGAGTTAGGCAGAAGTCCCCGTAGTAGGTATACCCACATTCCGCCTGCAAGGGGACGACCCTGTTGCCATCAACTGGGCACCAATCCAGACCCCGGGCTGGTTCTGAGAAATTCTTGACAGAAAAATCTAATAAGAGTTTGCACGACCTGGGACTCGAACCCAGGACTACACGCTCAGCAGCAGCGCTTCCGACAACTAGTCCAACGACGCAATTGTTTTATCGGCTCTTTAGTCAACTGAGGCCGCTTGAGCTTATCCCACGGGATGAGTTGACCTAATGATCGTAGCTTCTGCACAGAACTTTGTAAACTTATCACTAAATTTTTCAATAGAATCAATACACTGTTGCATCCTTTCAGGAGGTCGTGAAAGATGTAAAGATGAACTCATCTTAGTGCACCTCTGCGCCTTTTTTTTTTTTTTTTGAGGATGGGAAATCATCAAATGACTCCTCCCGCTCTGGGTGGAGCAGGAGGGAGTGTCAGACTCTTACTGACTAAAACCCACCCGTGTTCCTTCCTTAACCCTTTCGGATGTTCCCGCTACCCTGGCAGGCTTCGGCCATATGGGGCCCCGTCGCTTTTGCTGACATCTCTTTGAGGCGCGCGTGGAACACGTACACGCCGTCCGGCACGGGCCTAGTCCTGATCGGACGGAGAGCTACCCATTACTCTCCGCCCGCAGGCCCGCGCCTACGGTGGCCGGGAGTCGTCACGCGGCTCCCGATGCCCGGAGCGTCTCCCGCGGCGGCTGAGGCGTGAGGTGCGCAAAGTGCGTTCCCTCGCCCACCCCGCCACCTCCTTCGCTAGCATGACTGCTTCGCAGAAGGAGGTGACTGAGGCTGAACTTAGTGCTCGACTGACGGTCAGTGCTAACATCGGTCGCGTACTACCTATTTGTATGGACTCGCGCTCGAAAGTCGGTGCTACAGTATCACGTCCACTTATCGTCAGCGTATTAGTACGCGTCACCAACTGTACGCGACCGACGACGTGAGCGTAACATGTTTCAAGCTGTGCTTTGTCTGACAGTCAACCAGGTAATGAAAGTGGTTTATGGAAACAAAAGAAGATTTTCACAACTACTCCTCAACAAAGATTTAAATCAATAGATTTACCCTTACCGTACTTACTCGTAGTCACGGGAAAATGTGTCCACACTGAGAAGAGTGAGCTCACACATTATTAAGCTGTGGTGGCCCAGTGCTATCGGCCTCGACTTACGAGTTGTAGGTCGTGATATGTGATATGAATTGCACACAGATCATATTAATATGAATTGTCAGTTTATGACCATTTTACGATTTTTAATTTTGTTATTCATATTGTTATCCTATTATGATTTTGCCAAAGTGGCCTTTTTAGGCCCCTGTACTCTGATTGAATTCACACTGACACGGGCCGCATTTTGTAAAATTACTCTTGGTGGTTCATAATAATTATAAGTCTAAGCTGTTATAACTATAACTACACCATTGTATTAGGTAAGCCTGTGCAGAAGTTTGTGCTTAAAAAAAAAAACTTGATGCGGAGTTGTACCTACCTTTATTCCTCAATATATTTTCCAACAACACTATACAGTTACACAGTCTCGTTTGCGTAATAGAGTAATAATTCACTCTTTGTTTATTGAACCCTCTACGTTTGTTACATAAAGGGTATGTGCTCAGCCCTATTGTTTAGGGATGATAAATTAGCGTAGCTTACCTGTCGGGCGGGATTAGCACCCTCGAACGGACTCAATCGACACCCCTAGCGATGTTGTTTGTACCTTTTTATTTGCATTTGATTGTTGATTAATTTGTATTGTAACAATAGCACGTACTGTATGTTCTGTGTGTCCTACAGGTGGATTATTGTATTGTGCGGTTGGTAATGGCTTCATCGATCATTGTACTGTCGTGATGGAAGGCCGTCTGTGTTGTAGTATTAATGACTGTATTGAATTATGTCGTGTTAGCTATGGTTAAATGGGTTTCGTTTTTTATTTAAAATAGAAATAAGGAATGCAGTAATTTGACCGCTTGTTTAGGTGACATCATGTTTATTGATCTGTTTTGTTAATTTTGTGGGTTTCTATTAACTTACCACCATCCATCACCGATCATCATCGATTCCCGCACGGAACAAATATTTGTATGACCTACATGTATTTGTTCCGAGTCTGGTTCTGGGTGTTTATCTATCTATAATATGTATGTATTTACAAAAAAAAAATGTATATAAGTAGTTTATCAGCCATCTTGTTACCATAACACAAGCATTAGGTTGCTTAGCTTGGGACTAGATGGCGCTGTGTGAAATGTCCAGGGATATTATTATTATTATTACCTACTTTATAACGTGGTCACACGTTATAACCTCTGTGTACTAGTGGTACATATACCTGGCACATATATATATATTGGATTTGAACTTATTTTTATAGAGCTAAACTAAATAATCTGGTGAAATGTGGGTGGACTATAAGTACATCCCTGCCAAACCTTCGGGGAAACAAGGCGTGATATTATGTTATAAAGTAAACTTCGAAGCTAAAATCAATAGTTTTCTAGATAATATTATGCATAATAAGTAAATGGAGTGTCTTGTTATTGTTAATTGAATTGATTAGGAAGAAATTACGAGGTCCCATATTCAAGGTGGTCTTTGCTGATAGACCGGTAGACTTCAGTCGCAGTCAAGATTTTCTGAAAACACGAATGAAAAACATGAAAATCATAATCTCATCTGTCACACAGCCATTAACAAGTGAACCGTCTCAATCTTCCTGCCAAACGACTCAGCGGTCGGTCGTCCAAAAGATTTTTCTCTAAAAATCTAAAAACAAAATCTAATTTCTTGAACACTAACACGAAGTAACACGATAATATTAAAGTCACAACAATTACGTCTCACTTATCGGCGCGTCTCGTCGAGTTTTTGCCAAGTGCTCGACTCGTGTGAGTTATGACGCAGACATCAGCTATCTTGACGATAAATCAAGCTCGGGCGTCTTCGGGCATCCTCGGAAAAGCTCGAGCCACCAACATTACCGGTAACGAGCTTCTTATGTTGGAAGACTGAGATGTAATTTCTAGAAAAACGTATGTGAGTACTAACAGGGATTAAGCCTTTTGTTTGGTAAATGGATTTTCTTAATCGAGAATGTGCTGTGATGCTTCATTGTACAAAGAGGCTGTTTGTTACGTTTTCACGTTGTATCTGTGCTGTATTTATTGTTCAGCTTGGCACGATGCTTGTCGTAACTTTCTGTAATATTCTTAGGATATTATTTCTATATATTTTCTAGTAAGAATAGGTTTTCATAATACATGCTCATTAGTTTCAAATTTTGAAGTGCAAAACATTTGGAATTTTCAATATTAATTTACCACAAACTCGCGTTAAAGGCTGTTTTTAACCCATAACAAAAACAGAGGAGTGTTATAAGATTAACGTGTGTTTAACATCTATGTGTTTGTCTGCGCCATCGTAGCTCCTATATGGCTGAACCAATTTATTTTTTATTTTTATTGATAATTTTTTTAATAAAACACCCTTTACCACTTCTGCCCGCGGCTTTGCTCGTTGGATTGGATGACATTGACGGGAATAAAAACTACCCTATGTTTTAATCCAGGTTTTAAACTATCTGTGTGCCAATTGTCATCCATTTTCTATCAGCCGTTTTTGCGCGATTGAGTTACAAACATACAAAATTCCACATTTATAGTATTAGTTGGATTTGGAACATTGTGGGATCTGGCTCCCATTCAAATAAATTATTTTACTAAGAACGATCACTTATTTCATCGACATCTTATACTTATGAGAGAAATCACAAGTTCTAAAGACAGTTATCGAGAGTAGAGACACCTCATGTTTACTTTGACGATAATAAGACATCAAAACGTCAATGTAATTACGGTTGCGTGCGAGTTATTGGAATGTGCCAACAAATTAACGCCGATAAAACAGGAATTCGTTTTGTTAATTAAAGAAAAATGTGCGTAAACTAAACCGGTAATTAAAATGGAATTTGTAAACTACACCGTAACATAGCATTTCTTTATTCCTGCATCGCCTGAAGGGTAAGGCAGAGGTGTAGGTACCTATAGTCATCCCACCTTCCGCCACACTGACCGATCCGGGAATCGAACCCAGGATCAGCCGATCGATTCTGTAAAAATCTCACCGTGAAAAGTTAGGTGAAGTGAGTTTAGAGTGAGCTGTCAATAGTGTCAATCCTTAGCATTAGTTCGAATGACAGGCTCGCCGCGAGCTCGCGCTTCGAATGACCGTGGCCACGCTCACTTCACCTAAGTTTTCAGGGTGAGATGGTTACAGAATCGCACTGCTGATGCTCAGCCGTAGCGCTTACCAAGGACCATTCCAAAACAAATGAAATTCGTACAACGCTTTGCGAGCTGTTGCTAGGTAGGGTAGTCAAATCGGTCATGTCGACAAATGCAACTGACGTGTCTTGGGATGTGCTTCAGGCAAATCTGATCTGCAAACTTTGATACCTTGAAAGGTAACGGATGTTGTTGCAAAACTTGGCAGAAGGATGTGAGTAAATCATTATCTATTGAGTCGATATTGAATAACTTACGAACAGTGAAGACATAACAAATCATTAAAAATTTAGGTAAGAAAAATGGTATTTGGTGAACTGAGAATTAGATATCCAATTCCAGACCATGTTTGCCACATTTCAGACAAAGTAACTAAGCTCAGTTCAAGCGTGCGACCTTTGTTGATGTTACCTTGGCCTAAAAGCGACGGGACAATAAGGTTCCTTGGGAGCTTACTTTACAAGGAGAAAGAGAAGATAATTATAATAGATGAATTATTTATTTTTGTTATTTATTTACAAATTCATCATTGTCATTAATTCAATTCGTAAACTTGAACTTGAAATGTTCAGACTTTCAATTAATTCTGCAACTGTAGTTCATAAAGAGCCATTGTTAATGTTACTATTAGTAATCGCAATCAGAAGGTCAATTCACATATTTATAGACGTTCAAAATCTAGTCGTTCTCTCATCTCAGCGACAATCAATGCCTTCTCAAAAATCTAGGGAAATTATAGGTATTTTTGACAGATTGAGACTGAGATCAGACTGTGAACGTTCTCAAAATTACAAGAATTGCCCCTCTAGAGTCTGATGGATATTTCCTGTATTTTTAAGAACGGTCTCATTCTCATCTCAATCTGTTAAAAAAACGGCTAATTCACCTACATATTTGACATTGATAGAATAGAATAGAATATAATACTCTTTATAGTACACCATACAAATTACAGAACATAAATATATACAATTGAGACACATGCTGAGATGACATTGCGACCTGAATTTAAACTTTTTTAAATGCTTGAAGAATTGGCCTTGGTTTTATGCCAAAGCAGGCAAGAGAGGAAACTGTCAATCTCTTTCAATTATTTAGCACTCTACTACGAACATCACGAGTAAGTAAATAGCTGCTCATTTTAGTCGGAAAATGTGGTTTTCGGCAAAGGTCAGTCAAACAAAACGTTATTGACGTATTTTCTCACAAATTATAGACGTAGTACCTACCTACTGCACTCCTAAGTTCTAATTCGTGTTCGACTGTTCATGTAATCTAGTTTTAGCACAAAAGTTAGTGCTCGTACTAGGGTTTGCTTTTCCAACGAGCACGAAGTTAGTTTTGTAAAGTTTTCTACGTAAATTTCGGTTCGTTTGTTGCTATTCTGCCTTGTGAATGTTGTATTGTAGAAGGTTGCATGCATGTATGTAGGTATGTGTAACGAGACATCTGACTGATTGATCCGACTGATTTAGGAACGCCTAAATCATGTTAATGAGTCTACACTCATTTCGTAGTAAAAACCTACGTCTCTACTACGATACGGTTTTTTTCATTATGTGTGGGAGTGTAGGTGAAAGATACGTTTAATATCAATATTGACTTTTGTACATGAGTAATAATGTATAATCTCGTGTAAAATAACGTATATATAAATAAATAATGGTGTCAATACGATTTCACATTAATAACTTTGTCTAGCAATAACTAAATATAATAATAATATCCCTGGACATTTCACACAGCGCCATCTAGTCCCAAGCTAAGCTACCTAATGCTTGTGTTATGGTAACAAGATGGCTGATAAACTACTTATATACATTTTTTTTGTAAATACTTACATATTATAGATAGAAAAACACCCAGACTCAGAACAAACACATGTAGGACTTACAAATATTTGTTCTGTGCGAGAATCGAACCCGCGACACGCAGCGCAGCAGTCCGATCGCTCAGCCACTGCGCTAACCGTGTTGTCAAATATATTATTAGAATTTAAAATAGACGAATGAATAATACTCAAGAGTAGAATAAAATTATTTGTGAAATTTTTAGGACTTCTTTGTCAGCAATTTGTTAAAGATCATTTAGTTTTTTGTGGTCTTTATTAGCATTTTAAACTGAATCGAAAAATCTTAGTCAAAGTTTCTATAACACCTTCCCAAAAATAAAATCCAACAACACGAAAAAATACAGCAACACTCTCGCTTCAGCCAATCACAATGAGATTACAATCGGCTAGGCTTGAAGGGAAATCTGTTGCTACAAGCTGCAAGACGGATGGCGAATTAAACACCACCCTGTACGAGTGATCGAGTATGAAAAATCGCTTCAGATGGCTATTCGATTGCCACTTATCGATCAACGTATGACGCGATACGATTTAGATTGTGAAATTAGGTGCTACTTGTTATTTCGATTGAGGAAAATAGTTTTTTCGAGTGGAATTTTTGGGGGTAATGTTGCGTAGTTTTAAATGCGTTATACAATACCATAATCAGCCTATAATGTTCCCACTGCTGGGACTCAGGCCTCCTCTCGGCGAGAGGGAGTGGGCTGTAATCCACCACGCGGGCCCGATGCGGGTTGGTAGATGTCACATGTCTTCGAATTTTTGGTTCTGGACATGCCAGTTTCCTCACGATGTTTTCCTTCACCGTTTTGAGAGCAGCGGTGATGAAATAATTTACACAAAGTAAAGCGCCTGTCTGGGTTCGAAACTTCGAACCTACGACCTACAACTCGTAAGTCGCGTACGTTACCACTGGGCCACCACTGCTCCTCATAGCTTATACATAGCTTTCAACATAGCTATTATGTGTTGTATGTAATGTTTTTTTTCTGATTGACATCTTGCAGGTCAACTTAAGAGGTAGTCGGTTGCTTTAACGGGATATCATGTGGATGCCTTTTACGAGTAAATTATGCCTTCAGCCAGTATAAAGAACTTAAAAAAGGTCTTTAGTATTATGTTCTATTCTTACTGTCTTTTTACTTTTGTTTGCGTTCTGCCTTAACCTGTTTACTTTTTAATCTTTTTTAAAGTGTTACGACGGTATCATGATGTAGCAGTAGGTACAGAATACAACGTTGCAAAATTTATTTCTGTTTTGGACAAAGAATTAGGAAAAAGAGAACTGATCACGTGGATTTGAGGGAAAAAACGTTTCTAAAAAGCCATTTTTGAGAACTCTCCAGAAATTTGTAAAAGCATGAAGGTACACATCTTCGACACAAATACATACCTATTTCATTTTATGTTTTAGCCATACATGTCCCTAATGATGCAAAATGAAATATAGTAATTAATATTTATCTCTTGATCCGCCAAGGGACGTACCCCTTTTCTGTTGGTAAACATTTTTCACAAGTATAAAAATATTTCTCCCCTTACGGTAAAACATTTGGCCTCGCGAAAGGGCAAATTAAATCATACACCGAGCGTCTCAATTATTCCAAACGCGCGGTATGTGCCACAGGCAGTTACAAAAAGAATGGTGGTGCTGGTCCTTTGAAAAGCCCATCGGGGGGTGCTCTCAAAGCTGTCAGCCCCAGAAGCACACTTCACTACGATCGTAAACATCAAAATCGGCAAAAACGCGCGCGCGAACATCCACTGGCACTCACGTTGCTCGAGCCGCACAAGCGCAAACAACTGAAGCAGCAATGTATACAATGTACTCCGACTGCGCGGCGAGCTCGTTTTCGGAAGCGGTAGAGGCGCCGCGGCGGCTGGTACGGCGCGCATGCGTGCGAAAGCTCACCCTATTGGTCTAGGATGACGTCATCGGGGTGAACCCGTAGGTCTGAGTGACACTAACAGTCACCCCCAAGCGATCGCAGGGGCACCTCGTGTCCCCAGTGGTGATACAAAAACAATCGTTGAATTAACAATCTGTTAAAGACAGTGATATCGTACAATAAATTGTGTTGTAAGTGTTATTGGTACAAGTGTCAGCTGACGTCTGAACGCTGGTCGGCTGCAGAAGCTGATTCTTCATTAGAAAAGGTAACGTTATCTCATGTTGTTTACAGTTTCAGGCCGTGTCAGTGTTCTCAATGATGCTAGCTCATGCATGAGTTTGTGAGACGTGTTTTATCATATTTTGTGGATATGTGAGAACCGATGAGTGAAAGCAACGTTGTAGAAAAACGTTCAGTTGCCAGATTTTTACGCTGATTAGTTTCTGATGTTTTTCGGACCATAAAACACATGCCGCTGGTTATTTGTTTATCTCACAAAACATTTGTCTACCCTCACAAATAAATGAGCTTGTTCTTAAAGTTTGTAGTGGATAGTAATAAGAACAGACAAGGAAACTGTTTGAGTCAAGATAAAAGATCGTTTCGTACAAAGTTTTCTTCTTAAGTGGATGTTACTGTGTTAGGATGTGCTGTATTGTTATCGTCTTTAGTTTTATGAAAACCACAGTTTTGTCGTAAAACAATATACATAGTTACGATACATTCTACATTACCGTTTGTTGTAGATAAAATATCCTCTATCTAACAGAAGATTGTATGTTGATACACGTTCATAGTTACTGATGACTCATTCAGAATTTATCTTTGTCCTTCTGTTCCTTGATTATCAATGAGCTAAATCTCTTCTCTTCAGATAATATCAGTCGAATAGGCAATGTCAATATGTATTCGGATAGCATTGATAATCTTGTTTCCGTTTGGTTGCGTAGGTCAGAAGGCCTTCATGTGTATCTGATATTCTCTAGTATTATCGAAGTGTTTGTATAGATGATATGAGGAAATGATTATTTTCCAAGTTAGGTACCTGAAATGAGGAAGATTTTAGCTATGTACCTATTTGAATAATTCCAAGTTATCGTATAAGAATTAAAGGTGCGTGTAGAGGCCATTTTATATAGCCTTTTGTTTTAAGTGTAGAATTAAAAGTATTTTGAAGCATTATTTCCTCTAAAACGGAAAATACATGAATTCTTAATTGAGTTTTAACTGGTCAGAAAGAGTTTTATTTTCGTCTAAAACAACAATGTTTATTTTTCATTAAAAACGAGTTCCAAGCCGTTTATTTACTCAAGTTACATACAACAGAGTCGTTGCCAATTTGAATCAACAGTAGGATCACGTTTTAGATATTGAGTAGGCTGTGGTACCAAGTAATCTAATACTTTACATAAATTAATGTCCCCAAGAGCAGATACATCTCCGATCTAACCAACCATTACGGGCTTTCATATCCTATTTGAATATTTAGAAGGAACAAAACGGGTGGTGTAAAGTTTGCGTCGCGATATTGTTTTTTTTTGCCATCGACATGGAGTTTGGTTGCAATGGGGAAGTCATTTAAATAACCCCTGAGTCCGGAGGGATAAAACCCGCCTAAGTTAATTTGTTATGTGGTGCTACAATTCACATTCGGAATTTTATTATTAAAATTCTGAATTTTGACAGCATATTCATTGTAATGTGATATATTTACGCTAAGCACACGGACGTAAACCAAATGTACGCAATGTTTTTTTTTAATTTAGACTAAAAACCGTCTACTGAATTAAACTTTTCTAGACTGTTCGTTTTCAAGTTGTGTAAATCTCTGTGTAATCTTACTGGCATCCATTATAAATTTCATGGCTTTCCAGAAATGCTGGCAGTGATGTTCAAAATCCGGTGTTGCCCCCAATCCTAATGAACTTCTTACACAATCTTTGACAACCTTAATCTGCTAATGAGAATAAACGATAAAATTTTCTTGACCTGATTCGAAGGACCCCGAAGCTACGACTATGACCTATTGCTTTTAGTTCCTCACTATTTGGCACCGTCACCACGTCGCGGTAATTTATATAATTTTGTTTGTTTGTATCAGAATATCTCATCTTGATTTACTGTCCAGGAAAATATCGTTTTAGTTAAAGCTAGTAACGACATTTTACTTTGCGTGTAATATTATGTCTATTTGCAAGTGAAAACTTATGTTTTAATGGTTTGCAAAACAGTGTATTGCTATGTTGTTCCAGTGATCAATTTCTGCTTCATACGTTTCGGTTAACCCGTCGACGTAAGTAAGATGTTTCTCATTGGCACCGTAAAATCGTTCAGTAGTCTCTGAGGCGCATTTAAATCCAAGTAACTTATGTGATGCATATTAGAATAATCTTATTTTAAGAATGAAGAATGGATTATAACGTGGTTGGTCAATCTCGAAACCTAGCATGTTTTTCTTTGACACTTCAACGAATAAACTTACTTCACTCTCAGCAACACGTTTTATATGAAACTGAACTTTGGAGAGACTAAAATATAAACTTATAAATTATCTTGGTATCTCGTTGTCGCGTACGTTTTACGATGCCGAAGATGTTACGGCTCATCTCAGTAATATGTTAGTTGGACGATTTTACAAGTCGCCAGAATTCTCCAAAAGGTAGACTTGCAAAATGGAATCGTCACAAGTTTTCGTTTTATTACAAGAGTTGGTTTTTCGTGAAACTAGATTTCTTTTCTTTTATTGAGACTTGGTTTCTTGTTACGATTGGAGCTCTGGAAGAAATTTTCATTCTTTTTCGTGAAAAGTTTTTAGTAGTTCAGGTTTTTCTTTGGAGTTTGTAAATAATGTTTATAATCTATTTCTAAAACACTAGGCCAGCTCCAGCGCTTATCCTGTATAGCTATTCCAAACTATCCGACAGGCTATCGTATCGAAAATGACACATTTCGATAATCTGATTTGCCTTGCCCAGACAGCGAACAGCTGTTATAATAATAATAATATCCCTGGACATTTCAAACAGCGCCATCTAGTCCCAAGCTAAGCAACCTAATGCTTGTGTTATGGTAACAAGATGGCTGATAAACTAAAGAATAGCGATCGTCTTTGACTTAAACTGACAAAATTTTCGGGTTTTGGAATTGTGAACAACATTTAGAGGGTTCCTACTCGTACGATAACATTGATTAATGCTCGATATGGTACGGAAGCGTATCGAGTGAAATAGCTATACAGCAGTGCGATTCTGTAACCATCTCACCGTGAAAACTTAGGTGAAGTGAGCGTGGAGTGAGCTGTCATTCCAAATAATGCTAGGGATTGACACTACTGACAACTCACATCAAGCTCACTTCACTTGAGTTTTCGCGGTGAGATTCTTACAGAATCGACCGGCTGGTCCAGCTCTCATAAAGGCTGATAAATAAAAAGAAAAATATATTTCCTAATTTAAAATCTAATTTGTACACCTAAATCCAATTCCCCTTGTAAACCTTCGAAAAAAGAAAACAATTCAGCCAAACCCGTGGTAAGCGAAGAATCCACTGAAGAAATAAAGGCAATTACTGAAATGGCGAGCCGCATGTGCGTTGAATGCCAATAATTGGAACTAATCACCGATACGAACTCGGAAAAGCTATTAGATTATGGTGAAAAAAATAGCCATGGACGCTGTCGACGTAAGTAAAATGTTCCTTGTTTATGAGAAGGGTCTCATTAAGAATTTGCATTTGTTTTTACAATGAGGAAGAGCTTGTATGTTTGTTTAGAGAGATATTTCAAGAAATGCAAGAAGTATTTGGTATTTGGTAGTATACATATTATAGCAGTGTTGGCCCAGTCTTAAGGGTCGCCCGGTCAGGCGCTTTACTTTGTGTAAATTATTTCATCACCACTGCTTTCAAAACCGTGAATTCGAAGATATCTGAAATCTACCAACCCGCACTGGGCCCGCGTGGTGTCGGCCTACTCCTTTTCACCGAGAGGAGGCCTGTGTCCCAGCAGTGGGAACAATAGCTTGATTATGAAGGAGCATTTGCTACATGTTGGGAAAGTGAAGAAGCTTTGTGTGGATGAAGATAAAAAAGATACTTAATATGCTAATGAAAAAGGTGAGGTAGGGATTTACGAAGAAATGGATTAGGTGAACCGTTAACTAAGTGCTTATAGAAAATGAGAATATTCTGCACCACGGCACGACCCAATTCTTCACGACTCGCAAAGCTCGCACGACAAAGCTCTGTTGCAAAATCAATTTCCTGATAATATTCAATGGAATTTATCCTCAAATTATGAATAGAGATTACTCGAAATCCCTGTAGCGATTGAGTAAAAGAATTTAATCCGTAGATTAGCTTCTGAAGCGATCGTTCAAACGAGTCCTGAGCGTTCGATAATCGCTCCTAATTTGATTGGCACTCGGGCAGCTGGCAACGACGTGAAAACTCTATTACTCGCCAACTTTGTAGGGTTTTACGGACCATCAAAGGGAATTTAGTATATTGATTGGCCTATATACGATTTAGTTAAATCGTTGTGGTAATCTCGTCTACCTGAGGGGCAATTCTCATAATTTTAAGAGCGTTCACAGTCTGAACTCAGTCTCAATCTGTCAAAAATATCTCTAATTTCCCTACATTTTTGACAAATTTTTGACAGATTTTGAATGATTACGAGAATTGACCTTCTGTTTTCGGTAGTTGCGAACGTAAGACGGATTCTTGTAATTATCTTGCTTCGGAACGTGAAAGACGTGTATTAGGTACCTCTGGGAATCTAAAGGTAAAAATTACGGTTGAGACTTGTATTTACTATTTATGCCAGACTAGCCTATTTTCGTTATTGAAATAATCTAGCGCTTTGGTTTTCGAAGAAAGCGGTGAACGGTCACATGATAACTGTGGTCCAAATTGAAGGCGTTTTTGGCACCCCAATGAAAAATACTGGTAAAAGTTATAGATTTTCATGACGGTCGTTATTAAGAAAGATAGAAAATACGTTTATTTGCGGCAAACATGACGCATAAAAAGAGTACGAACACAAAAAATAAAACAAGTTGGGGCAAAACATGCATCATATCAACGCAAAACGGCCATCGCTCAGTATAATGCTAAGATCTTATAGGAGACTGAGCCCAGCGCTGGTTTTCATCGAAATATCGGAAACACACAGATTGAAACATTTAAAACATTGTTTTAAAGCATTGTAGCGCAAATGTTTCGCCGCATAGTGGAAATATTTAGTCAGTAACGGTCCTGATAAATGTTTTAGCATTCATCATATTAATTATTTCAACCAAAACATTTAAACCTTTAACGGTTCACCGTTAATCGGAAACACTATAATTAATGTTGCCTACGGTCATTGGTACTTATAATTTGTATTCCCTAAATTGAGTCATTTGTCAATATACCGTACTGATTTATTGATTTACCTACTTAAGGTTTATTTTTAACTAAAACGAAGATTGAACAGACAACCGAAGGGCAATTCTCATATTTTTAAGAACGTTCTCAGTCTGAACTCAGTCTCAATCTGTCGAAAATACCTTTAATTTCACTACATTTTTGACAAGTTTTTGACATTGATTGTCGCTGAGATGAGATTGTGACTAGATTTTTAACGTTTTTATTTACGGGAATTGTATAATACAAACTATGTTTTTTAGGTGTATTTGCAGAGTAAGTCATAAGTAGAAAAATTTTATGTTTAGATTACTTTATTTATCTGTAAATATTTTTACAATCAATCAAAGAGACCTTTAAATGTCTTTAGAACTTGCAAACGCCTAAAAATGACTCTTACGTACAAATCAATACAAATAATAAATCGTAGTCTATAACTAAGTCACAAAAATTACTCGCACGACAAAAATAAAGCTACAGAAAACCAGTTTTCCTTTCTCAACAGACTCTTTAGTTTCGGCCAGTATAGTTGAGTTAACTAAATATCTAATTAAGCGTTGGAACATCACTATGCCAACATTGGGAGTGGTTTTTCGTGTTAACTAAAGGGGGAGACAGTAGTGTTTCCTTCCCATTGATTTGGTTAATTGGCTTTTATTAGTATGGTAGTCCATTTAGATTTCTTGGCAGTAATTGTAGAGTGTGAATCGATTAAAGTAACCAATATTTGATGTGATGACTGCGTCAGTGAGCGAAGTTAACGCAGCTGAATTTTGAGCCAAAAAAGTTAGATTTTTTACCATCGATAAGCTAAGAAGACGAAAAGTAACCGATAATTAATGCTATAAAAACAGCTGAGAAATAAACAGTTTCTGATGGAAATTAGGGCCATAATTTTCATGATTTTTCTCGTTACGTTACGGGATTTTCCAGAAATCGCGGAGTATCGATTGCAGATTGACAGTCAGGATTTGAATTGAACATTATAAGCACGAATGTTACTCTAAGAAAGTTTTAATATGAAAAAAATATTAATTTGTTTACTTTAGTGTTATAAATATTCAAATTAGCTTTTAAAATATTCACTGACTACTACAAATATTCTGTATAAATGTTGAATATTCTAAGTAAATTATCATGAAAACCAGTAGTTTAATTTCTCTAGTAATTATGAGATGTAAATTAATATTGATATTCTACTAACTACTACGTGTTCTATTGGCAAGTATTGACTCAATTAATCGATTTTATGTGTTCAAACTATATTTAGGCTTACACACAGTTATATTATATTAAGTGAACAGCTCACTGCGGTAGTTATTTACACGCAAATATAACATCTATGTATATTAATATATAAATGTTATATTCGCGTGTGTGGATGCGTCATACTTTTGGCGTTGTGCTAATAACATTGTTTAATTAGTATTTAGTGGGATAGGTGTATAGCTGTTTAGTCTAGCCCGACTGGCCTTTGCATGCCTAGAATGTGTTTTTGGACGTTCCTGGGTATTGCCTGCACCTACCTCTATCATAATAGTGAGTCATAACACCGATATACTAAATTTCGCAGTATTTATTATAACCCTGTGTCGTCCCACTGTAGGGCAAACGTTCCCGGGCTACTGCGATTGTGAGCCAAGCCTTTAAGAAGGAGTCCAGCTCATCCCGCCATCTCCTTCTGGGCCCGCGGCGCAGTCGTTTCCTGCCACGCATGATAAATTAGCACATCTTCTTTTCCTTTTTGTGTCAATGGTATTTATACTTGTTGTCTTTTTTTTATATGGTTTGAGCCAGTAGGTGGCCACGTTGACTGCGGTATCAGTGGCATTCTTTAGGTCAATAAAAAATCTAAATAACAGGTATCACATTATAATGTACTTTTAGTGGTAAATGATTAATGATTTTATTGTGTAAGTAGGTTTGTACAAACACTTTAACACGTCAATCATATTTTAAAAACTAGATGAGGTCGGCGTTTCCTATCTGACTAGTTTGAGAAGAAAGGCCGAAACCAACTCAGAGGTCACAGTCTCTTTTAAAGTCCAGACATAATCTTGGTCAGATCATTATAAAGACCATGTAGGTCGATGTCTGAGATGGTCTTTTGAGGAAAGAACCACACAGATTGACAGGGCCAGTCCAGGCAGTGACGTTTACATGCATTTGTCAGAAATCGTGCAGCTCAACTCAAAACTTAAGGAGCTCAACGATTACATATAATATATCATTAGGTCCACCCAAATTACAATAGAAGTATTACAGGTTAAATGTATTAAATTTTCGAAGGGTCAAGGAATGGTCTTGATCACAACCCTTTTGCCTTTCAAGAATCTTATCTATAGCAAAATCATATTGTACCCATCATCAACCGTCGATTATCCCATCAAATACAAAGGTAAACTATGTGTACAGAATAAAGTTAATATCGGATGGTCCCTACCCCTATACAAACGATAATTTCCGATTTACATAGGGGACAGGGGACAGCCGTCCCATGAGTGAATGTTACCTGTCACTCCAGGGATTGTGCCAATTGTAAATGTTATGTAATCAGTTTGTACTTATCGATGTAGCATGATGCTTATTAGGGGTAGGTGATAAGAGCACGGGGTATTATGATATAGTACGAGTGTGTGGGAAAAAGATAGAGTTTTATGTGGTGTGTCTTTAAACGTTTCAGTTTTAAACACTATTTATATGTATAAACTCAATTTCCAGGGTTCCGTATCAAACGGGACCATATTACTAAGTATAATAATATAATATAATAATATTTCGTCTATAAATATATATACCTTATATTGTCCCTAAAGTTACCAACGTAACTGCAAACTTCTAATTGTGTATAGGATTAATAAAGCATATACTTATTATGATTTATAGTCATTTATTTATATTAATTACTAGCTGTTGCCCGCGACTTCGTCTGCGATCCAGAATGAAAAGTAGCCTATGTCCTTCTCCAGTCCAGTCTACCTATGTGTCAAATTTCGTCCAAAATCAGTTCAGCTGTTTTAGCGTAAAAGCGTAATTCTTAAATTTTCTAATTTTCTGCGCAACTTTTTTTTCCCGTAAGAACCTTCTACAAAGTATTAGAAAACTTGTAAAAAAAAGATGGATGAAATCGGTAAAGTCGTTCTCAAGTTATGGCGTGACCAAGGGAAATAGGGATTCATTTTTATATATATATGTAGATTAAAACAGTAGGTAATCACTATAAATAGAGGTTATTTCCTTTAATCTTGCTGTTCGCCCGCCCGCACTGGGCCGGCGCGGCGTGGTGGATTACGGCCCACTCCCTCTCACCGAGAGGAGGCCTGTATCCCAGCAGTGGGAACATTATAGGTTGATTACTCAATTACTATTTACACAAACAATATATTCCAATTATAATGTTGTTGACACAGTGAGTGTTCGTTATTAATTAACCAAATTAACAAGACTTTTGTTTTGTTAGTAAGAGGGATAAGCTCCCAAAATAAATTAGTGATAAAACTTTCCTTTTCATTCAAATCAAATCAAGTTAATTCCTCTTCAAAAGTATTGACGTTCTGAACGAAAATCTCGAGGCGGCACTTAATGAACTCCTAACTCAAAAGTTTTCCCAAACAGAACTTAAACGCAAACGTTTACGTTAAAAAGAATGGTAGGGGTGTTATAAAATAAATCATTTTTAACTTAATGAAAAGAGAGAATATATCAATCTTTTGTCTCAAGACTGACGTTAGGGCGGGAAAATTAAGACTAAGAAAAATGGCCGCCCATTATGTAAATTATTATTTGTTTATAAGTAAAATGGTGCATTTATTTAATGAGTTTAGGTAGGAAATGCGTTCACTTTGTGGAATTAAAAGAAAGGTAATAACTCTCATTAAGTTGTTTGTCATTTGTTTGGCTTTACACTTGGGGCTAGATTATTTGTAAATTGTCGCGGCCCTACATGTTATGTTTTTGTACAGTATTTTATAAGCTTAGAATTTTTCATTCAAATACATAGATGACGTAACTTTTAATGAACTACAGTTGTTGCAACTTTTGTTAGGTTTTAGTTTAGTATTTTACTTTATTGCTCAGAATGCTATTTATTTACTCTTCATCATCGTCACTCTCCTGCCTTTATTTCAAATTATTTGGGGGTACAACATTTATCTTTTTCTTCCATACCTCTCTATTAGTTGTCATCTAGCCATATTATCTATTATTTATTAATTATATAAGTTTTACATATATTTGGCGATGGCAATCATCAAAGATATTTTAGATTTTAAAGCCGCATTTCATTTTACCATAGGATTTTACGTCCTCTCCATCTCACGATGTACAGGCGCCAGCAGGTCAAGCTACCCGAAACTGTCAAATTTTCCCAATCAACCTTGAACTTTAATGCTTTAATGATAAAGTTTAAAATCTATTAAAGATATTTGATATATTGTAGTAGCTTGATGTGCTGGCGTCTGTACCAGGCGATCTGAAGCCATAGTAATCTCTTTTCCAAAACGAAGCCGACAATAACCCGATACTCTCATATTCACTCATCTGATTATTCATAAACATAAACAAGGTACCTCATCGATCTTCTAAATTATTACTAAACATCCTCAATTTGGTGAGCGAAACGGTTTCGCTCGGAGCGATAGGCGATTGAAAAATTGTAGCGTTGGAAGCTTACGTAATTTGCTAGTGACTGTGAGGCTTGATACGGGGGGAGTCCCGCCCCGGGGTACTCCGGGATCCTCCGGGGTTGTAGGGTGGAGTAATGCGGGATTGACACTCATGGCTGATGTTAGTGGAAATTATTTTCGATTATCGTTCGTAGGCGGTGACGTATAGTTTGGGATTAAGCGACGTTACAACATTGTTTCTAAGTAATAAAGAATTAAGATAAGGATACTATATAGCGTAGGCGAAGCTGCTGAGACAATTATAGCATTGTGATGTTGTATTTATCAAGTTCAGTGGAAATATACTCGTAGACCCGATATTGTGGAATATTTAGTTTTAAATAATTAGAGATATATAGCTACTCTGAGAGTTAGGGCTTTTTGTATATACAACATATAGTAAAACAGTTTAAGAGGGTGCCATTTAAAAGGGGCGACTAGAATCAAATCTATTTTCTTGTAATTTTAGACGTTCAAAAGTGCCTTATAAATGCCTATTTGAAATGAACAATTTGACTTTGTCTTCGTCACGAAGACGTCATGTAGTCTTACTGCCTTTGTTCTTTTTTTGCCTATAATTATGTTTAATAGTTTACAGACTTTTACATCAAGCAATGGACAACATTGTCAACTTTTTATATGCTTGAGTACAAGGCTTTTGACTACGTTGTATGTGTATATTTTATGTCCTTTTTTTGTAATGTGAGTTTTGTTTGTGCCGAATAAACAATTTTTCTTTCTTCTTTTTCTTACTTATATAAAAACAATTAAGTACACAGTACAAAATTTCTTGCCCAGCAATTGTGTAGAAATTAAAGCCGTAGTATAAATTCATATAATTCAAGTCGATATTGGGGGTAATATGTAAGTTAGGAAGTGCAGAAGACATGTTAGTACTGCTATCCGTCTTTCTGAGTTCACTACAGCTTGCAAGACGGTAACAGGTGTTACAGAACTGTATTCATGAAACTGAATTAGTCGGTAGAGTAGAAACAAACATGAACTTAAGAGGTATTCTATGAGGACAATGGATGTCACTGTCTTAGAGGAATATTAACAACTAGTTGTACAATGTTAAGAGACAGGTGTAATTCTGAAAGCTCAAGATTAAGATTAAATTATATAAGGGTGTAGGCTAACAAAAATAGTAAAATGCAGTTTTGTACTTTATTATTATCATTCACCCAAAAGACAGTGATAAATGATTTTATTTTGACTTCACTTTTTCACTTTTACACGTAAATCATATTTTAAAATTAGATGACGTCGGCGTTTTCTATCTGACTACTCTGAGAATAAAGGGCGAAACAAACTCAGAGGTCACAGTATCCAAATAAAGTCCAGAATAATCTTGGTCAGATCATGTCAAGACCTTGTGACCATGATTGGTGTCTGAAATGGTATTATGAGGAAAGTCCACGTAGATTGAGTGGACTTGTCCAGTTAGTGCACGTATTTGTCAAAAATCGTGCAGCTCAACTCAGAACTTGAGGAGCTCAACGATTCGACGAACAATACCAAAGAAAGGACATTTGGGTAGGCATAAATTACTCAAACTGGCGCTGTAATTCTGAAAGCTCAAGTTTAAGTTTAAATGATATAAGGGTGGAGGCTGACAATAATAATAAAATGCAGTTTTGTCATTATCATTCACCCAAAAGACAGTGACTTCGTAAAGGCCATATATATAAGAAGGGCCTATGACGTAGGACTTAGGCCTTTAAGCACCGCCAAAACGACCGGCACTGTGCTTATACATGATGATTAACTTTAATAGTGATCATAGATTACTATTATATACTGTAGTGAGTATGCAGTTTTGTTATAAGTAGTGAATGTGAGTACCAATACAAACCATTTCTGGTTTAATGGTACAAAACAAACATGAACCTGTGTTAAGACTATGTTTATATATAAATAAATAACTAACCATTGCAGTGATAGTAAAAACAGAAACAGAAATGGCTTAACATATGCTGGACATAGACAACACCAAGGTAAAGGTTTACATCACGAGTGCTAATGCACTAACTGATTGATGAAACAGAAGTTGAAGTTTATTGAAGTTTCACTTTACTCACTAAGCTAATTTTCAATTTGAGATCCTCTAAAACCACTTCATAAACTCTTGCCGTGTCAAAATAATGACTTCAAACGTACTCAGGCACTCTGATTTATCGCGTTTGGTACTAATATAGGGGAATAGAATCCGATTAACTGTGCACTGTGGGGCCGAGTCGCACTGCACGGTGTCCAGCGATACCGTGACGGTTTTGCTTTTATTGTACGTGAACCCCAAAAATGATAGGTGCAGAAGGCTGGCTCCATAAAACGAGCAAGAATAGACACGGACACGTATAGTCTGTGCCAAAATAACCTTTTTTTTTGTGTGTGAAATCATCAGATGACTTCTCCTGCTCTGGGCGGAGCGGGACGGCGTGTCAGACTTTTACCGTGTTTCTTCAGTCGCCTGTGCCAGGGGCCACGGTATCTTTTTGGGGTTATAAAATCGAATTGTCAAATGAAAAACATCTCTAAGATGATTCAGCATTAGAATTTGTAAGTGACACAACAAATTGGCGTACACGGGCACGATTTCTGATCCATTTGTTCATATTGTCTTGAGATACTTTGCAAAGAACCATATGATAGATGTGTACGTACGGCGGGCGTGGTGACGATGTCGACCTAAGTTGCCAGACGTGACTGCAAGAAAACGCACGCCCTCATGTCTCTTAATTGCGTGCATTTCTGTTCGTTGTATGGAGCCGACCTTCTGTACCTATTTATTCTTTGGTGATACCATGACGGATTTGCTTTTATTGTACAGCACCACCCTTTTCACCTGCACAGAGGACGCCTGTTTGGAGAGGAGGCCTAAAAATATCTGCCACTTTGCATAATTAAGTTTCGGGAATTATTTCCAGGTCTGTGGATTTGCTGGTGAATGTTTTAGCAAGGTCTAATTTGTGTTGGGATGTTTGTCTTGGGCTTGTGGAATATTATAGCTAGAAACATCAAAGAATACTTGGCTAAGTTTTTCAAAACGAAATTTCTGCGGTAGGTAATGATTGGTAGAAATTGTCACGTAAGGAAAAGCGTTGTGTCTACATGCGACTTTATAACTCACTCTGCTTATTATTGTATACGAGTGTGTGTGTGCGAATCACGTAAAGAACTTCATTTCTAATGGCAGTCTCCCTTTTTTTGTCAGTGTGTCGCAATTATTATTTGGTTTTTGCCGTTACAATAAAACACTGGGACTGCTTGTTTTTGTCATTAAGTTTAAAAGTCGCTTATAAGACGTTTACGAGATTTCGTACTTGTTGTACTGTAACTTAAACTATGTGAGTCATACTTACTTTTTAGTACCTACTTTTACAAGTCTGAATGTTTACTAAGAAACTTTATGTATCCTTGAAAAGTTATCTCAAAAAGAGAAAATAACCACACACATTACTTGTATATCCCTAACTTACTATAAGACACTCACTCTCCCCAGAGGAGGTCGCACACTCGCAGGGAAAACACACATTTTATATATTTATGCATTAACACAACTCAAAGAGGATAGCCAGAGAAACGTTTTGGGAGTTCGGACGGCAACCTCTCAGACATTCTAATGAGGAGGTCGCATTTGTGCTAAGAACTGTAGACAATGTATATTTATGGAGTGAAGAGTACCCACTGTTTCTTGTGTATTGTCTTTTTTTGTCAAGTCTCGAGTCTCGTAGTCATTTGATTAAAAGATTTGTATTAGGACTGTTAGCTAAATGAGGTGGGTGATTTATAAACATCAAGCTTTTTAGGTTATTTAAATAGAAACAAAAAGCCTTAGTTACAATATACAATCTAACACTAAAGTATGTATATAATGTACAAGTATATAATCAAAAATAAAAGAAGAAGGAAAGAGCTTATTGGGCAACAAAAAATTCGTCCGCATCGCTGTCAATGGCATAACTGCCCAAAAATCTGGCATCTCATTAAAATGGACATAAATATCTAGCTAGTCACTTCACTTTCATGTCGGTGGTTAGCCTGTCCAATAAACACAAAACAAATCTACAAGCTCTGCCAGTGTCCACCACAGCCGAGTAAATATTCCAAACATATTACGCATTAAGTAAAACTAAACTCAGATATTTCACTCTCAAAGCAAAATTATTTTACATTCCCGACTTATCCGAGATCCGAGCTTGTGTTGCGGACCCCATGTCGGTCCTCTAGTTTAAACAGTACACGTATCCGCATGCAATATTAATAGGAATGCAGTCGCACCCCTACGGCAGGGAACTGGGGATCCGACGCGCTAAATACATCACTAGTATTAGCGGGAAATCTATTCAGTTCAGTTCCTGAGATTAATTAAATTTATTGATTGACACTTAGAGAGATTATACAGTATATATCAGAAGGGTGTACTCAAATTTAAGAACGGTTAATTAAACGGTAATTTAAGACGGTTGAATTTTTTTTTGTGACTACGTTGTTGGTCACATGAAGAAAGTTGTTCAGTTGGATGGGCCTTTCTGATAAATGGACCGTACGGGTACCTATATAGGTACCTAAAAGTAAATAAATCATTAATTTTGACAGGGCTTGTTGTGTAACAGTTTTGATTAAATTATCGAGTGTAGGTTGATTCGGGACTTAAATTACGTTTCGTGAATTCAGTTTGAAGGTTCTTGTCAATTTCGGTAAAGCGTTCAAGGGATTCTTTCTACCTACGTCCTACCAACAAAATTGGTTTATCTGCATAGTGCTTCCACCAATGTGTCACAGCTGTGTTCCAACATTTTACGCACGTTTCTAAAAGCTTTCGACACTCACCTAGTTGCCTGAAATTGGTCCAGTAATCTAGTCGCGTTGATGAAACATCCTGTGCTAGCACCTACACGACCGCCATCATAAACATGTACCCATGTATTTACGTAGTCACAGCCTGCAAAAATCAAACCTCTCCACTTTGTGACACTCGCATCTCATCATGCGAAAATGTAGTCTTTTTGACAGACTGTGAAATCTGTAATGGAACCTAATCTTCTAATCAACTCCTGCTTGCCTGAGTGCCCCTTGACAAGCCACTCACCATTATGTAGGATAGTGATTGTAGGATCACTACAAGACTCATTAGAGTCATTAGCATCTGTTAGCTAAATGAATACTTCAAAGCACAATTCGCGAGTGCTGCCACATCTACACGATGTCATCTCATCATTATTCAGTATGAAACGGTCCTTGTCCGCATTTTCCGTCGGATCCTCCATCCAGCCACCGTACATTGTTTGTTTGGAGTGTCGTTGCACTGTACATCATACATAGCATTTTATGTACAATAGGTAGTCGGTTTAAGTGGATTACACTCGGCATTGGACAATGCTTTAGTTTTTATGACCGTTTAAGCTGTGAAACGGGTGAGGGATGGATGGGTCGTTAGTACTTTTCTGTTATGGCCTGAGGGTGCAATTTACGACTATTGTTTGCTTTGAATGTGTTAGATCAGGATTGGATTTGAAAATTTTGAGTTTTTTCACGGGCTTTTATCGCCTTGTCGTTTTGCTGACGTGTCTCTTCAATTCAAATGGCAATAGTCTTCGTAAAAAATAAGATACAGTTTTTCTTTTACGGTATTTTCGTACTTATGAACCTTGTCATCCAAGAAATCGTAACCCATTATTCTTTCACCGCTCTGCAAATTAATCTTGGAATCCGAAATGGAATCCGTAGATTAATATCGGCTGCACCAGCAGAGGCTTACTTCTGTAATCTACCCGCTGATTTCGTTCGCTCCTAGCTGAGTCATCATGCAATAGTGTTGATTATAGCCGTATTTAATACTGTAGGTGCTTTTCGGTTGCAATCAGGGCCAGTTAATCTATGAACGTTGGTGAGATTTGGTGCTTTAAGCACTGGATGGCTGTTGGATTAGTTGATCATGTCTGATGTTATTTGAATAGGCAATTCTTTTTACTACTTGGCATTGCGGAATTTTAATGCAGGTCTTAGTCACGAAATAATTTGGTCCATTAATTTAATTTATTTATTTTAAGTATGTGTTGCTGCAGGGCAAATGCTTCCCTTTTTCCTTTTCACTCCTCCCGTCTTGAGTTAAGGTTATGCTCATAATATAATGCTAATGTTTTGCTAATAATTGCTCGGTTTTAATTGTTTTTTAACAACTAATTTTACATGACAATAATTCCTCATTAATTCAAAAATGTATATAAAAAGATTCGAATGAGACTTTTCTGCGCATTCATCGCCTTTTCTGCCAAAACATGAACCTAGTTACAAATCCTACTCAAAAAAACTGTTTACATAAATCGAAATTTCCATTTTCATCTTATTCCATGCTCATTCCTCACTCCTTTCAGTAACATCGTGTTATGAAAATTCATTCTGTTCCTTGGCAGGGCGCCTGTAGCTTGTGTAATACTCGTACAAATCTGGCGGCGGGACACGTGTCAATATATTTTATTCATGCATACATGGACACTGCAGATTGCGTTTTGTGCAACGTTGTTGTGTGTGTTAGGGTGTTTGTGTGTGTGAAATGTGATTGAAGTGGGTGGGTTAATATTTTGATTATAATGTATTGTTTTGGATTTTGTAAGTGATTACAGACGGGGTTTTCTGAAGGTTATTGTACAGGTTATTAAAAAGTGTTGAACAGGAGATAAGTAATAAATGTGTAGGCACAGGGACACTTAAGAAATTTTAAAGGTTGCTGACGAGGAAATTTGTATATTTAAGTGTCAGACAAAACTCATACCATGGTCACACACGTATTTCTTGCCGTGATAAACTACGGTGTATTCGCGGTCTGTAGGCATAGTCGTCAGTGTTGCATGGATCACCATGGAAGCTTGTTCACAGACACGCTTTTTCTACGGCGCAGTTTATAAGCCGTACCGTAAAGAAACCGTGCCATGTAATAAGTGTCTAACTCAATAGAACACGCGAAGGCATAAATAGCTGAAAAATTCGGAAGATGAGGAAAAATGGTTACAGCGTTAGTACGTATTTCAAGTATAGTCACGAGCAAAAGTATGTATACACTCGGCTTTATTCAAAAGCGATTTACTCCTTTATTTTTTTTATGAAATTTTATGTTGTTACGAACATAGCATTTCCAAACCCATAGGTTTATGTAATGTGTCGTACATATTTCAACGTTGCATTCGTTATTTCACGAAAAAATCACAATTGAAAGTTGCCGAGTGTTGATATATTGGTGCTCGTGACTGTACTTCAAACAAACCGTTTCTGTTCATAAGAAAAGTTGTCCATTCCATGAGTTACAAAATATGATGAAGATGCTTTTGGCCCATCGACACATCTGGTGCCTAAGTAAACGTTAATGCCAGCCATTTAGTTTTACTGCCTACTCAGAGGTAGTCCTAGTTCTCGTCTATGACTATGCCTAGAGAGGTTCATGTCCCTTCGTATAATTAAGGAACAGCCTAACGATATTCAGACAGTGTGCACACTAGAAACTAAAGAGTTTTGTCTATATAAGACACAGGTATCCTCTCTATGACAGGGAGTGGGTCATAATCCACCACGCGGACCCAGTGTGGGTTGGTGGATGTCGCATATCTTTGAATTTTTCGGTCTAGGACATGCCGTGGCAACTTTGAATATGATGCCGAAATCTTTAAACGTTAAATGGCGCGTGCTTGGCTTAGACTGTTCCCGTCTCGGTCTTGCACTTGTGATTTTACAGTTACAGGAATAAGGCTAAGTAAAGTTTATAGATTTTTGCGTCAGACTGTTTTGTAGCGAGCGAAGTCGCCATCATAGTTTTCTTAGAGCGATACCTAGTCTGTTTAAAGACAGTCTTTACTCAGTCTGCACCCACCCCTAAACTCCTGTTTTATGACGTCACATAAACAAGTGAATGGTAGAACAATGTTAAGGGTACAGTACTAATTTACTTGGTTTAAAGCTACTGAAATAGCTCAAAATGAAAGTGTACTTCTAGTTTTAAAAGTACTTAATTCTCTTGGGAAATGTTCCGTGGCTGTGGTAGCTCTTTTTGGGTTAACTAGGACAATAGTAGTTTGTTAAATGCAATTTTCAGGCTGGAAATTGTAGCTTAATTTATTTTTAGGTCAGAGATCAATGTCTGACTTACGTGGTATGGTTGGAAGAAAGAATTACGGAGTGTTTTACATGTTATATTGTTTGGGTAGGAAGCTGTCTTAAGCTTTTGTTTCCTAGGAAAGCGGTTCCGTCATAATGGTAGTCGTGAAAATCTGTCATTTTGATCAGTATTTGACATTAAGCTGTCAAAAAACGCTCAGTACTTGGACAAATGTTGTTGTGTGACCATTCACCGCTTTCTTATACCCTGTCCATTAGGTAAACCGTTTTTTAGCAGATGGAACTAGTGATTGCAGCAACACATATTACATTGATTGATACACGTACGGTATTATAATGTATGTAAGAAGCCATAGTATATTTATTTTATTACGCATTTTAAAATTAACTTTTACGTTATCTGGAATATGTACGTTCTAAGACAGCTGTCAAAAAACGGTTAGCATAATGGACAATGTATAATAAATAGGCTTTGATCAATAATAGTACTAGATTAAGGATCAGGAACTAAAATCAGTCGCTCAAGTGGCCACGTTTGCACACACGTAAACATCTACATTTCTTAGAAAAAAGTTTAATAATATTAACAACTTCAGTACTGTTTATTATAAACCTTAATGCTTAAACATAAAGTTTAATTACCATTGCAAAATATATTTAAAATGTCGCTTGAAAATAAAATAATTCTATTTTTAAATTTTCAGTCATTTATTCTAAAATGAAACTTACATTCTAAGTAATAAGGTTAAAAATATATTTATTTTTCGGGCCGTTTTTGAAGCGCTTATCGGAAATCTAGTACTATAATTGATCAAAGGGTATAGGAGACCAAAGCTCCAGTAGAGAACATTATAGTAATCAACACATAGGGTAAAAAATGGATTTATTTTGGTGTTTGACTTCGGGTCAGCTTAGTCGCAATCACCGATAAGATTACAAATAGGTTGGTCAATAGCAGAAAAACAAATGAACATCAGTATGTTCATTTGTTTTTCCTTGTTGCCTTTCGCCATTATTTCGTTGCTCGAGCTGCTTTTAATAACAAGAAGAGAAATAAAGGGTACCCTAATTAGTTTTAGTGATTTTTCCATTGCCAGATAACTTTTATTCGAGGAATAATTTTACGTCTGACAGATTTTGTATGGAAGAACTGTCAAAAATTCAAAATTACTCCTCGGAAAAAAATAATCTAGCGTTGGAAAAATCAGCCCTAACTTATATAACTATAAGGGCTGACTTTACCTACGTTTAATTAGGTAAGTACAAAAACATTTTATGATGCGACAAAATAACTCCAGCAAATAAAATGATTAGATATATCTATCGATTTTAAGTCCAATGAAAACCAATTATTGGACTAAGGAATGGATTTCAAATATTGTAAGTAATTTAAGTATTTAGTAACTATGTTACGAGAGCGAGTATTTTCTTAAGAGTGGTGGCCCAGTGGTGATTTCCCGACTTCTTCTTCGTGGGTTCGAACCCAGCCTAGCGCTTTACTTTATGTAAATAATTTCATCACCACTGGTCTCAAAACGGTGAAGGAAAACATCATGCGGAAACCGGCGTGTCCAAGAACAAAAAAATCGAAAACATGTGATATCTACCACCCCGCACTGCAGGGCGCGCGTAGTAGATTACAGCGCACTCCCTCTAGAGGAGAGGAGGTCTGGGAACATTAGAAGGCTGATTATACTAAGTATTTATTCACGGCACGGACGGCACAGTTGGCGCAGTGGTTAAGCAATTGACTGCTGCGCTGCGTGTCGCGGGTTCGATTCCCGCACGGAACAAATATTTGTATGACCTACATGTATTTGTTCCGAGTCTGGGTGTTTTTCTATCTATAATATGTATGTATTTACAACAAAAAAAAATGTATATAAGTAGTTTATCAGCCATCTTGTTACCATAACACAAACATTAGGTTGCTTAGCTTGGGACTAGATGGCGCTGTGTGAAATGTCCAGGGATATTATTTTATTTATTTATTTATTATTCATGCCTACAAAACCAATATTCCATATATTTGTTTAAATTAAGTGTTAATAATCATTAGGTAGACGATAAGGATAGTATACGGTTAAAATTTGCGTGTTTCTTTCTAAAATACACGATGATCCGTTATAGCCATTCTGCATACCTGCCTAATGTATTTTGAATGCAATAAATTAGTAAACTGTTTAGATCGAATCTTGATGCATCGAAGTATTTTTAAAATGATTGCGATTTTAACTAATGAATTTATTTTACAATTTGACTTTATATATTTCAGTTATTTATAATGGTATTATTGTGGCATGTATTTTAATCTTTGGTTACTAACATAATTTTTAAGTATACTAACATAACTATGGATCACTGTGTCTGACTTAAATAAATAATAATAATAAGCATGTCGTTTCACGTAACATAGTACCTACGAACGATTCACGTGGCGTCTACGCGTGACAAACATGGTTATTATTATTACGCAGTAGACAGTAACTACACGAGTAGTAGACTACTACGCAGTTCGTAGCCAGTAAACTACGCAGGGCGGGGCCGGTAACTACGCGGCTTTAACTGGCTTTCTTGAGGAATAGGCCGATTTTACAAGACATTATGAAAATAAATTGATTTTCATTAGGTAGGTATTAGAAACTGCAAAAATTCCGAAAATAAAATGATGAACTCCAGAAGTCTGATACAGTATGATTTTCAGACCACTGCTAGGGAAAGTATTAGCATAGCATACCTATAATGTTCCCACTGCTGGGACACTGGCCTTCTGTGAGAGGGAGTGGGCCTCCACTACGCGGGCCCGGTGCGGGTTGCTACATATAAAAAGTCTTGGAATTTTTGGTTCTAGGACATGCCGGTTTCTTTACGATATTTTCCTTCACCGTTATGAGAGCAGTGGTGATGGAATAATTTACACGAAGCAAAGTGCCTGCTTGGGTTCGAACCAACGACCTGTAACACGTAAATCGCGGCCGTTACCACGGAGCCACTACTGCTCTAGCACGAAAAGTATTAATAGCAGGAAAATTTAAAACCAATTATCATTAGGTACCATCATCATCATCATCTGCCTAGCCTTTTCCCAACTATGTTGGGGTCAGCTTCCAGTCTAACCGGATGCGGCTGAATACCAGTATTTTACATGGAGCGACTGCCTATCTGACCTCCACAACCCAGTTACTGGGTAATACGATACCCCTTGGTAAGACTGGTTGTCAGACTTTCGAGCTTCTGACTACTCGTAACGACTGTCAAAGTTTACTCAATGGTACCTAATTATCATTAGGTACCATTGAGTAAAATAATAAGAACTGTATAAATAACAGCCAAACCACGTCCAAGTTAGCAAGTATTTAACTGCCAAACCAGAGTCTGAGACCCTCCCTTTGTCGGAATGATAACACCAACATTACTCAAGAGTTTGAAATTCAAACCGTCCTCTAACTTCCAAAATGCCATTTGCTTGATAAATGACTGTATAACGTAGCTAGACCGTAATGGTGACTACTTATGCAAATTGTGCCGATAGACTAATAATATATTGGACACCTTCGACTTCCTCTAATCAATAAATATCGACAGGCTGACAGACAGACAGAAACCGCTTTTGGGGGTCAGTAGTGAAGTAAGGAACTCTTCTAGATTCAGTCTATCCATATGTTGCAAAACTATAAGTATCTTCCGTCTGTTCATAAGAGTATAATAATAATAATATTTATTTCAAAAAGCCAAATACAATTGGTCCATCTCAATCCAACATAAAACAATGAATTTCACCGCTATGCATTATTTGAGACAGAGTGAACGTCTGTGTCTGTGCTAGTATACACTGTGTTACAGACACAGGCGCTCTCCTCTTACAGTTCATTGACAATTTAAAATGTAAAACTTATTTAAACATTAGTACTTAACCCTTATTAAAATTTATGCAAGCAAGGAATGGGTGTGTGTGGTGTGGTGTGGGTGTGGGTGGCTATGTCTGTGTGTTGCAAAACTATAGGGCCCTCATTTATCAATGATCACCAAACACATCTTCATAGAGTTTTCCCGACTATGTTGGGGTCGGCACGTTAGGCTGTTGGTCCTGTCCTGCGCCTTATGTCTCTCCGGTCGTGTCGGATTGCGTAGCGGAGACCGAGGGAAGAGACAATGCATCTCTCTGCGCACAAACTTGTGTACTATAATATCATCAATAATATCTCCCGCGCCGATGTCTCTGTTGAGATTGGCCGCCATGACCGAAGTTCGGCCTGGAGGACTATTTTTTGGGGTCGGCTTCCAGCCGGTCGATTCTGTAAAAATCTCACCGTGAAAACTTAAGTGAAGTGAGCTTGATGTGAGTTGTCAGTAGTCATTCAATTCAATCCCTAGCATTATCTAGAATGACAGCTCACTCCACGCTCACTTCACCTAAGTTTTCACGGTGAGATGGTTACAGAATCGCACTGCTGTCTGTAATTGTCAGTATTTTACATGGAGCGAAACACAGTAGGAATAAAAATGCAATTAAAATAAAATAATAAATCAATATTTTGAAAAGTTGCCTTAGCTCTAATTGCGAGTGGTTTTAAAGTTTTGTGGATCAAGCGCCAAGTGACCAAACACAGGCAAATACATTTATTTTTTTTCCTTCTTATCAGTATTCTACGGAATCCTTTTTATGCGTTGAGTTTTGAGAATTTCTTCTTGTGAAAAAATCTTGTTCTATAGATAAAAGCCTTGTAATAAACCAATTTACATACAAAAGCTTTCAATCTTCTTTTCATAAATACGAAACAGTAAAAAAAATTGTAAGCCATGTATTTTCCAAAGTCAATTTGATTAAACAGACTTGTATAAACAAAGATTTAAATAATTTACAGTTTTTTCTGTTGAGGAAACTAACAAATGGATTGTGGTTGCTAACACTGTCATTAGCAGATAATTAAATTAATCGAATAAAAAATATGAAAGAGAATTTGAAGAAAACTAGGAATTTTGTGTACCTATACGGTTACAAGATGTGAATAAACTGTCAAAAATTTGCTATAAAAGTAAATCACTATTTTTAAATGCTTTCTATGTAAGAATGCAAATAAAGATATGAATAAAGGTGAACCTATTGCATACGATAAAAAAGTATTATATTAAAAACTATTAGTGGCTAAAGAAGATTCGACGCAGTATGTGCACGAAGCATAACACTAGAAATTTTACTACTTATCACAAGATACGAGAAACTTTACTACCACACTCACCGGTAATTAATAAATGAACTGTATCAAACCGCTCGATCCCAGCAACCATAACCAAAACTTTGGCAAAGGGAAACGCATCATAAATATGAAAAAGTTGAAGAGACAGCATTAACGAAGTTACTTACAGTTTTCATGCAACAAGCTCGACTAACGAGCATGTTATAAATGTACAGTCACGAAGCGAAAAGTTTAAGCAATTTTCATACACATTTTTTTGCGAATGTCATTTTCATTTCTAAAAAAAAAAAAGACATCAAATAAATACTGATCTGAACGTGCTAAACCTTATTGTTTCGCGACTGTACCTACTATTTTAACCTCCTAGTATGCAATATAGTTGTGACAACTTGTATCCGAGGACGTGACGTCATTTGTAACGTTAACGTCCACAAGATAAGAGTTCGGAGGTTAGCTTGGTTAATGATGTAGATGGAGGCTCTGGAAAGAGATTTGTACGTTTTCAGGGAACTTTTTTTGAATATAATTATGCTTGTTTAGTGGAACCTTTTCCGCAGAATGCTTACTACAGTTAATATATTAGGTATCATGAAACGGAAACCAATAGTCTAAGTCTGACTTAAAGTACATAGTAATCTAATGTCTGCGTATTGTAGGCAAGATTGCCACATAAGTATATATCTAATGATATGGGAAGAAAACGAATGATTAATCGGAATGATTATTCAGATGCAATAATGGTGAGATATTTTGTGTATTGTGTCTTAGCTACATTTCTATAAACACTACATTAGTATGCCCAACAGCTCATAGACAGAACAGAACACATAGCAGAAATAAAGCGCCTGTTGAAAAAATGTGGGCCGTTACAAGACATGCGCTTTATTGCCGCACATAAGTGTGCAGGCGCTGTTGGACGAGTGTTTTACGTTCTTTGTAAGCAAGACTGTGTAATAAAACAATGATTGTTTTACTAACGTCTTGCTTGTGTTGTCCTTTGTATTATTATTTTGAGTTAAGCTGTCTTTATTTCGTCGGCTACAGCGATTCAAACATTTTTGCTAATGTAAGCGATTACGAAACAACGAAGATGCGAAATTAGGTATTTTAAAACTTCAAGGCAGCTTGTATCTAATACTAAATTCCATTCAAATAATAAAGACTGTAAAACGATACACTAACAAGCTCAACAACCACTTATCCAGATAGTCTTGGCAACACGTCCAAACGTAATTTGTAACAACGTTAGGCGCCGGCGGACGAGATAAGGGTCCGTTTGCGGTGAAACTTTAATATTGCCACATTCACTCCTTAAGAAACCAGTGAGGTTAAGTTGGGACGTGTATAAAGCCTTTCATTACAAAATCTTGTAAGTCTGTTTATATACTCAAGAAGGCAGACTTAGGCCTAAATATAACCTCTTATATACGTACTTTCCATGCATATGGAGAGAGTTTTAGGGCTTAGGACGTTCGAGGATTGGGATTTCTAAGTATCATTTGGAGTAAGTTAGGCCAAATTAAACCATTTCAGTTTAGGACTGTACCTGCTTGGGTAATAATCAGTTGGTTCCACCTGAAGCTAGCCTAGCAAGATTGCCTAAATGAAAAAGTTCTAGTATTAAGGAGGATTAAAACTACTAAGTTTAGGCAGTATAATTTTAAGGCGACTGTCGGCAATACAAACATGTTTATAACTTTGTTTTGTGTTTGTAAGTTTTGAAACTTAAACATTCTGGTAAGAACAGCCCCGTGAGACTTGGAGCGAAGGTTCCAAAGAAAACAAAGTTGAAGCAGTAAAACATTGCTTACCTATTGAGAATATAATACGTACAGAAGCACGTATAATGTTGCAAAATCTACATGACACGTCTGTTTACAAAAACGCCTGTCAAAAAACGTGAAGCAAATCAACAAAAACTCGTTAATTTATTCGCGGCTACAAGGGGCTACGGGGCTACATTAAAATTTGAGCCTTGTCAGGTGCTAAGTCCATAATTTCCCCCGGGAACAATCCCGGATCGCGTTTTAAGGGTTTCTATGAATGGCAGTTCTAATTTCCACTGACGGTCGTCTTCCCGTTTGTTTAAAGCTATTGTTTTAGATTGTTTTGACCGTGAAATCTTAGAAATGCAATGAGTTGTGGCTTTGTTGTTGAGTGTTTGCCTTTTTCCCTAAGAATTTATTGTTTAATTTAGGAATGGTTTGTTTGCGATACTAGGTAATGATTTAAACATTCTGCACCGATATTGCAGAGACTTAAATTGTTATACTATGGTATTATTTCAAAAAGCGCTCTCCTGAATTTCTGTCATCATATTTATTTTTACCTTTACGACATGTTGTGACCTAAAATTCTTTCCTCTGTTCCAGGTAAAATATAAAATAACTCCGCAACATTTTTGGTAAGCCAAGTCAAGAACATGTGGTTTTACATTTTATTTCTACAAACTGTGTAAAATGTAGCAAATAAACTTCAATAGAGTGAGGAGTCTCGGTTCGTTTGCGCGGTTTGCATGCGAAAGTTTACCGAATGTTTTCGTTCCTTGGTGAAAACCGCAGAATACGGTTTATTATGTCGGTTTTGGTCAGAGTTACAAAGGCATTCTGATTGTGAGACGTCTATGATATTATGTGTGTAGGGTTTTAGTTGAGAGCAAGGCTTGATTTTAGAGATAAAGGAAGAGGGTAAAATCTAAAAAAAGAGGGTAAGGTCTTCAAAGATCTAATTACAGAAATTAATATTTTATTTAATTTAATTTCGTTCGGGCGGACACCTTTCACCTCTTCCTATTGTCATTTCTTTTCTCCTTTTTCAAATACCATTCTATGTATTTGATAACTACAGAACGTTTTCGTTCCTCCACAGTACATAAGACTCGATCACTAATATTACTTATTATAATAAACTAGCGAACCCGGCAGACGTCGTCCTGCTCGGAAAAGCAGTGCCACCTACCGGGTCCAATTGTGTTTTCAAACCACCCAGAAACCCATTGAAATATACACACAAAATTTCATCCAAATCGGTCCAGTCGCTTAGGAGGAGTTAGGTGACAAACACTCGCACAGAAGAATTATATATAAATATATATAATTTAATAATCAAATCAACCGAGTATTTATGTAATTGTACGCTGTTGTCAAACAACAGCTGTTTTCTATGTCTTCCTTCCAAGTAGTTTAAATAACTTTCTCAACTTACAACTTATGGTTTCAGCGGCCATTCCCCGATTTTGCATAAACAAACTAACTTATACAGTTAGGGAACTAATTACGGCTTTAGCCAACGTGTTCATTAGAAATATCTATTATTTTAGGTACAGGGTGGAAAACTAGCTTTAAAATAGTCTGGTAAATGAAAAGGTGGCTGAAAGTACTTTGGTGTCTGGTACTATTAAGTTTTAGATAGTGACTGTGTCCTTTTTGTTCGTCAATTAATCATTATTTATTTGTGAACACTGGTATTACATTTTGGTCGAGCTCTACCAAAAAACCACCAACGTCCTCAAATCTCCTACCAAAAAAATTGGTGTACAAATATTAATTTTTTCAGTAATAAGTCTGAATCTATACAATACAAAGTCACGTTCAAGTAAATAATGTCAATTAAATGTTTTATTAATACATAATTAATCAATTATAATTTATTTTTTAATGCATGCCAATGGTAAATTATAATAAAGGACTATAGTAATATCATATTTTATCATTTAAACATTATTCGATAGAGTAATACGTTACGTCTTATCTGTTAGAAATAATGACATTTACTTTTGAACTTGCGGACACTATCTTCGCTCCTTATAAATTTTGGTAATTTATTATTTTTGTCAGTGACTAGCATAATCAGCCTGTCATGTATCTACTGCTTGAACACAAGCCTTCTCTCTTCGAGATAGAATGAGCTGTAATCTACCACGCGGGCCCAGTGCGGGTTGATAGATATCACATGTCCTCGAATTTTTGGTTCTCGGACATGCTGGTTTCCTCACGATGTTTCCCTTCGCTGTTTTGATAGTATTGGTGGTGTGGGCCAATGACTAACGTAGGTATTAATATTGTAAGTGAACTCTGCACGCAAGTTTAATTGATCGTTATTAATAGCACGTGTTGTTTCTATATTGACAATTTTATGACCATGATATAAATTGACCATGTGCACGCTGTTTGATGGCTCGATAATTATGGTTAAATATCTAAATTGAAAAGTATTGTGTTTCAAAATTGTTTGTTGAATTTGTGTCCCTGTAATATAGAGCTGGGAGCTATCTTGGATTTTCTGTAATCCTAATGCCTTGGAGGCTTACGGCTAGCGGCTAGCCATGTTTTTGAAGTATTAATTGAAAGTGATGAAAAAGTTTTCATCACTTTCAATTTATTAATTGATGGTGATGAAAACTTTTTCAATGAGTAATAACTCACACATACTTGTGTGAGTTATGGATTGACTAGATTAAGTAAGAGAAAGAATATACAAAAATAGCCGCTTTATTATTTTATATTCTTTGCTATCTTCGCAAAAGATGAGCTGATGAGCTGGACTCCTTTGATAAAGATTGGTCTTTGGCAGCTCTGGACGGAGAGAGGTGGAAAGAGGGTAGGGACAGGGAGGCCTTTGGCTAAAAATAAATAAATAATATCCATCTATCCATATAACAAGTAATTTTGCGAAACTTAAGGAACTTGAGTTAGAGACTCTAAGTGATTTTTTGAGACGGGATAGTGCCCCATCTCAATAACTTCAGGCTAACGTTCTTAGGAGACCGTTCTTAACTTTTTGAGTAATTGCATAATCTGCAAAATCTGTGAGATTTTAGGAAAATTGTTGTTCAGCTGGAAAAACGTCCACTCTCACGTTTTATTTTTATAATACCAATCGATGCAGTTTTGTATAAGGATTATAAGACTCTTCTAGACCGCAAAAAAATATCGCGGATAAATAAAATTAAAAAAGTATGTAGTTTAAATATACACGTCTTCATCATCATCATCTGCCTGGCCTTTTCCGAACTATGAAAAAAAAAACACACTTACTATTGCACACTACTTGCACTATCACTACTCTCACTCTCTCACTATTAAATATACACTTATAGGTCTTAAAATTCTAGCCTGTATAATGGTTAAGTCTACAGCACAAATAGCCCAAAACCTCCTCTATTATCGAGACCATAAACAATAACTGAGTTTTACTCTGTTGTTCATTACACGACCGTCTGTGAAGGTTCGTTATGCTTTGGACGAGAAAGTTTGTCGGGTCTCGATGGAAATTTTAGAAGATCCAACTTTGCTGAAGTCACGAGCATGACCGGGACTAGTTAGCGAATAGTCGCCTCTTGTTGTGGCGGCTGTAAAATGGTTGCCTTGCGATTGCATCTTAGGCTACCGCGGTTGGAAGTTTTTATAAAAAGGTTTGTTAGTTGGAACACATATTTTCAGCCTGTGTATGTAAAATTTGCTGAGGGGCCCATGGCTAAATAATAACTGCCGCACATGTCGATCGGTCAGTTTAAGCTACGCTTGCCGCGGTTGGTCTGTGGATGGGTGACCATCTTTACATACCGAGACCCCTTCGTGCCTCGGAAAGCACGTTAAGCCGTTGGTCCCGGCTGTCATTCGTGGATCTTTGACAGTCGTTACGGGTAGTCAGAAGCCCGAAAGTCTGACAACCAGTCTTACCAAGGGATATCGTATTATCCAGTAACTGGGTTGTGGAGGTCAGATAGGCAGTCGCTCCATGTAAAATACTGGTATTCAGCTGCATCTGGTTAGACTGGAAGCCGACCTCAACATAGTTGGGAAAAGGCTAGGCAGATGATGATGATGTATGTAAAATTTGCTGCGTGTAGTGGGGAACTTTGTTGAGGTAAAAAGATGACTATTATTTTGTTATTAAAATCATAAAAAAATTAGATCGATACTCCTTTTTTTGTATTGAAAAAGAAGAGGTGAGATTAGAAGATTTTAACTATCCGACAGTAGAATAGACTAGAATACTCTTTAAATTATAGATAGGTATGCTCGAAGTACTTCATAAATTAGGTCAGAGTGTCTGTCTGAACATATCACCTCATTTACAGCCGATGTTTCAAATATCAAACAGGCGCAAACCAAATTACGAAAAGGTAGACTGACCCACTGATTCGTCTTTAGAGAGCACAGTATGTGTACCTACATGTGTAGGCAAATCGATATGGGTCGGGCTGTTAGTAAACACAGGATATTGAGTTTCATGACATGCTTCATGTACGGCTTGCTGTCTTTGATGTTATCAGTTAGGGATGATACCTATTGACTATCGATGGCAGATAATGTATCACATGACTTTAGCTACCTAACAAGACACATGATATTACGAGAGCCATCAAATATAATGTTTATGGTGAACGTGTGACTCCCACTGAAATTAATGGTTAGAGATTTCCCCATAATCAAAAAGTTTAATGCGATATTATTTGGGACCTTTACGGAGTAAGTACTAAAATACTTAAGCAATAAGACATGTCCATGCATGACTATTACAGATGAGTAAGACTCCTCTCCTTAGAACTAGGAAAATCCTATATCTTAAAGGACAGTGTTCTTTAGTGGGGTCGACTCGCGGGGTAATTGCGTAACATACCTACTCACATTAGCAATGGCATTTTGACAGTTCAACAATATTTATTGCGTTATTTACGTTCTTGAGCAGACGAATTTTTCGAACATATGAAGCAATGGATTAGCAATACCTTTCACAAAGATTCAGGTTGTTATTGAAAGTGTGTTAGGGTGCTGTTTCACAAAATATTTACAATTGCGTAATATTTCTAAATAGTAATAAAAGCTTTCAGAGTCACTATTGTATTAGCTGACAGGTGAAAGCCGCTGCCGGCTGCAGTAATTCCTCCACCCACGGGATGGAAAGGACTGGCTAATACAGAATACTCTACCAGGAACACTCCGCTATATTATTTATGCTTACAAACTAATTTGCCCGGCTTAGCTCGCTGAACTGCAAAATTCATTGACCCGTTTATATCATCGTCAGCGATTTAAAACTTGGAATAATAGCTTCTCCCTTAAAATCAAATCCGACTTGGAGAATACTTGGATAACGTAACAGGGGGATTAAGAATCCCAATGCTCTTTAATTACTTAACTCGACAGCGATACCTAATGAATTTTTGGGACAGTTTATCGGAATCAAAAAGTTTGGAGCTGTCGGTCCAGTTTGAGATTTGTTTTGTAATGAAAAGAGGGTTATTGATGAAAGAAGGGTATTTTTTCGGAATTGGACTCGTGATTTATGAGAAACTTAATTTTAAAACTTCCCGCATGGAGGTTCGAAAATATCCCATGGGAACGTACTACCGGGACTAACTAAAAGTACCCTATGTGTTAATCCAGGATATAAACTGTCCGTGTGCCAAATTTCATCTGAATCCGTTCAGCCGTTTTTGCGCTAATCCGAAACATATATCCATACAAACGGACAAACGGAATATTCTCGGTAAGGACAATGGTCATGGATGTATGGAATCCCGTACCACGCTGCATCAAAGTCAAACTTTGTTTTTTATAGACTACACTTATCATATTAATTCATAAAAAAGTTCTTTTTGTAAACAAAACCCAGGTTTCGGAGATTTTCAAAAAAATCTAAATAACCTAAAAACCGGGTACTTTACTTTGTTTGACCTGTCATACACGAACGGCCATTATTGTTTAAAAAAAATGATAATCGTTTAAATAAAAATTTTATTCTAGTTATTTTTAATTAAAGTAGAATCGGCAAAGTATAATTTTTTTACATGTTTTTTGAAAGACGTGATCATGACACTTTCAAAGTTCAAGGTTATATTAATCATATCATTTGAAACGGAACGTCAAAAATCAAATACCCGACGCGTAATGTAAAAAATTATGAAAATAATTACTATAATATTTTGATCTTGATGCATGAGACTTTTTGATACGACTTTTGGTCATTGTCCTTTCGTCATCAGACGCGCACCCACATCTCGTAGCAATTACTTTTTTTCAAAAATATTCACCGCATAGTTTTGACTTCGTTCCTATTTTATTAATGTATAGCTGTAGAGTATATATATAGACACTTACATTTTTTTTTTCTAGCTGGCTCTGCCATGTACAGACGCCTGCAGGTCAAGCTACCCGAAACTGTCAAATTTTCCCAATCAACCTTGAACCTTAATACTTTAGCGATAAAGTTGAAAATCTATTAAAGAAATTAGACAAATTGTAGTAGCTTGATGTGCTGGTATTTGTACTTACTGCTTCGATATTTTGGTTACAATGATATCGCATAGTTCTATTATTCAGTTACCAAAAGCACCATCATTAAAATAAAACACTAAGTTTATGTTAATGGGGGTTCTTTCTTCAGTGAATTTCTCCGAATTGATGAACCCTGAAGGTATCTTCATAACGCTAAAATAGTCATGTAATTAAACTCAGCTCTTGCACATCGTAAAACTATGTAGCTTCAACTTGCCGTAAATTCTCCGTAGGTACTACAAAGTTATTAAAACCTTTAATATTAGATTAGACAGCTATTTTCGTCCTGTTTATGTATGAACAAAGCCAGCTGTAATTAAAGTTAAAATTATTGCCAGCTGTAAGGAAACTTGTTACTGGAAACTAAGTACCTAGGTAAACTAGAGTTGCATTGTTTAAAAGTTTTACATTATGTAGATTATAACAGGTTTTTAGTACATACTACTGGGGGCCTAAAAAGGTCCCCAGTAGTATTTACTAAAAACCTGTTACTAAAATTATTTTTGTAACGTGGTTTTTAAAACAGACGATGTATTACAGGAGGCACACAAGTCTCATATTAATTATAAGTAGTCTGACATTTAAAGAGCAGCAAGTACTCTTAGGTAGACTCGTAGTGTTATTAATTTTAAGAAATTATAGTTGTTTTGGTACTTAGCTTACTTCCTTACCGCGAATCGGTAAACGTAAGGTGGGATATCTTCAGTCTAGGTGGAGCCACGATCTTCGCAGGATGGCTGGTAGCAGCTGGATGAGAGTTACCGAAAATCAAGTTGAATGACGTGCAATAGGAGAGGCCTATGTCCAGCAGTGGACTGCTATAGGCCGATGATGATGACGAAACAAAAATGGTACTTAGTGTATAAATTTATGAAACTTATATATTTTTATTCCATTTTATGCAATTTAAATGAATTTCATAGTAATTAATGCACTAATTGCAAACACATGTTACACGAGAATATTTCATAATTTTCAGTAAAACATGTTCTAGATATTTATGTGAAAATGCAATTCAGTTTTGCAGGAATAGCGAAGTATCGCACAAACATTTGGCAGAATCGTCTAAATTATTCATGTAGGTACACACATTTAATTTGGAACTGCATTTAGCGCTTTAATTAAACCGTTCCACGAATTCGAGGTTCTAAGCAAAACGGATCTGTTAGACTTGAAACCAATTCGAAATGTGTTTCGCGGCAAAATACTCGTATAAGGTATTCGTTTTGTGTGTATTTGGCATGTCCTACAACCAAAAGTTACAATCCAGCCGTCGAGAAAATGCGCTCTTGACACCTGTGGGTTCGACAATTCTAGTAGATAATAAAGCTCAAATTCGCAAAACGGATACGTGATCCGTTTGTATGAAACTTACAGGTGTCAAGAAAGCATTTCTCTCGCCGGCCGCACTTTAGAAGAGAAGACATGTGACATCTACCAAACCGGACTAGGCTCGTGTGGTGGGTTACGGCTTACGGCCCAGGCCCTCTCACAGAGAAGGGGCCTCAGTCCCAGATGGGGTAACATCTGAATTGGTTATGAAGACAAGTATAAAAAAAATTACTTGAGGATTTTCATTGCAAATAAGGCCCCAAATGAATTCGATATTCAAAATTAAAGCATGTTTTATTCGTGACATCCTATTCCAGTCAGGCACGTTTTTGGAAACCGTTAGTTTTAATTTTAAATTTTACGACGGAATTGGGACGGCTCGCAAATGAATTTAGTTTGAAATTGGAAAACCTAGCTCACCAGTAATAAAATTGTAAAGGCTGGGCTGGGCTTGCTGTTGAAATTGTTGGAGTATATATTTTTTCGTACCTACATTTTTGATTGAGGTATAATAATTTCCATTCCAATACTAGAAAGGATTCTGCCTTTGTGGGTCGAAACGGAAATAAATATCATTTATTTTCTTTAGCAAATCCTACCAAAACACTTAGAAATACTTAAAAAACTGAAGAAGCAAATTAAAGAAGCGAGCCCCTAAGCAAGTAACTACTTATTTACAAAAATGAGTGTAATTCAGTTTTCAACAACGTTATCAGGGTTTGATAGAGCGAAGTAGGTACTAACAAGATAAAACGTGAGTCGTCGAGTACTTTTCATGTCGTCCTATCCACTTTAACTTAACGTCTGCTACTCTAACTTTTATTATCCCATAATCTTTACATTTCACCTACAACAATGGTGCGTACTTACTCGTATCTAACTACTTAAACAAAATGTAATACATGCTTTATTGTTCACGAAAGGGTCTAATTTGAAAACGGAATTTTCCTCTCTGACGTAACTCTCACACGTTCTTCGCCAATCACAGTTTAGTTACTTTTTTTTCAAATATGTCAACGTAATGGACAGCTTTTACGAGATTCTCGTAAAATGGAACGGTTTCATTGTTCTGTAAAGGAGGACCTTTTCTGTTTCGGGACCTTTGTTGATATTGACGGTTGATGTAGTACTTCATTTGAAGGTAGGAAATAAGTAATAGAGTTTATTTGGAATACAAACTTATTTTATTCAAAAGACCTTTAAAAAAGGGTTTAAATATATTGTGATCTAACACCTGCGACTTTATTTACATAAAACATCTTCAAAATATTCGTCAACTTACTTATTACTTAACGTAATTACTCATAAAAGTTATATTTATCACCAAAGTTGGGAATATGAAATGAAAGCCTTCGTTAGACTTTCATTAAACCAGCCTTGTAGTTAATAAAATTAATGCTCGTGGATGTGCGTAGAAAATACGTCATTGCACGAAGATAGCCGAGTTTACCCGAGATCATAATGTGTGCGAAATTATTATTTTTCATTTAACATGTTTTTACAGGGTTTGTTAAAGAGTTTTAGTCATAAATTTTAGGCTTGTCTAAGTAATCGGTTAGGGAATGTTCATATATGCGTGTCCCACGCTGGGCGCCAATAAAGACATTAATAAAACTACCCACATTAATGTCCTCGCAATTTATCATATTCTGTGGGCACGTAAAAGCTTTTGCACATCCATTACTCACAGGCATTTTAATACGCAATTTAATGTTCATTAACATTTATTGATAAAAAAGTAACATCATTGGATGAAGAACGAGTTATATTTTTGGTTACAACAACAGAACAAGTAGCCTTTTTTATACTCGTCTAAGCATTATCGTTGAGTATGGAAAGGCATGTGTGTATAATGTGCGTACCATTTGCCATTGATTTTAATGATTAAACTTCGAGAGATGGTGTTACAACTAATTATATACACCAGTATAATGGAGATAGAGTGGTTTAACTTCTTGGATATTAACAAGACATAAATCGAGATATTTTATGACCAACTGAGCCTCACGTTTCACCCGCATAAGTCTGATATCCTAAACAAATAAATATATAGATAAATAACTATCCTATATCCTAATCCAGGTCATGGTCTACCCATATGCCAAATTTCATCCAACTCTGTTCAGCCGTTTTAGCGTGAAAGCCTAACAAACAAACATACAAAATATCAAATCTATTAATTGCTTTATTTATTTAATCTTTACGTACACAAAAAAGGTACAAAGGCGGACCTAATGCCTTAGGCATTCTCTACCAGTCAACTAAGAGTGCTGAAGAGATTAGATGGTAGGTACTTTCATTTTTCTTTTAGAAATATTTTTAACATATAGGTAAGTTCTACTTATACATAGGTAAGTATACCATTAAACTCTAACATTAACATAATAATGACGCAGTCAATCGTTTGAACCTGTCTGACAGGGCCAGACTCTAGTACACTTGGGGCCACCTCGCCTCTGCGTCTAGGTAGGTCCTTCACAAAGCCTTTGCACCTCAAAGCTTTTCTCGATAGGTCAATGAACCTTATCGGTACCTATAATTTATGATCGCTTTGAACTAAATTGGAAATTGAATGTAATATGGCTTTGTTGATAACTAAGTGGAGTATTTGGTGCGTAACCATATTTGATTAAGCACCAAATATTGGTGTATAATCAGATTTGTGGTATAATATAATAATTCCAAGATTACGATGTTAATATCAGTTAATTATGAAATGGTAGGTATAACACAACAGACATACAGTTCTACAGGAAATCGAAGGTAGCACGATACAAAATAAAACAATTCTAAGGATATACTTGTATTCTAGCAATCCAGTATAATTTGGTCTTATAGAAATTAAACCTTCAACTATCATCATCTGCCTAGCCTATTTGGGAAAATATTAGGCTAAAAGGCTAAACCGGATGCAGCGGAATACCATTATTTTACATGGAGCGACTGCCTATCTGACCTTCAAACACAACCCAGTTAGGTACTGGTCGATACCCCTTAATGATGATCCTTTAACAATGTTTTCTTCCATCACCGAACATCAAAAACCTTTAAACAATTGGTCCTTTTAACAAACGTATTACTCTGAAATTCTAATTAAACAGATTTATGTGTTACTTTACTCTGCGAAACATTTCAGGAGGTATTCATTTTATCTGACAACAATCGTTAGCATAATTGCTTCAGGGAATATTTCTTGCTAAATCCTTAAACGTGAATTGCGTAAAGTCTAAAACGGAGGGAACTCAAGAAATTTTCAGTTTCCATTTTCTTGACAAAAAAATTTTTTTCTAAGAAAATTAGTAATATCTCGTTTCGGTCGGTCGGCTCGTGGCTAAGTAATAACAGCCACACGGACTGATCGATCAGGTTAAGCTACGCTTGCTGCGGTCGGTCCGTGGATGGGTCACCATCTTTACACACCGAGATCCCTCTATGCCTTGGAATACACGTTAAGCCGTTGTCCCGGCCGTCTTTGACAGTCGTTACGGGACGTCAGAATTCAGAAAGTCTGACAACTAGTCTTACCAAGGGGTATTGTGTTAACCAGTAACTGACTTGTGGAGGTTAGATAGGCAGTTGCTCCATGTAAAATACTGGTATTCAGCTGCATCCGGTTAGACTGGAAGCCGACTCCAAAATTATTGGGAAAAGGCTAGGCAGATGATGCCATATATATTAACGAGGGCCTTTAATCCTAGTTTAAATAAGATAATTGTTTTTTATTTAGATACAAAATATTAAAGATTTATAAAACTGGAAAAATAAAAGGTTGTTCAAAACAAGAAAAATATAAACTTCAAAAAAATACAAACTTCAATCCTCATAATAATATCTGAAAGAGTCTGCTGTCAGACCTAGAATTGCACTTACACCCTTTTATCTGAACCCAGTGTCTGCCCCTAATGCATTCAGAAATTAGATACTTATTACATTTATGTAGTTTTACTTTGCGAAGATATGAATATCTTGCCTACAAAGAAAACAAGGGTAAAGAGTTTTTACTCCCAAGACGAAAATGTACAAATCTTCGAAGCATAAGGTAAATTTTCGCTTGACTAAACTTTGTCGTCACAAATGACTTTGGGTCGCATTTCCTCGAAGTTTTCCAATGAAATTCTTTATCCTTCCATCTTCTGCCAACCTAGTTTGTGACATATCGACTTTCAATATTCAGCAAGAGGTTTTCTTACAGAAAAATTGCAACTAAGTAACTTATTAGTACTAACTTATTTTAATATCACTCATAATAGTTTTGATTGGAACATAAACTTTCTGATGGTCTGCGATTGCTTCGTTGGTCTAGTGGTCGTAACTGCTACTGTTCGGTCCTGGGTTCGAGTCCCGGGTCAGATAAAGTGTTATTGGATTTTTCCATCTGAAAGCAGCCCAGAGTATGCAATTGTGTCCGGTTTATGGCTATAGGCTCGCCCCCTATTGGGGCCATTTTTCCGGTTATATTTAATTCCCATGCTTCCCATAATTAAATAAAAACTTAAATTTAAATATAACTAGAAATGTGGGTGTACTATAGGCACAACTCTGACTGACCATTCGCCTGAATTCCCACAGGCGTGATGTTATGATGTTATGTTTGATCATTATTATCAAAGAAAATGGATGACATTTTCCTAACAAAAAATTCTTAAAAGACCAGTGCTAATTTATTTAGTCAGTCTTGCATTTAATTTGTAATAGTTCAAGTTAGCCCCACATTTTCTGAGTAAACCCTCTAACATCTATATCCCAGTAACACTAGCTCATATAAAGCTGACTCTCCCATGAGATCCCTATGCAGGGTGGCAGGGACATCGACGCGCAAACTGTAACCATAGATTCAGCACATGACTTAGACCCCATCACGACGAAATTTTTCGTCGATTATCAAAAAAAAAAATTCTTCTGTTTCATAGAAAAGTGCAATACCTACGCGGTCAAAATGTATGGAACAGCAATATTTTTTTAATAACCGACGAAAATTTTCGACTCTATGGGGTCTAAACTCATGTGCTGAATGCATGGTTACAGTTTGCGCGTCGATGTCCCCGCCACCCTGTATTTTAGCTTCTCTATTCTTGAACATTTTTCAGTATTAGTGGGACCATCCCCTTTCGCTCCTCGCCTTAGTGACGATGTAAGTTACATCTTGCCACAGAATTTCAATATCGGCCCATAAAGGAAGGGTGTTTCATTCGACCTCTTGGGAGTACCTTGAAATTGTTGTACTATGTTATTTGTCAACCTTTGTTAGATGTTTGCTGGATGTGTGTAAATTGGGCTACCTTGAGTAAAGTTTTCAAATAGATTTGTGTAGTACCGGCTCCTTTTTAAAAGGAGGCAACAACTACAGTTTTCGTCAGCTGCAATGATTTACACCACACACTTTACTTAACTTTTTCTTTTTTTTTGTGTTTTGACATTACGAACTTATTGTTTATTTTTTTTTAAATCAAGATTTAATTCTTAATACTTGAAAACTTTTTCTAGACTACAACCCTATTTCATATTAATATAACATACAAATGAATCGATCTTTAACTAAAGTATACAGTACAATTTGCTTGATATTGACTAACAAATCGAATTGCTATCAAAGATCACCCGTCAGATAAAACAAAAGAACCATACTGTAACAAAATCTTAACACAACCAACCTTCCTACCAGCCAAAGCATTACCAACCTTATGCCAACAAAGTTAACGTTCAAGCAGGCTGCAAACGTTACCCTTGTAACTCCTTCGCCTGTTTGATCGGAAACTCCGCGACCGTGCAGAATTTCAATAAAGAAACTGAAAGAAATATCGTTGTAAGGGCGGCGTATACGCCTGTAATGGCCGAGCGTACGAGACTAAACACCAATAAGCCATACCTCGATTTTTACGAGGAAAATGTTTATTCGAGGTGGTCATAACCTTTCGGAACGTGATTTTGCAATAACGACCGACTCCTGTGATTAAATAGTTCGTAATTATGGTATTAAGAAGTTGTACTCGTAACTGCGGAATGAAGTGTAAAAACGTTATGAACTGCTGTAATTGTTACGAGGTAGTTATCCAAGTTCTGGGGTAATTTGTGGGATTATAAAAGTATAATGTTCTTGAGTCGGTGGTAGGTAAATTGAGTACTTGAGTCAGTATGGCGACTTTCGTTGATGGGTCAGGACCAAATTTTTGACGTAATTGCACAACGGAAATCACAACGGAATGACGCTGACTGTTGGGAATCGCACCCAACATACACGCAGCCGGCACGCGCAGGCGGCGTAACCGACCTACGTGTCGTCGCCGTCGGCGAGCGAGCGGCGCTCGAGTGTTGGGATCGCAGCGAACAAACACGCAGCGGGCACGCGCAGACGACGTGACCGACCTACGCGTCATCGCCGTCGGCGCGTAAGCGAGGCGGACGCCGGCGGACTCGCTTCAACGGACTCCACCGCGACGGACGATACTCTCAAGTTATTAATTGTTTGTCCGGGACAGTTTACTTTTGGAATTTGAGAGTATCGTCCGTCGCGGTGGAGTCCGCGTATGAGTATCGATCGGCGAATGAATGGTCGGGATGGAGCGGCGAGCGAGCGTGCCCGCTGCGTGTTTGTTCGCTGCGATCCCAACACTCGAGCGCCGCTCGCTCGCCGACGGCGACGACACGTAGGTCGGTTACGCCGCCTGCGCGTGCCGGCTGCGTGTATGTTGGGTGCGATTCCCAACACTGACGATACAAACAAAATGCTAAAATGACAGTAAAACAACATGGCGGCTTATCCGGAATACATGGCCAATACTTGAAGCCAATCTTGCCATACTAAATAGTCAAGAAACTTCTATCATAGGTTTGTAGGTTTCAAAATAATGGTGTCGCACAACAGGAGTATTACAACGGAAATAATTTTGGGATGTATGTAATATTACCTTGTATAAATTATAATAACGATGTTCATTGTGCTATTATCTATTAAAACAATTACTAATGTTTATGAGGCTTTATTAATATTAAATTATAAATGATAGGTTACGTTAAAAAAAACAGCGACCATAATATTCTTAGGTAGTTTAGTAGGACATGGATATTTTATAAAGCGTAGTCAAAAATTTGGTCCTGACCCTCTGTCCTATAAAAGTTTTTAAAAACCTGAAAATACTTAATAGCGGTGAATTAAATTGGAGCAGTGGTGGGCCAGTGGAAACGACCACGACTTACTAGTTGTAAGTCGTAGGTTCGAACCCTGACAGGCTTTTTACTTTGTGTCAATTATCTCATCACCACTGCTCTCAAAACGGTGAAGGGAAACATCGTGAGGAAATCGTCATGTTCTAGAACCAAAAATTCGAAGACTTGTGACATTCACAAACCCGCACTGGGCCCGCGTGGATTATGGCCCACTCCCTGGAGGAGGAGGAGGAGTTCTGTATCCCAGCAGTGGGAACATTAAAGGCTGATTATGACTATTATAAAATGTTTACATACTTCAGTAGCTTCACTAGTTACAATATTCGCTAGAGCATCATATGTCTTTCATTTCGCGGGAAGACGAATCATCTCACAAAGTAATATCTTCCAGGAAAGCCTTACTACTCTACTAATGATTTACTACGAAGATGAGTTATGTGGGCACGATGCTTCAAATATCATTAGTGTGTCCCAGTTAGACGTTGTAAGTAAAAAGCGACTGACATACATACATACAAAACTGTGTTTGATGTGTCCTGAGGTTGTGGTATAATCTCAAGATCTAAACACGCACTGTTTTGTAAAAAACAAAAGAAAGTGAACTCAATACTAGCAAGAAAATACAGATATTTATGTTTCTTGTTATCTACAGAATTTTTTCAGTACCTATAGGTATTTTAGCAGGCACTTACTAAATTGTTGCTAGATTAGGAAGATAATTGTTTAAGTATTCTGAAGGCCTTGATAAGTTTGTCTGTAACATGTTTAAATGTTGTTATGAACATGCTTCTAATATAAGGACATTCCAACAGCCTTACAACTACTTTCACTCCATCTTCAGAATAATTTCAATCAATACAATATCAGTCTTATCAGATATTTCTTAAGGAGTGCCTTAAGAAATATTACCTTAGACAGTGGTCTACAATGTATATTGAAAATATTCCAAACATTGCTCTTTACTCTTACCCTTAGGATAATAAATCGCTATTTAACTCTCAGTTTTCCCGCTTTAATACAAGGACATTGGTATTTCGATAATGCTCCTGTTATCTCCTACATCTCCCCTCACGAAAGGAATTTATCGGGGTGAACATGCGAAAAAATACCGTAATAATGAGAATCGGGGACAGTGTTTCGTAAGTTGTTTTGACGACTGGCAACTCCACTTACTTACACGCTTATGAGAATCGTGTGTAGGGCGTTTTATAAGGAGCACCACGAGTGGGGACTAGCCGGAACCTGCGTTTAATTGTCAAAGTTTTGAGAGCCTAGAATTGTAATTACAAAACCTGTCCTATATTGTAGAGTTATTAGGTACAATTTCTTGTTAAAACATAAATAAGGCTGACAATATGAGCCGAGGAAAATAAAGCTTTTTTTCTTTGTTTGAAAAAATACGATGTTTTCTTGTACTCGAGAGTAATGCGACATTTTTTGCTTTTCTTATGTAAGAATCTCGGTATTCTGGTTAAAACGTAATAGCTACTATGAATAAGAAATTGTGAATGCCTACAATTTCTTTGTCACAACACCATCGGATACAAATAAGCCCCTTATCGCTGTTTTCACCTACATCGAAGCAAATCGATTCCAAACAAGTTCAGTCGGATTCTCGGCTTGTCGATTATAGAATCGAAATGTCAGCAAAAGTCATAAAAACAAATCGATAACACGAATTTAACCCTCCGTTTGAGTCCCCCCTCCCATTTTCCGCGTTTTGATTTTCCGTTGATTGGGTTTAAAATGCCCTCCCGCTATTTTGATAAAGCCCACAACAAAATACCGGATCATTCGGACCCTTTCGATGCACGAAACTATATTCATAGCGGTAAGTATCAATTTTGTTACGTTTATTAGGGCCAGAGGTTATATTTGATTTAGTGTTTTTAGCCTTGTTAAAACAATATTATTGGGATACAAAATACATTTTCATGCCCGGGGGGCCCGTGGCTAAATAATAACAGCCGCACAGGTCGATCGGTCAGGTTAAGCTACGCTTGCCACGGTTGGTCTGTGGATGGGTGACCATCTTTTCATACTGAGACCCCTCCGTGCCTCGAAAAGCACGTTAACGGTCCCGGCTGTCATTCGTGGATCTTTGACAGTCGTTACGGGTAGTCAGAAGCCCGAAAGTCTGACAACCAGTCTTACCAAGGGGTATCGTATTACCCAGTAACTGGGTTGTGGAGGTCAGATAGGCAGTCGCTCCATGTAAAATACTGGTATTCAGCTGCATCCGGTTAGACTGGAAGCCGACCCCAACATAGTTGGGAAAAGGAAAGGCAGATGATGATGACAAAATACATTTTCATCGATACATGATTTACATTATGTAAGGGGTAATGTATGGGTTCAATTACGATGTCTTAAAGTTTAAAAGTTTCCTGCAGTGTAATTCTGTAACCATCTCACCGTGAAAACTTAGGTGAAGTGAGCGTTGAGAGAGCTGTCATTCCAAATAATGCTAGGGATTGACACTACTGACAACTCACATCAAGCTCACTTCACTTGAGTTTTCACGGTGAGATTTTTACAGAATCGACTGGCTGATCTTGTCCACTCCTATTATTTATTATTAGTAGTAGGTACTAAGACGCCATTTTAACAGAGCAACATATTTACACCTACCTACATTTAGTTTATCGAAACTAGTCCTAAAATAAAATTTATGCCTGAACCTACTTAAGTCGCAATGTAATCTTTTTTTGTTCCACATGAAATTTTATTCACTTCTTGGAAAAGTTTCATTTCCGTCCTGACCTATTTTCCTGGAAAAACATACTTTGTTACATAATTTTATCTCGTTGGTTACAAAGTACAATATTCTGGGGAAAATTAATTATTTAGAGACATGTGCAGGCAACTTGTCACTGCATTATTACGTTGCCTTTTATCTTGTTTTATTATAAGACTGCAGAATTCTGCAAAAGGCAGATAGATATCTATAGAGAAACGAACAATAACTTTGCTGCAACATAGATTAGTGGACCAAATAAGCAGCTCACTAGGCTTATGGCGTAATTGCGTAAATCACTAGCAGTAGGAATGGTCTTCATTTTGACAGATCAAGAACATTCATTGCGTCATTTACGTTGTTGAGCAGACACATTTTCCGAACACAAGAAGCAATGGATTAGCAATATCCTTCAAAATGGTTCAGATTCTGATTGATAGTGTGATTCGCAATTAGGGTGATGATTGCCGCTGACTATTAATTACTTTTAAATCAATGCATCAGCGATGTTGAGATCTGCTAATAAATAATGTATTAAATTTGTCCGAAGAGAGGTGGTTATTTAATACTTTAGCTACAAAAACACTTGTATAGTTGCCGGTACCAAACTGCTTAAGCCTCAACAAGTTTTTCTTAGGATCCAATAAGGCGTATCTAGCTGATAACTATGCAAATTCAAGCATACCGTATTTCAGTAGGTTTCCACAAAAAAATCTCAACAATGCTTCAGCAATACCTTTCACATTACACGTCACACAAAGGCTTAATACAAAGTATCGTATAAAATCATGGTTTGGGTAAAAAACGTATAAAATCCGTGTTTTATTTTTACAGACCATCGCGTTTTACTGAGGCTGTTTCAGCGACATTTTGTTGATGACGGAGTAGGAATAACAAATCGACTGTGATGGTACTAAGCTTATGTGGGTATGAGGATGCCTTTAGAAAGGGCCTTTGAAGGGATTTAAGCTAAATATAGAAAGGTATGAAGTAACTCTGAATATTATTTTTTATGAGCACGTTTGTGTGTTGGACTTCGTCATTGTAAATGTAAAAGCGATTTTTCCTGAAAAAGAAGCCTTGTATTATTTTTATAATTATGTACACGGTATGTAAAAAACAGTTTTTTATGTAGAATCTGATTGGATATTTGATTCTTTGCTATAATAGCCAAGTAGACAGCCTCAACCGACCACAGTGCAGTGCGACCCGCCTGTAGTGTGCGTTGGTTCAAAGAAATTATATGAAAGTGATTGAAGGAGGATTTTTGCAATGCTTTGCGTTGCGGTCTTTCCCCTAGCTGCTTTAGCCTGTAGACTATTTCCGTTAAATATTCAATTATATAGCTCTACACATCAATGTGTGTGTGAATCAATTTTTTTCTCACAACAATTTTCATCCACAACCAAAATTTCATACACTTTTAAAACTAAAAGAAGCTTTGCCTTTTAAAACACATTGAAGGTCGAATTTGTATTGAAAATAAAAAAAGAAACACGGTGTTTTATTTAGGGTGAATTTCTTGGTGTCATCGTCACCGAAGGCTTTGTGGCATGTTGCTTACGTCAGCTTAGGGTTGTAGCACGTGCCTAATTTGACATCGACGCTTCTTGTGACTGGGTAGAGGTTAAGGCGACTGATAGCTCGGGTGTATAAATAAATCCTTTTTGGATTGGCGAGTTTATAGTCTGATAGGTTGGGACATTTAGTGAGTGTATTCGTAATTCAAAATATTTTATTTCACATAAACTTACGGTTCCAATTTATTGGTCGTTTTCTATGTAGAGCACCCGGCCATGAAATTCTACGTTTAGTCTTTTAAAAATAATTGGTTTTTACAATGTTTTCAAATAATACTGTAAAAGGTATGGGAGGACAATGTACTCGTTGGACTGGCAACAAGTACTAGTTACTTAACACAATAGAAAATGGTATAGATAGAGATTTTACCTACATCAGTTAAACGATGTGTTTATTGAAATATTGCAACAGCAGAAAAGTATGTTACCCTGTTTCTTTTTTTCGTCGTCCAATTCTTGAAAGACTTACAAAATCTTTACGAATCTGTGTCACCCTTCGCCAAAGATTCAATTCATAGGGAAATGTAATAGCAAAGTCAGCATTCTATTTTATTTGCCGAAACGAAACACAAGCTTCATTCATTCCCAAACCAAAATGATAAAGTTTATTCGATACAGAAAACCAAAAAAGTGTCTACAAAGTTTGTGCGACGTATTACGAAAAAACAAATTTCATTACAAGACATTTTTTTTATTTAAAGAAAATTTTGACAATCCTCTATTTCCATTTGTGAGGCAGCTCTAATTTAATCTCTGTCCTCATGTTATTAAGGTTGGATTTTGTAGGGATGTTGCAAAAATGATACATGTTTTCATTTTCGCGTCGTGACAGCAAGGGGAGACGTATGACGGGACTCCGCTTCCAAAATCCAATATGACAAATTCGGAAGTACGTGATTGGAATGAGTGCGGGTAGAGAATTTTATTTTTGGTACCGCACTGACGGATTCCGGGACACCTGGGTCGATGCTACGGTTGGACGATCCGATGACTTTCTGATGAGAATTATAAAAATTGAGAGAATATATTAGAAAGGAATCAAGGGGCGCACTCGATCGATGGCAGGATGTAATATTATATGATTTGAAATAATTGAGATGTCGTATGAATTTCTTTTGAGGCGTATTTTTAAGGGACCAGCTACGTTTATTTTACTTTGGGAATAGGGAATTTGAAATTATTTAAGTTAGATTTTTTATAGTGTATACAATGTAGGTAATGAATCAAGTGGAAAGTGGTAACATTTTTTAATGCCTTTACAGATTTGAATAGATTTACCTGATGCAAACATTATTATCCTGGCCTTAAATCCCAATTTATTTGGGGTCAGCGCGCAATGTCTTTTTCTTCTATACTTTTCTCGTCATACTTCGTTCGATAAGGCACTGGTAAAAACGAACGTTGAAAGGACAGAGTTCACTCAATTCAGAGTAAGTTGATTAACGGAAATAATTCAATAATGTTATATCTGGCCTACTAGAACAGGTCATAGAGTTAAATAGGTCAAAGGTAGAGGTTGTGTCTATGCTACCAGCTCATAAAACTTTCATAGACTGAATACGAACTAATTTGTGGTTCAGTGGTTGTTAATATTATGTATTTAGGCTACTAAACGTTCTGTAAGTTCCTGTGTAACTTTGATTGCAGTACGTGATTTAGGCATATAATAATTCCTGTAACTACTTGCTACTTTCTTGTGTATATTTACACTGTTAATGGTAACGAATGGTGCTGATTTGAATATTATTAGAAGATAAGCCGTGAGTCTGATGTGATTTTCTATCGGCAGAAATGAATTTTCAAAAATCCATCCATACTACTTCTGCTCTACGTGCTCACTTTCGTTATATGTATAAAGAAATCTTTTGATTTAGGCTGTGTGTTTTCTGTCAATGTAGACTTCAAAAGGAAAAACGGTCCTTCTTGATAGCTTCATAGCTATCAAGAAGGACCGTTTTTTTCCTTTTGAAGTCTACACGCTGACATGATGACATTCAACCGCTGATACCCGCTTTTAGTTACAGACTATTTCCGAGCCGGAGCCCTGTTAAAAATTGATGGATCTGGAAACGAATCTGGCGACATACCTAGTCTCGATCATGGTACAAGTGGAACTAGTTGGATTTGGCTTTGGCATCTTCAGAAAATTACTTTTACATAAAGTGTGAATGCAGATAGAATATTCTTTATTATGTACACCATAAAAACGACCATGCCATGCGGCTATGTAGGTAACTATATTCCCAAGAATTTATTTAAAAGCGGAGAAAGAACTGTTAGTACAAACACAAACAGTAGACAATGGACACATCCTCTAGTGACCTACTTTATATCTGAAAAACTTTTCTTTTTGCAGTTCTACAGACGATAAAGTACCCCTATGTACTGAGTACGTGAATATCAGAGGCACGTGGAAGTAATAGTAACTAGCGGAAATATTTCCAGCACTTAGGCACTGCAAAGGAACTTAATTTTTCTTTTATGTACTACGAGTACATAAAAGAAAACTATACTTGTTTTCTTCTGTACCTATACATATATAGGTAAAATCACCAAAAGAGATAAGTAACCATAAAGTTAAAGGGTATAGTTAAAGTTTAGTAAGAAACCGATGGATGTTTTGGAATTAAATTAATTTTGATAAATTTACGTTTATTATCTATTAATTCAATTAATTTTATTCGAAAACATCCATCGGTTTCTTACTAAACTGCAATTATATCCGACGACCCTGGTTATTTATCAGTTTTGGTGACTGTATTATTAAAAACATGTAGGCATATTTTATACACTAAGCTTAATGTCAGCAATGTTCAACACAGACTCTTAAACTAAAAACAAAACAGAAACTGAACATAACTCATGCACGACGCATATTTTCATCAACAAAAAGCCTGAACAAAAAAAAAAAAACGAAAAACAATCGAATACTCAGTTTAAAAACCGAACGCGGGATAGCCAATAGCACGAATGCAAAAAAATATAAATTGTGTGTGCATGAGCCTTAACTGCGTAAATCGTAGGTATACATATAAGTATGAATGATTTTACGAGCCCCTATGAAAGTGTGGAATGACTTGCATTTCCTACTTTTTTTAGATAGAAAATGGTATTTCTTTATTGAAAAGAGGTTTAACTTTACTTGTCAGTACAAGCCATTAGAAACGGAAGAGAAATGTGGACGTGATTTTGGTGCAATTTTTTTGATATTATTCTGAAATTATTTACATTAGGTACATAACATAAGAATGTTTAGGCAGAGGTGTACTTACCTGCCGGCCGATTCTGTAAAAATCTCGCCGTGAAAACTCAAGTGAAGTGAGCTTGATGTGAGTTGTCAGTAGTGTCAATCCCTAGCATTAGTTGGAATGACAGCTCACTCCACGCTCACTTCACCTAAGTTTTCACGGTGAGATGGTTACAAAATCGCACTGCTGTTCTAGATAAATCCACATTTCGCCGGTTATGTTTAAGTTCCACGTAATAGAGGACCGGCCTATTGCAATCAAACGGCACAAATCCAAGTGCGGGATGATCCAGACTACGGGATGCTACTGAGATATTTTAGATAGAAAAACCCAATGAAACAGCTCGCAGCACCAAGAAATCGAACCCAGGACCTCATGTTCAGTAGTGGCGCTAGCGGGCACTACGCCAACGAGACAGTCTACTATAAAATTTGTAAAGTTATTATCAAATTCATGTAATTTGACTTTTGTTAACTAGTTTATGATTTTATATTAACTTTTCCCACTAATTGTATCCCCCAGACGAGACGGTATAAAATTCTATTGAAATTAATTTTATTTCAATAAAAGCTTCTCTTTTTCCAACGTATAGGTAATATGACTATTGGCTTCTGAATATTGAATACAGTTTCTATGCACGTTTCCACCACTAAAATACTTTTTTATGTATCCTGAACAGCGAAAAAAACCTTTATCCGAAAGCCTCGAACCGATACATTAAAGGCACGTAGATATAAAACAAACAATCCTCTATTTGTTAACACGCAATAAAAGTATCCGCTAAAGCTCGGATACGGTCAATATTTACAGAACCAAGCGAACCAAACAACCAGAAAAGGTAACCCCATCGATTGCTAAAGTAACACTAAAGGCCTAGTGCAATAGCCGCGGGCTATAGGGGGGTTCGCAAACACCTTGAATAGAGACCGAGAAAGAGGGTTGGTTTCGGCAAAGTTTTAGGAGACGAAACTAAATCGCTAGGGCAAATCCGTTTAAGATTTGACTCGTTAAGTAAAAGAATATTTTAAACAAATTCTCATCTAGTGATCGTCATTCGATACGGTTGTCCAGAAATAAAAATATTTATTTTTTATAATAAGATAGCAAAACTTAATCTTTTGGTTAGATAACGTCCACGTCACAAATAGTTACGACGATACATCACAATACATAAATCATAACTTCTAAACTTACCTTCCAAATCTGACACTAACTGAAACTATTTTTAGCACCACATATCTCTTCCAACTTTCATCTACTTTCGTCCTTGACCGCGACCTTAGTATCGGCTAAAAGTCCGATACCAACTTTTCCCAACACTAGCGGACTTCGGGCCCTATGTATCCCGGTGACTGAAAGATTTAGAGGCAATAACGTGCGATGTTCGCTCCGAGCAATACGATCTCATTGTTCGTTCGATCGGATTAGTATCGCGAAGATTGGTGAAGCTCAGTGGGTATTGGGACTCGATGTAATCAACGATACAGTGGGAGTGTCCTTGTTGATCTATGTTCAGGATATATTGCCTCCAATAACGTGTTTGAATCAATCAGGATCGTTGTGTTAGTCTTACGCTGCGTACAGTCATGTTAAATATAACTAAACGGTTTTATTTACAAAAACCACATCTATACACTTGTTAAATAGGTTTGAGAGACAAAAAAAACCATTGCCTATAGCCCTCGACTCACTTGGCTATAAATTTTCAACAATCGATCATAAAAACCTATTTTAATTAAGTAATATTTTGGGTACATATTGATGGGGTTAATGTGAAAAAGTAATAAGAACCACGAATAGGTAACCATAAAATTATGTGTTCTTAAACTGACGAATTCATTTAAAAGGAGCATAATATTTTACGCTTTGGTTTTATACCGTTTGACGATTAAAGGGATGTTCTTTTATTTGTGAGAGCAACGTGCACTCTTTGTAGGCTTTTCGGCTATGAAAAATGGCGCAAAGTCAGCTATTTCTTTTTTGCATAATGTTGTTTGTCACCTACAGGAGCCGCTTTTTGAAATATCGTGTGATGTAAAAGCGTTACTTTAATGTGAAAATATGTATAGAAATAAAAGTTAGTTAATGTTGGGTTTCGGATTCCACATTCGCTTTTATTATTTCGGTAGAAAACAGCGGTCCCATGTAAAGTTTTTGGTATGTAATTATTGTGTCGAATTATTCTCACAGACAGAACGAATTTCATGATAACGCCAAATTCCAGATGGCCAATTCCCGTAATTAAAAACTCTCAAAATCTACTCGCAATCTCATGTCAGTGGCAATCAATGTCTAAAACTTGTCAAAAATGTAGGGAAATAAGGGGAAATTTTTGACAAATTAAGGCTGAGATCAGACTGAACGTTCTTAAAATTACGAGAATGGCCCCTCTGGTTTACTTCAAGTGTTCTAAACGTGTGCAGTATGCCCAGTAGGTATATTTATTTTTGCAGACACCAAAAAGGTTTATAGCCTGTCCTGTGCGGTTGCAATTCGAATAAAGAAACCCAACTTTAAAAACAAAAGCTCTAAAAAAAAAAAAAAATCAACAGTCGAGTTTTAAACTACGCGTTCGTATCCCGGTGGGCATTTGCAAGGGTGATCCCAAACCTAATAAGAATAAACACAGGGATGCAAGTCACGCACTGACTGAATTTGCCTAGGACTGCGACTAAGTAATTGACTTTCAGGGCTGATTCCGCGGGTGAGGTAGTAGCAACTTGCCCTTACATTGTTGGGGTGCTTAGGGTTTGAGAAAAGTTGGGGGTCTTTTAAGAAAAAGAATCTATAAATATGTTGCGTGTAGCGAATATGTTTCCATTGTGCAGTGTAATCCATCTTAGAGCAATTCTTTTTCATATCCAATGAAATTGGTATCATGTTAAAATGGGAAAAAGTACTTCACTCAAAATATTCAGCTCTCTTTTTATTTATATCAATCAACATTTAGCATAAATAGGGTTCGGATAAAAGTTAGATCAGAAAAGGGAAGGTCGAAAAGGTCGATCGGTAAAAAGTTCTAGATTTTCTCTACCGTAAACCCAGCCAGATAAAACAGAATCCAACATAAATGCAAATACAGCAATACGCCTAAAATAGACAAAACAGTTGAAGTACTGACCCTTGTCATGAATAAAACGCCAAAAAGTTTATTCCATCTCGAAAAAGGTCTAAAGCTAAGCTAAACTCTCTTTTCTTTTTTAGCACTCCATAAAGAAAGCCAATTGTTATGAAAATTAAAGAAATAAAATAGGCTCATTATCTTTTTACGTTTGGAAATTTCCTGAAATAAGCACAAGACGTTTAATAAAGGGACCACACTCGTTGAATAAAACCATTACTATTGTCTTCCCTTTTCATTTTAACCGCAAAAATGGAAGATTCGACGATTAAATTTAAATAAAGACCATTTTCTTCTTTTAAAGTTGAAATCTGCGGTGCTTTAGGTGGAGTTGCGGAATATTTTAAACATGAAGTCTTCTTATGGGTGGTATGTGTTCTGTTTCCTAGAAGTTATGGGTTTTACACTGATTCATTTTTATTTGTGACGTGCTTCGTAGATCTTGATAAGGAATTCATGAAAGTTAGCGCTCAGTGAATGAAGTTACCAGACTCGTACAGACGATGTAGCTCCAGAGCTTCTATTTTAGTATCAACAAGTGTTTTATTTTTATATTCTGCAAAGAGTGTAGTTTATTCTTGAATGGCTTGGTTCTTTATAGTCTTTTGTTTTAATTTTATTTAGCCATGAACAGTATTTTTAACCTTGTCTTACTTGTCTATGTTGTCTATCAAGAGCTAAAAAAATAATTATACGACAATGTTTTCCTTGAATGTCGTTAAATGTCTTGTATTGATAGTGTCGTAGTATTGGTTTTTCGTTTCATTAAAAGAGATAGGTATTTTTTTTACAAATCGTAGCATTATGCTGAGCGATGGCCGTTTTGCGTGGATGTGACGCATTTTTACCTCAACTTGTTCTTTTTTTGTGTTGGCGTTCTTTCTCTGCGTCATGTTTACCGCAAATAAACGTGTGTTCTTTCTGCCGTACGCAAAATACGCGCATTGACGTGTAGTTGCGGACACCACAGGGGCAATTCTGGTAATTTTAAGATCGTTCACAGTCTGAACTCAGTCTCAATCTGTCAAAATAATCCCTAATTTTCCTACAGTTTTGACAAGTTTTTGACATTTAATGAGTTCAGACTGTGAACGATCTTAAAATTACCAGAATTGCCCCTGTGGTGTCCGCAACTACACGTCAATGCGCGTATTTTGCGTACGGCAGAAAGACTGAAATTGTTTGTCGCCGAGATGAGACTGCGACTAGATTTTGAACGTTTTAAATTACGAGAATTGGCCTTCAGTATTTATTACTCTATATTCTCTCTTTTATTTTATGTCTTAAATCATTTTTAAATATCAGCTTTTCAAGAATAGAGAAACGTAAAAGTATGAACAACTCACATCATGGAAGTACCACAGCCTGAAGTCATAAAGACAAACAACAGACTCCACTGCCCACCCAAAAAGGTTAAGTAAGAAAACAATTCTGCAATGTCATGCAGAATGAACCATTCTTCCGTATAATGGTATTATGCTCCCGAAAGGTATGAATTCCAGATGAATTTAGCATGAAGCGAGTTCAATTTAACCCACCGACGTTTTCATACATAAAGTATGAGACCATGAAAGTCAGACTGACTCTGCCTCTTTAAATTTAATATTCGCGCGCACTTAAACTGTGGATAGACGCGTTTAGGAAACAATTTTAATTACTCACCTAATTTATAATTAGGTTGGTTCACGGAAGGTTTTGGTGGCTAATTTTGTTTGCACTTTGTGGTGGCTTATCTGAAATTTTTCTTTCTCTCTGATGTTGAGTAGGCTTAATTTAATTTGTCTGATAAGGATAATGATAACGAAAAATATTTATTTTCGGTAGGCTTAAATACAGATTAATCCTGATTAATATAATTATCTTAGAAAAGTATTATTTTAAATACTTAATAAGCGACATCAACGCCTCTATCGGTGGATAATCTAACTATTTTACGATATGATCACCCATGTTTGGCCACATCGTGAAGTAGTCGTGCGTTTAACTGTTCATATCGTCAAACGTTAAGTATTCATTGATTTGGCCAGACGACATCATGATGTGACCAACGGTTGATATTCTATTTCATGAAATACAACCATAATTTATTTGTTACATAGATAAAGATAGATTTTTAAAGATAGAACGTTTATTCAGTGCTCAAAAGACACAATACAAGTAATGAAAAAAACATCAAAAAAGGAGAAACAAAAAAAAAAACAAAGATTAAAAAGATAAATTGTCCCATAGACACCTCGTATAAGTAAATCTATAACGGTCGAACACACGGTCGGACATGTTGTGTAAAGTCAAAAACTAAAACAATTATTTTCTCGATTCGATGTGCCGTGATGTAATGCGGACGTTGGGACTTAAAAGCATAAACAGACATTTATAAAATATAAGATCACAAACTAAGGAAATACAAACAATAACAACTATTATCACGTTTAAGTTGCTTTCTAAGCTATTTCAAACAGTCGAAGTTGGCAAAAGGTATAAAATCGTTAAGCGATGTGCTGTCAAGCGCACACTAAAACTCGAGATACATATTTTGCGAAAAAAACGTTACCTGGAATAGTGGCTAAAGTGCTCTAGGAATTTGCTCGTAAAAGTCAAATAAACTTTAGGTATTTTTCCTAGGCTTTCACCTAATAATATCATCGTTTATTTTTCCACGTTATACAATAATCAGACTAGGTATACCTACGCTTTTGCGATCTTGAAGATGTAAACGCTGAAGTATTTGTGCGGTATTTGTACAGGTGATTACACATAGGTACAACAATAACCAGCTGAATAATAAACTATTATATTATTATTTCTAAAGAGGAAATTAAACACAATACTGCACTTTATGAAAAATTTATTGTTTTTCTGCTACCAAAAAGGAAAATAAAGTGGTGAGGAAATAACAGAATTAACTCACGTATAATCAATCCAAAATTCTGGCATAAAAATTTAGCCAAGTCGAAATCCGAAGACTCATTTAATTTATCGGGAACGACTTCATTTTGTAATTCATAACCGTCATAAAAAGGGTGCCCCCATTAAACCGGGTCCTTTATTCCAAATTATCATGATCCGCAAAAAAAATCTTACAACAAAAATGTCTAAAAAAGACGTTACTACCCTCTTGAGTTTCACATCATCCCCTTCAAGACTTACGTCAGTTGGTCATTCTTTTCTTAAAGACCGGTACGGAGAGGGTGAAAATGAAATTAAATTCTCAATGAAAGCCGATCTCGCCGTGAGATAAAGGGGGATCTTCTATGAATTATATCCCCTTGAAGACGAGGGGGTAGAACAATAGTGTAATCGTCCAATTAAGTGTTTGTATGAGTTCAAAGCTAAGCTGAGAATGTGGAGCTTAGAAATTTTCGTTGCGTTCAAATGTGTTGTCTTTCTGTTTGTTGTGCGGATTCCCGAAATGTGTGTAATTAAGGCTGCAGTAATTATGATGAATATTAGGATGTTAATGTGAGTCTTATGTTGATTGAATGGGATGTTGCAATGAATAGGTATGTGTCACAGTATAATATTCTCGTGCCTTTATATGGAGCAAGCTATGCTGTACGTATATTTTTGTGGTTTTATCCTTCACACATCTATCATCAAAGTCGTATACTAATATAAAGTCATACGTAATACCATTTTTATGGTAAATTAATTTACTTTTGTATCACTACCTACTTTTTAGTGTGTCAATGGCAAAAATAACACAGAATATAATAATGTATGTATTTTTTAAATTTCGGTACCTCAAAATTCAGCAACGCTGATTCGATTTGTTGACGCAAGCATTAGGTCCAACTACCTACTGAAATAATGTATTGACGTCATTTATTTCATTCATAAAACGTCACATTTCACTCACCACAAAAGTGTAAAAATGAATAGCGTCTAAACCACAAAATCCAGGCAAAGTTTTACACCATAATGTACAAAATAATTCAAATTTCAACTGATTCAATGAATTAATCGTCTAACTGTCATTCATATTCATATTCCGAGCCTGCAGCCGTAAATTCGTTGGAGCTCTGTTTCGGACGCTCCCTGTTCCGAATCGCTCATAATTTTCGATTTTCCGCACAATTGAACTAGATCGGCACCTTTTAGAGGCATTGGCAGCGTCGCTTCAGGGGTTTATAATTGTAGAGTGTGTTGAATGCTGCTGTCGTCTGGTGGTGCTGATACAATACCTTATTTATCTAGGTGTTGCCTTTCCTTGGCCTGTGGTGATAATGTGTAAAATCTCAGCGAGAAAACTTAGGTGAAATGAGCTGTCAATTAAATAGTGTCAATCCCTAGCATCAGGTGGAATGACAGCTCACTTCACCTGGTGTCTTCAAGTCTTCATGGTGGGATTTTTACAGAATAGACCGGCTGTACCTTTGTAACCACAGGTTTTCTGCAAATGAAATTTCAAAATTTCAGATTAATTGTCCTTAATCAAAAGTATACTAATGTTTTTCTGGCGTCGTTTTAAAATCCGAGTAGACTGTATGCTTTTTATATTTGCATGAGATCCAGATTAGCGTAGTGTGGCTAAAGGCTAGCTTTAAGTTTAACCAGAAACCATTTAGGGAAATTTATTGTAAACTGTCAAAATTTACAGATGTGTGAATTGAACACGGCAAATTGATGCAGTGTGTCATTAACATAAACCATTCAATTTGCCTGTCTGTGCATAGTTCAGATGAGAATTAAATATAGCCATTGAAATTAAATTAAGTTATTAGTTATATTAAATGACTAGCTTCTGCCCGCGGCTTCGCCCGCGTGGATGTCGGAAATTTACCCACGGGAACGTGCTAACAGGATAAAATGTATGTGCTTCCCCAGAATGCCATCTATGTCGCGGGCCCTTTGTGGCTAATTACAATAGAAAACCAATTGTGTCTCCTTAGTGGTGATTAAGAGGGTACCTATATGATACCTTTACCTAAGTACCTAACTAATTAAAAAAAAAAAAACTCAATAACAGAAAATTAAATACCTACCTACCTAAATAAACCTATTTCTGATGATAACTAATCTAAACTCAATAAATAAGCAAAATCCCTAAAAACTAATATCTATAAGAATGACTAAACCTACCTAACAGTATTATAAAATAACCTACGGTCACTACGTACACTATCAAATATACTACCTATACTTTAAAATTAAAATCTATACCTACGACTCATATAAAAATAAACCTAAATGACTCTAAAAACTAAAAGGAATAAAAATGAACTCCACTGCGGGTGACCCAACCTACGACAAACTTAGTATTTGCGGTTGGTACAGTACAGACAGTGGTAATCGGGTATAGGGATCGAACCGCAAAATTAAGTTTGTTTTTTATTGTATATACTTTTCCGGGATAAAAAGTACCCAGTGTGGTGCCCAGGATATTAAAGAACAATTATACCAAGTTTCATCGTAATCGAACCGGTAGTTTTTGCGTGATGCCTGAACAAACAGACAGACAGACAGACAAAAAATTTTTTAATCACATTTTTGGGTTCGGTGTCGGTCAAGTAACACCCCCTGCCATTTATTTTTTGGATATTTTCAATGTACAGAATTTTCACTTCTACAGATTTATTATAAGTATATAGATAAATATTATATAAGCTAACATTTAAAATAATAATATGTACATGTGAAAAAATAAGCAGGGCATCAAAAAATTCGTCCGCAAAAGGCTGGCAGCATTGCCACGTTGTATGGTTGCGATGCTAATTCTTGGGCCAAGAAACAGACTATCCCTCTGGTCATGTGAAGAGTCGACTAACCGCTTTGCAATATCTCGAAAAACCAAGTAGGCACAAATGGTACCTAAATGATTTTATTTTGTAAGTAGGTTTGTACAAACACTTCTATTATCAGATAAACCATTTCAATAAAGCTAAGTAACATTTCCAAAGAATTCACTGAACAAAAGCAGTTAATACAAAACCCTTATACAGGTAGACTAAACAATAATAAATTCCAAAGAGCAACTTTAAAGTAATAAATTGCAGAAACTTATCCTGTCTCAATATATTTGAATTTGACCCGGCCACGCAATTTAATACGATTAGGCCTTAAACCCACTTTCCCAGGTCAGAACCGTTTAGCTTAATGAGTTATGAAGGTCCTTTACCTCAAAGAAATTAATATTCTGCACAGTACAAAATGTACGAGGATAAAGCTTTTGAATAACGTCTAAAAAGGCAGCAGTTGGTAAAAAATGTATTGAGATAAAAAAGTTGGGTATTTAAGAGTTGACCTTTAGCGAGGTATCTTTAGATAAAAATTCTAATAAAAAGAAAATTTAAGGTCATTTTGTGAAATAATGTTTTAGTTGGTGCTTAAAATCGGTTTCTGGGTACATTTTCTTCGGAGAAGAGACCCTTTCTAATTTTATTAAGGCTCTTCTTGAGAAAATCTAAGCCAACGAGATTAATGTCCTCTAACAAAACAAACTCCAAATCATTCATCTTCAGATTTTCCTTCATTCTTTTAATGGCAGACAACGCACAACCTAACAACCTAAAACCACTGGATCTAGAAGCATGAAATTTTGTACCAGAGTTTCTATTGAAAGGTGAGTACAGTCACGAACACCAATATGTCAACACTTGGCAACTTTCAATTGCGATTTTTTCGCTTTTCGTTTCGATTTTTGTTGAAATACGACACATTACATAAACGTATGGGTTCGAAAATGCTATGTTCGTAACAACATAAAATTTAATTAAAAAATAAAGGAGTGAATCGCTTTTGAATAAAGCCGAGTGTATACATACTTTTGCTCGTGACTGTACAGAAGGATTTTTGTAAATTGATGAATTGAGGGGATGAAAGTTTGGATGCAAGTTCATAATTTTTCTTAATGGTAAATCCCATCGGGCACACGGCTAGTGCCCAATGGAGCAGTGGTGGCTCAGTGGTAACGGCCCCGACTTATGAGTCGGTCGTGTGTTCGAACCCAGGCAGGCGCTTTATTTTGTGTAAATAATTTCATCACCACTACTCTCAAAACGGTGAAGGAAAACATCGTGAGGAAACCGGCATGTCCTAGAACCACAAATTTGAAGACATGTGACCTTTGCCAACCCGCACTGGGCCCGCGTGGTAGATTACTGCCCACTCCCTCTGCGAGGAGGCTTGTGCCCGAGCAGTGGGAACATTATAAGCTGATTATGCTACACGGCTTTTAAAATAATATCACTCTTCGCACAAAATAGTCTCAAATTAATTCCATCCCACCTATCTTTCATATGACATTAGCGCCCTTCAAATTTTAAGCCCGGTTCACTCCCCCGCTGTGCTGCGAAGCTAACCCTAAGATTTAGATTGGCTCAATCTCATTCCGTGAAGACTAGACCGAGCAAATGAGATCGGCTGTAATATAATAGACTTACAAGCTGCATAGAATGCAAATTGATCCAGTTTCAAGCACATTGTTTGAAGTCGCCGTCCATGAAATTGTGGGACTGCCAATTATTTAGGCTATGTAACTTCGTGAGGTTTCCGTCATAGGATTGGTTGGTGGATGATTGTTAGGCTGTGTGCTAACATTTTGGGTAAGAGATGGGCGCAGATTCATTTAAGAATGTCTATTAGACCGAGTATCGCTCTATGAAAACCATAATGATGCTCACATTCGCGAGAAAACGGTGCTGTGTAGCTAAAATTATCAAAATGAACAGCATCCTAATTGCGTAACACACGATCAACCAAAATCTAAATCATTTTGAAGGATATTGGTAATCTATTGCTTTATGTTTTTGAAAAATGTGTGTGCTCAGCAATATAATAACGCAATGAATGTTGTTGAACTATCAAGATGAATCGCCATTGCTACTGGTAGTATGTGGGGGTTCAGAAACACAATGTGTCAAGATACCGAATGGTAGTATGTGGGGGTTCAGTAACGCAATGTGTCAAGATACCGAGTATCAAATATTTAAGCAGTAGTTTTACGAACGCACAATCAGTAGACCACTACTGATTGTGGGTTCGCAAAACTACTACTGCGTAGACTATTGTATGTAGATGTCAGTGATGGAATACTTTTTCTTCTTATCGCATCGTTGGTCTAAATTATTCTAGCCCAGTTGGTGACCACGCCGCTCGAATACTAAAACTATCCTTTCAAAAAGCAATTTCAGTTTCAATCTCGAATAAAATCTCGTAAGAAAGTTTCATTCGGATAGTTTTTACAATCCAGACCCGGTGAGCTAAAATGAAGATCATAAAAATGAAGGAAGTTTGCACCACTTCATATAGATTAATATCGTTGCGCTAAATTATTTCAATAGTCATGAATCTTCACAGTTTTAGATTGTGCTACTTTGACTTATTCGTTTTATATTAACTCGACTTGTTGAATCTTATAAAAATCTTTATTAAAAGTTACATTTTTTTTAAATTATATTCTCTCTTAATTTAAACATTTTTTTTCTAAAAAAATTGTATATAGAAACAATAGAACATTATCCCCGATTCTATTCTTTTTATTATTTTTTCCAAATTCATTCTTCTGTTGCCAGTACCAATCTTCTTAGCAACTAACCTCTTTTAAGACCATCACTATTCCTCTAATACATAATTATCTAAACTAGTAAGCGGATCCCATCAATGAGGACTGCGCACAATGAATACCGTCGAGACTTCATTCCCTTGTTTTGTTCAATTGTTTAGAAAGTCTGCTTCCAAGATTTAAATTCTTAATCCTTTTCGTTATCGGCGAACTAAATTGGTTCATTTTATTGTGAGGCGTTTACTGAAGCAGGAAGGCACTGCCGGACATTTTATTCACTTTTTATGTTCACGAATTCTGAAATGATTACACCAAAACGGCTTTGTAAAAGAATAATCGAGTAGATATTAATTCATGCTCAGAAAATGCCACTGTTTTAAAAATAAATGCAATTACGACCCAGACAGGACAAGATTTGCATCTCAGACTGTACTGAGTTTAAATGAGGAGTGAGAATAAAGGTGACTAACATAAGTTACGTTAATGATATCATTTTCTGTAGTCCCCTAACGTTTGCACCTGCCTGCATCCACGCACACTTATTTTTCTCAAGCGCCACTCAGCATAATGAAAAAAGTTTAAGGCAAGTTTTAAAAGAAACAATTCTGGCAGCTAATAAATTCAACAGAGTAACAAACAACTCTCATTCAAAATTATCCAAAGCATCATTGTTTTCCGATGGCCTCCTGGTACGTCTAACATAAATCTTGATAATATGCAAATTTTATTTCATTAAAGCGGTTGGTCTATAAGCAATATTGCCCGGCTGAGTTACTGCAGGACCGCCCCCGGATTAACTAATGGCTGTTTATCTTGTAAAGATCCCCCGTGTAAGAGGGACTGAAGGATGTGTTGGAATTATTAATTTGAACGTTTTAAGATGACTTCACTTTGCGTAAGTCGGGTGAGGTCGTTTATGAGCAGTCTTAAGTGTAGGCTAGTGGACTGAGAACGTTATTGCAACCTGTGCTCTTCTTGAGTATTGGAAGATTGGTGTTCGTTGTTGAAGCGCTTGCTAAGCTTTGTGAAGGAGGCTCAACTGGGGATGTACCTACTTTTTATCACACTACTTATATCTGGGTTCGAATAGCGTAACTTTATTCTGGTTTAAAAGGTATGGGTGCCGATATAATTATAGGATCATAAGAAATTTCCTTTGTCTCTGGTATAACAACCCATAGGCGTGGCATTGACCCACACAATAACAAGAAAATATATGTCTTATTGTGATATCCTGCTATCATAGTTGATATGCTAGGAATGAAACGAATTTTGAATGTAACGTATTGCTTGAAGGCTCTCTGCAGAATATTGAGCAGAAATACTCAAGATCAGAAGTTATTACTTTTCAACGTAAGGATTTTGATCTTAAAATGGCTGTTTTAGCAAACAGATATATTTACGAGTAGAAGGCCCTAAAGGACTGACTTTCAAAGAAAAAAATCGAATTTGATATGGAGTGAAGGAAAAGCACTCGTATATAAATCTGGTGTTGTTCGATGAGGCCCTAAATCGAATCAATCGTTTTGAAATTACATACCGTTGCTGTTGTACTTAAGTAAAATAATTGCTTACAGCTAAAATTACTGTCTATATCGCCATTGATACATCCAATTATAGTAGAGCTTACCGAAGAGTTAATCGAAGCATTCTTTGCAAAGAAAATCGATCTCTATTGTATTACAAAATAAGAAAAGATTGAAGTTTCTTCAGGACTTAAAGGCAAGTTAGATTGCCTGTAAGTCGATTTTATCGATAACCATGTTTCAACTCGGCACTTTTTACAGTTATTTGTTACCGTCAACTTTTTGTTCACGCTTCCTTTAACCTGACGAGGGTTGAAAAGAAGGTGGATTGATGTTAGACGTTACCTGAGAAAACAGTTTTTAGCTCATTTTTACTTAGCCGTAGGGAATGGAAAGTATTAACTGTAGACCTAATAAAGCGATTCTTGTTTAGTGTTGTCGGAGGGCTCGTCAAATAACTCCCCCATTACAAATGTTGCAAATTTGACGCAGTTAACCGTTAAATATATGCGCCTCGTTAAAGCGCCAATCAGCGCCCTTGACGCTCACGGAAATCGTAAAACAACACAATCACAGTGTACGTGGGCACAACAAAGGCTCACCGAACGTATTCATTTCGCTCATTTGCGTTATTGAATCACGACATCGATTATTCCATTCGAAAACTGATAATCGAATGCATCCGTTTTAATGTTCGCTCTTGATATTCGGAAATCGCTAATAAATCGATGCTGTATTGTCGTTTTTGATGATTTATATCGTCTATGCATGTGAATGGGTACGATTGTTTTGTGAAACGTAATCGAATAGGTGTCTCGTATCAACAGGACGTGTTGGATGAGTAACAGACCCATTTATTTCTGTCAACTGTGTAAAATATGCTGTCCGGTCAGTTGAAGTTTGTTTATTTATTGACTCATCTGAGTTGATGGTGAGCATTCGACAGCATAAAAATGACAGTAGGCTACAGTATCAAAATAAAAGCACATCAATGAAAAGTTAAGAGAGTTTAAGAAAATGTTTTTGGTCTGGTGAATGAAAATAAATGTAAATGAAAAACAGGTTACTATTAAATTTTTATAGTAATTTTTACCATTCGAATCTAAATTGATCACAGATGAAAACATTAGCTATCTATAAATAAATTAATCTTAAATTAGAAGACTCGCTCAGTGGTCTGATGAAAACATTTATAGAACTTTCGGCGCGACTTTTGTTTGTTTTTCGAAGGAAGCCCATTGCCGAAAAGTGCATCTCCTAAATATTTTAGTCGCTACGGACTGCATTAGGGACGAAAATACATGAACAAAAGTCTGCTTAGTTCCAACAATAGTTACATAAAACATTGTAGTCTTTCACATAGGAGAGCGTATTGTTTATCTACAACGCGATAAGACGTTCAAAAGGAAGAAAAGCAATTTTCCCCGTTCATACACACAAAAGGATGCATTCTCATATACTGTACGCACTTCGGTTGCGTAGGGAACTCTGCTCTTTTCGAAATGAAAACCACTGCTTATGTTTTCGTACAGTGATTAAAGTGAAGTGTCAAAAACAAAATGCCAACGCGACTGTAGGGGTTGTGGAGGACATTTTTACTCCTCAAAAGTGGGGAATATTATGGCTTTGACGGGGTGTCGATAGTAAACGTTGAAGACTATAATTTTCTTTGTTTCTTTGCGGTTGTTTTGCAACCATTTTAGTTTCCCTCTCTTTGTAGCAATCGGACTTAATTTTGGCGGGATGTTTGTTTGTCGTCATTCCTCTATGATTTTTTCATTTGTTTTTTTTTTGTCCTTTGCTGCTACGTTTTTAATGTTCCTAGTAATTGCTTTGGTTCTGTTTAGGTAAATACTTGATATTTATTTTCTTTATCTTTTCCGTTTGCTGTATTCTAATAGTAATTATATGCACAGTCGCGTATACGGGAATTAACTTCCTTGCTTAGTAGTGTTTTGCTTGAGTAATTATTAAGGTGAACGCTTTAGACACCTGATTCAAGGTCAATTTGATGCATATTAGTAACTTTCGTATGAACCCTCCAATTAATGAATGTTCATTACAGGATATTTTTTATATACATATGGCATTTTACACCAATGTATTTGTATGTTTTGAAGCATCGGATCTGCCTATCTATTATGTAAAAATCTCATCGTGAAAACTTAGGCGAAGTGACCTTGAAGTGAACTGTCAATACGAAACCCTAGTATCAAGTTGAATGACAGCTCACTTCACTCAGTTTTCACGGTGAGATTTGTACAGAATAGATTGGCTGTAGTCAGTCTGTCAACTTGCTTACGTAGGTGTCAAAAAAAAACTGACACAAACAGTCCTCGATTCAGCACAATTCGCTTAGACACCGAAAGATTTGACATTGACGACCTGTAATTTATTGGTGATGAATCATTTTTTGACGATTGTAATTGAAAAGTTCCAAATTGGGCGTAGTTTTCTAATCGAATAGGTAAGTACTTGAAAATAAAACCTCCTAACTTATAATTTATGTCAAAGATAATATTCCTCAACTTTATTCAAATTTAATACTATCCAGATCCACTGTTTGTTTTAGATATTGTGTCACCATTGATAGATTCTAATGCGGATGACGTCAGGAAGGGGAGCGCCCTTATCGCTAAGATGCAGACTTTTTAAAAAACAAAAGAAGGGCACAGCTCACACTATTGCAAGGGTGTGGAGAAAATCCTGAGAGATTACGCATTGAGTGATTGCTGTGCCTAAACTCTTGCGGCAATGTTCTCTGCAAGTGAATGTTAAAGATGCCTTAGTGAGGCGACACCTGTGCTTGCGAGTTGAGGGTTTATGATGATAGGCGAATTATGCTGGTGTCTGCAGGTTTTTATTTTATTTTATGAAGGAGGTTTTTTACTTTAGTAGATGTTTATCTATGACTTAATGTATAAGACAGAAGTATGTTAGTTACGCAAAAGGATGCGTAGACCCTATGATCTTATAGGATTTATTCTATCTAAAAAAAAAACCTATAAATCCTATTTTGACAAAAATACTGGGGATGTTTTATTATTAGAATGGAATACCTTATACCTGGGAAAATTATAAAGAAAAAAATGTGTAAATATCATTTTCATTTACCGAATTAGGATTAGAAGTACTAAAATGACTTATTAGGTTCACTAAAAGACATTAGTATTGTAGGCATGTATACATAATACTTACCTACTATACTAAAGTACCTAAACCGGTCTGGCAGGTGTACTGTGTAGTACCATCACTAATGCATTCAATGATTTACCTACGGGGTGACAAAATTACCTCTATCATGCACTTGAAAATACATTCTATCTCTCAGCAATCAAGGTTGATTTTACTATGCGATTGCAGATTGCATGAAATTGGTGAATTGCCTTCTCTCAACGTGAGTCCTCTTGGCTATGATGGGGAAAGTTTTCTTATTATTTTTTATTTATTATATTCCCCGCTGTTTGGTGGTTGTTCTTGTGTCTTATAATGTTTCTGAATAGTCTGTGTTGTCATAAGTGAGATTATTTACTTGCTGAACTTGAAAACGACGTTGGCAATAGTTGTGCTGTACTATCTAAGATTGTACAAGTTATTTCTTTAATGCCGTGTCTAAATTAGTGAAAAGTAATATGAATTAGAGAGCAATGATGGCCTAGTATTAATCCCTGACTTACGAATTGTACGAGTTGTAGGTTCGAATACAAGCAGGCACTTTACTTCGTGTATATTATTTCATCACCACTGCGCTTAAAACGGTGAAGGAAAACATCGTGAGGAAACCGGTATATCCTAGAACCATAAATTCGAAGACATGTGGCATCTACCAACCCGCACTGGGCCCGCGTGGTGGATTATGACCCATTCCCTCTCACAGAGAGGAGGCCTGTGTCCCAGCAGTGGGAACGCTATAGACTGATTACTCTTTAAAACCAAAGCAAGAGGTTATCTATTTTACAAAACGTTGTAGTTTTTAAGAATTAAATGAAGTCTTCTTATAATTTCAGAATACCCTCACTTTTCGTCATTAATCTGAAGGCCGATTCTCGTAATTTAAAACGTTCAAAATCTAGTCGCAGTCTCATCTCGGCGACAAACAAACGTCAAAAACTTGTCAAAATGTAGGGAAATTAGAGGTATTTTTGACAGATTGAGACTGAGATCAGACTGTGAACGTTCTTAAAATTACGAGACTGGTAGAAACTATCGATTTATCCATTCCCGAAGGTCGTGTGACGACCAACCGGAAATATAAAGTCGCGAGAACGACACCTGATAGCGCGACGGCCACCACTTCCGGCGGCGCTGTGCGTTTCCGGCGAACGATTCGTTTGCTCCCATTGTTTATTTAATTTGTAATCAACCGTTATTTTGTTTATCCATATTAGATTCGCCTTTGCTTACACGTGAAGGGTTTGTTTGATGTTTTTATAAAGAATGAAGTAGTGAGTGGTGTGGACCACTTCGTGTAATTGTTTACGTAAAGCTGAATGTAGGCGTGTAGGTACGTATGTAGCTCGTGTTTACGTAAAGGTACCAACCCAAATGGGGTGTAAGTTAGTTACGGTGCTAGAAACGAGCAGCTGTTTTTACAAAAACAGGGTAACTTATCTTTTTATTTAAGCATAACAGATGTATTTCAGTTAAAAGAAAAATGTTAACTTTTGAAGGAACCATTCAATGCATTCAGCTGCATATTTAATCACAAATAACACCCTTCCTAAAAGCTGAATGCTTTGGATGGGTGTATCATAATTGCTACCATGACGTCTGTGACGAACTTTATATACTTTACTTAAGGCATTGTTCTCATGTTAGTGACTTTGTGTCTTTTTTGAGAACAAATGTAATAATAATAATAATATCCCTGGACATTTCACACAGCGCCATCTAGTCCCAAGCTAAGCAACCTAATGCTTGTGTTATGGTAACAAGATGGCTGATAAACTACTTATATACATTTTTTTTTGTAAATACATACATATTATAGATAGAAAAACACCCAGACTCGGAACAAATACATGTAGGTCATACAAATATTTGTTCCGTGCGGGAATCGAACCCGCGACACGCAGCGCTGCAGGCAATCGCTTAACCACTGCGCCAACCGTGCCGTCAAATGTCTTTAAACCTAAGTTTATAAAAAAAGAAGAAAAAATAGGTAGGTAAAAAAGGTGAGCGTGCTAAAGGTTACACCACTACCTAACCCTTCGGGGACATAATACAGGTATCATGTTATGTTAAAAATAAAAAAAAAATAATCACAGTCACTTAATAGCAGTAATAACAAAATTATAAATAGTAAGGGCTGATTTTTACGAATAAAAATTATCTGTCGATTGAAAATTCCGTTAGTCAAATAAACTTCACTACAGAAACTTCTGAAGGATAAAGGAGTGTAGGTATTACATTCCAGATAAGGTCCTAACATAACAAGGGCAAAGGTGACCCTTATATTCAACCAAATAAATTACTTACGCGACCTTCCTTTGAGGTATATAATGTAGATTTTAATTCACCGTATCTCGGTCATCCAAGTGAAAAATTACATTTCTAAAGTAAGCTCATTATATAAAGGCATTCCGCACAATCTCCCTTCTTGAATAAAGTATGCAGCGGTCATTGTTAAAAACGTCCGGTCAGCAACCATAAATACAGAATATATTTCGCTCGAGATGAGAATATAATCCGGATTTAGAAAAAACCGTTTTCGCCGACCGATGGATAAAGTAGGGTAGTGAATGAAAGATGAAGATTCTGCTTTTTATCGGTACGAAATTCAGATATTACTTTCTCATATACCTAGTTGTCTAGAAAAAGTATTAGGAACGCTGGTTATATTAAAATTGCCTGAATATTGGTAGGGTATGGGAAACTTGATTTTCTAGGATTGGATTTTTTAAAATTAAACTTTTATGTCAGGTTTGAGCTACTTTTTTAACGCACTTTTGTATACTATATAGACTTAATTTGATTCGAATTCTGAATCTATTGATCTATAGTTAAGAAGCTATCATAAAAACAATAACTTTTAAACCAATAAGTAGTTACTTCTATCTCTTTAGCCCATGATTTCCCTCTACTCTAGTTAGCACATGACATGTGTGGGCAAAGGCTTCCCTTTTCCACTTACTTTCCAATAGTTACTTACCGGAGAAAATTTTATCGTCGTAATTTTTATAGTACGACGTTGTATCAAAACTTTTATTTATCTTTTGCCTTCGACAAAGAAACTTTACCCAGCCACTACGTTACTTTGTACCGCCACTAGTGACTGCACAACACTAGCTGTGCTTACAAAAATGCGCATATTATACCGCGGAGAAAAAAGACAGTTTTGGGTAAATCTCGCTCTTTGTTGTCAATGACGTCATCCTTTGTGTGTGGCGTCATAAAGATATAAAGTTGTAGCCTGGATACAGCTGGATTATGCTCTGTATGATGTTAATGTAGTGTGGGACTAGTGTGTTGCAGCTTTGGTGGTATTTAATTTGAGAATAACTTGTGATTTTGTTACTTTCAATTTATTTTATAGAACAGTGAAAATAATACAATAAAGAGATTAGATATGATTTTTGTGGATTCCACAAAATCAAATACAAGATTCTTTGCTATTAGTGTCTGTCTCGAGCAGTGTTGACCCAGTGGTAACGGCTGCGACTTACGAGTTGTAGGACTTGTAGGGTCGCAGGTTCGAAACAGACAGGCGCTTTACTTTGTGTAAATTATTTCATCAGCAGTGGTGATGAAATAATTTCTCAAAACGGTGAAGGAAAATATTATCAGGAATCCGGCATGAACTAGAGATAATAATTTGAAGACATGTGATATCCACCAATCAGCACTGGGCCCGCGTGGTGTATTACGGCTCTCAGCGAGGGGAGGCCTGTGTCCCAGCAGTGGGAACAAGTATAAGCTGATTATTTTTGGTTACTGTATAAAAATATGTAGTTGTAACAGTGTAATGAATGTATAATAAAGTAAAAAAAATATAATTAAATTGAAATCAAGACCTTTGCTATTTATGATTTAACCCGATCCTAATTTAAAACATTGTACAATATGTTTTTCCCAAAAAAAAAAACATCAAACCAATTTACATAAAACCAAAAAAGGTTCGTGTTTCGGCTTTTTCAAACAATACACGTGGTGTGAAACCGCCTATTAAATTATCATTACCCGCAAATAACACCACATAACCTCTGTTTTGATGGCGGGTCCCCATGGCGTATTGCTATAAAAACAATTAGACGCCATTTTTTTCTCAAAGCTCGTATAGCGTAATTACCGACAGATGGCGCTGCTCGTTAGGGTGGGATGATATTAGTCATTCATGCAGGGAACTATTGGACATTTTACGGTGCAGTTTATTCTGTATTTTTTTAAATTGTTTATTCATATTTTTGTCATGGGTACTTTGGAAGGTAAGCTTTTGAGCCCAACAAGTAATAAATATATGTATGTAAAAGTAATGACAGAAAAAATAAAACTTTCGATTAAGTTCAGTTCGCTAAGTTGAAAATAAGTTTAGGGTTAGGTAGGCTAGACTTTTTAATACGTAATTATTTTTGGTTTACCAATTTTGAAAGGGTAATTTTTCAAACATACATATATACCGTAATTGTCACACATTACAGTGATTAATCATTAGTGAGTTCAATTCTGAACGAATAGGGCTCTTCCACCTAATACTCCACTTCCAACCACACAACAGCAAATAACACCGCCACACATTATTGAACACGCAATCAATCTCACAATACAAACTACCCACATACTTCAAAACTACCCACAAGTAAGCATGACTGTCAGAAATTTTAATCTTTACACGTAGGTATCAATAACTACATACATCAGAAAATACTTTGGGATTCAGCAGACATTTGTATGAACAGCCCTTAGGAACAGATGTGAATGATCCCTTATACCAAACAAAGTTTTTCCTTTCAGATATTTTGTATGTGAATTGTATGTACGCGATAAAGTTCGCATTGGGTCAAAGATTTTGCTGTTAAAAGGATATTTTCTTTTTTCTGGGAAAAAGGGGTAAATAAAGTTATGTTAAAAGGTCCTAAAAATGTTGTCGACTTGAAATTCCTTTGCACGTTGTACACGTATCGAAACTATCGTTGTCAAGTTTTGTCAAAACCGTTTTTACCAAAAATAAGATAAGTTATTGAGTAGGTAGGTAGGTATGCTAGCTTTTAGCTAAAGTTTAGGAACAAACAGTAAACATTCCAATTCTGTTCTATTTTCATGTGAGTGAAAGCTTAATGTTTCAACTATTTTATATAAAAAAATCAGCTGTTTCATAGAAAAGTGCAATACCTACTCGGTAAAAATGTACGGAACAGCAATTTTCTTTTTTAATAACCGACGGTAAACTTCAATGAATTGGGGTTTAGAATCATGTACTGAATCCATGGTTTAAAGTCCCTGCCATCCTGTTTATGTTCAAATATTAAATTGTGGGTCGCATTACATACCAAAGTAGATACTATAACTACAGTAAGTAGGTACTATCAACAACCCGTCGACATGTCCCAGATACTTATGAAATTCTTACTTTGAACCCTTTTCAACACTAAACTATTCAGCTTCACCTAACTACATACAAAGGCATTTCATCCTTCAAGGTCTGCAAGAAATGACAATCTCAGCTTAGCGAGGGTTAAGATTAGAATTTCTTGCACGTCATTCTGTCTTCGGTGATAACAGAAATAATTAATCGCTCAATTCTATTATGACGTCATTAGATCCCCCAATATTGGGTAGGCAGCACAAATAGGTGACGAAGTGGAAAGATAAAGGCTGTGTAAATGTGGCTACGTAATACGGTTGATTTTGTTATGTTATCTATGTATACAAGATAATCTCACGAAACGTTAATTAATAAATGTACGTGAGAGACTTCGATCAATAATAGTACTAGATTCCCGATAAGCGCTTCAAAAACGGCCCGAAAAATAAGACCACAAATACTTTTGTGGTCTTATTTCAAATAAGTATGTTTTTAACCTTATTACTTAGACTTTAAGTTTCATTTTAGAATAAATGACTGAAAATTTAAAAATAGAATGATTTTATTTTCATGCGACATTTTAAATATATTTTGCAATGGTAATTAAACTTTATGTTTAAGCATTAAAGTTTATAATAAACTGAAGTTGTTAATATTATTAAACTTTTTTCTAAGAAATGTAGATGTTTACGTGTGTGCAAACGTGGCCACTTGAGCGACTGATTTTTGTTCCTGATCCTTAATCTAGTACTGTTATTGATCGAAGGTGAGAGATGAGAGATCGACGTTTGTGAATTTATGATTACGACCATACCAAACATTGAGATTTTTATATTATATGTAAGTTTAATATTATTGTATTATACACATACACCTTCCGGAATAAATTCTCTAAATGATGGTGAAAACCACATCAGAATCCGTTCTAGTTTAGAAAAACAACGCGATTACACAGACAGATTTGAAACTTGCGACTTTAATTTATAATATGTATAGACTAGATTCTGCCTGCGACTTTGCCCGTGTGGATGTCGGAAATTATTCCACGGGGATGTGCTACCGGGAGAAAAAGTAGCATATATGTCTTTCCCCAGGATGACATAAATTTTATCGAAATCCCTTCAGTGGTTTAAGCGTGAAAAGGTAACATACAGAGTTACTTTCGAATTTATAATGTTAGTATGTATATAGATTGTTTGTCTATTCCCACTCACTAACTCTCAACACCTCTAAAACTAACTTCATTAACTTTTCAATTAGTCCCGTCACCCAGCCAAGATTTCCTGTATCTATTAAAGCCCACAAATACAAGTGTCTACAAGGAAATGCCTCTTGCCTCTGCCCATCCCTAAATGTAGTCGATCATATCAAATACTTAGGCGTATATATAGACAAAAACCTTAAATTTAAAACTCAAATTAACCAACTTACCAGTAGAGTCCGCAAGCTAATTTATATATTCAAAACCCTCCGAAATATTGCGAATCCGTATATTATACGTATAGTTTACTATTCCTTGTGCTTATCTATAGTAACATATTGTATCACATGCTGGGGTGGTGCTGGGAAAACAATACTCAAACCACTCGAGATCGCACATAAAGCGGTACTGAAAGTGGCTACTTCAAGACCTATCATGTTCCCTACTGATCTATTGTATAGTAGTTGTAATGTTCTTAACGTTCGACAACATTTCATCCTGCAAACAGTTCTTTTACAGCACCGTAAAACCCCTTATAAAATAGTAACAAGGCGTAGGAAAGATTTGGTTTGCACTCTTCCACAAATACGCACATCATTTGCGAGTGGATTCTTTAACTACTTAGGCCCAGCTTTGTACAATAAATTTAACAAAATCTGCATGATCTACGGATTGTCTTTCTTTAAGTGTAAAAAGATTTTACGTTCATATCTTCTAAATAAAAGCTATGACGTAACAGAAAAATTTCTCAGTAGGTGACAGTGTCAGATCAAATATTACTTCACACGACTTCAATCAAAACAAACACACACTCTCCTTCACTTTATCACACACAAACACACACAGACACCCTCACACCCTCACACACCCCCCCCACACTCACACCCCCATACACACACCCCCACACAAACCCCCCCCACACACACACCCCCACACACACACGCACGCACGTTGCTTACACTTATACAATCACTCTCACACACACACGCGCGCTGATGCGCGTGCATTTCACTTATAATCATTATTGTAGTATTAAAAAAAAAAAAAATTATTGTACTAGTTTATTGTAACTTTTTGTAAGGGACAGGGACAGCTATTCCTTAATACAGGTTATTCCATAACCTAGCTAGGAAAGCTGAACTTCACCCACCAGATTGTGTTTGACATGGTACAAACTTACATTAATAACCTTATGTATGCCTCATGTACTACAATCTCCTTTTTATGGAATAAATTTATTATTATTATTATAGATTGTTTGTACCGAGTAAATATACAATGTTTCCCGTAGAGTAAAACAGACTGTACTTTCTAGAATAAAATTTATTTGAAGAATATACTCCAGCCAGAGCTAGCTAGGTTTTAAATTATTTTGGTTAATGTTTTATAATCATCATTATTTCAGCTAGGTATAGGCATTCACTATTTTCTGCCGTACTTCACGGTTCCATACGTCTCTCATACAGCAGTGCTATTCTGTAACCATCTCACCGTGTGAAAACTTATGTGAAGTGAGCGTGGAGTGAGCTGTCATTCTAACTAATGCTATGTAGGGATTGACACTATTGACAGCTCACTCTAAGGTCACTTCACCTAACTTTTCACGGTGAGATTTTTACAGAATCGATCGGCAGGTCTTTTCTGCGACTTTGACGATATTATTAACCAAAAGATTAATGTTTGCCAACTCAAAAGTTAATTTATTTTGTGTTGTTGTTTTTTTTATACCTACACTTTTTGACATTCCTTCCCGAATGGCCTATTTAAAAGTGGTTTATTAGTTCTATAAGAACTAGTGCTTATTTTCTTTGGATAGAATTATCCGAAGAAAATACAGCACTTTAAAATGTTAGGATGGTAGATTCTATAAGCTTTACTTTCCTATATAAACAATGCAGGTAGGTACTCGTCTAAAATACTTTTAAATTACTTCCTCGACATTTGCATGTACTTAACTCGATATTTATTTAATAGGAACCTTCTTTCTCTTGAGCAGACGGTTCCGATAGCGTAAGCTTTCATTTAAGTTAGGGGCGGGTTACAATGTATTGTAACAGAGAAAATAGACGTCAAAGACATTATTTATTTTGAAGAAAGTTGTTGCAATATTGCTTACAATAATTTTGATGAATGAAGTCTTAAGGAATCTATGGGATACAAAAACTTCATTAAGAATCGTTTTCTTAAGGAAATTCTTACGGTAGGTAATTGTTTTATTTTTATGTTTCTATGAGTGTGTTTAGTTTAGTTTTTGATATTCCTGTGCGAGTCCCCCCAAAAAAAATCTTACTACTTACTTACTTAAGTACTATTAACTTTTTTTAAATGTAGGTACTTGTGTAAAGATATAAGATTACCCCTGTATTCACAAAGAAACTTTACATTAAACCAAAAAATATTGCATGCTTTTGTCATATTAATTCAACGTTAATAAAGAAGAGCTAAAGTCACAGTAGTTACTCATTGTATAATTTAAATTTATTAATATTTAGGGTCAGTATTATAATTAGATGGTTTTTTAAAAACTCTTGAAGTATTTATTTATTTAAACTTTTCGCACAAAAAGGTACAAAGGCGGACTTAATGCCTTAAGCATTCTCTATACCAGTCAACAAAGGGTGGTGAAGAGATTAGATGGCAGGTGCTTTACAAGTATGAAGTAATGCTCTAAGTACTTTAAAGAAATATTCAACTATCTACCTGGCCACAAGATGCCGAAAATGTAGCACAACCTTTAAAATATTGTAAGGCTCCCCCGTTTCTTTTCAATAAACTTTCACTAAGAGCTTTTCAGAATATTCATGAGAATGTCTGTTCTTTTCAGGTGGGTGTATTCAATTGGCTCTCTGCGGTAAGTAATTATTCGTTTTTTCCATCGGCGGCGTCACCCAGGTGAAACTTAGTTACCACAGGACTTGCCAATTGCTCGTTTAGTTTGCGTTGAAACTGACTACAATTGTTAATTGAATTTGTATTCGTGTTGCCGACTATTTTAGTTTGAGAGTTTGACTTTAAAATGTGATTATGAAGTTTGATCATGTTAGTGATACGTGTGAAGAATTAATATTGTCTAGAATAGGTAGTTATTGAGGGTGGGAGTTTTACATAACTTCATGAGAGAATGACGTAGGTAACGATCAGTAACCTATCTACTCCTTGTGCTAGATATTTGCAAGTAAATTGCGGTATGCTTAATAAGCATACCGCAATTTCAATTTTCAATTCGACTGGTACTAGACGCCAATTAGGTACTAGACGACACGCTATATACATTTCTATAGTTAGCCTGGTTGAGAGACTGATCGTTATTTTGGGATACTAAAAAGGGACGGTCAGATCCAATTAATGGGGTATCAAATTACCACTACCCATCACTCGTCACAGATGACAGATATCCGCTTACAACATTACTATGTCCACAGCTTAATCATAAACCTCGCTTACTGAACAAAGCGAGCGAAACTTTAGAAGAGGTCATAAATTATTTACTACAGTGTAGACGTTTTCCAGCTGAGGCACTGTGACGAAATTGCAGCCTTTTCCGAACATTGTAGCTGATATATAGACACAGTGTAGTATATGAGTTTTGGTTCCGAGGCCTTTACCCTATTAACCTGCGACCTTATTACGGGGGAATATTTTATTAAATATACATTTTAATCTGTAAGATGAGAGTGACAGAGAGGGATAGATATCAATAACTCTTGTCACAGTAATTAATTTAAGAAGGGATGGGTTTAAATTATAAATGAGATATTAGAGATTTGGGCCTTTGTCGTTAGGCACAGGTTCTCTTTCAGGGATCTTAAATAATGAGTGCGAGGTCATAAGGTTTATGGAAATGGATCGGGGAGAAAAGGTTTTAGGCTCGTTTAATGTGAATATTTTAGTGTTGAAAGTCTGAAAAGAAAAGTCTATCTCTTTATCGGCTAAGATTAAGTGTCCTTTTAGTTGGTGCAAACACTTTAAATAAATCTTAGAGCTTCGTACATTTTAAGGGATGACTGACTAGATAACATTGTTAGAAGTGTCAAAAAAAAAACTAAAGGTGCTTCCACACAGCATTTATATAATGTTATAAAACATTGTGCAGTACGATAACATTTTATAACAGTGTGTAACATTTTGCTACAACATTACTGGTTCAACTCGTTGTATAACATTCTGTAACCATCAGTTTGGGTCTGCCTTTTGAGGAAGCTGGTAGTAGCTCTAAATGGAGGAAGTGCTTATTGGTTTAGCTTTTATTTTTTGTTTGAAAAACAAAAGAAAAGGCGCTCTTAATGAATGCGTCGAACTCTGAAAGCGAGAGAACGTTTTGTTAATGAAGTTGTATAACATCACTAACAATTTTCAACTTATGTTTCAATTTGTTAAAAGAAGTTAAACAACAAATTTTGTGCAACATTCTCTAACGTTATATAACTGCTGTGTGGGAGTACCTTGATATACTATCCCAGGAGCGACTCCGTTTTGTTAGATAACGTATGTCTAAGAGGCAGGGTCTGCTTAAATACTTAAAGCAACAATCAAAGTAGGTAGGCTTCAAACATAAATACAAAGTCCGCCAAACACAATAAACCCAATTTGACATCGACAAGAACTATCAAGAAATCAATTCTCCAATATTTTAAGACGTGAAGAAGTCACGTCCTGTCCGTGGCTTTTGGAATGACACCCTAGGGAGAGGACGTAAAGATTAACGTGGCGAGTCTGTCCTCGGGCCTAAATCACATTATGGTCCCCCTACTCTTTGTTTAATGCCGCCTTAAGATGGACGGCCTTTGTCAATGAGGCTGTGATTTTTCTTCGTAGCTACCTGTATTTTTTTAAGTTTGGGTTGGCTAGTTTATTGGGTTCTCCTTTAAAAGGCATGTATAGATAAGTCGTTAGCCAAAGCATGAAGAGATGTTCGGAAATAATTTTGATGCTAACAGCTTTATCCATTGTTCCTATAGGTAATATTTGGTAAATAATGTAAGAACTTTTTAACCCTGAATTATAAGTGCTCAGCTACGAGGAACTGATAGCTACCTCAAAGACTGTTGAGCAGATATTTTGTAACAGTATTTTGATTATAAAGAGTGTCTATGGAGTTTCTTGTCCGTTCTTCTCTATAGGACTAGCTAGGGCACTAGCTTCATCTTTCTGACTGACCGATTCCTTGACTGTTCAAAAGTGCCTGTAATTGGTATATCTGAAATAAATATTTTGAGTTTGAGTTCTTGTGTATACAGGGTGGCAGGGACATCGACACGCAAACTGTAACCATGGATTCGGCATGGGTTTAGACGCGAAATTTTTTGTAGGTTACCAAAAAAAGAAAAATTTCGACACTATGCGGTCTAAACTCATTTGCTGAATTCATGGTTACAGTTTGCGCGTCGATGTCCCTGCTACGGAACCTGCGTCTTCATAAATAATTTGTGTAGGTATTTCAAAGAAATATGGTAAATAGCTATTGTTGGAAGAATACATTACTGACATATGAATAGAATTTTGCAACACCCTTTTTGCATCTCTTACGTGCTCAAACTCCCGCAAAAACGTCATCTGGTTTTAAAAACAAAACGTTTCCCAACTTAACCATCCTTAACTTTCAAGACCCAAAAATATCCATCGACAACGCTTGTTTTTCTACCCTTGATTGCGAAACTTTTACGGTCCGTTCGACACAAAAAATGTTGAGTAATTTTTTTGTTAGGCTGAGTTCAAACGCTATAACGATATATTTGTTGGTCGGGACATATGAGGTCAGACTGTCGCGGGGATAATATGTCCAAAATATCCGAAGTGGATACGTGGCCTAATATTCTTTTGTTTGGCCGTAAATAAAATTTATAAGGCTAATAACGTTGAGGTAATCTCATGCTGGTGAATGAATGATATTATTTATATCGTTCGTTCATAATGGAAAGTTTTAAACGATGTTGTGCAGTGCTTTTAAATTGCGCCAGCTTTATCGTTTTGGGATATTTTTAGTGGCAAATTTGTTAACACATAAAAATTCTATCGTGTCCCGTATATCAGAGATATTAAAAATATTTTGGGCACAAAAAGTTCATGCTCGTGTTTTCGAGCTATTAAATACGAGTCTTTTGAACTGAAAATAATCTGTGGTTTCAGAGTTACATTATTAATATTTCATACTTAGTTTTTCAGAGTTAGTTAGTTTTTTGGTTTGTCTCCCTCTCACCGACAGGAGGCCTGTGTCCCAGCAGTGGGAACATTATAGGCTGACCATGCTTATGCTAGTTTTTCAGAGTTAAGTATCAAGCTTTTCTCATTGTTCACAAACTTTCTTGCGCTACTATCTAGAAGTGGATTTCTGAGCTCCGATAGTACACACGGCTACACGTCAAGCTATACAAAACCAGTTTGTCTTGGCCTCACTTTGTATGATATTTTCTCACAATGAACGGTCAGCCAATACTGGTTTTGCATAGCTTGATGTGTAGCCGTGTGTACTTCCCTTAGTAGTAGTAGTAAGACGGACTGGCGTCCGCAACTCCACCATGTCCAAGCGCGTACTTTACGTACGTACTACTTCCCTTTTGTTCTCCATTCTTTACTAAGTTGATCGACAAGTTTTTTCTTTAGCTTTTACGAAAGACTGTCTACTTTATCACAGTCAATATTTCAGTCAACCAAAAGCTCCGTGGGTGGACTTTTTTACTTCATTCAATAATTTCTAGATTTCCACTAATTTAACAATAATGTATCAGTAAGCTGTTCACGTCTGTTTGCACACGTCACGGTGTGTTAATGACAGGCTTCACGCAATGTTGATACATTATATAGCATAGGCAGAGCTGTAGGCATGTATGTATCGGCGTGGGTAAACAATTGGGGGTGACAGATGCAGTCGGTGTTTTGAGTGTAATTAAAATATAGTTTGTGTTGAGTAGGGTCGTAAAAACAGAAAATTCGCTTTAGTAGGCTCGAATCAGGCTTCCGAGCTCGCTTTAGGGGTTGTGTGTAAGTTATAAGTCAAGCTAACTATATCATGGTCAAGTTCTTCAAGTTCTTCTTTATGATAGCAATCGGTGTTAAAAAGAGTAAATTAGATTGAACTTTAAATAAAACATGCAAATGTAAACAGTTTTAGAATTGACTATAGCAAGTCCTAAACAATTAAAAACACTTTTTATTTTGTCGAAAAAAAAAATTTTTTTCATATTAAAAGCGAGGTCGATAAACTCTCGTAGCTTCGTAGGCTGTAAATCAGCGCGTGACGTCATACCGCAGAGCACGTCGACCGGCGTAGCTGTCGTAGCACGTAGCTCGTAGCGCTACGTACTTCATAAATCTGTAGCACCGTAGTATAACAATGTTTCAGAGAGATTATTTTGTTATTGAATGTAGACATCTATTCTAAATTGATTTTGGTTTAATTTTTTTAGTTGAAAATGAAGAAGAAGTTATGAAATTGAGTAAAAGTATTTCTCTTTTAACAGTGTAAGAGTAACAATATACTGGGATACCTTGTTTGCCCGTTTTCCACAAAAGAAAAACATGATTCTTCAAATTATTTTTTCTGTAATGCTTCTCGTTACATACATAAACTCATGCCTTATTTCCATGTGGGTAGGCAAAAACTACAAAAAGCCACCTGCTATGATATAATTTTCGCTATCTCGTAACGTACGTTTAACGTAACGTACGTATGTTTTTCGTTAATACGTAGTAAGCCATCTGACTTTCTACGTATTTTAAATGAAATAACGATTACTGGGCCGTATTCTCTATAACACAACGAACGAAACCGCGCGAAATTAACGCGAGATTGGCGGGATTAGCTAAGGAATTGACGTGGTTTCGAAGTGAGGAATCATTGAGTGGTCATAGTGAAATAGAGCGTGGTTTATTAGTCGTGACGTCAAAAATGACAAAATAGTATCATATAGTAAAAACGAAATTGTATTCAAAAAAACAAAGAAAAGCATAGCATGTGAACAACAATTACCTCAACATGCCCCATATAACTACCGCTATTATTAAATTGTCACAACATAAAACAAATTACAAAAACACAGATAAAATCTATCTATTACCGCCTCCTTCCTACTACTAGTTATTTATTCTAAGGGCTGTTCAACTTCGTCGACATTGAAAACCCTTTACAGATGTCAGGCGAGGAAGGGAGTCCGGATAGACCCTTATTTAGGGAGTAACTTAGAGACGGATAGGTTTCGTCGAAACTTTCCGAAGTTTACTATTGGATTGAGAGAAAGGAACTAAGTACTTACGATTGACATGTCTCCATATTTATCATTAAGTACTTAGATTTAGGCGTATTACTTAGAGTTTCTTTGATTTAAATGTTTTTTTCAGAATTCTGACGGCACGGTTGGCGCAGTGGTTAAGCGATTGACTGCTGTGCTGCGTGTCGCGGGTTCGATTCCCGCACGGAACAAATATTTGTATGACCTACATGTATTTGTTCCGAGTCTGGGTGTTTTTCTATCTATAGTATGTATGAAATTAAAAAAAAAATGTATATAAGTTGTTTATCAGCCATCTTGTTACCATAACACAAGCATTAGGTTGCTTAGCTTGGAACTAGATGGCGCTGTGTGAAATGTCCAGGGATATTATTATTATTATTTTTATCAAAATCTGAAGGCTAATTCTCCTAATTAACTAAATATGTAAATTAATTTGACTTTTAAAACGGCGACAAACAAATGTCAAAAACTGGTCAAAAATGAAATTAAAGGTATTTTCGACAGATTGAAAGTGAGTTCAGACTGTGAACGTTCTAAAAATTATGAGAATTGCCCCTCAGGAGTAATTTAAGCTTTCTTTTTATCTTATCGCTGCGTCTAAAGCCTAAAGCCTTCAAAAGCTAGTCAGCAAAAAAATCTAGTACCTACTTGTCTAAATTTTAACAATGAGGATAATATAATACTCTTTATTATGTACATCATATAAATTACAGTATATCTGTAATTTATATGATGTACAATGTAAAAATACTTCCACCAGGAATACCAGTAGGTAGGCACAGAAATGAGTATTCAACATTGGGCGCTTTTATAATTTCTAACGAGTCGATATTACCGTGGATACACATTTATGGAACATACATTTTATGGACGTACATAAACGTCCACGAAAATATCGTCACGTAAGAAATTATAAAAGTGCACATTGTATGGTTCATTTTTATCGATTTTTATGTTTAGGTACACGCGTCAATTAACCCCTTTATTCATAAACGTTGTTTAAAGTTAAATACTGATTAGCGTCTGTTTAATCATAAAATTTTGACACTTCAATCATCGTTTATAAATAACCCCTTTTTTTTGGTTTTTTGGGTGGGAAATCATCAAATGACGTCTCCCGCTCTGGGCGTGTTAGACTTTTACTGACTAAAACCCACCCGTGTTCCTTCAGTTGCCTATGCCTGGGACCACGGAATTTCTTTCGAACAACGCTTGGCCCTAGCGGACCCCTTCAGTTCGTGCTGACATCTCTTTGAGGCGCGCGTGGAACACAACGCGCCGTCGACCCGTGCCTGGTCCTTACCGGGCGGCGCCCGCAAGCCCACGCCTACGGTGGCCGGGAGTCAGTTGCTGACTCCCGACGTCCAGGGTGTCTCTTGCGGCGACTAGGGTCGTGAGGGCGCAGAGATTGCTTCTCCCTGACGCGCTCCGCCTCCTCCTTTGCGAGCGAGATTACTGCTTCGCAGAAGAAGGTGACGGCTTCCCATGCACTCTCGCTCCAAGTTTAAAAACAAAAGACTAAACAAACTCATCTTATGGTAAATAGGGTGTAAATAGTTAATTAACATTGTGAGGCAGCAGACAAAATAATAAGCTCTTGGACATAGTCCAAGGATTTGGGGTGAAAGCCGATATTAAAATCATGCAGCTGCGAATAATGTTGATGGACTACATGAAAGTATAATATTAAACAACGTATTAAATTGTGATATAATAAACATTATATATGCTTTCTTCCTTATCTTAAATATTTTAAGAGTATGTTTATTAAACACCATGTACAAGCAAAGCAAACAAAAGTCTAAACACATTACTTAGATCATTTGATCTTTTACAAAGCAAACAAAGTACAATAACGTTCATATGATTGTGGTTTTACATATACATAATTGCAAACTTATTATTAATTAATCAATAGTTAGCTTTTACTTATTACCTAATCATGCCAAGTTGGCCATATAAAGTAGAGAATGAAAATGAAAAAAAAAAGTGTTTTGATTTTCTATTCGTCAAACATACATACCTACATGTTGTCTTCGAACTGCAGACAGTAATCACTTAGCAAGTACCTGTCGATAGGTCCTCTGTATCCCCCTTAACATGGAGTAGCAAACTTTAGCACAAATCTGTGTTAATTATTCTGCAGTATCGAATACGAGTGAGACGTGTGTTGCGTACAAGTTCTGTGTCTCTTTGAGTTGAAGTAAGCATCTCTATACACACGTAATTTCTAGCTTTTTATATTAATTAAGTATCCTATTTCCGAATGAAGAGAGTTAGGTCTTTTTTACTAGTTTGACTAGTCTTTCTTATCAACCGTTCACTCGTGTTTATACAGCACGACATCTACAGTATAATGTCATATAAACGTAGCCTTGCATTATATTATTGTAAAGACGTCTCATTAGTTTCCTGTCATAAAAAAACAGTCATCGAACTGTCATAAAAAACAATCGTCGAAATATAAATTTTTAGCTATCGCTTAGTAACCCAAAGATATCTCTATCATTCTGCCCTACATTACCAAATCTAACTACATCTACAAACACCCAAACGATGAAATTACATCTTCTGTCTACAGCAACACACACACAAAGACCGAACATTACCACATTGTCAAACGCTTTCAAAGTATCAGGTGTGCAACATGAATACCTAATCTTAATGGAGTACGTACATGTTCCACAGATAAGGGACAGAATAAATCATCGAGCGAGTGTACCAGCAAGTTCCCGGTGGGAAGAAACAGATTGTACCACAGAGTCTCGTAAGAATAAAACTGTTTTATCGCGATTTCATGGGGACTTAAATGTTTGAGATGTCATAAATGTTTTACTGTGTAAATGGGGAATTAGAATTAATGGTCGATTTTGTTTGGAAATTCGACTTAAATATGTAAATACCTACGAGTATAGCAGCGAGCATATTAGAAACGTCTTATGAAAAAGAATGGAGAAAATAGGGTGGTCTTTGATTAGCTGAAGTAATCAAAATCAAAAGTCATTTATTCAAATTAAGCTGAGAATCAGCACTTTTCGAACCTCAAACTCAAAAAGGTATGCAATTGTACCTATAAATCAACACACATTGATTCCGTAGTATTGTATGATAACGTCTCTCGTGTAAAAACAAAAAGGTGTGTATATTTGCATAGAAAAAGATACCAACATCCATCTCTGTCTGTTTTAAACCACTATGCTTAGGATATCTGTGCGAAAAGAAGAAAGAAAAGAAATAAACTAGAAACTATCAATGGAGAATATACGGTAAACGTTTCAAATACCAAGGCCTAAACAATTACAACTTAGCATCCCACTCCAGAGCAAAGTCTACGAAAATGTAAATATTTGTCGAGTAAATCGCACCACGAAGTACAAACATTTTAAACGGCTTTCAAATGTTACATGTTAATTACTATACGTATGTAAATACTACATACTACTTATCACTTTAATCCTGCAGTTCAAAACAGCTGCAAAAAACTACTTTCACTCTGAACCTCTGAGCGGACACGGTGAGGTCACGAGAACGAAATAATTCTAGCAAAAAAACCTCGCTCAGATAACGTTTTCCTACAGCACCTAAACCGAAAATACGAAATTGATCTCTATATCGCAAGTCATAAATAACATTTTTAATATCGCTGCGGATTTTCCGGCAAATTTCGTGTTGCTGGACCGATTTTGGAACTAATCCCACCGCGTTAGAGTTAGTAATTGCGTGTGTTATGTGATATGGGGTTTGTAGGCGCCAGCTATCGTCACGTTTAAATATGATTTATGCAAGTAATTTAGTTAAGTACATATAGACATTACGAGCTGCGGATAGATTAAAATGTTCGTCGGATCGTGGATCCTTTTGTGGTGTCGTATCCTTGTCGCGGCAATGAATTATGTCCTTTACCTCAGTAGAACAATGCGGTGTGAAAATGACGTCATTCGAATATTAACGACAGTGCTGTTAATTATATTATCGTTATTACATTTGTGGGACATGTTTGTATTATTACGTTTTATGGGTAACACGAGCTATATTTTTGTATATTTATTACTTGCTATGTGATTAGTATAATGATATCCTGCTAATTAAGATATAAAACTAATTGTGTCTGCTGTTGCTTGCTCGGAAATGAGTCATTTACTGGCGACTATCGGGGTAACATTTTTTGCCCTGAAGCTTACTAATTAACTTCCTCATAGTAAACCTATAGGAAGTAAAGAAACACTTCTAATCTAGATCATTATGGTTTACAGATCTAAGTTTAAAAATGAAAGTCAGTCCAAGCGTTATGTTGTTTTTTCTGATAAAATATCTCCGTTAAAGCCCAGAAAGTATATTTGTACCATTATTAACCCTCTGAATTATAGCATAATCAGCCTATAATGTTCCCACTACTGGGACACAGGCTCTTCAAGAGGGAATGGGCTATAATCCACCACGCGGGCCAAGTCCGGGTTGGTAGATATCACATGTCTTCGAATTTTTGGTTCTAGGATATGCCGATTTCCTCACGATAGTTTCCTTCAACGTTTTCCGCAGTATATCTTCACTTAATTGTGCTAAAGTGTTGTCTCATATAAACAGTTAACGCTAAATGGTTATGTAAGCCTTCAAATCCTAAAGAACACATTACCTAGCACATAAGCTCCCAACACTAAAGCTCTTATCTAGAATAGAATAGGTATAACAAGAGAAATACCATTGTAGCACATACATATATCTGTCAAATGACTAGTGTTGTGTCGTGTCTATTTTAGACTACAATGCCTCTGGGTGCGACGGAGTACGAACGACGTATAAAATTTCCATACACAGAGTTCAAGGCTGAAATGAGGTGTGATTTATAAGCGGTAGCGGGTTCCGCATGTCAAAAGAAAGTGGACTTTTCAAGTTTCCGATGTCTTACTTCTAAGGTTTTTGGATTCTTACCGGAACTGAAAACAAAATTAAACTAGCTAGCTTCTAAGCATCGTAACTGTTTGAGTCGTCGACTAACATATCAGCAGCCAATCAATTAACTCAGAGCTAGTCGTCAGTTGACAAGACTTTACCAGATAATTAAAGATTAAATAAAAGACTCTTTCAGAAACTCAGAGTAAGTTAATCTAAACTATGGAAGTGTGATACCGTACCTACCCATCTGCGACATTTAATGTAAGATTTGGATCTTTGAATAATGGTGGCAGTTCCTATTTAAATCTATCACCGTATTTTAAACCATCGAGTTTCAGTTTATAAGCCATCTAGCAGGTACGTACTAGGTTTTGTTAGAGAAAAGCAAGAAAGAAAATACGTTTGCAATATTTTTTCCTACGTCTGTTCGCAGACGAAATCATGCATCTCAGACAACTTCTTCAGACTTGTACCACAAGCCATGGCTAGTATGACTCACCAGCCGCCTGGAAAACTCTTCAGGCGGTCACGTGACCCGTCCATGACGTAAGCATGCGCGCATCATGCGAACTCTATTGACATAGAATGTGATTATGCGCAGTATTAATTATGTAAATGCCGTCGTCAACTCGATTGGACATCATTGTATGTATATGGGATTAAATGACGAAACAGTAAAAATAATTTACTGTCTTTCGTGGAACATAGCGATGACATGCTGTAGTGATTTTCAATTGTTTTTTTTTGTCTTGGGAAAAGTACTTGCGTATGTGTTACGTCAGTGTGTTTAAGGACTGATTGTTCAATCATCTGATAACTTTATTCGAGGAATAATTTTGAAATTTTGACAGTTGTTTTTAACCGACTTCTAAAAAAGGAGGAGGTTCTCAATTCGGATGTTTTCTTTATGTTTTTTCGCGCATAGCTTGCCAACCGATTTGAAAAATTATTTTTTTGTTGCTTCCCAAATGGTCCCATAGAAATGTCATCAAAAACGGTTCAGTAGTTTGGTTTTTAAACCAAAATTACTGGTAATAATTACAACTTAAAAGTGAAAAATAAAAACTTTTTTGAAAAAAAAAATTAACCGACTTCCAAAAACGACACTACAAAGTGAAAAATAACTTTAATTTCGAAAGTCGGTGGCAAACAACGAAAATGTGAACCCAACGACACCGACTTCCGAAATTAAAGTTACTTTTCACTTTGTAGTGTCGTTTTTGGAAGTCGGTTCATTTTCTTTTTCAAAAAAGTTTTTATACAAAAACTGTCAAACGTCAATTTTATTCCTCGAATAAAAGTTATCTGGCGATGGAAAAATCACCCCTAATTTAAATTAGTGCTATTTTTGGTGTAGGTATTTAATCTTGTTAATAATAAATAATAATACCATGTTAATCTTGCCAGCTGAATATTTAAAAAGCTGGATAAAATAAAGCTCAAGAGTTGTTTTGTTTGAACGCGCGTATCTTTGGAACTACCAGTCGTTTTTGTAAAAATCTATTTACATTTGTAGACCAATTCTTGAGAAAGGCTTTAACATTTCGCTACGACCCTGAGGAGCCGAGCAAAAAGCAAATTTGTCAGAAAGCGAAGTAACGGCGCTCAGTTATAATATGTATAATTTCAGGTGCACGGAGTCGCGGGCAGAAACTAGTAATATTATATTTGTTCGCCGGTACCCAAAATAACCAAACCCATACAATTATTTCTGCCAAAAATGATTAACGCCGACAGAACCTGTAGCAATATGGCGTCTAATTTACCGACAGACTACTTTATTTATTTCCTCTTACAACTTACTTAGGGGTCGTCTTAATGATGTATCGTCGTAATATATGGCGATTAACTTGCAGTTCTGACCGGCCCCTTACGGTGCAAGTGCAAGGATATTGTTCGGAACGAATGTTTCTTTCACACGCGATCGTATTTTAGAAGAGGAATTAAGTGGTTAGCTGTTCGGTGATAGATTTGTTGTAGTTTTGGAGGTGATGTAGTATTTAGGGTGTAGTGTATGCGTGATAAATATCGGTAAAAATCCTTGCTGTGATTGAGTGAGAGAGAGAAATGATTGAGCAACAGACTACTGAGGGGCAATTCTACAAATTTTAAGAACGTTCACAGTCTGATCTCAGTCTCAATCTGTCAAAAATACCTCTAATTTCCATACATTTTTGACATTGATTGTCGCTGAGATGAGATTGCTGAGACTAGATTTTGAACGTTTTTAATCACGGGAATTGGCCATCAGATCTGTTGTTCAATCACGGGCAGGGATTTTTACTTCATTACCTAGGCAGAGTTTTAATGATGCAAGCTAGAGTGGTCTTCTTATAGGTACTAGGGTTGGAAGGTCTACGAGATGATCAGTAAAAAAAGAGGATCTGTGCTGATGACTACTCGATAGAAGGGAAAACTTATATGAGCCGAGTATACGCGATTCAGCGCCGAGTATCCGCAATTAAGTGTCACCGACCGTCTAGTTCCGGGTATTGAGTATTCCCGATTCAGCGCCACCGACCCGAGCGTAACGGCTCAGTTTCGTTCAGAAAGTGCGCAAAGTAAGCATAAAGTTTTCACTTCAAAAAGTATTAACAATTTAACAATCTTACTTTTCTATAGTAGGTAGCTAAATATAAATGATATCCATGGCTAGGTAGGTACATTAAACTCACCTATCCAATATAAAACAACTGCGTCTCTTATATGACATTGACGTCATTGAAATAATTTAATGAGGTAGATACGTAATACCTACGTAAAACTGTTACTATGTAGGTAATTCAACTTTTTCGTGCACATGTAAAACATAAATAACATCACGCCTTGTTCCCCAGAAGGGTTGAACAGATGTGTACTCACATAGTCCCGTGTAATATAGGAGGAGTCTATTTATTACCTTTGACCAGGCACAAATCTAGACTCTGCGCTGCTACTGAGAAATTCCAGATAGAAAAACCCAATAACACTGCCTGGGAACCGAACCCAAGACGTTAAGTTCAGCAGTAACGCTTGCGACCACTCGACCAACGGGGCTGGCACTAGTAAAAATATGTTGATATTTAATTTAAAAATAGTGGTAGCACACGTTTCACAAATTAAGTGGGCGTGAGTATTTTCCGTGCTAATTCGGACGCTCTGTTCAAAATAAATATTGGAATTCAGACAATCCAAATATTTGCGATGACTCAATTATTTGACGCTAATAAAAATAATGTTTACACATTCTTTGTCTGCGGTTTTCTAGAGTATTTTCCGCTTATTTATTGAGTCTATGATTCCTCTTTACATGTTGTGATTTTCCATTTTTTTTTTTGAGTCATGATCTGTCGCTAGGCGAACACTTGTAAATTAGTTTACAAAATGTCTTCTACTTTTATTTTTAATTTATTTATGTCTAAAAAACTTAACCTATTACAATCTGGTTTTAGCCACACAATGAAAACCTCTCAGGATTTATCTGTGTGCTGGCGATCATCATCATCTGCCTAACCTTTTCCCAATTATGTTGGGGTCGGCTTCCAGTCTAACCGGATGCAGCTGAATATCTGTGTGCTGGCGATATACCTCTCAATAAACCAGGCAGACCACAGCATAAACAATTTTTAATTGCATCCCAGTCCACCAACGCTTGGACAAGACTAAATAATACCCGTGTACACCAGACTTATAATTATGGCTTATGAATTTTTTCTTCCGTCTGTTGTCCACGGAACGGTTCGTTTTCAATTAACGATATAGAGATTTTCCACGTCGTCGGTCGTAATCCGGACCGGCTGTAATGGAGCGCAAAAAACCTCTTGACGTTTTTTCTAGGCTGTGTGTATTGAAATTACTTTTTTTTTTGTATGGACTATACAGTGTAGAGTGTTTTATTGAAAAACGACCGTTATGACTGGACGAATTGTGAACGTTATTCGGTTTTCAATTGGCCTTTCAGTATTTTGGCGTTTTATTTTTGAAAAAAAAACAATTACCATGCGAAAAAATGGAAGTGTATTTTTAGGTAGGGATAATATAGATCCTAGAAACATGCAACACAATATTCAGAAATATTTTCAACATGATGCACGCGTTCTCTTCATAGTTCATTTTCGTTGTCTGTCTACAATATTTCTGATCAATCCTACAGTCCAGCTAAAAGCATTACCATTTATGACCCAGGCAAGCGCACACAGAATACGAAATTCAAATCTCGTTTTAATTTTTCCACTCATAAACGGTTTCAATTCCGCCGGTACTTAAACGTTCCTGATGGTAATGTTCTACGTAGCATTCTCATCTTGGCCGCCATTTTAATTGTGATTACTGGCTCGATGCGCTATTTGTATGCAATATTCGAACCTGGAACGCATTTTAAAAAATGAAATGGGAAAAGTTCTGTACAAAGGGTAACAAATAACTGGCTGGCTACATAAAAATAGGAAACTCGAATGTTCGAGTTTTAAAAATATTTTTGGTTTTCTCTTTTTTTTGTGAATATTGTGTCATAGCTCTCATAGGTCGCACAGTGCGTTGGATTGGAGGGTGAAAATACGACAGGACACTAGTCACTGTGAAGATGGACGGTCCACCGTCACCGTCACACGGTGGCAGTATTTAAATGAAAATACTATATTCCATGGTCAAAGGTAGCGAGTACTGAAGTCTACTCAGCCTACTGGCTTGTACCAGATCTGAATAGGAACTAATTATATTTGGACAAGCAAAGCCCTTTTTTATGCCCCAGTGGCGTCAGTTTCTCACATTTTGGGTCTCACAACAGTACTCGCTACTCTATTGTTTAAAAATATTGTAAACACCTTTACTAGATTGTAGTCTTGTGCCGACATTGTTATCCATGTCGGCACAAGACTACAATCTAGTAAAAAGGTCTAAAGAAATGCGTATTTTTATGAATGGGCCCAGAGAATAATCTTTGTTTACATTTCTACTAACAAAACATTTAGAAACTAATAAAACAATGAATTTTACTACGACGTTCGGCAATACGCAAATACAATACGTGACTCAAAGTTCCCGAGCGCTGTAGGGTCTCTCACATCTGACATCATCTACTTTCGTTATTATCATATATTGCTGCTTATTTTTTTATATAATAAAACGTTGCCCCACACTAGGAATTACTCCTATATCGTGGGTGCGTTTACAAACATTTAAACTCACATACACAAACAGCCAGACCCGGAACAACTACCTGTAGACAATACAAATATTTGTTCCGTGCGGGAATCGAAACCGCAACACTCAGCGCAGCAGTTGATCGCTCAGCCACTGCGCCAACCGTGTCGTCATTGTGTTGCTCAAAGATAACACGTGCTTATAACTATTATACTCAAGCTTAAACTATTCGATCGGCGGTCCAGCACAGTAGGTTTATAAACCTAATTTTAATAGTTTTCTTTTTTTTATTATTGTTCCTCTCAACCAAAGCACCTGCCATCTAATCTCTTCACCACCCTTGGTTGACTGGTAGAGAATGCCTGAGGCATTAAGACTGCCTTTGTACCTTTTTTGCGAAAAGTTTAAATAAATAAATAAATATTAGAACTGTTATTTATTTATTTGCTCAATACTATTGTAGGTGCATACACACATTGATTATTTTTGAAATTATAGGAAAACATATGGAGAGCGTTACGTAGCTGTTTTTATATCGTCCATATGTTATGGGAATTCATTGAGGATAAATTCCTCATGCATTACACAATTATAGAAGTCCCACATTCACAATGGTACTTGTGTACAGACGCCAGCCTATTAAATTTAAATTATTTTCCTTTTTATATTTGAATTACTCATTAGTCATTTATTCATTAACAATAATTTATATCTGAATATACACAAAATAGAAAAGTAAGGAAAAGTATTTCTTGCGACTCGTAGAGGTAAATCACAAACTAAACTAAATAAAAAACTAAATTATATATTTAAAAAAATGAAATAGAAAGTCCTATACGAGGCCAAAAGGCTCAAAAGACAAAAAATAAACAAACAATGTTGATTTTGCGAAATTAATTCAATTACTAAATCAGATAGCAAAATCAGCCTTTAATGTTTCCATTCGTGGGACACACATAAATCAGATAGGAATTACAAATAAACTTCACTAAATTGACTAACAAACCCCGTTCAAATTAAAATATAATAACCTAACCTAACTAAAACTATTAACAAACTAAAATATGGCGTCGAAAAATTCCTCTCCATCGTTATCGACTGGTAATGTACAGACGCCAGCACATCAAGCTATCCAAAACTGTCAAACTTTATATACCTAAAGTTGAAAATCTACTAAATAAATTTGACAGATTGTAGTAGCTTTATGTGCTGGCGTCTGTACCCAAGAGACTGGCGGCGGTGGCCATGTTGTTTTGGAATTCTTAGTCTCTGGCTACGGGAAGTATCAATCAGCCGTTTGGAGATTACAAATTGCAGATGACGATGACGGAGGGGGGGGGGGGGGCTGCCTGTTACTTTGCCACTTAAAAAAACCCATATTGAGGCAACTGGACATGACTACACTCCTTCTAAACAGCAGCTTTACTCACAGAACAGATAAAAGAGGTTTCATCTGTTCTGTGGCTTTACTCAACTGTAATCATCATCCACCTGCTTTTTCTCCAAGTTAATTGGGGTCGGTGCAGCATAATAATATCTTCTTCTTCCATATCTCTACTAGAAATCATCTCCTTTCTAGCCATATCATCGTCCACTACTTTCAGACTTTCTCTTACATACTTAATTTCTTATTCTATTTCTTTCCATCTCAAGTCCTTCAGTAGATTAATCAAAATCAGTTTCACTTAACCACGTCCACTTTTGCGTCGCGTGTCTCCGAGGCCATTATTCAGATGGCCTGGCTTCTTGGATGAGTTGTGTGTCGAAACACGCGAGCTCTCGTGCTCAGATGGGAGCAGATTGATCCGGCCCGGTCATTAAGGTGAAAGGCTCCCTGAGGGAGTAGCATGGGGTAGCTCTGTGAAAAATATGTAGTTAGGTCTGTGTAATGGGTTGTATTTTTAAAGTGGGTGTGGGTTGGTAAAAGATGAACTAACTAGTTTTTCTTTTACATAAAGTAAGGTTGAAGAAACAGTTGCTTTAAATTTTTTTTTTCTAAAAAAAACTAAACTTTTTATTTGCCTCATAAACAGCAAAAATGGTCTACCCAAAAATTGTGTAGGTACTCCTCGGATAAATGTTAGGTCTGGTCATATTTTTATCTCATAGAGTGATTGGTTAGGTATATCTAAGTATGTAGTAATTGCAATAATAATTTGCTCAAATAACCTACCTATTGTATATACAGATAAGGGCGTTCTATGAAAATCCAATAAATAGATTTCACGAAAGTTGGTGAGATGAAATAATTAAAAAATTATAGGTATTATATTACTTAGAGCTGACTTTTCCATCACCAGATAAATTTTATTCGAGGAATAAAATTGACGTTTTACCGTTTTTGTTAGAAATAACTATCAAAATTTCAAAATTATTCCTCGAATAAAGTTATCAAATAATTGAAAAATCAGCCCTTAGTGTACCTACCTACTTAAGGCGAATTCCGCCAAACTTTTGTACCTAGAATAAGTCTTATCCTGAGAATAAATGTTGAAATTTTGACAGTTTTTCCATACTAGAACTGTCAGACATCAATTTAATTCCACGGATAAAAGATAGACTTTGATAAAATCAGCCCTTAGTTCGATAAAAGTGCAAATTCTGCTAGTTATCCTTCGAATCGTCGCAGATGCTTTTTACTGGTTCAGTGGGTATTATGCAAAAGGCTTTCCAGACTGAAGTAATGGCCTACCTAGATGACCAGCGAGCCTTGACATTTGTCTGAATATCTTAGTAGATAAAGTTTTTCTATCCTCCTGGGTTTTGTGACCTAAAAGACACACTTGACTAAACTTTACGTCCGTAATTTGCATATTTTTAGCAATCTAAGTACCCAGTCTGTACTTTTGCGAAGTTTCTTGGACGCCAGTCTGGTCATAAAATTGTTTTAATGTTTGTTCAAAATAATTAAAATTGAAGGAAAGTCAGTAGACATGATAAAAGATAAACATAGCTCGAGTCAGAATTATTTTATGACATAACATCACGCCCGTAATCCCCGAAAGGTGAGGCAGAGGTGAACCTACGTAATAGGGAATAAATAAAAAAGAGAAGAGGAGAGAGGGATAGAAAAATTTATTTTTTCATGAATGCATTTTTTGAACACAGTAATAACAGAGGGGCAATTCTCGTAATTTTAAGAACGTTCACAGTCTGATCTCAGTCGCAATCTGTCAAAAATACCTATAATTTCCCTACATTTTGCAAAGTTTTTGACATTTGTTTGTCGCCGAGATGAGACTGCGACTAGATTTTTAACGTTTTAAATTACGAGAATTGGCCTTCTGAACTAAAAAATACGGATGATGCATATTAGTGGGAAAATTCTCTTGCAGACTAATAATATTAGGTTTAGGTAAAGGTCAAAAGGCGTATTCAGGATTAGCTAAATGTTCAAAACCCAGCGCTAATTGCTTTCCTTTGATATACTTAAATATTGGAAACTCTTTTGAAAGCTTTGTTTCCAGAAGCAATTGACCTACATATATATACGATTTATTGATTTCAGAATATTACGACATAACCGTCTCTACACACCAAAACTCCGAAATACATCCATCTCAAGGTCTTCAATTTGCATGTATCATGAATTCATGACAACTGATAATCTTTGCATACAAGGCTCTTAGTGTCACGCGAGGAAACAATGGAGGTACAGGTATACGAAGCCTTACTGGTGTCGAACAAGATTGTGAACGAGGGTCAGAGGTTTACTCGTGAGCCACCGGGTATTTTTAAACTGTGATCTTGTAAGGCGAAAGGGATCAGTTCAGAGGATATTAATGTTGTTGTTGTCCTGAGGTAACGGGCTAGGATTTAAAATAGGTACTTATCTTGGTTTTATGATTAACTAGCTGCACCCTGCGGTTTCTCCCGCATAAATTTTGATCTCGTGGCGATATCCGGATAAAAAGTATCCTATATGTTAATCCTGGTTAAAAGCCATCTGTGTGCCAAATTTCATCCAAATCCGTTCCATAGTTTTTGCGTGAAAGAGTAACAAACATCCATTTATCTATGCATTTATCCATCCATTCAAACTTTCACGTTTATAATATTAGTAGGATTCATAAAATGAAACATGAATGTACTGGCTGAAACGTTGTTTCATGAAACTCTTTGAACCATTATGGACATAATTATGTGTGTCAATAGATAGAATTGTAACATTTGCACAACAAATTAGCGTTTTTATAGGTAAACCGCAGAATAAAGAAAATATTATGGTTTAGTCAGAACCTATTTCTATTTCCTACAATACTGATGCAATGACTGTACAGAATGCTTCGGGTCTAACAATTTACATGATGCAACAATTAACCTTATGCAATATCTTCAAATTCATCATCACCATCATTGCAACTGCAAAACGTCTACTGTTGGACATATGGCATTAACCAGAATTAAGAAATATATAAAATTATTGTTTATTTCCAATCATGTAATCTGAAGTTATGATGATAATAAATTGATTTAGTAAGAATCTTAAAAAATTGACTATGTTTTTAATGTTCCCCATAATGATACACTCGCTTGTTTAGTAGGTGGAACATTAAAAACATAGTCAATTTTATCTTCTGTCGCGTTCGTTTGCTTTATATTTTCAAGGAGTACCTACCCCAAGCACCGCCACAGCGGATTTCTGCTTCTGCATCTTCAAATGATTAATTCTAAAAACATGCATGATAAACAGACCAATCTCCTCATCTGCGTAGCAATAAAAACACATCCTCTAAAATAGGCAAAAAAAACCTAGACAAAAGGGAACGTAATATGCGTTCGTAGAGCGATCAGGAACGTCATTTCACGTCATAAATCTCGTTGATCCCTGCAAGAGATCAAACCGGTACAACAGGGATGATGAATGTGTATTTTTTACCAAATTTATTTCAACTCTAGAGAATACGCAGCGTAGAGAAATGCGTTGCGTAATGGAGAATATTTACTCACTGTTTTTTTTCCATTGTGGTAATCTATACGAATTGTTTTCCTTTAGAGTAAGTGGAGTTATTCATAAGAAAAAAATCTTTAGGGAAAAGCATTCAAAAAAATAATGCTAAACACTTGTTTTTCAAAATTATGAGTAATTTTCACCCAGTGCTGGTTCTCCATTTTATTTTATGCTCACGGATCAATGTAATTAAATTACATAATCTATTTATTTCATTTATAATTTTTAAAATATGGAATACAACTAACTATTTACACTAGGTACTAAATTATACGACTAACTAATTAACTATACAAAACCAAAAGGACACTTAAGTCATCTGGAAACGTGCCCAGAAGACTGTCAGCATTGCCACGTTGAATGGCAATGCTAATTCTTTGGCAAATTAAAAACTACATAATTAAATATGTCGAAACAATGCCGAAATACTGAAATAGTATGACGTAATATGCAATGACACTATGTTCTGAAGCAAAAAAAGACATGATTAGATTAGTGAAGCTATCGATTTTAAATGATAAGCAAGCTTGACATATTGCCACAAAAAATATGGTGCAAGTCGAAAAAGGATGAAATTCAATGACTAATGTTTTTTGCACTCGATCCTTCTGACATTGCCAATCCTTTTAAGTAAAGCAAGGGACACAATGAAGGACATGACAATGCGGACTTCAAAAAAAAAAAAAGTTCGTTAACATTAATCATCTTAAGTTATAACATATAGTCACGTGTTCTAAGACCATTTCGAAGTAACATTTGTACCAGGAATCGTAATGACGCACAGAAAGCGGACGAACGGAGATTTTTCTGCAATGATTCTCGTTATATGTAAATTTTTGAATCATAACCCACTATCGTGGGAATTTTGTATGGTATTGTATGGTGTATGGTTAACAAAGAAATTTTTTAAGATAGATAATTAATAATAACATGTAATTATCATTAATCGCATATTCAAGACATGTTTTGTTCCAAAAATTCTTTTTTTTTTTCATACATTTTAACAATATATATCTTTGATTTCGGTTCAGTTATATGAAACTAGCTGTGGCGCGATCTGCGAACCAGCATGAAAAGTAACCTATAATAATAATATCCCTGGACATTTCACACAGCGCCATCTAGTCCCAAGCTAAGCAACCTAATGCTTGTGTTATGGTAACAAGATGGCTGATAAACTACTTATATACATTTTTTTTGTAAATACATACATATTATAGATAGAAAATCACCCAGACTCGGAACAAATACATGTAGGTCATACAAATATACCCATACACCATATACCCATATACCTATGGCCTTACCCAGGGTAAGGATCTGTGTGTCAAATTTCATACAAATCCGTTCAACCGTTTTAGCGTGAACTCACTTTCGCATTTATAATATTAGTTAGGATTAGGCTGTACTTATGATGATGGCAAAAAAAAGTTCCAATCGCAAAAAAAAGAGATTTGAAAATCTCTTTTGAATTTATTTAACTTTCAGATTGCTATAAATTTGTTAACACCATAATTGTTTTGTTAACTTAGGTTTTAGCATTGATATGCCAAATCCTATCAATTTTAAAACACTCTAATCATTAAATCAAATGACAACAAAAGTCAACGAAGTCGACCTTAACATAGCAAAAACTAGTTTTAAATTCAAATTCAAATATCTCGCGTCACTGTCACTCAGTAAAAAATGTAAATGTATGGAAATTATATTGAAAGTGCGCAATTAAATTTAAGTAGTTAATACGTTGTTGCTAACCATACACTTTGTAGTCTCGCATAACCAAAGGGTTTCTGCGAAAAGTTCTGATAGGAAAACTTGATGAGTAAAATTAGTTTTAAGAAGCGCTGAGTTTGACTATTTATAAGTTTGCCAGTTCTGGTAAGGTAGAAGTACCTACTGGCGGTTTCCAAAAGAAATATGAATCGATGTCTATTTTTGTTTCTTTATTAAAACTTTGACTGGAAGGTTCAAGACAGTCAGGTGGCAGATTTGCTTTATTAACTTGATTGACTATAAATAAGTTAGCGTAGAAACTTTTTCTTAATTTTTTTTGTTAAATGTGGCCATAATATTTTTTTTTTGTTAGAATAAGGACTAAATCAAAGTAATTAGTTAGGTATTTACAAAGTAATTATTAAATTAAAAGTTCATGTTTCAATGGTCTACTGTATAATCGGATAGGTATTTAAACATCTTTTCCTTTACAATTGTTAAACGGCTCCCACGAGCTTATAATTTTACTGTGAAACTTGGTTGGTAAAAGCAACCACGTGCGTACATACACTCAAGTAAAGACGCAGGTTGCGCCGTGCAGGGAAATACAGTGATGGCAGTTACCGGTATTACGCATCTGTAGAGCCCATTTAGAGCACCTACTACAACACAAGCATAGGCAATGAGACAATGACTAACAACACTGGCACTAAACCAGCACCCTTATTGCGTAACTAACTATCAATCTCAATCTGAATCATTTTGAAGTATATAGCTAATCCATTGCTTCATATGTTCGAAAAATGTGTCTGCTCAACAACGTAAATAACGCAATGAATGTTGTTGAACTGTCAAAATGAAACCCGTTGCTACTAATACTGTGATACGCATTTAGCCCGCAGACGTAGTTTCCCTTTCATTTCACCTCAACATTTTTATGCCAATTACCTTAAAGACATTTCGTCATCGCGATAAGGAAAAAAGAAATCAAACATCAGTATAAAAATAACACTTATTAATAACGCTTTCCTGGAACGATCGATATTATGCAAAATACAAGGCATCGTGTATACCAACGAAGGCCGTTCGTCGAGTGACTCATACTGGAATTGGGGCATTTCGTTCTATGGTTTACGTACTCATATAGCAAGGCGGGGTAATTGCTCGTGACTAATATTAGAAAATGTACTAATTTTACAGCTATTGTAGTAGTTTTTGTGAACCTTGAACTTTGGTATGAATCATAGATACAGGTTTTAGATTACTATTGTTATTTTGTTTTTACATCATTTTTATCAACGTGAGTCAGTTGGGGTAGGTTAGAGATTAACTAATGTACTGTAAGGTAAGGTTAAAGATTTTATCGGTTAATTGACATGACTAATAAGGAACAATAAGGAAATAGTCATTCCCAAAGTCGTCAGAAGATAACTCGATAGAGATATAGAATCTAGGGTCTAGACTACTAGAAAATCTTGATTGATTTGTCATGTTATGAATCAAGTAATTTTTATTGGACCGTAGATAAAACTCCAAAGGGCCTAGACAAGTGGCAATCGTTTTCAAATCGTTTCGTATTTCTATATTGACTTTTAACAGCATTGACATAAGGTTTCGCTTGCTAAGTCACTTTATCTAGAGTTCTAGCAAATGGAGTAGCTGTCAGTAGTACATAGGAATCTATGTGCTAACTGCTAACTACATCATAATAGTCCTCCAGGCCTTATTTCGCAATCGCCTTAACGCTATCTCAACGGAGACTCTAGCCTTCGGCGCGAGAGATATTATAGTGCACAAGTGTGTGCGTAGTCACAGGTGAACTCACTCTTCCCTCGCTTTCTGAGAGGACACGCAATCCAACACGACTAGAGAAGGATCAGGCGCAGTACCAACAGCTTAAGGGTCTGTACTACCTCGATTTCAAAAATTGTCTTAGCATTAATGGCTGTTGTTTCAACAATACTGTAGTATTGTTTTACGTGCTTGCATCCACGAGACCAACAGGCAGTTCAAACTACAACATAAAACAACATCAGCTGCATCATACTGCTGATGATCCACGATATCGATTATTATCGATACTTTTGAATGTCTTACGTACCTATACCAGCCGTGAAAAGATTCACACACTGATAACATAATGATGAATGTTACAAAACGTACTAATTTTACAGCTACGCTTTTGTTATGCAAAACCTTGAACTTTTCACATGACTCACAGATAGAGGTTTTAGATTGTTACAGTTATTGTAAAAAGTGCCTATTTTTACATTGCGTGATTTGGTTGGGGTAGGACTTAAAGATTAGTCACAGTTAATAATGATCGTCAGGAAATAGTTTCTTTTGTAGTCACTTCTTTGTGACTAAAGATTATTGTCATCTGTATCTACAGTTTTATAACCTTGATTGATTCATCGACACAGATTCATCGAATCACTATTAAGACAACCAGATGACGTGTTACTGCAATTTCAGTTTTTATTGTGGAGTGATTAAGGGGTAAATTTCTTATAATCATCTGCATCTCAATAGATGCAGATGATTCATCGAATCACTTTTATGTCAAGAAGGCGACGTGTTACGGCAATTTCAGTTTTCATTGTTTAGTAATTGAGAGGTCAATTTCTCTGTAACTAATGATTATTATTGTCATCATGTATATACAGTTTTGTTGCCTTCATTGATTCATCAACACAGATTCATCGAATCACTATTAAGACAGTAAGATGACGTGTAGCGACAATTCCAGCATTCATTGTAAAGTGATTAAGAGGTCAATTCCTGTTAATAAAAACATTCAAAATCTCATCCCAGCGACCATCAATGTTAAAAATGTAAGTAAATTAGAAGTATTTTTGAAGAAATTGAGACTGACAGTAGAATGTGAGCGTTTCTTTAAAATACGGGAATTGCTCCTCAGGGGTTATCGAAAAACGCAAAGGTTTAAAAAAAAGTTAACGCACAGAACAAAGGATTCTACCTGAAATAATATTTAAAACCAGTGAAATATGTAGGCCATATTCCGATCTGACCTCATACAGGTAATCGATATGATCCAAAATAAATACACACACATGTATATAGGTGTGCACGTATGTATGTATGTATATATCATGTCTATTTCCGCATCGTGGATATAAAAATTATATGGCTCGAGTTTATTGCTCTTCACTTGATTTATACGGCTTGTGGTTTAAATAAAAATGGCGCAAAATGTTGGGTTTATTATAGGATACATGAACTACTTTTTGATAGCTTTTAACACTTTCTTATATACCTATGTTAAATCTATTTTTCATAGCCTACAGAGGGGTTGTTGGAAGTTTGGTAATCAGTCAGTCTATTCCGTAAAAATGTCACTGAATACTTAAGGAAAGTGAGCTGTCATTCCACCTGATGCAAGGATTGACTCTATTGACAGCTCACTCCACCCAAGATTTCTGTAAAAATCTCACAGTGAAAACTTTTGATTTTTACAGAATCTCACTTTTTGATCTTTCTTTGCATCATCTCCTTTCTTGAATCCTTGCATCTGCCGGTCTATTCTGTAAAAATCTCACCGTGAAAACTTGGGTGAAGTGAGCCGTTAATAGTGTCATCAAATGTCATGTCAGAATGGACCGGCAGGTTGAATGACAGCTCACTTCACCTGCGTTTTTACGGTGAGATTTTTACAGAATACATTGGCTGTAGTCCCTATAATGACAGTAATGCTTGTACGGTAGCTATAATATTTATCTTATATAGAAAAACGAACATTCATGAGTAATTTTCTTAGTCGATACACTTTTTTATATCAAGTAATTACGTCCGCACGGGAAATGGGCACTACCCAGATATAATCTACACATGCAAAATTAATTTAACAACAATAATTAAGCAGGAAAGCCCACAGAAAATTAATTATTCATAAAATTAACATCACCTACTGCAATTTCGCCATTTGTAAACCTAGATATATATAAAACTGACGTATACTTCAATAAATAGCCTAGGCTATTTACATATATTAGGAGGTTCGCTACTTCAGGCACGCAACTGAAGCACGCACGCCTGAAATAAATGATGTTTAGCAATATAGCTTGAAGTAACTACTCACCAGTTTATCGCCCAGATGACGCAAATCACTTGATTTCTTATATAAACTCCAAATAATGGCAAAAAGTGTGCAACAAAGTAGATAATATATTACGAGTATATTATGAAAACCTTGTATTACTGATGAAGTAAATGTCTTTATTTCTGTATCAAAAGGTTTAAATGTTAGATGGGTACATATTTATTTGATTACGTATTTTTTTGCACACCTGGGGGTCTACTCCGAAGTAGTATCGGCCGAATGTTCGGCCGTTTCCTGCTACGAAGTTACTATTTGATTCGGTCGGTTCCGATCCTACACTCTTTCGAATATCGACTATGGTCCCGACCCAACTGAGCCGATCCGAACTTTTTCCTCTTTTTTCAATAATATTCGGTTCGGCCATGTGTCGGTCCGATCCGAACATTCGCACTTTGCACTTCGGAGTAGGCCGTGTTACGGTACGATGATATTTAAAATCAAAACATTTATTTTCTTGAATATGGGTATATTCAAGAAAATAAATTATTTGATTTAATGTTTTTACATAGTTAGGTATGTACCTTATAATAAAAAAATAAGGCACCCACGTTGTTTAGTATTTTGCTAACAACTTGATTTCTGCCAAGTGTCCTTCCTTCCGTCTTTCGCTTTCAAATCGCTAGAAACAGAGAAAATATAATTAAATTATTTATTTGATTTAAATCTGACTAACCAGCAGCGACGTACAGGTATAAAAAAAAATATATAAACTAAAAAACTTTTCTTTCTACTAGGCATTTCCGGACAAAAAAGGATATAAAAACTTTCTTTATGTATTGTTTCTCTACTAAAACAGGAAAGGTTTATACATTGCGTGCTCAGGCACGGAATAATTTGCATGTTAATGAGGTACTTACAGCTATGTGGACAAAACATATACTACAAAATTCGCCATGATTTAAAATAAAAGAATTTTGCAAGTCGCGTTTCGCATGCTCGAGTGACGCATAGTAGTTTAAAGTTTTAAGTACTTAGGTAAACTGTTTCGCGTGTTTTTAATGTTTATTGTATGGCAAATCACTGCTGGCAAAATCCTCCACGTATTTCTTCTAAATCTGTCTTCTAAACCCTTCCGATTTCTGGCCATATTTTCGTAATTCGGTTTAGGAGTAAATAAGAAGTAGAAAACCCGGGCCTGTCCAATGCAGGTTTGATGCTAAATCAAAATAAATCGACCATTCCGGATATTATCGGGTTCCTACGCGTTTTTCCGGTCTTCGAAATCTGTCAATTCATCGTTTTTTTTCTCAAACATGCAACATAGTATTTTTTTAGATTAGTGGTGGCCCAATGGTAACGGCTGCGACATACGAGAAACAGGTCCTGGGTTCGAACTCCGACAGGCGCTTAACTTTGTGTGAACTATTTCATCACCACTGCTCTCAAAACAGTGAAGGAAAACTTCGTGAGGAAACCGGCATGTTCTAGAACCAAAAATTCGAAGACATGAGGCATCTACCAACCAGTATTGGGCCCGCGTGGTAGATTATACGGCCCTCTCACCGAGAGAAGGCCTATGTATTAGCAGTGGGAACATTATAGGATGATTATGCAAAACATAGTTTTGACTTTCTGAACATCATCTGCGTAGCCTTTTCCCAACTAAGTTGGGGTCGGCTTCTAGTCTAACCGGATGCAGCTGAATACCAGTATTTTACATGGAGCGACTGCCTATCTGACCTCCACAACCCAGTTACTGGGTAATACGATACCCCTTGGTAAGACTGGTTGTCAGACTTTCGGGCTTCTGACTACCCGTAACGACTGTCAAAGATCCACGAATGACAGCCGGGACTAACGGCAGGTATCTCGGTATGTAAAGATGGTCACCCATCCACAGACCGACCGCGGCAAGCGTAGCTTAACCTGACCGATCGACCTGTGCGGCTCTTATTATTTAGCCACGGGCCCCTCTTTGACTTTCTGAACATCCACGAATATTTCCACACAGCAGCTAAGAAAAAAGCAAATATGTACGAAGCACGAAGTGAAAATCAACGCAGACTGTATTTATTCAACTGCTGTAAACACACAATCCTTTTTGACGTCCGCGCCTTCACAATGCAACATCGCCTTTCTTTTTGCACCACCAACCACTTTCAATTTCACTCATTGTAAACCGCTCTATTCAGCATTTTTCCTTTAAATTTTCGCCATAAAATTTATTTACAGTGCCTTGCCTTTAATCGAAGTGTCCGCGTCACTTCGAGAGGTAGACGGGGACAGTAAAGATAAATACCACTATCTCGACTTAATGGCTTTCTGTCCTGAGTCTTAGAAGGGTGTCCATCCGAGCCGAGTCAGGTCAGCGAAACTTTGATTTGTCTTCGTTATGTCGACATATCTGTTCGCGCGTACAGAATTTTGATCCCCGTATTCAATTTATCGGACACGCTGCGGTTTTATTTGATAATTGAAAAGGCACCATTTGTCGTAGGCTTTTGTCACTAGGCCTTTTATATCCTTTCTTTCTCGAGAGGAAATATCGAGTAAATCACAGTCACTAGTTTTCTCGCTCGTTGTAAGAATCGAAGGAGGGAAATTGGGTATTTAGAGGCGCTCCGAGAAAATGGCTGAGGAAATTGTCACTTTCTACACTTGTTGCATCTGAAGCAATAAAATACACACGTCTCACGACTGTAAATACAAATATTTTATCTACTAGATTTTATTCCCATTTTTATTTTCCATTAAATCCTTTGGTCAGTTCAAGCTATAAAATTTCCTTTTATAAGCCAAGTGGGTGCTGTTATATGTAGTGGCGTCATACTGAATAAATATTCCTAAAGCATAACATACTTAAATATTTAAAACATGTACGCTGCGCCGTCTCCATCGCGAGCAGGGCTATTTCACACTACTTGTTTTCTCGCGAACAACATTTATACTCAAGACTTATGCGAACTGTGTGCAGGGTGCATTTTTCTGGCTTCTATTATTCACCGACACAATGCAATATAGACTTTGTTATTTAACCTTTTGGGATGAATTTCGTTTGTTCACGATAAAACAAATAAGTCACCGTCGTCACCTGAACAAACGTAGCGGGGCCCCACAACAAGTTTATATCAATTTTCTACCGAGTGCGTCTGGATGGTGGAAAACACTTAACCATGGATGTGAGCCTTTATGTTCTTTTAGAAAAAAACTGTTTTATTCCTTCCAGTACACTTTGAGAAGGTAAATTTAAAAAATACGAGGTTCAGAGAAGAGATGGTAAAGTGAAAAATATTTTTATTTGCGTCTGAGGTTTTTTATGGATGTTTTATTAACGGTTCGCAGACAAATCAACGTTCTGAATACGGTTTTATGAATAGAAGCTCATTTGAAAATACGTTTGCAAGGTTTAAAAACATGACATTAAAAGATTAAACATGAAGATAAAAACCCTTATATGATATGTATTTACCTACTTTAAATAAACAAAGACAAAATGAGTCATTGTAATGAATTGTTTGTACGTGTGGGCAATGTTTGTTGGTCTTGTCTTCTCATACATTTGTACTAACTAAGATATCCAAGCTATACATATTTTACGACAGCCATGACTATACTAACGTAGATTCGTAGATACGTAGGTATGATATTCGATTATGAATTTGTTCACATTGATTGGATTCGGTATAGTACATAAACCAATTTGCTGAGTAAACAGTTCTGGCAAGCGTCTTGTAAACATAGGCGTTTCTTATTGTATTAGCCGAGAAAGCATTCTTTTGTTTATTTAATGGATTAGAAAAGATGGTATGTGCAAATAAATTATGATGTATAACGATCTTAGGCATACATGTTTTAAGAAGCTGTGTTGCATTTTTATCTAAACGTTTCTCAATTTTTTCAGCTGTAAACACAAAATATCTTCTCTTTTACATCTTTTTTACATAATACATAAATTATAATATCGAGTTCTTCGATATACGTTGGCATAAAGTAAGCAAACAAAACGTAAAAGTATGGTGGTACCGCTTACCACGTCACAATACAATATGCTACCGAATTTTACGATTCAGATTCATATATGACGTAATACCTTTAGTTTGTACAGGGGGTATAGTGTTTACGTCTACTGCTACTAAAATTATAGTATTGTCATCCGAATTACACATCCATACAAAGTTTTGCACACCTTAATAGGTTATAATACAATGTACGGCTACACATCAAGCTATGCAAAACCAGCATTGGCTGACCGTTCATTGTGAGAAAATATCATACAAAGTGAGGCCAAGACAAACTGGTTTTGTATAGCTTGACGTGTAGCCGTGTGTACCTTTATACTTGTAACACCTTTTTAACATTATTATGCAAATTAATGATTTAATTTGATTTAATTTCATTATAACTGTTAGAAGTAGGTTAAAATTTACTTCCAGGATTTGATTACATTTGTTTGTTAGCCACAAGTGAAGCGAATAAAAGCGCGTTAAAAATTAACCCAGCACGGGTTGCGAAAGTATTAAGCTGTCATGCCTGCAAAAACTAACTAATTCTATTAAAAACCTTTCGCGTCAGGGTAAATTACATTACTACAGGCGCGAGACGTCAAGCGGCTATAAGGAGTCAGTTTAGTTTAGAAAAATCCTAGCAGTTTTATTAATTAATAACACCAGTTGACAACGAGTTTTGGTAAAATACACGTTCAAAACATCCTGTAAACACCTACCATAGCAACGAAGGTACTATTTTTCGCCCAAAAAGATATTTTGTTTGTCAGACAAACAAGTTGTCCTTGATTGGGGACGAACCGAGTTCGGATGAAAATCCTTGGTGGATTTTTTTCATGTTTGTTTTGTCAACAAGAATAAGCGTTTTGCTACGATTTCGTGAGGCCGCATTTTAACGAAGATTTATGGAACGATTATTGTTATTGGCACGTAGTAAGTGGTTGGTTTAGTGCCTATAATTTCTTAGAAAATCGGTATTTTCTTGCTATTTCAGAATTGTTGGTAGATTTCTCTTAGCTTGTAAAATTTTGCCATGATATTGGTAGTAACAGCTGTAGCTATAGCATGGTTACTTGCAAGATCAAGGGGTGTGCTATTTAACTGGTAAGTAAAAATAATAAACGCGTCGACTTGAGAAACTCTTTCTTTTTTTCATCAGTTCAAAATCTGATGAATAAATTAGGTAAAACTTAAGCTGTTCTCGTTGCCTTGATGTCTATGTTTACGAAGTTAAACTAGAAAGTATTGGTTTCCTGCAAAAAAACTGGTTCGTAAAAATCCGCTTTAATTTACATTTTTATTAAGTCACATGAAAATGACTTGAATTCAAATGTTACACACAAATCAATACCTTGATTTAAATATGAATGCATGTGTTTCCTGTCTGCATAAACTGTCAGCGATATAATAACCTAGGTAATCACGTGAATTTGAATATATACCTACAAATATCTACACCAGACAGACAAGAAAATATTATTTACTAGTTGCGCCCCGCGGATTCACCCGCATAAGTTTCCATCCCTTGGGAATATGGGGATAAAAAGTATCCTATGTGTGTTAATCCTGGTTATAAACTATTGCGTGCCAAATTTCATCCAAATCCGTTCAGTAGTTTTGGCGTGAAAGAAACAAACATCCATCCATACGAGTACAAACTTTCGCGTTTATAATATTAGTAGGATTTATAAAGTGAAAATGGTACCTACTCTCACTTAAGAAAATAATAGTTTGAATGAAGGTATTCACTGTATAACTATATGTACCTAAAGTAGCAAATATTTAATAACTATTTTTATAATGCTCAAAACACTGACTTCTGAAATTATTTTTGTCACACAAAAAAAAAAACAATAGCTAACTACTTCCCATCACTTCAATGGTTGTGTTGAACATTGCCACACCATAAAATTCCCATAAAACTAATAAAAATGGATATTCCACAAAATTACTCCGTTAAAGCCGACAGCATATTTCAGAACTGCATTTTATCGTCTATAATGTGTGCCATCAGTACCTGTTAATTAAAACTTTGCTAAAGCATTTAAATTCTCGTCATTTACTTTTAATTTTCTACTATCAACGCTGCGGCGCATCTAAATTATCATTTACTTTTAGGGTTGCGTAGACAATAAGAAAAGTTAAAACCCCAATTTAATTTACGTTTGGTTTCATCGTGTGAATGTTGTTTCTGTTAAGGTCAGGTTTGAAAATATAGTCAGAAAAAATAAAAATGCAACTGGATGGTAACGATTTGCTATTCATACTAACATTATAAATTAGAAAGTAAGTCGGTCTGTATGTTACCTTATCACGTTTAAACCACTGAACGGATTTCGATAAAGTTTGGCAAGGAGATAGATGGCATCTCGTGGAAAGACATAGGGTACTTTTTGTCCCGGTAGCACGTTCCCGTGGTATAATTTCCTTTCACGAGGATGAAACTGCGGTCAGAAACTAGTATATTTTTTTTTATAAACTTGTCTAGAGGTGTTGAAAAAGCCTTCAAGATCTAAGATTGACCGGTAATATCGTCGTAAAACTCACCTCTGTAACTACTCGTATAGAACTATGAGGTTATTGTGACGCGTGGTTAAAATCGGAACTAACGCCGCCATCTTGTTTTTTTAATACAATTCAAGTGACATTTTACAAAACAATTGCTCAATTGTTTACCATCAGCAAACCCCAGTCAAGGACATTCGAGCGCCAAAATGTCCTTGTAGCAGTGTAGATAAAAACTTGGTATGAAAATAAAAACTTGTCTACGATAACTGTGTTTTGACAGCAGTGTCAGATAACGTAAACAATGTTTGATGCCTTGTTTGTTGCCGATTGATGTTTGATGGTCATTATTTATACGAATTGAACCATGGACGATGTCAAGCGACAAGAATCCATGTTGGCTATTATACAAGTATATAATATCAAACATAAAATTTAAGTTTTCAAATTTTTTATTCCGGTATTTAAAACACATCCGTAAGCAAAAAAATAAATACACTATCAAATGCCCATTAAAAACCAATTGCTTACCTACTAAACCATATAAAGACTCCTGAGTTGACAATAGATTCGTGCTTCACCATTGTATAGTGTCGTTCCAGAGACAATTATATGCAAGTGGCCGTTAAAGCAATTGAAACTTTTTGCGTCTGGTGCAGCCATATTTAAGAGTACCGTGTACAAAAGAGGTATGCAGGAAAACGATTATACTGGTACCCTTCTTTTAGGGATGTGCTATGCTCGGTTTTTCGTTTTTAGTTTTCCGGTATTTGATGTCCTATCAAAGTCATCACAACGACTAAACCATATAAAAAAAAATACCTTCTTCGTGTTTTTTGAATTGTTTTGATTTGATGTATTTTATTTTCTCTTTTACTCTTACACACGCTGTCTACATCTCTGTATCTCCTTTCCAATAGAAATAAGCATCATCTTTGTACCGACTTTTCTGTCCTTTTATTTTCTTGTCTGTTTATATATGTGTGTACCTAAATGGTTAAATAAATAAACTAGGCGTAAAACCGCCCCAGAGTCCTTGCCTTATAGTGCGATTTTAGCCATTTAATTATGTAGGTATCGTAAAAATGAGGCCAATTATATAATATATATAATACTTATTAATCCAATTAAGTACCAAACACGCCTGATGATGGATTAGTAATCCATGATTTCCTTAACAAAATTAACACTTCCGCCTCAAAATTCATAGCTAGCAGATGACGTATAAAATTAGACGTAAAGCTTTAATGATATGCTGCTTTTAGTTCCTAGAACTCACTTAACACATATCCGGCATAATTTAGTCAGTCAGTTAGTTAGCACCATGGTATTTCTTAGAAGTTTATGACATACACTAAATAACTAAAATATGATGTCATTTAAATGACCAAATTGGTTTTTTTGTGTCTTGTGGTTTCGGTTAAAGTAAACTTCCCATTGTTTTGAATAGGTATAAGTTTCATAACTACATCATTCACGATGTATATTATTTCTAACTGACTAGTAGGTACACAAAACAAAATTTGAATTTAAAAATTTCGTGAGTTTCAGCAGGTTGTATCAAAAAACATTGGCTTTCCTCGCCAAATTGTAAAGCGACAGTTTGCCAAACAAAAAACATCTGGTGTTGAATGACATTGACATTTCTAAACTTTTTTTTTCACAACCCTAGCTCCGAAGCGAGGGAAACATACTCATAGTGCCAATTCGCCACGTGACGGTTCCCGGACGATTTCGATACGAGCTTTTTACTTAGCTACTATGGAGATAATGCTCTTTCTATGTACTTTTTTACACTGTGAAGTTGAGTGATTATTTTTGGGATCGAAGTGGGCTTTTTCCATTTTTATTTGTTTAGTTTTTTATAGCAGTAAAAGTTATAAGTGAGGCTTTTTAATTTCTCCTTCGCTGTTATGTGGTGGAAAGCTAACTTCACGTAACAGCAATGAAAAGTAATTATGAGTTTGTAAACTTGGAAGTATTCTTGCGTGTAAGCAAAACTTTGAAATTTACAACATTGTTGTGTGTTATGCTTGAAAGTAATGTGTTTTTAAATGTCTTACATTAACTCAAGTTTTAAAAAGTGAGGTAGGAATCTAAACTGCGAAAAAACCACAAACACTGAAAGTAGTAGTATTATATACCCCTTCACATGCTCGGAAAAGTTCTGTTGTTCTGTTTCCCTTCGCCCCGCAAAAGCCAAACAATCAATTGCTGCACAAAAAGCCTGGAATTAAGGCAACCCGACGCCATGTACCAAAAAGGCAGTGTCTGCACTAGTTAACACGACGGGCTGGATTACAACACGAAAATAAAATATATTTTCGAGCAAACTGTTCCCAGCAATTTAGCAGTCGTGTCGCAGCCGTGCTGGGAAATTCCACCAATTCCCTTCAATGTTAGCCCTTGGTAACAAGCGAGCGTTAATTGAAAATGGAATTTTTCCCACCTAATCCGGCTCTGTTCGTTCAATCGGCAGATCTTAATATATAGTGGGAGGTGTGTTGTAATTGAATTCGATTGATTTTGCCGTTTGGTAGTGGATCGTATTTCTTTACTGGTCTGCCGAGAGAATTTTAGTTGGAAAACCAATTTATTTATTGTTACTGGGAATTAAATTAATTATTTATTGGTTCTGGGTCTGCTTTCAAATGTGTCCGGACATAAGTGGTAGGAATTTCATGAAATTTGTTATTTCAAATAGCATATTTCAATTTACGTTTCCATTGAAATAAATATTGGGAAACAATTATATTATTGTTAAATTGTTCGATATCAAATAACAAATATCCGTTGTTAGCTTTTGTTTTGCATGCTGTACTGTCTAATCAACTGTCATAATATCGGTAATTTGAAACCAATCAGAATGCATCCAATAATATTGACTGCCAATGTTTTCATCGGGATATGAACACTAGATTTTTCTCATTTTAAGAACCACTCTGTCTGGTACCTACTTACTAGATTGAAGATTCTTCTATCAAAGACCTCTTGGACATTTAGGGTAGTTTCTTCTCTCTCTCATTACAAGAAAATATATAAATTAGTTCATGCTTCAAAACAGGATGCTACCAGTGAGTGCTAAAGAGTAATAATGTAAAGGTTCAGAGCTTTATACTAGAACCATGCTTAGGTACTTTTAAATCTTGATTAAACCAACTGAATTGACACAAAATTAGTTTCAAATCGAGATGCATGTCTGCGTACCGTCCTTAATTACGGGCAAAACGAGAAAAATATAAATCTGTATACGTTTGTGGCATCCTCCCCATACTTGAAAGCTTAACAGTACTCGAGTCCGCCAGTTTTATTAGCACTAATAAAATCATTCATTCGAATAATTCGGAGATGAGTTAGGCGTACTCCCGCGAGCTTTAACAGGAGTTATGTAACTTTCTACACAGTATAATAATTTATTAGGCAGGTAGGTGCAACATTTTACATGGCATGGGTGGTCTCAGACGTGATCAACATTTTGATTTTTTAAACACACTAGTTAAATAAACTGAATGCATTAAAACAAATCGTCTTGAAGACCTAGACAAGAAACGCCAAATGCGCAAAAGTCGCCCAAAGCCTTCATACAATGATGCTGATCAGCTCTTCTGTTCACAGTGTGATCGCGTTTTCAAGACCAAATTTGGTTTTGCTTGTCATCAGAGAGCTCACGAAAGTAAAGAAAAATAGTCTAAGTAAAGAAGAGGAGTTAGATAAAATAAAAATATAGGAAGGTATTGGGAAAGTTCTCCACCTTTTACCTCAGGACAGCTTTTCACGGAAAAGTAATTGCCCCTAAAAACTTACCTACTGTAATTTTTAAGTGGGTGATACGTGTGAATTGAACACTGAACCATGCTGTTATAAGGTACGTTTTAGCCTATAGACGCCTATTGCTAAACTTGGGTCTGTCGATCCTCATCGACTTTTTTATTTTTTTAAATGGCATATCGTAGTTGACCTTGAGAGGTCGACTACTTAACCGGACTATCCTGTGGTTGCCTTAAGAAGAAATCTTAAAGCCTCCAGCCAGGGCTTAAAACTAAGTTAAACTAAGCGCGTCGCTGGGAGAGGGCAGCAAAGGGACAGGCTGGATCGAATTGGTATTATTATTGCTTTGATGAGCGCGGCGTTTCCTAGGACTATCTCTGAGAAGAAAGGCCGAAGTAAACTCAGAGGTCTCAGTCGGGGGATTAAAAGCTACAGGCTCAGCTACGGCGCGGGCTGGCACTTCAGCGGGCAAGGGTCGGGGGGGAGAATTTACTTGGGGACATCGCGAGGGACCTCGGCAGCGGGGTCGGAATGTCGGTAATTTGTATTTGTGTACTATACTGATTGCCCTATCGCTCTCCTGGAGAAGGGTTATGGGGTCATCGGGGTCATCGAGAACATTAGCCTTGGACGGCGAAGTTTGCTAATTTTAGAGGGGGTGTATTTGGCGGCCGCGACAACCTCCTCATCGACGGAGGCCTATAATGCTATATACATGGTGGCGATTTAGTCACCTGCAACAGGGGGTGACCTGTAAGGTTGCAGGTGACTTAATCGCCTGTATAAGTAATGTGGTCGCAAAACACTAATTGGCACTGACATTTTGCATTTATGAGCGTCTTATTGACAGGTCCCACACACCCGAATATGGCAATAGTAAAATCGTTTACGATAAATTTTCGTGCGTCAGAGCACGTCAATCCCTCGCAGATTCCAAAATCATGAGTGATGTGATGACTGAAAGCTATATTTTAAGTTCACATAAATATAATAGCCGTTTTTACGACCACTTCATCCAGACTTAGTCATCAGAAATAATCTTATAATAGAATCAAATTTTTGTAAGTATTTCTGATTTTTATTTTTAAGTACGATATGTTCTTATTAAAGGGTAATTTATATTATGAACTTATAATAACTGTGATTGTAAAAGAAAAAAATATGTACTGATATTTAAAACTGGACGTTCCGATTAAGATTTAAATCCAAATCAAAGTTATTATTTATTCAAATTAGTCTGAGAATCAGCACTTTTCGAACGTCAAAATTACATGAGTCTGTTCCCAAAAACGCCCGACACTTCGTAGAACATTTGGAGAAGAAGTGGCGCAACAAACTCCCCAGCAGTACAACTGTCTGGTTAGTATTTAAATACTTGATTAAAATACTTAAGCCTCCTAATACTTATTGTGCAGGACGCCCACGTATATAACGGCATAATGTATACGTATAAGATCATGTAAATAATAGCGTATAAGTTTATCTTAGTATCTAAGCTGTGATTTGTAAGTTTACGTACGATCGTGTTCCACTCTCGACAGGTTCGAACTTGTCGAAACCTGTCTCAAACCTGCATGTAAGCAAACTGCTGTGATTGGCGGATCGATAGTGGAGCACGAACGAAGATAAATATGATTAGTGTTTCAAATTGTAGAAATAATTACCCCTGCCACTACTTGCGCCCATGTAAAAATATATATAGGCAGATCGTTTTCGAAATTTTGTAATCAGTTCAGATCAAGACTTCGTAAGAACAACATGAAAATAAATAGACTTCAAGCAACCAGGAGTTTTATTGAACACAGCGGTCTCCTCCAACCCAGCGCACACGTTACAGGTAGAGCACAAGAGCTCTCACCTCACACATTGGTCCTTCGAGAGCCGGATTCGAGGAAGATCACTATTAAGAAGACTCCAGCGAACTTATTGAAGAATATTTAGAAGAATTATTTATCGAAACAATGCCGGTAACGAGGTCTACGGGTAAAAGGGGTGGCCAGGCATCGACCGCGGCTACAGAACGAACAGAAACGGCTACAGAACGAACAGAAACGGCTACGGAAACTGCTACGGAGACTGCTACGGAAACTACTACAGAGACTACGACCGACACGAGTACTACGGAAGCTACTGGAACGACAGCTACCACAGAGACGACTACAGCAGCGACCTCAGAAGCACCGGCCACTACCTCGTCTACAGTCAAACGTGCCGCACCACAAAAAGACGTCACAACTGAACACAAAGAAAGTGGTCGCCGCAGCAAACCTACGTCACAGAAGAGTGATAAAACTTCAAAAGCGCGCCGCATAGCCAAGGCCAAAGCAGAGCTAGCGAAACGACTAGCAGAGTTAGCAGCCGCACGCCTCGCCGAAATTGAAGCTGAATCTACAGATGAAGACGTATCCTCCGTCGCCTCGGAAAACGGAAACGATCAACGAGTAACTACCTGGCTCCAATCAAGTCAACTACTCGCCATTGCCAACAGACCTTATCAACCCGAGATGAAGTCGTCGAGCAAACCAGCAGTTCCAGTGACCACCGCCGCCATAGCCTGGGACATCCCGGCGACCTTACCGGCGGGAGTCAGCACCATGGACCCGCAACCTGAAAACCTGAACACCGAACCTGAACCCATGAACATCACGCTGCCAGTGAGCACCCCCGCCTCCTGGCAGCCGAACATTGCGACTGAACAGCCGCACCCGAAGCCGCCGCCAGTAATCACCGCCTGGCAACAGAACTCCGCGCCTGCGCAGTCACAATCGAACCCGACGCCAAGGATCACCGCCGCATCCTGGCAACAGAACCACGTGACTGCACAGCTGCAACAGACGCCAGCACCGGTGAACTACAGCGAATCCTGGCCGCAGAACTCTATGAACGTGGCATCGAACACAGCATGGCAACCGATCTACACTACGGCGCCGCATCACAGCTACCCTACGAGAACTACCGCCGCGCCCTGGGTGCCGCCGTCCACAGCAACAGCCCATGTCATGCAACAGCCCACAACACTGGCTGTCCAAGAAACAAGGACGGACATGAAGGAACTTGCTGCTGCAATCACGCAAGCTGTGCACGCCGCACAGTACCAGCAGCCAATGAAATACACAGAACTACCCAGTTTCAACGGAGCTCATCAAGATTGGCTCACGTTCCGCGCCGCCTACTGTGAGACAGCGCATCGATTAACAACAGTGGAAAACATGTCAAGACTTAGAAGAAGCCTTCGAGGTACAGCAAGAGAAGCTGTACAAGGTCTATTAATAGTGAACGCAGACCCGAACGAAGTCATGAAGACACTCGAGCTACGCTTCGGTCGACCAGACTCCATCGCGATGGCTGAGATGGAGCGACTACGAACCCTACCACGCCTCACAGAATCTCCGCGTGATGTTTGCACCTTCGCTACCAAAGTGGAAAACATCGTTGGGACCTTGCAAGCACTCAACTGCGGACATTACCTCTTCAATCCAGAAGTTACAAAAGCCATTGTTGAAAAACTCACACCAACATTGAAAAGACAGTGGTACCAGTTTTCAGCAGCACAACCCAGAACAGAACCTGATCTTCTGAAGTTTACCCGATTCATCAAGATCGAAGCAGAGATTTGCAGCCCGTATGCACTGCCTGAGAACATCGCTGCAACAACCCAAACAAATCAGAACACGCAGCGACGTCAGCAGCGGGTACATGCCACACAAGAAACAAACAAATCGAAGTGTGGTTTATGTGAACAACAAGGACACAGCATTGTGGAATGCGACCAATTCAAGAAGGCAACTACTGACGCAAGATGGGACATCGCAAAGAAGCATCGCCTGTGTTTTCGTTGCCTCAAATTCCGAACAAAGCAACACAGCTGTAAACCAAAGAAATGCGAAATAGACAACTGTGTACATTTACATCACAAAATGCTACACGCCACTGGTGCAGCGACCAAGAAGAAAGAAGAAGCCGACTGCCCCAAACCAGAACAAGAGAAGGTCCATTCAATGTGGACACCAAAGGTATCATTCCTCAAGATAATACCGGTGCACCTCTCTGGACCGGCGGGAGCTGCAGATACCTACGCACTCTTGGACGACGGCTCCACCGTAACACTAATCGACGAGAACCTAGCCAAGCAAATAGGAGCAGAAGGATCCTATGAACCACTTCGAATAGCATCCTTCGACGGCGAACCTACAGTCGACGTGTCATCTCAACGAGTGAACTTCTTCATCAAAGGACTTCACACATCTGAACGCAAGCTACGTGCAAGAACGATCAAGCAGCTAGAGTTGGCTGCACAGAAGATCCCTGGAGAAGCAGTCAGGGACTGTGAACATCTTCATGACATCGCCAGAGACATAGTAACTGAAGATGCAAGACCCAAACTCCTAATTGGCCAGGATAATTGGGACCTACTCATCGCAACAGAGATCAGAACAGGAAAGAAGAACCAACCAGTGGCCTCACTAACACCACTAGGTTGGGTCCTACATGGCAGTCACACACGAGCACTGGGTCACAGAGTGAACTTCATCAGACATGCCAACACAGACAACGACCTGCATGAACTGGTGAAGGAATACATCACGATGGACAACATGCAAGTCAATCCAAAGAAACCCATCAATGATCCTGAAGAAAAGGCACTTCGCATTCTCCAGCAATACACTAACAGAACTCCAGAAGGAAGATATCAAACTGCCTTATTGTGGCGAGATAAAAACGTCGTGATGCCAGACAACTATGACAGCGCTCTGAACAGACTGATAAGCGTAGAGAAGAAAATAGACAAAGATCCCGAACTAAAGAAGAGGTACGCTGAACAAATGGAAGCGCTAGTATCAAAAGGATACGCCGAACCAGCTCCAGTCACGACATCAAAGCATAGAACATGGTACCTGCCTCATTTCGCGGTTTTCAACCCCATGAAACCGGAGAAGTTGAGAATTGTCTGCGACGCTGCAGCCAAGACTAGAGGAGTCTCCTTGAACGACCAACTACTCACTGGCCCAGACCTATTACAGTCACTGCCAGGAGTAATAATGCGTTTCCGTCAGCACTCAATCGCCGTGACCGCTGACATCACCGAAATGTTCCTGCAAATAGAACTACGACCCGAAGATCGAGACGCCCTTCGTTACCTGTGGCGAGGCGACCGAAGAGACGACCAGCCACCGGAACAATACCGCATGAAGTCACTGATCTTCGGAGCCTCTTGCTCACCAGCTACGGCTATATACGTGAAAGACACGAACGCCGAGAGATTCCAACATGAACATCCAGAAGCAGTCAAAGCTATCAAAAGAAAACATTACATGGACGACTATCTGAACAGCTTCGACACCATGGAAGAAGCAGTGAAAGTCTCACAAGCCGTGCGCGACATTCACAGAGAAGCGCATTTTGAGCTCAAGAAGTGGTCATCTAACTCTACCGCCCTTCTTGAAGCACTAGGGGAAGATACTAAGACCGAAGATTCAATCAAACTAGAAGACAGTGTCAAGACAGAACGAGTCCTCGGCCTGATATGGAAGCCGACCAAAGACTCGCTTACCTTCAATCTGAACCTGGCGCGTGTACCTCAGAACATCCTACAGAACGACACGCCTACCAAGAGAGAAGCTCTCAGAATAGTAATGTCCCTGTTTGACCCATTGGGACTTGTATCACCGGTCACCATCAGAGCTAAACAAATACTACAAGAAGTTTGGCGTCGTGGAACATCATGGGATGAAGCCCTGGACAGCGACCTAGCCGCAAGCTGGAGGAAATGGCTCACCCATCTCAGAAAATTGGAACACATGTCCATTCCACGAACCTACCCAGACTTTAGCGCTGCAGAATCATTACAGCTGCACGTGTTTACGGACGCCAGTGAGTCCGCGTACGCAGCGGCAATATATTGGCGAACAGTCACCAAAGATGGAAGAGTCAACGTCTGCTTAATCACTGCCAAAGCCAAGGTGGCCCCACTGAAGCTAATGTCGATTCCACGCTTGGAGCTACAAGCGGCAGTACTTGGCGCACGCATGGCATCAACAGTCAAAGAAGAACACGAACGAACACCAGAGTCAACCACATTCTGGACCGACAGCAGAACTACGCTGTCGTGGATCAGAACCGGAGCCAGATCCTACAAACCATACGTTGCTCATCGCATCGCAGCAATCGAGGAGCACAGCTCCACCAACGAATGGCGCTGGCTACCGACCAAATTGAACCCAGCAGACGACGCTACAAGAGATGTTCCAGAGAACTACAGCCAAGATCATCGATGGTTCAAAGGTGCAGATTTCCTCCTCGGACCCCCAGACACATGGCCAGCCGATGAGAAGAACCCGGTCATAATCACAGGGGAAGAGAAAACCTGTAGCTTGACCACTAAAATCCAGAACGAACAGATCAGCGAAGCAATACCAAACGTCAATAGATTCTCACGCTGGGAGAGATACTTGCGAGCTACTGCACGAATCCTGCAGTTCTTACACCTCTGCCATCAATCAAGGCACAACGTCAACTATAAAAGAACTAAAAAGAATAGCAGCGCAGACCCTGATTGGAGAAAGAACAAACAAACACCGCCAATCAAAGCGAAAGAGAGGAGAGAAACCACGAACAATCACCTTCCTCTCACCGCTGAGTTTCTACGTAAGGCCGAGAATCTGATCTTACGAGCTTCACAGGAGCAATCTTTCCAGGAAGAAATAGAAGCTCTGAAAAACCAGAAAGCCTTACCTCGAAACAGTCGCCTACACGCACTAAGCATACAACTCTCAGAAGGAGAGATTCGCCTGAAGAGCAGAATAACCGCCATGACAGACATCACAGAGAACCTGAAAAATCCAATGGTTCTTGACGGAGACCACCTTGCGACGCGATTGTGGATCGAGTACATCCACCGCCAATTGCATCACGCGAACACCGAGACAACAGTCAACGAATGCCGCCAGCAACATTGGGTGCTCCGTCTACGACCGACAGTCAAGAACATAGTCAGTAAATGTCTGCGATGCCGTATAAGAGCAGCCTCTCCAGCACAGCCAATGACGGGGAACCTCCCTTCCTGTCGACTGGCACACCATCAGAGGCCATTTACTTTCGTCGGGCTGGACTACTTCGGGCCATTAACCATCACGGCGGGACGGAGTCATCAAAAGAGATATGTTGCCCTGTTCACCTGTCTCACGACGCGAGCTATTCATCTGGAACTTGTAGCCTCGCTCAACACAGACTCGGCGATCATGGCACTGCGCCGCATGATAGCACGCAGAGGATGCCCAACACAGCTGTGGTCCGACAACGGAACCAATTTTCACGGCGCTGAGAAGGAACTACGGGTCGCCATCTTCGCAGCTACAGCAGAAGAAGCCTCAAAAGGAATGATCGACTGGCGATTCATCCCACCTGGTGCCCCATTCATGGGAGGCGCCTGGGAACGCATGGTGAGATCCGTGAAGACTGCACTCGCCGCCACTTTAAACGAGCGATTCCCGAGCGAGGAAGTACTCCACACGCTACTCACCGAAGCCGAACACACAGTCAACAGCCGGCCACTTACCCACGTGTCCGTGAACCCCGAAGATCCTGAAGCTCTGACACCCAATCACTTCATTCTGGGTGGTCCCGGTCGCGTCGCGGCACCAGGAGAATTCTGCGACAGTGACCTGCATCTACGATCCAGTTGGCGCGCGGCTCAGAGACTCGCCGATATATTCTGGGCCAGATGGCTTAAAGAATATCTTCCAGAATTACGGAACCGCAGAGAACCGCACACCAAAGGCCAGATCCCCAAAGTTGGCGACTTAGTGCTCATCGTGGACGGCAACCTCCCACGAAATATGTGGGTCAGAGGGCGCATCTGTGCTACGTTTCCCGGCCCAGATGGAGTTGTACGTACGGTGGACGTCACCACGAAAGGAGGCACCCTACGACGTCCAGTGAAGAAGATAATAGTGCTACCAATCGAGAGCGACGATCCTGCACCATCTACGACTGCGACGCCAGCAGCGGATGACGACGCACGGCGGGAGGAATGTGCAGGACGCCCACGTATATAACGGCATAATGTATACGTATAAGATCATGTAAATAATAGCGTATAAGTTTATCTTAGTATCTAAGCTGTGATTTGTAAGTTTACGTACGATCGTGTTCCACTCTCGACAGGTTCGAACTTGTCGAAACCTGTCTCAAACCTGCATGTAAGCAAACTGCTGTGATTGGCGGATCGATAGTGGAGCACGAACGAAGATAAATATGATTAGTGTTTCAAATTGTAGAAATAATTACCCCTGCCACTACTTGCGCCCATGTAAAAATATATATAGGCAGATCGTTTTCGAAATTTTGTAATCAGTTCAGATCAAGACTTCGTAAGAACAACATGAAAATAAATAGACTTCAAGCAACCAGGAGTTTTATTGAACACAGCGGTCTCCTCCAACCCAGCGCACACGTTACAGGTAGAGCACAAGAGCTCTCACCTCACACACTTATTAAATTCCAACTAAGTATAACATTCGATTTCTATCATAACAGAACACGATCACAAATCCTCTAGATAGGTAATTGTGGTGTATATTGTAACAGCCCCCTTCAACCCCTATTAGGGAGGCTCGACTTCGTAATGGAAATTGTTGAGCTATCATTGACGCTGCATGTAAGATGATACAATCATTCACTTCATGACTATGCGAGATATATTTAGATTTAGGTACGGTATTGATCGTAAATACTCGTGTTTAGGAAGGAAGTTAGGTAGGTTCTTGCAGAGTGTAAATTTGACCTGCTAGTGTTACATCCTGTGTAAAATGTAAACCGATTTCACAGGAACATAATATAGTCTTCCGAAAAGAATCACGCTCAATATTATTTCGTAAAAATGAAAAACTTAAACCGCGGAGACGTTTATGCGTCGTGAAAAGTACCTGAAAAAAAACAAAAAGAGAACTATTCAAATCTGTTAATAATTGGCAAAGATATCACTGAACATACATATATTTAAAAAAAACAGTTTAGTAGATATAACCTCCTCCTTTTTGTAGTTGGGCAAAAAGAAATAAGGCATTTTTGTGTAAAAAAAAACTTGAATTTATTTACTTAGGTCTAGTAACCCATACGTGCCTAATTGACTATGCACTGTAGAAGTTACCACCAATCCAATATAAGAAAAAATACACCGATTCAAAGTTTTTTAACATGCACTTTCCTTAATCCATGACCAACAATGCAACCTCGTAAATAATTGCATTAATCAGTACAACACCATAGCACTGACAGGCAGATGTAATGCGATTATCTGTTGAGTAGTGTCTAGACAGATTCAATTAGAAACTAGGCTATTATGTAGGTAACTCAGTCAGGAGTTCACAAGGAACGCTCGAAACACGGAAACTTCATTCAGGTAAACGGGTTAGATCAGATGAACCGGAACTGTTATTTTGGGGAACTGTTATTTTGAGTGAAATGTTATTTATTGTTTCTAAGTAGTTCGGAACTATTAATTTGGGATGCAGTGATGTACGGATGGACGAACTGTTTTGTTATTTTCATTTCAAGTTTAATGTATTAATTGAATGTGTTTGATACTTAAATGTTTAAACCGTTTTTCCAGTTCATTTAGTTGATATCTTTACTTTCCTCTACTTAACTAGGAATTTGTTTGTTTAAGGAATTTTAGATATGTTTCTATGTAAGTAGGTATAACGTGAGTGAAATACCTAGTTCAGGTAGAATCCAATGATTAAATACCTCTAGTTTAAGGCCCTAATATTGTTAATATTTAAGTACAGACGCGAGCACATCAAGTTACCCGAAACTGTCAAATTTACCCAATCAACTTTGAACCTAATACTTTAGCGATAAAGTTGAAAATCTATTAAAGAAATTTGACCGAGTGTAGTAGCTTGACGATCTGGCGTCTGTAAATCAATTATTTCAATAAACAATTTCAATTTTGTGGTTCATTTTTGGCATTGATATTTTCATTGTTACTTGTTTTTCTCACATTATGTAACACAAGGTTATGTAATAAATTTAATTAAATATACTTTGTCATGTTAGGATAATAATTATTCAGTTTCTACGTAGTCCGATGGTAACACAACATAATAAGCTTACAGCTGCGTCAACATAAGATTTATGTATTTCGGTTTTAATCTGCAGTTTCGACAATAGTCTAGTATTGCGATTTGAACGCAAGATTGCAAGATCTTAAATACCTATAGGTTAAAAGTCCTTACATGTTTTGCCCGACCAGGCGTACAAAATGTATTTTTATAACAAAAATATAATTAATTCAATGAATTTATGAAAGTGTACTTCTTATATTATTATTACTAGCTTATGAACGTGTACCAACTTCTTGTATTATATTACTAGCTTATGCCCGCGGCTTCGCCCACGTGGTGCTAAAACAAATTCCCACGCGTACCGAGATAAAAAAGTATACAAAAAAAAAAGTATCCTATATGTGTTAATCCAGGTTATAAACTATCTATCTGTAAAATTGTATCCAAATGCGTTCTGCCGTTATTGCTTGATTGAGTAGCATCTATCCAAACATACAAACTTTCACATTTATGATACAAGTAACTAAGACTAGGATAGTAGGATTCTTAGCAGCCCTTAGTTACCAACGAAAAACAAAGATTAACTAAAGAATTTATTAAATACTTCGCTAAACGTTTAAATAGGTACTCAAGATTTTGAAAGGAATAACTTCAAACATCAGCTCGCATTGTTCGCATAGAAAACCAAATTCAGAACACTCGATTCGAACAATTCAAAAGTTCGAGCTACTTAGATTTCGAAAACTTTCCAAATGAGTTTTCGGGGAACGGAATCTGTGAATATGACACAAAACACTCCAGTCACATTCATCAAAAAACGTTGTCAAAGAGTAAGCACCACAGATGTGACTGTTGGTGATGACGTAGCGTTTGTCAGAGTGTGCTCAAACACCCCGCTTCTTTGTTGGCAAACTCGTTGTTTTCTCGCTGCAATAATCTACGGCTCTACAAACTTGGCACAATATACTTAGCTCTGATTGTGATGTTGACTTACCGTTTGTCAAATTGTTTGTTTACTCTTTGACTGTAAATCATTTAAATGCGAAAGCTACACTTGAAATTAATAAAATATAAAAGTAATTGACAATAGCGCATCGCGGCAACAAATAAGGTTCAAAATAGCGATGCGTTTGATGTTAGTGTAATCGAAACACTACCAAAATAAAAGTAATGGTGCTATTTTAAATAAAAAAATAAATGCGCGTTCATTGGAATAATCTTGAGGTATTTCTTTAGTTGCTCGCTCGAAATTATAAGAATTAGAGATTATGCGACGAAAAATATTTCTTTGAGCTCTGTTTAGCGATTGTTTTATCATGATGCTATTTATATTTATGAAAAATATTTTTGAATTAGTCTTTTTTTTGACATAAAATCTAAGTACTATCCTTCCGTACTAAGTACTAAACGGTGTGATCTTACGCCATTATCCTTGAAAAGGTTGTATGATGAAACCAAACAACACCCTAATTGCTTAGCACACTATCAATCACAATCTGAATCATTTTGAAGGATATTACTAATCCATTGCTTAATATGTTCGAAAAACGGTCCGTTCAACAACGTAAATAACGCAATAAATGTCGTTAAACTGTCAAAATTAGAACCATTCCTACTGTAATACCCTGCAGGTTAAGATCTCTACAGTACCTACCTACCTAGTAATTGGGAGGTAGGTAACCTACCAATTACTACTACCACTAATTACATTAATTACCTACTAATTTCAAAGGTATATTTTTGATAGAACTTCAGAATAATATATGTAATAGAAAACAAATGAAGCAAATTCGGCCACGTAGATCGTAAATCAAGCAAATTAATTGTACCCGAATAATGGCCTCGGGGCATTGAACATTTAGGTAGACGCTGCCTTACTTGACAGGGATTAATTTGGCTAAAGATTATGAATTAGAAAGCTGCGTGCTAGGTAAATATATGTTTGAAGCTTACGTTAGCAAGATGCTTAAAATTACGTAGGTAACTTAATAATAGTTGGGCTTATCAAATCGATATTAAACGAAAATCAATTGCGGTGTATATTTGGCACCCGAAATATTCACGCAAGCATTCCCAACCCCGAAATGGGGCTCATTACCATAAATATTTCGCCTTCCGAAATCGATAAAAAAACAAATATCCTATCTGCGTTTTATACTTATAGGAACTCAACGAAGCTCTTCAATGAAAACATGTTTAGCTCGTGTTTACAATAAAACCCTTGAACGTCCCTAATTTTAAGCACCGACGCTACACACACGTTTGCTGACAAACAGCGAAGGGTTAACAGTCTGCTGCGTAACAGAGGGTGTTCGCAAAAGGTACATCATATGCAGGGATAATAAAAAAAAGTAAACGTGCGCAGGTGATGTTTTCTAAAGCGAAAAGGGAAGTTATATTTTTTCTTTTTGTTACTTGTTCCTTTAATACGTATTGAATAAAAGCAGGCGTGTGAAGTTTTATTGAATGTGTTTCTTTAGGCACGAGTGGGAATTTATTTACGAGATCGATTTGTGCCTAATTCGAATCAATTTATATATAAAACCAGCTGACCCGGCGAACTTCGTACCACCTCAGAATCAATGAGAACAAATGTATGAGAAAATGAATTATCTTCATTATTATTTTTTTCGTGAATTTTTCCCATGTTTTAATAGTTATTCTGCTCTCGGGGTGGAGACAAAACCAACAAATCAAAGATCATAAAAATCGTTCCAGCTTTTCATGAGTTATAAATTTTAATGGTGTAACTGACCCAACTTGGTTTTATTTACCTATATAGAAATCGGGAAAAATATGAATTCGTAGGTTCCTCGTGAGTTATACTTAATTGTCTCAGTGTTGGTAGATTGTAGAGAAACTGAATTTCTAAATATAGGTACTCTACATTTCAAAGTTCCGCTTGCCAAGTAAGATGGTTTAAGTGCCCATGACAATTTAAGTCCAGTAAATTGTACAATTTGGTTCTAAATTCTGAATTTCCCGTACGAAATGTTAGTACAACTTTACTATTGTTTAAAATAATATTTGAATTTAGGAATAGAACGTAGGTACGTTATAATTAGTATATAAGTGATAATTTGTAATATTAACTAAGTACCTACCTAATTTTCCCGGTTGCATATTAGAAAATCAAAACTTTCCTGAGCAAATTTCAAAAGAACAACGTACAAATCAACAAAGTTTAAAATAACGATGTTCATTTGATCAAAAGTTCAGCTGACCAAAGTCTGGAATATCAATGTTTAAATTATTTATTACACTATTGACCATATCGATGAAATCCCAAAGAGCGGCGACGTAGTTCCCGCGATTACTTAATATGTTTATGGTTTCGTTGTGTGGTCACAGTTCTAACCTAACCTAACCTAGCTCTTTCGATGTAAAAACTTTTGTCAGTCGTTCATTTGATGTCACATACATTGGGATTTTAAAATTTTTGTAAATAAAACATTTGGTCATTTAAATTTTGATATTTCGTTTATTGTTCTTTTGTTTGCTCGAGAAAGTTTTGATTTTCTAATATGCAACCAGTTTCCCAGTTGCATATAAAATAAAAATTACGATACAACCAAACAGGGTGTTGTGGCGCAGCCTGGGAGAGGTCTATGTCCAGCAGTGGACTGAGTTGATTGATTGAACCAAACATGATATAACACTTTATCAATTTACGTACCACAATAACCACATCCTTATATTCGTATCTATACCTACGTATCAACCAACATATACATTAATAACTATCTATACATTATCTACCCCACACGGATGACCGCGTATATCATAACAGGCGTTATTTACCTCCATTTATAACTCCATACAAATGGGCGATGAGGTTTTTCTGACGTTTTATAAATCAGTGCTTGCGCCGATAGCCCTACGAGTTGATGAATGCATGCAATATGAGTACTTTCATGGCATGGGTAGGGGTGTTATCGAGGAAGGGTAAAGTTTAATTTAGAGATTTTTGGTGAAAGTGTTACCAATAGAGTGTATTTGGGGAGCTCTGCACGATGAACGAGATTAATTTTTTTGAAAGGATTTATTGGAAATGACAAATTATATGAAAAATTATATTCTGTATCTGTAATTTTACACACCATAAGAAATAATAATAGAAGAAGACATGTTGCGCCGACCTCAAATAAATATAAATAGGGCAGGAGAATGATGATGAAAAGAAATGGTAATATTTTAAAACTAGATAAGATCGGTGTTTCGTAACCGAAATATTCACCGGGAAGAGAAGAAACACTGAAACAACCCCAGAAGAAGAACTCTGAAGAAGCATCCATGAGTTTTTGCAATTCATCATCTGCCTAGCTTTTCCCCAACTATGTTGGGGTCGGCTTCCAGTCTAACCGGATGCAGCTGAGTAGGTACCAGTATTTTACAAAAAGCGACTGCCTATCTGACCTCCACAACCCAGTTCTGGATTATTCGATACCCCTTAGCAAGACTGGTTGTCAGACTTTCGGGCTTCTGACGACCCGTAACGTCTGTCAAAGATCCACGAATGACAGCTTAACGTGCTAATGATAAAAATCACAGTAGGTAAAGTCAGTAATGACTGTATCTGCATCCAAACAAAGTACGACAAAAGGAGTTCGTTTTAAATAAAGACTATTTTTAATAGCGTAGCTTAGGTAGGCTCCCCCAAAACTCTTTCAGAAGCCATAAGAGTCAGTATCCAGACTAATAATTTAATCATTTTAAAATAATCACATAAATTCATGGTATGAAATTCGTAAAATATTTTAAAAAGAAAGCCGCAATGTTATGGATGAAAAAGCTGATGCTGCACTTACTAATTAACGCGCGACCAGTTCCATTATGCAAAGTGACTTTGGCGAAAAGCCAATAAAATACTAGGACGAACCAAGAGATTATCATCGGTCAAGGAAATTCTTTATTTTTTCCGCAGCAAATCAGGTTTACGTATAAAGTTCCAAGTTTTATGTAAGTAATACTCGTATTATTTATTAAGCTTAGTAAAGTTGGCTACTTATGGTCTATTCTTGTTGGCTAAAAGTTTCATGTCGCCTATTTCATTTTTACGTCGGTAATCTTATCATAGTCATTATCAATCAAAACAAAGTCGCTTTTCGTGTCTGTCTGTCTGACCACCGACCGATTAGATCTACTAAACCATCATTTATAGTATTTATTACGGAAGGTTTGCGTATAGCATAAGCATAATGAGCTGTTACCACTTTGTAAGACACAGACCTTTTTTTGGGCGTGGGACTATAATACATTATTGAACTAAGAGATAGCACAGAAATCACGATATGACATACCATTGCACCGCGCAAAGCAGTGGAGGGTCGGTAGTGAGTCATAATTGACTTATGGTCTTTAGTCCCATACATAATTGTCACAATACCACAGGGTATTTTGCAGTTTTCGTTTAGTCTTTTCTGTTATCCTAGTACCTTTTCGTTACGTCTCAAGCGATGGGCAGACGACAGACAATTTGTCCGCGGACAATTTGGAATCATACGAAAATCCTGGGAGTCTATTTGTCCAACGTGTGCGTTATTGCACAAATTTCCATATGTTCTATCGTCGCGGATAAATTGTCCATGGTCAAATTGTCCATCGTCTGCTCAGCGACTTAGCTTTGCACGTTCACTGATTTAACAAAACGAGGGATTTTAGGACTTCAGAATTTCGTATTTTCTATGCAATTTATAAGAATTTCCTTCACCAACTTTAGAAAACACTATTCATACACACTTATGGCAACCCTTGCGAATGTTCATGGGAAATACAAAGCCACCATACTTTAAGTCGAAGCTATCATAGAGATAATTTATCACAGTTTTATCTCGCGATTTTTTCCTTCGACTAAGTGTTGGGGTAAACTGGAGTAAATGGTGGTGATATATTACGTCTTGATGCCACTTAGGTATACTTAGATATTTTTGTTATTCTTTATGTTGGTGGTAGGTGTGTTTTACCTTAAAATATAGAAAAAATAAAGCAGTTCCTGTGGTGGTCCCATAAAGGATAGCACAGACCGCAATACTGAAAAAAAAAATGTTTATATGCTATCGCATGTTGACGATCGATTATGTTTGATAAAACGTTTCTGAATATTTGTCACGTTAGCATGAATAAATCGGTCAAATCAGCCTATCGCAGTGTACTCCTGGAAATAGGCTTCTTTCATGTTTTGCTACAAACCTCGTTTACATCAAACAACTAACTCTAAATATAATCGACGAAAGCGAACCTTTTTAAACCTATCAAGAGTCAAAAATAATTAGATACGAGTATAGGCGCTGCAAAATACATCAGCAATTTAGCACAAACAAAAATAAAATGCTATAATGCTTTATGTATGAGCCTCATGATTGAAAAGACATGACGCAAATAAAATCAACTGCAGTAGAATTCGCACTTATTATTTACATTCAATCGCTACATTTAAATGATAATGAGAAAAGCTGCATTGTGGATGTTGCCTTCCCTCCGTGGTGACTACTGGTGACAGATTTTAAGTGTAATATTTTATTTTTATGTGAATAATAAATCTCGTATCGGAACCTGTCCTTAATCGTCTGAAGTAGCCAATGAAAATTGAACAAGTCCGTTGGTGGGTTCTGATCTTTTTGATGATGAATGATCTTTGTGTAATAAATAATAAACAAAAATAACTAAGCCCCAGGTACTTTCGGGTGCGTTTTTTCCGTGGCGATATTTTTTCTCGCACTGGATTGCAACGCTTAGCGCCGAGAGTTGAAAATCCAAGAGTGTGTTTTTTTGACGCACTGAGATGCGGTCTGTTGGATTGTCAATGCTCTGCGCGATAAAATCCCGCCGCGATATTTTTACGTCTGTGCGAACGTTGGCTAATCCGTTGGCTGAAAGACCACTTATTAAAAATGCCTACGTTATAAATTGAGTAATGGATACAGCTGCAGATAACGTAATCCTTGTTATCACTCGGACGATTTCGATAATTTTGTTTAATGGTTTTTGGAGTCATCTAATATCATATTCAATCTGATAAAAAATGTCGAAAGGTAGTGGTTCCGTTTCTCAAAATAAATTGGGTCAGCAGCTTATTTATTTTTTCTTTTAATATGAAAACGATTTTTCTTATAAGAGTATTAAATCATTATATCAAAAGCTCCTTAAAAATTCCAAGTCTATTTATCGTCGATACACAAACCTTATCGAAAATATTCAGTATTTATTCCAATATTCCGCTCAATCCCGGGGCAAGTCTGCAGGGAATCCGAACTATTTCAAGTCCGGCAAGGTCCAAGATTTCCATCCGGAATTAACTTGAAATTCGCCGAGTCTCTCACAAAAGTTCGGTCTAGACTTCTGAACAATGATCGTAGATTATTTTATTGGAAATACTCTCTAACCTTATCAATCCAATCATATTTCGGGGAAGACAAAATCCGTGCCTTATAATAAAGTTTATTTCGGGTTGAACTGTTTTTACTGAACCCTTCATTCCTTTTTTGTATTCTCTGGTAATACTTCGAAAAGTATATTAGGTTGTGTGCTAATAACGCTCAGCTTCATAGATAGTTTCTATTTACTGAGCCCATTTAACTCCTAAAGATTTTTCAGAACATACAAAACACTATCACATATGGACAGATCATTCCCCCTTCAATGAAAGCGCACTACATAAGCACAGACCCATCAAGTAGCAAGGGAATGCAACAAAAGAGTTCATTCTTATCTCCTCACTACATTGTGCATCTGCAATACACAGGCGGAATTAAAAAACCATCCTTGGATGTTCGGAATTCCCTGAAGGGTTCTCGATGTCTGAGGTCGGGGTGAAGGGTGCTGGCGATTGAATGTGGTCAATGTGGCGAAGGGGGCTGGACATCGTCGGTTGAGAATGCTTCGCTGCGGTGCGATTAACTGAGACTGTTTAGATATCCTGCAAATGAAAGACTGACAGGGATTGATAGTTTGTAGGCATCCTTCTTTTGTTTTAGATACACAATGGAATGATTCGGCATAGTTAAAGGGTTGAACGAGATTGTCAGCTTTGATTAACGTTTGAATTCCGTTTGTGTAGATAGGATGGTGTAACAGAATTTAACCTCAAGGCCAATTTCCATGGATACCAAAGTGATCATCGAATTTATCAGTCGCTGTCACCAACACCATTTTGGTTCCGTAAAAGATTCCGGTAGATAAGGGGGTTATCACACAATCAGTCTTAGCCAATGTTTTAAATGACACTCAAGGACATGATGCCTTACCTTGAGCAAACGATTTAATAAAAATAGAGCATTATAATTTTACAAAAGACAAAATATTTTATTAAGAATTAATAATAATACCACCTGAGGAGGCTCTCGTTGGGCAGCTGGATCAAGGGTTTGATTCAGAAAGCGGTACTTCTGGACACGGCTCGCATTGTCAGGAGGTTCCTCTCTCTAGAGCCCTGACCACCGGTAGCTTGGACCCTGTTCCTGATATCGGTGGGCTACTAATTTTTATATTTTTAAATGTTTTTACACTTTTTATATTTAAAAATATAATTTATATGTGTTTACATTGGAATAAAGGAGATAATAATAATAAAAATATTTATTTCATAAAAGAAACACATTGCTCTGTATACACTGTAGATTATAAATTTAACATTTGTCACATTATAAGCACCATTTTGAAGACATTTTTTTCCTTTAAACTAGGTTTAGCCTGTATCTTAAGAGATAGGGTTCTGCCATATGGGTACAGTAAATAATTGACATTCTGTAACAAGTGAAACGGTGTCTGCGTTACATAATAAAATTATGCTAAAGTTATTCTATGAAATAAATGTAGGTGGGTTACTTAGTTAGGGTTGTGTATGTAAGTGTAAGTGTGAGTTCGTGTATGAGCGTGTAGGTGTGAGTGCGTGTGCATGTATGTGTGTGTATATAGGCGTAGAATTGTGATTGTATTTTTACGAGATGTATGCTAGAAGATTCTCCGTTGAGAGGTAGTCCTACCGATCGATTCTGTAAAAATCTCACCGTGAAAAGTTAGGTGAAGTGAGCTTAGAGTGAGCTGTCATTATAATGCTAGGGATTGACTCTATTGACAGCTCACTCCACGCTCACTTCACCTAAGTTTTCACGTTGAGATGGTTACAGAATCGCACTGCTGTTGTAGTAGCCACTGAGTGATTTTTTGTTTTTATTTTTTGTGTCTGTTTAAATCAAGTATGTTTAGTATTTTGGGTTGTTTCTTATAATATATAAGTAACTGTGACGTAGTATTGGCGTTCGGCAAATGTAGTTTTAGGAGTTAAGTACACCTGGTGAGACATTTGTGCGTTTTTTTGGGTTGGATCTTAGCATGCCTATATGAGTTCTGAGGACAGACTGCAAGATGAACAGCTGTCTAACTATTAATACCTTATATTCATAATGCAGTATTTTTCAAAAATATCTGATGGATTTTGTTCATTCCATTGATAAGACTAATCTCGTTTTAGCATATGCTAGACGATAATAACTCGAGAGGATGCGACGAGTACCTAGGTACTGACGTAAGTTTATTCATCCACGACTGATAAATATGAGAAGAAGCAACGACGATGATTGATGATGATGATGTGATGAGGCCGAATATAAAAATAATAGTAACAGTAGTTTATGACAACAATAGTATGGTATAAGAAACTAGTAATAAAAGATATCAGTAATACCTGTGTATTACTGATATCTTTTATTACAATTTTTTACATAATTCTAGACAAAAACAAAAATGCTATTCCATACATTTTAACCGCGTAGGTTAAAATGTATGGAGTAGCATTTTTGTTTTTGTCTAGAATCATGTACTGAATCCATGGTAACAGGTGGCGCGTCTTGTATAGACAGTAGTGGTATAAGACAGCAGTTGTACTAAGCAACAGTAGTTTAAGACAGTAATAGTAAAATACCACAGTAGCTGTATAGGATAAAAGTAATATAAGACATATACTTAAAGGGTAGCGGGATCGTCCGAAAGGGTTACCGCTGCCCTGGAACATAAAGGGCTAAGGAAGGAACACGGGTGGGTTTTAGTCAGTAAGAGTCTGACACTCCCTTCCGCTCCACCCAGAGCGGGAGGGGGTCGTTTGATGATTTCCCATCCTCAAAAAAAAAGACATATACTTATAAGACAACAGTAACTAAGAGCCAAACTTGAATCTTAGGAAGTTAACACACAAGAAACAGTAGCTACCACATACCACACAAAATCTGCAACAACCAAAAAAGGTTTAAACATTCCATCGCTGAAGGGCTTGCATTAATTCAAAGGGCACGTCTCGCTTCCTGTCTCCGAACATTGTCGAAATGTTAATTTACCGGAAATTAAAGTTGTTTCAACTTGTTACCCTTTGGACATGACTCCTTTTCCTATATTTGTGTGAGTATGGCCATGAATAAAACATGGGATTTTTTTCTCATAGGTTTTTGTGCCATTTTTCCGGATGTCGTTTTTAGGATTTGTTGAAGTTATTGAATTAGTTATCGTTAAGCGTTGTATAAATAACGATACGATATTAGTCATGTTTTATTTTTCTTCATAATTTATTCTTCTTTCTTCGCCACTTTAATTCACTTGAAATCAATCTATGATAATTATATAGGTACCCCATTTACCTACTAATGCTCGGTTCTTATAAACAAAAATGAATCGTTTTGGTTAAAATGATTGGTTTTTGTTTACCAATTATTTACTAATGATAGCATTTTTATTGCCAAACTGGGCATCTAAATAGATTCGCATGCTAATTTTATCTATGATAGATAAAATATAAATAAATGTTTCATTCAGTATTAAAATTGGTAATTGCTACTTCGATATGGGAGGGTCTACTATGCAAAGCTATGAAATATTTGCTTTATGATTGGTAAAAATTGGTCTTAATTTTAAGCAATCCTAAAATCCGTACGGTATAGGAATCGATCATTACAGAGTTTCTAACTTTCCACTCACTCAGAAAGAGTAGAATTCTATGTGGAATTAGAAAAAAATAAGATCTTTGTAGGTTCAATAGAATCATGCTGGTGCTGGCTTATTTGATTTTAGGATTGTATGCTAAAGCTGCAAGCGTGATTGCTTTCACGTCACAGAGCAAAAAAGACGAATCGGAACGTGATTTCATTCAGATGAGGGAATACATTTAACTTTTTCTCCGTAAGGGATAACCAGTATTCGTACATATTCGTGTCATCATGGTTTGTGAACCATGATTCGTTGATATCTGAAATATTTGTTTCGGTATGATAAATCATTTTAGATTATCTTAGAACCATTATCGAACTTACTATCAAAACTATACGATAGCAATATTAATCACGAGTTATGTGCAATAAAAATTTGTTCGTTAATCCAATAATTAATTATCATAAAAATCCCTAACACCCATCGTGGTCTAAATATTTGTGCTATGAGTGTTTTAGCTGTACTTTTCCTTTCAAAGGTTTATGTTTTAAGTTGCAAAATAATTTTAAAATTCAAGAAAATAGCATCAGGTTTGTTGTTTTCCAGTTTTGTATACTTAATACATTTGAAATAAGGGCCATGAGATCTGAATACCCACTTAGTTTTTCGAGACATCTGTCCATGCCCAGAAAATAGGCCAGCTGACTTATTTTTGGCCAAAGAATCAGCATTGCCATACAACGTGGCATAACCACACGGACACAACAAATCCCTCAAAATTTTCATCCACACTGTATTCACAAATAATTCAGTCCAGACCAAACACAAAATCAGACTCCGATACATCGCGCAATCCTATTATGACATCAAACAAATCAGAATCAACAACTACCATTACAGCAATGCTAATTTCACAAACGATTATTTACAGACCAAACAATGTACAGATCGATAGAACAATTTCATTATTAACAAGCGTCTATACGTTTGTGCTATACAGCGTGACCCGTCTATACAGCGTGACCCGTCTATACAGCGTTAATCCATTTGTGTCATTATTAAATCATGATTGTGAAGGTATTGGCGGCACAAAACATGTAATTAAATGAGGTATCCTTGTTTCGCGGTTTGTGGTTTCAGGTGCACTCGTAGATAATTTAGGTCCAGTATGTGGTATTTCATACTTGTAGGGGGATTTACTGATTTGTCGCTGAAGGGCTAATGGTTTTCGTGAAAAGCAATTGTCTGGTCAACACAGCTGTTGTATAGGTACAGTATTTTGCGGTTCATCTCATGATTAAATTATAGTATCCCGATAAGTATAAGTTGCACACTTTAGGAAACCTAAACTCTACTTTAGCGAAGAAATGATTTCTGAATTCCGGGGATTCAACAGTGATTCATATACTGTTGCGAATATTAGTCAAATAATGGAATTCCGCATTTTAAACATATAATATAATATTATAAAGTCTGGAGCCCGATTCTCCGGAAACTCGCGTTCGTGTCGCATGACGTCATTGCCCTTCGTCTCCGTATGTCGCTTATAAAACGGTGAGATATCCCGAAATAGCTATTCTCACTACAAGTCGATCTAAAATCACGAATCTAGGGACAATAATGTTGCCATTATGCGTCCCACGAAGTAATCCCTTCCACATAACGATGCGATTTTTTTACGTAATCGTTAATGTACTTTTGACCATCTTTAAAAATGATTTTTAAGGCAAAAACATATTTTGAGCAGCATTATACAGCAGGTATTTCATTAACATTTATCAATTTAATAATCATTATTGTTTTCGTAACTCCATTTTTATTTTATTATTAACATTAATATAAGACCTCCGTACTACGGAATGCATAGCTCATGTTGATTTGTCAAGTCATGTCATCGATATTTGTCACGTCAAAGTAAAGTCAAAATACAATTTATGTTGTTTGTTTTCATTGGTCTACATACTAATAGGTAATTAAATAAAACAGAACGAGCTAATGATATTGTAAGTAAGCTGATGACCAGCACAATAACATAAAAGTTTATCAAGATGGAGAAGAAGAGGAGAAGTGTTGTTGTTTTAAAGAGTGCGGTACTGCACCGGACCGTCCTGCTACATGCTTTTCCAACGAACGCTAGGCTGCTGTACCTACGTGTCCTGGCTTCATTACTTTACAAAGGCCCAAAAGATTGTTGGGAAATCCTTGCGAAAACAGATTTCACCCTGAGGCTCGCGTTAGGAGTCTCGTCACAACACGAATTCAATTTTTTTTGTGGTCAAGAAGACTGGGTCCGCCGATTCCTAAGCTCACGGACAACGCTTGACTCATCACGCCGACCTTTCGTGTAACCAGTGATTATTATACTGTCCATGTGCTGCAAGGATCAATAAGACTGTTTTTACAAGGATTTTTCTAAGTGTAGTTTTGTTCAAGCATATTTACGTAACTTGGAAACTCACTTTTTTGTTTATGGATAGATTTTAATAATTTTTATTGTAAAGGATAGGTCTAGATATAAAACGAATATTTCCGTTTAAATTGTAAAAATCGGACCATAAGTTTAGAAATTATATGGGATTTTGTATAATCAAAATGTGCCAACTCACTTTTGTAACAGTTTTTGTTCTAGAAACTTTTTATTGTGCATAGTTAAGTTATATACTAAGGTTTAATTAGCTTAAGGATTATGTAAGGAAGATTATATAACAAAATTGTAAAGATATAACATGGAAAAAATTAATAAAAAGGGGCATGACAGAAAATTAACAAGCAAAAGAGCTCAAAATACACGAATCGCTTCAAAGTAACGTAGGCCATATAAATAAAAGTGCAGTTTTTGACTGACACTGCGCTGCACGCACACCTATCCACGCGCTACCGGCGTCCCACGAGCAGTCTACTATTACGTATCTATTGTAACCCTACCTATTGTAAATTTGTGAGTGTGGATTATACGTATGAACTTTGCTTGTGTGTTTCTATTTCCTAACCCACTTGTTAACGGCCTGCGCAACCTAACTACAAAGCCCTTCAATTATTTGCATACCCATATTATTTTTGTTACTTAGCTAAGTTTTACATTGAAAAAAATAAAATAAAGACATTTGAAATATTTATTGTTTGAAATGCTTTTGAACCACTTTATTTCTAGTTACAAAAGAACCTTTTTAAGAATACCTTACAGACTAATAAATAAATTCAGTATACATCCAAGTATAGACCACAAAAACATAATTATTATCACACCACACATGGGAGTTTACTTTTGGTCATGCTTCTCTGTAACATCTATACACAACTCCAGCCGGTCAAAATTCAAAGTCTAGTTCGACTGCAACGTCCTTCTTTCGGCACTTAAGACCTTGGCTCTTTCTCTCTCGATATCTGTCGATCCAACCGAGAAATGTACGGGAGCAAAGTGGGCACTACAGCTCAAAAATCCTCGCTTGCAGGAGTAGTACCGTGTTTATTGTAGTTGCGACGCGATCGACCTTTCTTGCCCTCAACCAGAGTAAAGCCTGGCAAAGCCGTCCTTGTCCATTTGACTGGTTTTAAATCCGGCGCCTTCCGCTTCTGTATCTCATGTGTCTCATTCATCGACGCTACACAAGCAACAACTATCCACAGTTGATAACTTTGGCGGAAGCCTGAAGTTTTCTTCGTGTGTTTTTCCTTGTGGTGATGGTCGTAGAGTCTTCTAAGATGATTATGAACACATTTTGTTAAAATATAGGTATTTATTATTTTCTTTCGCAATTGACACAAACATGATTGACATAACCACTGTTTGACGTTCGTACGGTGGTCGACACAGATCATACGTCACGTGTCGACTGGTCATGACTACTCTTTGCATGTCGCATGTAAACTAAGGCATGACGCGTGTCTTTCCTGCGTGAAATGCTCGAATCGTCATGGTGAGAATAGCTCGGCTTGATTTTGTCATGGGAAAAGTACGAATCGAACGTCAATAACGAATGCGAGATATGTGAGAATCGCTCTACTGGTTATTTCTAGTAACTTTAAAAAAAAATACGATAAAAGATATACTCCTTAAATGAGATATCCTTGTTTTGTGGTTTACGGTATCAGATAGTGCTCTCGTAGATGATTTATGTCCAGTTTCGTGGGATTTCATACTTGTAATTTGCTGGTTGGTCGGTGAAGGGCTAATGATTTCAGTGAAAAGTAATGGTCTGTTCAAAACAGCTGCTGTATAGGTACAACATTCTATTATTAATGTCATGACTAAATTATAATATCCTGATTTAAGTTGCACACTTTTGGAAACCTAAACTTTATTTTAGCGAAGAAATTATTTCTTAATTCCGCGGATTTGACAGTGATTAATTGTTGTGTGAATATTAGTAAAATGAATGGAATTTCGTATTATATATTATATCCATATAATATTATAAAATGTGGTATTTTCCAGACACTAAACTGTGACTCATCAAAGCTAATACTTTCAACGAAATTCAATTCGCAAAATAAAATAACCATTTCAATAAAAAAGCATTAATTTATCAATACTTATCAGAGTAGTGTAGGTTTACTCACCCATAACCCATTGATGTGACCCCTGCTTGATAGTGATGTGTCAGCCATTATCTTATCGCTTCAGTAATTCACAATGGTTGCAACCTGTATTGTTAGGTGATTTAGTTTGGACAGTGTATTATGAACCTATACGTACTTGCATGTACTTTGAAGGGTCGTTATAAATATGGGATTATGCATATACCATAGATGTTGTATAATAATGCAGACTGGTAAAGTAAAGGGGAGGATTCACTGATGAGTTTACAAAAAAGTAATCGAAACTTTGTTTGAAGAATAATAGCTTGATAAAAAAGTTGCAATTATAGTTCTTGCAGGATTAAAATGAAAGAGAGAAGGATGTGTACGTACAGTTAGTCATGTGCAAAGCACATACCAACTATTGCATAGCTAGTAATATATTAAAATAATTTAATAACTTGTTTCCCTTTATTGACGCATAACATGTTCTTAAATAAGCAGCTGTTGGGTAAGTAGTTAATTACATCACGAGGATGGAATTAATTATTTTAAGAAGATAATAAATTATGATAATACGAAAACCGAAGGTGCAATTTTCAATGCACCTGCTTGTGAATGGTTTATTTAAAGAATAATTGATTCTACGGATAGGTCATGTGTATTTAGGATCCAATAAATAAATCGAACTGTTGATGGTATATAATTCATAATCTTAGTTTTATCTTTATTGCAGAAAAATGATGCTCAAAGTGGCTGTTTGAACGTTATTACCTCGATAGCAGTCATTTTTCTACCAGGACACGTATGATCAAATTATTCGTTTTCTGCAAGGTAATAATAAAAGTCATGATTTGTGTATCCCGAATACTTTACCTAAACATTTTATGGCGGATTTTATTCCGTTTAATATCGGACATAAAATTTTATATCGGCATTGCTCGGTTAAAATACAATCTCCTTTTAGATATTATGTATTTGATTATAAAAAAAGAAAATTCTGTAGAGCTAAAATGAAGACGAGTACTGGTTACAAATATATGATTTTCATAGGAGTTAACAGCTTTAAACAGAGAGAAGTGCACATAGAGTAGGGAGGCCTTTGTCCTGCAGCGGGACATCACTTAATTAATATTTTAATAATTAAAAACTTGAGAGGTGTCAAGGGACACCCGGATGGAACGAAGTTCAAAGAGAGAGAGAGAGAGAGAGAGACAGAGAAACAAGCGCACGCCGCACGGCTTACAACTACCTATAGCAAAAAGTGTCGTTCCAACTTTTGGTCTTAATTTTTTCCGTCTAGCCTCCTTTCGCAACGCGCGATAAGGAACTTCGTTCCAATAATTAGGAGATTCACAGATGTTGCTTCTATAAAATTTAAAACAAACTGTACCATGTGTTTAAAACATTGTCGAAAACGATACAACAATAGCAACTTCAGTGCAAATACGGCTTACTAACAAATTCAACGAACATTCCTATATTATAAACGAAGCTAGCGTCTAGAGGCTAGAAGCTAATATAACTCCTAGCGGTACCTCCCTTTCGGAGTTCCTGCTAACTACCTACAGACTACACGTAACATGTGCTATTAATCGATTCACAGTTACCAATATACATAGTATTACATAGATAGTAAATCGACGTCCTGCCGAGCTAGTTAAACTTTCATATTAAGCTTCCGTCCGACGTTAGTTCATATTGTATTTATTGAGTAAGTTAAGTTAACTTCATTGACTGGGGGATTTGTGAGATGAAAATCATAACATTTCTGTTACACGGATTTTGTTACAATACAACCCAATATTGCTTTTTTTTTCTTATTTGTATCCCTTTACTTTGTTTATAATAATACTTGCTTCTAGACTACTTCTTGGTTCTTCTTACTTTACGTCTTGTTCTTCTTTTTCTTGGGCCTCGCCTTTTCCCGTTACGGTCGGTTGTCCCAAACATGTGACACTATTAATTACGGTCTTCTGCGTCATCTTACGTAAGTCCCAATTCCCTTCATCATATTTCTTCACGTCTTATATTTTATTAAAACTGCTACATGAACTCAATAACATCTAATACTCCGTTTTGGATACACAGAAGTATATGTACAATAATACTATCTGTAGCACCATATACAATCAAACAACTTACACCTAAAAATTTACCCGTACCTGTTTACACCGTAAATTCCGCATGTCTACAACCGTCAACATCAAAGTGTCGATCAATGAAATTGCGATCATCCTCATGTGGTCAAAACCTATCTCTACTGTTATCTAAACCATGATAGTCAACCAGGAGGGTTTCACCGCTTGGGGTAGTTAATTAAATTTCAGACCGTCTAGTATTTCAGCTATGTTCGAGCAGGTATGGAACTGTAGGCATAGCTGTGCTGTGTGTGGTTACCGTGTCGTGTGTGTTAGTTTAGGTGTCGGATCAAATATGTTGTTTGTATTTTCTTTCCAACTTGCTATTGGTATATGTTGTTATCAAATGCTATTGTTGCTGGGTTTTCTATAGCTTTAGTTTAGTTAGTTTGAATATGGGTATTTTTCTTTTTATGTTACCTATTTTGAAAAGGGATGTGTCATCGAATATATTTCATTTAATTGATTTCAACTTTTGGTTAGGTATTCGGATTTCACGTGTAGTATTTCAGCTAAGCCCGAACAGGTATTAGATTTAAGGTATAGCTAGCTGTGTGTCGTTATATGGTGTTAATTTTACCACAGCTTTTTGAATACCTATAAGTTTTCCTTTTTTATGTTATCAGCTTAGGTATCGGATGTGTCATCTAAAATATTGGTTTTAACATTTTTTAGTTAATTCAGACAGTTTAGTATTTCAGCTTTTTCACGCAGATATTAGATTCTAGGTATAGCTGTGCTTTGTGTGGTTACCGTGTCGTGTTTGTTAGTTTGGGTGTCAGATGAAACATGTTGGTATTTTCTTTCTACCTAACCGCTGCTAGATATCAAATTATAGTACTGTTTATTATTTTAAAATCTTTTGTTTTTATCAACAGGTGTTTCACTTAAAGTATGGGTATTTCCTTTTTGTGTTATCTATTTTGATATCAAATAAGTCAGATTGATTGATATTTTTGTATTATGATTATGTAATATACTAAGAATATGATATTTTTTTTAGTGATTTTGACTTTATATTAAAGTCTACAAGTAGCAAGTTGTAGCAGAAAAAAGAAACATTGAAGAATCTAAATGAAATGCGGTAAATTTAGAATAGGTACGTAATACTGAATTTACAGCTAGATACGTACAATAGTTTATACGCAGCATCTCACAAATCAATGATAATAATTGAATTACCGGCCCCAATCAGATTGGCGTCCATTGATAGATACAATAGGATATGTCGGGGTGATAGATCCCATCTATTTGATGTGGCCTAAGCAGAGATCAATATCAGACGCAGGTGGCACATTGGTCATGGCGACAAATCCTTTGTTACCGATGCCCTGAGCATGACTTACGGCGTATCTCGGATTACGGTGGCTAGGCTTACGCATGATATAAGCACTTTCGTGCATTATGCACCTGGTGAACTATGCCAGATTATTCAGGCAGCATCGTATGTTTAAGCTGTTGAATATGCAGTATATTCTGGCGTAAGTACCTACAGACGTTGAATTGATAACTAAAGTTTGTTTTTTAAACCCAGATACATAGTAATCTGACATTTAAGTATTTTGTGTTTGCGTTTTTTAATATTTATAGAAGTTTGAAATTACACCTGTCAAATTTGTTTCTAGGTTCAAAAACGCATTTTGAGTTTATAAATAAAAAAAATATTTGATCAAATTTAGAAAAATCGCATTTGCATTGTTAAGGTTGGTTTTCCATTTCACATATTTTAACCTTTGCTTCTAATGGGTGTAAAAATTAAAAATACTGAGAATCATTTCTTCCCGTTATTCGGATAATTATTTTTTAACTGGACCCTGCTTCCTTCTGGAAACCTGTGTACGGAGATATTGAAGGTCAATGTTCCATTTCTTTTTGACGTTTTTTTTTTTACGAAAACAAGCTGTAAATTTTATTATAACTTAACTTTAACTACTTCCACGATCCCTGTCCCATTGCCTGTGCCATTGGGCTCATGGGAGCTTATGGAAGCACCATGTTTTCAATCATGCGTTATAATGCGCACTACCGTAAACAGCGAATTTTTACACCAAAAATAAAAGTTACTTAGTTTGATGAACAGAATGCGCACTTAGATGACGGCTTCGTGAAGAGTTTTTATAGGGTTTGTTTTTTAAGTAGCAAAAGCTACTTTGTCGTAACGCCCGATTAAGTCTAATGTACAGACACCAGCAAGCTACTACAATCTGTCAAATTTCTTTAATAGATTCGCAACTTTATCGATTAAGCATTAAGGTTCAAGGTTGATTGGGAAAATTTGACAGTTTCGGGTAGCTTGACCTGCTGGCGTCTGTACCTACAACAACAAGATAATCAGCCTTTAATGTTCCCACTGCTGGGATACAGGCCTCCTCTCTTCGAGAGGGAGTGGGCTGCAGTCCACCGCGCGGACCCAGAGCGGGTTGGTAGATTTGACATCTACCAAGACTAATGTAGTCAGTTATAACTATTACAGGCTATTTCCACTAAACCCAGACCATTGAAAATCATAACCCATACTTCACAGAAATAACGTTATCAGCTTCGCTTTGTCCGCCGAACGCTGCCCAGCTTTTATCATTGTAATTCATCCTGAATTCGAGTCCAACTGTTTCAAGTTTATACGATGACCCTCTATTATCAATGTAGATTCGGTTCGGATCAGAAACTTGACGTTGTTAATATTCATGAGGGCTAATCTTTATCGTTCATTTCGCGCCATTAAACCTATGAATTTGGAGGTTAATAAATCAGGGTGCTTATGATGGTATTGAGTAGCTTGAAGGTCCATTGTTCGTTATATTATGTTAATGGGGATGAAAGCTTGTAGGCGTGTTCTGTGATCTGGTATTTGGGAGTAAAGTCATGTGTTTATCGAGTGCGTTTTCGATAGAGTATTGGCGGTAAGTGAGTTCTCAGTATAGATACTCGTAGGTAAGTACTAAGTAGATTTCCATAAAAACAACCCAGTATTAACTTTTAGCTTTTGCTTGCTTTTGTTACTCTTTCAGTTTATCCCTGCTTTCTTTTTTTCACGTACAGTGCCCTCCAAAAGTTAGTTGATATTTTTCCATTTCAGCTAATGAGCCACATTATGAATTGAAACATAATAATTAAGATTATTATTCCTTATTATGATAAGTCGTAGTTAGATGAATTAGTCAATAGAAACGATATAGTGTAGTTCAATCATTTGAAACTAGAATATTAAATCATAATGTGACATCACAGCTGAAATGAAAAAATAACAACTAACTTTTGGAAGGCACTGTATAATTATACTATAAATACACCTGTCCATGTTGCTGCCCAAATGAGATAATGATGTATGTCTTGTACAAATATACACGTTAACATCTTTGACTACCGATTTGACTCGAATACTTTGTCCACATTTTCGAATGCCTTTCCATTATTAAAGGTTGGTGAACAGGTTTCGAGGACTTTCACCGACAAGTTAAACATTGCAGCCTTCGCTGTTGGACAATATTTATTGCCATAAGAAATTCCCGTACAAGGCTTGCATTCTTAGGACATTACACATGCAGTAAGATATCTCGTTTCATTATATCCGTGTTTGATACTAAAATCTGTATTTATATGTATGGGCCTACGTCGTATGTTTCAAAAACAGACCGTGGTTAGAAATCTCGTTTCGCTCAGACACCCCTAACCACAGGTTTTGCAACCGCCAACATCGACCAGTCGTTCCTGATATATGGGATTAGGTACAAGGAAATATAATGTAGGTACCTATATTATGTGTTAGGCCTCCATTTTATACCGCAATAATAAAACTTAAAATCTGCAACAAATATTCAATTTATTATTGTTAGGTGAAACTATTGAACTAAGTAGGTATAGAAATATAAAAAAAAACATAAAAACATTCTTTCTTCTATCTATGGTAGGTACATACTGACCTAAACGGATTACTTGAAAGAAAAGGAAAGAAAGAAAAAGATATTGCGACGTACAGAAAGATCACAAACCAAACTAAACACAGTCCAAAATATAAAAAAAACAAATTATATACCTACTATTACTACTTGTGTGTGACACTAAGAAATACGTCTTTTAATATTCTACGCATTGTTTTCAGGGCACACTGCCAAAACGTAAACGTTGAAAACTGGTCGTGCACGACTAAACGCATGATCAGACTTCCTTTAAAATTTTAGGGAATTATTGACTTTACACTGACTGATGGACCGTCTAACCGGGCTTGCGCAGTTAGATCATATTAGTGAATACGTGCAGTATAGATGGCGCTGCCCATTCGCCTGATATAATCCTGTAATAGCCAATTATAGGACCTAACGGGAGGGTACGGAATGAACTATTTTGAGGTTAGGTTCCTCTCTGCTAATCGTTAATGGATTAGCAGAGAGGAGAAAAATAGAGAGATGTAAGGATAGAAATTACGACATGTGAATATTTCACAAATTTTTCAGTAGGTATTAATGATTCCGTAAAATAAAGATTCCCACCCGTCTAATGGCCTGTTTTACTCGACTACAGAGCCTAACAATACAGGGTGGCAGGGAGATCGACGCGCAAACTGTAACCATGAATTCAGAACATGATAGAATAGAATACAATAGAATACTCTTTATTGTACACCGTACAAATTACAGAACATAAATACCTATATACAATTTTGCAAAGGGTGACACAATGGGCGGTCTTATCGCTAAGAACGATCTTTTAAAGACAACCTTTGGATGGATTAAAATTAAGGAGAGAAAAATGTAGTACTTAGGTAGTCTGTGGTGTACCATTTACATATACATAAAGTATATTTTACTCGTCTGAATAAATATATATATATAATAATAAACATGAAACAAGAGCAACATGATTGTAGACCCTAGTGTAGAAATTTTTCATCGGTTATCAAAAAAAATCTGCTGTTTCATAGAAAAGTGGACCAATGTACGGAACAGCATTTTTTTTTAAAATAACCGTCGAAAATTTTCCTTCTTTTTTTTATTTCCTAAAGAGAAACCATGGTAACAGGTTGTGCGTGCGCCAATGTCCCTGCCAGTCCTGCCACTCTATTGAGTCAATACATATTCAAATTAAGATATACACACATAACAGTTTGTGGCCATAACTATTACTAAAAGCATGACTCATACTCTTTCTTCACTAGAGTTACTACCAGCAGTTCATTTAAATTTCCTCTCGACTTAAAAGTAACTTCCCTTTCAATTGAACGCGTCACGGCACTGTGGACAGTTGATAAAATAATTAGCTATTAGCTGGGGCAATGTTCCTCCCTTTGTCGTTGATAATTTTATCTATCCGCTCTACTGGCTCGTAACTCATAATAATCTGATTTGAGGGGGACCTCTCACAGATTTTTGCTTCAACTTTAACTTTTACTCTTACCCTTCAAATACGAGGAAAGTTCGGTTTTATTACTCACAGTTTAACTCGATAGGAAAATAACAGAATTGTGTTGTTTACACTGACTTGTCTGACTCGTCAAGTTATTTTTATACACTAAAAAGATTAGTTAAGATTCATTGACTGAATTGAATGTCCTGAAATACAGGCCTAGAGCTTAGTATAGGCACCAGTCCCCCACAATATTAAAATGTGTTTCCAACTCTGATACCATATAAAATGTATATTTGTCTATACTAATATTATAAAGTGGAAAACTTTGTTTGTTTGTTTGTAATGAATAGGCTCAAAAACAACTGGACCGATTTAAAAAATTCTTTCACCATTCGAAAGCTACATTATCCACGAGTAACATAGGCTAAAGAAATCTACGCGGACGAAGTCGCGGGCAGAAGCTAGTTTGTAATATTGTGGTGAGAAATAAATCTTACTATTGACTATATTTTCAAACAAGATAATATTTAGGTACATAATATTAACTAATAGACTTAAAATAACATTAGTTATAAGAAAAGAATGAAAATAATCATAGGGCATCAAAAAATTCGTCCGCATCGCTGTCAACAGGAAAAGTGCCCAAAAGGCTGGCAGCATTGCCACGTTGTACGGTTGTTGATGTAGTTTAGGTTCACCTTTCTGTGTACGGGAAACTTGTTAGATAATCACAAATGTGTCTTTCTTCTATGGTGTTTATTTGCGACTAACTTAATGATTCTTACGTAGCTACTTAAATATAAGAAAATAAAGCTAATGACGCCACAATGGTTATGCTGATTCTTTGGCCAAGAAATAAGCCAGTCCTCTGGTTACGTGAAGAGTCGACATTATTTATTTTATTATTTATGAACACACAATAAAATATACATAGGGATACGACATAAATATAATTAGAGTAAAAAGGTACTGTTTATTTCTTAAGAATTGTTTTTCCAGCAGACCTGCGAAAGGAGAAGTGAAAAAGAAATGTACATAATGGTGTGTGAGAACAAGAAGAGAAAAAAAAATTGGTTTTAAATTCTCCGCCATTGTTTGTAAAAATTTCAGACTGAATTTGTATTGGCAAAGTATCTACATATCAGGCGGAATAGCCAGACGTTCAATATCTCCGTCATCCAGTCTGCATAACTCAATAACATAACTATGCCCTTCTCCATAATGTCGTCGACAGCCTTAGGGCGTGTACACATTAACGAACGAGCAATTCGCGATATCTCTCACCTCTACGACCGACGAAATTTTCAGAGGGCAAACATGTCTGAAATCGTGCGACTTCAAAACAATATACGTGTATGTCTTTGATGTGCACCCACCCTTACAATATCGAATATTTTAAGAACAATTTTTAGATTAAAATACTTCAGAATTGTTAGTAGATCTAAAAGTTTTCGATTCCAATAAGTACTTAGCCAATATTTACTTGAGATCTGAAGAAGAGCGAAGAATTAAAAGTCTAGTTTCGGAAAGTAAATTAACGGAAAGTTTTATTATTCTTAATTAATTGAAATTCAATTTCTCTTGGTGCGGTACATTAAATAACAAACCAACTTCTATATCGCGAACTATTCGAAGGAATTGTGGAAAACATTCAATCGTCCCTGTTTAATGAAACTTCGAACGGCGAAGGCTTTGCGAATGTATTGTATTATGAAGAAATACTTTAACAGCTAAACTTGGCAGCGTTTTGCAACGTTATAATTAATCGCCACAGACGGTTTCATTTCGGGGCGAAACAAAAAGATAATTGCGCCCAATTAATTTCGACTCCTTGCAAATGAGGGTGAGGTCCTTTTATGTCCCCTCTACGCTTTTATTGGTTCGAGGCGATATTTAGTTTGGCCGATTTGTTTGTTTTACGTTTTCAGTCGGTAATGAATTTTCTTTAGCGGCCGGTCTCTGGCCGCCCGTTACAATGGGCATTAATCTTAATGGACGTTTTAACTAATTTAAGGATCCTATTATACGCTAACATGTGGAGTTCTTCTGTTGGTTCAATGGTATTGCAATTAGGAACCAATTAATGTTCGTATGGGTTCAATAGATTAATTTGAATATTTTAGGGGAGCTTTACATAACTTTGTCTAACGTTGGGCATTGTCTAATGTCAAAAAGGGAGGTGTCCATTTATTCGCTTTGGTGATGGTTTTCCTTCTTGGTAGACTGACGTAAACCGGCAACTTTTGTCATTAAATATTAAATAGTTTTAAGACATTGGTATATCTTAGAAATATGATTGTAAATATAAAAGCTTGATAACTTCGTGAAATAATCCTGATATTCAACTTTTAAATGCGTGTTAAGGAAATGTTGTCTATCTATATAATTATGTAGATTTGATCACGACATTGGTCAATGTTGTCGTGGGCTTCCCCCTTGAGCAGTTTAACCTTTCACATAATATCATATAAATGATACATCATTAAGTGCACCACAGCTAGATTATAAATCAGATACATTCCGCAACTATACGTAATCCAGTGAGATCATTTTGTAACAAGTTGATTACATTTCCACGGATAAATAATTTGGCTAGTGAACATGGTCAAAATAATAAAGATAATTGCTACATTGAGCTGATAACTGTTATCTATTGCACAATTTATTAATTTCGGTGGCCAAAGTTCGTAAGTTATAGGAAACATGTCTCATGTCAAGGGTTATTTGATATAAGACATAGTTAATGTAAACAATAGTTAATGTAAACGTCGTATGTTTTTTTCACTGAAATGACGTTACTATTCTAAGATGATAATATCGTACATTAATGTAACAATAACACATTATTCATACTTTATTAAAGAAATTAAGTTAAAATTTATTGTATTAATAACACACTAGATAGTTTTTTAAACACAGTTTAAAAAACAACACAACAACAGTTTTGTGTCCGAACACAAAACTGTTGCTTCAACGTTTGTGCTTCACAATTTTTTGACTTTACAATACAACAAAAGAAAAACAATAGTTTCATACCGCATGTCTGCTAATCTGTTACTATAGGACCATATCAGATTACAATAGCTCTTTATTTATGAGTCAGGTTTGCTACCATTGACGTTAATATAAAGATAATAATTGATGAGGCACTGTTGGCGCTTTATACCAGCCAACAACAACAACAATAAACACTTACTTACTTTCTTTAGTTGTTATAGACAACAACTAAAGAATAATATATAACGTAATATAACAACTATAACATTTTGCATATAGTCAAAGTATAATTTACACATATTTGCGTCTTTCCGACTTTTCTGCCAACATTTTTTTTCTGGACTACCAACTTTAAAAATATTCTGCAGTTTAAAATGGACTCTATTATGTTAATATAAAATCTAATTTTTATTGTTCCAGGCTGCTCTCTGCGCTGACTACAGTGTGCCAGTGGATTGTGTAGCAGCAGGGCCAGCTCCTCGTCCCAGTTCCTTCCACGAGATCTCCGCACCTAAAGTAAGTGTCATACTTATACTTATTTGCGATTAAGCTAATGTGTTTCATTGTATGTTAGAGGATCTTCTGATTTAAGTAAAAATGACGACTCTGTAGAGCAAAAAAAAAAATCTATGTATTATGATGTGTTGTGCGCGTAGGTCGTCTTGGCGCTCCACTGTCTGCAAGATTGCAAAAACTTGGGAAAAAAAATCGAGTCGATATACTAACCGAAAAACACCAAATACGTATGGACATTTCATCTTTTTTTTCCATGGGGAAATCCTCATCGATACCCTCCATCTGGGAAGAACGGAGGGTTATGTCGGACTCCTATCAACTAAAATCCCACTGTCACACCTTCTAGCACCATGAGTCAGGGGTCCGGGAGATACTTGTACAGACGCCAGCACATGAAGCTACTACAATCTGTCAAATTTCTTTAATAGATTTTCAACTTTATCGCTAAAGCATTAAGTTCAAGTTTGATTGGGAAAATTTGACAGTTTCGGGTAGCTTGACCTACTGGCGTCTGTACGTTCGCCACACACCCGACTCAGGCAGAGACCCTCCCCCCCCCTCCCCCCCCTGTTATACCTATGGCTTTAACTGCCGACCAACTCTATTGCATTAGTTGTGTTGTGAATTGTGTGAATTTATTTTTAAGTACCCGGTACTTAAAAATAAATTCGGTCTGGCGAGTCATATTAGGTCACACACTAGGAAATAATAATTTCAAAGAGCCACCGTTATCGAAACCGATAAGGTGGACTATATGTAATAATTGCAGGAAATGAGATTTACCGATTAAATTCCAGAATACAACAGAGTGTTCAGGGAACAATGAGAAATCAAGCATTAAGTGCAGATAATGATTCATATCTCCGATTGAATCATACCTTTTTCAGTGAACATGTGGCGATAAATATTACTTAACTTTATCTCTCTTCAGTGGTCTTATCACTATTATAACTCTTAATAGGTATTATCTGACACAGTGACACTTAGCTATAGGCTTATTTATTTATTTATATATACTTTATTGTACACCACTAAAATACAAAGCATAAAAAAGCGCTATGCGCTATTATGTGCTTAGTTTACCTTTTTATTTATTTACATACTTACAAACATCACGCTTTCTTCCAATGGGGGTAGGCAGAACCTACAGAACGCCACCTGATACGATCCTTGGTTATATAGGTACTCTTTTTAGGGTTCCGTAGCCAAATGGCAACGGAACCCTTATGGATTCGTCATGTCTGTCTGTCTGTCTGTCCGTCCGTATGTCACAGCCGCTTTTTTCCGAAACTATAAGAGCTATACTGTTGAAACTTGGTAAGTAGATGTTTCTGTGAACCGCATTAAGATTTTCACACAATAATAGAAAAAAAACTTAGAACTGAAACTCAAAATTATTTTTTTCATCAAACCCATACGTGTGGGGTATCTATAGATAGGTCTTCAAAAATGATATTGAGGTTTCTAATATCATTTTTTTCTAAACTGAATAGTTTGCGCGAGAGACACTTCCAAAGTGGTAAAATGTGTGTCCCCCCCCCTGTAACTTCTAAAATAAGAGAATGATAAAACTAAAAAAAATATATGATGTACATTACCATATAAACTTCCACCGAAAATTGGTTTGAACGAGATCTAGTGAGTAGTTTTTTTTTTAATACGTCATAAATCGTAACGTAACGGAACCCTTCATGGGCGAGTCCGACTCGCACTTGGCCGGTTTTGTCTCGTTTACGTTCATACAACAGCCGGTCGATTCTGTAAAAATCTTACCGTGAAAACTCAAGTGAAGTGAGCTTGATGTGAGTTGTCAGTAGTGTCAATCCCTAGCATTATTTAGAATGACAGCTCACTCCACGCTCACTTCACCTAAGTTTTCACGGTGAGATGATGACAGAATCGCACTGCTGGTCATACACGCACGCCAGTTGCGAATACTACGCATCTGGCCTTTCTGAAGAACATCACCAATAAGGTCACTATAAGTCCTCCTTAGGGCGTCCCCTCCCGGCGTTTCCACCCACATCTGCCTTTTGTTAGTTGTTTTATCTATTTAGTTCATGGAAAAATAGCTAAATAACCCACATGCTCTAATATTAACTAACAAAATACTTATTATATTATATTAAAAGCTCTTGCATACTTTGGCGCGCGGTCAAAATCGGAACTAACGCCGAACGGCCGCACACAGCGCTGTCTACATTTATATCTGTAATTTTTATGGTGGACATAATAAACAATATTCTATCTATCTAACAATTGCACAAATGTTTTCCATCACCGAACAACCCGTCGTACGGCGAGTGTCCACCCTTACGTTTGTTGACACCGCTACGATCCGGACGAAGCTTTATACCGCGTACTCATCGAAGGACAGGAATAATTTGCCTGCAGCGGACTTCCCGTCCGATTATAATTTAAGTGTCTGCAAGGCTAGAATGAATAGGCTCATAACAAATTAGTGCGCTTTACCATCAACAATTGCATCAATGCTTTCCATCAGACGGGATCGCAGTCAAGCACTAGTTTATAATTATCATTAAAAAAAACCATCAGCGCCCCCTGTCAATGCCATTGGAGCACCAAAAGACCCTGGTAAATAATGATAAATTATTTATTTCTGGTAGGTTCACAAACACTTTTACACGTCTATCATATTTTAAAAACTAGAAGACTTCGGATTTTCTTATCTGACTACTCTCAGAATAAAGGTTGAAACAAACACAGACGTTACAGTCTCTAGACAAAATCTTAGTCAGATCATTGAAAACGATGTAGATTGGTGTCTGAAATGGTCTTTTGAGGAAAGAACCACACAGATTGAGTGAACCTGTTCAGTCAGTGCATGCATTAGTCAGTAATTGTGCAGCCGAGCTCAGAACTTAAGGAGCTCAACGATTTGGCGAACAATACCAAAGAAAGAACATTTGGGTAGGCTGCATAAATTACTCAAAATACTACCCCACGATTGCCCACAAACTGAGAAAAAAAAAAACAATGAACCACATAGTTTTCACAGTACATTAGGTATAGCAGACAAAGAGGGTTTAATACTATGTGGCATTATTCTCTACCAAGCAAACATTGTTGGCTAACCTTTACTAATAAAAAAAACTGAAGAGTTTGTTTGTTTGAACGCGTTAAACCCTGAAACTACCAGTTGGTTTTGAAAAAATATTTTTGCATTTGATAGCAGTTAGCACGCCAACAATCCTTAGCGGCTGAGCAAAAAGAAAAAGTCCGAAAGAACGCTAAGTAACCTGCTTAGCGCAGGCAGGCGATGCGATGCGACACGGTGGATCGGGGGTACAAGAAATTTCACGCGGACGAAGTCGTCGGCTAAAGCTAGTCGCTAGAGTTTCTTGCCCGTTCTTCTCCATAGAGATCTACGTTTTGGAATGGGCAACTAGCTTCAACTTTCTGACAACTGACCGACTATTTAATTTTGACAATTCAAAAGTGCCTGTAAATGGTTTAATTGAAATATATGATTTGAGTTTGAGCTATAGTAAGTTAATTAATCTTGGTTATTCCCACGACTTATCCAAACACCTACCTACTGACTATCAACACTGAAAGATAACAATTTGATAACAGTGCATAGGTATCACGTAATTCCCAAAAATACAAACAAAATCAGATAAGATCTTTAGAGATATAAAGTAACGTAAAAATTCATCCGCGTGATTAAAAAGTGTAAGTACATGGAATAGGCTGGTAGGGGTCACATTTCGGGCCGATTTTCCTGAAGTAATACTTTGAAGAATCACTAACAAAAGTTATAGATACGAGTATAAGTCAAGAGAATGAAATTAAATCATCGTCAACTAAAACTATTAAAAATATCAACTTCTTCTTCAATAGTGAATGAGAAAAGAAGCTATTTATAATTACTAGCATAACATATTCAGCCTATAATGTTCCCACTGCTGGGACACAGGCCTCCTCTCGGTGAGAGGGAGTGGGCTGTAAGGGACTAACGACACTTATTCAGCTCTGTTCAGCTTTTGTCCATAGAAAACAACGGTTTTGTATGGAGATGCGCAGGCATCCGTAAAGCTGAACAGATGAGTACGCATGGAGATGCGTACTCATCCGTTCAGCTTTACGGATGCCTGTGTCCATAGCAAACAACGATTTTGTATGGAGATACAAAATCGTTGTTTGCTATGGACACAGGCTGAACAGAGTTGAGTAAGTGTTGTTAGTCCCTACCACCACGCGAGCTCAGTGCGAGTTGGTAGATGTCACATGTCTTCGAATTTTTGGTTCTAGGACATGCCGGTTTCCTCACCATAGTTTCTAAAAATAAATATACACATAGGTACCAAATAAGATGTTATTATCTTCTTTTAATGATAAAAACTAAGAATGATAGTTACAAACAAATACTTAAGTATTAGATATTAATGTATAAGTACTTAATCGCCTTTCACTATCACAAATTCACAAGTACACGTGCACCGAACCCCTGTTTTAAAACACTGTATCTTATCTAACGAAAAAGCCGTAGGTATCAGCCAATCACTTATCAAAAAGTATACCTATATATATTGATAACAGATGTCGCATCGTCCTGTGACACATCCCTATGCGGGTATTCTTGTATCATTGTTAATGCTTTATCAAATTATTGATAAAACCTACTTTAAAAGTTTCGCAGCGGTCTACTAAGATACTGTTATCATTTATTATTAATATTTTGACGCAATAATCACGTGATTATTAAGACTCCCTGAGCGTTTATTCGAAGGTTATGCGATATTGTCTTATGATAACTTTTACATACATATATCGCCTGACTGAGCAGATAGTCATATCGGCCATTAGAGTTTTACTCAACAACTTACTGTTTTTACCGCAATTAAAACATAAAATCCCACCATAGTAAGATCACGCCTTATTTACCCTGAAGGGTTGGCATTTTTTTTTTTTTCTATAATTGGCATCTCGTAGTTGACCTAGAGAGGTCGTGACTACTTAACCGGGCTATCCTGTAGTTGCCTTAAGTAAACTTAAAGCCTCCAGCCAGGGCTTAAAACTAGTTAAAACTAAGCGACTGCACGCTAAGGGCACCCCCTGTGGGGTACGGAACCTCGGCTTAGGGCGTCGCTGGGAGAGGGCAGCAAGGGATAGGCTGGATCGAATTTTTATTATTAATGCTTTGATGAGCGCGGCGTTTCCTAGGACTATCTCTGAGAAGAAAGGCCGAAACAAACTCAGAGGTCACAGTCTGGGATGTAAAGCTACAGGCTCAGCTACGGCGCGGGCTGGCACTTCATCGAGCAAGAGTCGGGGGTTGGCAAGACGTGTACCTGGCGAGCCCATTGCCATCAGTTGGGTACAAATCCAGACTGCGGGCTGCTACTAAGAAATTCCAGATAGAAAACTAAATAACAGCCTTTGCCAGACCTGGGAATCGAACCCAGGACCTCATGCTCAGCGGTAGCGCTTGCGACGACTACATCAACGAGCAGGCCACAATTAGTATTTTGTAGTAAGATAGTCATTAGGTATACTAATATGGAGGACATTTTCCAGACTTATTTATGGAGGAACTTGTTTACGAAAATATACGCGGTAGATGGATTACACCCAATTCAAGGATAGGAAGCCCTTGAGTAAAGCCTCAATAGAATTAATGTCTTAAGAGCTGATTTTTCATCCGACAGATATTTTTTTATTCGTGGAATCAAATTGACGTCTGACAGTGTTTGTATGAAAGAACTGTCAAAAATTCAAAATTATTCCTCGGATAAAATTATCTGGCGTTGGAAAAATCAGCCCTAATTATTTACGAAGAATGAATACTTGCTAGATTTTTTACTGTCTTTTAAAGTCTAACCATTCCCTCAGTTTTAGTACCCGGCCAAAATGAAATCACCTAAATACATATTTTACATACTCACACTATAAGTTAAGTAAAATTGTTACTAACCCTATGGACTCCTGCCTGAAACAAAGGTTTTCTATTCTATTCTATTACCCTAAAACCAGTTTATTAAGATTACCCCGCGGGATAACTCTTACTAATTAAAATGTTGAGCTTTTTACGCATTCATTAAAACGTGTAGTATTGAATAATCCTGCACTTCAATTTACAACGCAATAAAGGTATGTACCAACTCCAACCCCACTTGCTGAAGTGATCTCATCAAGTGGGGCATGTCCATAAAATGTTAATAGCTGACATAAAATCTTATAAAAACTCATACTTTCTCCGCTATTTTTATTTTCAGCCCAAAATAAAGTGCGCTTGTTGTTTTTGTTTGGCATTGAACTCGTTAGGTCACCTTTTATTTTAGGTGATATAAAAATTCATAAAGATTTTGTGCTTTGCGATTAAAGTAGGAATAGGATTGGCCTTGAATGGGGTCGTGCTAACTCTGATGACTCAACAGCAAATATTACCAAACCTGAAGTTCGTTTTTTTTAGCTACAACGTCACAAGGTGAAGAGGTGATTTCTATTTTTATTTTTAAGGGGTGTTTCTCTTTATTGGTTTTCTTATTTTGTTAAATAAAGATTGTGTAAGTACCTACCGTTGCATAAACTGAACTTATCTATAAAAATAATATCTACTGTGTGACTAATAATACCCTCGAGGACACCTAGCTGTCCTGATAAAAGTATCAGATTAATATTTTTATCATTATATCAGCTTGTCGTAGGTCACTGTTGGGATTAAACCTTCAATCTTTCCATCCAATGCGATCTTCGCGAACTGGATGTCCTAAACGCGACATCTAGTTCAATCTTTAATCAACTTTGCACATCGCAGTCCACTGCTGGATATGGGCCTCTCCATGGTAGCTCCACAATACCCGATTCTCCGTCTTTCGCATTCAGTCTGCCTCAGCCGAGGTCTTAGCTGGGGAACATCCAGTAGTAACCTACACAAATATCGCATAAGAAATAAAAATGATTTTAATAAAATAAGCGTGCATTTAAAAATTATAATATTTCTAACAAGTAAGGCACAAGTAGGTACCTATCTTCCTTTTTAAAATATCCGTAGGTGGGCATGACAGTGTCTTTATGTCATCATTTGGGTCGTTGCCCTGAAATTATAAAAAGGTAAAAAACATGTATTGTACCTATAGTTAATATGTCCTAACTAGCTTGACCGCAGCAAAATATGCATTGTGAATATGACGTTTTGACTAGCTAACCGCATATTTTGACAAGTTGTCAAAAGTTGAGCAAATGAATCAGCCAATCAAACGCTTTCTTACAATCAAACTTCCAACAAAATGATGTGGTTCCATCTATAGAACATAAGTAGATAGTAGATCTTTTTGCTGTCGATTAATGTTGCCAAGTTGCCACGGCATCTAATTGGAATAATTGAAAATCTACTTTCGTAATAAACTTTTGGACGGCAAAAACATACCTATCAGTAAGAAACTCAATTTTTATGAAATAACTAAGCGTGTGTATTATAATTATAAACAAAGTGAGAGTGGCACATCATTAATAAATAATATGGAAAAAAATTGCTGCAAGAGTCCACCCGAACATACATACATACATACATCGCAAGTTAAATAAAAGCTTGTAAAAATTGCTCACGCCTGCAAATGGCTGCAACGTTGATTGTTTTCTTGATTGTTTTGTTGTTTTCGCGGGTCAACCTAGGAGATTGTTGACCGGATATTTCTCTGGTGCCTTAATCATTTCAGCACTCCATCCAAAACTGCCTTTTTTTTGGTTTCGCGGTGGAAATCTTCGTGGACTCCCTCCATCGTGGGGGTGACAGAGGGTATGAATCTTACCGGCTATAGGTAAGAAGGCCGTGCAGGATTCGCATAAACATTCATCGCTCCTCCGACAGACATCCAAAGCTGCCTAGAGGACAGTAAGTATTACAAATCGTGGAGGTCACTTCAATACATTTGAAGTATGAAACCACCTTCAATTTTAGAAAGAAAGAAAACTTGTTTTTTCTACACGTAAGTATAAGATGGTCATCAGTAAAATGGCCAGCTGACGGTGAGACGGCGGCTTTGGGAAAGAGATTAGCCATACAGGATCTTCAATGGGACCAAGCTTGAGTTTGTATGCGCGGTTCCATTGAAGCATCCGAATATCATAATTTCTCACATGTGGTTGAAGGGTTACGGAATCTTGAAAAAAAAAAGATGAAAGAACAAGAATAAGCAAGAATGATGTACTCAGAAGAATCCATGTTGATGAAGCTCATGCTGGCAAAACATCGAGGCAAAAAATATTGAATTTGTCATATTTGTATTCGTGTATTTTAATATGTAATTATAAGTCTGGTAATAAAATAAGTCATTACGTAAAAATTTGCGTCAACGTGCACTTTTACATTCCGGGACTTTACCATTACCTACATTGAACTCAGGTATTCAAATTGCAAAGAGGCAAATGAAAAAGGCCGTAACTTTATATCAAACGAAAGTGTCCCATCTTAATCATGAGCTTTAAATAAATTTCACCCACAAGTGCACACTGACACGAACACCCACACAATCGTGAGAAATAAAAAATCAATGAACAAACTTCGCGATGACCTTTTCAAGAACGTTGCGTTGTGAAAGAGTGACTCATTCAGTCATTCAACTTTCCGTTGTAATTCTACTAGGAACGTATAACACGACACGTATTCTTTTTTTTTAATCCACTGCTTCTTTTGTTTCCAATCTTTTTATGAAATCCCCGAAAGTTTGACGGCAGACCAGCAATGGAATAAAAACATTGTAACTGAAACTTTTCGTCCTAAGTTTTCGAGATAGACTCGACTTCGACTTAGTCGGTCAGTCTACTTGCTCACTCGACTCGAACGTAGTTATCCTTTTTAAGTTGATGAGTCAACAGTTTAAGTTGAGGACGAAGAATGTTTATTTAAGTAATGAGGTAGGTATGTGTGACAAGTGACCGTAATTTGTATGTTAAATTTTTTAATAAATTGCTTCGTATTAGTCAGCCATGTTTGATTAACTGGGTACTGTATAAAATTGTGGTAATTACGAAGAATGCTGATTTAAGGTGCGGTTTTAAAGCTTAGGTTAGACGTAGATTATTATTATATTGGAAACTACGCTTTTTTCTACGCGCTATAGTTTATAGGTTAATACCCTACATATATCCATGAATATGAGCTAATTAGAACAACATTTGCGATCCGACGTTGTCTTAAAAGCTTAGCAATAATTGCTGTGATCGGATAGGGGATAAAACCAAAACAGATTATTATTCAACATTAATAATAATCTATATAATAATAATAAATTGTTTATTGATCAAGAAGGTACAGGGTGAGGAAAACAAAATTTACAATAGTTACTATAAAGATATGAAAGACAAGATTATGTAACTACATTATATGGTAGAACATGTTGATCTAAGTACATCACATCTATAAATATTCAATTAGGCCATGTTCTCTATAAACTAGTTATATTGCAGACACTCTATCTATCTGTACCTACTAATAATAAAGCAGAACAGTTTATTTGAACGCGCTAATCCAAAAAAAAAACACCACATTCTTTTTCGATTTGATAACCAAATTCTGGAGGAAACCTATAGGCTATTTAACATACGCTATCACTCTTAGGAGCCGAGCAAAAAGAAATCAGAAATAACGCTAAGCGGAAACGAAGTTTTAGCGCGCGCAGGATATGCGACGGGGTGGGTCGGGGGAATGAATGAATGAATGAATGAATGAATTCACGCGTACGAAATCGCAGGTAGAAGCTAGTAATCTATAAATTAGTCCATCTTCTCTATAAATCCCTTAGTGAGATCACGGACCTTGAATTAATACGAGTAATCTTATTAGTAATCAAGACCACACGACAATTAATTACAGATATTAATGTCCAATTCCTATGCAATATTCTAAGTATTCTAATACCCTTCATTAATATGTTGGGCTTCCTTTGAGTCACAAGTCACTACGATAATTATTCCTATAGAATTTCAATCACGTACTCACTCATTGATAATTACATGCAAGTTACAAACGCTATGGCAAAGTGATTCAGATAGCCAATTAATAAAACATGCTATTCATTGGCGGCTGTCGATTCCTTGATGAGTCAGGAGTTATACTCGTGAGTCAGTTATTAACATCCCTGAGACGGCCACTAGGAGGAGTCAGACAGTAGTTAAGTTGGTTATAGAACGGTGCTCCTTCCATGTGCAGATGATTCTGATGACAACACGGTTAGCGCAGTGGCTGAGCGATCGGACTGCTGCGCTGCGTGTCGCGGGTTCGATTCCCGCACAGAACAAATATTTGTAAGTCCTACATATATTTGTTCTGAGTCTGGGTGTTTTTCTATCTATAATATGTATGTATGTACAAAAAAAAATGTATATAAGTAGTTTATCAGCCATCTTGTTACCATAACACAAGCATTAGGTTGCTTAACTTGGGACTAGATGGCGCTGTGTGGAATGTCCAGGGTTATTATTATTATTCTTAGATCTTAGGGCTAAGTCAATTTTTATAAGGTGCCAGGGTTTTGGGGATAAAAGCTCCTCAGACATCTCTCTCTAGTAGAACAATTTGTATAAACATTCTACCAGAATCAAGTCGCACCGTTGGCGTCGGGTCGTGTCTGTCTGCCTTTATCCCCAAAGCCTGGGTGCCAAAATTACTTGCTTGCTTATTTAAAAAACCAGTCAAGTGCGAGTCGGACTCGCGCACGAAGGGTTCCGTACCATTATCCATAAAAATCACGTCTGTTGTATGGGAGCCCCCTTTAAATATTTATTTTATTTTTAGTATTTGTTGTTATAGCGCAAACAGAAATACATAATTTGTGACAATTTCAACTGTCTAGCTCTCGCGGTTCTTGAGATACAGCCTGGTGACAGACAGACGGACGGACAGACAGCGAAGTCTTAGTAATTGGGTCCCGTTTTTACCCTTTGGGTACGGAACCCTAAAAAAGAGTGCATATACAACTTAAAGCCTGCCGCAAAAAAAAAGCAGTTTCACCATCTCATATAAGCTCTAGTTAATTTATCTACCATTTCAGCAATGGGGCATGTTACATTTGTCAATATTATCACGATCCTAATATCGCGATATCGCAATTATTGAGCACGATACCGTGATACGGCCTATTACACCATCAATATTACCCCGCTATCGTGATATTATTGACAATGTAACATGCCCCATTCAATCAACTCAGCCTATCGCAGTCCACTGTTGGACACTGCTTGCTGCTGCTGCTGTGTGGGGATCTGCCATTTAATTTGATTCAAATTACACGCCATTTTAAATTTATTATGTACTATAGTACCTATTTGGACACTAACAAACATTACAGTCCTGAAACTTCTGAATCGTGGATAATATCGTGTAAAAAGATTGAAATATTTAACGTCATAAAAACACTTCTGGAAATAAAAATGTGGGTCCATCAAAAAGTCACAATCATTTAATTTAAAATAATTATGTAGATTGATATGAGGAACTGATTCGATCTTGGTCACTTTCCATACTCGATCGTCCAATTTAATTCCAATTAACTAGAGGTCACTGTGTTAACTATGTATACGCATTAAAATATTCCACACCTATCAAGGTTTTTTGTTATTAAAAATACAAAACACGTTAGTACATCTTTACTTTACGTAATGTTTATTTGTCCCAAAACAGTTACATAGATTATAAATGAGACATCCCCAGTAAGTAATTGATAATACTTGTGTTGGGGCTATCCCGCTCTTTCCCATAATTGTTACAATATTGATACGATTTTTAACAAAAAGTGACTAAAAAAAACAAAAATAAAATACATATACAAAATCTAGGAATAAAAGATAACAGTAAATGACTTAAACACTAATTAACAGCCCTTAATTAATAATTACATTAAAAAAACAGCTCTAAATAATTAATTTTATCTGTAGTGTATGCCTATCTGCAAGTCATCATCTCACAGTCACTCATCATCTGTACTGGGTAGTGGGTTCAAAAACTGGACAATACCTTTTTAATTTATAATTAATATTTATATGATTTACTTTCTAAATATACGGAGGAGGGGCTCGTAGCTATATAATAACAGCCGCACAGGTCAATCGGTCAGGTTAAGCTACGCTTGCCGCGGTTGGTCTGTGGATGGGTGACCATCTTTCCATACCGAGACCCCTCCGTGCCTCGGAGTTGGTCCCGGCTATCATTCGTGGATCTTTGACAGTCGTTACGGGTAGTCGGAAGCCCGAAAGTCTGACAACCAGTCTTACCAAGGGGTATTGTATTACCCAGTAACTGGGTTGTGGAGGTCAGATAGGCAGTCGCTCCATGTAAAATACTGGTATTCAGCTGCATCCGGTTAGACTGGAAGCCGATCCCAACATAGTTGGGAAAAGGCTAGGCAGATGCAGATGACTTTCTAAATATACACTTTTTGTCATACTCCGGCTGCCGGACGGCTCGTGGTACCCAGTAACGAAGCGTATGGGTAAGGGATTGATCACACGTACAGACGTCAGCACATCAAGCGACTACAATCTGTCAAATTTCTTTAATACATTTTTAACTTTATCGCTAAAGCATTATGGTTCAAGGGACAGTTTCGGGTAGTTTGACCTGCTGGCGTTTGTGTACCACATCGCAACGACAAAATGTAGGCAAGCAGTTTAGCAGTGGTTACATGTCGCTGCAGCTTCTTGCAATTGCGTTGTACAAACTACAAAATCAAATTAAATGTTCACAACGTTATGATTGCGAAGCGATGTGGTCGGTTCGCCCACACGGTTAATGACGGCCAAATGTGGTCAGTGTGTATAATTTTTTTTTGTTTTTAATTCTCGCCCGTCCACTTCTTGTCGTTGTGGTGTGATTGTGGTTGTAGTACGTGTTTCGGGCCCTAAGTATTGAGACTTTTGACACAGGTAGCCTTACCACATATACGCCACCGAATTTCATAGGCGATGCGGTAGCCAAATTGTGCGTAATGTGCTTGCCATGCATTCAATGAGTGAGTTTATTCATGCTCTTTTTTTCTCCATATGCGAAGAGGCCTTTTTCTTGCAGTAGCAGATATAGAGCCTGATATTATTTATCATTTAGTACTTCGGAATCTGCCCTGCATAATGGCCAACGATGTAATGAGTCAATCTTCCCATCCCCGTACGCGTCAGCGCAATGTGTAACCATTTGCGCCGGGGGTGTGTCATTGTTTTGACTACTACCTATTGTTATATCAGAGTCCGAACACTAATTTTATTAATGCTTATATTTCATAACAAGCATTGATTTCTAAACACGTCTGGTTGGTGGATGACTAAGTGTCGTTGGCCTGCAGTTATTACGGCGCAGTGAGAGACATACTACACATTCTATGTATGCACTCGTCATCACGTACATAGTCTCGATTCGTGGTATTCTTCCATAAAGAGTCGTGCCCCCGCGAGGCGTTTCCGTCCTTTCGATATCATTGACCTTATCTATTTTGCTCTGGTTTTAATTAATGACGACCTAGAACTATTACAATGTTTGGCAAACTAACGTCATCATACTGTGATTTATGTGTTGTTAATGTTTGAAATGCATTTCATATACATACATAATCAGCCTATAATGTTCCCACTGCTGGGACACAGGCCTCCTCTCAGTGAGAGGGAGTGGGCCGTACGTAATCCACCACGCGGGCCCAGTGCGGGTTGGTAGATTTCACATGTCTTCGATTTTTTGGTTCTAGGACATTCTGGTTTCCTCACGATACAAATGCAATTTATAAATAGAAAATTCTTTAGTTAGGACACTTAATGAGCAGCAAATAATAATGCTATATTCATATTCACGTCTGCCAATCCGTCTGGTTTGGTAATCGCAGTTTCTTTGACTTTCGCTGTTGAACTTTCATTTTAGCATCTCACATACCGAGACTTCTTTATCTATTGATAAAGAAATCTCGGTATGTGGGAAGACCGGTACTGCTCCAAGCTATTCTTAACTTTAACCAATTTATTTTTATCAGTGCTATCAAATAAACGATGTTTTAATTTAATTGAAGATTAGTTTTCTACTAAAGTTTAATTAGTGAATCTGATAGTGTAATTAACTAGTCGGCATAATCTATCTAAAATGTTATACATGTGGATACATGCCTCCTCTCTGTGAGAGGGGGTGGGCCGTAATCCACCACGCGGAATCAGAGACACGGGTTAATAAATGACACATGTCTTCGAATTTTTGCTTCTAAGATATGCCGGTGTCCTCACGATGGTTTCCTTTACAGTTTTGAGAGCAGTGGTGATGAAATAAAACGGCACAAACCATACATGCCAGGCAAAATCAAAGTGATCAGGCAGGTAGGTAGTTATGGTAATTCCCATAGCCCGAAGTAAGGTCATTTTTATTCCACCTAACCATGAGATCATCTTTTTCATTGCTTTAATTCGAGACCCATGACGCGTCTTGTTTTGATAGCTTTTTTTTGTTATTGGCGTTTGACGTAGGTATTTTAAGAATTGTGCATCATCTTTTTATTTGCGGAAAGAGATAATTAATACTGTTGCTTAGCAATAAGTTTCTGACTATTTTTTGCGCCTGAAAACATATGTCTATGTTATGGTAGTACGTGTCTATGCAACGTCATTCGAAAGCGAGGTGATTTTAAAGTTTATAGGAGATGACTTGCAGATAATGTTGCAATGTCATCTTTGAGACAGTTGCGCTTTATTATTTCTACTCGTTTTCGCCAAACTGCAAGTCCAAATTCGCATGATTTTGCTTGACAATTGAAACTTTTTGATTCTAGGACACCGGTGAATTATTGGAGATGTTTACTTTGAAAGCTATCAAAAGTTTAATTTTACTAAGCCCTGAATACTTCATTAATCTTTGAGATATTGGTGAGTATACTTGAACTCCAATAACTCCTCGTAATATTTAAAGTTAAAGGTTAGGTAGGCAATTCTTGTAAAGTGTTTACTGGTTACTGTTAGCCTCCATCATCCCACAGCTGGGCAAAAGCCTCTCTCCATGACTTCCAGGTCTTTCAATTCAGGGCTAAAGTAGACCACTGGTCACTGGTCTTCCACTGGTGGTGGAAAGTTTTGATTACTTAATCATTATTATTTATTAAACCAAGCGACGTAAACTCAATTGTCTTCTCTGTAACAATCAAAGTCAACGTCATCAATCTTGGCTAAGATAATGTTTTATAAATAATGAATGACTGTACCAACTTGGATGCTTGAAATGTGTGTCAATAATCTCTGCTTGAATGAATCATCATTACATCTCGGGAATGTCCACGACGAGAGATGAAACATGACTCGGGAATGACTGACTGGATGGGCAATCCCAACCTAGATAAATCGAAACGTCTGATATACCATAGAATAGATACTGTAAGCGCAATGTGTCAGAACAGTGGTGGCCCAGTGGTACTTTGTGTAAATTATTTCATTACCACTAGTCTCAAGACGGTGAAAGAAAACACCACGAGGAAACCGGCATGTCCTAGAACCAAAAAGAAAGAGGTGTCAAGGGACACTCGGATGGAACGAAGTTCAAAGAGAGAGAGAGAGACAGACTGAGAAACACGCGCACGCCGCACGGCTTACAACTACCTATAGCAAAAAGTGTCGTTCCAACTTTTGGTCTTAATTTTTTCCGTCTAGCCTCCTTTCGCAACGCGCGATAAGGAACTTCGTTCCAAAATTCGAAGCCATGTGACATCTACAAACCCGCACTGGGCCCGCGTTCTGGATTACGGCCCAGTCCCTCTTAAAGAGAGGAGGCCTATGTCCTAGGACTTCGAACATTAAAAGGCTGATTATGCAGGTACTGTGAGGGCTACATGCACAGTAACGGAACCATCAATAAAAGGCGTATTTTATATTAAACTCATAATTATTCCGAGAATTGATGCTACTTATTTTGAGTTATTCCGGTTTGATTCCCTTTATCATGACGAGGGTTCACAGTTTTCCGAGTTCACTCTCATTATTGTCTATCCTTTTTAATTTGAAATACTTATAGATAGTGATTTGAATGGTAGATCTCAATAAACACGCCATTAACTTATAAAAAACCCGTGGAGGTTGCATGGGAAACCATGTAGGCTAAAACCTCTACGGTACATACCTATACTGGGCTAACGGCTATCTTTCGAATTGTAAGAAAATTAACTAGATACCCGTTAGAAAACTAATAAGGGTGCTTAAGCTTGCTACAATACTGTTTGCTGGTCTTGATCTGTTTTTGTCACCATATCATTATCATTAACAGCCGAAAGACATCCACCGCTGGACATATGCCCAAGCACCACTTCGACCGGTTCTGTGCTTCCAGCGGATTCCTTCACCACATAGTAAAAGGGAATGATGTAATCTTATATCGAATAGATTGCAACTACAAAGGCTTCCGTATGTAGGTTTATGAGCTTATAGAGCTTTCTCAAACAGAATATTCCGTGAAAATACTTTATGACGGACTTTATAAACCTACGCAGAATTATCCAAAAGGAATATGCCATTCAGTTCGTAGAAACTTCACAATCAATATTGTTGCAGCGAATATCAGTATTATCAGAACGGGGATTCAGTATCGAGTTCCAGGAATATTACACAGATCTAGTTATTTTAAATTGAATATCACAATTAATGTTATGCAAGTTATGAATAATTCATGTACTCTAATCGAATACTGGTTTTCCTGTTTCAATCAGGCAAATTTTTGCTTCATTATGTAAGGCATAACAGGCATTTTAATGTTATGTGGGTTTTAGAATCACAATAAAACGTATCTTCTATGTCTTCGTCTGAATTTCACAACATATTTTGTTATACACATATCCTCTTTTATTTAGAATCAGCTTCAAACTTACTTAGACCATCAATGAAGTTACTTGCCCGTTCTTTAGCATATTAAGAATCTACTCTTTGGAATTGGCAAATTGGATTAGCAATTCAAAAGTTTAATTAAAATTAATGTTTTTTTTTAAACTTGAGCGTAAGTGCTTCTAGTTGATGTTCTTCTTGCACTACTAGTGGTCAGTGGCCTCAGCCAGCATAATATATCTCTGTTTTTCCTCATTAAGTCATATGAATAAAGTATCTATAAATAGACCTTACTCTAACAATTACACCAAATAAAGCGGATATATAATTATATGTATAACAGCTTCCCCGATGCGCCTCATAGTGACGTGTACCTACGTCAGATGGTACCTCGATGCGACTTAAACTGAACCCGGCCCTACTTTTGACGTCAAATTTAACCAAGATTACATGAGTAACGGGGTTTTCAATAAAACAATGTTTAGTACGGAATAGTTTTTACATGAATAAGAGTAGAGTCTGTTTTTCTGTACTTTGACGTTTTGCTATTCATTTATGAGTAATGTTATGATGACTGTGTTATGTATTTGGGTTGTATTAGTAAGTAGCTGTATTGTTTTATAAGGAAAAGGGAATTACTGGTAGGTGCGTTGACTCTATGAATGTTTTGGTTTGTTTTTCTGGTATAGTTTGGTGTTCGTGCTCCTTGTATTTGGATTTTTCAGCTAATATTTCGAAATGTTCTGGTTAAAAGTCTACTTACCTGGCAATGCCAGAACAAGTATCATCATTTCGACGAAATACTACTAGGTTACTGCTGGACATGTACTCCCCCAAGCACCTCCACTTTGACCGGTTCTGTGCAAATATTATAATAGCAAGTATAATCCACCAATAATGTTCCCACTGCTGGAACACAGGCCTCCTCTCTGTGAGAGGGAGTTGGCCGTAATTTAGTCCGTAATCACATGTCTTCGAATTGTTGAATGCCAGAACCAGTGTTACGTTAAAATTCCAGCTTAAAATTGATTTAATCGAAATATTTTTCTAGAATCAGTTTGAAGAAATGTCGGAATATTGTTGATAAAATTTTATTTAAAACAGCGTTGTAGATATCGATTAATTTAATGAATCATTTATGCAGTATAGTCGGTCTGACTGTATAAATATTCTTATCTAGATAAATACTGTTACATAATGGTATGATAAAAACTTATACCGACAAGCGTACAAACTTAGACAATTACAAACGTAATTTACAAACCTAGACAGGACATTGGTCTTGTCTAGGTTTGTCACGCTTGTCGCACGCTTGGTAACAAAGTTCGTAAGCAAGTGATTATGCTAATAATTCTATCTTCATCTGAGAAAACTCTTCTTCCTTCTTTTTCTTGATTCTTCCTCTGTTTATTTGTTTCTTCTTTTGGCCGAGGTTGATATTATTAAACGTTCAAAATAAAGTTATAACTTTTAAGCCGCCTTTTGTTTCAAAAGCTTTAGGCAGTATTGCTAATGATGTTGATTAATAATGAGTGTGATGACCATAACTCATGTTTTGAGTCATCCTACAATACTTCGTAATGATCCGTTTATTACTCATTGACATACCAATCCATCTGTTCCGATTGACGCAATAATTTCACAGAAAGCTGCGTACGGGTAATTTAAGGGCAGAGTCACGCTGCCCCTAACACATGGCGCAGTAAGGCATGGTCGGGTCCTGCATCCTGTGTATTCTAAGCTTTAAGTTAAGGGCGATCATATTAAAATAAACACAACATCATAAACCTACATGGGCACTTCTGAAACGTCAGAAGTTAGGTGCACGGTTCCAATTGGTCGTATCCTATGGACCTCCATTTTTTAAAAGAGATCATCTGGGCTCTTTTACAAAAAATTGGGCATAATAAAGATTGACTTGGTTTCCAATCGGTTGTGCGTAAGTTTTGTAGGTAGGTAATTTGAATTCTTGCATCGGTTTTTAAAGAATATATAATATTGTAATTTATTTTAACGTTTACATTTAAATAAAGTGGAGGGGCCCGTGGCTAAATAATAACAGCCGCACAGGTCGATCCATCAGGTTAAGCTACGCTTGCCGCAGTTGGTCTGTGGATGGGTGACCATCTTTACATACTGAGACCCCACCGTGCCTCGGAAAGCACGTTAAGCCATTGGTCCCGGCTGTCATTCGTGGATCTTTGACAGTCGTTACGGGCAGTCAGAAGCCCGAAAGTCTGACAACCAGTCTTACCAAGGTGTATCGTATTACCCAGTAACTGGGTTGTGGAGGTCAGATAGGCAGTCGCTCCATGTAAAATACTGGTATTCAGCTGCATCTGGTTAGACTGGAAGCCGACCCCAACATAGTTGGGAAAAGGCTAGGCAGATGATGACATTTAAATAAAGTAGGTACCGTCATTACTGCCATGCACGTTCTGACTTTAATCTTCCTTTTTATTTCTGAATTTAGGTACGTACAATATATTCGCTGGCTGTCGTATATTCTCGAATTAATGAAGTTGATATTTCATTTACACATTGTATGGAAGAAAACCGAATACCTATTGTCTTTCTTGACTAAATTATACGGGAAGTTGAAACGAATTACCTTAAATAATTATCACAATTTAATTTACATTTAGGAGCACAATATGGCACATTACCCTTAACGTTCGTCACAGTTCTGCATCACTGACTACTTAAACTGTGTTCCAAGTTAAATGATTATTATTGACGTCAACTAAGTAAGTATTATAGAAACAAAAATCTTTTACTTACTTTCCAATGTATTAATTAGACTTCCTTACGTCTGTATGCCTAGCTAAATCATCCAGAAACGACTGCCACAAGATCAAAACTCGATGCTTATGTAAGATTATCTATGAAAAAACATTCACAATGATTATTTTTACTCCAAAAATACAATTAAACATGCCATCAGCTGTTCAAACCTGTGACATCAATTACAATACAAAGAAAAACTGAATACATTACGCAAAAAAATAAATCGCAAAAAGAAACAAAAATACAGGCTGTAAAAAAATAAAAAAATTAAACATACACTTTCAACGTCCCATTCAGAACTGTTTATCAAATTCGCTTGCCACTCATCGTTTGTGACACTGACAGCGTCAAATACAACACCTGCGACGAAATGACTCATTCATGTCCACGTGAGTGGTTGCTGTGCCATATGTGACCCAGCGAAAGGTTGGGAACCACCGGAGTGACTCACTGATAACGACAGTAAATACAGTCAAATGTAATGCATGACTAATGGTGGTATGTACAATGAGATTACCGAAATGGGTAATCAAGAGTACGTCTTCACCTACTTTTGATGTTTCGAGTCTTTTTTTGACTGACAAAGCTAACAGCTTCAGAGAAGAAAAGGTGTCGTGTAGCGACAAGGAAAGCTAAGCTTATAGGTTAATGATAAAAAGACAGGGAGGTAGAAGACAATTAAAGATATATATTTATAAGAAAAGGATGGAGATGGACTGAAGAGTGGTGTGTAGTATGTGGAGGTGGGGTGTATGAGTGAGGATGCGTGATAGATGGGTTGAGGAGGCTGAGGTGAAGATTCAGGTGGGTTGAGGAGGTAGTCGCGAGGCAGGTGCTGGCGACAGGGGCAGGTACAGCTGCCGATCCAGGATTAGGAGCAGGAACAGGTGAAGACAGATGCTAGGGCGTGGCCACACGGTGGACACCCGTAGGAGGGCCCACGCAGCAGGCCAGGACGCAGCACAGCAGCAGGAGAGAGAGGCACGGCGGAGACGCTGTCAGCCCGTCAGGTGAGGACAGGAGGGCCCACGCAGCAGGCCAGGTCGCAGCACGGCAGCAGGAGAGAGAGGCACGGCGGAGACGCTGTCAGCCCGTCAGGTGAGGCGGCTCTCGGGTGAGGCGGCCCTCAGGTGAGGCGGCCCTCAGGGTGAGACGCGGCCCAATAGATGTAGTAACCCTCTTCACGGAGGACGGAGGGCGGAGGCGTAGGCAGGGTCCATCAGGTACCGCAGCAGAGAGGTACGCTGGGTATTTCCGGGATAAGAGACCCTGGAGTATCAGGCTCCTTGTAGTGTTCGCTTTAGAGGCGAAGCCAGAACTGATCCTTGTATTGCGTGGATCAATAAAGAAAACTCGTAGAATAACATTATGTAGAAAATATGAATTTGAGATAGGAACGTAGCCAGTAATTCTTTTACGTGAGTTTGCATATCAAATCCACTAAAAAGATACAGGCCGGTAAGAATTTGAAAGGTACGTTGCTATGGCGACGTATTAAACGTCGTTGTCAAAGCTGTCATAATAAAATATATTATAATAAAATACAATAAAATCTATAGTTATTTTGTATTAGAAGTATAGTGTTTATAGGAAAAATGATATTCATCAATGTGGGCGAAACTACCAACCCTTGGATGACACTAAATCGTCATAGTCTCATGTTAAAGTTGGAGCTGTGTCTGTGTACTGATTGTGGATAAAACGTGTCGTAAGAAATAATCAGATCAGCGCCTAACGGTCACAGAATGCTTGTTCTGACCTTGAGGAATGATTGAAGGTAACTGTGAGTATATACATTATGTTACATTTTCCCCCCGACCCTAGAAAATTTTCGACTCAGAGAAAATTTTAATGAAGCTTTCCGAAGGAATCTGTAAAACACAACTTCGCAGATTCATACCTCTCCATTCAGCCAATCATACTATCTCTTTTAAGCAATCTCCTACATTCCGGTAAGGGTGGAGTTCACATTCAATGACTGCCACTCTAGAAGGGTGTTTTATAAACGACGTCAAGGCTTATTTAAGGAGTTGTCAGCCGCTCCAGACATGGAAACAAAAAGAAAAGGTACAAATTAAGTACAGGAAATTAAGCTCATTTAAAGAGCGATAGAGTTAAGTAATAAGTTAAGTAGTAGTAGATAGATACATTTGTACATTTAGTTTAGGCTTATTTAGGGAGTAACCAACCGCTCCTGCAAGGGCTTATTTATAGAGTTGCAACCGCTCTTTAGAATACATAATACATATATGCATATATACAAGAGTTAGATAAGTTTAGATTGGATAGCTTAGATTACCAATGGTTTAGAGCCGATTGATAAAGCATATCCAATGATCAATGCAGTAGGAGCATCATGATCATTATAACTATGGCTGTAGAGCCTGTAGAAGAGTAAAAGATGGATGGGGTAGGCCATCATCTTTTAAAACCGTTTGGTTTTACCAAATAGTTGTAGATGTTAAGTACTTAAGAGCATGAGTTAAATAAGTATTTATAAACATAATAGAATAAAGAAATGGTAATGGTAATGTAGAGAGTGATGTTTAAGTATATACAATATATACATAATTATAAGTTGAAAAGTAAGTTACATAAAAATACGAGTATCTAAAAGTTAATAAATATAAAGTTACGTAAAAAATATTTCTGTTTTCCTGTTGAAAAAAATAAAGTTATATGTGAAGAGTATAGATGTTTAGAAATATTCATGTTAGTTAGTACAGTGTGCTTAAGTGATGTTTGTATGAAAGGAAATAAAATTAGCCAAAGAGTTTAAATTACACTAGATGAAGTGTTGCTTTAGAATTTAGGAAAGTGTGAAAGGAATGGATGTATGAAAATTATGTAAGAAGACGAAAGAAGGATGAAACTTTAAAATGAAAGAAAGAGAACTAGGAGAATTCCAAGAATTAGATAGAGAGAGAGAGAGAGGAGAGAGAGAGAGAGAGAGAGAGAGAGAGAACTAATTTACGTTGGGCGCCAAAATGTCGTGTAGCGACAAGGAAAGCTAAGCTTATAGGTTAATGATAAAAAGACAGGGAGGTAGAAGACAATTAAAGATATATATTTATAAGAAAAGGATGGAGATGGACTGAAGAGTGGTGTGTAGTATGTGGAGGTGGGGTGTATGAGTGAGGATGCGTGATAGATGGGTTGAGGAGGCTGAGGTGAAGATTCAGGTGGGTTGAGGAGGTAGTCGCGAGGCAGGTGCTGGCGACAGGGGCAGGTACAGCTGCCGATCCAGGATTAGGAGCAGGAACAGGTGAAGACAGATGCTAGGGCGTGGCCACACGGTGGACACCCGTAGGAGGGCCCACGCAGCAGGCCAGGACGCAGCACAGCAGCAGGAGAGAGAGGCACGGCGGAGACGCTGTCAGCCCGTCAGGTGAGGACAGGAGGGCCCACGCAGCAGGCCAGGTCGCAGCACGGCAGCAGGAGAGAGAGGCACGGCGGAGACGCTGTCAGCCCGTCAGGTGAGGCGGCTCTCGGGTGAGGCGGCCCTCAGGTGAGGCGGCCCTCAGGGTGAGACGCGGCCCAATAGATGTAGTAACCCTCTTCACGGAGGACGGAGGGCGGAGGCGTAGGCAGGGTCCATCAGGTACCGCAGCAGAGAGGTACGCTGGGTATTTCCGGGATAAGAGACCCTGGAGTATCAGGCTCCTTGTAGTGTTCGCTTTAGAGGCGAAGCCAGAACTGATCCTTGTATTGCGTGGATCAATAAAGAAAACTCGTAGAATAACATTATGTAGAAAATATGAATTTGAGATAGGAACGTAGCCAGTAATTCTTTTACGTGAGTTTGCATATCAAATCCACTAAAAAGATACAGGCCGGTAAGAATTTGAAAGGTACGTTGCTATGGCGACGTATTAAACGTCGTTGTCAAAGCTGTCATAATAAAATATATTATAATAAAATACAATAAAATCTATAGTTATTTTGTATTAGAAGTATAGTGTTTATAGGAAAAATGATATTCATCAATGTGGGCGAAACTACCAACCCTTGGATGACACTAAATCGTCATAGTCTCATGTTAAAGTTGGAGCTGTGTCTGTGTACTGATTGTGGATAAAACGTGTCGTAAGAAATAATCAGATCAGCGCCTAACGGTCACAGAATGCTTGTTCTGACCTTGAGGAATGATTGAAGGTAACTGTGAGTATATACATTATGTTACAAAGGCTATGTTCTTTTATGTATAGTTTCAAACGAAGAATAGGTGTTTTTAGTAATGACCTTAAGAAGCCAAGATTACGATGCGCCGGCGTCATTCGCGTAGTGCGTCAGATTTCCGCATCGAAAAAAACATTCTGCATTTCCGAGTTTGTGTTTGTGCATTTTGTGTGTAACGATTAATTTATTCGGCGGTATAAATGGCATTATGACGAATTTGTGTTTAGCTTTAAGTCTGTTTTGTGCATCGCATAAAACATTAGCATGACTCTCAGATATTCCGACTTATCAATTTATCTTAATAAAAAAAAATATTATCTTCTGTGCTCTGATGACCTAAATGACACATTGACGTAGTTCTGAACTCAGGGTCACCATATAGATTTCTGGCTTATTCCACTTTTCCCCGTTGGATGATCCCCATTGATGGGGATTAGTGAACTTTTTGTTCACTATTCCCCGTTGACCCAAAATTTTTATTTAATGGGGATAATTGAACTAAAAAGTTCAATAATCCCCATTAGGTAGGTACGTTAAAAAAATAAAATATATGAATCATGTTACATTTATTAATTAAAAATATAACTTTCTTATACCTAATAAAATCACAGATTGTACAATTATTAATTTAAAATAAAAAATATAACTTTCTTATACCTAGTAAAATCACAGATTGTACAATTATTAATTTAAAATAAAAAATATAACTTTCTTATACCTAATAAAGTCACAGATTGTTACAATCATTAATTTAAAATTGTAGCATGAAAATATTTCTTTCTTATACCTTGTAAAATCACAGATTGTACAATTATTAATTTAAAATAAAAAATGTAACTTTCTTATACCTAGTAAAATCACAGATTGTACAATTATTAATTTAAAATAAAAAATATAACTTTCTTATACCTAATAAAGTCACAGATTGTTACAATCATTAATTTAAAATTGTAGCATGAAAATATTTCTTTCTTATACCTTGTAAAATCAAAGATTACACTCACTTAAGTTTTTCTAAACAGTGCCCAATCGTAATTTCATTATTAATGAGTTCCATTTGGACCTCCTGTATATAATTATCGCGATTGATGCTTTTTTTTGTTTTTTCCGCTATACCTTTATTTTCAGAAACCCCCAATGCAAGAACTTCGTAATACGATGCATCTTCAGCCAACGCTGTGAGGAGCTTCATAATGTTGGGTTTCTTTATTTTCACACGCTTTTTTATTTTATTATTCCATGCTTCGACTAAATTCGTAGTGCGATGAGTCTGTCCAAATACACACCACGTTTTAATAAAATCATCTTGTAGCCATTGTCTGAGCATGTAATTTCTAAACTCCTTGCTATTATCATTATCAGGGCTTTGAGAGGCAACATAAAACCAACCCGCAATGATTTTATCTGATGGTAACAAAGCCAAAGCAGTGCTAAGTGCAACTTGTCTTCTGGTTAATTTATCTTTTGTTAGTTTGAGTTGTTTTCCTTTCTTCCATATTGCCTGGGTGAAATGGAAATAACAGCCGCTAATAGATATATTTACAAAAACATTTCGCATTGCGTTCATCGGAGCCACTTCATAGTCACATTTAAATATTTCTGGATTCCAATCAGGTAATGCAGATTTTAGCATACTAAATAAAATTTCATATGTTTGTTGATTTTTATGGCTCATGAATAAACAAGTGGCACGATGTTTATGTGTTTTTCTGTACTGCCCAAATCCCCATGAATGGTGTAGAGTTGGTAAAAGGGAGATGGACAGATCCAAAACGTTCCATCACCCAAGAACATCTTCAAATTTTTCATTTGATGTCGGGCAAATTCAGAGCAAAAAGCTATTACACGGATACCACTGTCATTGTAGTCTGCTAAAATAAATTCCTGATGAGCTGGAGGTACTTTAACTTCTTCAACATTTTTGAACTCAATTTTACTTACTTCAAATGCTGCATTTCTGTGTTTATATAATGTTGTTTTGATAGACTTCAGGGCAGGGAATTCTTTTATTTTGTCAATTCCGGTATCTTTTAGTGAGCTCACAGCCGCGTTGTAAGCAGTGGGAATAGCAGGTGCTTCTGGATCCGCAAGTGTAGTTTTTAGTTTGAATAACCTCAAGGTAACTTCATTCCGCGCAAAATCAGGTTCACAAACATTGTGTCGTTTCTCAGCTACAACTTGATTGTCCTGTAAAATTAAGTAATAATAATTAACTTTACATTATTTTTTAAGTAAACAATATTGCACTTACATAGAATACAAAATTAAATAGGCTATTTAACAACCTTTAAAACTTATAACAAATTGTTGTTATCCTATCAGAATAGTTCAACAAAACATATTTCACTTTATGCTTAACTAAAATATGTAATAATAATTAAATATATACAATTCACTTCAGCTACACTCTTTTACACTAGGTGTAATAGACTTGTTTGACAAAAGAATGACGTCACACGTGCCGCCATGACAGAAACAGTGTTTAAACTTTAACGTTGATTTTTAAATTTTGATATTGATAAACGTGATATTGATAACACACATAACCTGAGTTATTATTGTCATTATTAATCACAAAATATAATAAGTAACTTACCATGACAGTGATGGATCCGGCACATTTACTTTGTTTTCTTGTGGTACACTCCCACAAAACTCCACCATTTTTATATTTGCATTTTTTACTGTATTGATGTCCGGCCCGGAGAAGTATGGTAGCTTTACCTTTTTTAACGTACTCTAAACAAACGTCAGTTGAACTACCAGCCATTTCCTTTATTTATTCCTATATTAAACTAATAACTGCGAACTGATAAGAACTGCACGCTTGAACTACACTACACACTACTAACCCTTAACGACTACGAAACAAAAACAAAAGATGGGTCGACCAATCACATACGAGCTAACTCGCACCCCGCTCCGCCACCGCCTTGCGCGCGCGCCTCTAGAAAATGAGCATCTTTTACAGTATTGTGTATCTTATTAGATAGATAGATATAAGGTCTTATTCCCAAACATCGTTAGAACAATTTCGTTGGGGCAACAATCTGTTTTTCGTTCTAATAAAATCGTAAAGTAGGTATGTAGGTAATTTAAAATTTTGTTCTTACCTTATAAAAATAAAAGTACATCACTCATATATTTTATTTTTATATTGTTTTTATTTAACGTACCTAATTAGAAAAACTTAAGTGATTGTAATCTTTGATTTTACAAGGTATAAGAAAGAAATATTTTCATGCTACAATTTTAAATTAATGATTGTAACAATCTGTGACTTTATTAGGTATAAGAAAGTTATATTTTTAATTAATAAATGTAACATGATTCATATATTTTATTTTTTTAACGTACCTACCTAATGGGGATTATTGAACTTTTTAGTTCACTTATCCCCATTAAATAAAAATTTTGGGTCAACGGGGAATAGTGAACAAAAAGTTCACTAATCCCCATCAATGGGGATCATCCAACGGGGAAAAGTGGAATAAGCCAGATTTCTGCACGAGGAAAACATTTGTATGGCCTCAAGACATTAGTTCCAAGACTAATGTTGGTTCATGTGTTTCGAGCATGCATTGGCATCCACGACATAGATTATCCAATGAGTCATTTTATCAGCACATACACGTCTTCTGTTGAATACTGTCCTTCTTATAAATCGTCACAAAGAACGTCATCCCTTGCCAGACGATTAGAGCCCTTAGTGAACTATTTGTGCACAGAAATAGTCTCTTTTTGACCTTCTGAAGGTAGAGACATAACTTAAAATTCACCATGAACAACCATGAGTTTTGTATTTACATAACCCGTCAAAACCCCTTCAACACAGAGACCTATTTCCTTCAGAATTCGAACATGCATGACAAACGGCCGTTAAACTACGTATAAGCTCAGATTACCATGAAAACAGTATAAACTAAGAACGAAGTTCGTGAATAAACTACGTTTTGTTACTTAACAACTGTCATTCAGTTGTGAGTGGTGAAGTCATCGATAAGAGCCAAGAGGTCGCTCGACAACGAATAACGAGTGCATTCACCTTATTCAGGCTTAGATCATCACCGCTCGCTTGTACTGTTGCCTGACTGCGATTGCCAATTTGTTGCGTCTTACATTTGGTACAGTTTCGTTTCCTGTCTATGTTTTTCTTTGATTTTTTGCATGTTCTTTATAGGAACTTCCCGAACGTAAGCATTTTGTTGTAATCCCAGGCAACTTTATGTTACTTTTTTGTGACGCCATTGCAATAGGTTTCTTATCCAAAAAAAATGTATAGTGGTATTCTTCGCCAATGAATAAATGCGAAATGATCTTTTATTTTCTGTGACATTAAATTGATATATCGTAACAACACAGACCATAGCATGTTGACTAAAATAATTAACAAAAAAAAAAAAACAAATTAACTGGTACAGTTCCACATAAGGGACAAAATATTTACTATTTGTAAAACTGAGCCCATTAAAAGATCATCATCATCAAAAGATCATCATATAAAAGATCGCTTTTAACGTTAACACCTTTATTAATAAAGAATATTCTATTCTATTCTAAGATACCGTTAGGAAAACAAGAAAAACTAAATAGTTACTTAACTTTGTATAGTAGAAACCTATTTCTTCACTTGATTGTTACAAATGTTGCGGTAGGACAAGACAAGTGTTTTGCGGAACAGACTTTGAAACTGTAGCCACTGTGTTTAAGGAACCAAGTGAAGTTGGTGCCACTGTTTCCATAATTGAAGTGAAATTCTTCTGATTTAGATAGAATACTCTTTATTATCTACAACCATACATAATTTACAGATTGTAAGTATCTTCACGGAAAGCAATCTTTTGATGACAACTTTATTTAGAATGAATTAACCCAATTATTTAGAAAGTCTGATTTTTGTTGCAAAAATAAATCAATTTTTAAACTAAGAATAAAGGGTTCAGTTTTAACGATGACTAAAGTTAAGTGACGTATAAACGTCAAAAATGTTCGGTTAAACAGTCTTTAATCACTACTTAACTGTAAGAAACTTTTAAGAATAAAGGGTTATATATGTATAACCTTAACTAGTAAATATGGTTGAACTATACAGACAGAGCTCTCTTTTTCATATATCTACATTAGTCACAATCTGTTGTTTGCTATTTTATTTTTGTTCACACTTACCAAATTGCGAGTGGGTGGACTCTTTACAAACAGGGCTGTCGACTACTTAATCAAAATTCAATTGATGAAAGTAGATAAAAGAAACCTTTGTAATGGATGAGTCATTTAGGCCTACTTACTCTGTAGACACCATGTCATGTTCACTAAGGAATAGGTAAAAGTCTTTCAATTTTAACAACCACTGCTGACTATCTTAAGGCTTATTCCCGTACTTAAAAACGTTCGATTTTGCGGTTACGTAATCTGTCTCAGCGATAATCAATGTCAAAAACTTAGGTGAATTCGATCTATTTTTGACAGATTGAGATTAAGTATAAATGCGAACGTTGTTAAAAAAACTAAATCGAAATATAACTCACGAAAAATATAATAATTATAAAGACAACACTTTAAGAAAATTATACCATAGTACACATAGTATATGAAGACGAGGAAACAGACATTCAGTCGCATATGACTAGACTATATGTCGACAATGACGATGAATCATGACTTGAATTTAGACAGGCATACAATATTAATAACGTTTACAACTATACCAACCTAATTGTGTTCCCACATAAAATTATAATAGGAACTTTGATATAAATTACTTCACCATTTATTTCCGACGCCTACACATTTTACACTGTTGCTCATCCCTAACGGTTCGATAAATTTCATTGAACATGACATCAGGATGACGATTCTATTTTACATTATCATTATCACATAGTGTTTAGCTTTTTTGTGTGTGGGCAATACATAAACAAACTTGATGTCAATGGTAATCCCATACTTGTAAGTTTTTATGATGATAGTGACGTACTTACAAACTTAATTGAATCGTGTTCATTGAGAACGAGGTTTTATTGAAATATATTGAATGAAGGGGATTTTATCATAACGAGGAAAGCTTATCCATAAAGTCAACTAAACAGTATAGGTATTTCTTGTTAGAAACTGTTGAAGAATATGGTCCTAAGGAAACGAATGATTAAATCGATGAACACGAAGAACGGTAAGTAAAGTGTTAGTAAAATTAAAAGAAACGTTAACACGTGCTAGAATTTTAAATATAGATATTTTTTATCAGACAGTTGTGGTTTTCAAAAGAATCAAAGGACCATTTTTCAGAAATAACTATTATCAACAGCTACACACGGTCAGTGTCTAACTAAAACTACATCATCAAGAATTGTGGTTGAAAGAATTCATAAAGAATTCGTAATTAAAAGTAACTTGTTTGGCGGAACCACAAAATATTCACAACTAGCTTCTATCCGGGACTTCGTTCACGTGAAATGTCTTATTTTAACATAAAATATATCCTTTAGCATCGCATCGCCCGCCCGTGATTTTACTTCGTTTTCGCTTAGATTAGCTTTGTGTTTTATTTTTATTCGGCTCCTAAGGGTTAGCGGCAAATTAAATAGCCTATAACGTTTCATGCATGACAATTAGATTATAAAATGCAAAAAAAAAAAATAGAAATCAGTGGTAGTTCCAGAGATTAGCGCGTTCAGACAAGATTTCATAAGATATTATGGTTAGTTAATGGAAATATAACATGTAAACATCATCACAAATTAAGTGGAAGATAAAACTGTCTGTCGATAACAAATGTTACGCCTATGTATATTATGACACAACGTTATAAAACTGTTTGGTGTTACATAAGCTTGACGTCAATTACAAGTTATTTAAACAAATGAACATCAATTTCGATTCTATATTTGAATACAGAATGATAATTACACATACTATTTGTCCTTCCTTACAAAACGATGACTACAATTTCTCTCTATAGTCTCGATTGACAAATGTTCATGCAAATGTGACATCTATTTCTTTCTGTGTAAGGTTGTGGAACTTTTGTGTCTTTAAAGAAACAGCAATGAAGATCAAACGATATGTATCCTGTAGCTAGATATCACTATAAATGTATTTATATGTGTTCAAAAGTCCCAGAAGAAAAACCAAGATGCAAAACGCTATATTTCGTTCATTTTATTATGTTATGTCCTCTTTGTGCGTTGCCTACTCATATTAACAGGAAATTCTGGTTTGGAATCATAAAGGAAACACTATAAGCCCATATTATTGTTGGTAACACAAAGGCACTAAGCTCGGATAACAGAGATAATGATTTTTTGTGAAGGGTGTGAACTAGAAACAATGGTATATCCTTGACTTAAGTAACAAAGTGAGAATCAACAAATAGCAGCCTATTGTTTTACTATTCCGAGCGGCCATGCTTAATTACCTGAGGGGCAATTCTTTTAATTTTAAGAATGTGATCTCAGTCTCAATCTATCAAAAATACCTCCAATTTCCCTACATTTTTGACAAGTTTTTCGACATTTTGTTTGTCGCTGAGATGACTGACTGATGAGACTACGATTCGATTTTGAACGTTTTAAATTACAAGAATTGACCTTCTTGTCTAAAACAACCAAGTCATCGTCTTTTTATTCAAACTTTTAAAGCATAGATTAACTCGGCATATTTGTTTATAATTAGCGTTTCACATCAAGTTACGCAAAAACACGATGACCATAAAAGGTCGCCACATAAATGCCAAATGGCCAAACTTAGCCCGAGAGGTCTCAAACTGTTACTATTTTTCCACCAGTTTTATGATCACTTGCTCGCTAGCAACTACACTGTCGTTTAACGGTCAGACGTAAAGAACCATTGGTCACTAAACTTGATTTATTGTTGGCATCGCTGTTTGTGTTAGCGGTACCACAGTACGTACACTAGTTTCGAAAGCGCTTGCAACTATTTCTAATCTAGTTCGTATCTATTTTAATTACGTGCTGGGTACCAGAGCCCGGCATTCCAAAGACAACATTGATCACTATACAGTTCTCCATTGTCATTGTTCCTTAGGTAGCTCAACATGTCTATCGCGTAAACGACCTCAAAACGGCATTCGACCTAGTCGAGCGTAATCTAACATAACTCAAGTCGGATCGAAATCGAAACGCGAAAGTTTACGTTTCGTTACTCAACCGCCTTCAAAATATTTTGTGCTCTATGTGGCAACAGTTAAAGTTCATAATTGTCTTCTATAATCAGGGACACGTGCGGAATGGAGGTATTAATGGAGTCGGTTATCTACAACAAAGCATTCCAGCGCTTTACAATTCTGACCGGATTACTAGCGTGTTCGCTGTCGTTCCTTTTCTACAGCGCTTCATCGCTGCCGTTGCTTTTCGGACTGCGATGACTCAGCCTCGGTAAACAGTATGCGGGGCGATGAGTCACCGTTGTACACATTCGCGTATAGCGTTTGAGTAGTGTTGTCAGTCTACAGTTGGACTCGTCAAGTAACCGAACCGTCCTAGGCGTTATATTGCAGGGTTTACTGCCAAGCGCCTAGACTTTAAACATAATTGGCGAGATAAGCTACTGGTGTAACAAACATTTCGTGTACGTTGAACAAGAACAAGTTTATGTGAAAGTGTAGGTCTAGTTTTGTAACCTGTGTGTGTGCGTGTCGGTAGTGAAACGGTCGATAAAGTTGGTGATCGTTCTGTGCTATTTGTGGATTCCTTACATACTTACTGTTGGATTTGTTAGTGATAACTTGGATTTATGATTTGACAATGCCGTCGAATAAGAAGCTGATTTCAAAAATGCGCCAGATCGCGCAGTGGATCTTGGTGGTGCATGTGGTGAGTGGCTCATTCAATTCATTCATTTCGACTCCATGTTATCTCATGCTAATGTTTGGAGTAAGATGAACTAGATACCACTAATGTTTGCATCTTTGATATAGTTACAAAAGCGTGATTTGAATTAAATATGAGAAGTCAAGCATAATATGCTAATGATGCACGCATGAGATGTCGTACATTCATTTAACTTCATTACGAGAAGATTCCAATGTAAACACATAATTTGCTCAAGTGTTCAAGGAGAAATACGCTAAAATCGAGGCAGTAGTAAGTAAATATTGATTAGAAGCCTCCAGGCGATCCCGGGGGTTGACTTAACTCAGTTACAAGTTCAGAGAGCAAAGTTTGCTCCTCGATACGAGAGGCACAATCTTTTCTCTTTCCAAATGCGAAAATAAAATCCTAATAAAATACCATAAAACTTCTACGAACTCGGATACAAGTCAGGATGAGATTAAAAGTAACAGACAATACACAAAGGATAAATTGTTCTCCATTGTTGACAAGTAACGAATCTAGCACTTAACTAAATGGTACTCAAACTTCATTTATCACAGCTATGTTTTAGTCATGTCGCTATTGTTCTCAATGAGCAGCATTGTCAATTACAAAAGATTTATCACCAGATCGCCACTCCATCCGGTTTGCAGGAATTTTGTTAATAGTCAATATTATAATTTTCTCGCCTTACGAAAGCTTAAGCTGAGACAGATGAACAACGTTTACAAAAGAAGCAAATCTGATATGTGTCCCTCTTTTGAAGTCACAATGACGACCATAAAGGACTATTCAACCAAGTTTTTTTAGTTCAACAAAAACTTGTCACGCTCATTGTGTATATTCCTGCAAAGCCGTTGAAGAAGTGAGGAATATATACAAAGCATTCATTCAAGTCTAATCATGAGCTTTAATTCCTTATCATTATTTGCAGCTGATTTTCAAGAATGCTCAGGGTACGATGACCTTTTAGAAGAGGTGTTGAAAATTTCTTCCATAATTGCTCCCTTCATTGAAACATTCGTAAGGGTCTACTTAAAGAGACCCCCGGCCCTTTTGGGTGACTCGGACTCGTAACTTAGTAATTAAGCTTATTTCCTCCGCTTGTTTTGTCGTTTCCGATAATTGTGTACCCAGTCTAGTCAAATATGCACCCGAAATACTCGACACAACATAGAAAATTTGAATACAGAAAGGCAAATCCAATTTGGAGACTTCATTTTATATCTTTCTCAATTTTTCATTGGTGCCAAAGTAAACGTTAATATTATGACTCGTTGACTAGACATGTCACAGACACAGGGCTTTGCGCCAATATCAAATTAAAATGCGTCGTCAAAGCCCATGAAAGTGAAAAGAATAAAAGACAATCTGTTTAATTCAGTTGTATGGGACCTGTTTGCGGTCTCTGGTTTGCTGAACGTGACCAGACAGTAGCTGACGGCGGCCTAGGCGTGACCGTACCAATTGCCGACCGGCAAATGCAATTCCACCCAACGAATTCTTATGTTGTTCTGTTTTATACTGCAATGCAATCTGTTCTGTTTGCACATCTGCGCAAAGCAACGGGCAAATACCAGGGACTTTTAGATAAATCCTCAATTCCATATCAGCACGTTCCATCGTAACAAGAAGATAATTTATTAAAATTGTTGTGTGTGGAGATTTTTACGTCGATAGTAAGTTGTTTGTCGTCATCGTTTGTTATTGTAAACAAAACTGGCAATTGCGATGGTGACTCACGTTCGTCTTCAGACGCAGATGCTAAAAGCTTTGCTAATTAGTCACTACCTCTTTAATCCTTGCCTGCAAGGATGTAAGAAAAACTAGTAGTCGTTTTGTCTGAACAATGTTTGAACTTCAAGAATGTATGAATTCTTACAAGTCATGCAAAGAATTGTCATACATATTTCTAAAAATAATGTTTCCAGAAACCATATAGACCTAACTTTACACCATTATTCATCCGTAAACCCATAACAATTCTTTGATTTTGTTACTATGTAGGCGGTTGTTTGCTATAACAATCCTTATTTGATAATCGATTGATTCACCATCTAAAAATATTAGTGGGTGCGGAAAAAATTCACGAAAAAATGTATAACTATGATCGCGCATTACCATATTGAAGTCACGCGACACCGCGCTATTTTAGTTCGGGATCCCAGGAGGCGTGTCTCCGATATTAATACATCGGGCCGGGCGGGTGACTCATCTGGCCGTCTGAAAGCTCCGTCTTGTCCCACATCCTTCATACTGTTTGTATTACTCATACTGGGTGAACCCGGAATCGTTTATATGGACGACTTCGCCGGTATCTAGAGCTTGTTTATTATTAACGCGATTGTCCAAGACAAATTATACAATTACGTAGGCAAATTCAAACTAGAAGGAATCCCCGACGTTGCCAACACATTCTGAAACATCTCGGTCAGATATAAAAAAGTCTGTAGGAGATTTTTGTCACATGGCAAAAGAACTTTTAAGGTCGCAATAAGTCACAACTAAGGACGTCAATTCACGCGTGCTTTGAAAATATATGCGCATTTATTTTAGATCCTGGATTCCACAAGGCTTACCCAATGTTTCCAAGAAATAATTTTATATCTAGTAATAAAATGTTAATGATAGTCTCCTCTGATCGATGGTGTTAAATTGAAAATGTTTATCTATTTCCTTGTTTGTTCTTTGTCCGAGTTGTGACTTTATCCCAATCAAGGCCAGTATTGTTTATCTTATTTCGACTTCCTTCCTTAGATTACTATTAGCTTTGAGTAATAGACAGGGTCGTTCCCTAATTTGCATTTTCTCTTTGAGCTGGGATTGGCTAAACCTGTTGCCAGTTTCCTTAATTAAAATGTACAATTTGTTTTTATTATGCGGTGAATCAGGGAATTCAATGGTAATTCACTGTTTCAGATGGACGTCTGGTAAGGTTTTTCTTCACTATCGATATCCTTTAGTTATTTTGTGGCTATAGTAATGAGCACATCAATAATATAATCCTCTTTATTGCTTTGGTCCGTGAATGCTATTACAGAATCCGTACCACAATGTAGCAGGAAGGTAATTACAATGGTAATAGTACAGTCACTACTACCGCTGTACCTACCTATACGTAATACGAGTGCAGGAAGTGAGCTGTTGACTACTCTACCCCCATTATACGATACAATTGATGAATGGCCAGGCGCGAGCATGTGTGCTTGAGCAGAATTCAATTTGATCCCTTTCAGAGTTAACCCTTACGCTTGAATGGCGGTATTGATTTGAATCTGTAAATAAAATGCTGAGGGGACGTGCTAGTTTTGTTGGACATGTTTTAAATTTTTAGATTGGGGATGTAATACGTAATATAATAATTCTTGATGATTGCATTTACAAAATGTTTGATATACTATATTAGGTAAAGGCACTTCTGATCTAATGCTTCTTGTATTATCTTCGCGAATGATATGCAGATTAGATATGCTTTGATAAGATCAATTTTGGCAATAAAGTATGTAAAGATCACAACACTGAATAAAATTTCAATTTTTATCATTATAAAAGACAAATAGGTACCCATGCTAAATAAAATTGATGGCAGATTTTAATTAAGCATCAAAATATGCAAATAAAGAGCGTAGAAATCTCTGTAGACATCACAAATCAAAACTGGAGGGTGGCACGGCCGACGTTTAATTATGTAAATAAATTTTCATGCATAGCAAGGAATCGTTAAACAATGCGCCAGATGAACCGAGCCTACCCTTCTATAGCCAAAGTTTAAAAGAGAACTGCCCCTCGGGCAAAAACGGATCACCCTTTTGTTCTTTTTGACGTACTTACGTCCAAATTTTGGACAGAATTCCATTTAATAAACACGTATTACTAGTACTGTACTGCTTATACATTTGCATGGTTTAACGTGTTGCAAATGCCATAAAAGTATTGCGTAAACAGTGATTACGTAAAATACGACGTGCGTACGGTGAACTGTTTACGTAAACAACTCTCGGTTCAGTCGGAATCCATCTGAGCTGCTACTAATTTAACCCTTAATGAGAAGTAAGAGAGACCCTTCATGTCCGGAGGCGCGGAAGCGGGACTCATCACTGTCTCTAATGGCCTGAAACCACCCCCGGGTTAAACAGATATCATCTTATAAACTGATTCGAAAAATAAAAACATGCGATCCCGTCTGAATTGTTCTCCCATTCTTTTTTGGAACGTCTATTTTTAATTGCAAGTTTTTTTATGAGGTGCGTTTGTATAGATTTATGTGCGTTTATGTGCAGAAGATATGGAATGTACAATGTGCATGTTATATTCTGGAATTGCCTTTTGTATTTACTTTACACGCTACGTGCAACATGCTCTTTTTTGCTGCCCTTTGCAATATGGCCGGATGAAATAAAAGCAACAAACATCCCAGCAATGCGCTATAAAAATTTGTCTTCGCACGAACTAAATTTGGCAGCGTTCCCCAAAATGTTATCACCTCATAGTATCGTCGATGCAAACAATATCTCATAATATTCTTTATATCCTTCCCCATAAACAGAAACGGGTCGTGGTAATGACGCCCCGTTGAGGGGAGAGGACGTCTAACCGGCCGTTACGGTCGCTGAATATGTGACCGCTGCATTTTATTACCACTTTACTCTGCCACATAATCGACCTTCATGATGAAGGGCTTCTTTCCGACTAATAGTCGGTTGGTATGCGATGCCCCTTGTCTTACATGTTCGATGCCGGCTTTTGTAGGGTTAATTGTTCGATAAATTCCCGTTTTACTTATTAATGGGGCAGTTTAGAGAAATTCCACAGCTGAGGGTCTCCAGCCCCACAGCATCAAAATTGATTGAAAATGGAACTGTTTATTCATGTGCTATTCCTTATTGTTCCAGGTTGAATTCATAGAAGCATACTGCACACCTCGCGACACAGCCCGCCGCTCCCCACAACGCAGCCGGCGCTCCCGAGAGCAGCGCCGCTCCCCCGAAGCCACCAGATGGCGCTACGAATCTCGCCGAACAAACTACGATTTTGACTCGTGTCGAAAACCTTACGAGTACGAGAGTCGTAGACACTACGGACGGGAATTCGACGGGGATTCAGGGAGACGAGCAGAGTTTGACGCGGGGTCAGCAAGACGTCGAGCGGATTACGAGTCCGCAAGGAGGACCGACTTTGACTTGTCGGCTCCTAGTGTGTCAAGGCGAAGCCCTGAGAGTGCCCCTGAGGGTTCAGTAGACTCTCCGCCAGAACCGGCACCGTCAGCGCCATTGAGGCACGAGAGACAGACCAGACATCGATCTCAACCATACTACGAATCTGGTAAGTTGAAAAACTTTTTTTTTTAAAGAAAATCCTTAGTGATATAAACAAAAGAGTGGGTGAAACAATGACAGCCCGAAAGATAACTTAAATGAATCACATAAAGCATAACAAATAGTTTGAATGTGCCAATTCATGCCTGTTGAGTTTCTACAATGTTTGTATCAAAAACTTAAAGTGGGTAGTTGACTAGATTAGCCGGAATAGATTGCTGGTATTCTTCGAAGAGAATTTTGATAAAAATAGCATCGATATCAAACATTAACACAAGTTTTTTTCTTAAAATTTCTAAATAAAAAGTGTTAGGTAAATCAAACCGATACTAAAAAAAAACATGAAGCTTTACTTCCGTTTATTTCAGCAACGCCTAACAATGTTGCTATATATATAACAAATTGGCATTCATTTCAATGTTACCAATTGATTGGCAAAACATCCTTGAAATAACACAACACAATTCGGATTACATTCAAATCAGGATGTTTGCTTACAGCAATTTTTATGCAATCCAATAAACTGATGATGATTTCTGAATATTTTAGACTACAATATTTAGAATTCAAGGCGAGATTCTTGTTCGGAGAGCTTCAAGAAAGTAAAATTCAGAGTAAAAATAAACTTGATTAGCAAGAAGAAGCTGCTCAAAAATGAAAACTTGACGTTAAATAGCAGGATGGTTTCCTAAAAAAAACAAAATTTTGCGCTTCATTTCACGTGGAAGCTCTTACTTTTTTAAGAACATCCTCGTCTAGGACGGTCGGGACAAAGGGTCCATTCTTCCAGTGCAACAATCGTGGCAGAGCCTAGTTAGGCCATTGTTTTCACTGTGGTTAGAGTTATACGCTCCTGTCTTTATTAAAAAAAGAATACCGTCTCTCGGATTTAAAAGATGCCATCACATCACTATCTTGGTAATTAGGTCAGGTTAATCTGGTACAAGTGTTGGTATGTGATACGCGTGTATAATAAATAACCGACTGGTTGGATACTTTCCAGAATTTATGGGTAAAATACCGCTGTAACTACGAGTATCATTGAAATAATAGCGGTAAAGTAATTTTGGTTAATAACGATTAATGTTAGAATGTTGTTCAATTACATCAGTTTGATGTTCCGTAATGTCTTGTAACTTGTGTCTTGTGATTTGTAACGGTGAAGGAAAACATCGTGAGGAAACCGGCATGTCCTAGGACTAAAAATTCGAAGACGTGTGACATGTACCAACCCGCATTGGGCCCGCGTGGTGGATTATGGCCCACTCCCTCTCACTGAGAGGAGGCCTGGGTCCCAGTAGTGGGAACATTATAGGCTGATTATGTTATGTAATGTTTTGTAAAGTTTTAAAAACTCTACTTCTGTCCTATTTCTCTTTACTTACGTAACGAAACATTCTGTCTTTTTGTAATACAATGCCTTTGCGTGCGACTAAGCCTTTGCATCAAAGTACGTCTACGTTATCGGAAAATACAAGTACCAAGCATTAATTACACGATTGCAGTTTTTTTTTATCATCCAGGGACTTTCATTCGCTAATACCAGCTAGTATTGAAGTAACAATAGCAGGTTTTAATCAGCCCTTTTGTCGTTTGTCCGTCCGTCTAGACACGGCTGAAAAAATGTCCGGGATTTTATAATAACTGAGGCTTTTATTGTAAGTTGGTATGTTCGTGGCTAGAGTAGTTTTTTTTTCATCATAGGTCGTTTGCTGTGAATGGTTTGGATTGATAACCCAAATTCGTGGAATTCTCTTGGGTCCCAAAAGGTTTGGTGTCAATACTGTCAATAGAGTTTAGATTCGAATGAAAATGTTTAAATGCGATACGTACGAGTCGATTACCTTTAACCTTTTACTGCCAACGCGCTTCAGAAAGACATTTAACACGTTAATCGCAACAATTTAACAAATTTCGAGTCGCGCGGCTTGGTCATCCACGCAGAAAAGTAATTACGTCACGTAATGACGTCACTTACCCTCCCATCTGCACTCTCCACGTCGCTAATAGACAATTTGCACAGTTTTTGACGTCGTTTTGTTCAATCGACGCAACGTGTTGAACGTATTGGGACTTCTCTTATATTTGATGACGGCAATTTCACTCGCAATTGTGTTTATGACAATGTCTTTCAATACAAAGAATGTTACATAAAAAATTATGGTGATTAAGTTTTATTTAGGACACATTCGAAAGACGATAAATGCCTTAAACGATAATTTAACGACGGCAAGTTTTTAATAACATAAAAAAATATTATAAAACTCGGTATCACAATAAAAGTTTTACAAACTACAAAGAACAATGCTCTACAGAATAATCTAAATGAGGCAACGGAAAATACGGTATCAAAACAAAAGAGTCGCAGACCTTGTTCTAGGGAGCGCATTAAAAAAAGTTTATTATAAAATGGCATACTACGACTGCCTACGATTCGTTAGTTCTTTCCTATCGTCGTGGCTTTTAAAATCCAGACTTTTATGTTCATGATGCATTCAGAAGGAGTCCTTTGTTATCCGAAGCAAGGAATACTCGTTAGGGTATTTCGTCCTTGCCTTTGAAATAACATTAGCTGTGCGTGTAGGCACGTGTATGAGGGGTTTAACGTATTCATTAACTAAGGTAATAGTCCTCCAGATCCGATTGAAATGGAAATGAATAAGTTTAAAAACGAGGGAGTGATGTCAATGAGCGTTGTTTCAATTGCGTCGTAAATCTCAGTATGTACCGTTAGCTAATAATGAAATTGTTCTTGCTAAATGTAAATAATGATAACTACCTAGTGTGGTAATCATATCTTATCATGATAGCTTTAACAACATGTAAAGTAATCAAGGAGACGAAATATTAAATTTTGAATCTTCAAAGCAGATAATATATCAAATTTTGCAGTACCTAATTACTTTAACTATAAATACAAACTAGGCAAAACAGTTTAATGAATATTCCGAATATCTCCGAAACAGGACGTTTATCAAAAGCACCCTTTGTCCTTTCACTTCACCCCTTCGAGGGCAAATAACAACTACTGGAAACGATGTCTAATTTATAACCATAGAAATTCGACAAAAGCATTTTTTACGAAGTCGGTATACGAGCATCAATGAATTTATGAACATGCTTTTGGATTCAAAAGAGATTTTATAAACTTTTCGACGTTCTTGAAAAAATGCTTTTCAATTCTTAACAATTGGTTACATTCTTGAGGGGATGTGGATTCACAATCCGGAGGTTGGGATTTAAACGACGTCACTTGAGACAAGCTGAGCCACATCAGAAATAGGAGGAAAATTGTAAATCTGCGTCTGGCTCGTTACCGACTTCAGTTTATCTTTTAAAGTTACTCCAATGACACTTGAAGGCGCACTCATTCTCCAAAAATATGTAAATTGATAAGTAAAAATCTTCATATATTATTTTTGTTTTGTTTTAGAATCATCATCAGAGGACCGATCGACATCTTCAGAAGGCGAGGAAGACGAATTCGGAGAATTTGATCCATTCGCTACAGCACCTTCTCTACATTCCCCAGACAGTGGTCGCTCAGACCCACGATACGCTAACGCGCCGCGCAGAAACCCAAGTCCTTACTACTACGGTGATTTGTTCAAAACTCCCCAACAGCAACAAACACCCTCGGCTCCTACCATCTCTACAACATCATCTTCTCGTGGCCCCCGGTACAGGAAGTCAGCCAGTCTAGACGCACCTCACGTAGCTCCCAGACCGAATCTACCTAAAAGATTCTCAGTTGCTGAAGATGGTTTCCGTGAGCTAGAGCGCTCATCATCTTCGTCTGGTGAGAGCGCGTGGATGCCGCCGAGGCGTCGCGGGCGCGACGCGGCCGGCTGCGCGTGCGCCGCGCCCGAAGATGTAGAGGAGCGACAGCCTTCTCGCAGCGTCTTTTACGTGCCGGCGCCACTGCCCCGCTGGCCGCAAGAGATGACCACCAGACAGATCTACGAAACAGCGTTCGACTGCAAAATTGCACGTTCGGATGATGACTTGGATGACTTCGACAGGGTCAGCAATCACCCTGCTCTTCTGCAAGCTGAGGACCGCAAAGTTATTTCTTCCGCGTCATCCGCTTTTGAAGCCGTTGAACGTAGCGAACCAGACTACAAAGGTCGCCGCAAGGTGACTATGAAGACGGACAGTGTTCGACGTTCCAAGATCCCCACAATTCGTCAAAAAAGGGAGAATGAGAACAACGCTTGTGTCTTGTCAGAGGAATTGGAAAAGGTTCATATTGAGGAAGACGGACGCACAGCCTCGACGTCTCAACTTCCACTTCGCGGTTACACACCGTCGCCGCCATCTACAGCACCTTTGCCAACAAAATTTCAACAGAAAGACGGTTCTGCCATGAATAGTATTAAAAGCGCCCCAAATTTGCCTCAGTCACAACCTGCACACCCTCGTCTTAAAGACTTAAGGTTGCCAGTGAAGTCACTGCGCGCTCGGGATACACCCACAAGTAGCGATGCTAGCATGGCTGACGTCAAAGGTTCAGTTTCCACTGAACTGGATCTTGGACAACGTCTGAGAGATTCAAGTCGCGAATCTCGCGATGGTGATGATGAAGGAGGGCAATCAAAAGACGGTATTTTTTTAGAGATTAAGGGTCGGCCCACTTCCGATTCTGACACACCTGAAATGAATCGGTACACGGGGCCAAAGGGGGTCGGCCCTATAATGGAGTTTAAAGGAAGGCCTGGGGTAATTCGTCCGCGTCGCAAGTACTCTAGTACAGAAAGTATGGCCACAAGCAGCAGCGGAGGCAGCATGGAGTCACTGCGAAGTAGTAATAGTGAAGGAGACAGGAGTAGTAGTAGTTCAGAAAGTCGTCATTCGTCTTCGCTAAGTTCACACAGCTCTGATTCAGGAAATGTGCCCTTCACAAAGTCACATCATCATATGCAGCTGTCGGGGTTTGGGCACCATCCAGCTAAGTTGCATATTCTAAGCCCCATTTCTGATAAATCATCACAAGAACAAGCATCAGAAACATCTGACAACAACAAAAATAACAACTCCCAGAAGGTATCTCCTGAAGACTTTGAAACTGGTAATACTATGCAGACGACTGTTGAAATTGTTGCCAAACCTAAACGACGTGCGTTGCAAAACAGGAATCTTTTGAACCTTACATTTAGACACTCAACAACTGGAGATTCTGAAATTCAAGGCTCTGACAGTGGAATTTCAATCCATTCGAGAGAAGGCGTAGACTCACGAAACGCATTCATTAATTTCAAAAACAGTAACACTGAAGAGGAACGTAAAGATGAAGAAGTTGATCTATCTGATCTTCCTTTCGACATGCCCAAGTTGAGGAGACGACGGGCTGAAGCCGAAGCCGATATGCGAACCTTGCCATTTGACATGCCCAAATTGCGCCGAAAGTTACGCGGGCAGTCACTACAACTCAATAACGACTTTGGAGGGGCTATCTCAAATGCCTCTTCCAGCCAAAGCGTGCAAGATTTAAATCAAGGTTGGTACTTTTTATATATCTTTAAAATGTTTCCATTAGCAAATAAAATCAAAGAACTTTCCAGTGCTCTTTAATAATTCAATCACGTCAGAAGGATTTACATGTCAATCTTGTAAGAAAGAAGTACTCCAAGGGTCTGTCGACTCAAATTGTTCGGTCTCTCTAACTCAAAGCGACCGCCACCACATTATGCCGATTAAGACGTATGACTCCGGATTGCACCACACGAAATTCTCTGGTCCAACACGCCCATCCAATATTTAATTTGCTTGAGTGCTTTTTGAGGGAACTTTTTCCTGTACATGTTGGGAGCAATTTGTAACCGTTCAGTTGAGTTAGGAGTTCGTATCGCGGCGAATTGCGTGTGGTTTGACGTAATAAGTGGTGGCATCTTAGATTCAATCAATGCTAAGAACAAAAGTTTTCTCACTTGACGTATTTCCTTATTCAATCTTATTTTTTGTTTTCAGGAAACACACACAAACCAAATTTGAAGTTGAATTTTGACAGCGGCAGCGGTGGTTCTGGCAGTTCGAAGGGACTGCGTTTGAATTTGGGACCGATTGCTCCGCCTAGAGATTTGGTTGACGCTTCTCTCCCACTTGACCGACAAGGGTGAGTTGATTTCTTTTGATTACCACATTAATCCAACTGAACACGAATATACCTAATAATATTTTGGCAGCGTGACATGAAATGTTTTTAGAAACTAATTTGTTTTTATTTATATTGCTTACAGGTGGTACCACGGCACCTTATCGCGCGTTGAAGCTGAGAGTCTGCTAAGGGATGCAGATGAAGGCGCTTTTTTGGTTCGAAACAGCGAATCGGCCAAACACGACTATTCGCTAAGTCTGAAGTGAGTATTCATTATCACTTAGAGCATCTTATTAGTCATCTTGTTTATTATCAACTTCAGTTACCTACGTCTTTGGAATATTTTTAACACTGCTTTGCTAATCTTGGTTTTTTCCCTGTTTTGCAGATCTACACGTGGTTTTATGCACATGCGTATTTGCCGGGCTACAGACGGCTACACTTTGGGTGGTGCTGCGACAGCCTTCCCGACTGTGCCAGCTCTGATGCGGCACTACGTCACTGCCCAGAGGCTTCCAGTTCGAGGTGCGGAACACATGGCACTGTCCACACCTCTGCCAGCCGTCCTACTATGAACATCCCATCAGGAAAGATGGGTTTTAATTTTGAGTGAACCTCGGTCAGTCGATCGGTCGGTTCGAAGTTCGGAAAGGTGTACATAAACAGCGATCGGAAATCCAAGGTGTGATTTATTTTTTGTTTAGATTGCTGAAGAAAGCACAAGAGAAGGAGTTACTTATCGTATTTGTCTAGCTTTAGGAACCCAGTGCATAATACCAAAGAGTTAGAATTCAATGATTTTTGCTAAGGAACTGGCTCACATTTATTTGTATACGCTCAGGTAGCAGTGTAATTATGCTAGTCCAGAATGTCGCAGCCACATATATAACATATATTACATATTATTTATTCGCATATAATCATTTTCACATTTAAATGTATACTGTGTGTAACGAAATAGGTACTTATGTTGTCTTGCTTCACATTACTCATTCATCGTTTATCTTATGCATTGATAGCATAATTATATCTTTTATAATCAGTGTTAACTGTATGTATATTGTACGTTTGTTTGATATATATTGACGCAAACGATGATATTAGGTAGTTATATTGTGTGATAATTCGTTTTGCAAACAATTTGCGATGAATCATCAAAACATATGAATGACCTCTGTATTCATTTGCAATAACATGGCCTAAGCAATCGACTAGTAACGTAATTACCTATCTGCTATTGGTCTTGTCATGGATAAAGACGTCAAACTTAAGATAGATTTTGAACTAAATATTGTTGTTGTCTTGAAACGTAAACTATAGAATGCTACCGCAAACTACCTAATTACTTACGTAAGTTTGAAAGTGGAGGAAAATCCCTTTATTTTCGAACACAATGACTATCGCTTTACGAAGATACTTAATTTTATTACTGTAATAGAAAAACGCTTCATTGCAGTCATTATTTAGATCGATATTGCCATGATTCACAAATCACGTAGATACAGGTGTGAAGAATCAAGTCTGAATATAAATTCGTTTTAACAATAAGTGACTCACTATGAAAACATTCAACTTTATATTAAAAGCGCGTAAACTGCTTACGTAAACTATAAAATGTATTCAGCAAGGTTAAAAGCAAATCAGATTGCAAACCGTGGAATATTTATGTAGCAAACATGAAATAGGTGGGTACAGTTGTCACATTGATGAGTACATTGTAAAATAGAACCTTGATGTTATAGATACAAGGTTGAGTTTAGTAGAGATTGTAATAGCATGAGTCATAAGCACGTGGGTCGAATAGACACGAAAATAATATCGATTTAGTACAAAACTGTACGGAGTAGACTTGATGTCAGGTGGAACTTTTATACACTGTATGTCAAACATAGTAGTTAAAGTACTACTTATTTATATCGGAACCTCAAGTGTGTGTGCTTATTTTAAAAATACTTTTAAGAATTGTCGAAATGTCTTGCTTGTACACTACAGTGAGTTCATGAATAATTGTCGTCAGGCGATTAAACATGTTCTAGAAGTAAAAGAAGCAAATACACTTGAGGCCTAAAACATTGGCCAACATGAAACGATATTAAATAGAAATAAATTTTGATATAGCTTTCATACTATAGTGAAGTCTTAAGCTAATCATGATAGTAATGGCACATAACAGAATAATATAAGATCATAGATGAAGATTGCACATGTTATGTAACTTTCACATGATGACTTATTTATATTTTTTGTTATATTAGAATTTAAGTAGAGTAACGGGATGGACTAAGGGGCCCTCAATAATGGATAGTTTTAGTTCCTCTTCATAGTTTTATATCACTTGGTACTTTTACAACGACTTTGATGGACGGCCAGTGATATATTCGATGAATGGTGTAGCAGCTATTTTTAATAGATTCTTCTGTGATTTTGTGTTTAATACAATAAAAGCCAAAAAAATGTTGTGTATTATAAATTAAGTTCATCGTATTTATTGTGTAACGCATATTCATGCTTAAATTATGTTCACATTTGTCTAATAATGTACAACAAGATCTCATAAAATACTTCCGCTGGATGGTTCAGTTACCCTAGTGTTAATTTTGATTGATTTGTACCTGATTTTTTGAAAGAAACGTTGTATGAGACTTAAAAATAAATTACGTTTTAACAGATTTATTTTGTTAATTAATTTAGTGATCATTAGAATAATATTAACGTAGATATGTATGGGAATGAACGAATTTTTCGAATGTATGTGACATTTATAATTGTATGTAATTACTTAACCACCGCAAAGCAGCTTGTGCAAGCGTGCAACTAATTTTAATATAGAACTTAATATACCGTTTTATTATTAAGCAGTGGTACTTATTACATGAGAAGGGGAATCATTTGGGTCCAGAATCATCGTCAGTGACGATTTTAAACATCTACATTTTGTAGAGAACATAATTTCTTAATTATCCGTCTCATGTACTTTGTACGAAGTATGATTATGTAGTAAACGCGTAATGGAAGGTGGGCTTAAGGTATCGGATGAAATTCTAATATTTGGAAGTTTTGAAAACGTGTCAAAATTTTTTTCATGAGCGATGTAGGTCCCGAAACGGAGTTAGGTAAAAATTATAGCTTATAGTAGTTATAATCAACTGTAATTTTGAAGGTGTAGTTTGAAATTGAAGATGAAATAAATTCCATAAAAATGATATATTGCTTTTATTCCTATTTTACCTTTACCCATAAAGAGAATATGAATTATAACATAGCATCACGCCTGTATTATCCGAAGGGTTAGGCAGAGGTGTACCTTTAGTACACACACACACACAACACACAGACACACACACACGTCACACGTGTACTCAAATGTCACCATTAAGGGAGAGATTACTGCCATCAACTGGCCACAAATCCAGACTTTAGGCTGCTACTGAGAAATTTCTGATAGAAAAATACAAAAACACTTTGCCGTACCTGGGAATCGAATCCAGCAGTGCGATTCTGTAACCATCTCACCGTGAAAAGTTAGGTGAAGTGAGCGTGGAGTGAGCTATCATTACAACGAATGCTAGGGATTGACACTATTGACAACTCACTCTAAGCTCACTTCACCTAACTTTTCACGGTGAGATTTTTACAGAATCGATCGGCAGGACCTCACGCTCAGCAGTAGCACTTGTGACCACTAGACCAATGAACCAGTCTGAATAATCAATCATCTGATAACTTTATTCGAGGAATAATTTTGAAATTTTGACATTTATTTCATACAAAAACTGTCAAACTTCAATTTTATTCCTCGAATAAAAGTTCTGGCGATGGAAAAATCAGCCCTTATAAAAACTATAATATTATTATACTCCCTACAACATTATTTTCAAATAATTTGGCAATACACAATAATGCTTCAATGTCAACACTGCAAAAATCCCTATTGATTGCATTGAAATAGCAACCACGATGTCAGCGCTCTGACTGAATATTACCACCTTACTGACTGAATATTATTACTACGACTATAAAATAATTATAAACCTGCAACTTTAAACGGCAAAACAATTCGCATCAAAGGATAAATGAAAAGCATAGGCATGAACAAAGAATCTGCCATCTCATTTCCACTGTTAGGTAGATATACGTAGAAGTGGTCAAAATATGCATCCTGTCCATCCAAAAGCAATTAAAACAAAGTCAAAATATGTCGGAGTCATTCGTTTGACTATTCGGAACGCTAGCGCCATCTCGTGGCGCTAGGCAGAGTCTAGCCTGAGTTCGTGGGGGTGGACGAGAGCTACAGCTACAAGAGTGGTGTGAGCAGAGCTCTCGAGAAACATCGAAACATTGGACATTGTACTAACAACATGTGCTTAGAAACTGTCTCGCATTCCGTATCGTTGAGTTGTGTACCTACAGTGTGTGATTCGCTAGTGTGACTAACTTGTTTGTAAATTATAATCTGATCTGAACTGCAAATCGTTTTTCTATTGCGCTATAACCAAAACTACCCATAGTACGCCCACAGTAATTAAAATATGCCTGATGTTAATGAGAGACAGACATACCTTCTCCGATATATATGTAATGCTTACTAATAAGCAAGTTTTAAGTATAATCATTTAAAAAGAATAAAAATGAACCAAAAAAATACAGTAGCATTTTCACCCTAAACCCTTATATCAACGCCATCTATCTACGCAAGCGAATATTCAGGTATCAAAGTTTTAGTTTTGAAAACTAGGTGTCGCTTTTTCTGCAACTAAAGCCTTCGTATGAGCGCCATCTACACATTGGTTGAAATAGTATTTGATGCAGGGGTAAAAAACAAAAGGTACCTTAAAGTACCTTCAAGAATAATAATTCTTCTAAAAATATACAGATGTCGCTGCAAAAAATTATGGATATGAACTGTTTACATCTGTTTTTATTTTACCACCTTATCCGCACCTATATTTATAAAATTCAATTTAATTCATTTATTTTTCAGATCATAAAATCCAATTTGTTAGTAGATACCTACATACAGAACTTAAATAGTAGTGTAACACCCTAGTATAATTAAACGCAATCTCTCTGCTTGTCTGTCCGTAACTGGGCCTAGAACACCAGAATCGCTTAATGAAAAGTAAAAATCCATGTTTTATAGATTTCGAAAGTGCCTGCGTTTACATCAAGGAATAAAAGATTTATTCTAACACTGTACTCTACTCTATACTGTTTTCGTTTATTGTTAACACCTAAAACAAGTTTTGAAGACTAGTTTTTGACAAAACTCGCAGAAAACTGGTAAAAAAAATAATAGAATAATATTATGCTGTATACTCGTACCTTGGTGTAAGCGCAGCGATAGATAAACAGTTGTTGTGAGTATACGAACCATTCATCGGAGAAGCGACTATCGTAGAATTGTTTCAGAATCGTCTATGCGAGTTCGTTGCACATATTCAACATGTAATGCACTTCCGTGCATCGCTAAATAAGCCCCGCGTGTTTCTATCGGTGTCAATGAACAAACATGACTTCTTATTAGTATTCCGAGCTAGTTTTCTGATTTTGCCAAAAACGAGAAATAAATTTGAAAAAAAAAGTTTTGAAGGAACACAATTTTACTATACAACAAAATACCCTCATGTATAAAAAAATATGTACACTCATTCAATACATTCAGACTTAACTTGCTAAATATTTTGTTACAAATAACACCCTTCCTAAAAACGAAATGCATTGGATAGAGATTTTAAGACTGTTAGCTTTTTAAATGTTGGAAATAACGTAATGAAAACAATATTTGTGTAAATATATTTTTATTATACACCTAATACATGAACTATCGCGGATTTGAATACGTTTTTCGTTTTACCTAACATACTGTAGGTATATTATTAATTAAAAAACACACCCTTTTAAGCTTGTTCATGTTCTGAAATAAAAAGGGTCAAAGTGTACAGAGGTGCAAATACACCCAATGTGTGTTCGTGTACAGACGCCAGCACATCAAGCTACTGCAATCTGTCAAATTTCTTTAATAGTTATTCAACTTTATCGCTAAAGTATTAAGGTTCAAGGTTGATTGGGAAAATTTGACAGTTTCGGGTAGCTTGACCTGCTGGCTATAATAACTTAGCTAAGGCACACGAACACACATTGAACATACAAAAGCTTTAAAAAGAGTTGTCTATCCTCATCGGTTTCACTGACAAAATAAATGAAACATCCCTTTGACCCTTTTGGGTGGCTTCCGTCAGTTTTTCACCCAAAAGCCATTACGCCTTCTAAGTGTTTCTATAAAAGGACCTTTACATTTATATTAATGGCATCTTCATTTAGACGTAATTCACCTTAATTTTTTTGGAACGAAGTTCCTTATCGCGCGTTGCGAAAGGGGGCTAGACCAATGACGTATTATAAATAGACGCGTCATGCATGAACATCACGGCTGTCGAAAACAGCGTAAATACTGTCGGTAGCTAGATAGCTACTTAGACGCACGAAGAAAGGGAAAGAAAATTAAATGTCATCTACGGAATTTCTATTGCTAGAGAGAGATAAATATATTTCTTTAATTCCGTTGTCATTCTGTGGTGCATGCTCATTGGCCGAGCACAAACAAAAGGAGGCATGTGGGGAAAAATGGACACTCGATTTTCTCGTGTTGATATATAGCCAGTAGATTTACGGGTAAAATAATATTATTTTCGATCCTTAAAAATATGAAAGCAGTATTTTGCAAGAGTAATTATTGTTACTTAATTAATAAAACAAAATGTAATATTATGAACAAAAAATCTTTATTAAAAAAATGTGAATAATTAAAAATCCCTCATAAGCCCATCTTTAGGTAACCTAATTATTATATTGATCATTAGGTTTCATAACACATATTATATTCAAACAATATAATTCATCAAAATAAAAACAATGTTATAAAACATAAACACTGATGCAAAGTACCCCATCTTCCCTTAACGGCACGTGACTTACCTCAGGCGCCAGCCGCCATTAGAAGGCATCGAAAAAGATAAAATAAAATACATTTTTCTGGATACTTACGCATGAAATGATATTTTTTTATCTTTCACAGTTAAAGTATAATTTTTACGTGTCCTAAAAACACAGGACGGCATTTTTTTTTCTTTGTTTGAGGAAGAAAGTTATTTTAATGTCACGTACTGCCGCGGCACTGGTTGGTACGCGACTAAATGTAAGTCCGGCAATTGCCTTGCATTCATGTTGCCACTACAGAGCGCGGGCAACGTATCTATAGTTTATATATCATTGGGCTAGACGGAAAAAATTAAGACCAAAAGTTGGAACGACACTTTTTGCTATAGTTGTAAGCCGTGCGGCGTGCGCGTGTTTCTCTGTCTGTCTCTCTCTCTCTCTTTTTTTTTTGACGAATTGTTGCATAAGAATATAAGTATTAAGGGTGGCTGGTTGCATCTGGATGAGATTTGCTGAGAACCGAGTTGAATGGCGTGCAGGACAGCAATAGACCAACAATGGACTGCTGTTGGCCAATAATGATGACAATGATGATAATAAGTATTAAGAGTATTATACTCGGGAAAGGTCCTGGAGTGACGAGCGTGTACCGGAAGACGTAGCGTTGGAAGGCCTCCCACAAGGACTGATGACCTTGTGAAGGCCGCAGGAATCTTGATGCGGGAAGCACAGAACCGGTCGAAGTGGCGATGCTTGGGGGAGGCCTATGGAATGATGAATTGGGACAGGACGATTTATAGAAGTATGTGAAAATATTACACAGGTTCTTTATTAACTTGAAAAGCTGAAAACAAAAACTATTTTTCTCTGCATAGGTATGTACCACGTTTTCCTTTATTTGCATATCCGTAATTAATCCATTGTTCATTAAAGGCTTTCAATCCAAAGAACAATGTAAAAACAGCGGAGCCTGATCCATTTCGAAAATACCCTTTCACAAAGTCCTCTCAACGCTGTAAAAACAAAATGGGCATTTTGGGATTTTTCCGGAAACATATTTTTCTCCACCCAGCTTGAAGGGCGCTGTACAAATTTGTGTGTACTGACAAATATCAGATCTTCACGGAGTGTTGACGAAGCTTTTGTGTGTGTAAAGGGTCGTTCAAACGTTTTAGATGTCAGGGATCAAAAGGCAATATTTTATTTTGCGTTTTCGCATGTTGTTTTTTCGTGTCCAGTATGTTCCCTTTGTCCAAGCCGTAGCTTGTAAAAGGAGACATATGTTTAGTACGTGAAAGGCTTAAGAGAGATATACATGAGTTTACTGTTAAAAAGAAGTATAACAAAATGGAACAGCAATTTTTTTTTAAATAAACCATGAAACATTTCGTCGTCCCCCGCGTCGAAATATTCAGAATCATGTGCTGAATTTTATTTTTGGTTACTGTTTGCGTGTCATTGTCCTTGTCATCCTGTAATATGATGTTATGTGAGTTACAATGCAGGGCAATGGACAATTCATTAGCGAATAAAACTTACGGATTGTTTAGAACGTTCCTATTAATAGCCTCCCGATCGATTTCGGTCACGGCGGCCTATCTCAACGGAGATTAGCCAGGTATGCAGGAGATGAGAGAGACACAGGTGCACTCTCTGTTCGTTTACTCTCATAGTCCGATGGGACGGCAATCCGACAGAACCGGGGAGAGATCAGGCGTAGGACCAACGGCTTTACGTGTTTTCCGAGGCACGGAACCTTACTAATACTTTGCCATCGGGAATCGTACCCAGGACCCCACGCTCAGTAGTCGCGCTTGCAACCACGAGACCAACGGGGCAGTTAAAGTTATAGAGTGCTGTACTTTCAGTTGCTTCATGATTGCCTTTCAATTGACAAATAAAACTTCAGCACTTAGGCAAATCTCTCTCTAATCTTTCTATCCTCCTGACTATCCAACTATGCCAATTTGTAACTAATCCCAGACCAAGATTAGGAAAGTTACCTCAGCAGGTTAGCCGGGCTTCTTAAAACAAAAGTTCAGCAAAGTTCACCTGGCTTTCCAAACTATTCGAAGTTTCTGTTACGTAAGGTCGAAGTTTGTGCGTGGTATAAGCACTTTCGTAATATCCAATACCCGTAGGAATGACCCTTTTCCGAATATTATTAAGTTGACTTTGTTTATGAGCGTTTATTTAGGGAGCGTCGAAGATCGGAGTAGGAAAAATTTCGTGTTTGCCGTTTATATTGGCTTGGGAACCACATTGGTATTATGGTAATTGATTGACATTGACCTTTGTCGTGACCTTTATTAGATATGGTTTGTTGGGATCGAAAATCCTTTTTTGCATGAGATACGAAGCGCTTCCAATGGCTGGCAGTTGCCTATTCACTAAAGCTACGATTTCGTAGAAGAGCGGTCATATATTGGCTGTAGTGACGGCTGACATGAAAATGATGTGCAGAGGTTTGATTTTTTTTATTGCTGACTGGGCCTGCTCACGCCTGATGGAAATCGATAGATGAGATCTATGACGGAACGAGCATGCCCAGAAGATGCCTGTTTACTTTTGCTTCGAAGGCAGACAGGTAAAATGTGGAAGGGAACACAGACGCTGGTAGAGAGTTCCACACTTTGACTGTGCGCATAATAAATGTGGAGAAGAAGCACCGAGTGCATTTAGTTGGGATATCGCCTATAAGCTTTCAGCTCTGCGTTCCACCGAGTCAAGTGCAGCAAGCTGGTATTTTGCTGAGCCATTCCATAAGTGCCTGTAATACATTTCGTTGACGTTCCATACAGGACGGACCTGTGCTTTGTACAGACTGAAAAGCTGTCCATATGTGAAGTATCGCCTCACCTTATTTAGGATGCTCATGAATTTACTGTGTGAAAAACGCTGTTTAGGAAAATGCACCAACTTACTTTCAGTGACGTCATTCGCCGGTAAATTACAGACGCTATGTGGCGGCCTATTCAAGAAAACCGTACCTTTATCAGTTTTGTCTTTTGTACTTTTCGATCCAGAGAGAGTACTATCATTTGTTTTCTCATCACCAAACTGACCCAAAGGTCGTAATTACCTAAAAGATTGCGTGCGATTTCTAATGACCAAAAAGAGTCTTTAATTCTTACAGCCAAGGGCCAATCAATGCCATCGTATCACTTTGTACCAGCCAAAAGTCAAATTAGAAACCACTGGCAATCATCGTTAAAAATAGATGGGGTTTCATTAGTTTGCTGGTGAAAATAAATTGAGTTTTTTAATAAGGTGGTTGGTGAAACAATGAATTGTTCTTTCTGTGGTTTTCATTCAATATGGGCTTGCGTTTAATTACGCTTTTACGTGTTTGTAAGCGAAAATGTGGTCTACGATTCATATTTTCTACGATATCCTATTTCAAATAATTTTGAAAGTATAATCAACCTATAATGTTCCTACTCCTGGGAGACAGACCTTCTCTCTTCGGGAGGGAGTGGGCTGTAACCTACCACGAGGGCTCATTGCGGGTTAATAGATATCACATGTCTTTGAATTTTTGGTTCTAGGTCATGTCGGTTTCCTTACGATGTTTTCCTTCGCCGTTTTGAGAGCAGTGAAATTATTTACACAAATTAAAGCGCATGCCTGGGTTCGAACCCACGACCTTGTACACATAACATATAACGTCTTTATTGTATAGTTGATCCTAAAAAATAAATATACCTATGCAACATTTGTAAACTTTGCAATCCCATTTTGAAATAAACTATTATTATTATTATGTCGTTTATTTATTTAGTTTTCTTATTTTATTACATTTTTAAATGTTAGTATAAAAATAAAATAGTGATTCACCGGTGTCGGGAGCAGTGTCCAAGCTACCGTCCAGTGGTTAGGGCTCCTTCTGAATAGGCCAGTGGTGGAGGTGTCACAAACATTCCATTTCTATACTTTAAAGTTCCTACCGCACATAACAAAAGTAACACGTTTATAATTATGCAGACTGAATAAATAATATCATTAGACTTGAAGCCATACAATATCTGATACATTAGGTAAACGTAAACGCAGATCCAAGAGCTTAATTCCACTCTTCTAGGTTTCAGTACCTACTATGGCCTCGTTAAATTGATAGAAATGGCTTCTACGATAATATTATCGTATCTTAGCATCCTTGAAGTATTTTAAGTGTGCTAAGTTACGGATATATTTGTCGGAGTCAATCGTTTGACTATTCGGAACGTTAGCGCCATCTTGTGGCGCTAGACAGAGTCTAGCCTGAGTTCGTGGGGAGACAAGGGCAACATCTACAAAAAGCGGTGTGAGCAGAGCTCTCCGGATCATCGAAACATTGGACATCGTACGAACAACATGTGGCTAGAAACTGTCGCGTTCCGTATCGTTAAATGTGTACCTACAGTGTGCGATTCGCTAGCGTGACTAACTTGTTTGTGAATTGTAATCTGATTTGAACTGCAAACCGTTTTTCTATGGTGCTAAAACCAACACTACCCATAGTACGCCCACAGTAATTAAAATATGCCTGATGCTAACGAGAGACAGACATACCTTCTCCGACATATTAATTAATTATTCACTAGAGAATGCAACATTATTGTGGTAGTCGAGTTATCTGTTCATTCTCTCAGGTATTATCGATAACCTAACCTAGAGGATCTAATAGTCCTCAGGGGATAAGTGTACGTGATAAGTACTAAGTGCCTGAGACGTTAGACTTAGAACAATGACCTTGTTCTAAGTCTAACGTCTCAGGCACTTAGTAGGTAAGTTCATGTAGGTATTATACGTTGGGGGGCGTCCATTAATTACGTGAGGCATTTTTGGCGATTTTCCGACGCCCCCTCCCCCCCTGATGAGATGTCGTGGGATTTAGCTCGACGTCCTCCCCCCCTAATCTCACGTGATATTTTATAAAAAGGTGAATTTATAGTGTAAATGCGTTGGATTTATTCTAAACAAAAACAAAACGTGTAAACAAACGAGTAGCCACTGTGCAACATTGGGTAGTCGCAAAACCACGATAAATATCATTGTGTAAGATTTGGCCATATTTTAGCGAAAGGAACATGTTTTACTTCATTTAACCTAATTTACTCGCAGTTTTACTGTGTTTCTTGAGGAAAAAAAATTACGTGATATTCGCCGAGACCGTCCCCTCCCCAAAGTAAGATTAGATGAGATTCGGCTCGACCCCCTCCCCCCCTAGAACATCTCACGTAATTAATGGACGCCCCCTTGTATGTTTGCAGAGTCAGGTTAAACTAGAAATAGAATTAGAATGAACTATGATATAATACTAATGCAAAATATATCTATCTCCTTTTTATCAAAGCGCTGATCAGTCCTGCCTATCAATTTAGGTATTTATAAAAAGGTATACAATTCGGTAAATGATACTTCTTTCCTTCTTTGTTCAGCTTTGAGATGAAGAATAAGAAGAAGATGAGAAATCGTCTGTATGGAAACATCATTCAGTATCAGCAAATAGTTCGTTTATAGTTATCTTGGGGCCTAAAAAGGCCACTTAAAGCATACCTTTAAAAGCTATTCATTTCCTGAATTCCCAGCAGATCATTAGCAATTCCTTTAATTTTCGTAAAATTTCATTTCATATCTGGTGTAAACATTGCCGTCTGAAAAAAATAAAAACCATAATTTTATTGGTAAATTTTTCATTACAGTTTTTATTAATCAAATTGGTTTTTTATTTTTTATTTCTACAGTTCTGATGTTATTTCATTGTGATATGAATTGCACACAGATCATATTATGAATTGTCAGACCCAAAATGGCAACATCTTTCAAGTCTAATACATTATAACCTTTACCACTTCAATAATAAAACCTTTCCGTTGAAAATGAAAAGTTCAAATTTTTTCACATAAGTACCCCTGGCCACGAGAGGTTTAGAAGCACCTCGGTAAACAGATCCCATTCAAGAGTGTTGAGTTACCCCAGGGATATTTCAACCCTTGGGCTGAATTCGCTCACTTGAACGGATAATACTGCGGCCTATTTGTGCTGGTGCGTGGCAGTCTTTATTCAGAAGCTGTTATACATTGTGGTAGAAATGGTTTTTATAGCACTATGTGACCTAAGCCCGCGTAATCCATTCTTATACAAAATATCGTGACATAAGTACGGGTTACAAAATTGTATGGCTAACTAGCTGCGCCCCGCGGTTGCACCCGCATACGTTTCGATTCCGTGGGAATATCATAAAATATATCCTATACCTATGTTAATCCTGGTTATAAACCATCTGTGTGCCAAATTTCATCCAAATCCGTTCGAAGTAGTTTTTGCGTGAAAGATACCTACCAAACATCCATCCATCCATTTATCCATCCACCCATCTATTCCATACAAACTTTTACGATTATAATATTATTAGTAGGATAATAGGTTTCCCTGTATGACCTGTATCTATACAATAAGTACTTACTTATAAAACATGCGAATGTACTACAGTCTAAGAATTTTTAAATACAAAAGGTTCAATTAAGTTTAAATTTTAGAAAAAAAAGTATGTTTGATTTTAGTAAGACAAAAAAGTTTGAATGTGTAAGTGTAGCTCATAATTTGCCTTCGATTATGGTTTCTATTATTTGTTTGTTTTTAAGCATGTATTTTTGAGCGTTACTATGAGCTCAAAATAACAGTCAGGAAATGTTTTTTTTTAACAAAACGAGGACGTTGTATAATTTGCCTGGACCGTTTTAGATGTTGGAGAATTCTTGCCTACAAAATTTACATAATTTCTGAAAAAATCTACGTACCAGAAAAAAAAAACGCGTTGGAACGTTACAACGTTTACGTTAATTTTTAACGTTACATTTTTACGAGGCCCATTTTACAACTTGGTATACCTTGGGATATGCATCATTATCATTATCATCATCAGCTTATACATAGGCTATTGCACGCCATTCAACTCGATTTTTGGCAACTCTCGTCCAGCTGCTACCAGCCATCCTGCGAAGATCGTCGCTCCACCTAGCCTGAGGGCGTCCCACCCTACGTTTACCGATTCGCTGTCTCCTCTCAAGAACACGTCTAGCGCTGATCGGTTCTACGGCTAATGTCTAATGGCTTATTGCCACTTCAGCTTGCTTATTCTGTGAGCTATTTCGACCACGTTAGTTCTGATCCGGATCACCTCGTTGCTGATTCGATCCCTCATAGCCTCAGAGACTCCAAGCATAGCCCGGTCCATAGCTCGCTGAGCGACCTTGAATTTATGGACCAGCCCTACCGTGAGTGTCCACGTTTCGGCTCCGTAAATCATACGCATGGGCTCTTTAATATCTTAGTTATTTGAAGAACCTTTTACATAGAGTTCCTATTTCCTTCATTGGCATTCAATGAAAGTAGCATCGAAAGTACTTAAAGCTATATACACATAACGGTATTATATTTCCCACTTATCACTAGCTTTAGAAACTTCTGAAAAACTACCCCTTTGACCCATAAATAATATATTGTTATTTGATCAAAAAATCGATGACGACCTAAATCCGAAATATTAATAAAACTAAAAGCAACTTAACCGCCTTACCTTTTTCCACGAGGGTGAGTGAAAATTGACGATAAGTGATCATTTAGGTAAATAATTCAAGTAATAAATTAGACATTTTTTACACTAACACTATGTGGTAATATTTGCAGGGCCAACATGGCCAGAGATCGCGCAGGACAGGGAGGTTTGGAAGGAAAAAGGGGAGGCCGTTGCCCAGCAGTGGGCAACAATGTAGGCTAACAAAAAAAATACACCTATGTGCCAACTTCTGCCCAAGACTTCGACCGCGTGAAATTTCCTGTTCCGCGCTATATCTTTGTTTTAGCTTAGCGTACTTTCTGTCTTTTATTCTTTTTGCTCGGCTCCTGGGGTCCTAGCGTGATGGTAAATAGCTTATAGCCTTCCTCAAGAAGTGGGCTATCAAATGCAAGAAGAATTTTATAAATCCGCTTGGTAGTTCCAAAGATTAGCACGTTCAAACGAACCAACAAAAAAATAATCTCTGCAGCTTTAATACACTCGCAAGCAATGAAAAAGTTCCAGTGACATAGCACCAAATTAAACCTAAACGTGAAAGGCTAGCTTAATGACGCCGTCTGCAATATTGAAGTAGGTACATTTAACAGCGCATCAGAATATTACCAACTAAAAACGTAAATATTGTGTTCAAATTTTAAATTATATGTCTTAGGAGATGTTAAGGTGTTTGTCGGCATTTTGTGGGTGGAACTTTTTCATTGCTCGGCAGTGTATTTGTATAGATTACAACAAATATGTTACCAAAACTACTTAAAATTTCACTAAACAGACTCAAACTTTTCACTTTACATTATTCCAATCTAACCTTTAATATAAACGCATAAGGGTTGTAGCAGCGTGCAACGTAAATGAAGATAAGCTCTTTAGTTTTGAAGTAAGTAATCATTACGCTCATTTAGATGTAGGTAGGTAATTAGTTTTGCACTCCTCTTTGAGATTTTGCTCAAAAGGTTTATGAAAAGTTTGCCAATTAAAACATGTGAAGAGGATTATTAATGTAGAAAATAAGCAATATACCACGCATATATCTAGCACGTGTAGGATTCTGAAAATTTTTAGTTTAGCAATCTCTGTTTATGAAATGAACCCAGAGTTATTTAAATAAATAAAATAAATTATTGTCAAAAACGCGTACCGTGAGAGCTAGTTCAAGGTGGCGCGGGAAAAGAATTCCTGGAAGGACTTGGGGGAGGTCTTTGTCCAACAGTGGGACAGTATAGACTAAACAAAAATAAAAGTGTTTTCTGTTTTATCCTACCAGATTTTTTTTAATAGAAAAGGTGATGTATTCTACTAACTTAAAGCCTATTCTTAAAATGTTTATCAACAAAGGTTTTTATAAAATCCTAACTGTTGCCCGGCCTCTACATTTCACTCACAACGTAAAGAATCTCCTTTACATAATCCTAAGTTATCTTAAACCTGAAATCGTGATCAATATCCGTATCCGGAGGGCAAGAATTGGACATGTCTTATCAAATTAGGAAGTACCTTATTAGGATTGAAAACCGTAGAAGGGCAAAGGCCTTTTTCCGTACAATCGTGGATCTTCAATCCATCATGTCGCACGTACAAATTGATACAAGACGAATGTGGCGATCGCCGATGACCTCAAATTGACATTTACTTCACAGGTTAACCACGCGACGGACATAAAATAAGATGGATACTTACGCTATCAATCTTCTAGAGAGGTCCTCGACTTGACTAGACCTACCTAGTTCTTAGTTATAAAATTGTTTGGTTCACCTAGTTCTTGGTTATAAAATTGCAATTCCATTTTACGCATGTTACACTTACGAAAGTTAGGAGAGTGTATATGTCGCAGGTGGATTATCGAATCCGCTGTTTTATAAAACAGCACCCTAATTGCGTAACACACAATCAATTGGAATCGGTTTCATTTTGACAGTTCAACAACATTCATTGCGTTATTTATGTGTTTTACACAAATTTTTCGAACTTATGAAGCAATGGATTAGCAATTTGCTTCAAAATGATTCAGATTGATTGTGTAATTAGGGTGCAGCTTCGTTATATAATACAACTGAACAACGGTCAGCTTTGTCGATGCGATTGCCATTGGGCTACGTTTTCACAAAACTGCTACCGACGTTTAGATGTAACACAGAATGGATCTTTCATAAAACTCTATACCTAACTTTTAATTAATATTGTCCGTAAAATGACTGTTTTTACTTGAGTTAAGGTAATTTTTAGTCGTCAACGTACCTTGAAAGCCATATCTACTAATGTTACATTGCTCCACAACGAGTCGATTTTTATACAGTAAATTTTACGGCACCCATACCCTTGAAATCGGACACAACAATGCTGATTCATCCCAGCAATAAAAATAGTAAGTAGGTTCTTAGGGCTGGTCATATTAGCCGTAGAACCGATGACCTTTGGGGAGACGACTACCCAACGGTTATCGGCCTACTCAGTCACGTGTTCTTAAGTGAAGACCGCGAACTGACAAACGTAAGGTAGGATGCCCTTTTTTTTAGGTAGGATGCCTTCGGGTAACGATTTTCGCCGAGTGGCTGTAAAACAACTGAGCAACGTGTTGGGTGGCTGGTAACATGTCGATTCTCGGCAATTCTCGGCAACGCAGGCGTTTGAAGTGGCCTATGTCCAGCAGTGGACTACTGTAGGTTGATGATGATGATGTAGTAGGCAATTTGTTTCACAAAAAGCCCTACCCCAAATTTTGCAGTGTAATTTATACCTGAACTGATTGCAGTACTGTCAATTAACCCACTTAACTCCCGTTCAAAAGCAACAATGAACAGTAATCGCCGCCTAACCTAATTTCGTCCCGGTATAATTTGGCGGATACAAGCTGAACATGTTCCCTGTCTGGTTAGCGGCTTGTGTATAGCAGACAGATGTGGCTTCGACGATTCCCCAGACTATATTAGGTTCTTTATTTTATTAGGTTAGGTTAGGTTATTGTTTTGGCATTCTTAGCATTTCGATTGTAGGATTTAGGCGTTTTGTTTTTGTAAAAAATATTTCAGTGACGGCCCAGTGATAATTGCGGCTAACGAGTTCTAGGTCGTGGGATCAAACCCAAGCAGGCACTTTAATTTATGTAAATTATTTCATCACCACTGTTCCCAAAACAGCGAAGGAAGATATCGCAGGGAAACCAGCATATCGTAGAACCAAAAATTTGAAGACATGTGGCATCCACCAACCCGCATTGGGCCCGCGTGGTGGATTACGGCTCACTTTGCGGCACGGTTGGCGATTGACTGCTGCGCTGCGTGTCGCGGGTTCGATTCCCGCACGTAACAAATATTTGTATGGCCTACAAGTAGTTGTTCCGGGTCTGGCTGTTTGTGTATGTGAGTTTAAATGTTTGTAAACGCACCCACGACACAGGAGAAATTCCTAGTGTGGGGCAAAGTTTTTATAAAAAAAAAAAAAACTTTCTTTAACTGTCAGAGGAGACCAGTATCCCAGCGGTGGGAACATTATAAGCTGATCATGCTGAGTTCACTAGGAGTCAAATCAGTCAACACTATAAAATCAAATAAAAAATCTGGAAATGCTAAATTAAAAATGATGTTTTTAACCAAAAAAGTTACAAGTTATACAATAGTTCTATGACGTCTTTTATGTATTTCTTGGTACATATCTACGAAGTAGGTGTACGTACAGTCAGCTGTACGTAAGTGGTAACGTTTAGACCTTGAGCTGGCTTAGCGTTATACAGACTTCAATAGAATAAGCAAGCTTATACTGGTTTTGTTATGACGGACGTGTGGCCTACTGTACACACGGCTACACATCAAGCTATACATTATACAGGTATGAGGAACAGGGTGTCAAGTTCACTCATCTTCCATAGAAAATGGAGGATTCTCGGGCCAGGTGGGTGTTGTGTCTGCCGGGCAACTGCCCCATGATTCATGTCGGGCCGTTTATTTATTTATTTATTTATCCTCACACTGGAACGCCATACGGCAATTACACCAATGGAGCAAAAAATCACTTCATGTGCTGCTTTCATTCCATCCTGTGCGCGGTGGACATCGAACGAGGTCCGTTGTAGGTATATATGTTAGTTGCACGGTAAACTCTGCTTGCGAGATGAAGGATTTCGTATGACGTCAGTATGACGCGTAGTTCGCATGTGGCGTTTATAGATACCGCTACAATATAACTAGTATAAGCTGACACCTGAGTGTACAAAAACCTTTACAATGCGAGGTCAGCTAAAATTGGAAATATTTAGCTTGATGTGTCGCCGTGTGTACTATAGAGGACTAGACGAGCCCTCTGAGGTAACGGGAGGAATCAAAAACTATATGACTCCTTTTATATTATATTTGCAGAACGTCTTTACATATTTCTGCCCTAAATCATCCCTTCTTATTCTAAACCCAAAATCCTAACTAATATCTTTGACACTAGCTTGAACGTTCGAATGTCATCCGCGTTAAATTATATCCGGCCTGCAACATATGAGGTTGCCTTCGGCAAACAAGCCTCTACAGTAACTAGACCGTGTTTGTCTTTTCATGAAGTTGCACAGTATATTATTATACCCTCGTGTTGGGAATTTATTTTCCAACAGCTCCTTATGGTTTATTCAGTTTCTGACCTGCATTTCGATACATACAGAGCGTTGCAGCTAAAATATTGCGACAGTTGCACCCGCGGGTAAAATCTATCGCGTATAGTTCGACCATTTATCAAAACATTTTACTCGCTGAAACGAAAACTGTGTTCCGGGCGAAACTTGTACATTTTTTAAATGACCACGATAAAAGCAAATCAGTAACCTGTATGAAACATGTTTTAAAAAGTATGTACTTACTTCAAAAAAGCCGCAAAACAAAAGAGTATTTATTAACAATGCTCTCTCTCTAGGAAGAAAGCAGATTTCTGTTCATCTTATACCTGTTCACTTTGAATTAATGCATATCTTTCAATGGGAAATAAATTACTTACACATGAGTATCAAAAACTTTTACATAAGTGCTAACTTTGAAATAGCTAATGCATTCATAGCGCTGAAAGATTTTAAATTATAAATTAATTCAAAAGTTGATGAAGGCGTTCATAATATTTCAATAAACGCTCAAAAGTAGAACAAGTTGCAAACAGTAAAATCGTGTAACATAATCATCCTATAATCTATAATATATATATACATAACTTCGCCCAGGAGTGGGCCATAATCCACCAAGCAGGCCCATTACAGGTTGGTGGATAAAAAGAAAAACGACACACTTCTATTCTTCTATGCTAACTTTGATATAAAAAAAAAACGAAAACAAAAGAAGAATATTCACGTTTCCATGTCTTTATCGAAGTTATCAGTATATCGGAATATTTTTCTAACAAGTGTGTAGCAGCAAGCGGTGCTGTGTTGAATAATGTAGGGCCTTAGAGGCGTGTTCAGGCGCGCGACTTCCGAACCACTCTGCAGTTACACAAAAGCTGGAAGTTGCAACTTTGAACAATTTGTATTCGTGGAAGTTCAACGCATTTTTTGAAGAATAATATTTTGTACTTATATAATAATATTTATTTATTTCATGATAAACTAGTACCTACTACTGTAAGGACTGTAAGCATTATCATTTCAAAGGGGCAATTCTCGTAATTTTAAGAACGTTCACAGTCTGATCTCAGTCTCAATCTGTCAAAAATTTATCTAATTTCCCTACTTTTTGACAAGTTTTGACATTTGTTTGTCGCCGAGATGAGACTGCGACTAGATTTTGACCGTTTTAAATTACGAGAATTGGCCTTCTGATGTCTCTATGACTTACTATCATCCATGTAGACAGTGTCTAAGGCAGGTGGTTCACTATTCCTTAGCCTTCTATGTCAAAATAAGTTAGAAACGTTACCAAAAGTAGCCAGTAATCAGTGTGCGGCAGATACTACACTAGCGTTTTGTGTGGATAACCATAAATAAACCATTATTTTGTGGCTGTAGTGTTGTTTGGAAGTTGTGCGTTTGAACAAGTCCTTACGTAATAACTAGGTCACGCATAACTGGAGTAAATCAGCGTCGAATTTCTTTAGAAAAATAACTGGTCAGCTTGGGTTAGGATTATTTTTTATTATGATTTTTACTAGAGTTTTGTACCTGTTTCTGACTTTTCAGATAGTTGTTGCAAGGTAATTGATGTTAATCATTGTTGGTTCATTTTTATACCTTTAAAGTTTCTAGTATCTCCTGGGTGCTAAACCGAAAAACTAGGACAAAATCGAGACAAACTTTGTTTCAAAAGTTTTAAAAACATGCTGAGAAATTAATAGGTAGATGGTTCCGAGGGGAGTGAGAGTTATCGAAGTTCGATACCTACGTACCGAGGTATTAACTCACAGGAAAACCCAATAAATATTTGTATGTAATAAATGGGGGTTTTTGCTGTTGGTTGCAGCATTTTCATAAATCTACATTGATTTATATTTGGGTGTGGTGGAGTGCGTAACCATGGTTAAAAACGCCTGCTTATTTTTTTGTAGCCTTACTTAACCTACGCCCACTGGTGGCACGGTACGGCAAGGGATTTTTATGAGACGAATAGGAATATAACTCAAATATAATGTATGACAATACAATTTAAATTTCAATGATGATGCTTAAGGACCTCGCGGTATGCCTAAGGATACCGCGGCATCGTTGCCGTTGAAATTTAAATTTTATTGTCGTACTATTAGGTTATATTTATATTCGTCTCTTGCCGTGTCGTGCCGCCAGTGAGCGCAGGCCCATAGGTTCATTTAGCCGCCATATCTCCAAGTGGAAGATAGTGCACGCTTGACTAAAGTTATTTGGTCAATCAAGTCTTAAATACTACCAAGTCACAACCATAGTATAAAGAGCCAAGTAGGCTATCTCCGGCCCAATCCGCGATATAATTGCCTACTATCTCAGGGTTGTCACTTTTAGCTAAATTTTAATTCAGTACCTATAAATTGGCAAGAGTCGGGAAGTTGTATTTTTTACTTGTATTGTCTGGGTACAGGGTTTGTGAGGTCGGTTTTACTTAAACGATGATGAAACCTTTCACGATGAAAGAAAAAGCGACGGGCCAGCAGACGGGCGGCGTGGGGCGGTGATGAGCACGAGTAAACGGTAGGTTACTGATAGTACTGTCACCAATTCATTAGTTTAAAGCCCGGCCCTTGCCAAAGATAACACATCTCTGTATAAATAATTCAGTGATCATTAGTCAATAAAGTTCAACAATGGTTTGCCTAACAAATACAGAAATTTATTCAAGATTCAGAGCAGTATTATTTATTTAAAAAAAGGGATAAAACAAACCGGCACATTTTTCATTCATTTAGCGGTGCCGAAAAGCCGTGACGCGCGAAACTCGTGCGGTGTTAGCCTCGACTGGCGCACTGAGAAACGGGTCGAGATTTTGTTTAAGTGTGCGTGCGGCGGTCATATATACTTTGGCGCACACATACAAGCCGCGCGCGGTGCGTTTGTATGAAGATGACTTACTTCCCTCTTTATACTATGTCACAACTACGCAGTTCGGTAGCGGCTCGCGAGCGGCGCATTCGCCATGTTTGGACACACCTTGAGATATATAATAATGGCTAAGTTTTTCAAAGATATCTTTGACACAAAACTTCGGTTTTGTTCCGCTCAGTTTATTCAAAAGTCATAAGAAAGTAGAAGTAAGAAAATGTATAAAACTTTTATAATATTCAGTTGAAGTTGAGCTTCAGAAGGAAAGGTGAACTAATCCGTGTTATTCTTTGATGCGTTTGAGTATTTTTCGGTTGTTGCGGAGATGGTATAAAACGAGAAACCATCCCGTTTCAGAAAAAAACTAACTTCTGCTTCCGATTTCAGTGATGGTGGCCAATCGCGATGGAGATTAGCCAGGTACGCAGATGTTGGAGCACGTTATATGGAGCACGTTTCTATGAAACAGCAGATTTATTTTTTGATTACCAACGACATAATATATATCTACGTTATGGGGTCTAGAATCATGTGCTAAATTCATGGTAACCGATTGCGTGTCGATGTCCTTGCCACCCTGTAGGGAATAAAGGTGAGCGCAAACACAGGCATTTTGTTTCTTTACTCTCATCGTCCGATGGAACATAAAATGAAAATTTGAGGCTGTAATTCTTTTTTTTTTTTTTCAGGATGGGAAATCATCAAATGACCCCTCCCGCTCTGGGTGGAGCAGAAAGGAGTGTCAGACTCTCACTGACTAAAACCCACCCGTGTTCCTTCCTTAGCCCTTTATGTTCCAGGGCAGCGGTAACCCTTTCGGACGATCCCGCTACCCTGGCTGTTATTCTTAAATGAAATTCAGTCATGATATTCAATTAACCCAAATATGTATATAACGACATATGAAGGAAGAAAATCAACTTCACAAGGTCAATAAATGTTTATCTTCCATTACATATAAATATTGATTTTATCTCATTACCAACAAAATCAACAAACGATTGTATAGATAAGATAAAATTCTCTACCGAGCTCTCGATAAAAAGGTAAGCAGGTTACTAAAAACCTTTATATACAAATTAGATGATATTTACTGGCAAAGGTTACAAACGGAAACGTAATGCTTCCAAGATTAGATAAAACGTGACTGGAATCAATGAGAGGAATATTTTTATTTCGGATGTCTTTCTTATATTCGGTAGTCATTCACACCACATGGTAAAACGAATTTTCTATAAGTATTTTCCTTCCGCATTTTTTTCTTACGAGAAATCCTGTTGGCAGTTTGCTACTAATATGAAGCTTTTAAATTAAAGCAATGGCTAACTCTAGCCAATCCCGTGGTTTAATAGCTTATATCTTAATCTATATCTATACACTTATAATAAAGCTGAAGAGTTTATTTGTTTGAACACGCTAATCTCTGGAACTGCTCGTCAGATTTGAAAAAATCTTTTTGCATTTGATACTTCGATCATTAATAGTACTACATTAAGTATCAGGAACAAAAATCAGTCGCTCAAGGTGGCCACGTTTGCACACACGTAAACATCTACATTTCTTAGAAAAAGTTTAATAATATTAACAACTTCAGTTTATTATAAACCTTAATGCTTAAACATAAAGTTTAATTACCATTGCAAAATATATTTAAAATGTCGCTTGAAAATAAAATCATTCTATTTTTGAATTTTCAGTCATTTATTCTTAAATGAAACTTAAAGTCTAAGTAATAAGGTTAAAAACATACTAATTAGAAATAAGACCACAAAAGTTATTGAAGCGCTTATCGGGAATCTAGTACTATTATTGATCGAAGATTTGATAGCTCAATTCTCGAGGAAGCTAAGTCTTAACATTACGCTTTTTTCCACTCCCTTAGGGTCCCTTAGGAGCCGAGAAAAAACAAAAGATATCAGAAAGAACGCTGAGTCAAAACGAAGTAATCGCGCGGACAGGCGATGCGATACGACGAGGTTTCACGCGGATGAAGTCGCGGGCAGAAGCTAGTCTATAAAATGACCGTAGTATTTTTTATTCCAAATACCATTCAATAGAATATCGGAACAAAAACCTGGAGTACCGACACCATTTTCACAAATTAATTTCCCATTTGGGCATAACAATAGCGCTCTCTCTTAAATCACCACGCTTTGCCGCCTGCTCCATTGAAAACACATATCCATTTATATTCAGGTTCATATTTGGGTTGCAATCTATTTTAATAGAAGCAGGCTTAGCACGCACTAACGGGATACAACGTGATATTAAATTATATTACCAGGAACGTAATTGTTCCACGGGCAGATAAGGAGGGAAAGTGGATTCTTTACTAGGTAGTCTTTTCGTGTTGGCAATTTTAGATCCTTAAGGTAGGTATCCGTAAGGTAGCCCACGAAAGTCAAATTTTCTTACGTTTTTTGCAATTTGCTGGTCAGTACTATGTTGTACGTTGATTAAAATATGATTCGCGGCCGTAACAAATATGTATTTACAGAATTATAATCATTAGAATCAGTAATACGGTAATACAGCAAACGGTACTCAAGATTGGTTTAAAATTGGCATCACCTAAAAACACGCCAGGTTTTTATACCTTTTATTTTTGTCTTCTCGGATATTTTGTCACTTTGGTTGAACATTACCCTCTGTACTTCGTCGGAGTTCTACCGACGAAAACACCACGATTCCTACACCTATCATGAGTCGGACGCCCGGGAGATAAGTACTCGTACATTCTCTCGCACCCCTGACTAGTATCAGCCCGCCATGCTCAGCGGGCTCTATAACCAAGTGCAAGTGATTCCACAACCACACGTCCTTCCATAAACCCCGTCTTTGGGTCTAACTTGTCGAGGGATGACTCAGTAAGATTTGAACCTTAAGCTGAAAAGCGGGTCCTGAATACCCATGTCTAAAAAAAATAAAATCTTCTTGGTTTGATCTAATATTGAATGTTCGTTTGATTTTTACTTTTGATTCCACGAAACTTACGACATATCGCGATTGCAGCAAAGAAAACGACCTAAATGAATAATAAATAATACGATATTGTTTGACCGAAATACTTGAATATCGATCAGATCAAGTCAGTAAGTAGGTCAGGTTAAATGTGTCTATTTTGGGCACGTCCCTTTTTCGAGGAGGACTGGACGTAAATGTTTTGGGTGCCTGTTAATGTCTGGTATTGAAAGAAAAGGTAAGTTTGTTTGTTTGTTTAGATAACAGTGGTGGTCCAGTAGTATCGGCTCCAACTTACGAGGTGTAGGTCGTGAGTTCGAACCCAGGCCTACTTTACTTTGTGTTTTTATTTTTATCACCACTGCTCTCTCTCTTATAACGGTGAAGGAAAACATCTCGAGGAAACCGGCATGTCCTAGAAGAACCAAAAAATCAAAGACATGTGACATTCGCCTCACGAAACAGGAGCAAACAAAATATAATGATGATATTTAAGGAGAAAGGAAATGTTTTTTTTATTTTTTTTTTAAAGTAGACAAAAATAAGTCAACTTAAAAAAAAACAAAGTCAGTTCCACCATGGGAGCTGCGATGACGCAGACAGATACACACGTTGAACTTATCACCCCTCTGTTTCCGTCGCGTCGGGATTAGAAAGAGCATGTAAGAAAATATTAATTTGCTCTACCAACAAGCCAGAACATTCAAATAAATTATTTACTTAAACGCAATAGGATAATGAATCACTGCAAAACATACTGAATCAAATATTAAAGGATTCAATTATTCAGTTTGAAATATTGTTCCCGAATGGAACGAAATTCAATCCCCCGGAAATTAATTCGTTTTACACAATGTGAAGCCAGAACAGGATATTCTTATTATTTCACTTAAATACTTACAAATGATATTTAAAAATATTTTAATATAATTATTATGTTGTTTATTTATTTCCTTATCTTATTTTATTACATAAAAAAAAATATATATAAAAATTGTTTGTTTTTTTTTGTTTTTAAAAAAACGTTGCCCCACACTAGGAATTTCTCCTGTATCGTGGGTGCGTTTACAAACATAAGTAATAAGCAATTAAGTATAAAAAAACATTTTATTATTATTGACCTTTTCAACCGTATTGAAATTCTAATCAGGACTATTATTATAGAACAAAACTGTTATTTCCGTGTTTCAAAAGGGCAACATAAAACACGAACAGTATTCGAGGCAAATATTTCTTATTAAAATGTGACGGTATGCTGAGAATTTCCGGAACTCTGCCAATTACAGGACTATTTTTATGGGGAAATTCTTTGATGATATAGGAAAGTCTTCTTTTATTTATTTTATGTTTTGTATTGTGTTTAAAGAAATTTATTCTCATAAGGACTACATTCACTTACATGAGAAATACAATAATAATAGTGCTTATTACTAGAATTTCCGTCGTCGATAGTTTTTTTTTTTTGTATAAGCATGTACTTCTATAACGCATCTAGTAGTAGGTACTTGGCTGCTATTGGAGAACTTACCATCGATATTTTTCGACTACATGTCGAGCAAGTTGTACTTTGGATACATTATAGGAGCTTACATTTTAATGGTCGACGGTAGTTGATTGTAAATATATACGCCTGCATAGGTACCTAAACATTGTTTTGCCGAGCTTCGTTCTTGTCTTGGGTGGAACTAAAAAACTTGCTCGGCGTGAACTTCGCTTTGTTTGTTGTTTCAACCGTACAAAGGATAAGTTAGTATGGAGAGTTTTATTTAATATTTTTCGGACAAGCATTATAGTATTACAATCCTACACAAGAATAAAGTATTATAACGACATCTAATCAAAGAAAATAAACTTAATTACTTTTTCGTTGAAAGTAGGAAGTAATTAGTTATTATTCTGTTCCGTCAGGCCTATTGGCGACAATAGTCCTGTCAGTAATGATAGACCGATCCCAGTACAACGTGACGTGGTCATTTTCAAGAACTGGGCCAGGCACATACTTGTGATACAATATCTCAGAATCTGAAAGAAAAAGTTTATATTTCAAAGCTATACATAATCAGCCTATAATGTTCCTACTGCTGGGACACAGGCCTCCTCTCTGTGAGAGGGAGTGGGCCATAATCCACCACGCGGGCCCAGTGCGGGTTGGTGGATAATCATGGCTAATTGGTTTTATGCCTGTGCAAGGACTCGCCGTTGGCCATACGAGAACAACCAGAGATAATATGTCTGATGGACGCACCCGGACGCCCGGACGGTGGCGTGCCCGACACACGTCAACCGTCCCGTCCTTCACAATATGTCTCCGGTTAACTAATTATTATTATTATAAAGTAAGGTCTTGTACCTACTTAACCATTAGATATTGTTATAATAATATGCTTAAGCAATGTTTGCCCTTTGCAGAAGCGAAAATTATTTATGACAAAAACCATAAGTAATACAAAAACTTTTTACACTTGATAAAAGCCAAGACTCCATATTTCAGGAAAGTAACTAAATTACCTGACACGCGATTCCAGCGGAGGCGAGGTATGAATTCCAATGAGCCAATATCGGAGGAGTTCGGATTCCTATCGAAAAATTGAAGTCGGAGCAATCTTCAAATTTGCATTATGAGCTAAGTTCCTACCTACGCAGGGTGATTTTAAATGGACATTTCAGGGCGGTCAATTAACGCCAAAAATATATCATAGATATGTCGCAGTAAGATGTTTGAAGCCGTAACATACCTAGTTATATTCCTAGGGATATAACTATATACCGTAATTTAGTAATATGAAAGCGGTTCATAACTATCTTACTAGACTAATCTAGTGAAATAATTATAAGTAAGTACCTATATATTATCTTTGATTTGCACAACTGGTTACTCATTAAAAATAAAACGGCCCAATCAAATAACTATTTTTTATTACTTAATCGTCACAACCAAAACAAACAATCTTATATGTGGTAATTCAAATAATTAACATTAATAAAAACAATCTGTTTTTCCGTAATCAACTTTATTGTTTGCCGAAAACGTATTGTACTCACGAAATACGAATTGTTTTCCGACATCTGTGTTTACGATTACGTCTTTACGTAGGTTCAATTGTGGTATTATATCAAGATTTATTATATCAAGCTTATATGTAATTTGGTTCTGTAAGAATGAATAATATGAACGTTGGTAGGTTTTTGTACCAAAAATACTTGATTTGAAAAATAAAGGCATTACATTTTATAATATTTTGTTACGAATATTGAATTGGCGTGTTTTTCTTGTTCTTAAAGGTTTCCATTTCCCTTCTTCGTAAAGACTCAATTTCCCCGTTAATATCCAAGGGCTTTTGTGAAACCTTTCGGTTTTTCAAACAGCAATTAGGTACAATGGATTTTTGGAATCTTTTGTAATGTTAATAAAGTCAATTATATCCTCCACCGAACGGGAACACGAAAAGCTTTGTTATTTTATGAAGGGCTTTATTTTTTATCGTTACCAAATTACTTACTAATTTGTCGAACGTATATTTCGTATATTACCAACTTAACTTTGATTAGTTTGAGAGCGCCGATCGTGTTATGATATTTAACGCTAAATTATATTATATGCGCTGTTGCTTGGGTCGCACACACCTTGGATGTTAGCTTAAATGATAAGTCACGCATAGCCAAAGATGACGGTAAACCGTCACCTTTGGCTATGCGTAGTAGTAGTATGCGTGGTAGTTAAATATATTCAATAAATTGAATATATTTAACTACCACGTAACTAATGCTAAATGAATGTTGTGTGAATGAGTACAGCTAACTATGAACGCTGATCGTGTACTGTCGCGTTACACTATAATTTGTGCAAGGCAACGGAAATGTGCTGAAGGCCAATTCTCGTAATTTAAAACGTTCAAAATCTAGTCGCAGTCTCATCTCGGCGACAAACAAATGTCAAAATGTAGGGAAATTAGAAGTATTTTTTGACTGATTGAGACTGAGATCAGACTGTGAACGTTCTTAAAATTACGAGAATTGCCCCTCTGATCTATGCAATGAGCGCGTGCCATGTACGATACATGACTCGTATACATATGTTGTTTGGTATATTACTGTTAATATAAAAGTTGGTATGGTATGGTACTAACACAAAGCATTTATTTCAAATAAATCAATCACAGGCACTTTTGTATTGTCAAGGGATCGGTCAGTCAGAAAGATGAAGCTAGTTGCCCATTCCAAAGCGTAGTAGGTACCTGTGGAGAAGAACGGGCTAGAAACTCCACGGACACTCTTTTAAATTAAAATAAATGCTTAAAAAATATTGTTTACATCATTCATATTAAAACTTTGGACATCTTGTTAGGGATGTAGACAAACCTGATGGTTTCTCCGTCAATTTGACAGTCATTGGAGCTTTATCGTGTAGCGGCAAGGAGAGACTCGACCTTAGGTTGCAGTTTAGATCGGGGATGTACTAGAAATGCTCTATATGCTCTGAGAAATGAAATAGGTAAACTGTTGGAGAGGTTTGCATAGTGAAAACACAGGATATACCTACTGTTAAGCATTTATTACGAAGGTATAAAGGTTTATCTAAGAACAATGTGTAAAATGGAGCCTGATGAAAAACTATATGTCAACTCTTACATAGATAATTTTTCATCTAGCCAGTGTTAGGTTAGTTCATGGAGATGATATAACTTCAACATAAACTGTTTGTTTTGCATTATTATTTTAGTCGAGGTAAGTAAAGGACACTGACGAGTTATGGTCTTGACGAGTTATGACCTTGATGAGTACTAGTTATGACCCATGACACTTTGAGGTAAAAGTTTACTTATCCAGAAGTATAATCTGTATTTTTTTTAGCTACATATTTATCATCAATACTATGAATGAAAATAACAATTTGAAAAGGTGACCAGACAAGAAAATAATGTAATTGAAAACGAATTAACCTTTTTGTTTCACGTGTGTAGGTAGGTAGAAACTAATAATGGAAAAGCTACCGGATTATAAATTCAGTTAGGTATTCGTATTGCTGGTAATAAAATATTTTATTTCGGAAGTTAATCCGTATTAGACTAAGCACTCTAGCATTTACAGTAGGCGTGAAACTTTAGGGTTTAGCCCTTTTCCAAATTCCTTTTTATGTTTTCCATCAACTTTTAGTTTTAGTCTTGGGCATATGTCTGGAAAATATAGTCTAGAGCAAGCAAAAGTCGGGAAACTTTCTTTTATTCGTATAACCCTTTAGAGACTCGTGAAACGGTCTTAAATATCGGATAACAGTTCGGACTGTCGTAAGTCACACGTCTATAAAATATCTAATATATCAAATGGAAGTAAAATCTCAATATATTCGTTTACGACTAACGTGGGAATGTGCGTTTCCCTACGATCGAAGGGTTGAGTTTTTTTTACCTTTTATTCATGGTATGTGATGCGAAACGACAGTTAAGAATTTTTATTGAGTTTCCGAAGGTGAAATCTTTGTTAAGATTACTTGAATTTCCTGTGTCTTGCTTATGATATACATAAGCAAGATTTTGAAAAGGCCCATGTTAAAAAACGTTGGTAAGCATAGTTGTCGTTCTTTTTGAAGTGAAAGTTCTTAGGGGGCGATTCAATATTGGACCAGAATTAGAGTGAAATAAGGACGCGTCATGTTTAGGCACATTTCGTTACATTAGAGATACGAAAGATATCACTCTCTCTCTCTCTGCCTCTCACACAAAATCTCTCTAATTTTTGATTTTTTAAGAAGTTTCCCTTTTACATGTCATTTTTTTATGACGAAAGAGTAATCAAGATTATTTTTACGTGCACTCATAATTTTGGTCCATCAGAAAGTTAGCATATATGCCTCTTGGTTATATTTGGGTATGGATGCTGGTTAAGCTACCACGTCGTTGGTAAAATGGCGTAACAAGAATAACAACAGCGTTGGTCATCTTAAATGTTTACTAGAAAGTGCTCACGTGATGATAGATAGATAGATATTTGGCGCACACTAAATTAGGTACATGAATATAATATAAAAAAGAAGGTAAAAAAACAAAAAGAAAAACATAACTACATATCGAAAAGTGACACAGTGCGGTGTGCGTCTCAAGGTTGCACTAAATGGAAGTCCAGCTCAGCATGTGTCACGCAAATATACCTGACGCTGGTATTCTTCTGGATCCTTGCAGTGACACACGGACATTGAGCAGACGAGATAATTTTTTAATTATCCGCATGTGACTAAAAGAGTGATGAATATACATGTTGATGGATGGAGAGGGAGAGGAAGGCCGAAGAAAAGATGGATGGATTGTGTGAGAAATGATTTGAAAGAGAAGGGAGTGAATGATAGCGTGATGGTTGACAGGGGAGAATGGAAGAAGAACACGTTTTGCGCCGACCACAAGTAACATGGGATAAGGGCAGGAAGATGATGAGTCTACCCAATATCGTGACGACAAACGGCTATCGATCTAAGCCCGATATAATTTTCAAGTTATTCTTCGTCACAATAATCATTATCGTCTGCTACTAAATTACATCTTCCAGGTACAGACGCCAGCACATAAAGCTACTACAATCTGTCAAGTTTCTTTAATAGATTTTCAACTTTATCGTTATAGTATTGAGGTTCAAGGTTGATTGGAAATATTTGACCGTTTCGGGTAGCTTGACCTGCGGGCGTCTGTACGTCTAGAGGGCAGTCTAACCTAAATATTAAATCTAGGCAGCCACTATGCCTGCAATCCGAGACGCCTGGGAGGCCTTAATGAAGACATAGCCGAAACGGCCTCAACCTCGACGGAAATTAAGCCTCTACAAACAGCACTGCTGAAGATTTACTTGATAGCTGCCACTGACTTATGAACAGTCTAAAACGGAGGACTGGTTTGTATAAATGGCTTTTGAATGTAATGGCACGAAAATGTGCAATGCTGAATTAATGCTGAAATAGAGAGCATCAAAGTAAAGCCGCAAAGGGATTAACATAAGCGGCATGAGTTTAGTAAACGGATTGTTATCACATTCCAAACAGAGTGGTTGGTAAGCGCAGGATGATATTTTAAGCGCATACAACAGCTTAAATCCATCATCTGGGCATCAGATGGATTTAAGTCATATTTATAAAGCGGCCTAGTCTTTTCTCAACTTTGTTGGGGTTCGCTTCCAGTCTAAGCGGATGCAGCTAAATACCAGTATTTACATGGAGCGACTGCCTTTCTAACTTCTACAACCCAGTTACTGGGTAACACGATTCTCCTTGGTGAGACTGGTTGTCAGACTTTTGGGCTTCTGACTTCTGACAGCCAGGATCAACGGCATAACGACGCCAACAACGCTTTCCGAGGCAAGGAGGGGTCTCGATCATGATCTTTATGTTTAAGTTTACCTACATTTATTTAAAAATTCTATATCATCGTTGGGTACCTACTCAAAATAGGTAAAGTTGCAAGTGGGTATTGCCGTAAGCGTAATCAATGAGACAAACGACTTGGAAGTTTTCACAAATTATTTGGTAAAACCAAGATAACGCACGTTACCCAGAAAACCGCTAAACTTAAGTGTGACTGGGCTGGACATGTCTGCCGCATGTCAGATGAAAATTGGGCTAAGAGAACCACCGATTGGGTCTCACTAAACGCACGACGCCATCGCGGTAGGCCGAGATGAAGATGGCGGAATGAGCTTGACTCCTACCGTAAGGACTCGGAAAAGACAGAATTTTGTGGAAACAGGTGAGGGAGGCTTTTGCCCTGCAGTGGGGTAATACAGGTTAGTTAGATAGATTAGATAGTTGATAACCGCAGTCGGAATGTTTTTATTATCGCATCGGAAAATGGGACTTCTGCCATAGCGATCCTACAGAAGAGACCATCATTAAATATACAAAAGCACGAATCGGTTTAATTATTGTATCTGTCGTCAGTACCTTTTCGAACGAAGTTCCTTATCGCGCGTTGCGAAAGGAGGCTAGACGGAAAAAATTAACACCAAAAGTTGAAACGACACTTTTTGCTATAGTTGTAAGCCGTGGGGCGTGCGCGTGTTTCTCTGTCTGTCTCTCTCTCTCTCTTTGTTCGTTCCATCCGGGTGTCCCTTGACACCTCTCAAGTTTTTTTTTCACAATACTATGTACAGAACTTTTCTAGTAGCTACGATCACTCATGGCGTTCAAAAGTGAAGGATTTGTCAATTCCATTGGTACAAGCAGTCACCCGTTTCGCAAAGCTGACTTTTGCAATTTGCGTAGGAGTTATACCTAGTTGACATTTTACTTTTTTCTCAGAACATGTATGATGTAAATGTACGTATTTTTCTGTTATAATAGGAATTAGTGTCCGGTATAAAGTCTGAAATTCAAATCACGTATCAAGTTCCATTTGTATTGAAATGTCTATATCTGAAACTCTTTTGTGACCCCAAAACTTTTTGGTTAGTTTCGGAAAATGCCATATAAAATAGTTGAAAAATACTGTTTACCCTTTTGCAAGATAATGAAATTATCATTTTTATGAAATAAAATTCAATTTTATTGTACTTATCGTATTTAGGGCTGTTTTTTCCTTTAAAGTTTTTTCCTGTTTTTTCATGTAAAGATATATTTTATTCGTGGATTAAAATTGACGTCTGACAGATTTTGTATGGAAGAACTGTCAAAAATTCAAAATTATTCCTCGGATAAAATTATCTGACGTTGGAAAAATCAGCCCATAGGCTAGGCAATATATCTTCCTCACTAATCCATTTTCGCCAGCGCTAAGTATAAAGCCTTGTAGGTATAAAGCCTCCTTCGGGGAGTTTCCCGCATCGATCTATTGGCACAGTAGTATCCGGCCAGGGGTTAATTAGTAACTGTTTAGTAGTTTGTTTGTGTTGCTGATTATCGAGTCGGCCCGGTTGCGGTCTCGGGTAAACTGCGGCCTGATTAGCTAGGGATTATCTTAATCTACTGTTAGATAGACCGTTTTATTTAATGTTATGTTATGTAAATTATAGTAACGTAAAGCCGTACTTTGTTGTATTGGGTCATACAGGAACAAAGGTTACATACTCAGCCTATAATATTCCCACTGCTGGGACGCAGGCCTCCTCTGTGAAAGGGAGTGGGCCGTAATCCACCACGCGTGCCCAGTGCGGGTTGGTAGATGTCACATGTCTTAAAATTTTTGGTTCTAGGACATGCCGTTTTCCTCACGATGTTTTCCTTCTCCGTTTTGAGAGCAATGGTGATGATATAATTTACACAAAGTAAAGCGCCTGACTGGGTTCGAACCTCCGACCACCACTGCTCTGAACAAAGGTTAAATACTTCTTAATTATGATAGACTGAAGGTCTGTTGATGATAATGAAAACGATGACTCATATGTTAATTATGGCCGAAGTTCAGCACGTTTCAAAGGTAATATAACAACAATAGACAGCTTTCTAAAAACATGCCTTCTATTAGGTTTAGGTTTAAAGATATTTATTCTCAAAAAAGACAATGTCACTTACATGAGAACAATGCTTAAGAAAAATAAGTTTTAAAAAGTTCGTCACAGACGTCACGGTAGCCATTATGATACACCCATCCAATGCATTCAGCTTTTAGGAAGGGTGTTATTTGTAATTAAATATTCAGCTAATTGAATTTTGAATGCATTGAATGAGTGTAACCCTTTTATACGTGAGGGAATTTTGTTATATAATTGTGCTCCTTCAAAAGTTAACATTTTTTTGCCAAACTTAGTTCTCATCTTCGGTAGAATCAGAAAACTAGCTCGGCGACTGCTACGTTGGGTTACTTGTTTTACTTTCATAAACGATAAATTAGTCTGTATACTTTTGTTGAGTGCCTTACGAATGAAAATACATGTATTGTAAATATATAACTGTCTAATGTTCATTGTTTTGGTTTCTTCATAAATTTTGCACGTTGATGTTAAATAAGGGTAGTTAAAAATCGTTTTTATTATCTATTGCTTCCTACTGTTTCCTACTGTTTAAGCTGTGTTATGTAGGTATACTGTGTAGATGGGAATAATTATGTCTAAAATGAACGCCCATTTTTTATCTAATCAAACAATTTCAAACTCGATTGTATTATGATGAGCCAGAAAAGCTAAACAAAATCCTGATCTTAACCAACACCAACGTTTCGTCCCAAGAAGTTAACTGAAATGCATAATGCAATGCATGTTACTATGCATATTACAAACTTGTGATTTCCTTGTCACACGCTTCACAGAATAATTAAAACACTAGTTCTGAAGCGAGAAAATTAAAAGTTTCTACAAGAATGCTCTCAGAGAGTTAACGATAAAAAAACTTAAGTTCAGTGGAGAATGAAATTAACACTAGCTCTGGAAATTGTTAAGATTTCCTGAGGGAAGAAAAAGTTACATTCTTAATCTGGTACTGGGTAAATTGTTTCATTTTAGTTTTTTAGTTTTCTTTGCTGAAAAAAGGAACGGTTATGGATTTGTCTTCCTAGAACCTGTCTGTCAGTATCGACTTTTTTTTAAAGAGATTTTATTTTCAAGAGGTTGTGATTTTTAAGGAATTTGGGTTTCGATACTTGCGTTTGGTAACGCACAGAGATAAATTGAGACGGCTATACCTAATTTATATGAATGAAAGCCGATGATGTATATTTTCGTGGTAAATGAAAAACAATAATCGAATGATTTCAGAGAATTCGAGTGTGTTTCGAAAGTTCAGCCTACAAGAGACTGCTCCACACTGCTGCACGCACTCATCGACTCGCACGATCGTCAGGCTAGACTCTGACATATGCCATCTGGTGGCGCTGGCATCCTGAATACTCAAACAAATAACTGACGTATTTCTAACACATAAAAGCCTTCCCTACGCGCGGAAATTTATCAGTGAATTTGTAGTAAAATTCAATCCTTTGATAGAAGCCATCGGCCGGCTTCAATATTAGGATTGAACGTATAAAAAGAGATTTTTTATTTATTATTTTGTGAAAAAAAAAACTGTGCCACAGGCTGCTGCATATATACTTCGTTCACCTTTTATACCCTGTTTTTAACGAGACGGTAAAAAATTATCAGCCGGTAGAATAGTTTAAGCCATTACCGATACAAATCCGTGGCCATAACCGTAGCAAAGGGCTGTGCATAATTAGAACGCTAACCGGGTTCATGTGTAGAGTTCATAAATTAATTAACTTCTATGCACGTGTTTAAAACATTAATTATAGGTGTAAATCAGCCGTAAAGGGGTATTTATAGCAACAAATTAAAACCCTTATCAATTCATGCATTTGTGCCAGTGTGGTTGTTTTTGATATTACAAACATTACAAATACAATCAATAATTATAGTCAAATTAAAACAATAAAATACAATTATATAATATAAGGACAAGAACCACACGTCAGCCTAGTCAAATAACCCGCCCCTAACCGTTCCCGGCGCAAAGGTGCCCAAAACGCTTGCTGCATTGCCACGTTGGATGGCACCAAGAACGAGCCGGAGCGGGAGTCCCCCGTTTTGTCACAGAGCTTGTTATCTCACCAATGAGCTTCCTAGCCTCAGCGATTCAGAATAAATATAAATCATTAAACTTTCCATAATTTCGTGTTACGGTTTTTATTCCATAGGTGTAAAAACTTGAGGGGCTTGTGGCTAAGTAATAACAGGCGCGGGTCGATCGATAATTTTAAGCTATGCTGGCCGCGGTTGTGGATGGGTGACCATCGTACCAAGAACCCTCCGTGCCTCGAAAAGCACGTTAAGACGTTGGTCCCGGTGGTCATTTGTGGATCTTTGACAGCCGTTACGGGTCGTCAGAAGCCCGAAAGTCTGACAACCAGTCTTAGTCCAAGGGGTTTCGTATTATCCGGTAACTGGGTTGTGGAGGTCACATAGGCAGTCGCTCCATGAAAAATACCGGTACTCAGATGCCTCCGGTTAGACTGGAAGCCGACGTAACGTAGTATACGTTACGGAGTCGTTTTCTGGGCAAAAGCATGATATCTTTAAAGCACAAAAGAGGTGCATTAGGTCTATATGCAATCTTAAATCACCAGAAAGTGGCCAACCACATAAAATTTTACTTTTTAATTACTTCCCTCAAAATACTAACAGTGTCTTGTCTTTACATTTACGAGACCGCATTGTTCGTAAAATAAAACGGGGATTTATTTAAAAAAGCTTCAGAGCAAAGTTATCGATCTATAAGTCCAACATACTGACATGAATTATGCCTAAGAGGATCAAAAACCGCATACTTTGCATGACTCTGAAATTGTTTAATAAGCTACCATATGACAAAAGATTTAAACTTGACTCAATTTAAACGCACCCTAAATATTTTTTTAAGAGATAAATGCTACTATACCATTGACGAATTTCTTGGTGACAATTTTTCTTGTGACTGATCCTGTATTTATGATTTATAATGTAATATTCCTATCTAACTTTTAATTTATTTTTATTGTATCGTATATAATGTTTTATTTAAATTTTAATATTGTTAAATAGTGTATTGTTAAAGGGTAGATTTTTGAGCTTCTATAAAATATATGTAAGACCTGTTATATCACCAAAAATAAATACTTTGACTTTGAACCCAACATTGCTGGGAAAAGGCTAGGCAGATGATGAGGTGTAAAAAATTTAATGAAGAATATTTTCGTGACAGTTCGTGGAGAAACTTCTCTGTATAATCTCAACAATAGCATTAAAATACAGGACATCTAACAACAATAATTTTATTATTAACCAATTCAATTACCACACACAAAAGTAACTAAACAATCAAAAACATCAAGCTAAAAGTGGTGCATATCTCGCGAACCTCATTCATTCTCAAACAATACCAGCTGTGGGCCTTTGTTCGTGTGCTGTGCGCTCCTCACTCTTCGTTGGTGCCTAATTAAAACGAGGTTAACTTTGTATGAGTGTACCAAATATTAGGAGAGGCTACTGGGAGAATCGATCGATCAGAGTAGTGTAGTAAGTTATGACTATCAAGATTGAATGCCATCCCAGGCATGTTCAAATCAATACTTCAAATCAAATACAGTAAACTAATCTAAACAGTATACTAATACAAATACAATACAGTAAACAAATCCAAAACAAAAAACAATAATTGTCCTTATAACTTATGTGAGCCATCTGACTAAACTTTTAAGTTTTCGTGTGGTATAAATGCTGATGTTTTAGTATAAAAAACTGTTTAGTAATACTTCTGTAATATTTCGCAACATTGATCGGCTAAATCTTTCAACTATCCACAATATTTTGCCCGAAGCTTACGAGGTCAAGGCTACCTTATTTTAATAACCTTTTGGCAAACGTATTTTCGACGACCCTTTCTAAGATCGAATTCTTCAGCTCAATAATCCGATCAAAAGCATAGTAGCGAAAAATAAGACTGAGAGAACTATTTATTCACCAAACAAGTCCATCTTTCAAGTTCGTCTTGTCACGTGGATCAGTTGTGAAGCGTCTGCCCTTAAGTTGCGACACGGGTAGCCCCGAGCGTTCCTTTAGATCTTCACTTGTTTTGTATCTTAAAGCTTCTTCGCCTTTGCAAGGTTTAGAGTGACCTATTCTGACATTTATTTTAGTTTCTCGTCTTAACAAGGATGGATGCCAGCTCTTTGGCACTTGTGCTCCCTAAATCACGGTGTAAACAAGAGGCTTTGTTTAACTGCTACGGTAAACAATGAGTTCTTTTCAACCCCGAAAATGTCTTTCGGAATTTGGTACGGAATTTTGATGTGTATGCATGATGATGTGGACAATCAAGATTGTTGATTTGATTATGATACAATTGATTTCAAATTGGTGGAAAAGGACAGTTGAAGGAAGCTCTAAAATAGATGATACATTAAATATTAAACTATTTACCTGTTATTTTTTTAGAGAAGCAAACAGTCCTTATAACTAGACTTACAAAGTAACAAAGCCTCTAACGATTTCAACATCATACCATATTTCATATTAACATTAGCGCTTCATAATATAACAGATGATGATAAAAAATATACAAAGCGGACTCTCCCCCTGTAAACGCAATGTGTCAACGAGGGAAGTACGGAGCCGGGATACGTTTCAATTTTACAAAGTACTTGAAAATTCAATGGATGGATAATACAGTTTAAAGATAAGGTTGATGTTATTAAGGCTTGTTTATATTTTCATTTATTGAGTGTTAAAATATAAAAGAGGGAAGGTTTTGAGGGTTTTGTGAAAAAAAAATAATTTAGTTTGTACAGTAAATAGGGTACTGTCAAACTTTTTAAAGTAAAGTGGACTTAAAATTTTTGACATACTTATTTACTGCTAGCAAGTAAGTGTGAAATGCTTGAATTTGAGAAGCGGTTTGAATGTTTTAAAATGATAAAATATATTACATGTCATTTAATTTCATTTTGGCCTCGTTGTTCTTGCCGTCATTGTTACGACTGCTGAGGTTGGGATCCTGATTCTGTCCCCTGATCTGATTTACAAATGAATGAATGAATAAAATGCAGTGATCCCAGCGCGGTTAAACCAGACTCGATTAATCGAATGAACCCCAAGATTCGCACTATCCCCTGTAGCCTCACGTTTTATGGTGCTACAGCGATCATTGCATATCAAGGAGTAGACCGGGGGGCGTAGGATAGGGAAGGAGTTCAGAGCCATACCGGATATGCATCCTAAAGTGAGTATTGGACTAGTGGAGAGAAGGTTGATAATTATCTATGGGTGGACATCTTTTAACGACGTCGCCGCCCGATTGGTTCTCTTCTGATTTTTACAAAATAGAAAAAGGTTTCTTCTTTTCCATTTTGAATATAAGTATTTTTAACGTGTTTTCGTTCGGCTACTATAAAATCTGTGTAGTATTTTCACAGCTTTGCTTCTTTCCACCAGCCGTAGGCACTATTGTCACTAAAGCCAGTAAGAAGTTTGTTTCTGCTCGCGACGATTAACATTCCAACAATCGCCTCGTCGAATTGTACGACGTAAAAAACTTAGCACTGAAGTGTTACTACCTACTAAACAAAGTTATGATCTAAATTGCCGCTGTAGAAAAGTTTGTTTAAGTAACGTTTAATATTTAATAATTTCTTAACTGTGAAGTAAGTGCTAGTAAATTCGTGATGGTAAAGTGAGATTAGCATCCATTTTGTCGAATTAAGTATTAATAATTTGTATTTAGTCGTGATGGCTCGGAGGTGCTCGGAGGTAATCGGATTCGCTTCTTGAGAAAAGTTCAAGAAAGGAAGTTCTGAGGGGCAATTCTCGTAATTTTAAGAACGTTCACAGTCTGATCTCAGCCTCAATCTTTCAAAAATACGTCCAATTTCCCTACATTTTGACAAGTTTTTGAAATTTGTTTGTCGCCGAGATGAAACTGCGACTAGATTTTGAACGTTTTAAATTACGAGAGTTGGCTTTCAGTTATTTTTAAGGAATGGCAGAATTAACTTAACTTATTCAAACAATACGTGTATTTTGAAGTGTATTAAGGTAAAAGCTTGCTTCCGTAAGCGAAAAGTGAACCGTTAGGAAATAGTAAAAAGAAAAATAAACCTGAAATATTAGTATTTTCAAAGCAAAGCAAAGCTTTCAGTGTGAGTACAGCTAAGTGCATTCCTCTTAATGAAATATTTTTAGAGTGGACGAGTCGTTTGGGATAGCCAGTGACCCAGGAAGTTAAGTAAACACTAACTGATTTCGATTTTCTTAATAGATAGGTACAGAATACACGGGACGTGAGGTTAGGTACAGACCAATGAAACTTTTATAATGATCTCGGATTCATAATTGTATACTTTTCGCTTATGTTATGTTGTAAGTAACACTAAGCATTTTTTTGTAGCAGTTTCGATTTGTATTCGTATATTTTTGTTACAAATGCCAAATATGTATTTAACCTTTCTCGGAATCCTACTTATATTATAAACGTGAAAGTTTGTATGGATGGATTGATGTTTGTTACTCTTTCACGCAAAAACTACTGAACGGATTAGGATGAAATTTGGCACACAGATGGTTTATAACCAGGATTAACATATAGAATACTTTTTATCCACGGGATCGAAACTTATGCGGGTGACACCGCGGGGCGCAGTGCACATGCATAATGACGATTTAGAGTAAAAGGGTATTTTTATTTATTTTCTTTTGCGATCCTTACAGGATCACTCGTGTGTCTGTCTGTCTGTCCGTCTATCACAGCTAATTTGTTCCGAATCCACTAGTTTTACTTAGCGATATTAGTCCCAAGGGCTTTCTTTATTCACCATTCTCTTTTACATCTCCTTAGTTGCCAGAAAATTTATTTAAAACAAATGTTATTTAATACCTTATAAAAACAAAATTTATGATTTTACACACATTCATACTCACGCCTCTTTCCCATAGGGCTTAAGAAATCTGTGCACAATAAATTGATAACATTATGGTGATGTTCAAACACATCCATCTAATTCCACAATAAAATAAACAAAGAAGGCAACATGAATAATATATCTGGCCGCTTTTTACCGGAAAGCCGGGGATTAGTAACGTATTGTTTTGAATATTTGAAGTGAAACACAGCGAGGGAAGGATTTATGTCCGACCGGGGCGCAAGTGTGATAACAGACATTATTGTTTTATGAAAACATGGCGAACATTCTCACGGAATGAGGGTTCTGGAGAATGACAGCGTCTAACGTTCATCTTACTTGGATTTTTCCTACGTTTAGTGGAAAAGGAAAATTGAAAGGTTATTCGTGATATTTCCGTGGCTGTATGAGAAGAGAAAATAAACAGGAACCCCTTTATTTTTTCTTAGACTTTGACTTTTTAGTTGATATAGCTAGAAAGGTGATGACTACCGAGATAAAGACTAATAGAGAAGTATGGAAGACAAATACATGTTGCGCTGACATCAAATAAATTGGGATAAGCAGGGGAATGATGATCAGCTAAAGTGGACACTTCCAAGCTTCCAAGGGAATGACAGCAGGCATTGATAATAAACTCAAACTCAAATCATTTATTTCAATTAAACCATATACCTACAGGCACTTTTGAATTGTCAAAATTAAATAGTCGGTCAGTTAGTCAGAAAGTTGAAGCTAGTTGCCCATTCCAAAACGTAGATCTCTATGGAGAAGAACGGGCAAGAAACTCCACGGATATGATATAATATGATACCTACTCTTTTCTTTATGGTAACTTCAGATATTCAGGATTTTTTTTTAAATAAAAAAAAACAAACAAGCAAGCATTTGTTGAACCTTTAAAAATACCACACAAACCATCAGGTCAGAATCTTTTTCATCCTGCATGCTGATTACAATATACTCAATGTGATTACAAACAAAGTTATGAAAGTTCAGGTGGTCTATTCTGTAAAAAACTTGGGTGAAATCAGCTGTCATTCCACTTGATACTATAGCTAGGGATTGACATTATTGACAGCTCACTGCATGCTCAGTTGACCAAAGTTTTCACGATGATATTTTTACAGAATAGCATTGCAGTTAACAGAATCAGTGAATGTTAAAGCTCAGATTTTATGATGATTTTGATTTTCTAGTTAGAATTTCAAAATTATGTAAACCATTTGTGACGTTGAAATCTATTGATGTATGATAGATAATTACTCGGATTTCTAGTCAATATTCAACAGATACGATTGTACATCAACGAAACTTTTGAACAAGTTTCAATACCAACATAGAACTCAGACCTAAGTACACATAGCTTTATAGCCTTTACCTTTGACGAGGCATTATTCATAGACTCTTAGTTTAATATGGCCGATCCCTGAAGCCATTAAAACGACACGTTCGGTCCTACACGACTTCGCATAATTTTTGCAAGCTTGCAGGAGAATATGATTTTCATTTTAATTACCGTATAAAAATACTAAGTGAATTAACTTGTTTTTAGGCGAGAGTATTTTAATGTATTTATGGGCATGTAAGCTGTCATTTTTTTAATTAATACAAGGCTTTTTTAGAAATCTTTATGAAGATAATTGGACTGGTTTTGCGTAGGCGTTCTCCCGCTTTTGTTTTTACAAGTTTATTATTACGCGGCCCCTTAACATTGAGTTTCTGAAAAGTTTGACTTTTGTAGATTGTCGACGCTGTCAATCATACCTGTGTGATAGCTTCTTCACACTATATACGTCACTTCCAGGTTATTAGATGGATTTATTTGGAACAACAAAAAACTTTCATAAGGATCCCGGTATTCCATTTAGCTACGGAAACGTATAAATCACAGTGAATGAAAGTAATCGATTTAGAAAAACCAGAATAGTCATGGTCGTCATGCCGAGATCCTTCCGTGTCTCGGAAAGCACGTTAAACCGTTGGTCCCCGCTGTCATTCTGGATGGATCTTTGAAATTCATGATAAATGATAAATGATTTTATTTTGTAAGTAGGTTTGTACAAAAACTTTTACATGTCTGTAATGTTCGCACTAACACATTGGCTCGTTACGTCACCAGCAGCCAGGGTCAACACGTCCGCTCTCGCCAACGGCTCGCACACGACTGTCTCCCCCACTGCCCGTGCACCCGAGACAAGTATACAAACACTACAATGTCAATAAAGTCGTCAGAAGTCTGACAACAAGTCTGACCAAGTGTTACCCAGTAACTGCATCTAGTTAGACTGGAAGCCTACCCCAACATAGTTGGGAAAAGGCTAGGCAGATTTAATAAACTTTTATAGGAACATTTTCCTGCTTTTTACTTGATACTTGGTTAATACTTACAGCTGGCTAGTAAGGCCATTACTATTAATTACAAAATGCAATACCGTTAGTGCTGGTCGTTAACTTGCACCATAAAACACTAACCGGACCGTAAAAACCTAATTATGCAAGAAGTAATGACTTTCATTATTAGGTCCTAACTACTGACAAAACGAGTTTTTTTTTTACACTGAGTTAGGGAGGGCGCAACGAAGGAGCAACTTTTGTCTCGGCAACTAATTTGTATCTCACGTTAATTCTAGTCTGTCGCGTCGCTACGTGCGCGCACTTTCATACATACCTACTCGTAGACTTGACATGAGAAACAAATTAGTTACGGAGACAAAGGTTGCTCGTGGGCGCCCTCCCTTAGTAATACTAGCATGTTATTTTTCACTGTAACTTTATGCTAGTGGTCAATTTTAACAGGTCCAGACGGCCTAGAAAAGTGACATTCTATCAGCGATAGCGATGATAAAAAAGTAAAAAATGTATGGGACTTACATTAGCTATTGAAAAGCTTGTGTGTTACGTCAACCCTGTCAAAAGACGTTTTAGAAGTACGAAAACAAAATTACTAACAGAATATGATTAAAAACGATGTAATTTCGTGCCAAAATCCAAGTTATATAGCCTAAGGAAAGTAAATCTAAAAACCACATCACAAAAGTCCACATTATAATTGGGTTTCCTTCAAACTTTAATAAATTAGCAATGAGGAGATAATCCAAACTCCTGAAGAGAACTTTACTTAAGTTTTGTTCGTTTTAAAATTAGCACAAGTTCTGTTGGCTACTGATTAATTTTCATTAAAGATATTGGAATCGAAAATACGACTATTCGTAAGCATTAATGTTTAAAAGGCATTACATAGCATTTTTTTTTATATAACTTGATTTTTTATTTTTGCCTGTATTTAGTTTAGTTTCTGATCTTCCTGTACCATTTGCAATAAATACTTTTTCTTTCTTAAATATCCTAGCTATGAAATTTTATGTACCTACCTAACTATACTGCTAAGTAGATACTAACTAACTAAATAGGGCTATTCACAGTATTCACGTGATATGATATAATTATACTCTGCGTAAATTGGACTATTGTTCAGATATTCAAATGTATCATATTTTGCTTAGATGGGGAGGGACTATAAAAACAAAACAGGAGAAAACTCAACAGTTTTGTTCATAGAAAATCATCTGGACAAGCAGTAATATTCTTCACCTATTTCCCTACGTTCGCTAGTTTTCCAGTTTTGCCAATTCCAAGAACTGCGTCGAAGTTAGACGCTCGTTGTGGAGATCTCAATTACGTTAGCTCGATACGCGATCTCAACTAGCTTCAACTTTCTGACTAACTGACCGACTATTTAATTTTGACAATTCAAAAGTGCCTGTAAATGGTTTAATTGAAATAAATGATTTGAGTTTGAGTTTGAGTTAATTACAATCCAATTTGTGCTGCAACAGTGAATGCGAGCTTCCAGGAATGCACTGGGGAGAATGGAAATAGATTGTGCTGTATGGATGTTGGGGTTTTAGATTGCGTTAGAAAGGAATTCTTGGTTATTGTTGAAATAACAGTATTAGTAATCACTTAAAGGAACATAAACAAAAGGGTGAAGGAAAACATCGTGAGGAAACCGGTATGTCCTTTAATAGAAATACAAGACATGTGACATCCACTATATCCAGCAATGAGCCCGCGTGGAAGATTAAGGCACACTCTTTCTCACGGAGAGGAGGCGTTGTTACGAGCTTCGGGGTTCGTGTTAAATTAAAACGCCGATAAAAATTACTAATTTTAATTGAACAACACCAATAATAACTCAAACCTAATTATAAAACACAATTGCACTTAAGTCGCATTTGAAGATCGCTTTCGATGTATTCACTTGTATTGCTTATCCAACTCTGACCCGGTCGTGGCTCATCCCGGCCTTATATAGTACCGCAGGTAGTTCGAGAACCTTCTATTGTAGAAACATCTAGAAGGTTTGAGTACATACCGGCCCCGACTGACCAGATGTCGATAGTTCTAGAAAGTTCTAGCATCGAAATTTCTAGAAGGATCTTGACTCTATTAGTTCTGCTACTCGATACTAGATGGCGCTAGTGGTAACTAATGTCACCATGTACCAGGCATTAATTGATGTTTGTTACTCTTTCACGCAAAAACTACTGAACGGATTTGGATGAAATTTGGCACACAGATGGTTTATAACCAGGATTAACATATAGAATACTTTTTATCCACGGGATCGAAACTTATGCGGGTGAAACCGCGGGGCGCAGTAAAAATTGATGATATGGCGCAACAGCTTGTATGCTAGCAGTGGGACCATTATAGGTTGATCATGTGCATTTATGTCAAGGGATTGTCGTTACGGCATTATAATTTATACTTGAATATACCACAATACATACATATACGTTGCTACTTGTGGATGTCATAAAAATGGTGAAGTGTTTACAGTTAGGAGGATGGCAGCAAGGTTAGTTGTCCTACTAATCTCATCCCGATTCTTCACAAGAAACTGCGACCAGCACACAATTTGATGATAATGGTGATATCAGATGTTCTAATAAATCCTTCGATTAACTCAGCCTATTGCAGTCTACTGCTGGACATAGGCCTCACCCAGGCTGCGCCACAACACCCTGTCCTCCGCCTTCCGCATCCAGTCTGTCCCAGCCACCTTCTTTAGGTCGTCCGTCCATCTAACTGGGGGGCGTCCCATACAACGCTTGCCTATACGCGGTCAGGACTCGTCTGCTCCAGCGGCCATCGGTCCTTCGACAAACATGGCCAGCCCACTGCCACTTTAGTTTGCTTACTCTGCAAGCTATATCGGTAATTTCATTCCCGATTTTATCTTTCAAAGAGACTCTGAGCATAGCTAGCATAACATTAAATCCTTACAAAGTCACAATAATCCCTACATTATAATACCGTCAGTCACCAAATTAAATCTCCCAGGTACATCTAGAGAGCAGTCTAACCTTAATATTAAATCTAGGCAGCCACAATGCTAGCAATCTCAGACGCTGGGAGGCCTTAATGAAGACATGGCCGAAACGGCCTCAACCAAGACGGTACGGAAATTAAGCCTCTACATACAGTACTGCTAAAGATATAGTTTATCGTTGCCTCTGACTTATTAACCGTCTAAAACGGGGACCGTATTAAACGGTTTGTATAAATGGCTTTTATTTATTTATAAATATACTTTGAAACCGCGGGGCGCAGTTAGTCGTTCATAATGGCAGTCTATCAACAGGAACGTGAACTTTAAGAATGAAGAAGTATTCACATAACATCCATTAAGACAAAAAAAAAACAAAACGTGACGTTAAAATGTATTACCTACACACACCTCAATTCCGATGGAAATTAAATCGATTCTACTTATATTAGACGTCTGAAAAGGGCAAACAGTTTCACTTAGGTACATGAAACGTCTTATTAAATCTGATATAGTACCTTTTTTCTCAAAATTACTTGCGAATTTTATTAAACTATTTAGGGCAGATTTTTTCAATACCAGATAATTTTATCCGAGGAATAGTTTTGAATTTTTGACAGTTCGTCCATACAAAATCTGTCAAACGTAAATTTTATTCCACGAATAAAAATTACCTGTCGATTGAAAAATCAGCCCTTAATTTAATCAGTATAGTAAGACAGACATAATACGAGAGCAGTATAACACGAGGCAGCCATATTTATTGGAGGAAGGGCTGATTTTTCAATCATCTGATAACTTTATTTGAAGAATATTTTATAATTTTGACAGTTAGTTCATACAAAAACTGTCAAGCGTCAATTTTATTCCTTGAATAAAAGTTATCTGCCAATGGAAAAATCAGCTCTAAAATAACAAAAGCATAATAGCTACCTATTATGCTTTTGTTAACAATATACATATTACATTGTACTTTTATTTTATTGCCAACACCCCGCATTTGAAGCTTGGCTTTTTGATTTGAAGGGTTTTAATTATAATTAGTTTTCATTGTTGTTGGATGGGAATCACATTTCCACCACCAAAGATTACACACGGTTACATAATTCAAATTTAATTCGTAGTGAAACAGAAGCAGGGGAACGGCTACACAATTTACCTCCGTTATATAAAGCGAGAGATTATGATGTCATTTGTTCCTTGGTATTAAATTAATACCACATGGGTTGAGCATTTTAGGCTTCTGTATCACATTTATTGCGGCTGTGATTATGTCTACGTTAACCCTCTATGGGTTACTAGTGAATTCATTATTTTGAAACTGAAATCTGCTTACCTGGATTTTTACTAACATTTGACGTAATGAACGACCAATTTTTGCTATTAATTAGATCTATGCCGAGATTGTAGCAATATATTAAGTTTGCTCCATATAAAAAAAATCCATTCATGTGCCGCTTTAGAATTATTGACTAGCAGCGCCCCGCGGTTTAACTCGCATAAGTTTCGATCCCGTGGGAATATTGGGATAAAAACTATCCGATGTGTGCCAAAGGAGACGGGGATTTCTGGGCCTGATTGTAATAAGTTGAGGTATGGCTTAAAAAAAAGGTTATATTTTTCTATTTCAAAATGTGAAAAATCAACTCTATTTACAATCTGGAAACTGAGAAATCCAATAATTAAGTTAGGGTTCCGAAGTAATTGGAATATCGATTCAATTATAATCGATTAACGTTACAGAGTTCCTACTATTTACGAAAATGCTTTCACCAGATGATTAATTCAATTAAAATAATCACTTTTATCTCGGCTTCCAGATGGCCAAAATCGGCAAAATTTTCAGTGACTGTTTGTTAATATAGTAGCTATCAATTGACACCAATTTCATCTTTTTACATCCAGGCCCAAAATTGTATGAAAGCATATCCGTCTCCTTTAATCTAAATCCGTGCAGGAGTTTTTGCGTGCTATAGTAACAAACATCCATCCATTCACACAAACCTTCGCGTTTATAATATTATAGTAGGATAACAGAAACTCCAAAGTTGTGGATAAGAAAATGTTTTCTTTTCAATTAAGTTCATTGATTTTTCTAAGTTGAACTTGTGAATCACTGAATTACAGTAGAGAAAACATGGTAAAAACCTGAGGGCATTGACAAGTGGCAATCGCTTTCAAAGCGTTTCGTATTTCTACAACAACATTCAGCGCCGGCTGCCGCTGAAAACCAGCGCTGGGGCTCTGTCTCGTATAGGGTCTTAGCATTATGCTGAGCGATGGCCGTTTTGCGTGAATGTGACGCATGTTTACCCCCAACTTGTTTTTTTTGTGTGTTTATGTCCTTTTTTTTATGCGTCATGTTTGCCGCAAATAAATGCATTTTTCTTTCTTTTCTTTCAATAGGATTAACATAACTCACAAGCTTTCGATAACTAATGTCAGTATACCATACATTTTTGACTTTTCCATCATTAAAATCGCTGATAGAATGTCACTTTGTCTCGGCCCTCTGGACCAGAGGGGCAATTCTCGTATGTTTAAGAACGTTCACAGTCTCAATCTGTCAAAAATACCTCAAATTTCCCTACATCGTTTATAAGTTTTTGACATTGATTGTCGCCGAGATGAGATTGCGACTAGATTTTGAACGTGTTTGAATGTGGAAATTGATATTTTATTAAAATCGACCATTGCCATTAAGAAACGGGGGAAAAATAACATGCTAGTATTATTACCTTAGTGTAAAACAAAAAAAAAAAACTCGTTTTGTCAGTAGTTAGGACCTAGTAATGAAAGTCATTACTTCTTGCATAATTAGGTTTTTACGGTCCGGTTAGTGTTTTATGGTGCAAGTTAACGACCAGCACTAACGGTATTGCATTTTGTAATTAATAGTAACGGCCTTACTAGCCGGTTGTGTGTATTAACCAAATATCCTTAAAGTAGTTATCCTAAATATACATGGTTTACTTGATACTTGCTTTTTTTTTGTTTAGCCTATATGCTATGCCACTGCTGGGCAGAGGCCTCCTCCAAGTCCTTCCAAGAACTCTTTTCTCGCGCCACCTGGAACCAGACCTAGCGGTATGCGTCCAGGTCATCCTGCCACCGCTTTCTGGACCAATTTAGGCGGCGCCGTCAATCTTCAGGCACCCATTGTGTGGAAAATTTTGCCTAGCGGTCATTCTGGATGCGGCTGATGTGACCCGCCCAATCCCACTTAAGCCTGGCAGCCTTCCTGCTGACGTCTATTATACCCGATACTTGCTTATAAAAGTTTTTTGAGTAATGGTGTAAGGCCATTACTCAAAAAAAAAAAAAAAAAACAAAAAAAGGCCATTACTCAAAAAAACTTTTATAAGCAAGTAGCCGGCTGTAAGTATCAAGTAAAAACCAGGAAAGATTGCTTATAAAAGTTTATTGTTGTTTCAAATAAATCCAATCAATAACGCGGTAGTGAAGTATAATTATTATTTTTATTATTTATTTATAACTTTGGATATGGTGCGTGAAGGCTATCACACAGGTCTGTATGATTGACAGCGTCGATAATCTGCAAGAGTCGAACTTTTCAGAAATTCAATGTTTTAAGGAGCCGCGTAATAATAAACTTGGTAAAACAAAACGGGGGAAGACCTACACAAAACCGGTCCAATTAATTTCTTATACAGGTTTTCAAAAAAGGCCCTGTCATAATTTACAAAATGACAACTTTAACTGCCTACATAAATACATAAAAATAATCTCGCCTTGTTTCAAACAAGATAATTCACTTAGCATTTTTGTACGGAAATTAAAATGAAAATCATATTCTCCTGCAAGCTTGCAAAAATTATGCGAAGTCGTGTAGGACCGAACGTGTCGTTTTAATGGCTTCAGGGATCGGTTATATTAAACTTAGGGTTTATAAATAATGCCTCGTCAAAGGAAAATGCTATAAAGCTATGTATAATTAGGTCTGTGTGTCTGTGTGTAGTTAAACTTAATTTTGTTGATGTAAAACCGTATCTCTTGAATTTTGATTAGAACTTCGATTATTAATGTTTATTTATCTCTTCTAGAACTATTATGTAGACATCCTCTGTTTTCATAATGATAATTATTTGAAATCTTATCTACATAAAACTTCTACTACTGATTGCATTACTTTGACCCTATCGAACTCTCATAACTACTACACAATATACATATTATAAACAAAATAGTCACTACAGCAACTTTATTGTTATAAGGTCGCAGGATAAAAAACATCCTGAGACGTGATATGAACTCAAAATGCAGTGAGTAAGCGTGTCGATCAATTCCCGCTCCTGGAAAAACCATTATTCCGCATTAGGAAATTCCCACTACGACAAGGCAACGGGCTTTCCAACAAAGTTCCAATAAAAATAGAAAGGGTTTGCTATCTGTCCCTACTTTCTCTCACACACACCCACGGAGCACTGTATTTTCCTATCCGATAAATATAGCAAAAATCCCAGTAAGATTAACGTTTAACGCTGTCATCATCCAGAACCCTCATTCCGTGAGAATATACGCCATGTTTTCATAAAACAATACTATTAATGTCTGTTATCACACTTGCGCCCCGGTCGGCAATAAATCCTTTGCTCGCTGTGTTTCACTCGCTTCTTTAATACTTTAAGCACACAAATGTATAGAAGCGGACTTAATGTCATTGGCATATTGTGACAGCCAACCTTTGGGTCATGCAGACAAACAGTGGTAGGTGCTATTGAGAAAAAAATAGTATTAAAATTAGTATAAGGTTAGTTTTTTACTATATTATGTGTATGCAACAGGCGCTTTTCGCCATCAAAATCGAAAGTTTGGCGAGTAAAATTGTAAAAACAACAAATTAATGTGTTTTTGTGAATAATAAGAATATAATAATTTTGAATATTTGAAGTTTTTTTTTTATAAAAAAAAAAACTTCAAATATTCAAAACAATACGTTACTAATCTCCGGCTTTCCGGCAAAAAACGGCCAGATACATTATTCATGTTAACGTCTTTGTTTATTTTATTGCGTAATTAGATGGAAGTGTTTGAACATCATAACAATGTTAACAATTTATTGTGCAAAGATTTCTTCAGAATAACAATGTTAATTTTGTGCTTACTCCCATGGGAAGAATTAGTATGAATGTATGTAGAATAATTAATTCGGTTGTTATAATATTATGATCTTAACTGAGATTTATCTGGAACGGATTTTCAGGTAACTAAGGAGGTGTATGTAGAAGAGAATGGAGAATGAAGAAAGCTCGTGGCACTAATATCACTAAAGGCGAATTCCACCAAACTTTTATACCTAAAATAAATCTTTTCTTGAGAATACATTTTGAATTTTTGACAGTTTTTTCATACTAAAACTAGAAGACTGGTAAAATCTGCTCTAAGGGCTGATTTAAAAAAAGTCAGATAACTTTACTTTTTTCCTTTCCTTTAAATAAAACATCTGATAGTTCTAGTACGAAACAACTGGCAAAAATTCAAAATTTATTCTGAGTATAAGATTTTTTCTATGTATAACAATTTGGTGGAATGCGAACTTAGTGAAAAATGTTCGTAAAAGAAAATTAATAAAAATACTCTTTTACTCTGAGTACAACATCATTATCACGCGTATTTCGAGAAAGGTGAAATATCACATGTGTGATAAAAGTATACAGACACAAATCGAGACTGCACTGCTACCTACTAAGAAATGCTTAATGGTACTTACCGTGTGACGTGAGCGGAAAAGTATACAATTAGGAATCCGAGATCATTATTAAAAGTGTCATTGGTCTACCTAACATCACGTTCCAATAGTCGTGTATTCTGTACAATCACGAGCAAAAGTATGTATACTTTTTGCTTAGGCTTTCAAAAGCGATTTACTCCTTTTTTTTAAATTAAATTTTATGTTGTTACGAACATAGCATTTTCGAACCCATAGGTTTATGTAATGTGTCGTATTTCAACTTTGCATACGTTATTTCACGAAAAAATCGCAGTTGAAAGTGGCCAAGTGTTGACATATTGGTGACTCGTGACTGTACCTGTCTATTAAGAAAATCGTTATCAGTTTTAGTATTTATTTAACTTTCCTGGGTCACTGGTTATTCCAGACGACTCGTCCACTCTAAAAATTCTTTCATTAAGAGGAATGCGCTTTACTGCACTCACACTGAAAGCACCTAGCTCTGAAAACACTAATATTTCAGGTTTATTTTTCTTTTTACTATTTCCTAACGGTTCAAGCACTTTTCGCTTACGGCAGCAAGCTTTTACCTTCACCCACTTCAAAATACTCGTATTATTCGAATAACTTAAGTTAATTCTGTCAGTCCTTGGAAAGTCTTTTCTGATGCGCACAGCTAAGAAGTGGAACCGTCTGCCTGCGTCTGCATTCCCGAGTTCATACAACCCGAATCTCTTCAAGACGAAAGTGAATAGGCTTCTTCTGGGTAAGCTCGTTCCACCGTAGATCTCATCCCTGCCTCTGGGCTGGATTGAGGATTAATGTTCCGGGGACACAAGCCTCCTCTCTGTGAGAGGGAGTGGGCTTGTAACTACCACGTGGGCCCAGTGCGGGTTGACAGATGTCACATGTCTTAAAATTTTGGTTTTAGGACATGCCGGTTTCCTTACGATGTTTTTCTTCGCCGTTTTTGAGAGTAGTGGGGACGAATTTATTATTTTTTTTTTTGTTTTCGGGGGTAAACCTTCAAAGGGCACCCGACCTCCGGGGAGTGAGATCGGGGAGTGTGGGATTTTTACCTCACTAAGTCCCTCCTCTTCAATTACCAATTCCGGAACCCCCCTGCGCAACGCCTGTAAGGCACATCCCTGGTGAGACTGTAAAAGGGCTTCGCCTAAGCCTAGAAATCGTAAGTCGCTGCCGTTACCACTCAGCGGCCACTGCTCTCTAGATGGACCTACAAAATGGATGCTTTACTATCACAAAATCAGCGCTTATTTCACACTTTATGAAATTATCAAATATTAAAAAAAAAAAATACTACAGCGACCTTCTTGTTAATAACTTTGATTAGTAGGTAATAAAACTTTAGTGCTAAGTTTTGAGCGTCAACAATTTAACGAGGCGATTGTTGAAATGTTAATTGCCGGCAGAAACAAACTTCTAATTTATTTTCGTGACAATGGCGCTGACGGCTGTACGACAAAAGCAAGGCTGTGATAATAAATGATAATAAGATCACCGAACGAAAGCACATTACAGCACTCCGAACAATATCATTATCATCAGCCTATAGCAGTCCACTGCTAGACATAGGCCTCTCCTATTGCATGCCATTCAACTCGATTTTCGGCAACTCTCATCCAGCTGCTACCAGTCATCCGGCGAAGATCGTCGCTCCACCTAGTCTGAGGGCGTCCCACCTTACGTTTATCGATTCGCGGTCTCCAGTCAAGAACACGTCTACCCCAACGGTCATCGGCTCTACGGCTAATATGGCTGGCCCATTGCCACTTCAGCTTGCTTATTCTTTGAGCTATCTCGACAACTTTGGTTCTCTGCCGGATCACCTCGTTGCTCCCTCAAACTCTCGATTCTTCCAAAAAATATGGAAAAACATTTTTTTATAAAATCCAACTGGAGTAACGAATCCAATTTTTAAGTGAGACTGAGCATGGGCTCAGCAATCACACTTGGCAACTAGAGCCCTATACCAACAAGGTAGTCTAAAGCTACATTCATTTAATTTTATTATTTCAAAACATTCAAATCGATTTAGAAATTCTAGCACTACATTTCACGTTTACTTGCTAGCAGTAAATATTTCTAACATTCTTAGTCCACGTAAATCCGATCTGAAAATAGAGGGGCATTTCTTGCTCCTATTTCCACGGTTCGTCGCGTTTTTCAGGCACTCCGAGCTGTCAAGGTGATAATGTATGTGGTACAACTGAAATCCGCTTGTCAACAGCACAGAGCACATGATGGAAATACGACTAGGAGTGCTTTAAAGGCTTTGTATTTTAAACTGTGATTAAATTTAAATGGATTTTGTTTAGTGAAATTCTATGTATTATGAAATTCTATATTTATGCATAGGCAGCCTATGTATGCTCTTGACTTGGATACTCTTCAAAATTAGATAGTACCTAGCTATTCTCTATTTTTTGGGAGCTACAGACTAGTTCGGATTGGCATGATTTGTCACAGCCTGCGACAAAGTCGAATAAATTTTAATGTTCGAAAAAAAGGCGCCCTAACAAGTGTGCAGCACTAAAGGACTATTTTTTAATAAATAGCTCACGCAACCTTTCCTCATTTACATTTTAACACAAAAAATAAAAATATAAACGAACCTTATAACATCTTCTACCTTATCTTTAAACTGTTTTATCCATCCGTTGAATTTTCAAGTACGTTGTAAAAATGAAACGTGTCCCGGCTTCGCACTTCCTACGTTGACACATTGCGTTTACCGGAGGAAAATCCGCTTTGTATATTTTTTATTGAAACATCTGAATTATGAAGTACAAATGTTCTGATTAAATGTTATGATGCTGATATCGTTAGAGCTGGGTTGTTACGGGAAATGATGATAATATTTTTGTAGGTTTCTCTTGAACTAGTTATTAGGAGTTTTGGATTTTCTGTATTATAAAAATGTAATAGTCAGACGCGCAAGTGGATGGCTTTCAAGCGATACACCGCTAAAGAATTGCGTCTCTGATGCACCACATACGGGGCAGCCCCAACAGCTTCCTGCAGCTTATTGCAGGGAGAATGGATATGGATTGCTCCTTCATGGAGCATTGGACAAAACTATATGTACGAGTGTTGCGGTCCTGCCGATCGATTCTGTAAAAATCTCACCGTGAAAACTTAGGTCAAGTAAGCTTTGAGTGAGCAGTCAATAGTGTCAATCCCTAGCATTAGTTGGAATGACAGCTCACTCTACGCTCACTTCACCTAAGTTTTCACGGTGAGATGGTTACAGAATCGCACTGCTGATCCAATGTTTTTATTGTTGTGTGTCTATGTATTTCATGTATTCTTATTATATTATCTATACTTATAATAAATCTGTAGAAGTGAAAATTCTGTACATTGAAAATATCAAAAAAATAAATGGCATGGGGTGTTACTAGACCGACACCGAACCCAAAAATGTGATTAAAAATTTTTTTGTCTGTCTGTCTGTTTGTTCAGGCATCACGCAAAAACTAGCGGTTCGATTACGATGAAACTTGGTATAATTATTCTTTAATATCCTGGGCACCACACTGGGTACTTTTTATCCCGGAAAAGTATATACAATATAAAACAAACTTAATTTTGCGGTTCGATCCCTAGACACGATTACTGTACCAACCGCAAATAATAAGTTTGTCGTAGGTTACGTCACCCGCAGTATTATCTGTGCGACCTTTTTATTCCTTTTAGTTTTTAGAGTTATAAGTTTATTTTTATAAGTCGTAGGTATAGATTTTAATTTTAAAGTATAGGTAGTATATTTGATAGTGTACGTAGTGACCGTAGGTTATTTTATAATACTGTTAAGTAGGATTAGTCATTCGTATAGATATTAGTTGTTAGGGATTTGGCTTATTTATTGAGTTTAGATTAGTTATCATCAGAAATAGGTTTATTTAGGTAGGTAGGTATTTTATTTTCTGTTTTTTTTTTAATTAGGTAGGTACCCTCTTAACCTTTTCGCCGCCAACGTACACAAAACGCAATGCCTCGCCGAGCGCCAAGCTATAAATGTATAACTAAATATACAGTAAACAGTAGTGATGGGAATATCGTCATATCGATGAATAAGATTTGTACGCGTAAAGTTAAGATTTAAAGTTGATTTTACGAATATAAATAAAAACTGATAAATATAAATGAAATATTTCCAGATTTGTTTTATTTCACAGTATCCTTAATAAGAAAAAACAGTATAAATTATGAGTATCAAAGAAACTAATACATAACTCAATTAGAACTATAATCGAATGTGGTACATCTCTATTTGTTTCATGATCTCATTCTTTAACTTCATATCAAGTTATTGGCACTGAGGGCACGTTGAATTCGATTCTGATCAGGGATGGGGTCTATGGTCTTTCTTTCTTCTATTTTTGTTTATTCCTGTGTTTTTTTAATAACTTCAGTCAACGTTTTTTACCGTAGGTATCTAAGTGGCAGAATTTTTAATTGTTTTTAAAGTGTTTTTTGAAATGGAAAGTAAGTATATATTTAAATTCTATCACGCTTGTAGCCGTGTACTTATCAAAGCATTGTTTTTTAAGTGTTGTTTCTGTTCTTTTCTTAACTCATGTATCGGTACCGTTTACCCATCTGCGCGCGGGGGACCCCGCGCACAGATTGCGTTTCTCTGGAGATACTGGGCTCACCGAACATTTTACATACTTATTGAATTCCTACTCTTTGATGAATAAACATTATTATTATCATCCAGTTAGACATACCTCAGAATTATCTTCTGGTTCAATGTTCTCCACAAAATACTCCGAGTCCGATTCCACACTTTGCAAAATTTTTAAAAGTTCGTCCGAATCAAGTTCTTCACTCATTTTTCTATTTGTTTCGTAGTGAAAGAAAGAAAGATGCGTGCGCGCGAATCCGATTTTGTGCTGCACTATGCCAAAGTGACCTTGACAGCCGCACGCCTATGACGTCACTGACCAACTTCTATAGTAGTTCGTGGCACTCGGTGGCGCACAGGGGCATAGACGACCAATTGTTTTGTAGAGATGGGAAAATAACTATCGACAAGAATTGTTAACAACTTTATAATTACGTATCGGCATCTACCTGAAGGTCGAAATTTGTCTACTATCCTTTGTAATGAAGTAGATAACTAAGTTCATATTTTATTGACCTCAAATTGTTTTCGATATTCGTAACTTTCTGTATTTATAAATATTTCAATGGTGAAATCAACCTTCCACGGCACATCACTGGCCAACTTGATATGAAGTGATTGGCGTTCTGAGGAAAGTAACAAAATTCGGAGTTTCTGTTTTTGCCGATTTTAGGACAAACTAGGGCTTATTTTGTGTAGAAAAATAAAAAACAGGGTAGTAGACAGTGCTATCTTAAATAATAAAATGAAACAAAGCTTTTAATCACAGTAAATTTATTTTAATAAGATAGTTAAAATGAACAACTTCTATAGAAGTTGTGGCGCTGGTGGCACGAAAATCCCGAACTTCTATAGAAGTGCTTGGCGGTGAAAAGGTTAATCACCACTAATGAGACACAATTGGTTTTCTATTGTAATTAGCCACAAAGGGCCCGCGAGATAGATGGCATCCTGGGGAAGCACATACATTTTATCCTGTTAGCACGTTCCCGTGGGATAATTTCCGACATCCACGCGGGCGAAGCCGCGGGCAGAAGCTAGTATAATAATAAAATATGTATGGACGCTTATAATAACTACTTACGATTGTAATTTATCTGAAATAAATGAATTGAATTAAATAGGCATCTATCATCTAGTTTAGAGCTTTTTTAAACCGTCCCTTTCCACCAATTTGAAAGTATTTGTATCATAATCAAATCAAAAATCGTGATAGTCAACATCATTGTATTGTTTGTCACAATTCTGTACCAAATTCCAAAAGACCTTTTCGGGGTTGAAAGGGACTCATTTTTTACCGCAGCAAAGCCCAGATCGTTTCATTATCCTAACCACTCACAATTACACAAAGCCTCTTGTTTACACCGTGATTTAGGGAATACAAATAGCAAAGAGCTGGCCTCCATCCTTGTTAAGACGAAAAACAAAAATAAATTTCAGAATAGGTCACTTAAACCTTGCAAAGGTGGAAGCTTTAAGATACAAAACAAGTGAAGATCTAACACACGCTTCACAGTCGATCCACGTGACAAGACGAAAGATGGACTTGTTTGGTGAATAAATAGTTCTCTCGGTCTTATTTTTCGCTAATATGACTTTGATCGGATTATTGAAATGAAGAATCTGATCTTAGAAAGGGTCGTCGGAATAACGTTTGTCAAAATGATATTAAAATAATGTTACGAGCTTCGGGTTCGTGACAATAAAAACTGCCGATAAAAATAACCAAAAATTACACTTTAATTAAATAACACTAAAAACAGCTCAAACACACTAATAATAAAACACAATCGCTCTTAAGTCGCACTTGAAGATCGCTTTCGATGTATTCGCTCGTATCGTTGATCCAAGGCTGATTGCTCGCGGCTAATCCCGGCCTTATATAATAATATGTAGTGTCGCAGATAGTTCCAGAACCTTCTATTTTAGAAACATCTAGAATGTTCGAGTACATACCGGCCCGGACTGACCAGATGTCGATAGTTCTAGTATCGAAATTTCTAGAAGGATCGATACTAGATGGCGCTAGTAGTAAATTAGTTTTACTACTTGATACTAGATGGCGCTAGTGGTAACTAATGTCACCATGTACCATAGGCATTAATTGTGGCGCGCAAGAATAAGGACCTCGTAATTTTAAGCTTTAGCTAAAATCTTGTGGATATAGTTGAAACGTTTACCCGATATTGCGAATGTAATGTCAAACTATTACAGTGTTACTAAACTGTGCAGTTTTTGTTTTTAAACTGATACATTCGAATAGAACTCTTTATTATGTACACCATATAAATTACAGACATAAATATAGAAATTTTATAAAGGGTGACACAAACTCAAACTCAAATCATTTAATTCAACTAAACCAATTACAGGTACTTTTGAATTGTCAAAGGGTCGGTCAGTCAGAAAGATGAAGCTAGTTGCCCATTCCAAAGCGTAGGTACCTATGGAGAAGAACGGGCAAGAAACTCCATGGACACTCTTTTAAATCATAAAATTGTTACAAAATATTTGATTACATCATTCGTGTTGAAATTAACCATGTGAGAACGATGTAGAAATACGTGCACGTTAAAAGCGTCCGTTATAAAAAAACAAAAACAATTCAGAAATTAAAATAAGCCGAGGCAGCTAAGAGATGACCAGTCCCTACTGGCGGCGCCCGTTCACGAACATGACGTATGGATCAGCACCATTCAGCTCAACCATTTTGGAGGGAACTTAATGATCCAACACACACGCCACCACCAGCGAGACATTTGAGTGAGCATGACATACTCACAACTGCCAGGGCACTTTCAAGTCAATGAAAGACGTACCCAGTAAATGATAGCTTTATAGAAAGTACATAGTGCTCACACGTGTGCTATGCAATTATACAATTCTAAACAATTGAGTTTATACAATGCAAAGATAGTTTTTTTTTTTCCAATGTTCAGCAGCTCCAACAATGTTTCCGAATGCTAATTAGTTTATGCGCCTCTGTGGAGCAGGACCAGCATTGAGCCAAGCATTTTTGTCAGCGATGTAATCCCCTAACTTATAGTATGCTCGGCTACATAGTGTGCGTTTAATACAAGATTTAAATTTCGTTTCATTCAGTTGGAGTATGTGGGGAGGAATTTTATTGTAACACTAGCTTCTGCCCGCGGCTTCGCCCGCGTGGATGTCGGAAATTATCCCACGGGAACGTGCTAACAGGATAAAATGTATGTGCTTCCCCAGAATGCCATCTATCTCGCGGGCCCTTTGTGGCTAATAACAATAGAAAACCAATAGTGTCTCATTAGTGGTGATTAAGAGGGTACCTATATGATATCTTTACCTAAGTACCTACCTAATTAAAAAAAAAACTCAATAACAGAAAATTAAATACCTACCTAAATAAACCTATTTCTGATGATAACTAATCTAAACTCAATAAATAAGCAAAATCCCTAAAAACTAATATCTATACGAATGACTAATCCTACCTAACAGTATTATAAAATAACCTACGGTCACTACGTACACTATCCAATATACTACCTATACTTTAAAATTAAAATCTATACCTACGACTTATATGAAAATAAACCTAAATAACTCTAAAAACTAAAAGGAATAATAATGAACTCCACTGGGGGTGACGTAACCTACGACAAACTTATTATTTGCGGTTGACCCAGTAATGGGTCTAGGGATCGAACCGCAAAATAAAGTTTGTTTTTTATTGTATATACTTTTCCGGGATAAAAAGTACCCAGTGTGGTGCCCAGGATATTAAAGAATAATTATACCAAGTTTCATCGTAATCGAACCGGTAGTTTTTGCGTGATGCCTGAACAAACAGACAGACAGACAGACAGACAAAAATTTTTTTAATCACATTTTTGGGTTCGGTGTCGGTCTAGTAACACCCCCTGCCATTTATTTTTTTGATATTTTCAATGTACAGAATTTTCACTTCTACAGATTTATTATAAGTATAGATTTTAAACAGTACCCCATGAAGGATGAGTCTACTTTAGCCAGTCTGAAACCTGTTTGGACTAATTGGTCCCTATTTCTAGTCCTATAGTTGTGTCTTTCACCTCTTTTATTGAAAAGATTTAAATTTTTTCTTACGTACATTATGTTTTCATAGATGTATTGACAAGGTACCGTCATGATGTTAATATCTTTAAACAGTTCCCTTAAAGAATCGCGCCTGCGGAGGCCATATATTGCTCTGATGGCTCTTTGCTGCAGAATAAAAATGGACTCGATATCTGCAGCCCGTCCCCATAGTAAAATACCGTAAGATATGATACTATGAAAGTAACTGAAATAGACTAGCCTCGCGGTATCTACATTAGTAACTTGACGGATTTTTCTTAAAGCATAAGCTGCTGAACTTAGCCGTCCTGCAAGAGATGTTAAATGAGGACCCCATTGCAGCTTTGAGTCGAGCGTGATCCCCAGGAAAACAGTTTTATCGACGAATTCTAGTTTCTCTTTGTTCAATACTATGTCACAATCACTACTTTTAACATTTGGTAAAGCAAATCTTATGCATTTAGTTTTTTTCCCATTTAATACCAAATTATTAGCAGTGAACCAATTTTGTACCTGCAGTAGGGCGTTATTTACGTCGTCAAGATTTGATGCACGCCTATTTATCTTAAAAATTAAGGAAGTATCGTCAGCAAATAACACCATTTGTGGTTGGTTCTTTAATAAATGGGGTAGATCATTAATATATACTAAAAAGAGGAAAGGACCTAAAATCGAGCCTTGTGGAACACCCATTTTTACTTTTAAAGCAAGAGAATTGACACCATTTATTTGAACTTTTTGTTGTCTATCATATAAATAAGATTTTACTAATCTGAGCGCAAGTTGACCTATTCCGTAATGCTCGAGTTTAAAAAGTAAGGTTTCGTGATTGACGCAATCAAATGCCTTGGAGAGGTCACAAAAGACTCCTATGGCATCTTGGGCCTCCTCCCACGCTGTAAAGATGTGCTTTAATAAGGTTACACCGGCGTCAGTCGTACAACGTCCTTTGGTGAAACCATATTGCTGATCATGTAAGATTTTGTTGGTGTTAAAATGATTAAGCATTTGATTGAGCATTACCTTTTCGTACACCTTGCTGAATACGGACACAATGGGCAGTCTTATCGCTAAGAGCGATCTTTTAAAGACAACCTTTGAATGGATTAAAAAGGGGAAGGAGAGACAAATACTGTAAGTAGTCTGAGGTGTACCATTTACATAATACAAGCTAATACATTAGCTTCCTATTACGCGAAAACTTTAAAGTTTTGTCAAGCATGTTGGCAAGTTACGATGACAATTATTACTGTTTTGCATTGTTTCTGATTTAAAATAAAATCTGTGCAACCATATAATTTACGAAGAATACCTACAGCATCCCGATAGTCATCAATAATAACCGAATAATGGACCCGAACCGAACAATCGAGTTCGCTCCATCCATACAATATGTAGTAAAGTACTGGCATTTTATTTACTGTCACCATTCGCGCAAAACGACCGCAAACCTTTGACACCCGTTCACAGTATTATCAAAATAGAATTGGAAGCTCTACCCTAAAATATCAGGGTTGTTTGACCGGTTTTATTTTGTATTTTAAACTAAATAACAATATGATTGTGACCGGGTAATATTGCCAATCAAATTGTCTTTTTGCATGCTATGTGAGATGAAAATACACGATGAATATTTTTTTAAAAATTCTGACTTATTTTATATTGCGATGCGGTGGGACCCATAGATATATGAATTTCTATGGGTAGGAGTAGGACGCTTGTACCTATTATCTTACTTACTAGTATCTAGCATTGTATTTACTTACATATAGAGGTATGAGGAACAGGGTGTAAAATTCACTCATCCTCCATAGAAAAGGGAGGATCAGGAAATTGTATCTATGCTAATTGCGCGGTAAACTCTGCTTGCTAGATGTAGGATTTGCGTGACGTCAGTATGACGCATTGTTCGCATGTGGCGTTGTAGATACCGCTACATACCTATACGCATAACACACGAACAAAGGCCTACAGCGGATATTACGTTAATGGTCACTGTTCTAACCTAACCTAACCTATATCATTCAATAACAGTAATAAATATCAGGAAACATCATACTTAATAATTGACGGTTTCTTACAGTTAACATAATTATTGTATGCCTAAATACTATTATGCTAATAGTCATTAGGCCTAGTACCATTATGCGAATTAAATTAATGCCAAAACAAATTAGCCTTCAAGATAATTATGCCAACATAAACTGTATGCCAAAAAAAAAATGGTGAAGTATTATTATGGCAAAACAAATTATACCAAAATCGTTATGCCAAAGTATATTAGGAGAAATAATATTATGCGAAAAGAAGGGATCCCAATTACAACTTTGCAATAATACACTTAAGTGACACAATAGTTTCATGATACTCGTCCACTTTGAAAAATTAAAAAATATTTGTTCTACCTACCTACAATGTAAAGTGCCTACAAATTTCATTAGAGCAATATTGTATAAAAATGTGTATTAGTGTCTAACATTTTAGGAGTTAATTAGGTCATTAATTTGTTATGCCTATAAAAAATATGTTTTAATATCATTATGCGTAAATTAATTAATGCTTTAGAATGTTATGCTTAATCATTATTATGATTAGAGAAATTATGCTTAAAACATTATACGTAAGCGGTTATGCGTAAATAATGTTATGCGAAAATATAATTAGGAGAAACAAAAGTATGCCAAGTTATATTAGGTCTTCAAATTTTATGCAAATGGTTAAGGAAATGTTTTAAACACGTGCACACAAGTTAATTAATTTATGAACTCTACAGTATGATTATGTAAAGCCCTTTGGTGCGGATATAGTCGTTAATTTTATGTTAATATTGGATTAAATTATTCTAAGATAAATATAACTAAATCTCTATTAAAAATGTAAGCTAAACTGTCGAACCAAACTCGAATTCTCTAAAATTATTCGAAATGGTTTTTCATTTACCATCGAAATAGACATTATCAACTGTAATTTAAATAAATAAGTTATTTATTACAATATCTGTATGCGTTGCCCAAAGCCTATAGCAAATCGAAAAATCCTTGAAAAACACAACCTCTTGAATTTAACACACTCGCTAAAGAAAGTCGCTACAAGACTTAGTTTTAGGAAAACAATTCCATAACCGTTCCTTTTGCCAACACGGAAAACTAAAATTAAACAATTTGCCCAGTAGGTACCAGATTAAGAATGTAACTTTTTCTTCCCTCAGGAAATCTTAACAATTTCCAGAGCTAGTGTTATTAATTAATTTCTTAATTTCATTCTCCACTGAACTTAAGTTTTTATCGTTAACTCTCTGCGAGCATTCTTGTAGAAACTTTTAATATTCTCGCTTCAGAACTAGTTATGTTTTAATTATTGTGTGAAGCGTGTGACAAGGAAATCACAAGTTTGTAACATGCTTAGTAACTGAGCATTTGAGTTTATTTCTTGTGACCAAACTTTTGGAGTTGTGTTTTGTGGCTCATCTTTAAGAATTTTTAACATTTGTATCGAGTTAGAAACCCATTAATAAGAAAAAAAGGCTATTTCATTTTATAATCATATATGATAATGATGAATTATTTTATTTTTGTAAGTACGTTTATACAAACACTTTTACCCGTCAATCATATTTTTTAAAACTAGATGAGGTCGGCGTTTGTTGTCTGACTACTCTGAGAAGAAAGGCCGAAACAAACTCAGAGGCCACAGTCTCTTTTAAAGTCCAGATATAATCTTGGTCAGATTATGTGAAGACTATGTGTCTGAAATGGTCTTTTGGGAAAAGAACCAGACTATTCATAATCATTCATATGTCAGAATATGGTACAATATTATGGTGTTAAGATTAGTCAATGGTATCTTCACATTCTGGCAGGTGTGACATGCAAATATTAAGTACGCACATTTATTGCAGGATAGAGATTATTACGATGTGCAGCGTGGCCTCTGCCTCAAACTTATGTAGTAAGACTGGCCATCAATTTTGATTCTGAATTTTTTAAACTTTGCTTTTTTTAAACGCTATTTAGCGAAAATGTGTTAATGTGTGCAATAATGTGTGAGCTAAGTAAAATCGTATTGTCATTTAATGAGGTGACAGGTAAACAATCATGAAATGATAAGACTAACAGATATTGAAGAAAGGATATAATTTCGTGCTTAAATGTTATTATTAAAGTTGAACATCCTTCGGAAAGTAAATCCCAAAATCATCATCACACAAGTCCCCGGATTTCCTTCAAACTAATGCATTAGTAATGAGAGATCAAATGAGAAGATAATCGAATCTTCTGAGGAAAATTTTATGTGAGTTTTAGTATTTAGTTTTAAGCATTAGAGCAAATTCTGTTGGCTTCTAACTAGAGATTAATTGCAAATATTTGTTTCTTTGTTTAGCAGGGGAATTCAGAAAGGGATGAAAGTAGTTCAAGCTTGTCAAATTAACTAAACAGTTCTTCGAAGTTGGAACGATATGGAAAGCCGCGGCGTTGCCGAAAGAGACAATTACAGTGTTATGTGTTACTGCTTATAACATAGTTCCTTATGCATGGTATGGCAAGAGAGCAGTGGTGGCCCAAGTTACGAGCTGTAAGATGTAGGTTCGAACCCAGACAGGCACTTTACTTTGTGTAAATTATTTCAGCACCACAAGGAAAACATCGTGAAGAAACTGGCATGTCCAAGAACCAAATAATCGAAGACATGTGACATCTACCAACCCGCACTGGGCCCGCGTGGTGGATAACGGCCCAACCCGTTTCACCGAGAGGAGGCCTGAGTCCCAGCAGTGGGAACGTTATAGGCTGATTATGCATGGTATGGCATATCGAAATTTCGATTTAGTCATAAATATAGGTACTGAGAAAAATAACATAAAATCACGACTCTCCCGTCCCTTTCCCAAAGGGTAAGGCAGAGGTGTCCCTATGGTACAGCAGCATTTCACCAGATATGTTTAATGCCCCTCGCCCACGGTGACTTTTTGTAGCGATGCTGCCGCGCGTTGCAAATGCGTTAGTCGCATTTGCAACGCGCTACAGAAGCGATGCCAACGCGCTACAGCATCGCGACTGTATCGATGCAAACGCGCGATCGTTTCGGATGACATCAGGGAGAGAACGGAGGGAGGGTGGCGCGTGATTGGAGAACCGAGCATGTCTACAACTCGCATCGCGACCGAAGCGCGACAGTATAGCGTTTGCATCACGACTGAGAATCGTGGTGTGGGCGAGGGTAAACAGCTAGCGACCGCATCGCGACTGTATCGATGCGAACGCGCGACAGAATCGCTACAAAAAGTCGCCGTGGGCGAGGGGCCTAAGTCTCATGTAATGGGGGTGTTTTTTTATAACAATCGCAAAGAACCAAAGAACGCGAGAATGAGAGATGCTAAATGCCGTGTTTTGTTTGTTTTACACAATAATAAAACTAAAATCCAATTTACGTAATTAAAAACGTTTCAAATCTAGGCGCAATCTCATCTCTGCGACAATCAATGTCAAAAACTTGTTAAAAATGTAGGGAAATTAAGGTATTTTTGAAAGATTGAGACTAAGAAGATCTGAGGGGCAATTCTCGTAATTCAAGAACGTTCACAGTCTGAGGGGCAATTCTCGTAATTTTAAGAACGTTCAAAATCTGATCTCAGTCTCAATCTGTCAAAAAATACTTCTAATTTCCCTACATTTTGACAAGTTTTTGACATTTGTTTGTCGCCGAGATGAGACTGCGACTAGATTTTGAACGTTTTAAATTACGAGAATTGGCCTTCTGATCTGTCTCAATCTGTTAAAAAAATACTTCTAATTTCCCTACATTTTGACAAGTTTTTGACATTTTTTTGTCGCCGAGATAAGTACGAGAACATTTTAAATTACGAGAATTGGCCTTCTGATTGTGAACGTTCTTAAAATTACGGGAATTACCCCTTTGATACCATCCAGTTCACAAGTCCAGTATTGTATTGAAAACAAAAAAGTATACAATTTAAACATATCCAAAACTCAAAGAAATCCGACTGATTATTAAAGATTTGATGGGAAATTTTCCAAAATAAAAGGAAAATCGTTAGTTCTGAAAGCTGCTAGTTTTTTCAGATAAACCGCAGGTATTGTCATTGCACGGCTACGCGATGAGTTTTAAAAAAAACGAGTTTGCTTTTGAATTTTCTGTCAATTGAGCCAGATAGTCCAGCGGGATGACCTGGACTCCTTCTTAAAGGATTGGACCGCAATCGGAGTAGACCAGGAAAAGTGGAATGAGGGAAGGGAGGCCTTTGCCCTGACGCCCTGGACATTGGGAGTCAACAGCCGACTCCCGGCCACCGCAGGCGCGGGCTTGCGGGTGGCGAGCAATGGGCAGCTCGCCGCCCGGTAAGGACCAGGTCCGGGTCGACGGCGCGTTGTGTTCCACGCGCGCCTCAAAGAGATGTCAGCACGAATTGACGGGATCCGCTAGGGCCGATGCCTGCCAGAACCGCGGGTTGTTCGAAAGAGATACCGGGAGAAGTCATTTGATGATTTCCCACCCAAAAAAAAAAACAACACGGGCTTATAATAATAATTGAGCCAGACTATGACAAAGTTTCTGCTTCGTTTATTCTGCAAGTAAAATATGCTTAGTTTGGCCGGCGCTGAACAATCGGGCCATTGATTTTATCGAGTTAAACTTGTACTGCATCTAGATAAAGGCGAGGCTGATACAAGTTTCAATGTTTCTGACAATAGGCGAACTCAAAAGTTGAGCGAGGCAATTGAACAAGTTCTCAAAGACAAGTCCCGGCCAGGATTATTAAACAAAACAATGAGCGCTTGCTGATAAGTTTCATAGAGGCTTTTGTGGTGCAGTCGGTCATCAGTAGCTGGGATTTAGATGAATAGACTTTATTTATAAACGTTAAAAATAGACGTTTATATGTCACAAGTATTATAATATATGGTTAAAGAGTCGCTAATCATTGGCCCCTTTATTTTATAAACGTTGTCTAAAGTTAAGAGCTATTTAAACGTTAAAAAAATATGGTTAGACAGTCGCTAATCATTACTTTACTTTAAGCAACGTTTATAAATAAACTCCTGAGTACTTAACTTAAAGCAACGTTTGTAACTAAACTCTGAAGTTTCGACCCGACTTCCGTCCTCCGTTTTTTTTACTAAGTGACCGCATTCATTTTCTTCAAGTCAAACCGGTAACGTTGTTGCAAATCATTAGCGAAATACCATTTATTTTACCTATACGAAACTAGCGGACCCGACAGACGTCGTCCTGCCCGGTTGAGCCATCATATACCGACAGCAGCGCCACCTAGCGGGTCCAATTGTATTTTAAAATCATCCAAGAACCCATTGAAATAAATACACACAAAATTTTATCCAAATGGGTCCAGCCGCTTAGGAGGAGTTAGAGAGCCCGCAGACATACAATGTAAGTTAGCCGACTATCGAACGACTAAATTGCGTACTTTTATAATTTAGTTGACCAACTTTATTTTATTGGTTACAAGCCGTATCGGAAGCGTAATCGGAAGTGAATCTCGATTCTGATACGATCAGTGTCCAATTAATTAGTTGGACGATTTAGTTGGAGAAGATGTGCGGGCTAGCACAAGTAATTACACCCTACGCCACCCAGTACAGAAGAATGATATATATTAAGAAGATTATATTTACCACAATCCTTCAAGAGGTCCTCAAAATGTAGGAATCATTATTATCATAATATTCTGTTTCTTATGATGATCAAAATTTCGAATCGAAAATATATTGGCACGTGGGCACGTTATATCGATCAGTATTTTATCAGGTACGAGTATATTGAAAGTTCCTAGAGACATCAATTAGTATAGGTCCTTGAAACTTAATAACAGGTTTCTCAACTTCAAAGGTGGAACTTCACACCACAAACGCAAGAAAATTGGTCCACAAACTATGGATCGTTTCGATATAAGGATGCGGACAGACTAGTCGATTTAAATACGGATATTCATTTACTTGAAATTGGAAAAGGTCGGACCGTGGTAAACCAGAAAACAGCTGCATCACATACCTTTCATTCATAAAACTATGAGAAGTTTCTAACAAGACCATCCAATATTTATTTAATAAAGGTACTGATTTAAAGAGGCAGTTGTAAATAGCGGTTTTGGTAAGTTAAAAATTATAAATGGCACGTTTAATAACTAGTTCAGCAGTTAAAACTAAGCAGTAAAGTAAACAAAAATGAGTAATAAAAAATAATGAAATGGATCAGTGAATTTATAATTGAGCAGGAAAATAGTTAAATGGGCGGTAAAAATTATTGAACGAGCGGTTACGCGTGGGCGGGCGGGCATATATTTAAAATGTTTGGTTTTGTATTCAAAAATATGTTTCTGGCGTTGTATGGTCACAGTTCTAATCTAACCTAACCTAGCTGTTTCGGTGTAAAAATTGACATTGTATGATAAAATAACCGACTAATTGATATTTGATTACTGTCCATGTTTTACTGTCGCAATAATTAATCAACTGCCATTAAATTAAATAACTGCTCAATATGTTTTTCAACTGATCATAATAATATCTCGAATATTTAAATAACAGCTCAAAAAATGAGTTCCCTTTAATAAATGATAGGTATATGATTTTATTTCTGTTAGTAGGCTTATACAAACACTTATTATCAGCCTGTAATGTTCACACTGCTGGGACGTAGGCTTCCTCATTTCGAGAAGGAGTGGGCCGTGATTTACAATGCGGGCCCAGTGCGGGTTGGTAGATATCACATGTTTTCGAATTTTTGGTTCAAGGGCATACCGGTTTAATGATGTTTTTCTTGACCGTTTTGAGAGCAGTGGTGATGAAATAATTTACACAAAGTAAAGCGCCTGCCTGGGTTCAAACCTACGACCTACAACTCGCAAGTCGAGGCCGATATCACTGGCCTACCTCTGCTCTGGTATACAAATATTTGACACGTTCATAATGTTTTAAAATTAAGATGAGTTCAAATTCTAAAATAGGTCTTGATGTGATCCAATTACAACCAATTTTGGCCCTAGCTCCCTGGACACCTGAGCCAAGAGTAGTTAGGGTGCAGAGTACGAGGGCCGAAATCTTGAGGTACTTGTAGTATAAACTTTCTAAAATATTTTGTAACTTGCAATAGTTATTCATTCAAAAGAATGGCCTGGCTTTTTCCCCACCCATACGCAAAATAAGCGCAATGGCGTGGAGTTGCGGACACCAGCCCGTATTATCTGTTACCTATTTATTAAAAAAAACAGCAAATGCGTTCATTAACCAAAAATACGATAGCTAGAAAAACATATTGGTACAATCTTCTAACAGAATTGTAGTATGTCAAAACTATAGTAGATTACAAAAAGTTACCATTGAGACAATCTGGTAACTGCCTTAGATTTTCGTAGGTAAATTGGTTCGGAAAGGCCACGTTAGTGGGTAGAACTCGCCTTGTTAGATTTAATCATGTTAATAACTGTGACGTCATTATAGTGACGTCGCTTTTAATTGGAAATGTAGCCAGTGTGTCGTGTTACTTAATCGTTGGGTGGTTTATGAAGCTCTTTATGTTAAAGCGATTATATGAGGTCAGTGTTCCAAGAGTTTTTTTTTTATGTGAGCTATAAAGTTTTTTATACTTAGATGATGTGTTGAATATTGGTTGGGTTTTTGAACTTGAGTAGGTATACATAATTATTATAGCGATAATACTTCGATTTACACAGTTCCTCAATACTGATGTATTGAAACAAACAAAAAAAAAAACAGTAAACTGAAGCACTGCACAATAACTGTGCAGTGCTTCAGTTTACTGTTTTTTTTTTTTTGTTGATTGATTTATGACTTTTAATGATAAATTATTTTATTTCTCGAAGTAGGTCTGTACAAACACTTTTACACGCCAATAATATTTTAAAAACTGTCGGCGTTTCCTATCTGACTACTCTGAGAAGAAAGGCCGAAACTCAGAGGTCACAGCCTCTTCTAAAGTCCAGACATTATCTTGGTCAGATCATGCGTAGACCATGCAGATTGGCTTCTGAAATGGTCTTGTAAGGAAAGAACCACATAATGTACCAATTTGGTATTAATTAACCAATTATTATTACAGTAAAGTTTGTATAAACTATAAACTCCCTTGCTAACAATTACCCCAAAAATTCCACGATATTTTTAACTAACACGGAATTACCCAAAGAACACGGAACCAACAAATTCCTAAAATCAGCGCACATAAACCACAAAAAACCTCTAACTAACAATTATAAAAAAATGCATACACGAAACTCAAGTTACTGAATGCCATGCAAGCAAGGCTGTAATGGCGCAAAGTGCATTCAACCACAGCCTACTAAAATGGGCTACAGTATAATGACTTGGATTGGATTTGTTTGTCGGGTCAAAGGTGAAGGAACTCTTGCGTGATCGGCTGTATTGCGACTCAGACTGCATAGACATGGATGTTAAAAGTGTGTGTGGTTAAAATGAGTTGGAGGAGGCATTACATTTATGATGTACTTACTAGCTGTGCCAGCGACTCCGTTGGCGTGCATGTCGAAAAAAATGTGTTTTACGACATTTGAATTTTATGGGTTTTAATTTTTATTGCACGGAACCCTAATTATTTTTCTAAAATAAAAGAAGACTAAGGTACTCCTTTTTGCCGTTGCCGTTTTGGAGATTAGCCGGAACTAACGGACAGACAAAAAAATTAACAATTGTTTTTTTGAAATAGGTAGGTACCGTATAATACTTTTTAACATTACATATATACACTTAAATTTTATTTATTTGTATAGATATAGAGTTTCAAACTAGTTGTTGGAGCTAAAAAGAGGAGCAGAAAGGAGATGTCCTTTGAATAGAGATCAAGTGTCAATAAGCGTAGCGCAAAGGGACCCAGCGACTAAAGAAGTTGAGGAAAATTGGTGAAACTAAGAGCTTAATTTTTTTTGTCGCTAGAGTAGGCCTGTGTTCCAGCTGTGGAAACAAAATTGCCTAAGGTAGAAGTAGTGGTATCTAATATAGCAGGTACCACTTCTTTTGCCTTAGCCAATTTAACCAATGAATAAAAACTTTTTTACGGAACATAACACAGTGTCTCATTCTCCAATCTAACTAGAATCAGCCTTCTGAAATTGGAAATCATTATACCTTGCTTTAAAATTTAGAATTGGAATTTGAGAACTTGTCAAAATCTACTTTAAAATAACTTAAAGTGGAATTGTGGTTAAAGATACTTTATTCTCATAAAGAAATTTACATTTCACTTAATTGAGAACAGTTTAGGTTTCTAAGTAAGCTATACATAACATGCATTCGACACTCAGACTTAAAATTAAAATATAAATATTCACAAGTTTTAGAACAATCCTAGTAGGTAAGTGAAACAAGTTATTAAATGTACTTATAATGTGCACAAGAATGTAGTAAAACCAGATTTACTAAACTAATTGAGGGTACCCCGATAAGTTAAAATTCATAAGCAGTGTAAATCTACCCTGCGCAGAAAATAAAGACTGCGACTCACGATGTCACAAAGTAGATAAATCATAGTAGTACCATACTGTTTCTGTTCAAACCTATTTATTTGTCAATTTTGTGTGATGGTTTCAAGTACGTATTTTTGCAGTTTAGATTTAAATATATTGAACCTATATATTAATATATATTGAATACATTCCTAAAATGTAGCCTGATTTTTTTTTTCTTACGTTGTTTGCACAAACATTCGCGGGCTTTCCTTTGACACGTTCTCAAATCAGAATCCGGGTGTTCAGGATTGTAGCAGGGTGTGGATATGGAGTTGTGTTACAATCTATGCTCCACCTCCTATCCTGCCCATTGTGCTCCAAAACATGCAGCCAACGTGACCTCTGCGCTGCTACCGATAACGCAGTAGAAGTGACGAAGTTTTGAGCTAACATAATTTTAATAACTGTCGTGCCAGCGACACGAAGAAGTGAAAAAATTTCTTGATTGAAAATAATGTTATATAGTAATACAGTACATCGATATTTTAAACTTCGAAGTTCAGTAAGACAGTCACGGCTACACATCAAGCTATGCAAAACCAGGGGGCCTACTCCGAAGTGCAAAGTGCGAATGTTCGAAATTCGTTTTTTTTTCGAAAGAGTGTAGGGGTGTAGGATCGGAACCGACCGAACTAAATAGTAACTTCGTAGCAGGAAACGGCCGAACATTCGGCCGATACTACTTCGGAGTAGACTCCCTGTATTGGCTGACCGTTCATTGTGAGAAAATATCATACAAAGTGAGGCCAAGACAAACTGGTTTTGTATAGCTTGACGTTTAGCCGTGTGTACCGGAATGTTGATGGCGATATGATGTAACACGCTTACACGATGACGCTTACATATTTGTATACTCGTGAATGCTTCCTTGAGTTCAGATACACACCTTGTGAACTCTAGCTCACTATACCGTCTACGGTATAGTTCCAGCGAAGCGTTATATTATACATGAAAGGTTGTCGTCGATTTCGCTCATCCATGCGTACAATAAAGTTACTTTATGCTAAACACAAATCCTACCTTAGGCTTGAAGTGTCAACTTTTTTTTTTAACTTGTAGTGTTTGTATGTAGGTTAGTTTGTTTAGGTCAAATCTTGCAACCAATTTTTAAAACAGTTATCCCCAACCGATTGAGCTGAAATTTTGAATACATGTTCAGTTTGGACGAAAATTTATGGTTAGCTAGTTATTTTTTATGCACCCCTATGATATGGTTATGAATTAAAAGCTTGTTTAACAAAATGTTTTTTATTATTCATTTTTTATTTATTGTCTATTAAAAATTGTTATTTGTAAAAATCGAACTTTAACATATTTTAGGATTGAAAAAAATAATATTAGAGCCATTTTTAAACTGCTCTGTAGACGTTATGAATGCAAATATATTGAGGAAAATCCCGATAACATCACTTACAATTTCAAAGTCAAAGATTTATTTGCAGGTCTTCATAAAACTATTCACAGCAGTCCTAAAGAAATAAACGACAGTGAATTTGTTGGATTTATGACAGTCCAGCAAGGAAAAATGACAACATTAGGTACCTACCTAAAATATTGTGATTTTATTTTTCCAGAAATGTTTATTTTTATATCTGCTAAATTCTAGTTCTAGTTGCAAGATACGAATTATAATTATGATACAAAAAAAAAATATTATTACCAAAGCTACTCGAAGACATTTGACATCTAGCAACCCGCACTGGGTCCGCGTGGTAGATTACGGCCAACTCCCTCTCACAAAGGGGAGGCCTTTGTCCCAACGGTGGGAATATTAGGTACAGGCTGATTATACTATACAAAAATCTTAGCCAAAACCACATGACTTTCACCTTGCTTTCTATTATAATTTAATCAAATAATATCCATGAACTTGACCTGTCCTATTTATCTGAACGACCATTTACCTAATGAAAGCTGATTAGTTGCGACCTAACTATTTATGTGAGCCAAGTTACGATCCCTCATAGTACGTGCCAAGAATCCAGTAAGTGATACCTAGGATAGTAACTTAGTATTAGCCGAAGGGACTTGAATACTTAATAAGGTATTGTGGTCAGGCGACACTATGTTACCGTAACATAAGGAGAGATTATTAGAAATAAAATGGGTCATATTTTTGTCGCCTATTAAGATTTTTAAAGTCCTCCCATCTGTCCACTTCATCATAGTTGTGTAGGTATGTATTTATTATTTTGAGTATGATATAATTATTATCATTGTAGTAATATTTATTTTAGAAGTATTTATGTATGTTTATTTGTATGTGTGTTAGTATAGTCTCGTAATTTTTGTTTAGTTTTTAAGTGAATTGTTTTTTTGATTCTATGTATGATTTTTTGTTTCCGTTGCTCTATCACACGCTGTCTACATCTCTGTATCTATTGTCCTATCTCAGATATGCTAGAAGAGATTTCTTATGAAATAAGCATCACCTCTGTACTTATTTTTTCTGTTCTGTTTTTCATTGTCTGTTTATATAGATATGTGTAAAATAAAAATAAATAAATGAATTAAACTAGACATAATTTATTGGTAACGTCTAAGACATGATGAGTTTAAGAGCAGTGATGGCCCAGTGGTGTCCAACTTACCAGTCAGGTGCATTACTTTGTGAAAATAATTTCATCACCGCTGCTCTCGAAACGGTGAAGGAAAACATCGTGAGGAAACCGGCATCCTAGAACCAAAACTTCGATGACATATAACATCTGCCAACCCGCACTGGGCCGCTTGGTAGATTACAGCCCACTCCCTCTCGAAGAGAATAGGCCTGTGTCCCAGCAGTGGGAATATTTTAGGCTGATTATGCTGTCTAAGTCATTGTCATGTTAGGTTGGAAGTAGAACAGTTTTGAAGCATGCGCACTGCCTTTGTTTTCATAGAGGGATCGTCTATCTATCTGTCTTTCTAAAGTAGAGTATCCACTTGAAAGCTCTAATTTAGCGGTTTTACCAATTTCTTTCTAAGAAAGAAAGTTGGTAAAATTACGCTCTTTTAAATCTAGATATTACAAAATCCTGGGTACATTATTCTTGTAATTCGATCGAATGTAATTAAATCATACATCATAAATTCTTGCATAATAGATAGAAGATAGATAGAATACTCTTTATTGTACACCATACAAATTACAGAACATAAATAATATAAATACAATTTTACAAAGGGTGACACAATGGGCGGTCTTATCGCTAAGAGCGATCTTTTAAAGACAACCTTTGGATGGATTAAAATTAAGGAGAGACAAATATAGTAGGTAGTCTGTGGTGTACCATTTAAATTACGCAAAAATATATAAATAATATGTAAATAACATACATAAACCCTTTTATTCATAAACGTTGCTTAAAGTTAAGTAGTGATTAGGGACTGTTAAACCATACATTTTGGACGTTTGAATGTCACTTAACTTTAATCACCGAAATTCATCCAAATAGTTGTCGTTCCAATTTATCCCTCGTCATACCTATGGACGTGTGTCACCTACATTCAGAGATTGGGCCAATGATGGTCTATTCTGCCGAATACGGAACAGATATCGAAACTTTTATGCCACATATACCTTCGTCATTCTCCCGAACTTTTTGTGAATTCGCTGAAGCAAAAATTTTTATCAATAACGAATGAATTTACTAAACTGGAAGATTGATATTTTATGCCCTTTTATTTCATTGGAATTATTGCTTTTTGTAGCGTATGTAACCTTTCGTTCTCATAGTATGTTTTTATTTACGCCCGATCTCTCTCCGGTCGTGTCGGATTGCCTTCGCATCGGACATGAGTAAGAGAAGAGAGAGTGTACCTGTGTCTGCGCACATACTTGTGCACTATAATATCTCGCGCGCCGATGGCTAGTATCCTAGAAATTCGGTCTGGAGGATTTTATTTTATTTACATTTGTATTACCTAATTTCACCACCTTTGGTTAAATTATCTGCTCTAAAGTCTGACTAATTAGATATAGCGTTATGACACTAATTATTTTTACCACCGTTATATTCAAGTCTTGCTAACTGACTAGAATAAGGAATGCTAGTTGCTTAACAATCTTGAAGATTACTGCATCAATCAAAATTTTAACACAAAAAGCTTTGTAAACATATAACAAATAGTGCACACTCAAATTCGTAGCTCCATAACAACTTTACACAAGCGTACCTTAATTTATAGACAACGGATATCCGCAAGATAGTGGTGTCTAGCCGACTAATTTACAGTCTCGGCACTACTATGTTGTTTTCTTACTACAAGTGTTTTTAAGTTCTTTACAATGAATTTTAAGCCTTACGATGTTATTATGTTCGGATTTCAAGCAATGCGTCGACATTCTGGGTCGGGGGGTGGGACCGGGACTGCGGTCCCGGATTCCCCCTATAAATGTAATAATTATTTGTGAGTGCTATTTTGGGACCACAAATAAAATAAACAAAGTAATGTCTTGGCAAAGTACGGTCAACCAAATTTAGAAGTTACACAACTAAAACTATTTCTATAAAACGATAAAATTATGGTAATAAGAATGTCATACAAGCTGGCAGGGACCGACAAACAAATATCAAAAACTTGTCAAAATGTAGGGAAATCAGAAGTATTTTTTGACAGATAGAGACTGAGATCAGACTGTGAACGTTCTTAAAATTACGAGAATTGCCCCTCTGTTCTGTAAAAATGTCACCGTGAAAACCAAGGTAAAGTAAGCTTGACGTTGCTGTCAATGCCAAGCATTAACCGATCTATGCTGTTAGAGAAAGAAAGAAAAAAGTTTATTTGGACACAGTTCGTGAAACACAAAATACAAAAATAAAAAATAATGTTTCAGACAACAATAGTGTGTGCCTCACGGCTGCGCCAAAAAGGTTCATTTCAGCATTGATGCCAGACAGATGCTGTCTGACGCTGGTTTTCTAATGAACCTTTAGGGAAAAGTGACGGGGAGCACACACAGTCTCAAAATACCTAATAAATACCTACTTATAAATAAATAAATAAACTAGTAATCACGTACGTAATATCATTACAAATAAAAATAAGAAAAAAAAAAGAACCAAAAACAAAACAACCAAGTCTCAGCAAAACCTGTTTTTCTCGATCAATCTATATATATGAGTGTTTCGTGTGTTGAGTGTTTCTGTTCAAATGTTTACGTGAAAACTTAAGTGAAGTGCCAATAGTGAGCTGTCAATAGTGTCAATCCCTAGTATCAGATGGAATGGCAGCTCACTTTACCTAATTTTTCACGATTAAATGTTTACTACGTTGTGTAGTACCTACGTTAGTTCTAAGTAGACGATAGGTCTGAGTTTTTTTTTAATATTCAAAGTAATTATTTGCTAGAAACATGTTGTATGTAGAGGTGTAGGTACTAAAATTCCCAATGTTTTAAACAAGACAATTAAAATCCTAATCTTTTAATGTTATGTACTAAACAGTAGCAGAAAACAACTAACTGTTTATTTGGCCTTATTATAAAAGTTAGAAATGCAATAATTTTATTTTTTTAATAAAAATGTCAACTCATTATTTAACAAAGCTATTTCTATAATTTCTCTTACTTTACCTTCTTTGCAGCTGGCAATAAAATGCTCTGCAATATTACTTACGTAATGCACTTATGATTAGTTTTAAACACGCTCGAAGTTACTATTATTGTATCAGAATGTTAATTTTCTTCGCCATTTTATATGTGCAAACAGTTCAAAAGGCAAACGTATAAGTATACGAGTATTTTACCCTCATTTAAAATTTAATAAAACGTAGTTTTAGAGGAGTTTCAGATTTCAAAGTACTTCGTTAGTCTCATAATAATGAACGGATTCTAAACGAAATCCATCCACAGTTTTATTTAATTTTCATCAAAATATTGCGGTTTTAATGAAGATAGGTACATACTGCTTTAATGAAACGTTTAGTCCGTAAAACGTGATTAAAGATCTTTTAGATTGAACATTAAAAGAGGTTCGTTTATAACCAGTGAAATTAAACATTTTTGTATTCCAAAAATGTTTAATTTCAGAACAGAACTGCGTTATGAGTTGGGTGAATGGACGATGCGACTTTTGTACAATAATTATTTTGTGGGTAGATAAAGTACATTTATTACTATATTTATTTTTTCCAAACCATCAATTGTACATAGTCGTTACTGAAACTAAAAAAATTTAGGTCTTCGGGAAAAAATACTCGAAAAATGATTGATCCGTAAGAAATTGATGAGCCAGCATCGATGACAAGTGCCACTGTCTCCGAGCCTCAAGAGTGATTCTTGACGTCTAAAGCCTGTTAGCAGCTTTTGATGTGTCACCCAGTTCAGCGAAATTGACTTTCCAGGAGGCATTTTTCATCTTGAAGTTGTTGAAGATTTCTTATGTTATTTTATGATTGTATTTCTTAAGAAAATCTTGGAGGATACTTGGAGTTACATTCACAGTCGATTGTTGCCACGACAGAACACTGTTTTATTTATTTATTTGTACATTTATTTTCTGTTTATCAACTCCACAATATCACAAATGGCAAACCTCGAGTTATTAATACCATCGATAAAATGACACTACAGTTGCCTTCCACAAAAATGAATTAACAAAATAGCCCGCAACTTTGTCTACGAATATTCTGTATTTCACTATTTTTAATAAAAATATGCAGGATAAAAAGTAACCCTTTGTCCTTCTCCAGGTCCCTTCGATCTCCTTCTCCCGTCTAACTCTTACAGGCTATCAAATTTCATATCGATCAGCTGAGTGGTTTAGGCTTAGAAAGGTAAAATACAGCTACTAGCTAAAAGCACATAATACTGGAAGGAATGGAGGAAGGCCTTTGCTCAGAATAAGCTAGCGCAAAAAAGCGCATAAACTAGACCATGTTCTGTTACGAACTATCTTCGTCTCAACATTTAATCGATCATTAGATAAAGTTCGTGAACCGAATTAGAATGAATGTTTCCACATACGGACGACTGATATCGGTAGCTGGATTTGTCAGTGATTAATAGAAGATTACTTACTAGAACGCGCATGAAACAAAACCTTCTTACCACAGAGCACGACATCACTTCGCCAGCAACGTCTAGAGACTGTAGAACTAATAAAATTCGTGGCACCTAAAGAGCGTTGAGCGCACGCTCTATCGGACCGACATCAAACCGAATAGTTTTTATACGTAACTAGCTTCTGCCTTCCTTCTGCCTTCTACGCAGCTTAACCCGCATGGACGTCGGAAATTAACTAACCTAACTTAAGAAAGCTAGGTTTCCCATACAAACTTTCATCTCCTATATCACCCCCAATAGAATTATTTTTGAGACAAAAAGTAGCCTATGTGAAGGACATAGGCTACTTTTTGTCTCAAAAAAGAAAGCTAGGTTTCCCATACAAACTTTCATCTCCTATATCACCCCCAATAGAATTATTTTTGAGACAAAAAGTAGCCTATGTCCTTCCTCAGGATGCCATCTATCTTCTTGCCAAATTTTGTCGAAATCCCTTCAGTGGTTTATTGTGTGAAAAGGCACACATACATACAGACAGCGTTGCTTACAAATTTATAATACACTCGCGAGCAATGAAAAAGTTCCAGTGACATAGCACCAAATTACTCCTAAACAGGAAAGGCTAGCTTAATGACGCCGTCTGCAATATTGAAGTACATTTAACAGCGCATCAGAATATTACCAACTAAAAACGTAAATATTGTGTTAAAAGGAGATGTTTCATTTTTCGAAAAACTTGTTGACTTGTTGTTGTTGTTTTGTTTGTTTTTTTTTTGTACATTTATCGAAAAATAGGAAAAAATACCAGGAATTGAAGAAAAATATTCTTTCTTGCATTTAAGCCTGATTTGTTGTGCGCAAAGAGTAATAGTTTTTCAAGTTATTGCCATATTATTCTATGCAACATGGCGTCAGCATTGACTGCGTTCGTTCTAAAATCATGTCACATGAAAACATAATATCACGTAAACGTTAAATGTAAAAGGTATGTGTTCCTGTACTATTAATAATAATTATTATTCTCATAAACATCTTTTCCGACTAATAATAAGCAAGTGCGACGATTTCATCGTTAAAAAAGAAATAAATATTTATTCTACTTTTCTGAGGTGTACTTCTGAACGAAATATTCAAAATGACATTTTGGTTTTTGTTGAGTGTCATGTCAGTGTCAGTGAGTCAGTTTCGTTCGTCTCAACTTTCGTTTCGTGGCTTTTGGTGTTCTTTCACGTTTTCTCATTTATTTTTTATCTCCTACGACTTTGGCTTTGTATAACGGTTTTGTGATATCTGCTCATTCTTGGCATCAATTTCTAGGTTAAGTAAACGTCATTTCTACAACCTGTCATGGCTGTCATGTAACTCACGACAAACGTCAAACATTTTTAATTTTTACTATGTGCATAAAAAGCATTTGATATTACGAAAAACATGTTAGGTACTTTATTCTATTCAGGGGTTAGTTTCCCAGCTTTTCTAAAAGGTACATGTTATGGCGTGAGTCCCATACAAAAATGAAACATCTCCTTTTAAATTATATGTCTTAGGAGATATTAAGGTGTTTGTCAGCATTTTGTGGGTGGAACTTTTTCATTGCTCGGCAGTGTATGTAGTTTTGAATTTTTGTCGTAGTGTGAGTATACGATGACACGCTTGGTTTGTATGGAAAGTGTTGACAATGCCGCCTGTAGCTGCAGCCGCCAAGGCATCTCCGTGCTGAACATTCCACTGCTGGGCAAAGGCCTCTGACCCCATGACTTCCAGCTCTTTCGATCCAGGGCTAAGGTGGACCACTGATCGTTTCTTTTGTTGTTTGATTGCTATATTAAATAAAAGGGGTCTTCTATTTCCTATACTTTTTAGCAAGCTTACTCCAGTCCGTTCAAATGACAATGCAGCTTTCTTTGTTTCTTAATTCTACATGGTTATGCGGACTTGCCTATCTTTTTTGTTATGCGCTCCATCTTTCGTTGTACGTGTCGGAAACACTGCACGTCACGTCAAAAATTACCTTAACTCAAAAACAGTGATTTCGTGGAAAATATTAATTAAAAGATAACAGAGTTTTATGAAAGACGCTCAATGTGACTGCAAGCCACTCTGCATTGCATCTAAATGTCGGAAGCAGTTTTGTAAAACGTAGCGCAATGACAATCCAGCTGAACGTTGTTCAGTTGTCATAACGGGGCTGTTTTGTAAAACAACTAGCGGTTTTGTAAAACAGCAGACTCTATAGTCCATCAGCAACATATATATATATATAATCATATTGAAATACAAACACGGATGTAAGAGAAAAGATCAACCCATCTGCTATAATCTTGGGGCTCAACATTCATATACGATATTCCGGGTGACCAATTTAAAGCATCAGATTTCGATAACAAGAATATACATATTATTTCTTGGAAAATTGGCTAAAGCATGACATTTTTGAATACACATATTAATTTATTTGCATACACAAGGTATAACAAGATGTTAACAAAAGGCATACATTTTATACTTAGCTGATTCAAACATCTTAAACTAACTATTTTAAAAATCAATATACTTATTATTTTAAACTAAACTAAACTTATTTTGAAATCAATAAACTTATTATTATATTATTAACTGCATTGTTTATTTAATTAGCAGCATGATAGTATAAAGTTAGCTATTCTATCTTGAAGTAAAAAGCTTTTGCAAATTAAAAAAAATCTTCTCAAAAAAGTTTTTTTAAACAAACTTCAACTACAAAATAAATAAGAGCACCAGTCTACAAAAGATCTTAATCAAACTAGATGTGAATGGATTAAAAAGAAACTTGGGTCCAAACAAGCTTTTCATGGTCGAAAATAATATTGTGTACACAATGGAACCTGCACGAATAGACCTCGCCGTAATACTAAGTGCCGCCGCACATTAGGCGACCTAGAGTGTACTACTGATAGTTGTCTGGTGGCTAATAGACCAAGTTTATTGTTACAGAAGTTTTGCTTAAATTTTCCATGTCATTGTCGTACAATTGGCACAAACTACAGGTTAGGACAATAGCTGCTTACGCAAGTTTCGTAATATAAATTTTTATTATCATATTTCCGAACGCATCTCACATTTTTAAATGCAGAATTCCTATTCGACCGCAGTTTTGAGCTAACTATATTCCCTTCCTTCGTATCTCGTTCCCATGCAACAGAGAGAGAAGAAAATGCTCACCGCACCGCGCTCACCGCAGCGGCAACCAATCACACAAAGAAAAGTGTCGCAATATTAAGAGTTCTCCTGTTGCAACCGTACCGCACCGCTTTAATACCGCGCCGCACCAAAAAATAATACAAACCGCTAATATACCTAAAATTCTCTATAATACCGTGTTGGCCAACATACGCGTGTGACATACACAGACCAAGTGAAAGTGCAATTGAAATGAGACAGTCAGCGAACACGTGCTACATCTTCTCAGGCAGTCCTTGTAACAACGTGCTCCATCCAGAAGACTCCCAAGTAAGTCCATCATCCTACTGTGACATCAAAACTGTGTGTCATCAATAATTTGCCCCCGCTTAAATTATCAATAACAATCCCGCAGCGGTCCTTCGAAACCGCATGTATATATTTATCCAACTCAACGATGTAGTTGCCAAGTTTGAGCCGACCCTAAAAAAACACACACATACTCATAACATAAACATTTTATTATTAATATCTGCTTTTATTCAACCCTTCTGCGATTCGGATTAAATAATATAGTTACGAGTATGATTTACGAGGCGGAGAAAATATGGGTAGGGAATGAGCAATCCTTTGACATATTTGAAGAGACATTCTTAGACGTGTGTGTTTGAGAAAGGCTTCAGTTGGTAATTTTAATAATATGCGAATGTAACGTTGGCAAGCTGAATTTAAATTGACGAAAGACGAGACGGCGAGAAGATACTTTGTCAAGGATTGTGTTTACATTATAACATTGGAGTTAGCACTGAATTAATGATTATCTTCTTCTATACTTATAATAAATCTGTAGAAGTGAAAATTCTGTACATTGAAAATATCCAAAAAATAAATGGCAGGGGGTGTTATTTGACCGACACCGAACCCAAAAATGTGATTAAAAAAATTTTTGTCTGTCTGTCTGTCTGTTTGTTCAGGCATCACGCAAAAACTACCGGTTCGATTACAATGAAACTTGGTATAATTATTCTTTAATATCCTGGGCACCACACTGGGTACTTTTTATCCCGGAAAAGTATATACAATAAAAAACAAACTTAATTTTGCGGTTCGATCCCTATACCCGATTACCACTGTCTGTACTGTACCAACCGCAGTGGAGTTCATTTTTATTCCTTTTAGTTTTAAGAGTTATTTAGGTTTATTTTCATATAAGTCGTAGGTATAGATTTTAATTTTAGATGTAGGTTATTTTATAATACTGTTAGGTAGGTTTAGTCATTCGTATAGATATTAGTTTTTAGGGATTTTGCTTATTTATTGAGTTTAGATTAGTTATCATCAGAAATAGGTTTATTTAGGTAGTAGGTATTTTATTTTCTGTTATTGAGTTTTTTTTTTTTTAATTAGTTAGGTACTTAGGTAAAGATATCATATAGGTACCCTCTTAATCACCACTAATGAGACACAATTGGTTTTCTATTATAATTAGCCACAAAGGGCCCGCGACATAGATGGCATTCTGGGGAAGCACATACATTAATTTTATCCTGTTAGCACGTTCCCGTGGGTAAATTTCCGATATCCACGCGGGCGAAGCCGCGGGCAGAAGCTAGTGAAATTATAAATTCCTAAAATTATATTTCACTTTTGACCATTAAATGATAGAATAGGTACCTTCTAGTAATAGTTTAATAGGGCTTAAATAGTTTAGTAGGAATCTTGAAAATGTTTAAAAGTATTTTGCATTTCCTAGTAGTGTCTTAGTTCGATTAAAACATGAGCAGAGTAAATACTGCCACTAATTACTTTGTACAAAGTGAGGGCTTTGGAGTGTCAATATTGTGCGGTGGCATCGTGTGGCCGAAGGTTGGGATTAAACGGCGATATTTACTGGTCGAGAGAATATAATAATATATTACTTATATTTAAAATCGGTGTTTTCTGATACTGAGCATAGAAAATAGCAGAAGTTAAAAAAATACACTTTTTCGCCAAATTTTTATCTTTCAAATAAAATATTATATCATTATGATTTTCCACTCGTCGCAGAATTTACTCACACAAGGTGTCCTCATAACTCACCTAAAGTGATTTCTGTGCGTGTTTATAAGTGCTACGATTTATGTTTGTGAATGTTATCATGCGCTACGGCGTAGCGCTACGAGCTACGATAGTGCTACAACACGCACCACGCATTTATTAGCTTGTTTAAAATTCTTCACGTAAACGTTTATGATGTTACAAGATTGATGACAAGTTTTTGTATAGTTAAAGAACTGTTATTTAGTTTTGTAGATTTATATTTCACACTGAAATTTTTGAAATATAAGTTGATCTAGACGCAGTTTTCCAAGTTGTAATAAACCAGCAGTTTTATTCGGTAAAAATCTCACTGTCAACAGTTAAGTGAAGTGAGCTTGAAACGAGTTTTCATTACACCTGGTGCTAGAAATGACACTATTAAGGCTTCACTTCACCTAAGCTTTTACATGAGATTTTTATAGAATAGATAGGCAGGGTCTTACTCCCACAAACATGTAACGTTCACTAACTAAAAAAAAAACGGGTTGCACTCCGGGAGTGCCTGCAAAAATAAAAACATGAATATTAACGTTGTGCATTTTTGATATTTTGGAATGCGGTCTACTCTCCCTCCGTCTTACGAATTTCAGATCAGGTCACGTGTCCTGTTGCGAGCTCCGTCTTACGAATTTTCGATCAGGTCACGTGTCCTGACGCGAGTTTAACATTTTGTACCCATCACAAAAAAGTGCACAACGCCGCTAAAGAAGTTTTCACTTCAAAAATACATACTTAATACAAAGTTAATCTTAGACATTCCGTGATACAACGTATAATATACTTCAAATTTCCCATTCCTCGGATAAAATATAAAACCAGTAGTTGCACTAATGAATTGTACCCACAAGTCGGTACAGAATATTTGATTGTATTACTGCAGCTCTAGTTACTACTATTGTAACTGCACACTGTATAATGTATACGAGTTCCAACAAAGTGGAATTTAAAGCTAACATTATGGCTTGAGAATTATTGTTGAAATATGCGACAAGAATCTTTGTGAATAGTTCAACTGTAGGGGAATAATTTGTTCATCGTTATTTTGTTGTGATATTTGTAAGTGCTACAAATCTTTTTCTCTTTCAATATAAGTGTTAGAACATTTAATTTTTTTTTTTAAATATTTGGAAAAAGTATTTTCTGGAAAATATCTAACTTAACCCCTATTCTTAAACTCTTACGCCAAAACCTTTGAGTTTATTTTTATTTTCGACCCTTTTCAGGAGGTTTGGGATAATAATGGCTTTTGGTACAAGCAACGGTATTGTGCTTATGCGTAACTTTAATGGTCCAATTTTTTGTTAAGTACAAAATTGCGACCTTGTCGCAGCATAATGTTGAACGATAGCCGTCTTGCGTGGATGTGACGCATGTCAACCATTTCTTACTGTTTTTTATGTTCTTTTTTGCGTCATGTTTACCGCAAATAATCGTATTTTCTTTCTTTTCTTTCTTTCACCTTACCTAGATTTAAACCAAACGCGAACGAACAAAATGCGTAAAAGTGTTTAACACAAATAATTATCATTTACCATTCACGTATTATTGGTTATAACCATGTAGGGCGTCTAACGAAATTGTATTTATCGTCCTGAAAAGAGCTTTTTATTTATTATCTTAACTTCAGCATCTTTGTACCCATTTTCACGGCCCGTTAAGTTTATAGGGTTGAGTTAATTTCTGATGTGTCATCTATGTAGATTGTAAGTACTTGTGGAGCTGTACCTACTTCCATATTGTAGCCTATTTACTTGGTTCTCCCTATGTTATTTACCTTGCCTTGTATATTCGTGCTTTAACTGAATAATTTCTCCTGTAACTCAGTAATGCCATAACAAAATATCCTCAAATACGTAGCGTGTCTTAAGAATATGAAATGATTCAAGAAATAAAATATATTTGCATTTCAACGTACCGCTGACCCAATTCTTTCTGAGGTATTCGCATTTAAGTCCTTTTTCTTATTGCAATAAAAAGATAAAAAAGAGCAGAGTGTTTTTACTGGTTGTGGTATGCTGTTTTATTGCCGACTAATATGTACTTTATGTGCATGTAATTTTATTTTTGTTGTACATAATGGTCAGGTTTGAGGTTAGGTCTATACTCAATCAATAGTTTTGAAATGCAAAGTGCATTGTACAGACGCCAGCAGGTCAAGCTACCCGAAACTGTCAAATTTTCCCAATCAACCTTGAACTTTATTGCTTTAGCGATAAAGTTGAAAATCTATTAAAGAAATTTTACAGATTGTAGCAGCTTGATGTGCTGGCATCTGTACTAAAGTCATTTTCTGTATATCTTGTCTCCCTCTTACAGAGAAAAGGCCTGTGTCCCAGCAGTGGGAATATTATAGGCTAATTGTGTGTTTTGTGTATAAATTGTATAATTTTGAAATTATGAGTTTTCGAGTGGAATTGTAATCCACTACATATACCTACATTTTTTTTAAATAATTATAAATTATTATATTTTGTATCTAAAGAAAACTTTGTGAATTTATTTGCGTCAAGTTTTTTCACACTAAAATACTGGACGTCGTTAGAATTGAATTAAATCTTTGTAAATCTTTAGTAGAACCCTTCGATCAATAATAGTACTAGATTCCCGATAAGCGCTTCAAAAACGGGCCGAAAAATAAGACCACAAATATTTTTGTGGTCTTATTTCAAATTAGTATGTTTTTAACCTTATTATTATACTTTAAGTTTCATTTTAGAATAAATGACTGAAAATTTAAAAATAGAATGATTTTATTTTCAAGCTAAATTTTAAATATATTTTGCAATGGTAATTAAACTTTATGTTTAAGCATTAAGGTTTATAATAAACTGAAGTTGTTAATATTATTAAACTTTTTTCTATGAAATGTAGATGTTTACGTGTGTGCAAACGTGGCCACTTAAGCGACTGATTTTTGTTCCTGATCCTTAATCTAGTACTATTATTGATTGAAGGTAGAACCTGAAAAATAGATATTGTTAAAAATAGATATCAAAATAAGTTATTACTGGCATGTATTAAATAATATGTGTACTATTGTCTATGCCTCTTGTCTGTGAACGTTCGTATGAGAATAAAAGATCTTCACTTGTTAGCTGCCAACCAACGTGTTTTATTAGGTTATGGGCCCAGACCCATATTTTTGCAGAAAGTAATAGTTTATTGTTAGTATTTCGAGCTGTATTATCAAGAAAATGAGTTCCCAATTTCTAACAAACGTGCCGAAACTAAAAGGTCGCGATAATTATGATGATTGGGCGTTCGCTGTTGAGAATTTGCTCATACTAGAAGGTGCAGACATATACATAAAGCAAGAAGTTACTGCAGCAACAGAAGCGGCAGATGCTAAAGCACGAGCTAAGCTGATTTTAACGATAGATCCATCGTTATTTGTGCACATAAAGGAGACAAAGACCACGAAGGAATTGTTTAAAAAATTGAAGAGTTTGTTCGACGATTCAGGATTTTCGAGAAGGATTGCTTTGCTTCGTCATTTGATTTCCATCAGATTAGAAAACTGCGAGAATATGACGAATTATGTGACGCAAATAGTGGAAACTTCGCAGCGATTAAGTGGCACGGGATTTATGATCAATGATGAATGGGTTGGATCGTTGTTATTGGCCGGTTTACCTGAGCGTTTCATGCCCATGATCATGGCCATCGAACACTCTGGAATCTCTATAACTGCAGATACGATCAAAACCAAATTACTTGATATGGAATCTGTTAGCGTCATTGAAGAATCTAATACAGCATTACTTGCAAAAAGTTGGCAAAAAAGGAGAACCGGTAAAGGTGGCAGCACTAGTCAACATGGCGGGCAGACATCGAATATGTCAAACACAAATGTCAAAAACACGAAAACGATAACATGCTATCGGTGTAAGGAAACGGGTCATTATCGTAATCAATGTCCACTTTTGAACGAGAAATCGGAGAAGAAGAAACAGTCTAACGCTTTTAGCGTTGTTTTTCTCAGCGGAAAGTTCGGTAAAAGTGACTGGTACGTAGATTCCGGAGCCAGTATGCACATGACCACGAATGAAAACTGGTTGAAAAAACCTATAGTTTCATCGAGTTTACCGGAGATTATCGTTGCAAACAAGACGAAAGTTCCTGTTTTATGTTCGGGTGACGTAGAAATTGCTACAAATCACGATTATGAAATAACCGTGAAGAATGTTTTATGCGTGCCGAGTCTTACAACTAACCTCTTATCGGTCAGTGAATTAATAAGAAATGGAAACAGTGTCGTATTTGAACCTAACCAGTGCCTTATACGCAACAAACAAGGTGCTTTAGTTGCTCAGGCTGAACTTGTTGATGGTGTTTACAAATTAAAACTACAGACACAGAACTGTTTTCTGACTTCTTCTGTGGTTGACGGAGACACATGGCACAGGCGGCTTGGACACCTAAACAGCAACGATATGAACAGAATGAAACGTGGTCTAGTTAAAGGGATGGATTATTCAGACACCTTTGTGACAAGTAAGTCGAACTGTGAGGTATGTTGTGAAGGTAAGCAATCACGATTGCCCTTCTACACAGGTACACGAGCTACAGAGATACTTCAGATTGTTCATTCAGACATTTGTGGCCCAATGGAAGTTAAATCAATTGGTGGTGCGCGATATTTTCTACTATTCATTGATGACTTTAGCAGAATGGTCTTCATATATTTTTTAAAGGCAAAAAGTGAAGCACTAAGCTATTTTAAAGAGTTTAAGTCGATAGTAGAAAATCACCAGAGTAAAAAAATCAAAATCTTGAGAACTGACAATGGTCGTGAGTACTGTAGTAATGATTTTGAAGATTTTTTGAAGAGTGAAGGCATAATACACCAGAAAACCAATAACTATACACCAGAACAGAACGGACTCAGTGAAAGGTCAAACCGTACCATTGTGGAGAGAGCAAGATGCTTGCTATTTGAAGCAGACTTGGAAAAGAAATTTTGGGCGGAAGCTGCTAATACAGCAGTATACCTAAAGAACAGATCCACAGCTTCAGGCATCGAAAAGACTCCATATGAAATATGGATTGGTAAAAAACCAAATTTACAACATATTCGCATTTTCGGGAGTCCAGTGATGGTACATATACCAAAAGAAAAAAGGACAAAGTGGGATAAAAAATCAAAGAAACATATACTTGTGGGTTTCTGTGAAAATGTTAAAGGATATAGAATCTATGATCCGATCAAAAACATTGTTACAACTAGTAGAGATATTGTGGTACTAGAAAAGCAAAAGAAACGAGACACAGTTGAAGTCATTCTAGAGAACACAGATTCAGTGGGGGAATCAGTAGAGGAATCTGTGGTCAAGTCAGAATGTTTTGATCAGTCGAGTTCAAGTGAGTCAGATTATCTTGATGTTGAGAATCAAGATGCCTTACAGACATCAAAGGAAACCACAACACCCACAGAGGCTGTAGATACTGATTTACCACTCATGGTCAATGAAGAAAATAAGAAAAGACAGAGAAAGAAACCAGAAAGATATGGCTATGTTAACATATGTACCACCTCCGTAGGAGAAGATGAGATGACTTATGCTGAGGCTATCAGTGGTCCTGAGAAACAACAATGGTTGCAGGCGATAGCAGAGGAGCTGCAGTCATTTGAAGACAATCAAGTTTGGGAAATTGTTGATGCTCCAGATAACGCGAGTGTAGTGCAGTGTAAATGGGTGTTAAGAAAAAAGTTTGATTGTGACAATAAAGTGCGTTATCGTGCTAGGTTAGTGGCAAAAGGCTTTACGCAGAAAGCCAATGTTGATTATCAAGAAACTTTCTCGCCAGTAATCAGACATTCGACATTGCGTTTATTATTTGCTTTGAGTGTTCAGTTAAACATGGATATAACTCACCTAGATGTCACAACAGCTTTTCTTAATGGTTACCTAAAAGAAAACATTTTTATGTACTTGCCTGAAGGGTTTCTTGTCAAAGATTCAAATAAAGTTTTGAAATTAAGAAAGGCTGTTTACGGCTTAAAACAATCAGCACTTGCTTGGTATCAAAGAGTAGAGCAAACATTGTGTGATTTAGGATTTATTAAGTGTAACCTAAAGCCTTGTGTTTTTATTAAAAGTCATAGTAACAATAAGAAAACTATAGTAGGAGTTTATGTTGATGATTTTATAATATTTTCAAATGATAAGTCAGAAACTGATTGTCTTATAGAAGGATTGAGTCAGAAGTTTAAGATTAAAAATCTAGGTCAAGTCAAAAAATATTTAGGCATGAGGATTAATATTGACCGAAATTCAAATGTAATTACAATAGATCAGGAGCATTATATTGAGCAACTATTAGAGAAGTTTGATATGTCTGATTGTAATATTGCTGAAACTCCTATAGAGTGCAAATTGAATGTTGAAAAGTCTAATATTTGTGATAACAGACTACCTTATCAAAAGTTAATAGGCAGTTTGATGTATTTGGCTGTTTTGACTCGACCAGACATTGCCTATTCAGTCAGTTACCTGAGTCAGTTCAACAACTCTTATTCCACTGTTCACTGGAATTATGCTAAAAGGGTCTTAAGATATTTATTGAAAACAAAAGATTATTGTTTAAAATATTCCAAAGGAAAAACAGAGCTGGAAGGATTTGTGGATGCCGATTGGGCAAGTGATGCTATTGACAGACGGTCATACACAGGATTCTGTTTCACAATATCTGGTTCTGCTATTTCTTGGGAAAGTAAGAAACAAAAAACTGTTGCTTTAAGCAGTTGTGAGGCTGAATATATGGCTTTATCAGAAGCATGTCGCGAAGCGATTTATCTAAAGAATTTAGAGTTTGAAATAACAGGTTATAGTAAAAAGATTGTATTATATAATGACAGTCAAAGCGCATTGAAGTTGGCAAATAATCATCAGTCTCATAGACGTTCCAAACATATTGATGTAAGATATAATTTTATCAGAAATGCTATTAATGATGACATGGTTGGGACTGAGTATTTGGCAACTGCTAACATGCCTGCTGACCTATTGACAAAAGGTTTACCAGGGATGAAACATTACAAATTTATGAAAACACTTGGTATTGTCGAAAGATAAAATATATTGTTGTATACATAATTTATACAAGTGTTTAGTGTCTGTTTTAAGAGAATTGTTTTGTTTGTTATTTTGATATAGTGGGGGTGTTAAAAATAGATATCAAAATAAGTTATTACTGGCATGTATTAAATAATATGTGTACTATTGTCTATGCCTCTTGTCTGTGAACGTTCGTATGAGAATAAAAGATCTTCACTTGTTAGCTGCCAACCAACGTGTTTTATTTTGTAGATGTTTACGTGTGTGCAAACGTGGCCACTTAAGCGACTGATTTTTGTTCCTGATCCTTAATCTAGTACTATTATTGATTGAAGGTAGAACCTGAAAAATAGATATGGTATACCTTTAAAAATCAAATAGTTTTCAAAATGTAACCAATCAGATTTCATAAAAAAAAATCTACAAAAAGAAGAAAACAAATCCAAACAAACCCTTCAACTTCAGGGGCGTACAAACATAAGTTTTCCAAACAGTATCCAATAGTAACGTCTTTCACAATACGTTTCGTCACGGCAGGTCGTGTGAAAGTTCCACGATACATATTTTAGGGGCCTCCATGATACGCCACGTGACCTAAAAACCGGTTGAAAGGAAATGTCTCCAATTAAAAATTGACGGTCGTCAGCCATCGTTGTGAGGGAACACGGATGAATGAAGATATTTGGATGAACACAGGGATATTATTATTATTTCGTTTATTCATTTAACTGCCTTATTTTATTATATTTTTAAATATTAGTATAAAAACAAAACAAAAAAAAAACATTTAAAAATATAAAAAAATAGTGATCCACCGGTGTCGGGAGCAGGGTCCAAGCTACCGGTGGTTAGGGCTCCAGAGATAGAAACTTCCTCACAATGCGAGCCGTATTGAGGAGTACTGCCTTCTAAATCAGGCCCTTGATCCAACCGCCTAACGAGAGCCTCGATAGATGTTGATCGAGGCTGTCGGCCATCAGGCCATTGGCCGATACGACAATTGATTATTATTATTATTATTTTGGTAAACTTTTGTTTCTTAGCTCTTCAGCTAGTTTAAGCTACATTAACGGGCCTAAGCCAAGTCAATGTAGCGTGTGTGTGGTGTTTTTTTTTTTTTTATGAAGAATTATTATGAGGAGTGATTTCATTTTCGTCAATTTGCATGAACTTTCTAACGATTCTACAGGTATTTAAAATTGCGGCTTTTTGGAGTGTTATATAAATTGAGTCTTCTAGGTCTATTTGTTTAAGGCTGTGGTGGAGGTGATTGGGTATAACACCCGTCGTGGAGACAACAATGGGAACTACCTTATTATTATTATGGCATTTTTTGGTGGGGTGGTCGTCGAGATGGAGTATTATTTGAAGGAAAGAAAATATTTTTTAAACGTACAATTGCGAACGCGACCGCACCCGCAAACGGCAGCGGCAAAGCCACAATCGCAAGACAGAATGCAGCGACACGGTGGGTGCTTATGTATCTCTATGAAAATGATAACAGAGCGCTATAACTAACTACAGATAAATATAATTAAAAAAAACAACTTTCGATGATGTGATTTTTTCATAACGTTTTTTAGTAGGTACGTAAATTGTTCTTGTGATTTTAATTGGGTGAGAATGTTTTATAGAATACTAATTTTTAATAATCAGCCGTTTATAAAAAAAACACTCAAATAAATAAAATCATTGAATTAAACCATTTCAGCTATAATCACACGTCAATATTTACATAAATAATAATATGTACAAGTATACAAAAGTATTTAAGCCGTTTAGAAAAAGGGGGCTAACATTAAGGTAAACAGAAACATTATACTAGAATAGAATACTCTTTATTATGAATATCATTTTAAGGTCGTATACAAAACCTAATCTTTACAGATATTTTAATTTTAAATGATTTCACAGAATTACATTCTACCTTGAAAGATCACCATAATTTATTATGCATACATAGCCAATAACTCACCAGTCCTAGGTACGAATTAACAAGTACATAAATAACAGAACACATTATGCTCCAAACAAATTAGCACACCTACAAAATATCAATTAACTTAAATGAAAGGGCTAAAACATACACCACTTTTATTAATTAAGTATTCAGTACTGAAAGTAATTTAATTAATTAATTTAACGACTGGAGTATTCAGATGTCATAGTAATGGATTTAATTTATGCTTGTGTTACACGTATGAAAATACTTAATCATACTGTAAAGAGTTCTGGTGGTATCAGCCCTTTAGTACTGATTAGCTTAAAGTATACCTTGGCTGAATTGTTTGCAACCAAATTAAAAAAAAACATCTTTCGTGTAAGATATTTGATTACTAGTTTGTTTATTTAAAAGTATAAACAATATGCATTAGTATGTTGAAACTGTGTGTAAAGGTTTCTTGGAAAACCAGCGTCAGTGAGCATCTGTGTGGCATTAATGCTAAAATGAACCTTTTTAGCGCAGCCGAGAGGCACACACTATTGCTGTTAAAACATTAATTTCAATTTTTATTTTGTTATTTGTATTTTGTGTTTCACGAACTGTGACCAAATAAACTTTATTCTTTCTTTTCTTTCCTTCTTTATTTAAAATATGCCAACTGTTTTCCATGCTACCTTTTTTAAATCCAAGATATTTACCGAAAACCTTATCGGATCACTAATCAGTAAACTAGCCCAAGGTTGACCAAAATAGGCGCATAATATATCCACATTGAAAAGAGTGCAAGCTACAGTCCGGCCACAGAACAGATAAAACCTCTTTTATCTGTTCTGTGAGTCCGGCTGTCGAAAAAATGCGTAGTAGCTAATAAAGATCAAATTCGCAAAATACGTATTCGTTTGTATGAAATTGACAGGTGTCAATCTCTCGTCGGCCGCACTGTAAGTGAAGATTACAAAACAAGATATTTGACTATAAATCAAATATTTCTTTGCACCAACCTTTGGGGTTTTCTTCAAAACATAAGGAATACTTACCTACATATACAGCTGACATTATTATAAAATAACCATCGGCAAAGGTTGTGATAAGAAAAACTAGAACGAAGAAACAAGGCGTTTGTAGAACACGTGCCGCTCTTCGATATTATTTTCTATTTCTGTTCCTAACAATGTCTCGTGAAGTTTACAGGAAGCATAATTTATTCACGTTGTTGTACGCGGAACCGACATTTGATTTGTAAAGGTCTTGGACAGAGTTATCGATAAAGTATAAGTACGTACAGTCACGAGCACAAGTATGTACACTTGGCTTTATTCAAAAGCGATTTACTCCTTTATTTTTTAATGAAATTGTAGCGGTATCTACAACGCCACATGCGATCAACGCGTCATACTGACGTCACGCAAATTCTGCATCTCGCAAGCAGAGTTTACCGCGCAATTAGTATAGATACAATTTCCCAACATCAATCGTCGGGCAGTTGCCCACCAGACACAACACCCGTCTGGTCGGTTCTATGGAGGTTGAGTGAACTAAACAGCCTGTTCCTCATGCCTCTAAAAAAAATTATGTTGTTACGAACATAGCATTTTCTAGCTATACGTTTATGTAATGTATCCTATTTCAACGTTGCATTCGTTATTTCACGAAAAAATCGCAATTTAACGTTGCCAAGTGTTGACATATTGGTGCTCGTGACTGTACTGGCCGGTTGATATAATTATTTTCTTCTACATATTTGAACAAGGAAACAAATCATAAAACATTTTATGAAAAATCCGTTTGTTCCAAAAGTCATCATCTGCCTCGCCTTTTCCCAACTATGTTGGGGTCAGCTTCCAGTCTATGCAGCTGAATACCAGTATTTTACAAGGAGTGACTGCCTATCTGATCTCCACAACCCAGTTACTGGGTAATACCCCTTTATAAGACTGGTTGTCAGACTTTCGGGCTTCTGACGACCCGTAACGACTGTCTAATATCCACGAATGACAATTGGGACCAACGGCTTAACGTGCTCTGCGAGGCACGGAGGGGTCTTGGTATATGAAGATCGTCACCCATCCACGGACAAACCGCGGCAAGCGTGGCTTAACCTGATCGATCGACCCATGCGGCTGTTATAACTTAGCCAGTTCTGTTCCAAAAGTATCAGATGAAATATAAACGAATGGATCAAACAAGTAAAGTACCCGTGGATACTAATTTGTGGTGCCATTTAAAAATGTTGTGCTTTGATTTAAATATTTAGATATTTAAATTGTAATTTTAAATCACCTTCAAGAAGTTTTTCATTTGAAAATTGAGGTTAAAATGATTATAATCTCAATAATTTTCAAAGATGATTTTTCAATTACAATTTAATAAAGGTATTCAAACAAGTCTGTCAAGACTTGTTGTCACAACCAGTCTTACCAAGGGGTATCGTAGTACAGTTGGGTTGTGGTCAGATAGGCAAACATTATTTTCCATAAACTCATTTTTGTTTACATTTTTGGCAAATAGCAGTTCAAATATAGATATTTTGGACCAGACGATAAATTAAAATAACTCGTTTCTGAGATCTAACTACCCTGTGTTGTAACAATAGAATGAAAATCAAGTTCTCCTGTGATTCAAAGGGAGCTTATCACTGTGTTCCGCGTAGGAATGAAGCCGCTATGAAACATGATACTTTTTAAACAGTTTGGTTAGTTTTCGCAGCTTGCTGCGTAAGGCGCGCTACACACTGGTTCGGTTCGTCACGTTACGGAACAGCCGGGCGGCAAAATCGAATGGGTATGTATTTTGTCACCCGGCTGTACCAAATCATGCCGGTGCAGACAAGTGTGTACGCACGCCTTAGGTAGATTCGTTTTTCGAATCACGGACCACGAGTCTGAATAACCTAAAACGATTATGAAGAAATGAATTCTTAAAAGACTTTTCAAGAGTTGGTAATACCACTAACTAGCACCAAGTTTCATCGATACGTCCATCAGTCAGTTTGAAAACTTCGAATAGAACAAAAGGTAAACTTGAAATCAATTGCCAAGCCATCGTCTGTCTACATTCCGATAACTTAAAGAAAACCAACTTTTCTTTCTTTAACCACGATGAATAAAAGAGAAAAAATTCACTTCCTTCATTGCCATTTGAATTCATTCTCACCATCTTGCGAACCAATCTTATTTTATTGACCGTTTCTTCTTAAGTTATTGGCATAAGAGTTTGATGATCCCGTAAAAGTTTTACGACGAATTTTGTTTGTCTGCTTGCCTATAAAACTTTGAAAGTCGTTTAGTATTGTCATATTTGTGCTGTATTTTCTAGGAAATATGTTTTGGATTAAATCTAAAATGCTAAGTAAGGGATATCTTTTAACTGCCACATTGTCTGCTACATAAGCTCTTAACTACATTAGAAGGGTAAAACGTATAAAATAATAGCTTAGCATTATCAGCCTATAACGTTCCCACTGCTGGGACACAGGCCTCTGTGAGAGGGAATGGGCCGTAATCCACCACGCGGGCCCAGTGCGAGTTAGTAGATGTCACATGTCTTTGATTTTTTTCTAGGACATGCCGTTTTCTCATGATGTTTGCCTTTACCGATTTTGAGAGCAATGGTAATGAAATAAATGACATCAAAGTAAAGCGGCTATATTCGCGGGTTCGAATCCACGACCTACAACTCGCAAGTTGTGGCCGTTACCACAGGGCTAAAACTGCTCTCACGCATAAAATAGATAGTTCATTTACATTTGTATAAAACGAACCCAGTCGATTATTCATTACTAGCTGCGCCCCGCGGTTTCACCCGCCTAAGTTTCGACCCCGTAAAAATATCAGGATAAAGTATCCTATGTGTTAATCCTGGTTATAAACTATTTGTGTGTCAAATTTCATCCAAATCCGTTCAGTAGTTTTTGCGTGAAAGAGTAACAAACATCCATCCATCCATCCATCCATACAAACTTTCGCGTTTATAATATTAGTAGGATTAAAGGTACACATTACTGACAACAATAAAATGTATTCATTTACGAGAGAATTCAGACGTTATTGAAACATGAAAATGCAAACACGTCAAACATGAAATGATAATTTACGAACAAACTCATCGATCAAAGCAAACTCCATAAACCGCTGAAACTATTTCACAAATGTAAATATTTGTCACAGTTTTTGCTCGATCAGCATAAAATCAATCATTATTATCGTTTCGACTGACTATAGATTGTTACGGCTGACGCGCATCTGAGCGGGCCGCAACTCTGCATGAACTATCGCACACTAAAAGTGGCCTCCTTCTAGAGTTTTTTGTTGGTTTAGTGTATACTGTCCCACTGCTGGTAAAGACCTCCCTTTAGTCCTTCCTGCATCCTAATTGCGTAACGCTCTATCCATGACATCATCCTCATCATCTGCCTAGCCTTTTCCCAACTATGTTGGGGTCGGCTTCCAGTCTAACCGGATGCAGCTGAATACCAGTATTTTACATGGAGCGACTGCCTATCTGACCTCCACAACCCAGTTACTGGGTAATACGATACCCCTTGGTAAGACTGGTTGTCAGACTTTCGGGCTTCCGACTACCCGTAACGACTGTCAAAGATCCACGAATGAAAGCCGGGACCAACGGCTTAACGTGCTTTCCGAGGCACGAAGGGGTCTCAGTATGTAAAGATGGTCACCCATCCACAGACCAACCGCGGCAAGCGTAGCTTAACCTGACCGATCGACCTGTGCGGCTGTTATTATTTAGCCACGGGCCCCTCAACGCCCTATCCATGACAATCTGAATAGTTTTGAAGCATATTGCTAATCCATTTCTTCATGAGTTCGAAAAAGTTGTCTGCTCAACAAAGTAAATAACGTAATGAATGTTGTTGCACTGTCAAAATGAAAGCCACTCTTACTGTTAGTGTGTTACGCAATTACCCTCCAAGTACTCTTTTCCCGCGCCACCTCGAACTAGCCCTCACGGTACGCATCCTGGTCATCTCGCCACCGCTTTTTGGGCCGACCTCGGCAGCTCTCTCCATCTCATTTAGGGTAAACATTTCGAAATTTTATAAAGTCCTGACAAAAAGCCGGACATTTGCACATACCCGGACATTTTACTTTTGAATGATCATTGAACCTTTTTATTTTCTAAAAGAAATCCCCTAATCTCGAAAAGGCCAGACGAAATCCGGACAGGGGGTTTGAAAGCCGGACATGCCCGAAAAAATCCTCAACGGAGGGTAAGGCAGGCCTAGGCACACCTCGGTTTTAGGGTTTCGTGTATCCTAATTAAAAAACCGAACCCTTATAGGATTACTCGTGTATCTGTCTGTCTGCCCGTCCGTCACAGCCAATTTCTCAGAATCTGCTGCGAACTGATTAAGTTGAAATTTTGTACACATATGAATTTCTGTGACCTAAACACGGACGTGTAACGTCAATAAATGAATTTTGAATATGGGGGTCACGTATGGGGGGAAAATTAGAAAATTAAAAACAAGTTTTGCAAACTGTATCGTGTGACATATTAAATGAAAGGGCTTGTTGTGAGGGTCTTAGATAACGTTTTAACTTTAACGTTTTACTTTACATGAAATGTTGTTGGCGCGTAACATATGCACCATACGGAACCCCAAGCGAGTTTAATTCGCATTTGACCGGTTTTTTTAATATTGAAACGCGATGTGTAGGGGCCTGGTGCGGTCCAGCTGTAATGTGCGCTTAGCTTTAGCATCGCTTGAAACGTCACCTCGTAATGAGCGTGCGCGTACATAATGAATCATCTTTGTTGACACAAAGCGCTCGCAAAACAAACATGCCTAGCAAACATCATAATTTCGATGTGCGACTATCGACGGTTTTGCGAGATGACGTCAGATTTCATTTGACATGGCGCACTGACTGATTATATAACGTGGGTAAATGGTATGTCATTATCTTTGAATTCAAAATGACGTATAGAAGGTAACTATGCGTAAATACGGCACATCAAAAGACGTCATTCAAGTGTCGAACATTTTATACCCAAAATATAAAGTGCCGGAAAAAAGTAAGTACTATTTTCTTACAGGAAATAACATCTTAAGCGTTTTTTTAAGTCACAGCGAAAGTATACCTACAATTAACCCTTCGGCTGCTATTTGAGGTTGAAAATGACAAAAATATTAATATGTAAAGAAAGTAAGAAAGAAAACGGTACTTTTCGATTCTAATTTAAATTTTTGGGTACGAAATGAATGGTGTATAGGAAAAGTTTGACTTTGTAAAGCATCGTAGCTACTATCCGCAGCTTATTTTACACATACTGACAGTCTTTTTATAAAACTTAAAGTGTTTTAATAAAGTCCCCAGCTTTATTAAGGTACCTACTTTGAATTTGTAAGGAATAGGGTTACTGAAAACGTCCACACCGAGTGTGGTTTCTGTCTGATCGTTAGCAGAGTCCCATTCCATTTCTATTTATGTATTTCTTCTTTTGGGACGAAACCAATTTTAAAACGGAGAAATACACTTCGTAATGGTTTTTACGAATGCAGATACATGAGGGGTAATTCTCGTAATTTTAAGACCGTTCACAGTCAGCTCAATCAGTCAAAAAATACTTCTAATTTTCCTACATTTTGACAAGTTTTTGACATTTGTTTGTCGCTGAGATGAGACTGCGACTAGATTTTGAACGTTTTAAATTACGGGAATACGCCATAGTCTTCAATTGTTTGAAAAAAATCATGAAAAATGAGTGAAAATAGGTTTTAATTTCGGCACAGTAAAGTTGAAATTACCTTGTACCGTACTGAACAATTGGAATGGTTAAAAACGAGAAGCACTTTTAACAGTGTACTTTGGAACTTCTAAAATAAACATTATTCCATGAACGTTGTCATTGCTAAGCAATGTTTAAATAAGCATTTCTGACATTATTTAGATTACATTACGACATGTCATCTCGATGTCGTCATTATTAAAATTGTCATAAGAAAATTTCATAAAAAAAGGAAAGAATATCTTCTCCAAAAATATTATTTTTCTCTTTTATTTTTAACATCGAGTTCTGCTTCTAGTTGAGGCTTGAGTGGGTCGTCTGACAACGGGGACAAGTGTCGTGGACGATCCACAACTGAATTCTTTTTGTTGGGCTAAGAAGTGAATTTTCCTATTTGCATGACATTCAAATATTTATAGCGCGCTCGAACAAGCGATTATGTAAATATAAGTGCCCTGTGAAGGTGCAAATGTGGGCAAAATATGAACGCGAAAATATACGCAGGATTTTTATAAAATTAACTGTTTCTATTTTTGAAGGTAAGTGATGTTTTAACTTCATTACTGAGTCGTTACTGTAAAGGCTTTGCTAATCATCCGTCAATATGGTTCAGGGACAAATTCGGTTATGCCTACTAAGAGCGGTAATTTAGGTCAAGTGAAAACTAGGTCATAGGGTCGTCGGCATAGTACACAACACTATTTTTGGTATGCTGCTGTAAATAAATATATTCTATTCAATTCAATTATATAAACAAACGTATCTTCAGTTTATAACAGAGGCAGTTTTTTAAAAGGTATCATTAAATACAGGGTGTTATTGACAGCCCTCCACAAAAACAAAGGATTGATTCAGCTCCTTATTCTGAATCATATCCCACTGGAACTTTCTCAGGAAAAAAAAAAATTATGCCGTTTTTTCTGCTGATATTCCTTTATTTCAATGTAAAATTACGTTCTCTGTATGCAACACTCCATTTATGTAAATAAAACAGCTAAAAACAGCCTCGCTCAAGCTCGCTGCGCTGCCGTCCGCTACGTGCGTTTTGCCACGGTAACGATACGTTGCGTGTGAGGTAATAAAACAAATCTGGTTTTTTGGATTCCCTTAATGTTCCTGAAAGAATTACATGTACCGGTCATCTTAATATGATGTACTGAAGCCACCCTATCAGTTTGCGGAGGGCTGTCAATAACACCCTGTATATCTCCTTCTGATATATCTAAACATTTAATCTGAAACATCTATTCAAATCCGTTGATGCGCGTCTCAAGTATCATTATCATCTCAGCAAGCTTCTCAATTACTCTGCAACTCGATGCGAACAATCTGTTAGTCCAATAATCCGATAAATCTATGGAATGGCTGCAATCTGGATGCTACTGGACCGCAGCTGCAGAGACAATCGATTTTATTAATTATAGCAGACGGTGAATGACCGCCACACTGAGCCTACAAATAGTTTTGCTGAACCGAGATTATTTCAGGATGATTCTATAATAGATATATTGTGTGAATAAATTATATCCTTTTATTATTTCAGAGTAGAGCCACACAGGTCAATCGAACAGGTTAAGATACTCTTGCCGCGGTTGGTCCGTGGATGGGTGACCATTTTTACATACCGAGATCCCTCCGTGCTTCGGAAAGCAGGTTAAGTTGGTCCCGGCTGTCATTCGTGGATCTTTGACAGTCGTTACAGGTGGTCATAAGCCCGAAAGTCTGAAAACCAGTCCCAGTAGCTGGGTTATGGAACTTGTGGAGGTCAGATAGCAAATCGCTCCATGTAAAATACTGGTATTCAGCTGCATCCAGATCCGGATACTGGAAGCCGACCACAACATAGTTGGGAAAAGCCAGACAGATGATATTTACTATTTCAGGGAAGAATTCTTTGGGACTGTAGAAAAAATACAAGTAAAACGACTTACTTAAATTCAATCTTGAAAAAAAAAAAATCTGTAGCTCAGTACCTACAGCAGTATACGAGTTTTCTTTAACGTTATCTAGAGAATAACCCAAAAATTATACGTTTAAAATAATGACATACATCAAAGTAGACATATATACCTATAGTTTCATTTATTTATTTATTTTGTTTACAATTTATGTACACACATATATAAACAGACAATGAAAAACAGAACAGAAAAAATAGGTACAGAGGTGATGCTTATTTCATAAGAAATCTCTTCCAGCATACCTGAGATAAAGAATGCTATTTCTCCATAATAGAAAGACTGTTCGATAAAATAACCAGAAAAAGATATATAAATACCTCGTACCGAACTTAGGACCGCAAATCCGGCTAAGACTAGATTTGCGGTCCTAAGTTATTACCTTATCTTTCAGCTTCTCTGGGACTTATGATGTAACAACATTATTACGGAAAGCTTTTACTACATACTTACTTTTGTCTTACTTTGTAGTAAGCCGTCAAAGGACAAATATCTTAGATTTAATATAGTACGTAGGTTTGTTTAACCCAGAATAAACTCTAACCACAAACAGTATTAATACTAGGCCGGTCTTGACAGTAATTAATGAGACAGAAAAATGTCGTTGGGCATGTGTAACAATAATTATTATGAGGTATGGGTATTTATAGAAAGAAAGAAAGGAAAGACATTTATTTGCGGCAAACATGACGCAAAAAAACAACACAAACAAAAAAAAATAACAAGTTGGGGGTAAACATGCGTCACATCCACGCAAAACATCGTTTATAATTTTTTCAGCTCGATACTAGGCCAATAAGAATACATAAATTATTTAATTGTGCAACTAAATAAATAAATAAATAAAAATAAACAATTTTAATTAATTAATTAACATATTTATTACTTTAAGTATACTGTTGACATAACAATACACAAAGTTGATACGACAGAGTTGCTTTCCTTTCAAATGCCTACACTAGGTACCATTTTCAAGATCTGTAGGTACCAAAAATCAATTAAATAGGAGCAGTCTGTAGTTTAGTCGCAAATGTTTTTTTTTAATTTTTGGACCATTTGAACACGATGTATCTTTCCTAACAGCTGATTATGTCTAAGCATAGGTCATGCACCTTACAACGCGATGCGTTGTTGCCGCTCTGACGCATCGCAAGTTCTGGTACCAGCTGGACGGTGCGCCTCCACATTCTGTGATGGCTTCCAGGGCGCGACTCACAGAAATGTTTGGGCAGCAATAGATCGGTCGATTCGGACCTGTTCGGTGGCCACCACGATCTCCGGAACTCACTCCCTTGGGTCAGTAATATGTGCAATTGTGCATTAATGTGAATGGAGGACACTTCGAGAATTTTAAAATTTAGTGTGTTTGTTTATGTGCTCGTACTTCAAAACCTTACCTAACATATATAAAAGCCAGCGCATGTGGAGGCCTAAGCCGCCGCCCGCCCGCCGCGCGCCGGCCACCCGCCTCGACACGAGATAACACACGCCGCGCCCCGGCGCGCGCGCGACTTTGTCACTTTGTTACCTAGGTATCTAAGTTCAGTCAAATTTATTTACAAAGGGTGGTTGCGTTTTATTCTCATTTGTAAGCTATTTAGTTTCTTTGAAAAAAATTTTTTCTCGTTTTTGGCGCTTTTTATTTTTATACCGTATCGAATTAATACTAAACACGTAATTATAGTATATGTAGTGTAATTTAATGGCCCTCTGTCATAGCAACTCTGTATAAGGCCGCCAGTAACAGACACAGTACCCCCGGTATTAGTTGATACTGTTATTACAGTGATGATATTATTAGTAACTAGCTGCGCCCCGCGGTTTCACCCGCATAAGTTTCGATCCCGTGGGGATATCGGGATAAAATGTGTTTCCTATGTGTTAATCCTGGTTATAAACTATCTGTGTGCCAAATTTCATCCAAATCCGTTTAGTAGTTTTGGCGTGAAAGAGTAACAAACATCCATCCATCCATCAATACAAACTTTTTTTTTATTATAAAATGTGTTTGGGTTGCGAGAATTTTCTGAATATTGCGAGCGATGAACTCCAAAAATGTATACCTAAATCTGGAAACTGGCATAAAAATTGGAGCAGCGCTGTTTTCATGAATATTTTCATTAAATAGTTTTGCTTTGGGACCTACCTAAAGTTTTTCGTTTTAGCAGTGCAGAAAGCTCTATACACACATATTGGCATGATTCACGTATGAATAAATAACGAAGGTAAATATTGTTCATATTTTTCAACAAACGGTACTGGTTGAACGTATATTTTTTTAGTTCTAACTATTACATCCAAATCTGGATTCAAAACGTTTCTTTAAAATATTCAGGTTCATTTTTTCTGCATTAAGGTTTTTAATAGTACTAGCTTAAAGGCATTTTCATTGGTCTTTGAACCTTATATAAATAAGAGCAATTGCAACGTCATGAATATTAAAGAACATTGACTATTAAATGGTGTCATAAAAATATATTTATGTCGCTGATTGAAAATAAAAGGTTTCAATTATTAAGTGCTTATTTGGCAATTCTCATCTTTCAGAAAACGATAAAAGTAAAATTGATGCGTCAAATCTACCCCCTTTCTATTTAATTTGATACTAAATCCTTGAACCGTCTTGTCGTTAGACTGAAAGCAATTTGATAAAAATTGCATTCGCAAACTATTTCGTGCGATCATGATACGTTGAGGCACGTTTCATATAAAATTGAACGCTTATTACATTGCTTTATATACTGCACTTGCCTTTGTCTGCTTTTACACAGAGTGACGTGAAAATAGCCGTTAAGAATGGCACATGTTTCATAGTTGTCTCTAAACTCTTTTAGTTTGAATTAAATTACTTATGTGGTCATGCTCTTGCCCATTTATCAGAAAGATGTGGTCATATTAAGGGTGTGGTACAGACCATAAAACTTAACAACCATGGGACCAACATCGTTATCGCGAATAAATAATCAACCGTCCCATACATTTAGGTCGAGTATGTACCTATTCAAATGATGTATGTGACAGTAGATATAAAAAAAACCGGCCAAGTGCGAGTCAGACTCGCGCACGAAGGGTTCCGTACCATTATCTATAAAAATCAATCATGAGTTGATTGAATGAAAGGTAAATTGCGGTTTACGATTTATGACGTGTTAAAAAAAAATACTTACTTGATCTCGTTGAAACCAATTTTCAGTGGAAGTTTACATGATAATGTACATCATATATTTTTTTTAGTTTTATCATTCTCTTATTTTAGAAGTTACAGGGGGGGGACACATTTTACCATTTTGGAAGGGTCTTTCGCGCAAACTGTTCAGTTTAGAAAAAAATGATATTAGAAACCTCAATATCATTTTTGAAGACCTATCCATAGATACCCCACATGTATGGGTTTGATAAAAACAAATTTCGAGTTTCAGTTCTAAGTATGGGGATCTATTTTTGTGTAAAAATCTTAATGCGGTTCACAGAATACATCTACGTTTCGGAAAAAAGTGGCTGTGACATACGGACAGACAGACAGACATGACGAATCCATGAGGGTTCCGTTTTTTGCCATTTTGCTACGGAACCCTAAAAAATACCTAATACCTATTATATTATAACTGGCTGATCTGTCTTTTTTATAGCCTGATAATATTCATACTGAGCAGTCTGAAGATTGGGTCAACCTACAAGACTGGCTCGCAACATCGTCATCGTATCGTCAAAAATAAGACTTACCTTAGACATCCTTGTACCATGCGGCAATTAAAGGTCTATTCAAACCTAAGCGGTATTCGCTACGGTCTGCGGTAGAGAAAAACGAGTGGGTATGCGGTAATATTACACACTAAAGCGGACTTCGCTATCCTTGTGGGTAAAATACCGAGTTCGAGTTTCGCTCAAGTTTTCAACTTTCTTGTAGAGGTACATACATACCGCGCGGGGTTCGCTCAGGTATTTAGTATCAAGTTCTGCGGCTAGAGCGACCTGAGCGGTATTCTCTGCCGCTGTGGGTAGAAGTGCATAACGACAAACTGGCGAAAACTTCTTTCTTGACTTTTTAAATAAATTCAGTAAACTGATTTGGGATATTTAACTAAGTGTTTAGTGAGAAAAAAGATTCCTATTTCATGTAGAAAGAAGATCATAATTATTATGCGTGGGAAGTGTAACTGACATTATACATAGGTATTAAAACGTTTCATGATATCTTAAATATAATATGAGAATATCTTTAATGCCTTCATTATTTTTAACTGCTTTATGTAGGCGTCAGGAGGTACATGTATTATCTACGGATAGATAATTATCATACCATAATGATCATAATAAAAGGCTGGCATCTCATTATTGTGAGATTAAATGTAGCCATTTTGGAAATGTAGGTTTGTAAGTACTCCGAATAAAAGTCCTCCCGACCGAATTTCGGCCATGGCGACCAGTCACGGCGAAGATCAGCCTTCGGCGCGTGAGATACTATGGTGCACATATGTATGCTCTGACACTGTGCAACCTTTTTTTTGTTTTTTTTGAGGATGGGAAATCATCAAATGACCCCTCCCGCTCTTGGTGGAGCAGAAGGGAGTGTCAGACTCTTACTGACTAAAACCCACCCGTGTTCCCAACACTGTGCACCCTCTCTTCACTCTCCGAAACACACTCCTCATTACACTAATGTTGAAAAAGAAATGTGGAAATCAGTACCTACATTACGTTTCGCCAACTACTAAACCTAGATGAAGTCCTCAGCAAAAAAGTACCAGGCTGTCACAAGTCTAGAGCCGTAGATAAATGAATCCCTCACACCCTCCCATGACATCACTTCATTACATGCATACCCACGTAGACCGGGACTTATGTTGGCATTCTCCTAGCAATGTCGACATCGTGCATCGATTGGATTAGGTTGACCTATGTCACTCCAATGTTTACTGTCCTCAGACTATTTGACATTTGAGCAACGAATATTGTGTTTTCTATTGGCTCGAGCCCTTTTTGTAAAAGGTTGACTGGGTTATTGTTTTTTGATATGTGGAACTTGAATATCTTTTTATCCTGGTAGGTAGTTTGTCACACAAGTGATAGGTACAAGATTTTTTTTTAACTGTTTAAAATGATCTGGTGGTTTTTATGACAATAAAAATTATATCCACGGAGAAAAACACTAAAAGGGTCAACAGTGGTGACAGAATATCAGCCCAATTGTTTCATAATATATCACTCAATATAATATTTTAAGATAAAATATACAACTTCAAAAAGGCAGCATATTTAAACTCCTTATTTTTTATATTACAAAATAAAAGAATATTATTCATTATTGCTACAAGTACTTATAATTAAAGTAGGTCAAAATTAAGAAAAGCATCTCTGCATCCCCCTCTGTCCTTTGGGTGTACAATAATAAGGAATATAAGCTTAAATAAGAGTAAGCCACACAAAATACAACAAGGCCATGGAAAAAAGATAGACAAGAATGCTTGCTAAAAAGCCAAGTGACAAATATTCAATTTCCTAACAAAAAAATCCCTGAAAATTAATCATTCCGAAGTGACTAAACAAATTGTTCGTTTAATGGCGACCATGATTCGTGTTTTCTTTGACACTCCCAGTTTTATTTAGTTCGCTTCACAGAAACAGTATACTTCCCTTCATAAAAGAGTTAGGTAGCTACATTGATAATTATGAAGCGACGGAGACAAATTAAGCAGGCTCTTTATGTCGTTTGTCTAGCAAAAGGCATTTATAGGTTTTGTACAGAAATGGTACCGTAGCAGGTGCAGTGTCTCGTGTTATATTGTGCTAAAATCATACCTACAACGTTATCTTTTCTGCGTTTATTTCAAGCAAACGTGTTTTCATCACCGTGGCTATATTATCACCGGTTCTTTCAAACAAAAACCTAATACAAAACTTTGAAAGCTCATTCTAAACTTGCTTGACTGTTCGAATGCAACCAGAGTTAATTTATTGCCAACCTGCACTGCATAAGGTCGACTTTTGCAGACAACCTTCACAGTACCTAGGTACCAAAAAACTTTTTTATTAAGACGTAATAGTGTTATAAGGGTTCAAAGTAGGTACCGCCACGCATTTAAACTTTAATAGTTATTTGAAAGCATTTGCTAGGTAATTTCATTACAAAAATAATTGTTTTCTTCTGTAGTTTACTGAAATAGAACACCTAATATTAATACGGTTTAATGTTCTAAGCCATAAAGCTGTAATAACGATAAATGAGATAGTAAGGTAAGAGTAATTTTAGCTGTGAATTGTAGGTAGTTAATTATATTAATACTAGCTATTGCCCGCGACTTCGTCTGCGATCCAAGACGGAAAGTATGTCTTGCCCTTCTCCAGGTCATGGTCCTTCACGCAAAAACTACTGAACGGATTTGGATGAAATTTGGCACACAGACGGTTTATAACCAGGATTAACATATAAAACACTTTTTATCCAGATATTCCTACGGGATCGAAACTTATGCGGGTAAAACCGCGGGGCGCAGCTAGTAAAATAATAATAATGATGAAATATATAATAAAAATAATAGTAAAAGTAATGCGGGCTATGTTAACTTTTAGCAACGTAGAAACTGTTAATTAACTTTTGCAAAAAATAAAGTTTTGAAAATATGCAGTTTTAATGCAAACATAAATCTAACCCGATTTAAAAGTTTCAGAAAGTAGAAACAGGATTATGTAAACTGTAAAACTTATATTTTATATCCTAAGGGAAAATGTTTTCCACGTAAAATTACTGGTATTTTCCGTGACTAAATCTGGGCGCAAAATGTCGCCCATATTTTATGCTTTTATTTTGTACAAAAATATGTTATTGCTTCCTAACGTAGGAACGTGTTACTATTATCAACACCGTTAACTTAATATTTTATCTTCTTTACTTAGAAAAGGCAATAAGTATTAATGTATCTGTTGGTTTGTGGTAGTGGTTTAATCCAGTTCCAGAAATATCCAAAAGAAATATACAAGTACAAAATATGAAATCAATCAGTTTAAAAATCCCAAACAGAAACCTCTGCTTATTACAAATATGTAACCGCATATAAGCAAAACCACAAACCTAACAGTCCTCTCACAACATAAAGCTAAAATAAATCTCCACCAGGCATCATAAACCCTCGTTACATTAAAACTTATTACTCTCAAAATCTACAGTACATTACACGCGACGATAATGGATTCTCATTATCAGCAGCGAACGTACTAAAGCCTACCCAGTAACCAGCATAACCAACGATGCTAGATCACGAGATATTTCCTGAAATACTTGCCGCAAATCTGGCCAACATTACGTATCGTGGAAACACGCGATGGATTCGCGTCAATTATTTTGTGTTTGATACAGTGTTCATGACTTTGTTCGAATAGAGTTATGGCAGTTTCCGCATGGATAGATTATAGTTATGTTTCAATAAAGCTGTGAGAACTAAATATACATAATTATGTACCTTCATATACATATACGTGGTCACAGCATGGTTTCAGTGGTGTTTTATGGATCATGGACATAATGATGAAGATGTGTCTGGACATTGTAAGCGGTTTGGCAGTAACATATTCAGTCACTACACATATGTAATTAAATGAATCTGCCGGTCGATTTTGTAAATGTAATCTCACGGTGAAAACTCAAGTGAAGTGAGCTTGATGTGAGTTGTCAGTAGTGTCAATCCCTAGCATTATTTGGAATGACAGCTCACTCCACGCTCACTTCACCTAAGTTTTCACGGTGAGATGGTTACAGAATCGCAATGCAGGTTACTGAAACACTGAACTAGGCAGGTGCTATCAAAACTAGGTGTATATTATTGTATTGTATATTGGGTTGAGGTCCGCAACTTCACGTTCAAGGCGTGTCAAAAGAAGTTCTTAAGTTCCAATATTCTATGACATGTCCGAGCATTTCGAGTGATATTTGGCAAGATAGAAAATATGATAAATTCTTATGGATCTCTTGTTATCAATAACCACCTCTGAATAAAACGTTGGTCACCTAGTTACTGATTTAAGTTTCAATCTATGTTTTACAGGACATCACCGGTTCCGTTTATCTAAATACATCTCCACTTTCCAAAAAACGCATTTTCCTACCAATTTCTCACCACATACTTTATACGTTTTATTATTTTCATTTTCTTATTTCTTTTTTTAATTGTAGGATGATAATTTGTTGAATTGTGTGCCTTTTACTCTGTGCTAAATAAATGTCTATTCTTTCTTTTTTAAAGTGCAAATAGCCCCGTTAAGCAATCAACCACCTTCAAACTCTGAAACCCGATGACGAATCTCGCACACTCGTAAATCACTTTACATTCGACCCGACTACATCGATAAGCGTCACCCGAGCTGTATATGAATAATTCATGATACCGGCGGCGTAAGTATTGGAAACCAAAAAAGCGGTAATATGGATGATACGACACGGAACTTGTGTGCAGGTACCTACAAGTAAGTGTAGATTATTGACCGGTAGTTGTCGAGTCCCGTTTTTAGGTAGATAATCCTAAGCTTTTCTTTGTCAAAATATGGTACAGACGCCAGCAGGTCAAGCTACCCGAAACTGTCAAATTTTCCCAATCAACTATAAAGCGATAAAGTTGAAGATCTATTAAATACATTTGACAGATTGTTGTAGCTTGATGAGCTGGCGTCTTTATATTTAATGTTCTTAATTTTAGTCAATTGTATCATCACATTCTGCCACGCGTGGCGTGCAAATATTATACCCACAAGAGGTAGCTAAGATTGTGTTTGGTTTAAGGTCACATTGTGCACCTGGATGGGATAAAATTTCCACGGATATTCTTAAGCAAAATATCGCAGCACTAGCTTATCCTCTCTCTTACTTGTGTAATTTGAGTCTCGCAACTGGTACTTTTCCCACTATTTTTAAAAGAGCCATTGTGTGTCCAATATACAAGTCTGGTTCTAAAGATGATCCTACTAACTATAGACCCATTTCACTACTGTCGACGCTGTCTAAACTAGTTGAAAAGTAAGTAAACATTAGATTAGTATCTTACTTAGAACAAAACAAGCTAATAAATGAGAATCAGTTCGGCTTCAGAGAGGGTAAGTCTACTGAAGACGCAGTTATTAAATTGACAACATCTTTGACCACACACATGGATAAAGGAGAACGATGTGTTGGAGTCTTTTTGGATCTCCAAAAAGCATTCGATACTGTTTCTACAAAAATTCTACTGGCAAGACTTGAGAATGTGGGAGTACGTGGATTGGTGTTGGAATGGTTTAGAGATTATCTATCAGACAGAAACCAGACCGTTCGAGTGGATGATTTTGAGAGTGAAAGCTACCACTGCTCATTTGGGGTTCCACAAGGTAGCACTCTTGGGCCCACCTTATTCTTAATATATATTAATGCATTATTTCACGTAACTCTGCACAACGTGGAACTCCTTATGTTTGCAGATGACACTGTTCTGGTTTTCCACGGGAAGAACTGGGATAGTGTCCGCCAAGAGGCCGAGAACGGTTTAGCTAGCATAACGCAATGGCTTGAAAATAGTCTTCTCTCGCTGAATACCTCCAAAACAAAATTCATTTGTTTCAACAAATCCCATTTAACTAATCCAGGCCCGAACTTCTCACTAAAAATTCACATGTTTCCATGCAATCGGACCAACAGTCGGCTCAACTGTAGTTGCAGCTTGCTATCCCGAACCCCCTCTATTAAGTACTTAGGCATAATTATAGATGAGAGGCTCGACTGGAGCACCCATACAATTGCACTAGCTGGAAGGATTAGAAAAATGATCTATATATTTAAGAATTTACGAAGTGTGGCAACCCTCCAACTACTGTTCCAAACATACCGTGCCTTGTGCGAGTGCCTAGTCAGGTACTGTATCTGCGCCTGGGGAGATGCTTACAAAAATCACCTTATCACAGTAGAAAGAGCGCAAAGAGCTGTACTAAAGGTGATCATGCGCTTACCCCATAGACACCCAACAGCTAATGTCTATGAAAAGGCAGATGTACTGACGGTGAGGAAACTTTTTGTACTCGAGATTTTGACAAGATACCATAAACATACGGTACCTGCCCTACCTATTACAACAAAACGACGGGTTGACTGCTGTCCAATACCGCGTGTTAGGACCGCCTTTGCAAAACGACATATTATAGCTCTAGCTTCCAAAATGTACAACAAACTACTTAAAACCTATAACGACTGTAAAACCTACACTGTCTACAAATTCAAAACCAAATTGACAAACTGGCTTAAACATTTTAGTTATGACGAAATCGAAAACTTAATAAACGGGTAAAATAAATATATACATACGAATAGTTATTTATAACACCACCATCACCACCACCACCTACACCTACACTACATACTCAACACACAACCATCTACTACATACCATTCCATCTACACACACCACAGACACACACACCACTAAATGGTTGTTAGATAAGAGAAGAAGGAAAAGGGAAGGGAAGAAAAAAAAAAAAAAATAATTGTTATTTTCATCTAAACCTACCCTTTCTTTGTTTTATATTCTTTCTTTTTTTTTTTAATTCAATTTCTTTTTTTTTCTATTTTTTATTTTTCATTTGACATACTATTATAGCAACAAAACTAGGCGAAGACACTGGTCCTTAAGATACAGTTAACACTAGTTTAGGGGCCAGGGGATTCATACTATTTTGATGTAACCTTTTTATGTCAATAAAATTTATTATTATTATTATTAAGTACAGACGCCAGCACATCAAGGTACCCGAAACTGTAAAATTTTTCCAATGCACCTTGAACCTTAATCCTTTAGCGATAAAGTTGAAAATCTATTAAAGAAATTTGACAGATTGTAGTAGCTTGATGTGATGGCGTCTGTACATATATTATAGGACAGAGATTATAAGGTCATTGCATAATTACGAATTAAAATTTGAGGCATGTCAGTTTAAAATAATGGCATAAAAATTACAATTTATTTAGGATGTTAAAGTACATTTTTTTTTTTTCAGGATTGGAAACATCAAATGACCCCTCCCGCTCTGGGTGCAGCAGAAGGGAGTATCAGACTCTTACTGACTAAAACCCACCCGTGTGTACAATTAAGTACAATTTGAAAGTGAGTTTGTTTGTTTCGCTTTCACACTAACACGACTGTACGGATTTGGATGAAATTTGACACAAGGGTATGGATTAGAACAAATTATATTTTTTATCCCGATATTTACACGGGATCGAGACATATGCGGAGGAAACAGCAGGGTTCAGCAATAACAAAGAGAGCAAGACTGAACCCTAATTTGTTTGAACTAAACTGTTAATATCAACATTAGTAAAAGTACTACTTTCTGTTCCTTTCTTGCCGTGCTAAAACTTAATAATAACTATTTGGTATTATGAATAATCTATCTATTTTATAAAATTACTTTTTTATTGTGATCAAATGATAGGTACTACCTAAAGTACAGTTTTTTTTCAATAATAGAAATATAATGTAGTTCTAATCAACCAATGGTTTTAATATTGTGTACCTACTTACTATGTCAGACGTCATTTCATTTTAGATAAAAACGAAGATATTTTTACAATATGGCCATCGAGTATATATCTCATTGCGTAAACCTTTCTTTTAAAATTATTATTCTCAATAAAAAATACGAAATTATGAATTTCATGGATGAAACTGACAGCAATTTTTAGTCAAATAAATTCTGAAGCGTCTGGATCGAAATTTAATTTTGTTATTTTCGTCTAAAACTTTTGATATTTTATTCAATTTCTGCGTAGTCAAATGGAAATTTGTTGTTTTCATATGAAGCGTAAAATTAAATATTGTTGAGTAAAAACAAGTGTTTATGAGGTAATGTTGTTTGCTAAGGGTTATTTATATCGACATTAAAACTAACAATTCAACTTTACGGCGCATTAATTTAAGCTGACTTTAAATGTGATTCTGGAAATGTTTTATATGTTTAAACAGCTTAAGCTGAGTGGCTTAAGTTGTAATCGCCTTTGTCCGATTTACTTTTGAATGTAAATGTAGCTTTTATTTTTGCTTTGCTAATGTTTTTTATTTATCACATAGTTATTAGCACATAGTCATGCATTTATGTTTTAAATATATGGCTCGTGTATTTTAAACAAAGCTAATTATTAGAGATTGCAATGTGACATCACTATAATGAGTATTTTGTCTGTGGTTTCCACATTGACTATGGTCACTCTCTCTTACAATGGCGGTTGCGTTGTATAGCGGTATGTTGTGTTGCTTAAATTAAATAAAAGGTTTCTCCTAATAAACACTTTCTTTCTCTGGTGTCCCACACACTCTAATACTAATATTTTAGTCAATACAGTTTTTATAGTACCTAGACTTGCGACAACTTTGACTTTTTAATTTCGATTATTTTTATAACATACTAACAAGATAGCCTGTAAAGGTCTCCGTTTGTTTATGGGTAGCGGGATCGTCCGAAAGGGTTACCGCTGCCATAAAGGGCTAAGGAAGGAACACGGGTGGGTTTTAGTCAGTAAGAGTCTGACACTCCCTTCCGCTCCACCCATAGCGGGAGGGGTCATTTGATGATTTCGTCTCCGTTTTCCTTGTCCACACAATTCTGTCGTTTGCTAGTGCCAGCCAATCCTTTCGGTAGGAGTCAAGGTAGTCTCGTCATCTTCGTGTCGGCCGGCCGCGATGACGCCGTGCGCTTAGTGGGACCTGATCAGTGGTTCTATTAGCCCATTTGTCATCTGATATGTCCGGCCCAGTCCCACTTAAGCTTAGCGGCTTTCAGGGGGGTAACGTCCATGATCTTGGTTTTGGCGCGCAGTGTTGTGTTCCTTATACGGTCCGAAATTCGAACCCCCAGGATACTGCGCCCCATGACTCACTGCTCTTATTTTCGTGGAGTGATTCAATCACTATGGTATTTTTAGTATTCTACGCCGAAGGTTCTAATTGGTGGTATTTTGTGAACCCAGCAGTAGTTATTTGTCAGGGTGTTTAAATGTCGCGTGAAAGCATTCGTATTTCCAGCCGTTTTTCCATTATTTACTATTACAGAGATCCATCCATCTACGTCAGCCGAAAAACGTATTCTACATTAATGGATGGAACACATTGCGAACCAACGATGGTACCTTTTATTATTGTGTACCTATTGCAATTAGTCCCAATGTGCAAAAAACGCAGCATGATGGATCTGATAATAATAACGTTATTTTTCGTACTAACATAATCAGTATAATGTTCCCACTGCTGGGACACAGGCCTCCTGTCTATGACAAAGAGTGGGCCGTAATATATCATGCGGGCCCAGTGCGGATTGGTAGATGTGACAAATGTCTCCGAATTTTTGGTTTTAGGACGGTTCTTCACGATGTTTTCCTTCACCGTTTTGAGAGGAACATAATGTTAAATCTAATGTAAAGTTATTTTAATTCCTATTTTTACTATATTTAAGTTATCACAACATTGCTGTAATGTTGTGATAACTTAAATGTGATTGGAGAGCAAATTAACTCTCTCACAAAGTTGAATAAACGAAAGACGAATAAATTAAAATTGTCTCAATAATTTAGTGAGAAGCTACTAAAAATGTATCCTTTTTACTTTAGCTTGCATTCTACGTTATTAGAGGTCCGTAGTTCAGTGGTCACACGAGGACTTGGCGAGATAGGATTGGTGGGTCCCTGTGGCCCCATTCCTCGGTGTCAATGGTTGGTTTATACGGGGCCGCCACAGACTAGGAATATTTCATATTATGCCTTTACCTCTTTTTCGTGTTCTTGCTGCTGTGGACTGGAAATATCATGGAACAGCAATAATGACTGAATTTTCCAAGATATTATGGGGAACATATTGAAAGTGGAAAAATCATAATGATATAGTTTCAATTTTATTTTGTATCTTTCCGGTTAAAAACAGTAAAGCTTAAACTCCAAGAACTTATCAAATATGAAAATATTTTTTTGCCATTCATGCATAAACTAGATACATCACCGAATTTTTTAAAAGTTTTTTTTTCTCTATTTAATTTTTATTTTTGTGTTAATTTTGTGTGCTGTTAACCTGAGTCAAATAAATTTATTTCCTTTCTTTCTTTGCAAAAATCTACTCATTTCATTGTAATTTAATACTAGTTTCTGCCCGCGACTTTCATCCGTGTTGTCAACTTTACCATAAAACATATTGTACACACGAAAATAGTGTCGCTTTGTATCAGTGAAATATTTTTTGCAATCTGATCAGAACTTTCAGAGATTACCAGTTACAAACAAATATGTATAATATTAGTTTTGATGACTTCATTATCTTCCGTAAGTGTCACGTCATAACTACAAGAACATGCTGATTAAGTTATTCAAGTAGCTCACTTGGGACAATAACAACATCTTCCTTTATATCAGATAGTTCTTATGATAATTTATATCAGACCACCCACTAACTTATGATAATGTTAGTTAAAGTAGTTAGGTAAAGGGATACTGGACTGAGATTTTTTCTAAATGATCAAACACTGCTCCCATAAATATGTAGACTTGCCCTACTGTTGCGTTGCTTTGTTGGGGTACCGGATTCGCATTTCTTAAATAATTACCGTGGTCGCAAATATTCTAGATTCTAGAATATTTGCGACCACGGTAATTATTTCTTTTGCGGGTAGATTGAAAAGTTTTAAGTTTTGTATTCGTTAATGTTATTTGTGTGCAAGGTGAAATGTTGTTGCGTAAATGATTTTGTTGTAAGGAAAAACAATAGCTGCTTAGTTTGTGTGTCAAACTTCTTATAATACATTTAAGTTTGAAAATGTTCTCAAGTAAGTGAAATCTTTGTAATTTCTTATTAAGAAATAATTTTTTTTAACCTTAGATTTAACTTAAGTTACGGAGATGTTGCAGGAACAGATAAGTACTCTGTGTTACCTATATTACATACTAGCTTCTGCCCGAGACTTAGTCTGCGTGTATTTTCTTAGTCCCCCGATCCACCCCATCGCATCGTATCGCCTGCGCTATTATTGTGTTAATACTGGTTTTTTTTGTTTTTGCTCGGCTCCGAAGTGTCTTAGCGTGATGTTTAGTAGCCTTCCTCAAGAATTGGGCTATCAAATGCATAGAATATTTTTTTAACCGACTGGTTGTTCTTGAGATTAACGCGTACAAACAAACAAACAAACTCTTCAGCTTTACTATATTAGTACTAGCTGCGTCCCGCGGTTTCACCCGCATAAGTTTCGATCCCGTGGGAATATCGGGATAAAAAGTAGCATATGTGTTAATCCTAGATATAAATTATCTGTGTGTCAAATTTCATCCAAATCTGTTCACTAGTTTTGGCGTGAAAGAGTAACAAACATCCATCCATCCAAACTTTCATGTTTATAATATTAGTAGGGTAGATAAGGTAAAACCTGGATGAGAGACGCACAGAACCAGCAAGTATGACAGAAGAAACCCTAGGCATAAACCCATTCCAGGCTGAAATGATGTTGATAGATAAGGTTAAAATATTGAAGGATTTAAATTGAAATATACAGACGCCAGCACATCTAGCTACTACAATCAGTCAAATTTCTTTAATAGATTTTCGACTTTATCGCTAAAGCATTAAGGTTAAAGGTTGATTGGGAAAATTTGACAGTTTCGGGTAGCTTGACCTGCCTGCTGGCGTCTGTACATAGTTCGGTGTATGTTAAAAAGCCAATAATATCGTCAAGAAACCTTAAATGGTTTTTTTTTAATTTTATTTTAAAAAACGTTGCCCCACACTTGGAATTACTGCTGTATCGTGGGTGCGTTTACAAACATTTAAAGTCATAAGTCATTTATTCATTTGTTTTTTCAACATTCAACTCACATAAACCAACAGCCAGACCCGGAACAACAACCTGTAGGCAATTCAAATATTTGTTCCGTGCGGAAATCGAAGCCGCGACACGCAGCGCAGCAGTCGATCGCTCAGCCACTGCGTCAACCGTGATGTTTCAGGTCACATTTGAATTTGAAGTCAAATAATTTCTGGCTAGGTATATTATTCGAGGGCAAGGCTTTGTTTCATAAGTTACCTACAATTACTATAGTTTCACAAAGGACTCCTGGGCGTAGTTTGTTATATCAATAATAGTTGGTACTTAATTGTAAGCCTTCCACAAAGGTACTAATAAATTAATATTGGTATTAACATTCCAATAAATCCCCAATAGTAGTACTTAATTGTCTAGTTTTTGTCGTGAATTGACACTGGACTTCGAAAATATAAGGGATAATTTTATTATTCTACTTCGGTGGATGTAGGTAGGAACCTATTGTCAGACAGAAAATACGTTTATTTGCGGTAAACATGACGCATAAAAAGAACACAAACACAAAAAAATTACAAGTTGGGGGAAAACATGCGTCATATCCACGCAAAACGGCCATCGCTGAGCTTCTGAGCACAACATAATGCTAAGACCCTATGCGAGACAAAGCCCCAGCGCTGGTTTTCGGCCAGCGGCAGCGGCGGCGGTGTATCACCATAATTGCGGCGTATACCATAGGCGAGTCTTATAACCATAAACAGAACATTGAAACTCAAATGGTAGAAATCAGACAGGCCATGTCTGTTTGTTGCCGTCGATTTTGGTTATGCTAACATACGCCGATCGTGCTTTGGCAGCAAAGTGAAACTCCAATGGCGACCACGAGAACATTTTCAGTAGTCGATACAACCGCTACTGAAAGCCTGCCTAGATTCATGTTATATACATACAATATGTAGTATATTTAACGCAAGACCCCAATTAGAGTATTGATTTAAAAGCATATTACAATGACCAAAACTTATTTTTCTTTAAGCTAACTATTAATAAAATCTTGTTGACCTTAACATTACTTTATGCATTTAAAATGGAGTCTTGTTGCCCTGAAATAAGAGATACTAAAAGTTACCGAAATCGATTTAGTAGTCAATTCTAAACCAACTGCTGTCAGAATAAACGCAAGTGTTTATTCTGTCACACATTGTATAAGTATGTCAGTTGGTGTTGTAGGTGTTGTGTAGCTCAAAGCAAACATGTGGAAGATCTGTATTGCTTACTTGAATTAAATAATATATATAATAATATAAAATGTTTATTTTGTCTAAGTACACAAGTTATGAATATAATGCTAGAGTTTGACATGATCGCATATCCAATTTAACCTACAAATTGCTATGATGAAAACAAAAAGGACCATTTGGCTGTGATCCTTTTCCCTCAAGCTCATCATCTTCCTGCCCGTATCCCATGTTACTTGGGGTCGGCGCAACACGTTTTCTTCTTCCATTCTCCTCTGTCAACCGTCACGCTATCATTCACTCCCTTCTCTTTCATATCATTCCCCACACAATCCATCCATCTTTTCTTCGGCCTTCCTCTCCATCTCCATCCATCAACGTGTATATTCATCACTCTTTTAGTCACATGCGTTTCGTCCCTTCTCATCACACACCCATACTAAACGATTTCCTTTCAACTTTTCTGTCACTGGCGCCACTTTGAAACTTCCTCTTATATACTCATTTCTTACTTTATCCATTCTCGTCACTCTACACATCCATCTCAACATTCTCATCTTCGCTGCATGCAATCATTTTTCAAGCTTAAGCTACTTGCCTATAAAGCTACGAAAATCTTGCTTTGCAATATTAGATATAATAATAATAGTCCTCCAGCCGGTATTTCGGCCACGGCTCCCAATCTCAACGGAGACTAGCCTTCGACGCGGGAGATATTATAGTGCACAAGTGTGTGCGCAGACACAGGTGTACTCCCTCTTCCCTCACTCTCATAGCCCGATGGGAAGGCAATCCGACACGATCGGAGAGAGATCAGGAGCAGGGGCCAACGGCGGGCGGGTGGCGGCGGACGGATCAACGGCTTTTAACGTGCTTTCCGAGGGTATAACACCAAACTCCAGACTGACCCGTTGGTCACGTGACCGCAAGTGCGACTGCTGAGCGTGGCTCTATTCCCAGGCCGGGCAAAGTGTTATTTCTTAATATTAGATATGATAACGTATTTAAGACTTATGCTCGAATCACAGTTCTAACTAAATTGTATTCACTTCGGATCGTTATGAAGTGAATGCACTCGGCGAAATTGCACTCACTTGTTTTTAAAAACAAAGTTACTAATGTTTCAAACTTTGACACTATTCGAATTCTGAAGTGATGTCAAGTCGGTCGATAAAAACATTGTCGACATAAAAATGTATAATGAGCATTCAAGTATGTATTGCCGACAAATCGATCGCCCTTGACAGCCTAAACTGTGCTTATCTTTGATAAAGCGAGTACTTTAGGCTACACAGATAAAATATCAAGCCGTTACGTTTAATTAACGTTCAGTGAACCATCGCTAATTGCGAGACGCAAGTCGAGTGTGATATTGTTGACCGTGTTGCTATGGTAACGGCGGTGACGAATAATAATTGTTTTGAAAATCCATTTATTTTTCGAATGCAATCAAGCGCGCTACACAGTCATAAAATCACCAAAATCTGATAAATTAATTAAATACATATATTCAACGTTCATTATTATTGCTTGATTCTGTTCAGATTATTTTGATCTCGATCATGATTTGTGTGTGATCATATTTTTATTCTCTTCTCCAATTTTTTGAGCCTGTAATTCATTCAACTCTAGCTATCTCACACAAAATATTAGGTGCCTTAGTTCAACTAAAACTTGTACCCAATGCAACGGTGAGGTGGCGGCAGAGCAGCGGTGGCTCAGTGGTAATGGCCGCGACTCGAGTTGTAGGTTCAAACCCAAGCAGGCACTTTATTTTGTGTAAATTATTTCATCACCACTGCTCTCAAAACGGCGAAGGAAAACATCGTGAGGAAACCAGTATGTAACTAGAACCAAAAATTCGAAGACGTGTGACAGCCACAGATGCGCAATGGGCCCGTGTGATGATTATAGCTCACTCTCTCTCACAGAAAGAGGGGGCCTGTGTCCCAGCAGTGGGAACATTATAGGCTGATTATGGGCATGCTTGTATCCATTGTACAGACGCCAGCACATCAAGCTACTACAATCTGTCAAATTTCTTTAATAGATTTTCAACTTTATCGCTAAAGCATTAATGTTCAAGGTTGATTGGGAAAATTTGACAGTTTCGGGTAGCCTGACCTGCTAGCATCTGTACCTATTATTTCTTAACGATATCAATCTAAATATTGTATTATCTAAAACTTGTTTAAATAAATAATTATTTTACTTTCAAAACAAAAACAGACATTGAATTTTGCTTAATATTATTATACAAAACTAAATAGTTAACCCCGCTTAATCCAAGCTCCGCTGTATCCATTTCAAAGTCACTGCTGTCAAGCTAAATCTTCGCTTCGTAAATCCAATAAATTTTGAAATTCCTCACTTTTCTCGTCTTCGTAGCTTGATGAAGTTTTTACACTATCGCATAACTGAAGGCGTATTTTTGTAATTTAAAACTTTCAAAATCTAGTCGCAGTCTCATCTCGGCGACAAGCAAATGTCAAAAACTTGTCAAAATGTAGGGAAATTAGAGGAATTTTTGACAGATTGAGACTGAGATCAGACTGTGAACCTTCTTAAAATTACGAGAATTGCCCCTCTGATAGATACTCATCTATTCTTTTTTTATTAATTTATCCTGCACTGCCCTACTGCTGAGCAAAGGCCTCCCCCAGATTCCTTCCATGGATCCTTTTCTAGTGCCGCCTCGACGCGTACCGCAAGGGTTGGCCCTTGCGGTACTCTAGATTGACTCACCACCACTTCTGGACCGGCCCCGGCGGCGCCATCCATCCTCAGGGACCCACCGTGTGGAGACTGTTATCCAGCGGTCACTGTGTATGCAGCCCACGTGACCCGCACAATCACATTACAGCTTGGCAGCCTTTTTGCCTACGTCTACGTCGGATTCCCGTTATGGAGGCAGCGTAGTGTTACGTATATCGTGGTCACGTAAAATGTGAAGTTTAAAAATCAAAAAATATATTTTATCGTAGGGTATAGAAATCTGTATCACCCTGTTTTGTTTTCAAGAATATGATGGCTAGGTAGTCACTTTGTGTACAGTATGAAGCTTTATGTACATTTATACATGGACACCTAATTAAATATTCAGGAAAAAGTTTCATTTTTAATAGAGAAACTACGAAAAATAAACAGTCTTCTACATACTGTAGAGGTTCAAGGTTAGACGTTTTCACTATGTATTCTTGTTTTTTAATTCGATTTATTTGACATCACCAAAATATGTTTAATGTAACTGTAAAAAAATATTTAAAATATAGGTAGTATTATTTTGATGTAATTCGTCGCGGCGTCGTATGATCTTCCATGATTGGCTCACGTCTGAATGTGTTCGTTTACTTATCATTTAATAATATTCTCTGCTTTTGAGTTTATATATTTTTATTTCGTCAAAACACATTTTCGTATTTAATTTGCAAGTCTTTTGAACTTGAATATTAAATAATTTTAACTTCAATCAATTCATGTCATATTCAGTTACATTAAATTTATTTTGATAATTTCAAATAGATTGAATTTAGAAAAATAATGATGGAATAAAAACGTTTAACCTTGAATCTCCACAGTATAATAATATGTACAGTCAACATAAAAAGTCAGCATTGATAACAATAATTGTAAAGAGGTTACTTACTGTATTAGAAAATCCTTTGAGGTTGTTTCAGATAGTGATTACAACAAGCGTATAATATTTTAACTGTTAAGATTTCATTGCTTTTGTAAAGTTTCTCGTCAGCTGAATACGGAACATAAAAGCTTAAAAGTAGTTAGAATTTTCACTCGTTAAACTGCAAATAGTTTCTGTCAAAGAATTTGGTAAAAATACCGTGCTAAGCCGATTGTGAATTCCCGTCTGAGCAGTAGGTACACGTAACCCGGGAAATTTGAACAATATGTGCAATGTTTCAAGCAATTTTCAACTGTTGCTGTTCGTATATAAAGTCTATGATAGTGTGAACACAAATTCTATGTCAAGGGCCTGAAACATGACATTAACTGGTAGCAAAGCATTTGGTAATGAACTAGTGTAGTTAGTTTTTTATTACGCAGTGAAAACATACCTACGGTTTTATTATGAAAAAGCTATAACATTAATTGGATTTCAAAGAATCCATTTTGTTATAACTTTTTTTGTACGTTGTGTCTTTAAATTATTTCTTTACAATGACTAACTTAGGCAGCCCATACACTTATAATAAATTTACGCAATAACGTATTGCGCTATTACACCGAAACGATCCATTATTTTCACACCATAACATTGACGGCGCATAAGCTTCAATGTTTTCGCGTGAGCAAGACCTGCGCAATACTGATCCTACACGGTGAAATTAAATATGGTGCGATATAAATGAAACTTGCTCAAATTGTTGTTCAATCATTGCGCAATCTCCAATATTAACCCCTTTTTTTTTTTTTTTTGAGGATTGGAATTCATCAAATGACTCCTCCCGCTCTGGGTGGAGCAGAAGGGAGTGTCAGACTCTTACTGACTAAAACCCACCCGTGTTCCTTCCTTAGCCCTTTATGTTCCAGGGCAGCGGTAAACCCTTTCGGATGTTCCCGCTACCCTGGCAGGCTTCGGCCCTATGGGGCCCCGTCGCTTTTGCTGACATCTCTTTGAGGCGCGCGTGGAACACGTACACGCCGTCCGGCACGGGCCTAGTCCTGATCGGACGGAGAGCTACCCATTACTCTCCGCCCGCAGGCCCGCGCCTACGGTGGCCGGGAGTCGTCACGCGGCTCCCGACGCCCGGAGCGTCTCCCGCGGCGGCTGAGGCGTGAGGTGCGCAATGTGCGTTCCCTCGCCCACCCCGCCACCTCCTTCGCTAGCATGACTGCTTCGCAGAAGGAGGTGACTGCCTCCCACTCCCTCTCACCCCGGACCATGGCTTGAACCAGGGCCGGACGGGAGAGGTCGCCGCCGCTGCCAATCGCCTCTACGAGGACACGGCGGTGCTCTGCCCAAGCAGGGAAGACCTCCATCGTATGCTCCACCGTGTCCTCTGGGCGATCCTGACAGTGGTGACACCCGGGCGTCTCCTCCCGCCTGATAATGTGCAGGAACCTCCCGAAACATCCGTGTCCGGAGAGGACCTGCGTCAGGCGGTAGGTGAGAACGCCGTGACGTCTCTCTAGCCACTCCTCAAAGAGGGGTCTTACCGCCGCTATCGTGGCGTGCCCTCAATATTAACACTTAAATGGTCAAAAACATTGCGCATTTCGTGATATTGTATGCGTGATAGTGCAAATACCTAAATGTATTTTCTTTCTTTTTTTTTCTTTCATATTGTACAGTCAACAGCAAAAGTAGATGATCAAAATCAGAAATTCAATACTAATGAACGGAGTTCGCAGCTATATGGCAGCTGTACTAGTAATAAATGTTTGGTATAATTTACAATCACATACTTTTGAATCACTTCGACGCTACGCAGTTCTAACGCGAACTCCGTTCATTAGTATTGAATTTCTGATTTTGATCATCTACTTTTGCTGTTGACTGTACAATGTTATTATAATCGATCGTTTAGATTTCGCCTAAGGACGATGAGAAATCAACTTATTTTGTTTTTCTAGTTGAATAATCTTCAAAAGGATCCATTCTACTCTAACTAGCCTGTATTATCCCACTGCAGGGTTTGCCTGGTGCCTGCCTGGTTTCCCTCTCCCTTTTCCACAAAGCTCTGTCTTTTGCGAGTGCTGATACCAGTCCTTTCGGTAGGAGTCAAGCTCGTCCCGTCCGATCCATTAATACAGTTTAGACCGTTGAATTATATCCCAGATAAGAATGCTTGGAAACATGCTGGTCCTGCTCCATAGGATAATCTAGTCTAGACAAAATCAAACTGGTTGCTAATTTTATTGTATACAACGTGTTTTTTTTATATCTCATAACTCTAGGGGGTCATTGTACTCAGCATTATGAACAACTTTTACTATGGGACAAACCCGAAATCGCGAAACAAAAATCTGGTATCCCTACATTTTGACGAGTTATACGAACATAAATGTAGGGAACACCAATTTTTTTTCCTTCACCGTTTTGAGAGCAGTGATGATGAAATTATTTACACAAAGTAAGGGCCTGTCTGGATTCGTACCCACGACTCTCAACTCATAAGTTGGGCAGTTGACAGGCAGTCACTTCATGTAAAATACTGGTGTTCAGCTGCGTCCGGTTGGACTGGGTGCCGACCCCAACACAGTAGGGAAAAGGTCAGACTGTCTGGATTCTACCAACAAATCATTTTACCAGAATGACAGAAAGCCATTTCAATCTCGTTTCCGTACTAGCATGAATACAACCAGGGACTGTCTGCTCAAATATGTATCATATTGTTATAACCACTTCCCTAGTGTCCAGGAAGGTATCACCATAACATAATCAATTCGAGGCGGTAAAGAGTGAAGACTGCAACCCCTGGTCTGTCTGTAATTTCCCTTAGGACCAGTCTGGTTCGCGGTCCACATAATTATTTAGGGTAATGGCATATACGGTATTGCCCCACTTTTGCGTGTAAATTGTATGTGTTGTAACCGTATTTTTTTGTTGATACCTTGTGGTCGAATGGACATTTTTTTTTGCATAGTTCTTTTTTAGGCAGAACAACTTCAAAGATATTTTAATGTAGCAACGTGAAAGTTTCTCCATTTTTACCATAGAGTAACTGACTTAGGACTGAAAACCGGGGAATCAATAACTGTTTTGCGTCTTTAAGCGAATGTCCAAAATATTTTTGGCAAAAATATGATTTTTTGGGCTTTCAAACCCAAATAGCAGCCTGGGGGTAACCGGTCAGACGTTAATTTAATTCTACAAATAAAAATTATTTGATGATTGAAAAATGAGCTCTTAGTCGATAAAAACGTTATAGCAGTTCAAAGATTTGGATCACTTTGAATTTTAAATCATGTGGTGTGTCGAAGCTGAAATGGAAACATGACAAATAACTTTTGGAGGCTACTGTATACTATTAGTAACTGTTATTATCTACCCAAATATATCCAATTTATCCGTAGTTGAAGCTTCGTCTTCATTAGTTAATGAAAGTACAAACGAATAAAGGACATCATTCATTTCGTACCCAAACATTAAAGCGCCTGAAAAAAGTACTTTGTTCATAGGGGAAATAACATCAGGATTTGAGCATTTTTTACTTTTACAATGAAAGTCTAAAATTAACCCCCCGGCTGCTATTTGAGAAAATGAAAATGCCAAAAATCTTATTTTTATAACGTACGTAACGTAACGTAGTGCTTTAGCATAAAATTAAAAAATACCAACTTTTTATTGAATATAAGATCCCGAATATTTTTACTATTACAACAAATTTTGACGACACGGTTGGCGCAGTGGTTAAGCGATTGACTGCTGCGCTGCGTGTTGGGGGTTCGATTCCCGCACGGAACAAAACGCACCCACGATACAGGAGAAATTCCTAGTGTGGGGCAACGTTTTATAAAGAAAAAAAATCTACAATTGTGTATGGAAGAACTGTCAAAAAATAAAAATTATTGCGCAGATAAAATTATCTGACGTTGGAAAAATCAGCCCTATCTATACTCCATTTATAATAGCATTAGAAAAAAGAGGCTTGTAGAAGCAGGAATGCAAAACATTTTATTTCAAAGTTATGATAAAACAATTTTAAGGGGGTTGCGCTGCGGTAGCTGGCGAAATTCCAATTTTCTTGCTTGAAATATTTAGGTAATAATACAATTTTAACCTTAAAAATCATCAATAATAATGTAATAATAATAATAATAATATCCCTGGACATTTCACACAGCGCCATCTAGTCCCAAGCTAAGCAACCTAATGCTTGTGTTATGGTAACAAGATGGCTGATAAACTACTTATATACATTTTTTTTTGTAAATACATACATATTATAGATAGAAAAACACCCAGACTCGGGACAAATACATGTAGGTCATACAAATATTTGTTCCGTGCGGGAATCGAACCCGCGACACGCAGCGCAGCAGTCAATCGCTTAACCACTGCGCCAACCGTGCCGTCTACATCAATACATCCCTTTAAGTTAGAATTGCTCCGGATTCGTCTGATTTCGCGGGCTACTGCAGCGCATCCACCTTAATTAAAATTGTTTTAACAAATATGGACGTATAATATAAACAAAATAAAAATAATATTTTAAAATTATACTTTATTTATAGTAACGTCTTCATCACACATTACCAACTTACAACAAAATGAATGAAAGAAACAACCGATCACAATGATGATTTAAATATTAAGGTTAATGGCAATAATAATCATTTTTTTAAATATTTTATTTTAAATAACAACTTACAACACAATACGTTATTGACATTTCTTCGTCTTCATCGTCTAATTTAGTCACTATCATCTGATGATGAAGATGAAGAATTTTCACCAAAGTTAATTTTTAAATTCGGTAGAATTATGGTGAAACGAATAACGTTCCAGGTATTTTTCATCACTGCTTCTTTTAGGTTTTTAGCATTGACACTGTAATTTTAAATTGGAGTTAAATAATATAAATAAATGAAAGCCACATAATTTCATAAGATAAATAGTTAAAATGGTTACAATTAAGTGTGACAGCTGCTGTAAAAATAGATCATAATAAATTCGGCGTCTATCGTAATGTGACAATGTTTATTGTACTTTTGTTACAAAGTGTGCATTCAAAATAACCTTTTTTAACTTCTTTCTAATGCTATTGTAAATGGAGTATAAGTACCTATGACTTATCATAAAAATAATCAAGTAATCCCTTAGGAGTACCTACCTTATATTTTTTTATTTTAAATCAAAATGTGGTGGTATCACAGCTGAAGTGGAAAAATGTCAACTATCTTTTGGAGACCACTGTAAGTAATGAGTTTATAATTAATGATTTGCCCAAGGTCAGGATATAAACAGACGAAAATTAATTAGGAACGCCACTAATGTATTAGAAACCCTACGTCATAAATAATACATGAAACAATATCCAATAACTGCTTTGATTACATGTACTTATAATGGTTTCCAGAAAGTGCTAGAGATTATGCCTCGGGCCAGTTTTGCGTCTACATTAAGCTGTTAATAGAATCTAGAATGCCTATATTATGTATATCAAAAGCCTGATCAATTAGTGATATTGCCACCCCATCTGTTCAGTGAAAACTAAATTGATTGAAATAAATCTTTAGAGAAACTTAGCTGATAGAATTTAGTTTACTGAGGATTTTTAACGTAACGTATTGGTGAAGCTGATATAGATTATTTTAGAAGCATACAATAACTTTGTATGTATTTCCCCATCAAAGTTCAAATGGACACCGATACCTTTATTTCCCTAACGGTGTAGTAACAAACAATGGGTTATTTGAGGAAGGGAAGAAAGGTAATCCCGTTAATAAATAACGTAACTATGATCTGTGTTCGAGCCTACTTATCTTTTATGGGCACGTGTTTCTGTGACAATAAACCATTTTTTATTTATTTCTATCAACTTGTAATCTGACAATTTATTCTTCTTTGTCTTAGTAGAAAGCTGTAGTATAATAATATAATAATAATATTCTAATCTTTATTTCGGATTACTCACAATCCATATAGTATTAGTAACAATGAATTAAAAACTATGTTGGTAATCATTTACAAACTAAACAACTAAAAATGTCGTGGCGGTCGCACATTGGTACGTGCCGCCGTAGCCAGTGCATTATAAAGGGACTGTCCACATTGTCTAATAATGTTTTCAGGATGCTGTTGGAGCTTCCGCGTAAACTCGCTATTATTGACGCTGTTCTCTTCCTCATAATGCTTCCGCAAACATCTGCGTAGCGCTGCAGAAACGCGGAAGCCCCATCAGCATCCTGAAACCAATATTATATTGGACGCGCGTATTATGATTTAATTTATTTAGTTTCCTCTTTAATTCCGTTCTAAATAAGATGTGAACGTTTCGGAAAATTTACGGAAAATTCAAGTAGCAAAGTATGTCGTGTGATGCAATGAAAAATATATAAAGTCGGCTGCTCCTTGCCCCGTAACGTGAACTCAAATTGTAAATTCATGTTGCTCAATCTTGCTCAGTTCATAACGCGAAGTCACTTCAGGCTAATTCAAATCTCTAAGATTTACGAAGAGTTTTGCTCCAGCTGGCATTGAATTTTTAATGTCCCTAATACGATGTCATTTTATAGTCACTGAGTGATGAAAGATCTTGTCTGCCTTATTATTTATACGCTTTTGCATAATTTTCAAGCGGAGAAGTTTTGCTCATAAACGTGCTGCCAAGTTTTGATTTTTAATTGGCTTACATATTTCATTATTCGACAGTACCCACACTGGGATTAAAAACGCTTTGTCTTGCAGTGTTTTAACCAGTGCATTTTGACAACTGCGTCTATGAAACTGTTTTTAGCGTTCCATACCTCAAAAAACGGAACCTTTATAGGATCACTTTATTGTCCGTCCGTCTGTCAAGCCCCTTTTTCTCGCTTGGAGGTATCAAATTAAAACTAATATCAAATACGTAGGCCAAAGTCGAGCTCTTAAAAAAAATCAAGCTTCTAAGTCAACGCAATAAAAAAATACGGCCATTTATGCGACACATATTTACTCGCAAATAAAAGCAAAACCTATAGGGTGCTTCATGTTGATCTAGAATCCTGAAATTTGGCAAGAAGCAACGCAAACAGGGTCTAACAGCACAAGGAAAAAGCCCTAAAATTGCTCATTTTTAGTTTTACCATATAAAAAAATATTTTATTGCGATTACAAACATACATTTTCTGTCGGAAAATTGCCCTTGACGTATATCGATATATTTATGGCAAAACTTTTTTTTCAACAACAAAGTTAACCCAACCTCTTCATTGTGCGTGGTCCGACACGCGCTAAGCCGTTTTTTTTGCTATACTATAGTTTGACCGAAACTGCTGTACCGCGCCTTAGGAATGCGCGGCGAGGTGGGAGAAATGCGCGGCGAGGCTGGAGGCGGGACGCCGCACACTGTATCATTATCACGATCTAGCGGAACTTAATTCAAAAATAATATATTTCTAAATATTCCTAAAACTCCCTTCATTGCACAGTTGTGTAAGTATATAACCGATATTTAACCAAATTAATAAGTTAGCAACACCACATAACTCAGGGAAAGTCCCGAAACATGTTTGTCCGTACTAGCACGCGCGCTATTGTTTAGTACTGATTTACTTAATACTGAATACGAACAGGTGTGTTCTTGTCTTAAGTGCTATTAAGTGGTAATTTTTATTGCTTGGTGTATCATCGAGAGGGTAGGGTTGAACCTTTTTTATATTGAATGTTTTTAGTACATTAAGATTTTGCGGAAGTCTTGAAAAATAATTTTATTTTTTGTATTAGAGTTGACTTTTAAAAATGTATACATGTGTATACACCGGGAAATCACTGTTATACCATTCTACGGTTAATATTCTGTGAAATTTAGTTGAAATCCCTTGCTCCTATTTGCCCCGCTCAAACTTTTTTTTTTGTTTTCTATCAGATTGATGCACAACGAGATATCTTTGATAATTATATGGTCGAAATAACCTTATAATTGAAAAAAATCTGGATAATTATGACATATATGACTGTGAAAATCCTCCACGATCACTTCAAATGTCAATAAGTAGTCTCACCGCAAGAATACAATTCAAATGGGAGAAATGTAAGCGAAACAAGATTCTTGGCAGAATATGCAGATTGGTTGGAAGAAATAAATAAAAATAAATAAGAAGAGTTGCAATATACAAAATAACATCATAATGTTAACATTTTATGTCACTTGAAATTAAAAAAGAACGATTCGCGCAAGAATGAATAAAGTTCCGCTAGATCGTGATAATGATACAGTGTGCGCCGTGAGCGGCCTGCGCTGCCCCCCCCCCCCCCCCCCCCCGTCTTGCCGCGCACATACTGAAGGCGCAGTACAGCGGTTTTGGTCAAACTATACATCATGGATTTCTCAGAAAGTCTATCTTATAGATTCTTGATAATTAGGTAAGTCTGCGCAGCGTTACACCATAATTTTTATATTATAGCATGAAAGATCTGGTAAAGATTTCACATTAAAGTTATCTGAGGTTCTAATCTTGAGATAGGTTTACTCTTCTACCGTAACGTATGTCTTGAGACGCTTCATCAATTTATACAATATTTGCTTATCTTGTCTGATCTTAAACGTTTTTTTAATGACTTCATATTTACATGTTCTGGGACTATAATATCTTGGAAGGAAAGAAGTAATCTTTTCATTAAATATTTACATAATTTAAAATCTAACAGTCTTAAAATAATAATAATATGTACATTGTGTACAAGTATATAAAAAGGAGGGGAAATAATCAAAGGGCATTAAAAAATTCGTCCACATCGCTGTCAATAGTAAACGTGCCCAAAAGGCTGGCAGCATTGCCACGTTGTATGGCAATGCTGATTCTTGGAATAGTTCAATTAATTGTTATAGTAGATACATAGGTAGGTAGGTTATAGTACAAGTCTATTAATAATACACAATCTTACGTTTCTGATATATTACGCACGGTTATTATGTAATAAATTACAGGAGCACGTTGCAGGGCAATAAATTACAAGAAATTGGCGCGAACTCCAAAGCAACACGATGCAAACTTGTCGCCCATTCGCAAGGAGCTTTAAGTATGAAAATATTCAGTACTAGCTTTTGCCCGCGACTTCGTTCGCGTGGAATAGTGACTTCACCAATAGATGACACCGACTCTACCAATAGATGGCGCTGTATGTCCGGAATAAATTTTATATTTTATTTTATTTTTTGTAATAAAAACTATCCTATGTCCATTCTCAAGTTCCAAACTATGTCTGTACCAAATTTCACACAAATAGGTTCAGTAGTTTAGGCGTGAAGCAAAGACAGACAGACAGACAGAGTTACTTTCGCATTTATAATATTAGTTTGGATGTATGTAGAAACTTGATCGAAGACTTTCAAAGAACATCTTACAGGCGCTCACCTGTAAGATGTTCTTTGAAAGTCTTTACATACGTATTAGGGAAGAAAAGTGTTCTGTACACATTTTATTTGCTAGTTATAGGATGCGGATATAGGATGCAGTGTATGGGATGATGTTGAAAAGCACGCTGGCTACTTACCTACTTGAAAACAGCTATGAAAACCAATCTGTTAGGTTAACAAAAACTTCATCCACGGCGTGGCACGATACAATCACTATTGAATTCTTTTGTTCAACTGTTTTTTTTTCGAACACGAGTCACTACTAACAATATAAATTCAATTTTCCTGTTTGAATTCTATGTATTGTGCCTTCAAACTATCGCTTCTGTCAAGGGATTTAACACTGAAGCCGTATTAGTTCGATCATGAAGCCATAGACGATGAGTTTATTTATTGTGTAGTAGCTTATAAGTGCGTGACTGCAACATAATTCGTTTACATCACAATGTTACTAAATTAGTCGAGAATTCTATACAATTATAAAGAAAGAAAAAGTATTTATTGTGACTCACAGGAAGATCACAAACTATACTCAGTCATTATTTATTATTATGAGCCTGTGTTGTCCTCTGCCGGGCAAAGGCCTTCCTACCCTCCTTCCACTTTTCCCGGTCTAATGCGATTGTGGGCTACCTGCTCATACCGCCATCTCTTTCTGCCGCGCGGTCGTTTCCTGCCATTTGGGATCCACTGAGTGGTCATTTAACAAACGTACCTCTATATCATAGGCGTAACAGACAGTCCCCTGTGCAGGCCCTGCATGGAAGATGACGAGACAGCGGCGCATGTGCTGCTAAACTGCCCGGTGGTCGCCACGTACAGGGCAAAGTACTTCGGTAACCCAGGTACCCTACGTGAGACGGTCAGTAACATCAAAGCGTTGCTGGCCTTCCTTGAGGAGCTGGGGTGGATCGAATGACCGATTTTCCCACCCGTACGCAAAATACGCGCACTGTCGTGGAGTTGCGGACATCAGCCCGTATTACCTATTCCACTGAGTGGTGGCTTTTGCATATTGCTGCTCCGAAAAGCGGGAAGATATAGCCGGCCTAGTACCACTTTAGCCCGGCAGCTGTGCGGCTAGCGTCCGCTATTTGTGTTTTGGAACGAAGTATAGAGTCAGAAAAATATAAAAAAAAACAATATTGTATAAAAAGAAAATAAAAAACCGAAAGTCCGCTACGAGGCTAAATGGCTCCTATCTCAGAATGATGCTACGATATTAAAAAATAAGTGTCGCAGCGCTGGGTATTTTGGTGGGTAATTCTAAAAACACTGTCGTTTTTCGTTGTTATGGAGAAGGTCCGTAAGAATCGTAGCACGTAGCTTTCTGTGAGTTCTGACTACCCATAATATGAACTACAACTTTCTGTCAGAATTACTAAGGTACTTTCATTTTTATTTACCGCAAATATGAAAAAAAGTGTTTTTGTGATGTCTAGGTTAGACCCCTCGTCCACGAGGCTTCTCGGAAGTAATGTGTTACCAACACAAATCACCAATCAAGTATCCAGAATGTTACAGCACTAGTATTTCATTGTGGTCCGTATGCAATGCAAACAAACACAATAAACATAACTGGCGAAACATAACTGGTGTAAAAAAAAGGCTTAACTAGAGGCGTACCTATAGGGTATGTCTCTACCTAAGCCTTTTTTTTTGTGGGAATTCGCTCTGGGTGGAGCGGGAGGGTGTGTCATACTTTTACTGACTAAAACCCACCCGTGTTCCTTCAGTTGCCTGCGCCAGGGCGGTATCTCTTTCGAACAACCCACGGCGCTGGCAGCTCGGCCCTAGCGGACCCCGTCAGTTCGAGCTGACATCTCTTTGAGGCGCGCGTGGAACACAACGTACCGTCGACCCGGGCCTGGTCCTTACCGAGCGGCAAGCTGCCCATTGCTCGCCACCCGCAAGCCCGCGCCTACGGTGGCTGGGAGTCGGCTGTTGACTCCCGACGTCCAGGGCGTCTCCTGCGGCGATTAGGGCGCAGAGATTGCCTCTCCCTCACGCGCTCTTCCACCTTTGCAAGCATTACTGCTTCGCAGAAGGAGGTGATGGCTTCCAATGCACTCTCGCTCCGTACCATGGCCTGGACCAGGGCCGGACGCGAGAGATCGCCGCCGCCGATCGCCGCCACGAGGACGCGGCGGTGCTTCGCCCAAGCCCGGCAAACCTCCACCGTATGCTCCACCGTGTCCTCCGGGCGATCCTCACAGTGGTGACTCTACTTAACCCTTCGCGGATTGCATGCGTGATATAATGTAATTCGCGTCATGTACGGACCAGCATTGAAATACTAGTTACTCATTGGTGATTTGAGTAGAGCAGAGAGTGAGAGCAGTGGTGGCCCTGTGGTAACGGCCGCGACTTACGAGTTGTAGGTCATAGGTTCAAATCCAGACCCCCCGTACACTAGTTCGGTTTTCGCCGTGCGACGGGCCGCTTTCCAAATGGCCTAATAAGTTGAATCGCCACCCCATTTACACCGGTCGATATAAATCACAGATGCCTAGTTCATTTTGCATTAAAGTGTTGACAGGACGATCACCTGCGATTGAGCATTTTCACATTCAATTTTAGTCACCCCCGTATGCAGCCTGTCGCCGCACGACAAAAATCGAAACTTACTCTACTTTGAAATTTGCGATTTTAGTCACCTGCGGCCTAGTCGAATGGCAATTCGACTAGGCCGCACGATTTTCCCGATGCAGCGAAAATCGTGCGGCTATAGACACCTATATTATACAGCCCGCGCAATACTGGAGAAAAAGAAAACGTAAATTTTTATATATGTAATTGTGTTAACTAATTTAAATGGTTTACATTGTGAATACAATTTGAACAGCTGAGTGCCTACAAATTATGCCCTCGAAGAGAGGCATTTAGTTGAGTGGCAAGAAACGGGAACAATTGGGCTTATTCGGTCCTTGGTTTTTACACCAGTACCTACTAACATTTGTAATGTTTCTGGGTAGGCCTCGCGAAATGTCAAAAACTTTGAGCATCGAGAGTTACATGGATTAAGCGGGATGATGTAACTTTAAGACCGGATTTAAATCCTTTGCGGCATTTCGCCGGCTGTGTTAGTCAGAAATAGGTTTCGTTTGGTTGCTTAGTATCATATTTATGTCAGATTTTTTCTTTACATATACAACTCATATGTATAGAAAGAAAGAAGGAAATAAAATACGTTTATTTACGGTAAACATGACGCAAAAAAGAACATAAAAACACACATACACATGGTATACATTAGTATTTTTCTTTTGAGAATTATCTATCTCCTATGTTGCACCTACCATGTTTTGTCTCTGCATCACCTTAAGATTGACTGGTAGAAAATAAGTTCGCCTTTGTACAGACGCCAGCACATCATGCTACTACGATTTACAACTTTATCGCTAAAGCGTTAAGGTTCAAGGTTGATTGGAAAAATTTGCCAGTTTCGGGTAGCTTGACCTGCTGGCTTCTGTACAGTATCTTCAGTATTTTTCTTGTGCATAAAGTTTTAACAAATAAATAAAATTGTATGGTCTCACATACACTTCAGCAGTGCCATTCCGTAACCATCTCACCGTGAAAATTTAGGTGAAGTGAGCGTGGAGTGAGCTGTCATTCCAACTAATGCTAGGGATTGACACTATAGACAGCTCACTCTAAGCTCACTTCACCTAACTTTTCATGGTGACATTTTTACAGAATCGATCGGCTGGTGTTCAGGTGCTAATGCACTCATGTGAAACAAATGAAATCTTTTAAACTAGTTAAAATACAAGTAGTAATTACAATTATTATTTACAAGGCAGATTTGAGTAGAAACGCCGGGAGGTGACGTCCTAGAATAGCATAATTATGCCAGTTGCCTTATTGGTGATATTCTTCAAAAAGGCCAGATGCGTAGTCATCATCATTTCAGCTGAAAGAAATCCACTGTCATACACATAGGCCTCCCCCATGCACCTCCACGTCGACCGGTTCTGTGCTCCTCGTAACCAACGGGTTCCAGCGGCCTTCACTAGGTCCACTTGCAAGTAATCGCAACCGGCGTTCGTGAATGACCAGACTTATGAGCGTAAATGAAGCAAAATGGGTATGTAAGGATTGTAGCAGGTGATGTTCTGTAGTTCCTGCCTTGCATAGGCATGGCAGGAACTACAGAACATCACCTGTTAGCCCCATGGTAAGAATACGAGAGTTTATGTAAGTAATTAAAATAAATAATAATAATAATATCCCTGGACATTTCACACAGCGCCATCTAGTCCCAAGCTTAGCAACCTAATGCTTGTATTATGGTAACAAGATGGCTGATAAACTACTTTTATACATTTTTTTTTTGTGTAAATACATACATATTATAGATAGAAAAACACCCAGACTCGGAAAAAACAAACCGGACTCGGATAAATGATTGCCTATCAGTTAAAGTTAAACTTAAAAGTTAGAACAAGACAGAACGATTTATCTACTTTCTAAAATTCATCATGCCATATCTCGACAACTCAACGAGCACATATTTTAAGTATACAACAAGTTTCTTCAGCTGAACGTAACTTGTATTATAACCACAATTTATCCGAAGGCTTATAAAATACGTTTTCCTAAGCAAGGGTTAAAGGTCAACTTTACACCCGCAACGGAAGATTTGTAAGGCTATCTTTGAGGTTTTACGGAACCCATAGCCTTCGCCATTATGGTTGAGCGGCAAATTTTGCTGTGTAGAAGGATGTGGTTTGGGGTGAAAATGTTCTTTGATGAAAAGGGAAATTCTTTACATGAATTCTGTAATAGGATAAAAAACTTTGTGATCGTTCGTGGTTTCTTAACTAGGTTTATTTATTTAAATTTTGAAAGGTTGAGCTCAATTATTTAATAAGTCAAGTTAGAGCAGTAATGACCCAGTGAAGCAGTGGTAGCCCAGTCGTCACGACCGCGATTTACGAGTTGTAAGCCGTAGGTTCGAACCCATGCAAGACAGGCGCTTAACTTTGTGTAAATAATTTCTTTCCACCACTGTTCTCAAAACGGTCAATATTGTGAAGAAACTGGCATAGTACTAGAACCAAAGATTCGACGGCATGTGACTGCTACCAACTCGCACTTGACTCGTGGTGGATTACAGCCCACTCCCTCTCACGAAGAGAAGGCTTGGCTGATTATGCTATGCTTGTACTTTCTATAAAGTCAAACAATTAAGGTTTTGAAAATCCTTTTAAGATAAATATGATATGCGATATCACTAATAAATTGGTTATTTATTTTTTGTTCAAGCAACAGCTAACAAAGGGTATATATTTACTGTGACAATAGAATTACTGATCAAAAGACCGAAATATCGCAAAGATTTTCGATACAATAGCTAGATTAAAAAACTTTTTTAAAGCAAATTCTATTGTAACTAACTCCAATAGTTGACCTGCCTTAAAATACCCAACCACCGATGTTACAGGTCTGTGACCGTCTTTGAACTGCAGTCAAGTGGACCCGGATATACCTTGTGGCATGAATCTGTCAATCCATATCAATTAGAATCTCCTGACTCTCGAAATAGGATTAATATAAATTGTTCTGCCTTCTCTTGAAAATTTAGATCGGTATTGTTAAATCTAATCTTATTTAAAATTCATTATCTGCCTAGTCTTTTCCCAGTTATGTTGCAGTCGGCTTCCAGTCTTACTGGACGCAGCTGAATACCAGTATTTTACATAGGGCGAATGTCTATTTATATACAATACTGGTACTTCATCTAGTAGGACTAGAAGCCATCTCATTTAAGAAGTACCTAATGATTTATTCGTGAAATAAAGGCATGACTTGTGTGTACTTAAAGACATTCCCGTTTATTTATAAACGTTGCTTAAAGTTAAAATACCTTTAAACGTCAAAAACGATTGGTTAAAAAGCGCTAATCATTATTTAACTTTAAGCATAAGTAAGCCCCTTAAGTGCTTCAAACCTTTGCTTCAAATTCAATATCTCTTGAAAAAATAATTACCTATTCATATTTTGATTAATGTTTGAAACTCCAGGAATTTCTTGATTTGCAACCATTTTCTTACGTTTCAAAGGAATTTAAACCATGATGCTTTGATTTATGGTTCTAAATACAAAAACGACAGTTGTTGCGGCCCAAATATCTGTATGTAAATCTATTCTACGCCACTAATTCAATTATACACTCGTATATGTCGCGGCGAAAGTTTAAACGTTATTTGGAGGAAAGGAAATACGTTTATTTGCGGCAAAATGATACAGAGAGTAAAGAACAAGTTGGGGGAAATATGCGTAACATCCACGCAAAACAGCCATCGCTGAGCATAATGCTACGATCGTATGCAAGATAGAGCTCCAGCGCTGCTTTTCAGCGACAGCCGGCGTTCACGTGATGACGAAACCGATGAAGTATACGATGAGATACAAATATATATATATATATATATTACGTTATATTTCAGTAATTTGTACCTTCTTTACATATGTACTGAATTATATGATAGAAATGGAAACATAGATACACACAAAAAGAAAACACAGCGGAACAAAACGTGCGGAAAAATACTAAAAAAAAAATAAATAGAAAAAAGCCACTAACGATAGTGGCTTTTTTCTAAGCTTACACACGAGTGTAAGCGAGCATAACAAATGTCACCACTTTTATTGCTTTTCCGATGCAATAGCACGTTTTATTCCTACAAAAAACAACGTCGCCAGAAATCTAATTTCTTCCCTAGATGCAGTATGGTTTTTACTAACAATCCAGTTTGCAATTTTCAAAAGAAAATTACTCTGAAACTACGAGTCTGTTACTTCATTTGGCATCTTATATTGGTAACTAATGACCTGCCAGTCACTTAGGCTACGCTTGGAAATAAAAGTGGCCTTTCTCGGAAAATGTTGTGAGAGGAAACTGTAACGCACTTACTGAGTAAACTATGTAGAAATATTTTTTAAATGAAACCTAACGTTAAAATGATATACAATTAATGGGAATATAAACGTTATGACAAATTTTGATGGTTCTATGCAACTGATTACAAGAATTTTCCATTCTAAAGTTTTAAAAAAATCTCTCCTGTGTGAGAGGTTAATAAAATTAAAAAGATAGATGACTGCAATCTTTGAATGGATTAATATGATATCTGTTATAAGCTTGCATTAGGCTTCAGTTTTTTTTTTAATGTTACCTACCCTACACTACTCCACTGCTGAGCAAAGGCCTTCCCCCAAATCCTTCCATGCATCCTTTTCTAGCGCCACCTCGATTCGTCTAGCCTTCTCTTCCTGGGCCGGCCTCGGCGGCTCCGTCAGGCACCCACCGTGTGGGTGCCTGAGGATGGACGCTGGACATTGTTGCCCAGCGGTCATTGTGCATGCGGCTGACGTGACCTGCCCAATCCCGTTTTAGCTTTAACTACCGGTTAAAAATTATAGAAATTCACTCGGGAAATAAAATTGAAATGAATGTGCAAGAAAAATACGGAATGCATACTTTTTGCTACGAGTTCTATATGTGAATACCCGTCGAGTGAGTGAAACAAAATTAATGGATCTTCTGAGCGATGATCCTGAATAATACCTACCCATTTTTCATGCACTTTATTATTTCAAGTTTTCATTCTGAGCTGGAATGACAATAGGACAATGACTGGCAGTGGGCTTTACCTGCATAAAAATATATGGAAGTAAATACATACAGGTCCACCCGGCAGGGACATCGACACGCAACCTGTTTACATGATTCTGCGTTGAATACTTTTGCCTGTTATTAAAAAAAAAAGATATTGCACTTTTCTATGAACAGACCTTTTTTTTGATAACCGACGATACATTTCTACACTTCGGGGTCAGAATGATGTGCTGAATTCATGGTTTAAGTTTGTGAGTCGATGTTCCTGGGACGCTGTATAGTCCGTTTATTCAGGGACAGTATATTGATAAATAAAGAACTTATAGGATCAGAGCTTTTGTAGTGTAGAACTGTGTAACAACAAATAAAACCAAACCAATTCTTTTTCACAGAAAAGTGTGAAAGCCAAAGTGCAAATACTCGAAAGAAAATATGTATAGAAGCCGAAATGGTTCTCAATTCTTCCTGGTAGTATGTAAATCCTAGCAAACAGCCTGAAAAACAGGGGTGACACTTTTCATTTTGGTATAAAAACGTAGGTAAGTTCGCGATAAAAATATATTTAGTCTTGTAGTTGATTACAGCCGGTCGATTCTGTAAAAATCTCACCGTGAAAACTCAAGTGAAGTGAGCTTGATGTGACTTGTCAGTAGTGTCAATTCCTGGCATTATTCGGAATGACAGCTCACTCCACGCTCACTTCACCTAAGTTTTCACGGCGAGATAGTTACAGAATCGCACTGCAGGTTATTTATTGACAGCGAAAACCAATAGAAATCGTGTTATGCAGACCCTTCGTCGCTGACAGATATTTTCGTCCCAAATAGCCATCTTTATTTATCTTAAAGTCGATAGCGGTAATTTCATCAGGATGTTTACAAGCTTATACTCTAGCGCCTAATGATATTACTTACCTAACAGCATTGACATATATATATTACAGCTTTTCCTGCTACAAAACTAGTCAGTTTGATGTCGGGAATGTTTTCAACGTTCTACTTATAACAATATTGCAGAGTCAAATTAAGGTTTTATGTGTTGTTTATTAGGTGAAATATTTTGATACAATTTTTTTACAAAGATCTCTCTATAGACAGATGTTTGAAGATTTAGCTTTGTTACCGATGCTGGTTCCCATTAAATGAAAATGAAAACATAATAAATGTTTGTAATGTGATTTTTTTTCATTGTTCGTATTATTTCAAATAACAGAGGGGCAATTCTCGTAATTTTAAGGACGTTCACAGTCAGAACGCCAATAATAATTCTCGTAATAATAATAATTCTCGTAAATTTAAAACTTTCAAAATCTAGTCGCAGTCTCATCTCGGCGACAAACAAATGTCCAAAACCTTACATTTTGACAAGTTTTTGACATTTGTTTGTCACCGAGATGAGACTGCGACTAGATTTTGAACGTTTTAAATTAAGAGAATTGGCCTTCTGATCTGTCTCAATCTGTCAAAAAATACTTCTAATTTCCCTACATTTTGACAAGTTTTTGACATTTGTTTGTCGCCGAGATGAGACTGCGACTAGATTTTGAAAGTTTTAAATTAGGAGAATTGGCCTTCTGGCTTTCACGCGCGACATCGTCCATGTGGCATTTCGGCAACCAACCCATTGCGTCGCAGCGCATCGCCCGCATGCGCTGTTACTACATTCTCGCTTACAGTGCTTTCTGACTTTTTTTTTCTTTTTGTTCGGCTCCTAACAGCCGTATGTTAAGCATAGACAACAATCGATACGGGCTATCAATTTTTTTTTTTCTATACCGACAGCTACTTTCAGAGATGAGCGCGTTCAGACAGACAGACAGACACGGCGGGCGGCGGGGGCGGGACTTTGATTTGTGATTATTTGATAGACTTAAATTATTTAAAAATAAAGTAAAAATAAAACCAAATTATAATTATGTCATATCCCTACATATTTTACTGTGTGATACAGACGCCAGCATATCAAGCTACTACAATCTGTCAAATTTCTTTAATAGATTTTCAACTTTATCGCTAAAGTATTAAGGTTCAAGGTTGATTGGGAAAATTTGACAGTTTCGGGTAGCTAGACCCAGCTGGCGTCTCTACATAAATAATAAAATAAATAAAAAATAAAATCCTAGTAGTAGGCTTTTACTAAACCGTCAAAGTATTTCAGGCAGTTTTGAATTGTCAACATTTTAATTTTTTTTTTCTGTAAGTATTTTTTAAGTTGTTTTATTTTTATAAGTCATCATCCTAGCCTTTTCCCAAACATATAAAGTACAATGATTATAAATGTAGATATGATAAATAAACTACAAAATTATCAGAACGGCTTCAATTTATAATTAAACGTGCAAACTTTTAACAGGATTGTCTGTCGCACCAATCAAGGTACTAAGCCTTCCTACTTAAAATGCAGGCTGTGAAAGTTGTTAACTTTGGCGACGAAACTCGGAACTTCCTAACGAAAGGAGCACACGTCACCGGTTTTACACTGAAAGAGTGGAGCTAAAACTTGTAGTAGGTACTGTGAGCCGTTTACGTGTCGGGATGGGTAAATTAAACAAAAGTTTGTCATATAAATTCGATAATATTAATCCTAGAAAACCATTCCATTCTATTCACATGTATAACTTCAACATAAATGATATTGTAAACATTATTTTGTAACAATAATATGTTTTCAAAGAGTATCCGTGGAGTTCCTTTTCCGTTCTTCTCTATAGATACCTATTTGAAATTGGCAACTAGCTTTATGTTTCAGATTGACCGACGCCTTGACAATTCAATCCCTGTAGTCGTTTATTTGAAATAAATGCTTTGAGTTTGAGATGACTTTGATTGATTCATTGATTTTCGAATCCTTTACGAAGTGAATCAAAATGGCGCGGCCGCTTTTAAAATAAGAACAATTATTTGTTCTTATTTATTGGTCGCCAGTTCTTCGTCATTGATTGTCAGTGCCGGGTACAGAGGGGTAGGGTCATATACATAGTTTGCTGAACGTGCATTTAGGTGTTGCTTTTCGTGGGGCTACTTAGGTAGCAACTCCACGAATGGCTATTATAGACTTAACTAGCATTAGTAGTGAACATTTTATTTTGCTATTTACGTACGGATCATCAATATTTATGAATTTTCGTCCTATAGCTGCCTGTTCCAAGGTTAAAGTATTTAAAATAAAAGCGTGAGGTATGGCGTCCTTGTTTTTAATTTTAAATGTCCTAATTATAGAAGATTATTGCTTATTTAAATGGCAATAAAACACACCTCCAACGAGTTTGAGTTTTAATTCGTTTTGAATACAGACATGAAACTGTTGATATTTTATGTTGTTTACAAAGCCTTTTTGATTAACTTTTAAAGCGATGTAATATACAGGGTTATTTGTAAAACACCAGCAACCTCTTAAGAGGTCATTGTACTCATCATTATGAACAACTTTTACTATGGGACCAAACCTGAAATCGCGAAAAAAAAATCAGCTGTATGTTCGCATAACTCGTCAAAATGTAGGGAGCAGCTGATTTTTTTTTCGCGATATCAGGTTTGGTCTTATAGTAAAAGTTGTTCATAATGATGAGTAAAATGACCTCTTAAGAGGTTGTTGGTGTTTTACAAATAACCCTGTATATTAATACGACATGGATTGAATAGGAACGTTACAGGCTGATTAGTAAATGATTGAAAAGTCATTTACTTAATTCAACCGTGTTGTTTTTACATACGAATCGTCAATAGTTAATGTGAAAACTAAGAATTTAGACCAGCAATATTAAGTAGTAGAGAATAGAACCCAGAAACCATAATATGGCAGCAGCTCGACAACTTCCTAATATATATTTCAAAAGTAGTCTAAGAGCGGTGCGAAACTTCACCAACTCCACAAACTCCACAATATAGTGAAGCTTATACACTCGATAAGTCATGACTTTTTGCCAGCGTACCTTCCAGCCTTCATAAATAAAAGGTACCGAGGGAAGGCAATAACTTTTATTTCCAACAAAAATTGATATTTATATTTAGGCAGACAAGCGCGTAAATATTTTGTCTGCGGAGGTGGACCTCGGAAGTATTTATAGTGGTATAAATGAAAATATACGTGGGATTTAGAAAGGTTAAGTTAGAATGCACGATGAACGCCGGCCAGCGGTCATCGTGCATTCTAACTTCAGGTACCCATTGTATGGACAATGGGTGCCTGACTGAAGATGAACGGCACTGCCGAGGCCGGCCCAGAAAGAGATGGTGAGATGACCTGGACGCGTAACGCGAGGGCTGGTTCGAGGTAACGCGGGAATACAGTTCCTGCAAGGATTCGGGGAAGCCTTATACCAGCAGTGGGACCATCTAGAATAACAAAAAAAGTTAGAAAGGGAAATTAGTTTTTGTCATCCATTGTGAGTGGTTTTAAAGAAAATCTTGTTGTATTTGTATTTTTTTTTTTGTCAACAAATTATTGTTGACAAAAAAAAAAGCACACTAGCACTGCTATTAAGCAGTTAGGGCTAAACATGGCCGTTTTGGTTTTAGTATGTGTCTAGACATTAAGCTGATATTTTTTTGTTAAAGAGAAACACGGCTAAAAAGGAAAATAATATTCCAAAAGTAAAAGAAAGTAAATCCCTTACATTTTCCACTTCCGACATATTTTTAATTTTACTAATTCTTATGTCAGTCTCAATTTTACGGTCTGTCTCGTTCAGATTTATTATTTTATTAAAGCTTTACCACAGTCTACCTATATTAAACTAATAACAGTCCATCAACGCAAGCGTGTTTCGCAGAGCAACCGTGTGGGGTGTTGAACGGGTAAGTGGCACAGTTTTTGTCCCAAACTGCAGTACATCAGTTTGCCACAAAAGTTTAGCTGGTCTATCCTGTCAAAATCTCATCGTGAAAATTTAAGTGAAGTGAGCTGTCAATCCCTAGCATCATCACTTAAGTTTTCACGATGAGATTTATACAGAATAGACAAATGTCATTTTATTTTGACGTTCGGTGAGTCCTGTCAAATACACATAATTATTGTGGGCGATGAACATAGATAGAGTATTGCATAGATTACCGGTTAACGTACACTGTATGAGATAATCTGTGACAGTCAATAAAATTATAAATAGTAAATTCGTACTATCTAATGTAGTCGAGTAATACTTTCCAAAGAAATCGTACCCGTGACAGCCGATTTTGGCTCATAACTGAGGTCAGATAAAAAGTTTGCATACGCGATGGAGATAGAGATAATACATTTCTGTCTCGTTTACTCTTACTACTGAATGTAATAAGCGTGCCCTTGTCTCCTTATTTTTATTGCTTAGAAAATTGTCTATTGCTATAATCTGTTGACGGCGATGAACCACTGTAGTAATATGTATGTGTAGATGCACAGTTATTTTACCTCGGATTTTGCATCATAGTGACCTTTATTCTCTTCATCATAAGGTTTATGTAAGACGTAAAATACCTTTGAAGGGCAGGAAGTAAGTAGTTGATACACTGTGGCTATATTGTAACTTCGTAAACATTGCGTGACGAACACGCTTGGATGTGTTTGAAATTATTTAGTTTTAATTACGTCTTGTTGTGACATCATTAATTTGGTAATTGGAGTTGACGTGAAATTAATAGTTCACGTCAACGGCTTGAAAAGGAACGTCAACGAAGTAACGTTAAATTAATCAAATAAAATTACATATCCTTGTCATTTTTAGTCTAGGAAAAATGTAAGTTTTATCCTTTTGAAAAGACAGGTACACTTGAAATGGGATCCAATATTTATAACATTTCAATACTGAAGTAGATTATTATATTATCGAAATGAAAAAGTATTGACGTAATGTTTAAATTTTGTGATGAGACATAAATAGTGCAAAAATATTTTGCCTGCATAATTAAGTAGGTCCAATTTAATACCATCGTATAAATAGAGCAGTTTAAAAATAAACTCTACATCGCCTACACTGTGGTAATATTAAAATAACCTAATCTAATACCGTTCCACTTTAAAAATAGTTCAATTTAAAATAATTTATTTTTAATTAACACTCCTACATCAATGACTCACTAATTAACTTGAAGTAGGTGCAGTTCGTTCGTGAGTTAAACCCATTAAAATTTTCAGGACTCGGTTTTTAAATTCCGTTTAGGTACCGTAGAAAAAATGCAACACGTTTGATTCATATTCAAATTATTAGTAAAAAAAAGAACAGCGACATAACATTTATTTTATGAGAGATTTTATTGGTTAAAATCTTTCTCCCTATTAAACATAAACATTTTAATAAAGTTCATATCCCAAACTAATATAATTTAGGTAGATAAAACGCATGACTTCATTGATAAACGATTTTGAATCATGTCATAACTAAAATTGTGTTTGTAAGCCTCTTACTGATTGAATGAAAATGACCGTAAGTTTTATAAACATACTGTTCTTAAAAAGAGATCTCTTTTGGCAAAAATAAATGAAAATAATGTAACAACTGTTGCTCGCTTCAACAAACCAATCAACGTCTGTGATCCATTTTACACCTGGCTGGATACAATATTGAAAGATAACTTTTTAATATCTTCAAAATTGGAATAAATTAATATGAATTATATTTAACGTAAAGTGTCTTTATTCATTCTAATTAATCTGAATCTCAGGTTTTCACATTGATCTTTTCATTCCACAGCTTTTCCTATACAAATAAATTCAATTAAGATTTTATATTTCATTTGAATTTTTATTTTGTACCTATAACGCATTATAACTAAAACTAGTGAATTTTCCATAGCATAATCAGCTTATGATTTTCCCACTGTTAGGATACAGGCTTCCTCTCGGTGAGAAAGATTGTGTCGTAATCCACCACGCGGGCCGCAGTGCGGGTTGGTAGATGTCAAATGTCTCCGATTTTTTTGGTTCTAGGATATGCTGGTTTCCCCAAGATGTTTTAATTCACCGTTTTGAGAGGTCTTTAGGCTAGGTGTACAGGCGTGATATTTATTTACAAACTTCATTATATGCCACAATGCCTAATACGATAAGATCCACATTATTCATTTAAACTTTGTCCATAAATAAGGACAAAGTTTAAATGAATAATGTGGGTCTTATCGTATTAGGCGATAATTATTTGTTTTGGCTAGATTACTATCAATTAACATTCAAGCACTTATCTATGAATCACACTAAGCACCTATAAACATTCGTAGGTAACCTATACGAAAGCCAAATTCTTGCCAATTTCATTTAGGAACCCTTATCAGCGCAATAAAACTCAAGGACATTTTCAAATCAACCGCAACTTGTACCATTTATGGAGTCATACTTGTAAATCTCCTTCCAGTATACCAGGTGACATTTTTAATGTTGGCAACGGAGCCAAAACGGTTCAGCAAAAAGGATGTTACGTGGTTCCAACAGTTTTAAATTGCCGGTATTTTATTTGGTGGTGCAACTAGTGGTGATTTTATCACAATGAAATGTAGCTGTAAGGGTTGTACGGTAGGAGTATTTTGTACTCCTTAAGCATAGTACAAAATTGACGATATTGCAGCAATTTCATACAAATAAATCGACTATAGCTTTTGATATAACTTTGTTTATAATTAAAGTAAAAGTAACGTCTCATGGCCCAACGATCTGAGACTTTTATAACCAAACATTCAGAAAGACTAAGGCTAAATAATAAAGGTCGTCAGAAGCCCGAAAGTCTGAGAACCAGTCTTACCAAGGGGTATCGTATTACCCAGTCACTGGGTTGTGGAGGTCAGATAGGCAGACGCCTCCATATAAAATACTGGTATTCAGCTGTATCCATTTAGACTGGAAGCCAACCGGAAAACAGGGAAAAAGGTTAAGCAGATGATGACTAAGGGTAATAAACTACACACCAAGACGTTTTCCATACCGCATTAAACAAACATATTACACATACCAGAATTCACAAGAAGTAGATTAGTGAGTTAACTTCGCAGTACAGGACAATGCTCATGGATTTATGGAATCCCGTCCCATGCTGCATCAAAGTCGTTTGTTTTTTATAGACTACTCTAATCGTATTAACTCCTACAAAAGTTCTTTTTGTTAACAAAACCCGGGGTTCGGAGATTTTCAAAAAAATCTAAATAACCTGAAAATTAGGTAAGTACTTTATTTTGTTTGACATACACGAACGGCCATTATGGCTCTAAACAAATAATTATCGTTTAAATAAAAATTCTATTCTATTATATTCTAGTTATTTATAATTAATGTAGAATCGGCAAAGTATATTTTATCTACAAGTTTTTCGAAAGACGTGATCATGACACTGTCAAAGTTCCAGGTTATATTAACCATAAATCATTTGAAACGGAACGTCATGTAAAGGGAATAAAATAATATCAGAGAGAGAGAGAGTTCGTGGCAGCTCCAACAGCGTGCTGGTGATGATAGCCGGCAGGCTCGACTGTCCGTATATCAGACGCTGCAGTGACTTGCACGTCACTTACAGTCGTCGGCTGTCAGTGTGAAAATGTTTTGTGTGGTTATTGTTTTTGTGTTTTGTGTGTAATTTAGGTAATGTATAATGTATTCAGTGTGTTCTAGTGTAAGATTTGTGCTATATTTTAATTTTAATATTTTAATTTCTGTGTATTAATGAGTCCTTGTTACTTGATGAATAAATGAATTATTATTATTATTATTATTATTATATCAACACTTTTTTACTTTAAATTAAATTCCCTGTTCAAAAATCAAATCCCAGATGCGTAATGTCGTAAAAAAATATGAAAATACTATACTATTTTGATCTTTATGCATAAAACTTTTTGGTACGACTTTTGGTCATTGTCCTTTCATGTATACATATTTACGAATATAACTTCTACCATGTTCAAGTCAATAATATTCCAATGTGGCCGACCTTCACCGACTCCCCAAGAAAGTTCAAGAAAACTGAAACATTAAGTACACTCCAAACTTCCCAAAATATTACGCAAAAGTTTCCCCACAGAAAAGCCAGAAAATTTCGTCGGCAGTTAAATCACTTTTGCATGTTTTAATATCGACGTAATACAGCGAGTTTATACAATTTCCAACGAACCCCTAATTATTTATAAAGGTTACAGAAACGGAGGCCATTTTGTCATGTCAATCTGTCCTGTCCTCACTGGGATAAAACGTAACAAAGTTAACCCTCCACTGCCCAGGGTTATCTACATTATACAATATTTGGCACAAAAGCAAAATAATCCACAAAACGAAACTTTATTCATGTTAACATAAAACTCAAATTGCATAAACTGATTTTAAGTGGTCGCTATTACGTAGGTTCATGAAAAAAGTTGATCCCACGTGCAGATTTCTCGCTTATTACGGGAAGTTTTTGACTTTTATCGTTTTAATCTTTACTGTGATGTTAAAAAGTTTCAAGATTTTGGATAGGCCCTATGTGAAATGACAAAATATTTGAATGAACCAGTTCTCACATAAAATATTTATTGAATTTGTTTGTTCGAATGGTCGATTCAATATTGTCTACTGTTTTTACGATATTTAATAAGAAAATGTTAAAGACACGCTACTATAAAATACTTGATACCTATAAAAAAAATTCGTTACTTAAAAAAGTAAGTTTTTGATTGATGACAGCGATGTACACCTGCTTTACGTTCTCACAATAAACTAAAGGTAATATAAAAACATCAATCATAGTGTCTGTCAATGCTGGTTAAGATAGACAAAAACAATATCAACACTCACTTTGTTTTAGAGTAACAAAAAAATTAAATTCAGTCTAAATGGCTCTTACATTAACGAAATTAAGCTTAAAAATAAACTTTATTTAAAAATTTAAAGAGGTCCACTTCCATCACTAATCACTAAACGCATTTAGCGCTACACGAATTTAAAATACCCGTTCCAATTTGTCGATCATATAAAGTGACAGACACAGAATGGTGTTTTGACATGTTTATCGTAGATTGTTATGTATGTTTAGCGGGTCATAAAATTCATGTTTTAATAAACATATGCACGGATAAAGTCGGATCTGTAAATAATTATGCTTCTTTTACTTTTTATTTGAAATCATTTTTTAATTTAATTATCTGAAAATATTTGCTTATGTTAAAAGTTAATAGTCTCAAAATAATAATTATGTACAAGTATATAAAAAAGAAAAGAATCATAGGGCATTAAAAACTTCTTCAGCATCGTTGTCAACAGGAAAAGTGCCCGACAGGCTGGCATTGTATGGCAATGCTAATTCTTTGGCCAAAAAAATAAAAGACTCAACCAACCGCTAGGCAATGTCTCGAAAAAGTAGGTGCGGAGCCCTGGCTCTAGAGCTTAGAAAACAAATTAAAGTAGGTAATTAAAACAAAAAATTATATTATGAAATATCTAGAGACTCTTTACAAAGGTGACCAGATCACCTTGGGGTTAGATCAAGATAGAAGTGTTCTAAAAGCTTTTAGTCTTAATTTGCATTAGGATGATTAGTGAAGTTCCCAGTAGAGCCGGCACGTGATTATGGAGCGGAACCGAGAGTCGGATATAAATCAGTTTCTTTTTTGTTTTTAATCTGATGAACTGAACAATTCTTATCTGTTAAGCAGAACTTCAAAGGATAGACAAGGGTACTATAATAAATAAATAATAGCCTCCCGACCGCTATCGGTCACGCTGGCCAATCTGAACGGAGATTAGACAGGTACGCAGGAGATAATTACTACAGTGCACAAGTGTGTGCGTAAACACAGGTGCACACTCTGTTCCTTTACTCTCATAGTCCGAAGGGACGGCCATCCGACACTACCAGAGAGAGATCAGGCGCACCAACGGCTTTACGTGCTTTCCGAGGCAGTATTAAACCGCCAACTTCCAAACTCAGGGCTGTTACTAAGAACACTTTTGCCTGACCTGGGAATCGAACCCTGGAACCCACGCTCAGCAGTCGCGCTTGTAACCACGAGACCAACGAAGCAGTCACAAAGGTACATAAAGGTCACATACACATCATCATCAAAATCATATATTTAGGTCCCGTGGTCTCAAAAAGGTTTTATATATTTTTGGCCGTTCTCAACTTTGTTTGTTCCAGTATTTTGTTTAACTTTCATAGAATGGACGACCACATAGAACTATATTTTTCGCTTTTATTTCATGATAATTATTGTGTATTGAGTTATTTTCTATTAAATAGTTTTTGCTGTGTAAAGAAATCACAGAAATATTGTGGGGAAAATCCGTTATACTAAAGTTATTATGTCGTAAATTCAGCCACAATCTTATTAGATTTTACTATGAATAGTTATTAAATTTTACTTTTCCCGGAAACTCGTATTCGTCGAAGCGTAATAACTTCGTCATATTCGCCAAGAGTCATAAATAAAAAAATACCACTACGAAATTCTGTCCAAAAACATTTTAATCCATTTATAGTGTTCGTTTTCATGGAAGCAACGGCCTACATATTCTAATTGGTTTACTAGTTTGAAATTGAGGTTAGCATGTACTTTAATGCGATTATAAAGATTAATCTACTAATACTATTACCTAGTTGTCTTTATCACTTCCGAACTTAGTGACTTAAAAAAAACAATAAATCAAACAAACAAAATAAACAATAAACAAAACAAACAGAAACCATAAACAAAAATAAAGAAATAAAAAAAAAACAGTAAAAAAAATATTATTTTCAAACTTAATTATGATTAGGTATAATTAACAGCTTACTTACCGAACTTAGGCCATTGGCGAGTCTTAGACCTTGAGCTGGCCTAGTACGGAGTTTCAATAGAATAAAAGGTTAGCTTAATACTGGTTTTTTTCCACTGAACTTGTATTTTATAGCCCGATTAGGTGTTTCTAATGAGATTGATTGTACTGGTGATAGATTGATGAGAGCTTCGTATCGTATGGTAGGGGCGCGAATCAAGTTCTTTTGGTTTGATGGTAGTAAACTAAAATAGTCTATAACTATGTATAACACTCACGGAAGTTGTTTCTTTTTCAGTGTTTTAGAAATTTTCATTTGAAATAAGTGTTGCATTTAACAAGTCTTATATCAAATTAAGTGCAACTTTACAGGTACTTTTCATAATATAAGAAAGTAAAGTTATCTGCTCTTATCACTTTGCTTGTAGGATATTACATCATGTTACCGAATTAGCTCCGTAAGCATTGTCTTCGAAACATTTCCTGCACGTCTGACCTACCAAAATCAGACAGCGGTTGCATGTTTATTTTGATACGAACACCTTCACATTTCCTTTTGATAGACGCTACTCGAGCATGGCGTTTGACACCAAACCAAGAAATATCTCATCATCTCTTTCACACCTAAGGGAATATTGAAAATATGGTGAGCTTTTTCAATCGTGCACCGGCTTCAGGAACGTCGGGAAAGCTTTCAGTCCGCGTTTGAGCGGCAGGGCGCGCGGACGTAAGGCAACGCCGCGCAGCTACTTGCCGCGATACTTGAACCGCATTTCGTACGGACGTTTTATTTTGCTTGCTGAATTGGAGTTTCGAGTGTATATTTGAATATTACCCCATCATTGCCGGTGACGGCATCAAACTTTTGTTACTCTAATGAAATTAAACTTATACGTCGATCGCTCGGTCGTAAGTGAATGCGTTTGTGATTTATTCGATGTACAAAGTTTATTTTCGTCGCCTGAACCGTGTATGTGTATTCATAATTCCAAACATAGCCAAATATTAGAGTAAACGCTTAGTTTCCTGCACTAGACTATACCCTTCGGTCCAAACAAGTGACTTATTAGCAACTGCTGATATCAATTCTTCATATCCTAACTTATTGTATATATATTTTGTAAGAATATTGTGCATCGTGTTCGAGGACCAAAGTTCTGGATGATAGTACTTAGAGGCATAAGTGTAGTGCTTTGTGTAAATAATACATTTGAAACGCGAACATATCTATGCAGTGAGTGGTTCTCCTGTTGAAGTTAACTACAACGGAAACTAATTGATATTGATTTTTCACATACCAACACAAGGTAAGACTATTTATACCTACATATACCGTATACTACGGCTTCCCATGCTTACATTAAACGGATAAAATGAATAAAAAAATGTTGGGCTTTCTATACTTATTACACCCACGGCTGTGTTCGTTGAAGTGAGTTTCATGTTACTCTTAATGAAAATTGACAGTTTCTGTTAAGTTATTACATTATTCAGGGCTATAGTTAAAAGGTCATCGAAGTTTTTGGCAGGCACATTACTGACAAGGACTCCTTATTATGCGTTTATTAAATAAGTTGAAAAGTTTGGATGTCTATTATAGCGGGCAATATGTTTCTTTTGGTCTTGAATTAAAATAAAGTAGGTTGGTTCTTTTAATTGGTACTATTATTTCATTTGGTAACTAGAACTTCGGATATTACCATAAATTGTGAATTGTTAGTAACTTTTTGTTCTATAAACGTGTTCGATATTTTAGTTGTTTACTATTTTATCTCTATGATCTTCAATTAAATAAAGGTTATTCACGGTTATTGCTCTTGTAACGAGCGCGAAATCGCTTATCATGGATTACAACGGATTATAATATTTTGACGAACAAGTAATATGGTATTAGAGGTGTAGGTAAGTATAATCCTTTTTTAACCCCCGACGCAAAAACGACGGGGTGTTATAAGTTTGAAGTGTCTCGGGGTGTGTGTGTGTGTGTGTGTATGTCTGTCTGTGGCATCGTAACTCCCGAACGGATGAACTGATTTTGACTTTGTTTTTTTTTTGGTTTGAAAGGTGAATTTGTTTAATGACATTGATATAAGTTTACGATTTATTGGTGTTCAGTAGCATCTCGTAGTCTAGAATAGAGCCTAATAGCAATTAGGCTTACCTTCTATTGGCAGTATTATGTTGAGATAGGAGCCGTTTGGCCCCACATAGGCCTTATTTTGTTGTTGTTTATTTTGAGGCGATTTTGTTAGTTTTAAATGCTCATTTTTACTGTTTGTAATATATATCCTGTGCGGGTCCGAAATAAAATATTTTTCTTTCTTTATTAGGTACCTACATGAGGTTTACGCCTGCATTTTTAATTGTGAAGAGCTGCAATGTGGGTCGCGTTTGCCATTCTGAATGGACATATTGACTTTTGTTTTACATAAAACGTCACTAATTATAATTTCCGTTTAAAATTTTCACCGACGTCGCAAACTTGGACGCCCCGCATATTTTTATTGTAAAATACTCTAATTCTTACTGTAACATACATTATAGATAAAATGATTTTATTTCTGTAAATATGTTTGTACAAATACTTATACACGTCAATCATATTTTAAAACTAGATGAGGTCGACGTTTCCCATCTGACTATTCTGAGAAGAAAGGCCAAAAAACAAACTCAGAGAACAGTCTCTTTTAAAGTTCAAACATAATCTTGGTCAGATCATGTGAAGACCATGTAGATTGGTGTCTGAAATGGTCTCTTGAGGAAAGAACCAGACAGATTGAGTGAGCCTGTCCAGTCAGTGCACGCAATTGTCAGTAATACGAGTAGTGCAGCTTAACTGAGAACTTAAGGAGTTCACCGATGATCTTATAAAGCTGCATTCCCATTTATATCCAGTCAGTCATTAGAAAAAGAAGAGTCGGCACTTAGTAATCAAATTCAATTCAATTTGCATGGTCTATAGAAATCCGACGCTTTGTACCTACATTGAGGATTCTTCGGTATTACCAATATTGTTTAGTGAAAAGTGATGTTCCCGATATCATCGTGTTCACAATGCATGACCTTGAATTCCCATATCAATTATTACGCCATATTTTCGTGTCCATTCCGTGGGACCATTTCAAAATATCGCGAAGGTTACTTGTGGTAGTGTGGTGCCAAAATGCCAATTGTTGAAAAGCTTGGGGAGTTACCATTTGCCTAACCTTTTCTGGTACAATTTTAGGTCGGTTGCTCACAGTCGTTTAGGGCGCGTAGCTTCTGGAACCATCTATAAGGGTAGCCGATCTGCTACGCCTTACGTGCCTTGGTGTGATGTTGTTGTGTTGGTAGTGAGTTTTCGTGAACGTGAAGTATTTTCAACTGACTTCAAAAAGGAGGAGGTTCTTAATGTGACTTTTGTTTTAAGTATACGGAGTTAGCATTTGCGTATATGTTTCGCGATATCTCCGGCAATTGTGAATTGATTTTTTAATAGATAGGGTATTGCCTCAGGAATATATAACTTTTATTAACTTTGCTTATGGAGATTTGGAGTTAACTTCGATAATACGTATTTAATCCACTTTCTGTAAATTGATAATATTGTTATGATCTTATTTTGTTCCTGTCATAGCCAGTAGTGGTAAACGAATTGGCGGGCACCATGGCTAAAAAGTGAAAAAAAAAACTTTTTCACAAAAAAAAACAACCGACCCAAAAAAAAAACACTACTAAATTGAATAATAACATTAATTACGAAAGTCGGTGGAAAAAAAACTAAAACCAGACCACCACCACCATAACCAAACCACCAACCATTACTTATTGTTTTTTTCTTTATTTTGTTTTTATGTTCTTTTGTGCGTCATGTTTACCGCAAATAAACGTCTTTTCTTTTCTTTCTTTTCTAAAATACAGATCCAAAGAAACCAACTTCCGAAATAATTAATATTTTTCACTTTGTAATGTTTTGTTGAAAGAAAGTTTTTTTTTCAAGTTTTTTTTATTGTAGACATTTTTTAATATTTTTTTTATGCTTACGTTTAATAGTATTTTAAACTAACAGGACGTATGCGAAAGCGATTGAGACTTGATAACTGGTAGGTACTGACTTTACGTCAAGTTTAATTTAACATTATACCATTGTTCCTTTTAGCAAAACGTTTCATTAATCTCCCTTTTTGTTTATTGCAGCAAATTAATTACCCGTACACATCCAAGGTCGCCATCATCATTTGTAAACCAAATAACACAATTAGGTAACAAGAAAAATACACTTAACACGACCATCTTTATAGTATACTACTAAATTAAAATGTTCTTTGAATGGCGTAAATATAACATACAGTAAAATATTAAGACTGTATCCGTAACAACTCCATTCGTTTAAGTGAAACAGCTCTTAAAAAATAAAAGATAATACGTATGAAAACGAATGTTTTATAGATGACGTATTCCCATAACAACACACAGCCAACGTTCGCGTGATAGGTGAGTTATTTCGTGAATTATTTTTTCTTCATTACTTTGGGTGTAAAGGTTCTTGTATTAATTTGATACATTATTATCGCTTGACACCAAATGTGACGTAGTTTATCGTATAATTAGCAGTTTAAACTTGTAGTTTAGGTTGTAGTTTTTAACCGACTTCTAAAAAAGGAGGAGGTTCTCAATTCGGATGTTTGTATTTTTTTTAACCGATTTCTAAATAAGGAGGATGTTCTCAATTCGGATGTTTGTATTTTTTTTTTATGTTTGTTCCCGCATAACTCCGTCGCTTGGCAACCGATTTGAAAAAATATTTTTTTGTTGGAAAGGGATACTTCCCAAATGGTCCCATAGAAATTTCGACAAGATCTGATGATGAGTTTGTGAGACAGACAACGGAACTCTTCAATAAATGTCAGCAAATCAACGGCTATTGCTGCTATCGCTTATGTACGTATTGTTTACGCAATCACACAACATAACGTCACGCCTGTACGCTCTAAAGGGGTACGCAGATGTTTACAGTATACCACGGTACACCCTCATTTCTGTCAAAGTTGTTATTGGGGTACCTCAAATCTTGTAAGTATATACGAATTTGTGTGGGGTAGGTACAACTAAAAAGGGAAAAATAAAAACTTAAAAAAAACAACCAACTTCCAGCAACGACACTACAAAGTGAAAAATAACTTTAATTTCGGAAGTCGGTGGCAAACAACGAAAATGCGAACCCAACGACACCGACTTCCGAAATTAAAGTTATTTTTCACTTTGTAGTGTCGTTTTCGTTTCAGCCAGCCTCGTCGCCTATCCCACAGTGTTTGAAGACTAAGGTCTTCAACCAGTGCGTCCTCCCCGTCATGACATATGAAGCCGAAATGTGGACACTGACGGTCGGGCTGGTCCACAAATTCAAGGTCGCTCAGCGCGCTATGGAGCGAGCTATGCTCGGAGTCCCTTTGAAGGATAAAATCAGGAATGAAATTATCCGCAAAAGAACCGGAGTTATTGACATAGCGCGCAGAGTAAGCAAACTGAAGTGGCAGTGGGCTGGCCATGTTTGTCGAAGGACCGATGGCCGGTGGAGCAGACGAGTCCTGGAGTGGAGACAGCGTATCGGCAAGCGTAGTGTAGGACACTCCCTAGCTAGATGGGCGGACGACCTGAAAAAGGATGCTGGGACCGACTGGATGCGGAAGGCGGAGGACAGGGTGTTGTGGCGCAGCCTGGGAGAGGCCTATGTCCAGCAGTGGACTGCGATAGGCTGAGTTGAATTCAACCAATACCTATTTTCTTGGACATAATAATAATTATTAAGTTCAAGATATAATAAATCTTGTCCTTTCTTGAATTATCTTGGGTTATCATGATCTAGATGATAGATCGACGTGACTAAAGTAAGACCTAAGCTTAATTCCGCTGAAGATTGGTCCTTAAACTTGATAAATCAGTAAAGTGATTACCTCAGCCGTTAATGATGCGACTTGAAAAATATAGATGTTTAGTTTGTTTATTTCTTTTTGATTGTTGTTTTTTTATGTTATCGTATACTGCACCGGTCGACGTCATCATGTCACGTCACGAAAACCAGGGCTGGGGCTCTGTCTGGCAAAGAGTCCCTAGCATTTATGCTGAGCGATGGCCGTTTTACGTGAATGTGACGCATATTTTCCTCCAACTTGTTATTTTTTTTGTGTTTTTGTTCTTTCTCTGCGTCATGTTTAACGCAAATATACGTATTATCTTTCTTTCTTTTAAACTGGCTAAAGATTACTTAAAAGTAACTATGTTTACTTATCTTCGAACATTCTGCAACATACTCGTAGCTCCTTATTACTGGAGCAGTAAGCAAGAGATTCTTTTAAAATTGAAACTTTTTCTGTATGTCGTCAATAAATTACTTGTAAATGTTGTTGTATGTTCTTGAAATAGTTTTATTTGTGTCCAAATTCAGTTTGATTAGTAACGGTAGTCATTACTAATCAAATTAGGGCTGTGCTGGGACGGCTGCTGCAGCTGCGGAAAACCTCAAACGGCGCCAATACTCCAATCTCTTTGGAACTTATATGTTCGAGCCGTTTTGGGTCGAATCACTAGGGTCATGGGGTCCGACCAAGTCCACATTTACTATTTCGAGATATCGCCAAGTAGTTGGTTGACTCTTCAGGTGACCAGAGGGCTGACCTATTTTTTGGCCAAAGAATCATACAACGTGGCAATGCTTCCAGCCTTTTGGGCACGTTTCCTATTGACAGCGATGCGGACGAATTTTTTCATACCCTTTGATTATTTCCCGTCCTTTTTATAATCTTGTACATATTATTATTTTAAGACGGTTAGCTTTATAAATGATATAAATATTTTAGTAAAGTTAAAATCTTTAACTATGACTAAATATTATAGAGGTGAAATTATTCAAACAATTCTCAATTTTGACATTATGATAACGGTATCATACAAACACACAGTCTGTTTTCTCGAACTACCAGGAACGCATAAAACAAAAGAAGCCTTAAATAACTAATAGTTTAATAGCCCTATTACCAAATCGTTTTAACCAGATGAAGATAAATTGACTGTGAAAGTAGTGGGTGCACGATTTTGGTGAATTATTCTACATCATTTGTTACAATACTGAATGGAAATTTATGTTAGGAGTGAAAGCATTAGGATTCATTGATTTTATGTGATTTAATGTAGGCATACAACAGTATTTGATGGGTTGCAAGTTCGTTTCTCGTACAGAGGAATAATTATTTAAGGTTGACGGTTATGAAATAGGTTCTACACACAATCAAAGAATTTGATTGAGTAGAGTGACAACGTAGAATTATGACAGAAAACGATTGACAAAGAATGGCAGTTGTGATTTGCAATCTCGGACAATTTAAGTTGTTGGGCAATTTGCTTCTCAATTAAGTTACCTGACTCTGCAATGTTTGAATAAATGTAGCCACAAAAGTGACCTTGTGCATTCACAAGCCTATCTCTTGCCCATCATGAATCCATCCTCATAAAGTTTAGGCTATTATTTAAAAAAGAGTAACCGTGCAGTTTCTTGCCGGCTCTTCTCCATAGAAAAACACCAATTGGAACCGTGCACCTAGCTTCTGACGTTTCATAAGTGCCTATGTAGGTTTATGCGAAATAAAATATTTTGATTTTGCTTTGTATGAAAACCTTTATAACAACATAAACTTGCGAAAAACACACTACCCTCCCTTTCTCTTTGCCGTAATCGGGTAAAAAATAACAATTTATTTTATTTCTACTAAATCTATGCAGTAGGTATCTCGACGTTTTAACCCTGGCTTATCGCTCACGACTTGTCCTGAAGAAATTAAATTGGTTTTAGTCTGACGGTATTGATGGAATCTCGGCGAACGACAGGGACAGAGGGCAAAGTTAATAACAAAGGTACAGCCAATATATCTAAATATAGGCATCTGCCATTCTTTTTCTCCTTCGTGTTGCTGGCACGACAGGTACAGAGGGCAGGATACGAGGTGGCATTGTAATGTGTATACCAACATATCAAACGAAGTTGGGTTTGTTTATTTAATTTACTGTTGACCGATTTTAACACGACTTTACAGTGTACGTTTTTGTTTTTTTGACAGTCCAAAAATAAACTTCGATTTCACAAAAAAAGTTTTTATATTTCACATGAAACGCATAATCTTCATAAAGTGTAAAATTGAGTAGGTATAATTACTTGCAAATAATAATTAAAAACCCAACCTCCTTTACTATAACATTCGGCCTATAATGTTGGGACACAAGGGCCTGTGTCCCTCTTGGCGAGATTATCCACTCTCGGGTAACCCCTAATCCACCACGCGGGCCCAGTACGGATTGGTTCATGCCGGTTTCCTCACTAAGTTTTCCTTCACCATTTTGAGAGCAGAGGTGATGAAATAATAACAAAGTAAATCGCCTGTCTGGGTTCGAACCTACAACCCGTATGTCGCTGCTGTTAGCACTGGCCCGCCACTGCTCCATTACTAGGTGTTGCACAAATTAATACCACACAAAACTTACGAATAAGTATCAAAATTATGATGAACAGGTAAAAGCTATCGTACGAACACAAACCCGAATAAATCCCTCAATCGTTTCTTGTGACACGTACGCGGTGGATCGATTATTTTTAGCAGATGACACGCGCCACATAGTATGTTTCGGGGAAAGGAAATCATACGGTGGGTACATATTATTGAGTTATGCAAGGCAGCTTTGTTAAACAATCCTAATTTTATCGTTTTCGGGTTTTTCGGTATTGCCCGAATATTTCGTACAGAATGGAACATTCACACGCAACTAGCACGTGGTATTACTGTAATTAATGTTGCTCTAGAAAGTCATCATAGTAATAGAAACAAACGCACCCTTATTGTAGAATTGCTTGCAATTTTTTATCTGACTTCAAAAAAGGCGGAGGTTCTATGTTCGTTTATAATTATGTATTTTTTATGTATGCTCATCGGTAGAAGAAGCTCTTGCGGTGGTCCCATATCAGTTAGCTGTAGTCGTTTTTGAGATAGCATCAATAATACGTATATAATCCATTTTCTGTATGAAATGATGAAAAAATCTTCCTGTCACTATTGTTTACATTGCAAGTGGAATTCGTGTGGGTTAGGATTTCGTTTTCGTGTGGGTAACTTTTGTAAAAAAGTTTGAAATAAAAAACCGTTTTTACAAAAAACAAAAATTACTACCAGTCTGTTGGTCTTTTTTGAAGTGAAAACTTCTTTAACGGTGTTGTGCACTTTGGTTGTGATGAGTAAAAAATGTTAAACTCGCGTCAGGACACGTGACCTGATCGAAAATTCGTAAGACGGAGCTCGCGTCAGTACACGTGACCTAATCGAAAATTCGTAAGATGGAGGGAGAGTAGACCGCATTCCAAAATATCAAAAATGCACAACGTTGATATTCAAGTTTTCACTTCTGCCGGTACTCCCGAAATGCAACCCGTTTTTTTTTGGAAAAATGATTTTTTTTTATCTGAACACTAAGAACGTGTACTTATTACGCAGATACAATACATTCCAAATGTTAATGCACCTTTATTGGTAAGCTACATGAATCCTTGCTTATCAACCTCGTTTAACCTTTCAATTCATCATCGATCTAATTATTACCATCTCACTGCAGAGAGCACTGAACAGAGCAGAGAGATATTATCTCTCTGCTCTGTTCCAGTCGTAGTCAAATCTTCCAGACAAGCTTAATTTAACGTCGAACCATCTTGTCATCGTTGTTCATTGACTCAATTTAACCATAATAGGTTGGTAATTTATATGCATAGAATAGCTATAAAAAATCTTGTAATTTTCCGATAACTTGCCAACAAATTACTTTTATTTTCCATGGTTTACTATGCCAAGGGTATATGACATAGTGTTTCTCGCGAAAAGCAAATGATAATAATATCTATTACACTAACAGTGTTATATTAGTGTTCAGCCAAAACTGCTGCCGGCGAAATTATCACAAATGAGAAGTAATTCATTTAATCGCTACGCGTCCATCGTGTGAAATGAGAGAAAAACCTGACATTAATAGTCATACTTTTGTTTTTATTAAGTCCAAAAATATTTCTTTTTAGATATCAGATAGGTAATGTTCTTCTAACTTAGAGAGGGGCCCGCGGCTAAATAATAACAGTCACACAAGTCGATCGCTCAGGGCGGTTGGTCTGTGGATGGGACCATCTTCATATACCAACACCCCTCCGTGCCTCGGAAAGCACGTTAAGCCTTTGGTCCCGGCTGTCATTCGTGGATCTTTGACAGTCGTTACGGGTCGTGTGACAACCAGTCTTACCAATGGTATCGTATAACCCAGTAACTGCATTGTGGAGGTCAGATAGGCAGTCCCTCCCTTGTAAAATACTAGTATTCAGCTGCATCCAGTTAGACTGGAAGCCGACCTCATCATAGTAAGGAAAAGGTTAGGCAGATGATGAGATGATGATAATGTTCTTCTAACTTAACAGACAGCTGTGTTGCTGAGGAGTTTGTTAAGCCACTTCTTCTTCCCAGCTTAAGCACTAGGAAGTGGTGAAAAGCGGGCATTTTGGGGGACTGTCTTATGTAATTTTGACTTTCAGAAAGTTCTGGTGCTCAGTCTAGTTTTAATAAATGACTTTTAATTTTGATTTTGGTACAGGTATTTCTTGAAGATAGTTTTGATCTGTGAACTTTTAATCTTGTGTAAATAGCAATTCAATTAAAATCTAAATCGTTGTTAATTAAACATTTATTTCCTAAGCCTAACAACTGCCTTGGTGGTCTTCGTAATCCAATTATAGTAGAATAGCTACTTGACTAAATACTAAACAATTTTAGCCTTTTATACGTGTCGAGTCACCTTTTAATACCTACAACTACATACTTGACTTCACTTTCTTAGCCCAAGCTTATTACCTTGATACGTCAAATTATCTTTACTTCGGAAAGACAAAAGTCAGTCTTATTCAACAGAATTGGCATTTAGCCGATAGCTGTGTGCTGGAGATCGGAGCTAATAAGCAGTGCGTCGCACCATTGACATCATGCTTTGATCACCGAATTGTCAGTCAGCGTGACAAATAGGTATGGCAGACTGCCATGATTTCAATTTGAGTTGTTTCTTACTATCGACGAGTATAATGTGGATATTATTTATGGTTATTCATAATAAAACATAGACTGTCTCGTTGGTGTAATGATTGCAAACGCTACTGCTAAACACGAGGCCCTAGGTTCGATTCCCAGGTCGTGCAAAGTGTTATTGTGCTTTTACATCAGGAATTTCTCAGTAGCGCCCGGAGTCTTGATTTGTGTACTATAGGAACACCTCTGTGTCATACTGCAGGGAATACATAATTATTCTGTGTTAGAATAAAAAATCAATATACTGATATTACTGGTTTGCCTATAACAAGTTCCCTACTCAACTAATAAAGTTGAAAGCATTTTGGTACTGTATTTTTTTTTTTAGACTAATACACGTGGACGCGTTTTTTACGCATTATTTTTCAATGGAAAAATGTAAATATCCGTTCCAAAATATTGCTATTAAGTCTCTGGAGACAATGTTAATTAACAGGCTTTTGCAACGTGAATAATTAAAAACACGCACAAAAATATAAGCTGCTCTGGGCCCAAATTCACTATTTATTTATTTATAAAGGTAGGTACACCAACAGCAACCAACACTATGACCACTTAACGATTCCTTACTTCGAAACCATGTCGATTCCTTAGTTAATCACGACATCTGCTATTAACGTATTCTCCATGATGACAATGGCGTGGTTTGATGTTCGCAAGGTTGCCATTTCAATTCCTTGACGTTAACAAGACACGACACGACACGACACAATACACGACACGACACGAAATCGACGTGGTTTGCACGTGGTAGGATTTCGCGAGGAATAATACAGAATTGGGGCCCTGACGATGCTATCAAAGAAGAAAGTTTGTGATTTTAATGTTTCGATCTATCTATGGTGGCTTTCTATCTACTTAACAGTGATGTACAGCCTCCTTAGTAAATTACTTTGCGATATCTATACACGATCTGTATGTCACTTATTGTGTCTGTCTGGGTGATATTATGATCTCTTAGTTCGACTTTAGAAGCATCAAAATCCGTTCTGTAGTTTATCGTCATCATCATTTTAGCCGAAAGATGTCCACTGCTGGACATACTGCCTCCCCAAGCACCTCCACTTCGACCGGTTCTGTGCTTCCCGCATCCAGCGGGTTCCTGCGGCCTTCACAAGGTCGTCGGTCCACCTAGTGGAAAGCGTTCCCACAGGGCATCGGCCATCTATTCTGAGAGCAATGTGCCTTGCCCACTGCCACTTAAGTTTGGTAATTCTTCTGTAGTTGATACCCAACAGATTTTGACGTGGTTTTTACCATAATTTAGAAAATGTATTCATGTGTAGGTGTTTTGTATTTTGTGTTGTGTATTTTATGTTTGTTTTTGTGTGTGTGTTTGTTTTGGTGTGTATGTATGTATTTGTGTATTATGTTTATGTGTTGAATACATCAGAATTTTACTTATTGTTAGATATAGCACACATATCAGCAGGGTCGGATTGCTACTCGCTAGTGAAATACAAAATATTAACGTTAGAATACCCTTGTCTACGGCCTATTATTCTATTTAGACCTTTTTGGTGTGTCGTGCCTTTCTATGCAAGTAAAAAGGTCAACGAAGTCGAAATAAAACATTTTGTAGTCACCTCATGATGCTTGAAAAAGGCAGAATAAACTTTAACATGTTATTTTAGTAACATATCTGAAAAAAAACGTTAAGGGAGAAAGTTATTTCATTAACTAATGCAAATTTGCATTAGTTAATGAAATAACTTTCTCCAATTAAACAGATAAATAGCTTAAATGCTGTCCAGGTATTTTCCTTTTAAGCCCAAGGGGCCAACATTTGGTGTTTTGTGCTATAGTAATAAAAAATGTGAAATATATTCAAACTCGAGCATAGCTTAGTTACTGAACACTTTAATTCTATAAAACTGTAATATTTATTTTCTTTCTCTACCAAGCCTTTGGAAACCTCGAAATAAATTCTCTTTTTTATAACACATGAATGGTTTACCGTTGAAGTATTTTCTATTTACATCGATAGACGTTTGGGTCAAAGAAGTCGTTAACATACAACGAGTATTGAACCAGCCTGCGTTCCAGTGAACTTTATGGCTGACGATAAATAAATCACAGTCGGTAGGTACAATCGGTAGCAATTGCTAAAAGGTCACAGCTGCTCGATCGATTATCTACCCCTTAAAATGTGTCAAAGTAAATGAACATGGTAGCAAAGAAAATTTTAATTTGGAATGTATATTGAAATCCGAGCATAATCAGCCTTTAATGTCCCACTGCTGGGACACAGGCCTCCTATCTGTGAAAGGGATGGGGCCGTAATCCACCACGTGCGGATTGGCAGACGTCACATGTCTTCGAATTTTTGGTTCTAGGTCAGCCGGTTACCTCACGATGTTTATCTTCACCGTTTTGAGAGCAGTGTTGATGAAATTATTTATACAAATTAAAGCGCCTGTAAGCTTGCCACCAACAATTTACTTGTAAGAAAATATCAGCAAGTGATATGAATAATGTACTGTAATATCTTCTAACTTTATTGATCCGCTACTAAATTGTTCATTTGTACCTACTTCTTATCTCGGATCTGCTTGATCGCGTTCCGATCTTCATTGCTATTGTCTCTGTGTCTTCATTCCATTTTGCGTTTATCTTTCTATAATTCATTTCGTCCCTTTAGTATCCCGACCCGAGACCCGTGATATAATCATTATTTTTCTACGTCAGTAGAAAAGTATAGTATTTATATCAGAAAAGTGTAAAAAAATTAACTGTTCCATACAAAACTTAAATAGGTACCTAATCGACCCAGATGTCCCATAAATTTGGGTGGAATAGGAGTTTAATTTTTATAGGTATTTATTATAATAGGTATTTAACGGCTGATATTTTCAGTATGTAGTAGTAGGTCATAACTCAGAGCCAGAACCCTTAAATATGACCACTACTTACAGACCGTAAAACTAAACCACTTTCTATTTATTTAAACATTTATGTACAGTCACGAGCTATAATATGTCAACACTTGACAACTTTCAATTGCGATTTTTTCGTGAAATAACGAATGCAACGTTGAAATACGACACATTACATGAACCTATGGGTTCGAAAATGCTATGTTTGTAACAACATAAAAAAATAAAGGATTAGATCGCTTTTTTGAATAAAGCCGAGTGTATACATACTTTTGCTCGTGACTGTACACACATATAAACAGACAATAAAAAAAGAACAGAAAAATACGTACAAAGATAATGCTAAAAAATAATCAGCCGATCCATACTTTGGGTCGAGTACCTGTATTGAAGCTTTGTATGGGACAGTTGATATTGTTTTCTCGATTACGATGTTGATCTCATGGAGAAAGTTATTCAGTTTGATGGTCTGTACCACCCCCTTTTGACCACCCCTTTAGCTGTATAGGTACCTAGAAAATAACTACTATATCACGGGTCACATTAAGTACGTTGTTGACCGACATAATTAAGGGGCTGCTGACGTAGCAACTTAAGTGCTAAAAAACATTGACCTTGACCAAAAAGCCCCAAAGCTCATATTATGAGAGTTAGGTGAGTACGTAAGCTCATTAGTTCATGACATTATAAATTAAAGGCCTTCTTAAACTTCTAATAAAGGGTGTGGAGGTAGACATTAAAATGTGTACCTACATGGACTAGCGATTGTCTGCAGCTTCACCCATATCTTAGGAGAAATATTTTTTAAACAGTATTAAAACATATTATTTATACTAGCTGAATTTCCTACCGCCTCAGAATCAATGTATGAGAAAATTAATCATCTCCATTCTTTTTCATAAAAAATTTCCCATGTTTTAATAGTTGTTCATCTATTGGGGGCAGAGAAAAATCCGACAAATCAAAGCTCGGTCCAGCCGCTCTTGAATTATAAAAGGTGTAACTAACCCGACGTTGTTTGATTTATATAGATTTTAGTCAAAGCCATCTCTATTTGCATACTATACTTTATCCAAATCTATTCAGTCGTTTATACGCGATAGAGGATCAAACATACGAGTACATAAACTTTCGCATCTATAAATGAGTCAGGATCACACCAAAATTGATTTTAGTAACTCCCCGACAAAACTAATTTTATGTCCTGATAGAATATGGGATAGCTATCAAATATCCCCATTAATGTCAGAACTTCTCAACTTCATGCAACTTCGCGTTCGGATATTGCATCAGTAGTTACAAGTCAGTGTTATCCTGCCGCTCCGATAATAGTAGCGCATATGTAGCTTCGATAATAATTTATACGGGATAGGCAGTTGGAAGCTCAGTTTCTGTAAATGTTATGAGATGTGTTGTGTATTTAATACAGCTGTAGACACATAGATACCAGATCCTTATGGATGAGCCACTCTCATGCTGTGTTAATCTGACCCAAATAGAAAGAGCAGACTTTCCTAATAATTCCAAAATTAATCGAATACATACTCAGATATATTTAGAGTATAAATACTATTATAAGTAGTCGTAAAATGCAAAGAGTAGGCGTTTATAGTTAAACAAACAAGCTGGTCTTCATCAAATAATGATCAACAAAACGTTTACTATAAATATTAGTCCATCTACAACACAAATACATTTCTATGGTTATTAACTACAAGCGCTAGATTATGACGGATTTGAATTGGAAGTAATTGCTAGAAGACGTTGAAATTTTCGCACTGAAGTTTGGGTAAACAAACTATTACTGTACGTCTATCTTTTTCTCAGAATTGGCTGGTATCCAATCAAAATCAAAATGAAAAGACATTTATTCAAATTAGGTTGAGAATCAGCACTTTTTGAACGTCAAAATTACAAAAGACAGTCCCCCAAAAACGCCCACCCTTCACCACTTCCTAGTGCTATCGCTGGGAAGAAGAAATGGCGCAACAAACTCCCCAGCAGAACATTACAAGACATCATCATCATCTGCCTAGCCTTTTCCCAACTATGTTGGGGTCGGCTTCTAACCGGATGCAGCTGAATTAACATTACAAGACACAGAACATAAAATTAAATTATTTGCCATATATGTCAGCTAGCTACGCCAATATACCAACAAATATAATAAAAACTATACGTACCCAAGCTAAAAATAATTAATTAAAATTAAAATGCAAATAAAAACTTACCATACCTAAATAAAAGCCTCCAGGCATAAAGGGCGTGACAGCTTACATATTTATGCATTGCTGGGTTCTGGTCACATATCTGTCACTTGAAGTCACAAATGATAAACTGGGACCATCGAAGTAAAATAAATAAATAAGTTAATACTTATAACAATAAGCTGTCAACAACCTGCTAATTCTGGAGAAAGAACATAAACATTGTCTTGAGTTAATTAGGGTGACCAACTATTCTTATCATGTAAGTAGTCGTTGATGGAATAGTATGCCTTTGAAAAAAGGTTGGATTTTACTGGAGCTTTAAACGCATTAAAAGGCAAGTCTAGCAAAGAAGTGGGTATCTTGTTATAAAAGGTTATACCAAGCCCAACAAATGAGTTATGAACCTTATGAAGCCGGTGAAAGGGTGCACGTACTTTGTCCTTATTTCTAGTATTAACACTATGAATATCACTGTTTTTAGTGTACAAGTGTAAATTTTGCCTAATATATAAGATGTTGGCGAAGATGAATTTGTGATGCAACCGTGAGAATACCAATATCTTTAAAAAAATCTCATAAAGAAACTCTGGCACCTAGCTGGTAAATTACTCGAACGAGTCGTTTTTGAAGGACAAATCTATTTTGCATAGGTATCAGGGGCTTTGCCCCACAGCAGAATACCGTAGGACATAACACTGAAAATAACTAAAATAGACTAAACTAGCTGTAACAACGTCAGTGTATTGTCTTTCCTGACGGCGTAGGCAGCCGAACTGAGCCTTCCTGCTAGACTTGATATAATAATATGAGGTCCCCACTGAAGTTTGGCATCTACTGTTAGTCATAGAAAAATTTCCGAGCCTACAGTTTCAAGCACTTCTTTATCTAAGACGATGTTGGGTCTTAGATTTCTAACATTCGGTAAGGCGAACTTTACACATTTTGTTTTCTTGGCATTGAGAACCAGGTTATTTGACGTAAACCAATCTGTAACTATTGAGAGTGCACTGTTTATGTCGTCAAAATCATGTCTATTCCTGTCTACTTTAAAAATAAGAGATCCGTTGTGGGAAACATAAAATTCAGTTCACGAGGGCCATTATTAACGGCACATGTCGACACAAGGTCTCGGTGGATTTTGCTAAATACGACGTGCAGTGGAGGAATGAAATTGGAAAGAAAACAACTTCTGTTGCCGATAGAAAAGGAAATCGAACTCAAAGCAATTATTTTAATTATAAACCATTTACAGCTACTTTTGAATTGTCAAAAGCGTCAGTCAATCAGAAAGATAAAGCTAGTTGCCTATTCCAAAGCTTAGTAGGTTCCTCTGGATAAGAACGAAGGATCCACCGTGCAGAAGGGTGGCAACTGGTGGGCTATTACCCGATGGTTGTTGCCAGGCTGTTGCATATTATGTAAGCTGATGTAGGATTTGCGTGTCGTCATGTGTGAGGTGTAGGGCGCATAGGGCGTTATAGATACCGCCGCTATGTAACAGTGGCTATCACTGACTACTAGTGGCGTACACGAGTAGTCCGTATGTAAATTCTCAACGCACAATACTGGTTTTTCTAAACACCTTAATATGTATGAACAGTGAATTTCTTTATTTCGTTACATACCTTACACATGAAATAAAGTATAAAGAGTAATATAGTTACGCCAAAGGATAAAGTTATTCAAAGTTTTTATATGGCCTATTGTATAGGTAAGGAATAGTCATATTTCACACCAAGTCTCTAGAGAGTAGCAGAAGGAGCGAAGCTTCGAACTTCACACAAAATATAAAATTTGTCAGAACAAGTAGATACGCAGTTCCGAATACTTTACTGTAGTACAGATATACAAAACTTTTGAATTTACTTTGATGTAGGTATGGAATAAGTACTATAATGTTTCACTGTTTAGGTTTTAATAGAGACACCAGCGCGAGGACAATAGAATATAATAATAATAATATCCCTGGACATTTCACACAGCGCCCTCTAGTCCCAAGCTAAGCAACCTAATGCTTGTGTTATGGTAACAAGATGGCTGATAAACTACTTATATACATTTTTTTTTGTAAATACATACATATTATAGATAGAAAAACACCCAGACTCGGAACAAATACATGTAGGTCATACAAATATTTGTTCCGTGCGGGAATCGAACCCGCGACACGCAGCGCAGCAGTCAATCGCTTAACCACTGCGCCAACCGTGCCGTCAAATATAGGACAATAGGGGTCCAAAAGTTACTACTTAGTGCTCATACACACGAGCGACACGCTTCAACGGTAGAGGCAACTACTTACAGCCGTCGACGACTGACGAGGGCTGCCGTAAACGCGTGTCGGCTGCAGCCGCCGTACTTTACTGCAGTTGCCTGTGTAGTTGACGCGTACAGTCACGAGCAAAAGTATGTATACACTCGGCCTTATTCAAAAGCGATTTACTCCTTTATTTTTTAATGACATTTTAGGTTGTTATGAACATAGCATTTTCAAACCCATAGGTTTATGTAATGTGTCGTATTTCAACGTTGCATTCGTTATTTCACGAAAAAATCGCAATTGAAAGTTGCCACGTGTTGACATATTGGTGCTCCTGAACCTCTCGTGTGTATGCACACTTGTATTATCCAAGTGTCCTAAGATTCATACTGTCTACAAATTTATTAAAATACTGAATTCTTACCAAAATAGTCTTCAAATAACGAAATGTCAAGAAATAAAGTTGTTTAATGTCTATATTTAGCTGAAAATAGAACAGTGTAAATCAATAGGAAGCTTCTCATCGGCAAAATCGTGGGATTCCGCCTACTCTGGAAAACAAAATTGTACGAATTGCGTACACATTCCATTGTATTTTTTATCGCAGTGTTTCGAGGTCATCCCTAAATAACGTTGTCGAACAGAGTAAGAGATTGTGCGAAATAAGAGATGATTGTATCGAGTGGAAGGTACACAGATCACCGACTTAATGGTCATACATTGTGTTTTTGATACAAGATGTGGCTTTGACTGTAATAATCGCATGACGTGAACAGCATAATGTTCTATCTGTTAATGTTACTATAATCTTCCCGCTGCTGGCTGGAATACGTTGGTGTAGATGACATAAAAAAAAACTAATTTGAGAAATATCTTGACGCTGCGTGAGCGTGTGTGATCCATCGCCTGGATGGATGGAAAGCAGCACATGAAATATTTTTTTTGCTCCATTATTGTAATTGCTATAGGCGTTTCAGTATGCGGATAAATATACATATAAAAATATTGGTTCTAGGATATGCCAGTTTCCTCACGATATTTTCCTTCACATTTTTGAGATCAGCGGTGATAAAAATGTTTACACAAAGTACGCCTACCAGGATTTTAACTAGAACACGGAAGACGACTTCAAACCTTTTTTAAATAACTGTTTTTTTTAAGTTAACATTCTGCGTTCTTAATTATCCGTTACTTTGTATCATACGTACCACACTGTTTCTTTCTAAATTAGTCCGGTAAAAGGGAAATATATAAATGAGAGTCCTTATTTCACTTTTCCGAATAATATCATCGCATTATGTCGAGGCACACACCCTGTTCCTTCCCAAGGGCGTCGTAAGAATCAACCAAGCTATTATACGGGCACACCTGTCGGCTAATAACATCATTTGTAATCGTATATATGTATTAAGTACTGGTAGCTTCAAAAATATAGGTAAGAACAGATGGTTCAACATGATCAGAACAGCCTAGAAAAATAAGTTACTGCTCAATGACACATGTAGTGTTTCAAAATGAACACAGTAGGTACAGACGCCAGCGCAGCGCATCAAGCTACTAAAATCTGTCAAATTTCTTTAATAGATTTTTAACTTTCTCGCTAAAGCATTAGGTTCAAGGTTGATTGATTGGGAAAATTTTACAGTTTCGGGTAGCTTGGTGTGTCTGTACATGACAATATTTTATTAAGATAAAGTTTTTCATACTTGTTCTGAGGGGCAATGCCCGTATTTTTAAGAACGTTCGCATTCTAATCTCAGTATCGATCTGTCAAAAATACCTGTAATTTTTATACATAATTACTTAACGAGTTTTTGACATTAATTGTCACTGAAATGACACTGCGATTTTAGAACGTTTTTAATTACGGGAATTGGCTTTCTGATGACTTTGAGCTGTCTGTTCTTTTGTATTACACCTTTGATGCTGATAGTACCTATTGTATATACATTGATTGATACACGTACGGTATTATAATGTCTGTAAGAAGCCATAAATTAAATAATTCCATAAGATAAGATTTATTTTATTACGCATTTTAAAGTTAACTTTTACGTAATCTGGAAAATGGACGTTCTAGGTAAGACAGCTGTCAAAAACCGTTTAAACTAATGGACAGGGCATACCCTGTCCATTAGGTTAACCGTTTTTGTTTCTCAAATACTATTACAAAACTATTTTTATTCAGTTTTGTCAATACAACACTGAATTGACTTTGAAACTTTGAACTAGAACTTTGAATTGACAACACTGAAATTTGAGAAACAATACTGAATAAAAATACTAAGACGAAAGGTAAAATTAAGTATAAAAGAGAAAAACTATGACCTAAGATGGGATGAGAGGATTGTGTGAAAGAAGAAATATGTAACAAGTGAAATCGACTCGATCGAAGTGAAACGACTAATAGTGATTGTATGTATGGTGGTAAAAAACGTGTTCACTAATTCCAAATAAATTGGTATATTGCAATAGGATGATGGACACTGGACAGCGATCAACCAATGAAAGAAAACGAAAACAAGAAATATATTTTCACAAAATTCTCTTTTCGTTTCCCCCAAGGTCTAGGCGCATTCTAGAATAAAAAAACAATCTGCTTAGCCTTTTCCTAACTATGTTGGAGTCAGCTTCCAGTCTAACCGGACATCTGAACACCAGTATGTATTTTATATGGAACGACTGCCTATTTGACTTCCACAACCCAGTTATTAGGTAACGCGATATCCCTTGATTAGAGTGGTTGTCAGACTTTATATGCTTCTGACTACCCGTAACCACAGAATGACGGTTTAACGTGCTTTCCGAGGCACGGAAATAATGGTTGGTCTAAGGCTCAATTTATATTGCCGTGGAACGCAATGGAAGCGATTTTTTTGTACAAATCATAATGAACTTTATGTCCAAAGTTTAACGCACAGATTAGATACACATACGCACAGGTCGCACATCTTCTGGAGAATTATCGCACATTCTCGGGAATTCCGACAGTAATAAACTCGTATCTATGTAGTTTGTACGTTAAACCATTGTCATAAAGTTCATTTTACTATGTACGTAAATTCGATTCCGCTCCGTTCCGCGGTAATATAAATTGACCCTTTTTTTTTGGGTGGTAAGTTATCAATTGACCTCTTCCGCTCTGGGCTGAGCGGAAGGGCGTTTCAGACTTTTACTGACTAAAACCCACCCGTGTTCCTTCAGTTGCCTGTGCCAGGGACCACGGTATCTCTTTCGAACCACCCGCAGCCCTGGCAGGCATCGGCCCTAACGGACCCCGTCAGTTCGTGCTGACATCTCTTTGAGGCGCGCGTGGAACACAACGCGCCGTCGACTCGGGCCTTCACCCTAATTGCGTAACACACGATCAATCTGAATCATTTTGAAGCAAATTGCAAATCCATTGCTTCATAAGTTCCAAAAATTTGTCTGCTCAACACGTAAATAACGCAATCAATGTTGTTGAACTCTCAAAATGAAACCGATTCCGATTGATCGTGTGTTACTCAATTAGGGTGCTGGTCCTTACCGGGCGGCGAGTTGCCCATTGCTCGCCGCCCGCGCCTACGGTGGCCGGGAGTCGGTTGACTCCCGTCCAGGGCGTCTCCTGCGGCGACTAGGGGCGTGAGGGCGCAGAGATTGCCTCTCCCTAACGCGCTCCGCCTCCTCCTTGAGCATTACTGCTTCGCAGAAGGAGGTAACGGCCTCCCATGTACTCTCGCTCCGTACCATGGCCTGGACCAGGGCCGGACGCGAGAGATCGCCGCCGCCGATTGCCGCCACGAGGACACGGCGGTGCTCCGCCTAAGCCGGGCAGACCTCCACCGTATGCTCCACCGTGTCCTCCGGGCGATCCACACAGTGGTGACACCCCGGCGTTTCCTCCCGCATTATGCTGAACAGGAACCTCCCGAAACAACCGTGTCCGGAGAGGACCCTAAAGCGCATTCTAGAATAATGGAAAACAATTTACGTCCGTCATTTTATATTTGGGCGAGCAACACCATGGTTACCACGATATACTTAGAACAAGCCAAATAGTAACGGCCCTAACTGTACCCACTTTACGAGGCCTTTGACGTCAGTCCACCATCTATTGAGTCTACGTCTATATTTAACTAAACATAGCTGAATATTTCATGGGACCTAAATGAGCTAAGGTAAGGTAAGGCATACCTACATACTGAAATTTTATGACGTTGCCTTAAATGTATCCGATCGAAGGTTTAATCAAATCAAATCAAATGTTTATTTGCTAGAAATACATTGCTTTGGTAAAGGTAAGATCTTATAACCTAAGTGTCATTGTATTCTATCTGCAAGCAAGCGTGCAAACCACACTCTTCGGGCACATAAAATCAAGGCGCAATCTTGTTTCATGCAATTAAAAAAAAAAAAGTGTTGAAAGATTGTCTACCACACAAGTAATCCTATTAATATTATAACGTGAAAGTTTGTATGGATGGATGGATGGATGGATGGATATTTGTTACTCTTTCACGCAAAAACTACTGATCGGATTTGGATGAAATTTGGCACACAGATGGTTTATAGCCAGGATTAACATATAGGATAATAATAATATCCCTGGACATTTCACACAGCGCCATCTAGTCCCAAGCTAAGCAACCTAATGCTTGTGTTATGGTAACTAGATGGCTGATAAACTACTTATATACATTTTTTTTTGTAAATACATACATATTATAGATAGAAAAACACCCAGACTCAGAACAAATACATGTAGGACTTACAAATATTTGTTCTGTGCGGGAATCGAACCCGCGACACGCAGCGCAGCAGTCCGATCGCTCAGCCACTGCGCTAACCGTGTTGTCAATACTGTTTATCCCGATATTTCCACGGGATCAAAACTTATGCGGGTGATACCGCGTGGCCCAGCTAGTAAAACATATAATAACTAAATGCTGTTAATGCTGAGCGATATACGTTTTGCGTGGATGTGACGGATGTCAACCATTTCTTATTGTTTTTTTTTCTTTATTTGTTTTTTTATGTTCTTTTTGCGTCATATTTACCGCAAATAAACGTATTTTCTTTCTTTCTTTCAGTTTTCTTTTCAAAACCCTGTTTTATCATATGTACCTACCTTTTGGAGAACAGAATAATTTTTTGGCATATGAGGCCAAATAATTAGTAATATTTTTCTTTTTTTAATTACACCCGTAATATCACGGCTATATTCCACGAAAGGTTAGGCAGAGGTAGTACAACCACATTTCGCCAGTTATGTCTATGTCCCTTGTAAAAGGGAGCGACCCTATTGCCATCATCATCTGCCTAGCCTTTTCCCAACTATATTGGGGTCGGCTTCCAGTCTAACCGGATGCAGCTGAATACCAGTATTTTACATGGAGCGACTGCCTATCTGACTTCCACAACCCAGTTACTGGGTAATACGATACCCCTTGGTAAGTCTGGTTGTCAGACTTTCGGGCTTCTGACTACCCGTAACGACTGTCAAAGATCCACGAATGACAGCCGGGACCAACGGCTTAACGTGCTTTCTGAGGCACGGAGGGGTCTCGGTATGTAAAGATGGTCACCCATCCACAGACCAACCGCGGCAAGCGTAGCTTAACCTGACCGATCGACCTGTGCGGCTGTTATTATTTAGCCACGGGCCATCGACCGGCCAGAAATCTACTGCTGCTACTACTGAGAAATTCCAGATGGTAAAATCCAATGACACTATGGCTGACCCGAGAATCAAACCCACGACCTCATGCTCAGCAGTAGTGTTTACGTCTACCACACCAACGAAGCAGTATTAAAAAAGACAGTATTTTTTTTAAATTGTCTTTGTAAAAGTTCAATTTTCTTTTTACGAATGAATAAATTTAAGCTTTGGGTAATAATGTTGTCGTTGCAAGATGAATAGAAATAGTACCGTATATAAAGCCTGCTTATAGCATTATAAATATACCCTTAAAATGAAAATGTTTTACATGGATTAATCGCGACGAGGGAGATTGATATCGTATACCTAATCAATGCTGTGATGTATTTGTGTATCGTAAACAGAATTCTGAATCAGACGATTAAGTGCGTTTAATCGTCGCAAATATTAAGCGTTGAACATTTGATTGGTGACACAGTAGCATTACATTATAAGCTGATCGACATAGCTCACAGAATAAGCAAGCTGAAGTGGCAGTGGACCTGCTATATTAGCTGTAGAACCTATGACCGTTGGGGTAGACGTGTTCTTGCATTTTAGACTGTGAATCGGTAATCATAAGGTAGGTCCCCCTCAGGCTAGGTGGAGCGTTGATCTTCGCAAGGTGGCTGGTAGCAACTGGATAAGAGTAACGAAGAATCGAGCTAAAGAGCGTGCAATTGGAGAGGTCTAATATGTTCAGCATGGACTATGGACTTCTGCAGGCTGATGCAGATGATAATGAAGCATGTATATTATTGAAGAATATGTATCTATGAGTGTATTTGCACTGTGCGTCTAAGCGGCATCTACGAGAACCGGATTATACTATCAAACGCTAAAATGACTTTATCACTCACACATCTGTGCCTCAACTACCTACATACTAACAAGCAACATAAAATTGTATATTTCGCGTTTACTGCCACATTGTATGGCATGAAATTGTAAACAAATTACATTTTAATGATCGTAAATTAAAAATGCCCGCATGCTATTCATTCCATATTTTTCATAGCATTCCACGGTACGGTGCACGTTGTATTTAAACCTGTACCTACTAAACGCGTCGACACGTCACAATTTATATTTTCAGTCACACTTGTAAATACCTCAACACATACATTACTTTGTGTTTATAATAAAAGTCTGCGAAACATCACATTGCAGCATTTTAACGCTCCTCTACATCTACAGCTATAAAATGCTGCATTGTAAAAGTGTTCCATTCTTATTTTTCGTTTTTTTTTTCATAGTTACTCTTTTAATTTTTCTTTCTTTGAGCTCTGTTCTAGTTTTGGGGAAAAGTTTGTTTTGTTTGATTTCAAGATCAGGTCACGTGCTAAGATGTTTCTTTCTACAAGACAAAGATTGTAAACTAGCGTATTTACATAGGCGTGTGTGTGTACATAATGATAAAGCAAAATGGATTCTTATTTATGTTTTGCTAAAAATTTAACAATTTGTAACAAACATCTCATACTCTTTCAAACCTCCATCTCAAAAGCGAGGAGGCTTGGCGTCCCAGCAGAGGAAACATTAAAGGCTGATTATATAATGAACGTATGTTGGTGAATTGGGTGTACATAATTTAAAGGTACAAATCCCTCTTGAAACATATCCACTCAATTATAACTGAACATAACTTCTTTGCCTTAATAAGTATTTTACATATCGTCTACAAGGTTTTCGAAACTTTCCGTTTTAGTACTTAAGAAACAAAGTTAAGACGAGTCGTCAATATAGACGAATGCGTGACAAAAAGCTTTTAAAAGGGAATCCGCTCAACTTTGCTCAACTTAACTAACGGTTCACAGACAATGAATCAAAGAAGCGATCAGTGAATCGAAAGTTTGACGTGAAAAATTGGTAAAGGCTGTAAGAATCTATAAATTCTTCGGTTCATTTTTCTATAAAGACTTTTTTTAATAGATTAATGCTTTTTTGTGTCAAATTGGAATTCGGTATTTTTTTATCAATATTTTTTGTTATGTGACGCTTAGAAAAAGTTCTTAGCGTATCAATGGCAAAAGTTCAAACATCTTTGGCCCAAAAATTCAACTGCGCGAACTCCGCTCACTGACGCTGTCAGTAGATCATCAAGCGCCATTACAGTATTTCGCAGAACTTGGGGAGACGCACCCCAACTGGTCAATGTTAGGCGAAGTTAGGAGGCAAAGTTTTTTGCAAAAGACGCCACCTAACATCGACCATTAAGTAGGTACTACTTAATCAACCTATAACGTTCCTTCCTTCCAGGCTTCCTCTCAGTTAGAGGGAGTGGGCCGTAATCCACCACTTGGGCCCAGTGTTGGTAGATGTCACATGTCTTCGATTTTTTGGTTCTAGGACATGCCGGTTTCCTCACGATGTTTTCCTTCACCATTGTGACACCAATGGTGATGAAATAATTTACACAAAGTAAACGCATGTCTGGGTTTGAACCTAAGACATACAACTTGTAAGCCGAGGCTGTTACAACTGGGCCACCACTGCTCTCAGTAGGTACTAAATTAAGCTGAAATAGACCTTTTTCAACGGACAAAACTAAACAATATAAGTAAATACTACATGGTCTTCACATGATCTTACCAAGATTATGTCTGGACTTTAAAAGAGACTGTGACGTCTGAGTTTATTTCGGCCTTTCTTCTCAGACTAGTCAGATAGGAAAAGCCGACCTCATCTAGTTTTACAATATGATTGACGTGTAAAAGTGTTTGTACAAACCTAGTTACAAAAATAAAATCATTTATCAATACTTGCTCGAACTTAGAATCTAGAATTATTTTGGGTACTCTTCAAACTCTGTCCTATTTGAAGTCGTCTAGGTATTTAAAAGGTTTAACATCCTACTAACGTATGTATTTACTTATTTATTATTATTACCTATATACTTATTTACGTACGCACCGTTGGACCGCTATCATTTTGTGCCCATTGCCGTGGAGACCATGGGTGCTTGCGGCGCTGAGGCTAGGAAGCTCATTGGAGATATAGGGCACAAGCTCTGTGACAAAACGGGGGACTCCCGCTCCGGCTCGTTCTTGGTGCAAAGGTTAGCCATTGCCATCCAACGTGGCAATGCAGCAAGCGTTTTGGGCACCTTTGCGCCGGGAACAGTTAGGGGCGGGTTATTTGACTAGGCTGACGTGTGGTTCTGGTCCTTATATTATATAATTGTATTGTATTGTTTTAATTTGACTATAATTATATACATATATTAAATATTGGATATTTTGATATTTATTATAAATATATATCGGATTTTTATGAACTCTGACTTATAGCTGAAAATTTTTAACTTTTTACGTACTTTACATTAACCATTAGAGAAACTGGAAGGCCGTACATACAGTAGAGAGGACCGCGGCTTAGCGGTCTAACTTGAGGTGAGCCACATGATTGGGTGGCTGGCTGCTCGACCCTCATGACTGGATTCGAGCCGTTTATACTACCGCATCGAAACGAAATTACGTACTGATGGAAACCATTGAATAGCCCCGTACAAGAAGCCGCGTATTTTCTCGTGACCGATGTCAAAAGCCCTAAGGGATCCTATTAAGGGCTGATTTTACCAAAGTCAGATATCTTTTGTTCGTGGCCCTTTATCTTTTAGCCGTGGATAAAATTTGGCATACAGATATTTTATAACCTGTCCCAGTAGTACAGATGCCAGCACATCAAGTTACCCAACTCTGTCAAATTTTCCCATTCAGCTTTGAACCTAATGCTTTCTAGCGATAAAGTTGAAAATCTATTAAAGAAATTTGACAGATTGTACTTAGTAGCTTGATGTGCTGGTGCCTGTACGTTTCCGCAGAGTAATTTTTGACATCCACACAGGCAAAGCCGCTGGCAAAAGTTTGTCAGAAATAAATTAGAATTGAGCAAGTAATTAATTGATGTCAAGAGTAACTTATTTTCAGGTACTGAAAGAGTTTCGCTTCACTGGAATAATTAGTTTATTACAAAGACAAATTAATAATATTGAGACCTTCCAAAATCATTGACATCTTCATCGGTAGAGGTATTGAGACGGTAGATGCTTCGATTTTATTAATCTAAAATTCTAAACTAATATTATAAAACGAAAAGATTTAAATTTTTGTATGTTTTTTGGTTACGCTTTAACGCTAAAACGGCTGAACGGATTTGGATGAAATTTGATACATGGATAGGCCATGACCTAGATAAGTACATAAGATTTTTTATTCAAATATTCTTACAGGATCGAGACTTATATGGGTGAAAACGCGAGGCGCAGCTAATTTCAAATAAACTGCTATTATAAAGTTGCCCCTTAACATAGCTATTGATAAATTGTTGAAATATCGGGACCTCGTTTCTGTAAAAAATCACGGAAGATACTTTGTCAATGACAAAGGAAGTGTACTTATAATATATTCAAGAGATATTTCAGTTCTTTAACATTATGACGTCAGAAAATCATGATACATTATCATTAATAATTTCATCTTGACATCTTATTTACGCGAGTACTCTTAACTGTGATAAAATATCTCGCGGGTAATTTATTAAGAACAAACTAAAAGTAACATAGATAAAATATTGTGACTTTGTCGAGAATTTGAATGATATTAAAACAATCACATTAGATTTGGATCACGGTAATAATGAGCAGTTATAAATCCTGACTTGGCTCGCGAGGTTATCGACATGTGGGAGGTGGACTCAGCGATCATTGTGCCGATAGTCGTGATAGTCTATGGATTAGTAGCCAAGAGCCTCGACCAGCGGCACCAGAGCAGGCTCTCGTTGGGCAGCTAGACCAAGGGCTTCTTCTGGAGACGGCTCGCATTGTCAGGAGGTTCCTCTCTCTGGAGCTCTGACCGCCGGTAGCTTGAACCCTGTTCCCGATACTGGTGGGCTACTAGTTTTTATAACATTAAATGTATTTTTTTAATATTTTTGTTTATAAAAAATATTTAAAAGTCTAATTCATAAGTATTTAAATAAAATAAAGAAAATAGCAGTTATAAATCCTATAAAAAAAAACTGTCAACGATGAAGCCAAAAAGCGATAAAATCTTCAGCCAATATTTATCGATCAGCTCAAGAAAAACCTCAGAACAGTAAAAGTTTTGAGTGAAAGACTTAAGTTTTTATTAAAGGTATTCTCAAGGGGGACGAAGTCCATTTAAAAAAATTGTCACTGAAAAGGTTTTAGTTCCAAGAAAGATAGATTCGACGAAAACTCCATTATTATTTGGATTATTTGAAAATAATACCACTAAAACCGAAAATCCATAACAAAATATCTTCAATGCAGCATTTCAGAAGTTATAAAGTTCGGAAACGTTATAATGTAATAGAAATAGTACAAAGATATTCAAATTTCAATATAACGGACCGACAATTTCAACCTGCATGCTATTGAAAGACTCACCATTCAAATTGATCCAAGCCAAGCATACAATGCAACAGACTTTAGAGTCCAATTTACTCTGGGCAGCTGTTCACTGGATATAAAGATTTTAGTAGGTTACTTTCTCGGATAGCATTTCGGTGGGTGGCTCCATTGAGTCAGACCATGTCTTAAAACGAGACGATAAAGAGACTTAGCTCTCCTCTCTAGTGTCATTGTAATTCCTGTAATCCAGGACTCGCAGCTGTGGCCTCGCGTTAACCTGGAAACAAAATGGAACATGATAAAAAAAACTTGACTGAAAAGTATAATTTTAAAACACATTTTGTTTGGAAACAAAAGGAAATGACCAAATTCAAGATTCAATGATGTGTCAGATGAGCGAAAAATTAGAGTAATAGTCTACTTCTATATCCTGATTTAAGAAAGAAAGAAAATAAATTTATTTGACCCAGGCACATAATATTCACACAAAAACTAAAAACAGAAAAATCTTAAAATAATTGTGTGCCTCATGGCTGCGGCAATTTAGCTTTAAAACTTCGATAGTTCGTTCGTTCAATATTTTATTCAGAACAAAACTGCTGAAAAAAGAATTTCTATCTTATAAAATGCCTTACAAATATTAAAGGTCTCTGCACACAGCTTGCGGGACGGGACGGAGACGCGGAAAAACTACTAAACGGATTTGGATGAAATTTGGCACACAGATGGTTTATAACCAGGATTAACATATACGATACTTTTATCTCGATATTGCCACGAGATCAAAACTTATGCGGGTGAAACCGCGGGGCGTAATCCGTTCAGTAGTTTTTGCGTGAAAGAGTAACAAACATCCATCCATACAAACTTTCACGTTTATAATATTAGTAGGATAGTAGGATTTCTGCATAAATAGATTTTTATTTTATAAAAATCTAATAAGAGCTTGCGAACTTGAAAAATAGTAATATTTCATGCTTGATTTGAACAGGCTTTTATTGGAATTTTCTTGCAAATTTCTTTAGCTGATCCTTTACACAATTGGTGGCCTTTTTCAAAGAATATTACAGTAAGGGTTTTTACAATATTGTGCTTGCGATGAACCTTTTTGCGTAGTACCTAAATCATAATGAAAGGCTCAGTATATATAGATCAAATGTTTGGTTAAACATTCGCTAATCATTACTTAACTACAGTTGTTATATTGATGTTTCATGGTATACTCACATTCTGCCAGTGTGTATCACTGCCCGTATTGTCTCCAACCATGGTGAGGGTCTTCCCCGTGCCAGTCTGCCCGTACGCGAACACGGTGCAGTAGTTGGTACTGAGGACTTTGCAATATGAATAAAGGGGTATTTTTCTGCTGCTCTCATAATGTTGCCAGTACCTACGTAGTAATACTCACGCTCGGAGCACGATACAAGTAAAAATTTACCTACTTAAAGATGTTTAACCTTTTCATTCTAGGACTGTAAGTATGTTATAACATAACGTAACTGCTTTAAGCCTGTAACAGGGCGTTAGCCTATTGCCCTCAACCAGGCACAAATCCGGCCTCCAGGCTACTACTGAGAAATTCCTGATTGAAATATCTGGAAATCGAACCTAGTGCCTCATGCTCAGCAGTAGTGGTTGCGATCACTAGACCAACGAGGCAGACTACGTTATTATGAGCATAAATAAAAAGGTTGGGGTCAATGTTTGATAGCATATTCTAATATGCTAGCAAACATTGACCCCAACCTTCATTTCACCTAACACATCCATTTATATCATTTAGTATACTTTGCTTTGACTGCCCTTGGTCTCGTGGTTGCAAGCGCGGCTGCAGAGCGCGGGGTCCTGGATTCGGCTCCCAGGTCGGACCAAGTGTTATTGGGTTTTTCATTAAGATTTTTTAGTAACAGTCCGGAGTTTGGAAGTTGGCGGTTTAATACCCCCGTGCCTCGGAAAGCACGTAAAGCCATTGGTCCTGCGCCTGATCTCTCCCCGGTAGTGTCGGATTGCCGTCCCATCGGACTATAAGAGTAAAGGAACAGAGAGTGCACCTATGTCTGAGCATACATTTGTACACTATAATATACTGCCGAGCAATATAATTTAAAATTTGAACACAATATTTACGTTTTAGTTGGTAATATTTTGCGCTGTTAAATGTACTTCAATATTGCAGACGGCGTCACTAAGCTAGCCTTTCCCGTTTAGGAGTAATTTAGTGCTATGTAACTGGAACTTTTTCATTGCTCGCGAGTGTATCTCCTGCGTACTTGGCTCATCTCCGTTGAGATTGGCCACCGTGACGAAATCGGTCGGGAGGCTATTATTATTATTATACTTTGCCAAGGAAATTCTTTACTAACTAATGTTGTAAGTAGTCGGCCAGTTTGTTATTCACGTCTCGACGGAACAACAGAGGATGTTGAAAGAACTTTGCTTGGAAAAACTTTACGTGAAGGAGAGTCTATAGACTTTTTAGTCACTACCGGACAGTCCTCTAGGGAGGGGAATGCAATTTAATTATTTTTCTTTTATACTTAGTAAGGTTTTTTATGTAAAAACTTCTTTTGAAAGTACGCTTTTGACATTGTGTTGCCGGTGCACGGCAACTATATTAAATAAATAAATATCCCTGGACATTTCACGCAGCGCCATTTTTTTTTTTGTAAATACATACATATTATAGATAGAAAAACACCCAGACTCGGAACAAATATATGTAGGTCATACAAATATTTGTTCCGTGCGGGAATCGAACCCGCGACACGCAGCGCAGCAGTCAATCGCTTAACCACTGCGCCAAACGTGCCGTCAAATATTGTTTGAGTATATTTTTTTAATAAAAATGTAGGTGCAGCCTGATTAAAACTTTTGGCTCGGAACATGAAGCGAGTCGCTGCGCAGTAACAAATTCACGTGTCAGCGGGGGTGAGGTACTGCGCAGCGAGTAGCGCAGTTCTGAGGCGCCGTAAAGTTTGAATCGGGCTGTAGAATATTTGAATTGATTTTTACAGGGTTAATTTGTTGATTTTATTAGTTTTACCAACAAATTATCTAAATTACATACAGACAAAGTCATGAAGGTTCATTTTTGAAATAAAATTACAGAGCAACAATTATTTATAGGTAAACACAACATGAGATGGGCAGACGACCTTGTTGCTATCGCGGGCAAAACTTGGATAAGGCTGTCACAGGATCGTGGTAGTTGGCATATGAAAGAGAGACATATGACCAGCAATGGGTCAAAGTCGGGCTGTGGATGACGATGATGAAACACCACATCCAATAAAAAAATGTTACAATAAATCAGAAAATCGGCTTTAATCAGCAAGAAATTTGGAAATAAACTAGTAGTAAAACAACCAATAGAAACAAATTCACCAGTCTTTTTTAAACCACTGACGTAGACACGGATTATACCAATACAAGTAGATAAGGCATCAGCTTTGTCTACTAAGTTTATGAATGTTATCGTTTAGTCATTTCCCGGAATCAAAAGGTATCAAAGAAAATCATGACGTCAACCACTGATAATGTTTGACGTCAATATGATGTCATAATCTGTAAACAACCATGTTGTCCCAACATGACGTGTTACATTATAATAATGAATAGTTTCAATGACGACAATATTCTTTACTTAAGTAAGTATGCGTGTAGTGAGCCTTGTTCAACAATTCACCCTATATAGAATAGAATAGAATACTCTTTAGTGTACACCATACAAATTACAGAACATGAATATATAAAATTTTATAAAGGGTGACACAAAGGGCGATCTTATCGCTAAGAGCGATCTTTTACAGACAACCTTTGGATGAATTAAAAATTAAGGAGAGACAATATAATATATACTTACGATATAAGACTCTTAACCGCAAAATACTGGTTTCAGCTGCATCCTGTTAGATTGGAAGCCGACCCCAACATAGTTGGGAAAAGGCTAGGCAGATAGATGTTGATAAGATTCTTCACCCTTTCCCCCAAGTGATTTATCCATTATCCAATGCGAGTGCGGGGCTCCTGAACAGACCATTTGCTGTATTGTTCCAACTGTCCCTTGACGATTAGAGAGGAGAGCAATTCTCGTAATTTTAAGAAAATTCACAGTCAGATGTCAGTCTCGACCGGTCAAAAATACCATTACTTTCCCTACAATTTTGACAAGTTTTTGAAATTGACTGTCGCTGAGATGGGATTGCGACTAAATTTCTACCGTTTTTAATTACGGGAATTGACCTTCTGAACAACGCCTCTGACACGGACGCCGCAATAAACGAGGCCACGTACTAGGCTCAAACAGTATAGTAGTACATCTACGTATATAGGTACTGTGAAGGACTGATGAGCCCTTCTAAGATAAGATAATCAAACAACGTTACGATTTCTTCACGTTTATTTTGACTGAACGTATTTCCATATTGCCGACTGAACGAGCACTGTTTTTTCCTATACAAAAAAACATAATAAAATATTTGATACCCCGTTAGAACAGGGTATCAAATATTTCGTAACTTGCTTGACTGTTCGAATGGAACCTAGCGCTAAATTATAGCCAGCCTACGTAAAGTTGACTTTAGCCGACAACCTTTACAGTGCCGTCGAAACTAAAAGAAAGAACCCTTTCTTCATTTTCATAGTCAGATAAAATAAAAACTATATAATCGATGGATAACTATATATATCTTAACTTTGGGGCACAACTTACCCCTACTATCACAAGATTACAACGCTCATTCACCTCCAAAAGCGAGCAGTATGTCTAAAGATAATAACGCCCGAGAGCATAGGATCACTCGTAACACGGGCCTACTCGAGATATCTCAGTGTCTGACGGATTATAACAAGGGTCGGTCAGACACTTGACCGCGTTGTAAAATAAAGCCTCGTTTACATTGTATACAACAGCTGCACAACACTGTGCTTTACAATTATTTCTTGGATGATACATTGTTCCGTACTTTTATAATTTGATAAATTATAAAAGCGGCCTCTCTGTCTGGTATCTTTTCACGACTTAACAGTAAAACGGATTGCGATGAAATTTGGTACATAGCTAGACCATGGCCTGCGTTGGGTTAAAGGATACTTTTTATATCGGTAGTCCGTTCCTGTAGGATAATTTTTAACCTCAAAAGCCATTGATTGATTACTTACTTAGGGCTGATTGAAAAATTAGCCCTTAAGCTGCTTTGAAAAACTTATGAACAAGTAGGAATAATTGCAAACTCAAGGTTAGAAATGGTGTACGTTAAATATATCTAAATTGTGGGTAAGTTAACTTATTAAGATTGAAAAAAGAAATTCAATTTTTGATAGACTGACAGGTACTGAATCGATACTTTTCTCGGAATCGATTTAGGACTATAATAATATTATGGTCCTAAATCGATTTTCGTTGAATCGATTGTTTATCGCTCACTCCTCTAGTTTATTTATCCCATCACTAATAGAGCGGATAGTTGCAATAATCCGTCTGCACTGGCTTCAATTGACTGCATCTATTTGTATTCACGGAATAATAGTTCTCTATTTAGTCCTATCTAATAAATCTGCGGATGCATTTCGCATCTAACGTAGCCTATGATGCTTAATAATAATATGATGATATACTATTCGATTTTAGGGAATTAGAGGGGCTCATGACTATGTAATAACAGCCGCACGGTTCTATCGATCAAGTTAAGCTGCGCTTGTCATGGTCGGTCCGTAGATGGGTGACCATCTTTACGATATGTTAAGCCGTTGGTCCTGGCAGTCATTCTTGGATCTTTGACAGTCGTTACGGGTCTTTAAAAGCCCGAAAGAATGACAACCAGTCTTACCAAGGGATATCGTGTTACTCAGTAAATGAGTTGTGTAGGTCAGATAGGCAGTCGCTCTATGTAAAATACTGGTGGTATTCAGTTTGCCAATGACTCTAGAGCTACACGACCGAAATCAGCCGTACCAACTTGGCAGTGCAGGATTGAACGACGTATTGGTGGGGGGGGGGGGGGGGGCCAGGGCGCTCATCGGCAAACTAATCTGCTTCAAGGAGTGATGCGCTTTGTGAAACGGACGTTCTCAGGGACTGATATCAGTCCTCAAGACTTAGTCCCTGAAGATATGTCTCACAGAGCGCATCGACTTCCACGATCTATCATCATGGTTCTACGATCAGTGTAGGTCAGATAGGCAGTGTAGGCAGTGTGGGCAGTGTAGGTCAGCGGTTTTTCCGGTTAGTTTCCAGTCTAACCGGATTTGTATCCGGTTAGACTGGAAACCGACCCCAACATAGTTGGGAAAATCCTAGGTAGATTGATTGACCGTTTGATTTTATCAGCATTCAATGAGCCTAAATTATGGTTTAGAGTGGTAGTTCAAACGTATAATCTGCTTTTCTGGCTTAGACTGAAACTACGGATGGTAGGCAGAAAATGGGTCAGTACAGTTCTTTCACAATTATTTTACCTATGATTGTGCATCACTGTCAAAATGACAATAATCTTTATTCTCGTCACATAACGTTGCTGTTAGGTTGTTGCTATCAGAATTAAAATAACTATGAACGGACTGTAGTTTGTTTTGTAGAAAAAAGAGTGAAATAAGTCCAAGTTTAAATATTGGCATAATTTACGCAAATTTCGCCACTAAAAACATTTTAACAGAATGAAACATCCTTGTTATGGTTTTATTAAAAAACTGTTCACTTGTTTTCCTCCTTCGTTTATTTCGGTTTAACCGGGTTAAAAGGCTACACAGGGCTAGGGTACACTGTGGGGTGTGTTTTTGAGGTCAAGGGGTGTACTTGTATTATGTTATGACGCCATTTGGGCTCGTCATCTTGATCGATTGTTTAATAATCTTGGCCTTCACTAATGGTTTGAAATTGTTTGGATTTTACGAGGGTGTGACGGACGGACAGAAAGGAAAACATGACGAAATTAAGTGTAAGGGGATACTAGAATTTGAAATCTCAAAAACTAAACGTAGAAATAAAACTGCTTATCACTGTAAAAAAGGTTTTAATTATTTTTTTTATATTCTTTAATATAATAAAAGTGTGTTCATGGAGTTTCTTGTCCGTTCTTCTCGGTGAGAACTTACTGCGCTTTGGAATGGGCAACTTAGTTTCTGTCTGACCGACTCCTTAAAAATTCAAAAGTACCTGTGAGTGGTTCATTTGAAATAAATGCTTTCAGTTTTAATTTTGAGCTGCATGAGGGATCAGCTTTGCCAAGAGTTGAATGGCGTGCAATAGGACGGGCATTGGACTGCTATAGGCTGATGATGATGATGATTTGAGTTATTTCGATATATGGAGCACCGGTGTCCCAGTGGCATTAGCTCTGACTTTCGAGTTATAGGTCGGAGTTTAAACCCAGCCAGGCGCTTTACTTTGTGTAAATTATTTCATCACCACTGTTGACAAAACGGTGAAGGAAAACATCGTGAGGACACCGGCATGTCCTAGAAACGAAAATTCGAAGGCATGAGACATTCACCAACCGACACTGGGGCCGCGTGGTGGATTACGGCCCACTCCCTCTCACAGTGAGGACGCCTGTTGTATCTAACATTATTGGCTGATTGTGCTAGTTGTATGGTTAAGGAACGAGGCGTTATTTTACATGAAATCAAAACAACATAACACGCACTAGATTATATCATAAACGTAATTTTATGTATGAAATTCTACACTTAAATGGTATTAATAATATTTAGCCTTGGTTTCACTTTCCTTGAGCTTGTAACTAATGCGAAGGCTATTTGCTTCCTACCTTTGATATTATTATTTGCCCTGATTTCGAGGCTACGTAGTGGAAAGCAACAAGTGAGGGATCCTAGAATTACTTAGCTTGGGACTTGGTTTCAATTTTCAGTTTCAAGTTTTCTAAAGGGATCAATTTGTCAATAACTTCGTGCAAATCAATGCCTGATTGCCAGATTCCTGACATATGAATATCTAATACTTGAATATTCCTGCCGTTCGCATTATCAAATTTACCAAGTAGTTAAACTTACAAAAATCAGAATTCAGTCCTCATCATCTGCCCAGCCTTTTTCCAATTATGTTGGGGTCAGTTTCCAGTCTAACCGGATGCATCTGAGTACCAGTATTTTACATGGAGCGACTGCCTATCTGACCTCCACAACCCAGTTATTGGGTAATACGATACCCTTGGTAAGACTGGTTGTCGGACTTTCAGGTTTCTGACGGCGGCGTCTGTTAAAGATCCATGAATGATAGCCGGGATCAACGGCTTAACGTGATTCCGAGACACGGAGGAGAGGGGGAGGGGGGGGGGTATTTACTTGACTTTATAGAATAACCTCTTTAGAAAGAAAGAGAGAAAATGCATTTATTTGCGGCAAACATGACGCATAAAAAAGGACATAAATACACAATAAAAAAAAACAAGTTGGGGGTAAACATGCGTCACATTCACGCAAAACGGTCATCGCTCAGCATAATGCTAAGACCCTGTACGAGACAGAGCTCCAGCGCTGGTTTTCAGCGGCAGCCGGCGCTGACGTGATGACGTTAACCAGTGCAGCAGGCAATTATACATAAATAAATAAAAATAACAATCAAAACAAGAAATAAAATAAACATACATTAAAAAAAAAGAAAAAAAGAGATGGTGAACCATGAAATCAAATAAATATATTAAAACCTAACAAATTACATAATGATGCACTGCCAAATACTTGCCCACTAAAATGTACCTCCAAATAAGTGAAAGGAAATAAATTTCAAGGTTTCATTAACACTGGACGTTTCTCGTATTAACGTTGCCTTAGGCAGTTACGGGTGTAGTATGGTCATAAACATAGAAAAGGGTTAATTCCGTTGCCACTTCATATTGTCTTCGTAACTTATGGTTTTTCGGGCTTTATCTGGAGGGCAATACTCGTAAGTTTCAATCTGTCAAAAATACCTCGAAAATCCCTACATTTTTGACCATTTATTGACATTGATTGTCGCTTAGATGAGATTGCGACTAAATTTTGAACGTTTTTTATAACGGGGTTTGGCCTTCTGATTTGATATTGTAGGTACAGACGCCAGCAGGTCAAGCTACCCGAATCTGTCAAATTTTCCCAATCTACCTTGAACCTTAATGCTTTATCAGTAAAGTTGAAAATCCATTAAAGAAATTTGACAGATTGTAATAGCTTGATGTGCTGGCGTCTGTACTTACCCATAGGTAGAATCACCTTCAGTTTTATTATTATTATCAATGTGTTATCAGCTATTTCTGACAATGCTAAAACCACAGAAGTTAAAACGTCAACTCACTTTTGGCGGCTGGAATTCAAGTAGTTGGCAACTATAAGACGGTTATCAAATTTTTTGATAAAAACCAGGTTATCCCTTATTACAGATAGGTAGTTGAATGAGTCAATAAAAACTTTATAGTGAACAGCACAAACATTGAAAACTAAAATTTTAAATCATAGTTTGGCGTTACAGCTGAAGTGGAAAAATTTCAACTAACTAAAATTTGGAGGGCACTGTAGGTATATACAGTTTACAATTGTTTAACTACAGGTGGCTTTAGCTTGCATTTGTGTTGGTTTGAAACATTATTTTTTATTTCCTTACAAAAAGAAACAAAGTTAGGTACTTACTTTTAAAAATAGGCGAACGATTCATTTGCTAACTGCAATATTTAAAGTACTAGCTGCACCCCGCGGTTTCACCCGCATAAATTTCGATCCCGTGGGAATATCGGGATAAATGGTATTATATGTGTTAATTCTGGTTATAAACTAATTGTGTGCCAAATTTCATCAAAATCCGTTCAGTAGTTTTGGCGTGAAAGAGTAACAAATATCCATCCATCCATACAAACTTTCGGGTTTATAATATTAATAGGATTTTCACTTCAAAGCCTGTTGGTTCTTCCCACCGTGTAAAACGTACCAACAGCTTTGACCAATCAATCGCCCTTTGCTTTATTACCAAGAATTAAGTTTCGCCGTGTATCGAACTCAAAAGCCAAACGTTCTAATTGAAGAGATGGGACACGTGACGTAACTGAACGTTGTCGTGCAAACGTTATTGATCAAACGACGTGTATCGATGGCTCCGACCCTTGCAGACACTTCTGCCTAAATTATGTTGTACTGTCACCGTGAGTGACGTCATGATTTATAAATTGCTTGTAGAAGATGCTATAAATAGAAATCGCAATGATACGGAAAGAAATCCGGAATGAAAAAACGTATGGATTTCGCGAATTACTCGTACCTTTCTTTACGTCTAAAAAATTGTTTTGTTTTGAAAATTGTTTACTTGAAAATGAACTTTGAATACTTTATTTATTTGTAAATACTATTTTTTTAACAAGCTAACACTAATACATACTATATACAAGTATATAATACGAAAAAATATAGAAAAAGCAGGAGCTCATTGGGCATCAAAAAATTCGTCCGCATCACTGTCAATGGGATAAGTGCCCAAAAGGCTGGCAGCAAACAAAAATAAAAAAAGTATAGATATAATTTCACATACAATCTCTGAATAGTTGACCAAATAAAATACGTGTATCTCGAATAAAGAAAACTACGTTTATCACAATAAACTAGAATATTTTAGTAGAAGAACGTGATTTATGTATGCTGTACGGTACCAGATGTTTACAACGTTTTTATTAAATGTTGAATAAGTAGGTACTGATATTATATCGAGGTATCTTATATTTAACTTTCATATTATATTACTCGTCTGTGGACACTCAGTCGTACTGTACGCGCCGGTCAATTAAATAGATTAGCTGTAAGTCTTCCAAAGTCCTTAAATAATTAAATAAATAATTAATTATTTGAAGAACATTAGGCAAGTTGTTGTTCATCTGATGATGAACAGCAGATGACTCTGCTTAGTCTTTTCCCAACTATGGTCAGGTCGGCTTCCAGTCTTACCGGATGAAACAGAATACCAGTATTTTACATGAAGCGACTGCATATCTGACCTCCACAATCCAGGTGCTGGGTAATGCGATACCCCTTGGTAAGACTGGTTGTAAGACTTTTGGGCTTCTGACTACCCGTAACGACTAAACTTGCTTTCCAAGGTACGGAGGGGTTTTGATAGGTTTGTAAGGATGGACACTTATCCACGGACCAACCGTGACAAGCGTAGCTTAACCTGATCGATGTGGCTGTTATTACTTAGACACAAACCCTTCCTCTTTGCAAGTTGTTGTTATTGTAGATAATTTTTTATCTAAAATTATTTTCTTGGATACCATTTTTGTTTTAGAAAAAAAAAACTTTTCCCCACACTAGGAATTACTCCTGTATCGTGGGTGTGTTTACAAACATTTAAACTCACATAGAAAAACAGCCAGACCCAGAACAACTACCTGTTATAGGCAATACAAATATTTGTTCCGTGCGGTAATTGAACCCGCGACACGCAGCGCAGCACTCGATCGCTCAACCACTGCGCCAACCGTGTCGTAAATTTTTTTTTCTTCTGTTTTTGGTGTTTTTATCAGAATTACAGTAGGTTTATTAAAAGTGTTTCAGGATAGTATTAAATTGAAAGGATAATTTTTGACCTACTTTTATTACACACATTTTTCAACCTATTTCATTAGGTAGTAGTTTGTCGGCACGGTTGGCGCAGTGGTTAAGCGATTGACTGCTGCGCTGCGTGTCGCGGGTTCGATTCCAACAAATATTTGTATGATCTACAAGTAGTTGTTCCGGGTCTGGCTGTTTTTGTATGTGAGTTTCAATGTTTGTAAACGCACCCACGATACAGGAGAAATTCCTAGTGTGGGGCAACGTTAAAAAAAAAAATATTATCCAAGACGCTTCTATTTGGGTTAACGACGTTTCAGTATTAATAGAATGAATGAGGAAAATAATAATACAGTGCGAGTGGAGAACAATAGCATGATCAAACCCTAATTACTTACGCCCTAATAGAAAAACTCATTTAGGTATGATGACCACGTAAGCCTTCACAAAAGCGAGTAATTTCATTGGCATAACTCCGACTTATTTCTGTTTCATTGCAATCCATATTTAGAACGCATAAATTAAATTCGGATGAAATACTAAACGAACACGGGTATTGTATATTTAGAATTGAAATGGATTCCTAACTATCGATGAATTAATGGTTTGTTTTAAAAACGAAATGCAACCATTGTGCGGTTGTTTGTGTTAATGAAAGAAATTAGCGATGATGCAAGTCAATTCAAATAATTCAGATTCTAGGTTAAACTATTTCAGTAGGCACCAACTTTGATTATAAAAAAAAATATATGAATGGGGTTAGAATTTGCGACCTCTGGCTTGGACCACTGAGTGTTAGCTCGGGGCAGTTGTTTGACAACAATATGATAATGAGTAAATATACATACAGTACATCTGAAAATGAATAAATAAATATACATAAATATACAGAAGGGTCGCTGTTAGGGAAGAGAAGAATAATAATTATTATTATTTATTTAAGTCAGACACAGTGATCCATAGTTATGTTAGTATACTTAAAAATTATGTTAGTAACCAAAGATTAAAATACATGCCACAATAATACCATTATATATAACTGAAATATATAAAATCAAATTGTAAAATAAATTCATAAGTTAAAATCGCAATCATTTTTAAATTCATTAAAATCTCTAAAATCATGACTAATCATGATCTAATAATGTGACGGACATGCTGCATGAGCCAAATTATTTTATTGAAAAATTGGCGTTTATGAAATAGTAAGAATCCACAGTTCTCTACCTTTTTTTTAATTAATTACCTACTGTTTTTTCTAACATCAAATTGCGCTGCAAATAGCGCATACATCCAAGTAATATAATAAACGCGAAAGTTTGTATGGATGGATGGATGGATGTTTGTTACTCTTTCACGCAGAAACTACTAAACGGATTTGGATGAAATTTGGCACACAAAAAGTTTATAACCAGGATTAATACATAGGACTTTTTATTCCGATATTCCCACGGGCTCAAAACTTGTGCGGGTGAATCCGCGGGGCGCAGCTAGTCTCTCATAATCTCATCTGTCTATTAAATCTATCTCTCTGTTACGTCACCACCATCAATTATGTAAATTGCTGCATGTTAATAAATAAGCGTGCAATTGTGAACTCAATTCTCATTCTCTTAGGTTTTAAATCAACATAAACTTTGACTCTGAAAGAGTGATTGATTTCTCTCCTATTTGAGAGAAAGGCGATATCACAACAAGTTGTTTTTGTAGCGAATAATAAGAAACCGAAATTGCAGATTAAAATCTAACGACAATGTCAACGTAATATCAAAGCCCATGTAATCGAGTAACGTATAATTACTCCAATAAATAAAAAAGCGGCCAAGTGCGAGTCGGACTCGCCCATGAAGGGTTCCGTTTTACGATTTATGACGTATTAAAAAAAAACTACTCACTAGATCTCGTTCAAACCATAACCATTATTTTAGAAGTTACAGGGGGGGGGGGGGCACATTTTACCACTTTGGAAGTGTCTCTCGCGCAAACTATTCAGTTTAGAAAAAAAAAATATTAGAAACCTCAATATAATTTTTGAAGACCTATCCATAGATACCCCACACGTTTGATGGAAAAAAATTGAGTTTCAGTTCTAAGTATCGGGAACCCCCAAAATTTCTTGTTTTTTTTCTATTTTTGTGTGAAAATCTTAATGCGGTTCACAGAATACATTTACTTATCAAGTTTCAACAGTATAGTTCTTATAGTTTCGGAAAAAAGTGGCTGTGACATACGGACAGACAGACAGACATGACGAATCCATAATGGTACCGTGCCATTTGGCTGCGGAACCCTAAAAATACATAACAGGTAAGTACGTACCTAATGGTGGTGGTTCACTGTATGCTCGTTACTCTCTATGATGGTTTGTTAGTTAGACGAGTAGTTCGTTTACAGTTATTTTACCTCTAATATCAATCTTGTTGTGACAGTGATAAAGATCACAATAGTTTTGACGGACTTATCAATGGCAGCAGCCCAACCGCAACCTTTTTAGAAAGATAATATACACACACTGATACAAACTCAGAGGTAAAATGTGAAAGGACTCTACGTGAAGTATTTTAACGTTAAGGAACATACAGTAGGTACTATAGTTTGACCGAAACTGCTGTACCGCGCCTTAGGAATGCGCGGCGAGGCGGCAGGAATACGCGGCGAGGCGGGGGGCGGGACGCCGTGAGCGATGATGAATGAGCGGCCTGCACTGTCCCCTCGTCTCGCCGCGCACATACCTAAGGCGCGGTACAGCGGTTTTGGTCAAACTATAAAAACATTTGCTTAGTATCGAAACCACATTTATTTTAATAAAACTATTCAACAGTTGCACGAGTATTTTTTTCATATTAATCCATGACATTCTCCGATAAGTAGGTAATGAACAGAAAAGAAAAAGAGAACGCTGACAGCTGACACCATTTTATCAATGACGTCATTATAAAAGGAAGGCTTTCAACATTACTGTAGTTGCAGAAATATAAATAGAACCGTGGCCCCGCTTAGTGCTTATCTAGTTACAACCCACATCGAAAGGAAAAATAAAACGTTAACAATTATGTAAAAATAGAACTGCTTTTTCCTGCTCGTTGGCTTTACATACGAACGTAGTAGCGCGCACTTCAACTCCTGAACGGGGACGAAAATAGAAAATTATAAGTATACATATTATACTAGAGTTTAGTTTTTTTTGCCATTTCTTTTTTAACCTTGCATACGTATAAGTAAATCGTGCTGTCGGCGAATCATTTGCCGGTGAAAAGTTCTATCGGCGAACCGTTCATCGGAGAAATGAATGTTGATACGAACTGTTTTAAAATATCAATTTATACCGGAATACACTCAGGGGTAAAAGTTTATTATCTCTGTTCAGAGTTCTCTGTTCAACTCAGTCATTTTAGCAGCCATAATCAGCCTATAATATCCCCACTGTTGTGACAAAGGCCTCCTCTCTGTGAAAGGCGGATGTCTTCGAATTTTTTGTTCTTTTTTTATTTTCTCATGATGTTTTCTTCACCGTTTTGTGATGAAATAAGTTAAGTCCCGGCCATTACCAATGGGTCACCACTGCACTATTTTAGCAGCAAAACAAGAAAAATATATCTCATATTTCTCCCACCCTGAATTTCAGAGTTCACTTTTGCCTTTTCGACAACCGAATTGAATCGAGTAATTATAAAAGTGAATCATTCAATATCGGTACTCTTGTTTCTGTGGTTTTCAATTAAAATTAATCAACTTGTTTGATCTGTATCATTTCGCAATGGTAGTCTTCATTATTTAATCACTACAAACTTTCCATCAACCCAAGGGTTTACTACGCAATTAGATATGTATATTATAATCTCTACTGACCTCATTTCTCTTTGCCTAATTAGTAGGATGGAGCCACAACTTTAATCCCATAGGGAATGTTCCACAGATCCATGTTACTTCCGAGTTTCTGTTTGGAGGGGAAAATTATCATTATATTAAAGGAACACAGCGAGTTATGTCTCAGTTATATGGAGAGAATTCCTCATCTCAAACCGGTTGACCTGAAAAAGATGACCTGGGTCATCTTGTTATATCATATCGCAGGTAGGTCTATGCGATATAAGGGGACTCGTGGCTAAGTGATAACAGCCGTACTGGTAGATAATTAATAAGGTTAAGCTACGCTTGCCGCTGTCGGTTCGTGGATGGGTGACCATGCATTACATATCGAGACCTCTCCGCGCCTTGGAAAGCACGTCAAGCCGTTGGTTCCAGCTGTCATTCGTAGATCTTTGACCGTCGTTAAAGGTAGTCAGAAGCTCAAGTCTGCGACCAGTCTAGACGGTGCGACAGTAGAGACCAAGGACCCGTGATTTCCAGTGACTAGGTTGTGGAGGTCAGATGGGTAGTCGCTTTAGGTAAAATACCTACTGGTGATTAGATGCATCCCGAAGACACCTACGCAGTTGGGAAAAGGTTAGGGTGATTAATTGTTCATGCGATATTCGCATGATAAATCGGGAATCGCGTGTAAACTAAAATTATACTTTGAGGTAAGTCCATACCTTCTTTATTACATTCGAGTTTTTGTTTTTATCTTAAGTGTAAATAAATCAGTGTGACTTCCGCCTATAGTGTCTCAAGTTTTACATGGATATTGCCGCATCTGGTCGGTTGAGAAACTTACTCACCTCGTGTAAGTGATCCTTAATTCGTTCGTGCTTCGTTGCTTTCGGCCATGGGAGAGAAGCTACCGGCGAATTTATCAGTAAAGATAATTGAATTATGTGACAGAAAGAGACTTATTAAAACTTTCGTCAATTCAACTCAAATCCTCAGTTTTCTAATTTGTTCTGTTGGAATCTTGCTTGGATTTAAATTTGAACTGAGACATGTTTAGAATCAAAATTAGTTTACGTTCATTTCAAATTAAGTTTCCGTACGTATTCATTTTTTTTCATTATAAATGCAAAGCTACGTTGAAAACTTAAGTAATCCATCACAAACTTATCCCAAGCGCATCCACAACTCACTCAGGACAATAGAGGAATTACGTAGCTATTTTTCTAGAAAACTTAATAAATTAAACTTAACTTTAATCACACCAGCTGGCAAGTCGATCCATCAAAATGAACACCAAACAAAGTTATGAGAAAATCTCACCCGAAAAATAAAAACGTGGTGATGCTTGGGGAGGTTATATTATAACCTCCCCAAGCATCACCACGTTTTTATTTTTTTTGGAAATTTTATAACCTGCACCCTAATTACGAGTAGGTAACATAACACCCTTTTCCACAATCCGAGAGTTTAGAAGGAACTTCCTAATCCATTGCTATAAAGGTTTGAAAAATTCGTCTGCTCAACAACGTAAATAACGCAATGAACGTGAGTGAACTGTCAAAATTAAAGGCATTGCCACGGTAAATGGGTTACGGAATTACTCCGCTAGTTACTGAGACCTATAGTTAAGTAAAGACACCACAAACAGATAGTCCCATAGAGACGTATCCACAAATTACGTGATCTATGTAAAAAGTATTCTATTCTATTTATTTTAATTCACTATAATATTTATGCTCTGTTTTTAACCTAGTTCATCAATATTTAAATGATACGTGAGTACACTAACAGCATTTGTGAGCGCAATTTATAATTTATAGAGAACATTTTTAAATTCAGTGTTTTTAACGAAGCTAGACAGACGGTTGACAAACTCAGTGTCGTAAACCCCAATTGACCTTTTTACTGTGACCTACCCCAATCCTGTCGGGTGCAAATCGAAACCGTGTGGAAAATACTAATTACTCTCAACTGAATGTATTGTGAAACTCAAGGGACTGTGGTATGTATTTAGTATGCTATTGAGTTGAATAAACTTATACCTGATACTTTTCTAATCACAATTTTATGGAAGGAAGTTCTTTAACGTGACTTGCAAGAAAGAGATATTCGTAGTTTTCATGGTTTTTGAGGGTGCTAAAACCAAATACCAAATAGTGATGTCAAAATTAAAATCTAAGATGGCGGCTGCGAAAATTTTCAAATTTTTCGCCACGGGTGTCATTTTCATGGTTTTCTCGGTCACTGATAACGAAATAGGGACTAAATAAAAAATCTCTAATCTCTAATTCTCTTATCAAGGGACTTCGTTCCTGGCAAGGGTAGAGAAAATAATATTTGGATTTAAAAAAAGTGTAATGAAAATGTAATCGTGGTCTTACAACATTTTTGTTATCCAAATATATTTTTTTTATTTCGCTGTACGTTTCATATTTTAGTATCTCTATGAAACACACGATACAAAATATAATCAATGTTATCGAATACCTAAGTCTGAATTTTCAAAAGACACATTGATTAAGATAGCTCCTTTGTAACAGTTTGCCTTGTCTTAAAGTTTTTACTATAACTTACGGTATCATTCTTACGGTATCGGTCAAACTTACGGTATCGTTATTCCCAATTTGATATAAGTAGAACCATCTTACACCCCAACGCATTTGTTTTTAATAATTTCCTCAATATTGCCAAATCTCTCAGTAACGGAAAGTCAGGAGGAAGATAAAACCGATCCACTCTTTACTAATAATTTTCTCCTAACGTAAACAACACACTGAGCAGTTTCATGTGTTCCGAATACACTAGAGTCCCCTTACAAGGGGCTCTTGGCACATCCCCTATATCTTCAGATAGTCGGAACTATTATTATGAGCATTGTGGTCTGTGCTATATGTATTAGAGTAGGTATGTCTTGCTTCGTCATTTTTTTGTTGTGTATATTTTGGGCATCGTTGATTTGACTCTACTGTAGGATTGAAAGGGACTCTCGCATAATCATCAGAAGACATTTTCCATGACTTTTGTTCAATACCTCTTAGATGAGGTCCTTTTAATAATTACAACCACTTTTCATTATTGTAGCAGTTCACAAAGGCCTCTTAAATCGACTCGATCCTCGTGTTATTTACAACAAGCGGGTAAGCAGGTGGCATTGGTCATGTGACTAGACAGGCTAGGTTAGGAGCAGTGCTGACCCAGTGGCAACGGCTCACTTCTTTTCGAAGGGAGAAGGCATGTGTCCTAGCAGTGGGAACATTATAGGCAGAGTATGCTATGCTGAGGCTAGATAGCAAGCCTAGCTAAATTATGTTTACTGACTCAAGAACACTTTACCCCTAAGATCATCGGTTCTACAATTAATATTGCAGGCTCATTGCCACTTCAGCTTCCTTATTTTGTGGGCTATATCAACTTTTCTGGTTCACTAATGGTCCTCTGTTAACCGTAAAGTAATCCTAAATACAGTCAACAAGCATCTTGATAGAAACGCCAACTCACAAAGTCATATTTTTTACTGAAGTACCTGCGTCCTTAACTTTTTTGTCAAGAGGATCTTTGCGGTTCTTTCTTATTTCTGTACCGACTTCAAATAAGAAGTTCTAAAAGACTGTATTTATGTTGTTATTGACATTGCATTATGATTGCAAATAAGTCTTTTTACCCGTTTCGTCTTCAAAGCTTACAAGAGATATCAATTATCCTGATAAAAGGATACGGAACGTAAACACGTCTGCATAAAGTGTGTACCCTTTACGTATACAATAAGAAAATACTTATTAAGAGGTACAGGAAATAATAAACAAACAACACCACGAAATGTTAAACGGAAAAATCTGATGAGGATAAAAGATGCTCCCCTCTCCTTTCCTCACTTGAACCACTTCATACCACAAAGGAGCGCATGATGCGTCTAATGAACATCTGAAGTGGAACCTGGAATGTTTCCCGGAAAGGAGATTCATTACTCGAGTAACTTTATATTGCGTAGAAACTGCGCTGCGGTCGCTTTTCTAATATTTTCTACAGCGCTGTAGCGGCTTCCGGGGAAAAGATAAAATTATGGATGATTAGAACGATGGTTTTTATCATGTTTGTAATAAAATGATGGATTTTAAACTCGGTAAAATGTATAAAATTTCCCTTAACGAACTGCTCTTCAAAATGTCTATACCAGGTTTGAAAAAAGGAGAAAATATTCCAGGAGCTTCGTTCGCAATCAACGCTGACTATAGATTTCAATATGTATCCTGAACATAGGAATACCTAGGTATGTATTATACTATCGTCGCGTCGTCGGTCTGCAAGTAAACGAGTATTTTTATTTAAATTTTATCTGCTATAAAACGACTATAGTATTTTTATGTGGTGGACATGCGGTACTTTAGCGCTTTTGTGGCATATAAAATGCCAAAAATAGCTTTCTATACAAACATTTTGCGACCAATTTCGTGGTATCTGCTGTCAATATTTTTAAATATTATGTTTAGCAATATGATATATTTAATAGGCGTCTTTACGTCTTTGTGGTGATTTGGAGAGAGATTTTTTTCCGAATTAACGATTTGTTTTTTTTTTCTCAAAAATAAAATAACAGGAAAAAAGTAATACGGTATTTTTTTAACACTTTGAAATCATTTTTGATGTATCAGCATTTTATACTATTTGCTTATGTCTTTTCTATTTATAAAAATTAATAATAATAATAATATCCCCGGACATTTCACACAGCGCCATCTAGTCCCAAGCTAAGCAACCTAATGCTTGTGTTATGGTAACAAGATGGCTGATAAACTACTTATATACATTTTTTTTTTGTAAATACATACATATTATAGATAGAAATCACCCAGACTCGGAACAAATACATGTAGGTCATACAAATATTTGTTCCGTGCGGGAATCGAACCCGCGACACGCAGCGCAGCAGTCAATCGCTTAACCACTGCGCCAACCGTGCCGTCGAACGTGGTTGACATTTTATTTGTATGTCTTTACAGAATGGTCCAGATGATTTTTGACATCTGTTTTAACAGACATAATACATTGTACTTTATACGGGTTTTTTCCTTTTTTCCAGTTGCTCGAGACAAAATTTAGAGACGTGAGCAGTTGTGCCGAGTAAAATAAGGTGAGCTTGTCTTGTTTAGTAGTACTTCTCATATTTATTGGAAGGTAAAGAGAAGGAGAGATCTCTTACGTTTGACGTTTATGAATAGCATACTTATTTTTATTGCTAGCTCTGTCTTTTGTTATTACTATTCAACAAGAATGAGAGAGTTGGAGGGCTAAGTTTCTTAGATAAACGCATTTGAGTAAGCTGCGGTTGGCCTTGCCGTACCACGGCGCGTACCAGTCAAAACATTACTTCGTGAGTGGTTATTTAATACCCTTGAAAAACCATCAATCATTTAAAATTTCAGCTCAGACGAAACAGTTTGAACAATAAGTTAACACATTGCACTGTTTGCTTTGAATTCAAAGTATGATTGAAAAATATACGGCCACGCTTCATCACTTGACTAGTGCCTAGTGGCGCTAGCAGCACAAACAGTAAACATTGTTTTCTCAAAGCATGTCAGTCATCTAAATAGACTTTTATCAATAAATTGAGATACTTGTAAACTGATAACTCTATTCTATCAAGTTACTCACTTTCTATCGTATAGTAAGTTTTAAGCCTGGATTCAAGTAAGTTAGGTAGAGCTTTGTAAGTCAGCGGTTTAACAGAGTCCTTCAATATGTGTTGAAGGACTCTGTATGTATGTATGTGTACATGAAATACATGCTGATATTTTGTGTAGTGTCACAGTGTAGGTATTAAACGATCGAATGCTTTAATTGTACTACTTACCTACCTACTAAGAAGATTTGATTTCCAGCAATTGCTGGCAGTTCGACACCTTATTAAAGAAAATGGTCTGATTCATCTTTCTTCAGACGTTAAACGTTTATAAACAAACATAACAGTGCTTTTCAATAATTTAAAATCCCCAATTCCAGTTCAGTTGAAACAGTTTTGAACAATAAGTTAACAAATTGCACTGTTTGCTTCGAATTCAAATGGGCCGCCATATTTATTTAACGACTTACTCACATAAACATTGTTTGCCATTTCACTCCGAAATATTTTAGCAAAATGTAGCCAAAGTCAGCTCCGGTGGCACCTGTACTGAGTGTAAGTGAAGATTAATTTAAAATTAACTTCGAATATCGGAAGTTAGTTTACAAAGTATGTTTCGGAGTAAATTATTTCGGGCTGAGCACTAATTACAGGCAACGGTAAATTATAGGCACCATGTGTGAAATGTAGACGTTCTGACGTATAAATTGCCTATATTTAGAACTATGCTGACTTCTGACTTTGACTAATGGTTTATTAGAAAATGTGGTAACCATTGTCGTAACTTGCAAGCTGTGTAATTCCATTTGAATGTGGTACCTAATTTGCAAGGATTTTAAACTCAAATGAAATAAATATTTTTGCAAAGGAGACTGGGAAATAATTACTATGAAGTATGAACCTATAGTGACTATTAATTTAAAGTGTGTAAGTTCATATTTCCATGGTCTATACAAAGGGGTGCTTCAAATCTGCATTAATAATCCCACTAAATTATTATAAAGATGAAAGATTTTATGTTTGCATTTTTGCGTGATTTGGTTAATCACGCAGAAACGGCTGAACGGATTTGTAACCAATTTGGCACACAAAGACCATGAGCCCGGTTAGGATATGGGGTATCCTGCCAACTACCGCGAAAGCCACGGGCAACAGGTAGTGACAATATATGCAAGTCATCAAAACGAGAAAAATAAGAACGGTAATAAAACTATCTACGTTTTGTACCACATAACAATACAAAGCAATAAAGTATTTAAAAACGTAATTTATACAGAATAGATGTCAGGATTAAACTGACTGTGAGGGACAAGGGATGAATTTATAGAGGCTACTAAGAGCCAGAAAGGGTACGGCCAAATTACAAACGGTATAGATTCGTGTTCTCCCGAATAAATAGCGCCCTTTCGGTCGACTTTCGATGAAGTTCAAGTCAATTTAGGATGAGAAACCATTGCCATCTCGCCACCGCTTTCTGGGCCAACCTCGGCGGCACCGTCCATCTTCAGGCACCCATTGTGTGCAAACTTTTGCCCAGCAGTCATCCTGCATGCGGCAGATGTGACCCGCCCAATCCCACTTGAGCCTGGCAGCCTTCTTGCCTACGTCTATTATACCCGTTTTGGAACGCAGTATGGTGTTCCAAATTTTGTCCTGTCTTTTTACACCCAGGAAGCTGCGCTCCATCCCTCTTTGGCAAACGCCAAGGCGGAACTTTTGCGACTCGGTGAGCGACCAGCAGTGTGATTCTGTAACCAACTCACCGTGAAAACTTAGGTGAAGTGAGCGTGGAGTGAGCTGTCATTCCAAATAATGCTAGGGATTGACACTACTGACAACTCACATCAAGCTCACTTCACTTGAGTTTTCAAGGTGAACGATTGATTTTGAAGGTGAACTTGATTTTTACAGAATCGATCGGCAGGTCTGAGCACCATAGGTTAGGACGGGCAGGATACACATGTCGAAGTTTGCGCTTCAGGGAGATCGGCAGATCACCCTTCATTAGCGTCTTCATGGACCAGTCTTATATGTATAATAACATTAAAGTTCAAAATACTAATAAGTAACGTTTTCAAAGCTTCCTCTCTCCTACTATACTTCTGACGGCACGGTTGGCGCAGTGGTTAAGCGATTGACTGCTGCGCTGCGTGTCGCGGGTTCGATTTCCGCACGGAACAAATATTTTTATGACCTACATGTATTTGTTCCGAGTCTGGGTGTTTTCCTATCTATAATATGTATGTATTTACAAAAAAAAAAATGTATATAAGTAGTTTATCAGCCATCTTGTTACCATAACACAAGCATTAGGTTGCTTAGCTTGGGACTAGATGGCGCTGTGTGAAATGTCCAGGGATATTATTATTATTACTATTTAACTATGCCGACAGGTTAAAGGTGTCATAAAGTTTTTGTTACCATCCTATCGTACACATTGTAAAATGCAATAAACGATTGAGTATTGAGTAGAGTCTTACAATCTACTTGTTTCCTTTTACTTGCAACGTAAAACATAAAACCTAGAGCTAATAGCAACAGAGACGCCTACTCGAGCCACTTATCGAGCTTCCTTACTTAAGTGGTTTCTTTTATTTAAGATACAAAAAAAAAATCCCCATTCAGACACTTTGTGTCTGCTCTGCGTCTAGAAGCGTATGGAACCATCATCAAATATTTATAATAAGCCCACTTTCAACCGTTGTTTGGGTGAAATATTACATCAGGTATTTTATTTACTCTTTAGTAAGTACGTAAGGTTTATTTTCGTGTTTTTTTATTTTCGTCCTACCTACAGTCGTTTTTATGAGTACTGTTGAGAGAATTTGCGTCGTAAACACTTTTGCTAGAGGCGTGATTTCATTTTTGTATTCACGTTTCCTGCATGTGTTATTAATGTTATTATATTATGATTGTATCCAGTATTCAACGTAGGTAATTATCATGTTTTACAAAATAATACACCAGAGGGGCAATTCTTGTAATTTTATGAACGTCCACAGTCTGAAGGGCAATTCTCGTAATTTTATGAACGTTCACAGCCTGAAGGCCAGTTCTCGTAATTTAAATCGTTCAAAATCTAGTCGCAGTCTCATCTCGGCGACAAACAAGTGTCAAAAACTTGTCAAAATGTAGGGAAATTAGAAGTATTTTTTGACAGATTGAGACAGAATTCCGACTGTGAACGTTCTTAAAATTACGAGAATTACCCTTCTGATCTCGGTCTCAATTTGTCAAAAATCTTGTAATTGATTATCGCTGAGATGAGATTGCGACTGGATTTAGGCCTTCTGATCTGTCTCAATCCTTCAAAAATACGTCTAATTTCCTTACTTTTTTGACAAGATTTTGAGATTGATTGTCACTGATCTTAGCGATAATCAATCTCGAGTATGGCACTATGAGACTAGATATTGAATGTTTTTAATTACGGGAATTGGCCTTCAGTTTCTTTCCTTCTTTATCATCATTTGAGTACCCTTTACACGACTTTGTAGTATAACCAGACGCAGTTGAAAAAGAGTATTTTACATGGACTTTCTTAAGTTATGATTTATTTTCATATTCAAAGTTTAAATAATAAATTGATTTACGACTACGGAAACCTAAAATATCATTCATGAATTCTTTAAAGGATCTTCAAAGAATTCATGAACGAAATTTTACAATTTCTTCACGATGGGATCACTCAACTGTATAAATTTCAGCTTTCAGAAGTCACTCAAAAGAATACCCACTATACAATACAACCCTTTTTAATATAAATGCAGATAGGAAATCATTTGCTCGAGAAAATTTGAGTGACGTGAAACACTCCGAATGAGCAATTAGGTAACCACAACCACTGTTTGAAAGATGGTTGTGATAGATGTTTCCGGCGTGTAACTAATTATTAACATTAATTTTCCTCTGAATTTTGAAGTATTCAACGGTCACAAGATGAATCGTATTTTTTTTTAAGTGAAAACTTCTTTAGCGGCGTTGTGCACTTTTTGATGGGTTAAAAATGTTAAATTCACGTCAGGACACGAGACATGATCGAAGATTCGTAAGACGGAGGGAGAGTTTTTTGTGATGGGTAAAAAACGTTAAACTCGCGTCAGGACATGTGACCTGTCTGTTTGTAATTCCAAAATAACAGCTTGTTATTAAATGCATTTGGATGTATATACGGTGCTTATAACATTTATTTTTTGTCTGTTTTTGAAACAAAGTAATTAATAAGACAAAGTAAAGCCTAAGCTGAAGCATGACATTTTGCCCTTTATACCGAAAGTGAGCACTATAGAAGGGTTTAATTAATAATTTAAGGTTCAATTAATAAATTAAGATGAAATAGGAGAGGAAAGTTTATACGGAAATTCGTCAATTTTATCCATGGGAAATCCTAGCGAGCAAACGCTTGAATTTTAATAAAAAGTTACTTGCCTAAGACCAACAGGAACATGTTCCAAGTTAATGTGGCCAGGGTTTGATGAAGAGCCTTCCAACAATACGAGTCGTTTTGAAGAGTTCCGCATTCTGCTTCAAGCCCTTGACCCAACTGCCTAACGAGAGATTCTTCAGGTGATGGTCAAAGTTCTCTACAGTGAAACCATTGTTGTTATTTAATTAGAACTGTTATTGTCAGAACAAGAAACGCTATTTTAGTAAAATAGTTATATAAACAAGATGGCGTAATGAAACCGCATGTAATATGAGATGAGCTGACTTGAACATAGTCAACTGGCGAAATCTGGGTGCAGTGTTATATACCTCTGCTGATCCCTTCGGCATACAGGCGTGTATATATTTATGCAAAAACTAAGCAACATAAAAAAAAAACAATAAACACCGGGAAGTAATCCTGAGATACAACGGATGAACCACGAGAGGGGATGCGACAAACTAATATCCTACCACAAATGGAAATATATCGCTTATGTGTGATGTCAAAGACATTTGCAATATATTCTGTGACTTTGAACAAAATTACGTGGAAATAGAACCAAAATGTGACGAATGATAAGAATGAACTATACCTTAAATAAGGCAATTAAGGCAAAGTTAAAAGAAAAGCAGCATCAAGCTATGGTAGGGCTAAACCCAGAAAGTTTTTGAGTACCTCAGCATAATTATGCAGGGTGAAAAGTTGATACCTGAGTAGGCGGCGTGATGAGAAAACACCGAAAATATATTTAAAAAGTTTCAGATACGAGCCCTATGGTCAGGGATGCCTTTCAGCTTTTTATAATGTTCGAAAAATAATTCAGAGTCTTTGATTTGCATATTAAGATCGTCTGCGATCGACGCATAGTGACATAAATAGTCAAATCTGACGAAGAAATTGTGCGCTTTCCCCAAAATCTGACGACTTTGAAAACTCATATTAGCTACCAGTAGCGCTTTATCAGTAAAGTTAGTTTCTATGGATTCAAAGATTCTTGGAGCTCAAAAGCAAAAGATTTCGCATAGCCCTCGATTCCCTGGATTACTAACAGAGCGGGAAATTATATTACATACTAGCGAACCCGGCAGACGTCGTCCTGCCCGGTTGAGTCATCATATACCGACGGCAGCACCACCTACCGGGTCCAATTGTATTTTCAAATCATCCAGGAACCAGTTGAAATATACACACAAAATTTCGTCCAAATCGGCCCAGCCGTTCTCGAGTTTTAGCGAGACAAACGAACAGCAATTGATTTTTATATATAGATAGATGACCTACCTACTTATTATTCTTGTGGTTCATAAAGCAAATACTGAATAACAAAGCGAATTCGAATGGAAGAAAAACTTTAATTTGACGCTCATAGTTCTTGAGAACAGAATTTGAAATTGACTTTATAAGCTTTGTATTCAATTCTTTAGCTGCTATAAGAAAATGTGCTCATAAATTCTTTGTTTTATATTTAAGTAGTTTTCATTTCAATGTTTCATTAATGATAGCAAATCTTTGTAATATTAGGTTCATGAATTTGGATTCGGAGTAGGTACCTAAAGGGATTTCCTAATTGTTGTTTGGAGCTCATTAAAACCCGTGGTCCTAATTATATTTTTAGGCTTCCTTGCCGACTGAGTTGGTAATTTAAAAATATACATTTTTGGTTTCGATATTGATGAATTCAAAGTATGGAACATAAAATAATGACAATAAAAATATTGCAAAATATTGAAATTAATTATGTGTATAGTCAGTGGCCTGGAGACAGAGACACATGGAAAGTATATGTATCCACGTTGCGTGAACAGGTGGGGGCTTGACGGGGTTTGAAGGGGGGGCTTGTGCCTAAGTAATAACAGCCGCACGTGGCATCGGCCAGGTTAAGCTAAGCTTTTCTCGGTTGGTCCGTGGATGGGTGACCATCTGTACATAACAAGACACCTCCGTGCCTCAGAACGCACTTAAAGCCGTTGGTCCAGGCTGTCATTCGTGAATCTTTGACAGTTGTTACGGATCATCAGAAGCCCGAAAGTCTGATAACCAGTCTTACCTAGGGGTATCGTATTACTCAGTTACTGGGTTGTGGAGGTCAGATAGGTTAAGAAAAGGCTAGGTGATGATGATGAGGCTTACCATGCCGACTGAGTTGGTGATAAAAAAAAATTGTTTTCGATATTGAGGAATTCAAACATCCGTACACTGAACAATACAGTCGACAACTTCATGCCATATTTAACGTAAATAAATTTACGGAAGCGTCTCGCACCGTGCGTGCCTTTACGTAAACTGCGGCGCACGCGTGATTTTTAAATATTGGTGTATGTACACCGAGATTTCGATGCGCGTCGTTTGGACCCATTTGTATGAAGACGTAATAATGCGTACTTTATTATACCATGACTGGACTACATCAGGTTTCTGTCTATCTTTGAGAAATATTCATGCGTTATTTCACACAAAATACCTTGACTATCCAATCATACAGTGAATGAACACAATAAAAGGCCAGTACAATGAAATCCGTTTCAAAATCAACTTGGATGTTCATTGTTCAAGGAGTCGCGAATTTGTTAACTAATTCAGTTAGTTCTGAAAGTCCACTTATTATAAAACTCGGAGTTTCTCTCGACTGAATAGATCAATAAGAAAGTTTTTAACAAAATTTAAAAATACATTCAACTGGAATGTCCTAATTATGGAGGTGAGAGAGTTTTCACATCGTTATTTTATGAAACTTCGGAGCTTGGATAACTTTTGATGAAGTGCTCTTTAATACTTGAACACGTTGGAACCATTTCATTTTGAACAAGTCTTTGTTTATGTATAGGATACATCCTAGGTACTGTTATTAAAAATCGTAGGTTTCTTATTATGTTATTAGTACTTAGTTATTTTTCTGACAGGTTGGAATAGGGTAGTTGCCTGGGTAAAAAAATAATAATTATATTTATTCCGTCAGTTAGATTATCGAAAAATAATGGACAAGTATTTTTTCTTTTGTCAGTCAAACAAAAAATGACAAAGATAAAGCGCGTCAAAATTTGGGAGTGGGGCGTCGTGACGTCACTTGCTTGCAAAAGTGTCGCAAGCAAGTGACGTCACGAGGAACGGGTGATATCTTCATCATTTTTTATATAATTGACAAAAGAAAAATTACGGGTTCAATATTTTTTGATAATCTAACTGATGGACTAATTAGTTTTTTTTAGGAAAATAGCCTCCTGTTTTGAATTATATATTAAGAGCCGCCTGAAAGCTTTATTTTAACATACCTCTTTAAAATCAACTGTGCTCAGCAGAAACTGGTTGGGTAACACACTATCAACCACAATCTGAATCATTTTGAAGGATATTGCTAATCTATTGCTTTACATTTTGGAAAAAATTGTGTGCTCAACAAAGTAAATAACGCAATGAATTTTATTGAACGCAATTACCCCGCAGATACATTACTCAAATGACGACCTACAAAGTTAAAAGTAACCAATATCAGTGAGTTCCTTGACACAAGTTCATCATCATCATCATCTGCTTAGCCTTTTCCCAACTATGTTGGGGCCGACCAGCCGTGGCTAGGGCCGGGGCCGGGGGCGGCCGGGAGTATTTTACATGGAGCTACTGCCTATCTGACCTCCACAACCCAGTTACTGGGTAATACGAAACCGCTTGGTAAGACTGGCTGTCAGACTTTCGGGCTTCTGACGACCCGTAACGACTGTCAAAGATCCACGAGTTACTTGACACGAGTTATTAATTGAAATATAAATAATGTTAACGTTGCGAAATTGCAATTTTCATTAGGTTTATGATAGGGCTTAGATTTCTGTACTAACAAAAGCTATAAGTAATGAATTCAGTTTCTAGTCTGAAACTAAATTCATTAGTTAAGCAATCTGAGTTGAAGATATAATGTTTCGAAATTAATTTGAATCTCTGATACTAACTAGAAAATTATAGATACCTATGAAATATGATTAAAGCAAATATTATGATAACGGTAGAACGAGGTATAGATAGACTTTAAATTTATGTTTTAGTTTAAATAAGAAATTAATCAACGCTAATTTTCATATATACTATAACAAGACGCCTGTAATGCCCGGGGAGTTAGGCAGGTATTAATAAATTCTCATAGCTACTTACACACTTCCCGTGATCCAAGGGCTAGCTTTTACCTTGGCCAGAGTCTAAGTATTGCCATACAACACGTTGTCACGGCAATGCCGCCATAGTCTCCTTGGTACAGACGCCAGCAGGTCAAGCTACCCGAAACTGTCAAATTTTCCCAATCAACCTTGAAACTTAATGCTTTAGCTATAAAGTTGAAAATCTATTAAAGAAATTTGACAGATTGTAGTAGCTTGATGTGCTGGCGTCTGTACATTACCAGAGCCAATATTCTCTATAACACAATGAACGAAACCGCGCGAAATGAACGTGAAATTTGTGTGATTAGCTAAGGAATTGACGTGGTTTCCAAGTAAGGCATCATCGAGTGGTCTTAGTGAATTTGGGCCCAGTTGACCGCGATGCGGTGGAATTTTTCGACGCCATATTTAAGTTTGTTAATAGTTTTAGTTAGGTTAGGATATTATATTTTTATTTCGACAGTTTGGTAGTTTATTTAGGGCTGATTTTCCAATCATCTGATAACTTTATTCGAGGAATAATTTTTTTGAAATTTTGACAGTTATTTCATACAAAAACTGTCAAACGTCAATTTTATTCCACGAATAAACGTTAACTGGCGATGGAAAATTCAGCTCTCAGTATTAGAAGTTAATTCAGTATATATATTTTTGTCCTTCTAAGGGCTGATTTTTCAATCGACCGATAATTTTTATTCGTGGAATAAGATTGACGTCTGACCGATATTGTGTGGAAGAACTGCCAAATATTCGAAACTATTCCTCGGAAAAAAATATCTGGTATTGGAAAAAGCAGCCCTTGATAAACTCTATCTAACTAATTGTAACATTTAAAATAATAATATGTACATGTGAAAAAATAAGCAAAAGAATCATAGGGCATCAAAAAATTCGTCCGCATCGCTGTCAACAGGAACAGTGCCCAAAAAGCTGGAAGAAACACGACTGAAGGAAGAGAAGACTGAAGGAAGATGGGATGGCGCAAGGGTCGACACATGTTGCATCCCACACCAAAGGTCTGCCTAACTTCCAGGGCATTATGGTCATTCCGTCTGATAGATAGATGGATAAACCATTTATTTGGTGCACACAAAAAAGACAGCACAACAAACAAAAGTACAGAGAGTAAGTACGGTAGTAGTAGTCTGGTCTCTTCCCATCGTCGCGTGCCAGGCCGTTGGGTTCTAAAACAGCTGGCAAGCCGGAGGTGACAAGAGCACGACGGATGATGTCATTAATGCTGGCGTAATGTGCTATCCGGCCTGCGCTCCATGTTTAATTCTGTTTATAATGATCATCATCGTCATTCATAATTTCAGTGATAAGCTGTGTTGCGACATCATGTCTCACTGGGTACATGTTCATGTGCATGTGCCCGGCGTGTCAGGTGAGCCCGGACGGTACATGAACTGATTGTGTGTGCATTATTGTTACTAACATAGTATGTAAGTACCTGTAGTGCACTAACAATATAAGTTAAATTATTTTTTTTTACTAACATAGTTTCTGTCATGTGGTCTGAAATAAAATATTTATTTTTTATTTCTCTCCTGCCCTTATCCCTTATTTATTGGGGTCGACTCAACATGACTTTTACTCCAAACTTCTCTATTAGTCGTCATCACGGTAGTCACCCTGTTTCTAAACATATCATCATTCACACAGTAATAATTAAAAGACGTTCACTGCTGAACATAGGCCTCCTCCAAGCATCAGTCATACAATCAACGAACAAAAAATCTGAACTGGATCGAAACACATACATAAATCACAGTGAGGACCAGCCGGTCGATTCTGTAAAAATCTCACCGTGAAAACTCAAGTGAAGTGAGCTTGATGTGACTTGTCAGTAGTGTTAATCCCTAGCATTATTTGGAATGACTGCTCACTCCATGCTCACTTCACCTAAGTTTTCACGGTGAGATGGTTACAGAATCGCACTGCAGTACTAACTCTCTCCTAATTTACGTCTTTATACGCTTTAAACATAGTACCAAGTAGTTTGTTTGCGTGTTAAATGTTTATTGTAGCCCAGATCCCGTTCCAAACAATGTATTAAGACGTAGCATTTGTTCCGTTTGATTCGAGATGGTAATCGTGATTGATGTTATTACACACGAAAGATACGTTGAACAGCTTAATGTTTAATTACATCTAATTATTCAGGAGCGGTTTCTTCCCTTTTCTTGTTAATTTGAAGATTAGTAGGATTAGTAGGACAGGGAAGATCACGATTTACCTTGAGAATTTTTGAATAACGATTAAAGGATTATCATTTATTGAATTGGCGTCAGCTGTCTTTACGTTATCTGACTTCTTTAGTAGGGTCATCAATGTTATCTTTATTTGAATTCAAACGGGGAATTAATTCACAATGATTGGTCACCAAGTTACCGAGGAGCTCGTGGCTAAATAACAACAGCCGCACGGGTAGATCGAAGGTTAAGCTACGCTTGTCGCGGTCTATGATATACCGAGTCCCCTCCGTGCATCGGAAAGCACGTTAAGCCGTTGGTCCCGGCTGTCATTCGTAGATCTTTGACAGTCGTTACGGGTAGTCAGAAACCCGCCCAAAAAGTCTGACAATCAGTCTTACCAAAGGGTATTGTGTTATCCAGTACCTGGTTTGTGGAGATCCGATAGGCAGTCGCTCCATGTAAAATACTGGTATTTCAGCTGCATCCGGTTAGACTGGAAGCCGACCCCACCATAGTAGGAGAAAAGTCTAGCATAGGTATTGATTTTTTGGTTACCAAGTTGTAGTCTAATAAGATTGAAAAAAAGCAAATGATGTTCCGGAAATAATTCAATTGATCAATATTGGGTATAATAAAAAGTTTATTAGAGAAGTGTGGAAGAAGAAGACATAAGATAATAACTTCCTTTACCATAGAGCTTGGAAAGTTAGCCAATAACAAATTGAAATTACATTTCTGACTGCATCTGCAAGTATGTATGCGCGGAAAGTATGTATGGAAAATTTACAAAATTGGATGCTCCATGGCTCCATGTCAAGTACAGACCAATTCAAATAAATCGTTCTTATCCATACTATCCAATAAATTATTAATGTTATAAATTCTAAACTAACTCTGTCTGTATGTTATCTTTTCACACCGGAACCACTGAACAGATTTCGATCAAATTTGGCAAGGAGGTAGATGGCATCCTGGGCCATCAGGACTAGGATAATTTTACACATCCACGTGGGCGCAGCCGTGGGCAGAAGCTAGTTTAAAAATAAAACATTCAAGAATCCCATACGAGATTCTCTTACAAAATTAACTTTAAATTACATCCGGACGTGAAAAAATGTAACTGATTTGCATTCCTCCTCAACGTAAAGTGTAGGGTATGAAATTTCGAGATAGAACTGGCTTGACTCAAAGAAATATTGGGTCTCTTTGCTAAGCTATATGGCAAGGCGGGCGAAAAAGGGGTTAAGCGACCCTGTTTTAAATAATAAATGTATTTCGCGCCGAGAAAGCGCCGCAACTTACTGTTTCGCTGTTTCGCGTAGTTGGGTGCTCCGTAAATATCACCGTTTTGGAAGTTCTCTCATAGTTTTGGAAGTCATATTTTGTTTTGAATTTCCACGTCTAAAACTTTTACGTGAAGTATGTATTTCCAAGACCATTATAACTTTTAAAGCACTAGAAAATAAGTTTCTTACAAGCAAGCGTATGCATTATTAAAACATGTATTGGCTATTAGTTACCGGGTTATAGAAAGCATTGCAGTCCTTAATGTCATCCACTTTAGCTAGAAGCTGACATTGACATTTTAGTATTTAGTATAAAGGTCACGACGGGTCCCGTACCACAAGGCAAAAAACGCCGAGAAAATCACGTTTTTTGTATGGAGACCCCTTAAATTTTTCAGTATCTTAGATTTATTATTTGTTGTATGTATAGTAGTATATTTAGTAGTATACTGTGTTGTAGTATATTTTAGATTTATTATTTGTTGTTATAGCGGCAATAGAAATACACACTCTGTAAAAAGTTCAACTAGACCTATTATGGTTAATGATATACAGCCCGTTGACAGACAGACGGACAGACGGACAGCGGAGGTTTAGCAACAGGGTCCCGTTGGCACCCTTTGGTACGAAACCCTAAAAAGCAATATCAGTGGGAATATTGGTATAAAAGTATTTTATGTCCTAATCCAGGTTAAGGTCCACCCATGTGCCGTTACATCCAAATCAGTTCAGCCGTTTTAGCGCAAAAGCGTAACAATCAAACACAAAAAAATCAAATCTTTTCTCTTTACAATATTAGTTTAGTTTTTATATCATGACCTACGCTTGTCAGCTCGCTAAGCTGACTGCCTATTATTTTTCTTCTACATATTTCGTAACAGCGTTTATTTCATAATCTTATGGCAATATCGATTTGATAAGGTTGCACGTTAAAACCACGCAGGTTAAGAATCTCTACAGTACACACATCTGCTTACGCCTTCGGGGAACTCAGGCGTAATTTTCGGCGAGCCTCCTTGCCGGATTGCCGCCATGGGATCTAGAGGCCAAGGTCCTCGCCCACATATGGGAGTGGCGAGAGGAGGCAAAACGCCGGGGCGTAACTCCGCTGCCGCGAGAAATCACGGCACAGCGGACAGAGCTCCGTCGGGATCTCATAGCGGCATGGAGAGTGCGATTGTCGCAACCCAGTGCTGGGCACGCCACAATAGCGGCGATAAGTCCCCTCTTTGAGGAGTGGCTAGAGAGGCGCCACGGCGCCCTCACCTTCCGCCTGACGCAGGTCCTCACCGGACACGGTTGTTTCGGGAGGTTCCTGTTCAGGATAAAGCGGGAGGAAACGCCAGGGTGTCACCACTGTGTGGATCGCCCGGAGGACACGGTGGAGCACACGGTGGAGGTCTGCCCGGCTTGGGCAGGGCACCGCCGTGTCCTCGTGGCGGCGATCGGCGGCAGCGATCTCTCGCGTCCGGCCCTGGTCCAGGCCATGGTACGGAGCGAGAGTGAATGGAAGGCCGTCACTTCCTTCTGCGAAGCAGTAATGCTCGCAAAGGAGGAGGCGGAGCGCGTGAGGGAGAGGCAATCGCTGCGCCCTCACGCCCCTAGCCGCCGTAGGAGACGCCCTGGACGGGAGTCAATAGCCGACTCCCGGCCACCGTAGGCGCGGGCTTGCGGGCGGCGAGCAACGGGCAGCTCGCCGCCCGGTAAGGACCAGGCCCGGGTCGACGGCGCGTTGTGTTCCACGCGCGCCTCAAAGAGATGTCAGCACGAACTGACGGGGCCCTCTAGGGCCGATGCCGCCAGGGCTGCGGGATATTCGAAAGAGGTACCGTGGCCCTTGGCACAGGCAACTGAAGGAACACGGGTGGGTTTTAGTCAGTAAAAGTCTGACACTCCCTTCCGCTCCGCCCAGAGCGGGAGGGGTCATATGATGATTTCCCACCCAAAAAAAAAAAAAAAACGTCCTGCGGCCAGGTCTTCTTCCATGACGATGGGCAGATAACAATTCGGTACACGCACCACGAACGCTTTGAAGTTGGCACGCACTCCACGATGTCCTGTCTTTTTAAATCAAACCCTTGAACCAGCTGCCCAATGAGAGCCTTCTCAGGTTTTGGTCGAGGCTCTTGGCTATTAACCCATTGGCTGTCACAACTATCGGCACAATGATTGCTGAGTCCACATGCCACATGTCGACAACCTTGCGAGCCAAGTCAAGATACTTGATTTATTTATTATTATTTATATTTATTTCTTACCAGCGTAGTGCGAAGAGAAAGACTCCGATTTCCAACTGAACTGAATTTACTTGATTTCCTTATTGAAAAAGTTTTAACCCAGAGTTCTCACTTTGCAAACATTCCTACTTCTTTTCCCATATTATTTGACTTCAAAAACTTTTCCAACTTTCACGCTTACGGTGCGAATTTGCATACCTACTAATAAAAAACATCGGAGCATCCATATTTATATTAACACTCAAAAAGTAATGCGATATGTTGGGATATTCTGGAAAAGTATAACGTATGGGTGCGATGTGCTATGAATCGCAGACTTCGTAGTTCGCGACTAAGTTAGCAATTTATTAAATTGGTTTAAACTTAGTTCACACACCGTTTAAAATAGGACTCGGAAATATTGGCACGAAAACATACGAAAGTTAGATAATTTCTCGCTGAATATAAGCTTTACGGAAACCTCATTATCATGTGCTGTTGCGTGCCCTCATCCTCTGCATAGCCCTTTCCCAACTATGTTGGAGTCGGCTTCCAGTCTACGTGGATGCAGCTGAATAACATTATTTTACATGGAGCGATTGCCTATCTGACTTCCACAAATCCACAACCCAGTTATTGGTTAACACCATACCCCTTGGCACGACTGGTCAGAGTTTCAGGTTTCTGACTACCCGTGACGACTGTGAATGGTCTACGAATGATAGCCAGAATCAACTGTTTAACACATTTTTCTTGTTTTGTAATAGATGGTTACCCATTGGTGTAAAGGCTCTTCAAGTGTTTCGTAGCCTTGTAAAATTTGGACAGTTTGACACTACACATAATTAGCCTATAATATTCCCACTGCTGGGGTTAGAGGCAGGCAGAGAAGAGGCTCGCACTGTGCGGGTTGGTAGATGTCACATGTCTTCGAATTTCACACTACAGTAGCTAACAAAAGAGAGCAAATCCAAACGAAATAGATGCCCAATCTCAAACTGTTTCAAACTTACTAGCAAGTTTATTTTAGGGTCTAAAAATACAATAAAAGAACTCAGTTTATAGAAGATTATAGCGAAACACCAGCGAATAGAAGGCGATAAAGAAATCTGTAGAAACAGCTGAGGGCGGTCGTTACTAACGCAAAACGAAAGAGCACGTGGAACCCTGTCTTCAGTTCAGTGGAACAGAAAATTGAACAGGACACGACTTATCTCACTCAAAGGACGTGTGATGTTTGAAGAACATGTTCTATAGTGGCTTAAATTCTTTGAGTTACAGATTTAGAGATTATTTTATTCGTAAATGTATAATTCCGGAAGATTTATTTTAACAACAATTTTTAAGTTGTTCAATATTACTTCATCGTGCTAATTTTGTTTTTTTTTTCATGACATAACATCACGCCTGTAATCCCTGAAGGGTTAGCAGAGGTGTGCCCATAGCACACTTACATTTTGCTAGTTATGTTTAAATCCCATGTAATATGGTAGTTTCCTGGGTAAAAAAATAATTATTATATTTAGTCCCTCAGTTAGATTATCGAAAAATAATGGACACGTATTTTTTCTTTTGTCAATCAAACAAAAAATTATAAAGATAAAGCGCGTCAAAATTTGGGAGTGGGGGTCGTGACGTCACTTGCTTGCAAAAGTGTCGCAAGCAAGTGACGTCACGCGGAACTTTAACGGGCGATATCTTCATCATTTTTTATATAATTGACAAAAGAAAAAATACAGGTTCAATATTTTTTGATAATCTAACTGACGGACTAATTATATATTTTTAGGAAAATAGCCTATTGACAAAAGAAAAAATGTGGGTCCAATATTTTTTGATAATCTAACTGACGGACTAATTAAATTCCAGATCTAAAAACCCAATATCACTACCCGACCCAGGAATCGAACCCGCTTGCGATCACCTTGCTAGACCAACGAGGCTTTAAAAGGTTTCAACACTACCGTTATTCAGAAGATTTGCTCTTCGGTAAAATTTATTATTAAAATACCTACAGGAAAATGATTATTAACGACAAATAAGACTGCGTATTACTCCTAAAAATTAGGATTCTGTCTCGTTAAAGTTACAGACTGTCACGGAGTTAAATGGTTTAAGAGACATTTTCCAGGAAAACACTGTTGTTCTGATAATGCTACTTCTTGTAGATGAAAAGTATTAATTATTTTTAAATTAGTTTAGGTTACTGAATTTCTGTACACAGTGTTGCGAACCAAACTAATTATCTATAGCTTCCACTGTTAGATAAAAGTCACAACACTACTTTGGTCTAGAGCGGTGTGTCTATGGTTCACTTGTATTTATGATTTTGAATCTGAATGTAAACATTTTCTACACATTACGGTAAAGTCAAAGTCAAAGTCAAATCATTTATTTCAATTAGGCACATAAAAGGCACTTTTGAACGTCAAAATTAAAATTAAAATAAAATTGATTCTAGTCGCCCCTTCCTAAAGGTAGTTTTCGTATGGAGAAGAATGGGCAAGAAACTCCACCGTTACTCTTTTAAAATGTTTTGCAATATTTTGCATACATTAATTATATAATTATATGTGAAGACGATGCACCTAAACATAAAATTACTATACCACAATAGGTAAAAGAATTAAAATGAATTAATGAAACCATGACATATAAATTGACTATGTGATAGGTACATGGTGCTCACATATTTACAAACATTCCAAAAGTAGACTATTTTCATAAATAAATAATAAGGAGTAATAAGTCCGGGTGACTTAAGCAATTACAGAATGCAAATCAATGTCAAAGAGAATAAATAAAAAAAAAAGAATAAATTATACAATTACATTAGCAACCAGTTTGATTTTGTCTAGACTCTAGAGATTGTCCTATCAAGACCAGCATGTTTCCAAGCATTCTTATCTTGGATATAATCCTCTAATTTGTAATATCCTTGCTTACAAAGTGTAATTTTAATATAAGTTTTAAATTTTCTTTCATTTAATTGCAATATTTCACAAGGTATTTTGTTGTAACATTTAACACAGTACCCCATAAAAGATGTATGTACTTTAGATAATCTGAAAAAAGGTTGATCTAATTTATCTTTATTTCTAGTATTAAAATTATGTCTATCACTTATTTTATTAAAAAGATGTCGATTTTTTCTTACATACTCTACTTTGTGTGAATACATACGGTACTCTGTGTGATTAACTAACAAGATTCTTATCCTGTGTAAACGGATATTCCTCCTCTGTCGCTCGGATATTGTGCTGTGATATACAAGTACATCTATAACAACTGGATCGAGTTTCAACAAAACAGGGCGACTTAACGCGCCTAATATACTAAAATTTCATATTCATATCTTTATTTGTATTCCATTTTAATGTTGCAAAGGTATTACAATGGCTTAAAGTTAAGGTACAACTATGAACCCTGTAGGACACAGCAAAAAGTATAAAATTAATTATTATAATAAAAATTCTTAAATGCTGTGATAATTACGAGCAAATATCAAACTCCTTATTGATTCCCATTGAATTCCATTTGAGCATTAACTAATTACGTAAACTTGATTCATATTAAGTTCTGCTGACTCAACTATCAATGCCTGAACAACAAAGTTGCAAGAGCCAAGTTAGTTTCATGTTAGCAATGTCAATAGTTAGTTATTTAGTTAGATGATAAAGAGGTTTATTATGTATATTAGAAGCAGAATTTTATTTTATCAGCCTGGAATGACCCTGGATGCAGAAGGCAGAGAAACTGGATGCAGTAAGCCAAGTTGAAGACTCACACTCTACACTCAAAAAAAGAAAACTCAAATCAATATGGAGTGTAAGCGCCATTTTTTTTCTGTCGCATTAACAACCACGATTGAATTTGGGATTTTTGTCTCACGCTTAACTAACTAAATAACAAGAAAACAAGAATAACACAAATAAGCTGTTCAGTATCAAAAAGGTGTGGTCAAAAACTAACAACATTCTGCATGAGACCAAGATCAGCTTTTTCTGAAATTAATAACTCGCAATAATAATTACCCTTCTAATGGGCCTTATTAGAAGGCTTAAAGTCACCCAAAGGGCAATGGGAGGGATATGCTTGGAGTTTCCCTGCGTGATCCAAGGTTAGCGACATAGCCCGAAATTGCTAAATTTAACTGGCAAGGGGCCGGGCACATTGCTCGCAGAACTGATGGCCGATGGGGCCGAATGGTTCTGGAGTGGCGACCGCGTACCGGAAGACGTAGCGTTGGAAGGCCTCCTACAAGGTGGACCGACGAGCTTGTGACGACCGCAGGAACCCGTTGGATGCGAGAAGCACAGAACCGGTCGAAGTGGAGGTTCTTGGAGGAGGCTTATGTCCAGCAGTGGACGTCTTTGGGCTGAAATGATGATGATGATGAATCAGCCGTCCCATATATTTGGTATTGAAGTTTTGTGTGGGACAGTTGATTATTTTTTTCACGATCACGATGTTGGTTCCATGGACAAAGTCAGTCAGTTTGATGGTCCGGACCACACCCTTATAATATGACTACACATTTCTGATAATAACAACAAACTCGAACGCTTTTCTCAAACTAGAATGCGCAAAACTGTTTATGCAAAGAAAGCAAAGTAAAGCAACCAAATGCAACGCTGTTCACAAAGTAATCTTCGGAATTCCCCCAGGTGCTATTCATTGGACATTTGAATAAATTTTATTGCAACGATGTGGCTTTAGAGAGCAATATTGTCACTGTATCTGAAATTCGATTTCATTCTGATTTTTTATTTGAATAACGCTGGTTTTATTGCTTTTGTTTTTTTGCTTATTTTTGCCAAAACTAATAAAACTATATTATTTCAGTTTATGTTTATACAAGACGGGAAAAATAACGTAAGAGGGCAGTTCTCGTAATTTTAAGAACGTTCACAGTCTAATGTCAGTCTCAATCTGTCAAAAATACCTCTAAAATCCCTACATTTTTGTCAAGTTTTTTACATTGACTGTCGCTGAGATGAGATTACGAGTAGATTTTGAACGTGTTTAATTACGAGAATTGACATTCTGATGTTATAGCAAAATTAAAAATTCGTTATATTGATTAGATCGAAAATAGATTTGTTACATTTTAAAGTACGTGAAGCCTTCATTGAGGTTGTTCATAGATGATTCCATACAACATTCAATACTCTGAAAATATCAAGGAAATCTTTTATAAGATTTGTAAGGTAGCTCAGATAGCAAACGTTCAACTTCTCTCAGTAATGTAATGGGAAATGTAATTTTCACTCTCTGGCTGACCTGCAAACTAATGGATGGTCTCAGTTTGATGTTTTATTTTGGTCTTGGCCAAAAATATCCTACGGACGTTGTTGAAAACTAAGTTTGTTAATCAACAAGTACTCACGTTTTCAGACATTTTATTAGTTATTGTAATATAATGTTACATATTTCTTAAATTGCTAAAATTCTTTGAAATCGGTGTTATTATTTTAGATTGTATAATTTATGTACTCCATTTACACTGTTCGAATTCAGTGACATAGCATTCATGTCTTCAGTGACTCAATACATTTTTTAAACTGTCTGAATTTTTATATTATTTTATTTCTATGTAAAGAAAGAAAAATATTTTATTCTGCACAAATAAAACGCACAGTTACAAATAAATAATAATAATTATTAAAAAAAAAAAAACTTATGATACACATAGTTAAAGGACTCGTAGTCAAGCATAAAAAAAAAATGTTGACACTATGTCATAAATGAGAGTCCTTTTATGTAAAAACATGTCATTTATAATAATACAACAACCAGTCTATGCTATTTTTATTTATATAAATATGCAAAGTTCACGAAGAGAATATTATTCTAGAAATGGTTAAATTATTACGGTTTTATTTCCTTAGTGTTGTCTATTTTCTTCGCGACTTCCACTTTAAGTCTCTCAAGAATAGAGCTATTCTATCAAAAGAACGATTACTCAGAGTTAGCTTTTTCTGAAAATACCCCATATGAAGCGATAGATCAGCGAGTCGTGAAAATATTGGGATAATCTAGTCTCGTATATCTTGAGTATGTTGTGTAATTCAATTGGGCACGATCTTTTTAAATTGCCGTAATTTATTTTTTGGCTTCAATGACTTATCAAGATAACATATACTCATCTTACTGTAAGTCTGTTTCAAAATGTTTTATGAATAACTTTTGGGTAATAATAGGTAGGTATTATTTTTATTCCAGAATCTCGAGATATTTTTTATATTCAGGATTTTCTATTTCGAAGTACCTACCTAATTATTTTCTTACTAAATATTAATTGAATTGAAAGTCTATAGAATTGACCTTTTGATTGATACCCTACAATGTACATACTACTATTAAAATATATTACCTACGAGAAGACCAAATGAAGCAATTATTTCATAAAAAACTAACGAAGTCAAGCCATAAAAATATTCCTTCAACATCTTTATGCATTACCATTTTACATTATTCATAGGGTATTTAATTCTTTTATCAGGCTGTCCCACCGAGCTGTCTTTCAATCGAATGTCATCAAGTGATTTAACCGTCGGACACCCATTTACATACATTTACGACCACAATGGACTTTATGGATCGAACCACAGAACATGGAATCGCTGCGCCGACAGCGTCTGGATGACAGTACATTTTTTTTTTTTTAAATTATAGATTTCGTGGTGTCGAAACTGCGTGGAGGATATTACTTCTGTAACGGACCAACTTCAAATCTATCACTTTCTATACGTCATTTGATTCGTAGTGCGAGTTAGGCCGTTTTTCCACCGCAACGTCAACGGGACGTCAACGAAAACGAGATGACAGCGCCGAAGTAGCGATACATACATTTGTTATGGCCACGTGTCCACCGCACGCCGCCACCGGGACGTAAAGCTCGGTTCGTTAAAATCTCATTTCTCGTTGACGTCCGGTTGACGGTGGTGGGTGGACAAACTCAAAACTCAAACTCAAAATATTTATTTCAATTAAACCAATTACAGGCACTTTTGAATGGTCAAGAGGTCGGTCAGTCAGAAAAATGAAGCTAGTTGCCCATTCCAAAGCGTGGGTACCTATGGAGAAGAACGGGCAAGAAACTCCAATGGACACTCTTTTAAATCAATATAATTATGGTTACAAAGTATTGTTTACATCATTCATCGACATTCGAAAAACGGTGTAAGACCCATTGAATGGTACGGTACAGCGTATAAACCGCGCCGTAGAAAAAACGTGTCCGTCAACAAGCTTCCATAGAGATCCATACGACACTGACGACTGTGCCTACAAGAGGCTAATAAACCGTAGTTTTTCACGGCAAGAAAAACGCGTGGCCTTAGGCCCTGTTGCCTTTTGCGATGCAACTAGCGTCAAACGACGCGCGTGCGTCTCCTGTTTCTGTCCGTAGCTCTGCAAGTCGCGGAGACTCGTGGCATGCTCTAAACAACCTCTTTCATTGGTTTTCTCCGCGGTCGCAGTCGGAGTCGCAAGACGCGTGACGCTTGATCGTGTAGGTCGTGGTCGAGGGGTTTACCGTCGGCCACGACTTTTAAGGTCAAGGTGACACGTTTGGTTTGTATGTAAAGTGTTGACAATGCCGCCTCTAGCAGCGGCCACAAAAGCGTCTCCGTGCTCTGTGGAATAAACCTTGAAAATATTGGAGGCGGGAAATGTTACATTTACATATTCAGTCAGGGACGATCAAAGAAAAGGATAGTTGAAAGGTGGTATATTGATGGATGAATTTATTGACTTTTAGTGTGGATGAAAATTCCTTTTTTGTCTATTCTTTTTTGTGTAGGCAGTTAGGCTTGTACTTTGGAGGCAACGTTTTGTTATAGACTTGGATGTGAAAGTGCCAGGAAAAGTTTTTTTTTTTTTCGAAATACAGGATAGATTTTTAACCCACCTGCGTAGAAATTTTTAGTCAGTTATTAAAAATAAATTTGCTCTGCCATAAATTTTGACCGCGTCGGTATTGCACTTTTCTATGAAACAGTTGATTTTTTTTTTTTTTTTGATAACCCCCGAAAGATTTCTACGCTAGCGGGTCTAAAATATTGTTCTGAATTCATGGTTACAGTTTGCGTACTGGTTAAAAATGTATCCTGTATAGTTGAATAAAAAATTACGATTTGTTGAGGCATTGCTAAGGTTTTTCATAAAAGAGACCTACTTTGTTGCTACTTTCACATCACTGTCCTTAGCTGCCACAAAATGTATTCCACTTTTTTGCGAAATACTTTTCCCACCAAAATATTAGTCACAAAAATTCTACTTTAGCCACGAAAATTTCTCTTTGCTTAAAATAAACATGAGGTGAAAAATCTCTAATATCACTGTATGGACTACAAACTTTAGTAAACGATCATAAAGTCCCACTTTAGTTTACTTAGACAAATTACTATACTGGACTTATTTTCTTTGCTTTCACTCAGTTTTATTGGTGGTCTTTATATCTCTATAGGTAACTAATTCAGTTCATTCTATCGCCCACCCGCCGTGCACTGAGTGGTGCTAACTAATTTGATAAGTGGACTTTATTTGTTGTGATTGCAATCATTTTCTTTTATTGCATAATATATTTTGCCGTTTTGCGTGGATGTGACGCATATCCACCATTACTTATTGTTTTTTTCTTTATTTTGTTTTTATGTTCTTTTTTGCGTCATGTTTACCGCAAATAAACGTATTTTCTTTCTTTTCTTTCTTTCTAACTAAATGCTCAGCCACTAGTAGGTATTTACATAAGTAGCCTATGATTTACCCACTGTTGGGGCACAGGCATCCTCTCACTGAGAGAGAGTTGGCCGTATTCCACGACGCGGGCTTAGTGCGGGTAGGTAGATATCACATATCTTCGATTTTTTTGGTTCTAGACCATGCCAGTTTCTTCGCATTATTTTCCTTCGCCGTTTTGAGAGCATTGGTGATGAAATAATTTACGTAAAGTAAAGCGCTTGACTGGGTTCGAACCGACAACCTACAACTCGTAAGTTGCGGCCATTACCACTGAGCCACAACTGCTCTCAGCAGGTATTTGAAAAACGTAATTTTATGTGAAACGAGTCAAAAGTTGTACCTATCTTTACAACTGTACTTTCGACGTGACCCCTCTTAAATAATTAAGGTCAACAAAGATACTTACTATAACACTTAGAAAAAGCAAATAAAAATAAAAACAAATTCACACAACCACAGAAAATAATATATTTTCGTTAAATTATAATAATATCGCACATGTGCTATGCAAATAGCGTACCTTTTTCCTTGTGCAGGTTATGGGAGACAATCAAATTATGTATATGGCACAGTTATTTTTCTTAATAAAATTCGCCATGCATGCTGTTTGGTGAATTTCGGGACATGACGTATTTACCGTCAATTCAATATCACATTTGCATTTGCATTTTAACGTGAACGAATATAATTTTGAATCTACCTGGTAAAACTCGAATTTTATTGTAAAAACTAGCTTCTGCCCGCGGCTTCGCCCGCGTGGATGTCGGAAATTATCCCACGGGAACGTGCTAATAGGATAATATGTATGTGCTTCCAGAGTATGCCATCTATCTCGCGGACCCTTTGTGGCTAATTACAATAGAAAACCAATTGTGTCTCATTAGTGGTGATTAAGAGGGTACCTATATGATATCTTTACCTAAGTATGTACCTACCTAATTAAAAAAAAAACTCAATAACAGAAAATAAAATACCTACCTACCTAAATACCTTATAGTCTGATGATAACTAATCTAAACTCAATAAATAAGCAAAATCCCTAAAAACTAATATCTATACAAATGACTAATCCTACCTAACAGTATTATAAAATAACCTACGGTCACTACGTACTACGTACACTATCAAATATACTACCTACCTATACTTTAAAATTAAAATCTATACCTACGACTTATAAAAATAAACCTAAATAACTCTAAAAACTAAAAGGAATAAAAAGGTCGCACTGAAAAGCACAGTTTAGAATTGCAAGTAGCAGTTAAAATAAGAATAAGAACGAACACTCGCCACTCGACACGTCCGTTCAAATCAAAGTTCAAAAAATGTAATGGGCGGCCGCGCGCCACGCGTGTGCTGCGAACGGTGCAAGCCAAATTCAACCTTCAGCACTACATTTAGAGCATAACTTAGGGACACTGCACACGGCTAAGATACTGTGACGTAACCTACGACAAACTTATTATTTGCGGTTGGTACAGTAATCGGGTCTAGGGATCGAACCGCAAAATTAAGTTTGTTTTTTATTGTATGTACTTTTCCGGGATAAAAAGTACCCAGTGTGGTGCCCAGGATATTAAAGAATAATTATACCAAGTTTCATCGTAATCGAACCGGTAGTTTTTGCGTGATGCCTGAACAAACAGACAGACAGACAGACAGACAGACAGACCGACAGACAGACAGACAGACAAAAAATTTTTTAATCACATTTTTGGGTTTGGTGTCGGTCTAGAACCACCCCCTGCCATTTATTTTTTTTATATTTTCAATGTACAGAATTTTCACTTCTACAGATTTATTATAAGTATAGATTTCCTTGGTTAAGGAAATGACAAACAAAAAACTATACAGGCAGATTTTTTTTAAATTCAATGTTTCATACGTCGAGTATTCTGCAACACATGACACATAAAATTGCGACATCGCTATTTACATGTCATTGCTTATTTTATTTGAACAGAGCTTCCTCTGTCGGCGTCGGTTCGGGGTAGTAGGTATACTGTAGCAGTGCAACAAAAATAAAATGTCCAATTTTTGAACACCTCTGTAACATGCAAATGCTTCTTGGCACGAATACGCCTTTGTTTTGACTGTAGATACTACCTACTACACTATGTGCATATACCGGCCACCTTTTGCATATTTTGGTACAGAATGGGTTAGTTTATTATATAAATATGGGAAACAGTGGTTTTTTAACAGCTGATCCCCGTTTTATACAGTTTGTCAGCAAACATTTTTGTTCGTCAAAAAAACTACCCCAAAAACCTAGTAGTCAACCAAGTCTCAAGGGCTAGTTTAATAAAGAGAGATCGTTCGAAATAAGATTTTCTAGATCACTAAATCTCGAACAAAACATGAGCTTTAACGAAATCACCTTCGTTAACGTAGCATTGAGGTAAAAATAACCAATTTAAAGCTCCGAATGCTCAATTACCTGCCCATCAAGTTTTCAACGAAGCGCGAATTTCCCGTGATAGCGTATTTCCGAAGATCCCTTATCTCCAGTCCGTGGGGAAATTGAAATCGAGGGAATAATCTAAACCACTGTATCATTTCTGTATTGTCAGTTTTTATGTCAATATACCACATTTGGCAAGGAAAGATAAAGATAATGGTTCAACACTTAGGTATAGGTATATATTATGTACAAGTAGGTATATAATAAAAAAATAAGAAAAAGGGAAGAGCCCATTTGGCATCAAAAAATTCGTCCGCATTGCTGTCAATGGGATAAGTGCCTAAAAGGCTGGCAGCATTACCACGTTGGATGGCATTGCTGATTCTTTGGGCTCAAACTAGGCCAGCCCTCTGGTCATGTGAAGAGTCAACCAACCGCTTGGCGAAATCCCGAAATATTCGATGGCTTAATTGATGTGCTAATAAAAGTGCAAACATAAAATGTTCTATGTATTTTTTGTATATATGTAAATGGTACACCACAGACTACCTGCAGTTTTGCTCTCCTTTTTCCGTAAATCCATCCAAATGTTGTTTTTAAAAGATCGCTATTAGCGATAAGACCGCCCATTGTGTCATCCCTTGTAAAATTTGTACATTTATATCTGTAATATGTATGGTGTATATGTATAATAAAGAGTATTTCTATTCTATCCATATATAAATGTAAAAACAAATGGTTCACGAAATCTATCAATGACAAATGATCTGTTTAATCGAAACAACATTTATAACATTATTGTGGTAACAACTTAAACCTATGAAGTAGATAATAAGGTAAAATAATCTTCTATCTTCTTATTTAATAGGTTTGAGTTCCAAAGACAATCGTAGGGACAGTAAATTATTCTGAGACAAATTACTTAGGGTAAACCTGCCTAGAAATAAATGAATGTTCAATTATTGTTGTAATAGGCATTAAGGTAGGCTTAAAGCCGTCCTAATATATTCAGCGAGGTATTTTAATAATAATTCGGACCTAAACTAATTAAATGATACCAAATTAATGGAACTGCCATAGTAATTATGTAGTCCCTAACTAACGTGAATTAGGGACTACATAATTACTATGGCAGTTCCATTAATTTGTTGTTGCTAAATGAATATTACCGGTTTGGGTCCAGATGAATCATTTAATTTCATTAGTGTTACAGTTTTTGTTATGTTCGGGTATTTATGTTATTATAATTTTAGCAATTATTGTTATGACTTGAATTTAATATTTGAAACATGAATGAACTTAATAACATAGCATCACGCCTTGTTTCCCTGAAGGGTTGGACAGAAGTGTAGCTATAGTACACCCAAAACTCGCCAATTATGTTTAAGTCCCCTTCTACTCTTAAGAAATTCTAGATAGAAAAACCCAACAACACTTTGCTGACCTGGGAATCGAACCTAAGACCTTATGCTCAGCACCAACGCTTGCGACAACTAGTCCAACGAGCAATGGTTGCTAAACACAGTAGGATCAAGTATGTCAGTGAAGTATGTATATGATCAAGTATCAAAATAATAACCGCTGTTAAAAATATGTACTTTATTAAACTCTTTTTCTACTTCTCCATGTCGCTGGCACGACTGTATTTTAAATTTTCTTTTCCCAAAACTTTGTCACTTCCACGGCGTTGTCGGTGGTAACACAGAGGTCAATTTGGCTGCATGTTTTGGAACACAGAGGGCAGGATAGGAGATGGAGCATGGCTTGTGACAGAGCTCCAAAATCACACCCTACTGCCGTTCCGGCAAGGTAGCCCCACTTTATCAGGTTGGACTTACATCTTTAATAAACTCTTAAAGGAAGTAGAGCATCGTAAAAAGTATACAACATGCTTTTTTTCTACAAATTCAATCTAACGTTTACCTCAAGCTGTATATCATTCAATCCTTAAAAGCGTCAACCTTTACAAAATGTACTTTACTCTCACGTTTGCGGACTTAGCAGGAGCCCACTTTGAGGTAAAAGAGTTGAAAATGTACAGCTAATTCCATCGTGAGGACTTTACTAAGTAAATGTCGGGGGCATGCCAACTTGTTGCAATTAAATTGCTTTTGAGGGATCAAAATTAACTCTAACATGCTGTTAAAAATAACTTTGTTAGGTCATCAGCCAAACAGCAAACAGCAAATAAACAGCAGCAAACAGCTGATTAGTTTTACAGCGATCTAGTCATATCGAGATTAAGTCCTATAGCGAACTAGTCATATCTGCTATTTAGTCTTATCGAGAGGTAGTCATAACGCTTCTATTCGCTTGAATGACGTAAGCGCACGGTACTGAGGCGTCTGGCGAGAGCGGTAACAACGCGGGGGTTAAGGTAACTCATAATCATAATCATAATCATTTTATTCACAAGAAATGTGGTTACATAGTGGTGGTAAGGTAATTCTAATTCCGTCACATTCTACCATAACAATGGTGCGTAAATAATATGTCAAAGTTGTACAAAATATAATGATTTTAAAAATAATCTAAATTGATTAGTAAATTAATGTTAAAATGTATGTCATGAATAATTAATTATTGTATTAAATAAAATAATTGTATGAAAAAGCAAAGAACCAAATTTAAAAGTCAAGTGTTGTGTTGTACTCTTGCGGAGGATATTGATCCAATTAAATACAATTCAATTTGCTTAGACCTTTGTTGTCATTTGAATTCTTTCACAAGACAGTGCACGTGAAAGTTGTACAAAACACAAAAGAAAATACCACCAGATCGAAAACAATGAAAACAAAATTTTCCGTCGAATAAAAGAATAATAACTCTTTCTGCATGGGAACTTGGTTAATTAAATTTCGAAGTAACAGGGGAAAACGTGGAAACGGGTGTCACGAAACATGTAGATAAGTACAGAAGGCCGACTCCATATAACGAGCGATAAGAGGCGTACGCGCACATAAGTACGTTCATAAGGCGATCTCAAATGAACGCCAGTCACGATTGCGCTTGATTCACTAGTAATCGTGTAGCTCAACTCATAACTTAAGGAGCTCAACCTCCTTAAGTTATGAGTTGAGCTACACGATTACTGACAAATGCTTGCACTGATTGGACAGGCCCACTCAAATCTGCGTAGTTATTTCCTCAAAGATCATTTCAGATTAATCTTTTATGATCTTTACATAATCTGACCAAGGTTATGTCTGGACTTGACGGTTTCGCCATTTTTTCTCAGGGGTAGTCAGACGGAAAATTTCGACTACATCTAGCTTAGTTTTTTTAATATGACATTAAATTGATTCCGGGATCCTATTTACAGAATAAACACTTTCATTGCATTTAATTTCATTACGTAAAGTTGTTGTGTGGAGCTGACCTTCTGTCTATCTACATATTTTGCGCGGGTGTGTCCGAATTTGGGACAAATCCCGGATATAAATGGATGCCACCATGGGTCGAAGCACTAGGTGGAGCGAACAGTTTGCTCTACCTGCGTGCTGAGAATACCAAGTGGTACAAACAAGAGTGATTTCGGTTTTATTACTACTGTTCCGTTTTTGTACATGACAATTTAAAGACCCTAGTTTTTGCGTTATTATTCTCTGAAGCAAAAATTTAACTGAAACATTTATTTGACTAACTTTCTTTTTTATTGTAACACTAGCTGCGCCCCGCGGTTTTACCCGCATAATGTTCGATCCCGTGTGAATATCGGGATAAAACGCACCTATATGTTAATCCTGGTTATAAACCATCTGTGTGCCGAATTTCATCCAAATCCGTTTAGTAGTTTTTGCGTGAAAGAGTAACAAACATCGATCCATCCATCTATCTATCCATCCATACAAACTTTCACGTGTATAATATTAATAGGATAGTAGGATAGGATTATGTACGGGTACCTATAGCTTGTGGTGAAGTTTAAGGGGTTTTATTCATTCAATGGAGTTATTTACATAGCCTCGTCTGCTAGTGAACAGTTTTTTTTTTATCTGCGTAGGAATGTTGAGTTTATTTTGCTTTGTTTGATCTCACATTTCTTTTTCTTCATCTCCATGTCGCTGGCACGACTGTATTTGAAATCTTCTTTTCCCAAAACTTTGTCACTTCCACGGCGTTATCGGTGGCAGCACAGCGGTTACTTTGACTGCATGTTTTGGTACACAGAGGGCAGGATAGGAGGTGGAGCATGGTTTGCGACATAGTTCCACAATCTCACCCTACTGCCGTTCCGTCAAAGTAGCCTCACTTTACCAGGTTGGACGATCCGTGTCCGGAGAAGGCTCAGAGACTTCCAAGTGGATCTCACGCTGATGGCAATCTATATTTTGAGTGTTTTATTTTAGTTACATTTTAGTTTATGTTTTCACTTTGACAATGTCGCAATCCCAACCCCTAAGATACAGGCAAATGCCTAGTTTGAGTGTCGCCGTCCAATCTATTCTTGTACAATATGATTAATAATATTAATAAATAAAATTGAATTCGCTTTTGAAATTGACTTCACCTAAAGACTAACGGTGGATGAGGTTTACAATGTAAAATTTTAGAAAAAAATAACAACAAAGTCTCAATGTAATTGATTCTAAAACGTATTTAACAAATCCTTCTTGTTTACTGCCGTGTCTTGAATGTCAATTAAAACACCAGCATCGGTAGAAACAACTGTGATTTCAGACGGTTGTTGTTTCCTTGTTATTTAGGGACCAACGATGAATTACACAGTCAGAGCGTGAATTATTCTAAGTGCTATCAGTTTCCGTTTCAACAATACGGTTTAAATAAACAGTTTTGAACTATAACCTGAATAGGGAAAACGTAAACGCTTAACTGAAAAGTTAAGTACCTACTTACCTAGCTTGGTATGTTATTTCACAGTTTGACGTCTAACGTCCACTATTTTCTATTGCATGTGACATCATATCCTACGATTTATTTAAGGTGAATAAAAATCTATTTAAAACTTTTAGTTGGATATTTTTGATAGATTTCTCTTTCAAAATCACGATCCCTTCATTATGCTTGAAATTTAGCTAAACAATAATTGTTTCATCGCCACATGCAAACTATGCATAAATCCTGCATCGCGCAAGCAGAGTTTACCGCGTAAATAGCATATATACAACGTCCCGACATCAACCGTCGGGCAGTAGCCCACCAGACACGATACCCGCCTGGTCGGAGAATCCTCCCTTTTCTATGGAGGATGAGTGAACTTTACACCCTGTTCTTCAAATTTTAACGTATTGAACGTTAAAATTAACAAAAAGTTCCGATCAAACTTTTAAATACTTTTGAACTGTTCTATCCTAAAATCGTTCGGTAACAATAACAAACACAGTATAACAAAGTTCCTGTATTCAAAAGCTTTGGTGTTGACACACTGTGACAATGAGTCGAAATGTTTTGAGTGTTAAGTTCGCAAAGGTGGGATCTCTCTGTGTAACGTAGAATGAGGAACATTAAATACGGTTTTCATCTTTACGGTTCTTGCTTAAGGTGAAAATGTATGCCAGGGTAGCAGGATCGTCCGAAAGGGTTTACCGCTGCCCTGGAACATAAAGGGCTAAGGAAGGAACACGGGTGGGTTTTAGTCAGTAAGAGTCTGACACTCCCTTCCGCTCCAACCAGAGCGGGAGGGGTCATTCGATGATTTCCCATCCTGAAAAAAAAAAAAAAAAAGGTGAAAATGTAACTTGCACGTGGAAATGTAAGTTTTGATTTCGAGTACCTGCACCCTTGACGGTCTGAACAACGCGTCTGACGCCGCGATGAATGTGGTTATATACTGGGCCCAATCTATCTATCTATAGTAACCTGTGTATACTAATAATAAATCTTAAGAGATTGTTTGTTTTTTTTTTTTGTTTTTTTGAACGCGCCAATCTCTGGCATTTGATAGCCTAATTCTTAAGGAAGGAGGAAGGTTATAGGCTATTTAAAATTCTGCTAAGACTCTAAGAAGCAGAATGAAAAGACAAACGCTAAGCGAAAACGAAGTACCTACTAGCGCGGGCAGGCGATGCGATGCGACGCAGGAATTTCACGCGGAAAAATCGCGGACAGAAGTCATTCAGTAATAATTAAGTAACATAGGTGTACCGTCGAAGAGGGGCCCGTGGCTTAATAATAACAGCCACACAGGTCGATCGATCAGGTTAAGCTACGCTTGCCACGGTTGGTCTGTGGATGGGTGGCCATCTTTACATACCGAGACCCCTCCGTGCCTCGGAAAGCACGTTAAGCCATTGGTCCCGGCTGTCATTCCTAGATCTTTAAGTCGTTACGAGTAGTCAGTAGCCCGAAAGTCTGACAACCAGTCTTACTAAGGGGTCTCGTTTTACCCAGTAATTGGGTTGCATTGTGGAGGTCAGATAGGCAGTCGCTCCATGTAAAATACTGGTATTCAGCTGAATCCGGTTAGACTGGAAGCCGACCCCAACATAGTTGGGAAAAGGCTAGGCAGATGATTAGGTGTACCGTCGAAACGAAAAGTACATACTACAATATTGCGCAAAAATAAGTGGATTTAATCAATTGAAACCATATTACATGTTGTCTATGTAGTACATACTTGTAAATTAAATGAGGTTTTTGTTCAATTTCCGACTTACCAAATAGGTTAAAAACAGTTTTAGAAATCAGAAAACAATTGAATTTTCATGAAAGTGGAGCAAAGTTTTCGTCCAATTTGAAATTCTAATAAGTTCATGGTACCTTTAATTGATGAGTTGCTTCTATGCAATATTTTTCAGTGAAAAATTAAAATATAGAATTTTCATTTTTGTTTGGTTTGAATCAGTTATGATGATTTTTTTTAGCATACAAGCCGACAAAAGAAATATAATTTGCATAGTAACAACTTGATTTAGCTATTTTGCAGTGTTTAGATTCAGTAATCAAAACTATCAAGTTTTGCTGAGTTGATACTCATTAAGATTTCGATGGTAGCCAATACTACGAAATAACAGTATTGTCCCAAAACTCGATATAAATTCCAACTGTATTATGATTCTAAACTATTCCTTCAAGAACATAGGTCCATGACCAATGGGTCATTGATCTTTGTCCTTGAAGCAATAGTTTATCACCTAAGTATGGTAAAGCCCAAAAAATATAATTTATGATTAACAGCTGATTTTTCAATCGACGTCTGGAAAATTATTTGGCGTTGGAAAAAACCAGCCCTTAGATATACGATAGGTACCTAATTTTTTTGTTATGTATTTTCTGGTGTACCATAAACTATATATAAACAAATAAATATACAGCACGTCCGCGGAGCTTCGCTAGCTAATTCAATTTGACCCAGTAAAAAGATTTAATTTTGCCAAAACTTCAGTTTTAATAAGTAGGTACCTATTTCCGATTGAAATAATTCTTGGCGTTTTAAAGGCATTGTAAAATCAAAATCAATTTATGTTAGGTCTGGACCCTTTCTCATCCAATCAGACCCTTGAATTTGGAAGGGTATTGCCTCACGGAAAATGCTGGTCATTTTCGAAGTACAAAAGACTCTTTGAAGGTCAAGTCGGTTTCTTGTTCGGGTAACATCGTAAAACGATGTAAACTTATGTGGTATCTTAACCTTATGTTTACATGGTGAAGTTATAGACATGGAAATTATGTTTAGGTATACTACATTTCACGTACGTAACGTAACTAAAAATATACTAACTAAGTACATAACTGTAATAAATGGTTAAAACCTATACTTAAGCTTAATTTTTTTACACAAAGGAGCATATTTATATAATTTAAAAAGCTAACAGTCCTAAAATAATAATAATAATATGTACAATTATATAAAAAGGAAGGGAAATAATCAAAGGGCATCAAAGAATTCGTCCGCATCGCTGTCAATAGGATACGTGCCCAAAAGGCTGGCAGCATTGTCAATAAATTATTGATTATTGTTTAGTATAATGTACGGGTACATTGTAATAATTAGAATCAGTATTATAATACTCGTGTTACGTCATTTGATATATAAAATTTGCAGTGCCCTTACAGGGTACATGTCTTAATACCTTGTCATGAAATTTGAATGCATGCTTACAAACCAGAGCTTTACATGTTAGCAAATAAAAATACGCTCAAGTTCCTTAAGCGTAACTTAAGTTACGCTTTAACTTAGCGTATATATTGTAAGTTACAAATACTAGGGTGTTTTTGTGTGTTTAGTACCTACATGATTGTTTTTGATGGATTATGGGCATAAAAGAAAAATACTATTGAGATTCATTACATTCAGATATTTTATTGTACAACAGTCAGAGGCACATCACCACCATGAGGTTTTAAATAGAGAGAACAAAAAGAATGACAGATGACAGACAGCTGTCATAATTACATCGTACACGTTTACGAAGTCCGCGAAGCAAACTACATTGGATTGCGTTTACAGAGAACATTATCAATTACAAACAGATTTTCCGGTTTCTGATTTCGTTACGAAATGAGAGTACTTTTCCGAATTTTGTTTCTCCGGTTCTAAGCTTTAATGAAAATCCTTCACCAGTAGTCAGTTCTACAAAATAATCATATACCGGTGGAACGGTTTTCCGGAAATATTCGTTGTCGATGTTTCCTTCTACGAAATAATCGACTAAAAGCGCGTCCCCACTACGGACCGCGCGGCCACAAAGCCTCGCGATGCCTGGCCTCGTGAGTCTTTTGCGCGGATCGGCCTCAAGGAGCCGCGCGGCCCTAGGGGGACGTGGCTTGAAATATCCGTCAAAATCAGCCAGTTCATTGATGGCGTTTCACATGTCCATTCCTCATGGACCAACGTAATAATAATTTAAAAAAAAACTGAGAGCTCGTTAATTCCCTTTGTGTGCCGCGAACCAAAGAATTCTATTTACTCACTTTTATTTTCCGAACCTATAGGTTTCATAGAAATACGTTGGTAAGTAATGAATGCACATACTAATTAGTAACTGTTACTTATTTCTACCTGTAACCGTATTATATTCATCTGAATAGGTATGGAGGTAACACGAAGCGTGGCAGCTGCTCATTATGCCTCTAATTATGCTAGAACTAAGGAGAAACGTATTAATTATTTGATGCTTTGTTCGGGTTATTTTATAGATATTATATTAAGGAGCAGTGGTGGCCCAGTGGTAACGGCCGCAACTTACGAGGTCGTAGGTTCGAACCCAGCCAAGTGCTTTACTTTGTGTAAATTATTTCATCATCACTGCTCTTAAAACGGTGAAGAAAAAACATCGAGACATTTGACATTACCTACGACAATGACAGTACCAACCCGCACTGCACACTGCACACCGCTGTGTGAAATGTCCAGGGATATTATTATTATTATTAAAATATATTATTACCAACCCGCACTGAGACCGAGTGGTGGATAACGGCCCACTCCTTCTCACCGAGGGGAGACCTGTTTTTCCATCATTGGGATCATTTTAGGCTGATTATGATGCTTATACTATAGATGTATTTTTACTATCACAAAAGGCTAAGTTAATCCGGCTACACAATTTGATGCATTACCTATTCTAACTTTGGTGTTAGTCACGATAGATCTATAGAAAAAGTGTGTCGGAAAGTTCGGCGTGCTTACACCTAAATCAAACTGTATACACCGTTAAATTTTGATCGTTTTAATGCTTAAAACTGTACTTTGGTCATTGTACTAAAAAAAAATCTGAAAAATAAATCAGTTGATCCATACATTATGTCGAGTTATACCAACATAAATCTATGGATCAACTGATTTTTTTTCACGATTTCAGGGTTGGTCTCGTAGTAAAAGTTGTTCATAATGATGAGTACAATGACCCCTTTTAAGGATTAAAGCGATCAAAATTTAACGGTGTAGATAACCTTTTCCCGACTTTGTTGGGATCGGCTTCCAGTCTACCATCATGCAGCTGAATATCATTATTTTACATGGAGCGACTGCTTATCTGACCTCCACAACCCACTTACTGTCACAAAATACCTTTGTAAGACTGGTTGTCTGGCTGTTGTGCTTAGACATGTAATGCTTTAAATGACCTAATAAGGGCATAAGGCTGAAATTAAGTCATCAACATTCCTGTTTCACGTATTCCGTTTGTCGTTGCACTTCATTGGTTTTATGTTTTTCATAATAATAATAACATTGTGCGACACCATTATTTTGAAACCTACAAACCTATGATAGAAGTTTCTTGACTATTTAGTATGGCAAGATTGGCTTCAAGTATTGGCCATGTATTCCGGATAAGCCGCCATGTTGTTTTACTGTCATTTTAGCATTTTGTTTGTATCGTCAGCATCATTCCGTTGTGCAATTACGTCAAAAATTTGGTCCTGACCCTAATATGTTAAATTATGTTCATCATAATCTACTGCTGAAAATAAGTGACAGTCCGTAAATCGCGACAATAAACTATCATGAACACTGGACAGCTAATGTTAACATTCCTGGCAGATGAATTGTTTACAGTACCATGGAGTTGACACTTGGTAGACTAAAATAGACTTCTAAATGCATACTTAATAGTACTCCAGACAGTATTTCGTCCATGACGGCTAATCTCAACGGAGACTAGCCTTCGGCGCGGCAGATAATATTATAGTGTAAAGTCACGAGCAAAAGTATGTATACACTCAGCTTTATTCAAAAGCGATTTACTCCTTTATTTTTGAATGAAATTTTATGTTGTTACGAATAGAGCATTTTCTAACCAATAGGTTTATGTAATGTGTCGTATTTCAACGTTGCATTCATATTTCATGAAAAAATCGTAATTGAAAGTTGCCAAGTGTTGACATATTGGTGTTCGTACAATTGTGTGCGCAGACATAGGTGCACTCTCTCTTCCCTCATTCTCATAGTCTGATGGGACGGCACGTAATCCAACACAACCGGAGAGAGAGCAGGCGCAGGACCAACTGCTAAACGTGCTATCCGAATCACAATCACACCGCCAACTTCCAAACTACGGGTTGTAACTGCGAAATTCCTAATGGAAAATCGAACTCATGACCCCCACGCACAGTAGTCGACTACTAGACCACCGGGGTAGTAAATGCAAAAGTAACTCTGTCTGTCTGTTACCTTTTTACGCATTAATGGCTGAACGGATTTCAATGTTTGGCACGGATCTCCTTTGTTTCATCGAAAAGAAATTGCCACTTCTCAAAAAATTTTGGCAAAATCTTTTCGCCAAAACGGCAGGATCCCGTTTGGCACAGGTAGACTGCGACCGGTGACGGACAGCCGCGGCGGGTTCACGGATGAGTGCTAACGCGTGCCCGTGTTCCCGCCATAAGCGGCAGAGGAGGACACCGTGGAGTTTTAGTGGGTTAGAGTCCCACATAACTGCACTATCTCCCCGTGTTAGTGCAAAATGCATGAGCATTTCTCCATATAAAAAAAAAAGTTAGACTGCGACCAGAGGGGCAATTCTCGTAATTTTAAGACCGTTCGCAGTCTGATCTCAGTCTCAATCTGTCAAAAAATACTTCTAATTTCCCTACATTTTGACAAGTTTTTGACATTTGTTTTTCGCTGAGATGAGACTGCGACTAGATTTTGAACGTTTTAAATTACGAGAATTGGCCTTCTGGGTTACGACATTTGATATCTACTTATCATTCCAGTAGTATGTTCCCGTGGGATAACTTACGACCTCCACGCGGGCGAAGCCGTAAGCAATAGCTAGTTGGATTATAATGATTTAATTTGGTTGTATGAGGTTGTGGTTTAGATTTTGGTACTTATCCCACTGACAGCGATGCGGACGAATTTTATGATGCCCAATGAGCTCCTGCCTTTTTCTTTAATTTTTGTAAATTGTAATAGTTGTGTCTTTGTGAATAAATAAAGTACCTTGGTTTTGTACTTGCTACCTACAATATCAAAGAAAATATTACCATAATTTATACTTACCTATTGAAAAAACCAACCCTTACTAGGCCCGCGTGGTAGATTAAAACCCACTCCCTCTCAAAGAGATGAGCATGGTGTCCAAAAAAATATTGGTACTTGACACATAGTTTACCACATACATAGTAAATAGTCAATGGCAATTAATCGACCAAGTTTAGCGCAAATAGTTCAATATGGTACAGTTGAACTTTTGACCTTTCGATCAAAAGTTCACGTTCAATATTCATGGCTTATTTCTTTCTTGTTTGCATAGTACATTAAGTAGGTAACATTACCTAGTCTGGAATGTTCTAGGTACACTTGTAACTGTACTGCGTAATTACCTCAGTCTATGTGGTTTGCGGTCATATTATCATGCAAACACAATATGCTGCAGCAACCCGCATATTATGTGTCGCGGTTGATGCGATATTATCAAGAAACATACATAGTCGTATTACATATTACATGTTTAGAGGTATGTCTATCAACAATCACGTCGGGGTTACCAGTTGTATCTATGCTAATTGCGCGGTAAACTCTGCTTGCGAGATGCAGGATTTGCGTGACATCAGTATGACGCGTTGTTCGCATGTGGCGTTGTAGATACCGCTGCACATGTATTAGTAATATAGCATCTGTAGGTATATATTTTATTTATTTATTTCTATCATCATATTATTATAATACTAGCTGCGCCTCGCGGTTTCACCCGCATAAGTTTCAATCAGGTGGGAATATCAGGATAAAAAATATTCTATATGTTAATCTTGGTTATAAACCATCTGTGTGCCGAATTTTATCTAAATCCGTTCAGTTGTTTTGGCGTGAAAGAGTAAACATCCATCCATTCATACAAACTTTTCCGATATAATATTAAGTAGAAAGTAGGGTAATTGTATCTGAAAGAATAAGTGTTGATGAGTGTTACCCAACTAAGCCGAGGAAATTGTTCTACATATAGTAAAAATAACTTGGATATAATTTGCCTAGTAGTTTCTTAACTGTCTTGGGGTCGGCTTCCAGTCTAACCGGAGGCAGCTGAATACCAGTAATTGCGGAGCGACTGCCTATCCGACATATACAACCCAGTTATTGGGTAATAAGATACCTGTTGGTAAGACGATCCACGAATTACAACTGAGACCAACGTGCTTTTCGAAGCACGCAGGTGTCTCGGTATGTAAAGATGATTACCCATCCACGGACCAACCGCGGCAAGCGTAGCTTAACCTGATCGATCGACCCGTGCGGCTGTTATTACTTAGCCACGATCCCCTCTGTAAAACTTAGCTCAAAGTATTAAAGTCTTGCTAACTCATAAACATAACTATTAACAACGTGTAAGAATATTCATTTATCAAAATATGTTTAGCATAGAAACTTGTGTGTTTCTAGCCAAAAGTAATTTTAACGTTGGTCAAAACGTTTACTGACAGCTGTAGCAACAAAACGACTAGAGTTTCAAGGTATTTTGTGTTTAACGGTCCAATAACCTGTAACCGTTGCAATGAGTAATGGAATGCTGAATAAAACGATAGAAATGCAAAGATTAAAATTGGTTGTCCATGCTATTATGGCATAACTGTTTCCATCTTTGAATAGAAAGAAAGAAAGAAAGAAAAAGTTTATTTGGACACAGTTCGTGAAACACAAAATACAAAAATAATAAAATAATGTTTCAGACAACAATAATGTGTGCCTCACGGCTGCGCCAAAAAGGTTCATTTCAGCATTAATGCCAGACAGATGCTGTCTGACGCTGGTTTTCTAATGAGCCTTTAGGGAAAAGTGATGGGGAGCACACACAGTCTCAACATACCTAATACATACCCACTTATAAATAAATAAATAAACTAGTAATCACGTACAATATCATTACAAATAAAAAAAAGAAAAAAAAAAAGAACCAAAAACAAAACAACCAAGTCTCAGCCTGTTTTTCTCGATCAATCTACATGTATATGAGATTGATCCGTGCACGGTGCACTCAAAGCGCAACAGATCACCTAAACCGATCATAAAACCATCATCATCTTCCTGGCCTTTTCCCAACTATGTTGGGGTCGACTTCCTGTGTAACCGGATGCAGCTAAATACCAGTATTTTACGAGTACATGAAGCGACTGCTAATCCTAACAGCTGAGCCATAAATTCCTTTACATCTAAGTATACCACTGAGTCATCTAGTTCTGAAATAGAAACAACTTCCGCGGTGTCATTACAGATATTTATAACTTCGCCAGTCAGACGTTTCGTGCCTTTATTCAAAGTGCATCGCACTTGCATTGGAAATAGGTTCCCGTTCTAAAGTGTCGCCCGACAGAAATAAACTGAAGATTGACACTGTGACACGACACTACGGTGAAACAGAACTGTCACTTCGTACAAGACGGACGATTTTCACGTAAATTATGTACAACGAAGAGTGGTTTTCCCAAAAGATTGACACGGGTGTCCTACATACTGAATCTCTACAAAACTATGTAAGTGTTTACAGTGTGGCCGACGAGAAAATGCGTTCTTGACACCTGTCAGTTTCATACAAAAGAATACGTGTTTTGCTAATTTGATCTTTATTAGTTAGACACTAGAATTCAGGAACACATTCTTTCGATGGCCGGACTGTAGAGTAGTACCTATGTAATATTGCAGTGTTTTTGTTCAGATTATTTTATTTCGGCTGTGGCTAATTGATATTATGCGGTATTTGAGCTGTCTTTTGTAACTTTTGACGTTCAAAAAGTCTACTGCTCAACCCGTTTATGTAGTTCCCTATTCATGAGTTTATATTGGTGAATGAAGTATTTTACGTACCTGTAACGTAATTAAGTCACAAGTTTGTGCAACTTTCTAAGAGTGTGATAAATATTTTGATCTTCTGTATGTTATATTTTCGTGGTAGTACTGTAGCGTGGAAAATAAATCAGATTCGAGTTTTATGCAAATTGAAACATGAAACATTTTATCTCGACAGTCCCTACTACATAGTTGATGGCTGATTTTAAATAAGGTTTCCAAAACGAACTTTTACGTTTGTTTTAATAGATTCTAATTTAAATAATTTTAGTCTGTTTTTATTTGTTAAAATTAGGTAGGAGGTATATACCAAACAAAGTTTACAGTAAAATATTCATACCCAATTTGCAACTCCTAAATAATATTACAGTTAGTTGTAATTGCATAAACAATTTGCCTTTGTATTTAAATAACTAAAAAGCAAAGCAATGATTGAATTAAAATATGAATTAATTAAGATAATAAACAACCCACTATCCAAATTGAAATAATAACATTATCAAACTCTCAACTCTCTCTATCTAAATCTCACTCAATTCATCAAAGCATATCAAATAGATAAAAGTAAATAAACTTTCAGTATTTCAAAGACACTATATAACTATATTTATACTGAGAAACTGTATAGTAAATAATAATCTATAAGTCATTTTATTAATTTGGCAAGTTGCCAGTCATTATACAATTAGTATTATGATTGACATCATAATAACCTTTGATGTATGAATGGAGTGTTGACAGATAGCAGTAATGGCTTATAATATAATTTATCGGAGGAGGGTTCGTTAATGATAGACTCATCATCCTGTCTATAAGATATTATTTACATAATCAGCCTAAAATGTTCCCACTGCTGGGACACAGGCCTCCTCTCAGTGAGAGGGAGTGGGACGTAATCCACCACGCGGGCCCAGTGCGGGTTCGTATCGTAGATGTCACATGTCTTAGAATTCTTGGTTCTAGGACATGCCGGTTCGCTCACGATGTTCTCCTTCACCGTTTTGCGAGAAGTGGTGATTTAATAATTTAGTCTGGGTCTGGGTTCGAACCTACGACCTACAACTCGTAAGTAGCGGCCGTTACCACTGGGTCACCCTCACCACTGCTCTATTATTTACTGCATACAATATGATTGGGTCTGCTTGAGAAAAGCTACTGTTAAAGGCTGAGATAAAAAAAATAAAAATTATAAAAAATAACATTACTTTATGCGGGAAGGACACGCAGTAACACCTTGGTGCCCATTCTTTTAACATAACCTGCACCCTAATTGCATTGCATTGCACACGATCAATCGTAATCTGAATCATTTTCAAGCAAATTGCTAATCCATTGCTTCATAAGTTCAAAAAATTTGTCTGCTCAACACGTAATAACGCAATGAATGTTCTTAAACTGTCAAAATGAAACCGATTCCGATTGATTGTGTGTTACGCAATTAGGGTGCTGACATGAAAAGGGACGAATTTAATTTGTTTTTCTCCCTTAGAGCAGAGAGCATTGGTGGCCCAATGGTTACGGCCGTTTTATGTGTCGGAGGTCAAGGGTTCGGACCCAGGCAGACAAATTACTTTGAGTAATATATTTCATCACCACTGCTCTCAAATCGGTGACGAAAAGCATCGTGTGGAAACCCGTAATCCACCACGCGAGTCTCGTACGGGTTGGTAGATGACACCTGTCTTTGAATTTTTGGTTTTGGGATATGCCACTTTCCTCAGGATGTTTTCTTTCATCGTTTTGAGAGATGATGGTGATCAAAGTATGCGCCTGTAAGTACTCGTAAGTTGCGGCTTTTACCACCGGCTCACTGTTCCTACCTACCTTATTTGCTAACTGCTTGATAGTTAATCATCATCTGCCTAGCCTTTTCCCATCTATGTTGGGGTCGGCTTCCAGTCTAACCGGATGCAGCTGAATACCGCGTCGAAGGCTCTGTTGAGATTTGTCGTCATGGCCGAAATTTGCTCTGGAGGACTTTATTTGCTTATATTGTTATGTCGCGCCTCCATAACGACATTATCCCGCACTGTTTAACAAAGCATTTAAATTCCTCATTTACAAAGTTTAATCTCGTAAGTAAATCCAAGTAAATGGCTCAAGTAATTTCATTAGATGCGGTCGTGTGCGATTGCGTGGACATCATAGCAACATTACTCGCTCATTGCTTTGAAGCGACCATTTCAAATGCAAATCTAATACTGTGAGAGTAATCAAGTGTAGTGCCGAATGTCTGGCTCTGTTTTTTAGGTTGGGTGCACATTTAAAATGTTTGAACTATGTAAGATTGAAATTGAACTGGTGGAGAATTTTTTTTGGTTAGTTTCAAAGCTACTCGTGAATCGTACATGGAAATCTGAGTGTCTTCAATTAAAGTTTGATTTTATTCCTAAACTCAGTAATATTGATATTTCAATTTATTTTCACTTACAAGTCTCATTTCAAAATATGGGACATCTGAGTGTCAATAATGAAAGGACACATCAATGTTATCTTATTGCTGAACACAATAATCTTTAAACCATTAAAATTTTCACCTGCATTACCATTTAAAATAGGTATCTGGTTTTTTTAGTCTTATACCATTTCATTTAATTAATTGTAATGTAAAGGACGCAGGAATCCGCTGGATGTAGAAGTTACAGAACTGGTTAAAGTGTCGATGCTTGGGGGACGCCTATGACGAGCAGTGGACGTGTTTCAGCTGAAATAAATGAATGAAAGATGAATAAAATTAACAGTCTTGGAACAAAAAAGTTCAAAAAACTACACATGCAATTAGTAATACGCTGGAAACAAAAGGACTAAAACACACACATAGACAGCCTATATACATTGCAAGTACACACGGCTACACGTCAAGCTAAACAAAACCAGTTTGTCTTGGCCTCACTTTGTATGATATTTTCTCACAATGAACGGTCAGCTAATACTGGTTTTGCTTGTGTACTTATCTTGTACAGTAGTGTACTACACTTTCTGCTCTGTCATTAATGTTGGATACGATTAGAGAGAATTCCTCTTGGAGTACACACAACGAGTCCACTCGACTTCACAATCTAATATATATCCGATGTTGTGAAGCTGGAGCATGGAACAGACTTCAATGGTTCATTTATTTTCTTTCTTTTTAATTTACCTTTGCCTTTCTATTTTTAGACGTCAAATTGTATGACTGTCTATGAAAAAATCCTGTAAGTAGGTACAACTTACACTTTTTTTTTTGTTTAAAAAAAATTAATGATATCATTTTATAAAAAACTGGCCAAGTGCGAGTCGGACTCGCGCTCGAAGGGTTCCGTACCACTATCTATAAAAATCATGTCTGTTGTATGGGAGCCCCCCTTAAATATTTATTTTATTTTTATTTTATTATTGTGTATTTATTTTATTTAATTTACACTACCTATCGTTTTATGTTTATGAATTTATATGTAGTACAAATTATTTAACCAATAAATTATGCATTTTTGAAAATAGTTTTTTTTTATTATTAAAGTAAAAATACAACTGAGTATTTTTTGAATATTTCAAGTGCCTACCTGTTGCCATTATTGATATCGAGCAAAAAGGGCAAAAAAATCGCGTTTATTGTATGGGAGCCCCCCTTAAATATTTATTTTATTTTGTTTTTAGTATTTGTTGTTATAGCGGCAACGGAAATACATAATTTGTGAAAATGTCAACTGTCTAGCTATCGCGGTTCTTGAGATACAGGCTGGTGACAGAATGACGGACGGACAGAGAGCGAAGTCTTAGTAATAGGGTCCCGTTTTTATCCTTGGGTACGGAACCCTAAAAAGTACGAAAAGACGTACCCAGTTCAAATGTGACCAATTTCAAAGACGTATCCAGTTCAAATGTAACTAATTTCAAAGACGTAGGGTGCCTGAAATGTATCCAATTTAAACTTATCCTGTTTCGCTAGGTATTACGAATACAATTCGTGGAAAAAAATAATTGGTAAACTTATTTCAATTATTATTGCTCTTATAGGTCTTTCTAATAACCTTTCTTGTAAAACATGTAAGCAAACTAGGTATGCTTTAGGTTATTTAGCAGTCTTTCTCTAGGCAATAAACGGACATGGATAAAATGAGAAAACTTGTTTAAATTAACTCACGAGTCGTCGTTAAATTATGTTTTGTCATGAATCTTTCATTAAACGTCCCTTTTTGTTTGTTAAACTAGTTATAACTTTTTAAATTCAACTTTTGCAGTAAACGAAATAATAATAAATTACGCTGCTTGCGTTCCTGTCAACTTGACCAAATTAAACAGGCCAAAATTCCCAAAACGACGTACGGTATTGCGAGCAGCATGCCGAAATACTCCAGCCTGTCCGAAGCTCGCTTCAACCACTTTTGTGTGTATGCAAATATGTACATATATTGCAGCTGTGACTATGTAGACAACTACTACATAAAAGAAAATCACCACACTATTCATAATACTATACGGTGAGATTTTTACAGAATAGATCGCCTATTGGTTAGATAGTGCGCACACCTTAGTAAAAATCAGTTACTACTAATCCCACTACCGTTGCCTACTAATCGTTTATAGAGTAGTTGATGTGCCGGGCAAGTTAAGGTGATGGTAAATAGTTGCACTGCACTTAGTATAAAGTCGCTTGACACTTCGCCTGATAACTCATTTTTTATCTAACCTGTTGAGAGTATATGGTAACCTTCCAGTTTTCTAATGGGTCAAAATATATATTTGAAAATGTTGTGTAGGAAAAATGTCTATTTTGTAGAGAATGTGCGTGACACCTTTGTTTCCTTAAACCGACAATTTTGACTGAGGTCTGTTCTGGTGTTCTGTCTGGACTGATGTTTATTCTCCAAACAAAGTTGGTTCAAACAATCCTATTCTGCTGTCTTCCTTTGTTATTTGTAAACTCAAAATAAACAACAATATGGAATATTTCATATTTTTTCAAGTACACGAAGGGCTTGTTTACTTATTCTATACATGAATACAGAACCTATTATATAGACATTAACGAGTGGATTCGTACACAATACATGGAGGATCAATGGAAATAAAGATAAGGGATTTTGTATGGCATGGTCGACTTTTTAAAGGTGAAATGGAAAAAGAGGTTATGTTATGAATTAGTCAAATGTTAGGAGTCAATATACACTCTCACGTAATTACGTAACCAACTGACGTTAGCAATGGCTTTCATTTTGACAGTTTACAACATTAATTGCGTTATTTACGTTGTTGAGCGGACAATTTTCAACATAATATATGAAGCTATGGATTGGCAATATCCTTCAAAATGAGTCAGATCGTAATTAAAAGTATGTTATACAATTAGGGTTGACCGGATTGATAAATCGAGCCACACTGCATTTACAAATCAGGTCCAGTTTAAAACCAGAGTCGGGCACTAGTTGTCTGGCATTTTTGCTGAACTGGGCCTTTTTGGTGTAGCCGTAAGGCACGCTTTCCTGCTAATTTCTTACATTGGATTTTACACTTTCTATTTGATTTTTATTTGTTGCTATCTGATGTATGTATCTGGTGTATTGTGTGTCTTTTATTATGTGCTAAATAAATGTATTTTCTTTCTTTCTTTATTTTTTTTTTTTTTTAAATAAGCTCTGAATCTTTGTGGTTCTGGCCAGGAATTTAAATTTGGAAGTACGATGACACCAACATGATGGCAAGTAGGTCAGCTTCAAATCTGCGTCAACACTTTTCTTTTACTCATCACTATTAGTAGAGGTCACTTTGACTGCATGTTTTGGGACAGACACAGAATGTAGTGTTATAATTATAATTTCGTAATTATTATTTGGATTTGATACACTTGATTTAATTTGCATTTGCATTTTCTTTTTAATTTTCAATAATAAAAATATTTTAAGCCTCCATTCGATGTGAGGAGCAACTCTTTTCAAACACCCATCCCAAGTCACAATTTCAGAATTTTAACAAGCCGAACTTACCTAGCTGTGCAACAAATAAATCTCCCATAATTTGCTAATTATTGTATCTTATACCTCATTATATGGCAAACATGAAGATTAACAACATGGAAAACGACACAAAGAACCGTCTGTCCCGTACAGTCGCGGCCAGAACATAAAATTCGCGGAACAATTTTCTATCTGGACATGTTTTACGATTGATACCATTATTTTGTCGGGTTCTCGTAAACTGAGTGCAGTTTATGACTGTACTGTCGGCAAAAAAGGTGATCTGCAACTCTGTGCTTTAAATTTGGTTTCATATGATGTACGGTTTAATTATTTTCACTTGCATTATACGACAACATATGTAACACCACGGCTGTAATACTCGAAGCGTTAGGCAGATGTATACCTACAGTACACGCGCATTTCGCCAGTTTAGTTTTAGTTCCTTGTAATAGGGTGCGAGCCTATTGCCATCAAATGGGCACAGATCTAGACTACAGGCTACTACTGGGCGAGCAATGGGCAACTCACCACCCGATAAGGACCAGGCCCGGGTTGACGGCGCGTTGTGTTCCACACGCGCCTCAAAGAGATGTCAACGCGTCAACATCAATTAACCCTTCGGCATTAAAGGAAGAGAATTACTGTGAAAATCATAGCCCTTCTTTGCAGTCAGCTTGCGGAGTAAATATTTGCGTTTAGTTCCAAAAGTCTTCAATAGATGTCACTGTGCGCTGACGTCACGTTTCTGAATCGCGGTGTCAAGATTCTCCGCCGTTCGGTTGGGTCTCTCGTACTGAGCGTATTAGGTATCTCTGGTTTCCCTTCAAAACGTATAAATCTTTCGCCTTTTACTAAAGATTTCCGTGGAGGGGGACACTCAAATGAGTCTTATGCATTTTTGAAATACTCCGCTTCGGCGGAGTTTATAAATACTGTGTCTAAATGTCTACGAGCTTCTCTTTCAATAACCGTAAACCTTTGAGTGATAGTGAAAATAGAGCGGATTGTATTATTATCTCTTCAACTTTCTCTGTCTTCGCAAACTCTATGATTATGACTGCTTTCAAGTCAACTCACAAGTTAATAACTCAGATGTTACAGCAGCATCATTGTACGTGTATTATTTCTTATTGTATTTCCTTCCTTATTGCAAAATACCTCTTTTTTTTCAAATTTGTAACTAAAAAGTTACGGTTTTCGCAATTTTTCCTTTATCTGTGCTTTAAGACGTTACTTCGTACCAAATTTCAAGATTCTGAGTTCACGGGAAGTACCCTGTAAGTTTTGATTCCCTTGCGAGTGTCGAAAATTTGCGGCATTGCGTTGGCTTAGAAGTTTGATTTTTTCACAGCACCAAGGGTCAGTAGACTTGAGTATTTGATATAAATTTCAGCTTGATAACTCCACGCGTTCCCGAGAAAAAGGGTCTTGACAGACAGACAGACGGACGGACGGACAGCAAAGTGATCCTATAAGGGTTCCGTTTTTTTCTTTCGAGGTACGGAACCCTAAAAATGAGATAATCTTCAAACGCGTTCGTATCCTCTGGCTAGCATTGAGCACCATTGTTGCTCATTGCGTGTTATCGATTTTATGGCAAATAAGAAAACATTTGCTACATTAGCAGATATGATTGAGCGTTCTCAAAATACCGAAACTATTAAATCTTAGTTAAATATTAATATAGTTATTATTAAACATAAACAATCAACGAACTGACGGGGTCCGCTAGGGCGGATGCCTGGCAGGACCGCGGGTTTTTCGAAAAAGATACCGTGACCCCTGGCACAGGCAACTGAAGGAACACGGGTGGGTTTTAGTCAGTAAAAGTCTGACACGCCCTTCCGCTCAGCCCAGAGCGGGAGAGGTCATTTGATGATTTCCCACCCAAAAAAAAGGGCTACTATTGAGAAATCTCAATAACACTATGCCCGACCGGAAAATCGAACCAACCAGGACCTCATGCTCAGTAATAGAACGCTATATGATAGTGGCGTCATGTGTTTCTAGTATAAACTGGAGACCACTGTTATAGGCCAATTCCCGTGATAAAAAACGTTGAACATTATTTTCACGTTTTTATTTTGTTATTTGGATTTTGTGTTTCGCGAATTGCTTCCAAATGAACGTAAGTCTTTCCTTCTATCATAAATATAAAATAAAAACAAACAATAACGAAATATTTAATAAAAATAAATAAAAAATTGAAATAATTAAAAACTGAAAATCTTTTCGAAATCCCATCTCAGTGACAATCAATGTCACAAACTTGTCAAAAATTTATGGAAATTAAAAAATTACAAATTGAGATTGAGATTAGAACGTGCAAATACAAAATGAGGAAACTGCCCGCTTTTTGTCTCGGACAACCTGAAAGTTTTAATTTGCAAGAAAATATCGTCAAAAACTGACAGTTATTATGCCGACCGTACACTTGGTTTTTATAGCACAATGTAACGGGTAATGTATTAAGACGCGATACTAAGTATCTGCTCTGTTTTTATTATTGCAATAACAGTTATGTGCGAGAGATTTATTTGTACCACGGGATTTCCTATAAAAAGATTATTTGTGGAGTTGAGATTTTTTTATTTCCACGATTCTGAATGTTGTTCTTAAAATAATTATGTTACAGTGTTAGGATGAAATTTTCCACTTTTTTTTCTCCAAAATTTAAAGTCTTCTAGCTAATCATTCCTCACCATAGAATTATTTTTATTTTATTTTATCTTAATTATTTTAAAAGGTAAGCCACTAGGTACCTTCTTACCAACATGTTTTGTAAGAAAATTGTTCTAAATGCATTCTAACCTAACCTGCACCCTAATTGCGTAACACACGATCAATCGGAATCGGTTTCATTTTGACAGTTCAACAACATTCATTGCGTTATTTATGTGTTGAGCAGACAAATTTTTCGAACTTATGAAGCAATGGATTACCAATTTGCTTCAAAATGATTCTGATTCCGATTGATTCTGTGTTACGCAATTAGGGTGCTGGTTGACATTTTCCGTATCGACAGCGATGCGGAGGATAGCCGAAAGCGTTAGAGTAGCCCGCGAAATACTCGTAAAAAATTTCTTACGTGTTTTGTACAATTTGCAGGTCAGTATCAGGTTGTATGTCGATTTAAATACCATACGCGGCTTATCGTACTTTCCGAAGCCCGGAGGGGTCTATGTAATGAATGGTCCCATCCACGAACCGACCGCGGAAAGCGTAGCGTAACCTTCCACCAACCCCTACGTCTATTATCATTCAGCCACGAGCCTTTTTTCTGTAGTTGGACAATAATAGTATAGGTATTCGCCTGGCTTAAAGAATTTCTCCCTGATTATTAAATAAAACACTTTTAAAAACGGTTGCCCCATTCAGTGTAATGCAAAAGCATTTTTCAACACAGCAATACAATTTCAGCAACATGACTATGTTGTTGAAACGTTTCGAAACGGGGCTAGAAGACTTTCTAGCCCCGTTTCGAAACGTTTGCATACCCGGCGTAGTTCCTACTCACATCTGCTTAATATACGAGTTTCGTCTGCAGTCAAAAGCGAGACGGAACTGAGTTCACTACAAAGAGCTTTTGTTGATTAGAAAACTAACCAGCCTCCTGAGATTAGTTTTGATGTCTGTAGTATAGCTAGTGAGGCTAATGGAGGCTTGCATAATGGTTTAAATTAGTACCAAGTGATGTAACCTACATACCCGTAAAATACTGGAGAGATTATGACATGCATAGTTTGAGGTATGCAACCTTTTCTAGAAATTAAAACATAAGTAGCTGCGCTCTGCGGTTTCACCCGCATAAATTTTAATCCCGTAAAAATACCGGGATAAATAGTATCCTATAAGTTAATCCTAGTTTACAACTATCTGTGTTCCTAATTTCATCCAAATCCGTTTAGTATATTTTGCGTGAAAGAGTAACAAACATCCATCCATCTATCCATACAAACTTTCATGGTTATAATATTAAGTAGGATGGCATAAAATTAAGAGCAGTGGTGGCCCATCGGTAATGGCCCCGACTTACGAGTATGTAGGTCGTAGGTTCGAACCCAGGCAGGCGCTTTATATTGTGTAAATTATTTCATCATCACTGCTCTCATAACGGTGAAGGAAACATTATGACTACAACCGGCATGTCCTAGAACAAAAATTCGAAGACAAGCTACATCTAACCCACAGTGGGCCCACGTGGGGGATTAAGGCCCGCTGCTACTTATCAAGAAGAGGCCTGTGTGCTAGGTCCTAGCAGTGGGAACATTATAGTTTGTGGCATGCAATCAAAATTAGCCATATTAGCAAATAAATGATTGTGAATTTGAATCTTTTCTAGAAATTATAAGAAAACCACTTTCAATTATTATAAATAAAGCCACAAATTGAGGTATCATACAATAATTATCAAATGATATACCTAGGGTAATGAATTCGTTTGAAGTCCTTAACACATTATCAACAGAGTAATTGATTTCACAGAAGCAAGCGAAATGTGTGAACCAATTTAAGGTAATAATAACATAAGCAATTGAATTAATACGTAATCATGAAGGCTGGTTGGATGTCCCCTTTAATTTATGCCCATTTTTAATAAGTATATTAATTTTATTTTCATGCTAATTTGTTTCAATTGAATGGAAAAATAAGGTTTTTGTATGTTTGTTACGCTTTCAGTGCTAAACCATCTGAGTGAAATTGATGAAATTTTGCAGAAAAGTAGCTTTGCATTTAGAGAATCCTCCTAGCCTAGCTTTTTCCCAACTATGTTGGGGTCGGCTTCCAGTCTAACCGGATGCAGCTGAGTATTAGTATTTTACATGGAGCGACTATCTGACCTCCATAACCCATTTACTGGGTAATACATACGTCTTGGTAAGACTCATGGTTGTCAGACATTCGGGTTTCTGATGACCCGTAGCGACTGTCAAAGATCCACGGATGGCAACCGCTTTCCGAGGCACGGATGGATTGTTGGTATGTAAAGATGGTAACCCATCCATGGACCAACCGCGGCAAGCGTAGCTTAATCTGAACGATCGACCTGAGCATCTGATATAATTTAGCCACAAACCCCCTATGCATATACAACGTGGCGCTACAATGGCGACATTATTTTAACACACGGGTAGGGCTAGTGGCCAGAAATCATAAAAATTATAACAACATAAAAAAAATCGTAACTTGAAAACTTCCACCTGCGCCGCGCGCAACATAGGGCTCTCTCTCTTTCTTTCAATTCGCCTTCTCTTTGCTCGTTAATTGTTTTAATTACATTGATGCGATGTCATGATCCGTGACCCCGGCAAATGACCCCTGCGCTACAGTTCTTTAAGTCAGGTTGCTCTAAGATGCTATTTTATAAAATTGTTAATTAATATTAATATTTAATTAAATTAAAATATATTCGTAACCGTATACGTGTGTTAAATTAATGTCGCCATTAAAGCGCCACGCTGTAGAAACTAATATAGCGTATTTCAATTTCCCGAGAAATAACATAAACGATGCATTGCATTGGGTTTGCAAGGCTAAGCATGTTTTTCGTAGGCTACATTCTTTTCTTAATTAGGTATGTGTGTCACTTTTATTCTCAAAGAGTTAACTTAGAAGTTTAATATACTAAAGGCTTCAGTCGCAAATACATCGAAAAGTTTAGTTATCATTATGATAGTTCATGTCAAATTAATAGCTGCTTTGCGTGACTGTCCTCGGCACAGTTTCCAATGTTCGAGCTTCTAAACCAACATTTTTGATACAATGATGAGTGGTTTATTGATTAAAGTATTAAGTCTATTCAGTATAATTTATCCTACTGCTTCATATTTGATGTTATTGAAAGTTATAAAATTATTTGCCCTAGCTTTTTTTATTTTATCAAAATTAGTTTGAACACATTTACAGGGGCTCGTGGCTAAGTAATAACAGCCGCATGGGTATCTACCCATGCGGCTGCGCAAGCGGCTGGCAAGCGTAGCTTAACCTGATACATCTGTATCAGGTTAAGCTCCACTTGCCACGGTCGGTCCGTGGATGGGTTACCATTTTTACATGCCGAGACCCCTCCGTGCCTCAGAAAGCACGTTAAGCCTTTGGTCCCGGCTGTCATTTGTGGATCTTTGACAGTCGTTACGGGTCGTCAGGAGCCCGAAATTCTGACAACTAGTCTCACCAAGGGGTATCGTATTACCTAGTAGGTAACTGGGTTGTGCAGGTCAGATAGGCAGTCGCTCCGTGTAAAATACTGTTATTCAGCTGCATCCGGTTAGACTGGAAGCCGAACCCAACATGGTTGGGAAAAGGCTAGCCAGATGATAATGGGTTTGAAGACATTTCAATCAACTCCGCCTATCCAGGCTATGCCACAATACTCTGTCCTCCGCTTTCCGCATCCAGTATATCCCAGCCACCTGTTTAAGATCGTCGATCTATCTAGCTGGGGATCTCACACTACGCTAGCCGATACGCAGTCTCCACTTTAAAACTCTGAGTCTGCTCTACCGGCCATCGCTCCTTTGACAAACATTGAAGACATTTCGTGTACCTAACCCAAATTAATTTCAATAAACCCTTTTACATTTATAAAACAAAAAAAAAAAAAACATATAGCAAGTTACTGTCAATTTATAATGATATTGCTTATTTCAATACATACAAAATATTACTCTCAAATCGGTTAAGACCTTTGTAAAACATAATATTATATTAAAATGTCGTCGCAAATATCTGGTTCTGAAGTTCGAATAAGTATATGTCTGTTACAAACGTGTTTCAAAGCTTCAGAAGTATTATGTAAGACATGATTTTAGGATTTCCACATTTATAAGTCATGTGAGGAAAATGTTTTTCTTGTTACATCACGTTTTGAGTTGTCGCTGATGTATTTTGAAGCAGTTACTAAAGCACCTGTCTCATCGGCGAGGAAGTGACTCAACGATTTTCTCGCTCGTTTAACGAGAAACGAGTAGAGTTGACCACTTACAACGAGTTGGTGAGTTAGGCGCAGCGAGTGCGTGATGGCAATGAGCGATTACTGGCTGGTATCCGTATGTACAGTCACGAACAAAAGTATGTATACACTCAACTTTATTCAAAGGCGATTTACTCCTTTATTTTTTAAAGGAAATTTTATGTTGTTACAAACATAGCATTTTCGAACCCATAGGTTTATGTATTGTGTCGTATTTCAACGTTGCAATCGTTATTTCACGAAAAAATGGCAATTGAAAGTTGCCAAATGTTGACATATTGGTGCTCGTGACTGTACAGACGCAAGCACATCAAGCTACCAGAATTTGTCGATCGTCTGTGTTGTGGAGTTTGGAACCATGCACCTAGCTTCTGACGTTTCATAAGTGCCCATGTTGGTTTATGTGAAATAAAATATTTTGATTTTGTACCAAGCGTGGGTCTTTGAGCCAGTCTCTGAGCAAGTACTCACTTTGATAGCTTTTGACGCTGCTACAAACGAGTATTTGTGTCTCTTTTACTTCCACGAGACCTGGAATCTTTTGTACGTTTCTTGAGCGAGAAAATCTTTGATAATAAATGAAAATAGTCGCTTCCTCGTCGATGGTGGAACAGGTGCTTAATGGATGAACACAGAAGATTTTACGTAGCAGTTTCTTTCATTCATATTCGATTACTTCGCAAGTCGTTGTAATGCTTTTAGTGGTATGTTTTTTGAAAAATAAAAAAATGATTTTAAACGATTATTCTGTAAACCATACACCACATAGGCACGGTTGAAAATAGAAAATATTGATGGACGATACCAGTTTGTTGTTTCATAAAGACCAAACTTTGTAAGAACCTTTAAATAGTTAGAATAGAATACTCTTTATTATGTACACCATAAATCTTATAGATATAAATGTAGACATTTTGCAAGGGGTGACACAATGGGCGGTCTTAAAGACAACCATTACAGTTACTCTTTAATACCAGATACGACAAGTAGTAAAACCTTTTAAAATTACGGACAGTTTGGTATCAGCTATCTTGCATAATATTCAGTAGTTGTACTGAATAATTTCAATCAAATATCTGTAATACAGGCCGTACTAATACTGAAATGGAATTACCGAGGATTAATTTATAATAGCGCTCATATTACAATCATGCCTGTTCATTGTTGTTAATTGAGACTATTTGAACACACATTGATCGTAGAATAATTAGCTATTTAACTAGCATAGGTAATGTCTCTAGTTACCTAAGGAGTAAATGGATGACAGTACCAACTTGGTATTTATAACCTATCTTCTACAGTCCGGCTTTCAAAAAAGTCAACCTTCAAAACTATCACTGTCACATATCAACTGTCAAATTAATAATTACCTGAAGGCCAATTCTCGTAATTTAAAACGTTCAAAATCCAGTCGCAGTCTCATTTCGGCAACAAACAAATGTCAGAAGCTTGTCAAAATGTAGTGCAATTACAGGTATTTTTGACAGATTGAGACTGAGATCCAACTGTAAACGTTCTTAAAATTACGAGAATTGTCCCTCTGGAGATAGCCTAAGTTATTACAGTCCGGCCGCCGCTCGAGAGCATGCGTTCCTGACCTGTCAGTGCTAAAATTCTGGTTACTGATAAAGATGAAATTCGCAAAACACGTACCTATTAGTTTATGTGAAACTGACGGGCGTCAAGAACGCATTCTCTCGAGCGACGGCCGGGCTGTAATAATATAAGCAATCTCCGATATGATTAATTTGACAGCTGGTGATCTGTGACAGTGAAACTTTTTAAAGGTTGAGATGTTTATTTTTTTGTTGTCGCTGAGAAATGTATTACGCATCCCCGCTCGCGGGGGACGAGACGGGGTATGTGGGACTCCTGTCGGAATGACAGTATACCCACTAAAACTCAGCGGTGTTCCCGCATCGCCGTGATGGGAGGGTTATGGGAAACCGGCTCAGCTTTTACTTCCACAACCCTCCCGGCGCATGCCCGCCTAGCTGGCAGGCCCCGCATGCCCCCCACGCCGGGGGGCAACGGTCGCAGAGAATAGGGAGAGCGGCCAACGTCATAACGACACCCATCTTCCCCTGCGGCCCCACCGCGTCCGCCATCAGACGGTGGCGACCTCAAGTCCCGTCAACCTCGGAAGGTAGGAAGAGCTGCGCACCGCAATACCGGCACTCCTCTCCCGCTGCGGCCTCCAACCCTCAGCCGCGATGTCTCCCGTGCGACATCGCGGCCCGTCTCAGTTGCGATGTCGCCCAAGCGGTATCGCAACCTACCCGCCGGCCGCTACGTTGTCGGCTTAGCCGCAAAGCCCTGAAGAGCGGCCCCTCCTCGGGTTTCTCTTGACTTCACCGTGGTTCTCCAGGCCACGGCTACTGAGCCTCGACAATGCGGGACCCACCGGGGGGGAGACGTACGATGATCTAGATTAACACTTAATACATAGAATACTCTTTATCTGGGTACATAAACTAGATCCCCTAGGTCGCGACTCGAGTAAACTGCTAGTCTAAAACAATTATTATGCATAGTCTCATTGCACAGCGTACGTGATTCCAGAGCGGCTATAAGGTTCTGCTGTTAGTGTCGCAGTGGTTTTGTTAAACTAAGCGGATTATTATACTCGACGACGCTTCAGCGAGAGCAACTATAAAGGTTATTGGTTTATCTGGGAAATTAAAGACAAACACGAAGTTAAGTTGGGTATTATCTGGTAAATGTTATTACAGTGATTAAATAGTTTTTGCACACATGCGATTCTTTCGTTTGTCTCACATGCACCTACTCACGCTTAAATACCCTCAAAGTCACCCTCACATGATCACACACACTCACACTCCTTCAAATCCCATGATCACACACACTCACACTCATTCACAACACATGATCACACAGTTATACTCACACTCATTCACAACACATGATCACACACTCATTCGCATAATAATAAGATTTTTCTTTTTCTAGTTTTATTATTATTTTCTTTTAATTCTCAATTTGATTTTTATGTTTTCTTTTACATTGAACTTTTACATTCTTTTACATCTTTTACATTTCTTAGATTATATTTAGTTTTTTTTTGTAATTTGAAGCAAACACATTTTACTATTATTACCGAACATGTTTTTAAAATAAATGTTTAAATGGTAAATCCTCCAATTGGCGCCCAAGATAAAGGCTTGCCTAGTTTGGGGCCAATGTAAAATCTCTGAAATCTTTTGAGCAATAAAGTTTTATTATCATTCAGTCATGTTATCGACACGAAGAAGAAAAAGAAGATTATAGAATGAGTTTCATTCGAAATAGGTGACCCTATTTCGAATAAAACTCATTCTATAAACTTATTCATAGTCTGCTTATAAAGTAGTACGACTATATAGGTTCCTACTATTATAGTCCATCCTAAAAGTGTCTGACGAAGTTATAAAGAAATGGATTAGAAAACTTGTAGTGTCACTTACAAATTGAGTGCTTTTTTATTTGATTATTTCAATATTTAAACCCTAAATTTTAATTTAACCCGAAATTCTAATTTAATATCTCCATAAAAATTTGTTTTCCATTTAACAATTGAGGTTAATTTTATGACCAAAATTTTCATCTGTAATTTGTCAATTACAATTTATGTTGGAAAAATGGTTAGAAAGGAAAACCTTCTAAATACAATGAATAAAAGCGTGTTAATCATTTCCTGTAGTGAAATTCTGTTAGATTTTTTTGAAACAGGAACTCTTTTTTTCTGCCACTTCTGCTTTGTTCCAGTTGAAAGCGAATAATTGGTACCAGATATTTATCTTCTTTGTCAACATCTGCCTAGCCTTTTCTCAACTACTTTGGAGTCGGCTTCCAGTCTAACCGGGTGCAGCTAAGTACCAGTATTTTACAAGGAGTGACTGCCTATCTGACCTCCACAACCCAGTTACTGAGTTATACGAAACCCCTTGGTAAGACTGGTAGTCAAACCTACCAAGGATTCATATTTTTAGTCATTGCTAAATAAGCGCTGGCAACACCTTGCCGCCACCGTTGTTGTAGCAAATGTCAGTAGGCATTTGCTACAACCACCCATTTTCGATTTCCCTGTTTGCAAATCTTTAAGTATAATTGAGGTTTGAGATAACTTTATTCTCATAAGAATACAAAATTCACTTACATGAGAATAATAAAACTAAAACATAAGTCGATATTGTTGAGAGATTTACAAATAGTAGACATTTGTAAAATAATTATTTTGTGGGTAGATACATAATTATAATACAGACAACTCAATGTTCGCTTGATACACGGGTTCGAAACATCAACACAAAGGTAAACCAATCTTCGTTCAACACTGATAAGCATAATAAAATTGTAGCAACGTCAAAACAGTCGCGACTCAATTTATATTTCGGCTGAGACCAAAACTAAACGCAGTAACAGGATAAAAATGTGGCGGTTTTATTTTAGTACTTTGTACGACTTGAGGGTAGAAGCTAGTTTCTGAAAAAACCAAAACAAAAGAGGACGTATTATAAAAGCGTGTTAAAAACCAGACCTAATAAACTTAGCAAGATAATCTTCCCACGAATACTAATCTCATTGTTCCAATATCATCTACAGTTCGATGCACGTACATTATGTGATTCTAGTCTGGTCGTGTATTGGTTCCCACTTTGTGGCGATGATGGTGAAGTGGTTTTGTTGCCAGCTAAGCGGATTAACCGCTCGATGACCCTCCAGCCATTCTGGTACTAAGAGCATAAAGGCTACGCTACTTCTATACTTTTATCGATAAATAGTAAAGCTTCTTCTCATTTGAGCGTTGTGAATTCAGTGGAAATTTCGTAATATGAAACTCTCTTCTCGTGGGCTTGATTACCGGCAATGTTCAGAAATTATTTTCAAGGAGTTGTGGAGTTCAGATAGGCAGTCACTCCATGAAAATACTAGGATTCAGCTGCATCCGGTTAGACTAGAATTCGACCTAAGCACAGTTGGAAAAGGCAGATGATGATGAAACTTTAGAGAGTCGGTAAATTGAAATTCTCCCTTATCCTTTTACAATGTTGATTAAGTAAGTAGGTATATGTAGTATGGGACGGCAATCCAACACGGACGGAGATAGATCAAGCGCAGAACCACCGGCTTTTAATGTGCTTTCCGATGCACGGGCCCATCACACCGCCAACTACCAAAATCCGGGCTTTTACTAAGAAATTCTTAATGGAAAAACTCAATAACACTTTACCCGACCTGAGAATAGAACCCAGGACCCCTCGTTTAGCAGTCGCGCTTGCGACCACGAGATCAACGGGGCAGCCAGCGAGTGCAGCTGTATCTGAACACACATTTTGCAATATAATCTCCCGCGTAGATAGCTAGTCTCCGCTGAAATTGACTGCCATGGCATGCCGATATTCGGAATGGAGGATTATATATTTTGTTCAATTTGCTACAGAGTGCATTTATCTAATAAAATAGATAGTCTACTATCTCAGAATGACTATCTATGAATAATATTACTCCTATAACAAACCACAAAGACATAATGTAAACAAACTAAAAACAAATGATTTCCAGCAGTTTACAATATAAAGCAGAACTATGCGAATACAAACGATCTTGTTTAAAGCAGCTAAATAAAGCGTGGTAGTGTTCGCTCAAGCGCTTTATATGTTAATACTACGCCGTATAGAGTCGTCTTAACCAAAGCTAGTACACGAAGTTCAAACTAGTTGCTTATTCAATTTCTGTTTAAGGTTTGGCAAGCAAGGCATTTGCGTTATCATCACTTTACTACTAAGTTGTATTGAAGTTCAGCGCACATTAAGGTTAAGTTAATTTTGCGTTAAATTTTGAACCTAAATGTTTGTAGAACCAAGTAGTTTTGCCGCCGTGACCAAAATTCGGTTGGGAGGATTTTGTTATTATGTATATTATTAAAAATAATCAGCCTACAAACATTATAGGCTGATTATTTTTAGAGGGGAGCTTTTTAAATTTTTTTAGAGACAATACCTGTGTCCCAGCTGTGCGAACACCCACTGCTGGGACACAGGTCTCCTCTCTTTGAGAGGGAGTGGGCTGTAATCTACCACGCAGGCCCAGTACGGATTGGTAGGTGTCACATGTCTTTGGTTCTAGGACATGCCGGTTTCCTCACGATATTTTCCTTCACCGTTTTGAGAGCAGTGCAGCAGCATTTCCACAAAGTAAAAAATCTGTCTGGGTTCGAACCCACGACCTACAACTTTTAAGTCGGGGCCGTTATTACTGGGCCACCACTACTCTATGAGAATGGGAAAATTATTATCGAGTCAGCAAGGTGGTAGTGAGGCTAACTGTCCAGGATGCGCCCCACGCACATTTAAGTATTGCCACTCGTGGAGGCTATTTTATTGCCATGCATTTGATCGAACCTCTAATAATTCCCATTTTGTCTTCCTAAAAATATTTTTGATGACTACCTAGTTCATATAATGATTGCACCTCTTTTTGTGAACCTCAAATAATTCCAATTTTGGTGTCCTAAAAACACAGATGTAGCGCTCGCCGGCCCCTGCCGTGGCACTACTCGCTTCGTTCGCTTCGCTTGCTCGGCTAGCGCGCCATTGTTCAGCCTTCTAACGAAACCTAACCCATTTGGTCAGGGTGCCCTAACTAGGTTACTACGACCAACTGTGAAACAAAGTCCGAAGGTTAATAAGAGGCTCAGTTATTAAAAAAATGCCCATCATTAGAAGCTTAAATTCGCATTTATCAAGTTGCAGTGTCAATCATACGATAAAAGTATGTTTCTAGTAAATCTGTATAAACACTTCCTGGGTTTTATTGAAATTCTGTGACAAATAGACTCAAAATCAATATTAATATGTTGGAATGTATTATCGAGAGTTGAGCAAATACCGCTCAACATACTAAGAAAACATGTCAACGTCGCGGTCGTGAAGGTTTGCTCACGGATGACAAGAAACATGGGTGACAATTATTTACTACATTCATAGGCTTCCTGATATTATTTAACACTTTATCGTAAATGGTGCTACATTATAGCAAGAATTAGTCACAATTACATAATCAGCCTATAATGTTCCCACTGCTGGGACACAGGCCTCATCTCGGGGAGAGGGAATGGGCCGTAATCTATCATGCCGGCCCAGTGCGGGTTGGTAGATGTCACATGTCTTCGATTGACGTCACGATTCACGTTATAAATGTATAGGTATAAAAAAAATTCAACAAAATTACCCGTTTTCTTCTATACATCAATTACATCTTATATACATACAAATACTTGTGCACTTAATGATCTTATAACTGCCTCAGTGAGCGGAGTTTACGTAACTGAATTTTGGGCCAAACATATTTAAACTTTTTGGCATAGATACGCTACGAAGAAGAATAAATAAAATTTAAATACAAGTACACTTTTATAAAAGTGTCTTTGTAATATCAAAATTAACAAAAAAAAATTTTTTTTTGTCTCTCTGTCTACTTGTTGTTCCGGCTAATCTTTGAAATGGCTGGACCGATTTTGATGGGACTTTTACTGGCAGATATAGCTCTTATAAGGAGTAACTTAGGCTATTTTATGGCAGAAAAAGCAATTAGGGTTCCGCGCCAGAAAGATAAAACTCATGAAATACAATATGTACGCGAACTAAGTCGCCAGTGGCTAGTTAAGAACAAAAAGACACAGACAGCTAGTAAGAATAAAAATACTTAAGCTCTTATAAAAACACGGTTAGCTTCTGCATTTCTTCTCAGGCGGTAAATTATCTAGGAAAACCGTACCCAGCAAAGCGTTTTGTATAAGAGTTATTTCAAAGCTTTTCAGTAGTTCCACTCACTGATTGTTTATGCCCAGTTCCTTAGGTATTCTTAACCATAGTTTTCTTTTCGCAAGAAATATTTATTTAATTTATTTAAGGACTTTGGAAGACTTACAGCTAAATACAATAGTGATAAATAACAGTATGAATTACAGGTCTTCACGTCTAGAGCTTGTCTGGTATAAAAGTACTGTGGAACAAAATATACACACGGCAAATATTGCAAAAAAAAAATATATATATAAAAATGATATTATATATTGTCGACACGTACGCAACGTGTCGACAGTATAATTATTTGTAACTTTGCTTAATGCAAATAAATTTGACTAAGACACTTCAAATAAGTTGTTTCAATAAAATAGGCGATCGCTGTAGAATTTAATTAGCCATGCAAACATTAATTGTGTACCTATGAGATGAATCAATTTAAAAATAATAGTTAAATAATAGGTTCGAACCCAGACACGTACTGTACTATGTACATTGAGTACATTATTTCATTACCACTGGTCTCAAAACGGTGAAGGAAAACAGCGTAAGGAAACCGGCATGTCCTAGAACCAAAAATTCGAAGACATGTGACATCTATCAACCCGCACTGCGCGCATGGCCCACTCCCTTTCACCGAGAGCCTCCTCTCGGTGAAAGTGAGTGGGCCATGCCAGTGCCAGTGGGACTTTTACTAAAACCTTATGTAGTAAAAGAACGGTTGTATTGATTTCATTCGGTAATATTCACAAAAATGTTTATCTTTGTTGTGTGGACTGAGGAACTACAGTTTAGTCGTTATATATTTGTTTATCTTTACGGTCTGTTATTTAGTAAATATCTTTACAAATTCTTTATTAAATGTCTGTAATCACAAAACCTTCATTTTTAAGATATCTACTTTCCGAGATCTGGCTATATCAGCCACCACAACCACAGTTTGGCGGTGTTTTTAATATACATATTTTGTTTACAAATTCCCAGATTCGTTCTACAATATTGTTTTAGTCTACTAGTAAATCTAAGGATTTTTATTTTGGGAATCCCAGTGTGGTCCCTCAATTCACACGCACATAAACTAGGTAGGTACATCGTGCGAAAAGGCTCTAAGTATAACTATGTAAAACCATGTATCATTGTTATCATTGTCATGTATGTATGTATCATTTTCCAAATTCACTGGTATCCACCCAAAAGTAGGTAAGTATATTCTACACAGATAAATCGCTATCTAAATCAGACGTTCTCAAAATAACAACAATGTTAAAAACTCGACAGTGTTAAGATTTACCACCAATTTAGATATTTCGCGAGTTTTATTGTCCTTGTGTCTCAGCAGTGGGGACATTCTAGGCTGATTATGCTAGTTAAATAATACTTAAAGTAACAGTACTCATGGTTCAGAAAACACAACTTAACAACAACAGACAAACCCTTAGTCGAATCTATTGAGAATTTTATCTGAGATTCTAAGAAAAAGCATTAGTAGATAAAACTAAATAAATACAGACGATTTATCGTATAGACTTAACAAGTCTATTACAATCTTACAGCAGATTATTTTCCACTAAAGATATAGCCTGAACGTGTTTATCTTGCCACGTGGAAGTGACGTATTTGTCGACTATTGTTTCACATTGTATTGCAGACTCCTTTGAGTAGTTAGCATAATGTCCCCGAGCGATTTAATGGAGAATAGCTTTCGTCTCTTGTTTGTAATAACGGTTGTTAAGAGGGAGTGATCGCTTTACTATCTAAGAGTTGAATTAAATGCTGTTTATAAAAATAAAATATTGTGTTCTACATACTCAGAACAGGCCTGAATTATTGAAATATATTTTGTTATGAATTTAACTAATAAACCCATTTTGATGAAATTACGAGGGTGGAAAAAATATGTATACTTTGTACTCTTTTGTAAGTTTTCTGTTAGTATATTATTTACTATTTCCAAAATCATCTTTTCCTAACCATGTTGGGGTCGATTTCCGGTCTAACCGGATGCAGCTGAATACCAGTATATATATCTGACCTCCACAACCCAGTCATTGGGTAATACGATACCCCTTTGTAAGACTGTTTGTCAACTTTCGGGCTACTGATAAGCCATAACAACTGCCAAAGATCCACGAATGACAACCGGGACCAACGGCTTAACGTGCTTTCCGAGGCACGGATGGGTCACTATTTCCAAAATACCTATTTATGAACATTTTGTGTTCATTCATATTGAGTCGTCGAGAGTCGAGTTTTTTTTTTAAAGATGGCAATAATAAGGTGGGGAACAACAGCCTGTGGGGGATGCTAAGTTAGACCGATGGTCATTGATTGCAAGAGATTATTGGAAAATATAAATGTTTTGCGGGAACAACGCTTAATTCAATAATATAGTGAGTTTTATCTTAAAACTTATGATTAACCTAAACCAGTTAAAACATTGTTATTATTACATGTATATAACAAAGAATAAGAATAACATTTATAATTTTTTTTAATAAATAGGTTATAATGCGCAAATTGCCATAATAATAACGGTTTTACCGAAAAAGCAGGGTAAATCTCAGATTTATTGGCAAGCCGTAAGATTTATAGATGGATCATGGTGGGCTGAAACGTAGTTATTTTCTGCCTTTTACTTAATGTCTATTTTACTATGAGACATAAGGAGGGGTTCTGAGTGATTTAGTAATATCATGCGTCGATTTATCATCCGTTTTGCTAGGACAAAAATGGTTTTGGCTAACGCCTTGCCTATGTGCCGAAGTTTTGTCCTGGTCTCAACAGAATACAGGCTAGCCAATAGGCTGGGCTGTCCTGTATGAAGAAATTGGACTACCACATAGACGTAGGTAGGAGAATCTTGAATTTGTTTTTGTGTGTACCTATATTTTGTTCTCTATGCAGTGATATTGTAACTAACCAACTATGTATGATATTTGAAGATAAATAAATTTGAAGTATCTGTTTGTAATGTCAAAATAACAGCTTTTTACTGAATGCGTACCTATACGGAAAGTACCTACAACTGTAGGTACGGTACAACAAAAAATTTTCTGTCATCTGCGAAACGGCTGGACCAATTTTGATGAAATTTCGTATGTTGTAACGGTTTGGGCTTTGCAGGTAGGTTGCGCAGGCGGTTAACAAATTAGGTTAAAGAAAATAAACACTTAGCCAAGGTTCATAGGTATAATCTTCTAATAGGTTACAAGTTACTTAAATAGTAGAAGTTGTAGAAGACTAAGTCGCGGGTAAGGACACACTGATCGGACTGAGCACTCGCACACTCGCTAACCATCTTAGTGGTTGGTATAGTTCTTAAGTTTTTGGAACGAAGTTCCTTATCGCGCGTTGTGAAAGGGGGCTAGACGGAAAAAATTCTTACGAAAAGTTGTCACGACATAATCGCTACGAGTGCTACGCCGTAGCCGATGCGTAGATTATCCGCTACGCAGCTACGTCGTCGCAGAGCTACATAATAAATTATCTGCTCAACAACGTAAATTGATTTATAGAAGATTTTTATTGGAACGAAGTTTTGGAACGAAGTTTTGGAACGAAGTTCCTTATCGCGCGTTGTGAAAGGGGGCTAGACGGAAAAAATTCTTACGAAAAGTTGTCACGACACTTTTTGCTATAGTAAGCTATTGTAAGCTGTGCGGCGTCGCATGTTTCTCTGTCTGTCTGTGAACTTCGTTCCATCCGGGTGTCCCTTGACACCTCTCAAGTTTCTTGTTTTTGTCTTAACTTAATGGGAAAACTACTTATGTGTAACTTATGTAATAAAGATGTACATATTGGGAATCACTCCTGCTAGCTAAGCAAGCGGATGTTAAAATGACAGAGTGTTCTTAGTAAATTAGTGTTGTGCCATGATTCTAGTGATGTGACTTACAACTTACTAATAGGCTAGTTTCCTAGAAAAAAATCTGATTTGTCCGTCAGTTAGATTATCGAAAAATAATAATATAATATAATAATATGCCTGGACATTTCACACAGCGCCATCTAGTCCCAAGCTAAGCAACCTAATGCTTGTGTTATGGTAACAAGATGGCTGATAAACTACTTATATACATTTTTTTTTTTTGTAAATACATACATATTATAGATAGAAAAACACCCAGACTCGGAACAAATACATGTAGGTCATACAAATATTCAATATTATTACAATATTATATAATGGACCCGTATTTTTTCTTTTGTCAATTATATAAAAAATGATGAAGATATCGCCCGATAAAGTTCCGCGTGACGTCACGCCTTGCTACTTTTTAGCATGGCGTGACATCACGACCCCCACTACTCCCAAATTTTGACGCGCTTTATCTTTGTCATTTTTTGTTTGATTGACAAAAGAAAAAATACGTGTCCATTATTTTTCGATAATCTAACTGACGGACTAAATATAATAATTATTTTTTTACCCAGGAACCTACCCTATTATCAGTCGACTATTTGTCGTTGAGACCGTCACAACGCTACAATGGACTACTTTTTATCAGCATACCCCGCGGGAGAAGCCGCGGGCGGAAGATAGTCTTTCATAAAAAATAAAAGAGAAAGAGATTCTCGATCGATCTCTCGACATGCTTTCTATATATTTATGTTATGTTTAAAGCCAACGCATAAAATGTTTCTAGGTCAACATTGACTGTAAAACACACAACTTTTGACGTCTCTGGAGGAATTTCGCCTCTATGCATACTGCAAGGTTAATATTTATACCAATGATAATTTATTACCTGCTACCTGGGAAGTTTATGATGCGATCTTATATAGCTATAGGGGTGCAATAGGGTAGACCTTAATCGAGGACACACTTACCATATTAACAAAACGTGTTAGGGTCTTCAGTATATACTAGAAGTATATGTACCTAGATATTACCCAAATAACAAGCTTTGAATATCAGAATGGTTACTAGTTAGTTATTTACTGTGTATGAAGGTTATTATTGAATATGGTTTCTAGGGAAAGGGTTTTATGAAGAAAAGCACAGATAGACAAGGCTAAACATTATTTAAATTTAGGCTTGTCAGTAATTAATCAGAAAACAAGTCATCCGTTCGCAAAACTAGGTCATCGTGGAGAAGAAGAACAAGAAACTCCATGGAAACAGTATTAAAGTATTCTATTAATACATTTCTAACGTTGTCATAAATTGACGTTATCTTTAAAAACAATTGACCAACACAACAACATAGTCATAATAAGCAATAATTAAACGCGTCAGGGCAGCCCACGAAATTTAAGTTTTTTACGTGTTTTGCGATTTACAGGTCAGCATCAGGTTGTTTGTAAGTCTAAGATTCGCGACGGTAACAAGTATCTGTCTGCAAAACCGTAATCATTAAAATCATCGATATTTCTCTAAGATCAAATTACCCTATAGAATTACTATTTCGTGAAATCATTTAAAGTGAATTCTAACTAAGGATTACTTGATGACTTTAGTGATTATAATTCTGGAAATACATATTTGTTAACTTCGTGAATCATATTTTGATCTACATACAATCTTACATTGCTCTGCAAATCGCAAATAGGTAAGAAAATATGAATTTCGCGGACAGAACTTTCTGTGAAACCCTGATCAACAATAATTTGAACCGTATTCCCAACATTCATGAGCTAGAATTTGTATGTCATAAAAGTTTCATTTTACGAATGTTATTCCAAAACTCATTTGATTTATGTACCTTTTACACGTAAAACAATATTATACAATAATATTTTCCATCGCAATTAATAATTTCCTCCAAACACGAGTAATGATAACTTCTCGTGTTCACCATTTTCATTTGAGGAAACTCGAGTCTCACTCCAATGAACACGAGAACAAAATAAGGAAATCAAGTTGAATTTCACACGAAAATGTAACATTACTCAATCTATTACTGAAACGTGATATTTAATGAGTTGTTTGGCGTTAAAGCCGTGTTTTATACAAAATAGGAGTTAATGGAAAGCTTAAGTTTTGGGTAAGCATTTTCTTTTGGCGTCAGAACCTTACCTTACTTAATGGCAACCTTGACCTACCAACCTCATCGAGGCGAGTATTTAGCAATAAGTTTTTCAGGTCTTTGACCTACCAAATTAAAAGGTTAGGCGGTAAAATGTTGGTGGTAATTCATTATGTATTAAAAAAAAATACTTAAAATGGTATTTTTTTTTTATTGGCTCACTCTTGACCTCAATCCAGGTATTGTAGGTTTTTAGCAATCGAAGGTTAAGCTACACATGCCGCGGGCTCGGAGGGGTCTCAATACTATTGAGACCCCTTCAAGCCTCGGAAAGCACGTTAAGCTGTTAGTCCCGGCTATCATTCGTAGATCTTTGACAGTCGTAACGGGTTTACTGTAATTGAATACATAATCAGCCTATAATGTTCCCACTGCTAGGACACAGGCCTCTTCTGTGAGAGGAAGCGGGCTATAATCCACCACGCGGGCCCAGTGCGGCTTGGTAGATGTCACATGTCTTCGAATTTTTGGTTTTAGGACATGCCGGTTTCCTCACGATGTTTTCCTTCACCGTTTTGAGAGCAGTGGTGTGAAATAATTTACACGAAGTAAAGCGCCTGTCAGGGTGTAATTAAATGAATAAGATCAAATAATATCCCAAGTGTCACTAATTAATTTAGGAAAATAATATTATTTTATATGTCGGAGATGGTATGACTGTCTCTCGTTAACATCAGGCATATTTTAATTACTGTGGGCGTACTATGGGTATGTTGGTTATTGCACAATAGAAACACGGTTTACAGTTCAAATTAGATTGTAATTTACGAACAAGTCAGTCACACTAGCGAATCACACACTCACACACTGTAGGTACACATTTTACGATACGGAACGCGACAGTTTCTCAGCACATGTTGTTCGTACGATGTCCCATGTTTCGATGATTCCGAGAGCTCTGCTTACACCGTCCTTTGTAACGGTCACTCCCACCACGAACTCAGGCTAGACTCTGTCTAACGCCACGAGATGGCACTAGCGTTCCGAATAGTCAAACGAATGACTCCGACATATAGATAAGAGTTTGAAGTTTGAGATAGCCTTAGTATATAAATTTAGTAGATGATAATTACTTCGTGGAATATGTGGTTTTTGTACCTGAATAAATAATCAAACATGAAAAGCACCAACCTATCCACTTTGAAAATAATTCCGGTAAATATAGGAGGACCTTTTTTCTATTTTCCCTTACCTTCCTTTATTTTCTCCTTTCTATAGTCAGTTAAAAAGAGGTGTTGTGTACGGCACGTGTTGTTTGCGAACACAATTACTTTTTTCTTCATCTTTAGTCACCGCTTATTGGATCAAGCTTTATTGAGAGATGGGTAAACAAGTAAACAGACCGACAACTTGATTTGTTTTCTTATATGGTTGCCTTCTATCTTGTGAATAACTGGATAAAAGCAGGCACGAGGCGCTGTGTCAAAATATCTGAAAAAAAACAGTAGGTTTTTTCCGTAGTCAGTTGTTTTAATTAAAATGAAATGTTTATTTATCAATGTAGATATTTTAAGACACTTTTACTCGTCAATATTTTCAACACAAACAAACTAGATGGCGCCGGAATTTCCTAGCTGACTGATCCAGTCTGTCTGCCGTCTCTTGAACAGTCCAAACATTATTTATTGTTAGGGTTTTATGTGAGTCGAACAATGCAGGGCCAGGTCTGGAAGGACCGTTTGAAGAAAGAGCCATTGCAGCTTTGAGCTTTGCCAAAAATAATATATCAATTATTATTTTCTTATTTTATTTTTTTATCATTTATAACAAAGAATACAGGATTATTCGTGTAGCGACAAGAAAAGCTTAACCTTAAAATCAAAGGTAATTAAATTAAAAAAAGGGAAGTAAAAATTAATTAAAGATTTATTTACAAGGTAATGATGGAGGTGGCTGGCAGTGGTGTGTATAATGTGGAGGTGGGGTGTATGGATGACGATGCGCGATAGGTGGGTTGAGGAGACTGAGGTGGAGATTCAGTTGGAGCTGAAGATGTAGACCGACGCAAGGCAGGTGCCGGTGATAGATGCAGGTGCAGGTGCGGGCAGGTGCTGCTGTCTGTGCGGCATGGAGGCTACCCGTGGTAGGAGGGCCCACGCAGCAGGATCAGGACGCAGTACGGCAGCAGGAGGAAGCAGGCACGGCGGGATGCTTTATTTTATCATGTTTAAATATCGATACCCATAGCGTCTGCGGAGTTTAGCTAGCCAATTTTTTTTTTCGTCAACCTATGTTGTGTCCCACTGCTGGACAAAGTCCTCCCCATTTTTCTTCCAAATCTCCGTCTTAAGCGATTTCTGGCCATGTTATTCGATGTAAAATAACCCTGTAAAAAGTTTCTTGCCTCTTGGGGGTACATTAGAGTAGCATAATTAATCCCAAGCCGTTTTGTCATCCAAGTAATCTTAAACTTTTTCACAGAGTTTATGTTTAATAAATGATTTAAATTTATTTAGGCTCAGTTCTTTATTATGGCTTGGGAGTATTCTGTAAAAAAGTTTACTGGGGCATTTAAATGAATTAATAATGTTTTGGAACCTAGTCTATAAATTTCGCAGTGTTTAGAATATATATTAATATTCTTTTTGACATAAATCAGGTTCAGGTTCTCATATGTATATTGAGATGCGACTTTCACTATGTTTATTTTCTTAAATGTATACCTCAGTGAATGCCTAAAATAATAGCTTAGGTTATAAATTGCTCGAATAGCTCGTAAAGTCTGAATGTCGATTGAATTTACACACAGAAAAATGCCGTCCGGCATTACACTATGGAAATAACTAAAATATACTAATCTAGCTATTTCTACATCAGTCAAATGACTGATTTTTATTGCGTAGGCTGCAGAGCTTAGCTGTTTCGACAATTTGGTTATATGTGGGCCTCACTGTTGTTAGTAGTAGGTACATTGGTTTTCACCTGCTTAACGTTAGGTGTCTCTCTCTCACTTTTTCTCGTTTAAAAGTAAATGATTAACACTAAACCAATGTCCTATTTTAGCGAGAGCATTATTTACATCACCAGTAACTATCTGTCGTGGTTTAAGCTTAGCTTCCATAAGGAAGTCAACATTTTTCATTTTGATTCATTTCATTTGGCGTGTTATTAATTGTACCCACTTTTATTTTTGCCAAGGAAACAATCAAATAAATCAACGAACCAAAACCTGCATGCCATTCTATTTCTTCACGAAACTTTTCCCATTTGTTTTGAATGAATGCGGATCAATTTCACAATACATTTCCGACAAAGTGTTTCCTGACGCACAATCGTAACGCTATCGAAGTTCCACAGCTTTGGGTTGTTTAAAAGTTTTAACCGAACAAAGTAGACAGGCATGGTGTAACTTTCCCAATTTTAAAGTATCAGAATTTCAAGAAATTTTGATCCTTAAAGGATATCCATAAGGGCGTTAATATCCTGAAACTTTTAGTCAAATTGTTTTAGTAAACATCCAAAAACTATTCAAAGTTTCAAAAAGTTTGGATCGTGGAAACATTCAGGTGTTTATTGTCCAAACTTTTCGTGTTTTTAAATAATTAATTCTCGTGGAAGCTTTAAGAAAACATTTTTATTTTTCTCATTGTTAACAAAATGTCGTACCGTAATGGCTTGACATATTTTTTCGCGACAACAGGAAGATGAGACGGGATTAGCTTTTTCTAATTTACTTGTAACGACGGAGGTTTCGTGAGTAGTCTCATTGTCCAGAAAATGGAATATGTTAAGAGAAATATCAATCTACGAGGTTCCTTTGTGAGGCTTGATTAGAAATTTTAATATTTACATGCGGACCTACCTATTATAATATTGATAGCATTTTTAAGAAGATCTATATTCTATACTGATTATAAATAATAGTCGCTTTTCGTGACCGTCTGTGTGACCGCGTTATTCTTCTAAATTACGGATAAGGATTTTGATAGGGTTGGCACCATCATTTAGAGAATTTACTCCGAAAGGTTTATGTATATTATACATTAATTTGTCAACATTATCTTGTCTTTATCCTAATTTACTTGGCTTTGGTCATTTAATTTATAATATTATTTAATAAAGAAATCTCGCCGAAAGTTTGTGCCGAGTCGGAAAAACTAAGAAGCAGGGGCGGGTCGCTTGTGATAAATATATTTATCGAATAAACATCATTATTATCATTCAAAAGAAGAAAAATATTCATGGCAAATGAACCGGAACCCAGCTGCACAGTCCTTCATGAAAAATGACCGCGACGAGGCTTTATTGGACACATTCGTCAGTTTGACGGGCCCGGGTAAGTGGTGAGGTGAATGTGGACCGGGTATGTTAGCACTAGCGGACAATTAATCTCGCCTTGAGTGAAATTCCTGGTGCTCGCGAAAAGCGAGTTACGAGCTTCGAGAATTTTGCTCGGAGGTTCCGAGTAATAATTTATTTGGACTTAGAGAACAATTTTGGGCAGCCGGTACCAACGAAAATAGTAATGGATAAATAATGGGTACACACTTTCTTGAACTTTTCTAAATTTGTTTGTTTCAGCTTGGTCAGTTTCAATTATTGTTCTGACAATTTAAAAATACTAACATAAGGGATCAGCATCGTTTTTCTCAGCTCCAGCATAAGCATAAGTAAAATCAGTCTATAATGTTTCCACAACTGGGACACAGGCTCCTCATTCATTGAGAGGGAGTGGGCCATAAACCACCATACGGGCCCAGTGCGAGTTGGTAGATAATAATAATAATATTTATTGTCACAAAGAAAAATACATTAGTATACACTGATTAACAGGTTGCTAACTACGCTGCAGAAGTCTGTATACAGATTTGTGAGCCCTGTCTCTCAAACTAGGATAGATGTCACATAACTTAAAATTTTTGGTTCCCGGCTCTATAATACCTTTTTCTCTCATAGCTATAAATAATTATATAATTATAACATGCCATCTTACTGATCATTTTTACTAGCGATATGATCTGTATCATTATTATTTTGATTCTTTTTTTGTTTTATTTCTTATTTTTTCTACTTTATCCTTAAACTACTAGGAACCTCGTGTAAAATGAAAAACAACTTATTTCAGATGTTAATTAAAATCAATCTCAGAAAGAAGTTTCAATAAAAATAACCCCTAATTCAAAGCGAGCTATTCTTCAGATTATCAATATAGTAAGTGGCAACAAAGCGCTAGAGTTCGGTAAATTAGATTTCTTCCATTGAAAAGCTTTCCAGTGTTGAATTCAGCCTGAAAGGCTCTCTTTGTACTCCTTAACTATTAAATAGGTCCTTATGTACCTGTATTTACGAGAGAACGGGTTAATTGACTGTTTAATAATAAATCAGGAACATTAGAGTTCGAAGGACAAATGGGACTAACATTCTATATTATTGCTCTGAAATGTGTTGTTTTGATTCTTCGGGACAGTCGAATTGAAAGAAAAATACTGTTTTTCGTGTAGGTAAAGATCTTACGCCAAAGGTGGAATAAAAATATGAAATTACTAGCGGCGTCCCGCGGTTTCACCCACATAAGTTTCGATCCCGTCGCAATATCGGGATAAAAAGTATCCTATATGTTAATCCTGGTTATAAACCATCTGTGTGCCAAATTCCATCGAAATCCGTTCAGTAGTTTTTGTGTGAAAGAGTAACAAAAATCCATCCATCCATACAAACTTTCACGTTTATAATATTAGTAGGAATATGGTCATATTTTCCTAACTAGGTGGATACCTACTGCTTTTTCCTTTCATAAAATTAATTAGGGTTCAAACTCAAACTCAAATCATTTAATTCAACTAAACCAATTACAGGTACTTTTGAATTGTCAAAGGGTCGGTCAGTCAGAAAGATGAAGCTAGTTGCCCATTCCAAAGCGTAGGTACCTATGGAGAAGAACGGGCAAGAAACTCCATGGACACTCTTTTAAATCATAAAATTGTTACAAAATATTTGATTTCATCATTCGTGTTGAAATTAACCATGTGAGAACGATGTAGAAATACGTGCACGTTAAAAGCGCCCGTTATAGAAAACAAAAACAATTCAGAAATTAAAAATTAAAATAAGCCGAGGCAGCTAAGAGCTAACCAGTCCCTACTGACGGCGCCCGTTCACGAACATGACGTATGGATCAGCACCATTCAGCTCAACCATTTTGGAGGGAACTTAATGATCCAACACACACGCCACCACCAGCGAGACATTTGATTGAGCATGACATACTCACAGCCGCCAGTCAGGTTCAAGTCATTTGCTAGCCTCTGAACTTAAGAGCTAAATCTTAGCATATTTTGCCAATTACCGCTTCAGTTTTCATAAAGTACTAGGTAATATAATATAGTTTATATTGCTTCACTAAAAAAAACGAGGCAGATCATGAAAGAACCGATTGAGAGGTAAGAGGTACTATCGCCAAAATCTATATCTGACCACCGTAAGGACTATTTTTGCTTACAGCGCATATTATCAGTTGACCTAAAAAGGATCCTCTTTTGTTTTACATGGACGCAGCAAGCTGTGGTCATCATGTGCACAGGATTTTGTTTCCAAAATGGTCAGATATAGGTTTTGGCGATAGTACCAGCTTCTACTAAGGGCATAATAATCATAATATATATGACTGAGCGAAACCAATTTTTAAACCTTAGGTACCTGGTGTCATTAAAGCAACCAATTACTTCCATGTCTAGCTTAATAAGCTTAAAACAACCAGAAAGTATGGCAATCTATAATAGCAGTACTAATGAGTTCCCAGAACGTTTTTCATACTTATATAACAAGGCACGTTTAGAAAGCGTATAACAAAAATGACTCGTCTAAACGGGAACAGGAATTTCTATTATGTGTCTTCGCTTTAACAACGTTGTAAGGTGTACAAGATAATGGTCTTGCAACACGACACCTCCCCCTTAACTCCCCTCCCTGTAGGGTCATCAAATAGCCGAGTTTTATGATAATATAGTAATGTCCAAAGAATAAAGCCGGTTGCAGACCGAAAACTTGTGAAAATGAAAGTAGAACGAAATTGAGAAGCTACTTTCCATTTTTACTATTATTGTTTTACATATTTTAAGAAAATAAATTTCCCAGAAGTAAAAATGTAATTTATACACTTTTATATAAATTACATTTTTAACCTAAGCTATAAAATTACAGGAATAATTTATTATCAGTCAGTTGTCATTGTTTCTGGGAAAAATGAGACGAATAATTTCATTTTTGATTATGAATCAAAAATGAAATTATTCGTCTCATTTTTCCTTCATAGTCTTGTAGTCGGCATCTACAGCGCCACATGCGAACTACGCATCATACTGACGTTACACAAAATCCTGCATCTCACAAACAGAGTTTACCGCGCAACTAGCATATATAAACTTCCCGAGATCAATCGTCGGACAGTTGCCCACCAGACACAACACCCGTCTGGTCGGAGGATCCTCCCTTTTCTTTAGAGGATGATTGAACTTTACACCTTGTTCCTCATACAACTAAAGTCTCTTGTCGCATTTCACTACCAGAACTTGGTTCAGTACTACAATTCTACTGGTACATACTAGTTCGTTTACTCAACAAGGTAAATAACGCTGAAAACCAGCGCTGGGGCATCTCGCATAATTGGATGTGACGCATATTTTCCCCCGACTCGTTCTTTTTTGTGTTTGTGTTCTTTTTCTGCGTTGCTTTCATGTAAAATAAACGTATTTTCTTCCTTTCATTCTATCAAGAAATTTTGTTGAACTGTCAAAATGAATTGAAATGAAATGTTATTGCGAAAATGTTATATTGAAGTAGGTGTGTTACGCAATTTTCCCGCAAGCCTACTAGATGTTACATGACGCGTGAGTTGCATTCTGTTTCTAATTCAGTTACAGATTTTCTACTCTATAAAAACCTAGATTCATCTTTAGCCTGGCAACCCTAGCCAGTAATCTTGGAGTGCATTAGTGTTGACAGTGCGATAAACAGGAAAGGCTAAGTCTGTGTATTGTTTTGTTAGCGAAAACTATGTTGTTAGTAGGTACTTATAGTGGATAGTCCTTGAGTATATTGACGCTGAACTAGGAGATTGTATTGTTTCTATAGCTTTTGGTGTCTGGCTAAGATCCACATACAATTATGATTTAGCCCGCTGAAATAAATTTTTGTTGACCAAAGAGTCACGCAACATAAACTCATGCTTTCTTCCCAAAGTCAGAAACTACAAAACGCCACCTGCTACGATGCTTACATACTTCTCGAGTTACTTTTGTTCGATACTGGCAATGTGTTCCTCTGCTTGAAGTGTGAGTATACCTATAGTACTCTATATGACTATATACTTCGTTTAATTAGTTGTTAGTTTTTAGTGTCATTATAATGTTGTATGTATTTATAGTAGGTATTTTTAAATTATATTATATTGTGTTTAGGCCTTGATGGCAAAAAAAAAATAACTCTGTTTATTTCTTTGGAAAATACAGATGTAACTTACATTAGGTTAGGTTCACAAAATTAACCTTACTTCATATGCGTGAAATATTTTTACTTTAAAGGTTGACTAGCAGCGCCCTGTGATTTCACCCGCATAAGTATCGATCCCTTAAGAATATTGGGATAAAATGTATCCTATGTGTTATTCTGATGTATAAGCTATATTACTGTAAAGTTTCATTAAAATCCGTTCCGTAGTTTTTGCGTGAAAGAGTAACAAACATCCATTCATCCATCCATACAAACTTTCGCGGTTATAATATTAGTAGGTTGTTTTCGACATTATTTCATTAAAAACTTTGGGCCATAATGTCGTCTAAATTATGCTTAGTTCTTTAAATTTATACTTCATTCCTTTGTAGCTGGAAAATTTGAAAATATTTCTCTCCCATTAATTTTTCACCGCTTCAAACTCAAAATAAACGCCGAGCAAGGACAGTGTAAATAACCTGATTGACCCAGATACTTAGTGGAAAGTTTGTGGCACTATTTGGGTCGTCAATTTAATGTTGATTGACGTTTCCTTTTCTTTATAAACGATGTTACCTTGGTTATACATATTTGTATAATGATTTAAACTATTGTTCAAAAACCTCTTCAAATGTTATTTAACCGTCATTAATATCAAACACGGTTAAGTTATGTATTGAATAATGTCAAGTATTATTATTTTATTAAACTAAAGTGATTTATGGTGCAATCCAAGCTAATATAAGAAGGTACCTACCTAACAAAAAGCCTTTTTAATAAATATGTATGTTAGCATCAGAGTTATTACGAAATTATGAATATTTTGTAAAACGTGTCAATCCCTTAAAAGTACGCTGTCCTTCAAGATACAGGATATTCCTAGTTTGAAGGGTAGGGGCCTTCTCATCTGTCATATCATCCCTTGTTGAAATAACACTGATGTTACCTAGGCTAAGTCTTATAGTAAAATAAATAATTACTTACTAATGAACTCCTCACGTGGCGTCTGTAACATCAGACTCAGTTCGATTTACAATCAAGAAAATTAAATAAACAAATAAATTTTAGTTTTTTAATTCTATGTATGAATTAATTTGGTAATAAAATTAAAGAAAGGTAAGAACGTACTATAACAAAACGACCTGTTAGACTAATCTTCGGATTATAAGCTACCAAGATAAGACTTTATTATGATGTTCATGGGGGATGGGACACCAACCTTGCATAATGTCCCATTGTATATTAATCGAGCACTCATCCGACCCTCGGGATTCTACTTATTCCGAGAAAATTAAGAGACAAAGGCATCTTATAAAGTGTTTATCGGAGAAAAATAAAACGAAAACCGAAAAATGAATTATCTTTTCGGGCGAAGGGTGTGAAAAGATTTATTTCTCAGATCAGGGTAGTTTTTGAATCGTTTTTTATGGAGATCAATCTTAATAAATATTCTGTTATTATAATCTACGACACGAATTTAATTAAACCAAAACGTCAGATTTTCAGTAACAAATTGTGAATAATTATTTTGATAGAGGAATGAAGTTGACAGCTTGCTATAACACTCAATAATTACTTTTCGAAACTAATTATTTGGAAGATTGAAAAAAAAAATTGTTAACTTTAGTAGGTATATTTAACGAAATCACGTCGAAAAATAAAGGAAACCAAGTTAAATTAAAATCTGTCGCCTGCAAAGCCTATATCCTCGCGTAATTACATTAATCCGTAGTTTAATTAGAAGATTAGCTTACATCCCCTGTCTCACTCTCACAGTGTTTCGACTAACGAAGGGATAAAGATTAAGAGCAATCTAAGTTTTAAGTGTTTACTTACATTAAGTGTTTAATCACAAGGCTTACGGCAAAATTCGTCTGTATAAGCTTTTATTTTATTATTTTTGTCTTTCAACATATTTTTGGTTGTCTGGTTTCAGCAAGATTTTCAATAAACTTTTATGAGAACGGTTAAATATTTTATGTCAATTGTTATGGTTAAAATATACGCAAGCAAATAATAACAGACAGACGTTAAAGAAATTGAAAAATTATGCATTATGCTTTTGTTGTATGGAGAACAATATTTCATGAAATATTTTCATGTGCTTACGTTTGTGAAAAGGTATGATAATTGGTTAAGAAATGATATACCGCTGGTTGTCTGGTAGAGAATGCCTCAGGCATTAAGTCCGCTTTTGTACAGACGCCAGCACATCAAGCTACTACAATCTGTCAAATTTCTTTAATAGATTTTCAACTTTATCGCTATAGCATTAAGGTTCAAGATTGTTTGGGAAAATTTGTCAGTTTCGGGTAGCTTGAACTGCTGGCGTCTGTACCTTCTTCTTCTTCGTGTCACTGGTACGACAGTATTTCAAATCTTGTTGGCCTAAAACTTCGCCAATTCTTCGGTGTCGTCGTTGGCAGCGCAGAGGTCACCTTGACTGGATGTTTTGGGACACAAACGGTAGGATAGGAGGTGGAGCATATCTTCATAATACATTTAAATCTTTATATTGCAGTCTTACCAAGGGGTATTGTATTACCCTGTTACTGGGTTGTGGAGGTCAGATAGGCAGTCGCTCCATGTAAAAACTTGTACTCAGCTGCATGCGGTTAGACTGGCAGCTAACCCCAATATAGTTGGGAAAAGGCTAGGTAGATGATGAGTGCATACAGTTAAATAACTAAATATACGATGAAGCTTGGATGATGATTGATATGGACGATGGTAGATAATGTTAAGGCCGACCACCATAAAAATGGAATAGCGATAATGATTTCTTATTTCTTACTAAATGAAGAGAAACCTTTTAGTCGACCTATAAATATAGGGTTTAGGTGCTCATAAGACCCGGCTTAGGCTATAAGTACTTAAACAATGAACAATGAAATCGCTTTCAAAAGCCTATTAAAGAAGAAAGCGCTTAAAGAATAATAATAATAAAAGGATTATTTGGTGAACTTATGCCTAAAGGCTAAAGTGACGGGGCCCGATAGGGCCAAAGCCTGCCAGGGTAGCGGGATCGTCCGAAAGGGTTACCGCTGCCCTGGAACATAAAGGGCTAAGGAAGGAACACGGGTGGGTTTTAGTCAGTAAGAGTCTGACACTCCCTTCCGTTCCACCCAGAGCGGGAGGGGTTATTTGATGATTTCCCATCCTCAAAAAAAAAAAAAGGACACAGAGACAGACGCGACGCAAGTCTCTACTAGACTCGCGTCGCGTCTGTCTACACTCTCTGTATCGCAGAGAGTGTAGACAGACACACATACAATTTCTGTGAAAACTTCATGGATTTTTTTCTACTAGAGAAGGGTCGTGCTGACGCGTTGATGATGGTATTATAGATAGGCGAGATGTATTATAGGATATTATAGGCGAGAGCCTTTATGATGGTATTATAGGAAAAAATCGAAAGAAAATGTCAGATTATTGCACTGTTTCTAGGGTGAGAATATCACAATGAAAACCTTCATCTACTATATAAAAATAAGTCGGGTTTTCCTTCCTGACGCTATAACTCCAGAACGCACGAACCGATTTCCACGGTTTTGCATTCGTTGGAAAGGTCTCGGGCTCCGTGAGGTTTATAGCAGGTAGGAGTAGGGTAGGAGTAGGGTAGGAGTAGGGTAGGAGTAGGGTAGGAGTAGGGTAGGAGTAGTGTAGGAGTAGGTTAGGAGTAGGGTAGGAGTAGGGTAGGAGTAGGTTAGGTAATTAGAGTAGGAGTAGGGTAGGAGTAGTGTAGGAGTAGGGTAGGAGTAGGGAAGGAGTAGTGTAGGAGTAGGGTAGGAGTAGGGTTGGAGTAGGGTAGAAGTAGGGTAGGAGTAGGGTAGGAGTAGGGTAGGAGTAGTGTAGGAGTAGGGTAGGAGTAGGTTAGGAGTAGGGTAGGAGTAGGTTAGGAGTAGGTTAGAATTAGGGTAGGAGTAGGGTAGGAGTAGTGTAGGAGTAGGGTAGGAGTAGGGTAGGGGGTAGGACACCACGCGAACGAACGGCTTTCAGCATCACCGGATTCAGCTGAATACTAGCATTTTATGGATTTTCTCTGCACAACCTGGTTACTGGGACGTATTCCCAGTAACCATCAACCAACCAATCACCAAGGTAAGGCTGGTTGTCAGAATTTCGGGCTTCTGACTACCCGTAACGACTGCCAAAGATCTAAGATTGACAGTCGACACCAACAGCTTAACTAGCTTTTAGAGGCACTGAGGAGTCTCAAAGTGAAATGACCGGTCACCCACTAAAGACCCATCATGGCAAGCGTAGCTTATCCTTGATCAATCGACCCATACGGTTGTAACATAACCACGAGCCCCTTAAATGAAATATGATGTCTAGCACATAATCCCTTAAGACAGCCGGCCTGTATTCAGGAGCGTGCCTTCAGGGATTATCTAAGCAATTTATTTTTCTGCAGTATAAAAATAAATTGTTTCTTTCTTGGTTAGAGTCGATAACTTCGTTACTGGAATCAAATTGAAACGTGATAGTGGCTAGTTTGTTGGCGGTTTTAAATGGAATAGTTTGACGTTTCTGCATTCTTTTTGTTGTTACTTTGTTAATCATATTTTTTCTGCAAAAGATTTGTTGTACTGTGAACTGTGTAAAACATCGTGAGGAAACCGGCAAGACCTAGAAACTAAAATTCGAAGACATGTGACATCCACCAACCCGCACTGGGCCCGCATGGTGGATTATGGCTCACTTCCTCTCACAGAGGCCTGTGTCCCAGCAGTGGGAACATTTTTGGCTGATTATGCTACTACAACTGTGAATTTATACCAGCAACCTCGTAAAATTACCTTATTTTATTACAATACAGAACGAACAAAAGTGCAAACGACTGAATAATATATCAAAACGATGCGAAAATCCACATTTACCACGCAACTCGAGCCGGAATTTCCTTCCCACATAATATTCTCACCCAAATAATGTTGTTAAGCCTTGTTTTACTTTTTTATTCCGTTCTTAACCCACTGGACTCGTGTGGGTCCAATAAATTCACTTTTACAGTCTTTTCGATCCCAGGTCCCATCTAACTTCGGAAATCCTTGAGGGTTTCACCTTAAGCTACCATAATCCTCGAGGTGACTACCAGAGGAGTATTCTCTTAGAAAAATGTATTCGCAACATGATAAACATAAACAGCACCATGAATTAATGTTACGTATTAATGCTCTGGGTTCTGCGGAAGCTCATGAATAACTTAGTGTACGTTTCAATGTGTTTTCGTAATAGAAATATTAATGCTCTTTAATCGTATGATTGCTTTACCGTGCACTTAGATTGTAAGCATAATCCAGAGTGGGAGTGGGTGGTTATCCACCACGCGGGCCCGCCCGTGCGGGTTTGTAGATGTCACAATGTTTTCGAATTTTTGGTTCTATGACATGGCGATTTCCGCACAATATTTTCCTTCACCGATGTTTTGAGAGCAGTGGTGATGAAATAATTTTCAAAAAGTAAAGCGACAGTCTGGGTTCGAATCTACGAAGTCGTAAGGCGTGGCTGAAACCACTGGGCCACGTATTAAATTAAATTAGATTTTAAGATGATTATCAATTAGTAATCCCTGTGTAGGAGGATAGTGTGTATATTTACTGTAAGGCTGTGCTCACACTTAGGTAATATTCATCCTATATGCAAAGTTTGCTCCCGTTCTGTGTATACTCGTCCTTCCTGTAGATATGAAGCACAAACGTTACGCATGTGATCACTGAAAGGTTGCAAAGGTATATACTCTGATGTCGGAAATAGGTCCCATGCGACACAATTTTATTTTGCCATTTCAAGTATTAATGAATTAGGGGTCTGTACTCTCCTGCCTACGCCAGTCCCATGTTACTTTGGGTTGATACGATTTTTTTTCCATTTACATCTGTTAGATGTCACGTTATTATTTACTCTCTTATCGTAATAGTACTACTCATGATTTTCATACTTAAACGGTACAAATAAAACAGTTATATGTCCAGGGATATTATTATTATATTATTATATTATTATTATTATACCTTCATAAATATTTTATTTTCCTTTTCATGGCAAGCAAATGCATTAAATCAACCGTGAATGCTTGATACTCAACGCATTCATATCAGACTCGTAGTGTAAACTATATGTTAAACATCTACATGGACGTACAGTAAAACTGAGTATTTTTCTTTTATTTTACATAAATAAAAAGTTATTGACTGACTGAGGTTTTTTGTACAGTATTTATTTATTCAATACTTATTTTAAAGCTGTGTCAATTTGTTAACACAAAGTAGGTTTTAAATTCGGGTTTCATTTCACTCAAAAAAGAAATGGAAATAATTTTCTTATGTTATTTTATTATATTATATATCAATCGGCTTACTACATTCATTCATTTAAAAAAATACCCACTTAGTATGTATGTAATTTATCGCGTTTTAAAATCTACCTTTTATAAGTAAAGTAAGTTTTCTTAGTACTGCATTAGTAAGGCGTCCACGTAAGTAAGTGGCAAGCAAACGAGCCATGTCTCCGTTAATAACGTCATGTTCCTTAAGTGCTCAATATACCTTAGTTGCATCGTAGAACCTGCTCGGGAATGGAAAGGAAAAGCTGTTCCATGTGATATCTAACATAAGCAGCTATAATTTTTTGCCATTACATTATCAAGCATTTTATTTTTGTCTATAAGTACCTATTTGCATAATTTTATTGGTTACTAAGCCTTACATCCGAATTGCGTATCACAATTTGAAGGAAATTCCTAATCCATTGATTAATTTATTATGTTTGAAAAATTTGCCAGGGCAACATTGTAAACTGTTGTTGAACTGTCAAAAAAAAAAATGGCATCGCTATTGTTAGTATATTACGCAGTTACCCTACGGGTTAAATTAAACTCGTGAAGTGAACCCTGGTGATAAAACAGGCTTTTTTTAGAAACGAATCAATTTCTCAAATTGCGGATTTGCCGAGTCTTAGTTTACCAATTACTGTGCCTTTATAACAAAGTTTTATAATTGGGAAAGTAATACGAAATCTCTTTGTTTTATTTACTTCCAAACACACAACTACAAATAAAAACCAACAACTAAACTACCCTTAGTGGAAAGTTTCTTTTTCCGAGTCACAATTAAGTTTGGGTTCCGACTTCCGAGGGACGCTAACTAAAACGCATAGTGACAAGTCGCCTTCGGGGATACATCTTTGTTACATGTCAGTTCAAGGGTGTGAGTGACATTTGTAAATCGGATTATTTTGATTCAAACCTGTGACTTGAGAACTGCGGAAATTGTATGAAAAGAGATATAGGCGTTGAATTCTAAAACATGTTACGAAAATAGATGTGTAACCTTTGAAGAAGAATGGAACCTTAGAAAGTCTACCTAACCTTTTAAGCAGTCTCCCCCTATCTACCTACATATAGAAGCAAGTATATTAATATTTAGTGGCTGAGCGATCGGACTGCTGCGCTGCGTGTCGCGGGTTCGATTCCCGCACAGAACAAATATTTGTAAGTCCTACATGTATTTGTTCTGAGTCTGGGTGTTTTTCTATCTATAATATGTATGTATTTACGAAAAAAGAAATGTATATAAGTAGTTTATCAGCCATCTTGTTACCATAACACAAGCATTAGGTTGCTTAGCTTGGGACTAGATGGCGCTGTGTGAAATGTCCAAGGATATTTATTTATTTATTTACAATCGCCGTTATAAAATAGTACATAGTGCACGTAACCCATTGTAGTGTTATATTGTAAATAATAAATTACAAGTCCATTTTCCTATTTTCATACCTGGACATGGACTGTTTACACTCGACTAGTGTGAGGTTGCATAAATTTAATGTGGCTAACAATATTACTACAATATTTTATAAGACCCATTTAGGTTAATATGAAAACGATAAATTGTTTACGACTGGCGAGTTATTGGCACGTAAGCCGTCAAGGCGTAATCCTCTCGTATATTAATTCCCGGCTGATATTGTTCATAAATAATACGCCTGGCAGGTATTAATTTCGGTGATTAATGATACTTTCCCAGCGTGATATCTTAATATGTACCTACTTAGAAAGTTGTTTACTAAGATTTTTCTTGTTACAGACCAACATGTCGGCACCAACAACGGATAGTACTGAAGCTATCACCAACTCTGGCTACGGCAGCAGCGATGAGACTGCTAGTCTACTCGTCACCGGCCCCTCAGTAACCGTTATAGTCCCAACAGAAAACAGAACAGTCAAACCAGTTCTGCAAAGACAAGACTGTACCACACACCTACGACCTCAACTGTCAGGCGGACCAGGTAGCGAGGAAAGTGCAACATCCATCAGAATGGAAGAGGGAACCGCAAGAAGCGTCCCTGACATCGAGTTGCAATGTCGGGAACCGGCAGACCGACCTCAGACACTCGTGTCTCCCGTAGCGACATGCTCGCACAGAGGGTCAGTGACCGCGTGCCAGTTAGTTCCACAAACATACTCGAGATGTCGCGTTTGCGAGCGGCGGCAGTCCACGGCACCAATTTCAGCGCTACAACTAGCGCGCTCTGTGTCGAGAGAGAGCGTCCGCTCGGCCGTGCACTACCCTTGTGGCTGTAGTTCGCTCCACGCCGTTAGTACGTGTCCGGTCATACAACCCCCGGCGCTACTGTTGCCTACATCTAGTACGAGAATCATCCGCCAGAGTTCGCAGCCCGAGTCTAGCGCATGCGCGGCACACTGCCCTCATCACGCCCACCATCACCCTAGCGCCTCCCTGCGGCAGTTGCGAGAACCAGGTGATGGCATCGCTGGCATCGCCGCGGATTCACTGCGAATCAACGGGGGTATGCGCCCTTTCAAACAGGTAAGTTCCACGATCGGTAGGTGGCGCCACTGTTTTACAAAAATCATACATTGTAGAATTTTTCGTTCTTTATTTATAAGGCAGTTAGGTGCGTTCAAATTACTCATAGATAGGCGCTTTTACATTATGTCTACCGGACGGTTAGCGTAGCGGTTGATAAAATCATGGCAATCATGTAAAAATACGGTGTAAAATGATTAGGAACTAGGTAGGCGGTAAACAAGGGCTTTCCTTGTTTCTTTAAACAGCAATTTCCTAGAATGATTTGCTAAAATGATGCAACAGAAAGTTATTGTTACAGCAAATAAGTTTCTGCAAAAATGGAACGTTTTAACAAGCACAGAGGAAAAGGCTATCTAATTAGAGTTCTAGGTTAAATGTTAAAGGAAACAGCTGCATAATTATTGTCGAAATGGCTTTGCACAACTAAAGACGAGGTTTGACCTACATTACTCGGTAAAGATAACTTCAAACTTACAAAAACATGGTCTTACAAATTGTAAGAGGAAAAACAAAAAGCATTGTAATATAACTTGTAAATAGCTAAAACGTAGTAGAAATGCTTTTTGGAAAATTAGTTTCGCATTTGGTGTAAAGCTGTAACGCTCGTCGCAACAACAAATGTACTCGTACAAAGACAAAAGAAAAGGTAAAAGTAGTCGTAACTTTGTCCAGCAATCAGGCATTGACAGTATGTTCCACCTTTGTGAAGGCGTCTTTTGCCAGCTGTTTCAACGAGATGAGCCTTTTCTTAATGTCTGCCTTTGCAACTCACGGCCATTAACTCGCAGCTACGACACTTAGAAATGTTGTAACACTCTTTCAGGCTCTCAAGGCAATTTCGAGATTAGAATTAGCAAAAAGCCTCGCAAGAAGAATACTAATCATTTTGGTGGTACACAGTTTATCGGTGTTGTAGTGAAAATAAGTAATAGTGTGTATGTAGGCGAATCATTTAGTGTGAATATGAGTATTTTGACGGATCATCAATCACTTTCATGGACCGAAAACTTCCTTGACAGTCTTATCCTGGCTCATAGTTAGCGCGTTGCAGTTGGCGTGTAAGTGCTGTGTAAGGGTCTTGAGACGGGTTTTCCCTTCTAACCAAATCAAATCAATGTCCTTTGATTTGATTTCTGTTTTTAACCTGCAGGCGGGGCTGCTCCTCTGTCCACAAACCCTGTCGCAGACGCGCCGAGCCCGGCTGAGACGTGCATTCACTGAAGCCACGGGGGATACTGTTAACTACGTTAAAACGGTGGGCTTCAACCTATTGGATTATGCACCGTCGAATACTGCTGTCGACTGTACAATTTCCCCCACAGAGACTATTGAAATTGAAGAAAATAATAGTAATTTAACGATTAAAGAAGTATCCACACTTAGCTGACACAAAAAGTTTTAATAGCAGAAAAAAGCACAACGCTGCATTTAGATTTATTAAATAGATTGCAACGCAAATTAGAAGCATAGCATGTTAGTGAATAAGCCACGACACAAAAGAAGCAAAACAGCAGAAAATTAGCATTAGATGTAGACAAACCCCACATCACCGGAAGTCATGACCCACGTCAGGTTGTACAGTCGAAAAGCAGGTATCTGTGGATTTATCACCAAAGTAATTTGTTAGTTGGCGAATGTGTCGTCCCTATAGCTTCGTCTAATGACCACCGTTAGCCATTCCCCCCACGCCCCTGACATCTTCCTTGGCACCAAAATTGCTTGTCACGAACAAATCGTTTTCTGTTCATCACTTTGTTCAAGCAAATTGTACCATCGAGCACCTTTATTCGAAACTTGACAAATTGGCATTGTATGTCCAGTGTCTAGGAGCACATAAAAGCAGGTACTTTTGTTACATCACTATGTTTTTTCACCTCGATCATAATTTGTGGATTCATTTTGGAATTCCAAAGTTTAAACGAAAACGTTTTGTCAAAACGCTTTGGGAACCCATTACTCAAGCAAAATACACAGCACCTACACAATCATTAGCTATCCATTCATTCGCATTGTTTTGATGGATAAAGGTAGCGCTATGCACTTTAGATCGATGATTAGATTGCACAGAAATGTCGCTTTTCGATACATAGATGGACTTTTCTTTTTTGTTGCTATTCAGTATATTATGTGTTAGGTTCTGGATTATGTCGCTATTGTTTTGGTGTAAAGTTTATAACAGATTCATTTTATTAGGGTGATTATTTGATTCGAAAACTAGATACGAAAATATTGTCTATGGAAAGCAAAATGCAAACTTTATAATGTTAAGTTTTATTCATTCGCTATGCGCGAGTTTTCTAAGAATTTTCAATTTATGAAAGTTCCCTTCAAACGAAACGGCGAAAGTTCGTTCCTTCGACTATATTATAGTCGAGATTCTTCGTAACGATTTACAAAGAGACGTAAAGCAAGTGTTATCCTTAATAATATTATAAGCTTTGATACATCAGTGGGTATATATTTACACGTCTGAAGGTTTATTTAAGCGTTCCTTGAAAAAGAAGATAAAAGAAGGATTTTAAATACTGTGAGATATGTAGGTAAACGTTGTAGCTAAATGGAGCAGTGGTGGCCCAGTGGTAACGGCCACGGCTTACGAGTTGTAGGTCGTAGGTACGAACCCAGACCGGCGATTTAATTTGTGTAAATTATTCCATCACCACTGCTCTCAAAACGGTGAAGGAAAACATCGTGAGGAAACCGGCATGTCCTAGAACCAAAAATTCGAAGACATGTGACATCCACCAATTTGTACTGGGTCACGTGGTGGATTATGGTCCATTCCCTCTCTCAGAGAGGAGGCCTGTGTCCCAGCAGTGGGAACAGTAGAGGCTGGTAATGTTTGTAGCTAAATTGCAGACTTCGAGGTAATAAAAGGGGTTTCTGCTTGCAAAGTAAGATACCGTGATATTGGAGATTATTCTGCATCAAGGCAGCATCAATTTTATTGTCCAACGATAAAATATTCTCACCTGACGTTAGCGGGAACTTCGTTTCCCGCCATCTAGGCCATTTCATGCATAATACTTTTATATTTTTTATGAGATCATCAACAAAAGTTCAAGGTTCATGAAGCTTTGTACGATTTACTAAGTGGATTAACTTGATTATGCCTAAATGTGCTTAGTAATGGACAGTTGCGATACAATTTGGCAGGAGACCAGACGTTTAGTTTAACTTGATATAATATTATAATTGAGTGAAGTAAATTGGACAGAAAATGTGTAGTCTGAAATGGTATTATGTACTCGTACTAACACTGATTAGATTATTTCCTATTATCAGATTAACTTGTCCGTTACTGTTGTATTAGGCACTGGTTTATCGTCTAATTTTAATCGAAATTATATTTTAATTTTGTATTATTATTGGAAAATAGATAGTTCGGAACTCTAGATTAGAAATTTGAAGTATTATGTTTGAAAACTTTGAATTTAAGCATCGGATGTAGTTCACATTGAAAAATCGAAACCGGATAAATCATGAGTAATATACAAACTAATGCCGTAAGTTACTTTCAATGGATTAGTCCACTACCAAAATGCTTTCAACAAGTTTCTGCATGTTATATCGAAATACTAAAACGGTAACATTTTCCCTAATGGATGCTAAATATCGTGGAAGTATCGAATAACAAATGGATTGGTTCCATCTTCAATTACAATTCCTTCAGTGCGTAGGCATATAACTGGCAGTGCTATAAGAGTTAACTAAGTTATGATTTTTTTATTTTTCTGTAATTATTAGGTGCCTTTTTATACGCTTTCGAGCCACGCACTTTGACAGTAAAACTGGATAGTGGTACGGAAACCCACATTTATGTTTGTACCCACATTGTTTTATAGTGCTTCATCAAGATTGTGTAGGTAATTAATATCATTGCCACATCTTGTTTTAAGTCTGTATCATCTACCAAGCCTTTTCCCAACTATTTTAGGGTTGGCTTCCAGTCTAACCGGATGCAGCTGAATACTAGCATTTTACCTGGAGCGATTACCTATCTAACCTCAACAACCCAGTAACTAGGTAACACTATACCTCTTTGTAAGACTGGTTGCCAGACTTTCGGGCTTCTGACAACCCGTGACGACTGTCAAAGATCCTCGAATGACAGCCGGGACCTTAACGCCGGAGAGCTTAACGTGCTTCCCGAGCCACGGCGGGGTCTCGGTATGTAAAAATCGTCACCTATTCACAGACTGACCGCGGCAAGCGTAGCTTAACCTGATCAATCAACCTGTGCGGTTTTTACTTAGCCACGAGCACCAAAATCTTCTTATAAGTCTGCAAAGATATTTCATTGAAATAAATAAACTAAGCAACTTGAACACAACAAATATAGAATCGCGAAATATTTGCTCGTTACGAAATTTAAAGCCTCTCACTATTTCACTCCAAGAAAACACGCCCATGGTTGGAGCTCCATTCTCCAAGTGTCGGAGCACTGTATAATTAATTTTAATGCTCCCACTGTATGCTCGAATTTGTGGCTGGTGTAAACGCAGCCAGTTTTTGGTACACGTAAAGCCAAGCTACAATCTCCCTTCATTCCAGCCAACTTCTAGTAATTGGCACCAGTCCTACGATATCTTGCCAAATACGAGTATGTATTGTGGAATGATTTATTGTTACCGTGAAGTTTTTCCTAAAGGGTGTATTCTTTTGTCTGGTTATTGAATTGATAGAAAAGGTCGGGTTCGGTCGATGACTTTACGATGTGTTGCTGAGACTGGATTACAACCTACGTCGGCAATGAAATAAATTACGTAAGGGAATATTGGCACTTCACATGGAAGCAATTTGGTGTGCTCAATTATTAAACTCAATTGGATTTCCCCTTAGTGAAGTTCAGTTTTCAACGCAAAACGGATTTAACTCTTTAAAAATAGTGTTTGGTTACGTTAACGCTATGGTTTTTGTCGTCAACTAAATCAAAATTAATAACTGATTTGTCTTTCCGTATATCATGTTCACGACAATCACTTTTGACTGGTTGTATTTCATCTGGGAATACATCCAAAAATATGTTATATATATAATCAAATCTTGGAATTCTGCCCGTCTCTGGCCATCGAAATGGTCGTCTGGGATCCGTGTTCTATCTGTAAGCCCCAACAGAGCAATATATTCTGCACTATCTAGCTTTAGGGGATTTTTCAGTTGAACTTTTTAAACGATATTTTTATCCATCATGTCTCACCGTTTTTTAGCGTCTGCACAAAATGTTTACCGAAAAACCAACCAGACGTTATGTTCTTTATAATAAAAAAAGTCACCGTTCAAAATATTGAATTTCTAGACCACAAATACCCAACTTCATTCAAACTCAAACTCAAATCATTTATTTCAATTAAACCATTTCAGGCACTTTTGAATTGTCAAAATTTTAAATAGTCGGTCAGTTAGTCACAAATTTAAAGCTAGATGCCCATTCCAAAACGTAGATCTTTTTGGAGAAGAACGGGCAAGAAACTCCAAGGACACTCTTTTAAATCAAAATATTATTACAAAATCCTGGGTACATTATTCTTATTGCTTCTATATGTGAGAACAATGAAACAAAGAAACAATTTAAAATTAAAAATAAGCCCTGGCAGTTAAGAGATGACCAGTCTCAACCGACGGCGCCCGTTCACGAACATGATGCGTGGATCATTATTAGAATTCAGTAACTATGAGGCTTTTGAGACCCAGGAAAAATAAACGCGGCAATATGATTTTTCACGGACACGCGAATTGAGATAGGCTATGAAAAATAATAACCTTTAAAGTCTAAGCCCATCTTTGCCTACCATTACATTTGAATTATAAACCAATTTTTCTTCTGCTCTGCATTATCCTTGCCTTAATGCCACTTTCCGGTTCTGCACAATTCATGTACTTGCGGAGGTAACAGACCTTATAGAATTTCGAATTTGTTTGGACTTTCTTTATGAGTTGGTCTCAGGGGGAGTTTAAAGCCGGATATATATGTTTCCGCATTTGTTGAAGATTTTAAGGGATATATTTTAAAGAGCTTGTTTGGTCTATTAAATAATTGCAGTGCCTTGTTCACGGGGCTAAGTAATAACAGCCGCACGGGTCGATCGATCAGATTAAGCTACGCTTGCCACGGTTGGTCCGTGGATGGGTGACCATCTTCAAATACCGAGACCCCTCCGTGCCTCGGAAAGCACGTTAAGCTGTTGGTCCCGGCTGGCATTCGTAAATCTTTGACATTCGTTACGTGTCGTCAGAAGCCCGAAAGTCTGACAGTCTTACCAAGGGGTATCTTATTAACCAGTAACTGGGCTGTAGAGGTCAGATAGGCAGTCGCTCCATGTAAAATACTGGTATTCAGCTGCATGATCCCAGTTTGGAAAAGGCTAGCCAGATGATGATGATTTTAAAGAGCTCATTTGCTCTATTCAATCATTGCAGTGTCTTGTTAACAAACTACTTTAGCTAGTCCTGGTTATTAAGTCTTCACGTCTACGACTTTGGTCTGTCTAGACCAAATTCATTGCTAGTGAGACTATTTACATAGTGAATCTGGTCTTGAACAGGTCTCAAGGCAATTAGTCTTTGATTTAAAGTTGAAGTTGAGTTTAAAGCTGTTTTCTTTCATATCTCTTTACACTATTTATTTATGTACACACAGTAAAATACATAGGGATATGACATAATTATAATTTGTGTACAAAGGTACCTACTGCTTATTTCTTAAGAAATTTCTTCCAGCAGACCTGCGAAAGGAGAAGTAAAAAAGAAATGTAGGCAATAGTGTGTGAGAACAAGATGAGAAAAATATGAATGTGAGAAGTCTAAAACTAAAATATTAAATATAAGTACCTAAACATATTTTATAATGCAAAAAAAAAAATTATGTAAGTATACATAAATAAATACATAATGCTAACATATATATAATACTTATACAAATACTCACAGTATAGAGGAAAGGTAATGCTCTTTTAATCGACATTTAAATAGAGAAATAGTTTCCTGTATATTCTGTTTCTAACTTTCTTTCTTTTTGACCGTCAATTATGTGCATATACATAGTCAATTTAAATAGGCTAGCAAAACTCTGCAGACGAGATATTTATCTTTATCTAAACGTGATAAAACAAAACAGAAGTTAATTTGATGTCTTTTTTGTGGGGACATCGACCGCAGTTTGTAGTCACTTGAAACATCAGAGGGCAATTCTCGTAATTTTAAGAACGTTCACAGTCTGATCTCAGTCTCAATCTGTCAAAAATTCCTCTAATTTCCCTACATTTTGACAAGTTTTTGATATTTGTTGGTCGCCGAGATGAGACTGCGACTAGATTTGAACGTTTTAAATTACAAGAATACGCCTTTTTTTTTGAGGATGGGAAATCATCAAATGACCCCTCCCGCTCTGGGTGGAGCGGAAGGGAGTGTCAGACTTTTACTGACTAAAACACACCCGTCCTTAGCCCTTTATGTTCCAGGGCAGTGGTAACCCTTTCGGACGATCCCGCTACCCTGGCAGGCTTCGCCTGTCACTTATGCTGACATCTCTTTGAGGCGCGCGTGGAACACATACGCGCCGTCCGGCACGGGCCTGGTCCTGATCGGACGGTGAGTTACCCATTACTCTCCGCCCGCAGGCCCGCGCCTACGGTGGCCGGGAGTCGCCACGCAGCTCCCGACGCCCGGAGCGTCTCCCGCGGCGGCTGAGGCGTGAGGTCCTCTCCCTCATCCACCCCGCCACCTCCTTCGCTAGCACGAGAATACGCCTTCAGTTTAAAAACAGAGTTTTTTGTGTGTATACTTTACAAAAGTATCGTTAAATAAACACGATAAAATAAAAATTGTTAAATTGTTCTTTTTTTTCATTGTTCTCACATGTAGAAGCAATAAGAATAATGTACCCAGGATTTTGTAATAATATCTTGATTTAAAAGAGTGTCCTTGGAGTTTCTTGCCCGTTCTTCTCCAAAGAGATCTACGTTTTGGAATGGGCAACTAGCTTCACTTTCTGACTAACTGACCGACTATTTAAAATGTTGACAATTCAAAAGTGCCTGAAATGGTTTAATTGAAATAAATGATTTGAGTTTGAGTTTGAAAATAAATTAGAATTTCTCAACCCATACTTCAAGTAACAACACTCTCAGCGGTCGTTGACCCAAATATTTTATAAAAAAAACAACAAATATTTTATACGTCTACACTTTCTCTAGGTAATTTAATTTGGTCCTGTATACTTTTACTAATGTGTCATTATCTAAAAAAAAAATATGTAAACATCCGAATTGAGAACCTCCTCCTTTTTTGAAGTTGGTTAAAAATAGGCCATTGTTAATTTTAATAATCCTATGCTTATACCGTATTAGGTACTTACCTACCATTCCTTTTACCATTCAATTCATTTCCTTCACTAAGCTTCGTACATACATACAGCAGATTATTCGATCTTACTAAGAGAATCCCTACACATATTGGATTACAATAATGTATTATTAATAACATTATATTATATGAGGACGGTATTGTCTCTATTCGGAATTCGTCGTACTTGATCGGGTCTTCATTAACCGCTCTTGTCTTCTGATTCATACTCACTCTGATATTGGTATTGGTAACCCATACTACTATTATATAGCTATAAGTTTTTTTATTTATTTAAATCGTGCCGCTTCAATGGCCACAATAATTTAACCACGTATACGGTTTCATATTTTCGTTTTATGAACATATTTTAATTTCGGGATCCTGCCGTTTTTCCAATGAAAAAATTACAAAATTTCATCATCCAAACAAATTTTAGCAATCTTTTTATATATACATGCAATATTTGGAATGATTTTAGTACGCGCATTTTCATTTGGCCAAATTTTTACTCGGCAGAATATTACCAAGGATAATGTCACTAAGGCATTTGGTCTTTAATCAAATGATTTATTGCAGCAAACAATCTTTAGACAATAAACATTTAGTCAAATGACTTGTTATGAAAAAAAAAATATATAAAGACAAAAATAAGATATTTTGGGAATGATATAATTTAAAAATGCACTTTTATTTGATATCATTTGCGTACTTCTTTGTAAGTTTATGTGCTTGAACTTTTTTGAAACAAGTCAAATTTATGGTTACGATCGACGAACTGCTGCCAGAACTGTAGGTTAGGTTAGAATACATTTTAATATTATATATTACTTAATTGCCATGTATAGTTTATAATTTTCTTAGAGTTTAGTGAAATTTGCAACGTAACACGCCTATATATTTTTTAAATCGAAACAGCTAGGTTAGGTTAGGTTAGAACTGTGACCACACAACGTATTTTTAATGTAAAACCAAAGCAACAAAATACTTTGTAATTTAATTTGTATATTTTGTGCAACTGACAAAAAGATGAAAATATTATATCATTGACTAATAGAAATGGTAAATTGATTTTTTGGCTTATTTTATTTACTACCAACTGAAATATTTGACTACATTATAATTGGTAAAAGTACTAGTTGGTAAGCAAGTTATTGTTTAAACGTTCACTTGCCAAGCATTAGGTTTGATTTACAATTATTTGTAAAGAGTTTTTTGCTCAGTAATAATTTGGTAAATGAAATTATGCAGAAAATTGTTTGGGAAGTGATAATTTGTCAATTTTTTTTTGATGAAACAAGGGAGAGCCTTTAATTTCATTAAACGTTTATTATTTATTTTCAATTTTGTAAAAAAGCATCTTGAAGTAACCTGTACTTAAAGAACTGTAACGCAGAGGTAATTTGCTGGGGTCATCGCATCAATGAAATTAAATCGAATAAAGGGTAGGCAAATTGAAGAAAAGAAAGAGAGCCCTATCTCGACGAGCTGCGCAGGCGGTAGTTTTCAAATTATGAATTATTTTATGTTGTCATAATTTTTTATGACAACATAAAATTTCTGGCCACTAGCCCTATCCGTGTGTTAAATTAATGTCACTACTGTATACACAAAGGTAAAGCTTCTATCAATTCCCTTTAATTTCTAGCATTTTAGTTACACCAATTGGCGTTAGTGCGGAAAATCGTATTAAAATCATTCGGCCGTCAGTTATTGCTCCAAATGTGTTTTGCATGCAACCGATTGTGTGCTGATTAAATTTGGCTCCATGCGGTGCAGTGTCGTGGTCAATATGAAGATAATTACACTATGCCACAGAGTAGCGATGTTCATATTAAACTCCACTGAGCGCTGAAGTGGTTTTATTTGACGTGTGAAATTCCACGTTATATGCTTATTTAGGCTGGTTCAGGTACGTAATTATATAAGGGATTCAGTTTAGGATTCCGAAAGTTATGTTACTTTAGGCTGATGGTGGTATTTTGTTTGCTTTATTTCGAGGTATTAAGGTAATTTTATTTGCAAATGTTGTTATCGTGTTTCAGCTGGGCAAACGATCATCCCCTCGTGTAAGATATTAACACAGTGTAGCTAGCGGAGGATCCTAAATATTTTTGTTTAACTTGAGGAAATTAATTGACTTTTTTATAAGAATACTTGACGTGACTTCTGATATATTAAAGAAAGGAAGAATTAGAAATGAAATAAACATTGTTGTGTAAAGAATCTAATGACACTGTCAGAAATGAAAAGAATAGCTCGTATAAGCCGGGACCTCGTATTTTTCTTCCCTCGGGACTCTTCGGGTTACAGCGTATTATATACGAAACACGTGGCAAAAAGGAAAAAACTGTAATTCCAATGTTAGTAAAAATATTTTACGATCGAATATTTTGATGTTGTTTTTGTTATCGAAAACTAAAGATCCAGAGAATTTCTGAGTGCTAATAAATTGATTCCCCACTAAATCCCTATTTACGATGCGTAGAGAAAGTAATATACAAACGACTATAGAAGAAGTAAGCCTACCAAGGAACGATTTTATCCTATAGATGAAATTGTTTCAGAGCGAATGGTATGAACGAACAGACATCTTTATGATAATAGCACAGACACAGCATTTGGCACTGAGCTTGAATCTTATCCAAAGATCATTACTGCTGAGATCATTATGCAAGACGCTGTCTAAGACAGTGGCCTCTGTAATGTCTCATTCAGATTAATGTACCAAAATGGTAGAGAGAACCACTCGCCAAATATTGTACCCCGGGGTGCAATCAGACCGAATAATGCCTAGACTTCAATATACTATTAGCCTGAATCCTTTTCTGTAGCACAGAAGCTTATTTGAATATCAAGCAGAATTTCTACTATTTTCAGTACATTGCAAATGCTTATTTTGCATTCTATGCCATTTGTACCAGATGCTATTTCAGCATTCAAATATCGGTGGTCATCCGCGATGACTATGGCATGGTTCCAAATCGCCACAATAGGCCCCCATATAGAGGCTTGTCATATAAATTATGCTTTGGATGCGGTCACACAATACGTTCCATTACATTGAACTAATGTGCTCCGATCGGGAAGCGATATGATCGATTTTACGGGTGAGAAGTGTTTTAACAAACAAACATATAAACAATTCAAATCTGTTAACATAACAGTTCGAATGTGTGTTCTGTTTTGTCAAACACTGCTTGGGATTGTGTTTAGAATTTCCGTTTTGGTAATGTTAACATGGCGAATTTATTGCGTTAATTGGTGCTATGCATGTATGTATTAGGGATATGGTTGATTTATGTGTATTCTGATACGAGCTGTATCAACCAGTACATAGTTTTAATAATTCAGGTTTCATATTACTTATCAGATCAATGTAGAAAATATACTATCAACACAGTCTGCATTGTCGAGCTAAAAAAAATATTTGTTTTAGAAAACTGTAAGCAGTTTGTTTTCGATAAAATTTAAGTGCATAATGATGTCAAACGACATTCATTTAGTAACTGAAGGTTCAGGCCATTGGGGCAACGTTTACAATGAACATACAATTACTAAAAACGCTCTTCAGAAATAATAGCAGTGATGTATTATGAAGTGATGATGAAGCGTAACACGCGATACCCTTGTGTTTGTTTACAGTGTAACTAAGCTATTGATTTATGATAAAATAACCGGTTACGTAAGTGCTGGCTTTATTGATTATTATATCAAGTCCCACTCTACAGTTATATCTGGTTGCTACCCAAATTCAGTTCTGTACGGAAACAGTCTTCTTCATCGAGATTATCAAATAAATCTTTTTAAGCATTTATTGCCCTTATCATTTCGCCCATTAATGTCTTATTTGTGTCGTGGACTCCGTCCTGCTCTTATCTGTCATCAAATTTATGTTCTTTTCTCATCTAAATTGATCCTTTTTTATAACAACTGCTAATTTCTTTTCTTGGCACCACAGAGTTAGGTACTTCATTTTTATTTTAATTATCTGAGTGAAGTGCTCACCTTAATGCATGGCAGACCATAACTCTAAGAAAGCCACATAATGGAGTCCATCCATTTAGATTAAACGTAATACACCGTAAAATTTTACAGCCGCAGCCTTTCTTGAACGTTGATCTACAATCCTTTTAAAAGGTCGGATTTCGCTAGAAAACTTAAAATATTTTTCGTCACATTATGGTTACTGTTTGTCACAAACTGTAGACGCAATCTCACATTTAATATACAAAAATGTGCCCATAAAAAGGCAGTACATTTGGTATGCAAAATGTTTAACCGGTTTAGTATAATACGCGGGCGTTTTACTGGCGGATTGTGCAAAATGCTTACCTATGCTTCGGGACGGCAGCTAGCATCGTTACTGAGAATCAGGTTTCTACGTTACACAATGTTATTTTTTTCTTGTTTCTTGTTAAGCCATCTGTAGAGCTAAGGTTTCTCTTTAGTATTGGGAGGATTAGGACGGAAATTATGCTATACTTGTTTCCTACAATACAATGTAAGCTTATTCTTATCTAAGGTTGGGCGAATGCTAAGAATAAACTTTCTCTAACTATATAAACAAACAGATACCGTGGTCCCTGGCACACGTAACTGGAGGAACACGGGTGGGTTTTAGTCAGTAAAAGTCCTACACGCCTTCCCGCTCCACCCAGAATGGGAGAAGTCATCTGAGGATTTCCCACCCAAAAATAAAAAAGCAGGTAGGGCGAATGCTAAGAATAAACTTTCTCTTACTATATAACACAAAGTCAAGGTAAATTCATAAAGATTTGAAAAAAAAAACAGTATTCTGCATCTTCAACTCGAAAAGCGAAGCTTCAAAAATTATGGTTTAATTGAAATAATATTTAGGTCATAGCAATAATATTTAGCAAACAAGCAATCATAAGCGACCGTAAGCATTTACTACCTAGTTTCCACCATTTTGTGCAATTTTTTAATGAACATTTCATAAAAACATTGTTTTGTTATTTTTTCATTATGCATTTTGTTTGATATTCAAACAGTTCTTGTTGCTAAAATCATAATAAACACATAGTTCAAATGTACCAACAATTTATCATGATGGGAGAATTGAAATGTATCCACAGTGAGGCAATAAAGAGTAATTTTCTGTTTGAAACTGAACCCAATGCCTCTTGTATGCAAGGTTCAAATGTGGTTGGCACACGAGTGCTACAAGGCAGCATCGTAGGGCCGTTGCGGTCACTAACGATCTAAGTGATTGGCGTTTGTTATCACATTTATAACGAGATCACTGCAGGGCTATTGCCTCAATTAGTTCAGTGGGTCTCGATATGAGACTAATTTGGTACGAGTTTCATTTAGGCCAATTGCTTAGGGTATGTGGTCATAGTTACCGTTTCCCATTGATATGGTTTTGTTAAACTATTGTGTAATTTTTTTAACTTCATTCTAAATGGATAATTTAGTTTTGTCTCTGCATCCCTAAGGTTGACTTGTAGAATATGTTTCAGGCATTAAGTTCGCGTTTGTACAGTATGTTTTTTAGTTTTTAATTTAATTTTAGTCTTAAAATAAATGTTTCTTTTTCTATGTATTTGACTACTACTGTAGTTTTGTCATATCTACGTAATGGTATATTGCTATGGAATATTAGTTGTCAACTCTGTAATAAGATATGTTTAATAATTGGAACATCATAAACTAATTGACATTTGAGATATTTTTAAATTGTAGCAACAGTTTCACACGAGTCACTCAACTCTGACAACCCACCAGCCTGAACACTCCCACTGCCCAAATTTAAACTCTAAAAGCTTAATTCAGTGTGAAAAGTCAACAAAGTCAAATAAACAGTGTAGGTAAGTGAGTCAAGGGCAAAGTTGTACACCCAAGGCGGCGTAACGTAAGTTTGTGCGTAATATAAACCAAGGTTGTCAGGCCATTTTGTCAATGAGATAGGGCGGTATTTGGACGCCAACGTTCGATAGCGCCGGTGCCTGCAACTTGGTGTTATTTATGTAGCCCTTTGAATATATTTTACGGTGATAGTATACTTTCAGGGATAGATATCAATGGGCGTTGGATGTGGAATGTGAAAGTAGTTTTTTTTCTGACATGTGGTGCTGTTCACAATATAAATAAAGTTGAATAACTTTCATAATTTTATTTGAGATTAGGGTGATGTTTTTTTTAGTTCTTTTTTGGATTTTGTTTAAATTTTTTGTTACTGATAAAATAATAAGGTTTCGATAGTTTTAATTTCACATTGGGACGGGGACTTTCTTCCAAATAAATAAATTTATACAAATTATAACCGAAAATTATCCGGAGGTAGGCCATGAGTTTTGTTGTGTTTAGTTCATTTTTAATAGCTATGTGACCGAATGAAAGGGCTTCAGCAAAGTTATGCTAAAATATTAAGACTTTTTCCTATAAAAAAGTAGTTTGAAAGTAATAAAAATAAAAAACTTGAGCGAACGTTGTTTACATCAAATAAATCGTTAAACGAGGACCGGGCTACTGAAATCGTAAATGACCAACTTTTAATTATACCTACCCAATATGTCATTAAAATTACGTAATTTAGTTGGACGCAATATTGTCGAGTCGATACTCGATATTGAAGAAGTTTAATTATTATGTTATCGATTTTGGGTATCGAGGAAATAACTTTAATCCATCCAAACGGTGTCTTTACAAGATCACTATTAGCGATAAGACCGCCCAGCGTGTCACCTTTTGTAAAATTTCTACATTTATATCAGTAATTGGTATGATGTACAAAAGTGCTCATACGACACGTGTCAACAGCATAGGCAAGTTGTCGACGGATGCAGTCAACGCGTGTCGGCAGCTGCAGTTACCTCTGCGTGTCGCACGTGTGTATGCAAAATGATAAAGAGTATTCTATCAATCTGTCTATCTTTAATCTGAAGGCCAATTCTCGTAATTAAAAACGTTCTAAATCTAGCTGTAGTCTCATCTCGGCGACAAATAAATGTCAAAACTGTAACAATGTAGGGAAATTATAGGTATCTTTGACAGATTAAGATTGAGATCAGACTGTGAACTACTTTAAAATTACTAGAATTGCCCCTCGGAAACTAGTCTAGTTATAATCTAATTAAAACAGAGCAAATCGATTTAAAATTATTTTAGAATATGCAGTTAACGTCAACACTCCACTTAGGTACCATTTAACTGTTAAGAAGTCAATTTTCATTATTTTAAGGCATGTTCATAACACAGATCATTTTCTTATCAACGTCCATTGCAATCAATTGCTCTCTACTAAAAAGTAGAAGGTACATATAGAAATAAGTAAACGCTACAAGTTTTTAGTTTCTCCACAAATCCTTTAAGGGGGATGCGATATAATAGCCTCCTACTTTGAAGTTCTGTGGCATACCTACTTGTTCGCCATTTTGTTTTTTTTTTTCAAAATGGCGGTCACGCATGAAACCTATACAGCGTGGCGCTTTAATGGCGACATTAATTTAATACACGTATACGGTTTTGCGTTTTCGTTTGATGGCATACTTTAATTTCATTAAACGCTATTATTTATTAATTTATTTATAATTTTCTAAAATAGCATCTTGGAGCAACCTGACTTAAAAAAACTGTAGCGCAGGGGTTATTTGCCGGGTCACGGATCATAACACTGCATCAATGAAATTAAAACGAATAACGTGCAAAGAGTAGGCGAATTGAAGGAAAGAGAGAGCCATATATGTCGGCGAGCGGCGCAGGCGGTGTTTTTCAAATTACAAATTATTTTATGTTGTTATATTTGGTATGATTACTAGCCAGTACTCGTGTGTTAAATTAATGTCACCACTGTAGCGGCACGTTGTATAAATCAATAGAAAAATAAATCAAGAAGGCGCGACAATATTAGTGTGTCAGGCTCCATATAAAAATCATCAATCCTCTTGACCCACGTTTCTTTAAATTTTCAGGTCAGTTATGTTGATTCAAATATGATTCGCGACCGTGACCGGCTTAAGTTAAACTTACCTCAGTGGTCATGATTTCATGAATCAGTCATTCAATAGGGTGATATGAACTTAGAGAGTTGTATTGATGATTATAATTCTTTAAATAAATATTTGATACAACCGCGAATCATATTTAGATTAACATACAACCTGAAATACGGACCTACAAATTGAAAATAAACCTATGAAAACCTAAAAAAAAATAGGTAAACAAGAAACTTATTTGCAAAGGTTCACGTAGAAATATTTCCAACGTACCTATATATTCAGCTCTTGACAGTTATTCATGCCCAATGCTACGTGGAGTTTAAGCGCAATGCGTGGAAATTCTTGCGTTGGTTTATTCAAGCTTGATTTGTTTTAGGAATTTCAGAATTGCTACAATGGCCAGCAAAATTAAATAGACAATAGATGTTGTAGTTGCAGGAAAACATATATCTTTGAAAAGATAACTACACGGGCTACATTTACTATTTATTTATTATTATTTTTAACCGACTTCAAAAAAAGGACAGTTTTTTTTTTGTGTGTTTGTTACGCGATTACTCCGCCAATTATAGACCGATTTTCAAAAATCTTTTTTTGTTCGAAAGGAGATACTTCTGAAATGGTCTCATAGAAATTTCATTAAAAACGGTTCAGTAGTTTAGTTTTAAAACCAAAATTACTGGTAAAAATTACAACTTAAAAGTGAAAAGTAAAAATGGCTAACAAAGAAAATTCGAACCCAACGACACCGACTTCCGAAATTAAAGTTATTTTTCACTTTGTAGTGTCGTTTTTGGAAGTCGGTTGTTTTTTTTTTGCAAAAAAGTTTTTTAGACTATGTTGTCCTACTACAGGGCAAAGGCCTCCTTTTCTCCTTTCCACTCCTCTTTCTTGAGCTAGTGTTGACCAATCCTGTCTGTAAGCATCAAGGTCGTCCCGCCATCTTCTTCTGGGTCTGCCTCGATGGTGCCGGACGTTTTCTGGGACCCACATGGTCCCAAGTCATGGCCCATTTGGGCCATAACTTGTTCGACATAAGACACAAGCGTCCGGCCCAGTCCCATTTAAGCTTGGCTTCTGTTTGGGTGACGTAGGTATTACTATTTGTACCATTTAACTTCTCCAACAAACCCGTATGACCCACACTGTCTGAAAGTTTTATCAAGGAAGATCACTAAACTGGCTGTCGAACCTTATGTTAAGTCTTGTGATTGGTTTACTGAAGTAACAAAAAACCCCGTATAAGTTAGACGTGGTTTGGTTAAATTAAAAATGAATACTTTGATTTAAGTATAGAGGGTGGCAGAGACATCGACGCGCAAACTGTAACCATGGATTCACCACATGAGTTTAGACTCCATAGCGTCGAATTTTTTCGTCGTACTACAATCTGTCAAATTTCTTTAATAGATTTTGAACTTTATTGCTATAGCATTAGGTTCAAGGTTGATTGGGAAAATTTGACAGTTTCTGGTAGTTTGATGTGCTGGCGTCTATACATGTTGTTTCAGGATGGTATTTTAGAAAATTTAAATAATAACGTAACTTAATGAAATCAAAATGTGTTCATAAAACGAAACGGCACGCTGTATGTACTTAGGGTAAGAGTAAGTTCACGTCAACAGCATGAATGATGGTTTTATCTGCATTCCTACGCCTCACGGGCTTCATAAAAGATAAAATGCAAGAAGTATGCATTAGAAATAATATTCACTCGAGTGAATATATTTTTATTTTATCTTCTTTCACAAACTGTAGACTTGAGCACGTACAGTTCTAATGGCCCACATTAGTTTCAGTTAGATCCCATTAAACTTCTCGTTAGATGGAATCTTAGTTGGTTCTATTTTCTGCTACTTTAAGATTAAAATAATTCTAGAATAGAAAATTTCACGTTAATCTCAGCAACTCAAGTTTAGAAAAAATAAAGTCAGAGAAATTAAATGTTAAAAAAACTTTTTACAAAAAAAAAATACACTACACAGTAAAAAATAACTTTAATTTCGGAAGTTGGTGTCGGTTAGTAAAATTTATATGGGTCCACTTCTTTTTGAAGTCGGTAAAAACATTTACAACTTACGTCAACATGTCATGTTATACCAATTTTATAAAACTGTCAAAGAATGAGTATTGTGATTTGAATATACGGACAATTTAATTAGGTAGTCACTTTGCTTTACGGAGGGGCTTGTGGCTAAGTAATAACAGCCGCAAGGGTCGAAGGGTCAGGTTAAGCTACGCTTGCTGCGGTTGGTCCGTGGATGGGTGACCATACTGACCATCTTTACATACCAAGACCCATCCGTGCCTCGGAAAGGACTCAGCTGTCATTCGTGGATCTTTGACGGTCGTTACGAGTCGTCAGAAGCCAGAAATTCTCACAACCAGTCTTACCAAGGCGTATCGTATTACCCAGTAACTGGGTTGTGGAAGTCAGATAGGCAGTCGCTCCATGTAAAATACTGGTATTCAGCTACGTCCAGTTAGATTGGAAGCCGACCCCAACATAGTTGGAAAAAGGCTAGGCAGATGATGAGTCACTTTGCTTAGCAATTAATTTCCCTGACGTTACCTATTTTTTTTTCATGCAAGTAGGTAGGTTATATATACTACACAGAAACACATCATAAAGGCACCGCGCATCAATATTTAGCAAGGAGTATGTGTGACGAAGCAAGTTCGTAAAACGAACTGTCAAAGAGAAACATACTAGATCTAGATTTAAGATTGTAGTTGTGCCCAATCCTCGCCGAGCAACCCCGATAAAACCCACGAGATTAAAGCCATAAAAGTAGGTACACTTAAACTTGCATCAATGTAGGTAAATCGTACTTGTGCAATCTGCATGAAATGCTAACTCATCGCAAGGTTTTAGATCCTCTTGACGAAACTATAAAAGTAGTTCACCGTCCTACATAGTTAAAAATATCTTTAAAACTTCATACATTGCTAAAAAAAATCGGTAAGTATAGAAAAACGTGTTAAAAATATACCTATTTGTGAATAAAAGTTTCCTTAAGCATCATAATTACTTTTTAACAACAATTTCAATGCGCCGAGGGCATCACTAATTAATGCCTTTGTCAGCTGTTTTACGTAATAGCAGTTAGTTACTTTCTGTGATTTGTAAAAGTCTTTCCGCCAGTTCTATGTTTCAGTTCATTTTCAACACAAACCATTCTACGAAAGTTAATTATACCCAGAAGTATTTTTCCAATTATGTGTCGAATGATTTCACCCTTTTCAATGCATGTAATTACATATTTTGTTTTACAAAATAATCTCAGGATATATGTGATAACTGGAAACCATAATATTAATCATTTAAAATGTACGTAATTAACCCTCATTAAAAGTCCAAGAATCAAATAGAAAAAGGTAGAACATCAATTACGTATAAAGTTGCTGCGCTCTCGACGGTCAAAACAAATATTAAACGGACGTTGGAAACTAAAGGCTTTATTTGTACTTCCAGTGTTAACTTTGATGATTATAGTGCAGTATGAGTAGTTCTGAGGGTAAAGCTGACCTATTAAAAGTCGAGATTTTTTTAACCCAGTTGAATGTTTGATCGATGTTAGGTAAACAGTTATGTAACTGTGCAACACAGGACGTGACATAGCGCTGTCTATAAAGCTTTGTAGTGTCTTATTAATTTTGGCTCTGTTTGCCTACCGTTAGCTTCGATAACAAACATTATTATTGCCTGTCACTTCGTGAAAATTGGGAGCTCAGGAAACTTGATTTTCCTATGCAAACTTTGGGACACGGCTGCATTTCACTGCATTTCTGAAGAGTATTTGTCAGTGAACCTTTGAGAAAATTAATGTCTTGCAAAGATCCTTTTATCTCTCGAAGAACTGTGTATCAATTTTAGTGTAGGTATATTCTAGCTAACTCCGTATTTGCTATGTTCCAAATTTCATATAGGTATCTGGAACATAACAAATACGGAAATTACTATAAATTCTCGTAGCATTTACGAAATTCTTCAGTTAGTCACGGGAGTGCTTCAAAATGCATAAAAATATCGGCACGTCTAAAAAACCTTCCAAATTATTCCGTATCATATTCTTTTCCTACATAATTTAAGTTCAAACACGCTCCCGATTGACAAGCCAGCTCTCATACTTTATAATGTTGTTTGCTATGGTATAAGCATTGCTTGCCAAAATTTTCCTGGCAGTTCAGTTACGAACTCCGCAATTCGTACATGATCGGAATATATGACGAGAGTGCGATACTTAAAGCGAAAGCGTCAGGGTAGCCCGCGTAATTCAAATTTTCATGCGTTTTTGTGATTTGCAGGTCAGTATCAGAGGGGCAATTCTCGTAATTTTAAGAACGTTCACAGTTTGATCTCAGTCTCAATCTGTCAAAAAATACTTCTAATTTCCATTCATTTTGACAAGTTTTTGACATTTGTTTGTCGCTGAGATGAGACTGCGACTAGATTTTGAACATTTTAAATTACGAGAATTAGTCTTCTGGTTGTATTTTGATCCCAATATGATTCGCGGCCGTAACAAATATTTATTTATGGAATTATAAAATCATTAGAATTAACTGCTGATCATGGAGGTCTGGGTGCGATTCCCAGGCTGGGTAAACTGTTATTAGGCTGTCAGTTGCTGCATGAAAAGTAGATTTCTACTGCGAGTATATCCAGTTTATGGCAATAGGCTCGCTTCCAGTACATGGAGCTTACAATATAACAACTAAAACCTTTGCATATTGCATAACCCTTCGAGGAATATGGGCATGATGTTATTATGTTACTGTTTCCAGGAAATCCTTTGATGACGACATAATTTTTTTCCGTGGTTTTTTAATGAAAAGGAATATGTCAGTTGCGGTTTTCTGCATCCACGCGTATTGTGACGTATGCCCAAAATAGTATGTGAAAACCAAAATGTTTTTCCTCTGAAACCAGTCTGTATGCATATTTTCTCGTTACAATATGAAATTGATGCATGTTCGATTTGTTTTGCTAGAAATATTAATTCGTTTCGAATACAAAACGTATTTCATGCACATATGTATTTATATGAAATGTAATCAAAAATGCAACTTTTTTTTAACTTTCGTGAATTCATAGTAATTTAAACCTTTTTCATTGTGAATAAATTGTAGGTAGGTGCATGTTGTTACTTTTAATGTCAGGTATTTTTGTTAAAAGATAATTTTAACAATAACGTTGTCAGGACACTACCCACACAATTAATCACATTTGAAATCACCTTCAAAAAGGTGACACAAACTCTTTATTTCTGTTAGGCGACCTTTGTAGAGTACCTACTTGACAATTCTATAGGTGTTACATTACAAATGAGACCCAGATTAAGACAATTGAAACATGACAAGAAATCAAATTCTTACACGCTCCAATCAACCTTACGCGTGATGAAAAATAAACAGCATAAAACAAATCGTAATTGAATATTACTTTAACAAAATGTGCTAAATAGTAACGTTTTGGTAAATAGAAAATTTTCCGTCGAAAAAAATGGTGCCATTTGTAAGTGTTCCATTCCAGATATTAAAGTCTTAATTATTAATTTTGTTTTGTTCCCAATTGGGTCCAAGCTTAACGTTTATTTTACAGTTGAATTGGTTCTTGTAATATTGTTTCTTAATTAGTACTTGTGCGAAGATATACATTTATAACTTTGCAAATAAGACAAAGCGGTTTCCTAAACCTTGTTTCAGGCAGTTGTCAACTTAATATTGATGTTGTCCCGTCATAAGAAACGAAGAAATATTTAAGATTGCCACATAAAACAGCTTGAACTATTTTAAAATAGCATAAGTGATGATGAAATTAAAGTGTAGTCAGTTGTAGTCTACAAAATCTTTTCGATGTAAAGAAGAGTTGAACGAACACCTTTTTAATAAATTAAAAACTTTACGATGCCACAAAGATTTCTATAAAGGTTAAAAGCTTTCAGGTTGGGTTCACAACTTTCCCAATCCACCTCGTCCTACATATTTGCGAGCATACCAGGTATGCATGCATTCATCTCATTTTCTATCTTCATATTTTAGTCTTGGTAAAGGAAAATATTTTATCATTTTTGATGTTCTAGGAAGGGGTGGTTTTATGTAAAGGATTTCAGGTAACTACACATTAAGAATATTATTTTATGGAAATTTTTGTAAAAGAATTCGTAGATCTTTGAAAGTCGTTAGAGGGAACTCCCTCTAACGACTTTCAAAGATCTACGAATTCTTTTTTTTCTAGAAGTCCAAAAGTCTGGTAACCAGTCTAATCAAGGGGTATTGTGTTACCTAGTAACTGGGATGAGGAGGTAACCATAAGCAATCGCTCAATGTAAAATATTAGTATTCAGCGGCATTCGGTAAGACTGGAAGCTAACCCCAACATAGTTGGGAAAAGGCTAGGTAGATGATATAAAAGAAGGAAGTTTAAAAAGATATTTGAATGAGTAATGTCAGTCTCTTTCCATATTCACGACTTTGTTTTCTACTTTGTGAACTGTCTTTCTAACGGTAAAGTAACAGCCATGAAACCCACAGTAAACAACAATACAGTAGTCTCAATAGGGATGGTCATTAGTTAACTTACTGTAGTAGGTATTCCTGTTGGGAAGCTCGCCAATTTAGCACCATATGCTAAGAAGTTTAATAGTGCAACGTGTAGGTTGTAAGCTCATGACCTCTGGCTACAGCCTCTGGCACACCAGTCTGAAGCAATTAACGTCTTAACAAACTTACCTATAATAATTACTGTTGTATTTGGCATAGGTTGTATGCTGAAATACCAATAACAATACAATGCTTACAATTATGTACTCGTAACTTGTTGTAAATTCAGGGAAATCAATTGTTTTAAAAATTCAAATTGAATACCAAAATAAATAAAATGTTCTTATATTCAAATCAAAGTATCATTAATAATAATAATAATATCCCTGGACATTTCACACAGCGCCATCTAGTCCCAAGCTAAGCAACCTAATGCTTGTGTTATGGTAACAAGATGGCTGATAAACTACTTATATACATTTTTTTTTTGTAAATACATACATATTATAGATAGAAAAACACCCAGACTCGGAACAAATACATGTAGGTCATACAAATATTTGTTCCGTGCGGGAATCGAACCCGCGACACGCAGCGCAGCAGTCAATCGCTTAACCACTGCGCCAACCGTGCCGTCATTATTTGGCTGTTGTATGAAATGGCTATAATACGGCAAATTGACGTAGTATCTCATTCTGATGAACAATGTATTGTGCCTTCTAAACGTGACACTTGCAGAATAGTTGACATCGGCTCAATTGCCAAAAGGAAAAAAGAAACTTTCATTTTCCTGACTTACCTACATAAATGCTCTAGTCCTAGTAGTCTATCGTAAAAGCATACGTTAGATACCGGTACAATCTTACGGTAGACCTTTCATGTGCCTTCGGAACTCCTTATCCGAAAATGCTTTATTAGCTTGGATTTTTCGCAAATAGATTATAGATTAAGGTCACATCCTAGAAAAATAATGTATTTTTTACCGTACAGGAAACATAATTGACAGATTTATGGGTTTATATGTCGATAATATCGGTGTAAACAACTCCTAAAGGTAAAATTTTACTTCTTATTTGTTAAATAAAACAAACAACTTATTTTTGGCGTAATTTTCTTACAAAAAAACAAAAAATATAAGATATTTCTATTTTTTTTTTTTTTTTTATAAATGTATTGGATCTTATAATTTGCTTCAAATAATGTTTGAAAGACATTAAAGTTAGAGAAACAATTTGTTAAACTTTCATACAATTTGAACAGTGTTATTCACTTAACATCGAATGCAATCAAATTCTCCCATTTTCAACCAAAGTAGTACATTCTACTAGTCTCAAATAAGGCTTCTAATATCGTAGGTAATTAATTCCATGCTGGACGGACATTAGCAATGCTAATGTAACACGTGACGACTATCATCGGAAGCGTTCGATTGCTGGTCGGAATGCATTCGGTACGCCACACTGAATATTTATGGTAATTTTACAGAGATGATGTAGATATGCGAGCTTATTGCTAATACGGTGAAAATGGACACGGAATAGGTTGTTTTTTAATAAATGATTTACGAGGAAACATGTAAAAATGATGTTAATTACGCATTAATCAGTTGGGGCTGCGACAGCGACCACTTCTTCATGTACCTTATGCAAACACTAACTACAGGCGTATTGCATACTTTCTGAGATCCAGTCGCAGTTTTAACGAAATTGGTTGTGAACAAGGCATTGAACTTTTTTGCACCAATGCAAGCACACTAAGGAAGCTCTTAGCAAAGCCATTTTTTGTACAGGAGGCGCCTGCCCGAACTTGAACCGTTTGTTGTCCAGATTGGCTTTATTTGAACAAATTAGCATAAGATTGATTGAAATAAACCAACTTTGAGGGAATAACTAAATAGAATAGATAAGATGTGACTAAGACTATGAAGGAGTAATAATTTTTGTATTTATCTGTGGAGGCTTGTAATGAGCAATTTAGTTATATATTATTGTTATTAGTCTGTAAGTCTTCCGATAACAAATAAAATAAAATGCAACAAAAAAAACGTTTCTTACGAAAACGATTATTTGTTGTATAAATAACTATCAAGACGTGAACTGACGAATTGCGACTTCAAGACGTATAGACAGTCGCAAGGTGCTCTAATAAGCTTACAATGCAAAGCAAGTTCGAATAAACGAATTATTGCGTAGCGCTTGTGTAACTTGCTACGCGGCGTAGCTGCTGCTACGACGTAGCAACCATTATGCTCGAACACCACTTAATCGTCTTTACGACACCATGGGATCTGGAGGCGATAGTCCTCGCGCGCCTATATGATTGGCGCGCGGAGGCACTACGCCGGGGGGAAACTCCGCATCCGCGGCAAACCGCGGCGGAGCGGACGAACCTCCGGTGCGATCTCATGGCGGAATGGAAGGAGCGACTATCGCAACCCAGCGCAGGGCACGCCACGATAGCGGCGGTAAGACCCCTCTTTGAGGAGTGGCTAGAGAGACGTCACGGCGCTCTCACCTACCGCCTGACGCAGGTCCTCTCCGGACACGGATGTTTCGGGAGGTTCCTGCACATCATCAGGCGGGAGGAGACGCCCGGGTGTCACCACTGTCAGGATCGCCCAGAGGACACGGTGGAGCATACGGTGGAGGTCTGCCCTGCTTGGGCAGAGCACCGCCGTGTCCTCGTAGAGGCGATTGGCAGCGGCGGCGACCTCTCGCGCCCGGCCCTGGTTCAAGCCATGGTCCGGGGTGAGAGGGAGTGGGAGGCATTCACCTCCTTCTGCGAAGCAGTCATGCTAGCGAAGGAGGTGGCGGGGTGGGCGAGGGAACGCGCCTTGCGCACCTCACGCCTCAGCCGCCGCGGGAGACGCTCCGGGCGTCGGGAGCCGCGTGACGACTCCCGGCCACCGTAGGCGCGGGCCTGCGGGCGGAGAGTAATGGGTAGCTCTCCGTCCGATCAGGACTAGGCCCGTGCCGGACGGCGTGTTCGTGTTCCACGCGCGCCTCAAAGAGATGTCAGCAAGTGACGGGGCCCCACAGGGCCGAAGCCTGCCAGGGTAGCGGGACCATCCGAAAGGGTTTACCGCTGCCCTGGAACATAAAGGGCTAAGGAAGGAACACGGGTGGGTTTTAGTCAGTAAAATTCTGACACTCCCTTCTGCTCCACCCAGAGCGGGAGGAGTCATTTGATGATTTCCCATCCTCAAAAAAAAAAAAAAAAAATCGTCTTTACGACAGTAGTGGTAGAATTACGGACTGGTGTGCGCAAGCGCGTATGTTGCGAGCGAATGAATTTTTCATTTATTCTTTACGGCAAAGGTATTTAATAGAAAAAAAATACGCTTATCGTTAAGTCCTTAAATACCATTGTAATAGATATACGAACAGCATATTATGCAAATCCACTGACATCCTTCCGATTCCTATAAAATACTCATTATTTCATCGATTATTCCAAGTTGTTTTCCACATCTGCTTACTGTTTTGAATGGCAAATTATGTTTCCAATAAATCGAGGAAACCTTCAGAATTACCCTTGGAATAAATTCCAAATCTATTTTATCACCTAACATTACGTATACACAAATAACAGACGTGTAACCAAAAAGCTATTTATCGGGGTTATAATCAAGTATAATGTAATCAGCAAATTTAATTCTGAAATAACGTGGTTTTCGTACCAAGAAGCGCTTTTACCAGCTGTATTTACGGCGAGCTAACAGCTTGTGACGGATTATAGCTAAGTGGACACTAATGTTCTGTATTATAACGACGCTTAACATCGGGATGCAGCTGCCAAGAGAATGAGATGAGAAACGTGATTAAATTGTGATAAAGGGAATCTTTCGTTCAAATTACTTTTTAATACAAGCTAAGTGCTGGCCATCTGTCATGTTTTCTAAGATTAAAACGTCGGCATAAAATCACCGTCTCTGGCCCTCTTTATTTCCATCGGGAGTCGAAAAAATACTAAAGTTACAAAGCAAATACGATCCCCAATACTCTTACCAAGCATGGTTATTAATGTGGTTATTAAAATTTTATATACATTTTCAGTCAAATGTCAACTGGGTTATTTTGTTGAAAGTACCGTTAGTAATACAGGGCAGCCGGTCGATTCTGTAAAAATCTCACCGTGAAAACTCAAGTGAAGTGAGCTTGATGTGAGTTGTCAGTAGTGTCAATCCCTAGCATTATTTGGAATGACAGCTCACTCCACGCTCACTTCACCTAAGTTTTCCCGGTGAGATGGTTACAGAATCGCACTGCAGGTTGTCTATAAATTGTATACCAGCGAGAGCATTTTTTATGAATTAACCCATTAGCTTTAGCGCACTTTATTGTTGCCGTAACGTAGAGTAAAAAACGATGTATTCCGCAGTAAGCTGATTTTACACTAAGCCAGTTAAAGCCACGCATCAAAATTGAGGTCATCATCATTTCTCTAGCCTTTTCCCGACTATAATCGGGTCGGATTCCAGTCTAACCGGATGCAGCTGGATACCAGTATTTTACATGGAGCGACTGCCTATCTGACCTCCAAAATCCAGTTACTGGGTAAACTTCGCTTACCACTTGGCTTACCCTTGGCTTACCCTTGGCTTGGCTTGTCGTTACGAGTAGTCAGAAGCCAGAAAGTCTGACAACCAGTCTAAGACTGGTTGTTAGACTTTCTGGCTTCTGACTGTCAAACATACACGAATGCCAGCCGGGACCAACAGCTTAACGTACTTTTCGAGACACGGAGGGATCTCGGTATGTAAAGACCCATCCATGGATCGACCGCGGCAAGCGTAGCTTAATCTGATCGATCGATCCATGCGCCTGTTACTCTTAAGCCACGAGCCCCTTAACATTTAGTTATCATTGAAATATAAAAGATATTTTTGCAAGTTTATTATTTTATTTAGGTACAGACGCCAGCACATCAAGCTACTACAATCTGTCAAATTTCTTTAATAGATTTTCAACTTTATCGCTAAAGGATTAAGGTTCAAAGTTGATAGGGAAAAATTGACAGTTTCGGGTAGCTTGACCTGCTGGCGTCTTTACCTACTTGTTATGTCAGTATTGAGGTTGACATAAAACTAGACCCGAAAACTATTGGTTGTTCAAAATATCTCCTTTCTCTGAAGTTTTGATATTATGGAGTTATTTTGCATGAGGTAAAAATATCAATTTAACAGAGCGACAAAACGATGTGTACCAAATAATTTTATGCACTGACAGCAACACAATATATATTACAACTACACACACACCCACTATCGCGCACTAAAGTACCTATTATATTCAAATTTCATTTGTTCCAAATTGACGTTCTTTCAAGTTAAAAAAATATCACATTTATTTTAATGGGAATTAAGTTGATTTCAGAGTGACTAGCACTATTGAAAAAGTTATAAAAATGTTTGAAGTTGTAGCGTAAACATAACTTTATTGTATAGGAATTAAAGTTATTTTTCGATAAACTCATTTGTTTACATTTTTGGCGAATATGCCAAACTGGCGAATATGCCAAACTGGCGAATATGCCAAACTGGCGAATATGCCAACAATTTTATTTTACATTGTTTCTATTTTGTTTTGTTTAGAGGTTAAATAAAGCAATCTCGTTAATTGAGAGCATGGAGAGATAATAATCAGTGATAGCTGACCCAATGAGCTCGTTGCATTCATAAATCACGCAATTTTACACTTACGCTATGAAAGTTAATGTAGTTTGGCATAGTTTATGTTACTAATTGAACTAGATAGGTAGATGCAGAATAAATTGTCTGATGCTTTTTCCAGCCACATAAATACGCAAATGTGCAATAAATGCATTTCGCTGTCAAAAAGTAAAAACTTACCTTTACACTTTTATTTTCTATCATTCTACTTCCTACTTTCTTACTTCTTATTAATATTATAGACGCTTAAGTTTCTGAGGATGGATGGATGTTTGTTACTCTTTCACGCTCAATCGGCTAGACCAATTTTGATGAAATTTTGAATACAGATAGTTTTTAACCAGGATTAACATAGGATACATTTTTATCCCGATGTTCCCACGGGATCGAAATTTATGCGGGTGAAACCGCGGTGTGCAGCTAGTTTTAAAAAATGGTGATAGTAACATTTCTAATTTAATTCATAACTAAACCAAAATTAACGATGATGAATGAATGATATCCCTTTTTATGTACATTATTCGAAAATTATCATAATTTATTATTTTAAACCAATGCAAACTAATTTGTTTCTGAGTATGGACGGATGGATGGACGTTTGTTCCTCTTTTATGCAAAAACAACTACACAGATTTAGATAAAATTTGGCACACAGATACTTTATAACCAGGATTAACACATAAGATATTTTTTTTCCGATATTCTTACGAGATCATAGCCTATGCGGGTGAAACCAAGGGGCGCTACTAGTTTTAAAATTTTCTGGTAGTAACATTTCCAATTTAATTCATAACTAAACCAAAATTAACGATGATGAATGAATTATATCCCTTTTTATGTACATTTACATAAATTATTATTTTAAACCAATGCAAACTCATTTGGAAATGAATCATTAATCAATAAATAATTCCAAAACACAAAAACAACCGGAATTCGTAAATAGTCTCTAAATCCGCGAGCTTTTCAGCTTCAGCGCTGCATAAAACACTGAATAGATGCGACGCTGTATAAAGCGCTTGTCATTAACGAGGTAGCCATTAATTGGTAACTGAGTGGAAGCAGTGCGTTACGTAATGAAGACTTGGGCTATTCATGCCGGCGATATTATACATGAACGAGCAGTTGAGCAATTGAGCAGTGGTGGCGCGATGGTAACAGCCGTCACTTACGAGTTGTTGGTCGTAGGTTCGAACCCAGACGCTTTACTTTGTGTATATTATTTCATCACCATTGCTCTCAAAACGGTGAAGGAAATCATCGTGAGGAAACCGGCATGTCCTAGAACCAAAAAATACAAGACATGTGACATCGACCGAACCCGGGCTGGGTCCTCGTGGTAGATTACGGCCCACTCCCTCTTACTGAGAGGAGGCCTGCGTCCCTGCTATTACCCTATTACATAACTGGCAAAATGTGAGTATACTATAGGTATGCCTTTGCCTAACCCTTTGAGGCTTATAGGCGTGATGTTATGTTGTTGAATGTTATTATTATTTTTTTATCTCAAATGAATGCTTTATTGCATCAATAAAATAAATCTAAAAGATAATAAAGTGAAAAATAAAAAAAAAACAATCAATTTCCAAAACACAAACACTACAAAGACAAAAATAACTTTAATTTCGGAAGTCAGTGTCGTTGGCTCCGCATTTTCGTTTTTTGAAAAAATCGCATTATTGATGCTAACTCAAAAATGACTCAAAATGAAAGGCATACCTTATCCATTACAAAAAGGATTTTGCAAATCCGTCTATATGATATGGCGGAGTTATGCACGAACCCACATAAAATATATATATAAACATCCGAATTGAGAACCTCCTCTTTTTTTGAATTCGGTTAAAAACAGCGCAAAATATCTCAATTCAGCGCTGGTTAAAACGCTGTATAAAGTGCTTGTCGTTAACGAGGTAGCTATTAATCGGTAACTGAGTTGAAGCAGTGCCTTACGTAATGAAGACTTGGGCTATTGACGCCGGCGACATTATACATGATTAATAGTTTCCAAGAGATGACGACGGTCCAGTTTTAATGTGAGTTTATGAGGCTTGAGAACTAGATGACACTTTATAGTGATTTGTTATGGGTATGTAGTGTGAGTGATCGATTTTTTTTCGTACCTATAATTTTATTGTGTGTTTAACGATAGGTTTCTATAGGAAAGGTTTTATTAGGATTTAGATTTTGTTTCGAATTACGAGTACGAAACATCATGCAGCCAGATAAAAAAAATAAAAAAAATTGCTGAATGCTTCGATCAATAATAGTACTAGATTAGATAAGAGCATCAAAAACAGCCCAAAAAATAAGACCACAAATACTTTTGTGGTCTTATTTCTAATTAGTATGTTTTTAACCTTATTGCTTAGACTTTAAGTTTCATTTTAGAATAAATGGCTGAAAATTAAAAAATAGAATGATTTTATTTTCAAGCGACATTTTAAATATATTTTGCAATGGTAATTAAACTTTATGTTTAAGCATTAAGGTTTTTACTAAGAAATGTAGATGTTTACCTGTGTGTAAACGTGGCCACTTGAGCGACTGATTTTTGTTCTTGATCCTTAATCTAGTACTATTATTGATCGAAGGCTGAATGGGTCTGCTCTTGACTTCAATCACGCCAGATGAAAAGCCATGGATGAGGTTTACTATATAATAGGTGATCCCAACAAATTAGTGACAAATAATCTCGATGATTGCGTAGGCGTGCGACGATCGCTTGTATTAGATCACGACCTCATATTCAGAAATATTAATGTTGATAGGCTTGTGATTTAAGACTTGCTATCGTAAAATACACAGATAATAAGTATTTTTGTATTGTGGCCAAAAGCATAAGGGATTCGCACAGAAATACAATGTGTAACTGAATTAATGCACGTTATGAAAGTTGTTCAGAATAGTTAGCTGAATTTAACATTTTTAATATAGGTAATTTTTTATACCAAAGTAAATTACAGTTACACTTTCGCTGTGCGTTCAAAACAATCCAAAATAAATGATAAATGATTTTATTTTTGTAAGTAGGTTTGTACAAACACTTTTACACGTCAATCATATTTTAAAACTAGATGAGGTCGGCGTTTCCTATCTGACTAGTCTGAGAAGAAAGGCCGAAACAAACTCAGACGTCACAGTCTCTTTTAAAGTCCAGACATAATCTTGGTCAGATCATGTGAAGACCATGTAGATTTATGTCTGAGATGGTTTTTTTGAAGAAAGAACCAAACAGTTTGAGAGGACCTGTCCAGTCAGTGCACGCATTTGTCAGAAATCGTGCAGCTCAACTCAAAACTTAGGGAGCTCAACGATCCGACGAACAGTACCAAAGAAAGGACATTTGGGTAGGCCACATTAATTACTCAAACTGCCAGACCACGACAAAAACTAAGAGAACAGAGAGAAAAATAATATAAATACAATGACCCACATAGTCTTCACATTCACAATAATTAAAATAATAGAATACTTTACAAAGTAAGCAAATGTCATAGTATATATCAAATTCATCAATGTCAAAGTGTACATAAAAAAAAAACATCAACAAAACAAAAATAAAAAATAAACACATTCAATATGTAAAAATTGGAAGCAGCTTAATCCCAAGCCTTTTTGTCCTCGATATAAGCCTTAACGGTATAAAATGCTTTCTGGCACAACTTACGTTTAATGAATGATTTGAATTTATTAAGGCTTAGATCTTGAACGGGGCTTGGACCTTTATTGTAAAAGCGTATACATTGGCATCTGAACGAGCCACCTATTTTCTTGAGCCTTGTTGTAGGTAGAACAAATTTGTGTTTGTTCCTAGTATTTATATCATGGATATCACTGTATTTTTTAAACAATTTTATATTTTTATGGGCATACAAAAGATTTTCATAAATATACTGAGAAGGCACAGTCATAACATTAATTTCTTTAAATTTTTCTCTGAGCGAGTGTCTCGGACTTAATTTATAAATTGATCGAACAGCTCGCTTTTGCAAAACAAAGATAGTCTGAATATCAGCGGCATTTCCCCACAATAGAATACCGTACGACATTACACTATGAAAATAGCTAAAGTACACTAAACGGGCTGTCTCTATATCAGTTAAATTACGAATTTTTCTAACAGCGTATGCTGCGGAACTTAGCTTTTTTGACAATTTGTCTATATGTGGACCCCACTGAAGCTTAACATCCAAAGTTATGCCTAAGAATACTGTGCTGTCTTCAGGATTCAATTCTTCGCCCTTTACCAACACATTAGTTTTCACTTGTCTAACGTGAGGCAACGTAAACTTAATGCATTTGGTTTTTTTCTCGTTTAGAAGTAAATTATTAACATTGAACCAGTGGACTACTTTAGAGATCGCGCTATTTACATCGTCAGTAACCTGCTGCTGACTTTTAAGTTTAAACAAAAGTGAAGTGTCATCTGCAAACAACACTATATCATGATTATCCTTTATGAGGTACGGCAAGTCATTAATGTAAATAAGAAACAAGAAAGGACCAAGAATTGAGCCCTGTAATAGACAAAGTACCTACTACGCTGGAAGTGTGATGTGTGCGACTGTGTGCGTGCGTAGATTTGTAATGTAACCACAATTTTCCCCCACAGTCAGTACAACCAATTTAATAAATAAACAGTGTTTTATACATAATTCCGCGACATGTTGTACAAAATTAAACCCCATACAAGTTTGGAACAACTGTACTCAAACAAGCTGCAATTATCACAATAATAACAGTTACAAAAGCAATTGATGATAGGCAAGAACACCACAATAAACAGAATCTTATGGGCTTACAAAACTTTCAAGCGAATTCCAAGTTTTACTCCCAAATGACGTGACAATTGAATAATGAACAATCACTCTGGAATAATTCGTGTTTCTTGTTAATTTGTCTCTGGAAAGTATCTAACCAGTTTCAATTTAGAATAATATTAGACAATACTCCTTATTGTAAAGATTAGATGAAAAATAATTAAAAAATCTAAGCTGGTACGCTAGACAAAAGAAAGAACAAGAACGACTTGCCCTCCTACTGAACCCCGGGCTTGTACGGTCAGCAACAAAAGTCGGTTAACACTTTAGTTGTTTTAATCTTAATTACTGAGCAAAATATTCTTAAAAAAACATATAGTAATAGAATATTTAAGAATAATTAACTCTTTGTTATTACATGAAATAGAGAAAACCAATGTATCGCATCATTTTGTATCAATTTAGACGATTTGTAAAAGTAACAGTGTTAATCGACTTTCGTTGCTGTCTGTACAAGAAATGTTGACTATACCTTTTACTAGCGTAACAATATAGAGTTAGCATAGGATAATACATAACACATAGAAACATACATCATTATAGATATCTTAAAGAAACTATGTCGTGAACGAGTTCATCCATTTGGTGTACTATTGTCACAAGCAAAATCAGCCTATAATGTTCCCACTGCTGGGACTCAGTCCTGCTCTTGTTGAGTAGGCGTGGGCTGTAATTCACCACGTGGGCTCAGTGCTGGTTGGTAGATGTCACATGTCTTTGAATTGTTTTGTTCTAGGACATGCCGGTTTCCTCACGATGTATTCCTTCACCGTTTTGAGAGCAGTGGTGACGAAATAATTTACACAAAGTAACGTCTGTCTGGGTTCGAACCTACGACCTATAACTCGTGATATTATCACTAAATATAAAGAAAAAGTTTGTGTTAGCCTAGCCTCAGGCCAAATTGGGATAATTTAGCCTGAAGCTTAATATCCATCTATGAACTCGTAGTAACAAGATTTATTTTTAATGTAAATATCTGTACATGGGAGGCAAACAATCATAAGTCACATTTTTTTATTGGACTTAAAATAGTATACCACTAAGTAGATCTTTAAATGTTTGTTTCAATGACATTACAAACTGAATATAAAAAAAAAATGGACTTAGGATAGTATACCTTCGGTATACAGATATAAAGATGTGTAGGTATTTAAAACCTACTACGTGATGCATTGTATTAACTTAATCCACGTATAGCTTAATTGATGCGTATTTCGTTGGTAGTGATTTAATTAAATGCAGGCTTTACAAAATCCACACGATGTGTCTAAAATCCACCTCCTTTAAAATGTAACACGACGACGTATCAAAAAAATCATGTGCAATTTTTTACTAGCATTTTTTTTTAATACAAGTCCTTCTAATATTTGCATAGAAGACTCGTGTTGAATAATATTTGCATATTTATGTCCAACTACTGCAACTTATCTACCGAAAGCGATGAGAGTCACAATTTGTAAGAGTTCGCTAACTAATTAAGCATTCATGATCAAAGGAGTCTTATACTTACGAGGGCAAGTAACCGGTTCTTTAGAACTTCAAGGAGGTGTTAAAGTATTTGATTCAGTCTTAAAACTTTTGAAAAGTTAGTCTCTTTTACGGTGTAAGCGAAAAATAAATTTCATTGCGAATGTTCTGAGCAGGCAAAAATTATTTTATATACAAATAAATTGTGCAGAGAAGTATGTAGGTACGGTAATAACCTTTTCCTAATTAGTCTTCTCTCAAAATGAAATAACAGAACATTCGCTTTGAAACAGAATAAGCAAACTAAACGGAAATAATTAAGCTGAGCCTGTTGCTGTAAGTTCAAATAATACTACCTACTATCCTACTAATATTATAAATGCGAAAGTTTGTAAGGATGGATGGATGGATGGATGTTTGTTACTCGCATAAAGTACTGAACGGATTTACATTAAATTTGGCACACAGATAGTTTATAACCAGGATTAACACATGGAATACTTTTCATCCCAATATTCTCACGGGATCAAAACTTATGCGGGTGAAACCGCGGGGCACAGCTAGTATAAAATAAAACAGTTAAAGGAAAGGACCCGTGGTTAAATAATAACAGCCGCACAGGTCGATCGATCAGGTTAAGCTACGTTTGCTTGCCGCGGTTGGTCTTTAGATGGGTGACCATCTTTACAAACCGAAACCTCCGTGCCTCGGAAAGCACGTTAAGCCATTGGTGCCAGCTGTCATTCGTGGATATTTGACAGTCTTTGCAATTAGTCAGAAACCCGAAACTGACAACCAGTCTTACCGAGGGGTATCGTATTATCCAGTAACTGGGTTGTGGAGGTCAGACAGGCAGTCACTCTGTGTAAAATACTGGTATTCAGCTGCATCTAGTTAGACTGGAAGACGACCCCAACATAGTTGGGAAAAGGCTAGGCAGATGATGATAAAATAAAACAGTTGGAAAAACAAAGTGAATTTCATTACATGTTCAACTTACGAGGGCAAAGTCCAGTTCAGATCGCCAAGCATCTAATGAACGTTACATAAAGTACTTTGTGAGTGCTAGGAACTTCAATATATTAAAGCCTCGGGCAGTGGGGAAAGTAGAACTCATATTAGTATTGACTTAGAAGCAAGAATAGACGATTAGAAAATACAGTTAATATGTTTGTGGGAAACCAATGTGACTTAATATATGTTTTTGTGATGAAACTGCACCACTTTAGGCTAATTACGAAGTTCTGGTTTCGTGATGAAACTTCACCTATGTACAATTGCAGTGCAGTTCTAATTCTTTGGGCGCTAATACTGGGCCAACTTGAAATTATGAGTTTAGACTTTGTGAAGTTTTGACAGCTAATTTAGTTTACCCTGTAAAATAAAAAAGAGAACATGGAATAACTCAAGAAACTTCAAAAAAAAACTTTGAGCGTCAATATAATTTTACAATATTGAAGGTACCCCATCTAATCGATGTATAAGTACTTCTACTCGATTCGCTCCTAGATTAATCAACTGTCAGTCATCGGGGCGATCATACTCGTTCTATCGTTATAAATTGAAAGCGGCAGGTGGCTTTCACAATTTTTAGAAAGCATGGATCAGCCCACAGATTGTCGTTGCCGGAAAACGGATTAATAGAAAGAGAGAGATATTTGAGAGAAAAGAGTAATTTCACTTATAGCTTTTATAATAATTTCTTGTAATTTATGAGTGTATCTGTTATGAGCGTATGAAAGAATAGCATAATCAGCCTATAATGTTCCCACTGTTGGGACACAGGCCTCATCTCGAGAGGGTCTGGGCTATAATCCACCACGCGGGTCCAGTGCGAGTTGGTAAATGTCATATGTCTTCGATTTTTTGGTTCTAGGACATGCCGGTTTCCTCACGATGTTTTCCTTCACCGTTTTGCACAAAGTGTAGCATCTGTCTGGGTTCGAACCTACGACCTACAACTCGTAAGTCGGGGCAGTTACCACTAGGTCACCACAGCTCTCTTACAAACGAATACTGCTAAATATTTCTTCTTACAATTTTTGAGTCGGATAAAATTTGAATGTCAACATAGTTTGAATCCAGTTCCTAATAATACCAGTCTATTTATTATAGTCCCACTGTGTACTGCATGGCGAAGGTCTCTTCTTATTTTATAGAAGGCCCGAGCATTGATCACTACACTTCCTCAAGACGGGTTGGCGATTCCAGACTTATGTAAATTAACCATAAGTCAGGGCCCTAAACCACAAAAAATCTACAATTAGGTACCATTTACAAGTTACCATTGTGCCCATTGTGTCACCCTTTGTAAAATTTATATATGTATGCCTGCAATGTATAATTATGGTGTACATAATATCTGTAGACACGGACTTGTAATATTTGTAGAATTCTGGTATTCTATTCTATTCTACAAATATTAGAAGTCCGTGTGACACGTGACACAAAACTCTAAAACACATCAGTGTAACGGAAAAATCTTACAAATATGTAAACTATAGTGACAAGTCTACAATTTATACATAGCACTCAAATTTGTGTTACGCTTTTAAAATGGGAATGAATTGTAGATACTAAATTGTTATATGGGTAACAATTTACATATTTTGTATTTACTGTGTTACGCAATTTTTTCTACAATTTAACAATTTTCCCCAGGTTTCCTCACAAATGTACAGACGCCAGCACTGCAGGTCAAGCTACCCGAAACTGTCAAATTTTCCCAGTTGAAAATCTATTAAAGAAATTTGACAGATTGTAGTCGCTTGATGTGCTGGCGTCTGTACCTACGTAAGATAAAATCAGAAAGTACATATGAAACGAAAAAGTTACATTCGTACTTGCTCGAACTTGAACCCTGTGTTCCATTCACTCATGATTTAGGTTTAGCTTTAAAGAACTTTATTTTCTCATAAGAATATATTATTATTTTCTCATAAGAACTCATAGTTCACTTAAAATTAGATTCACAGAAATATCTTATTAAATTCAAATACAGCTTTAGTGACAAGTTTCATACTATTACAACTAAATAATTTTATTTCAAAATCTGCTCAGCAGCATCTCAGTAGAAATAGTGACTGTAAATATGGGATTTTAGTTTTTTTTTTTTGTAAATTGTTATATAGTCACACATTTTTATGTCGTTAGGCAAGCTGTTGTTAAGTTGTATGTTATTTTTCGCGTAAGTCAGTGTACAGTCACGAACAAAAGTATGTATACACTCGACTTTATTTATTTCACTCCTTTATTTTATGAAGGAAATTTTATGTTGTTACAAACATAGCATTTTCGAACCCATAGGTTTATGTACGGTGTCGTATTTCAACGTTGCAATCGTTATTTCACGAAAAAATCGAAATTGAAAGTTGCCAAGTGTTGACATATTGGTGCTCGTGACTGTACGTGGTCGAGTTGTTATTAATTTGTATCTGTTTCTTAAGTAATGTTTTTGGGTTTTTTGAGAAAGATTTATAGTTAGATAACGTAACATACATGCCTCCTAAAATAAGCTTTTCTGTGGCACACCGCAAAAACCTCATCAAAAACCACGGGCAAAACACGTCTTTATCTGCGCAGTAACTAAATTATTCAAGGATTGCACTATATATGAGTAAGAGCGTAGGTAAGTTCGATCCTGAAATAAGAGCTAAAATCCTTACACAAAGCTATTACACGGAACAAAATAGTTGCATATTATGCTTTGGAATTGCAACAAATGTTTTCCCGTTGCCTCAGCAAAACAGTGCTTGAATTAAAAAGTTAAATTGTATTATCATTCTCACCACGGTTGCAAATCCTAAGGATTAACAATGTTTGAAATACCAATAACTTTGCGGAAGTATTTTTTCATTTATCTGGCTGTTTTATCCGTCTATTTACGAATGGGTTGAACCTGTACCTAATAAGAAGTATATAACCGGTATTAGAAATTTTTGATGCTTTTTAATACTTTTAAAAATATAAATGATCGAGTATTTATATTTTTAAAAGTATTAAACTACATTTATTATAGAATTACACACTACATTTATTAACTATAGTTATTATACTACATATGTTTATAACGAACAAAAATCTGTATTTTTGGAAGTAAAAATTAGGTTATTATAATATTTATTATTTTCACACCTTTGTTTAATCTTCCTGAGATTACCGAGCAAAATTGTATTTAACATTATTAATATTTCCATTTGTTCATAAATCCACACCAAAACATGTGGTTTTTGTGGTGATACAAAATAATCCGGGAACCAGTTTTTAGGTTTACAAACGTTTACCTTTTACGCGGCGAACAACGCAGCGCTTGAAGCGCTACATTTTACTTTTATTAAGCTTCACAAAGTGATGATTAATTTCATTAAGTTTCCTGTAGGATTGTTGCGGTTGTCATTTGCACGAGACAGTGATTGCGAAACAATTAAACAATTTTCCGTTGTTATGTAATTTCGTTTTTGTGACGAATTGTGTTAATTGTTTTGATGTGGTTTTTGTATTTTGTATGAGAATGTAGGGACATAAAATGATATGAAAGTTAAGTTCGTTGCCGCTTTATAACTGTTTTGTTGTTAAATGGCTTTAGCAAAGAACGTATCCCATATGAAAAGGATAGAATTGAAAGCAACCATATTGTTTAGATATATACATATGTATACGTTCATGACTGTCAGCCTTACCAACATGGATAAACGTATAGTTTGAAACTGTCAGATTATGTTTAAATCCTCAGCATACAAGTATAGCTGTATGTTCTAACATGATGTAATCTCGTTAGTTCAGCGTATAGCAATTATTTTACAAGTTGCCTTTGACAAGCACTGGTAAACCCATCGGTTATTATGAAAGACAATACGAGAGTAAGTTTTCTGTATGAATTAAAACAATACACGAAAGAACAATATACGAAAGAATGAAATATTTTTTACTAAATGCACTAAAAAGTTTAACTTACTAGACAAAAAAAAAAACCAAAGACTCAGAGAATCAGAACTTCTTGAACATCAAAATTACATAAGACAGTCCCTCAAAACGCCTACCCTTCACCACTTCCTAGTAGCTGGGAAGAAGCAAATGAGCAAACTTCCCAGTCTCGTTCAGATCACTATGATAATTCGAGTACATGTCTTCCTTGGCCCAAAACAACCAACAATTATCGATTAATATCTCTCTTTTCAAGTGATTCCTATATAATTTATAGAACATAAAAAAGTATAGAACCAATAAATACTGAGAGGATTCACTGAGACAAAGGGCAGTAAATATATTTATAACAAACACACTGTTGAAGTTATGACATATGTATATACTCGTAAGTAGTTCAAATAAATGGTGTTATACCTTTTATGTTTTAGAAATGTGCTGGGGATATGTCGGTACACTAGATTATTGTCTCCGCGATGTGTTTATTGATTAGGAGTGGTAGTGGTGTGGATCTACTTGAGGTGAAGTTATTTGTAAGAAAAAAAAATATTTTCAAATGGTTTTAGACCAAAATAATGTCGGTTAAAATAATATGGGGGTTATGGTAGCTATTATATTAGAAAATATAATAAAACTGTTTAACACTTTATAATTACAAAACGGACATGGTGGAGTAGCTTTACTTGAAAAACAAATCTCAGTAGGCACTCATATTAAAGACCACGTTGCTGAATAATTCATTATGCAATTTCATAGTTAATGCTACTGCCTTTATTATCAAAGGAAAATTGTCTTCCATGTAATGGATATGCATAATAGATTTTAACTTGCCAATGTCTTTGAGTACTGATTTTGAACATACAACACACCAGAAATTCCAATATGAAATGCATTTCACCTGTAAAATACGGAATGTTATAAACCTACCGGTACATAAAAGGCTTTATAGACCATTTGTCAATCAATTCACCCTTAACAACAATCGAATCGAGCAACAATGTGAACCAATTCATGTAGAAACACTATTGAACATAGGTGCTGAGAATGTGATCGACGGTCACCGCGTACATCGTCTATGTACACTACATACAGGCTGGTCCACCCAACATATGCAATAAATCCGGTACAAGCTACACAAGTTAGGACATAACAGAAATCTGCGCCCATTGTGTGCAGACTTGGCTATCCGCCAAAAGGTGCATTAGAGCAGAAACACTTAGCGTCAAACGTTAAAACTTCAACTTTTCATATTGTTCTAGACAGCGACAGGATTGTTCGCGACTATGAACTTTTCAGAACCAATTATCCTGTACTATGTCTCGCATTTAAAGCTACAAAAGGAGCTGAAGCAAGTTTACTCAGTGAAGCTCTTACTTTAGAATTGTGCCTTATTTATGATCTTCATTGAAATGAGAGTGTGGAACTTGCTTCATAACGTACTGGAAATGAAGTTCATTCAAAAGTTCAACCATTTTCTAGTGAAGTGGATGACAACTATATGGCTAAACTTAATGACTCTTCACAGCTCGTTTCCCAAGTATAATGAACTTTCAACTTTATACGAGGTTTTGTGAAATTATTCGATTTATCACTGCAATAAAATTATCGAAGTGTTAATGGATAATAGACTAGTATATTACTAGTAATATACTCTTTATAGTTAGGATATGGGTAGTTTATACGTTATTCGGTGTTTTTATACTTCTAGCTTTCCAAAGTAATAAAATTTTATAGCGGCAATATCTGACTATCTATACTAAAACTGCGTTGACTAGTTTTTCAGGATAACTATTTCGGTTCCGAAAGCTTTGTATATAGAACTTATTTTACTAAGTCGTTTATTTTCTTTTTCTTCTTGGTTTTAGTTGATTGTTAATACTAGTGTTTTGTTTGTCTCATCTCATGTGTCTTTACTTCATTTGTTCATCTTGCTTCTAGCTTTTCTTATAAATGTTTTCTTTTTCTGATGTTATTGTAACAACTGTAAGTATCTTGATTGTCGTGGCAACATACTTGTTCCGTTCATAAACAGTATGTCCTTTACCAATTATTCTAAGGCTAATTCAAAGTTGTGTGTACCCTCGGGACAGTGGTTCACCGTTAATTATGAGATCATTTGCCAACATGCGTCTGAAAGCATCAGTAAAACCATCAGCTGAGTTAATTTAGTAAAATTTTAATTTCACCTGTAATGAACACAAAAAAATGCATTGAATAAATGCTGGATTTGTTCCATGTAAAAATTGAATTCCGCTTTTAATTCAATTTTAAAACATATTGGCTTTACTGTTCCTATCGAATGTTAATTTCTAGTAGAAAATTTCGTTTGTGAAACCAACATTTGTTTTGAAGTGTTCTTTACCTTTTTCAATATCAGGATCCATCATAATCCTGATAAGTTCTAAAATTTGCTTCAAGCGGAAACAAAATTAAATATCGATCGCTATAACATTATACAAAGTATCATTAAATTCTGTTTTAGGCCTGTTCAGGACCTCGGGATCAGGTGACACAGGTAACTAGATGAGATCTATACTTATTTTAGACTTTGGAGCTTTTGGAAAATTATTTAGCGCTAAATATCGCTTTTGATATCGCTTTGGATGGAATGTGAGTAGAATTTGAATTATGTGTGAAAGATTTTTGGTGTTACTTTGAATGTTCTGAATTGACTATAGTGGAAAATGTTGGACGTATTGAATGTTTTGAATTAACCAGTGAAACGAAAAGTTAATTAAAAATGATTATTTGCTTGTACCCTTGGACCCGTTGGACCTTTGCACAATTTTGAACTTTAGACAACCCGGTTTGATTTGCGTGTGACTTTCGTGACTAACGCAATAAGTGTACCAAATCCGTAAAAACAAGCATGAAAATCCCCGCATCAATAGACAAATAAAATTATTCCATTGGATATCTTCAAGACTATTTTTCTAGGATAGGCAGTGGAAACGAACAGAAGGCATTACGTTAACTACATCTTGTTCTTACATTAGTTGGGCTTCGCATGTGGCAGTGCTCCTAATAAGGTACGAGTAGTAAACGGATTAGTGCAGCTTAATAAAATATGTGTAATCGGGGAATAACTGAGGATTTGTAAATAGAAAGCATGTGCATTTTTTAGGTGTTTTACTTTTCAGAGATGTTGAATCGTTATTTGGATACACCATTATGTATTTTAACAAAATCTTCTGAATGTTAAATACTAGATTGAGAGATTATGGTTCACAAAATTTTCCAACATGTGTCCTTAAGCTAGACTACAGTTAGCAAACCTAAAAAAAAACGACAAAATAGTCTCTAAATCTATGTATGAAAATCCTTATCTACATAAGAACCTAAGTTACACGTGAACATTTTAGTGTCTTAGAAACAATCCTCATTTCAGACCACCGACAGTGGCAAAGTTCAAAGTGACCCAATATACACCGCCTAGATGCAGGCTACAAAGTAGGTAGCTATATACTATCGGGCGCAAGTAAGGGCTATTTTAGGACAGACCAGACATTCTCAGAATAGGCTTTAAATCCGCGGCCAGCTTGACGAATTCTAATAAGTGCTACCCTATTGCAAACAGAAAATTTAAGGGAAAACAAACATATTATCTGGTCTGCAAATAAGGGTAATCAAGATGATTGCTATAATGTCTATGAACGATTTGCCGTATAATGGAAGTTGATGGAAACAAAGGCTTTCCAGTAAAGGGAGCAATAACAGTTATTATTGAGGTTTTAACAGTCGATGATAATTAAGGTTTTAGTTTATTTGAGCGGTTATTTTGAGCAACGTTTGTTTGATGTTTATTATTTTATCAGATAGTTACAAAATCTATTTAAAATATCGTGTAGAGTTCTCTGAGAGAGTAAATATTTTTAATAGATCGTCATAAAATATGATCTTAATTTTAATGATAAATGTAATAACATCGCCTAAACATTTTAATTTATTTTGTGAAAGATGTTCGTTAATTTGCAAAAAAATAAATGATTTTATTTCTGTAAGCACGTTTGCACAAACATTTTTACACGTCAATCATATTTTAATTAAAAACAAGACGAGGTCGGCGTTTCCTATCTGACTATTATTCTGTATTTGACGTATTTTGTAATAACAAAATATTCCACAAATTGTTAGAAATATGTTAAAATTAAATAAACAGCTACTGCCGACACAAAACATCGAACATTCGGAATTCACACAGCATTCTATGAAAAATTGTAAAAAAAACTCACTCAACAGAAACAATACAAATAGAAACCCGAAACGCTGGTTCAGCAACCCCAATTGCTGTTGGCACCAATGACAATGCACTCAATAACGAAATACTGGAGTTGAATTTTCGAACAAACAACTATTTAACAAAGTTGCTTCGCTGTTAACATTTTGCTTGCTAACAAGACAGGTTAGTCGATACTTACGCGATGGCAAATGTGTTGAAAACAATAAGTCCTTGAGTTTTTTTTATCCAATACCAGTAAAAGGAACTTACACTCTTTACAGTATAATATAAGTTAAACTTTCTCACCATGATATTCGTGTGGACATTCGACAATTTTATTTATGTTAATGAGAATTTTTAGGTTAACAGATTTTTTGAAAATTTACAGCCATTTATAAAGACACGGAAGAAAAAGTACAACGTATAAGCTAACTTTACAAAGTTCATGTTATTTCCTCCTTCATCTTAAGGAACAAAAGTTGCTTACTAGCACCTGCAAGTTTTAAGAGTCAACCGAGCAACGTCAGTTGCTATGTGTGCAGTATTCATAGGAAACGGCTTGGCAACAGCATTTGTTTTGCTTGCACAATACTTCCTTCGTAAATTTTTGTTTGCCAGCTTCTAAATTCGAACTTCGCCAGATTTAGAACCACTAATGGCTAAGCAATTGACTGAATAGAAATGGTAAATTGAAAACTGACGATACTAAATATTTGGCAAATTTTATTTTGCGTAAAATGAGTTATTCCAACTGAAATATTTGACTACATAAAAATTGGTAAAAGTACTAGTTGGTAAACAAGTCATTGTTTAAACGTTGATTTGCCAAACATTAGGTTTGCGTTACGATTATTTGTTAGTAGAATTTGCTAAGTAATAATTCGGCAAATGAAATTATGCGGAATTTTTTTTGGGAAGTGATAATTTGGCAATTTCTTTTCGGTGAAACAAGGGAGACCCGGTAATGGCACCGACTTATAAAAACCTGACTTATGACTTTGTAGGTCGTGGTTTCGAACCCAGACAGGCCCTTTACTTTTTGCCACCACTGCTCTCAAGGAAAATATAGTAAGGAAACCATATGGCATATACTAGGCATATACTAGGACCAAAAATTCGAAGACATGTGAAACCTACCAACCCACACTGGGCCCGCGTGGTAGATTACAGCCCACTCCCTCTCGAATAGAGGAGGCCTGTGTCCCAACAATGGTAACATTACAGGCTGATTATATAATGGCTTAGCTTACTTTTTTAAGTAACACACGCAAACACGTGTTTTCCTCAATAAAGCCCACCATAGTAGTCGGTACTCTTCAAATATTTACTCTATTTCCAAGGAAACTGCTGCCTTTGGCCAGTATATTTCTTGCTAATAATTCATATTCGAACCAACAATGCGAAGAAAATAAAACGTAGCCCAATTTAACAGAAAATGGAGCAAGAGACGTCGGTTGACCGATTAATTATTCGTTTGCTGTCGAAGCTACGACTATCGTTGAGACCACGGCACGACGGCGACATCGATTGCCGATATTGGAAGACTCCCATACTGTAGGTAACTACAGAAGTTAGTATGGAGTTTTAATGTCAATGACTTGAATGAAAATGGAAATATTGGCTTTGTCCAAAGTTTTAAATTCTGTTTTAATGATGTCATTAGATATTGTAAATTGCACTGATACAAATCGTTTCCACTAATTTCATGTTACCAAGCAACGCACATTCAATGTTAGATACTATGAAACAAGAATGTAATCAATCAATTAACAAAGGGTACCCAGAATTTTATGAGGAAATGGTGCAATACAATTAAATTGACGGCAAGGACGCTGTGACGGGCCTAAAGGACAGTCTTCTCCTGGTACATTCAATCGTGTTGCGTACATCTGATAGGGTTAGTTTACATCACAGTAAAGTAGTGTTGAGACGATAATATCTTACTAAATCTCAGCCCCTTTGACGTCTTAATTGAGGAATTTGATACTAGTTCAATGTACGAGTATGTAGTAGTATCTGATAGAGCTCTTTGTAAAGTAGCTCGTCCGGAGATGTACAACCACTAAACCTGGTTTGTCACCCAAAAGAAGCGTTACTGTGTTCCGTTTTGAAGGGTATGAGTGCCGGTTATGTGGTGTTAGCTACTTACCATCAAAATGACCGGCTTATCATCATCACCTGCTTACCTTTTCCCAGCTATGTTGTGGTCGGCTTCCAGTCTAACCAGGTTCAACTGAAACCAGTATTTTACATGGAGCGACTATATCCAGAAAAAGAAAGCACTAAGTTTATTTGTGGTAAAAATGGTGACAGTATCTGACCTCCACAACCCAGTTACTGGGTAATATTATACGCCTTGGTAATGCTCGTTGTCAGACTTTCGGGTTTCTGACGACCCGTAACGACTGTCTTAGATTCCACGAATGACAACCGGGACCAACGGCTTAACGTGCTTTTAGAGGCACGGAGGGGTTTTGGTGTGAAAAGATGGTCACCCATCCACGGATCAACCGTGACAAGCGTAGCTTAACCTGATCGATCGACCCGTGCGACTGTTATTACTTACCCACATGCCTCTCACCACCTACCTACTTATATGCCAGCAAAAAAAACTATGACATAATGTTATCAATCCGAGTGACTTGTCACTGAATGGTCCTCCCTTTATAAGTCCACCTAAGGTCCGGAAAAGATTAAGGTCAATTCCGGTCTAATAATATCAAACTGCGATCAACCGTTTCAAAGGTCCTTTTGTTCTTTGTCTACATCTAGTGTTCGAGTGACATGTAGAAAAATAAGTATGTCTCATTCCGCAATTTTGGTTAAACCCTACGAATTAACTGAAGAAAGATGGGATCGATTTTTGGATCCATCCTTATTTGGCTATTTTCATTATGTAAGTTGGTTGGTACTGAATGAAACAAAATATCATTTCACCTGTACGGAGTTTTTTGCACCATTTTCAAGACTTCCGTAAACAGTCGTTTATGAGACAATGTTTTATATTAATTAGCCTACAAACTGCTGTTGGAAACTCGAGCGATTTTCATTTATTTTTCTCTGAAGAAAAATGCTTACTATGTTAACTTCTGAGTTGAGCTGAACATTGCAGAAAAGCCCAGCAAAGCTTATTTCCTTTTGTTGTAATACAATATCTGAGAGCCTTTTAAAAGAGATATATCTACTATATCTTTATTTCTGTTGTCTGTGTGAAAGATAGGATTACAATCTACTTAGGCTGCAGCATCTGGTTTCTCGTCCTGACTACCTGTGTTGAATAGCAACTGAAGTAGTATTTTTCTACTGATGTATTTGACTTGAACAAGTTTTTTTATGCCTTCTTCCGTTTTCTTACATATAGGGTTATTTTAAATTGGCTAGCTAAACTCCGCAGATGCGATGGGTATCGAAATCTAAACACATTAAAATTAAAATGTTCCATGTTTTTTTTTGGGAGGTCAACGACCGTGTTATTGTTATTACTCGTACCTGAAGTATGAGTTGAGAAAAACTGTTTTCTAATGTTTTATGGTGTCGGCAGAGTGCCGGCAGAAGTGAAAACATGAATATTAACGTTGTGCATTTTTGATATTTTGGAATGCGGTCTACTCTCCCTCCGTCTTACGAATTTTCGATCAGGTCACGTGTCCTGACGCGAGCTCCGTCTTACGAATTTTCGATCAGGTCACGTGTCCTGATGCGAGCTCCGTCTTACGAATTTTCAACCAGGTCACGTGTCCTGACGCGAGTTTAACATTTTTTACCCATCACAACAAAAGAGGTGATCTGGCTCGGTTTTATAAAATAATTCAACGCAAGCAGAGCCGAGGAAAACGGCTAGTCTAAGAATAAACTCAGATTTGCAGTTTTTACCTATTAGAATTTTCCATTGTTGCGATTTGCACGTTTCTTCTCATAATTGCCTACACCTATAATGTAATACAGGTTTTGTACAAACACATTTTACCTTTTTGGCCAGTTAGCGGTGCGAGAAATCCCTTCTCAGTACGTGATTATGTCACGGAAAGAGTTTCTTCGCAAATTGCATGGTCGAGGGATACTTTGGGATTATTAGCTCATTTATTTTTGTATGTTATAATTGAGAATAACGCGGTTATGGTTTTGTGTTTACGTGTAAGCTATGTGTGAGGTTATTCAATATATTGGGTGTCTCGTTTAACGTTAAACTGGGTTAGGTTACGAAGGATTTTGATTAACAATATTCATAGCTTGAATGACTTCATATAATTATTGATAACTTCCGTATGATTGGGTTGCGAAGTAATATCAGTATTGTATTCTCCTTGTTTATTTATAGCTTAAAGTTAAGTAGGTAATGATTAGCGTCTGCTCAACCATGCATTACACCGTTTTTGACGTTCGCATCGTTTGTAAACAAGTTGAGAGGTTTGGTTTGAATAAAAGGTTGATTCCTGTTATAGGATAATCAGCTTATAAAATGTTCCCACGGTTTCCTCACGATGTTTTCCGAGCAGTGGTGATGAAATAATGTACACAAAGTCAAACGCCTTTCTGCGTTTGAACCTACGACCTACAATTCGTATGTCGCGGCCGTTACCTCTGGCCCACCACTGCTCTAGGCGTTACCTGATATAATGTTACCTAATTAAAAAGAACACTAAATACCTAGGTAATAATAAATTAACTCTAGAGACAAATATTCACAACACTGAACGAGAACGGCTTAAAGCAATCCAATTAAAGTACGATAAATTTAATTCTGAATATTAAGTTATGTAACTGAACGGATTCCAGACAAAGACTCAGCAAGAATCCTGGAATCCTCGTAAAGTCGATGAGAAAATCGCATTCAACGAAATGAATTGAATGTCTGACGGTATTCGGGGATTACACCATTGAATATATTATCCGTTTTCCAACTCTGTGGAAGACCAAACCGTTTTTAGAGATCCGAGTCTTGTAGATGCACTTATGTCTATTAGGGTAGTTCGTATGTAGGTGTAATCTTAGGATTCAGAGTATAATTTCATAGAATGGCTTTAATACGAGTTTAAAGATATGTCTGGTGGTACACACCACGTTCTTTTGTTTCCACCTCCATCTTTGGTTGGTGTTGGATTTTCAATTGTAGCTCAAAAATGTAAAATCATTTTTGCTATTCATGTATTTAAAGCTATATAGAAGTATGAGCAACAGGATGTTCCTCCGGCCAGACGGATGTCGTGTCTGGTAGGCAACTGCCCGATGATTGATGTCGAGACGTTGTATATATGCTAGTTGCGCGGTAAACTTCGTTTGCGCGATGCAGGATTTTGCGTGACGCCAGTGTTATACGCAGTTCGCATGTGGCGATGCAGATGCAGCCACAAACCTATTGCAAAACATTTTTTGACTTGGTTAGCCAAATATTCTCTGAAACAAAAACCGTTACTCTAAAAACACAATTCAGAACTGAATACAACATAGTAACAAGTGGCAACAAAGAAAGCTGTGGCGACAAAACTAAAAAATACTCTAGTGGCTAATAATTGAATCATAAAACAAACGTAACGTGAAGACCATAAAGTGGATCACGTTGGGTATAAAACTTTGTATTATGAAATAACTTGTTTCATTCCATGCTTACACCTCACCGTTGAAGAAGGGTTTGCATCAGAAATAAAAGGGCAATTTAAATGTATATTATATGTATAACTCCAATTTCTATGGTAATGTTGGATGGAAAGGAAAAATAGTGAGTGTATATTTTGAGCTAGTTGAAGGAAACAGCGAAGGAATAAAGATTATTATTATGCTAGAAGCAGAAGGGCTTACAACGCGTGAAAATGTTACAGATATTCTGTTTCACGAAGTCCGTTCGGCTTTGATTGTAGTAATGACGTATCCCGACAAGCGCGCTTGTGTGTGCGCGATCGACACTGAGCGCTCTCGAGGTTACGCACACAAAAACAATGTGCATGTGCACGCTTGACCACATTCATAGCCAAACGGACTTCGTGACATAGAACATCTGTACATAAGTACCGAAAGTATCTACAGGGGATAACACATAATATAACATCACACCTGTAATCTCCGAAGGATTAGGCAAAGGTGCAGCTATCGCCAATTGTGTTTAAGTCGTATGTAAAATGGCCGGTCGCATGTAATAGGGTGCGACTATTGCCATTAATTGGGCACAAAAATGCAGATTTCTGGCTGCTACTGAGAAATTCCTGATGGTTAAATGACTTTGCCCAACTTGGAAACAACGAGCCAGTCTACAAGAGATAAAGTATTCATAAACTTTTCACAAACAGTTTTCTCATTAATCTAATCCCACAAGAACACTCAAGAAGGCTCATTTAGCAGTTCACCAGATTCGTAATTTACCAGATTCTGAATTGACCACCTTCTTAACATACTGGATTCTCAACTCACCATATTCTCAATTCTTCAAAAGTACAATGAAAAACGAAATTCTAAAATGTAACACAAATTTATTCAATAAAATTATTCAATGAAAAATAATTAGTAAGCAGGCACTTCTAATTTAAAAGAAAGATAGAAAGAATAATGTTTATTTGAACACAGTTCATGAGATTCAAAATATCATAATTTGTAAATTGAAATTATTATTAGTCTGGTTTTCAAATCTCTTGGCTCTCCGAGAAATAATTATATACATTTTCAAATAGTTTATTCAAAACATATTATGATGGGCTGCTCAAAACATTGAAATAATAATTAGTACTTATACGCTTATATTATTTATACCTTGTATTTGTGTTAAAGAATTTTATTTTAATTGTTAGCATCATTATCATCAACATTAAATTCAACAATACTTAATAATATTATTTACCAATCAATAAAAAATAAAATATGTAGACTAACCGTTCGATCACACTGCGACATTTCTGTACGTACCTATTGCAAATCGTAAACAATTTGTTACCTAACTGTACAATATTTGGTGAATTGATAATCTGGTGAGTTGTTGTTGAATCGGGTAAGTTGAGAAACAGGTTAATTGATAATCGAAACAGGTTAATTGGTGGTTTAAGAATCTGGTGAATTGCGAATCTGGTGAACTGCTCATGAGCTCTCAAGAATATCTGAATAACTTTATGAATACTACTATACCTACTATGCAAATACAATCTTAATAATAATTACATAACCTTTGGGAGCTCCTTAAAGTATAAAATAAAATGTTTCCCTACAGCATACGTGACAGAATCTCATATTCAGCAAATTTAAATTCAAGTCGGGTCACATATAGTCACTTCTAAAAATGTCTGGAGCTTCCTATCTTTACGTTGGGGTCTTAAAAACATTTTGTAGTAACTGTGCTTATGATTTTATCGGAATTCCTCTGCGTAGCGTTATCATTATTTCCGGCTTCTTCTGAGTTAAGTAGAATATTGTATATTTTTTGTATCTTTTGTTTTATTTCTATGGCAACTTTATAAAGTCGTCTTAAGTAGCCATTTGTTTCTATCTTTCATTCTATGTAGGTACCTTAAATTCTTTTTAAAACGTGGAATAAGCAACCCACACAATTTGTATCTAGGAATAACTAAATATATAATTATAATTGGTAACTTATCTATAAATCACAACAAAAGTGAAGTTTCGCACTCATTTTTCATGTTTAATATTTTAATACGATGAAGGGAAACGTCGTGAGGAAACTTGCATATCCTAGAACCAAAAATTCGAAGACATGTGATATCTACCAACCCGCACTGGGCCCGCGTGGTGGATTATAGCCCACTTCCTCTCGAAGAGAGGAGGCCTGTTTCTCAGCATTGGGAACAATATAGGCTGATTATGATGAATATTTTAATAAACATTGGCTTTGGCTAGCCACTTGGAATTTTAATGTATCTTTAAGTCGATGAAATCCGATTAAGTCAAGTCCGTTAGGAACAAAGGGGCGTAGGCAGCAAGCTTTTAAAATTTAAGTCTGGGCTATTATCCCCTTTGAACAATACCGAAGGAATGAAAAGTGAGAGTTATACTTCTACGGTTTAAGACATTTATTTCACAAAAATAATACAATTCACTTATCATGAGAAAAACATGTTTATATTATTAATTAAAAACGATAGGCACTCGTAAACAAACTAGTAAGTAGTAGATGATTCTACATTTTGTCTGTGTATTATTTGTTGTCTATGAAAATTCTAAAAATAAAAATAATATTGTTAAAAACTCAAAAAAAAAACTGCTGACTTCCACAAAAACACTACAAAATGAAAAATAACTTTAATTTCGTAAGTCGGTTGTTTTTATTTTTTACTTTTTAGTTGTACCTACCCCACACAAATTCATATAATATACTTGCAAGATAAAAGTTACCCCAATAACAACTTTGACAGAAATGAGGCCGTACGTGGTATACTGAACACATCTGCGTACCCTTTTGGAGGGTACAGGCGTGATGTTATGTTGTGTGATTGCGTAGACACTGCATACATATGCGATAGCAGTAGCAATCGCGATTGATTTGCTAGCATTTATTGAAGAGTTCCTTAGTCTGTCTCTGAAAGTCATCATCAGATCTTTACAAAATTTAATTAAAATGGAACCATTTCGGAATAAAGCTCTTTTGAACAAAACTCGTCTGTCTATATATGAAGGCGTTATGCCTGAACATACATAAAAAAAATATAAGCACCCAAATTGAGAACCTCCTCCTTTTTTTGAAGTCGGTTGAAAGTGAAATAACTCTGTGGTTTTTTGCTTTGTTGGGAAGAATATTGTAAACTGAGAAAAAACTGCAGTTATGTTTTTTTGGTTCTGATTTATTGTTTTATTTTTTCCCAGTCTTATTCTTAACATAACGTTTAAGTTTTAATTTTTACTAAGGAGAATTTTAAAGTTGGCCAACGAACACAAACTTAATCAAATTGAAATCCCACAAAAATAAATTCAAACTAAGTGGCACGTAGATGTTACATTTACAACAGATAAACTTACTTACATAATCCAATAAAACCTACTGAGATGTATCTAATATCCCACTGATTCCATTATAACGACGACGGATTCATTAACAACACAAAAAAAGAAATTTCCTTGCCGTTATACGAACTGTGAAAACCTAGCAATTAATGCATGCCATTTTATTTACATTTTGTTGCTGAATAACTCTATTACCGTACTAAATGACATAACTACACTTCTATCTCAACCTGAAACGAACTTTAGTTCGGTGTATTTAGATTATTATTTTGTTTGGGAATGGACCTTGTCGTAATTCTTGTTATGTAGGATAGTGGGTGAATGTTTCACTTGGGTGGGGCTTTGTGTAATAAAATTAATGCTTTCCTGTGTCTGGACGTCGATAGCTATGCGTGCTGTGAAATTTTGGCGGTGTTACCTCAAGAGGAATGTTTTGTTGCTCGTACAGACGCTAGCACATCAAGCTACTACAATGTATCAATTTTATTTAATAGATTTTCAACTTTATCGCTAAAGGATTAAGGTTCAAGGTTGATTGGGAAAATTTTACAGTTTCGGGTAGCTTGACTTGCTGGCGTCTGTACATACTTTGCATATGCTAATGTACCTGCTGTAAATAAAGCGTGACCTATATTGGGGTCATAAGGTTAATTAAAGGTTTCTAGGTAGTGTGCAATAGCCAAAAATAGGTTTATATATAGATTTTAATAAACGCCAAAGACGTCTATATCGACATTTCTGACAAGAAAAATAGTTAGCATTGATGCTAAAGTGACTGATTCTAAAATATACTCAACTCAATACTTTCTTAAAAAAAAAAACAAATGCTTAAAGTGGTTCTATCAGTAGTAGTTCTAGTATTTACATATAGTATTTTGAAACCAAAAATCAACTCGGCTCGAATACGTACTCCGACATGTATATCTATTCTAATTTATACACGACAAACGAATAATATTAATCGCCATAAATGCATTAGGAAACGATATATTCATAATTTTTATTCTGGGTCATGAGGGAACACTCTATAAATATTCCAGACTAAAAGCTTTACCGGAATAGCAGATAAGCCCGTTTTACCTGTCTACGAGTGTTCCGGATAGACCGATGTTTGAAATTGTGTTTGTTTTATTCAGCTTTCAAATGTGATCAGGAATGCACTATGGTACGAATTGATTTGTGCTTCGAAATGCAATACATAAGGTTGGATTAAAATAGAGATATAACAATTTACTTAGAGCAATTATGATTTTCTTAAAATCGATTTTGGAATATTAATAGAGCAGGCACTGTTTTGACATACCATTTCCACGTTACAAAAAATAAAAAAAATAAACAAGAAGATTCTAAAATCAGACTTAAAAATAATTGTGTGTGAATTTAGATACTATCCAAACACCACGACCGCAAAAATCTGTTCGCCCAAATGAAAAAATGACAAACAGTAACGAACACGCTTCCATTTCTGCGGAGTTGAAAAAAGTGCCGATTGGATTTTGTTATTGACTTTACGTCGCATGTCATTTATAGAAACCTGAATATGTCTGTGGTGGAACTATTCTACAATCAAATCCAACGAGGAAACTACAAAATATATTTTTATTTGAATTCCGGGATACGAAAGCTGTGTATTTGAATATTTCCTATAACACATCCGATGGGAAAGAGTTAAATAAAATGTCAATAACAGGATTGCGGATGTGACGGGGAGAAACGTATAAATACGTCATGATCGTATAAAAGAAAACGTATTGAGGATTTAGTCAAAGTCCTACTAAATAAAAAAGTTGCACGTAGAAAAACGTTGTTTTTTACTTTCGTAAGTTCCGTCAATTGTAATTATTTAACATAATAAAACACAGAAATAGTTTATCAGTTTTTATTTAAAAAAAATCTCAAGCAGCTCATTAATATATCATTCAATCTACTTCTAACCCCAACATTTTTCACCGAGTAATCAAATAAGGAGATAGGATAAAATGGAAATTAGTTTCTCGGATTGAAATCTAGGCCGCCCGAGTACTGCCAGAGCCACCGCAAGCTTCGGAATCAGGATGCTCCCGACTTTAAGCGAGTTTTTTGCGGCAAAGCCAGTTGGCACACCACAGCGCGCCCTGACAAATTCCGTATTTTAATTTTTTCCCAGTACGCAAATACACTTTGTGAGATTAACGACCTTTTTCGTTATATACTGTCCAGTATTAGAGGAAAAATTTAAATGGAGGTTAGAAGCTTTTAAAATATTAAATGGAACAAACAACAAAAAGTGAGGATGTTTTAAATTGAAACTTTTTATACGTGTCTGATGGTCGGTTGGGTTTCATTTTGGGAGGGAGGAAATACACCTCGTCCAATGCATTTCATAAAGCAAGAAATGACTAGCCAGAGCTGTTCGGTGTCGGTAACAATTCAGGGATTAACAAGATAATTTCAACCTCAATTTTGAAGTACCTGTTCTTCACTGTTATTGGCAATTACATTATAATTGATGGTTTTTGTGTAAGGGAATCTAATTAAATGAAATGAGTACCTAATTTAATTATGCAAATTGCCACAGAAGGTGCTCACGGCAAGTTGAAATTTTAATAAGAACACTTGAAATTTAATAAAACTCTTACAAAGGTAAGCATAGAAATAAACAAGCCACTTAGCACAGTTAAAAGTTGTACCAAAACCAGTCACTCAAATTCGCAAACTTTTGCCTGTACTTTTTCGAAATAATCAAATCAATCAATGAAGTTAGACACACGTTTGTATAGCATAATTAAATTTCTGTAGAATAGAAGTAATGAGACGGACGGACTTAAGCGCATAGCGAATAAAAATTTCAGCGTGAGTGTTTGCAATAAAATTTTATGACACAATAAATAACCTCTTTTATCGTCCCTGTTGGTTAAAGAATTTCATACGCAACGGCTTGTCATAAAACTGGAAATTGTCCTAGGCTGATAACAAAGGCATGGTACATAATGCATGCAGAGTTTCGCAATCAGCTATAGAGTAATGAGATGGCTTCAATAGTATCAGATGCAGTGACGTCACAGCTATTGTGTTTTCTGCATCATCTCTCCTGAAAATTACTTCAGCGAGGCTGAGATTAGATTGCCATTTTATATCTTACATTATACATATCCTCTTGCCTCACTTGTTTAATTTTATTAATTTTCTTTTCGCTCTGAAAGATAAAGGATAATAGAGTGTAACCGCTCTTTGCATTTTCAATTCGCGGCGAAGATTTTCAGATTTACATTCAGTGGAAGACGAAATAAGGGTAACGGTGCTGTTTTACTTTACTAGTTGTTGAGTGCCTACAGATTCTTTTATGATTACCATTTTCACATAATAAGCCTATAACGACCCCACTACTGACACTGGGCCGTAATACACCACTCGAATCCAGTGTGGGCTGTCACATGTCTTCGTATTGGTCTTACGAAAAGCCGGTTTCCTCACCAATTTTTCCTTTCGTTCTTCAGAGTAATGGTGATGAAATAAATTACACAAAGTAAAGCGCCTGCTAGGTTCGAACCCACGACTCGTTTGTCGGAGCCGTTACCACTGGGCCACAACTGCTCGACCATTGTTCCATCATGTTCATAAACGTACTTCATCATCTGCCTAGCCTTTTCCCAACTATGTTGGGGTCGACTTCCAGTCTAACCGGATGCAGCTGAATACCAGTATTTTACATGGAGCGACTGCCTATCTGACCTCCACAACCCGGTTACTGGGTAATACGATACCCCTTGGTAAGACTGGTTGTCAGACTTTCGGGCTTCTGACTACCCGTAACGACTGTCAAAGATCCACGAATGACAGCCGGGACCAACGGCTTAACGTGCTTTCCGAGGCACGGAGGGGTCTCGGTATGTAAAGATGGTCACCCATCCACAGACCAACCGCGGCAAGCGTAGCTTAACCTGACCGGTCGACCTGTGCGGCTGTTATTATTTAGCCACGGGCCCCTTTCACAAACGTACTTATCTACAATTTTTTTGGCAGCAAAAATGACAACTCTGCTTACTTCTATATAAATAAATAATAATGCCTACCTAACATACCTAGATATGGTAATCATATACCATCAAATTTAGTCCAAGTCACGTCCTGAAAGAAAGTTCAGTTTGCTACTTACCAAAATTCGTACGAAGACAGGAGTGATACATAATTACACACATAATATTCATTAGCACACCCGTATAAGCTTCACAGGAACGTTCCCCTGAACGTCTGTCCGTTGCATAGAATGGAACCGTGTATAACTCTAACAGTCACGTGCGCTTTGGGGAATTAAAGCCGTCACTTAAAACATATCATATCTTAAAGCAATTTATATTCAGCTCACATATAACATGACGTCTGTGTCGGTCTCGTAGACAAAAACTCGACTGCTCATTCTCAGGCCGGGTAAAGTGTTTATGGGTTGACACGATTTTTGCAGTAGTAACTTGGAGTCCGGTTCACCCCCTTAAATATAGGACTTAAACATAACCTGGCAAATAAGGATATGGGTCATTTCTACTTACCCCATCGTGCAATATAACAGCCGTGATGTTTTGTAATATAACACAATCACTGATAATGAAAATAAATGATGATAATGTGTTCATTGGAGAAAATAAAATCATGACTGTATAGATATTGATTGATCATCTTTTGGAGAAAAGCGTAAATTGGTTTCGTGGCCCTTGAGACGTTCAAAGTCAAAGTCAAAGATCTTTATTGTGAGACAGTGGTTACAGAGTTGTTATGTACATGATAATTGGTGTGCTTTTGCACTGCTCCACCATGTTAGGCATACAATAGTTTACAGTTTGTTATAAATTATTAGACCTAAGTTTATGTGATAATTATATTATATTAATTCAAATAGAAATTTCAATTGCAATAGAGCTTTATTTTGCATCAAAACATAAAAACAGTTTAGCACTAACTCATCACGAATCTGTCGGACAAAAATTCATGTATTGTATAATATGGTCTGTTTACTAAGAAGTCATTTAATTTTTTCTTAAAAAATTTAATGTTTTCAATTTCTCTTATTTGCTTAGGAAGCTTATTATAAATTCGAGAAGACATTCCGAAGAAACTTTTAGAAAGTAGGGCTGTTTTTGAGGGCATATTATTTGCTATTTTGTCGGCATGCCGACGGGAGTGCAGGTTACCAAACCTTTCCCTATTGCCTTTTACGAATATAGCGACCTCATAAATGTAGAGGGCAGGAAAAGTTAAAATCTTAAGTTTTTTATAATATGGCACACAGCTATCTGGGGCACGTATGCCACAAACAGCTCTAAGACATTTCTTTTGAGCCCTAAAAGCGAGTTCCCTGTCTGTAGCATTCCCCCAATAAATTAGTCCATATCTAAGCGTAGACGTTACATAGGCATGATAGGCGGTTAGTACTGCTGCTTGATTTACAATCTGAGATAGTCTGTATAAAGCGTAGGAAAATTTATTTAGTTTTTTACACACCGTATCAATTTGAGTTTTCCATGACATATTTTGGTCAATCCATAGTCCTAAAAATTTGATGGTATTTGTTTCCTCTATTTTTTTCATTTCATAATTTACATTTAATGTCAAAGGGGTTTTTCTTTGGGAATAACTGACAATTTTTGTTTTATCTAAATTAATTATGAGATTATTACATGTCAACCAATTTATAATATCATTTAAAGTATCGTTTATGTCATTTTCAAATGTGTTGATGTCCGTCGGAGAAAATACAGCAGTGCTATCATCCGCAAAAAGGACTAACGGAATTTTCACGGCTCTTGGTAAATCGTTTATATAAATAAGGAAAAGCAAGGGACCCAAAACACTTCCCTGCGGCACGCCATATGTAACATCTCTTGGGCTTGATAAATACTGCACTTCAGTTTTCGTCGCAAAAGAAAGCTTATTTATTTCAGTTGTTTGTAATCTCTGGCTTAAATACGATTTTATCAAGTCTAGAGCATTACCCCGTATGCCGTATCTATACAGTTTTTCGACCAGTAATTTATGATCCACATGGTCGAAAGCTTTGGTCATGTCCATGTACATAGCCGTTACCGGTGTTCTATTGTTCATATTTTTATAAATCCTATTAAGAAGATCGTAGATGGCCATATTGATGGTCTTGCTTTTACGGAATCCATTTTGTTCACTAACAAAAAGATTATATTTTTCAAAATAGTTATAAATGCTATTGTAGATTACTTTTTCAATTATTTTGGAAAAAATAGGGATTAAAGCTATTGGCCTGTAGCAAGAGATATCCTCCCTTTTACCCTTCTTGAACAAAGGCTTGACGATTGATACTTTTAGCCTACTGGGAAATTTTCCGTTTTGGATGCATATATTAATCAAGTAGCTTAGAACCGGACTAATGGACAATGCGACGTGCTTTATAATTGACGTAGATATATTATCGTATCCAGTACTGTGTGTATTTTTTAAAGATTTTATGATTTTAAATATGTCATTTGGAATTGTAGGACTTATAAATAAGGAATTATAATTATTATCAATCAATGTCAGCGTTTTATTATATTGTGATGTCAAAGAATTCAATGTCGAAGGGTTTTTACGTTTAACAAAATCAACAAAGTAAGTATTAAACACTTCAGCAATTTGTTGCGGATCCGTTATAGATTTTCCGTTTAGATTTATTCGTACAATCTCTTCTTTAGGAGAATTGTTTTTTGTAGAGTTAATTATCTTCCAAGTTGTTTTTGTTTTATTATTGGATTGTTTTATAGTATAGTCATTTTGCGATTTTTGAGTCAAGTTAATTATTCGCTTCAGCCTTGAAGAATAATTTTTGAATTTATTATGATTCGCTTTATTAGACGTTTTGCGATACATCCATAACAATTCTCTCTTCCGACGACAGCATTTAGCTATGCCCTTTGAGATCCATGTAGGTCTTTTTGTTGGTGTATTTCTCATTCTTATAACAGGAAAGCAAAGATTATAAAACAACTGAAAATGATCAAAAAAATTATTAAAAGCTATTTCTGTATCGTTTTCGCCAAAAACGTCAGAAAACGCGAGACTTTCTATACACTGCTTAAATTTTTCTTTATTGCTGTTACTAAAATCTCTTCTAAAGGTATACCACTGTTTAATTCGACAGGTTTTCTTAACTGGACATGATAAAATTTGTGCAGAATGGTCCGAAAGAGCAAAGTCGATGATGTCGCACTTGCTACCCCTAATATTGTTGATGATATTATCGATACATGTACCGCTACTTAAACGCGTTGATTCTCTGGTACCAAATTTTAGGTTAAAGTTTAGGATAGTATTTTCAAATTCAGATGATGAGTAGGTTCTTTTTTTAAGATCTATGTTAAAATCGCCACAAATTACTATTTTTAATTCTTTATAACGTAGCTCTTTATTTAGAATATTAGTCAAAGTTTCAAGAAATATATTTATATCGCTTATCCGAGACCTTGGCACACGATACAAGCATACAATAACGATGGGATGTTCAATTAGCTTTATAGCACAGCATTCTATCAAATTTGGTATACTTAACTCTTCAATATATTTAACTCTTTGAAATTTTAGATAGTTTTTTATGATGATACATGATCCACCATTTCTGTTATCACGAGCATAGCTAGCCGCAAGAGAGTAATTTGGTATAGTAAGAAATATGTGATCTTCTTTGTTCATGTTATGCTCTGTTACACAAATTATGTCTACAGTTTTATAGATTTTCTCGAGCTCGTCCAAATGTGCAGTGAGTAGATTTGCTTTGTTTATTAACCCGTTTATGTTTTGATGCATTACAATTAGTTTGTCATACACGAAATAAATCATTATCTTTTGCATTTGAATTATTGATATCTTTGGACTGATGGCTTACATTTATATCATCACAGATTGTTAGGTCAGTCTGAGTACATTGGTCATTATAGGTTTTTTTAATGTTAAGTTTTCGCGTATATTCATCAAATTTTATTTTATATTCAATGTGACATATCTCTTTCAGAATATTACGAGAGAGCTTAATACAGTTTTTCTTTTTATAATTTATTTCTGTACTGTAATCCATATCTATGTATATTGAATTTGAAAATTTGCGACATATAGTCTTAAAACCATAATTTAAATGGCGTAAATTCAGATATTTGTTAGAGGGTATTTCCGAAACGATTACATTTGTATTTCTGACTTTTTCTAGCCAGGTTTTTAAATTACCAATCGAACTATATGCATTGTCATTAATACCCGCTAATATTACAATATAATCATTTTTTGTTAAATTCTTAGTCACTTGGTCATGACCATTTAACACATCCGTCAGCATGGCACCCGGTTTCGAGTAACAAGTAACTTTGTACTTGGGTCCAACAAGATCTTGAAGTATATTTCGGATGTAGCGTCCTTGCTGGTCGGCCAATATAATTATATTTCTCTTGGATTTCTCTTTTTTTGGCATTCGTGTTATAGTTTGTGTAGTGGTTATTATTTTAGCTAGGTCAATTTTGCAGCAAGTACTCGTAGAGTTTCCTTCCGTGCATTCGGGTGAACTGGGTCCAGGTTTTTCTATATTATTTTTGCCTTGCGCTTTAATTTTAAAGTGTTCGTAAACTTCTCTGCATGTTACTCCAGCTGAATTTAATGGAGAGACTCTGGGTGTTATTATTTGACTAGTGATAAGTTTCCTTCTTAATGGTGTGCGAGTTTGCGCTCGCGCGGGTGTGAGACACAATGTAGTAGAGGTGCTAACCTTTTTTAATAGGCCTATAGTTTTTTCTTTATCTCTTAGACTTTGTTTTAATGCATTAATTTCTATATTTAAATTTTCAATTTCAATATGTGCAGCAACAAGTTCTGAGTTCGTATTGGTTAACTGCTTTTCTAGGTCTATAATGATGGAATTATCGGCAATAGGTGTCGCATTTTCACTTTGCATTGATATTTCCATAAGTGTGGAGTTAAAAATAGTATCATTCAAAATTTCGCAGTCGGAATGTCTTCTTCTCCTCTGTTTACGCATGGTAACATTATCCATTTTTACTTTTTTAGTCGATTATTAATTTGCTTCGTGTAATGAATCGCAGTTTCAAAAGTCTAGTGTCCAAATCTCAAAGTATTAAAGTATGCTCAAGAGTTAAGTTTCTGAACGAAATCTCATAAGTCAATTTTATATTGTCTGTGGTCAGTCTATGAAATCATTCGTTCTTTAGTAACATTTGTTTGTCTCCTCACCAGTAGCAAGTTAAGGTATTGTCTTTGGTTTGATTTGATACTTCGTTCATGATTTGAAATTACAACCGATTCATTTTGTTGTTTTTGTGTTTATATCAAAATTATACACTGATTTTATTGTAGTTATGCTAGCTTACAATTTGTTTTTGATTTTCACATCGGTAAAATACGCTCACTAACACTGCTAACTGATTATAAACAATATTGTAATCGTTTTGTTTTTCAAAGTTTATTTCACTTGGGTTCAATGTAGCACTCTGCGAGCATTTACTAGTGTCTATGTTCACTACACACATAATTTAAAAATTAATTTTTAAACGTTTCGAAATTAATTGTTTCTTTTCCGAAAATGGATTGAGAAAATGATGAAGTGGGAGCTACCTACGAAGTGCTGAGGGAAATATATGAGATTAAAATGGATTAAATGTGTCGTAAAAATCATAAATTAATTTATGATATAGCTTTGATGAATGATAAGGATAAATGATTTTATATCTGTCAGTAGGTTTATACAAACACTTTTACACCTCAATCATATTTTGTTAGAGTTTCCTTTACGTTTAGTCCGAGACTACTTTGTTTTAGGACTACATTTATGTTCGACAACAACCAAAATAGAACCTACTTTACTCGTATAACTCAGCAATTTGCTCATAGTCACACCCACATCAAATGAAAAACATATTATTTCATAAAATATGCAACTTGTAAAGCGAAACAAAAGGCCAACAAAATGCGTAGACAAAGGGTGTGGACCATATTACCCCAATCATTATATTAGGCTGGGTTCGAAATAACAGTGTTCCAGAAAATTGATGCACTGAGCCAACCATTCCGTAATTTTAACATAGTTCGAAGGTAATTTCGCTTCATTTGTTTTGGTGCAAACAAAATCTCATTCAATTTATACAACAGAGAATATGTATATAACTAGATTTGACTGCTGTTACATATGACATGAAAAAATATTTATTGTCATATTTTAGTTCTGAAAAATATATAGGTAGGTATTCAGTGCAGTAAAACCTTTCTGATGGAACCAGTAAAGTCTTGTTTATATGGAATTTAAAAGCACAAAAATAAAAGATAGTAAAATATAAACTAGTATTACTTTTTGATGCGTTTCACGTATCACATTTTTTATGTTTGTAAATTTTATTAGCTTTTATTTTTTTCTTTTAAAGCAGTAAAGTATTTGTTGGTGAATGAAAACCAGGATAATTTTATGTTTTCATAATAAATAATAAAATATCCATTTCAAAGTTTTTTTATAGAAATAAGTTTTAACGATGGCTATAAAATTGTTAGCGTTCCTGTTAGAACCCAATCATTCCCTTATCAAATATGTCAATATTAAAAGGTATTTTTACAATAGCTTTTACAAAACCGTAAAATCAATCCTGAAACCTTAGCTTTAGTAAAACATTCACAAGTCCTAGTTGCCAAACAAATCGGAACCCGCATTCATTAAATAAAAAACAAAATTATTCTACACAACTGACTCAGCCTTACGTAATGATTTCTTTTCTCCATCAATGCGCCAGGCACATATCCTCTGCTTAAGACCTTGGATGGAGACTTAGAGCCAGGCCGTATTTCACTCATACAACATAAGCAAAAGTAATACAGCGTACGAATAAAAATAAAAGAACTAAGTAACTTTCCCACATAGCGGGGAAATATTCATTATCGTGAAAGGTTCCCACCATTATAATACTTATTTAGGGGGTGCTATGCATTAATATTGATCAACTGAATCACGCTCTGGCCTCGTACAGCAATATTCGCAGATGTAGAACCCGTGGATTTGACCTTGCTGTTTTATTTTTTCCTTTTCTAAGTACTTTACTTTATTTTCTCGAGCGCGGAAGCAAAATGTTAATTAATATTTTCCACGTTTTCCGACGATGGGTGTTTTTGTTAAATTAACGCAATTAACGTTTTCATTGAAGTTGGTGCTAGACAGGATTGTACGAAAATAATAATCTTGATGTTTCTTACTAAATAATTCCGTCACTTACCTTGTTGATAATTGGATGCCGAAGAAACTTTAAACAAAGAAAACCCTGGGAATCAACAAAAAGCAAAGTGTCTAGAAACTCTTAGTAATTCTGAAGAAATAACATTTTACAGAAGAATGATAAATTAGGTGTTACGTATTTTGTATTGTCTATTAAAGGTCATTCACATTAATCAAGAGTTTCTCTCAATCAAAAATATAAACAAGATCATTTATTGTTGTTTACATTGGAAATTGGTAACGCAGATTGAAATCGCGAATTATCATATCAATATCTAATGTAATTTGATAATACAGATTCGACGTCTAAAAACTCAAACAGATAACGCAAAGTCCTTGAACTCGAGAAAATCCAAATGTATAAGGAAACTATGCCCTCTATATGAATTTATATACATTGTCGTGGACATGCGTATTGGCCGCTTATACGAACCGAAGCACGAATCTTCTTCACCACAAACGATATGACGAGCTAATTTGGGCTTTATATTGAGGAGTTGGAGGTTGGAAATTGAAGCGGCGGCGTGGCGAGCAAGCGCTGTATGTTGGGCGGAGGCATCGAATCGGGGGTGATTCAGTTGGAAACTCGCCGTATACGGGGTAGTATCGCGCTCGCGCCCCGCTCGATACATAATCACTGATCAAAACCTTCCGAGATGACACCTCTCAATCCATCCAAGGAGACAGTTGTTTAGAATGTCAGTGTTATTTGTATTTTTTTTAAACATTTAAAATAGATTTTTCACGGTTTAACGTTTTGGACGCCGGCTGTCAGAATCATTGAAATCAAATACGTGTCGTTCGTTCGTCTGCACGTTGTTGTTGAAATTAAAAAGTAAAATAAAATCAGACAGATTTGTTGGTGTTCCTTTTCGTTTAATTCTGGAGTGTTTGTTTTGTTATTGGTTCTTAAAAAGATTAAATTAAATTAAAATTAGGTTTTTTAAAAGTGATCGGTTAACAACAATAACAATATATGGATATACCTAATGCCGAAGTGCATCTGTAATGGCTGTGATATAAACTTTCGCCACTGGGTATAAAACTTCTTTTCCTGCAAACAATATTTTGTTATGCTTTAAGGCTTTACGTAGACACGATTGGCAAAATCGGCTTATTTCTTTGTTTTGTGTTTTGTTCCTTCAAATATGCTTTGAAATATTTTAATCTTAACCTTTTAAGGACACAATTTTATAGCCACCTCAAACCTAACCTAAAAGCAATTCTTAACATTAAATACCTCCTAGTAAAGTTCACACCCATTTGTTCAAACGTTTTGATTAGTAACACACACAATGTACAGTAAATTCTAAATAAGGCCACTATTTTATGCAAATGTTAGTGCAAACGAATCCATTAATATAATTAAATTGTTAATTTAATTTACTTTCCGTAGAATATAGGTACACCTGCGGTGAATGGAGCGTTTAATAGGTGGCTGTTTGTTCAGGAGTATAATTATTAAATTATTGAATACATACGGAATACAAACGTGAGCGTTTGGGCCTTCACTCTTACTTACATTTCCTTTGGGTTACTGGTGGCACCAATTCTACCTAACGTCATCGCATTTTATAGGTTCATCACTCACCAATTAGTTCTGCTCACTTTACTGATCATAAAAGTGGATTCACACACTTATAGGCTGTGTCCTACATTTTTATAGCTCTAACTTACATGGGCAAGGTATTAAGAAGTATAAATCTCTTGCTCCAATGTTATTTTTACTAAAATAAATGTCCTAAAGTCAGATCACCGCCTTCCTTTGCAATGTCGTTTATATGAATTAGATGAGAACCTACTTTCCCAGAATAGTGTAGGTAGACCTATATAATTTTCTTCATTGTACGGTTCGCAACGAAATAAGGTATCTTATTCGACCAAGATCATATCTTATTTTCCAATTTCCTTCCAATATTACGAATCGTAACACGGGACAAAACTAGATGGCAAAATAATATAATTATGATTAATGTCAAAGGTACGCTAAAAATATATCTTTTTGGTCACAATACTGGAATTCCTAAAGTTTAACTCGTAAAAATGTTGAACAATGGGAAAGCATAAAATGAACACACAGAAGGATGTCCGAAATGCAAAAAAAAAAAAACTTTTGCAAACGCTTCAAAAGGGACGAAAATGTTTTAAAACTATGGGCGGGAGTATTTTTTGGAACAACACAAACAGTTACAGGGTGTTCAAATTATTTTTTCAGTCTAACCTAATTTAGCTGTCGATCTTCATAAAATTAACCTGATAAAAAATATTAAAACAACAAAAAAGGTGCGAGAAATGGCGTACTTTGAAGATAACGGCTCTTAATGATAATATTATCTGGAAATCTCAGGATTGTAATGTAACCGTATTATGCAAAACATGGTAAATTCTGGATAAAGTTTTCGTGAGTCGATACCCTTTAAATAAATTAGTCACATAGTTAAGTATTCCAAAGTAGGTTAGAGTCACGTACTTAATCCAAACGTCTGGTTCAAACAATACCTACTTAAATTTATTTTTATACTAAGTGTTCATGTATTATTCAAAATTAAATGTGATCGTGGTGTCCAATGAATTTATTAGCATCTTCTACTATATCTAATATCTTGATGTAGGTGTTTTGCCCATTTCGCAACTTCTTGGTGTGTTTTCTATGATTAATGTCATTCCTTTAAGTTTGATCGAAGAATAAGCTACTCTTGCCACGGTTGATTCGTTAATTGGTGACCAACATCCATTAATATCGAGACCCCTCCGCGACTCACAAAGTACGTTAAGCCGTCGTTGATCCCTGCTGTCGTTCGTGGATCTTTGACAGTCGTTACGGGTAGTTGGTCGCCCAAAAGTCTGACAACTAGTCTTACCAAGGGGTATCGTGTTACACAGTAACTGGTTTGTGGAGGTCGGATCGGTCGGTTAGACTGGAAGCCAACCCCAACATGGTTGGGAAAAGGCAGGCAAATTACCTGTCATTATTTTAAACATCATCATAATGTACTATAGTGTAGGCACTTACTTTAACGACATTCGATCTGCTCGCTCACTGATAAATAAAGACAAGTTTATTACAGAAAGTACGTGAGCTATTTGCTCTCTCATAGGTAAAAATATTTTTTGACATTGTCTTTAGGTCATTATTCTATGTATGTATTTAGGACGTGATGTCTCACTACTGGGCAAATTCCTTCCTTTCACTTCTCCACAACGTGTGCCCACTGCCATTGCGGGCCAGTCCTAATAAGTCATTCTACTAATATTATAAAAGTGAAAGTTTGTGTGGATGGATGTTTGTTACTCTTTCACGCCAGTACTACTAAACGGATTTGGATGAAATTTGGTACACAAATGGTTTATAACCAGAATTAACATATAGGATAATTCTTATCCCGATATTCCCTCGGGATCGGAACTCATGCGGGTAAAACCGCAGGGCGCAGCTAGTATAAAATAATTTAGATTCATTTCAGGTCAAAGATGGGTGAAAAGATAACTTTAGTGTCTAGGGTCAAACAGATCATTTAAAAACAAAGTAGTTACTTTAAAGTTATATCGTTTCAAAATAGAAACTAAAACAGTGATGTTATCAAGCAAAATTAATTGTATTTATATCTTTAATATTTATAGGTTTTTACGATACCTATCTCTAGCTGGAAAGGTAAGGCAGGGTGATTCACCGAAATACAACCTATCTGTACATAAATCTTTAAACCGTACAAATGGTACAATAAGTACCTAACATAAACATTAGTCTATTTAACTCAAAATAATTGTGACCTCTTTTCTACGTAGGAAATTGTCCATTTATCATTTTAGATAAAATACCTTTGCGAGGCTTATTGCCTTATTGATAAAGTGGATCGGGAGGTTAAATTCTTTGCAAATATATCGTAATCTTAATAGCTGACCCGATAAACGTTGTCCTGTCCGAATTTCAATAATTCGTTTAATTATAAAATTCCCATAGAAAATTCACTTTCAGTCTTCCCGAATTTTTCAGGCAACTTTTCAAATTTTTACGTACGTAAGTACCTGATTCAGACGACAATACGAACATTTTAGAAGCGAAATTTGTCAAATCAGTCCAGCTGTTATGAAATGCGCTTACCAACGAAGAGCATTTCATTTTTCAATTATATGTATAGAAGATAGTAGTAACAAACGTTCATAGAAATTGTAAAACTTGGCTCAAAGATGGAAAACAACAGTGACCCATATTTTATAATATGATGAATAAAGAAACGTATCAATCATTCCATACAACAGAGGTATGATAAATTGTTTTTTACTACTGGATAATGATGCCTAAAACCCAACAATATGTTGAGTAAAATATCGATTCTCAATGTGAAATTATTTTTAGAACAGCCTGTATCTGCTACAATTCTTGTTTACGCTTGATATTATAGCCAAGAAAGGGATTCCCGGTAGGATTTGGGGAAGGCCAATGCTCAGCAGTGGGCAGTGCAGGCTAAATAAAACAAAATAAGTAATTGAAACATACTATCTACAAATACTTAGGAACTAAAATAAAAAGAGTACAAATCTATCAAACAATTTTAATAGCGCATTAAAAACAGAAAAGACAAACTTAATAAAACAGTGTCGTGCAAAAAAAAAAAATATCACAGTTCCGTAATTATTCCGAAGAATATCTCGAAGGCATTGGGGTCGGGGAAATGTGGCGAGCTTCGCTAAAGGTTTTATTGTGACGCGTGCATCGACCGCCCGAGCGACGCCGTCGAGTCTCCGCAATCTTGGATAGCTACAGTAAATACATAGATTATAGAGGCTACCAGACATGCAATTCTTTTTTATTTTCATTGGCTACTATGAGAAATGGTGACGGTGATAACGGTAGGTCTGTTTTTCTGGCCTTAATGTTACTGTTTGGCGAATTTGGTTACTTAAAGTCATATTGTTTTCTGATTCATTATAATCATCATCACTTCAGTCGAAATACATCCACTGCTTATAGTAGTAGGCTTCGCCCATGATTAAAAGCACAATATAATTAGTTTAGGAAATGCAATTTCAATATTTGTAGCTTGGTCAGAATCAAACTTTAAAATGTATTTATTTTATAAACTCAACTTGTTTAAACCTCAATGTTTCACAATGAATAATCGTAAAATCGAAAAAAAAAAGTTCATTTCAAATTGCCGTTACATTTATTTGGGTAATTTGATTTGAACAACCGTCTGCGTGTGTTTATTCTATGAGGATAATAAAAGGTTGGCGCCAACAGAGTACGAGTAAGCAAATTGAGTGAGGGCACAGATAAATTTGTTTGGTAACGGCTACGTGCTAACACGTTCCGTACTGACATTAAATTGGCCCGGTATGAGAGCAGTATCACGTTTTTACTTTTGTATTTTTCGTCAACCAACGTAAAAAGTTCATAGGCCTAAAGTGCGGGGGATTTATACGATTGTCGCCACAATTTTATTTCCACTTCATATCCTGCTGCAAATGTCTTCTTCAACAGTAATGACGTAGCTCCGAAATGTATTAACTTTTGCCCCAACTTTCCTTTCATGCGATTATAAATCTTATTTTGTGTAGCGTCTTCTCTTTTGGCTTCTTAATTCTTCAGCTCTTTTTATAGGGCACAGAAGTACGCATACGTATAAGGCTACGACAAAACGTTATTTTCTTACACACGTTCTTACTACATCGTATTTTTGTTTTCAAGAATTACGATATTTTCAGGAGTGTTGTTGAGTCACAATTTATGGTAGGAGAAGCAATTTCGTTTTATTTCGTCTACAAGCAAACAAAGATCTATGTAAGTGAACTAAAGTAACTCCGAGACGCAAAAACAGAATAGGAGTACTTGTTAGATTACTGCTATACAACATTCCAAATCAGCCTCAGCGCCGATTCTCAGTAAATATTTTCGTTCTGAACACCGCATTGTTAGGATCCGTAGCCTTATCTGTTTACGTCCAAACAATCCCAAGTTCTTCTAACTTTGCTCTAAAGACGTTCAGATTGAGCGCTAAGATCCAAATAGGGTCCGAACTTAAATTAAATCACACTTTGCTCTTAAAGTTCTGTGTACAAGTAGCAAAGAGCTGTTCCGGGATGCCATGATAAAGCGACTAATGAATAAAAATCTCCCAAAGTTTTTATTTGATGTTTACACCGCTTTGTAATGAAGTTTCTTGTTAAAGTTTTCTATTGTGTATTTTTCGGGTAGACTACGTATACTATTGATTTTTCTCTTCCTTTCTTGTCAAAGGCTACTGAACTCCAAATGTCTCAATTTCCGAATTTAAATTATATTCTTAAAAGAGATTTACTTCAATTGTGTTTTCGTTGCCACCGGTAATGATTTTACTTTGTAGATAGATGATGAATGCGTCTTTTCTTCGTATTTTTCAATTTCATCGTCATACCATTTACATTTATTTCTCCGTATTTGAAAGAAAATCATATTGGAAAATATCTATCAATTTCATTTCCATCTTTTATCGTTATATAGGTATCAATTGCTTGCTATCGAGTTCAATATTCCGAGCTCCTATGGTGTCGAGTTAAAATCTCGTTTTTAAATTTCAAATTTAATCAGCAGCTTCAATAACACTCAAGTATCAAGTGGAACCGTGCTGAAACCGGCAACAATATATCGTTCGATACCTTTGTCGAAGTCTAACGAGTAACACGCCAGGCAAACTTCGTCCAGAATCAACATTCAAAATTCTAGGCCTTTTGATGGCAAAATTAAACTTGTTCAGTTTATGGACAGAGTTTAGTAAGTAATCAAAATTAACGGGTTTATTTCGCTGTTCATTCGTTCTTAATTAAAAGGGTACGATAAAAAGTAAAAACCAGGGTGTTCGAAATGTACTCGCGTACATTTATCGACGGCGCAGATAATAAAATGTACTATAAAATTTGTAATAGCTCTTATTTAATTGAAGTATTTAAATGCCACGCATCCATTAACAATTATGGTAGACTATTAAAAGATACATTACATAAATGATCCATCAGTATCAGTATAGTGATTGAGTAATTAATAAACGACACACGGTACGTGTACGATATATTTTAACATAAACGCTCATTGAAACCAGTTAATTTGGGATGGATTAATTATTCTAAACAGAACTACCAAATAAATCATGATGAATGAATTTCCGTTTAATCCCAAATGTCAGGCTCCGAAATCTATAAGCCAATTTCATGAAAGTTGGATTTACGATTTAGTTCCAATGAAGTAAGTCATGTTTAAGACATTTGCAAAAGGGTAGATTATTACGTATAACGCGGGTTGTTAATTTCCTTCTCCTCATGTTCTATTAATATTTTATTCTTCATAATTAGATTCTTGTAGAAATAATAATTAATAAGAAAGTCATAAATTGCTGCTGCTTGGCTGGAGAGCTTGTTTATTTGAACGCGCGAATCACTGGGCTTTAAAAAAAAAACAGTTTTTTCAAATCCGACTAGGATTTAAAAAAATGTTTTTTTTTGATAGCCTAATTCTTGAGTAAGACTATAGGCTATTTAATATCACGCTAGGAACTTAAGGGGCCGGACAAAATAGTGATCTGTCTAACCCTTCGAGGAATACGGCCGTGATGTTATGTTATATACAATTGTTATCAAACAGTCAACTGTGTTTGATTGTTGTACATATTTTCTGAAACACAATTACTTACCAGAAGGAACGTAATAGAAGGCGACGATCAAAGATCAAAATTAAGCTTGGTTAGACGACAAATTCCACCAATAGAAATTGGTTCCTCTAAACTCAAGCGTAGGTTAAATTAATGGTTATGGGAATTAAGGCTCCAATAGATCGATCCAAATTGGAGCTGGAGACAAGATGTTAAATGAGGGCTATAGAATTCGACCCTCTACTGAGTACTGTTTTATCTAAACAAAGAAATAAGCCGAACAATGAAACCAGTCAGCAAACCAATCAATCAATTAATTAATTAACCAACAAAACAAGAAATATAAAAGGTAATCGTGAGTAAAATAAAACGTAAAAAAACCAGTCATGTGCAAGTAGGACTTGCAAACTCTGTACCATCATACAAAATTTAACATAAAAAAAAATACTTTAGTAAAAAAGCACATTTCATGTACATGAAATTTTTTAATATTTGTTATTTGTCGTAATAGGGGTCATACTAGTACATACTCTGTGAAAATTTCAAGTGTTCGGTTAAAATGATACAGCCCTGTGACAGACGGACGGACTAACGGACTTTGGATAAGGATCCCTAAAACTGATATCTAGAAAGCTATACAAACATAGATAAACGATGACAAACATGACATAAATTCCAAAGTTCCGTTAGTACCAATTGCTGAAAGCCAAGTTCTGAAGCAACGTGAGAGTAACAAACAATCTCCACACGATATCACTTTGAAACCTATCTGACTGTCAAAACATATTTCGAAATTGGTCTGTTACTCACCAAACATAAGCATAGTGTGTTAAAATCTGACGTCACAATTTTGTAAGTTCTTTCAATATCTTAAGTAGCTCAGGAGAAGTTATAGAGTGTCCTTGGCCCAAATTAGGGTAAGCCTAGGGATCCAATTAAATTAAAAATGTACGTAAGACGTCATGCTTTATTAAGAATTTGTTATTATTAATTCTCGTACCACTTGCCTCTATCGTTTCGTTATTAAGCTAATCTATTTTTCAAAGGCCCAATAATTATTTGGGCATACTTTCACGTACGTTATAAATACTTTGTTATTTGTTTCTATTTTATAGACGAACTTATATGGCTGGTCAAGAGTTCTCAAGATAAGATGCCAAAAAGTTCTTCAATCAAGAAATAATGACTCGTTTACTACACTTACGGTCTTATTACAAAAAATTGCTTAAGTACTGGTTTAAACCAAGACTAAAAAGTCTAGGATTGTGACGGTATTAAGATTAGTACCAGGATCAAAATGTGTCCCGATTACAAAACGAAGACTATCTGAGGATCTGTTAGTACCAAAGAAAGTCCATGGTTCAAATAATATCCACAGATAAGAAATAAAAATGGCATTCTTTCATTCGTTCGTGCAGGCTTTATTTGAAGCAACATTCTGTTTCTCTAAATAGTGATATTATAATAACACTTGAAATGATTTAATAATTATTTATCAGTACAAAAATATGTCATAAATGGTTCTTTGTTTGGATTACAATATAATGAACAAGAAAAACTTGTACTTTTGGCGCGCTGATCATAATCAAGTTGTTATATTTTTAACACCTCTAGCGTGAAATGGAGCGAATTACATTCGGCGACAGCCCGCGTCATTTGAAGCGAATGTTTATCTTTTGAAGAAACAAATAATACAATTCTTATTTTTATTCGTTATGCTTTGTTCGTGAGTGGATGTGTCCGATTATGCCTCGTAATAGGCAACGAAACCGTTGGTTGCTTCATTAAACTAAAACACCTCTCCATCGTCTTCCGGGTATATATGGCTGCTGTTATACCTCTCTTCTTGTGGTGTTGTGGGGTTACGCAATGGTGTAAATAAATATGGAGTGCAGTGATAGCCACAGCCACCGAATAATATTCCAGATAAAGCGCCAGCCTCAAACCTCTGTTTCAATCTACATCCTCGGAATATTCTGGAGTCATGGTCCACGTCATCTGGTAACAATGTCCATGATTTTCAGGCCAGCATCACAAACCGCCTGAAAAGTGACCGCATATTTAGATCTTTTGACTCGTCTCTGTTATTTTAATATGACAAATAAAACAATAATATTGGGATATTATTTGGATTTTATTTAATGTAATGTTAGCATTGACCAAGGGTACTTACTTCATGGCGAGCCCAGTTGTGTAAGTGTTGGGTTTGGATCCTTGCGGAATAAGTGGACTGTATTATCAATAAGAAACTGGTTTACTTAATACAATAATGTTACAAAATAATATAATAATCCCGACAGCGTTATTTCGTTGTTACGCGGGTGCGCGTGTGTCCTATGCGTAAACCACTTGCACTTCAGGACTCAATGGGCATCCTCGAGGGTCGTGGAGTAAATTTTCACGTAAAACATCCACAATTTTTCCCCGAAAACGTTTTGTGAACCTATAATTATATTTAAAATCTTCGTCACTCAATTTAAAAGGATTTACACGATGACGACATCTGTAAGGTCGCCGAGACGTCTCCAGCATAACCAAATCCATCAAATCAATTATAACAATATCCATTTTTGACGATTTGTAAATAAAATGACACAATAATAACCTCAAATAAATTAGTACCGATGTCAAATCCATGGTTAAACTAGGGGTCTCGGCGGACTAACTTTAGTACCTTAGTTAGTTCAAGAACTAGTGATAAACTTCATTTTGTAATAACGTTTTATTTAGTCATGGTTTAAACCTAGTAACAATCCCAGTACCAAATTTAGATCGTGTTTTGGAATAAGACGGTTAGAGCCTAGTTTCGAACTTGGTTGTGGTTGTAAAATACTTTCGGAAATCGGTCAGTTGCTACGCCGTAGCACTGTTGTAGCCGCGTAGACTGTTCGTAGCCAGTAACTTGATCGATGCTGTTTGTAAACCAGCTGTCGACAGTGGCTTGGACGATGGAGAGCTGTTAACTTACTGAATATTCTGCCAAACGACGGTACAATGTGTACCGGCTAATAATGAAACTCGGTTTTCATTGTAAACATCTGGCCTACAAAAACTTTTTGAAGTTACGAACAGTAATATTGTCCTGCCATATTATTTTGTGCTAGTATATTTTTGAAAATAAAGAGTATACGATCCAAAAATTAAAAGTCGTTTTCTCTTTTTCAAGTAATTTCTTCATAGTTATTTTTGCGTGAGTGCTGATGATATTTTCTAAATACCTAATTATCGAAATCTAATTTACTATTCTTTGCTGCATTTCTAAACAGATCGTTTATACAGTATAGTTAAATATTTAGGTAAAGAAAAAATCAATCATGATTTAAAACTAAAACGCCAATAGCCTAAAAACAGTGACCCAAATCCAGTGCTCAAATAGTGAAGTGCAGACTATGTACAATCGAATGCTGACGATAAGTTTATCGATAATCGAAAATGAAGGAAGCGAGGTGAAGGGGTCCAGGATCAATGCAACAGACTCGACAGAACAGGAACATGCCCTGTCGACGCCAGCGCCGACTTATTTATACCTCTAGCTGATGCAGCGATATATCTCTGTCGATGATAGTCTGCTTTGTCGCTGAACTTTCGTCGTTTCAGGTACGTTGTAGTTTATGTAGTTTCATTCATGCATGATACTGGTCTTTTTACGTCAAAACTTTTTATAATATGTGGGTGAAACAATAATTTGTATTTTATTATTCTCATACTTTTGCGTATTTGTTAAAATAGGCAAAGTATTTAAATGGCGTTTCGTTGTATTTTTGTTGTATCAAACAATGATTTTTCTGTGCCATGACAGGGTCTACAACGGTTCTTAGCTCTAAGCCTTTGTTAACATCTTGTTATACCTTATGCAATGCAAATAAACAAATATGAATATGAATTGTAACACACCAAATAATTACTATGTACACTGTTAAATTTTGATCGTTTTAATCCTTAAAAAGGGTTATTGTACTCATCATTATGAACAACTTTTACTACGGGACCAACACTGAAATCGGGAAAAAAAAATTCGTTGATCCATAGATTTATGTTCGCATAACTCGACATAATGTATGGGCCAACTGATTTTTTTTCACGATATCAAGGTTGGTCCCGTTGTAAAAGTTGTTCTTAATGATGAGTAATGACCCCTTTTAAGGATTAAAACGATCAATATTTAACGGTGTATAGTCAAGTCAAACGAAAACAGTGAAAATGAACAAATCTGCTTCTTCAATCATTGTTGTATCAATTGTAGTACCTACTTACAACGAATATTTATTATAACCTAATCAAACGAAAAGACTAAAAATGAACAAAATTGTTTCTTCTATTACAATAAACCTGAAAACAGAAGAGCAAAATGTGAAAAAAAATCAGGGCCTGATCAAAATTGATGGTAGCATAAAAGCGGAACTCCCGATAAATAGACGCAAAAAATGACTTCGGCCTGACAAATGAAAATATAACAGGAACAATTGCAACAATAGCCCTAACGATGATACAGCGAAACATCAAAAAAGTCTTATAAAAAAGTCGAGTCATATTCAAAGCTTTGTCGCATCATCAAAATAATAGGCTAGTCGTTCCACCTCTGGCGCCTGAGTTTTGTTCAAAAGATAACAGTCAAGGGTGGTAAGCGCTTGTGGTGTTACTGAAAAATGCTGATTTAGCACCGTTTGTACTACCTGCAAAAATAAACGCTTTAAAATCCCGCTGAAAAGTCGCATATTCGAAATTATTTTTCCAGCAAAGGGTACCGGTATATAAAAGTACTCGAGCGAAAATTGTGTAATTGATAAATTCAAATTAAATCCGCTTATGTCGACGCTCTTTCATTACATATGTGTTTATTGCAGAAGCCGCCAAAACTTTTTCATTTTTAGTACCTAATTACCGAATTGTGACGATGTTGTTTTTCATTAGTACGCGGAACCCCGAGAGGCAAAGTATTTGCGTCGTAATTTATATGCTCTTTCTTACGCAACTTCGGAAAGGAGAAAGTTTCTAGCTGTTTGAATTTATGGACATAACCATTTAGGTTTTAGTGTGTAGGCGTGAAATATAGTCTGGCCACAGATTTATTGTTCCGAAAATTTATTTGACGAATGAGTTCCTAAACAGTAATTTTCCTAAATTTCTGAAAATATATTAATAAAAATCATGTTTATTTTGTAACATAAATGAAAGTCAACAACCAACACAAAGTCCAAAAATGTGAACATAGAAAGTGTGTGTGTAACTTTAGCTTGGGGTTCGGCTATCGTACCTACTCCTAATACCTTCATAGCTATATAGCCAGATATTCAGGTATCAGCATCGTAAACGATCCTTCTTCCTGGTACGAGCGACCCGCATTTGACCCGCATTGATACGCACCCAAGAATTCAAGGTACAGTGATGACTGACTAACGATGAGGAAATACAATGTTTTTATGACTTTTCGACGCAGAATAAATAATGAAGCGCAAATTAATACTAATTATAAAGCTAAAGGGTTACCACAAACCTGACCTCACCTGGCTAACCTCAACGTTGTTATGGTATCTTAAAAACGTTGAGGTTGGCCAGGTGAAGGGGCTTAAGGGAAGAGTGAGACAGCTCCGACACAAGTACTTTTGTAATTTACTGGGGCTTCCTCAAGTTATGAATGACACAATGTTTAAGTTGAAATAAATATTTTTGTATTTGTATACCTAATAATAAAGCTGAAGGATATCAAATGCAAAAGGATTTTTTTTCTAATCCGGGCGGATTTGAAAAAAAATCCTTTTGCATTTGATAGCCCAATTTTTGAGAAAAGTTATTGGCAGTTTAAAATCACGCTACGACTAAGCAAAAACGAAGTGATAGCGCGATCTCGCGATGGGATATGCGACGTGGTGGAGGCCGAAATTTTTCACGCGGACGAAGTCGCGGGCCGAAGTTAGTATAGTATAAAAATACTGAAAGTAAAACGTACGCTTTTTCATATTATGCGTGGGCATAAACATGTGTGGCATGGTGTTCAGTAGGAAAAATGGCCGCAGGCAGGAAATAATATCATACTATACTATACATTCAGATTCAAAGTACTCACAATTCAGATTCAGAGAATTCAGATTAAAAGTACTCACAATCTATATAGTATTAGTAACAATGACTTAAAAACTATGTAAGTAAGCTTTTACAAACTAAAACAACTAAAAATGACGTGGAAACACACGTATGGACGTAACTGTTTTGAGGACAAAACCAATAAGGTCAAACACCGATCTTATTAAGATAACAGTGGTCCATATAGCGATGATCAAAAAGGGCCTCTACATTCAGAAAGAAAACAAACGGAGAGGAAAACAGGTAAATCTGCAAAAAAAAAAAACAGTGATAAAAGCTTAATCATTTGGAATGGATTTCCTACGGCAATAGACTTGATTCTGTGGAACATTTCTCACTCAAAGAATATATCCCCACACAGTCGAGACAACGTGATGAATGGATGTTTACTCAAGGTGAACAATTTATTAGATCTATGATCATAGATCTAATAAATTGTACCTAGAGAGTCGCAAACATTTCTTAAGGAAATATCTCAACGTCCGGAGATTAAAATCAATATTCTTTTGTCTATAATTTGAGATTGCTATCGGAGAAAAATGTTTCATTGTTCAATATTTCAATTTTTCGAAGTGACACTTTCTATAAAAATATTCATTTGTTTTAATAACAATATTTTCCCCTCGTTGCCGGAAGAATTTATGTGAAAGGTTTGTGGATTTGAAATGACATTGTTCTGCCTAGCATCATTTCAATCACAGAGTAAACCGGTGTATTTAAATAGCAAAAAATTATTAAACACGTATCAATCTACGGTGTAAAAACAAAACGTGTTCGCTACGACCCTTTAAAAAATAATACCCCACCGGCGTTGTGTTTTCATGTTAAATATTTCACATTCAAAAATACAACAAAAGAAAACCAACATCGATGTTTTTGACCTTCAGCTGCCCACTGCAACATACAGTAAATATTTGATGGTAATAACACCAGTTGTAAAAATAAGGAACATTTTTATTTGGGCATCATCGCGTGTCGTTCATGTCCAACCCATTTCTAAATTACTGGTCGACATGCGTGTAGCTACCCCATCTTGAATATTTGAAGACAAACACTATGTTTAGAGTAGGGCCCTGACGAGTTTTTAACATAGTTATGGCTGAATAGTCATGTTTGTTTCATGGTACAGTGTGAGCAGAATTTCAAGTCCTAATAACTAAGCTTGTTATAAACAGTATACGTTAAAATGAAGGAAAAGTTACCTTAAGACGAAAAAGTCATTTGATCCACTCAAAATATTCGTTCATTTCCATGAGCTTCGAATAAACCTTAGCATAGGCGTCAAAATTTTCCGGATATTTTGCTCCATCTTCGTTTAGGTTTTACGCTTCATCGCTTTTAAAACGCCTCAAAGGGAAAACTCGAGAAAATCATGAAAAGGGATTCACGACTCCTCGGAAACAACCTAACGATCTGGGTTTTGCTTTAACTTGCCCTCACTTAAACGGTCCTGGACTTAATACGTATTTTTTTTTTAGAAGGATTTGAGTAAATTACAGCATAAAAACTTTACGAGTTACTCTGTATACCAGCCTTAGTGAGCTCGGGCATGGCATCAAGCTTTATTCAAATATAACATTCGAAAAGTGCTCAAAATTGAAGTCGGTTCAACGACACGTACGAGTAAGTTCATTTCTCCAGCCAAGCAGAAATACGTGTCTCTTTCTCATATTCTGAGAAGACAAAACCTTGTAAAGTTTGACCAATTTTGCTTAGTGCTCAACGTACGTCTGTCCACCTGTACAAACAATTATTTAATTAAGCAGGAAGTTCCGAGGACACCCGTTCCCCAGTTTGTTTTTGACGACGAATCCCCTGTGTTACTTCGTGTAAAGGCCAGTGACAAACAGCTGTATCGCGTGCGTGTATGTGAAGAGTTTAAAAAATTAAAACATTCATGTAATGACGTCATTAATTTCACTGGCATAAATTAATACAGAATTCGCGCTCAATAAATGTTTTATACTGAATGACTTTATTCAAAAGTCAAGGGATTTATTAACTGTGTACTCTGAAATGAAATGTGCGGTCTTCATTCAGGTTTTGCTTGGACCCGAAATTCCAGCGGAGCCTGAGGGATACTTTCGTGAAAGGCACCACAAGCAATACGTCATTCATTTTGTTAAGAAATGATAAATTGCCGTCGTGTCCGAAAGGAGGAGAGCTTAAAATTGCGTGCTGACACTCCACGGTGACATCATTTTTCTAGTTCATTTCGCTAAGACTAATTTATTATTAAAAATGAGTGCAAGACGAGTTACTTTCCACTTGGAAGAATTTTCAACGTTAATTTGTTTCCAAGTACCCTCGAGCAATTTAAATTTAGCCTAGAGGCCAGCGTAAATGGCGACGTTTTTATTAATAAAGTAGATTGGAGATAATGATAGTTGTTCTTTTATTAAAATAGCTTTAAAATAGCAATCTAGATTTTCAAAGAGAAATCTTATTAAATTGCATTCAATAAAATAACAAGAAAAAAGACTGAGCTTTCTGATACTAATTAACATACTTCTTCTAAGAGACGAAAAGACAAAAATAATATTGAAAAGATTCATGCCCAAAGAAAAACAGTAGCAGGAAAATTTGAAACTCAGTTTGTTTACCTTTCAAAGCAATCTGACGTGCACACAGCGATAATAGATGTAATGCCTTATCCGCTTACGACAACATTCCTGTAAAAATATATATAATATGTATACCCAAACGATGCGAGATGAAAAACATCTTTGAAAATCTTTGAGAGTTTCCCATTATAGGCGAATGCGCTAAGGTAGCCCGTGATATCAAATTTTCAATAGATTTTTGCAATTTGCAGATCAGTATCAGATTGTATGGCAAACAAAAAGTCAGAGGAGGTAGTAACAATTATATAATTATAACCTTTAAAATAATCTCTCTGAGTTGAAATTGGTGCATTATGACCTTTTCTGGAAAACATGACATTGGCATGCCAAATTCTATCACAATGATGGTTGATTCTGTAAATACGTATTCATTACTGCCACCTATAACTTTTCTATTACAAAAACAACCTGATTTTGACCTGCAAATTGCAAAAAAAGCAATGAAAAATTTGAATCTCGCGGCTTACCCCAGCGCTTCTGCCTTAAGTCTCAACCCTCAAACTTGTTTGCTGTTGACTCTCAGAGACTCATTACCTGCTTCATTAAAGCAAGTGTAGCTCTTGAAAAAGCGGTAACCGTCTTTCCCAGGGACGCTTGGAGGGTAGATGTAAGTGCTTTGAGTACCTTTCGTGCTTCTGTCTTGTTTATTAATAAACAATTGAAGTGTATTGTTAAAGTTTTCAATGTCTTCTATGCTTCACTGTAATTAGTTTTCGGAATTATTTTCAGGGTTGAAGTTAATTAAAGTTCGGTTGTGTCTTAATTTTCGTTCGTAGTTAGTACCTACATATGCATTTTTTATTTGAACTACTTTTGCTTGTAAGTTCTTGATTTCTTTGTGTTATTGAATTGTAAACTAGAAATAATATTAAATTACTCGTTCATTGTTAATGTCATAGTACAATTTGCTGATTGTCTGGTCGTAATATTCCATGCAATTTGTAAGAAGGCAGCAATTCAATTCTTATCCACGAGTCAACTAGAACAAAGAAAACAATTTGCAATGTTCTTTCCTTGTATCCGTCAGTTTATTTTTAATTTTTCTTCAGAGTTTCATTACGATGAAAGTTCCAGAATCATAACTATGTATAAATTTGCAAAAATATATTTTGTTGTTGTACAATCATAATGAAATTAGATCATTAAGTCAAGTGGTTTAGTTTGCAAATGAAACCATACTCAGAGTGCCTATAAATTGTCGCTCTCTTAGCGTATTTAAAACAGTAATTTGCATAAAATGATGCCAAGTACGGTTTTATATTATGTTTAACCTTCCAACCGATTGGTGTACACTGAAAACCATACTGTGAAGTTTATTACAAGTCGTTTACGAGCAGTCTCAAGACTGCCATTTATTTTGATAGGGACGCTTGTGTCAATACTGCCTTTAGACGTTAAACCTCGATTACTCAATTTATTTCCCTTTTTCTCTGTAATCATTTTTAATGCAATAACTGCATACCTGATATGAATTATGTAAAATAAGTCATAAATAATATCGAATCCTATTATAAAAGTTTAGTAGAAAGAGTGTCCTTATAAGCTCCCACAGCAATTTACGCGAAAAAGATATATGAATTTGGAAAGTTACAAGATTCGCGCTACAAGTTTAGATTGGTTCGACAACTCCAATATTATTAGTAAATGCCATCAAACTTCAGAAGACGAAACCAATAAATATGAGCGTCTTTTATACGACACAGTTCTTAGAGGGTAATATCATATTGAAAGTTGAAAGTGCTATCGTTCCGTTGATAAAATGTTGTGTTTGCACGCAAATCCACGTTCTCTTCATTATCCATTCAAAGGGGTTATCTTTATTCCGTGAGGCTCATAAATTCTTAACAGTATGCTTGTTTGTCTACATGAAGGTAACAGTGGCAAGGTTGTTCTCATAACATAATTATGGCTGTCATAATGAATGCACGTTTGACTCTGCATAATATAAATGTGAGCACACAAACTGACATATTTCCACCTAGAACCACGTGAAAGGGTGAAAGGGGATATCCGATGTGTTTGCTGCGTGTTATAGTTAAGTGTATAGTAAACGTGACAGGTGATGTACCTATTCATATTTATTATATGGGTAAAATTGAGTTCTAAATTTTTCGTTTTCTCTGGTTCAATAAAAGTATTTGCTTTCGTATGGTACAAAAAAATATTAGCCAATTAGCAGGGTTGGTTGAATACCTGACGCCAGGTGGAGGAAGTATCGTCACTCGCGGAGGTTCTTCTAATGCGTGGTCTAATTCTAATAAAAACCAAAAAAAGGACGAAAACAACAGAATTATACATTTATTCACATCTTGTTTTTTTTTTCATCTTCGGTTTTAGAGCGTATATTTTCTTCGATGTTTATTTGTTCAGAAAGGCAGAAAAGTGTTAGAGATCTTTTATATAGAGTTGTGGCGCCAGTTTTTAGCGAATCACTTCCCTACGGTCGTAACGACTTCGCGAGCAAAAATTTTTATCTACCCATCCAATATTTCAGACCAAAACGTCCTGCTTCGAGACGTTAAATTGAAGTTTCATGCGCAATAAAAATGATGAATAGCCTTATTCGCAATTAATTTTCCCGCATGTTATAAATTAAGTGTTCATTTTAAAGGACATTTTAATTTCCTCAGTAATAAGATATTTCCGCAATAAGATATTCGAGATAATGAGAAAAGTGAAATTTACAATGTTGTAAAACTCGAAGCTCATCAAACATTTCGTCACGGTTGGCCAATATTGTCAAAGTCGTAATCGAGTTTGAATAATTTTTAGTAGGCATGAAAGATCTAGCCGTAAAAAAGATAAATTAAACTTTTCAGACTGTGGTATAGATTTTGATTCTATGGTACTCAATCCAGTTGATGAAAATAAAACAAAAGACGAATCGGCGGCAACGTATTTTGAAACAGAGTGCGATATATAAAATCGACCTGCCGAAGGGAAGGGAATATAAACAGGGACTAATACTTTCACTGGGAGGAAATAAGATAACAACAGAGAACACAACGACCTTGTCAAAGGACATGCACACTAAGGCGTTAGTGACAATGGCTATTTTTAAGCTTTTCACAATGTAATGCATTTGCAGCATTTATTGAATGAAATGATGCTGTAAAGTTTTAATTTGATGCTACATGGGTTTCTCGGCAAAACAAATTAAAGTAAGTACCAACAATACAAAGGAGTCAGAAACGTATGAATCGGTATTCAGAATTTGACTGACTGAATATAAGCAGAAAAAATGTAAGTAGGTCCCCAATAATCTAGGTACTTATTGTGAGCCCTTTACGAACTCGCGATACTACGATGAATAAATTAAACGAGGGTTTGTCGAATAATTTTTAATAATTATTCCTAAAAACCTTAAATAAATTTTATATTTTTCTATGATATGACTTTCCTTGTCAGCTAATTTGAATCCTACTGCTTTTTCTGCTATTCTGATAAATCCATGTTTGTCTTGTATTTTACCATTAAATTTTAATGGCTCGCGGAGGTTGCATATAAGCATCAAATAGGTAAAACCTCAAATACATTTTTTCAGACGAAACCAACAAAGATAGTACTCTAGTGACACGTTTAAATAACATTAACCTATATCAGAAGATCTTTGTCAAGAGGGGTCCATGTAAACAATTTATACCCTTTCTCAACTGACGGCTATATAGGCAAGATAGACCATATCTACATATCAGGGCACGAGCAAATTTCCTCTAGATGGATATCCCGGACCTTATTTTCGTCACACCCCTATATTTCTGGATAAATAAAACAGGACTTTCTCCCCAAATATGGCTTTGCTATGAAATTATTGCTCTGTTTTCGTCTATATGTCGCCAGTCTTTGTGTCTTTCCCGCTGTCATATTGAGCTGCCTACTTCATTTTGTTAAATTGTCTATCGGTAAGAGAGATATTCATATCGCATTTCTAAGATCTCGAGGCACTGATTATGTATTCACTTTGGCTTTTGTAGTATTCAAAATTATGATGTTAATTCTGACAGTATTCCTTAATATTTGATGTTGCATTATTTCACCGAATTTCGGGCGGTAGATTTCATATTCTGCTGTACTTTAAGTCCAAAATCTTTTCTGAGCGGTACCTACTTAACCTAAGAGAAGGCCACGCTCTAACTTGTTTTGAACGCTTGTTTTTACAGCCTACAAGGTAAATCTTTGCGAGACTTTTTGAGCAAACTTCAACGCTTATTTGTGCATAAACACAAAACTTTTCAACTAACATAATATTTATCTTTGTAAAGGATGGTTAATCCTTCCAATAAACAATTTTGGGAGAGAAACTTTTTGGTCATCATTCTTTCAGGCTAGGACAACATTTTAAATGGGTGTAATTATAACGCTTAAAAGTATTTACATATTTCTAGACAATTTTTCTTTTTCCGAAAATGATTTTCGCCGAATCTGCATTGTTTTTGTATTTACGTAAAACGCGTGACGTTATTTTTAAATAAAAAAGTATTTTAGTGCCGAATTTTCTATGCAAACTGTATAAACATGATTAAAAGCGTCATAATTAAAATAGTTGGTTTAAGCACAAGCAAATAGTTTCTGAGGCCAGCATTGAGGCCGTGTTAGGCATGAGGTTACAACCTAAGTGTTTCAATTACAAAGTTTTGTTTGTTACGTGTGACTAAACAAGTTATTGTTTTGAAATATTTTTGAAAGAAACATTTCATGTAAGACAAACATGTTTAAATTTGAATTGAAAAGCTTTAGCAAACCAATATTATAATTACATAAATAATTCCTTATTTTTAATCATCATTATCCTATGCTGGTATTGTACCTAACCATTATTTTTGTAAGTAATTATTTTTTACATATTTTAACGACAAAAAATAGGAATGGTTTTTGGAGTTACGAAATGAATTATAATGAAATAACAGTAAACATTATTATTATTAATAGTATGCGTACAAATTTGATTACTTTGTTCATTATCGTTCGTTTTTTATTAGTTTTTTTTTAATTGGTTTGGCTTAGCTTATCAACTCGTCATCAAACATTCCGATTTAATATCAAAGTCATAATAAAAATAAATAAACGTGGCTCGTGTGTAAGGAAAGTAAATAAGCCCAAAGCAAGTTTAAGTAATCAGAGTTTCGTCTCCATTTTCCTACAAACCGTTGATTGATTCAACCACGCGGCAACCATGTTGTTTGTGATCGTTAAGCCCAAATAAGGTGAATTTATTTCTCACTTTCTTTCTTCCTTTTATTGTTATCATCGAGCCTTAGAATTTTGCTGGAATTATTGTCTTCATTTTTTATTTTGATATTGTCTGGTTTTCAAGCGCGTCTTTTTGTAGGGTTTAATATTTTTTCAAGTAACTTAGTTAAGTTTGTTTGTGCTTCGTTTTATCAAAATATTGGTGACAATATAGTTGTTTGTAGAAATAGTGCTTATTTTTAACCGATTTCAAAAATAGAGGAGGTTCTCAATTCGACTGTTTTTTTTTAATGTTTGTTACCTCAGAACTCCGTTATTTATATTTTTTTTATTTGTAAGGATATACTTTCAGATTGGTCCTATAGGAATTTTATTAAAAGTTAAAAATAATAACTTTTTTGCAAAAAAAAAACAACCGACTTTAAAAAAAAACAACAAAAATGCGAACCCAACGACACTGACTTCCGAAATTAAAGTTATTTTTCACTTTGTAGTGTCTTTTTTGGAAGTAGGTTGTTTTTTTTTTTGCAAAAATGTTTTGGTATATAACGTGTAATCCTTTGTATTGAGTAAATAAATAAATAAAAAATAATTTGGGAAACGAAAGATATTATGTATTTTAAATTATTATTATTACAAACTTTAGTATCTGTTAAACCTATGCATATCTGAAGCGGTATAATTTACCTCTAAATAGATTTTGCCTGTATTTTCAGTGTCATTAATAGAAGTTTTACAGCAAAACTATTCCTGTAACTCGTGAGAAAATTAGAAGCTTCACCCGTTCATATTAATTGAAGACAATCCAACGAGACTTCAGTGTCGAATTCAAATTCATTCTTCTTGTAAATGGCTCCAGCCCCGCTTTTGAATATTCAAATCTACACTCCTTTAACTTGCTACTGTTTATTTGGTGTCATAATTTGTCCACAAAACCTTTTCCAGTTTATATTAGTATGCTCTAAAAACTTAGTAATTACACCAAGACTGTAGCGAAACTTCGAGATAGTAACTTTATTAATTAAAACATTTTATCGCTATTTTAGGATTTTAATTAAAGCTAATTAGAATAACAAAAGAAAACGGAAATGTCTGTTTATTTTAAATTCCCCGAATTTAATAAATTGCGAAGGAAATTGAAAGCTGAAAGAATAATTAAACGCTAAAGTTTTAAACTACTTGGTACATTTTTACACCGTGTTTCTGAGAGGTGTTCTAACATTTTTAGTTCGAAGCTCTTTTACGTTAACAGAACTAAAAAAAATACTTTTTTTGATATCATCCTTGATTATAGGTTGAGCCAAATTAATCAGAAAACGCCTTCGGATACAGCAGCCAATGAATCGAAAAATAACATGACCTCCTTTTCTCCACTCATTGGTCCGCAAACGGACACTATCTAAGCTTAGTCTTTAAACGAAAATAAGGCACTTAATATCCCCATTTGGCACAATCCTTATTTCACGCAAGATCTATTATCGGGTGAAAATGTAACTAGAAGAGGTTGTGAGCGAATTGACCCCCGCATTTCCCTTAAGCCGGGTCCAGACGGGTGTAACGTGTAATGTAAGATTACGTCGTGTAATTTAGCGTCAACAGTTTGGACGGCACACGAACTCAATGCGAATTGTGTACTCGAATCTATTTCAATAGCTGTTTCCACTCCAAACGAGGACTGCGAGCGCCTTTGTATTCGCGCAAAAATCCGACAGCCGATGGATCAGCCCGAGCGCCGGCGCGAGCGTTACATGTAATGCTCGTAGTGCCGTCCACACGTAGAATTCGTGTTACATTACACGGTGGATTACTTTACACGTTACACCCGTCTGGACCCGGCTTTAGAAGGGCCTGATAAAAATCAGGCTACACCCAAACTTTTATTTATTTTTATGGCTGCCCATTTGTTAAGGTTCAACTGATTGTTTGGTCCGCTTTTGCCGTTGCCGAGCGAGTAACTTTTTCTGAACTTCGACGAGCAATTTGAAATTGCCACACGTGCTGCGACGATCAGAGAAATTGAGATGAAACGCTCTAAGATCTCCCGATGTCTTTGTCTTCTAAGTTTCTTTGCATTATTTATATTTTAAAATCGTGTGAATTACAGCATAATGTTTTAAAATTCAGACATCGTCCTTAGGTAAAAATGCCAAGTTAAGCATCGCCCACGTACACAATTTCGTTTATAATAAGCAAGCGAAATTATTAGGGAGCTCCTAAATAAATCAGCGGCACCGAGTCTTTGCAAGCGAGCCAACGTTTTTACCGTATAACAGTATTACTAAAGTATGGCCATTAAAACGATTTAATTTGTTAACTCAGTGCTTGCGAGATACAATGAATAAATTAAATAATGAAATGTTGTGGGATCACTGTGTTATAACCAAGGGAATAAACGACCAAATAGTAACAAACTTTGGATTATCAGCTATTAATTTGTGAATGAACATTTTCGGGTCAGCAACATGTGGTCTGTTTCGTTGAACTTAATTGTATTGTTTTAATCTGTGCAGTGCAGTGCAATTATATAGAGATTATTTTAAATCAGCTGCCAGTATGTTATCAATAATTGTTTTTAATGGCAATATCACATGGTGGAGGGGCCCGTGGCTAAAAAATAATAGCTGCACAGGTCGATCGATCAGGTTGAGCTACGCTTGCCGTGGTTGGTCTGTCGATAGGTTGACTATCTTTACATACCGAGTCCCCTCCGTGCCTCGGAAAGCACGTTAAGCCGTTGGTCCCGGATGTCATTCACGGATCTTTGACAGTCGTTCCGGGTCCAAAAGAAGAACGAAAGTCTGACAACCAGTCTTACCCAGGGGGTATCATTTTACCCAGTAACTGGGTTGTGGAGGTCAGGTAGGCCGTCGCTCCATGTAAAATACTGGTATTCAGCTGCATCCGGTTAGAATGGAAGCCGACCCCAACATAGTTGGGAAAAGGCTAGGCTGATGATGAATGGTTCAACTAATTCAGTTTATTTTGATTGAAAGCGTAGAATTGAAAGGACATAGCTGACATTGAATGATTCACTTTCACGTTGACACGAGTCAATTTAAGGCCTGTGATATTGACATTAAGATACCTACCTATCTAATAAAAACAATTCGAGTCTAGTATCAACAATAAACTAGTTCTTCTTCTTCTTTTCGTGTCAATGGTACTCTTCTTCGATATTTAATATTGTTTGAGCCCAGGGGGTCTACTCCGAAGTAGTATCGGCCGAATGTTCGGCCGTTTCCTGCTACGAATTTACTATTTGGTTCGGTCAGTTCCGATCCTACACTCCTACGCTCTTTCGAATATTGACTATGGTCCTGACCCAACTGAGCCGATCCGAACTTTTTTCGCATTTTTCAATAATATTCGGTTCGGCCATGTGTCGGTCCGATCCGAACATTCGCACTTTGCACTTCGGAGTAGGCCCCTGTACGCGGCGACGTTAATTGCGGCATCAGTGGCATTCATTAAGTCATCCAAGGTGCAGGTAAACGGGCACTTAGGGCACTCCAGCAAGTGGGGCATGGTCTGATTAGAAGAACCGCACTCGCACTGGGTATTGGATGGGTCAGTAATCCCCCATTTCGACAAGTTGTGTCTGCAGCGCCCTACTTGGGTACGCAATCGATTGAGAGCTTTCCATATAGGCCACTGCAGATCACGGCCGAGAGGCAAATGTTCCTGTGGCTTAACGAAGTCGGGAGGTAGTGGATGCTTTTCTTCCCACAATTTGCTTCTCTCATTACGTGGTCTGTTCTGGATGGCCTGCGTGGAGCGTAAGAAGCTCTTACGAGTTTTATGCCTACCCGGGGTCGTTGTGTAATCGTAGAAGAGATGTCGGGAATCGGATTCCTGGTTCTTTTTTGCCAGCGCGCATGCGACATCCCTTCGTACGGCAGGTGGCGCCATTTCTGCAAGCGGGTAGAGCTTATTGAGTGGAGTCGGTTTTAAGCAGCCCGATATTATCCGACACGTCTCATTCAGGACAGTGTCCACCCGCTTGGCGTGAGCGGACCGGTGCCACACTGGACTCGCAAATTCGCCAGCAGAGAAGCACAAGGACATGCCAGTTGTGCCAAGGACATTAGGTGCTGCTCCCCAGTGGTGCGTGCGTGCGTGTCCCGACCTTCTGCTTGGTTTTGTAGCAGTGTGACTTATACGTTAGAGCCCTTTCTAACGTTACTCCTAGATATTTCGGGTAAGAGCAATGTTCAACCTCAGTGTTTCGCCACGTGTTAAGGGCCCGATTTGAGTATCTGTTGCGGAGATGGAATGCGCATGACTCTGTCTTTGTTGGGTTCGGCCGGAGAGCATTGTTGTCGTAGTGTTTTCCTAGTAGGTCGAGTGCCAGTGACAACTTATCTTCCACGCCACTGAAAGTCGCCGATTGAGCCGTCTGAGCTAGTCGTCTGAGTACAGGAAGCGCTCAGTGTGTTGGGTAAAAGGCTGGCCGTTTTTGCAGATGTTAAAAAGCGTTGGCGCCAACCCTGAGGAAGACCGTTCTTTTGCCTTCACCATCTACTCTTATCAGACTGAAAACAAACCTGGACGCGGCGGTTGACTATAAGTTCGCTTAAAATGTTTACGAAACTCTGGTCTTTAGTAAGGGTGCTCGCTTTGGTAAGCAGTCTTTTGATGTTAATGGTGTCGTAAGCTGCTGAGAGGGCAACAAATACAACACCAGTGACTCTGTTGGCCTCGTACAGAATTGTAAATGTTTGTAGTTTTGCTCAGATTGTGTGAAATAGCGAAGCTTTTATTTTTTACGTTACACAAGATATTTTTATGTACCCTGAGGAGACCACATATTGCATCACTTTTTGCCCGAATTTTATTTGCTTTTGTTTGTTAGCCGAATCCCAAGCGATTGTCGAGTAATACTTTTGTGAGTTTCTATACTTTTTACGATTTCGTACCAGTTTTGTAACAGAATTATATTTTCTTTTTGTTTTTTACGTCGGTGATAAACGCTTCGCACTGTCTATTACGAGAATTGATCTTTTGAAGTCCTAACGACCCAACATTTCTAAGCTCAAAACAAACACTTTTTTCGAAAATAAAACCTATTTTCTTATATCAACATTTACCCACACTTTAATCTGATTTCCAATTTGTTATTGCGCTAACTAATAATCTGATAAGACTCATAGTTTATGGAAAAAGAAAAAAAAAAAGAATTTGTCCAACTAATGCTATTATTCTGGAGGGGAGATATCTCCTCAATAAATTACAACGAAAGATTCCACAAGAGAGATAAAAGGGTCCAAAATTTTGCGACAAATCTTTCTGTAATTGCTCGGACAATTTACCATCAATAAGTTAAGTAGTTTTGATTTCGGTCCGGAATTTTACAATACTGGCGATTGTACAGTCAACAGTGTAAGTCAGTGAAAAGAAAACCAGTATAAGTTGGCCTGAGATTCTGTTAAAAATCCGTACTATACTAGACCAAAACTGCTCCCAAAACGGTGAACGAAAACATCGTGAGGAAATTGGCATGTCATGTGACTTCCACCAACCCGCAATAGAGCCGCGTACCACCACATAACACGTTTCTCTCAGATAAGTCATTAAGTGATAAATCCTTAGTTCATCTGGCAAGGATGGCCATATTCCAGAGAATATTAACCGATTCTGTCTTTACGAACAAGACGACAGACCTGACTATTCATTTCTACACCATTGTCTTTCACAAAGCACTGCGGAATCCGATTAAACCCTTCACAAATACAGTCTGGTTTAGCTGCTATCTTGGAGTCGTCTGTTGGTCTGGCTCAGATATTTGACCCAACAATAGTATCATTGTTTGCTGTATCGTACGTCGTAACTCTTAAAGTAATCTGTGTACCAACAGCCATAGCTCCTGTAACAGACATTTACAGTGATTAAACGATGTTATTGTCTTCTAACGTTAAAACTACAGAAACTTTAAAGTCCTCGCCCGCACTAGATATAGAATTATTAAGAGCGAATGTCTCAGTCTGTACTGTGAAATTTAAGTTTAAACATACATATATTAACCCTATAGTCATTATAAAGGCATTTAAGCAACTTAAGATCAAAATTACCGAAGATCTGTGGGGCATGTCTACTAAAGTTTGTCAATCCATTATTGAGACAATTGCACCCGGGTTACTTAGCTTTAATATTTAATTTGTGGGTAGATCAAGGGGTATTCCCGGATTTAATGAAGTTCAGTAAAGTTATTGCACTTTTCAAATCTGGGGAGAGCAAAGACACAAATAACTATAGACCCGTATCGGTTTTGCCGGTTTTCAGCAAGGTGTTTGAAAAAGTAATGTTAAATCAAATGCTCAATCATTTTAATCGTAACAACATCCTACACGATCAACAGTATGGTTTCACCAAAGGACGCTGTACAACATTTACTGACGCCGGTGTCATCTTATTAAAACACATCTTTAACTCATGGGAAGAGGCACAAGATGCAAATAGGCATTTTTTGCGACCTATCCAAGGCATTTGACTGTGTAAATTACGAAACATTGCTCTTGAAACTTGAGCATTACGGACTGGGTAGCTCCTTAGCACTAGCTCTTAGCTTTCATATTTAAATGGTAGATTTCAGCAAGTTAAAATAAACGGTATGAATTCATTGGGCTTAAAAGTCAAAATGGGTGTCCCGCAGGACTCAATATTGGGGCCGTTTCTATTTTTAGTATACATAAATGATTTACCTCATTTACTAAAAACCCGACCACAAATGGTGTTATTTGCTGATGACATATCACTGATTTTTAAAGTACGCAGACGTGCATAGGAGCTTGACGACATAAATAATGCTATACTTATGGTCCATAATTGGTTCACTGTAAATAATTTAGTATTAAATGAGAAAATTGGTCTATTTTAGTTACTTCCATAGCATCATGTCTTATGGAATTTTGCTGTGGGGACGGGCTGCAGATATTGATTCTATCTTCATTCTGCAAAAGAGGGCTGTCAGAGCCATCTACAATCTCAGCAGACGCGAATCTCTAATGGAACTGTTTAAAAAAAATTACATCATGACGGTACCTTGTCAATATATATACGAAAACATTATGTACGTTCGAAAAAACCTACATCTTTCTAGTAAGATAAGTGACAGGCATCATTTTAACACTAGGAATAGGAACAAACTAGATCAACCGCGCATCAGATTGTCTAAAGTAAAAACTTCTTTTATGGGGTACTGTGTAAAATGTTATAATAAAATACCACTCGATATTCTACAACTAAATGAGAAGAAATTTTAAAAATGCATTAAACGCACACTATGTAGACAAGCATATTATAAGTTGGATGAGTATATCTTAGATAAAAATGCTTGACTTGATGCTGGTCCTACTCCACAGGCACTTGGGCTCACTAGTGGATGACAATTTCAATATTTGGAAGAGATTTTTTTAGTGTTTCTGACATTACGAACTTAATGTTTATTTTATTCAATCAAGATTTAATTCTTAATACTTCAATATTGTATATCTCTTGCTGATTGGTAGTACTCGTATTTTGTTTTCATCTCTTAAATAAATTGCAAACTATAGTTTTGTATAATATAGAAGCATTTTTTAAATTTTGTAAATGGATCCGTATAATATGATATTTTGATGTTGACTTGAAAGAGCATGGCAGTTGAGAATATGTCATGCTCACTTAAATGTCTCACTGGTGGTGGCGCGTGTGTTGGATCATTCGGTTCCCTACAAAATATTGAGCTGGGTGGTGCTGATCCACGCGTCATGTTCGTGAACAGGTGCCGGCGGTTGAGACTGGTCATCTCTTAGCTGCCAGGGCTTATTTTTAATTTTATAATTTAAATTGTTTATTTTTTACATTGTTCTCACATATATAGAAGCAATATGAATAATGTGTCCAGAATTTTGTAATAATATATTGATTTAAAAGTGTGTCCTTGGAGTTTCTTGCCCGTTCTTCTCCATAGAGATCTACGTTTTGGAATGGACAACTAGCTTCAACTTTCTGACTAACTGACCAACTATTTAATTTTGGCAATTCAAAAGTGCCTGTAAATGGTTTAATTGAAATAAATTATTTGAGTTTGAGTCTACGCGCCTCAGAATTCGATAATCTCTTTCTTCTTATAGTTAGCGGATCAAACGAATACGAACCTTAATTACAACTGGAAAAGGTTTATATTTAAATGAAATGCTTGCTCACAATTGTTTTTATAAATGAGCACTTTCCGCTAAAAATGAGGTTCATATTCGTATGAAACTATACATATATTTACTTGGCAAAGTAGAGTCAAAGTGCGATCTCTGAATCTTGTACTAAATTCGTTTAGCTGCTGTTTTTAAGTTACCAGTCTATGTCAGACAGATGGACCTTTTCATTGATTTGTAGTCTACCTCAACAGGAATCAGTTCTTCGACAGTACAGGCATTGATTTCAGTTCCTTTTTAAATAATTTAGCTTACCAGTTCAGAGTGATGAGTCTAGAGGATTACCTTATTTATATTGCACAGCATTAACACTTACGTAGCCGTACTGAATATTAGTAATTCATTCCAATGAATTACTAATATTCAGTACAGCTACGAAACGGGTTTGGGTTGTTTCCCAAAACAACCTGTTGTTTCGTGTCTCTACTTTTGTAAGCTGTGGATTCGCAGGTTCCTACGTCAAATGTAATAAAGACTCTGTCAGAGACGTTTTGTTCGTTTTTTGAAGGGAAATGAAGTATACGATAAATAAAGGTAACTTTTACAGTATTTTACATAGATTTACAGTATTTTTCATTGAAAGAATATCAATAACCTTTGGATCTATAATACATTCCAGATAAATGCTAAGCTAAACTTTCTACACCCTCATTGTAGTATTAACGTAAATAAAGAAAAAAGTGGCCATGACACACACTCTGCCCTTGGTTTAGAAATAATACGATTTACAGTGTGAATAAACTTTTTACTGTCACCTTGATTTAAAGTCAAGTTGTTGACATTCACGAATCGGTCTGATCCAATAACAATTATAGTCTCTTTACAAATGAATCAACCTATTTTTTTCTACGAAACCACCTCAATGGGCACTGTTTGGACCCATTGAAGCAGCAGTTTAATCATCAACACATTTTACCTTTTCAGAGCAGTGATGGCCCAGTATTAACGGCCCCGACTTACCGAGTTGTAGGTCGTGGGTTCGAACCCAAGCAGGCACTTTACTTTGTGTAAATTATTTCATCACCACTGCTCTTAAAACGGTGAAGGAAATTATCGCAAGAAAACCAGCTTGACCTAGAGCCAGAAATTTGAAGACATGTGACATCTATCAACCCGCCCTGGACCCGCGTGGTGGATTACAGCCCACTCCCACTCTACGCGAGGAGGCCAGTTTCCCAGTCAGTGGGAACATTATAGGCTGATTATGCTATACTTCACCCATATATCGATTTGAACGACTAGGTAGAATACGCTTCTACAATAACTTGTCACCTAAACTTGTCGAGATTCCACTACGAGAATGAGTTAGTGCCCCATAAAACACAGCAATGAAGTAGATTATCTAGCCACGCGCATCGTAAATCCAACTGAAGGAAATACAGCGTAAAAATCGAAGACAAAGGGCAAAATTGCGTATATTTAACCTTAAAATCGACGAGGTCATTACCACATGTGGCTTAAAGCAGCTTCAAGCGGCTTTACGCGCACAAAATGAGGAAACGATGCATACTTAAGTGCATACTCCGCATTTGCGCGGAGTATACGAAATTAAAATAGCATCTCAAGTTTTGTATTTTTATGAGGAGCAATCTCGAGGTTTTCCTGTATGTGGGAAGTTATTAAAATATCGATTTTGGTATACGGTAGTGTAAGAACCAAGTCGCGTGCCAAGGATATTGTTTATAGCATTTAATATCCTTTCGGAAAATTTTGTTTCCATTTTGCAAAATGCTTTTGTTTTGCAGACCACAGATACACAAAGTATCGATCAACTGTTCCTGTAGGTACCTAAAGCTCAGTTTTTTTAAAAATTATTGTTCACCTTTTATCCTCGATTTTTGAATGGTATCTTGTCATGCATGCTGATTGTAACTCTAAAAATATATATAGTCAATATTTTGCTCTTAGGTTAAGCAAAGTTAATATTTTGGTTTTAAATGCCAAAGTTAAAATCACTCTATAGCATCGAAATCGATCATTTTTGATTACGTTTTAAATATCCCACTGGTTTTTTACATTATTGACTCCGTTTAAGCCTAAAGCTATATCTTACCGGTACCTACTAGATAGTTTAATTGATACCATTATCTAAGTGCTTGAGAACCAGTAACAACTACATCCAATTCCTGGAGTTGATTCTAAGAAATTGGAAATTTAATGGGATCAGGTAGGGAAACCTGAAGATGTAATAAATTGAAGGTTGCTCTACAATTTATTTTACATTTCCTCAAGTATTTTGCTTCTTAACTCTGACCAGAAGTTTCGTATTAATTCTAGATTTTCAATGGCCAGGTTTGAAGCTGAGCAAGGAAAGTTTAAAAACCTATTTATGTATTACATACATAAGCTCATGCTTTCTTCCCTAGGGGGTTGGCAGCAACTACAGATCGCCACTTGGTACATCCTTACTGCTTTTTGCTTCGTTTGTGTTCATAGTTGTGGTCATACATGCACGCCGGTTGCAAGTACTACGCACTTGACCTTTCTGAAGAACATCACCATTAAGGTCACTGTAAGTCCTCCTATAGCGTCCCCTCTCAGCGTTTCCACATACCAGGCCTTGAAAATGCCTTGTGTTAGTTAGTTTTTACCAACCAAATGTAAATATTAAAATAGATCTAAACCAAATTACCCACAGCGACCATACTTTCTATCGATTTACCCCATGACACAACATTCGTCAGTATTGCCTGATCGTTATCGAAACCGTGTCGATTCAAAGCGGTGTATGTTGCATGATATGAAAAAGATGAATAATGTTCTCGATTTTTGCAAAGGTCACAATATACCGTGCATCTATCAAGGCGTTACGCGTGCTTCGCCGCGCTTTGCCTACTCTAGGGTAATAATGTATGACGGGAGATGGTGGGTGTGCGTGTATTATTTTTTTATGTTTTGAAAGGTTTTTAGATTATACGGAACTGAATCACTGAAAAGTGTCGTAGAGATGGCGTTTAAAGAATGAAATGGAATTGAAAAATTGTTTCAGATTTATGTTAAGACATTCAATTATTTATAAGTATCTTAACTTTGCAGAATGCATCTAAACAATATAGGTATATGGTTTAGATGCAAACAAAAACCTTGTTTTGTAATAAGACCTAGGTGGGTCTTATTACAAAACAAGGTTTTTGTTTATATATGGTTTAGATTATCGATAAATTTTCAAATTAGAATTCTTTATACAGAACTGGTAGCTTGGTCCGTTGTCTAAATTGATAATTGTTTTTTAATAACAACTTCTACCTAAATCGTTTTAACTAAATAAAGTCTAGGGCCAAAGTGAGATTTTGTTTTGTAATAAGACTGAAAGTATTTTAATCGCACCGAAAGCAAACTAGGTTAGATTTGTAATAATATCCTTTCTCGCATCGCTATCTACAGGTACCAACTTAAGCCGCGCATAACATAGCAGGCGGTGTAACGCAGGTTACGGGTAATTCCCCAACGTCATATTTACCGTAACACATTCAACCTGTACGTGGCTTGTGCATCTACGTATAAAATACACAGACTCCTCGGAGCATTGCATAAGCTATAAGCCAAAACGAGCGTTGCGATAAGTCTTGCAGAACACTGATTCCAGAAAATATAAAGCCAGGGAAGACAAAAAATAAAACAATAAATAAAACTGCGAAGACGCTGGTTGAAATCTCAGCGTCGTATATAGTTTTATGATAATATCAGTGCTCGCATGAAAATTGTATGCAAATGCTACCAAGTTGAATTTAGTCAGTATCATCTCGGCACACGGGTACAAGCGAGAAGTTATACTTTTTATGTAAAATGACTTGACTAAATATTACCAGCGAACCTTTGTTACATGATATTTCCAGTATTCGAGGGTTTGGTGCGACTTATGAGTTGTAGGGCGAACCCTATTAGGTGCCATGATTTGTGTAAATTATTCCATCACCTCTGCTCTTAAAACGGTGAAGCAAAACATTGTGAGGAAATCGGTATATCTTAGAACCACAAATTCGAAGACATGTGACATCTACCAACCCGCACTGTGCCCGCGTGGTGGATTACATTCCACTCCCTCTCACAGACAGGAGGCCACTGCACATTACACAGAAGTGCAGCGGGAACATTATAGGCTAATATGGTAAATGAAAACAGAGCCATTGCAATGTATATGCAAGCATACAAACTTCTTAGGGTAACAATAACACCTTTCCTTATTCGATTTATCTATTGAGATAGGCATGTATAGGTAAGTTTAACCCGTTCCAATAATAAAATCCTGGAAACCACTCATTTTCATGTACAGACGCCAGCAGGTCAAGCTACCCGAAACTGTCAAATTTTCCCAATCAACCTTGAACCTTAATGCTTTAGCGATTAAGTTGAAAATCTATTAAAGAAATTTGACAGATTGTAGTAGCTTGATGTGCTGGCGTCTGTACAAGTGAGTACAAATTGATATAAGTACTAATTCTCACTACATATCAAAGTTTATAAAAACAATTAGGTTTTTTTTTTCAGGAAGTACAGACGCTAGCTCATCAAACTACTTATATTATCGCTAAAGCATTTAGGTTCCAGGTCGATTGGGAAAATTTGACAGTTTCGGGTAGCTGGGACCTGCTGGCGTCTGTAATTTGACATGTTTTTGTGGAGCTTTATAAAAAAGTAAGCGTACATAATTTGAAACTCAACGGACTGTCGTTTTGTCCATTATTGCTCTTATTAATAGTTCACAATTTACCCGAAAATGTCAAAATTTATGAATGAAATTATATCTGGCTAGTTTTGAATACATGTTATAATAAGTTATAGGTGTTAGTATTGTTTAAGTTAGGATAACCGCATTTACCGCATTTGGGTTATATTCTGTAATGGTAACTGTAGTAGATATATAAATAAATAAAAATAAATGTTAGTTCAAAACTACTTAATATATCTATAAATATTATGGTTCGTATACCAAAGTGTCTTGGCCGCTCAACAGAGAAGTTTGTAGCAAGCTACTCAAGTTTATGGAGATTATTTTAGGGGCAACACTAATGGATATCAAATGTCTAAATCTATCTAGGTCATGTTGTGAGAGATATTAATGTCACATTAACTAGACATTTGTGAATACACAACTCGTTTTCCTTCTAATTCTTGAGTTTATTGACCTAGGCTGTCCTTTAGCAATCAAATCATTGGGTTAAAAAAATGTAAAATAAAACCCCCTTTGGTTTTATTTTTTATTTATCCTTTTGGTAGATTCTTTTATATTTTGGTAATGTGGCCATTTTTTATTTTATTAAGTACCTGATATTTGATGACAGGCCTACGCTGTCCTCCCATACCTACTGTTATTTGAAAAACATTGTAAATCCAATTATTTTAAAAAGAGTAACCGTAGAGTTTTATGCCAGCCCTTCTCCATAGGAAACGACAAATTGAAACCGTGCACCTAGCTTCTGACATTACATAAGTGTCCATGTGGTAGTGAAATAAAATATTTTGATTTGATTTGAACACCAAACCTGCAACTTTTATTATATTGCAGCTTGAATGACCTTGTTTTCACCGAAATTATAGGTATTACACACACCCACCTCTGCTTCACCCTTTAGGTATTACAGGCGCGATGTTATGTTATATAAATCCAACCATTTTAATGGTAATCCTCTTGTCCTAGGAGGTTGTCCATCAAATAACAAAAGTAGAACAAACTTTATTTTAATACTACATAACTTCAGAGGTAGTCGAGAGAGTTACAGAATTGTTCATAATAAACTGCTATCGGGTAAGGGGTCGACATAACCCTCATCCACCTCCACCTCCAACCCTCAAAACATATACCAAATTTAAAGTAAAAATAAGTCAGAATCTCACAATTAAATTTGGAGCTACCTAAAGGGATAAGGATAATGAATGAGGATACAATTTGACACTAATCCTTGCGAATGCGACTATAATCCACCTGATCCCAGAATAACAGACCAACCACTGCTTACCTGCCTGCCTTTGCGGTTAAATCAATGCGAGGGGTATTTTTGAACTCCAGGAAACTTTTAATGGGGACATTGCAGGTATATTTGAATCCGAGTTCAAAACTATGACTAAGACTTTTTAATAGGGATCGAAATGTGGTTCTTCGTTTATTGCGTCTACGGTTCGTTCTCGGAGGCTAACTTTTTTGTTTGTCAAACGAATGGGATTGGAGCAGTAGTTAGTGTATCAGTCGTGAAACTAATGAAGCTACGAGTATCTATGTAATGGTTTTGTGGAAAAATGAAAATATAGACAGAAATGAAACCTCAATATTCCAGAATTAAAACACAGACAGTTCAGTATTTTTTTGTTACGAGAAGAAATTCTAGTACATGTTCGTGCATTTTTTTTTTTTCAGTTTGGTCGAAACAAAAATGTATGTTCTGTTTTTTGTTTTTCTTTCTCGTCTTCGTCGTCTCGAACATAAAATATTATATTTCTATTCCAACAAGAACTGAATATTTCGTGTTTAAAGCGACACGTGTATAGATTTGTCTTGCATGTGTTGTAAAGGTTAATTGTTAGTATAGGTGGATAAAATGTGCGTAGGACGAGCTTTTAGAAGGCTTTTATTTCAATATTTATTGTGTCTAGAAATATTAAACGTTAGTAATGCTATTATGACGAAAAAGTTTTAGTGGTTTTAATATTTCGTATCTATTGATATTTTAAGTTTGTAAAATTAAGAAACTTTTTGGAGCGGTTATTAATTAATGCAACCAAATAGATGTTTTGTTTATATCCATTTAATGAATGTTTTTTTTTTCTTTAAAGTACCTATATCATACCGATTTCAGCTACGGTGACTATTTCTGTTTTTATCGGCTCTGGGTTACGAGTATGTGCTCTTATGTGGCTAATGTAGCCTTCATGGCTGTGAAGGCACGTGCACAGTGCGGATTCGTAAGAATACCATTTTGGTAATGGTATTAGTACGTTGGAGGTGCCTCTCTCTCTGCATCTCATTAAAATAAACGAATCATCAATTTCAAAGGAAATAATATAGAAACACTACATTACTACATAAAAGTAGTTTCTTCACTATCTCCCTAGATCGCAATTACAGCGACATTAACTCATCGGAACCTTTCACCTTTTACGCTTGTCCTTCCCAAGAGCTCGCTTACGACAGGAAATGACTACCCACAATCGGAAGGGAACGTAAGTAGGCAAATATTGGCACTGTTGCCAACGGAGCGTATTTATCTTAGTCATCTGTGTGGAAAGGCTTTAGCGGTTCAGTGTTCCTTGTATCTTTTGGTGGAATGTGTCTACACCATTTTTAAATCGTGTTTATATCGAATATCCTTGAAGTTGTTAGGACTTTCTGATCAAAAATGTTTCTCTCGTTTTCTGTCTGTAATATCGGTGGAAAGGCATATATTTAATCGAACCTCTTACATATATAATAATTATAAAATATTATTGAGTGCTCCTAAAAATGTTATTAAACACTCTAATATTATAATGATTAAACCTCTTTTATGAACCTCAAATAATTTATATTTTGAGGTCCTAAAAATATTAAATAGCCACTACGACCAACTTAGATGCGATAGCGGCTGGTCACAATTCTAACATAGCCATTTGGTGGGGAGCTTAGTTACTGACAATAAGAGTCTTTATAAAACGTATGCATCATGGCGGAAAAAGTTTTTAGAGGTTCATTAATTTAAAAAGGGTCCATCATACGAAGGTCACTAAGATTTAAGAAGATCTGTTTAAAATTTCCCTATCGGAAAACCCAATTAAGTTATTTTTAGCGCAAAAAGGTACGTGGTCAAGATTTGCGTCGCACAAATTAATTTTCGTTAAGGACTTTAACCATTTGCTGGTCATTTATAATGATCTTCTATTATTATTTTTTTTACATGTCGCATCATCTTCCTGTGATAGGAGCCTTTTGGCCTCGTATAGGTACCTAGAACTGTCTGTTCCATTTTTCTTTTCGCATTTTTTTATATTTTTGGAACGAAGTTCCTTATCGCGCGAAAGGGGGCTAGACGGAAAAAATTAAGACCGAAAGTTGGAACGACACTTTTTGCTATAGTTGTAAGCCGTGCGGCGTGCGCGTGTTTCTCTGTCTGTCTCTCTCTCTCTTATAGAAAGCAAGCCAGTTATACTTCGTTCCATCCGGGTGTCCCTTGACACCTCTCAAGTTTTTTATTTGACTATATTTAGTTTAGTTTGTGATCTTCCTGTACGGGTCGCAATAAATACTTTTTCTTTCTTTCTTTCTATGTTATTACCAATTGGTTCAAAAATCACTGTACAGCATGTATCAGAAAGTAGTGGTTACATTTAGGGGGTAGTTCAGACCATCTAATTGAACACCTTTGCGATGGGACAAAAATATGTTATGTATGGGCTTATTGTTCAATTATGTCTGAACAATACCCTTAAATATATATACGCACTAAGCGCTTCTCATCATCTTTTCTGATGCACACAGCTAAGGAGTGGAATCATCTGCCTGCGTCTGCATTCCCGAGTTCATACTACCCGAATCTCTGCAAGGCGAGAGTGAATAGGCTTCTTCTGGGCAAGCTCGTTCCACCGTAGATCTCATCCCTGCCTCTGGGCTGGATTGAGGTCAAGAGTAAGCCCTATGTCAATAAAAAAAACATGACCACAACGTTCTGATACACCTATATTAGTATAACCAGCAATTTTAAACGAGTTAAAGTACCATTTTATCTTACTCATCGTCTCATCATCCTAGTCTTTTCCCAACTATGTTGAGGTTGGCTTCCAGTCTAACCGGATGCAACTGAGTACCAGTATTTTACATGAAGCGACTGGCTATCTGACCTTCACAACTCATTTACTGGTTAATACGCTTGGTAATACTGGTTGTCAGACTTTCGGGCCTCTGCCGACCCGTAACAACTGTCAAAGATCAACGAATGGAAGCCGGGACCAACAGCTGAACGTGCTTTTCAAGGCATGGAGGGGTTTTGGTATGTAAAAATGATCACCCATCCACGGACCAACTGCAGCAAGCGTAGCTTAACCTGATCGATCGATCCGTGCGGCTGTTATTACTTAGCCACAAGCCCCTCTACCATTTTATCTTATTGTTAGACAGTATTTTTTTTCCAATTATATACTTTCAAGTTGAGCCGCAAAAAGAACATTTAATACCGAAAAAGTCTAAAAGAGTGTGGCGTTGCAAATCACGATTATATTTCGGCTGGCACTCCCAAATTGCTTACCCATATGTTACACAAGTAGGCTAAGCGTTTTGTTTCTAGGTGATTACGTAACAACTTATTAGGTGTAACAAAAATATCAAATATGATATAATTGATATTTTTGAGCTCTTATAACGCTTGTTAGGTGTAACAAAACAAGTTCAATACAATACACCAATTGTTTTAAGAGCTCAGCTCAATAGTGATAGTATAGTGTTCCGCCTTAAACTTCAAGTGACATTCTACCTACGTGACTTGTCCATTACTGTTACTGTTAGTCTGCATCATCCCACCGCTGAGCAAAGGCCTCTCCTCATGACTTCCAACTCTTTCGATCCAGGGCTAAAGTGGACCACTGGTCGTTTGTTTTGTCCAGGTCGTCCCGCCGTCTTCTACAGGGTCTGTCGCGACGCCTTCTAGCTAGGTCAGGGCTCCACGTAACTTCTCCAATAAAGAAAACCTATTATATCAATCGACCAACCAATCTGGGTCTAACTGGCATTTAGTGTCCACATACGTCACACTGGCAACGTTTTTTGTAAATCAAACTTTTTACATAGAGACTACACCACTTCCGATAACACTGCACCATATGTGGAACATACATTACTCCTTTTGTTCATATTCCGTTGTAAAGCCTTTTTTTGTGTCCATTTCTGATTTAAATGTGTCATTGTTGTGTAAAATTTTGTGTGCATTATTGCCACTTATGTTTGGCTTACAAAAGGGACTGTGCCAGATATGATTCACATGGGAAATGTTTAGTCTGCTGTTTCACTTCAGTGCAGCGTTTATTATTATTTATGTGTCACTTACATGAAATCAAATAAACATATTTTTTTCATTATATTTTTAGTTTAGGGTACTTTTGCAATATTATGTCTATAAATAGAATTTCACATTTCAATATTCTCTTTGCTGTGAAGTTAAAAATAGCGTAATCGTATTTCTGCTGTGACACAGGCCTTCTCTCTTGGAGAGCAATTAGGCTATCTACCACGCGGCCCCGTGCGGGTTACACATGTCTTCACATGTCTTCGAATTTGTGGTTCTAGGACATGCCGGTTTCCTCGCGATGATTTCCTTCACCGTTTTGAGAGAAACGGTGATGGAAATATATATGTACCTATACATAAACACGACCTACAACTCGTAAGTCGGGGCCATTATCACTGGGCCACAAGTGATCTTAAAGTTAAAAACTTGTTTCAAATTCACACTGCGACATAAACCGTCTAAACCGCACAATTTTGGGTCTTATTTCTGAATATTTCCGCCCCTCTGTACGTAGGTTACCTTAGTAAATTAGCTAAATTATTCATTAGTACATTATAAATTGACAATTTGCTAGCTAATTTATAATGTACTAATGAATAATTTAACTTCAAATACATTTCCATTTTATTCTATACAGAAGACATCGATTTCGTCCACCAAGCCTACGTCCATCAACAGTTTAATTTACCCTAACTGAATCAGTTTGACAGTGCGAGCGGGATAGAGTGATAGGTACTATCACGGACACTTCCGCCTGATCACCACTAAGTTCATTTTTGCTTGCACTCAAAACATAGAAGCGCTCTGTAGCCCCGCCCCGTTGACCTTGAATAGACGAATGAAAGATAAGACGGGCCGACTGCACTGTCGACGCGGTGACGCACGCGCCGTTCGAGATTTATTTTTATTTTCAAACTACTGCTATTACCTATTTATTATATTATGGACTAGCTTCTGCCCGCGACTTCGTCCGCGTAGATTTCGGATTTGTGACAGGATTGCGTATCTCAAAAGGAAATCAAAATAACCCATAAAAATACAAAATATTTTTTTTTTAAGTAAATAGAAGAAGATGTATTTTTAAACTTTGCGAAAAATGAAATCAAAATAACCCATAAAGATACATAATAATTTTTTTTTTAAATAAATAGAAGTAAGAAGATGATTTTTATAAACTTTGCGAAAATTATGAAAACTTTATAACACTATACAGATCATGGATGTGATGTAAATAGTTATATTATGACTTGATTTTGTAAACTTATTCCTGCACGTGCACGGCCTTGGTGACGCCCACTTCGCAACGGGCCGTGCAGCAGAAATCGTAATATTTTAATTTCGCCATAACTTCAAAACCAAACGACCAATTTTAATCATTCAACGACCAAATATTATCTACATAAACTGTACTTACTGATGAAATAATTTATTTTGATAAGGATGAATAGCATGAGTAAAATAAATGCGTGTAAATGTAGTCCAAAAAATTCAAGATTTTTAAATAAAAAAATGGTTGTTGTGCCTCACTCGACATAGATAGGTATAGTGTGTCGCGGACTTTTTTGTAGATATTTATAAGATCTACAATTAATTTTAACATTTCATGGTTCTATCTTTTATAGTTTAGGCAGCGTACGCAAAATGAGTAACTTTTCTGGTTGATTTTTTACACCTTGTGTCCGAAAAACCCAAATATCTTACGGAACCCTATTTATTTCTAAAATAAAATTTAGTCTATGTTACTCATGGATAATGTAGCTTTCGAATAGTGAAAGAATTTTTTAAATCGGTTTAGTAGTTTTTGAGCCTATTCATTACAAACAAACAAACAAAGTTTTCCTCTTTATAATATTAGTATAGATAGATCTGGGATTCGTTATTTGTTAATTCGTTGAGTTAATAATACATTTTGTCTTTATTTTTCTAATTAGAAATTTGATTTGATAAATCCTATTGTCGGTTAGGCATTAATTAAAAAGTAAAATACAATTTTGAAGTTTTATCAGTTTTATTTATTTATTAAATGAACTGAACAAAGATATTCATAAAATATTGGACATAGTAAGTAGGTAAAACACACAATTAACAATATTCAAATTTTCTTAGGCTTTTTGCAATTTTCAGTTCAGTATAAGGTTGTATGGTAATAAAAAAATTCAAAACATGCCCTTCAGAACATATAATTGAACGCGTTAGAACGCGGGTTTTTTAAATTTAGAACTAGGAAGTTGGTGTGGCCTAGCCTTCATTTCATAAGCCGTTGGCGATTAAGTCGCTAAAAACTTAACGAGAAAAACAATGTCCTGTATAAAAATAAATTCCGGGAGCTCTGCACTCGGATAAACTGTGAGCACAGTTGGCACCATTACGTTTTGTAATAGTTCGCAGAAAGTTTCGCCATTTACTCGCCCTGGGAAATGGACAAGCTCTCCGGGACCATCAGCACTCATCCAGCCCCACATATTAGCGCATATCCTTCCAGAATCATGATTAGGAATCACGTTTCTAGGTAGGCATGTTTGAGTAATGCGAGTGATGCATCACGCGTAATATCACCCGAGCGCGTACTGTAACATCACACATTACTCGACTAAAATAAGCATCACACCATCACACTAAACATTACGCGCGCGGTAGCAGCGCAGTAGCTCGTGACATGACTCGAAGACTCGCTCGAACCGAGCCCTCCCGAACGCATCGCATCGGCAATGTTCGGTTTATATCAGAAGTCCGGAACTAGGCGCGTGCAATTTCGTATTTCGCCCGGTCAGGTGACTTATTATGTTATTTAGAACTCTATTTTTATTATAAAAGGGTTTATATTTCCTTGACACCATGTCTTATTACACTAGAACATTGCATTACATTAGAACGCGCAATGGTGTGCTATCGCATGGCGCGACATCCTATCATCACGCGTGATGTTTGAAGTGATGGTGTAATGTAATATTACTCGGCACGAAATGTAATGACATATCACATCACTTCGTGGTGCACTGTTTTGCACATGTCTATTTCTAGGTTCGTAGCGTGTATTCATCACGCGCCACAAGTGTCGACGACAATGTTGGCTCGACGTAAAACATTTCTCATCTGAGAATATAGCGCTTGTGAAATAATGTCTACCATACGTTGGAGGTTATCAGATATGGACGTGGTGCCCGCGGCCTATCCTCTAAGACACCCTCTTCTTCATGGCGTCTGATCCACAGCCGGACAGTGTTTCTCTACAAGGAATAAATAGTCTAATAACAAGTGGCTTCATTAAAAAAAAAACTGACTTGTTTCAAAAAACCCGACCGCAACAAACGACGAAATAGTTCTAAACAAATCAGTTTTCAGGTTTCGTCCATACTAAACCCTAGTCCCAACTTTCTCGGTCCGTATATATCTACCTCCATGTATAGCTAGAAGGCGCAAAAGTACTGATGGTAAGAAAAGTGCTTGTATGGTTTGTATTTATTTTTATTCAGTCATCAATTCATCATTCAGTTGTAAATCTGCACCATTTTTATAAATAAACGTTATTATTATGATCTCCTTTATTTCATTTAAATACTTACAAAATACATTTTTAAATATTTTTATAAACAAAAGGATAAAAAAACATTTAAAAATATAAAAAGTAGTAGCCCACCGGTATCGGGAACAGGGTCCAAGCTACCGGCGGTCAGGGCTCCAGAGAGAGGAACCTCCTGACGATGCGAGCCGTGTCCAGAAGTACCGCTTTCTGAATCAAGTCCTTGATCCAGCTGCCCAACGAGAGCCTTCTCAGGTGTTGGTCGAGGCTCTTGGCTATTAAGCCATTGGCTGTCACAACTATCGGAACAATGATCGCTGAGTCCACATCCCACATGTCGACAACCTCGCGAGCCAAGTCAAGATACTTGATTTGTTTATCTTTCTCGGCTTTCACGAGGTTATTATTATTATATCACAAATCACAGTCTGTATATAAATTAATTTAAACTCTCGTCTGACATGTTGCTGACACACATGTTACTGATACATAAAATGACTTGTTATCAGTTGCACTGGGGCATCATTGTAATGTCAAACAAAGAGATGCTTCTTATCTTATCTTATAAGTGATGAGAGAAAGACCTCTATGTAATTACCGAAACCCGCTAGGTATAACAAAAGTATCAAAGGATGCCACCGACTTTTGCCCACTGCGGTTATTGAATTTTATGACTCTTTTGTTCGGCTTAGGCTTATTGTAAAATTTCTAGAAATGAATTATTTAATAATTAGTCACTACCTACTTATTTGCACGGAATTTTAAGTAGGTTATTATTAACCAACAAAATACTTTTTACACAACAATGGCAAGCATTTTTTTAATTAAAACCAACTATTCTTATTTATTTATTCATATAAAAATTCGCATTGTGTTTGAATTATGCACATGAATTAATTTATAACGGCTAAAAATATAAATTATGAATTTGAAATAGTAAATTTCACTGCAAATAATTATAATCAATAACATTGAAACAAATAGTGCGTGTGTGAGCGAGAAAGTATTCCGAGTTCGCCCGTCACAACAAAGCAGTAATACATACCACTCTCATAAAGGTATAAGTAATTGCTTTACCAAGTATATAGTGATAAGTATAACCAAGATGTAAAATCTAAATATTTGCACGGCAGAAATGCCGAATATAGTAAAACCGATCTTATGTTAGCTACCTATATTCTTGCAAATAAATCAGTCATTCATTCAAGTTTAAAAACTCTGAATATTTTTTCTGCTTGTTCCTCGTTTAATTATTTTAATTATTGTCATGGTAAATTGTGTGGTTTTAAAATACCTTAATTTATAAATAAAACTTTATTAACGATGCGCAGTGCAAAGTTTATCATGAAAATGTTATCTTGTGTAAGTAATTGAATACTTTCTAGTTTGTTTTACATCAATAAAAGTATTAGATAAATAAATAATAATATAATGTATTTATTCAAAAAATTATAAGGCATAAAAACCAGTACAGTTTTGCTTAAATTTAACAAACAAACAAAAAAAAATAATAATAATAAAAAAAAACAAATAATAATTTCTTTGTTTTCTTTTTTTTTTTTTTTGCTTGTTTGTTAAATTTAAGCAAAACTGTACTGGTTTTTATGCCTTATAATTTTTTGAATAAATACATTATATTATTATTTATTTATCTAATACTTTTATTGATGTAAAACAAACTAGAAAGTATTCAATTACTTACACAAGATAACATTTTCATGATAAACTTTGCACTGCGCATCGTTAATAAAGTTTTATTTATAAATTAAGGTATTTTAAAACCACACAATTTACCATGAAAATAATTAAAATAATTTACTCAAGTAAACAGCTCAATGGTCAATATTCAAAAGGTCCGGTAAGCGCGCCCATGTCAAATATTCGTCCGTAAAATTAAAAAAAGGAGTACACGTGATACGTCACTAAGCTGCGCAGTGCAGGTTGCAACTAATTGCGTTATCGCTTTCCTAATAGGCCAAAACTTTTAGGGGGCGTGGTTTGGCGCCGCCGCAGGATTTAGGCAAAAAAATTTTTAAGTGAGCAGGCGGAAAAGACCGCGATAGTACATGGCGCGGCGAAGTTGGGTCAAAATATGAATTTCAACTGAACTATTACAAGCCCTTAACCAAAATACCCTCTGTGAAACTGCACTCATCTTCCTAAAAGGATATGCTGCTGTATTTTATAGCGACGAGCGAAACTTGGCACAAAATATATTTTTATCACATACTTCACACATTTCACACCCTATATGTAGTGCGACAGATTGCGATAACCACCGCTTAAAGCATTTAATTTAATAAACTTTAGATTTATCGTAGATAGAGTATTATTTTAAAAACTTTTACCAGCATGACTATCTATAACAGTGTGTACGTCTTATAAACAAACTTTGGGAATGATGAATGCACTGTCATTATCTATGCTGTAATTCTTATCAACTTTTTTTTCCATATTTTGAGTTTCCTTTGTCAGCATTGTTCTTTTGGTGGAAATTCCGACTCATTTACGTTTTATGTCCTTCTTTTTCTTGATTAATTTAAGCGCAAGCAAAACGCTTTTCCTTGCTATCATCAGTTCAATTCAGTTGAATTTTATTACTAGCTATATTTTCGTTTGGAATCTGTTCTCGTGTGATGGCTCGCCTCAATGTCCTTCATAGCCATTACTTTATTTAAAACCTGAATCTCTATCGCTGCCAACCTTTTCAAACCAGCGTGAACATATTTGCATAAACCAATCTGATTCATTGTATTATATGAAGCCATGATGACTGATGGCCAAGATACGGCGTCTATATTACAAGTTAATAGAATTTGATGGCATATGTGCTATTGACATAATATTGTAACAGATGCAGTGGAATGATTGATGCCCTCTGTTGCTAAGATCTGTCGTCAGATTATATTACGGATATTGTTGCTATGTAATCATTAGCAAGTAATTAATTACCAGTGAAATCAAACGCGAATGACGGATATTTGATGATGTGTAATGATCAAAGGCAAACTGTTTTGATGTTTTACTATGTTTCTATTTGATACTATCAAAACACATTTGCAAATATTAAACAACTACATAATATTATGTTGAAACTGATTCGAAAGCTTTTGTTTACAATTACAAATATTTAATCGAATTACTAATAAGTCCCATTTTGTGTTCTTAAAAATATGATTGAACACTTTAATATATAATACTGCACCTTTTTTATGAACCTCAAATAATTCTTATGTTGGGGTCCAGGGTCCTAAAAATACTAAATAGCAAAGTAACTGTGACCAACTTAGATGTAGCCTTTGGTCCCATGGACAAAGTTGTTTGATTAGATAGCCAATTTCCTATTTAGCTGGAATACACATAATAGGGTAGTTGTCTGGATAAAAAAATATTTATTATATTTAGTCTGTCAGTTAGATTATCGAAAAATAATGGGCACGTATTTTTTCTTTTGTCAATCAAACAAAAAATTACAAAGATAAAGCGCGTCAAAATTTGGGAGTCGGGTCGAATGTTTTTAGAATTTTTTAGGAAAATAGCCTATTTAAGGCAACACTGGTACGAAGTTCGTACATATACATAGGTAGAGTTAAAGCATCTAAAGTCACATCAAGTTGCGTTTCAGTCATCAACAATCTCCCTGAAGAGATGAGTGTGAAATCGAGATGTCCCTAGACATTTCAATACCAATTCTAGCATTTATGACTGTAATTTCCAAAGAGATAGATAGATCCCAATGGGAATCTTCCTACATTTAGTGAAGGCGATTAAAAACTAATTCTTCATTTTAGTCTACAAAAAGTAGTAGGTAAAGCTTGTCATAGTGTATATGGGTTTCAATGCTCATGAATTCGGGACTCAAAAAAAACTAGTAACTAAGAGTAGACTTAAAACCATGTCATTTTACGGAAAAATGTTTTTACTGCTTCCGTGTATGGCACACAGATAGTTTGGTATTATGAAATTGAAATTGTTTATTGAAATAATTGATTTACATAAATATTTACAAAATAGGGCCTTAGTACTAGGTGTAGGTAAAAATATTTGGATTCTACCTGAACTAGGAATAAACCTGTATCTCAGGTATCTCACTCAAGTGCTATACATAAGTATTATTTAAAATTCCTTAAACAAATAGTAAATAATTTATCTACTATACATAATGGTTATATTCTAATTGACAGAAATGTGTTACTCTTGCATCATCGTAAGACATTTTTGCAACAATGTTCTACTTATTATGATTTTTATGGAGCAGACGTTAGCGGTTTACTTAATTAAATATTTTCAATTACAGTCATGCATGACTCCGAGAATTCGAGCTGCGTCAAATAAAGGTGAACCGCTCTTAACATTTTATTTGACGTTCTACATTTTTATGACACTTCAAAGAATTCACACCAAGGAATTCTTACCTTTAATAATAACCGGGAAAGGTGAAAGAGGACTGAGGCCTTTGTCTTCAAAGAATTTTATTCAGTTTCCGGCCTTCACAAAGGTCGATAGCGAGATTAATTTGTAAATATAATCTTAGAAGGTTAAGCCTTCAAAATGTCACCGCACTAATTCCATGTCGTATTTTTTTCTCTGACAAAATATTTCGTGTCGCTGAGTCCGATGGGATTTATCTCATTTCTGATTCACCCTTTTTGTGGGTGGAACTGTTGACATCTTTTTGTCCTTCAAATAAGTTTAACCCCTGAATATCTAATCGCAAAAGTATGGAGGAAAATATTCATGCGCCAAAAGATTTGTGGTTGATACTGATACAGTTATCTACTATTAACACAATCATGGGTCGAGTGGTAACAGGGATGTTTTGTTTCAAAATAATAGATCCTGTTTAATCTAGAGGTAGGTACCAGTTTTCTTTGATTCAATGGGTCTCCGCTTGATAGGATTCCGGCATTTAGATTTCGGGTGAAAATGAAATTTGCACCGCGTTATCCTTTTATTCAGCCCTTAATCCTTCATTGTTTTATCATAATAATATATATCTCTTAGCTGTTTTCGACATACTAACTAAATTTAGAATTATAAATTACTTGTGGCTGATTTTTCCAACGCCAGATAATACTATCCGAGGAATAATTTTGAATTTTTGACAGTTCTTCCATACAAAAACTGTCAAACGTCAATTTTATTCCACGAATAAAAATTACCTATCGATTGAGAAATCAGGCCTTTATAGAATTAAGGAATATATAAGTACAGTCAAATCTTGGATTCTGAAGGTTAATTGGTAGATTATTCGCGAAAAAAAAGTAGCCTCTAATAAAAATTCAAGTTACTAGTACTCTGGCTGCTAATGAACTCACAAATTGTTTCTTTTATCAAAGCATATTCTGGCCACGAGCCAAAACATGGTTTGAAGAAGGAGTTTCGTATTGATCACGTAGTATTTTCATCAGAAATTAGGAAATATATTGAAGGCTGTATTTGTTACAATTCTTTGTAAGAAACAACATCAGAAACAATAACTCTATGAGTAATAAATCTTATTTTTAATCAGTGACTGCTTCATTTGACAACTTGCAGAAAATATAACAAAATCGAGCAACTTTCTTTTGTAAGTTTAGTTACATCAAGAATTATTGTACATAAATAACAACTTATATCTAATTAATTAATAAAAAAAATATAATATCCTACACTAACTAAAACTATTAACAAAATAAAATATGGCGTCGGAAAATTCTTCCGCATCGCTGTGAACTGGTAAGAGACTGGCAGCATTGCCACGTTCTACTGCAATCGTTAGCCTCTGGCCAAGATAACAACCAGCCCTAGGATCACGGGAAGTGTCAACTAACCCTTTGAAGATTATGTTTAGTTTAAATTGTAAAGTTATTCTAAATACGTCGAGGAATATCCAAACATGTCATTAAAATCCAAAGCCGTTTCAATACATCCAAGGTTCGATAAGCAAGCGATTCTAAGAACCAGGCACTTATAAATTTATTAACTACTGAAGTATCTTCCGCTTTGCATAATAAAGTTTCTTCGAAGTGTATTGGAATCCGTTATAACCTTATTAACGCGAATCATTAGGTGATTCAGGGTTCATTGAAATAGTCTTCAAGAGTACTTGTTATCTATACCTGCAGGCTAATTCTCGTAATTCAAAACGTTAAAAATCTAGTCGCAGTCGCATCTCGGCGACAAACAAAAAGCTTGTCAAAATGTAGGGAAATTAGAGGTATGTATTTTTTGACAGATTGAGACTGAGATCAGAAGGCAAATTCTTGTAATTTAGAACGTTCAAAATCTAGTCGCAGTCTCATCTCGGCGACAAACAAAAAGCTTGTCAAAATGTAGGGAAATTAGAGGTATGTATTTTTTGACAGATTGAGACTGAGATCAGAAGGCAAATTCTTGTAATTTAGAACGTTCAAAATCTAGTCGCAGTCTCATCTCGGCGACAAACAAATGTCAAAAACTTGTCAAAATGTAGGGGAATTACCTAGAGGTATTTTTTGACAGATTGAGACTGAGATCAGACTGTGAACGTTCTTAAAATTACGAGAATTACCCCTCTGTTCTACGTTTTTACAAATTTGGGCAGTCAGCTCTGTTTTCAAGTTGCTGACTGACATGGAACGGCATGAGCTATCCTTCGTGATGATATCTAACTAGCCTGTATTGTCCCACTGCAGGATGTAGGCCTCCCTCTCTCTTTTCCACACAATTCTGTCTTTTGCTAGTCCTTTCTGTAGGAGTCAAGCTCATCCCGACGTTTTCGTCTCGGCCTGCCGCGATGTCGTCGTACGCTTTTTTTTTTGAGTATGGGAAATCATCAAATGACCCCTCCCGCTCTGGGTGGAGCAGAAAGGAGTGTCAGACTCTTACTGACTAAAACCCACCCGTGTTCCTTCCTTAGCCCTTTATGTTCCAGGGCAGCGGTAACCCTTTCGGACGTTCCCGCTACCCTGGCAGGCTTCGGCCCTATCGGGCCCCGTCGCTTATGCTGACATCTCTATGAGGCGCGCGTGGAACACGTACACGCCGTCCGGCACGGGCCTAGTCCTGATCGGACCCATTACTCTCCGCCCGCAGGCCCGCGCGTCGTCGTGCGCTTAGTGGAACCCAATCGGTGGTTCTCTTAGACCATTTGTCATCTTCCGGCCTGGTCCCACTCAAGCTTAGTTGCTTTCTGAGTAACGTCTGATGTAATAATAATAATATCCCTGGACATTTCACACAGCGCCATCTAGTCCCAAGCTAAGCAACCTAATGCTTGTGTTATGGTAACAAGATAGCTGATAAACTACTTAAGTGTTTTTTTTTTTATGCGATTAAATCAGATTGACGAAATAAATTGGAACGACTAGCTAACAAAAAATGATAACCACCACCTTTGTATGGACGTAGAATTTTGTGTTATGCTGAAGTTTTTTTTTTATAATTTCGTTGCCTCACTCTAGGAATTTCTCCTGTGTCGTGGGTGCGTTTACAAACATTTAAACTCACGTACACAAACAGCCAGACCCGGAACAACTACTTGTAGGCCATACACATACATATTTGTTCCTTGCGGGAATAGAACCCGCGACACGCAGCACAACAGTCAATCGCTTAACCACTGCGCCAACCGTGCCGTCTGAAGTTTATATAACGTTACGTCAAGCACATAAACACAAAACAAACGATTATAATGTAACGTATACTGAAGTAATTATATGTTAAGGTAAATCGGATACAGCTGCACGTATTCCCTCCGCGAGCGTACAACTTCTAGCGATATCAACGGTAATTGCGTTAACACCGTTTAAAGTCTCGTTGGTAGGTACAAGTAAGTTCTATAAACAGCAAACTTCATGCTGTGTAGCAGCGTGAATTTCAATATATTACTGACCATCACAGGTTGAGTATCGTAGTTGAGTTAGCTTCTACTTCAGCGGGCCTAGCGCGAACGCCAAAAATAATCGTTGTGCACGTCGTGTACCACATAAAAAACCAAAATTCTGATGAATCGTTGTTTTTTAGATTCATAACTCTTACGTCACGATTAATTCGCGTTTTTATGCTAGGGTCTTTGGTCTTATGATCACTAAGTAAATAGCTAAGATATCTGTACTGCATTCTCATCATGATACTAATGCTATCACCACACCTACTGATAATTTTGCAATACCTATAATCATGTTGAACACATGACTGCTGCCGCCAATTGCCAAAGAAATCCCTCTGATATTATAATCCCATAATCGCCCGTATCAATTCAATGACAAAAGCAAAACAACAAAACATCAACGTCAAAAGCTTGTCAAAAATTTAGGGAAATTCGAGGTATTTTTGACAGATTGAGACTGAAAACAGACTGTGAACGTTCTTAAATTACAAGAATTGCGTCTGATCTCAGTGACAATCAATGTCTAAAACTTGTCAAAAATGTAGGTAAACTGATTGTATTTTTGACAGATTGAGACATACTAGAATGTGAACATTCTTATAAATACGGGAAATGACCCTCTGTTTTTGTAATAGTTTTTTTTTTTAGTTTTTATTTGTGACTTTGGATGAAATAACCGTCTTCCCCGTTATCAGAGAAACAGCAGCAGAAAATTCTGATTATCGCTTAGTTATCCCTAAGCGATAGTCAGAATTTTCTGCTGCTGTGACAGCAGACCAGACGAGAAGTGGATATGATTGTATTGCATGCAAATAAGAATAATATACTCATAATACGTCACATTATTATGACAAGATAAATAGTACCATGTTTCACATGTGTTCCCGGAGCGGTCTTAGGGGAATGTTTTTGTTGTTTCAAAACATGACATGTGGGATGTTCGGAAAAGCGTAAAAAGGATTTTATATGGTTGACAGTGCATTTCAGCTTTGAAAGCGTTTTTGTGGTTTTGACAAAAAAATCTGCCATTTCTGTTTGCGACGGATACCGTTGAAATGTCCTGCTTTTTTAAAAGTATTTTGCTATTCAGAAGGTTCGTTTTGCATAAAAAAGAACCAAATTAAAAATTAAGTAAGTAGGTACTCCTTACATTAGTAAGTCTACATAAATACTCCTGTATGTCACAGTTTTTCAATTATTTACATATTTTACGGCTACCTACAAAACATAAATAATTGAAAAGCAAACGACGTTTTGGCTACGTGTCAAAAGTCCCCATCCCTAACTCGTCAATTCTTGAGAGCGTGACCCAAATCTAGGCAGAACGATGAATTATTCGCGTCACAATCGACGCTTCCCGGTATTAAGACGTCAATTTTAATTTTCGAATGCAACGTTTAGAGCGAGAAAATAGAACCTTTTCCATCTCACTTACTCCGACCGTTCATGTTTGAAATTAGCATCAATAGATTTCGGGAGACGACCAGTTCACTGGTTATATCCAATACGCATTTGGAGTCCCCAAAATAAAGCTAATTTGCTTTTATAACGCGGACAGCTTTTTCCTTTCCAATTTTGGTGGGACGATCGCAATAAGGTTTAAATAAAATATCGGTGTAACCTAGATTGATTTGGGTAGCGTTTGGATTGTAATGAGAATTTTAGTATTATTTGATTGGTGGAAAAGACCCTCGTTTTCAGATTTAACGATTACGAAAAAAGAAAAGTGTGCCGAAGTAGGTCTTCTGTTAAGTAAATTAACTCCGTTTAAGACGTCTTCGCTTACTTCGTACTTAATACATTTTTAGAAAACTCAATTTTCTTCCACTTTTTACCACCAGGAACACTTTTCCCCTAAGAATATAAAATACAATTGAAATACAATCTGAAAAAGATTATTATTCCATTGAAATTGCCTACGCTTACTTACTTACAATACTCCAAAGTACACATACAAATAACGTATCTTTTTTTCTCTCTCATAATGGTAATCTTTCTGCAAATTTCGGTAAATTCTTCAATGTCAAAAAATAATCACAATATTATGTTCCCAGACTTTTTTTTAACAACAAGTCTTACGTTAATTCCTCGATAAGCAAATGGATAAGCTTCCTCAAACACATTACTCCACCACAGTTTGTTATTTCGTCCCACAAAGACAAATAGAAAAATGTTATGACAGCCAGTACTCTCATTTAGAGTACGACCGTACCCAACTCAAAGGTTTCCATTCAATCAGCAGAACAAAGACAATTCTGCCGTGACCAGTTCTATTTTTTCTCGTTCCACATACAGACAGATCCATTTATTATCCCTCTATTGCTTTTTAATCGGTTAGTTCCTTTCCTTCTAGTTTAAATTGGTAATTAAAGTTGGATCACTTGTCCTTTGGGTCAGGTTGTGTCAAAACTTTGGTGGACGAAGAACCTTTTTAGAATAAAACTTTTATTTCTCCTAGAAGATCTACAAAAGAAGTGAAAGGTTTTATATTAGATCGTAAACGTCTTATCGCTAAACATCGGTCTCTTTGTAGACCACAACAATAAACAGTCTAGAGGGAATAATATAGGGCTTAGTATGGAATTATTCGAGCTGATTGAATGCAATCAGTGCTAATGCAGTGAGGACTCAAGCTCAATTTGAATTCAAATTGTAATAGGATGAAGCAATCATTGTTCTTAAGCGATAAGTTTGTGAGTTAGTTTCCATGTTATTGTCATTTCCGTCTTCTTTTGCGTCGAGAGCTGCTTGACGTCGCAGTTGCATTATCCGCGGAAGAAAGACTGGCTGGTACGTCTTCTGGCAATTCACTCACCTAAAACAAACGACGGTTATCGCAGAATAAATTTAAATTATAATACAGTCGGTCAGTGGCAATTCACTCACCTAAAACAAACGACGGTTATCGCAGAATAAATTTAAATTATAATACAGCCGGTCAACTGTGTAAAATCTCACTGTGGAAACTTAGGTGAAGTGAGCTGTCATTCCACCTAATGCTAGGGATTAAAACTGTTGACAGCTCACTTTAAGCTCACTTCACCTAAGTTCTCACGGTGAAATTTATACAGAATAGCACTACAGGATCCTAGCAAAAATTTTCGAATCTAATAGGCGATTTTAATGTCCCTATAAATTATTATCGTCATTATAAAAGTATTTTATGTATGATTGTAGTAATAACATTTTTGTAAAAGATTTCGTTGTGAAACCATTTTTGTGAACACACAAATTCTCATACTTTCGTTTCTCGATGTCTCAATTATTCCTTCGTTTGTCTATAAACATTTAACTAGTCACCATGATCCATGGTAAGAAGAAACACCTCTATCACCATTTTGATTTAACTTTCTGTCTCACTCATCCTAATAATCATTGAATTGTACTTTATCTATATAAGAATGATTGGTGGAAAAATTGTTGCCTCATCTTTGCGCTGTCTGCATGAATTTTGTCAGTAAGTGCCAGTGTTATAAAATTAAATGATGAATTGAAGTTTTTCTGATTAATTTTGTCGTTTTCTGGTATTTAATAAGCTGCTGAATAACAGCCGCACAGGTCGATCGGTCAAGTTAAGCTACGCTTGCCGCGGTTGGTCTGTGGATGGGTGGCCATCTTTACATACCGAGTCCCCTCCGTGCCTCGAAAAGCACGTTAAGCCGTTGGTCCCAGCTGTCATTCGTGGATCTTTGACGGTCGTTACGGGTAGTCAGAAGCCCGAAAGTCTGACAACCAGTCTTACCAAGGGGTATCGTATTATCCAGTAACTGGGTTGTGGAGGTCAGATAGGCAGTCGCTCCATGTAAAATACTGGTATTCAGCTGCATCCGGTTAGACTGGAAGCCGACCCCAACATAGTTGGGAAAAAGCTAGGCAGATGATGAATAAAGCTGCTCAAACTTTTTGTTAAATAAAAATAAGTGCCATTTGAATTTTGAAAAATAGTTGTAATATCAGCCTACCCCTGTCCCACAAGCCTCCTCTCGTAAAGAGAAGGCACGAGCACTTACCACGATGCTTGTTCAAAGCGATTTCAGGCTTATGAATTATAAAACAATAGGTACAAATGTTAGTTACTTACGATACTAAAATTAATTAATTAATGAAATATAATGGTAGTAGGTACTAGATTTTTGTATTGAAAGTTGCAATAGAAGCTTCGATATTAAAATGATGTTATTTTATAATCTTTTGAAAGGCTTTTTTAACAATACTTAAAAAAAAACCGTATTTAAAATAAAATTAACACTACCAGTAACATGACATGTCTTAAGTAAAATATATTATTCACGAATAAGCACTGGATTTAAACATATAAGTAATGCGCTTGTGCATATAGAACTCTTTATAGGGTTTAACGATTTAAAATATCAATTATTATAAAAGCATTCGTCCTACCAAATACAAAATTATATTTTTCATATACCTATCGGTTTTAAACCCAATTTGCACGAAAGGAAAATAGTAAATTGTGATGAATCATATCTATATATCATAAACCAACTATGTATTTAAATGTATATTTTAAAACGAATGTTACTTTAATGTTATTTTATATTTCCATTTCATTGTAACTCAGCTATAAATTAACTTAAGCGTGAACTGAAGAGAACTCGTTCTGAGCTATAAAGTAGGTACTGAGCAGAATAGTAGTCCACGTCACTTGCAATACTTACTGGACTTAGCACTAGCAACTAAAATGTCCGGTCTCGAGTTGCGAGCCGAGAGTACCTCCTAGTAAAGTTTAAGGCTGACTGTTCATGTAAGCGGAGCGGAGCCAGAGAGCAGCGTAGCGGAGTGGTCCTTTTTACTGACGCGAAGAGGACTAAGCGTTCGAATCGAAGAAAATGAGCGGAATTACGGTCTCTGTTTCGCCTCCTCGCTCCGTAATACATAATATCACTCTCTTGGCTCGCTCCGCTAGGCAGTTCTACCTACATGCATTCCGCGGTTGATCCCCCATAACACAGGATTTTCCTAGCATGGGGGTCAATAATATATCTGCTTGACTTCTGTTTTTATTTTAAGCACCATGTCTGTGTCTACATTGTACCACCATGATGACAAATATTTTTTTTTATTATTATTTATTATTAAATGTACAAAAACTGCCCTGTACCTGACGTGTAGCAGACCGGAGACTTGAACTACATAGGGTGTATTAAATTATACCAGTCAATGTTTTTTTAGCTTAGCAACGCTATGCTTCCGTCCACTCCAATGGACAAACTGCCTTAATCAGCTGCATGTTACGGAGCGGTGTGAGTAAGTGTTCTAGTTAGAAATACAAATTGAAGAAGCCGTAGTAATGTTGTGCAAGTTTTGTGGAGACTTTATCGATTCTTTGGTTTATGCTACCTACTTACTTGCAGGTTGAGCAAATCTTTAGTAAAATCAGAAATTGTTTCAGAGGTGAAATTTCGAAAAATCAAAGTAGATTTTTCCCTAAAAGTTATTGACGTAAAACGCGAGACAAACCCAAAATAATTATTCCATGAATAGAGATGTAAATAAACATTTCGTAACTAATCACAGATGAAAGGAAATACGTCTACAGAAGTTTGCACGTCCAGAAAACGGATGTGACTGAGTAATCGGATTGCAATGTCAGTTCGTACTGCGCTACAGAATGGAATATCTCTTTGTCAGTTCTCAACCAATCGACAGGGCTGTCAAAACTCGAAACACGGCTGTCGGTAACCAACACAAACACGTTTATCGGAATAAAGGACTTAATAGAGCTTTTACACCTTTACATTAAGCTTAGTTAACGTATTCATAGTCTCTTAGTCACTTTTGATTTTATTTATGAGTAAAATTTAACGCGTACGTTTGTGTTTATCGAAGCTAGACTATTTAATGAGCTACCCAGTTCTATTTTGTAAGCGCATGAAATGAGATCGTTTTAGTTGTATTTTGGAGTTCGAGCCGTTTTTACCAAGAACGCAATTTTCCACGAAATGTTATGTGAAACTTTAAAAAGTTTTTGACGTGAAACAAAGTGAACACGAATGTCTGGAGTGTTTCCCTAGTAATTAGTTGTTGTAATAGCTTCCTGTGGGTGGTGTGGTTTTCATTTGCACTTTATTATTACCCGTATTGTCCTTGCACAATAATTGCTGCACCTCACACAGTTTATGAAATTACACAGGCGTGCATGCATGTAACGTAGTAAGTTTGTTTATGTACACTTTGTATAGTAACTTCGAAGGTTATAAAGTTATCTACATTTTTATTTTACTTCAGCATAGAAAAGTCTAGCTTTGTTTGTTTTTATATTACTTGGGTTCAACATAAAAGAAGGCTCGCGACTTTTGTTATTAGAGCTTAGACTGTAGCAGTTTTACTGGGAGTAAGGTACATGTGTGAACAGTGTGTTGCAAAGAAATTGGCACAAGACTTTTTTTTGTATCGTCGTCTTGAAGTTAGAATGTGTATATGTTTTTGAACTTGGCTACCAGAATCCACGATTGAAATCAGTCTTCTATATTTAGCATGTATTCACATCAATAAGTTTCTTTATATTATATTATTATACCCCTTGACTTTCATATCATCCAGCGTTCGAGAGCCTCTTAAGATTTCATTTCGAAAAGAAATCAAGTGATTCCGGAAAAGTAACTCGACCAAAGTCCCAAGAAGTAGACACTTCGGCACTAATAAAGCGCTCACACTTCTAAAAATATTCCGTAAGAGACGAAATTAACTTCTAAGTTCAACTTGCACGGAGGACGTCTTAACTAAGTTTTAAAAAGAAAGGGTATAAAGGAATGAAAGAAGTCACTATCTTCCCTGACATTTACTTGTCGAAAAACTAGTTTGGCATCGTGCCTGAATAGTGCTCAAGCACGAGCTGAAAACTTTATCTCTGTACAGGCTTGCCTTACTTTGGCCTGGCCTAGGTAATTTAATTCAATTTGCATAGGTAGAACTCCGCCTAATCTGATGATTAAGGAAATGGGGTGATAATCTATGTAGCATGCAAATTGTTCTAGGGAAAAGAGTAATGCAGAGTGATACTTTGACTATTTGCTTACGGAGTACATGAGTTTACGGGGTTATCCTGCAATATTATTCTTTACCCTACATTATTTTCTTCTCTTAATTCAGCAACCCTGCACGAACTGTAGGCAAGAATATTAGCTTATGCCATGGTAATAAAGATTAATAAACCAGGCAGCAGGTTGGTACCGTCATTCGTGGAAATTCATCAATTCTTCTATCGAAAGAGCTTCGACCATTGTTACTGTATGTCATGTTCCAATAGCGTTAATAGTATTTACAGTTCTTGTAATTCTATGGAACAAGGAAATTGATAGAAAACCAGTTATTTCATTTCAGTACAGTCGACCACACGGCAGTGACAACTGTGTTCTATGTTAGAGGGTATCGTTTCCGCACTAAGTCCTTCAGATGAACCCTTGTGCGTGGGCCATGGCGGCCGTCGATGGTTATTCCGACTAGCCCACCTCCCTCTAGAAGTTGATTATGTCTTCTGGTCTGCTTAGACAATCTGTAAAAGATCTAGGTGACCTGAGGGTTCCTGTTCTAATCTGGGTTTTGCCTGTGCATTTAAACAGCACATGCGCAACAGTTTCCTCAGCCTCCATGCATGACCTGCACAGAAAACTGTCCGTTATGCCTATTGTATGGAAGCGAGCAGTGTCCCGTGATGGTCGTGGTGGGTCTGTTACCAGGTGCAGGCCATTCCTGTCGTCCTCAACTGGTTACCCTGCCATCTGATGGCATAACTTCTGCAGCCCAATGTCGAGGTCTACCAGGTCTCCGCTTGTGTGGTAACAATTTGACCTTGAGCTAGCTGAATACGGAGTTTCAATAGAACGTGAGACCAGTTTATAATGGTTATGTTACTAGTGACGTGCGGCCTACTTCAGCTACCATACAATTAATTCTAGGAATCTTCACAAATGAATAATGCATAAAAATGGCTGACCAATGACCATAGGATTGATCGTCATTAGACTTGCGTGTTCTACCATAATTGCTGTTAAATTCTACGATTGATAACTTACGTCCTTTGTTGCCTGGTTTCTATAGAAAATTGGCGTAATCAAGAAATCTTTGTGAGTTTTACACATGCAATGGTGACCTTTGATGGTATTGTGTACAATTGACGATGCTTTCATTACCGTTCTTGGCATTCAAGTCTACTTGATCAATGAGGGGGCGATAACTTGTTTGTTCTATTGATAGGTTGTAGGTAGTTACTTTTATTTTAGTTTGCAGAATAAAGACTTTATAAGAATAGTGATAGCAGTTCAAGTTAAAACTGTAAGAGAACTTTTAATTCTGGCGCGGACTAGTAAACATTTCCTGGGAATTTACTGACAAGAAAATTTATTGAAAACTCTTTTATCTATTTGAACTTTTCTTGGAATAATCCTTTATAACTGAATGTTTACAAATGATCAGTAATAGTTTACAAAATACCTCCTTTTAAACGAAAATTAATGGACTCTACGCTTACTTAATTGATAGCCCCAAAAAGTTTTCTAAACACATTTTCTGTAACAAAACCGACCTACAGTCTATCATTTAACTGACAATACACGAATCAAAATAGGTCATTAAGCTCGTTTGCCGGCACAATGGAAGTTGGCCGTTTCAAAAGACAAAGTTGGACGGCGGCGGCTTTCGGGCCAAAGTAACAGAAAATCATATACTACATGCAGTTTGTAACCCGAGGCACGTTTCTCAAGGATGAAAGCCGACTTTCTTCAACGTTTACCCGCATCAGATGTACTGGACGACGGATGTACTTGTTTACAACTTTAGATGTTTTATGATTCATTGGCCAACTGGCTAAAATGTTCCTGAAGTTTTTGTGTAAGTTATTTGCACTACTAGTATGTTAAGGATTTTTTCTTGACATTACGTCTGGGAAGTTGAAGTGTCGATTAAATGCACACGACGTTTTTTAGATGCATTTTCTGCCTTAAAAATAAGCATTTAATATTTGCGTTTGTAGTTCGTATACACGCTTCGACGGCACGTTAAATAAACGCCGAGTACCTACAAAGGCGCTGAATTGCGTCTAGTTAAGAGTGCACCATCAGTATTCAAACGCGAGCCTATCAATTTAAAAAAGACCGTCTTTAGTTACCTGCGAACAATAGCCAACGAACTCTTTTCTATTATCACTCTGAGCGCTAGGTAAAACTAAAACAGATCGTGTCAGCAGATTTAAATGGGTAAAGTAACAAGGATACCTACCCTTGTTCTAACTAAAATGGAAGTATCAGGTTACATGACATATAACTAACAGGAACTTTGAATCAGCTGTACCTCCGCCGGTGTCAAAATTTGGAGTTATGATTGGGATTGACATTCGACCCGAGAAATTCTGTTTTGTAATATAACAAGTAGGTACCATAAAAGTTTTCCTCATACCGATGAAATCATATTTGTTTTTTCTTTCTAACAACTTATACGTTTCCATGCTCATTAAAGTGACAAAAAGATTGCATCACATCGCTTGTTTCCTCATGCAAATCATGAGATTAAACAGACAGAAGTAGGCCGACTCATTTAACGGTGTCTACCACAGACACACACATGAAAAAACGTCGTAAATTCGTCATATATTTTTGTTTTATTAACGTGTAAAATATTCCATTTTGATGTTCATATCGTATAAGTATGTAATACGGTATCAAAAATCTACCAAAAAGATTTAATGGTTCTTTTCATAAACTCTGGATAACCGATCCAGAGTTTATGAAAAGTTTGAAATAACCTGCCTGAGTTCCATCATCTTCATCATCAGCCTATAGCAGTCCACTGCTGGACATCGGCCTCTCCTATTGCAAGCCTTTCAACTCGATTTTCGGCAACTCTCATCCAGCTGCTGACAGCCATACTGCGAAGACCGTCGCTCCACCTAGCCCGACAGCGTCCCACCTTACGTTTACCGATTCACAGTCTAAATTCCGATCACAGTCACAGTTTACCGATTCACAGTCTAAATTCCGATCACAGTCACAGTTTACCGATTCACAGTCAAAATTCCGATCACAGTCACAGCGATTCACAGTCTAATTTGACCGGCCTATTGCCACTTCAGCTTGCTTATTCTGTGAGCTATGTCGACAACTTTGGTTCTCTGCTGGATCACCTCGTTGCGGATTTGATCCTTCAGAGAGATTCCAAGCATAGCCCATTCCATAGCTTGCATTCCAGAGTTTCATACATATTATTATTCTGTTCCACTTTTTTAATTATTTGTTGGAACAAGCCCCTAAAACCACTACAAATGGAAAGAAAAATCTGACAATTAATTTCCTAGTAGTTTTATGACAACTATAAAATTATTGTCAAGTGCTGCAAGTGACGTTAAATTAAATTACGCTCGTTTCACAGAAGCTTGCGCTGCATTTTTTCCTATCTGGCACTTGTGCAAGCTATTATGAAAACGCGCATTGTGTTTTTCCTAAAGCAATAAAATATTTTCTCCATTAGGCCAAAATATATATCGTATCTGGAATTAACAAAAAATGGATGAATTAAAAGCCTGAACTATGTTTAAGCTGCTAGAACAATTTTTTATTTTATAATGCTGTCGGTCTTGCCAATTATTTATTTGGAAACAAGAAAATGATCATAAATATTGTGGGCATAGAAACTTTGCCTCATCATATATATATTTTTTAAAGTTATCCAATGTCTGCTCATTCATTCATAGTTCGACCCTTCTCTTCAAACGGTACCATATAATTAAGTATCTTTCTGCTACACTGGCCTTTGTTTCAATCGTGGATGATTACATCGATTTCAAATGATTAGCCAATCGACTATGAAAATTATAGCGCTTACGAATGAACTATGTATTTGTAGATACACATGGTTAAGGTTACGGGTTAAATACTATGGGATGTGAATGTTAAACCGTCGCAACATTATGAGTAGGAAGCGACATAAGTTAATTAATATTACTAAATAAATGTGCGATATAACATGCAATTTTTGCCCCAAGTCATGCAGTCAAAGTATGCAGAGTGTGTTGTTTATGGACCTGGTCTGAAATAAATTTATTATTATTATTATTAAAGCAACCTCTGCGCTGCCACTGGACGCGCAAACGCCGGGGAAGTCTTGGGACAGCAAAATTTGAATTACTGTCTTACCCAAAAATGTAGCTTTAGCTACGTGAAAACAATAAATCGTTATTACAAAAGCATAAGAACCCATAAAAAATTGCTTAAATTAAAACGACAAATAAATGGAAAATCGTAAAGATTCTTGAATTCAATGATATATAGAACAGCATTCCCATAGTTGACATACATAGTTTGTGAGTTCAAACGAATTAAATGCATAGGTACCTGTCAATATCAGTGCACACTGCGGTTAGACCACCGAGATTTCCCCTTTGATCAACTTAACCAGCACATTGGTACCAAACCTAGTCTCAAAGGAGAAAACGTCAGAAGCACACTAGAATAGTTTGAATCCAATATTCAAGTTGAATACAGGTTGACGCTCTAATTCCGCAAATCTCAAACACTTTCGCGCGGTACAGTAGATAAAATCAAATCCTTTGTCTTCTGTCATTCCACGCCAAGAGAAATAGTGACTCAGATAGCAAGTTCAATTGCACTTTTATAACGTGGAATGTCGCAAGAGCCACTTAAAACTATCTGCATTCTGTTATACTCTTGTTCACTTCTTTTTGCCGCGTATACATTGGAAACAAAGTTAGGAAGCAATTGTGTAACGCAACATCTATTATAGGTACATGATGGAGCGTCAAGGGCCCAATCGTCTTCTTTATAAATTTAATTTTTTTTATAATTTTGTAATTTTGACGATCGAAAAGTGCTGATTCTCAGCCTAATTTGAATAAATGACATTTGTTTTTTTAAATAAAATTGAATATATCATAATAATATATATAATTCTTCTGTACGTGTGTGTGTCACCTAACTCCTCCTAAACGGCTGGACCGATTTGGATGTAATTTTGTAAGTATATTTCAATGGGTTCCTGGATGGTTTGAAAACACAAATGGACCCAATAGGTGTCGTTCCTTTGCGTGCAGGACGACGTCAGCCGGGTCCGCTAGTATAATTATATACTCGTATATATGGTGTACATAATAAAGAGTATTCTATTCTATTTTAATGAAATGCTGTTCGTTGATTAGCGCATCACTTGAAAACGGCTAAACCCATTTGGCTATTTTTTGTTTTAAAATGTTCGCAACAGTCTGAAATAGTTATTTTCGGCAAGAACAATTGGAAAATGTTGAAATTCCGGAATAACATACTTTTTCTGTGGATTATAGGGATTAGTGAGTTTAATATAACCACATATATATATATAACATAATTTGTCAAAAAAAAAACAAAATTTACACAATTTCACGACACTGTTTAATAATGCAGAAACTGGAAAAAAATCTTTTTGTCAGATCATCTCCCGTCTGTCGGTTTTATTAAATAGGCTCTGACAGTGCGAGGGTACATTTACATGCTTCGAGTGGTAAGCAACGCATGTGACGCATGCCTCAGACGGAGGCATCTGGCAAACAAAAAAAAAAAATGCTTCGCACTGTCTGAACGCACCTTGAAATCAATGGTACAAGTCACGTAACAAAAGAAGAAGTAGAAAGAAGAAAAAGTATTTATTGCGACTAGCACAGGAAGATCATGAAATAAAAAAAATAAAAAACACATGTTGCTGAAAAATGTTGCGCTTTTGTTTTTGCAACTATGTTTCCCATAGAATACGAGGCTTGAAATTCTTTCTACAGTCTTCTGTTTTGAACTTTGTAACTTTTTATTAGTCTCACAATCTTTATAGGTACTTGTTTTACCCGGGTGGCATAAAAATATGTTGGCATGATTTCAAACTGTAAAGTATCATTTTGTGCATTATTTTCGACATCATACGCCAAGTTTTTGCCATATTAACTTGGTTGCATAATGCTGATAAGAATGCAGTGCCAATAAAAACATGCCAGCTGTATTCTTGTTTATCCTTTCATTTTACTAAGAATAGGATACAATGTAAGGTACTTTAAAGACAATATTACATTGTACAGAGATACTGTACAATGTAATGTATGAAATCATTCAAGTGAATGGTAGCAGATAGTAGATTTATGCGAGAATATGCTTTTAATAAAATAATGTGATCAGAATGGGATAAAATGGTGGCTTCTAGACATTATAACATTGTAGGTACAGTATCTTATGAAATCGTCCAAGTGAATGGGAGCAGATAGTCGATTTTTATGAGGATGTGCTTTTAACTCTTCGAGAATGTGCTTTTAATAGACTTTGAATAAAATATGATCAAGTAATAACAGCCACATGGGTTGATCGATCACGTTAAGCTACGTTTGCCACGGCCGGTCCGTGGATGGCTGACCGTCTTTACATACCGAGACCCCTCCGTGTCTCCGAAGTTACGGGTCATCAGAAGCTCGAAAGTCTGACAACCAATCTTACCAAGGGGTATCGTATTACCCAGTAACTGGGTTGTGGAGGTCAGATAGGCAGTCGCTCCATGTAAAATACTGGTATTCAGCTGCATCTGGTTAGACTGGAAGCTGACCCGAACATAGGTGGGAAAAGGCTAGGCAGATGATGATGATATTGTAACAACTGTCACACTTTGTTGTAGAAAAACAACATAAAACACATTATTCTTTTTATATTTGCCATCAACCTTTGAATTCTTAAGTTACGGCGCTACATAAAAGTTACTTCGGAAAACAGTCTTGACAGATAATCTTGACGACTTTATTCGACAAAAATACATTGTTTTCTTCCCCTTTGTTTCCGTAGAATTCACTACCTACACTAAGGTAAGGCATAGTGCTGATAGATGGATCCATATTTCTAAACTTATCTGGATTATTAGACCGCTGTATAATGAGGTTCGCCCAACTATTACGTTCTTTGGCTTAGCAATGCATCGCTGATCGAAACCGCAGCATCAGTCTTGAGCAGAGTTTGAAACTTTGCTAAAGTAAGACCCCTGCTTTATTAAACTGCTATGATGTTATCTTTATGTTTACCTTTTGTATAAGTTTCTTCTGTGAAGCGATGTGTCGGGAGTTGGACCTACATGGATAGACGTGAACAAATGTAACTTTTGTCTTTGTTACATTTGCGTATTTGTTCCTTGTAAACAAGGTCTACGGACGTTACAACTTATTTATTGTTATGGCTTTCTGTAAAAACAGAGAAAACACTTAATTTGTTAGGCGATAGTTCATTTTCTTTATTGCCGACCGCGTGACGTAATATTGGCGGTGTAGTTCAATGACCTGCGAATATATTTTATTTACTGTAAGTGTTTTTCTCAAACCGGGTATTCGTATAAGCTACAATACACTACAACGATTTTCTCTATTGCGAGGTTATTTGATCCTTTTGTTAAAACCGGTTCTCAAATAAATCCTCTTTTAGAATAAACAGTCTTTGTTCGTCGTAGTGAATTTCCAGATAGCGAAATTGTTGTCTTTCATTGCAGTGTTTGCAACAACTACAGGGTGATATTAAAACACGAGTCAGATATTTTGCAATTCACCGTGTTATGGCAAGATAAAGCTCTGCTCCTTTGTTCTAATAAAGTGAGAATATAAGCATGAATAATGAAGTCTCGAATAACTTACACGTGGAAGGGAGTGAAGAACAAAGCGGGTATTCGCTTACTTTTTAGTAGCTTTTACTTAGTGGGGATAAAGTTTAAACTAGATAGGTTGCATAGACACTAACCTTTTACTTATATTGGACTTAGAAAGTAATTTTAACAATAAAGGCGAGGAACATAGTTTCTCTTAGACAGTTTGAGCTCCAAAATTCCCTAATTTCCAACCTAAATGTGTCTTACCTGAGCTAGGGTTGAAAGCCACCTGTAGACCTTTTTCTCTACTTAAAGGATCAATAACTCTAAGGGAGAACACCTGGACCTGACGATATAATAAACTTTTCGAACATCTACATTCAACAAATTGTTCAATGTTCACCTTCGTACTCAGTGGGCGTTTAGATTAACTGTAACTTATGGTGGAATAACTTTATCAAACTGTGCTCCCCAAACTAGACTGTTAACGACTGAATAGTTTCGCAGTTATCGTATTCAGATTTAACTATTGAATAATCGTTAGAGCTATATTATACTGTGACACCATGTTGGCGCAACTAATGTTCGCTCTGACAAAAAATGTTTGATTAGTTGCGCAACCAATCCGACGCCAGGTGAGATAAGGTGCTTGGACACAGGTTTTCCGGTCCCGATTTATTAGTATCGTTCGGTACTGATAAGTACAGATCAACCCACAAGTATGATAAAGTCTAGTTGGTACAGACAAGTGGCTACCTGTTTCTTTATGTGCAACAGCACAGAAACAGTGATGTACCTACATACAGAAAGTATTGTACCCGCACAGATCGGTACCGATCCGTTCCGACATGTCCGTAACTACTGAACTTTGGCATTAAGGACGCTTCTGTATTACATTTGTGTGCTTAAGGTATTAAATAAATAAATAATAATAAACTGTATCTTTATACAAGCAGCCATACCTATCACAAAGTTATATTTTTTTTTTGCCCATCAGAATGTTTCAATGTAATATAGATAGCTCACAAGGTACATTAATACTGCATGTACCACAGTGCGATGACAGCAAGGACTTAACCTCAATCCAATGAACCTTTTTCAATGTCACCTTAAACTTAATCCATGCAAATGTCTTTTTTTAAATCTGACAAGAGAATTCATTCCATTATGCCCTGTCAGCGGAATCTTAGCTCTAAAAATGGCGTTCACAAAATTGAGAGGAAAAACAAATCTTTATGGAGATAAACCAAATTTTTTGATGGTAAAGAATAGAAAAGTGTTTTTACTCGTACTAAGTGAACAAGTGAGTGGGGATCAGCGAATTCCCACTTAGCATTCTCAGTGAGGTCTACTTCTGTAACCTACTTTGTTTAGTCACAACTTTTCAGTGTTGAGAGCCACTGAGGCGGTTTTATTAAACGACTCGTTATCAACTTGATCTTAAGTGAAAAAGTGAAAATCTGTTTGTCAGTCCCCGCTTTGGCGTAAACTAAACGACGCTCCCGAGATTCAATTAAACCAGGGATTAGTGCAAATTAAGCATTTCTATTTTTCTTTCAAGGCAAATACTAGTTTATTCGTTACATAGATACTTATCACTTTAAAATATTGGAAATCGGATTTATTCGTTTTTCTTATTCGTTGAATTCTGAACTCGAAATAATTCAAAGCTACAAGTTGTAAAATGGAAATGAAAAGGTAGCTCAGAGCAGAAGAAAATAATCCAACAAGGCGTCGTATTGAAATGAGTTTATTTCGAATAGAGAACGGGCTCACAAATACGGTGATTTTTTATTAAAAATATGGTTCAAGAATTTTTCATTGCAAAAGTAGATATTTCCAATTTCAATAAAAGGAGACGGTTCGCAACTTTAAACATATAACGCCTTTTTTATGAGCATTCAATTTTATTTATATGTTATATTATATATATAAATAAAATTGAAGTGTCTGTTTGTAATGTCAAAATAACAGCTTTTTACTAAATGCATATATGCAAAAAGTCTTTTCTTTTTCTGTCTGTCTTTCTTTTTGTTCCTGCTAATCTCCATTACGGCTGGACCGATTTTGACGAGACTTACACTGGCAGATATCTGATGTTATAGAGAGTAACTTAGGCTATTTTTATTATTTATAAGAATTAATAATTATTACCGCGCAAAAAACTAAAACCCATGAAATCCACATCAAATAATAAAATAAAATAAAGTTTATTATTTCGAAGTAAAAATTGTTGTCAGTGAAAAAATTTACAGTGTCGATTTAAACGCACCACGACTTTTTTTAAAGCTGGCGGTAAAACACCGTTGAAAATTGAAAATACAGTAATCAATTCATGCCATACCTTGCCATCGGCCGCAGTCGATGGTACATTATTAAATTGTTTAACAGCAGCTATTTAATGAAATATAATTTCAGGGTGACAGACTTTTACTCAAGAACAAAACAAACCTACCAAGGGCCTTGGTAGACATGCTAGACCTGCTTTTGATTTACAATAGTGTCCATGGAGTTTCCCGCCCGGTCTTCTCCAGATACCTACTACGCTTTGGAATGGGCAACTATCTTCATTTTTCTGAATAAAGGACCCTTTTTTTTTTTTTTTTTGAGTATGGGAAATCATCAAATGACTCCTCCCGCTCTGGGTGGAGCAGAAGGGAGTGTCAGACTCTTACTGACTAAAACCCACCCGTGTTCCTTCCTTAGCCCTTTATGTTCCAGGGCAGCGGTAAACCCTTTCGGATGTTCCCGCTACCCTGGCAGGCTTCGGCCCTATGGGGCCCCGTCGCTTTTGCTGACATCTCTTTGAGGCGCGCGTGGAACACGTACACGCCGTCCGGCACGGGCCTAGTCCTGATCGGACGGAGAGCTACCCATTACTCATTCATACTTAACTTCATACTTAAAGGACCCCTTTTATTACTTTTGAGTTGCTACTTTTAGCTAATGTGATTTGTGATTTTTAGCTTTTTCGAAGCATAGCTACTAGTTAGCTAGTTCATACAGCAAATATCTTTAGTAAATAAAATCTTCAGCAAATAACTCTACAGTTCAAATACCTTTAGCATCAGCAATCAGCGATTTAATCCCTACATGCAATTTGTACGCTACACTACGTACACATTTGGATGCCAACGACAGTAATTTGGATAGACTGGCATTTGCGGAACTTGAGAAAAATGCGCAATTTTGTTACTGCACTCAAACATGGTGATTTGCCAAAACGCGATGCAACATTGAAACAACCGCAGAAACGCGTGATTTTGCTAATGTGATAAAGCCCTTTGCCTGGAGGCTTTTATTTGGGTAGTAAGTTTTTATTTACATTTTAATTTTAATTAATTATTTTTTAACTTGAGTACGTATCGTTTTTATTATATTTGTTGGTATATTGGCGTGGCTAGCTGACATATGGCAAATTATTTAATTTTATGTTCTGGTCTTGTAATGTTAATTACTGAACCAAGGTACCTAGTATTGTATACAATCAAGTTCTTTCTAACTGAACAGACAGCTGTGCTGCTGGGAAGTTTGTTGCGCCACTTCTTCTTCCCAGCGATAGCACTAGGAAGTGGTGAAGGGCGGGCGTTTTTGGGGGACTGTCTTTTATAATATTGACGTTCGAAAAGTGCTGATTCTCAGCCAATAATTTGAATAAATGAGTTTTGATTTTGATTTTGATAGGCGGCAAGTCGGTTAAGGCCTTAAAGCAACAGTTTCCTAGAAGAGTGGTTCCATCATTATTATAAAGGTCGTCATGAAGATCTGTCAATTTGACCAGTATTTGACATTAAGGTGTCATGCGAGTAAAACGCTCTGTATTTGGATAGCTGTGGTGCTATTCTGTAAAAATCTCAGCGTGAAAACTGCGGTGAAGTAATCTGTCAAGTGTCAATCTCTAGCTTTAAGTGGAATGAAAGTTCAATTCACTTAAGTTCTCTCGGTGAGATCATTACAAATTAGATCGGCTGTTATGGTATGATCATTCACCATTTTCTTAAGAAACCAAAGTTTAAGCTCGTCACGCCAAATTTAACACACTATAGAATTAATTTTGTCTGAAAGAGTAGTCAATGATTAATGGTTTTGATACTTTTACTAACATTTCCTCATCTTGTTATTAGAATTGCAGACAAATGGATATCGATTACGGATAGCGATCGGAACGAAGCTGTCGGAGTTTTGGAATGACTGTTCGGAATATCGGAACAAATGTTTCCAGAATTTTGAATGTTGAAAAAAGGTTTTGATTTCGACAGATATTAATTGCATGGAGTTCAGGAATTTTTTAGATACAAATTCGTTATAATTTGATGCTGAATGTACAGACGCCAGCACATCAAGCAACTACAATCTGTCAAATTTCTTTAATAGTTTTTCAACTTTATTTCTAAAGCATTAGGTTCAAGGTTGATTGTGAAAATTTGACAGTTTCGGATAGCTCGATGTGCTGGCGTCTGTACTTCTATATTTTCCAATAAAAAAAAAAACGCTAGCTAATATTTCTGCTGATATTGGCTTGTATTTGAAAGCATACATTTTTCAAAAGATTGCAGTGCTGGATGTTTTTTAACGTGTCGAACACGTAAGTTAGCTTGCGTTTTTTGTCAGTCAACCTATCAAAGAAAAAAGTCTCAATTCTTCGATCTTCTTACTTGTAATAAAAATAATTACGATCGATGTGGGAATAGGGACATTAATTTTAAATCATTGTACTAAGTTTCTCTCCGTTTAACAACCCACATTTAGTGACCATCACTCAGTGGTATAATTTGATAGTAATTAGGGTGACCGAAAGGGGCTTGCCCCATTTTAGTTTGGCAGCAAAAACAGAGAAGAAGGCTTAGTTCAGATTTATGCTTACTGCAAAATGTTTGTACAATTAGGGAACTATAAATGAGGTCGTTTGTTCTACAAAACGAATGCTTTGTTTTGTTTAATTTGTTTTTGTGTTTCTACATTTTTAAGAAATACGGAAGGAATATATAAGTTAAGGTCTATTGGGAGCGCGTGTTCCTAAAGTTTTAACTAGAAAACTGGAATTAAGGGAAGTCCCTTCCATCCGTTTTTTTTTTAAGTAAAAACTGTCATTTCAGTTTTCAGGTCTTTTACCCAGCCAGCCAGAAATGCTGGTTTGGCAAAACATGTGTGCCAACCAGAATTTAGGAGATTATGAGATTTTTGTAGTTAGATTAGTTTTTAATTTTTTAGTTGAATTGCGCCTGTTTTCCGAAAATAAATTCTATTAAGCTTCATGTATATCTAGTTAAAATATATCTGTTAAATCTCTCCATTAAGGCTCATTTTCTCATTGTACGTGAAGGTATGAAACTTGATACTCCAGCTGCGAAATAGGCTAGTGAACTGTCAGGCTTCATTTTGCTTTCCCCGTCGGCGTCGGCTTACATAAGGTATGAAAATAGCAACATTAACTATATTTTTACCTCGGATAAATGAAAACTTCGCTGGTAATATAATTAAAATATTATAGCTGTGACCCAGAATAAGTACCATTGAAGTCCTTGCATAATAGGTTGGGAGTGTTTGACCTAGTTATTCTTGATGCGTTCATTCTGGACATCTTGCAGTTTTTGAACAGTATTGTTTAAACCAAAAGAGAAAGGGCATATAGAACTATAATAAATAAATAAAGTAAAATTCGTTTAATTCAGACTGTTTAAATGTACATATTTTGTTAGAATAACATTATCTTAAAACTATGTTAGTCATGAGGAGATCAATTAACTATGCCCTTTCTCTTTTGGTTTAAAAAATTATGATAAATTAAATAGATACTAAAGCAAAGTTTTGTTACCGAGTCATAATCAATTAATACTTTTTTATGAAAAATTTGCTGACCCGACAGGCTTTGTTCTGTCCAAATTGCAATAACTGCACCCTAATTGCGTAACACACAATCTGAATCACACTCAACACTCAATACTTTATTGCATTCCATAATGTGTACAGATAGTTGTTATGTCAAAACATCGAATCAATTATGGACCCTGTCGGGCACAGCAAAGTTAGTTTTTAATAAGAGGCATTTTGAAGGATATTGCTAATCCATTGCTTCATATGTTCGAAAAATTGGTCTGCTCAACAACGTAAATAGCACAATGAATGTTGTTGAACTGTCAAAATGACAGCCATTGCTATAGTTAGTTTGTTACGCAATTACCCCGCTGATACAAAAAAGGACGTTAAGCGTCTCCGAATTTGAAGATTTACCGAGAAACTTTTAAAAATTTTCTTTCCGTAACAACTTTATACGTGCTATGACAAAAAAAAAAAAAAATTGCCGGATCGTTCCTGCTGTTATGAAGTAATGTGCTTATCAACAAAAACATTTAATTTTTTTCACTACTCGATACCTATATTTATTCCTTCGACACGTGAACTTAGGTTAGGTTTTACAGAATATGATCATTGTGGACCCTGTTGGGCATAGCAAAAAGTAGGAGAGAGGAAGAGGGCTTCTAAAACACACATTATGTAGATAGAAACGTATGTGTAAAAACCAAAGTAACGTTTCTAGGTAGCTCTACCCGTACAGTAATAATAAGAAGAATTTACATCTCTCAAAAACATTATTTCGGCTTTTGCACGTACTTTTTAATCCTTATAATAACCGCCAAACGCTAACTCCACCTCAAAGGAACATGTAAGCTTAGAGCTCTTTCAAACGTGTCATATTTTGGATTTACCTTTTAGGTTACAAGAATTCCACGAGCTTCAGGCTGCTTTAGGCTAACCAAACTTTTGCGGTTTGATGTTAAGCTCAAAATCTGGAAACGTAAAGTGAATGTATATTTAAAGCCTCTGTACCTTATTATTATAATTTCCTTTGAGATGTAAGCAGAAGCAATGTAGGTATAACATATCTGGGACAATTTCCAACTTTTGCATTGTAGATAAAAAAAAAGTGAGTTTTTTTGACAATAGGCGAACTTATCTCGTCGTCAGCCAAATTATAACTTATACTATAATATAAACAAGTTGCTCTCTTACATAAAAGCCGTGTCCGCCGTCAACAGCCACACAGGTCGATCGATCACGTTAAGCTACGCTTGCCACGGTTGGTCTGTGGATGGGTGACCTTTTTAAAATACCGAGAACCCGCCGTGTTTCTGAAAGCACGTTAAGCCGTTGGGCCGTGCTGTTATTCGTGGTTCTTTAACATTCGTTACTGGTAGTCAGAAGCCTGAAAGTCTGATAACCAGTCTTACCAAATGGTATTGTATTATCCAATAACTGGGTTGTGGAGATCAGATAGGCTGACTCCATATAAAATACTGGTATTCAGCTGTATCCAGGGGCTGCAGTCTCGACATTCATAGCGATCGCTTTACGACCGAATTCGGTCGCAAAGTTCTGTCACTCCATACCTTACACCTGTCAATCCGGGACTTTGCGACCGAATTCAGTCGTAAAGCGATCGCTATGAATGTCGAGACTGCAGCCGCTGTTAGGATGAAAGCCGACTCCAACATAGTTGGGAAAAGGATAGGAAGACGATTTTCTGTTCCAAAAAAAAAAAACAGGTTTTTGACCCATTATTCGTGCATTAACTCGTAAGAAGACTGTTACCTACCACTTCTCTCCTAGCTCAAACACTGGGAAGATCTAAGGGTTCTCTTTGTAACTTCGACATTCAACTGTTTTTGATTAATTTTTAGTTTATCTAATGGTCACATTAGATAAACTAAAAATTGAAAAAAAAAACATTTTGCACAAATGTTACCATTAGTTACTATTTTTAATAATTGGTTGATTTTAACTACAGATCAACAAAAAACCGGCCCTAAGTGACTAACGACACTTATTCAGTTATGTTCAGCTTTTAAAACAATGATTTTGTATAAAGCTGAACAGCTGTATAAGTGTGGTTAGTCCCTTATCCAAATTAATGCATTTTGAATGTAGAACTAATGTTACACTCAAACTACACCGAAGTGAAAAATTTCTGTTTCATACCTTAATAACTGTCAAAACTTCAGACTCGATACTAGTCTAATTTGGCCATTAATAAGTCAATAGTATGACGTCACACTCATGTGACATGTCGTGACGTTGAATAGGCGACAATCTAAAGGAAGTATTGATTCCATCGTAGTTATTTCATGCAGAGATACATATTTCAAAAGGCGGGTAGTTATCAAATATGTATGTGCTCCCAATGAATGGTGTTTTAGACAGATTAATGTGGGTCAGGTTATGTAAGTGTTTTATGTGTACTGTCTACGAAACAATAATTATGATCGTCTATACATTGTTGTATGTTTTTGTTTTATTGTTATTTTGAATGTAAATTGTGTGCTTTTATCATTGCTAACGTGACGATTTTATCGTGGACGTCTACGTCATGGTACGATAACACTGAGAAATAAATTTATGGAAATATATGAAGACAAGATATACTTCATGACGTGGAAATGAACGTCCACGATAATAAATAATAACATAATCAGCCTATAATGTTCCCACAGCTGAACACATGCCTCCAATCTGTAAGAGCTGGGCTGTAATCCACTACGCGGGCCCAGTGCGGGTTGGTAGATGTCACATGTCTTCGAATTTTTGGTTCTAGGACATGCCGGTTTCCTCACGATGTTCTCCTTCACCAATTTGAGAGCAATGGTCCACGATAGTAAAGTTAGAAATTATAAAAGCGCACGAAAGGTACAAGAAAGATAAGTAATGGGTACTGATTTTCTTGTTGATCAACCCACCAAAAAAAAAATACTTGTTATATTTTTCTAAAGGCTTATTTACGTTTGCATTAGTTTAATAAAAAATCCTTTGAAGTCGATTACGTGATACATCACAATGAAACACTGACACTTTTGGATAACACGATATCCCTTGGTAACTACTTGCCAGCTTCTGGGCTTCTGACTACCCGTAACGTCTAACTGTCAAAGATCTACGAATGACAGCCGGGACCAATGGCTTCCGAGGCACGGAGGCTCTCGATATGTAATGGATGGTCACCCATACACAAACTGACCGCGTCACCGTGCGGCTGTTATCATTAAGTCACGACCTCTCACTTAACAGTAAATCAGCCTAAACAGTGAGTTCGAGAAAATTATTCAGATCTGTAGAACTTATTGCTATTTTTATGAGTTCTTTTTGGTCGACTCATGTCAAAAGTTAAACAGAAGAGCTGTCTCTGATGTATGAATGGGTTGTTCGAACGAGGTTCTCATCAATTTCCCCTGAGAGTAGTATGAGGCGACTAAGGAATTGCATTCATCAAGAGTTAGATATCTCGTGGGGATGGGTATCTCGTTCGTATCCCAAGATATTTTCTAGTCTGGAAAACAATTTCCTATACTAACGTGTATATTTGTAAAGGCATTTAGTTTTTGCTGTGTACCGACAAGCACCCTAATTGCGTATTACTCTCAAGAATCAGTTTGAAGCATATTGCTAATCCATTGCTTGATATGTTCGAAAAATATGTCTGCTAAACAACGAAAATAACGAAATGAATGTTGTTGAACTGTCAAAATGAGACCGAATGATAGTGTGTTACGCAATTATCCTGATGGTTAGTGATAAAAATTTTAGTGTTCATAGTGCACTTTTCCAAGAGCTAATGTGCTTACACGTAAATATTTTATTACAATTGCTTGCGCGCTTTTAGAATAGATGCAGGGTAACTACAAAATATGGTTAGCGAGAATGCCAACCATATTTTCGCAAAGCATATACTAAAAAGAAGCAGTTGATTAAAATTGACCCTAATTAAAAGTTTAGTTAATTAATTTCTACATATTAATCCAGACGAGTGTTTGACTAATCTTCTACTTAGCGTGTTGATGGCCAAAATAACATAAAAAAAATATATAATTATACTTTACCTATAGCTTTTTAAATTAGTTTGGCCCAAAATTCAGCAACGCGATTACCGTTCGCTGACGCAGCCATTAGGTCTTCACGTGTGCAGGTGACAGGGTATGCGGTTTGACTAATAAATTGATCTTTAGAAACTGTAAGTTCATGACGCCTGTCAAATAGTCAAGCTTATCATCATAATTACATTTACCTCTATAATAATAAAACATTTTCGGTGTTAAAATTCAAAATCTCCATTGTATAAAGGTCTCATCGTTAGACTGGTCCGCACCCATGACAAAAATGACATGGGCGTTTTCTGGTCACGCACAACATAAAACATAAAAACAAAATTAAACCATATCTCTTGCGAAATAAAAGCTATTTTTGTACAGACGTGTTTCTAAGCCAACGACCTCGCTGCAGTAATTACGGACGAAGATAACAGGCCAAAATAAATTGTGATTTAACACAGTTGTAATTTCATTAATAGGTATCTATGTTGAACCCCCTTTACGGAAAAGTTTGGGAAATTTAAAATAATTTGATCTAAATAATGGTTAAACTTTTCCATTAAACGTAAATAGTATAATGTTTTGAAAACCCACAAAGCTATTGAAGGTAATTAGTTTGTAAAAAAAACGAAAGTTCATAAAAAAATTGTTGAAGTGAAAGCTGAAGTGAGCTTTAAGTGAGCTGTCAATAGTGTCAATTCCTAGCATCGGCATCAGGGTTGAAATAGCTCATTTCAATCTAACCTCACCTAAGTTTTCATAGTGAGATTTTTACAGAATACGTATAACGTCTGATCCTAAGCGCGAAGCAGTCGCGTGACCAAAATGATCTAGGGGCAAGTAGCCACCCTGGAATGGAAAATCGATGATGCGTAAAACTGTAGTAAAAATCAAGTTAGAGAGAGAGAGACTGTACACTGAGTCATATATATGGCGCTGTGTGAAATGTCCAGGGATATTATTATTATTATTATTATATATGTCTGTGGTCGACAGAACAGAGTTCACTTGCGTCACAAATGTTACGCAGTAGATTTATGACAACTTGGACAATGACCCCCGCGCCATTTTGTTTAAAAGTGACACATTTTGTCTGAACCTAGGTGTAGGCATAGCCTTGAAATTAAATTATCTATGAATAATTTTACTTTTATTCATTGGTTTAACTCCTAAAGAACCATGAGGAGTAATTACTTACCAAACATAAAAATATGAGAAATTGATCGCAATTCCTTTCATTTTGACAGTTCAGCCACGTTCATTGCTGTATTTACGTCGCTGAGTTGACGAATTTTCAAGTCTATAAAGCAATGATTCAGGAATTTCCTTCAAACATTTTTGGATTGTGATTAAAAGGATGTTACGCAGTTTGGTTGCTGTAGGTAACATGAAATAAAATTTATAAAATGATTAATAACATAATAATCCCTCAACTAGTTAATAATTACTTAGTGTAAATAGTTATTTAGGTACACTAGGTACTAAATTAAAAGACTAAAACAAATAAAAACAAAAGGATACTTAGGCATTGAAGTACTCGTCCGCATCGCTGTCATCCGAAAATGTGCCCAGAAGACTGGCAGCATTGCCACGTTGAATGGCAATGCTAATTCTTTGGCCAAAGAACGACCCAGCCCTCTGGTCACGTGAAGTGTATGTCGAATTGTCTTCTAGAATTGAAAGATAATGTATTATGTATTCTGCAAACTTTCAATTTTAAGAATAAACTTTAAAACTCTCGTGAGTTATCTGTAACTTAAGGAAATAAATGTTAGCTGCTTTACGGAAAATATAGTTTAAACCTTGGACAATAAAAATGGAAGAAAGAACCTCCTACGCTGATACATCTGATATGCTTGCTTTTGGAGTGAAAGCATTATATTTTAATGTCGCCCTACTTTTCCTAAATCCACTGAAACATATTTCACAGAAAGATAAGCATCAGGCACACTGGACATGAATATACGGACATACCTACGTCCTACAGGTCTAAATAATAAAGGTATGTATGCATTTGCGAAATGCTCATGGTTCAAGTTTTTAATGTCAGGTCATTACATGAAATGATGTTTGTTTTCTACGTAGGTGTAGGCAGAGGTGGATAGAGTATGTAGTAGGTATATCCATACATCACTAGTTAAGACTCCCGCAGAAAGGTGCGACGTGGCTCAAGTAGAACAATTCTACCAGAAACGCGTCACAACATAGCGTCGGGTCTGTCTGCGGGAGCCTTTATGCTTAGTTCCTATATGACAGGTAGGTAGCTTAATTATTATCCGGGTACCCATTCCAATTCCGGGCTGCTACGAAAATGTACAATATATTAATATTTATTAAGAACTTTACTCAACCTGAGAATCGGACCCAGGACCCGCAACTCAGCAATCGGGCTTGCGACCACTAGACCAACGATGCAATCTATAGATCCAACAGAATTTAATTAAAAACTGTAAAGTTCATTTTATAGAGAGAGAATATTTTTTAATAATTGAAATGCAGACACATAAAGTAAGTAATACATCTACCACAAAGATGATCTAGGATAACGTTTGAAATGAAACATTAAATTGGATTTTAATCTCATTCTCCTAGCATGTCAGACGTAACTTTATTAAAAGTTGCTATGTCTCGGGGAGAATAATTTATCCCGTTTATGAACCTAAATCAGAGTTTTTAACTAAAGTACCTAGATGTAAATATTTTGAACGAGCGTATTTTCTAAAAGAAAAGGATTATTAAAATTAAAAGAAACGAAGGGTTAGTCTAAGTCTTTCCATCTTTAGCCTTCTCTTAACTATGTAGGGGTTGGCTTCCAGTCTAACCGGATGCAGCTGTATTTCACATGGAGCGACTACCTATCTGACCTCCACAACCCAATTACTGGGTAATACAATATACCTTGGTAAGACTGTTTGTCAGACTTTCGGGTTTCTGACGACGCGTAATGACACAAAGATAAATGACAGCCGGGACCAACGGATTAACGTGCTTTCCGAGGCACGGAGGGTCTTGGTATGTAAAGATGGTCACCCATTCACGGATCAACCGTGGCAAGTGTAGCTTAACCTGATCGATCAACCCGTGCGGCTGTTATTACTTAGCCACAAGCCCCTCTTAGTCCTAGTTAGTCTTTCCATATCTTCAAATTAATAAAATCTTAAATTAATTCACTGAGAGAGACAGCACAGCCGCAGATAACCCGCTGGGTATCGAAGCATGAAAATGTACAAACACGAGCACATCAAGTTACTACAATCTGTAAAATTTATTTAATAGATTTTCAACTTTATCTCTAAATCATTAAGGTTTAAGGTTGATTGGGAAAATTTGACAGTTTCGGGTAGCTTGACCTGCTGGCATCTGTACAAGACTTCCTTTCAATACAAAAGTGAGCACTAAGGAAGGATTTTGGAATATTCATCCCCTAAAGGGATTATAAAGAAATCGTATCGGGAACACAGCTTGGGTCACTATAATGTTATATGATTTCGTACGATCTGTGCATGTTGTGTACGCTACAACGCATGTCCACTGAAAATCAGCGCTGTGCTGATTGGGTCCCCATCCCCGTCACAACGTGCATAGTCAGCCTATAATGTTCCCACAGCTGGGACACAGGCCGTCTCTCGGTGAAAGGGAGTGGCTAGGCTATAATCCACCACGCGGGCCCAGTGCGTGTTTTGGTAGATGTCACATGTCTTCGAATTTTTGGTTCTAGGATTCGCCAGTTTCCTCACGATATTTTTCGTCACCGTTTTGGGAACATTGGAGATTAAATAATTTACACAAGTAATGCGCCTCTCAGGGTTTGAACACACAACAAGTCGTAAGTCACAGCCGTTACCACCACTACTGCTCCTCACGTCGTCGTGCAGCTGCCGACCATTTCTGTTGTATCTCCAATTATGTTATTGGAACGAAGTTCCTTATCGCGCGTTGCGAAAGGAGGCTAGACGGAAAAAAATAAGACCAAAAGTTGGAACGACACTTTTTGCTATAGTTGTAAGCCGTGCGGCGTGCGCGTGTTTCTCTGTCTGTCTCTTTCTCTCTCTCTCTTATAGAAAGCAAGCCAGTTATACTTCGTTCCATCCGGGTGTTCCTTGACACCTCTCAAGTTTTTATCTTTTTTATGTGCACGTGTTTCTGTCAGAAATAAACCTATTTCTCTTTATTTTTACTTTTCTTTTAATAATACTCGAACGCATGCAGTTATTGAACGTGTCGCTACTTTTTTAAACAAGGTTCTATGCGGTTGAGGAAAAGCTAACATTCAAATCGAATGTCAACTTAGGTCCTAAATCCAATACGTTACCAGATACTACTGCATGTCATCGAGCGGTTTCTATTTTTGGTAACGCGCCAACCCTGTATTTCTTTTTTTGGCAACTTTAGTGGCCGTTTCCCCTGCTATAGAAAATATTTCAAGCTATCGTATAGCTATTAGTTACCTGATTTTAAGTTCCTGTGCATGAAAGCATAAAAGTTTGACTTGGCAATCGAGGATTTATAAATGCCAAACTGCAGTAGCTCTTATAAAATACTTCAAAACTAAGTTTACCGGTCACGGATTAATGGTGTAACACTTAATAATGTGTCAACATCCAAACATAAAGATAATGATGATTTAATTATTCATCGCTAGTTATATATTTACTAAAGCTTCAAGCTCGAGTAGAAACAAGCAGAAGAAATTTATTGTTGCCAATAATTAATAAATGGTCTGATATTGGAGTCTAGCCACTTCATTTATAAACGTAAATTTAAGAAACGTTTAAACTTTAAACGTAAAAAAATGTATGATGAGCATGTGCTTATCAATACTCAATTTTAAGCAATGTTTATATATAAGTTGACATGTTAATACATGATTTAGCTTCAACATATTAATTTGGAAGTTACAAGGCTAATGTTGTCCCGACCATTTGGTAACGAATATGTTAATTACGTTCTGCAATCGGACCGATTTGACCTAATAACATTAATGTCATTTTCAACCTAGTAACTGTGGTTTGAATTTTCGGAGCAAAAGTCAAATCATTCTCTATTAGCAAATAGTCTGGAAGGCTAGGTTTTTGTGGTCTATTTTTTTGAAGTAGGAATGAAAATATAAACAAACACAATATCTGACAAATTATGGCTAATCAAATTATTGTTAAGCAATAAAATAATTATTAGATTAGCCATCATTTGTCAGACATGTGTTTGTTTATATTTTTAACAGACACAAAATGTAGACATTTTGTTTCCTAATATGTACTACATTTCTTAAAATAGTTACTATAGTATTTCGTCTATCTTGTGCCAAATATGAACCAAACTTGTGAAACCGTTTATCAATTACAAACATTTTCACATACGTTCACATTAAAAATAAATACCTTTATTATTATTACCTAAATTACATAGATCGGCAAGATTTGTAAGGTTACCAATTTTGAGACGAATTTATGTTTTTTTTTTAAATAATTTACGATAATCGTGACGTTTTCATTCAGAGTAGTCAGAAAGGAAACGCCAACCTCATATTATTATAGCTTATTTAAAAAAAATAGTATGACGTGTAAAAGTGATTCCGATATCCTATTTAGTTAGAGAATAAACTATTTCATATCAATTTCATTTCATTTTGACAAGGTAAAACGTGCTTGCACAATTTTTTATTTATCAATTTTATTCTAAAGACGCATTTGCAGCCATATTCTGATCATCATTGATTTATATATACTTTATTGTTCACCACAAAAATACATAGGCAAAAACAGAATAGACAGTGATTTTTCTGATCTTTGTGGAATATCACATTTCCAAAGTCAGCAGGTAACATCTACTTCAATAATTCATGTTGCAACTGTGCAACATGAATTGTTGAACGAAGTATGCGAAACAACAAAACATTAATAGAACAATACCGAAACATGAAATCATTCAGTTATGTTTGAGTTGTACAATGCACAAACTATGCAAGTAGCAAGCCGAGTTTGGTTTGCATCCAAAGTTTGTATTGCCTGCAATTAAAACGTTCCAGTTTAATGCTCAGAATTGAAATTGAAATTGAAATTGATTTATTGAAATAATTGATTTACATAAATATTTACAAACTAGGGCCTTAAACTAGAGGTAGGTAATAAATAATTGGATTCTACCTGAACTAGGAATAAACCTGTATCTCAGGTATCTCACTCAAGTGCTTATACATAAGTATTATCTAAAATTCTTGCAAATAGTAACTTATTTATCTACTTTAATTAAGGTATATACAAAATGAGCAAAGTAGTATACTACTTTTTTGCATCATCGTAAGACATTTTTGCAACCATACGAGAATTCTATTATGATTTTTGCAATTTTACATTTTAATAAGGTCGCGTTTACTTTTTCATACTTACAGAAAAATTTGTTGTGTCAACAAAATGTTAAGATTGCATGTTTACTATGTAATAACTAATAATTATAATATAAATTGTAAAATCTAATCAAAACTAAAATTAATTTTACGGATTATAACTCGTAAAAGACAAAATAAGAATAATTATATAACATACGGTAAAAAGGCTTATAGATAAACATAGGCGGTTTTATATGACGTCATTATAATCTATAGAATTGATGTATCTTGTCTCAGCAATTTTCTTTGCGGGGCATTCTTGATCGCCTGTTTTGTGGTTGCTCGGTTTTTTAAATCGCAAGCATGTTGCACAATGTGACGGTTCAGCATGTTTTGTGCACTCATTCACCTGATGACCCTGTTCCCCACAATGTCCACACGTATAGGTAGCCTCCCGACAAGTCTTTGCAGCATGTCCATACTGTTGACATTTAAAGCATCTGGTCACAAGTGTGAAGTCCCTCACGGGGCAGGAAGTCCAATTAATGAACACTCGAGTTTGGTTTATAAGGGCCTTTCTTATACCAGCAGTAACTTCAAGAATGAAGTTGCACGTAGGTCCCTCTTTTTTACCTGACTTGTGACTTAAATTTATAGAGGCCAAAAAAGAGTCATGGGACAAACTAGGCAGCTTCTCGGCTACATTCTGCTCGTAGATGCAATCATACACTTCTTGATCACTTAAAACGGTCGGTACTCCTATAATCACAATTCTTGGTCTTCTCTTATGGGGCTCTTCCACCTTCAGGCCAGAACTACTTAGCTGAGATGATTTCTTAAGTTTTTCTATGTCATCTTTGGTCTCCGTGCTGATTATAACGCCTCCATTTTTTGTTTTGCGCAATCCTCTAACGTGCAATTTCATTTGTTCAGGGCATATAATTTTTTGAACAAGAGATTTAGTGTCCTCACTAGATTTCAATTTATCCGCTGGATAAATAGCAATCGAACTGACATTATTGGGGCGCAAGAAATTATTTTGATTGGTTTTTACCATGTCAGCGAACGAAACATTTTCTGCCATCGTCGTTGGTTTAGTGCAGTTTTCTTGAATGGTTTTCTTCATATTTTCGAGGCATTCTGTGAGGTCGCCTTTTTCTTTCAACACTAGTTTAGAGTTTTGTATTTCTTGGGCTTTTAGCTTCAAGTCCTGGTAGTAAACTGCCATTTGTGAAACGCCATGTCCAACCTTGCGCGATAGGGAATTGATCCTCAGCTTTTGCTCGGAGTTCAGCTTTCCTTCTTGAGCAATGGTGCAGACTTCATTCAGGCATGATTCAATTGAGATCAACCAGTTACTAATGTCCCTGGTGTCCACTGCCTGAATTTTTCCTTCGTCCGCATGGTAAGGTATTTGAGATTTGCTGGCAGGGCTGCATGGTGGTGGGATACTCCGAGGGCTGTTTTCACTATTTGACATACTTAAGTCTTAAATGTTTCTCATAATTAAATGTTATTCACTAATAAAAGTAAATCACTAACTTAGCAGAAAAGTGCGCGATTCGTTTTCTAGGTCACCGATCACTCGGAAATATTCTAACGACATATGATAAATAATATTGCTTATAAAATTATACACACGTCTACTCTACTTGAGTGTCAGCAGAGCAATCACTTGAATAGTTTATAATATTCACTTACAGTTACAAGGAGTTGTTTGTCATGCCAATAAAAACTCCCTAAGTCCAAGAGAAACGGAGACTGAACGAAACATTAAGAACACCTGGGCTGAAACGGACTTACGATTTATGAAAGTTGGAAATCTTTAGACATGAGTGACCTTAGGAAGGAAGGAAGGACCTTAGAGTTATTACTGCTTTTAGTGTATTGGTTAAAATAAATGATATGATGACTAGTATGCTGCTAAATATAATTAAAAATAAGAAGTCTCTCTCTAAGGCAGCCGTTAGAGAGAGACTTCTTATTTTTAATTAGGGTTGAGTCTTAGGAGCCTAAGAAGTAGAATATTAAATAAATAATAAAGTAATTCATCATTTTGATTAATATTTTTAATTTTATTTAATTTTTTGGTTTATTTGTTGTATGTGAATTTTCGTGTAAATTGGTTAAGAACCCATACCAATTACATTATATTATTTAATGTATATATTGTTTGTGTACCTACCTATTTTAAATACATAAATAAAGCAAGAAAATATTCTAGCAGATATAAAACCTCACATTGATTTATATGTCTCACGCTTCGTTAAACCCGACAAACATTGTTGGCAGAAAAACTTAGCGCTCAACGCTTTAATGCAGTTTGATTAAACGCTAACATTCCAAAGCTTTTGTTGAAAAATTGGACCGAGAAGGTTTTGTTTGTTTTGAAGAATCCCCGTCTCGTCTGCTATTTATATTACAACTTTACTTTGCTTTAAAATACGAGAGAAGCCAAAATGGATTGCGTTTTTAAGTTTAAGCAAGTAATAATAATAATATCCCTAGACATTTCACACAGAGCCATCTAATCCCAAGCTAAGCAAACTAATGCTTGTGTTATGGTAACAAGATGGCTGATAAACTACTTATATACATTTTTTTTTGTAAATACATACATATTATAGATAGAAAAACACCCAGACTCAGAACAAATACATGTAGGACTTACAAATATTTGTTCTGTGCGGGAATCGAACCCGCGACACGCAGCGCAGCAGTCCGATCGCTCAGCCACTGCGCTAACCGTGTTGTAAAGTTCTTACAAACTGGTTTTTACATGATTGATTAAAAAACCGATACAATGAAATGGGTAGAACTTAAGGTATCCGAGAGAGGTGCAGTCTATTTTAAAATTATAAATTAATAAAAATAATACCATCTTATTATTGGCTCACTCCAAGGCAAATGCTCTTCTCATACAGAGAGCAGAATACACAAGCATTGATCACAAACTAACGATTTCAGACTTATATTAACTTTATAAAATGAAAATGTAAAGGGGTGGTGATCCTGATGTCCCGAAACACAGGCCACGAGCCTAGCTTAGGCATCAATTTCCTACGGTATATACTTACCTGAATTATATGTCATTGTCAAATCTGAATAATGTAAAATAATTTATGTATTTTGTGGTGAGACAATAAATAAATTTGATTGATTGTAGGCAAAACGGAGGTAATAAAAAACCTGAGTCAACCTATATTTATTATAAAATGTAATTCAATATTAATTACGACAAAAATCTTTCAAACAAGGCGTCTGATTAATTTTTCAAGCTGTTATGTTGCGAGTAAACCTAACTTGAAACACTTCTTTCGTATAAATCATTCTTAATAACCGAGTAATTTCATATTAAATTCTTGTAAGCTGATAGTGTCACTTGAAATATTAAATGCCTATTATTATCAGTTGTAAATTATTAGTTACAGTTACCTTGTTTTTAAAGTTACGTAAATCTAAAATTAAGGCTCGTTAGAAAATAAAAAAATAAGGTTTTTCATTATGAATTATAAACACGAATGCTCGTTATCAAAAAAGGGCGTCTCTATATTATATATACCTACATTTTTTTATGGAAACCGCTCTTAGGACCAACAATTTGAAGACATGACGTGACATCTACCAACCCGCACTAGGCCCGCGTTGTGGATTACGGTCCATTCTTTTTCACAGAGAGGACGCATGTGCCCCAACAGTGCGAACATTACAGGCTGATTACATGGGACTGAGAGCAAATTTCACCAATGAAACTGAACCTGATCAGCACATCCAAACCATGTTCGAAAATTGTCAGTGTCATCATTGTTGTGGAATATTGACACTGAAAGCTCTTGAACGCGGTTTAAATGACGTGCTGATCCTTGACATAGCCGACAAAATGTGCGTGTAAGGGTGGAGCTACTAAGTGGACTGTTGCCTAACCCTTCGGGGAAACAGATGTCATATTATGTCATATTATTTTTCCTTCCCGCAAATTACCTTGACTAAGAAAAAAAAAATCGAATTAACTTATTCATTGTAAAAAAAAGTTTGATTGCTTTCAAAATTTCAAACTGCCTGTGATAGGGCAAACTTAAAATTAAACATAGGTAGGTTATAACCTGATAAGAAATATGTGGATGAACTTCCGAAGAACACATAAATCAAAGTTCGGGAAGATACGCTCAGGTTCGTGGTAGATGCTGTGATAATTTGTAAGTGCTTCTAAACTACGCGTAGGTACGTGATAGTAAAATAATACAAAACTTTATCCAGTTATACTGTTTACAGAAATGAAGAAGATTAAGAAGATACTAAAATAATAGTAGAAAGAAGTCTTTAAAAAGTGATATTCATTTAAGCCTTTGAATTGAGAATTTGGAAACCTATCAGTGTATTTAGCTTACTGGTAAAAGATCAAAGTAAAATTTTAGATAACATTAATTAGTAAAAAGGCATCAGTCGCGATGTTTATGTAAAGAATCATGAATCACTGTAATTATTTGGAAACGCAAGTATAATGTAATAAAACATTCAGATAATATGGAAAACCTCGACTAGATTGATAACCCAAGTTGTTAAATTTAAATAAATTATAGCATTAAAATCCTAAAGCTTACTCCATTGATATTTCTTAGTTACAATAAATCACAAAATATATTCCTTTGTGAAATATCCGTTTTATTGTAGAAGCTGAAGTAGCAAATTAGAAATGAACAATTTTTCATTTCCTCAAAAATGAAGCAGTTTATGGAGTTGGCGCCAATCCAAAATATTGGTATTAGTGGAAAAAAAAATATTTTAAAGTGGGTAGTAGATCAAAATAATCTCCAAGTACGAGAACAGTGATGACTAATACTTGTTAAAAATAATACTTCTTTGGCCATTTTATGGAATGCATACACACGAGGGACACGCATCAAAGACAGAGGTAACTGCAACCGTCGATGAGTGTGAGTACGGTCCTCTCATATACGAACGGCACGTGGTTGACGGCAGTCTCTGACGTCTCCACGGCTGATGTGGCCTCTGTCTGTGTGTACAGTATTATCCATAATGTTCACGGTTTTGCATTCCACTCAAGTGTATTTAGTTTAATTCCTTGCCTTGTTTATCAGAATGATCCTCGTGTTCATTATGCGAAGGCTTTTAACAAACAACTCTTCACAAGACATTTCCAATCCATCGCCAACATTGTTTTCACCATTTGTCGTCTATCAGTAATCATTGCTAACAAGAAAGAAGGTGATCTGCCGGCTTACTAGCTTCCCATTTTTTGGTACATTGCACAGATCCTTGGTGTCGTAGGCGTGATTTATAACATTGTTTACTTCCAAAATATTCACTTTTAATATAAAAGCGATTTGATTTGTTGAGCATTGCAAATGGTGCGAAAACTTAAGAATATTGATGATTGTGTTTTTTAAACTGTTATGAACTTCGGTGCTATAAGCTTAAGTATTTTTAGCTTTGTATATCTGAGTTTATTACTAGGATCTGGCTTATTTTTATCGTATTATTTTGGATCAATTTTGTCAACCCTTTTATCCCAAACTCTATATAGGTACCCCTAATACCTAATACCCTATATTATCAAGTCTTGTACTTGATATTACTACACGTCTCCCAGGTGATGTAAAAATAAAATTTATTTCGTAATACCCTCCTTATCCTCTTTCATTTTTTTCAGGGTAGCAACGACACTACTCCAAGTGAATGGACCATCCTAACATATTTTGCGGCTGTATAGTTATCTGGGCGTTTGGATGGACGCTATCGGACATTATTTGTTGCCTGATTTATGATATTTGCCCCTGTGGCCCGTATTGATACACCTAAATATACAACGAACCTTTGTTGATAAATAATAGGGCTGGGATCGAGGTGTTTTATGGCCTCTGTATTTGCAGGTTCAAAATGGTTTTCGGTGTCAATTTGGTAATGGAAGGAAGCAAGATTACCTACAGATGCTTGTAACACAAAACGACATACAATGCTTTGGTTTTGATTTACTCGAGTACCGTACCTGGCTTTCAGCTTCGTTTAAGGTGTTAACAGTGAACGATACTAACATGTTTGGATATGTGAGATGCGATTATGAAAAACCAACGGGTTAACTTTGCTTCTCAATGGTTTTAAAGATCAATACGCTCTCTGCGATGTCCGTCTATTATAAAAATACCAATGACCCAAGCACTTTAAATTATTGTGATAGGTAAATTAATAGACATAAAATGTCAAATTCAAACTCAAACTCAAATCATTTATTTCAATTAAACCATTTCAGGTACTTTTGAATTATCAAAATTAAATAGTCGGTCAGTTAGTCAGAAAGTTGAAGCTAGTGGTCCATTCCAAAACGTAGATCTCTATGGACAAGAACGGACAAGAAACTCCAAGGACACTCTTTTAAATCAAGATAATTATTATAACAAAATCCTGGGTACATTATTCTTATTGCTTCTATATATGAGAACAATGTAAAAAAGAAACAATTTAAAATATAAAATCAAAAATAAGCCCTAGCAGTAAAGAGATGACCAGTCTCAACCGACGGCGCCCGTTCACGAACATGACGCGTGGATCAGCACCACCCATCTCAACCATTTTGTAGGGAACCGAATGATCTAACACACACGCTACCACCAGTGAGACATTTAAGTGAGCATGACATATTCTCAACTGCCATGCTCTTTCAAGTCAACATCAAAATATCATAAAAAAGGATCCATTGTTCTTACATTTACAAAATTTCAGAAATGCTTCTAAATTATACAAAACTAAAGGAATAATGAAAAATAAAGAAATTCTATTTACTATTAAAGTATTAAGAGTTAAATCTTGATTGAATAAAATAATAAATAAGTTCATAATGTCAGAAACACAAAAAAAAAAACAAATCAAAACGGGAAGCATCTCTTCCAAATATTGAAATTGTAATCAACTAGTGAGCTAGTTGATATGGGTGAGGGCTAGGTACAATGGACCGGTTAAGGATTATGGTACTGGTTTGAGGTATTTCGAATAGAGGACGTCGGCGGGCGCCGAGATGAGACTGCTACTAGATTTTGAACGTTTTTATTTACGAGAATTGGCCTTCAGGTCTCCGCCCTTTTACAAAAAGATGCATTTTATTTTGTTATGTTCCTGTAAATATACTGACCATCTAAAAGATAAAAATATGACTCGAGTGACTATAGACTATACTAGCTTCTGTCCGCGACTCCGTCCGCGTAAAGCAACTTTCTTAATTTTTTTTTCCGTAAGAACCTTCTCCAAAGTATCAAAAAACTAAAAAAAAACCGGCCAAGTGCGAGTCGGACTCCGAAGTGAAGGGTTCCGTTTTACGATTTATTACGTATTAAAAAAAAACTACTCACTAGATCTCGTTCAAACCAATTTTCGGTGGAAGTTTATATGGTAATGTACATCATATATTTTTTTTAGTTTTATCATTCTCTTATTTTAGAAGTTACAGGGGGGGGGACACACATTTTACCACTTTGGAAGTGTCTCTCGCGCAAACTATTCAGTTTAGAAAAAAATGATATTAGAAACCTCAATATCATTTTTGAAGACCTATCCATAGATACCCCACACGTATGGGTTTGATGAAAAAAAATTTTTTGAGTTTCAGTTCTTAGTATGGGGACCCCCAAAATATATTGTTTTTTTTCTATTTTTGTGTGAAAATCTTAATGCGGTTCACAGAATACATCTACTTACCAAGTTTCAATAGTATAGCTCTTATAGTTTCGGAAAAAAGCGGCTGTGACATACGGACGGACAGACAGACAGACAGACAGACAGACAGACAGACAGACCGACAGACAGACAGACAGACATGACGAATCCATAAGGGTTCCGTTGCCATTTGGCTACGGAACCCTAAAAAAGTGGATGAAATCGGTAAAGTCGTTCTCGAGTTATGGCGTGACCAAGGGAAATAGGGATTCATTTATATAGTATAGATTATATAAAGTAAACTTTTGTTATTTACATTATTTGTGTGTGGAAGTGTGTGTGTGTGTGTGGAGTGGTGTTGGTCCGTGCGAGCGACGTGTGGATGGGTGTGTGTGTGTTAGGCGCTTATTTGGGGCATGCGTGACTGAATGAGAGTGTTTTATTACTATGTGACTTAAAGGTAACTGTAAGACTTGGGAATGATGACGTATGAGCAGTTATTTTGTAAGGTTATTGCTAGAGCTGCGATATTACACCATAGAGGTAAGTAATTTCTCAGTATCCTCGTAATTTAGTATTTGTAGTAAGGCAGTAACTTTCTTTTTGCACTTATTTTTAATGAGGTTACTATAGGTGACATCCTGTTTATTTTGTTATATAGAAAATCACCCAGGTGGCAAAAAAACCGTTTTGAAAATTGGGTAGTAGATTGGTATATTAGACGGCGGTCTACGGGGTTGTACCGTCTTTTGCGATGTGACGCCGTGGGATGATAGGTAAGTAATGAGTGCTGTTTTAAAATGATGTTCAAGACAAAAAGTTGACGCACTTTCAAAACTTTAGCCTCCTTATATAGGAGCTCTGTGGGATAGCAGTCAGGTAGGAATGAGGGCACTTTTAAGATAGCTCTTTGGGCTCTCTCCAGGTCAATAATTGTAGTTTTTGGAGCACCACCCCAGGCAGAGATACAGTAGGTTAACAGTGACTGAGCAAGGGCAAAGAATACTGATTTCTTTAACTTGTCATTAGCTACTCGTCTCAAGGTTTTGAAAATATATATTAGCTTGCGTAACTTAGTTTTAAGTGTATCAATGTGTTCCTGGAATCTTATGGTACCATCAATTATGACAAGATACTTAACCTGTCTAGTGCCGCAAAGGTGAGTGCAGGTACACATATTGTTATTATGTGGTTCTGGACAATTGTGTGTTATGATTGTGTAGGGAGCGCCCTACACAATCACACCTCAGCGAAGGAGTTGGGTATATTACCATTTGCTCTAAGATAAGAAAGTCACATAATTGGTTTTCTTCGCATTGAGTGTTAGAACATTACTGCGTAACCAATTTGACACAGTATTAAAGCTCGATTGCGCGTATGAAAAAACTTCGTCTCATGTATCAGCGCTAAAGAGGAGCGCCATGTCATCTACAAACTCAAACTCAAATCATTTAATTCAACTAAACCAATTACAGGTACTTTTGAATTGTCAAAGGGTCTGTCAGTCAGAAAGATGAAGCTAGTTGCCCATCCCAAAGCGTAGGTACCTATGGAGAAGAACGGGCAAGAAACTCCATGGACACTCTTTTAAATCATAAAATTGTTACAAAATATTTGATTACATCATTCGTGTTGAAATTAACCATGTGAGAACGATGTAGAAAGACGTGCACGTTAAAAGCGTCCGTTATAAAAAAAAAAAACAATTCAGAAATTAAAAATTTAAATAAGCCGAGGCAGCTAAGAGATGACCAGTCCCTACTGACGGCGCCCGTTCACGAACATGACGTATGGATCAGCACCATTTAGCTCAACCATTTTGGAGGGAACTTAATGATCCAACACACACGCCACCACCAGCGAGACATTTGAGTGAGCATGACATACTCACAGCCGATCCTATGGCCTCATAACCATACAAATGTTATGATCGTACCCCCGGGGAGTGTGAGCATACCCAGGTCAATTAATATATATAAGGAATAGAGTGGGACCCAAAACGCTTCCCTGAGGGACGCCATATGTTACCGTTCGGTCGTCACTAATGTCTTCGTCTATTTTAACGCACTGGATACGCTCACTCAAGTAGTTCACGAAAAGTGCAAGTTGAACCTCTCTTATTCCCAAATTCTACATTTTTTTTGGGATAGAATGGGTACAGAAACCGTGTCAAATGTCTTAGCTAGGTCTAAAATATGCCTAACACCCTTTTTCCCCTGTCCAGGTTGGTGACAACATAATTTGTAAAGTCGTGTACTGCATCGGACGTTAATTTGCCACACCGAAAACCGTATTGCGTTGGAGAAAGAAGATTATCCTTTTCGAGGTAATCAACTAGCCTGCTGTTCATTATCCTCTAGAACTTTTGAAAGGGCAGGTAAGACAGCTATGGGCCTATAATTGCTGACACGGCTTCTGTCCCCACTCTTGTAGATCGGATGTATGATTGATCTTTTAAAGACTTTAGGGAATTTACCTGTTGAAAGAGCCAGGTTACAAATGTATGTAAGCGGGGGCACAATAGAGGTTTTATGTTTTTTAAGAAGACTACTCAATATTCTATCCCATCCCAGTGCATAATCACTACGAAGGGACTTTAATATTTTTTCAACATCGTCCGTTGGTAACAAAACCATTGAGTTCAAGTTGTTGATTAGTTTGATAGGTTCCGGTGGGCTTATTGCTTTTTTCGCGAGCTGTTTGCCAATTTGAGCAAAGAAATCGTTAACAGAGTTACCAAACAACAACACCCTCATTTTGTGTAAGATTGCTGATGGTGTTAAAACGGTCATAACTATCCAAATCAGGTATGCTGTTTGTGCCTGGAAGCCAGCACTCTATTAATGTAATAGTATCTCATTCGATTTTTTGTTCTAGCTAGAATTGTATAAAACATGAAATATTTTTTGTGATACTACGGATATTTTGATTAAGTATTTTGAGTGACAAGTTTGGTTTAAAATTTGGTGGGACACAGTTGTTAAGGTCACACCCAGGTCGTAGTCTCTGAGACAGAGACTGAATCGATATTATGTGTGTTGTTCTGTAAATTATCGAATTTTAGCGTTACACTTTTCAATGTTCAAACTTTTATTGTTTGCTTTTTGTTTTGTGTTGCAAGGATCATTAACTACTATTAGAAAAAGAGGGGGCCCAAGGTTAGTGCCCTGCCCTATGCCAGAAGTGACAATTGGTTGTTTCCTATAAAGAAGAGCCGGTAAGAATTTTTACGGTTACTCTTTTAAAAATAATTGGCTTTTACAATGTTTTCAAATTACAGTATTAATAAGTATGAGAGCAGGTACTTAATAAAAATATGAAATGGTCTACAAATCTAGAGTCTACAAGGCCTGTAATGTTCTCGCATCACAATTCGAATGTTTAATAATATTTCTGACACAGAGCGACCCATGCCCAAGAGAAAAAAGGTTGTACTTGCCAGTATAAATTAAATCTAATTGAATAATTTTACGCTTCGTAACGCTTTAGTATATTTAGGTAGATACTCCGATCATAGGTTTAATCATAAGAATCGTAATATAGTACAAAACAATACCTGTAGAGGTATTACTAAGCTTCAGAATATACTAAGAGCGTACGTGGGTATACAACCACGAATCATTAACACGGGAGATCAAGTTTATTATGTCACACCAAATAGTATTAACATCAAGGACGTGTCATTGATACGTGATACCTGACTTAACACTTAGGTACGCGTCGCACTAATCTGTAAACTATACATATTATAAATTAGAGTCGCGTTTCGTGTGTTTGTGTTGTTCTTCTTAACTACGCAACAAATTTTGATGTGGTTTTCACCATCATTTAGAAAATTTATTCCGCAAATTTTATAGAAGTATGTAAGTGATCAGGGTGTAAAGTTCAAACGTCCTCCATAAAAAAGGGAAGCAGATGGGCGTTGTCTAGTGGGGCATTGCCCGACGATGGAAGTCGGGACGTTGCATATGTTAGTTGCGTGGTAAATTCTGCTTGTGCGATGCAGGATTTTGCTTGACGTCAGTGTGGTGCGTAGTTCACATGTGGCGACGTAGTTACCGCCACAGATTTATGGTTTACAATTTTATATTAAACTATAATATATTATTTATGTATAATCAAAAATCTCAATGTTCGTCAACTTGTAAAAACCGTGCCAAACAAGGGCGATATAGAATTCATGACTGGCAATAGAATTATTTAATACCTACCTATTGTCAATTTGCTCTTTTTATTATTCTACTCCAAAGAAGGAAGTCACTGGGTTTGGCGCGCTCTAATAATAAGATCGAATAAATTTCTCATTTCCATTCATTAGCTATAGGTCTGATTGTACGCGTGACATTGACATATGAATGGTACTCAAAAATGGAACTGACTTAATAAATTATTTATTGACTAGTTAAATTGATCTATTGTTGCAATAATATCCTTAATTCATGACACCACGTCATGGATTAAGGATATTGTGACACACGCCGTTTTGATCCTGTCCTTAGTCTGTTTTGTATGAAGAATAGGTATATAATGCTTTATTGTAAATTACCACAACGAAGTAAAATCTATTCATTCCTACATATTTGATCCATGTATGTTCTGCAGAATTTAGTGGATGTCAACACACTCAACTGTTATTACGTGTCCATTATCAAAGCCCGAAACCTTTGCACTGAATACCCTGTGATTTACCGCAAATTCGGAAATACTAGGAAGGACGCAAAGCTTCAAAATATGAGCTTCCATTAGTTCATTCGCATATGGCGGCGCTATTTTGTATACTAACTTGATGGTAATAGGTGATGCTATTGTTCAAAAGGTACAGCTTTTGAATAATAAATTAAATTCACTTGTCATATTCCATTGCTAAGTTTATATCATTACCAATTTTGTGCTTATGTGCTCTTCCATACATATTAAGCTAGTGATACTGAAATATATATTCTATGCTGTTTTTACTTATGGATAACATGCCGTGCTATTCTGTAAAAATCTCACCGTGAAAACTTTGGTGAAGTGAGCTGTCAATAATCTCCATACCATAGCGTCAGGCTGATTGACAGGTCACTTCACATCAGTTTTCACGGTGAAATATTTACAGAATAGACCTGCTGTAGTAATAAATTTGTATTCTCGTTAAAATCTGAAACTAGAGCTACACGAAATTATTTAAACTTGTAGCACATTTTGTGAATTGGCTGTGTTTGGCACTATCCTCAAAAAGATGCACATCAGTAAATGTTTTAAAATTTTACAAATTATTTATTTTATTATTTATGTTCACACAGTAAAATGGATGCAGATACCACATATTAATATTGAGTACAAAGGCACTGTAATTTTCATTCTACAAATAATTAAAAACTAATTTAATTTCCTCACCATAATCCAAGAAGTTATGCTTTTTAGTAGGTATGTGATGAAACTGATAAGAACGTAAGATACTTTAACAGTTTAAATTTAATATTATTTTTGGCCTATGTTGGCCCACTGCAGGGCAAAGGCCTCCCTTTCTCCTTTCCACTCCTCTCTGTCTTGAGCTAGTTTGGACCAATCCTGCCAGTAGGTGTCAAGCTCATCCTGCCATCTTTTTCAGGGTCTGCCGTTTAATATAATGAGGAAAAAGACAATATCCTCGTAAACAGAACAATAAAACTGTCGACTGTCTAATTTGTTGTTTCCCATTTATTGGTTTTGGCCATACTGATTTATAATTCTAAGGCTAGGTACTAATCTCCAGCTTTTATTGATTTTGGCTCCATTTAATTCTCTATGTATTTTACCCTTCCATGTTGATATATCGTCAAAATTGTATTATCAGCAGTTATTCGTTATATTTTTTCGTTAGCAAAATCGGTGATTATTATTCGTGTGAAAGAAATATCGTACCATATTAGGTACGAGTTGCTAACGATATACAAATTATTTATTACGTTTCGAAATCAGATGTTTAAAAAACTCCAGATTTTGCGATCTGACATGCCTCCCGGGAGTTAATTAACCTTGACTTATGTTAGGCTTCATATCGATTGGAATTTTTACACTATTTTTAAACAATCCAGAAACACGGAAGGTATTTCGAGTGCCTACATTTTTAATCATATTGATTCAATCTTGAAATACACTCATCATTTAAATTTTTTAATGCTCGACACGAGGCTAAAAAAGTTCCTTTGACATTGAATTATTTTGCCCTTTTGCTCATAATAGAACTCGCTGGTTCTTTCATCCACTCACAAAATCATAATATGAATAGATTCTTCACAAAAAAAAAACTTTTGCCGAAATACTGCAGAGTGCTCCCGACCTTTCACGTACTAGACTCCCGAATAATGTGATAGTACGAAATTCACTCATCCATCATCCACTCGGGTCTCCAAGTGGGTACTATGATCAATGTTGGCTGAAATCAGACAAGGATGGATGGCACAACCCATAATTAAGGTTTAGTAAACAACCACTTTTCCTTCCAACTATTTGTATCAACATCGAATGGTCGTGAAAGTTTGCGTAGTCAATTATCCTGTACCAATTATATTTGAAAGGGGTATCGGTAATATTTATTTCAATATTATGAGTAATTGGTCGTTACAAAATTGAAGCACTAGCCGGTTTGATAATATATTTATGGAAGTCGTTGTAGTAGGTACTTTCCGAAGCCACATAAAGTAACGACTTGTACCTTATAAATATTTAACGTGTTCTCTGAATAATTTGATAATGTCCTCGTAGTTAGATGATATAGTTTGCCTTTGACAAACGGTGATGTTTTACGCGTGGCATTTTCTCAAATGAAAAACTTTGATGACATTATAATAAGCCTCAACTTCCTTCAAAATATGCGGCCAGTACAATTTCGTATAAGCAATAAGCATTCGCGTTCCATTTTCAAAATACAGCGAAACATGAACGGTGGTCGCACAAGCTTTTATGGTTCTAGGCTTCGTCCCATTCATATTCCACGTTGCATCCAAATTTCGGAGTGGAAATTTTTGAATACAAATGTCCGTATTAAATCATGAAGGCCTACATCCAATTCCAAAATGAAAACACGTAGTGTTTTGTTAAGTTCAAAATGTTTAAAAACTGAGTGGTCTGTTAAAGGATGATACGATCAATACCTTTCGAATAAAACATTTTTTCGTCTACATTTTTATCTAAGTCATAAGTTACTAATTCAAGTACCTTTCAAGTGTAGAGGCTCTTTTCGTTTTTCTTATACATTATTCTAGTACTCAAAGTTAACCATAATATACTAATTATCTGCAATAGAACATGAAATGTCAGTCCAAATGACTATTTATTTATTAACTCACTAACACATCCTAATTGAGTTGAGGATTACCGATATAAATATTCATGCTAACATATCTATGAATCGGTAATACAGTTCTAATGGAAGTCCACCCACAACTGTCTCTAAATGCGTCTGTATCCAAGTGTCTCGTATACTCGTACAGTCTCGTATAATCTAACCACATAACCCCTACACTAATCATTTCCAAACCCACACACGTAACTTTTGTGGAAAGTACTCACATACCTGTATGCCGCCCATAACCTAAATAGAACCGTATTACGCACAGGAATGCATCGCATTTCGAAAAGGTCCGCTCTCCTCACGTGTGGTAGCCACGTGCAATAATCAACAACTGGCCAAACATCTGACATTTGCAGTTCAATTTCCAGCTGTACGAGTATGTTAGCCTATTTTCATGATTATCGATCAGTTCGAGCTCGAGGCAAGCTTCATAAAAAAGTAATACGTAATTACCCGTTTCCTTTGGCATTTGTGTTATAAACGTATATATTTATTGTAACGTAGGTATACCATCAATTAGGCGTTTAGTTACTTCGTGTATTGTTGTGGGGTCTACTTTTGTTCCATTATTGTTGATATTAGCCAAATTGTTTGACCTTTCTGCCGTTATAGGTTTCGATTACGACTTAATTAAAGCCTGTACTTAAAAATTCTTGTACGAAATTTGTGTAGAGATTGATATTTACGATAATAGATTTTTGCATAACTACGAATATATTTATAAGTAGCTTATGCCAGCAACGTCGTCTGCGTGAAAGTTGCTCCCCAATCCACCTACAGTTACTAGTACTTCAATTCACTCAGCGTTCTTTCTGACTTTTTTCTTTTTGCTCGGCTCCTTAGTTCCTAGCGTGAAGCTACATAGCCTGCCTCCAAGAAATGGGCTATCAAATGCTAAAAGAATTTTTCAAATCCAACTGGTAGTTTCGGAGATTTATATAGACTACCTTCTACATACAAACTAACTCTTTATAACATTAGTATATAAGTATAGATTACTCCAGCTTCTCTCGTAAAAAAGCTGTTACGTATGTGTAATACTCAGAGTTCTACGGCATCCTTTTGACGACCTATTGAGGCATAAAATCTTCACGAACTTACTTTTATATCCAGGTAACCTTATTCGGTAAGTTAATTTATTGTTCTAGGGAGTCACAAGTATACAGGTGAATCCTAACAAAATACATAAAAAAGGGGCTTATAAAGGTCGGCTGGCCGTCCTTCATAAGTCCTTTTTTTTTGTTTAGCCTATCCTGTTCCATTGCTGGGCAAACGCCTCCCCCGAACACAACACTTTTCCGCGCCACCTCGAACCAGCCCTCGCGGTACGCTTCCAGGTTGTCTCGCCCTGGATAAGTCCTTATCCTTATTTTAATTGACATCAACTAGACAGGCCAATTCTTACTCCGGGCCATTTCTCATTCAAATGATAATTGAATACGTAAATCATTTATCCATTTATATACAGAACACGTATTTACATAGATTGCTTAGGCCACTACTTGTGATCTTAATCTGAAGTGTAATATATTACTGCAGAAGGAGCTACGTATCTTGGATTGATAACAGTAGGGCCCTCATCTATTACCTACGTACGTGGTGTAACGTTGCCCCTAACTAACGTTTAAACCATTACTAGGGCTCAAACGTTTTCTGAGGCTGTGCGCAGGCCAGCAGAGTAATTACCTAACACACTAACACAGTTTTGGCTCTGGGCAGTCTAATAAAGCTCATCATCTGCCTAGCCTTTTCCCAACTATGTTGGGGGCGGCTTCCAGTCTAACCGGATGCAGCTGAATACCAGAATTTTACATGGAGCGACTGCCTATCTGACCTCCACAACCTACTAACATGATACCCCTTGGTAAGCAGTCTAATAAAGCTAAGAGTAAAAATTACTATTGTAATAAATTCGTTTTTTATCTGTTAACCACCGTCTAAGAAGAAAATCTTGAAGAAACTCAAGAACAGGATGAATATTAATAATCACCTAAGAGCTAGCCGTTTAATTAGTGACCAGGTAGTGTCCGCTTGCAGATTTAATTATGAGAATACTTAAGTCAGGTTTTCTTTCGTGTTGGAGTGGTCAGAAATCAGACTGTAGTATTCCTTTGTGTAAATTAGTTCTGCAAGATTATGGTTCATACAACATCGTAAAGCAGACTGATCGAATAACATGGTAGAACATTTAATATCTACGTTCAAATTCTCATTTAGCGGGTTTTGTTTTAGACTGATTATAATATTCTTTATGAAAATAATGTTAAGGCACACATTCAACTCTCAACAGTTTCATTAACAGCTAATAACTTGCCGTAGACGACACAGTTTTGGCTCTGGGCAGTCTAATAAAGCTCATCATCTGCCGAACCTTTTCCCAACTATGTTGAGGTCGGCTTCCAGTCTAACCGAATGCAGCTGAATACCAGTATTTTACATGGAGCGACTGCCTATCTGACCTCCACAACCCAGTTACTGGGTAATACGATAGCCATTGGTAAGCAGTCTAATAAAGCTAAGAGTAAAAATGTCTGTTGTAAAAAATGGTTTTTTATCTGTTAACCAAAGTCTAAGTAGAAAATGTTAGAGAAACTCTAGAACAGGATGAATATTAATAATCACCTAAAAGCTAGCTGTTTAATTAGTGACCAGGTAGTGTCCGCTTGCAGATTTAATTATGAGAATACTTAAGTCAGGTTTACTTTCGTGTTTGAATGGTCAGAAATCAGACTGTAGTATTCCTGTGTGAAAATTATTTCTGCAACATTATGGTTCGTATAATTTGGTAAAGCGGACTGGCCGAGTAACATTATAATCTATGTTCTAATTCTCATTTAGCAGGTTTTGGTTTAGCCAGCATAACTTTAGAAATGTTAAACCAATTTTAAGGAAACAAAAGCTTATAATATAACCGAACAATGCAGCGCCGAAATTGGCTCCGTGGTTATCATCAAGTCCGGAATATTATGTAAAGTTTTAATAACAAAATAAGTAATTTAGAATTTGCTGAGTAACTCGAATAATTCTGATTGTAATAATGATTGTAGCAAGCAATAAGTTGCCTTAACTAAACTGTGCTGGAATAAGCTTGTGTTTTATTCTGTACCCTCCTATGCAGGGTTCCTATAAACAAAAACGAATCGTTTTTTAATGGTTTCGGAAGCTAATTTTACCATTGATAGCTACTTCCATATAAGAGGGGCCCGTGGCTAAATAATAACAGCCGCACAGGTCGATCGGTCAGGTTAAGCTACGCTTGCATCTTTACATATCGAGACCCCTCCGTGCCTCGGAAAGCACGTAAAGCCGTTGGTCCCGGCTGTCATTCGTGGATCTTTGACAGTCGTTACGGGTAGTCAGAAGCCCGAAAGTCTGACAACCAGTCTTACCAAGGGGTATCGTATTACCCAGTAACTGGGTTGTGGAGGTCAGATAGGCAGTCGCTCCATGTAAAATACTGGTATTCAGCTGCATCCGGTTAGACTGGAAGCCGACCCCAACAAAGTTGGGAAAAGGCTAGGCAGGAGCTACTTCGATATGAGAGGGTCTACTATGCAAAGCGAGGTATTTTTTTTACTAGCCATTATTGTCCCATAGCTGGGCAAAGGCCCCCAGATACAAGAGTCTTAATAGTAACCAAAAAAGTTCTGTGAATTATATAAAAAATTATAGCCTTATTCATAAAATCTTCGTTACTACGACCTACGTCCTTATTACATAAATGAAGTACGGGGTCAATAAACCTACTATTTTATTTTGCATGACGTGTTTAAATAAAAAGGCAGTCTACTAAGAAATAACATGCAAAGTATTCTTAGACTGTGACCAACTTATCAATGCAATATAAAATATTACTTACATTTGACTTATTGAAACCAACATGCTCCTTATCCAAAGGCCTAGTTTATACAGTATGCGATAAAAATAAATACACATAAAGTATTCTAAAATTAGATTATCATGTTCACTTCAGTGTGAGGTTTGCGTGGTGAATATGTTACCACGTACTGTTGACGGTTTCAAGGCATTTACACTGTACCATGATATTAATAGGCTGTGGTTTATGGAAAATCGGAAAAGGGAAAATATATACAGGGTAGAATTGTAAATATACTCGGCATGGGTCGCTTCTCATCAATCATTTGTACACGGGTAGATGATGTATTTCGAGAGGTTGTATATCCATCAGTGGAGAAGGTTGGTTAGATACTGTTTATCAAAGAAAGGCCTAATATTTTGTAGACAAAAAATGTCGAGAAAAATAATAGAAAGAAAATATTTTTTTCTTGGTCAGCAATTTCAGAGATGTAGTTTCGGTGTCTGCTATGTAGTATTTAACCTCAAATAAATGCTGTTGAAATCAGGCTTAAAAGTACTCGTGGGCGTTGAGCCAACTACCTGTCGCCTTCTACACTTTATTGCAGTTTAAACACTACAAGTCAGACCTGTCCTCAACAGTATCTTTGCGGTTTCTCTTCAACAAATTGCGAGGACGCTCTTAAAGAAATCAAGGAAATTTTGATGAAGGAACGTCGACAAACGACTTCTGATTCTTTGGAAGACAACTGAAGGGAAAGTTGATATTCTGATCGTTAGGTGCACGTCATTTTGTTTGGCATATTCTTTTGAAGACGGGTGAAGGGAAATTCGGTTCTCTAATTGTTAGTTGTACGTCATTTTGTTTGGGATATTGTGTATGTATGTTACAATACTGTCAATGACCTCACCGTTCTTTAATGTCTGAAACTTGAACAAGGATTTTGATTCGAATCATTGATGAAAGTATAGGTTAGTAACATTAAAATTCAGTATTTTAAAATTAAATTTTGTGTTAGTTATAATAAATTATATTAATCTTCATGAGGTATGATTTTATTATTAAAAACCTATGATGTCCCACTGCTGGGCAAAAACCTCCCTACTCTCTTTCCACTTCTCTCTGTTTGAAGCTTCTGAGGACCAGTTCTCGTTGAAGGAGTCCAGCTCATCCAGCCGTCTCCGTCTGCGCCTGCCGCGATGTCGCTTGCCATTAAGAGGGGCCCATTGGTTCGTAAGTTTGGTCGTCTGACATTCAGCAGATGTGTCCAGCCCAATTCCATTTTAGCGTGGCGACCTAATTTCCAAGTGACATCAGTTATCTTTGGTTATAATAATTGCCGGCACAATTTTATAGATTAATGTTCTGGAACATTACCTAATATAACTTTTTTTTCGTTAAATATCTTGCCTCCCATCATATAGGCTATTACTTGTTAAATTGGTTTCGGTAAAAATATTGATTAAGCCATGGGTAAATTATTGTATTTTTCCGTAGAATCATTACTCTTAATTTCCAAAAGAACGAAACATACGTAAGCTATTAGTATTAATTTCCCTTCTGTCTTATATGAAAGTATTTTTTCAGGAGTCCAATAATCGCTGTAATCTGCCAAAATCCATGGGAAGCTTATCGTAATATCTTTGGCTACATAGTTAGTTCTTGATCTTTATTATTTTCGGCTGCCAGAAGGCATCTATAGACTATTGTGTGAAATATTTATTTTGTGTTTCTTCAACAAATACGTATTTTTAGTTGGTAAGTATTTAAAAAATTATCACTACATCTTCCGTTCTTCTTCAGTCCTTTCCACTGACTTGTTGTATTAGTCCATACACAGTCATTTTACCTCTGATTAAGCAATACTGTCAAAATCACACACACTCGATTATATTCTATTTTTCTCTATGGTAATGGTTCAGATGACGACAATTCTGTCAATGTTAGAGTTATTCTCAGAGGTATGGTTTTTTGTCTATTTAAATGAAATCGAGCGCTCATTTAACACAAAAAAGGTATAATAATTGTAAAACGCAGTATAAGGAGCACAAACAGGTGAATATAAAAAACTGTGATAACTTTTATCAGCGGGTCACGATTGTGGCGTACGCACTTCCGGATCCTTCGTCCACTGTTATATATTTTACGAGTTTTTCACTGATGGAGTTACGTTAAGTTTGACGTTGAGTTGCCACTGATAAGTCTATCAAAATCACGGTGATCCTTATTTTTGTTATAACAAGGTTGCTTTTGGGTTTCTGTTATCAAAGGTAAAATAACTGAACTTCATATTTCCAAACGCAGATTTATATTCTTGCAACATCGCAAAATGAACCTACATCGGTTACACATATCCGTAAAATAAATATATATTTTCCCTTTAGAACGTGAAAATTATGCATGCTAAAATTATTACAACGTTAATAAGAGCCAAAATTATAGCAGTAATTAATCACAGCTTGTTAACCATACAATTACAAGTTCAATTTGCTGTTTAAATAATGCCTTTCCCTAAAATTTGAACGATAATACCCATTGACAATAATAATTTTCAACGCTTGGTTAAGCCAAGCGTTGAAAAAACCGGCGGTGAGCGGTGAAATTATCTTTTTATAACTGTCATAATTTTCCAAAACATTTGCTCATAACTTGTGATAGCTACTTTTTGCTTAAAAAAGGGATGAAAAAAATACAGTATTTTTTATACTGACATTTATCCAGTTCTTGTTTTAAGTCTTTACAAACCTAGGTTTTAAAACTTGAATGTTTTTGATTTATGTTACACCGACTTAAACTCACAAGTGAGTGAAGTACTCACACGCACAAACATCAACCAAATTGTCGACTCAATTCACTCAATATTATCTCAGTTAAGGATCAAAGTCATCAGTATTTGCCAACACTCATAGCCTACGTCAGCATTTCCTATCTGGGCCATTTGTATTCAAGTCATGGTTCAATCCCCAATATGTCGTCACCTGACTAGACGAGCAACTCAACCCTATTTGGGCGCAGCAAAATGTATATCCGCGTTGAGTTCAGAAACAATGTATTTCAACTTACGGCGTTTTGACTTATTTTATTTATAGTGGTCGTAAAATGGGATTCATACGTGCTTTGACGTGGTGATTTGATCGTTGCAGAATATGAGAATAGTAAAATAACCTTACACCGTTTTTCAACACGTAAAGTAATATCCATTCGAATCTTTACAAAATTCGCAACGAATTTTACGTTCATTTACATGCCCCCAAAAAAACGGGACTACGCGTATCTAAATGTAAAATTTTTATATGTGTAATAACAAAAAACTTTTCTGAAGTTTTGACGGGAAAAAGTTTTCCTACGTGTTATGAATGTTGAATGAGTGAATGAATGAATGTGCTTACTCTAAAAATAAAGACAAAAATATTCGCGTTTCATTTATGCTTCTACGTTCCTAATTTCGTTTTGTTTGTTGGCACAAAGCTATCTAAAGTTTGATGCTAGTTGGTGGTTGTTTTGGTGAAAATGTTGTTGTACCGAATTGTTAAGAATAGAATTGTTTCGTTATTATATTTAAAGAGGTTATTTTAGTACAGCAAAATAATCAACGGGTTGCTGTATAGATTTTCAAGTTGTTATCTAAGAGCCGGTTGTTTCTAACGGTTGGTTAACGTAACATACGTACGTAAAATAATAACTATTACGTACTGGTTATTATTTGACGTACGGCAAGGCCTTAATTTTGTTATTGTAATTTGAAACAACGTTTTTTTATTTGATGATAGTTAGCGCCATATTTAACGTATACGCGTGCGTCAAGTGAACGTGAAACAACCCGCCCGCCCTAAATAGCAGAACGGTATTTTTTAAGTAATCTAAACTGTATTCTCAGCACACAGAGCAATGTGATAAGAAAACTTTTCCTTAATCATGGTGATAGTAAAAAAGCTACCATTCCTACCTATCCTATCTTCGTTCTCTCCGATATTTCATCTAGGAAAGAGTAAACGGGTAGTTTCAGCGAGAACAGTTTATACGAATGGTGCTATTACGATCGGATCACCCAAGTTTAAGCGAATTGGCGACGTGATACCGCAGATCCATTCGATATTAGTGTTGGGCTTCGGTGAACGCGTTTCCCAGAAATGCTTAATACGGTAGCCCAACTACTGCTGACTTCAAGAAGTGAACTATTTTCTTTGGAAGCAAATAACTAACGTTTGTTAATAAGTCATTAAGCATGAAATTGCTTGCCCTATATTTCCAGAATTAATTGCTAGAAGCTATTGATGTAAAATTAATGTGTGCTGAAGTACCTATTAAGTGGAAAATTTTTGTTTTTTGATAATTAAGTTTTGATTGGGAATTGGAAATATAAATCTTTCAACCGCAAATATCTAAAATGGAAATGGTAATCATATTCGTAAAAAAACATTCTGTATATCCTATATGTGCTCAGTAGTTAGATATTTCATAATTGACGGCACGGTTGGCGCAGTGGTTAAGCGATTGACTGCTGCGCTGCGTGTCGCGGGTTCGATTCCCGCACGGAACAAATATTTGTATGACCTACATGTATTTGTTTCGAATCTGGGTGTTTTTCTATCTATAATATGTATGTATTTACAAAAAAAATGTATATAAGTAGTTTATCAGCCATCTTGTTACCATAACACAAGCATTAGGTGGCTTAGCTTGGGACTAGATGGCGCTGTGTGAAATGTCCAGGGATAAAAAAAATATTAAAAAAAAATTAATGAAAATGTGAAATTTTTATTTTGAATACAAAAAATCCTGTAGTATTTAAATTGAACTGCAAATCTCATACTGAATTCAAGTGATTATGAAGCTCCCACGCTTATTTAAGTTAGTTTGAAGCAAAATAAGCTTTCTTCGCAAAAACATCTATGAGCAACACACAAAACCTTTTCGTACTTAGACGTTCTTTATCAAAATTCATTAAAAAAAAATCTATGAGCGCAAAGCTTACCATGAATTTCGCTTACAGGGTTTTCACTTAGGTACAGTACAGGCCGTTGTTGCATACATTATGAGCAGTTCACGGGTAGCTAATTTAATTAAAATATTCATTCCAGACGTTGTTAGACGTATTTTGAATACATCATACAAGTTCATAAAGTTTAATTAAGCATTATACACGCAATGATCCAGGTTTATCGTGTTACAGCGAGATTAGTATAAGGCTACTGCACACTGGCATCACACTTGGTCGATTTGAACGCCTAGACGCATGAATTGGCTAATTTAAGGATTCTGTCACCCTTACCTTCGGGCTAACATGGCGGAGACCTGCCAAATTATATACAAGACGTCTTTGAAGGAATTCAATTAAGATTACACATTGTTCTTAGTTTTATTACGGATATAAATCTTACACTTAATGAACAAACGAACTTACGACATAAACAAATAATACCAACAAAATAAAAGCTTTCAAAGATATGCTGATAAATTGCCTCAATTAGATTAAGCTAATGGACACCAGGAAAACATTATTTAACCCAAAGCCGGAACCGGAGTGCATACACGTAGATAATAAATCTAATTAGCTGCCGGTAGAAACATGCTGGTCAAAAGAGAAAAGAGCTATTTAGCAAATTGTAGAACGTCACGTTTCCGTCCTTGCTTCACCCACCGTTGCCTTGGGCTCACTCAAGTATCCTGAAAATTTTAATTACGCACAAACATGTCTTACCAACTAAGAGTTGGGTTAGGCACGCAATTTTATTTGCGAATTGTGTAAATTCTCAAAAATGTTTCTTTGCTCCACTTAATTGGCGCTCCAAGAGTTTAGTAAGTATTTCTCATTAGTCACGAAATAATTGCACGGCTAAAATACGTATACGGCTAAAATATATAGTACGTATTTAACTTGACCAACTAATTGCATCTTCTAAAAACGTAACATTATGAATGGAGAGACTCTTGTTGAGTACAACCGTGTTCATTGTGGGTTTCTTCGACATTTCCATAAAGCCTTATTTCATTAATCTCGGGTCAAGGATATGTCGGTATTTCCTCGAGGGCAGCCTTACGTTTCAGAGGATAACGGGCATTGTTATGTTAAGAAGGGTAAGCTATGAGTTCAAAAATATAACACAACTCGTGTATCTTAAGTTTTACGAGGAGCTTTATGGTTGAATACAACATAGTCTTAAACGAAAAGTTGCAGAGCGGAATATTTATTTCTGAATTTGTATAAAGTCCACATTTATTAATGCGTGATGAGACATCGTGGAATGAAATAAACATGTTAAATATAGAGCTGAATCAAAACATTAATATCGCGAAACTGATTTTAGAAGCCCACAGAACTCAGTACCGTTTTAATGTAACATGCGACAGTGTACATTTCGGATTGAGATTTCAATTTTGGTGGTTTCCAACAATTTTTGACAGTGTATTTTGGTGTATTTCAGCTGCGGAAGCCGGTGTCGACGCTCTCGATCCCGGGCGCGATGAAGGCGTACTCGGGGGGAGGGAGGGACGCGGGTGGTGAGGAAGCCGGCGTCGCACTCGTCGGCGTGCACAGCGAGTATCCGCGCTTCGGCGAAGAACGGGCGCTTGGCGGCGGCACGTACAAGGGAGGGGGGACAGCTAAGCACAAACCCAATATAGGATATAGGTTAGTGTCCAATGCTCTAGCTGTAATTGGAGTGGATGTGCGTGATGCTTTTATATTGAGTTAAATTGTACCTGAGATCGAATTATGAGACGTGATAGAGGGGAGTTGTCGCGAGGATATTGGATTATCCTTTTAAGGCTAAATTGTGTTTTCTCAATACGATTTACTTCCAATTTGCAGAGTAAATGCTCTAATATAGTATGTGACAATAGAATTTTAAATGTATTTTGCAAATAATGACAACTACTTCATTTAGAATTGTCTCCTTCGTAACGATCAAAGTCTAAAATAATTTAGCATTGTTTATACAATATTATTAACAAAAAAAAACTTGAAATTGCTAGTCAAATAAAACATTCGACAAGATCTTCTACCGATGTCGCGAATTTCAAAGAATTCAAAGAAAGTCTCAAATCGTGAAGTTTTTCAAGAGTCGATCAATGAAATGATAATGAAGCAGACAAAGTTGGCACTTCAGCATAATTGGAGAGCGTCTTTGTAAGTTCACACTATGCTGAGCTTTCTATTCTAGCATGTGGAATCGTGTTTACCTTGGGAACTAAGAACGAAAACATTATTTAAATTTTTGTCTAGTTATTTGTAGGATTTTATTCTAGTTAATTATCTATATAATGTCAATTGCTCTTTATTGTAGGTACCTCTAGTTGCTAAATTAAAAAAACTAACTATATAAATAAATACAAAAACAAAAGGATATTTAGGCTTCGAAGCACTCGTCCGCATCGCTAT